>CM069436.1:5290808-7862680 GCA_035610365.1 Aquatica leii | reverse complement strand
ACCACAAAAAAGCATTATCTTTCAATAATTCCGGAAGCGCCTGTAATAACATGGTACCTGGGATTCCATAATTAATTTTCTGGAATTCAATTCGCTCGAGGAATGAAATCGGGTCTACTTTTTCGATCAAATTTTATTCCCCATTTACGTACACATTCACATACCTGTGCGATAGCTGAAAACGTAAATGTTACTGGTGGTGCGGCTTGTAACGGGGTCGGTGATGATGGCCGGGAAGTACCTTGGCTTCTGGGGCAGGTGAGCATAGTCGCTGGACGTTCTCCAGTTCGAATGAAATTTATCATACGTGCTTTTAACTCATTTACATTACCGGTGGTTTCTAATTGATGTATTCTCAGGGTTTGGATCAATTCTTCTTTTCGCAAGTTGCAAATCCAATTTACTTGCGCATCGGTTTCTGGGACAGCTTCTGGTAATTCTACAGGCTCAGACATCTTAGATTTTGGATTTTTCGGACTGGAATAAATGCTCGGACGCCAACCAAAATCTAAACAAATCTACTGGTTAATTAATTAGTACTCACTTTTAGGTCACAGTTTCTGGGGTCCCTGCTCGTGGTCGCCACTTCTTTGTACTGATACGTACTGGTTCAGGTTACTGGTTGGGTAGCTCAGCTAAGGTAGAGAATTAATTTAAGAGTTAATTAATTTACAAAGTTGACAATTGTATTTATTTACGGTATACACTGTATGTAGTATAGTAAAAGTATTGTATGTATTTTATTTAACCACTCCTGTAGTTCCCCAAGTAGTGGTAACACTGCGATCGTCTTCCGTTTGTATCTGCAAGATTATAATTTTTAGTACTGATAAATACAATAAATATAGTAAAGAACGTGGGTGAGTTAATCGGATAATTACGGGAAAGGATTACTGTGCAAAGTAACTGGATCTACGATATTTATTTCGGATCAGGTTGACAATAATACGGGAAGTTTGTGTGATTGCTTGTTGAGGTTAACAACACGTGCTATGTGCTAATTGCAGGTAAGTATTAAACGAGAATAATAAACTACAGGCTTAATTGCAAACGGTATTTCTACAGGTAATTAATTCTGAGTACCAGGGTGATTCGAGAAGTTAATACAATTTACTTCGACCAGGAAAACATATTGAATATACTACGATTGATACTTGAATTCAGGTGATTGTTGTTTTAATATGCTCGTAGATTTAGCTCTTGTGAATCTATATGTTGCAGGTGGATAAACCAACGAGTTATAACAAATCTACGCTACGGTTCCCCAATGCACTATTTTTGTTAAACTCGAGAATTTACCTTACGCTAGGTGGTTAAACGATTACAAACGTACCGAGTTAACTGTAGTCTGTAACAGAGTTTGTCGAGGGTAAGTTAACAATTGTAAATAAGCAGTTGTAGCGAGTACCCCGATACAAAAGGCTTAGTTACTTTGTACACTTAAACTCCTACTATTCTAGCACTGCGATGCTACTGGTTTCGGTACAAGGCTGGACTGGAAATTACTTAAACGGTGAACTTACTAACAGGTCAACAATCGTGAATGAATAATTACAAGAAATCTGGTCAGTACGAGGATTTATCGAAACACAAAACAAGCGAGAGAATGAGCCAGGTGAATCGCGGTTGGTCAGGTTAATCGGTGCAATTACTAAAGAATTAATGAAGGGACGGTGCGAGGTTCGGTGTTAACAGGAATATCAATTTTTAACAGGTTAGTTCGGTGTAACAGGTTCTGGTAACAGGAATAATTAGTCGGTTTCAGGAGAGAAGGCCAAGACGTAGCGGTTGTTATTGAATAAACGGATTAGAGAATTAGCAAGGTGAATAGCGGACGGTCTGGTTAATTATTAAAACGGATAGAATTATCAAGAGACGGTGCGAGGTTGTCGTTACTGGATTTCGGCAGGTTAATTCGGTTTACAGGTAAGTAGAGCACAGGTAAACAGGATTAAGGCTAAGTAAGGCTAAGTAAGGCTAAGTAAGGCTAAGTAAGGCTAAGTGAAGTTTGTTTCAGGGGATCTCCTTTTATAGCGGGTCACGTATGAGGACACAGGAGAGGGGTATGGCGCGCGCTTCGTCGGTCAGGAAGGGGTTTAGATGCGTAGGGTTCTAAGTTCACGCGTAATTTGATTGAAATTATAAAAATTTTTGAATACAAATATGCGGCGGACTTCCGATTTATTACAAGGTTGCCTCCAAGGCTCAGTTTTCGGGCCGACCTTGTGGAAAGTTGTTGTCGATTCCTTACTTGAACGAGACTTACCTGATAACTGCGACATTTTCGCTTACGCGGATGATATTACCATCACAGTATCCGCAGACAATAGACGCGACCTAGATGCGAAATCACGACAATGCCTGGACACTCTGACTCGCTGGGATGCCAACAACAAATTGACAGTCTCAGCTGACAAGACCAAGTACATGGTTTTTGCCTCCCCGTTGTCAAGAGATCCCACAGTTTGACTAAACGATATTCCAGTCCGAACGGTTTTCGAATTCAAATACCTCGGACGTTTGCTTGATCACAAACTGAGCTTCGTCAAACACTGTTCTTATGTGGTTAACAAGTGTCTTGCGCTTGTTTTACAAGTATTCTCGTTGTAAATGGAACCTGCATAGGAAATCATTAGTGATCATTTGGTACCATAGACATAGTCGTTGATAAGTTGACCAAGATGATCCTCGACTTTTGACAAAATAGCGTAAACCATTACGCGCAAGCTCTAGAACTGGTGTATCGTGGTGGAACCAAAGTTTAATAGATTAAAGCAAGCGCTAAGGTGTCCGAAAAACCCCTGCAGATCTAAAAAATTAATGACTTGCTTTTTACAAGGCCGCATTTTACCGGTACAAAATGGCAGTAAAGACAGCAAAGTATAACTCCTGGCAAAGATTCGTTAAAGAAAGCTTGGCACCTAGCCCGTGGGGGATAGTTTTCAAGTTATCATCTCTTAAGTTCCCGTCGCGTCGCTCCAATCTCTGAGACGGTAAAGATACAGAAAGTTTGAATAGGAGGTTATTAAAACTGTTGTTTGCACCGTTTTCTGACGACGATCCGTCGACAAATAATCCCTTGCACGCACGCATAAATATATAAACACGACCGCTATGTTTACGCCAAACGACTGACGAAAAACTGCTCGGTTTTCGGTCCGACCTTGATCTCGTTGTTAAGAACTTACTTGGTAAAGGCTTACTAGCAGACTGTAGCACTGTAACCGTGTCCACCAATTCCAGGCGTAGTTTAGAGGCAAAATCAAACACGTGCCTAGACATCGTGAAAAGCTGGAATAGCAGCAACAAACTTACGATTTTAGTAGATACAACTAAGTACATGGTTTTTGGCACCACTCTAAAACGAGATCTTTCACTGAGCCTCAACGATACTCCCGTCCGTAGGGTTTTTGAATTCAAGTACCTCGACGACAAGCTGAGTTTTGTAAAACATTGCGCTTTTGTAGTTGACAAGTGCACTTGTCTACAAATACTTAAGTGGAAATTACACAAAAAATCCTTTGCAAACATCTGACAGTGCAGTTATACCCTGTTACGTGTCGTCATCTTTCTCTTGCAAATTTAAAATGCTTTACAGCAAATTTGGTGGTGGATCGGGGCAATTTCAACAGACCCAGCGAATAAAGGTGAAATTATGTCTCATACCTAGTATACCAATTCAGGCCGTATAAATACTGTGAAGTTGATGACCTCAGATGTTCACTCGAGTTCGACGCTACCGCAACTAATCGACGTCCAATTCCAGTCGAGTGTGGTTTGTTTGCCTTATGCTTCAACGTCGATATTCTAAATGATCCTTTTGTAACTGGGTTAAGCAATTTACCTACATTTCTATTATATACAAGCCTGAAACGTTATTAATTAAGTTATGCTCTATTACTTACATTAAGCCCTTAGCTACTTTTAGTATATTTTAAGTCATTATATTTTACTTTCAGTCGAGTCTATAGTTCAGCCTTCAGCTGACTGCAAAATTGTGCATTATATCATGCTAAAAAATTAGAGGTAAGTTAATGCTTGATCGAATTTCTACCTTATGTAGTATTTTGGCTGATTATTTGTGCATCTCTTTGCTGAAACAAAAGTGTCATTCTGGTATCGATTGAAAAATATATATAAAAAAGTTGTTCTTTCGTTGATAGTTGTTTGCTTTTTGGTCAGCTGGTTCGTATGTATCCTTCGTGTCTCCGAGCCAAGGGTTTTACCGTTACAGTGGAGTAGCGCCCATTTTTTCTTTTTTAATTATAGTATTCTCAATCACGCGCACGTATGACTTAGAGTTTTGGTACCACAGACTTCGATACACCTACGCGGTCAAGAAGCTGACCTCCGCTCAATCCTTATGTGTTATATTGAAACATTCTTTTGCAAGAAATTTACTACACCAAAGTCTTAGGCAGGGCAGACTCGTGCACATTCTTGAACCAGCACGTTTCGACCGACGATTTTCCGCCCTCTTTAGCGGCTAAGCGTCACTTAAAAATCTTCATCTTGGGCGAATAGCAGCGGTTGTGGGACACTTCCCAGAAAGGGCGTAAGGTCTATTCCTTCATTTCAGACATCCTAACCTGGGTCAAAATTTTCCACGTCCCTGGACGAGAAACAGTCCTGATTCTCTCTTCGTACGACGGATTTTGTTATCACTGAAAACGTATCAACGTTTTAGATGACGACAGCTGTCCGTCGTAGGGCGTTCCTGGCACTCCAACACGTCGAATTCTCGTTTGTCGCGAATTTGATGTTAGAGATGACCTGTTAACCACGATCGTTCCTTACCCCGATTTGCCTTAGGCCATTCTTATGCGGGTGGCTGTATATATCTAAATGTATATATTTTTTCTATTCATAACATTTTTCAAACTTAACATCCTATTTGTTGCGAACTTGTAAGAAATAAGTTTGTGTGGTTTGGTGGGTTTATTTCCTCCTATCATCAGCTCTAAGAACTGTTCCACATGAACCTGATAAATCTGTAAAGCTTCCACCAGAAGTAACATCTTCCAGTAAAGCAGATTTTCACGAGGTTACAGAGAAAGAATGTTATTAACTGGAAACATTCGCGAAGTTTTTGTAAATTTCCAAAACGTTACTGTACTTTTTATCTACGTCTAGAACGTTCACGAAAGAATGTAGAGGCTTCTCGAATGTTTGCAGAAACATATAAATACGGTACAAACAAATCGTAGATCAGTTATTTCCGTAATTTGAAGGCGGCAGTGTTAAGAAGATTATTCAAGTCTAAATAATTAAGTGATTAACGCGTATGCAATAAATCTACGGTGTATAACCTTGTACGTGACCTTAATGTAAACAAGCGTTAGTGTTTAAATAAATAGAAGTTATCCGCGGACTTTATCTTCGTGTAACTGATAGTGCTATACATAAACTATACTGTAAGTGTTTTTATTAAATATCCTTAGATTTAATTAGTTCGGTTAGTTATAAACGTGTACATATTTTTTGTATAAATAAGTTAGTTTTAATAAGAAACTTTACGATATTTTACAGGCGCGGATTCCATAATTATATTTACTTCTTGTTAGATTATATGCGTTCCACTTGTATTTCTTCAGTTGTGTATATGAGTGAACGAGCACCTGCAGTTACTCTCGTTCTGGCGCCCGTTTACATATCCGATATTAGAGCTGCTATAAATGAACATTTAAAAATGTCGTTAAGCCTGCAAGGTAGGTACACTAAAATGTCCTGCTTCATTTGTGAATGGAAACAATTTTACTGCAAAATAAAAAAATATTGTACATAAAAGTTTAGTGATTTTTACTTCCATTGCATATCAAGTTAGGTAAAATAAAACAATTTAAGAAAACGCACTGAATACAATTAGGACATGCTTTCGCTATTTTTGCAGCCTATTTCCCGGTTTATCTGACGCAAAACTTAAAGACGGTATTTTCATTGTTCCCCAAATTAGAAAATTGAGTTTGGACAGTCAGTTTAAAAATACCATGACTACAACAGTCATGAAAGGAAAGCCTGAAGAACGACTTTTGGAGAAATCACAAAATTATGAAAAAATCCTTACAAATATGTTGGATAAGCTTCACAGTTTAGGATGTAGTATGAGCATCAAAATTCACTCTTGCGTGACCATCTTAATTTTTTCCCGGCAATCTTAAAGAAACGAGCGAAGAATAAGAAGAAAGGTTCCATAAAAGTACATAAAAGAAATATAACAAAGGTGTCAAAGAAGGTGGAATACAATCCTTATTAAGTATATCCCCTATGAATATTCAAACCGCAAATTTCTAACTAATGTGATTACTCCATTATTCCATCTCAAATAAAATTACCGTTTCCTACATAGTTCAATAATGCAAATTTTCAAAACAAACCGAAATACTACATAAGTAAATTCTGAAAATCGAATTGATATATTGAACTCAGTGGCAAGGACATTTAAGTTTAGCAAGTTTTGTTATTCTTGTCAAGGTTGCCACCGTTTCTCAGCAGCAATCTACATACTGGTTTAAACAATAGCCTTTGATTTATACAAAACATTTTAATTCAAGACATAATGTCTCTTTGATTTGTGACAATGCAATCGAAAACATTATCAGCAGTAATATAAATCAACCTTTGAAAGAATTCGACGGAGAAACAATTCAAAATTTACACAAAAAAAAATAGAAACTACTGACCATGTTAAGTTCTCTCGGACAGACCTTATATGGTAGGCCGCGAAAAATCCGAAACCTTTTACGCCAACAATGAAATAATTAAAAAAACTAAAATTTCAATAACAATAATTATAACAGCAATTCGTTAAGGTTTCAACTTGTATGTAATACACGATTGGAAACATTTGTCAATCATTTGTACGGGAAACAAACTGTTTGAACATAGCGGTTACCCTTACCCTCTCATTTGCATGCCCCGAGTCGTATACAATAACACAACCCTTCCATAACTGTCAAACCTCCTTCACGTTATTCTAATAAATAAGTGTGTGAAAAATTATTCGAAAAACGTATTGTCAGAAAATTGCAAATTTAGTCGTCGTCGGTTTACGTCGTCATTTTCCCTAAAAATAATTGCATTAAAATAACAAAGTTGATGCTGAATAAACAACCCTTTAAAGGTTTATCTCTGCATAAATTGAAATATAATTTAAAAAGGGCTTAATGAAATATTTATGAAAGCAATGAACAAACTGAAATTGATTAGATGGTGTCTTATGGGATTATCTGCTCCGTTAGTTTTATTATACCAAAGTTTAATTTGTATTAAGTTACTGCTATCGCAATAAACGGATAAAAGCTTCTTATAAATAATAAATTTCTTCTTTGTAATTTACTCGATTTAATTGTCTTTCCAACAAAAATCGTCAAAAACAAAATAAACGATTAGATGAAATAACTCATTTTTTTTTAACTTTAAATACAAAGCGCTGACGGTCGGTGCGATAAACATTATTTCAATTACATTTTACCTTTTAATGCATTTATGCGGATATAAAAGCTCTCTCGTTGTTTAATTATAAAGCATAAAAAGTTCCTACAAAATGTTATTCTTTTTTTGCTTATGGAGAACGTTTCGTTTGCTCTGCAGGATGCCACATTCAACACGCTAATGTACTTATATGACATCAACTTTTAGACTATTGAATAATTTCTATTAAACTATACTAATATGTTAGATACAAAAACAGAAATACACTTTCGGACATTTTAACAGAACGAGTTCCTCATCCACCGCAGTAAAGCACAGTAATCCACTTCAACAGTCGTTACAACTTGCCACAGAATGTGCATGAAAATTACGAATCTAAACCGAATAGATAGTGAAACATAACCGAAACAATTAGAATATTCTAAGCGATTTACGAACCAGGCAGAATATCCTAGTCCAAGATAAGGTGAAAATATAAAAGTCTTAAAAAGAGGTGATTAATTATCTTATACGTGAGCATTTATAAATCTACAGTAACGGTAATAAATAAAAATAAAGCGTTCATTGTATTGTGTGTTAGTTTAGTAAATTAGTTATATTTATTATAATGGTGTAATCCACGTCGCCACTGGTTTGCAGACTCCACTGTTTCTAAAAGGGTTAACTTTATTTGACATTTACAGGAGAAGCGCGCGAACGAAGCGCACTTTCACTTGCATACTTTAAATCGCTGTGAACGCTCAAATGTTGTTAAAACGCTATCCGCTAAATTGTAAGTAACTCTTCTTTCTATTTAATTTTTCTTGTCGGTTATTTCTATCTTTTAGCAATTATGCTGTTGAAGTATTGTTCAGTATAACAAAATTAAACAATTTTTTAAAATTAAATTGGCGTTTGCAGATAAATTTAAGATTGCGTCGGCCATGTTGCGTTCAATATGTTTAAAATTCTTTTAACGAGTATCCTGAGGCTTCCAAACGGCTTTCACAGTGGTATTAATCTGCGAGAATCCTAATTTTCTCCATAAATTGTGATACTTATTCAGTAACCTCCAGAAACCCTAGTGTTGAAGTCAATGGTTTACACCGGTGGATCCCGCTTATCTTTAGAATCTATTGCGATAGATGACTCGAGCCTTATGCTAAACTATCTTAGACACATTCTTCTAAAAACCTTCTATAACGTGCTAGTCTCTTTTATCTTCATCTTAAGTTGGTCAACACTATTTGCAGTTACTCCCAAACGTTATCTTCCTCGGCACATCTCAGATCCCATTCGTACATGTTTTTTTCCTGGTTCATCCTGTTCTAGAGAGCGATCGGAACACAATCAAGTTTTTTCATCGGTCGCTCTGAGGCTATAGCTGCATCGCCAGTTATTCTACCGGCATGCTAGCTAAATGGAATCAGTCCTGTGCTCATTAATATAGGTAAAATATAATAATAATAAAACGCTTGTACATGTATTTAAAATTGTTGTATATAGTTGTGTATGAGTCGATGGTACAAACATAAAGTTGATTACTTAATGGTCAGATTAAAATCTTTTATGTGGAATAGCGTACTTGGTATTTTGATGCTCTTTAATACGGCATCTGAATCCCAGTCGTTGTTACTCTTGGCCCGCGGTAGTTTCGTTTCTCTCCAGCCTAAGGAAATCTGCTTCTTTCATGTCCATTATTCTAACAATTGTTCAGTTTATGCTTTCCCATTTTTGCCTGCAACTCAGCATCTGTGGGATTAGGAGTTCCGGTGTCATGTCTGGCATGTCGTACCTTAGGCTAGTCCACTGTGGGCTGGTAAACACCGTGTGTTCCACATCGTCCACCTCCCTACAGTAAATGCAGAATAGGTCGCTTTTCTTTCGAATACCGTGCAGGTAGTTGGCAAAGCAGCCATGCCCTGTCAACGCTTGCGATAGGTGGTAATTTAATTCCCCGTGGTTTCTCTCTAGCCACGGAACAATGTTGGGAATCAAGCGTCGGGTACATTTGCTCTTTAGGTCACTTTGCCATCTTGTCTGCCAGTGTTGGAGCGTTTCCCTTCTAGCTTCTTTTCTGGTACCGAGGCCTTCCCTCACTCTGCGTCTGTTAAGAGGTCCCATGGGACCGGCAAGTAATTGTGCTGCTTCCGTGGCGATAGTTCTATAACACATAATGATTTTAATGCAAACTCTTCTCTGCATTTTTTGGATTATACCCCGGTACTTTCCTATCTCCATGGTCCGTCTACGTTTGGCATGCCCATCGGTCAACCCTTTCTAAGGCATCCACGGTGGACTTGCCTCGCATGAAACCATATTGGTGCTCAGATAGCCCCCCTGACGCATCGATGCTGGATCTTAGTCTCTCAAGTATAAGATGCTCGAGCAAATGTGTTTAATAGACATAGGGGTCTGTAGGAGATTGCCTCATTAGAGGTCCTTTTCCCTTTGTCAAGTAGGACGAGCCTTTTCCATATGTCCGGGAATGTTTGTGTTTGCAATAGGTGATTCATTAGTTGGGCAATTGATGCAGGGCTGTTAATAACGATCTCCGCCAGAGCTTCTGCCGGAATGCAGTCTGGGCCAGGGGCCCTTCTGTTATTTAAGTTCTTGGTCGCGGCAATTATTTCCTCATCTGTGAATGGGGATGTGAGGTATGCGATCGGAGACTTGGAGGTATTCCTTGAAGGTTTCTCTGAGAATAACTCTTTAACTATTGTGTGCAGTTGCTGCTGGTTGGGTTGAGCACCGGGCTGTGTTTTCCTCAACCTTTTCGTTGCTATCCCATACCCCTTACCCCAAGGGTCACGGTCTACGCTTTTGCAGAGCTCCAGCCATGCCGTTCGCTTGGCGGCATATATGGCTATGCGGAGTTCCTTCCTACACTCCTTGTAGTGGTGGTTTTCTGTGGTTAATCGGCCGTTAGTTTTCTTATTGGCTCTGGCCGATGATCTTCTGGCGCGCTGGCATTCCCTTTTAAGATTTGCTAGGTCGTCGTTCCACCAGTAGATCCCAGTTGCATTGTACTTGTTTTCTTTGCGTCGGGGCATGCTGGCATCGCAGCATTAGATCATTATGTCTGTCAAGGTTTCCGGTGTTGCTTCTTTGCATAGGTGTATGAGACGGTCGAAGGTGTTCCTGAGTTTCTCTTGGTTCAGTCTATTAATATTCCATGATGGGAGGAAGTGGCGGTGGTTATGGAGAGGCATATCTGCGGCTATTTCATAAGTGATGTAATTGTGGTCGCTTAGCGACTCGTCATGCATCACCCTCCATCCCTTGATCTTAGAGGCTACCCTGGCACTCGCGCACGTAACATCGATGATAGAAGTGGACCCGCGTGAGGAGAAGGTGGGGGTATTGCCAACATTTATCACGCACATGTCCTGTGACTCTAGCCACTCCATTAGAGTTCGGCCTCTTTCGTCCTCTCTGCGTTCTCCCCACCCGGGCGATTTAGCATTGAAGTCACCGGATACTATGACGGGTTTGTTGTGTGTTTTAAGTGAGCATTTGATGTCCTCGAGGAGTTCGAGGAAGTTGTCGAGGGTGTCGTTTGGCGAAATGTAACACTAATACAGCCACGAGTTGTTAATCTCCACTGCGACTGTCCCCCTCATTGTCTCGCATCTTTGTATGATCATTGATCCATTCAGAATGGTGATAAGCCCTCAGGTTGTCAGTTGTCAGCCCTGGATTTATTTATGTTGGCCTCAGAGATCATCATTAGATCCGGATTGTCCCGGTTCGGTCTTATCGGCATTCTTGCCCTTTCTGCTAAATCTAGGGCAGGCCGACGTCCACAGTGTATGGCCTTGCACTTTGCACAGGCGGCATCCTTTGCTGTCTTTACACTCCCTTTTGCTGTGGCCCTCTTTACCACAGTTGTAACAGCAGTGCCTTCTGTTGGTTCCCCGACAGTTATTGACTGTATGACCGGTTTCCCAGCATCTTGAGCATTTATCATCTGCTTTTCTTTCGGCGATCCTGCAGGGAGTTATGCCAATTCTTATTGTTTTCAGCCCTAATAGGAATCTTCCTGTTGTCTGATCCGTCACAACCGTTACTATTTGTTTTCCATTAGCACTCGGTCTAAGCTTGTTTATTCTGAGCGAGCTCGTGTCTGGCTTGTTGGTTCTTTGGCGTATGGCTGCATCCACTTCTTCTAATGTGGCCACTTCGTCGATGTCCTTAATGTGTAAGACTATTTTGTTTCTGCTCGTCGCTGTTACATTGGTGTCGGTTTTGGTCAGTTCTTTCGCTACGATTCCGTCTAGGGATCGGGCTTTGGTTATATCTTCCGTGATTAGGAGATTACCCTCTCTTGTCTTCTTGACCGCTTTAAGCGCCTCTGCTTCCGTTTTATTATAGAGCGATTTCTTGACATCTTTGAGGAGATCTGCATAGGATTTGCCTTCTTCTCTTATTAGAATCGATCCGTATGTGCTCGGTTTGTTTGCTGTTACCAGGGAAGGGCATTTAATGTATGCGGTGATACCGGAGCTTTTAAATGCGGCTTCGGGAATTTTTTCCAGTTGTTCAAGGTATGCCTTCTTGTTTATATTGGAGTCGATGTAAATCGTTTTGGCTCCTAGAATGTTTTATCTATTTCTAATCTTACATAGTGATTCGTAAAGCGTCTCGTAGGTTCTTTTACAACTCCGGGCCGTCAATCGTCTGCACAAAAGTGATGGTGTCCTGGTTGTCGGAGTGAACCGATTTGTTCTCGACGAACAATATTTGCACATTTCGAACAGTGATTAGCTTGCCTTGTTTGATTTTTTCTATCTGAGATTTTTCCTGTAGGGCTTGATGTAGTTTGGCCAACTCTGATGTCACGCGTTGATCGACATTTTCTAAGATCATGTATGTATTTTCCGGTTTATTTCCTGGTTGGGACGTTGCTTTTTTGGTGGCCGTAAATGCCTTCTCAGGCCATTCTAGTTGTACGACTTTTCATATTTCGTCGAAGGTATTTGCATTAGATACCATGGATAGGATGTTTTCTAGATTTTGCTCTTCAAGTTCTACATCTTTTCTACATTTAACACAGTAAGAAGATCTGGTTTCAGTTGATGCACTGGTTTTGTTTCCCATTCGTTCTCATTTAGTATGCTTTGTATTTTGTTGGTGTTTAGTTCACTCATGATACTTCTTACCCTGCTGAGCGAGTCTTTTATCCCTTTCAAGGTGTTTGATTTTTCTTGGGCCAGTTTGTGTGTATTACGCGTTTCTCCGTCTAACTGCTTGAGTATATGGTATCATTGTTGCTTCCCCCTATTCGGAGGGTGGTGCTGACCCATTTGTCCATGACAAGAAGGTGTAATGTAGTGGTATGGGCTAACTTCAGCCTTGTTATTTAATTGGGGATAACGCTAAGGTGTAAGCGATGCCGCAAAATAGACATTTATTCGTAGGCGGGCCGGCAAATTGAATAAATTAATTTGATGAGTTTGGGGGGGTCGTAAAAAAATGTGGCAAAGACCGTCAGATAGCTTGGCGCAGCGCGCACACAGTAGCAAAGAAACGGAGTCTCTAGCTACCCCCGTACGATTATGCGGTCGTTCTTAAATGTTGACCTGATGAGAACTGATAAGCCAACAGTAGCCAAACGACTGGTCGAATAAGAATGATCTACTCGTCAAATGATAAGGTGCAAGCAGAAACTTCTTAGGAGGTATCAATCAACCTTATCGGATCACGTGGTTAGTGCACAATTAAATTAATCACAATATAAACTAAATGAATTGTAGTAATTAACCCGTTGTAGTAGGCGGGGCAAACAAAACTAGAGTTATTGCGAACTTGAACGCCGTACATGTAAGCTTACATATACGCACGTCTCGGCTATAAACAAATAAAAAGTGGTAAACATTTTACTACTTGTTACATGAAACTTCGCTGGGGTAAGTTTTTTAGTACTCACTTTAAGCGTTGTCTATTATTACTTTGTCACTACTGCATGTAAACGAAATAGTTGATCGATTTCTCTATGCTATTCATTTCGTAGTGAGATTAGACGTACCATCGGTGTCTCCGAGCCGAGGTTTTTATTAGTACAAAGAATGCTGCCTAGTTTTTTCTTTCTTTTATAGCTTTTCAACCACGCCCACTCACCGACATCGTAGCTAGCCGTGTTAACGTTGTTGTTACCAACGGGACCACTACAAAAAATGTTGGTAACAAACCCACCAGTGAACTCGAGTTACTAGAAAAGATTAAGACTGATTTGAAAACACTATGCAAGTGAGGTATAAAATCCTCAATGTGTTAACTACATACACATATATAAACAAAATCACAGAGCCGGTAATTCGTTCCTTGTCCGTCATTTCTCGTTTTTGCTTCGAAACAGGACATCTTTATGTTAGTGCCCATTCATGTGAACAATCTTATCCAAATTATCCCGCATTTATACAACCAGAAATTTCATGGGTGGAACAATTTTGTAATTGAAGATTTACTTTTGAATATAAACGTAACTTTTCTTTATTTAATCGTAGCACGTTCCTTGGGGCTACGTGTTAACATCTATGTACTAGATATCTTACCGATTGAGGAGAAGTAGAGGCCAGAGACGTATTTTATTTTACCACGATCACCATCAGCTTTAGCGGGAATGCGTGTCACCGATCAAGATCGCCTGTTACTGATCCCTTGGGATAATCACCTGAGAATGAACCTTTGCAAAGCGTAGGTTTTGTCTTAAGTATTGTTAACTGTATGTAATTTTGTTTCAGTAAAACGTGATCTGCGATCTCATCGACTAGATATAACCGAGAGAGTTTCGCAGTAAGTACCTCCACGAGTTTGTTTATTTGGTTTGTGTGGCTCTTAGTTGTACCTACAGTGACAATGTTATAATAATGTTTGCCACAAGTAAGTAAATCTTTTTTTGTGTATAATATTGTTCCAGTTCAGCGTTGTGGTACTATGTATTTCACAAAAAGTAAAATATGTTTTGCTCTTCTTTGCTTTTTCTCTTTCTGATAAACACTCGATGTGAGCAAATTTCGTTAAGAACACGCTCTGGCATCCAAATTTTCTGACTTTATAATTCCAAAGAAACACATTTCGTTTACCACTGTTCATATTAAGTATTGTTGCGCACTTTAAGTGTAAAACCACAAGAACATTACCTTTTAGACAATAAAATACCACAACAATATCCTAAAAAAATGTTGGTCCGCCAAAAAGTACCAAGAAATAATTGATCTTGATCACCTATTTTTGGCATTGAAAAACCGGAAGACAAAAAGGCATAAATGATACTGTCAAAAGTTGCTAGAAAATAATATTGACAAAACTTCGATTTCTTCATCATTGATAGCGTTGAGATAAGCAAGACAATAAAGTTATAGTCAAGGGCATCTGAATGCGTTCCTATTTATTAATACGTAATAATGACAAGTCTCGATATAAATAATTTCTCAGCTTTTAAATCAAAAAAAAATTTTTTTTGATTAACCGATAGATAATAAACATTTCCCCAGCTATACTCTAAAACAAAAGAAACGTGTAAAAAAGTGATAAGTTGACGGCAGTTTGGCAGAGAACTGACATTACCCTTAAATCGTCTTTCAAAATATCATGGGTCGTGCCAGATCAACTATTTTTGTTTACGTATTTGACAGTTAAGATTCATCACCCTGTATTATAATAATACACAATTTATTAGTCATTATTAGGAAAAATAAATGTTCTTTGTTGGTGCCAAAAAACGACTATTAAACTATTTAAAAAATTACTCATAACTATGATTAAGAATTTAGTCATTGTATTAACGTATTTTATAAAAAAAAATCAGTTCCGATGGTGAAAGCCCTAGAAATTATTTTAAAGTGTTATTACCTCATTTAAATTACAGTAATCGCCGTATATTTCGCGTTACGTCCATAAATTTGCGTCTAATTGTAAGTGTAGCTGCAAATGCCATTTGCACAACGTTCTAAAACTGCAATCGTATCCGATAAATCAGCGGTTATTTTTAGAATTAAAAAAAAACAAAAGCAAATTTTTTTTTGCTTTCTGTCAGATATCGCGGCTTTTAAAAGTTTTAATTACATAAATCAAGCAAAACTATATTGGCGAAATTATTTTTAATTGAAAGAATAATTTATACAAAAAGTACCAATTAAAAGAAGCACTTGAAAATAACGAGTGTAGTTCTATAAAACTAGGTAAATTTAATTTTGTTTTAATTAAAACATGATAAAATTAAATCGATACCATTTCAGTTTTTTTTGTAATTTATTTGGTTTAGTTTTTATTGATTATTCAAATTTTTTTCAGATTCTTCTTCGACGATTAATTAAATTTTTATTTAACATAAATTCTAGCAATTTTAAAACTAATATTACAATTTAAGAACCGTGAAATAACCTGCGGCTGTTCAATTTGCTTGTGTTTTTCGAGCGTCTGGTTTTATTCAATCTTTTTTTCATAGCGAATTAAGTTTTTTTTCCAATTTTGATCAATTCTCTATTAACGAGCTATATAATTGAAGTTTCGTGGGAACATAAAACAACGTTGCAACTAAAGTTGTCTAGTTTTTTACCTATATGTAGATATATATCCACAAAGACTTTTTACCCAACTAAGAAATTTGCGAAAATTAAAAGCGAGAGAGTTCATTAAGCATGGTATCTAAAGTTTTCGCTAATTTATTATTTTTCAACTGTACCCTCGGCATAGCAAACAACAGTTTTGATTTTCGTAATTTTTGATCGCTATAGCAAAATATACTCAGTGACATTTAAATTGCAACACCAAGAAGGGGGGGGGGGATTTTGTTTGACAGGTTTGGCTACTCCGATGTAGTAAATATTTAAAAAAAAAACAAAGACGAATACAATTTTTTATTTAATAATATGTTTGTCCCCCCTATTGGCTTTACTCTCTCACTCTTTGTAGCATCGATTCCAGCAGGCGATCAATTCCCTCTTAAGTTATTGTATCCCAAGCAATTCATGCCGGAGAGCTTACTGTGTCTGTGGAGGATGCGCTAAGTTCCTCAGTCTTCTGCCCATAATGTCCCACACGTATCCAATAGGCGAAAAGTCAGAAGATCTGAGTGGCCATGGTAAGAGATTAACATTGGTGTTATCGAATCTGTCCATAGAGTGTTTTGCTATGTGGGGACGGGCATTATCTTGCTGGAAAAGTAAGTCTTTCAACTACTGAAGAAATGGAAGAATACTAAACGAAACTTACTCCCATAGGCTATAGCACTTGTTATGTTAAAAAGTTGGTAGGTTAAAATTTTTCGAGTATGAAATTTGTCCTCGACACGCCCACTTTTTGTGGTCAATTGTCAAATGTGTGAAAGCGCGATTTTCATTCTTCTTCTGTTAACAATACATGGACCTCCGTTTTGGCAGTGTCTGCGCCCAAGCAGGCTTTCATCATCAAGTTGTTCCACGCGACTCCACGTGATAATGCAAACGGATTTTGTGTCTAACTGAAAGATTATTTGGGGTGTGTGCTTATATAATTTCTTTTTGTATTGAGAGTTTAAATTAATTCTGCAGCGGGTCACCATCCCTACACCTGTGACGCTTATCGGTGGCGCTAATAAAACACCTGTGATTTTTGGAAAATTTCCATGACGGCAGTCGCTGAAGTCCAAGGGTTGAATACAATTTTATTAGAAGAAATATCTACACAAGTACGAAGTTAATTAGCGAGTAGCTTTACTTCAATTATCGTATGAATTAAAGACACGATTTACTTGTGATAACGCCGTATATACATTTTTGTGTAAAATTTCATATTACGAATTAGGTAATACTGGTACGGAATTAGCTAATCCCCAACTGTATGTTACACAACTGTAAGTATTGCTTTTCTATTTATACGTATACTACTTCGTTGATCATGTCGATTGTTAGAATGGCCATACGTACATACTAGGTTGTAATCACAATTAATGTTAAAAATTTTTTTATGTGTCATATACTTATCTGGTGCGCTTTAATTCTCTACTCTTTTGATTTTCGTATTCTTGTAATTTAACTTAAGAAAGTAGTCATTCCTTCGTTAATTGTAAGAGTTAGACCAATTTGATCGCTTTGATGTGCGACGTGTTGTCCAAAAGGCGTAACTGTGATATCAACCCATGTAATATTGTTTGCAACGTTTATATAACTATACTACTGTACTGTTTTCGTCCGCTTCAACTACTTCTGTGATAGAATAAAGATATATATTCTGTATTATCACTTCTGTCGTGTTATTGGTTCTTTTCCAGCTGCGGGTAAAGTTAAACGTAATCTCCTTAATTTAGTCCTCCATCGTTTTGGCGCCTGTTAAGATTTAATTGATAATCTAGCATCACAAAGCCTGCGATTCACTCTCCGGGAACAACTGTGTTAGCCGTCTTTTATTTTTTTTGTTACACGAAAACCAGCGTAACAAACTCCATACCAGAATCCCCAGTGTTCTGCACATTCCGTTCAACGACCCTATGTCTTCGTCTGACTCTCATACGACAATCATGCATCCCCAAACGAAATCGGGATTTATCACTAAAGACTACTCTATGCCATTCCAGATGAACCTATACCACTCCAAACGTTGATGTCGATATTGAGCCGTCAGTGGTAACCCAAGATGTGGCCGATTGAATAGCAATCCGAAGCTTCTGATTTGACGGTAAACTGGTTACGGGACGACCATTATTACCTAACTTGTAACATTAGACATGCATACAAAATGCGTTTAGCTTTGCCCGAATTTTTCATAAAATGTAATAGAATTGATGCTAAATAAAAATAAGTCACATTACTCCAAATGTGCCCTACTTCTGCTAAGTAATACTCGATGTGGGTTCACTTGCCCAAATTTTTTGACAAAAACCATTGAAGGTTAGCAAATGCCTTGGTGATTTCTGAAAATAAATAATAGTGAGAAAAACAGTAAAAACTGTGAGCATTTGTAAAAACTGAGTGCGACGCGTTGAAAAATAGTAAAAAAACGGTAATATCAAACAATCACCACGAATAGTGAGAAAATAAGTAAAGATTTGTCTCCAAAATTTAAAAGAAAAGAAAAGAGGCTATTCTTGAAAAATCATCAATGTGTGAAAATTGAAGAAAAACTGCATCAGATCCATTTTCAATAAATGCATATTTTGATGTGTTAAAGAGTAACCATAAGGAATAATACCTCGCAAGACAAACCAAATCAGATTTGTAATCTGAATGAAACTTACCAATCAAACCGCTAGTAGATCAAGAAAATAGAACATAACCGTTATTATTGCAGCCCGTGCTGGAGATCAAATGAAAGTAATTTTGGGATACTTGGATACGTTTTATAAATACATTTAAAACAGTTTTATTCCACATAATGCACCCGATTCACATTGATACCCGCCCTGTCAACCCATCTTAGATAACAATATAATACTAGCTGAACCGGACAGACCTTGTCCTACCAGAAAACCAATTCTCCACAAAAAAATATATGTACATGCCAATTTTCAAGATGATCGGTTGGACTGTGTAGTAGTTGATATGCTGCAGCGCCACCTAGTGGAGAGTTACAACGAAGAGTACATCGCAAAAACCTTTTCCACGAAAAAATACCAATTTTCATAGTGATCGGTTGAACGGTGTTGGAGTTTAAAGATAATATATACATATATCATCCCTTTATATATATATATATATATATATATATATATATATATATGCATTTAGTACTCATACACCTCCGAATGCTATATGAATAGATCGATTTCGCCTCCGTTTTTACGTGTTTGCCTCCGTTTTCGGAGCCGAAAGCGTTTTTCTTATTTTTCATCTGTATTATCTTTCTTGACACACTCTCTATCGTTTGACGATTTTTTTGCCGGAGGTGAAAACGATCTAAATATCCATACAAAAATACAATACAGTTCTACTACTTATTCACTAGAGGCGCTGCTGTTTTATATTCATGATGTATTTAGTTCCAAACCACCTCCGTATGCTACTAGTACGTATTTGCCTCATTATATTGGCAGCACCGCTAGAGGCAAAAACGATACAAAGATGTATGTACATGACGTTTATGGATATAATTACTTTTCTGAATTTAGTCGTACCTACATACTTCGTATTTTCTCCCAGTCAATTTTTGTTTAATTTGCTTATACAGATTAGTAAGGTAAGTATAATATATATGCAGTAATATAAAACAAGTCATTATACATATATACAGTATATCTCCAGATCAAATTACAAGAGGATAAATCATTTAATTTTACGAAAGGATTTTTTTTTGTATGAAGCGTTAAAGAAGAACTAAAAAGCAGATAAAAATTGAGTGTCAATATAAATCTGCTGTTGTGTACATATTATAAACAAAAGTCTTCACTTTCTGTTGGTTTATAAGCTCACACACCCAAGCATTTTTAGAGCTTAGTTCTTTTTAATATGCTGTTTAAAGTGTGACGGTACCATTTTTTTCTGTCCTAACTATTCGGCTTCTTTTCTATTATTGCAACATTTTTAGAACTTGATAAACTGCAACTTTTTTCTCTTGCACAGTCGTTTGTAGTCGAAGGTTCGTTTTTTTGTACGGGTACAGTGGTGAGTTCGGTAAAATGCCCTCTTCATCAGAATTAATATTAATGAAGTTAATGCCTTGTTTTTGTATTCAATTTGGCCCCCTTTGTCAAATAACGTTAACAATGTTGCAACCTTAACCGTTTAGTACGCTTTTGACTTACTTCGTAAAATTCATAGTGAGTTTTTACTGTGTGGTCCATGTATTTGGCAAATTGGGCACTTTGATTTTTACTAGCTGCATCAGAGTTGCAAATAAACAAGTATTTGTTTTTTGCGGCATCATTTCACTTCTTAATTCAAGTAACAAGTCTATAAATTCTTGTACATTAGGCGGAACAAGGAGTTATAAGTCTAAAAAGGCATCTACTTATGAAGCTTGTAGTGGACGACTAAAATAAAATGCTGATAGCGTGATTTTAAATGTAAACAGCAATGCGGTAGGGATTTACCACTCTGTCGTTTGTAAATTTGTAGGTAGTAAAAAACAATTTTTTAAATGTATTTTCTTTAAATGCATTTTCCAATATTTATAGTTAAAAACAAACCTTATTATGAATTTTACCTTGTTATAATTTTTTCATTTTTTAAAATATAGCATTAAAAAAGAAAATAAAAAATAACTGCTGCACGACACAGATAATGTTAGTTATGTTTTGGCCAATTAATCAAGCTTTAATAAAAAAAAATAAAAATAAAAACGACACTAGAATTATTTTAACATTAGCTACAATAAGAGAAAAAATATTGGAAATTTTTACAAATCGTGAGAACAAAGCTATAACTAAATGAGCCACGTGAGAGAACTACCTTAATTCTCTTTTTAGGTATGAGGATTGTGTTTTTAGTTTGGAGTAGTAATTTTACAAAAATGCACTTTGTCCAAAAACCAAGAAAAAATGCAAAATGCATTTTTTCCGTTCTTTAGTAATAATGCTTAATTGGTTGGTCTATCCACTTAGAAAGGGCTATTTTATCTGCAATATTGTTTGCTTTTAAAAAAAAATTTTTGAACATCAGATTATTCACTAAAGTTGGTTTTAAGCGCAGCTTTTCTGGATGAAAAGTCGGATCTTCATCGGAGTTGTGGCTGCAGTGAAACGGATCTATCGATTCATAGCCGGTAGAGCCTAGAGAAAATAAAAAAAGAAAACAAATCGTCAAACACATTATTATTAATTATTAAATACGCAACCTCAGCTTTTTCAAATTTTTTGAGCATTTTGCTTTCGTTGATTACATTTGATCGCCAATTTTAGAAGTATTTTTGTACTTAAACAAAAATAGTACGATATAAAATCTTAAGCTTTCGCGGTTGTTATGTTTATGATTATAAGCGACTTTCTGCTTAGACCGCGTCGTAGTTAAACACCCAAACTTAGGCTTGGTCCGAGTCTTTTCTTGACAGCCAAAACAAGAAGTAGAACTTGGCCTTTGCAGTATTGTCGTTCATGAACCCAAACAAACTGACGTTTCGCAAGACATTGCAGCTTGCATCTTCAGAGTGGTAAATGTCACTGAAAGAAAAAGTGTAAATGACGATATTTATACCAATCTTTCCGTTGCCGCTTGACTGACATCGTTATTACTTGGAGTAAGTGTTTGTGTCCTTTCCAAGAAGGTTTATCTTTGTTTTAGAGGATATAATACTGGTAGCCAAGATTTGTTGAGTCTTAAACCGTCTTCTGGATTCATATTACATGGATGTTTTTCTATTTCCACAGCTTCGCAAATTAGTCTGGGAAAATAGAAAGGAGTTCTAGCCAACACTTTGGTATGGTCAAAGTTTAGCGTGTGTCCTTGGTTCCTCATGTGTTCTGCTACTGCTGATTTAATAACTCTTCGGTGTTTGAAGTCAGTTATATGTTTTTGTACTCTAACTTCAATAGAGCGTCCCGTCTGTCCTATATTACTTGATTCACAGGAACAACGAATTTTGTAAACTCCGGCATGTTTTAGAGCCCCTCGTTTGTTTTAACAAATGTAAACCAGGTGTTCAGGGTATCCTTAATCGTAAAGACAGTTTTAATATTGTTTTTTTAACACCCTGTTTGTTTTGTCTGTCAAACCCATGCAGTAAGGTAAATAAGCGGTGCTAGTAGGAGGTGATAAGTCTGTTTGACTTTTAAATTTATTGCTCTTTTCCATGCGTTTTGGATGTCTTTCAACCCGTATTCGTTTTGTTGTAGGGACTGCAACAGTGTTACCTTATCTTTTTGTAGATTTTCATTATCTGACACAAGTATAGCTCTTTTGGCTAAAGTATGCAAAACAGAGTCTCTGCGTTTAAGTATCTCTTAGTGTGCGTTTTCTTTCTATAAACTGAATGCCTTAATTTTCGATTATTTTACCTCATCACCATAAGGCCATACAGCAAACGTATCATCAACATATCTGAACCAAGTTTTTGGTTTTAACTCAACATTTTTCATAATTTCAGTTACAAAATATTCAATGTAAATATTGGCTATAACTGGAGAGAGCGGTGAACGCAAAGCCGCTCCTTCTACTTGTTTAAACAAGTTGTCGTTATAACTGAAATAAGTGTAAAGTAAAAGAACATATGGCTGAGTGCAAACACCGCAGAGTTAATAAATCAGCAGTGGCGGAACACGTGTGAAACTAAGGACACACGCTGAACTTTGACAAAACTAAAGTGTTGGCTAGAACTCCTTTCTACTTTCCCAGACTAATCCGCGAAGCTGTGGAAATAGAAAAACATTCATGTAATATGAACCGTGAAGACAGTTTAAGACTAAGCAAATCTTGGTTACACTTTTTCTTTCAGTGACATTTCCCACTCTGAAGATGTAAGCTGCAATGTCTTGCGAAACGTCAGTTTGTTTGGGTTCACGAACGACGATACGGCAAAGGCCAAGTTCTAATTCTTGTATTGGCTCTCAAGAAGAAACTAAGAACAAGCCTAAGTCTGGGTGTTTAACTACGACGCGGTCTAAGCCACAAGCCGCTTATAATCATAAAAAATGAATTTGGCGATAAAACATTTAAACGTTGTCAAGAATTTTGTACACCACAGTAATTGAAAAGACGTACCTAAGCAATTATAGAATATTTTGAGTTCTCAGCAATACGCCAATACATCTACTATTTTGTAATAAAAGAAACTTTTACTTACTGCAAACAAGTATTTATTGCAGCAGTCTGGTTTAACTGCACATTACTCAAAGACAATGTTAATACACTGTCTGCACACAATAACTGAAAATTAAGTTGTACCACTGTAAAAACTAAATCACAAGTACAAAATATGATGCTGTATTATCGCAGCGTGCATAAGCTGTTTTGTCAAATGCGTTGAAAATATTTTTAAACTTTGGCAGCGTCGCTGGAGGTGAACTCAACCGTAGCATTTTACAGTTTTATATATAAGGAGGCGAAAACGTTGTAATCCCATATGGAGTTAAGGTAGTACTAAATGCAGATTTGTATTTTGTATGAAAAAAACTTGTGATATCATTACCCCTCTACCTTTGCCTGTAAAATGGTGTAACACCTGATCCTTTAAATACGGAAAAAACTTGTGTAACACAATTTATTCAACCGGATAGATGGGCGTCCTAAAGATATGCGGAGCCGAAGAGGATACAAATGCATATATATATATATATATAGATAAAATTACCTCCCAACACAAATCATGTGTAACAACCTTTAGATTTTAACGTCATCAAACTAATAAAAAATGACTAAAAGCAAAAATATGTAGGACAGAAGGTTACTAAGCAGAAATTTTCCATTTTTATCAGTGACGTACGGAGTATGAATTCAAAAAAGAAGGAATTTTTTCCTTTCGATCGGACTGTTATTAAAGCAGAGCAATATGATCCATGCAGTTTACAGGCGTTCTCAGGCTCATATACTTCTTAGGGAACCCGAACAAGTTGAACGGCAACTGAAATATTAGCAAAACATGAAATACCAAAAACTCCCAAGAAATCAGCAGAATTGGAAATATTAAAGAAAGATAAAACCAAAATCTGCCATAAAGTACTGCCGAAGATGAGACGGTACCATCGTTACATGAATCAGGAAGGGATTATGAAAATATAGAAGAGTTAGTAAGAAAGTATGACAAACAAGAAGATGACGCAACTGATGGATACAAAACACCTACGTACGAATAATTGCTTACCATCAACAGACAAATGGAATGGTTGAACGTTTCCACTGACAATGGAAGGCAGCGATTCGATGTGATGAAAAACAACAAAATTTTACTTAGAATTCGTGTTGCTTGGCACGACGATCTGAAGTCTTCTGCAGCTAAACTCGTTTATGGTAAACCCATCTATTGAATACCAAAAAAAACTAATTTAAGCTCCGACCCTGTTAGTTTCGTTAAATAATGACAACATTTATACGATCTGCCCCCAGTAGCAAGAAGTAACCATTCGCAGTATCAAACGTTTATATTTAAAGACGTGGCTACAACTACACAAGTGTTGCTTCGACGTGACGCTGCACAAGCACCTCTTAATCAACCCTACGAAGACCCGTACTCTGTTGTCCAACGTGAATCAAAAAATTCATTGGTAACATTCGAGGTCGATCTAAAACCTGCATACAAACAAGACAATGTACGACATATCCTACACGACGCGCCAACAGTCAAACCATGTAGTGCAACAACACACCCATCCACAATCACCTGATTAGGACGACCAGACGGATTTTTATACGCTTAACGTTAGCTAATAAAATTTGCGTGATGTCCAAAACATCAAGGCAATTCTAAACTATTTTATATTTGTTTTTGATTTAATTAAGTAGCATATGCATAAATGCACATTCAATTTGCATTCTGCTGACGCATATATATTGCAATTACCGCACTACATAGAAACTGGGTTGGTTGACATATTGTCATTTTACTATATATAGTTTAACGTAAATTATTTATATATCATACTCACTAAGCAGTTTTTACGCATACGTTTACAGTATATGACGGCAAATGTCATTGTGAGAAGTATTCTTTCTTGACCCAGCTTATTCATCAAAGTCATGAGTTTGTTTTTCATTATTAGGTCCCACTTGCCCTAAGTTAAACCTGTGTCCAATTTTAGTGTGATTCAAAAATGAATGTTTAGGTATAATGTAAAACTGCAGTGGGACGAAGAATGTAAGGTGAAGTGGGGTAAGTGGGAAAATGAAGTACGTGGGTATTAACGTCGTAACTTAAAAAAAGCACTAGAAGAATAAACATTTCCAGGAACATCTCACGCAAGTAAATTCCATCCAACCAGAATGGAAACTAATTTATTTTTTCGTTACATGACAAAAACTTTTATTCCGAATTTACCAGAACCAAGACCTGTACTTTTAACATACGATGATCATTCCACCCATATAGATGATAAAATTATTCAGTTGGCCATTAATAATCAAATTATTATTTAAAATTATCTGCGCCCTCGAGTCACTTTCTCCAGCCACTAGACCTTGCATTTTCAAAAGAAAATGCAACAATTATTCAAAAAAATATCTTTAAAGTTTATCGGTGAAATTTGGCAAAAAAAATCCAATGAAAAAAGGAATTTTTCCTTTTAGTCGGAATAGAATAGCTCGTGAGAGATATCATCCACAAGCATTGATCAGATGGAAAATAAGAGGAAATAAGACTGTTGCAGAAATTAACGTCGGCATAGAAAATAAAGTTGTTCACGATGCGGTTGAAAAACAAGTCGTCGCAACCACAAACGTTGCAGGTCCATCAGCAAGTAGGGTTGAAGAAATTGACGTTACGCCAAATACCTCTTTTGACAACTTATGATGTAGTCAGTAAAAGAAAAAAGAGAAAAACGCCTTGTAGATGGTGCGGAAGTAATGACTATAGAAAAGTTTTAAAAATACTAACCGAAAAAGAAAAAAAGAAACAAAATTGAGGCATTAAGAAGACTCCTGTAATAGAAGAGCTAGTTTGCAATTTGCAGAGCCGTCTGAAAGCAAGTCAGGCGAGGATAAGATAACACGAAAAGAATATTAGACAGCGATAGCGAAGAAGAACGTTTGGAACCAGTACAATTGGAGTACGCTTTAGAAGAAAAGAAAGAGGAACATTTTATGAACATTCATCAAAGCTTCAAAGTAGGTACTTGAGTACAACTCAACAAAAAATTTCATAGTACGTCTAGATTTAAAATTATATCTGATAGCCATATGATGTGTGTATTCTCAAGGTTACTCTGCTTTATGCGTCTGTAGAAAGATAAGTGTGCAGTAGTAAAAACAAACAGGCAGACTTGGACAACTTCTAACTTGTCTACGAGTTACAGCATGTGAACAAGATTCCGCATGTTTTATCAAACTAGTTCATCCGTCAGTCCGACTCGGAGAAAACTAGAGAATAGTTCGTGCTAGTGTGCCTCTGTGTTTTATTAATCAACAGTCGAAATAACTCGCATTTAAGTGATTTCATATTAGACAATTTGGTGATTCGGTATATGGTGATTCAGTAAACGAAAGTGGAAAAAGAGAAGTTGTGTGAACAATCCGGACTGCGTTTGCTACATTTGTCCGACCACCGCAAGAACATGACCAAAAAGCTATAACTTACAAACATTACTTCGGGTGTGAAATCGAAGATCAAACAAAATCACGGGCTCCTCATTTCTGTAGCACTGTCTGTTACTCCGGCCTAACGCAGTGCTTAAACGGTAAGCGAAATAGAATGCCTTACCCAGTGCCAATTCCTCCTACATTCGATATAATAAACAACGAAGAAAGTGATAAAGAATATAGTAATTACAGTCACGCTGAAGGTATGAAATACAGGTATGATCCCGACGATGACATTAAAAAATCAACTTTGATCAACCAAGCCGAACTGAACGACCTGGTTTTCAATTTGCGCGTGTAGAAAGAATAGTTTAAACTGTTTGGTTCCAGACTTAAGAAATGAAACTTACTCCAGAGAAGTGCTACAATTGTGAATTTTCGTGTTCGCTAGATGATTCGAAGCATACTATGCTGTTAAACACAATGTCTGCTTCTGTCATAACGTGACAGAACTCGTGAACTAGATAACAAATAAGTAACAAAATAATGAAACCTTTTTATTGACTTTTGCTCAAGCAGTCTCAGAGCAACAGTACCAAACAACGGCAACCAAAAACCATCAATTCCTATTGCTCATGCCGTAAGAATCAACGGAACCTACAAAACAATGAACACTCTATTGATGCTGATTAAGCACACAAAGCGTACTTAGAATATTTGCGGTCGTTTGAAGGTTGTAGCCCTTCTGCTAGGAATGCAGACTGGGTTCACAAA
Organism: Aquatica leii; assembly: GCA_035610365.1. Classification (NCBI taxonomy): domain Eukaryota; kingdom Metazoa; phylum Arthropoda; class Insecta; order Coleoptera; family Lampyridae; genus Aquatica; species Aquatica leii. The sequence goes on along the minus strand of CM069436.1, from coordinate 7,835,423 downwards.
TCACGTGTCCTTTCCTTGCCTGTGGAATAGTCGCGATAAGATTCACTACATCTTGAAAATTTGGCTCCCCAGAAGTTTACCTGCGATCGAACAGCACAACGTTCAACACGTACCTCAGTTTGTTGCAGCGATAGATCAAACAAATTGTGGTTTTCAGTACCTGAAAGGCAAGTTTGGAAATATGAAAACTGACGCAAAATTGAAAGCAGGAATCTTCGTAGGAGCAGAAATAAAAGTTGATTCGAAATCCATTATTCAGATTAGAGCTCACAGAACCAGAACAAGCAGCATTTTTGCTTTTCGTGCAGAACTTCCTTGGGAACCATAGAGCAGACAACTATGCAGTACTTGTGAACAACTTGCTAACAGCCAACCAACACCTCGGCTGCCGAATTCACTAAAAATGCAATTCTTGCATTAGCATCACACCTTCTTTCCGTCAAATATGAGAGCCGCGAGTGACAAACACGGTTAAAGATTCCACCAAGAGATGTCCACCATAGATACAAGATATCAAGGTCACTTCAATCCCAACATAATGTTGTTTTGTTTTTGAAGAGAGCAACAAAAGAAGTACACAAGCAAAAACCAAGACGCTCTACACACTTTTAAACCAAGTCATTGTCTATCTTAGTGTAACTAAGGGTTCATGACTCATTTCAGAAGTAAGCTTATCAACTTAAAATAATATATGTTTGTTATATAAACCTATAAGTTTAATTTTCCATAGTTATTAACCGTTTCAAATTAATTTAAAAAACATGGCGGTTTTCTTTAAGACAATTAATACTTTCCTTAGATTTTTAGTAGTTAGAGGTTTTACAGAGGTCTAGAAATTACGATTTATATAAACGTTGAAAAATGTATATCAAGAAATGCAAGATAATCAAACGTACAAGGAATTATTTTCAAATCCGAGAACTTTCGCAAAATTTTTGTACATTTCCAGAATTTTCACCGAAAGATATAGAAGATTCACGAACGTTTCGCCAAAATGTATAAATGCAGTGCAAACAAATCATAAGGCAGTTATTTCAGTAATGTGAAGATGGTAGTGTTAAGAAGATTACTCAAGTCTAAATAAATAAGTAATTAACGCGTGTTCGAGATAAATCTACAAAGTATAACCTTGTACGTAATATAAACAATAAGTGTTAAACAAGTGTCTGAAGTTATCCGCGGACTTTATTTTTCAAATGATAGTGCGGTATAAATTAGTGTAATTGTTTTTATTAAATATCCTTAGATTTAATTAGTTCGGTTAGTTTAAACGTATACATATTTTTTTAGTATAAATAAATTAATTAGTTTGTAATAAACGTTACATTGGTGACAGGTGCGTGGTTTCGAATCGAATAAATAAACAATTGTTTAGCTCGCGATTTTAGTGTAAATATCATTAAGTAATTTAATATTGCTCCCGTAATAAAAACATTAATTGCGTAAATAACTGTTTAGATCGTGATACGTGTGTTTATTTATAAAGTGTAATCATAGCTATTTCAGTTCGTTAAAGTAGCGTATTTAAACTTTTTATTCCTATTATATATAATTTATGCCGCTGACGCTTTTGCAAGCAGTTAAAATTGATTCAAAAATATTTGAAATTCTCGAATCGATGAATAAAAACATGGAACAAAATTCTAGAAAAATGGAAAACAAAATTGGCGAAAATTCTCAGAAAATGGAAGAAAATACTAGAAATATGAAAGAAATGTTTTACGATAATTCTCAGAAAATGAAAGAAAAACTGTCCAAAAATTCTGATAAAATGGAAGAAATGCATGCTAGTATTGGAAATCAAACTTTAGAAGAACGAATGCAAATTACTGTAGAAAAGAAAAAAGAAGTTAGAAGAAAATTCAAGAACTATAGAAGACAGAGCAAAAATTAAGAGAAAGAATGAAACTGCTTGAAAAAAAATAAATCGAATGAATTGTCACCGCGAAGAAAGCGTCACGAGTGAAGATTTAATAATGGACCATAGAGAAGAAACCACTCACAAGTTTAAAGTAGTACCTCCAAATTTTGATGGTAAAGTTCCATGGTCAACCTATTACAAGCAGTTTGAAGCCGCAGCTACAGTCAATGGTTGGAGCAACAAGCAGAAAGCGATGTCTTTAATAATGTCCTTACGTGGAGAAACTCTTGGAATCTTGCAAACTGTTCCTGAACACCTACAAGAAAATTTCGAATTTAAAACCCGTTTTGACAACATGAAGGAGGAATCAAATTGACATGAACAGTGGCACACCCTCGACTACCACGCTTTCACTGCAACTTCATAAACGCTAATTTCAACCCCTCACTTATGATACATCGTTGCGAAAAAGTCTTTAAAAATGCTATTCAGATATACCAAAAAAGTGCCATTTCATTTGACAGTTTTAAAACAATTAGTAAATAATGTAGTTAGATGAGATGCTGTCAATTCTTAGAATTAGGCTGTCTGTGATTACAAATTTTTATTTTTGGGATAGTTATCAGATGTTATACCTCCTGAAATATCCAGCCGCAATTATTCTTGGCATATTGGCTGTGATACTCCCGTACAATACGATGAGTTCTATTATCCGAATAATGACAGTACGGAGAAGCAAAGAAAAGTTTTTTGTAATTTTGTTTTATCAAAAATATTTATTTGGGTCTTTTGCTCATTGTTTACAGGTATTTACACGTCAGTATCTATTGTTACTTTTAAGAGGAAAACGGTATACTCAGTTGCTGACCGAGTTGAAATAATTTATTTTTACGCCAGTGAAAATCGATGTGCTCACTGCGTTCAATGCAAGGCATCTGGATAAAAATGTCAGCGACTTCTGGTGCGGAAATTTGAAGCCACTGATTCTGTAGCAAATATCAAGGTAATGCAGCCAAGAATTCTAGCTACAGAGCTGCAAATTGAAATTTTGAATCAAGTCACCATGTGTCCAACAACGTCGCTAAGCAAAGCTGCAGAATGTTTATAAGCGACTTTCGGTTTAGACTGCGTCGTAGTTAAACACCTAGACTTTTTAGACTTGATCCTAGTCTCTTCTTGAGAGCCAAAACAAAAAGTAGATCCTAGCCTTTGCCGTGTTAGCGATCGGGAACCCAAACAAACGGACGTTTCGCAGTACATTGCAGCTTGCATCTTCAGTTTGTTTGGGTTCACGAACGACAATACGGCAAATGCGAAGTTCTACTTCTTGTTTTGGCTCTCAAGGAGAGACTAGAACCAAGCCTAAAAAGTCTGGGTGTTTAACTACGGCGCGGTCTAAGCCAATAATCATAAACAAAATAACCGCGAAAGCTTAAGATTTTATAAAGTTGCAGAATTAACGGGAGTGTCACATGATTCGAAAAGTCTTAAAAGCACAAAAGACGTTTGTCGTTCCAACGCTCGTGAGACATTGCAAAAAGTGACACAAGAATAACAAATTTTCTGTTTAGAAAAAAACGGTGAACATTTTGAACAGTTCTTGTAATTACTTTTCCGAATAAGATTTCACAGTGTAATTTTTAAAGCGTTAACAGCATCTCTCGAAACTTCATTAATTGCTAATTATTTCAAAATGTCATGTGGAATTTCACAAAGGGTAGGTAAAGGAGTACCACTGACCATGTCAATTTGGTTCTCCCTCCGTATTGTCGAAACGGGTTTTTGTAATTTTTCATATTTTTTGTTGTAAATATATTCCCAATTCACGCGAAGTATAACAATCGAGCAGATAAAACTTTAATTCTAATTAAATGTAGTTTCCTTCAATGTTTTCAGCAATTTTAACATTCGTAGTTGGCGCTACTAACAGGTTAATAAAAACGAAAATCCAATTGCCCCTTAACGTCTATAACGTCCATTGGGAAAAATCGCCAATACAGAGTGTTAACTTTAATACAATTTTTGCTTAGTTAAGCTACATTTACAGAAGTAGAAACGTTAAAAAAACAACTTAACCCGACCCATTTTTCCCGTATTTGAATCTAAAGAAAACAATCTCGAGGCAATTTTCAACATAAAAATCAAAAATGAAAAGAAAGTATATTAGAGAAAATTGTATAAATAAATCAAGTTAAGACGAATCCATACGAAATAACATCGTAAGCCAATCTCTTTTAATCTGTATCAAGTAACTCTCGCAGGTCCACTTCCAGAAAAATGAAAGCATTCCCGAACAAATGAAATTTATTCCTTAGGGAACTAACCATCCATTATTTAGTGGATATTCAAGAAAACAACAGTCATTGGTTCAACTATATTACAAAACATTCAACTTTTTCCCTTTTTTTTTAACTTTTTTGATCAAATAATCTTGTATCGTTTATTTTATTTCCTTATTATTGTTTCGCTCATTCCTGCTTTGAGGGATGAGGGTGAATTGCAATGGGTATAACGCCGATGCCCCACTAACCTTACACATGTAAGTAAATGTACATGCACGATTCATAATATTTATTAATCAATTAGTTTTAATGTAACGTAACGCGACGTTACCATTATGTTACAAATTATCAAGTATTCCGTGATAAAACAACATTTAATTACACGAACGAAAGTTAGGTTATAATCTCAAACAGAAATAAACAGTTACAAATATTAATTAAAAATTAAAAATGAAACGTACCAAATGAACGCTAAAGTAACACCTTCTATCCCAATTAAAAATGAAAATCAATGTCTAAACACTAAAAAATCAAAATAATAAAAACTCCCGATAATCAACACAACGCATGCGGCGAAAATGGCGAACTAATGTAATTGTAAAAAATATAAAATACTGAAGAACAATTCATGCGTGAATCTCGTTCTTCATACAAAATTAATTCCATTAATAAAAACAATAAATTTATATGAAATTACTTAATTTATATTAATTTATTTAAATTTTATAAAATTCTTTGTAGAATTTATAGTACCATCTATTGGTGACTTTTAGAAGTGTATGCTTACTATTATTTTCGTTACTGAAAACTTTAGTTTTAAGTCGATTTTTTTATCCAAGATGTAAATCATTTCCTACACTTTTTATATCTATATTAGCTAATTATTGATAAAAATATCAGTTTTAATTATTTTAGTTTGTACTTCTACCGGCACGAGAATTAAATTATACAGGGTGTTAATACTAACTTGATTTTTGAAAATAAAATATTTGAATCTACAATAACATTTATCTGAAAAATTCATTTAAAGCAAAGTAGGCTTGCTGCCATTAAAAAAATCATTTGAACAAGAAAATCAGAAAACAAACAAACAAGAAAAATAAAACTGAACAATGAAACAACAAGGGAGAAACATTTCAAAGAACTGCCTGCTTGTCTTTTATATCTTCTACTGCTGCTGCTACTCTTTTAGCCACCAGTTCTAATTCGGTGTTTACTGGTGTCTCACATACAGAGGTCTTCATCCGACCCCGGAAAAAGAAATCTATGGTAATAATGTCATGTCGGGCATCCTGAGGCCACGCAACTGTCTATGACTCAATGGGTGCATTCAGCGGACGTGACAGTTACAAAACTGTGGCGATAGCGGCAGCTTCCTCTATTTCTGCAACTTCCTTGACCATAAAAGTAACAGTCAATGGACATTTCCTGACCCGATATTCTTCTTGGTTGGTAACTACAGACCAACATTTGAACGCTTGTTCCTCGGAAGGCGACCTCCAACATGTTTTAACTGTCCTCCAATTCAGTTGATCTAAACCACAACCAAGCTTGAGTACTGCCAATTTCTTAACTTAGTGGAACTCCATTTCTCTCTTGAGATTCCATAATGTTCTCCAGAGATTTTCGTATAACGGCTTGATACTTGAGTATTTCTTGGTGAACAAATAGAAAACGAAGCGTCTGTCACCACGTAGTCTTAAAACTTTTGCGACTGCCGGTTGCTGTCTTCGTAGTTCATGCCCAAAATTCTTTTTAAATACGACTGCAACCTCTCTGGACATGTCAAGATCCTCGCTCACACAATGTGCGATGACGTAATCTTTTTGTGTTTGGAACAGGTCTTGTTGTTCCTCATCCGGTGATAACTCCAAACCTAGCTTTTCTATAACCTCCGTATAAGCTCATAAATTTCTGGAACTCCATTCCTTCGATTTGATTCCTGGTTCTGCTGCTTATTATACTCTGGTTCGGACCTGAGCTTGTGTATTGTGGTTATCGCCAGCAAACGGAGCTAAACGATCGACGTGAACTACTTTTGGCTTGCCTCTGGGTAGTTTTTAGGTGCGATATATGAAATTATTAATACGCTGCACGACTTCATAGGGGCCCTCCTATTGCCTTTGCAGCTTCGGTGACAAACCATGTCTTCTTTGGGGATTATAGAACCACACCATGTCGCCAAGTTGAAACCCACCATTTTGTGCCTTCACGTCATATTTAGTCTTCATTCTGTCGCTGGCAATTTGTGTGTTTTTACGGACCTCCTCATGTACTTCGTCTAGCCTCTTGATCAGATTGCTAACGTAGTCTTCTCCAGCAACTTCGGTCTTCGTCCAAATTTGAGGTCGCATGGCATCACACAGAATGGTGTTTGGCTTGTGCTTTCGTGAACAGATGATCGATATGGCATTAGCAAAAGGTGCAAGTACTGATCCCAGTCTCTTTGGTGTTCGGACACTACTTTGGCTAAGTATTTTTTCGATTCATTCGCTCAACCATGTCTTCAGAGTAAGGATGAAGAGGCGTCGTCCTATTTTTCTTAATTTCCAAAACTCGACAAATATCTTGAAGCAGCCCAGACTCAAAATTGTGGCCTTGATCGGAGTGTAATTCTAACGGAACTTCAAACCGACAGAAAAATTCTTTTACTAATACGTCTGCAACTGTAGCTGCTGCTTGATTGGGTATAGCGTAAGCTTCCGTCTATTTCGTGAAATAATCTATCGCCACTAGGATGTCTTTATTTCCCGAGTCGGGTTCTGGGAACGGCCCTGCGATGTCAATCGCTACTCTTTTCAAAGGGCTCCCTACGTTGTGTATTGCTTCATCGGGGCTTTGCGCTTTCTCGCCAGACCTTTTCTTAATGCGCAGACCGTGCACTTACGGCACCATTTCATGATGTTCTCTTTGCAGTTCATCCAGTAGAATCAATCGCGAGCTTTCCCCATTGTCTTCTTAATGCCAAAGTGTCCTCCTGATGTACCATCGTGGAGATGCTTCAACACTTCTGACACTCGGCTATTTGGCACTACCAACTGTAGTTTGTTTTCCGTGCCCTCGACACTTTCTAGGGATCGCTTAAAAAGACCGTCTTTTACTATCAAAAAGTCCCATTGCACTCAGTATGCTTTCATGTTTCTGCCCAAAACACTCACTCCTTCCTAGATTGGTCGTCGGCCAGTCTTCCAGTCTAAGAGTAGTCTTATCGTTTTCTTGTTCGCGACGCAACTGCTTAGGTTCCCACTCATCAACAACCATAGCAGTTCTCCGGAGGCATTCGATTTTTTACGTCAAATCGCGAACAATGGCGGCAGTCTGCTGGACGTGGTCTTCTGGACAAGGCATCAGCGTTCCGATGACTGCTTCCGGCACAATGTTCTGTGTCATAGTCATATTCTTGCAATTTCTCGATCCATCTTGCCACTTGTCTTTCTGGGTTACGGAACTTCAATAACCATTTTAAAGCGGCGTGGTCAGTTCTCAGTAAAAATTTTCGTCCATACAAATATTGGTAGAAATGTTTTATGGACTTGACGACTGCTAACAGCTCCTTCCTAGTCACGCAATAATTCCTTTCTGGCCTGGACAAAACCTTGCTAAAATACGCAATAACTTTTTCTTGTCTATCTTGAACCTGCGAAAAAACCACGCTTATGACTAGATTGCTTGAAAAAAAAATTTGCATCATCTCTTAGATAACTCAAAATCGACGAAGTGACTAAGGCTTGTTGTAGGGCTTGTAAGGCTTGTTTTTCGGTCAATTTCCTCAACGGTTTGGCAATATTAGCAAATCGGAGTATAAATAGTCTATAATAGAAGGAAACTTCGGACCTGATGTTTATCGATTGGTCTTGGCCATGCTTGCACTGCTGATTTTGTCTGGGTCAACCTGTACTCTCTCTCTCTCTATCTCTAGATACGAAGTGGCCAAGGTATTACACTTCTTTCTTAAATACGTGGCACTTCTTTGGGCTCAGTTTGAGATTAGCCCCACGTAGTCGCTGGAACATTTCCTTCAACTTGTTCAAGTGTTCTTCAAACGACCTTCCAACCACAATCACGTCGTTCAGGTAAACCAAGCACGTCTTCCAAGACAGTCCGCGCAAGATGGTCTCTATCGAACGCTCGAGCGTTGCAGGAGCGTTACACAGGCATCACAGTGAACTGCCACAAACCAGTTCTAATTGTAAAAGCTGTTTTTTCACAATCCTTGAGTTCCAATTCTACGTGCCAGTAACCACTCTTTAAGTCTAACATAAAAAAACCCCTGGGATCCTGACAGGGCGTCTAAGATAATATCGTCAATTCTGAGTAAAGCGTAGCTGTCTGTAGTCTACACAAAACCTTGTTGATCCATCGTTCTTCTTTACGAGTAGTACTGGGGATGTCCATGGGCTACTTAATTAAAGGTTCAATCGCGCCTTCTTGCTTTATATCCGTAATTATTTGTTCGGTTTCTTCTCTTTTCGCCAAAGGAAATCTGCGTGGATGTTGTCGTATCGGCCGAGCGTCTCCGGTATTAATTTTATGTTTCACCACGTTAGTTCTTCCTTTGGAGCCACTCTCCAGCGCGAACACATCTTGGTACTCTTGGATCAACACTTTAGCCAGCTGGTCTTGGCTGAGGTTTTCGCATTTGGTGGTAAGAATGTCCAATAGATGTTGTGGGCACTTCTTCGGCGACGTATCTTCGTTAGATTTCACGCATCTCACAATTTGAGATACTGGCGTGCATTGGCCTACTACGGTCTTCTTTTTCAACGATACCAGATCTGAGTTCATGTTTAAAATTCAATGTCGATTTTCAGAACATCGTTCTTTCTAGCATAACTTCTTCTTCTTCCCAAACCAATGGTTACTTTGACTTGTCCATGAGTAGGTATTTCTTCGCCCGTCGCCGTTTGAAATCGCACTGTTACTGGTGATGTCTTCTCGTTTTTCAACAACATTTCAGGACAAATAATCGTATTCATCGCTCCCGTGTCAACCAGTAACTGAACACTTCTTCTATTGATTTTGCCATCGAGATAAATGCTATGTAACTGCTCCATCGGTGATGCCATTTGAATTGCAATCTCCGAAGCATGACTAGACGAGATTACCTTTTGTCTCTTTTGGTCACCTCGTTCAAAATTTCTGAGCGTTCTTCTTGTCTTCTTTTTAGGTTTAGTACGATGCCGTCGTACATGGCCTATTTCATCGCAGTTCAAAGTCGTCGCTCCTCTTTCCCGAAGTATTCGTCGCGCTATCTCTTCGATGCTTTCCAGTGCCTGCGCGGGTACTTCTGCAGCACAGCAAAGTTTATGACTGTTTCGTTGCGATGCTTGTTTTGCTGCTTTAAAAAGCATGCACCAAAGCGTCATCCAATGTCTTTGGTCAAGCTAACCGGAGAGTCTGCTGCGTTTCGTTGTCTCGGAAGCCGCCTACAAAGGTTTGAATAGCGAACTGTTTCAAGAAGGTATCTGATGCTATAGGATACGCAAGCCGTGTTAGTCTGGCGATGTCAGCGTCAACCTCTTGAAGACTTTCGGCAGCTTTTTGAACCCGACTTTTAATTTGACCCTGGTACACTTGTTGAAGATGAGCATCTCCATATCTCATTTCTAAACGTGAAATTAAAAGTTCGTAATTTTCTTATAGGTGGTCAGGAACAGTTTGCTGTAGGTTCGACACCAAATGGATCCGATACCAAAAACCAGCCGAACTCTGTTGGGTAAGTGACCATCGCAAACTTCTTCAATTTGCATAGATTTCATCCACTCCCATAAACTAGTGCTTGACCAGTTTTTGCCCGTAGCTATATCGGATAAACAGAGAAAATAGATGACTGATCGTTTTTTGGTTTGCGTAGTTCTCGAGCATACAATTCCATCCACCGGTGGTACAAGTCTTTGCTCTCACGTTGTGAACTAACAGAGCTCGATCGTTGATGCAAGTGAAAGTAGGTACAACTACAAGTGCCGGAAATGCCTTTTTTTTCACAGAAGGTAGAAACTATTTTATTGGCACTCTTCCTAAAAGCAGGTATATCCACTAAAACCACCTCCTTCCGCTCTTGCCGTTGCTCCACACCCGGTAGACCCTTTCGGCTAATCATTTAGGCGAGGAAGGCTTTGTTTACTCGTCTTTCACTTTGCTTTTATTCTTCTTTTCTTCTTCTATTTTTTTTTCATAACTTCCGATATTCCTAGGACATGTTTTGCATCATCCACTTTTGCGTTGCAATACACGTATCCTTCTCTTTCCTGTCCTTGTGAGATAGGAACCAAAACTCTCGTGACCCGGCAGAAAATTGATTCAATCCCATCGCTCCCCATTCCAACCACTCATTCACTCTGTTAATTAGCCGATGCGTTCACCTACCAACGCTGACCCTATCTCATCTTTTTTGCCACTCCTCCATCATCTGGTTCGCAAATAAATGACTTTTCAATTCCCTCGCTCTCTTCCGTAGACACCATCCTATAGACCGCAATCATCCTCAAGACAGCCTTTCACTGCGTTTTCTCTAACATATCGAGATGATGCTTTAACCTCAGTCTGGGTCCTCAAATAGGGCCTCTATACAAGAAAACACTCCTACATACATTCTTCTCCCATCGGAGTTTGGTCTTCCCACGCTAGGCATGAATCGAAACAAACTACTATGTCCAAGAACTAGCTCTTACCTATATTGAGAGAAACGTAGACATCAAAAATAGTAATATCCTATACCTCTACTATTATCGGACCTTGTCCTTTTTCGATTTATTTTTCCCTTACATGGCTACCACGTCCTACTTTAATTCCGATATCGCTATTTTTATCCAGGAACCAATGCCTTCCGGCCCCAAAGGTCAGCCGTCAGTTAGGTTCCACAAGAATCATTACTTCTGCTCCAGATTGCAGTGCAATGTGCTTTATAAGTTTCTGCGCCACAGTTCTTTTATCAACGTTTCCCTGTAAAAACTTAATCATTTTTCACTTTTCTTTCGTTCACGCTTTCACCACACACATAACACTTAATCTTATTTATACACCATTATGCTTTGTGTAACCCCTCACCGCAACTCAGACACCTTTCTTCTTTTCTCTCGTTTTTGCAGTCATTTCCTTTCCGTATTGGCATCTGAAACATTGCTACGGCATTACCCTCTCATTTATTCTAAACCTTATTTGCCAGTCTATCCTTAATCTTTTTCTTTGTAGCAACAAATACCCCACTTCCCTCGTTCCATCCTTATCTTCTTACGTCCTTTTTTGCTTATGTTTCCCCCACCTGCTTTTCCTACTATCTTATGTATCGCCTTTTTTATTTCCTCTTTCCCCACTGTATCGTTTACATTAAACACCTTGAGCACCTTTTTCTATTCAGTCGTCATCCTTACGTCCGTTTCCAAGCATTTACTCACACCTCATCATTTTATTTCCACCTTCTTTTTTCTCCAGTGTTTTAATTGCCACCTCCTCACCTCTTGCGCTTCTGATATCGAGCTGTTAAATCATACCTAGAAACTCCAACGCCTTATCCAACACCCTATCTGAATTCTCTTTTAGTGTTTCCGGTGCCCTCATGTGTCCAGCAGTTTGTTGACGTTCCATCATTTGTGGTTTAAATTTGCTGCTTCTTTCCTACACACGTTGTCCCGAGTCTCGCTCCCTACTATACACACTATGTTTTTTCTTTCTCTCCATTCCCTTTCTCCCTTGAATCAAACAACTGTGAAGGCTTTTTCTGGCCATTCTCCTACTTTAGGTCTGCGTTCCAATCTCTCTTGTTTTGCTTCTGTTTCTTCGGTTTCTGGCGTACTGCTGAAGTATTCGCCAATTCCCCTGTTTTTGACAGAACTTGTGCTCTCTACGTATCTTCCTGCCCTAAGCGGCGGCACGTCTGTATTGCCAGCTACTTCATTTTCGACGCTTTCGGGGTCCGCACGCCTAGATCCTGTAACGAAGGGAACGGGGTGGGAAGCCCACCAAACTCCATTCACCGATCGACGATGGAGTATCCCTCTCCCGCGCAGTAAACTGTTGATCTTCTTCACCCACACTCTTCATGATTTAATACACGGAATCACCGCATTAAGTTTTTTTATGGGATTTCCTTCTCTTGAAACTTTTGCCCTTCACCGGTACTAGAGATTTGGGTGTCCTTCTGGCGGATAATCGAGTGCGCGCGATCGCAAGGACGGAGTTTCCCCGGCATCGATTTAACTCGTACATTCTTTTACCCTCGACACGATAGGTGAGAGAGCTTGCATATCGCGATCTTAGACTGGTACCAAGTCACAAGCCTTGATCCAACGATATTTCAGATATGCGCCACCATAAGAACGGCGTTTTGCCAGCATCGATTTAACTACTTCAATCCCTTACCCTCGACTCTACAGCGGAACTATATTAACCCCCTACCCAGGAAACGCTTAAGTCACCTTACGCTACCTCTCCGGGTCTTCCTCTATCCGTCACCTGGAAACGCGCCCGATAGGAGTTGCAGGTGGTGCCACACGGGACCGGAATTGTCTAGAACTAGTTGTTCGAAGGTATCAAAAATGATAACCTTCACAAATAGGTAAATCTGCGGATGATAAGTCACCGCAGCACAAAGCCCAAAACAATGTTAGCCACTACTACAAGTTACGGCACGTTTCACTTGTTGCCAACAAGAATGACTCCAAGATTAGGAAGAGTTCACGTAATTTATAAAGAACCTGCCAAACGTAATATGCGCAGTAGGCAAAATTCACACGACGAATCCATTCTTACATAAGGGGTGTTCTGATCTCATTACGTTTATTATTGCTTTTGTTGTAGAATTTGTGCTACACTTCCAAGTGGCCGTTGTAGTCATGCTGCAGATTTTTGAGTCTCGACAGCAAACACCAAGACTCCTGAGCCGTGATATGCGCGCAGGCGAGCTAACAAATGAAACCTAAACACATTTCTTCGGCCCTAAATCAAAGTAAAGTTCATTGTCAAAGGTTTCTTGTTCACAAATTGTAGTTTGGATAGAACATGAAATGGTCCAATCCCCGAGCTGTGAAAGTCTCTGCTCTTAAACACGTCTACATAGAAATAAACAAACCAAAAACTGCATTAAGAATAATCAAATACTTAACGTTTAATAATTATAAAACACTAAGATCTTTTATAACATAATTACGTAAAACTAAATATCTACAATAGATTCTTTTGGCACAATTCTTAACAACCTATCATAAGCGTTTTCGACTTTTTCTTTTATAGTTGATTCGATTGTTATCTTAACTTTGTAAGAACTGAAAAATGAAGTTAGCAATTGTATTGAAAATTGGATAAAACATTTACTTATTAAACATTTCTGGATAAGAACCAATTACAACGTCGGGATGTTGTTGTGTAACAGCCATCAAAGCATTGGCTATTTTTTCCTCAGTCACATTAAAATAAACAACTTTAGTATAAAACTTATCCGACGATTTAAAAAGTTCAGCTCCTAAAATATCAAAAGCCTTCTCAAACAACTGAGGAATACCTGGAAACATGTAAATGTTTCTGATGGAGACGTTGGGATAACTCTTTTTATTTGACCCAGACTTATCATCAACAAATGTTAGTATTGCGCTTTTAGGTACCTAAAATGTGTTTGTTTTATATAAATAAGTTGAATTAGGTGCGTTACCCGTGCTAGTTTCATTCCAGGAGAGTTGACATCCTCGGTTTTATAAAAATCAACGCATAGTTTTACTAGTTCTGGATGTAGAATGATAGGTTCATTACAAGCTTTGGCTACAGCTGTTAAAATTATACAAATAAAAGATTTTTCGTATCTACAATTGCATACCTTCAAAAGTAACATCATCATGAGTAGGACCAATACCACCAGTAGTTATTACGTAGTCATACCGTTGTGAAAATGCCTGTACCTCATTACTGATTTCATCAATATCGTCACCTATAACCGATATCTACAGAAGTATTTACATTGATCCTGAGCACATACATATCCCTTACCTTTTTACATCTAACACCTAATTTATGCAAGCGTGTGGTCATGTATTTTGAATTCGTATCAATAATGTGACCTTTGAGTATTTCATCTCCAATTACTGGAAAAAAAACGTAAGTTCAACGCTAGGGCTTTTAAAGAACACACTTATAATTCCAGCAGTTTTAACTTGAGACATGAATCTTGTGTGATTTCTATACCAAAATTTGTATTTTAAATAAGTGTTAAAAATTAATTTCGCCATTTATTTGCATAGTTACGGATAATTTGTTTAGAATTATGTAAAACATATTTGTTGTCAGAACGACATAACCTTAATTGTGTTTGTGGACATTTTTTTAGATATTTTATCAGCGATGACGTTTTGCTGCTAAAGCCTTGTTTATACGTAGCGTATTGTCGGCAGTGTATAAACCTTTTGGTTTTAATCCTGCTTCTATTATTTAGACTTCATAAGTATAGCTCTAAGTTAAATGTTACTTGACATTTTTTATACTCAAAAGTATTAGAAAATTAACACTTAAGCATATTAAAGAAAAAGCACTGAGTATAACCGACATACATACACCTACAAAACGAGTAAATTTTATGCACTGGGCATACATGAATTTTTTAAGCAACCAAGAGATTGCATGAGAAGTTTTCTAAAATATAGAAGACGCAAATCGACATGATTTAGAGGTTTCTATATTACAAAATTTGTGAAGAAATTTAACGAGATGCAGTTTCTATATTCCAGCAGCTCTTGGCTGAAGCACGACTGCTCGAAAAAACATTTCATCGTACGGTTAACGTGAATACAATCAAATGTAAAAAAAACTATAGAAATTTCGTTCTCAGATACTACGTCACTACACACTTTAAAAAATAAGCGAAACGACACACCTTCTCTAACTAGCTCTAGAATTACATTTTATAGTTGTGGTACGGTTGGTTATATATCAAAAGAAATTGTTCAAAGTGCAAACCAAAAACGACGTCTAACGAATTTATGCATAACAGTATCGATAATAATCATTCGAATAGTCAGCTTGATTCTTTAAAGATAAATAGTCACCAAGGGTGTGTTTTGTAGGTCTAAAAAAATAGCGATGTCGGAATTAAAGTAGAAAGACTCGGTAGCAATTTAAGGGTAAAAGTAATTAAACAAACAAAGGCTAATAATAGTGGAGGTAGAGGATTTGCCGTGGCAAACCGGGAACGTGGTGAGTGAAAGATGGATAAATGAAGTGAGTGAATCAGAGGTGATAGAAGAAGAACCGCTAAAAACATAGCGAAAGTTAGAAGTGAATGCGTGAAAGCTAGTAGAAGGATGACAAGAATCATGTGAAAAACACGAATGGAAGAAAAAAGCTAAAGAAGAAGAAAAAGAAGAAGTACCAGGCCATAAAACAGCTAGGGAATTTATGTTAGAAATAATAGTAAGAAAAAGAATAAAAACGTGGATAGAGACGAGAATAAATTAAGCCAAAACCAATTCAGTTTTAGGAAACCCAAGTCTACTCTGCACGCAATTGGAGAGGTTTTAAAAATGGCAAATAGGGTAAGATGGGTAGGGCACCAAAACAGAAAATGCTGCATCCTGGTGACGCTTGACGTTCAAAAAGTGTTCAACAGAGTATCAGGGCATCGTCAAAGCCATTGAAGACAAAGGTGCACCGGCGTACTTGTTAAGTATAGTAAAAAAGTATCTCAGAAAGAAGTGGATGTACGTCGGGGCAGATAAAAAAATAGAATTTACGACAGAAGTTTTGCAAGGGTCCGTCTTAGAACCGCTTCTGTAGAACATCTACTATTACAGATTTCTGGAACTGACAATGTCGGACCGTATCACGCCGGTGGGGTACGCGGTTAAAACCGCAGATCTGGTGAGAAGGAAGACAGAAGAGTAGATTTATAGAATGCAGAGCTAGCTGGAAGATTACGGTCTGCGTCTAGATAAAACCAAAGTGGTAGCCCGGGTCGAAAATTTTTTGCATAAGAATGAGAGGACATTAAAAATTAGAAAGTCTTGAGGTACTTGGGCGTACTGATTGGAGAAAACGATAGAACGACTGAGCACGTAAAAATTATATGCAAGAAAGCGGAAAAATTCTTTAAGAGTTTGGTTCGACTCATACCCTGCGTGGAAAGACCAAGCTCCAATCGGAGAAGAATGTACGTAAGGGTGATACGCTCCGTTCTCTTGTATGGAGCCTTTATTTGGGAACCCAGACTGGAGCCAAAGCATCACATCGAAATGTTAGACTTTTGAGGATGACTGCGGTCTATAAGACAGTGTCGACGGAAGCCATCTTGGTGGTTGTCAGGATACCGCCTATTAGAGAAAGTATAAAAAACAGTAAAGGATTTCGAACATCATACATCTGCAGACAAGATGATGGAAGAGTAGCAAAAAAGATGGGATAGAGCAAGTGTTGGCAGGTGGGCGCACGGGCTAATTAACGATAGCGTCGGGGATGAACCACTATGTAATTCAATTTCTTACGGGTCAAAGGAGTTTTGGTTCTTATCTCACAAGAATAAGAAATAGAGAAATGCGCGAGACGCGAGAGTGGATGATGGGAATCATGTCCTAGACATCTAAGACGGAAATAGAATTAGGAGAAAGACTGAGGGCAGATAACTTTATGAAGTTGGTAAGGGAAATATATCGATTACCAACGTTTTAAGGCGAAAAACAAAAACGAGCCTGTTTACTTCGATTTGAAGTGCTCTCGATGGACTTGCTTGGTCTCCTCCTAACAACTCAGCCAGCAAGGTTATTCTTGGATATTCATTATCAGGAATAATAAAAGGAGTTGAATTGAAATTTTTGCTATCGACAGCAGTTTGTTGTAGCTGTAACCAATAGGTTGCCGACTGCATTGAATTCCAATAAAGCCTGACGCCTGTTTACTATTAGGAATAAAATCCGGTTGGGGAGAAGTTGTCGCAGAATTAGCAGTCTTTCGGATTTGCCGTAGCAAACCGGAGACGTGGTGAGTGAAAGGTAAATAAATGAAGTTAATGAATTGAAAGTGATCCAAGAAGAAACTCTAAACACATAGCGAAAGTTAGGAGTGAATGCGTGAAGGATGACAAGAATAATGGGAAAAATACGAATGGAAGAAAAAAGTTCGATAAGCAGAAAAAAAAAGTAAAAGATCATAAGAACAAAACTAAAAAAGACAATAACGAAAAATAAAGAACATAACTAAAAAAGCAATGAGCAAAAGAAAAGACAGAACTGGAAGAGCCTATTAACAGATTTTAAAAAGAATGCATGGGTAAATTAATAAAAGATCGTGACAGGAAAGTTTGGTATGAAAGTAAAAGTGAGTATAGAAGCAGAAGCAAGAAAGCGTCTGACGAGGAAACCTTTTCCAAGGCACGGTAAGATTGAGTAAAGAAGGGTGCCGATCAACAAGGTACCGGTAGCAACAACAGATCGATCAACGGCAAAAATTCTACGCACGGTCTGTCGAATGATTGGGGACGACCTGCTGTCATGCGTCAACAAATGTCTTGAAAGCGGAAAACCGGGCGTCTGACGCCTGTTCTAAAACTTAACCTAACGGAGGAGCCAAAGGATTTATGCTTCCTTCTGGTTTTAGAAAAATTGTTAGAAACAATAGTAAGAAAAAGAATAAAAGAGTGAATAAAGACGGGAATAAATTACACCAAAACCAATTCAGTTTTAGAAAACCCAAGTTAACTTGAACGTAATTAAAAGAGTTTTCAAAATTACAGATAAGATAGGAGAGGTAAGGGTGCCAAAACAAAAGATGCTGCATCCTGGTGACGCTTGACGTTCAAAAAGCGTTTAACAGAGTGTCATGGTCAGGCATCCTCAGAACCATGGAAGACAAAGGTGCACCAGCGTACTTGTTAAGTATAGTGAAAAATTACCTCAGAGAAAAGTGGATGTACGTTGGGGCAGATGAAAAAATAGAACTCACGGCGGAGGTTTCGCAAGGGACGGTCTTAGGACCGCTTCTGTGGAACATCTATTACAACGGAGTACTGGAACTAGCGATGTCAGACGGTGTCACGCTGTTGGGATACGCAGACGATCTAGCAATGACAATTGAGTATAAAACCGCAGATCTGGTGAGAAGAAAGACAAAAGAGGAGATTTATAGAGTGGACAGCTGGTTGGAAGATTATGGCTTGTATCTACTCCCGGATAAAACCAAAGTGGTATCACTAGTCGGGTATTTGGACGTGCTGATCAGAGAAAACGGTGGAATGTCTGATCACGTAAGAATTATACGCGAGAATGCGGAAAAATTCGTGAAGAGTTTGAATCGACTCATGCTCAGCGTGGAAAGACCAAGCTCCGATCGGAGAAGTATGTACGTAAGAGTGGTATGCTTCGTTCTCCTGTATGAAGCCTCTATTTGGGAACCCAGACTGTGGTCAAAGCATCAACTCGATATGATACAGAAGATTTAAAGGCGCGCTTTTTAAGAATGACTGCGGTCTAAAGGACGGTGTCGACGAAAGTAGTAGAGCCGCCTATTAAAAAGAGTATAAGAAAAACAGTAAAGGATTTTGAACATTATACATCTGCGGACAAGATGATGGAGGAGTGGCCAGAAAGATCTAATTTTTGTCGAGTCACGGGAGTTTTGGTTCCTATCTCACAAGAATAAGAAAGAGAGAAAGACTGAAGGCAGATAACATAACATGAGGAAATGAGTAAAATTTGGCTAAGGGTTTTTGAAAATTATAAAAAAAAAAGTAGAAGAGGAAAAGAGAAGATAAAATCAGAGTGAAAGCAAGTGAACAAAGACTTCCTCATATAAAGCAATACCCGCAACACCAGTAAATGTATCGACTATCAACGTTGCAAGGCGAAAAACTCAAAACGAGCCGGTTAACTTCGATTTGAAGTACTCTCGATGAACTTGCTTGGTCTCCTCCTAACGACTCAGCAAGGTTATTCTTGGATATTCAGTATCGTGAATATCACAAAGAGATGGATTGAAATGTTTGCTCTCGAATCCACTACTGCATTACCTTGTGCTCAATGCCTCATTGACGAAATCATTCAAGTACGAAGTACCAAGGCGTGTGTGATAATGGACCGCAGTTTGTTGGAGCTGTAAGTCAACAGGTTGCCGACTGCGTAAGGTTCCAACAAAGCCTGACGCCTGTTTACCACTAAGAAAGAAACTGATTATACTTCTTGTATAGATAAGTTGCCAGCTATTTCTTTCCCAATGAACACGGCAAAATGCGAATCTACTCGTTGCACTCTTGCTTATCTTACTTTCGGTCGCGAACTTCCAACACCTGGCGATGTAGCTCGTGATTTGCGACTTGTTGTAAACAATGACATTTTAGTGATTCAAATAACCTCGTATCTACGAACACTTAATAGCTCACTAAGTAAAGCATGTGATAAACATGAAACGTCCCAAGACCGCACAACACAATAGAAAGACTCACATCTTCGATCCCTATCGTTTAAAATTCACGAAAGAGTGCTAGTGAATATTAATATCTAAAATGATTCTAACAAACTTCTAAATTTGAACTGCGCCGCAATGGACCATACCAAACTCACAGTAGTGCCACCTACCACACATGAAATCTCAGCGCTTGGAAATACTGTAAATCCTACTGGCTATATCACGTTTTGGCGTACATTATTGATCCCGATGAAGATCTACCATCTTCTACTCAACCAATACGAAGATCAGGACGACCACGCAACTCAGTGCCTTCAGCAGACAGCACTGACCTTCTAACCAAATTCAATGAAACTGATCTGCGAAATTTAAGAAGTAATGCTGACGGTCGTCGTCGAAAGCTGTACCAACACTTCCATGGCCCCACATCCGGGAGGTACGTGTGATCCAAAGAGGGAGAATGTAATATACCATTAAGCTACGCCGCCTCTGACTGACATACATACGTAATACTAGTAAGTAGCGATCACTTCCAACATTAATACAATTAATAATGAGAATACGTGTTGTGTGTATTAATCAGTTATTGGTACAAGTGTGTGTTTTACTTTTGAGATTTTAAATTTAATGTTTGTCATGCAATTAAAGATTTAATCCAAAAATACCATAAACATAGCATTTTATTAAAATAAATTAAAGAAATTGATGTTGATTTCCGGTATAATCAAAAATGCAGTGTTCTTGAGGATATTTTAAAATGAGAGATCATTATGCGTAATTTTTCTAAATAAGCTACTTTGTTTGAGACACCTTGTATAAGTAAAGAAATTGTTACCGTTGATAATAAATAAACACTTCGATTGGTCCATTTTAATATAGTCATAAAGCAACACCAATCGAATTAATTCAAAGCTTTCCTGATTTTTGATAGTTGTTGCATATTCATCCCTGCTGGTCTGCATCATTACTTCCGGCGTTTTCGTTTTAGTCTGTCGTTCGGGTAATCGGGTTCTAAATAAATAACGATTATTGTGTTAATTTATATAATTCTAATTAAGTTATTGCGCGATTTGTGAACGTACGAAGTTTGTGTTCTTGGTAAAGACTTTGAGCAACTTTGGAATCATCCACAACTACGAGATCTAAGGTAAAATTAATGTTAAAAATAATTCTCAATTATGATCTAAGTATATATAATAGTATCAATTTGAAAAATATCAGGTGCCTGTGTTGATATTTTTTAGAAAATTGATAATAAATCATTATTTAAGTTTAGTTTTTCAAAATTTTTCAAGATGGTTGTATAACGCGACATTCATTTTTATGCCTAGGCCTACTAGACTACAGATCAGCACCTGTAATAGTACTACCACTGTATGACGTCACATTCGTTTATCGAAAATAGCATTTGGTAAAATTTTTGTATTAACTAAGGTTTCCTGTAAAAATAAATGTCGGTTTGTTTTTACTATTAAATTAAATTCTTTCATAATTGTATCTGTAATACCTCGGTAAAAAAGGGCTCAAAGTTCGCCGTCTTTGCTTTGAGAAACCCAGGTTTTTAGAATGTTTTAATTTAGCAAAGCCCATAAAAATAATTCATTTTGTAGTCATTTTTCTCTCAATTGAGAATAAGAAAATAAAATAATTTTCTAAACGCTTGTTGTTAATTTGTATTTTGGTTAGTACTTCTGCAGGAAGTTCGCTAGGTGAAATTAATAGTCCAGCTTCGTCTTAGTTAATAACTTATAATCCAAAAAAGCCTTTGAATTTTCATACAACTTGCTTAATACATTTTTGCTTTATCACGACTAATTACAAATAAATGTTCGTGATTGCAACATATTTTATTTTCATCTTTCCTGGTGCAATACAAACAGTTCGGCCGACATATACAGTTGCTCACAGTGAAAATCGTACATCGTTACTTTTGAATGTTTTATTACAACCTCCTGTATTAGAAATTTTTGGAACAAAAAATGGATAACTAACGTATTCCTTAGAATCAAAAGCAATGAAAAAACCACATATGAACCCAACAATTTATTAATTATAGCTTCAAATTAAATTAAAACGTAAAATGCATCGCACATTCAAAATCGTACACTGCGTAAAAAATTATCAAAACAGAAAAAAATGAATTAATACTTTGATTGGTATCCCTTATTATTTTTGCAATATCTCTATAAGATTTTCTATTTTTCAAATGGTGGATCACAAGTTCACGTACTGCAATAGTAGTTTGTTTCATTTTAGAAATGTTCATGAAGTACAAATTTAAAATGATTATTCAAAAATGTATTTTGTGTAAATTGTAATAACGCCCTACTACAAAAAACACGAAGGGTTCTCTTTCTTTTGCATGCCAGACAGGTATGAGCCAAAACATCCATGACCGGTAAAGACCTGTGTGGTGTAGTAGTTTTAATTATCAAATTTTCTTCCAATCTATAATCGCAGGTCAGGGATGAACTCTCGTGTCCAAGTTGTTTTTGAATATTCCGCGCATCTAATCTGCCAGTTCTGCAAAGTCATCTATTTTTGAATGGACTTTGCCATGCCATCTCTGGCGTTGCAACGCTCGTCAGCCAGTAAGTCAATCGGTGGGGTGCTAGCAAGAACCCTCGCAGCTTCGAGCGATACCGTTTTGTACGCCGAAGTGATTCTGAGAGCTAGCCGCTTCTGGGCTTTGTCCGCCAAGTTCTTCAGTCTTTTGGTGTTGAATACCGACCGCTACACTGGCACCGCGTATATAATTGTATTAAGCACTGTAGACTCCAATCCTAATAATAAGACATATAGGTCGCACCGCTGTTACTGAAGCGTCACCTTTACTTGGTTTCGGAATTAAGGCATAAATTAGGAAAATGTTTCTTAAGAAATAAGTCATGGTACACATTCAATAGGTCTTCCAGAAACTCGTTTGCTATAAGTTTAATACACTCCATGGGTATTCCATCGCGACCCGAAGCTTTTTTTGTATCCTGATTAATTAGTAGCCTTAGCCAGTTCTTTTTCCGTAAAAATGCAAGCCGTCGTGTAATATCCAGGGTCCAGTTCTGTTGTTTTACAAACTGAAAACAGATTTGCAGTAATGGGAGCTCTTTCCTCCCAAGAAGGAGCAACTCGTTCCCTCCCCAGCTCGAGCATCTTTGACCCTAATTTGTACGCCGTGCCTCACGGGTTCCCATCCAGTTCGACACACGGATCGTTCCACGTCTTCTTTTTTGCCTTATTGATATCAAATTTGTATAGTTTTTTGATTTCCAGGTACTTTCTATATGCTTCGTTTCTAGCTTCCGAATCACTGTGTTTAGCCGCTCTCATCTATGTTCTGCGAGTTTTAATGCATTCCCTACGTCTACAATCTAGTTTATCCGACCACCAGTATAGTGCCCTTTTGGGCACGGTATGCTAACATTGCACGCAGCCGTTACTGCCTTTGTTAGCTTATCAATATTAAGGGACCTAATGTCTTAAAGATTGCTTCGTAGTCCATCTATAAATTTTGCTTGATCGGTTTTGTTAATATTCCATCTCGAGTAAGTGACCGCCTGAGGGCTAGTACCCTTCTTCCTACCTTTGATGTCTATTACATAGTATATATAGTTATGATCGCTTAGACTGTCTTCATTCCGCACCTCCCAATTAAGAACTTTAGATGCGATTTCCCTGGGGCACAGCGTAATTTTGATAAAGGAACTCTTTCTTGTGTACATAAATGCTGATTTTTCTCGTGTATTCAGAATGTTGAACTCAGCAGTTGCAACCCAGTCGAAATTTTTTTCTCCTGTGACACGTGCGTTTGGCGCCCTACTCCACGGTTTGGCGTTGAAATCCCCTGCTATAATAGTAGGACTTTCATAGTTAGCTTTGCGTCAAATATTTCATCAGCGTCGGCACAGAAATCGATGTCGCTGACATTCGCCGAGATATAGCAGTTAAAGATGTTAAGACTATTAAGCTTGTAGTGTTATGTGCGAGTATTTAAAAAGAGAGAATATCCCGCGTAAAATCGTCTACCAACTACGTTGCCAAAACAAAATTTAAGCTAAACCCAACACCAAAAAAAACTATATTTCATTACTCTATTTTACTCTCGGACATTAACATGCGTGAAATAGGTCTGTCCATAATAAGAAAGGTGAGAGAGAGATAAAAAAAGAGATTAAAAAAACTAACACTTGTAATAAAATGTCGATTTATTGTATGACTTCCGCTATGCTCGATTACTCGATGGAGGAAAAGCATGCAAGAAACCTCCACCAGTCGTTAACTTTTCATATCCAAAATATTTAACAAACAATAAAATCAAATACACACATGCAAATAATGTAGAAAAAATGCAATAGATTACAGAAGTTCATATATAATGAATCTAATCTACAAATTGAATACGGACGCTTGCTTTGATCAAAACATATTAAGAGGACCTTAATCGCTCCGTTACACCTTCGCATATCATCAACTAAAACACAAGAATCGTTAGAGAGTGGACATGCCATGTCCAAGGTACCAATGTCTCTGGATTGCGAGTACGTATGGCTAAAGTTGAACTGGAATATCTGGATACTACAAGCTGAAGAACTGTTGGCAGAGCATGTCACTGTTAGCTTCTTATTTTTAATGCTTGTTGCCGTTCTCCGCTGTTGGTCCATCGTAAGCCGCTAATAAGTACAATGTCAGCTTTTTCTTGTTTAGCTATTATAGGGACCAGAACCAGTGCCTTTCTTCTGCGACCAATATTAGTTTCTGGCATGGTGATATTGTCCATGTTAATAAGTTTGTTTCGTTCTAATGTCGTCTATGTGCTTCTTAAGCTTGGGGCAGGCCATCGTATGTTCTTGTCCATGTTAAACCTACTATTAATTTTAGATCATTTTTCTATCTGGTCTGTGGGCGGCCCATACTTCTTATTCCTGTCTATGGTCTCCATTCTTGGATTACCTTGTTTCATCGTTCGTCCTTTTGTCTCGTAGTGTGGCCAGCTCATCTCCACTTTAAAGATGATACATGTCTTTTAATGTCCAATAATGTTGTTTTTTCCCATTTTTTTAGGACGTTGGCCAGCCATGGCTTGTTCAAATGGCCCTTAGCACGATCAGTTATGCAAGGTGGTATACGTTTCCGCTTTCTTCTCTCTTGGATAACCTCGTGAAGTAAGTAAGTGCACTAATTAATCATGCATGAGTTCGCCCTGTGTACACCAAATCTTCCATTCAGCTTCTATAGTGTTCTCATTATTGTAGTGAAGAATGCACTTATTTTTTGCTAAGCCGTTTTATTGCTAATCGTTGTTCAAATTAGATTTTCTTGATGTAAATTGTACTTTTCACCAGCGGGTTTTCGTCAGCAGACTATCGGCATATGAAGACGGTGTGTAGAGCGTCGTCCACGTCTTCCTCGCAAAGAAAACAAGTCGGGTTTTCTTTTTTTTTTGATTCCAAATAGGTAGGAACCAAAACAGCGTTGTCCTGTTAGTGTCTGGGTAGAGTGATAGTTTAGGATTCCAAATCTACGGCTTGTCCAGGCTTCGATGTTGGGGATAAGCTTGCGATTCCAAGCTGCTTTGGAGTATTCATCCCAGCGGGCTTGCCATTTTCGAATGGATTCTAATTTTCTAGCGTTTTTAGGGATTCCTAGTCTAGTTTTGTGTCTTTTTTCGGCTAAGATGTCGATTGGTACGGTGCCCGCCAGCAACCTAGCAGTTTCAAGGGAGACGGTACGATACGCTGAGGTTATTCCTAGTGATATTTTTTTTGGATTTTATCGGTCATGGTCCTGTATTTCCCAATTTTCAAGGCTGATAGCCATATCGGTGCTGTGTAGAGAAGTGCTGATACTACGGTGTTCATAACACGTGCGCCATTAGCCTAGCAAAAGTAGCCGCTCGTTTGTTCTTTTTCGTCGCATTATCCAAGCGCGGCCCAAACGTCAGATTTTTGTCGAGTAAAACCCTCAGGTATTTTATGTTATCTTTTACTGGTACGGGCACACCTCTGTGGCAGAAAATAATGGGGTCGAATTTTCTTTTACTCGTGAACGCTATGGCTTAAGTTTTTTCTACTGCTAATTGCTTCTTTTTTGCATCAACCAGGAGTCCGCTCTATCTATGCTATTATTTAAGGTTCGTGTGAGCGCTTCTGCGTTGCTACCCGGACGAAAAATTACGAGGTCGTCGGCAAACGCCTTGGAAGTTAGGTATAAATCAAATCATTAATGTTCGTCATGAAATTAAAGATTTAATCCAAAATTGCCATAAACATAGCATTTTATTAAAATAAGTTAAAGACATTGGTGTTGACTTTCGGTATATTTGGAAATGCAGTGTACTTGAGGATATTTTAAAATGAGAGATCATTATGCGTAATTTTTCTAAATAAGCTACTTTGTTTGAGACACCTTGTATAAGTAAAGAAATTGTTACCGTTGATAATTTTTAATGCATGAGATAGAAAAAACACTTCGATTGGTCCATTTTAATATGGTCATAAAGCAACACCAATCAAATTAATTCAAAGCTTTCCTGATTTTTGATAGTTGTTGCATATTCATCCCTGCTGGTCTGCATCATTACTTCCGGCGTTCTTCGGCGTAGTCTGTCGTTCGGGTAATCGGGTTCTAAATAAATAACGATTCTTGTGTTAATTTATATAATTCTAATTATGTTATTGCGCGATTTGGGAACGTGTGGAGTTTATTTTCTTGGTAAAGACTTTCAGCAGCTTCGGAATCATCCACAACGACGAGACGCAAGGTAAAATTAATGTTAAAAATAATTCTCAATTATGATCTAAGTATTAATAATGGTATCAATTTGAAAAATACCAGGTGCCTGTGTTGATATTTCTTAGAAAATTGATAATAAATCATTATTTAAGTTAAGTTTTTGAAGATTTTTCAAGATGGTTGTATAACGCGACATTCATTTTTATGCCTAGGCCTACTAGACTACAGATCAGCACCTGTAATAGCACTGTATGACGTCACATTCGTTTATTGAAAATAGCATTTGGTAAAATTTTTGTATTAACTAAGGTTTCGTGTAAAAATAAATGTCGGTTTGTTTTACTATTAAATTAAATTCTTTAATCCAAAAGTTAATGCGTCTACAAATAATTGTATCTGTAATACCTTGGTAAAAAAGGGCTCAAAGTTCGCCGTCTTTGTTTTGAGAATCCCAGGTTTTTAGAATGTTTTAATTTAGCAAAGCTCATAAAAATAATTCATTTATAGTCATTTTTCTCTCAATTGAGAATAAGAAAGTAATAGTAGTTTACATAACAAAAGTCGAAAGTAAGGAATTAAGATTGTAGTTAACTAATAAATACAAAGAAAACTAAAGTTTGTTCATTGCTTAGTTATAGAATATAAATAATGTATTCTTTTCTTTTATTGTAAGACCTGTTGTTATTGTTGCGTATTTATTATTAAAAACTACTAATTTATTTAAAACGACTAAAACTACGTTTACTTATTCTAGAAATATGTACACTTTTAAATTAACCGAACTAATTAAATCTAATAATATTTAATGAAAACACTTACACTAATTTATATTACTTACAAGAAGATAAGATAACGTGCGCGGGTAGCTTCACAATTGTTTACACTAAAAATCACGTACACGATTATTCTCGGTCAATTTATCTAGACACCCGCGTGCTAACGATTTATTTCCACTTGATAATCTTCTTAATACTGATGTATTCACATTCCAGCAATAACTGACCTACAAATTGTTCCGTCGGTATATATACACATCGGCGAATCCTTCTCGAATGTTTCCTACTTTTCGCTATATTTTCTAGAAAATGGATAACAGCTTCTAGAAGGCTCTTGCATTTGCAAGTAACTTCTCGAACGTTTCATTATTAGTGACGACTGCTTTTATTCATATGTTATTGATGTTATATTTTTTTTGACATTTTGGCGCTTCTGCTAGCCGAGCGCCCCGTGCAAGCACACGGCTCGCATAGCCTTTGGACTACCACTGTATAGAACTGACTTAGATCTTAAATTTTTTAAGGTTTGTTTTATATAATACCATTTTGTTTTGTTTCAGGTAAGTGACACAGAATGTACCTGTACCTACTTGTAAGTAGTGATTATTTGTTTTTGTAATGACTAAAATGCAAATAGAAAGTGTATAAACACTTTTTTGAATATACTCTATTTTTAAAACAATATTTAAAAGTTATCAATTGATCAAATTAATGATCCCTTCTTTTAGAAGGTTGGACAAAAGCAACTATTTCAGTTTTTTGCGACGTTTCGTGTTCTAGATGAACACTTCATCAGGCTCGCTCCACTGAGTCAAAAAAATTTAGATAAAACGTACGTTCGTCAAGGTGCACGACATATCACCGAAAAATTTTGTGTTTCTAATTAAGTGTTTTATTCATATCTAAAATATATGACGTTATAAGAAAAAAAATACAAGACTTAAGTGTAACTTTCTTTCAGAAACAAATTAACCAATAATCTAGTTGATAAGCTTGTTATTTAAAATGTTTCCATTTGTTCAGGGCCTAGAAAAAGGTATTTCGTGATAGTAATGTAAAGACATGTACTTACCTGGGGTTATAAATAAATAACAGCAACAAGATCGTATAAACTTGGTTTTTTAGTCAAAATTAGAAATTATATTGTTACGTACCTACTAAACAAATTAACACAAAAATAGAAATCAATAATGGCGTCCATATTGATTTTGAGGGTGTACTCGTATCTTATTCGTAGATATACGTACGATGTTCGTGTTAGCTCGGCTACAGCGTGAAAAGAATGTTGTTTTCTTAACGTTAATTTTACGTTATGTCGCTCTAAAGTTACTGTAAGAACACGACAGTTACGTTAAGTTAACGTCATTAGTAGTTTCGAATTGTATGGATAGTTAACATTTGATTCTTAGCATTCGTTCATTTTAGTTTTTTGTTGGTGTTTTTTTATATATACTATGCTTTTTATTAATAGCTATAAGAAGACAATTGATTTAATTAAATGGAAAGCATCTATTCTTCAAAAAACACACAAACGCTCGACTTTAAACTAAGAGAGGTGAACACATAAGTACCGTGCAAAGTTTGTATTGATTAGAAGTATTGAAGAAAATTGTACTGCGGTCACAAAAAATCATGTCAAAGTTCAAAGTGTTAATAAATGTTTTTGATGATGATAAAACGGAAGGTGTGGCGATTACAAGAAGTGGTCGTCTAACCTGTGATCCACAACGCTTGAACGTATTCATCCATTCGAAATGATTTATGTATTGTAACTGTTATTTTGACAAGTTTATGTTAAAACGTACACTTTGATAGGATATGTTGATTTACTGATTGCGTTTTTTTTGCAGTTTAATGTTGGAGAATGTTGGTATTATGTCATTTTATAGATGTAACGTTTTGTTTTGTTTTTTGAGTTTTTGAAGTAATATGTCGTAGTAGTTTATTTATACTGTATAACAAGTAGTAAAAACCGTTAACTTTTACATAATAGCATTATAATAGTTAATCTGATTCTGCTTGTTTTAAATCTTAATACTGATAGGAGTTGGGACTATTTCTTACAAAGATTTCTTACGTGCTTTGAAAACGTTTATAATAAAGTAAATCATTTTTATACAGTTTTCTAAAACACATTTTTTTGAGTTTCACTACGGATGTTCAGATGTCGCTACTAATATTATAAATGTAATTATTGATTTTATTATTATGTATAAATTTCTTCAGTCAACGGTATAAATTCATTTTTCAATTTTTGAAAAGATAATCTAGCAATACAAAAAAAAAACTAAAATAGAGTTAAGAGTGGTGTACATAGCTAAGTAATAAAGGCCGATTTCGATCGGATTAGTTGTACGTAATTACACAAAAAAATTCTTACAAGTGCAAATTAATTTGTAGCATCATACTTTTTGATGAAACCTGATCGGTTATTAAATCAAATTTATTTCATTAAAAAAAATGTTTTTACGGTTATTAAAAATAAATGATTCCAAATTCAAAAGAATATTTAACAAACCGGAATAAAAACCAAGGCTATTGTAGTTGCAACGCTCTAAGAAATACAAAAAACACATACAGCGCAATTTATATACCGCTTACAACTTCAAAAATTTTTGATTTAACGTTATTTGTATTCACTATTGAGGTAACGAAATTTTAAGCCTCTAAGTCTCAATCTAACTCATTCAAATCAAAATAAAATTTGTGTTATGAAACTTTCAAATTATATAAAATAGTCAAACATTGTATCATCTAATAAATGTTGTTTACATTTTTCTGGAAAATTTTTTTTAAAGCAACGTTTTTTGATTTTATTTGTAGTCCACAAGTATTTGACAACTCTTTTAAAAGAAGATAAAAAATTGTGGGATTGAGGTCTAGTAGGAAATCTTTCTAAACATCTTCTTGCTGCTGCTTAAGAATTACCTTCAGCAATCAAAAAACAATAAACAAGAACACGTTTTACTCAAGTAGATGAAAGTTTTTGACAATTAACTACTACATTGTTTAGCGCTGAAAATGCAGCTAAATGAATAAGTTAGTTGCAAAATACAAATTACTTTTACATTTTTTCAGGAACCGTTGATTTTAGAAGATAAATTCCTTTATTGTAAAATGTATATCAAAATCAAGCAGAATAGTTTTAATTAATTAAGTGTTTTAATTTTTTTACATTTAAATTCAATTTTGAGAGCGTAAATGTTCTAATTTGGTACTGGGAACTCATTATAAGTTCGATGAATTTCAAGACACTTTGTATAACTGTAAAATTTTGTATACAATACACCAAACAATATCAGATTGTCTAATATTCAAATGTTAACGATTTTGGTATCCGGTTTATTGGTTTTAGTTTTATGATTGTGTTAGTTAAATTTTGCTCGACTCAAACTTACCTGATATTCGAAAAACTTGTTTTGGTTAAGTACTAACTGGTCTACTAAGGTTAACATCGTTTTGGAGTTTTCTTTACATTGAAATTTACTCTTTGTCGATCTTCAATATTGTTGATAACTAACAATAAAAAGTTTAGACACAAAACTAAGGATTTTTTTAATTGTTTTGAGAATTTTAATATAAGACTGGAGCACTTTTAAATTTATAGATAAGAAATAAGAAATTTTGAAAAAGTAAAGAAACCAAAGTGAAAAAAAACAAAAATGCCATCGTTTCTAATTTTTTTTATACAGGTTGTAGTTTATTTAAGAAAAATTTAAAATAAAGATAGAGCAAAAAAAAAAACAATTAGTTTTGTCGACAAAAAACTTGTTTAAGAAAAAAGTAAGAAAAACATCTCATAGAACTTAAAATAGATAATAAAGGAATAATTAAAAAAAAAAATAACTGAATTATATTGACTAGAAAATTGAAGTAAAGTGAAGAAATTAAAAAAAGGAATGTGAATAAAACGGTTATCGATTATAATTTTTTCTTATCAAATTAATCAAAGTGTATTTGAAGAAATCCGAAAATAAATAGTGAAGAAAAACAGAGAAAATGTTATTTTATTTTATAAATTTAAAAAAAATTTAAACAAAAAACGAATAAAATTAACAGAATTTAGTTTTAACAATCTGAAGATTTTGGTTAAAAAAATAGAATGAAAATTAACGTATTTATTAAAACTAAAACTTTCAAAATAAAAGTAAAAATTTGAAAAGAGGGATGCAAATGTTGTAACCGAAACTTGGAAACTTACAACGTTGACACTGTTCAAACCCAGGGACGGATTTAGCATTAGGCAAAGTAGGCACGTGCCTAGGGCGGCATCAGAAAGAGGGGCGGCATCATTTAAGTTCAAAGAAATTGGCAGAACTGAATAAAATTATAAAATTGAAAATTGTATAAGAATTTGATAAACCAAGTAACATCTGGTCGAACCTAAAACTCTTAATTTATGACTTTATGAGCTTCTAGACCTGCTTTGAGAAAGTTATCATTATTTTTTTATTGTCAACCCATTTCTTTGTCGGTTAATGCAGACATTGTAATTTAGAGTATTTTTGACCATAATATTTGGGAATCCCAACGTCTGGGTGCCGCAAAGACGAACGCAATAAAATAAAAAACTCTGCAGATTTTTCTTTGAATTTTCATTCTTTACTTGGAAACCAAAGACCAAGCATCTCGAGTGAGTGAACTGTGTGTTGTGTGTTGACAATAAGTATATACAGATTTTATAGTGTTTTGTTTTGTGTTGTGCACATCTATTGTTCATTAAAGGTAAGTTCAAGTTAATTTTTTTTTATTTGTGATGCGTTAAAATCCAAATACTTACTTCACAAAATTTACGTTTACAAAAAAATTTTTTTTATTTTTTATTTAAAAAAAAAAACGTCAAAGGAATAACATTTTTTGTTTAATCTAAACTATTCATAACAGGACAGAATGTTCTAAAATTGGAAAAAAAAGTTTACAGAATTTTTTGTTATTTTTTTCTTACAAAAAAAATGGCAAAAAATACATATTTTAACATTTTTGAGTAAAATAAAACAAATCTTTTTTGTATTTTTTATTTTTAGAACACTATTAATATTATCTTTTAATTATAGATTTCTCGTCTTTAAATAAAACAGATGTTTGTATTGCTTTAATATTTTGTTGTAAAGTTATAAATCAAAAAAAATTGTTTTTGTGAACTTAATCCGAGAAGATACTGTAATATGTATATATCGGTGCTATAGTTATATACTAACATACTGTAGTTCTATACTATGTAAACATATTCTCTCGCATATCGTAGTTAATGATAAAATATTTCTGATTGTTTTCCGTGTACTTTGTTTTTCTTATAACCGTTGTAAAACTTAAAAAAATATTCTAAAACTACGTTTTTGCAAGCAAAAAGAAAGAAGCCTAGTGGATCGGAATTTCGAAAATCTGCTAAATTAATAAAAGAAAAAAAATAACTTAGCATAAGTACGACACGAAAACTGGATTCGTTTTTCCTCTTAAATGAGCATAAGACAGCACATGGATCTGAAACTTCAACAACTGATTTTCCTGCTTCCCCGGTTGACTCTTCCCAGTCTCTAGAAGTTGCTCCTGTTGAAATAACCCAAGATGTTAATACTCCAAATTATGAGTGCAGAAATGAACTAGCCTCTTCTACAAGTGGCGTTTTCACTACGGACCCCGCGGATTGGGATATAAACAACCAAACCATTGATTTTGTAGCAATGAATAGTTTTTCACAAAATTCAGATGGAGACTTTTCGGCTAGTAAACGAACTTTTGACGGAGTGACTAGATATTTAAATAAATCTCTGTTCTTTCGAAGTATGCTGAATGGAGAGAAAATGCCCCGCAGCTGGCTTGTTTATTCGCCGAAAACTGGGAGAGTATTTTGTGGTCCATGTCTTCTGTTCAACAATACGTCGTCACAATTTGGAACTAAAGAAGGTTTCAACGATTGGAAAATGCATCGGCGCGAATAATGGCTCACTAAAATTCCAATAGTCACAAATCTGTTGTTTTACAGTTAAAAACAAGAGGCAGTATTTGTGGTCGAGTAGACCAAAAATTGGTAGAACAGCTGCAACAAGAGATAGGCTATTGGAAAAATGTTTTGCTACGAATTGTTGCTGTAGTGAAATGGTTAGCCTCACGTGGTCTAGCGTTTCGGGGACGCGATAAAGATTTTGGTTTGCCACATAATGGCAATTATTTAATGTGCCTTGAGCTCATTGCCGAATTCGATCCATTTTTAGCCTCACATATATCAAAATAAGGCAATAAAGGTTCGGGTTCAGGCGGAGTTAGTTATCTGTCTTCCACAACCTGCAACGAAGTCATAACAATAATGGCCACAAAAGTCACCCAAGACATAATGGCTCGGTTACGTTCGGCGAAATATTTTTCAATAATAGCAGATTCTACTCCCGACATTTCGCATGTCGATCAATTAACGTTAGTTGTTCGATATGTAGAAGATAATTCACCTGTGGAACGATTTGTGCAATTTATTCCAAACACAGGACACACAGGAGACGATATGTTTAAAGCCATAGAGACTACGCTCAAAAGTCACAACATTGACATTTTAAATTGCAGAGGTCAATCTTACGACAATGCCTCAAATATGTCTGGCTGCTACAAAGGCTTGCAAGCTAGAATAAAAGAAGTTTCGCCTCGTTCGGAATTTATCCCGTATTCTGCTCATTCTCTAAATTTAGTTGGAGAATATGCAGCAGAGAGTTGCACAGAAGCATGCTGGTTTTTTTATTTGCTGCAGGAACTGTACAATTTTTTTTCCGCTTCTCCTAAAAGATGGAAATTGCTGCAGGACGAAATTGAACTTACGCGAGCTTTAAAAAACCAATCAGGTGGTTCAAGTACTCTGAAGAGTGTATCGCAAACTCGATGGTCAAGACGTGCTGACGCTTGCCATAGTTTAACTCAGTCCTGGCATGAAATTTTTTCTGTATTAAGTTCTATTGAAAATAATGAAGCGGAAAAATCTAAGACAAAGTGCGAAGCCAAAGGTATTAGATTAAAATTGGAACGGCTTGAAACTGCATTTTTGTCAAAATTTTGGAGCTTTGCTAGTCATCGTTTAAATGCTACTAACGTTAAATTGCAGGCAGTAGAAATTGATATGATGACAGTGGTTAGTTTATACGACTCTCTTATAACTCTTTTCAAAACAACGCGTGATAATTTTGATTATTTTGAAACTGAAGCCAAAGAAATGTCAAAAATTAAAGACTACGAAAAAGATACAAAAAACCGGAAACGAAAGCTTCTATCGGATGAATCGAGATCGGAAGAAGCTGAAATAGATGGACGCACCAACTTAAGAATTAATACATTTTTGGTGATAATTGATAATTTGGTCATTCAGTTACAGAAGCGACGAAATGCGTATTGTCACTTTTATGAAAAATTTTCTTTTTTAACAAATACAAATAGTTCCAGCAGCTTCAGTGACATAAAAAAAGCGTCGAGAAATTAATAGCTTCGTACCCCGAAGATATTGAAGCAGATTTAATTGAAGAATTTATTAATTTTCGAGAGCATGTCAAGATAAATGACCAAAAAGATTTTACAACGCCCTTGAAGTTGTTGAAGTGGATTCGACAGGAAGACCTGTAGAGTGTTTATCCCAATATGGATATTGCTCTTCGGATCTGTTTATGCACCCCAGCAACAAACTGTTCTGGAGAACGGACCTTTTCATGCTTGCGAAGAGTTGAAAATTTTTATCGCTCTAAAATGACGCAAGAAAAACTAAACAATTTGGCTGTTTTAAACATTGAGTCAGATCTAACAAATTCACTGTCTTTTGAAGATGTCATAAATGAGTTCGCCAACCAAAAAGCCAGAAGGGTTCCTCTGTAATTTTGTTGCTATTAATATTTTCTTTGTTTTTGTGAATTACGTTTATTTTTTTTAAATTTTATTAAATATTTTGGAAAATCGTATTTTTTTTTAACTAATAATAATTGGTAATAGACATATGTATTAAGAAATTTCTAGGGCGACAAATTTAACAGTGCCTAGGGCGGCACAATAGTCAAGTCCGTCCCTTTTTTAATAATCAATTTTTTCATTTGTTAACAAAATCATTAAAACAAATAAAACTCATTTTCTTTTTATTTTTTTTTGCGCTTTTTATAAAAAAACTTTCCAATAAAATAACAAAGATATTATATTGACTTAGAAAATTGAAGTAAAGAGAAGAAGTTAAAAAAAAAGAATGTGATAAAAACGGGCATCGATTATAAGTTTTTCTTAACAAATTGGTCAAAGTGTATTAGAGGAAGTTTTAAAACAACGAGTGAGGAAAACTAGGAAAATGCTCAAGTTTTTTAGGTAAATGGTGTAATATATTTATTAAAAAGCTCACAAGTTTTTGAACGTGGTCTACGTTTTTCTTCAATTAATAAAATGACAATTATAAAACTAAGGTAACTAGAAAAAACAAATGTTCGGAAAACTTGATAAATGTTGTAAGTTCTTTTAGCTACAGCATTTGCTCGAAGGTCTAAAAAAACCACCATTAAAAACTCTAGACGTAGCTTATAGTGTGTTTGGTGGATAAAGTAAAGATCAGGAAATAACAGGTAACCAGGTGTCAGATAACTCATAGTCATAACCATTGTCCCTGTTAAAGTTGTTGGGTACTTTAATATTTTCAATTGCTTCTCTGATCTTTCTTGAACGCTAGTTTTTGGTTTTAGCAAGGTCTGGCTATACATTTTTCAATAATAATATTTATTTTCATATAAAACCCCTAGGTATTTGTAAATTAAAAACACATATATAGGGCGCACTTGTGTCACTTTTTGCAATTAATCGATGGTACGTTTGCCATGTACCTTTAAAATTTGCCTAAAATTGTTTCGTTTTCTACTCATTTTTTATACTTTTGGCTTCAAAATTATACAAAATATTTTAAGACGGCTATACAACTAATCTTTGTAATTATTTCAGTTTTTTCCAAAGTCTCTAGCTCTTATACTTTCAACGGAAAATCGAATTTTGTAGACTGTTTTACAATAAAATAACAGAGCTAATTTTATTAAAATTTTAAGTTGAAGTAAAGTGAAGAAATTTAAAATGGTAAACGATTATAATTTTTTAACAAATTGGTCAAAGTGTATTGGAGACAATCCTAAAATAAGGAGTGAAGAAATACAAAGAATATGCTATTTTATTTTCTCCATTTGAAATTTAATTTAAAAAGAATGTAACGAATAAAATGCACAGAATTTATTTTTAACAATTTCATTTCATTTTGGTTAAAGAATAGAATGAAAATTACGTATTGAATAAAACTAAACATACATAATAAAATTTAAAAATTGAGAAGATTGATGTAAAAGGTGTGTCAATGTTGTAACCAAAACTTGGAAACTTACAAGATTGACACGGTTCAAACCCGATTTTGAGCATAAACA
Source organism: Aquatica leii (assembly GCA_035610365.1). NCBI lineage: Eukaryota > Metazoa > Arthropoda > Insecta > Coleoptera > Lampyridae > Aquatica > Aquatica leii. The sequence goes on along the minus strand of CM069436.1, from coordinate 7,799,002 downwards.
TTATTTGTTTTTATTTTCTCGTTTTGCTTCAATTCTCAATGTTTCTTCTTTCAATAGATAATTCTTTTTTTCCCATTTTCTTACCAACATTTTTCGAACAATACATTTTTACATTTTTTTTCTGTATCAAGAAATTAAAAAAAATGTGAAGAAAACAGTCGTCGATTACAATTGTTTCTTAACAAATTAATCAGTGTATTTAAGAAAATCCTAAAATAAATAGTAAAGAAAAACTGAGAAAATAATATTTTATTTTATCAATTTGAGGTTTTGAAGGAAAAAAATGTCAAAAAAAATATCGAATAAAATGAAGAGGATTTAGTTTTAACAATTTGAAGGTTTTAGTTAAAAAATGGAATAAAAATTAACTTTTGAATAAAACTAAACATTCAAAATAAAAATTGAAAAATGGAAAATGTGTGTCAATGTTATAACCGAAACTTGGAAAATTACAAGATTGAGTCAACCCCGATTTTAACATTAACATCATTTGTTTTTATTTTCACGTTTTGCTTTATTTTTCAATGCTTTTTTTTTAATAATCAACTTTTTTCAATTTGTTATCAAAATCAATAAAACAATAAAATTCATTTTTTTTGCTTTCTTTCTGTAGTTTTTGTTAAAAACTTTTTTACAATAAATTTGGGTTAATAATCAATGCTGTTTCTAATTTCTTCTCTTCTGGTTTTTTCAAATATTTACTCTTGGCGTAAATTTTCGTTTAATTTTTTATTTAATAGGTAGACTTGTTTTAATTTTTATTGGTAAAATTTTAAATGGAAAACCAAGATTAAATATTTTTATATTTACACTTTGTACCTTAAGGTTTTCTTAAATAACTTTGTCTCCATTTTTACGAAATAAACTAATCGATGGTTTTTCATCATTTTCCTACCTTACCAAAAGCTTCAAATCTGTTTTAACGATAGATATAATTTAACACGTGAACTTCTTCTTTATTTATTTTTCGTTATTATAATTTTATACATAGTTTTTTTTAATCTTTCTTTAGGTATACGAATATGGAGGATGTGTATAAATTGACGAAAAACCTACACGCTGCGACATTCTTTGTTGAATTCTGAATCTAAAATTCTAATGTTAAATTGTTGTATTATGCTTAGTGTCTTCAGGAACCACTTAAAAGAAAAATACATTTGGCAATATTATAAACTAGCATACGACTGTGTTACCTGCCGTTGCTATTTTCTTTATTTCAATCTCCAAAAATATTTTACTTGTCATTGGTTTGAAATTCTACACATTTCGCAAGATATGATTTGCTCTTCAATTTATTTACTGTCAGAATAATACCTAGTTACATACAATTAATGTTGATTTATAATGTATTTTCCAGCAGATTTTTTTAAATTGTGCGAATTGAAACCAATCTGTTTCTACGCATAGTTGCAACCTTAGAGGTATCGTCTGGATTACTCGTTCGAGTCTTTCTGGTGTAATTTCTAATACCGCTGCGTTAATTCTTTCTGTTACTTGGTTAGCGTTTTTGAGGATGCGTTGCATACACTTTCTCTTTAATGAAACTTCAAACAAAAAAGTCTAGAGAATTTATACCGGGAGGTCTCGCAGGGATGGGATTATCGCGGCCAATCCATCAGGAAGTGTTCATCCAACCACTCTCTTATATTACGAGCAAAGTGAGCAAAAGTTCCGTCGTGCATGTAAATCATGTTATGACGTATGTTCAACAGCATTTCGTCAATAACTTGTTCCAATACATTAAAGTGTTCATTGGCATCAAGACGATTTGGTAACGACTCTGTGATTTATTATGCCTAACCAAATGTTAATGGAAAACCTTCTTTGTTGATCATACTCTATAAATTTATACAGATTTTCATCTGTTCAATAGTCAAGATTATGAATATTAAATACACCATCTCTGAGAAATGCTGAACTTTAGAAATGTATATAGATGAAGCAGGTTTTCTTGTACAACCAAGTGAATGGTCTTGTTACTGTGGGTATTTAATGTTAAAGCTAACTATCGAGTACTAAGCAAAGGATCTTTGTGTACAGCGTCTAGGATTTCTTCATCTAGTTCAGGGATTTCCAACACGCGGCCCCCGGGCCGCATGCGGCCCGCGGCTTTCCTGCATGCGGCTTGCGGCTTTCATTAATAGTAGCTATATAAATATATACCTGTGCGGATGCGGCCCCCTATTTACTCCATGAATCTAATGGCGGCCCTCGGTCACTCATAAGTTGGAAACCCCTAATCTAGTTGTATTGTACGCCTTTGTCCTGGTCGACCAGCATTAATGTTTTTCGTTATAAACGAATCAAATTCTCGAAGTCGTTGATCCAGTCTTTTTCTTTTATTATTCTTAAGCTAAGCTATTTCTACCAACAGATATCAAAACTAACACTTATTTATAGGACAAAAGTCCGAACTTCGAAAACTTCATGAAAACGTATGAAGCATGATACATTTTAACATTAAAATTTTTAATTCAGAATTGAACGAATAATGTCGCAGCGTGTAGATTTTTTGTCAATTTATACATACCGTGTGTATACAGTGAGCTGATGAAGTATGGAATAAATTCATTGTTTCCTAAACGATAAAGTTTGAGGAAATTTTCTAGGACACGTCGATTTTGTTTCTTAAAAGACATTTTTTCCGCTATTGACATTTTTGATTTTACTTAGTACAAAAATGTTTGACATTGAAGAGAAAAGTTTCCGAGATAATGGATTTTAAAGTTTCAAAAATGTAAGTAAAACTTCTGCAACCACTTATTAAAGAAGTACTATAAAAAACAAACAGTTGTTAAAATTTTGCATTTGTTTCTGGAAAGTTTATGTTGTACTTTGCTAATTATTCATTGCTTAATAGTATTTCAAATTCAATTTTCTTTCCTCGACTATTTGCAAATGATCAGCCGTTTAAATAAATTAATAGAAATTTTGCCGTTTATTTAATAACAAATATTTTAACAGAGACATACCTAATTAACAGTCCATCGTTATCAAAATCGAGTAATTTTTCTAAGTGAGCAATGTGAGAGGTCGCCCTAAAATGAGTAGCCTAACAATGTAGGAAGATGTTAAATTAAACGTTTTACTCGAGTTTCGAAAAAATAGTTCAAAGACAAGACAACAAAATAGTTCCAAGTTCTGTCTTAAATTATTTAAAGTTTGAAAAATGGTACCCGTATCAAGTGGTTTTGGTCCAAGAACTAAACGAAGATGATCCTGACCGCAGGTAAGAGGTTTGCGAAACCATGTTTCAATGCCTAAATAATGAAGAATTTTTACGGAATATTGTATTTTCCGACGAAGCTACCTTTTACCTCGATGGCACAGTAAATCGGCAAAACTGTAGACATTGGTCTCCCGAAAATCAACACTGGAAAATGGGAACTCATAGTCAGTTTTTTTTGGTAGCGCATTGACAAGTAAAAAATGCCTTGGATTCTAAAGCGACGAATTAGTCCATGCACTTGTAATATTTTACGCAATTGAAGAAGATCCAGATCTGCCCAATAACCCGATGTGGTACCAACATGATAGTGTGTCACCTCATTTTGCGAGGATATTTATTTAAACCAAGTATTTGCTAACCAATAGATCGGTCGTAGGAAATCTATCAAATATAGATCTTCTAATTTCACCCTCTCGACTACTTCTTATGGGGGTATTTAAAGAGCAAAGTCTATCTCAATTGATCAAAAACCATCGACGAACTAGAGGACATAATTCGTAACGAAATGCAGATCGATAAAACACATTAAGGCTGGTCGATTGTATTTTATCGATTTTTTTGTTATTTGTCTGATTACAAAGATTTTGTTCGTCTGTTAATGAAATACATTCGTTTATTTTGTTGGTTATTATTCTTGTGGTTGATTTCAGAATAGTACAGAGTAAATTTATTCCTCTATAGTTTTCTCGCATTCTTTTATCGCATTGTGTAAATAGTAGGATTGTAATCTGGTTCGCCAATCATCTGGAATTCTATGTTGTAAATTTTTTTTTTTAATTAAAGTTGTTAATTGTTGATTTAGTTTCTCTCTCCCGTATTTGAGTAACTCGTTAACTGTCTTTCTTTTCTATAACGGTTTCATCGTTGGTTATTATCTCTTGTATCAGTTCAATTTCGCTCTGTTCTTTCTTGTAAAATTTTTTTTTTTTAAATATTTTATCCAAGTATATTTTTCTACTTGTCTAGTGTTAATGAATTTATTTGCTTCTGTTCTTTGATTTCTAATTAATCGCCAAATGTGTTTCTGTAATCCATAGAAGTCACTTTCTATTTTTTTGAAGATTTCGCAGTGTTGGTTCTTAGTTTGTTTGAGTAGCGATTTAGTATTATTACGAATTCTCTTATATTCTTTTGCCGTCTGCGATGACATGTGGTTTAAGTACACTTTCTTTTTCTTTCTATATTGTACTTTAATATCGTTGCGGAACCATGTTGGGTCTTTGTTTTTGTTATCTTATATTCCGAGTTCCGAAGACTTCCGTTACTGCTTCTTTAATAGTTTTGTTCAATTTTTTCCATTTGTTGTTAATATTTTCTCTACTGTTATTCAATATGTCTTTATTAAAGCGTTGTTTGACGCCAGTAATCCTAAGATTACTAGTGGTTCATTTTGTGGCAGCGATTTTACGATATTTTGAAGTTGGTCAGAGAAACTTTCTTGCTCTTGTTTTGATTTATTTTTTTCTGATGCATATATCGATATTGTATTCAGTTACTCTGTTGGCATTTTCATGATTAGTATACGTGTATTATATTTTTTGTGTATTACTAATGCCACTCCTTCGTTCATCTTTCTATACTCCACTATATATTACTATGTAATCGTCATACATTCTTTTTTACTTTCACATTTTTTTTTGGTTTTTTGGTATCCGCAGATATCGATGTTGTGGTCCTTTAGCTCTATGATGATCTTTTATTCCTTGTTGTTAAATGTTTTCAATCTAAGTAGCAAATCGTAAAACATCCCACTTTCTCCAATTTCTTAACTTTTTTCTTGCATTGGTCGTCATTTTTAAATCAGTTTTGTTCTGCAGAATAAATAACATTAATGACTGGGCGTTAAACAGAAAGAAAAAATGGATTGAACACATCGATAGTATGACAAAAGAACGAATTGTCAAAATAAAAAAAGACAAATTACTATCAGGACAAAGGAGAATTAGAGATTTAAAAAAAGATAGAGCAACAACCCTCCAAACAACTAAATAGAGGCAAAAATGTGAAGAAGAACATGCCATTATGCCTAAACACAAAAAGAATAAGAAGTTTTGCTTTAAAGATCTAATTAGAAAATAATAAAATATTTATGAGTTTATTACTCTTGCCTTGATGCCTACTAGTTCACGAAACAAAATTTTTGTTAAATTACGAAATGAGAAACGTAACAACCGTCATAAAAATAGGAAACGACTTGACAACAGCAATAGCAACTACTACAGGCATAAGACAAAGAGACAGTCTCAGCCCGACACTATTTGAACTAATAATGAACGAAATAATGGAAGAAGTGAAAAAAGCGAACGGAGAATATAGTATGGACAATAGGTAATAAAAACCGCTATACAGACGACGTCGTACTACTGTCTGAAAGTGAAGACGGAAACTATATCTAACCAAAAACTAAAATAGGTGGTCATACCACATGAATCGACAAGATGCAAATTTGCGGTCTACGACAAAAGTATCAAACAGTTCATGTGCTTTAAATACCTGGACGCCAACATTGCGAGCGGAAGCAACTTAAAAGAAGAAACCGGAAACAAAACACCCAAAGCAAATGTTATATATGACGATTTAATGGACATAATCTGGAGAAACAAGCATATGAAAGACCAAGGTTGTTAGAATATATAAGGTATGTGTTAAGCCAATTATGACCTACACAATCGAAACAAGAGCTAACAATGCATGCACCAAACGTCTTCTCCGAACAGCGGAAATGAGAACATTAAGAACAATAACAGGAAATAAGGAATACCTGTGGCATACAAGATGTAATAAAATTGTCTAGATGAAAGAGACAAGAATGGAGAGACTATCTAAATTGAATGACAAGCAATTTAGCCAAAACAGTTTTAACTGAGAGACTTAACGCTACAGATTCCTAGGAAGACCCTCAAAATGATGGTATAAGAGTTGGATATTTAGTTCACAAAAGCTCTCAAGTTAAAGAGGAGCAGGACAGTATTCTATTGAAAAGAAGAAGGAATAATATAACCAGATTGCGCAAGGCCGATTTTAATTCCATCAACCATAAAATAATTGTACATATGCCTTTAAGTTATTATGTTTTGTCGATTATAAAAAGGTTTTCAACTGTGTTCTATGGCAACAGCTTTGTAAAGTTTTTGACGAAATGGGAGTCTCGAAACAACTTATGTTACTAATAGAAAAATTCTATACGAATAAGCGGTAGTCAACTCAGATAAGAACGAGTCAGATACAATTTTTGTTTTGATCGGCGAGAAAACGCTCATTAATTTTTGATACACCGATAATACTACAATACTGACGACAAATGTCTCAAATGTTATGAAAAGTGATGAAGGAAACTTGGGTCTGGAAATAAACGCAAACAATATCAAATTTATGAAATGATAAGCAAGTAGCCGAAGGAAGCTTCAAATGTTGTATCAAATGGTATTTGAATTTTCAGAGGCAGTATCATATATATCATAACTTTGGTATGATGCTTATGTATCTTTATATTTTCTCTCAAAATCTTTTTATTAGTTGCTTACTTGAATAGAATACACGCTTGGCTGCTGTTTTAGAAACTCTATTATATCAAACAAAACTATTTTTTAAGTTTTCTTTATTGCTATAATATCTGTGTTTATTTTTTGAAGTTTAGATACAATTAAATCAATCTTGTTTGCTAGATTTATTAACTGTGTTGTTCGTCTTCTTAGAAATCCGTTCGAATCTTTGAGCTTTTGTTTTAGTTTTTTTGGTATATAAGTTTTCTTTCCTGATCTAGAAAACCAAATTTTTACGCCAAATTTAAGGCGTTGGCTATTTACCTTTTCCTTTCTTGCGTTCTTTAGTTTAGCCTCTTGTATTCTAACTTTTTTATCTTGTCTATTCCGTATCTATCCTAAGCCTTCTGTTCTTTTTATATCATGGACCAGTGCATTTGTGGTTTTTCAAAATTTCTTTTCCCGTACCGGATACTCCATTTATTTATTATGTTGTTCCAACTACTGTTCGTGTATCCTTCGCTGTGCTCTGTCCGTTTCCATTTAAAGTGGGCGATTCTGTTGACGACGTCGATGATCTTTGTCTGGTTTCTTATGTATTTATTACTTCGTTGCTTTTTGAGATTTATTTCACTTTTGGCGCCTTTGTACAAATTTAAAATAACGTCTCAAATTTGTATTACGTTCATATGTGAGTACAGATACGGGCTAAGTTAGGTATTATTATACACTATTGAAAAATAATTGTAAAAAGTATTTTCATAAATTTATTTTCATTTTTATATTTTACAAGTACAAGCCATACAAGTATTTTTTCATTGAGGTACATAACATAATTGTAAACTTATAGAAAAGAGAAGTATATTCAGTATAACAATATTACAACTCAAAATTTTTGTATTCTAGTTTCAAATGTAATATATGGTACAAAAGCACAAGAAATAAAAAAAATATTTAAAACATTAAAAATACTCGTTTATATATCACAGGACGAAACAAATAAAATGTCACCTTTTAAAGGTTAATATTTAGGTATTAGGCATTGTTATTAATATAATATAATAATTAATATAACTAAATGAATTGAGCTTTCCGTGCTTTAATTTTTCAAATTGTTTAATTAAATCTTCACTGTCTAATTCTTTTAGCTGGTTCGTTTCTATTCAAGTGATAGCAAGATTACTTAGTCGGTTTTGTCCCATGGTCAATCTTAAATATTTTTTTTAAATTTTGAGTTTTGAAAAAGATCGTTCTGAGTTAGTTTCTTTTGGAACATTTTCATCAAAATTTTGTAAATATTGCAATTCCTTAACAAGTTCCACGGCAGTTATGTTCGTTTTCAGAATAATTTTTAAATTTATCAATATTCCCTAAAAACGCAAAATTATTAGAGTAAGAAGAAAGTAATTGGAATCTCTCATCCACTGATGTTATGACTACATCAAGAGCATTAAAAAAATAATCAACTTTGAACTTTAAAGTTTCGTCGTGGATCGGTTCATTGTCACATTCATAATTTTTTTTTATTTTTTACTGTCTTGGACCTCTTTGCTTTTGTATTTAGGTTCTATGTCTAAGCTGGGTGCTATGGTATTTTTTTAGCATCAATCAATAGATCATTAAAACCTTTATCGGAGGGATAAACTTTCAAAAAATTATCAATTATTTAAATGGTTACAACACTGAGCAACATCAAAGTTCGGTTTTTGAATAATTTTACTAACAATGTTAACTTTACTTAAAATATTATACCACAATATAAGAATTCAAATAAACTCAAAATTTTGCAATTTTTTGGCCAACGATGCAGTCAAATTTTTTACGTTATTTTTAAAGTTTCCTTTGCTTATTTCAAACAGAGCATCATAAACCTCCTCAAGTTGATACCTTAAAGAAGTTATTGCATCTATTCTACTAGACCATCGAGTATCCGATAAAGGTTTTAAAGTTAAATTTGTAATATTAGATAAATATGTTTCAGAATTGACTAGCGTTTAGTAAAAGCCGAAAAAAATACAAACAGTTCTTGAACTAAAAAAAAATTGATGTTCAAAGTATTCGATTTTGCGGCATCATTGACGACTTAATTTACGGTATGATTGCAACAAGGAATAAAGAAAGCTCGTGGATTGAAATTTAATTTTTTTTGTAGACCATTATGCCTACCACGCATATTTGCCCCATTGTCATAACCCTCACCCCGCAAATTGTTGATATTTAAACCTTCTTTCTGTAACGTCGACAAAAGAAATCTATAGGACAAAATAATAAAAAATGTTCTTCTATACAAATTCCCGTGCTATTTAAATTAACAAATCTTATACAAACAGAAATTTGTTCATAGTGACTAGAGTCAGGAGTGCAGTCTAATAATATGGAATAATGTTTTGCCTTTTTAGTTAGTTCTAACATTTTGGATTTGATATTTTCACCGATGAAGTTGATTATTTCATTTTGTATTTTATCCCCGAGATAGTTTTGGTGATCTTTTATTTGAGAGCGTTTTGTATGTTCTTACATAATCGGGTCGAATTTGGAAATCATTTCTATGCATTTTCAAAAGTTACCATTGTATTTCTCAAACAACTTATTACAACTTCCACGAAAAGCTAAATTTTGTTGACTTAAAAACTGAATCACATAGAAAGTTTTTTCTACAACAGCTGGCCAGTATTTAGTTTCTCTATTTATTACATTTTGAATTTCAGAATCAATTATTTCATTTTTATTAAAACGATTAGAAAGATCTAGCAATTTTAGAACATTTTCGATATGTAACTTGCTCTTTTCATGAATGATTAAATGTTCACTTAAATGCTGCCAGTCATTGTAACCAGATTCATCACTAAGGCGAACAGATTTCAAATCGCCGTCATTAAAAATTTTACAACAGAAGCAGTAAAGTGAATTTTTTGTTTCGGAATACAACAACCAAAAATGCGCATATTTTTCTTTGTTTGGTAAAATTCTAAAAGAAATAACTATTGGAAAACTTACGCCCCGACTCCAAACTATCTCTCGGATATATATCCTTTTTGTTTTGATAATGAGCAGGGCCACGTTCTATTCTTGAATATTATTAGAACGTAATTTTTTTGGCCATAGTGGAGCATCTTTCAAAAGTTGACTCATATTTTCCGTTCTGGTAATTTTTGAAGGTGTTGATTTCTTATTATCAGCGGAACTTGAAGATGTTGATGGATTGCGTTCTAGAAGACCAGTTTCTTGTCTGTTGCTGATACTTGTTTCAAGTACAGGTTTAGAGTATTGGGATTCAGCTGTATTATTGTTGTTATTAATATTTGGCAAAATAGACTCGGGTTTTTAAAAAAAATGCGTAATTTTGACATGGTTTTTCAGTTCTTCCTCTCTTTTTCTTTTATTCAACAAATTTTGGTATCCAAACAATTTCTTCTTTTTTTCTGACATCCTGTATACTGTAAAGAAATTAATACATAAGTAAACAAATAATTCATAAAAAATGGAAATGTTTCGACGTCTCAAACTCAAACTCGAAAGTATTTTCTCAACATTACTTATTTCAAATTATTTCAAAATTTATAAGTTTGTATAAATAGTAATCTTAGTGTTTATCAATTATTCTCTTTGAATTTACTTTAATTAACAATAATGTTTATATAATCAAATATAAAAGGATTTTTGAGATGCAGGTTTTTGGCTTTTAATGTTTTAGTAAATCTAAAATAAAAAATATTTTAGATAAACCTTAATTCACAACACAAAACGCATCACTATAAAAATCACTGTAAAACTACAAAAAATTAATTATCCATCGGGCATCAGGAAACAAGTGAAATCGCGACCGAAGCAGCTCTTAAATATATAAAGTTTTGTACATTGCAAGCTCAGACAGGAAAGAAACGCTTGATCGCTCGTTGGTTCGTTGCAAGCCAAATTTCAAGCTCAAACATGAATAAAATCAGATTTGTTTGAGTTCACACAATTCATGTTATTATGTTACGTATTACGTATTTGATCGAATAAATGCTATTTTTGCGTACTTTCATTTGTAAAATATATTATTTTCAAGAAGTAATTCGGTTCCCTCGTCTCAAAGAGTAAAAATAAACAAATGAAAAACAATGTAATAGCTAGCAATTTCTTACTCGTTTTTTTATCATTATTAATTTTGTTTTGACAATGTTGTTTGTTGCTTTATCTTTTTTTTTACTTTCTTCTATTCACTTCCATAGTTTGATTTTCTATGGCCAGTATTATTTCTTGTTCTAGGTATACATATTTATCAGGTTTTCTATTATTATTTTATCTTCTTGTATATTTGTCATGATTTTTGTTTTGTTTTTGTTCGTGTTTAGTGTACGGCTTGTGATTTGTCATTGCCCATGTTTCTACACTGTTGAACGTTTTCTCGTAGTCGACAAACCCTACGGCAGCTTATATACTGTTGCTTTCTCTATCAATAGCTTAACGATGTTTTCTCCTTTGATTGATAATTGTCTAGTTTATTAAACAGTTTTGTTATAATATTAGATAGTATTTTATATAATTGTGATTGTAATGTGATGGTCTGATAGTTCTCCAATTTCGTGTGTCTTCCTTTTTAAATATCAAACCACGTTGCCTCATTTTAGTCTTTTGGAATTTTTCTTTTGTTTCTTTAATTAAATTTCTTTTATCATGCTATCTTTGCCAGATTCTTTGTTATTTTTTGCTTGGTTATTGCAGTGGTTATCTTCGTTTCGTTTATTTCTGGTATGTCTTCCGAGTTAATATTGATGATCTTTTGCTTTAGTTTTTCTGTGACGTGTTTTCCACTGTTCAAATGCTGAATCACTTCACAAAATTTGCAAAATAACATGTTTCCATCGGTTGTAAAATCATTGTAGTCTTAGATACTCTGGTTTAAAGTAACTAAAATACGTCTTTTTTTGGCATTGCAAATAACAGTAACTGCTCACTAATTAAAATTTTGCAAGTATAATTTTGTATTGATCATTCATTGTAATCACTTCCTTATTCATTTCTTATCTGATTTGATCATTGTCATTTACTCATTCATCGTGAAGTAGTTACAGGATGTTATTAAAAGTTTTAACGTGGCAATGATTACGAACAACAATAATTGGATAATAACGAATTGTATCGTAAAACCAACTAAATATTATGTAAAATTGTATGTAATGTAAGCGTATAAATATTGTAAATTATACAATTACGTTATATTTTAAAACGTAAATAGTATATGCATTTATAAGAGAAAATGTTTAAATCTAAAGCCTAACAATAATCAATATTGTATTACAATTTTAGACAAACTGATTAGTTTTATATCTGTCAATAGACCAATTCCTCTTAATAAAGATACAATCGGACAAATAATTAAAAGAGACAACTATAACAAATTTGTTGCATTGCTTTCTATATTTATAATATAAAACTAAACTAAAATAAAAAAAGTTTTGAAGCCCAGACAAAACCGATTACACGTTTAATTACAGTATTGTTTACTCATTAAGTAAGAAAAATAATGTTCATAATTAATATTTTTTGCTGAATATTGCTAACGCTTATGTTGGTTTGCAATTCTTTGGAATCTGTATAAGATCTTATCTATCTGTGGTGCTTCTTCAAACTATTGTATCAGTACCTATATATACATAAAACGGAAAAAAAAGAACTAATCGTATATGAACATCTTTATATATTGCTAAACTTCTTGTGCTTTTAAAAATTCTTTGATTTAATTGGAATTATTTTATGTTAAAAATTGCAACATTTGCAGTTTTTTAAAATAAAATTTTAGAATATTATGTAGGTACTTGCTTGTTTTTTATGTACATAAACACATAGAAGTAATTTGCATAACTACACCTACTTTCGTTTTTTGTTTTGGACAAAATTATTTTTTTATGGATGCAACTGTTTGTAATAAAAAATTTAAAAAAACTGTAAGTATCCAATAGATAAAACCAAGTTTTAAATAATGAAAAATTCTGTTTGGTTGCTAACCTTACAAAACCCCAGTTTTTCGTTATCAAATTATCTTTATTGGTATATTTTTATGAGTTTAAATAATTTTATTTCAATACATATTTAAACTGAAAGTGAATGAACAAATTCTTAGCAAACAAAAAATTAATTTAGGTATTTATAAAAACATAATGACAATGCTGTACACTTTAGGTGTCACTGAAGTTATTCAAACAATTTTGCCTAACAATGTGCATGTTTTAAGATAAATAACGCGAAAGTTCTTTTATTTGTGTTGGTACAATGTTTTTCTTATTTTCATCTGCAAGCTATGTTGTTATTGCGTTGTAATGTACTGTAAATCTGGTATCAGTTATTTTGACTGAGAATGAGGAGAAAAAGCGAGAATCGATTGTTTTGAATAGAGAACAAACGCATGTGTAATAGCATAAGAACGGTATATCCAATAGTGGTTGAATCAAATTAATTTATATGGTAGTTGTTATCTTATTGTTTAATTCAACATTAAATTATCGCTGCTTTACAAATTTCACAAGAATCGAACCATAGCAAAAATGGCAAAATTACATTTATTATTAACTTTTTTATACTCAAATATTATGAATTAAATATTTTATTTAGATCGTAAGTAGCGTTTGAAACTCGGGAACGACAATGAAAAAACTAAGATCGCTCAGTTGTAGGTGTTGTCGATTTCAGTGATTTTATTCAAGAATTTCTTAAAATATGAAAATAAATAAAAATTGCAATAGCTAGAAAAAGACCACACGGGATAACTACAACTAACGCTTAATTAACCGAACACGTTTTTACAAGCTTAGTTATTTCGGGTTAATAGTCTTACAATTAGTGCAGTTCAAAATCTAATTATTAAACATTATACAGTTTTAAGGCTAATTTGTGTTTAAAATAACTCTAAGTGCTAGAAACAATCGCGGTTCAAACGCTTAGTTAAGATGTCAGTTCACTTCTTTGACGGGTCCAAGAGCAATGTCCTTTTCCAAAAAACGGTGTTATACATAACTGGATTTTCTTGCGCTGTCTACAAATAGATAAAGTACAGACGTATCAATTTCATACAACTTTGCTTCTTTGCAATTATTTTATCTTCTGCTGTAAAAAACGCCTCGTCTAAAAAACAGTTTCTGTTACCACAATTATAGTATCAATGTTTCTGTTCTTATAGTCATTACCTTCGTTGCATTGTATCACTTCGTCTATATTTAAAAATTGTTTCAGACATGTCAAACTTCACCATTGTGAATCAAGAAGAGTATGAGTATAAATTTATAAATTTTTTTTGGTAAAGCATTTTACATACTATTTGTTTTGGCAATATCAATATCTATAGTGCAACTGAAACTGATTTAAATTTTCACAGTGACACTTTTGTTTCATAATTGCTTAATTACAATATTCTTACATTGCAAACATAATTTTCACTAAGATACTATGCTGAGCAAATACAATTTGTGGATTCGCATTGCTGACGTTTTTGTGTCATAAGTCAACTTTGCCTTTAGAGTTCTCAAATATGCGTAGAGTGCAGCACTTTTTTTGACTATGTTTATCTAGGAGTCGATAAATTCTTGACATTTTTAAAATTATAAATTTTTTAATTAAAATTTATAATATTCTACTAATGAAAATGCTTTTGTATAGTCATATTTAAACATTACTTAAATCTTTGCACACAGCTTAAGTTTGCCATTAAGCGAAAAAGTTCAGCGTTCTGGTTTTGCCATAATGACAATTGTTATTTTTTAAGATTTACTGAATGGTAATTAAAAAAAACGCTTTGCCATTAACAATTGATGCGTTTTCGACTTTGGTTCATCAGCGAAAACAAATTAAGTTAAAATTTTTATGTTTAAGAAAAATCTATAAATTAAATACGTTTATAAAAATTTGTTTCATTTATTTTGTTCGTGTTGACGTTCTTTATCTTTACCACGAGAAGTTGAAAGACGATTAATGGTCTCAATAGCCTCGCAGTCAAATCTTTACTACAACTGATTAGTCATGTCTTCAAATTTTGCAATGTCTCTTACCTGCAGATCTTCGATAATTATGTATTTGTCAAGTCATTAAATAAAACACACATTAATGTCTCTCAACTTTGTTATTGTAACCAACAAACAGAAAAAGTTTTACAAAGTACTGATGATACCACAAACTGAAAAACTGAATGTAAAGACAAAAAAGCATCGAGATTTAAATCATATAGGTCAAGTTTACCTTTAGAGCTTTCATATCGGCGTAGAATGCACAACTTTTTTGACGCCGTTTTTTTTTGAGTCAAATTCTTGAGATCATTAAAATTATTAATTTTTTACATAAAATTGGTAATATTTTACTAATTATAGCACATTTGTATGGACATATTTAAACATTACTTCAGATTTTGCACACAGTCAGAAGGTTCAGCGTTCTGCTTTTGCCATAATTACAATTGTTCTTTTTGAGATTGGCGCGAGACTATATGTACAAAACTTTATAATCATGTAATTTGGATTTTGGTTCATCACCAAAATCAATGAAGTTAAAATTTTTATTTTAAAAAAAAATCTATAAATATTAATAATATATTTGAATAAGCATGTTTATGAAAAATTGTTTCTGAGACGATTATTTTTTCTGTTCGTGTTGACGTTCTCTATTTTTATCACGAGAAATTGACAGATGATCAATGGCCTCGCAGTCAAACCTTTACCTGTAGTCACGTATTAAACTCTATAACTGGTTAGCCATATCTTCAAATTTTGCAATTTCTCCTACCTGCAGATTTTCTAAAATTATGTATTTGTCGTTGTCTGTTGATGTCTCAACTTTGTTATTGTGACCTCCACACTTTTGTAGACTAAGTTTTTTGTGAAATTGTCTTTGAGTAATGTGTGCCTGCATTTTCGTAGTGGTTTCATACTTTTTATTACTTTCCTATAAGGAAAGTATAGCGATCGCAATTTTTTACAAATTTTTTTATTGCATAATTTAACGTTTCAAGGTCTCCTGGATAAGAACAACGTAAGGAGCTGGATTTTTATATTCTCTCGGTTCTATCAAAGCATGGGTCTGATAAAGAAACCGGAAGTGGGTTTATCCGCCATTTTTAGCAGTTTTTCTTATAGCTTGTGTCCCACGCTAGGGGTACCCCATGGGATTTAACATGGGAAAATTGAAATTATTTTTTTCCTGCTTCCCAAATTAAAAAATCGCAAAAATTTTGATGCAGATTTAAAGTGGCACTTAAAACATTTCTAAAAACAATTTCTTGATTATAATTTGATAATTAATAAATTAATCACAGGCATTTGAAACTCGAAATTTTGAAGGTTTTTTGCGCATGCGATTCAGATCCGCTATCTTCGGTTTTTAAAGTAATATGGATGCTAAAATTAAATTGTAGCCCGTCAAATCAACATTATGCAACTTTATTTTTGCGGAAATGGAAATTTGAAGAACAAAGACTATTTCTATAGCAGACTAGAAAAAAAGTAATTAATCAAACATAAATTTACATTTACATAGGATCTACGAACACTCATCGTGGTACCAATAGGTCGAACGCAGGAAGATTGCTCGAATAATCGTCCTGCTGAAAAATTCATTTCAATTGAGAATTTGTGGTCCTGTAAAGGGCTTTTTTAACATTGTCGATCCGTTGCTTGGTGGAACGACCACGGCAAATCACCTATTTGGATATGAGGTGTTCAAAAATGCCTCCTGCTTAAACTGTACAATAAGTTAGCCGTTCAACAAATCTTTTTCGTGTTTTGGCTAATTTACGAATGGTAATAGCTCGGCATATCACTTGAATTTTATTTTTTAGTGCGTCCCTATTTTCATACCATTTTCCTCCTTTGAATAATTTTTCTTTTATGAAACTACACAAAAAAAATCGCACGGGTTTAAATCAGGACCTAGCAAGCTATGTAATGGGACCATTATTGCCTATCCATTGATTTGGAAATGCTTCATTCAGAAGCCCAGTGTTTAGTCTAGCAGTATGGGCTGGAGCACCATCCTGCATAAAACAAACTTGGTGATTTTCACCCGCAACATCATTTAGTTGTGGAAACACTTCTTCTAGTAGAAGGTAATGATATTTTATGGAAGTAAGTGTACCTTCAATGAAAAAAGGACCAATAACATGGCTTCCCAGCAAGCCCATCTAAACATTGACAGTTTGTCGCCATTGACTTAGTCTATTTACTAATTTGTGTAGATTTTCGAGAGACCATGTACGATTATTTTGTCGATTTGGTCTTTCATCAAGTCGAAATGAACATTCATCTAAAAAACAAATGTTTTTTACAAAATCGCGATTGGTATTGTTAATTTCGGTGATTATTTCACAAAATCTCCTACAAGCATAATAATCGTGTGGTAATAATTTTTTATGGCATTGCCAACGGTAACTTTTTAAACCCTCCTGTTTGAGGTACCTGAATGCTGACGACCGAGGAACACCTACATTAATTTTAATTTCTCGCAAACTAACATCAGAATCTTGGTCTACAGCTGCATGAACTGCCAACTTCTGAGGGTTGTCTTCATGATCGTGTAAAGGTGGTGGACGCTGACATTTGCATGGTGGATTTACGGAGCCGGTGGTTTTAAATAATTGTATCGTCTTTTTGATACTCTTTAAAAAAGGTATTAGTCTATCTGCGAAAAAACCAGCAAAGTCTTCTCGAATTTGGACCTTTGAAACACCTCGAAAATATTGTTTTACCACAAGAATTTTTTCTTTCATTTTCGAAGCTTGTAAAACAATTCTATCAAAACTGTCAACACTTTGTTTTATAACAAATCAATGCTAACTTGATTTTTAATACTTATTTACTTGAACATAATTCAAGTTTATTTCATTTTGAAATCATAAGCTGGTTTATTAGCACGCAAATGCGGGTGCAATTTGGTTTTTTAGCCTACAGAAAATTTTCAAATGTAATTTTTCTAGTCTTTGTTCTTCAAAATTCCATTTCCTTAAAAATAAAGTTGCATAATGTTGATTTGACAGGCTACAATTTAATTTTAGCATCCATATTACTTTAAAAACCGAAGATAGCCGATCTGAATCGCATGCGAGAAAAACCTTCAAAATTTCGAATTTCAAATGCCTGTAATTAATTTATTAATTATCAAATTATAATAAAAAAATTGTTTTTAGAAACGTTTTAAGTGCCACTTTAAATCTGCCTCAAATTTTTTTCGATTTTTTAATTTGGGAGGCAGGCAAAAAATAATTTCAATTTTCCCATGTTAAATCCAATGGGGTACCCCAAGCGTGGGACAACGTATAATTTTGTACGTATATAAATTATTCGAATTATTTTTACAGTTTTTATAGAGATAATTTTTCTTAACAATTTATTCAAATAAAATTTTTTATTATTAACAGTATATTAGATATTTGATTTATAATTTAAAGTGAATTCCATATATAATCCTAGATTCGAGTCCTGCCTACGACAATTTTTTTAAGAAAAAAGTTTCATATCTTGAAGGGAAAGCACGATACGTTCAAAAATAACAATTACTCTCTATATTCTTTTGACTTGTTTATATACAGAGTGTTGCATCTTACTTAAATTATCTTTGGATGTACCTACGATAACTCTTGAACCAAAAATCCTAGTGACTTGAACTTTGGTATGGAGTTGGCTTTTCATATTCTCTCGGTTTCATTAAAAAATGGGTCTGATAAAGAAGTGGGTGTATCCGCTATTTTTAACAGTTTTTCTTATATAATTTAAGCACAACCAAGGTACTTTCTGCATTTTTTCATTTCGATACTAATCTAAGAATGTTACAAATGAAAGCATGCCTGAGAAACAATAGCAAAATTCACGTAGAGCCACACGAAAAAGAAAGGAAAGCAGCAATAGGAGTAGTTCTTAACTAGTGGAAAATAAATACAATAGAAAGAATGCTACGTTTATTAGAACTCAAATTTTATTTTTTTATGAAAAACAAACACTTAAAACTTTAACGATTATTTTAAATTACAATGTCGTGCAATTTGTAATTTAAGCAAACTTATAGAGCATAATGTATTCAATAAGAAAAAGTACATGTCTCTATCACAATTATTATTGAACTTTTCAAGTTCAACTTCAACACCAACGTGAAGCGGAATTAATTTCTTCTGTTTTTTTGTTTCCAGTAGTAACCAAATGTTGTCATTTCAGATCAAGCTAACACATGCAAAATAGTTTTGAGATTTGATAATGTTCAAAGTCGCTGCAAATCCATCTAAGTTGAGTAAAAAAAAATAAAATTGTTATAATAAATTAATATACAGACACTTAATATAATTCAATTTTCCTATTTTAGTTGTGTTATAAAAAATGTACATTATTTTTTGGTTTGCCTTTTGTAAAATTACATTCTTCTTTGAAAAAATAAAAAAAACACCAGAAATATAATGTTGGTATTACATTTATTACTAAATCTGTCAAATTGACTTTGAACACTTAGTTTTATGTGGATTTCTAGTTTAATATAAAATGGTGTAGAGGGCACTCGGGAAAAAAGCGCTGTAAGTAATTCACGTTTGTGACTTATCCGCTTTTTCTTGGTTACTAATGTTACAAATAACAGTTATTTGAATATGGATAAATCGCGTAGTTTCTCAAAATGTACGCTGTTTAGTGATATTGGTGAAATTAAAACAAATGTTTTAGTTACTTATGAACACGTGATGAAATATGGACGAGATATCGTTTGAAATCACAACAAAAATAGCTTAAAGAGCCTCCGTTTTCAGAAATAGAACACATAGTACAAAGGCTAAAAGATTATAACCTTAAATAAAAAATACAAAAATTTTTAAAGAGACCTTTTGAAGACTAGCGTTTTTTTGAATCACAAGTCGTGTTCTTTTTGATATATCATCGTGCAAATGTTAAAATTTTGAATTGTGCCGTTGTTCTAAAGAAAGAACGATGCCCAGAAATGAACTAGGTTTTCTTGCAGATCAAAGCGCTTTGCGGCGAATGATGATCGGAAGAGTAGATATTTATGTCACTAAAACTCCAAGAAAGAAAATACAAAAAAGAAGAAAGTTAGAAAAACCGTTAGTCAGCTGTTCCACCGTGACCGCAGATTACATCGTGTGATGATAGATAGCGTAAATGTCGATGAATTCGTTCAAAAATCGAAATTAAAGCAATCGAATCCGTATTACATGACATTTCAATAGACGTCTCAGTTGTTAATCAGGTGCGAAGAAAAGAATAAAGACCTGTGAGAAGGCGATAAATCAAAACTGCGTTTCTGATATATCAGCAGTGTACTTTGATGAAAAAAAAACAATAAAACGGCATCAATAGTTAAAAAACATAGACGTAATTAGAAAAGAACAATCGTCGAGGAACATATTTTCTTAGTAAAGGAGCCAGAGTCTATTTATTTAAGTTACGTAGTTCTTGTAACTGGATCTGCAAAAGAAATTGAATTTGCTATCAGAATTGTTTAAAGAGAAAATACTTCTTTACGGTACAAATGTCAACACAGAAAAATATGATGATATTAAGAGATTGCTGGAAACACGTCTAAACACACCGTTGCAGTGGATAATTTGTTTATTACATATGAGATGAGTTACCTGTTTCTTTAAGGCTCTTGAATATTGTGTTGCATTTTGCTAAGAATTGAGGGATTACTCTTTCCAATAATTATTGATTTGAGTACAGACCAACTTTACTTCCATAGAATTCAGTTGTAATAAGAGGTTATGTTCTGGATGACGTCTCAGAAATCACCTGGGTAGCTTTCTTAATATGCGAGATGGCTGACTCGCGCAAATCGTAGAAAGAAAAACGACTCAATGCAAATGGCAGAAAACAGAACAAAGAAGAAAAAAACAAAAAAAAAACGATGGCAGTAGAGAAAAAAGACTTACAAAGTACTGATACCAATGACAACCATAAGATAGAATGCAGACTTTCATGACCGGTGTCTAATACAGAACTGTTTTTCAGATTTTACCACTTAACAAAACAATTTTTTTACTTTCTTATAAGTAAAGTATCGCAATCGCAATTTTTTTCCAAACAATTTTATTGCATAATTCTACTTTTCAAGATCCCCTGAATCAAAAAAATGTATTACTGACAAAAAAGTTTGGGTGTTTGTGTATGTGTCTGTGTGTGTGCGTGCCTGTGTGTGTGTGTTTTAACAGTTTTTCTTATATAATTTTGTACGTATGTAAATTATTAAAATTATTTTTAGTTTCTTATAGATTTAATTCTTCCTAACAATTAATTCAAATAAAATTTTTTTCTAACATGAACAGTTTATTAGATATTCGATTTATAATTTAAAGTGAATTCCATCTATGTATCATCCTAGGTTCGAATCCTGTCTGCGACAATTTTTTTTTATCTTCATATCTTGAAGGGAAAGAAAGATACGTTAAAAAATAACAATTTATATTATATTCTTTTAACTTTATATACAGAGTGTTGCATTTTATTTAAATTATCTTTGGATGTACTTACGATAACTCTCGAACCAAAAGTCATAGTAACTTGAAATTTGGTATGGAGCTGGCTTTTTATGCAAAGTAATAACATTCTGCTGAAATCGTGAATCAGTATTCACCTGATGACGATTGCAGATACCACAGCAATCGAAACGTTGTGTATATTCATTTCAAAATAATAAACAATAAAAGTTCAGCAGAATGTTATTACTTCGCATCAAGCAACATTGTTTAATACATTAAAACAAACGCTGGTTTTTTATATTCTCTCTGCTTTGTCAAGATAAATTTAAAAAAGAAATCAAAAGTGGGTGTATCCGCCATTTTTAACAGTTTTTCTTATATAATTTTGTACGTATGTAAATTATTCGAATTATTTTTAGTTTCTTATAGACAATTCTTTCTAACAATTTATTCAAATAAGAAAAATTCTAACATTAACAGTTTATTAGATATTTGATTTGTAATTTAAAATGAATTCACAAATATAATATAGTTTCAAATCCTGCCTGCGACGATTTTTTTTCTGATTTACTAGAAGGGTAAGTAATATCGAGGCGCACAAATATAAGGGTTAGTCGATATGATCTTAATAAAATCGAAGAGAAAATTTTCAAAGAAATTATAGCATGCTAGGAAATCAATACAAACCTTTACATATCACTTCAAAATGGTTTTATGACAACATAACCTTAAAAAAATATGTAGACATTTCTTCATCATTCCTTATAGGAAAGTCGTGTGAAGACCACACCAGTTTTTTTTAATGGCTACACTAAACTCTTTTTTTTTTACTAGGTTTAGGTTTTAGGCTTTTCATAGTTTTACACATCTCTGATTGAGAGCGCGTAAAAGTTGTTCTTATGGGTTGAACTATGCATGATGACATTCACAGAGAACTTTGTATAAAAGTCTAAGTTTTTCTAAGAAATAGAAAGATTCTAATAATAAGCGTTTCTCTATGAAAGTCGAAAAATGGAAAATACCGGAGGTCAATAAGAACACTTCCGTTTTGAACGTTGAGGAAATTGCTCGTGTGTATTAGCGTCATGCTCAAGGGGATTCCAAATCTTAAGCATTTTAAATCATCTACGCTGATTTTGAATCAATAAATTACGGTTTCGGATGTAGTTGTTGTAAAAAATTTGCTGGGGTAAAGATACATATTCATTTTACAGTGCAATTTGATTTTTCTGTGTTATCGTAGCAACTTTGGGTACTTGCATATGTTTTCTACCTCGCAAAATTCCTACGACGAACTAATAAGGCACGCACGGATTATTCATCACTGTACAGGATGCATATTTTGATAACCTATGTTACATGGGGACATTAATACTAGTGCCCATCCTGGGCGGTCCAGAGTGGCAAATTCTACCATCTTTAGATATTCGTCTTTTTTCTTCTTTGTGTCTTCCTGTAATTTGGGTTACAACAATAAGTTTACTGCACTAAGATCAGTTCTTCTGTCGTTTTCTTTAGAAGATAAAGTAAAAACGCTTAACAACTTGGTTATTCCTGAAATTTCGCAACAACTAGTTTTAGGCATCGACTTCTGGAAAGCTA
The DNA here is from genome assembly GCA_035610365.1 of Aquatica leii. Classification (NCBI taxonomy): domain Eukaryota; kingdom Metazoa; phylum Arthropoda; class Insecta; order Coleoptera; family Lampyridae; genus Aquatica; species Aquatica leii. Next base: position 7,776,261 of record CM069436.1, on the reverse strand, counting down.
TGAACTTTATATCTGACTTTCGGTATGGACTTTGGACTTTTAATTCTACTTCTCTTTGAATGAGTACTATTTTTTTAGACTGTTTTAATGCTATCTTGGAACTTTTTCCTGATCAAAAACAACTTTTAAGCGACGTTGTCGCGGACGCGTTCTTGAAACAATCTTCTGGTCTTGGTCATACCTCTCTCGTTTCAATTGCCTACTTTCGCTGAATCAATCAAACAGTGCTACTATATGTATATATCTTTTCCTCTTGTCTGCATTGCAGAAGGTTGCTAACGAGAAGATTTTATTTACATTAGGATCATTAATGCATGTCAAAAATCTCCTTTCCGTAAAAGTATCAGATACAATAAAAAGATGTAAATATTGATTAAAGAAATTAAAGACACTAGACACGGATTAATGATCTCTCGGTACAACTGTGTCAAAGATTTATGTAAAACAAACATATAATTTAATTCATTTTATTTATATTTCACTTGAGATAAATACTACATATTCTATAAGTATATTGAGCATCCATAAATATACAAAAATCGCCTAGAAGTTCAAGTGGCAGAACGAAGAGTGTATAATTTATCAATAAAAACTACATAAAAATGACGTTGTTCTGCCAGTCAAACAATCCAGACTATGTGCGACACAATAAACAATACAACAAAAGGGACCCATTTTTGGGCATCAAAATGGCTATCAAAATACGACACGTACAAGTCTAATTTAAAAAGTGTAAAAATTCAGTCAAAAGTCAATATAAATAATAAATCGAGTATACAAAATGCATCACTTTATTGCACGTGTTAATACATGCACTCACTGGAGAGAAACCTCTAAGATGGAAGGCTTCTTTTTAAAAAGGCACGATAATACCTAGTCTTATTCAATTTGGCACCCGAGAATGCTACTAAAATCGTTTATAAAGGTTCACGACTATTCAATTACAAACTTGTCTTTATCACTCACACACAATACTGATCACTAGTGTACTCTCATCACTAATAACCGTAATACATTCATCTTCTTCTCCGCGATGTTGCTTCGGCAATCATTTTTCTAATCATGGGTTCGGGACTACATGGTTTAGGATCACATTTCATTTGACCATCTCCACCACATCTAGTAAAAGAAAAAACAATTAGCCACCTTAATTAAACTAAACGTAATGATACTTACTTGCATTGCAAACAAGGTCCAGACGACGATATTATTTCTTCTCCTATTTGGTAATCTCTACCTTGAATTTGACAACCTTGTCGCGTTGCCCTTCCTTTATATGCATGCGAGAAGAAAATTGGAGGTAACGTTGTGGTTGTCGTCGTCGTGGTTGTTGTGATATTTACGGCAGTAGCCATAGATACGGGACATTCATATCGCGGACAACAGAAACCTCTAATCGGTTCTTCGTGACAACGAGGAATAGGAGGAGGACAGCTTTGTTGTAAACATATAATATCGCTTCGGAAGCAAAAGCAGAAATCGCAAGGATCATCTCTTGGTATTTGCTGTGCTGACACATACATTTTCCCACCATATCTACAAGTACCTGGTCCAAAAGTACCGTGATCTTCTTCCTCGTATTCATCTTCAGGTGGAATATGGTAATCAGGAGCTTCTGGTGTATGCTCGGAGAAATCAGAATGCAAACTCGTTGATTCTGTTATGGTAGGATACTGAGGAGTGGAGGTATATAACTCGGTGTGATTAAGAACAGCCTCTGTTAACAACGAGGAAAGACTTGTACTCGAAAATGGTTCTTGTGAAGACGAGGAAATTTCATATCTAACAGTTGTAACTTCAGGCAGTTTTTGTGTCGCATTTACGCTCTCTACTGCTTTTTCGGTAGCATAAATTTCAGGTTTTTCAGACTCTTTTTCTACTAATGGAACGTGAGTAGTTACTTCAGGCACTTTTGGATAATAAGTTGTAAGTTCTGGTTCTGCTGCTTTGCCGACTGTAGTAACCTGGAGCTCTTTCTCGGATTCTTCATCTCCGATATCAATTCTGTCAGTAAATGAAGGAACCGTTGTTGCTGGTATACGCACTTCTTGTTCGGTTTTTTCTTCAGTTACGTGAGAAACGGTTGTATATTCTTTTTTGATTTCATCAACTTTACTAGTAACTTCTAAATCATCAACTTTAGCTGGTGTTGTCAAAGCTTCTGGATATTTAGTTGTATGTTCTTTTTCAAACACTTCCGGTTCTTTACTCGCGCTAGTTATAGAGGTGTGTTCACCTTTGTCGCTTTCAGTTACACTTGGTTCTGTAGACTTTTGTGGCTCTGTCGGTACTTCTTTATCTTTAATTGTTGGTATTTCTGAACGTAAAGTTGTGATCAATGGACCATGAGAAGTGGTGGTTTCACTTTCTTTCCTTTCGGTATGAGATTCTACAGACTCGGTGACACTTTCAGAAGGTTTAGAATAAGGATATTTAGTTTCTTCTTCTTTGAGTCCTTCAGTAACATGTTCGCTTGGTTTTAGCGTCGTAACATGAGCTTCTGTTTCACTTACTTCAGTGGTTACTTTAGGTTGCTCTTCTACATACACGCTTGTTGAAGAAACTCCAGGTATTGATTTCTGAGTAACAGCTTCAGTTATTTCACTTTCTTTTTCGGGCACAGTAACGGATTCTGTTACTGGCGATTTTACCGATTCTTCCGTACTTTCTGATTTTTTATCTTCTACTGTAGTAATATGTTCGACACTTTCATATGGTGTAGTTGGTTTTTCTTGTTTGAGAACAGTTGTAGATTCAATAGATTCGGTAGTAACAACAACTTTTGGACTAGTTGTTACATCCTCTTCTTTTTCGTGAGTAGCTTCTTTTGGTTTTTCTGTCGAAATTATTGTCGTGTGTTCATAAGCGGCAGTAGTGTGTGATTTTTCTTCTTCTGGCAGTTTTTCAATAATCACTGGTACGTGTATTGGTTCTTCGTGTTTTGGTGCGTGTGTAATCGATTGCGGTACTGATTCTATTAATTTAGTAACGTCCTCTTCAGATACAGTTGTTTTTTCAAACCGATCTTCTAATGTCACGTGCTCTTCAGGTGCTGCAGTAGTTTTTTCATCCTCTACTGATTTGCTTGGAGTAACGGTAACGATTTCTTCTTGGTCTAGTTTTGATGTTATTTTTCCTTCTGTGGTATGAACTTCTGCGTGTTCTGTTATAGGCAATTTAGTTCCTACTTCTGAAATTGGTGTTGTAAGTTCAGATACTTTAGGCACATCCACTTCAGTAGACTGTTGTGTTTGTGATTTTGACACGTCTGATTGCGTAGTTGCTTCTGGTTTTTTGCTTTCTGCAGGTAACACTTGTATGGATACTGTCACTGGTTGTTCCTTAATCGTAGTGTCTTCCATCTTATGACTGTCAGATTCAATTTCTGTTGGTTCAGGTACAGCTAGAAAATCATGGACGTTAGTTTTTATTTTTAACGAAAACAATGTATACTTACTGCAACTATATGTAGGACAACAACTGTCAGGTCCATGATAAAGAGGCATACAATTATGAAGATTTGATGGAGCTGGTGAGCAAGTAACAGAAGTACATTGTAAAATTGAGCTTATGCATACACACGAAATTTGGCAGTGATTAATAGGTGGAACGTTGGTGTTATTTTCATATGTTAGACCATCGACCAAACAGCTTCCTTCACCAGGAACTACATGCTCTGTAGTTGTTTTTTCTGGAGCTGCTGTTGTTTTTTCTGTATCAGCACTTTCAGGTTCACGCGTTGCTTCTTCAAGTACTTGAGGAGGAATATATTCTTGATCAGGACTTAAAGGAATCACAGTTTGCGCTTCAGTAACAGCTATTGGTTTTACAGTAAACACCAATTCTTTTTTAGTAGTACTTTCAGAAGATGGGTACTTTTCTTCAATTAGCTGTCCGTCAGTTGACGAAACAATAGAAGGTAGTTCAGTTCCTGCATATACCTTATCAGTTACTTCTTCAGATGTTGTTGCTAAGACTGAAGGTACTTTTGTGATTGCTTCTTCTACAGGTTTGACTTCTACTAAAATGGGTTGTTCGGTTATATGTTTTTCAGTTGTTGGTAATACTGTTCCTGCGTACATTTTATCAGTTACTTCTTCAGATTTTGTTACGAAAACTGAAGGTACTTTTGTAATGGCTTCTTCTTCAGGTTGAACTTCTACTACAATTGGTCGTTCTGTTACATGTTTTTCAGTTATGGGTTCAACGATTATTTTATCTTCTGTTGATATTTCATTTTCAGATGGTTCTTTTTCAACAGGTTTTTCAGTACTTTGTTCTTTCGGTACTTTGGTGACTTCAGTTTCAACCGATGTTGTTTCTATAGGTGTTATAGTAATTACTTTTTTTGGAAGTTTTGTAACTTCAGTTGGTGTTTGAGTTGTTGCTGGATGTTTTGGTTTTTCTTCTATTTGTTTTTCTGTTGTGACTGGTTCGACCGTGGTAACTGATTCTTTCGCTGGCAGATGGATATCATGAAGAGTTACCTTTTCAATCACTTCTGGTTTTGCTGTAAGTATAGGTTCTTGAGTAGTGTGTGGTTCTGCCGATACTTCTGATGCTGTAGTTGTAGGTTTTTCTTCAATGGGCTTTGGTTGTTCTGTTATTGTTTTTTCTTCTTCAGCCAGTTTAGGTGTTTCAGTGTCTACTACTACAGCAGTAACAGTTACTATAGGCTCGTCTGTAATATGAGCATAAATTTCAGTTGGATGTTCTTCCGCTGGTTTATGGTCTTCTGTAATTACTAAACTAGGTGTAGTTGTTTGTTCTTCTGTTGCAGGAAGTCGTTCAGGTGTAACAGTGTACACTGGCTCTGCACTAGTAGAATATTCAATATCGTTTTCTTCGTCATGTTTGATTGGTAACGCCGTTGTTATCTCTGCTTTAACAGTACTATCTTTTATAACTTTTGGAGTTGTAGGTTCTTCTTTTATTTGGAGTATTGTTGTTACCTCTGGTTCTCTAACGGTAGTAAGAGTTGTTTCTTCAGAGACTTTAGTAAGCTCTTCAACTGTCGTTAGTTTGCTTGAACTTGCTAGAGTTGTAAGCTCATCTGGTGCTTTAGTGACTTCTTCTAGTTTAGTTACATGGGTTTCTTTATCTGTATCTATTGTTGATTTAGTAACTTCTTTTGGAGATGATGTAACTTCTGATTCAGCTACTTCAGTAACATGAGCTTCAAGACCTTTCTTTGTAGATACATCTGCAACTGTAGTTATTTTTTCTGTGTGCGCTAAAGTAACATGCGATTCCGTAACACTTGTTTGTGAGCTTGAAGTGTGCTCTTCAATGTCTTCTTCTCCTGATTGATCATCTCTTTCAGGTACCTCTTCAGATTCACTTTCAGTAGTTTTTGGAATTTCTTCTTTACTAATAGTGGTTACAACAGGTTTATGTGTTGTCACTTTGTCAGATTGCATTGTTACTTCAGGAACTGATACAATAGTAGTTTGTTCTTCTGCAGAAGTGGCTGCACTTTCTGGTTTATGCGAAATAGTGGTGTGTTCGCTTGTATCCTCAACGTCTTCATCGGTGGTTTCGGCAAGTCTATTTCCTAAATCAGGCGTACTTATTTCTGTAGTGACATCTTCTTCTGGTTGAGTTACAACTGAGTGCGAAGTTGTATGTTCTTTTTCAACAGGGTGTACTGGCATCTCGGTTGCTTCATCTTTTTTGGTAACTGTTTGCGTTACTCCTGGTGCACTTGTGAGACTTGGTTCTGTTACACCTTCAGGTTTTTCAGCAATTTCTGGTTTTGTTTCTAAATCATGTTTTACGGTTGTTTGTTCTTGAGGTTTAGTTACTTCTTTATCATCGATATGTTCCGGTTGACTTACTTTTTCAGATTCTGTTGGATGTTCTTCAGGAGATTTAGTCAATTTATCTTCGCTTACAGTCGTTGGCAATTCATCTTTTCCAGGACTGAGAGTAGTTATTTTTTCTTTTTCTTCTATAGGAGCTGTTGTTGATTCTTTTTCTAAAGATACGTGTGTTGTTTCTTCAGACACTGGACTAGCAGATACTGTTGTTGGTTTTTCTTTTGTGTAACTAACCGTTGTAGAATATTCTTCTTTTTTGTCATGTTCTGTTATTGGCACATGCGTTGTATCTTCCGGTATAATAGTAGCAATAACTGTGGTTGGCTTTTCTTTATGCGGACTAGCAGTTGTAGATGATTCTTTGTCAAGTTCCTTTATAGGTACATGCGTTGTTTCTTCTGATGCAGAACTAGAAATTGTCGTAGCAGGCTTTTCTTCTTTGTCAAGTTTTGTTTCTTGCGCAACTGGAGCTATAGTAACGTGCTTACTTGCTTCGGTTGTAACTTTTTCCTCTCCAAAACTAATTGTCGTTGGTATATCTTTTTCTAGGTCGGTATGTTTACTTTCTTCTGATGCGACTGAACCCACAGTTGTGTGTTTAACTTCTTCTGATGGAACAGGTTCTGTTGTGTGTTTACTTGCATCTTCAGTTAGACTTGCTGATGTAGTGTGTTCTCCTACATCTTTTTCTGGTTTTGTAAATTTCTCAGAAAGAGGTGTTGTATGTTCTTCAAGTTCTTTTTCTGGTACTTTAGTTCGATCTTCTCCAATTGGAATTATAGATGCTGGATGGATTTTCTCTTCAACAGGCTTCTTTGTTATTTCTTCTTCAAATGCAATAGTATGTTTGGGTTCATCTACAGAAGATTTTGTTATTTCTTCTTCTTTCTCAGCAGTAGGTGACGTAGTATGTTCATCTTTTACGCTAGTCGTAATTTCTTCTGGCGTTCTTGTTAGTTCTTGTTTGAAAGTAGTTCCTTTTTCAATTGTGCTTACTGTAGTTTGTTTTGATTCTACATCAGCAATTGTCGTAACTTCTTTTTCGCTTAAACGAACCGTTGTATGTTTTGGTTCTTCAACAGCAACCGTCGTTGATTCTTCTCCACTGGTAATTCCAATTTCTTTAATTGTGGATTCTTTTTCACTTGGACTTACTGTAGTATAATGTGGTTCAGATTTTAAAGTTGTGCTAGGTACTTTTTCGCTTGTAGTTGCTTCTTTTTCGGACACGTGTTGTGGTTGTTCTTTAGGAGTTACCGTCAATTCTTTTTCGAGTGAACTAACTGTGGTGTGTTTTGGTTCTTCCTCAAAAACGGTAGTTTCGATTTTGCTTATTGTAGTGTGTTTTTGTTCTCCAGAAATTGTTGTTAAATCTTTTTCGATCGGACTGAGTGTGGTTTGTTTTTCTTCTTTTTCAGAAATTATGGTTGTGTCTTTCTCGCTTGGAACTACTGTGGCATGTTTTTCTTCTTTTTCAGAAATAGTGGTTGCTTCTTTTTCACTTGGACTTACTGTAGCATGTTTTTCTTCTTTTTCGGCAATTGTGGTTGCATCTTTTTCACTTGGACTTACTGTAGTATGTTTTTCTTCTTTTTCGGCAATTGTGGTTGCATCTTTTTCACTTGAACTTACTGTAGTATGTTTTTCTTCTTTTTCAGAAATTGTAGTTGCATATTTCTCGCTTGGACTTACTGTGGTATGTCCTTCTTCTTTTTCAGAAATTGTCGTTGCATCTTTTTTACTTGGACTTACTGTGGTATGTTTTTCTTCTTTTTCGAAAATTGTCGTTGCATCTTTTTCGCTTGGACTTACTGGGATATGTTCCTCTTCTTTTTCAGACATTGTGGTTGCATCTTTTTCGCTTGGACTTATTGTGGTATGTTTTTCTTCTTTTTCGAAAACTGTAGTTGCATCTTTTTCGCTTGGACTTACTGTAGTATGTTTTTCTTCTTTTTCAGAAATTGTCGTTGCATCTTTTTTGCTTGGACTTACTGTGGTATGTTTTTCTTCTTTTTCGAAAACTGTAGTTGCATCTTTTTCGCTTGGACTTACTGTAGTATGTTTTTCTTCTTTTTCAGAAAGTGTGGTTGCATCTTTTTCGCTTGGGCTTACTGTGGTATGTTTTTCTTCTTTTTCGAAAACTGTAGTTGCATCTTTTTCGCTTGGACTTACTGTAGTATGTTTTTCTTCTTTTTCAGAAATTGTGGTTGCATCTTTTTCGCTTGGACTTATTGTTGTATGTTTTTCTTCTTTGTCATCAATAGTAGTTAAATCTTTTTCGCCTGTACTTACGGTGGTATGTTGCAATTCATGCTCTGTTGTAGCATCTTTTTCTTTTGATATTTTAGTAGTGTGTTTGAAATCTTCTTCCAGAGTCGTTGGTTTGCTTTCCTCTTTAGCTACAGTAGTAAACTCTTCTTTGATTGAACTGACAGTAGCATGTTTTGGTTCTTCAGTAATTGATACTAAATCCTTTTCAGTGGAACTAACGGTAGTATGTTTTGGTTCTTCTTTAGAAAGCGTAGTTAAATCTTTTTCAATCGAACTTACAGTGGTCTGTTTTGGTTCTTTGTCGGCTGTTAAATCTTTTTCGATTGGTAATTCTGTTAAATCCTTTTCGGTTGGACTTACACTAGTGTGTTTTGGTTCTTCAGCTGTTGAATCTTTTTCAATTGGTAATTTTGTTGTATGTTTTGATTCTTCTGCAGGAATCTTTGTAAACTCTTTTTCGCTTGGTATGATTTCTTCTTTAATAACTGTTGTGGATTCTTCTTTACTTGGCACAGATGTTGTATGATATGGTTCTGGTTCTGTTGGTTTTACTTCGGGTTCGGAAATTTTTGTTGATTCTTTTTCGGCAGCTTTTTCTTTTTCTAAAGTTGTTGATTCTACCTTATCTGGAGCACTTGTGGTAACATCTATTGGTTTGCTTGGTACTGCAGTTTCTTTTTCAACTGGGCTACTTGTAGCAATGTCTTCCGGTTGTTTTTGTGTATGTTCTTCAATTATTGGTTTGCTGGTAGTGAGAATTGCTTTTGGAGGGCTAGATGTTTCTTCTTCTCCAAATCTTGATGGAAAATCTGTTGCGGTAAGTTCTGTTTCTTCTTCGTGTTTGTCGCTAGTAACAACGGGTTCTTCTTTCACAGTTGTTAATGGTTGAGAATGTTCCGTTACTTGTGCGTGACTTTCGGTCATTTTTTCAGAAGTTATATATTCTTCGGTTACAATTTCGGGAAGTTTTGTAAGAGGTAATTTTTCTGTTGTATGGACGTATTCGGGATGTTTAGTGACTTCTGGTAAGACTTCGTCGAGTTTAGGAACGTGACCTGCTGGGGCGTACGTTGGTTTTTCGGTAGCGGCATCAGGTTTAGTAGCATAAATTTCATTGTCTAAGTCGTCTATTCGAGGTGTTGTAGATTCGTAAATTAAAGTTGTTAATTCTTCTTCGATAAGATTATCACAGTCGTAGGTATCTGGGCAGCATTGTCCTTCTCTTGCTGGGAGAGCTGTACAATTAATCTTCTCGAGTGGAGTTGGATTACATTCTTGTACAGCACAAACGATGTCTCCCTTCATACAGTAGCAGTATTGACAAGGAACATCTTTGTTGATTAAGGCACCGTCGGCGTAGATCTCATTGTTAAATACGCATACTTGTGATCCAGGTAACATTGTTGTTGTAATTATAGCGGGAGTTGTTCTTTCTGTGGTGGTTGTGGTGGTATCCAGTAGATTTTGTTCGGGATATTCTGCAGAAATAAAGATTAGGTTTTGTCGCGTTTTATTTTGAAAGTACTTACCGCAATCGTATTTCGCCGGACAACATACACCTTCTTGGTATACTGGTTTGCAGCCTTCGATTTTTAAAGTACATTCTTGCATAACGCAAGCCGTACGATTTCTTATACAATAACATAATTCGCAAGGTTTATTTGGATTTGATGGTACTCGCGCACCGTCCGTATAGAATAAGCTGTCGATAAAACAGCCGTATTCATTCATGTGTCCAACTGCGGTGGACGGAGTCGTTGATGGAACGAGTTTTACGGGTACTTCGGGACACGTTATCGTTGGACAACATTGATCCGGTCGCTTCTCGACTTTACAGTCTTGTCCGATGGCTTTTGTGAATGGACACACGCGTAGATAACACATGAGCATTTCATTATGGCAGGTACAATTTAAGCAAGGCTCGTTTGTGAGGATACGGTCCCCTTCGTCGTAATGTTGGAAGTTGTAGTAGCAACCGTTTGAGTACGATGCTATAAATGTATTTGCGTTAACTTTGAATTTAAACGAAAGAGAAAGTACTTACTTGAATAACCCATTTCTGTACTCTGTTCTGACAGAGGCGCTGAAACAATAATCGCGATTTAGTAATTTCATTCAGATGAAGATTGATGTATGATAGTGGAACAGGTGCAGGTCAGTGGCTCAAGAAGGCCACATGGGGTGTGGCCCACACTACTTGAATATTAAATTAGTTGTCAATGGTGCATGTAAATGTAATAAACGTGTTGCCAATTGGGTGACTTGTTGGAAATTATTTTGTGCTGGTATAAAATTTGTAGTAATTCCGAGCGATACTTTCGATCAGGTTTTTGTTTGGCAAAAGGAATGTTTAAAATTAGTCTCAACGGTAAATTTTTAATCGAATTTATTTTTAGATAAGTTTTTGTATAATTAACGTTTATGAACGTGCAACGGATTTTTCTTGAGTGATTGATGCAATAATTGATTATTATATAAATAAATGAAGATTTGCCATATAAACATTCCTTGTAAATTACTTAATGCTGTAATAGTTTTGTTTAACCGTTATCAATTATTTTCTGAAAATTTGACCCTAAACGGTATTTATTTTTTTTTGCTTTTTATAGCATCTGGTTTTCTTGCATTAAGAGCAGGTGTTGTAATCCAATTACCGATATGTTGTTTTGCATGGAATTCTCAGATTTGTCTCGGTGGATCTGGTGCAAAAAGTGAATGAAATTATGGTTTTTCCCATTGGTATAACTGTATATGGTTTATATAACCTTAACCATCAACTTATCTTGCAATTTGTGAATGCAGAAAATGGCTTTGCATACATTACTCAGACAAAACTGTGGTCCGGCAAAGCGTGGGAGACATGGCCGAGACTTACCACATGAGGTCAAGTTGTGAACCCAGAATCGAGGACAATGTTATTGTGTTTTCAGACAGTTATATACATAGTGATATACCGATCGAATTTTATTTGATTTTTTTAAGTATCAATCCGATGATTTATCTATTACTTGGCAGTGGAATGTTAACTGTTTTATCTACAATGTCTTTTATAGATGGTTAAAAATAAACTTAATAAATTCAAGCCTTTGGACATTATTCAAATTTTTACAACATCTTCATTTTTATAAATTAAATTCTAATAAATTAAACCACAAAAATAACACTTTCCTTAAAGGTCAAAAAACTATTTGCAACTGTTTTTCGTTTCTAATATTAGAATAAATTTCAAACTTTTTAGTGGTATTAGCGTAAAAAAACATGAAAATGATTTTTCAAAAAAAAATTTTTGTGTGTAATTAATTAGTAATGGAATTAGGTTAATTCTTGATGCAATCATCATTGACTTATTAACCAAATTACAGTAATGGAATAATTAGGTTTTTTTGGAAATTCCAATCTCCTTGACTTTTTTTACCAATCGTATTTGGTTGATAATTCAAACACGTCAAGTGCGAGTTGCGGCATTCATAATAATTCTATAGCTTTTAATTCCAAATGCATAATGAATTTATAAGACGTTAATAATAAAGCGCGATTTTTCATTAGTAAATGTGATTTTTTCGCGAAATAGGTAAGTGACCTCGGTAGTATGAAAGAACAGGTATAAAGACATGATTTTTTCCGTGTTGTTGTTGTTAATTGCGTAACTTTCACACATGGTGCATTGCGAACGTGTGGAAAAAAATTAACGAGTAATAAAAATTTCAAACTTACCAGCATGTGTAAATGCAGACATCAAGGTGAAAAACAGCATCAGCAGGGCTGATTGTTGCAGCCCTGAACTCCACGCCGCCATGGCGCGTTCTGAAACAAACATACTTAGTCATTTATCATGCAAGAATGAGCAGAGACGAATGTGCAATAAAGTTCCTCTTAGTGACCACCACGAACCGATAACTAATGCAATTCCAACTTCGAAAGCCATAAATGCAATTCCCACGTCTCTGTTCTTGAACGTGCGGTAGTTTAATGGCTAGTATTTGCTAGTAAATTACCAGCAAATGTAATTTTCTAACATTTTACTGAATTTGTTACGTATTCATTTTTTTCTTTAACGCATTTTATGCAAATATTTAAAATGATGTTACACCGAATTAAGTTTCAGTTATGCATGATATGTAAATCAAATTTCCAAGTATTAAATTTCCTACTCATGTCTAGTACTTCAGGTATCTATTTATACTATATAATGTTGAATTCGCCAGACTAACGCGTTTAAAAGCTTCAAGACTGCATATAAAATCATTTTGCGTATGCATACAACAGTCCGATCACGACTTATCCAATTCCAAAATGTTCCTACCAAAGACGTTCGTTCGGAAACTACAATTTTCTAATTTACGCAAACCAGGGGTGCGTGTTATTTTTGGAAATGGTTTTATGTTTCAACAGCTGTCATCAATATTCAAAGGGAGCCTTTTCAGATTCTTCCCGTGCTTTATTATTAGCTGCGATCGTAGTAATTGTATATAATCGAGCCAAGTACGTTGAAGAAGAATTGAACAAACAGTTATACGTCGGAAATAGAAAATGAAAAGCAAGGCGAACACTGACGGGTACGAGATTAACAGTACTGGAACATGTTACGGCGTTTGGCAGTGACCAAATTTGATTTGTCATAAAGAAACAATACCGACTACATCCGTGACTGAAGAACAAAAAAAGCAACTACAAGACCACTCGACAATACATGCAGCAGTTACGGGAACATCAGACTAGAACAGTTGTTATCCCCTTATAAGAGTTTTCTTATACAGTCTCTTGCCGCCAACAACTATTGTAAGGAGCTTAACTGCGTCTGTAACTTAGATATGGCGTCATGCCAACAACCGGCCATAAATATCCAACCACCTGAGTTTGGAATCTCAATCAGTTACTGTGAATACTTTCCGCAATAACTTTTTTTTCCAGGAAGAAGCCACTACACATCACTTCGATCACAATTACAAAATTGCTCATTGCAAAAACACCGCAAACTTAATTAGATCGATCGACCTTGATAAAAAAAAATTTGACTCATCCCGGATGTTTTAGAACTTCTCAAGACGATAACAATGCGCTACAAAATTCCAATTTTTTAGTAAACGAGTTTAGATTCGATCATCGAAAATACAATTAATTACTCACGATTATATGATTTCCTGGTTCCTTTGTTGTACTACATAATTTAAGATTATTTAAGCTAAATACAACCTTCAAGGTTTGTACATAAAAAAGGCATTACGTTAATGGAGTATTTTAGCGATTTAATCTGAATTTACCGTTGCTGTTCCAAGTAAAATTTATCACTTATGAAATTATCGCGCATAAATCGGAACAACGGTGTTAGTGCGACAACGGTGGTCGAAATGCAAATTTTTACGAGATGAGTGTCAACGACATCGCGGGAAAAAGTTAATGAATCACCAAGGAAAACAAGCGCAATGATGTAAGGAAAATCGCTAAAACTTGTTTGTTAGTGTGCAGATTGCAACCTTGATTAATTTATCTTATAACTGTGTCATTATCAAGGTGTAGATTCTTGGAATAATCTGAATTTTCTTTAGAAGTTTAAGGTCAAAATCTAACTAGAACATTTACTTGTACACATAAAATTCGTAGGTCAGTTTAGTATGCCATTAAAAACATTAAAAAAAAAACTTTCGACGACACGTTCCTTAACACACTAAACTGATTTACAACAATTAGAAAATAATCATAATAAAAATAATAATTTCGAAACGATCCCGTGAGAACCAGAACTGTTTGACTCTAACATAGGGATGCAAAGTGGATGAGCAAACAGCGGTGGTGCGTAAAGAAAGCGTAAGTTTACTTTAGCCGTTTCAGAAAGTCATTTAAAATTAATCTACTGCTATAATCGAGGTAAAATTGTTCTTAATAATCTCAAAGCCGACACGTGCCTGGAAAACACCCAACGGCGCTCTAACATTTTTTTCCGAAAAAAACCAAAATCCTCACCAAAAATGAATCAACCAAAATTAACACTATCCACTTCACTTCACATAAATATGAAAAAAAAATCTTACCTTAATAAATTCGCGAAAAAAACTGCACTAAAACTTTTTTACGAAAAAATCACTTGAAGTCGCGTCTTCACTTTATCTATCTATTAGTCGCGAATAACTTTATAAGTCCAAGAGGTCGTCAAAAAGGCAACAAGATGGACAAGGTACCGACCAGAAGTGAACTCATGCGGAGCTCCGCGCCTTAAGTTTAAATACTTCTGGGAGCGGGGGAATATCCACGCAAACCTCTTAGGAAACGCGTCTCCGAAGCTTCTACAGTTGAATCTGATTGGTTCGCCTGAGGGTAAAGAAGAAAATCGCTAATACTACTTGAATCTGTTATATATATACATATGGGGGAGTCAACCCTGATTCTTTGTTAAAGTGACATTCGCTCTAATTAACGCAGCGCGAATCAATACCACCCTAAACGATAAAAAAATAAAGGAGACTTCAACGCGCGGTTGTTAAACAAACCCGATTTTTATTTAACAAACTTTTATTTAGCTTTTTCCTTGTTGAAACTAAGGGGAGATATAAATAGACTGCGAGACGACGCAGCGTCTCGTCGCTGGACCGGCGCTTGATGCAATCAGAAGCGCGCGCGCCGGACCTACCCCTACGCATGCTGTCTGGAACTATTGAACCGAAATCATCCTTTTTGTTACTTTCCCTTTCAATTTTCTAAATTTTGTGTACTTTCGGCGATTGCCAGCTGCGTGTTAAAAGTACCCCTAAATTGATTGCGTAAAAGAGAAGAATACAAAAAAACACATGTCTACAATTACGATCAAATATTTCATAATTATTGTCGTGTTACGCATAGCCTTTCGCCGACTTTGAACTCGATTAAGCGGTGCTGATGAACTTGTCCTCTTTAACCAGCTCTAAGAAAGAGAGAAAGTGAGAAGTCTCCTTCTCTTTTCGTTGCAGTTTTAAAAATCGGAAAATGTTCGTCCGAGTTTGCGAATTTGCAGGCAATTGTCATTTTGGATTATAAGGGGAAATATTGTGAGGGTCGCTTATATTTGCAATTTACTGCCCCTAAGTTGATCCCGAAATGCATCATTTTTCTTTCGTGAATTTATCGGAAATTGATTGAGTTTAAGTTTGTCGCAAATCTTAGTAAAAAAAAAACTAAAACCACATGCCGACACAAGTGAGGGTGTGTGTTATTGCTTAGAGTAGTTCTTCGAAAGAGCACCCCGAGAAATTCGATACCCTCGTCGGCAAGCTTACGTCTGTGTTACACATAATTACTTCCATCTACGTCGAAGTTAGCATTGGCAGTGTTTAATTTGAAGTTTGGAAAGTCCACTTTCGGACGCGTTTAGAATTTGTTAAATCAGAACATCGACGTCAGTGTCGCGTTTTTATGGTAATTGCCGACTAGACCTTCCTTCCGAGTATAGAGCAATCTTTAAGTTGCCGTTACCACAAATCGGGGTAACCGGGTAACCATACACGGCTATTGTATTCTTTTAATCGATGTTCTGGACAGAGAATAATAATTCAAACTCGATCGACGTGCACGTTGCTGTGCAACAAAACGTATAAAAGAACGAACGTTACGAGCAGTATCAAAGCGCTCTGCATATTTACATCCGTACACGATTCCACCTTGAAATTCAATATACAATAAATAAGATATTTACCTCCACCTGAAGGTATTACACCCATAACATAATATAAATTAATCAAAGACAAAGTACTACTATTAGAAGTAGTAACCGGTATGAATTTTTTTTCGATTAAAGATGGGACTTGTGATTATAACGGTGCAATTTTTTTGCTCTTCTACTTTTTCATAACGAATAATAAAACTGAAGAGAACGAAACGGACGTACGCCGTCAAGAAGCATTTCAATTTATTTTAATCCACTTCTGGGCACCTCGCTAATTAAAGCGCTTTTTTTACGACGTGCAACTGCACTTCAGAAAAGCCACGTAGTGAGAAGTGCCCGCTGGTTGTTGGCTTTTTAAAAAGTTGTTCCATAAGTATAGATTTTTAACAGTTATCAGTGTGGGTTTTATCCCGTTTAATGTGGATGTTTTGCGTACTATAAGATTCCATTCAGGCAAATATTTATTTTTTATTATTTCTCATAGATGATTTACATTTAAAAAAAATTGTTGTCAAGAACATTACGTTGAAGTTCAGTTTATGTTAGTGATTCCTAATTATTTTTTGCGAAGAAATATGGAAATAACATTAGTTTCTTCGAAAACAATATTGCGGTTTATTGTAATGACAACAGTAGAAAAACGTTTAAGAATAGAAATTACAAATCAAGAGCAATGATAATGATGCGTAAAGAAATTATTTTTGTTGAATTGAAGGAGTACGATGTACAAAATAGAAACATTTTTTTAAAATATCGTTGCTCGACAGACCCAACAAATATAAACCTGACAACACTGTACACTTCACATAAATAATTTTACTCCATTGATGAGATTTAATTTATGTTATCAGTTATTAATAGGTAATATAACCTAATCAGTTCAGTTTTTGTTTTCTGATCTTCCTCGTAATATTTGTTTTTTTTTACTTTTGTTCTACATTCTTGTTTTGCATGGTTTTGTACTTGGTTACGTTCTGCTAAACGTTTTTACTCCATTTTACCCCTTTCTTTGCATGTTTATTCTTAAAAACTAATTTTTTATATTCCCGTGCACGTGTATCAAAGTTACCTTTATTAATTGTTGAAGAACGTTCTTTTTATTTTCCTTCTCCTTGTTTAAATAATAATTTTCTTATCTGCAAATTTTAGTAATTTATTTGTCTACGTGTTTCATTTTTTTTTAAGTTTTTTGATCCTAATTACTTACTATTAGTTTTGTTTTACTTGTACCTACTTGTATGCGGGTTTGTAATTTTTTTATATCTGACTTTCTGTAAGAAACTAATTATGCGATATTTATATATATATTCGTTTTTAGCTTGACTCTATGGAATTTACTAGTAGGACAATGTCTCATAGTACGTTTGTTGTACTCACGTTTTGTCAAGGTTTGAAGTCTAAAACTGTGAATATGAGTCACATCTTTGTTTTTATATAAAATAACAATTGCAATTCGAATAATTTTTATAACAAGTTTGACTCAGCAACATTGCCTAAACTTTTTCTTTTTGTTTTTCTAATAGTTTGCTTTGGATAAGTCAATTAAAGGTGCTATTTTAGTATGTCAATTTTTTGTTTTATTATTTGTTGATATAGTAATGAGTGATTCAAAAAGCGCGCCGGTTTTAACATATCAAAAAAGAAACTTTATTTTTCAAGAACACTTTTACAAATGACAAAAACCTGTTAATGAAACCTTCTCAATTCATTCATGGAATCGGGCATATGACCCTCTCTTTGCTGGCATACCAAAACTCTCTTCCGGAAAATGTTGATCACTGCTGCATATAGCTTGCGATTCTGCCGATAACTCGTTAAATTTCATTCTTTAACTCGCGGATGTTTTGGAGTCTATTGACGTAAACCTAATGATTTGACCTAAAAAAATCGCACGGGGCTAAATCGCATCACCTTGGTGGTCATTGCTGGTCACCAGGAAGCAAGATAAGCCTATTCGCATATTTATCATAGAGTATAGCAATTGTTTTGCCAAAAGTGTGAAAATTGCTAAATGTTTATTGACTTTAAAATGAGCCCATAAAAAATCTTTTATCATCGTACGGTATGAGGACCGATAATCCCATCTGCCCAAAATCCACATTAAACTGTCACTCGTTGCGGTGAATCGGAAGAGCATGTTCTGATCTCCGAATACGACAGTTTTCTTTATTGACAAATCTATTTAAGTGGAAGTCTGTCTCGTCGCTAAAACTTCACGGAGGTTGATCCCCGGTCGTGCTTGGGGTCTCTTGATTCAGCCTATTTCGGAAGCAACCTGGATCATAGTAAAGTGTTTTCATCAGTTTTCCTAAGGTTATTGCTATGAAAGACGTTATAGCATGCGGATCTGAGGTTTGTTTCTAGCATGATTTCTCAGTCATCTTTTGCCATTAATGGCATAGTGGCTTTGGCTGAATTTTGTTTTAAAATAAAGATCAAATGGCTATGTGAATAAAAAAACACACATATAAAATATTATAGAGATAAAAACAATGTAAATATGGAAATGTAGACAACGACAAACGCTTATTTAACGTAGTAGTAGTACTATGTATAGTAAACAAGTAAAATAATATTAGTGCCTAATTTGAGTCATATTGGGCGGTATACTATTAATTCGCGGTGACTCCAGTTTCCTCCAGCCTTTTTCTGACTTAATATCTTAGTTAGTGAGGCATTGATCACGGCTACTTAGCATCTGGGGAAATAGTCGTTCACGATTCAGCCCGACCAGTTCTCCTCTGAGGCGAGTTCAATGTGGACAAGCAAACACTGTATGTTTTACGTTGTCCACTTCTTCACAGTATATGCATTGAGAAGTTGTTTTTTTTTAATTGCATGCAGGTATATAGCAAAACAGCCGTGACCCGACAGTACCTGGGTGAGATGGTAATTTAGTTTTCTAGGGCGACGTTTGATGTTGGGTCCATTTACTCTTCTGGCCACTTTGAAATCTTGCTTGTTAGCTTTGTAGAGTTATCTCTCTTTTTTGTTTTCTGTTTAGTCTACCTACACTCACAATATGTTCCTCCTCTGCTAGTAGGTCCCAAGATATAATCAAAACCAGGAGTAGAGCTGATTCCGTCGCTACAGTTCTATAGCTCGATATAGTTCTAATGCTTCTTTTCCTCTGTACTTGTTGGACGATGGCTTGGTATTTCCCCATGTGAGCGCAGCATATAGCATACTCGAAGCGACTATTGCAGATACCAGTCGCTTTTTCAACATACATAACCCGTTTACATTCCGCATAATTCTTGTGATTCCCGATGCCGTTCTAGTAGTTTTGGCGACTGCCATCATTACATGGTGGCCGTAGTTCAAGTATTTGTCAAGATAAACGGCGAGGTTTTTAATATTATTCTTCGGTGTGACCACGTTCTTAAATACTTTAAATACTCAGTTTTGTTTAGTGCTATCTTCAAGTCGAGATTAATAAGTCAATTATCAATCTGTGTAATTGCCATATGCGTCACTCTCGGTAGCACGTCTTCAATCCTTGCATTGGTTAGTAAGAAAATGTTTTCTGTAAACGCGATAACTTGGACTTGTGAGTCGAGGTCCATTCTTAGTATACTGTCAAATGCGGCATTCCACAAATTCAGTCTCAATACCAACCTTTGTAAGACCCTGCAGGTCGCCTGGAGAATTTCCAACCTATTGGAGCTTTGTATCATTAGTCTTCTATTATTAAGATAGTTTTGTACGATGTTGGTGAGATAATGTAAATTTTTTTTCCTTAAATGCTTTGATTATGACCAGTCACGTTAAGGGAGTTCAGTGCATTTTTCACATATAGCAAGATTAAGGCACAAAGTTTTCTAGTTCTACTAGTGCTTACGCGAGTCGTCCTAGCTCAACAGTCGACAGCCGTTAGAGCATCTATTGTGGATCTACCGCGCATAAATTTATATTGCTTATCTGATAGACTGCCTGCCCCCTCTATGTTGTCTTGCCCTCTTTCAAGTATTAGGTATTTGTATAGTTTGGCAATAGTGTTTAGTAAGCAGAACATGAACTTGTTTTGTTTGGCGCATTTTGCCCTTATTTAAAAGAACGAGTCTGACCTTTTTCCATGGTTCAGAAAATGAATGAGTTTGGAACACGTGGTTTCTGAGACGCGTCAGCACGTCGGGGTTACTAGCGATGACTTCCGCCAGAGCTTTAGCCGGAATACCGTCGGGGCCCATTGCCTTCTTATTGTTTAGTTTTTTGGCAACAACGTTGAGAAAGGAGGAGAGTGGGAGAGGATCATTCTACATCCCTAAATAGTTTCTCGGGGAAAAGTATTTTATGATCGTGTATAATTGTTGATGATTTGTTCTATGCTTCATTAATTGCTCTTGGGTATTTTGTAACGTTTGTGTTTATGTGATGCAGTGCTATTGGCATTTTTATTATCTCTGGCTGGAATTCTTCTAACACAGTGGCACTCGTTTTTGAGCCGAACCAGTATAGAGCAGTACTAGAATGTTTGATCTTTTTGTACGGGGCCATGCTGGCGTCGCACCTTCTTACCATAATGTCAACCGTAGTTTTTGGTGTTATGGTGCCGTGTAAACACGCGAGCCGGGCACATGTATCATTTAGCTTGTCTCGATCTAGTTTATTGATGTTCCACGTTGGTTAGTAGTTTCGATAGCTATTCGGCGACAAATTCTTTATTATTTTAAGGATATATAACTGTGGTCACTTAGTATTTCTTCTATCAACACTGTCCATTTGCTAATACTGGAGGCTATTTGGGCGCTGGCACATGTAACAGCTATGATCGAATTTCTTCTTTGTGGCGAGAAGGTGGGAGAAGTGCTCACATTTATTACGCTCATATCCAACCATCCATTCAAACAGGAACCGGGCTCTTATATCCTCTTTTGTCTCCTCCCATTCAGAAAACTTTGCGTTAAAGTCGCTAGAAACTATGGCAGGTTTGTTGTGCAAATATATTGAGGTCTTGATTTTTTCGAAAACTCTGAGGAAATACTCAATAGCGTTATTCGATGAGATGTAGCAGGAGTACAACCAGCAACTTTCCAATTTAACGGCTATTGCAGCTATTCGTACCATATTCTCCTCGAGGTCCATTATCTATTCAGCAGCGCCGGTTTTGATAACATTGGGTTTGGAGACCGCCATAATATCAGTTTTGTAGCTCTGTTTTTGTGTTTCATTCTTGCAACGTTTTCTATAGTTTATGTTCCGTTGCTAGTTTGTGGCGGATTATTTTTTTTCCGGTATTGTAGTATGTTCTGAAGGTGGGTTTAGGTCCAGTATATGTCTCTGTTGAGCTTTTTTTAGTTAGTGCGTTTTCCATTAGCTTTTCCTTTACACCCTGGTTCCTTGGTATTCAAATTAGCTACACTTGTTGGCGAGCTGATAATGTTTCCGGACTGTTTATGCATACCATAATCAGTTTAGATCTAATTACTGGCGACTTTAGTGCTTGACTGTCGAACATGATCGATATCGGACCGTTTGTGTATGAATCAATTTCAAAAAGCGAACGCATATTTACCCAAGATTAACAAAATTTACCTCCGATGGTGCCCCGCTCCATATATTTTGCCACCGGTACCATACCAGATACTTTCTTTAACCGCGGGTAAATACTTTTTGTCCACTCGTCTCGTGACAATATTATCACTTTAGATTTCTTTAAGATGTAATAATCTTTTATGCAGTTGAATCTCATAGTTAAGCTTATTTCTTCCCGCAGCTCGTTGTATATCTCGGTAATTGGCGTGTGTTTATTTATCTGCAGTCTGTATGCTGCTTGTAAAAGTAGTGCTTTTGTGGCTACTGTGAGCGTAGTTCTCATCGCTCTTGTTATTAGCAGACATGACATTTTCTGTACTGTACCTGCTCAACTTGGAAGCCGTCTTTTTCAGATTGGTTCTCTTATCACATACAAGCACACCGTGTCTGATGATAGGTCTTGTCACTACAGTATATAACCATTAGTTTCAATGCTCATGTGTGACCATTCGTTTGGTTGCATTAAGAATCCTGACGGTTTTTGTTATGACGTTTTTCAGATGAGCGTTGAAAGTCAGTCTGCTCTCAAGAGTGAGTCTTAGATATTTGACTTCCTTTGTCATCAAGAGCGTAACTCCGTACATTGTAAGTAGTTTTACATTATCTATTTTTCGTCGTTTGGTAAACGGAACGGGTACCGTTTTGGTTGGGTTCACTTGATAATCACACGATTTTTCCACGGTTTTACTCCACTCTGCATTATGTTTTTCTATTGTTCCAAATTGCCCGTTTGTAATGATGGTGGGATACTTGACGTATCCTAAACCGAATACTCTTCCGTCTTCTGGTTTTTGCAGAAAAGACAGAACCCCCCCCCCCCCTCACCTTGTGGGTATCCGCAGGTCCTATTCACTCTTATTATGGTGCTGCCGTACAAAGTAATTGTTACCGTTCGAATCCTGAGCATTGATTTGACTCATTTTGGCACTAGAGGTTCAATACCCTTTCTCTTCATTGCCTTTGAAATGGAGGTGAAGGTAGTATTATCAAATGCTCCTTTAATATCTAGAAAAGCACCGAATGCAAATTTATTGTATTGGATTTCATTCGCACATCTGTTTACTAGCAGAGGCGGATGTAGAAACGGGGGGATCCAGAATAATATAATAGTGTACAGTGCAGTAATTTTTCTAAAAAATTGACCTACTAATTTTTCTTTATATTCTATCCAAAAGGGGGGGGGTCCCTGGATCCGCGCCTGCTTGCAGGCGTAAAAAGAATAAAACACACACGGGTAAAAAATATTTACAAAAATAACCAGACCGTATTCATTTTGTTATTTCTTGTTGCACTTCAACCAATGTCTTGTATGTATTGACGTTACAGTAAATATCATTTATCTAATGTAAATGATTTTAACTTTAAAAAACGGATTTTTTAAATCAAATCATTTACAAAAAATTAACTTACGAAGATTTGTACATGTGAACAATGAGTTGAGAATCAAACATCTAATTAATAAAAATTATTCAATTTAAATTCAGATTTAATTATTGTCAATAATTTTATATCTTGATTTGATTTCATAAATTTATTTAAAATAAGTAAATGCAAAGTTTATTTATGTAACCTAATCGGTCAATACTTAAAATTCGATTAGAATTTTTTCTGTGTAATATTTACAGATGAACATTATTTTGTGAAACTCCACATTTTCTTATGTTGTAAGTAATTACAATGTATACAAAAGCAAAAAAACAACAACGTACGTAATTCCTCTGAATTTAGTTAATTATCCGATTATGTATGACAATTGTTCTTAAGTAAAGTTATTTTAAACTGTTTTTTAATAAAATTGTTTACTTTGTCGTCACCAAATCTAAGTTTTTGTATAGACAAATCTTGGAAAAAATTTACCCCATCCGCACTTTCTCGGAAGATTCTAATGCGGGTAAAATACTGTTTTTTGTAGTGACACGAATTCTAGAAAACCAAACACTGTATGTTGTTGGTAATAGACTATAGGATCGTTCTTAGAATTTAACGAAGGTTTCTATATAATAGATTCGTTTTCTTTTGTAGCTAATATTAAACTTTTGAGCATTTAAAAAGTGAGCATAGTAATTCTATTGCTTATTTCAAAAATTGAGCGTTTCTTAAAAACCAAATAGGACAATCAAGACTGTTACTTATTTTAATTTTTTTAATTTAAATATTTTTAAAACACAACTTTTTCCCAAAAACTCAAATTTAATAAACTTAGGATTAAAAATGCAGAAAAGGAATTAGTAAAGAGTTGGATGCCATTCATAAGCAAATTTGGATCAGCATCAAGATAAAAATATTCTAAGCCACACATTGCAATTACTAAGATCAGTGTATTTACGGTACAATAAAATGGTAAGATGTTAAAAAACCGGAAAAGCGCCAGGTGTAGTCGATATATTGTAAGAATGGAAAAGGAGTATAACCATTTCAATCTTCAGAAAAGGAGACAAGATACATACAGGGCGTGTCACGACAAGTTCTTATTAGACGTTTAAAAAGAATCATTCATAGTAGAATTCTAAAAATCAGCAATGTTTATTGAAAAGAATCATGACAAATTGTTTTAAAATTTAAAACAATGACGTAGACTGCTGTTGCATTGAGGACATATTTAATAGAAATATTCACGAATATATTTTGACCAGGTTGTATATTGTACTGAACAACGCAACAGGGTGGGAAATCTTAACTTATTGTTTGGTTAGATATTTGTGAAAAATGCAATTTTTTAATGGTAAATGTATAACATTTTAACAAAATCGCATCAAAATGAAGCAAAAAGCTTTAAAAAATCATTTAAAAAATGAATCATTTGATGGTTTATGATATGTAGAAAGGCAACAAGAAAAGTCAATCAGTGATTTAAAATGGCAAAAAAGGAAAATAAAGTCTTATTTTTACATTGTTCCACAAAATAGGAACAAAAAAGTACAATCATGTTCGAAAATGGAATCCAAAAGAAAATGAATCAATCTATAATTCATTATATATGAAAATCAACAAGAAGAATCAATCAATGATTTAAACCTTTATTTGACAATTATATTTTATCAGAGCGCCTTTTATTGGTATCGCGGTTCACAGACAACATAAATACCAGTGATTTATGAAAGTGGTATAGTTATACCGCAGATTACATGGTGGTACGTGATTGTATTTGACTGCGCGTGCTAGCTTGAGACATTGTTTGACAAGTGCAGCTGAAATATTTTTATATTTTCCATTATTGCAAACTAAACGTAAATAATAAACTAATTAATTATTAAAGTTGTTTATACCTTAGACAAAATGTACATTGGATTTTGCCTACTTTCGCAATACTTTGCGCTATATGTAACGACGGTTTGAAAAACATGTTGCTGGTAAGCTACAACGCCAAATGAAATTTTTTTTGCATATTTTGTTTTTAAAATAAACATTTTACGGTATATCTCGGAAAAGTAGTATTTCTTCCGCCAGAAAATTCTGCGGTATCAGATGAGAGCAACCATTTGTTTGTAGAACAAAGTAGCGAAATTGACGCAAATAAAATTATTGATGCAAAAACCAGTGACTTTGATTTAGAAGATGGGTTACTTTAAGTTTTTCAACAGTGTATTATGTCTTTTCACAAGAAGTGACTTTTTTGTTAATATTTTTTTGTTGATCATTCCGAAAATAGTGCCAACAAGCAAATTATTCAAAAAATAAATTGTATTGCTATCAAATTGTGTTATATGAAGCTAAATTACGTCCTGTATCAAACAACACATTTTTTCAAAAAATATTTCTTTGATTGTCAAATAAAAAGTTGAAATGACCAAAAAATGAAATCTTATTTTTATATTGTTGCACAAAACTGAAGCAAAAAGGTTCAACCATGCTCTAAAAAGAGATCCAAAAGAAAATGGATTAATCAATAATTTATAATACGTAGAAAGACAACTTGAAGAATCAATTAATAGCTTAAAGTGACCAAGAAGAGAAATTAAATCTTATTTTTTACATTGATGCACAAAACTGAACTGAAAAAAGTGCAATGATTCTCTAAAAAAGGATCCAAAAAAAAAGAAGTTAATCGATGATTCATAATACGTAGAAAATTAATAAAACGAATCAACTAATGATTTAAAATGACCGAGGAGGGAAACAAAATCTTATTTTTACATTCTTGCACAAAACTGAAACAAAAAAGTTTAACGATACTCAAAAAAAGGATTCAAAAAAATTAATCAATCGATTATTCATAATACGTAAAAATAGTAAAAAGTCAACAAGAAAGAATCAACCAATGATTAAACATGACCGAGAAAGGTAATAAAATCTTATTTTTACATTATTGCACAAAAATTGATCAAAAAAGATCAACGATGCTCTAAAAAGAGATCTAAAAGAAAATAAACCAATCGATACTTTATAATAGATAGAAAGTCAAAAAGAAGAATCAATCAATGATTTAAAATGACCGAGACGAGAAATAAAATCTAATTTTTACATTGTTGCACAAAAATGAAGCAAAAATGTTCAACGATGGCCTAAAAAAAGATTCAAAAAGAAAATGGATCAATCGATGATTTATAATTCGTAGACAGTCAACAAGAAGAAACAATCAATGGTTTAAAATGAATGACTGAAAAGGAAAATAAAATCTTGTTTTTACAAAGTTGCGCAAAAATTAAGCAAAAAAGTTCAGCAATGCTCTAAAAAGGGACTCAAAAGAAAATTAACCAATCGGTAATTTATAATACGTAGAAAGTCAATAAGGAGAATCAACCAATGATTTAAAATGATCGAGAGAAGATATATAAAATCTTACGTTTACATTGTTGCACAAAACTGAAGCAAAAAAGTTTAACGATGCACTAAAAAGGGATCCAAAAGAAAATGAATTAATCGATGATTCATAATACACAGAAAATCAACAAGAAGAATCAATCAATGATTTAAAATGACCGCGAAAGAAAACAAAATCTTATTTTTACATTGTTGCACAGAAATGAAGCAAAAATGTTCAACGATGCTCTAAAAAGGGATTCAAATGAAAATGGATCAATCGATGATTTATAATGCGGAGACAGTCAATAAGAAGAATCAATCAATGGTTTAAAATGAATGACTGAAAAGGGCAATAAAATCTTATTATTACATTGTTGCGGAAAAATTAAGTATAACAGTTTAGCAATGCTCTAATAGGGACTCAAAAGAAAATTAACCAATAGATAATTTATAATGCGTAGAAAGTCAATAAGGAGAATCAACCAATGATTTAAAATGATCGAGGAAGGTTATAAAATGTTACGTTAACATTGTTGCACAAAACTGAAGCAAAAAAGATCAACGATACACTAAAAAGGGACCCAAAAGAAAATGAAATAATCGATGATTCATAATACACAAAAAATCAACAAGAAGAATCAATCAATGATTTAAAATGACCGAGAAGGAAAACAAAATCTTATTTTTACATTGTTGGACAGAAATGAAGCAAAAATGTTCAACGATGCTCTAAAAAGGGATTCAAATGAAAATGGATCAATCAATAATTTATAATGAGTAGACAGTCAACAAGAAGAATCAATCAATGGTTTAAAATGAATGACTGGAAAGGGATATAAAATATTATTTTTACATTGTTGCGCAAAATTAAGCAAAGAAGTTCAACGATGCTCTAAAAAGGGACCCAAAAGAAAGTGAACCAATCGATAATTTATAATACGTAGAAAGTCAATAACGAGAATCAACCAATAATTTAAAATGATCGAGAAAGGATATAAAATCTTGTGTTTACATTGTTGCACAAAACTGAAGCAAAAAAGTTTAACGATGCACTAAAAAGAGATCCAAAAGAAAATTAATTAATCGATGATTCATAATAGACAGAAAATCAACAAGAAAAATCAATCAATGATTTAAAATGACCGCGAAAGAAAACAAAATCTTATTTTTACATTGTTTCACAGAAATGAAGCAAAAAAGTTCAACAATGCTCTAAAAAGGGACTCAAAAGAAAATTAATCAATCGATAATTTATAATACGTAGAAAGTCAATAC
Organism: Aquatica leii; assembly: GCA_035610365.1. Lineage (NCBI taxonomy): Eukaryota > Metazoa > Arthropoda > Insecta > Coleoptera > Lampyridae > Aquatica > Aquatica leii. Next base: position 7,748,985 of record CM069436.1, on the reverse strand, counting down.
GGAGAATCAACCAATGGTTTAAAATGATCGAAAAATGATATAAAGTGGTACGTTTACATTGTTGCACAAAACTGAAGCAAAAAGTTCAACGATGCACTAAAAAGGGATCCAAAAGAAAGTGAACCAATCGATAATTTATAATACGTAGAAAGTCAATAACGAGAATCAACCAATAATTTAAAATGATCGAGAAAGGATATAAAATCTTGTGTTTACATTGTTGCACAAAACTGAAGCAAGAGAGTGCAATGATGCACTAAAAAGGGATCCAAAAGAAAATGAATTAATCGATGATTCATAATAGACAGAAAATCAACCAGAAAAATTAATCAATGCTTTAAAATGACCGAGAAGGAAAACAAAATCTTATTTTTACATTGTTGCACAGAAATGAAGCAAAAAAGTTCAACAATCCTCTAAAAAGGGACTCAAAAGAAAATTAATCAATCGATAATTTATAATACGTAAAAAGTCAATAAGAAGAATCATCCAATGATTTAAAATGATTGAGAAAGGATATAAAATGTTACGTTAACATTGTTGCACAAAACTGAAGCAAAAAAGTTCAACGATGCACTAAAAAGGAATCCAAAAGAAAATGAATTAATCGATGATACATAATACACTTAAAATCACAAGAAGAATCAATCAATGATTTAAAATGACCGAGAAGGAAAACATAATCTTATTTTTACATTGTTGCACAGAAATGAAGCAAAAATGTTCAACGATGCTCTAAAAAGGGATTCAAATGAAAATGGATCAATCGATGATTTATAATGCGTAGACAGTCAACAAGAAGAATCAATCAATGGTTTAAAATGAATGACTGAAAAGAGCAATAACATCTTATTACATTGTTGCGCAAAAATTAAGCAAAAAAGTTCAACAATGCTCTAAAAAGGGACTCAAAAAAAATGAACCAATGGATAATTTATAATGAGTAGAAAGTCAATAAGGAGAATCAACCAATGATTTAAAATGATCGAGAAAGGATATAAAACTGCACAAAACTGAAGCAAAAAAGTGCAATGATGCACTAAAAAGGGATACAAAAGAAAATGAATTAATCGATGATTCATAACACAGAAAATCAACAAGAAGAATCAGTCAATGATTTAACCCTTTATTTGACAATTGTATTTTATCAGGGCGCTTTTTATTGGTATTGTAGCTCACAGGCAACATAATATACAGTGTTTTATGAAATTGGTAAGGTTATACCGCAGATTACATGGTGGGCACGTAATTGTATTTGACTACTCGTTTTAGGTTGAGGCATTGTTTGACAAGTGCGGCTGAAACGTTTTGCATTATTGCGCAAACTAAACGTAAATAATAAACTAGTTGGTTATTGAAGTTAGAATAAAAATGGAACCGAAAAGAAAATGGACCAATCAGTTATTCATAATACGTAGAAATTCAGCAAGAAGAATTAATCACCGAGAAGGAAAATAAAATCTTAATTTTACATTGGTGTACAAAAATGCAGCTAAAAAGTTCAACGATGCTCTAAAAAAATGAATCAATTACTTAGAAAGTCAACAAGAAGAAACAATCAATGATTTAAAACGACTGAGAAGAGAAATAAAATCGTATTTTTACATTGTTGCACAAACCTGAAGCAAATAAGTTCAGCGATGCTCTGAAAAGAGATCCAAAAGAAAATGAATCAATCGATGATTTACAATAACCAAGTAAGGAAAAAAAATCTTATTTTTACATTCTTAACGAGGACAATTCGCCATAGTAATTATTTGAAAGTACTAATTACAAATAAATAAATATTAAATTGCCCAGATTAATATTTTTGAAAATTAATTTTAATATAATTTCTTTTTTTCTCTAGACAAATATATTGACTTTCTCACATATTACTTATTTATGTATTTGAAAGTTACTATAAATAAGAAAAATGTACGAAAGTGAATACGTTCGTTAATAGTATCGTATAAAACTAGTTTTTCAGAATATTAATTTTATATATTTAAGCAATTTATTAAATCATCAAAACACACGATTAAAAAAATTATTAAAAAGAAAACTTATTTTTTATAAACAAATTATGTATCATAAAACAATTGTGGGTACTTCAAACTTTCCTCGCAGTCATGGTTTTTCTGTTATTCACGTTTACAATTTTCACAAGCATTTATGTTTTTAAAAATGTGGATGAAAACCACTTCCCGAATTCATTATTTTTCATGGGAACTTTCAGGATTTGTGCCATCTGCTCAGTCGTTAATCTACATTAAGTAAATTTATTAGGGCACTCCGTTGCCTACGTGCATATCTTCATGCCCGTTTTTATAACCAGTTTTCCAAAAACATATTCAAATAGACATAAGCTAAGATGCAATTACGTTTTTTTTTCAACACTGTAAGGATTATTTATAACACGGGATAAAATCGATGTCGTAAGAAAATTCACTTGCCCGGGAGCAAACTTATGAATTAATAATGCGCTTTCATATAAGAATCTGACAGGAAAATGCATATTTAATGCGGAGGAAGCTGCCAAAACTTATTAATATAAAAGAATGCTTGTGTGTATTATTCAAGGTCTGAAGGTTTGTTATGGAAGACCAAATTCAACGAATACTAAAATACCTTAAGGAAAATCCAATATGTGCGTAATTAGATATTTCCAGGCGTTTTAAATTACTCCATTTTATCAACACATCGGAATGGAATTGCAACAATGATTAGACTTAATTGCGTTATGAGCTTTAGAGCAAAAAATATTCGAAAAAAATCAAGCTTAAGCAAAGCCAAATTTCAATGTCATCCTCAGAATGTAATATTGAAATCCTTAATAGAAAATAAAATCGCTTTTGTAGTCGCAAATTAAAGCCATATCTGATTATGGAGGACAAAAGATTGGGTTCATTTGCCTTTTTAAAATTAATTGCGTATATATGCATGCAAAAATTAGATTTCCGTCTTAATATTAAAGCGCTTCTTAAGATTTTATCTGTAACTGTATTAAATCGTCGATTAAATTTCGTAATTTTTTTTTGTAGGTACTTAATTCAATCTTACATAAAATTTCATCAGACTACCATTATTGTTGTCATTATTATTGTTATTTATTGCAACGATTTTTTTTAGAAAGTAATTGTTACGAATTAATTTATTTGCTTAATGAAAACGAAAGCCGTTTGCGTACCGCATTGAAAACTACGAATAAAATTTGCATTAATTTCAAATACTATTTTGTTTTCTTGATGAAAACAAACAAAAGCATAAACGCGTTTTAATTTATTTAGTATTAAAACACAATAGATTCTGTCAAAAAAAAATTATCCACTACTGCATTTTTTGAAACAATATCACGAACAATAATCTTTTGGTGCAAATTACAAAAAAAATGCACACTTGTGAGTATGCTTACAAAAATTCATTACAATTTTAATTTTTGAGATATAACAAAATTATCTTTAATTTTTTTGCAAAGTATTTGTTAACAAACACAAAAAAAACGTCAAGGTTGATTGACTCACCTTTTCAGTAAAACGCTGCAATTTTGATGTAAATGGAAAAATCGATGATCAAGAAATTTTTCTAGAACGAGCACCCATCTTGTTTGCAAATATTTGTAACGTTTTTGGCACTAAAGTAACATTTGAGAAGCGTAATCTTATTCTTAGTAAAACCAAAATTTTTACTGATTTAGCAATCAACTGTTTAAGTTGTTTATGTAAACATTTATACAATTATTACTTCATTATAAAAATCTGACCTCGTTTTAATAAACAATTGAATAAATTTGGAATTTCCATTTGATTAAAATATTCTTCTTAATTCTCAAACTATTGTGGTATTGGCTGTGTCATCTCGCAAAGGAAATCTGACATTTTCTTAGAAAAAATTACCTGTAAATACAAACGACAAACATTCGTAATCGTAAATAAACGTTAAAAGACCAAATTGTTTGTACCAATGCATGCGTAATTAACAGATTAAGTTAAGCGCTTTATTAAAACATCTTTTTGTGTTTGGGCTTACATAACAAAAGCTCGATTAAGTTGAAAGCTTTGACGTTTTTCTTCAAAGAAAAAGTAATACAACAAAACACTTTCTGTCACGACGAATCCTTTCACTAACGCTCATTATTAATACGTTTTTGGTTATGCATTTTTTTTATCTTACATATTGTCGATAAATTCCAGAACGCGTCTTCATTAAATTTTTTTATTCCGATAACATCAAAACCTCGAAATTCTTTAATACATGTGTACTAGTTACATTTTTAAGTGTTACAAATTGTTTTTCTGATAGACATCTTGGACGTTTATGGTAGTGGACATAATCGATTAATAAGCTTTCTATTGTGATTACGTACTAATATGGTGTGCATCCATTATAAATTTCAATGCAAAATATTTGCATAATGTTTTTATTAGATTCGTTTGGCGTAAAAAGCGAAAGAATGCGTTTCGAAATTTAAGAGAATTAGATTGAGAGCTATGCGTTTTTAATTTTACTGAAAGAATATTGCGTTTAAAAGTTTCTATAACAAAAACCACATACATTAAAGGATTTATTTACAAATGCCATTGTGTTTTTTTCGAAAAGTACTTAAAACATGTTGTTTTTGAATGCTAACAAAGTTGTCTTAACAAAAGCAGTGACAATTAACTTTTAAATACCTGTTTTGCTTTACGGTGACAAAGGAACGTTAGCTTAACGTTGGAAATCCTTATTCAGCAACAGACAATAAATGTATTTTGTTTGTAAAGTTAAATTAGCTAATTTTTTAGTTACATGACGTTAAATGCGGTTTATTCTGTTATTCAACGATTTATACAAATCTGATTGTAACTAAATAATATGTTCAGCATATTCCATTTTAATTCGTTGTTATTGTATGTGTAAATAAACAGACGATAGGCTTGATTCGCGTTTTCTACAACAGTTGGATTTAAAAAAAAGTGTAAACTTCACAAGAAATTTGGAAGCGAGTTTAGGTCTAGTACAAAAAGCAATTATTGATTAAACGAAACAATGTATGTAACTACTTCAATAACGTTTTCGCAATGAATGTAAAACTGTAAAAAATTCCTTTAATTGTTTTTGTATATTTATTTAAAATATTATAATTTTTTTTAAGATGCTATTATAGTTACCAATTCAAAATTTAAATGCCAGTATAAAAATTGATGTTGTTGATTTATGTGTGGCAACAGTGTAGCAAGATATTCAGAAAAATATTTTTTTTAAGAAAAATCAAAACAAATTGTTCAAAACAGAAAGAGAAAAAAGTTTGTAATAAGAAGGAAATAAAAGCATCCTTTTGATACAGATTAAAAGTGTAGAAGTTGTTTTGATAGATAGAGGAAGATTAATGAAAAAGATAGAGCAAGGTTGTCAGATTTAGAAAAAGTAACCAAAAGTATAGTAAGATAAATATAATGTAGAAAAAATAATGGAAATATTGAATGGCATAAAGCAGGAATTGAGAGAGGTAAAAACTGAACTAAAGAAATTAAATATAAAAATTGAAGAGAACATAAATGCAGTAACTATTTTGCAAAAAGAAAATGGAGTATTAAAGAAACAAATAGTAGACCAAGCATTATTTATTTATTTATTTATTTATTTTTTGTACATAGAACATAAGCTGCACCTAGCGTACAATAAATTAATACTAATGTTAATGCTACATATTTAATAACTACAAGTACATCCAACACAGAGTGGGCGTAAAACCAAACGGACCATTGTTTTTTGAAAAAAAAACGAGAAGAAGCGTGGCGAAGTCAACGACACAGAAGAGCGGACTAGTAACGAATGCGAATTTCATAGTTTTACAGCTAACAAAGCAAAGGAATTAACCATGACTTTGATTCTATGTCGAGGACAAATCAGGGTTTAGGTTTCTTCAGACAGAACGACATGGTATTATAAAGGTAAGGAGGGGAACGATTCTTTAATATTTTAAAACGGAAAAAGTGAAGAGCTGAGAGACGGCGACATAATTGAAAAACATGATCTCCCCAAGAAAGTCGGTTATTAAAGATAACCTCTAAAATCCTTGACGGTCTTGGACAATGGAACGATTATTTTCTCAACAATAATTTTAGCATGACCGGGTAAAGACCATTAAGTCAAGATAAATATGGATTGAGATTTAATAGAGTTCAACTTAAGGCCATTGAGCTGACACCATTTTGAAATTTTTGTTTTGGTTAAGATTTGATAATCCAACCTCGGAATCAATGTTATCGACCTCACTATAGACTTGCTTAGATTAAAGTGAAATCACCACAAGTGGGACGTTTTAAAACACGAAAAAGTAAGAAAAGAAGGTAAGGAAGAATAAAAAAGGAAAAAGGAATAAATAAAAGAGAGAGAGAGAAAGAGGAAAAGGAAAGACAACAAATATTTGAAAAAAGAAAGAAAACAATAAGATCACCGGACCGTAAAACGATAACGTAGGAAATCGAAGGAAAAACCTTAAGAACAGAAGGAGGAAGGAAAGAAATAGAGGAGTTAAAAGAATTAATGAGGGAAATAATGAAACAGATGGAAGAAAATATGCAAGGAATAAGGCAAGAAATCAAAGAAATGAAAAAAAATAGAAGATAGGGAAAAGAAGTGGAAGGAAGAAAAAGAGGAACTGTTGGAGAGAATAGAAAAACTGCAGAAAAAAGCGGAAGATGAGGAAAAATAGAAAAAGAAGAAGAATATTGTGATAAAGGGGTAGAGAAGTGAAGAACCACAAAAAGATTCAGCATTGATGCTGGAAGAAAAATTAAATGTAAAAGTAGAAGTAAATAAGATGATAGTAATAAACAAAAAGAAGAAAAATGAGATGGTTGTGGCAGAAATGGAAGGATGGGAGGAAAAGCAGAAGGTGATGGCGAAGAAAAAGAAATTTAGGAATATAAGAATATATATGTCATGATTTGACATGGGAACAAAAAACAGCACAAAGACAAATAATTAACATAGCGGTGGAAAAAAGAGCGGAAGAGAAAAGAGTATGGGTAGGATACAAGAAAACGGACATTCACGGAGGAACATACATATGGAACGACAGGGATAAGGGTCTGAGCAGAGAAAAGGGGAGACAATAGGTACCCAAAGGGCGAAGAGAGGGCAATAAAGGAAAGAAGGTGGACGAAATGGCAAAGAAAAGGAATAATGAGTGATGGAAGGGGAAAAGAAAAAGTAGGAAAAAAAAAGTAAAGAAGAAGCACAGGGGGAGGTGAGTGAGCTGAGAGTATTATTTTGGAATGTAGCGGGAATAAAGAACAAGGGCAGGATTTTTGGAAGTACATCAAGGAGAAGGATACAGTGGGATTACTGAAGACATGGATGGAAGAAAAAGAATGGGAGTGGTGGGAAAAACAGTTGCCGGAGGAATTTGAGTGGGTGGTGCAATATGCAGAAAAAGAGAAGAGTAAAGGAAGAGCAAAAGGAATATAACAACGGGAATAAAAAAAAAATTGGTTGAGTGGAGAAACTGCAACAGAGAAGAGGAGTTGTAGAAAAGAACATACAGTGAGGAAAAACAAAAATAAAAATAGTGACGGTTTATAGCAGTAGAATTAAAAAGAGAGAAGGAAAAATATAGAAGAGATGATAGAAGAGAAGGAGGGGGAATTGATAATAGTAGGAGGGGACTTCAACGCAAGAATATAGAAAGAGGGGGGAATACAAGAAAGAAAAGGGACGGGAAAGAGACAAACAAAGGACAAAGTGATAAATAAAGCGGGAGAAGAACTGCTGGAAATGTGCAACGAAAAAGGGTGGGAAATAATGAATGCGAACAAAGAAGAAGGAATGGGGGAATATACGTACATAAGAGAAAGGGGAGAATGAATAATAGATTTTGTAATGACAAATTAAGAGGCTGGAAAAAAGTGAAGTGAAGACATTTAAGGTGGGAGAAAGGGTAGAGTCAGACCACCAACCACTGGAATTGACAATGGAAAGAAGAGAAAGAGAAGAAGATGAGGAGTACATAACGAAATAACGTGGACAGAAGAGGGTATAAAAAGATACAAAGAGAGAATAGGGAAAACGCTATGGATAGAGAAAGGATTACAAGAGAGTGTGGAGGAAATGAGATAGATGATGGAGAAAGCAACAGAGTCAGATTTAGAAAGTGGAAGGGGGAGAAAACAGGATGAAAGAAATGCTGAGATAGACAATGCAAGGAAGCAAAGAAAAATGCAAGGAGAGCATTAAAACAGTGGAAAAAGGGAAGAAAAAAAGATTACAAAAAGCAGTAAAAATATACAATAAAACATGCAAGAGAAAAAGGAAGAAAACATAAAGAAACAAGAGGAGCAGATCAACGAAATAAAAACGGAAGAAGATGTATGGAAATACCTAAAGAATGGGAGATATATTTTAGGAACCTCCTGAGAGGGGAAGAACAAAATCGAAAAAAAGAAAGAAGAAAAGACGCAGTAATAAGACGGGAAGTAGGAGATAAACATAGAATAAAGGAAGACAAAGTAATAGAGGCAATAAAGAAGATAAAAAAAGGAAAGACGGCAGGAGAAGAGGAGATACAAGGCGAAGAGTGGGTATACGGGGAAGAAAATGTAGCAAAAAAGATGACGGAAATATTAAATAAAATATGGAAAGGGGGAGAATTCCTGGGGAGATGGAGAGAAGGAATAATATGCCCGATCCATAAAAAAGGAGAAAGAAATAAAGTCAAGAATTACAGAGGAGTAACATTATTAAGCACGACGTACAAATTATATGCGGCAGTGCTACAAAGAAGACTGCAGAAGGAAATAGAGGAAAAAGGTTTGGTGCCAGACAGACAAGCGGGATTCAGAAAAGGAAGAAGAGTGATAGACGACATATATAGACTGAAACACTTGACAAATAGAGAGCTAGAAAAAAAGTGAAGAAATGGTGGCACTATTCGTAGATATAAAAGCCGCTTTTGACAGAGTGAACAGGAAAAAACTGTGGGAATACATGAAGAAAAAAAATCAATGAAAGATTAATAGAAAGATTGGAAGAAATCTACGAAGAAACGAGGAGCAGGGTCAAAGTGAATGCGGAAGAGAGCGAGAAATTCATTACAAAGAGAGGGTTGAGACAGGGATGCCCACTGAATCCAGCCTGTTTGGAGTATATACGGGGGATCTGGAGGAGACAATGAGAGGACAACAGACAGGAGGGATAGTGGTAGGGAAAGCTAAGGTATGGTCGTTGGCGTATGCGGATGACATAGTGTTGGTGGCTAAGGAGGAAAAGGAAATGAAAGTGATGATAAAAATGCTGCAAAAATACATGAAAAGAAAAGAAATAGAAGTAAACACGGAGAAAACAAAAATAATGTTATTTAGAAAAGGATAGGGGAAAAGAAAAAGAGGAGTGGAAATGGAGGGATGAGGAAGTGCAACAAGTGAAGAAATTTACATACCTGGTTTACACGATGAAGCAGGATAATAGGGATGGAGAACACATAAAGGAAAGAGTAAGGAAAGGCAAGAGGTTAATAGGACAAGTGTGGGTAGTAGGGGAAAGGGTATTTGAGATAGATATAGAAAAAAGAAAGCGGTTGTTCGAAAAGTTAATAAAGGGTGTGGTGATGTATAGGACGGAAATACGGAGGTGAAAGGAGTGTAGAAGGGATACAGGAAAAGTACTGGAGATGGGTATTGGGACTGGGCAGAGATACACCGGGGTATATTGTAAGAGAGAAAGTACAGGTAGCAAAAATAAGAGTAGAAACGGAAAAAAGGACCATAAAATACGAGGAAGAACTGAGGGAAAGAACAAAATGAGAAATAATGCAAGAATGTTGATAAGAGATAAGAGATAAAGGAAGGAAAAGTGAAGTACGGGCAGGAGGGCAGAGAAGAGTATTACAAAAGAAACGGGTACGCGAGAGAAGAAGTGGAGAGATTAAGAGAAGAGGGAGTAGGGTAAGGGAAGAAATAATAAGAAGAAATAGGGACATCGAAAAACAAGAAAGATGGACAAGAATAAAAGAGGGCAGATATAATAGGAGCTATAAGGATATTAAGGGGGAAGGGGTGCCAGAATATTTAATGGTGAATGGGAAAAAAGCAACAAGAAGAAAAAAAATTATAGCACGGTTCAGATGTGGGAACGAAGAGTTAGGTAACAAATATTGGAAAAAAAAAGAAAATATGTGTTGAGTATGTGGAGAAGAGACGGAGGACCTTAACCGCATGAGGGATAAATGCAGAGAGTTAAGAGAAGAAGTTATGAAAGTAGAGGACATCTTAGAAGAAAACGGAAAAGTAGCGGAGTGAATGGAAGAAGTATGGAGAAGAAGAAAAAAGTTAAGAGGAGAGGAGGGTTAAAAAAACGCAAAAATGTAAATAGAATGTAAGGTAGTAATTGTAAATAGGGGAAAGACGAATCAATTTGTAAGCAATTAGGCAATTCAAATAAAGTTAAACTATATATAGACTTGCATAGCATTTGCAAACTAATGGTATTCGCAGACATTGAATTTGCTAGGTAGCTCGTTTATAAAAAGCGAAAACAATAGAGGCGACAGGATTCCCCCTTGTGGGACAACAAACGCCAATGATTGTAAGGCAAACGATGAATTACCATACTGTACTGTTGAGTTCTACCAGTAAGAGGAAAACAACAATTTGCAAGATAAGGTAAAATATAGTAATTTTGTCACTAGAAAAGACTGATGAATTTAGCCAAAAACGTTCTTTATGCCCAGAATCGTCAATACCACTTTATGCAGTTGTGGCACAGCTATGGTTAGGCCTAAAGTCAGACTGATTTGAAACTAAAATTTGCGCCTGGTCAGGTGTGGAAGTACCAATGCTAAGAGGACCAGAAAAATGCTCAATTAGCTCTTCTATGTCAACAGGACAAATAAGACTACTTCTGTCAACTATCCCATGAGTTCTAATACTACGCCATATCATTTCTAATCGTGGTTTTGCACTTATTTCTTAATACTTTAAATGTTTTTTTGAGATCATTACACAATTTCCAAACTCTATAAGCTTTTTCTCTATTTTTAATTATTTTAATATTTGGAGAATAAACCAAAAAGTACTAGGATGTCTAGCCCGAAACCTTTATCAGGAGCAACTTGATCAAGTAGGTGGATGACCATTCCCGCGGATCTGTCTACTATTAAATCTGCATCTCATGACATTTCAGCAGCACATTAAAACCACATTTTGTTACAGATATTGATCATTTTCTGGTAATACTAACAATTACACAAAAATTCAACAAACAATGAATAAGAGATAGAAAAGAGAAAAGTTAGGCAATTGACAAAATTACACAAAGAGAAATAAAAACGAAGAGAAAGTGAAAATAAAAGAAGGAAATAAAAGTGGTTTGGTAAAGACTGTGAGAAAGCAATAGAACAAAGCAGTTAAAAGCGAATGCAGTAGAAGAAAAAAAATAATATAAAGAAGTTATACAGAAAAATAAGGGAACAAAAACCAGGGAATAAAATAAAAATCAGAAGAATGAAAGATGAAAACGGAATGTTGCAAAACAGCGCTGGAAATATAAAAGAAATATGAAAAGAACACTTTCAAAAAATGCTGTATGTACCACAGTATGGCATGTAAAAGGACCCAGAAACACAAGAAGGCAATTGTAAAACTAAAGGGGTATAGGTACAGGTAACCAAACCAAGGTATGAAGAAACCAAGAAGATAATAGCAGGACAAAAAATTATCTCTAATAAAACAATAAGACAAGAGGATTCACTATCAGCTATTTTATTTAATGTAGCGTTAGAAGGCGAGATAAGAAAACTGAGTTGAAAGCAAACAATAATCAAGAAACAAAGGCAAATTATAGCATATGTAGATGACATGGTAATAATAACCAAAACAGAAAAGAAACTGAAAGAGATATTTACAAATTTAGATGAAAGGGGTCTACGAACAATTAAAAATAGAACAAAATATTTCAAATACAGCAGATATGATGCAGGAGCAGAGAGAAATTTAAAATTCAACGAATATGTACATATATATATTTGTAAATACATTTAAATATTTAGAAACTACGATAGAGGAAAACGCAAACAAAGAAGGCAATGAAATAAGAGAAAAAATTCAAACAGGTTTAAAAACGTACTATACAAACCAAACATCACACAAAAACCACAAAACTAGATTGGTTAGATTAGAACAGTAACGACTTACGGTATAGAAACGATGTGCGAGACAAGAGGAGGTACAAATCAGAAGAATTAAAAAATAATTTTAAGAGCAATTCTAGGACTAGTAAAGATTAATGAAAACAAAAGTAGACAAAGAATTAATTACAAAATAGTTGCAGAAATGAACGGCGAAAATATAATAAAATTCATGAAGTCTAGAAGATTATAATAATTGGGGCATATAAACAAAAAAGAAGAAAACGACACGTTAAAGAAATTTTTAGAATAGGAACCAATAGAAGATAGACTAAAGGGAAGGCTAAGGTTTGAGATGGATGGAAGAAGTGAAAAAAGATCTAAGGTCATTAAAAAACAAAAAGAGAAAACAAAAAAATGTAGAAAGAAATAGTGAAAGTAACACGGACGCACACAGAGTTGTAGTGATACCTTCAGTCAAATTAAAGTAAAGTGGTGAAATCCCAAAAGACAGACATGAGGAACCCGAAGAAACTACTAAATTTTTGTTAGGAATGTTAAGCCAATATTGTTATATGAAAATTGTTGCTTTAAAACCAACGATAAGAAAAGAGTATTTAATACTTTTTTTGAAGTTTAACTTTGGCGTGGATGACTCTATGGGTCAAAATATGCAATCTAAGAATTACAATTTAAATGAATATATCTATTTTGCGAGGTACACTACTCAGGTGAAGTTATGGGGATTATCAAAAAAAGGCACTATAAAATATAAGTTATATATAAGCTTAAAGCGAGCTTGAAAGTTAAGCTTGGTACAAACTTGCTGTTGATTGGTACGTGCATTGAATTACGAACCAAGCTTACATGTTGAGGCAAGTTTGATGCAAGCTTACAAAATAAGCTTATTGCAAGCTTGTGATGTAACAAAAATGATTGATGTAAGCTTGCTCCAAACTTAGAATCTTGCCAAGATAAGCTTGTTGAAATCTTACAATGCAGTTTTATTTAAAATTTTTTTATTATGATTTGCTTTACTTTGGTTTCTTATATTCATTCATTAAGAAAAAGCTTTGATAAAATTAAGTATAAAGTTTATAAAATTCTTTGTTTAAACTGTGCTAAAGCAGGTATTGGTCAAATAAAACAAACACTATATCAGATAAATAATTATAAACTAAAAAAATACTGTTATTATAGTGGGATTAGTCCGAATTTATTTTGATCTATACTAGTCAAACTGTACTAACTATTTAAGTTATAAACTAAAATATTTAAAACAATATCAAATTAAATATAATATATAAATAATTAAATAAAATGCAAAAATGGTACACGTACGTACACAAATTATTGAACAAAAGTTTTTAAAATATTTGCTATAATAAAAGATGTCAACTATGTGAAAAGAAATGCCCGATCATCCAATATTTTTATCATTTACAAATATCTTTAATTCAAGCGACTACTCAAAGGCAACATTAAGGTACAAACAATGTTTTTTCGTCTGCAACAAACAAAAAAATATTGCACAGTCATTTGTGCATAATTTTTGGTCGGCCTCATAAACTATTTTCTTTTTAAAATAACTGTTTCTTATTCTACATCAATTTAACAATTAAATGTGTTAATCGTTTGATTAAAATTTATGTCTGCGAGTTTCGTCTTGTCATTGACAAGGTTCAATAAGCAATGTGTAAAGCTTGAACGTGCATTTTTGCTATTAGAATTTACAGTAACTGGAATTATGCTTTTTGCGTTAACAATTTCATTTGAAACAATGCGTATATTAACAGTTAAGTATAACACAACATATTTTAATTTACAATTATTTATATTTTTTTCATTGTGATTTCATTTATTACTTGTGATTAAAATGAAATTATAGACACTATAGAACAGAGATTACAAGTTGAGTACAAATTTTCATTAAAAGTAATCACAACTAAATCAATTACGGCCGTTTGCACTAATATTTTATTGTTATATTTAGTGGTAAACTACAGTTAATTGGCATAAAAACAATTGCTACAAAAATTTGTTAATCTGGTAAATATATTTTTTTGTTGTTGAAGGTCATTAATCATTAGTTTGTATTCAAATAATGCCCTTGTCCGGTACAGTATAAACTTTTTAATTGGCTAAGTAGAATAAATTAATCTTATATAATAAATAACTAAAATTCACTGGTGCAAAAATTTAAGTTTTAATGAACTTGGTTTGAAGTTGCAGCTTATTATCACGATTGTTTTAAGTGTCTGGGCTTTTTACTATAGAAACATTTTTAAATTTTTGAAACACTTTATATAGTTGACTATAGGTTTCTACAAGTATCATAAAAACTCAATGTTTCTATTCCTCATGTACATAAAATGACTACTTTCTATAATTGTTTTTTTCTAAAAAGAGTGTTACAAAGTGTAACTACAATCGAAAGTAGTGACTTTTCGGTGTATAATATATAAGGTTGGTAGTAAATGCTAGCTGTCAGATTGACGTATTGACTTTAATCAGTGTTAAAATCTGGTCGAAACCATTGGAATAATAATGCAAATGTCAAGTATTTTCAAACTTGACGTTAGAAAGTAGGCAGATGCTGATCACTGTTACCAACTACAATATATCAAAAGTTACTGCTACATATATTATAATTTTTTATCAACAAATAATGTGCATTAAAGCGAAATAGAAAAAGCTGCATCAAAAATATGTGTTACAATTCCTTTATATCACGCTCATATTTTGCTTACTCACATTGCAATTTTCGTCATTGTAACACTCGTTTTACAATATACTATTGTGGTTATTGCGAAATATGTTAATATTAACAGACCAATTGCAAATTTAAAAAAAGACATAATTAGTATTGTCATAAAACTAATAAACCAATGGAGTCGAATTAAAAAAGAACTAATCACTCTTATTTAGATCAATTTCTTTATAGACATTACTCTGCCAATGCCACAGTAACAGAACTCTTTGCTTAAAAACTATGATAATTAAATCTACAAAACCTTACTAAGTAATAGCAACAAATAATTTAAGGTAAATGCACTTTAATTTTTTACTGTTTTACTTAGAAAAGATATTTGCACTTGCAATCCTAATTACCAAATAAGATTATTTAGAAATTACTTTTATTGCTACCTGAAATAGGAAATACATTTTTTGCGATTATTGTAATACATAAAATCCCAATTAAATTTGTGTAAATTGAGTTAAAATAATAGAAAACATTATACCACTATTACAGGTCACTTATGATCAGTTTGTATTATATTAAAAAAAAATGTCACTATAGATCATAATACCGGGAGATCGTTAATATAGGACGAAAAGAATCTGTTTTCAAAAATATTAGTTCGTACCACACTAGCGTAATTCCTACAGTTTAAATCCAAAAATGCTTTTCGCAAAATTTGTTTTGATTTAGAAATGGTATATTATAAAATTGTCTTCCGCTTGTACTATAAAACGATTCTAGCTTATTTGTTTTATTTATTGTTATTTTAAACAAATTTTTTTATTGTATTGCATTTTACATTGAGTCGAAAGTTGTGGTTTAGACTATTGTACCAAGGCATTCAATTTTAGAGCTTTCGGACATAGATTTTGTAACGGCTCAAAGTATCAAGATCATTCAAGATGATTACCAAAAGAAACAGAATGTTCTAGTGCCAGATAAGGTGTGAATATAAAAGTGCAAAATCGTGTGCATTGGTAGATAAATAAAAGTGAATCTTATCCGCGGACAGTGTTTATATATCTCCGGTGACAGTTATATATAAATTATTTGTAAGTTGTTTTTCTTAAATATTTTTAAGTATACATTTTATTAGTGTTAGTTTTATTGCGCTTTATCGTATTAAAAATTAGTTACATTTATAATAATCATATACTAACCGTGTCTCGAATCGTGTAAATAGTAAATTAAAATTTAATTTTTTTTAAATTAAACTATATTGTTGCACCATCATATGCAGAATTTAATTTTTCTTTAATTTTATTCCTACTGTGTTTTTACTATTGTTTATATATTATTTATTAAAATCGAGTAGTTTGTGTTTTCCCAAAACGTTAAACCAGAAGCGATTTTGAGATGATACTGACGCAGAAAGAAAATTGGCAACTGCTAAGCTTAATTGACGTATCTAAGCGCCTGATGGTAAAACAAATCTTATCAAAGTGTTAACTCCTTAATACTCGTGCAAAGTCCTTTCAATGGCAGCTATTTTGTCGAAAACAGAAGTGAAGTGGTTTTTTTTAAATCGTCTGCCACAATGAAGACCATTTCTGGTTTAATATTGTAGAAAGCAAAACGAAATTGATGTTGCGTACGCTCAGATACTGTTAAAAGCATTTGATAAACTTTTGTTAAAAAAATCGGGTTTTGACAAAGTGCCCGCAAATGTGGTTGTCTGGTAGATGACTATCTAAAGAGAAAGGGTCTATTAAATAGTTTTTTAAAATACCAACTAAAACATTAAAAAACCAACAGTGTTTCCAATCTTGTTCAAAAAAAAACGAAAATTTTCTCAATACTAGAAATTATACAAAATTAATGTTACTTCGTCGGTTTCAAAGAAAAGCTTGGATTTATAAATTTTTGAGATCCTTAATCACAAAAACGTCATCTTTTAAAATTGTTTTTTTAACTGGTGTTTCTGCAATATTTATGCATCGACGATATTGAGATACATTACATTACGTTTACGTGACAATCGTCAAATAATAACAATAACATTACTCTAGTTGAAAACGTAAAAATTCTTAAAAACAATAATGAAAAGTTAGATATATTTCAAAAACGATCAGATGGTTCAGTTGTTGTAATTGGCCAACATTTCTAGCTTTTGGTGGCTATTGAAAATCTGGTTTCTAAGAGTGCGAACACATATCGAAGATAAAAACGGTTTAAGTCGCGGTTGCTACAGAGATGTGAGTAAAATAAACTTTCCTTTCTTATTAGACCCTGCGCCTACTAAAGATGTTTCTCTTCGTTTCTTACTACGCGGTTTACGGTGATGTCGAAGTATACAAACATACTGAGAATGCATCGATAAGTGCGGTTTAGGTCGCGGTTACGGTTCCTACCTCGATGTCAGATCAAACATTCTTTGAAACTCCGTATGCTAAAGATGCTTTCTTTGCCGCTTACTTCTCGGGCAAGAGTGGTGAGTATAGCTTATTTCTCATTGTGGTAGAACTGTTGAAATCGGGGTAAGTTTTCTAAAAGGTTGTAGTATTTTGATCAGCAATTAAAGTAGGCGTTTTAAATTATTTTCGTAAAAAATTTTATGAAAAAAAACTGGTGTGGTCACCACATGACTTTCCTATAAGGAATGATGAAGGAATGTCTACATATTTTTTTAAGGTTATGTTGTCGTAAAACCATTTTGAAGTTATATGTTATATGCTATAATTTTTGAAAATTTTTTCTTCGATTTTATTAAGATCTTATCGATATTTGTGAATTTATTTTAGATTACGAATTAAATATCTGATAAAATGTTAATGTCAGAAATTTTTTATTTGAATAAACTGTTAGAAAGAATTGTCTCTATAAGAAACTGTAAAAATTGTTCGAATAATTTAGATACGTACAAAATTATACAAGAAGAAATGGCGGATACACCCACTTCCGGTTTTTTTATCAAACCCATTTCTTGATAAAGCAGAGAGAATATAAAAAACCAGCTCCATACCAAATTTCAAGTTACTAGGACTTTTGGTTCGAGAGTTATCGTGGGTACATCCAAAGATAATTTAAATAAGATGCAACACTCCGTATATAAACAAGTCAAAAGAATATAGAGAAAAATTGTTATTTTTTAACGTATCGTGCTTTTCCTTCAAGATATGGAATTTTTTTCTAAAAAAAATTGTGGTAGGCAGTATTCGAACCTAGGATTATATTTGGAATAAACTTTAAATTATAAATCGAATATCTAAGAAACTGTTAATGTTAGAAAAATTTTTTATTTGAATAAATTGTTAGGAAGAGTTATCTCTATAAGAAACTGTAAAAATAATTCGAATAGTTTACATACCTACAAAATTATATTAGAAAAACTGTTAAAATAGGCGGATACCCTCACTTCCGGTTTCTTTATCAGACCCATCTAGTTACTAGGATTTTTGGTTTGAGAGTTATCGTGGGTACATCGTTGCACACACACACACACACACACACACACACAGACATCCAATTTTTTTTGTCAAAAATGCATTTTTCTGATTCAAGAGACCTTGAAACGTAAAATTATGCAATAAAAATTTAAAAAAATGGCGATTGCTATACTTTCCTTATAGGAAAGTAAAAAGAATTTATTACATTGATTATTAATAAAATGTATTAATGAAAATTACTGCTTGCGCGACACTTAGAATTTTAAAATTTTAATTCAAATACATAAACAAGTGAAAAACTACTGCAAAATTAATACATGTTTAACTTTCTAATAAAACATCGATATAACCACGGTTTCAAACTAAACCGCAACCTGAACAGCAACCGCGTTCATCGATGCATCTTTGGTATGTTCGTACCCTAATAAACGTTTTTTGAATTAATTTTAGAGAACTACAAACAATAGTTAATGTAAATTTAAGCTTATTTTTAGAACTTTTTTTTAATGAATGTAATAGATTTTACCAATCTTTCTACTCAAAGAAACATTTATTTAAGTATAACTAAAAAACTTAGATCTAGTTTTAAACCATAAGTCGCAAACTTAAAGTCTTTGTTTGAAAAAATTATTTTGATTCAAAAATTTTATATTGCGTAGAAGCTAAAAAAAGTTGCTTTAGTGCAAACATCAAAGTTGTTTTGGAATTTTTGGTACAGGAACTTCAGAAAGATTAATTGAAAAAAAAAATTATTGGAACACTAAAAACATTTATGAATTAATAGTGCTAACTCGTAGCTATTAAAAATCTGGATTTTAAGAGTGCAAACATATCAAAGCTGATAGCGGTTTAAGTCGCGGTCGTCACATATCTCTAAAACTGTCCTTTCTTTTTATATCAGAATATGTGTACTTAAAATTTGCTTCTTACGACGCGGTTTACAGCGATATCGAAGTGAAACACGTTGAAGATGCATGAATGAACGCGGTTTAGGTCGCGGTTACGGTTCTTATCTCGATGTCAGATCAGACATTCTTATAACACCGGGCATACCAAATAGGCTTACTTTGCAGTCTAGAGTGATAAATCGTTTGTTTTTCGTCGCAGTAAAACTGTAAGAATCGAGGTAATTTGCAAGTTCATGATCCGACTACATGGCATTTACTTACGTATTAAAGACAACTATCGATAATTGTTGCGGTTTTTTTTATATAAACATTTGGTGAACAAAAACTTTTTGTTATTTATCTTAGCGTAATAGACAGATTCAACACGGACAACAATTTGTGTAGATCATATTTGATAATATTTACCCCAGTTAAATAAATAGAAAGTTTTTTAAAATGTTTTCATTAATATTGAAGGTAGGCATTTTAAATGATCCATGTACATTATTCATGGAACAAATCTTATTAAAAAAAAAATTATTGCATTGATTTTTAATTAATTTTAAGTTTTTTAATTTATTAATAAACATTATTGTCTACGCAACACGACTTAGAATTTTTAAGTTATAATTTAAATATACAAGGAAGCTAAGAGCTACTCCAAGTTAAAATAGATGTTCAATGTTACAATAAAACATCGATATAAACCGTGATTGCAACTTAAACCGCGACCTGAACCGCGACCGCATTCATCGATGCATCTTTGGTATGTTTGTACTTTAATCAATATCTTTTGAATTATTTTTTTAAAAAGTACAAAACAGAGTTAATGTAAGTGTAACCTTATTTTTAAAACTTTTAAACATTTAAAGAGACAAGCTTTTTTAAAAATATAATAAATTTAGTAATCCTTCTACTTAAAGAAATATTTATTCGAGTATAATCTTCTATTAGTGCGATCTTTTATTTTTTGTTTAATTCTTTTATTGTTTGGACAATCTGAGGCTACCAATTTTGATCGTGGTGTTTACCAAAAATGTTATTAGTGTAGACAACGTGTCGGGAAAAATACACAGCTTCTAGAAGAACATTTTTTTGTGTTTTCAAGACAGCTTTATTTTTGTTTTAATTATTTACTTTTGTTCCTAGTTTTTATTCACACTTTTGGGCTCATTTTGTGCCTTAGATGTGTATTCGTTTGCTTTTTCTCTTTGCTCTGCGTTTGTGAATATACTGTTATATACTGTTAATTTTTTTTACAGATTTTTCTCAAATATTTTGTCAAAGATCTTATCATTTTTTTTTCTTTCCATGTTGCAAACCAAATTATGATTCTCGATACAAACAAAAAATTCATGATACATCGGATCCGAAAGTAAACAGTTTTTAAGCTACAAAGATTTTTAGGATGTTTGTTTTCACTCACATTTCTTCAAAAATCAGTGCCAAATTTCCAAAAGTTTTCAAACACTGATAAAGATGTTCTTGGAATTTATTTAAATTATTCACAGTGCTTCAACAATACTAACGACTGAGTTCCTTCGATCTATTCACCCGCTGTTGCAGTTTTTATTTTAAAATGTTCTGACCATGACTAAAAAATATGCAGGACACCCATCTTGCATCAACCACATGTGTCTTCTCCGTACAAGTGGTACATCCGCTAATAATAGTGGCATAACATTACGTCAAAGTCTAATTAATCAGATAATCAGCAAAAAACGTCTTACCAGGTGATCTACAAACACACCAAGCCAAACGTAAATTTAGCAAATATTAAAACAAACTACAAGAATGGTAGCAATCAAAAGAACTTAAAGGCGTATGATAAAGGTTCTATAGTGCAGATTCTGACAAAAAGTACAAAGGTTGATTGGCAACAAATCAGCACAAAACAATAACTTCTTTAAAATTATGATTCAAGTGTTGAAGTCTTTTTCTTCGAACGAAACTAAAGCACACAAACACTTTCAATACTTAAATTGTGCAAATGGCTACGGTTTTTCTAAAAAACAAAAAAAAAATTTTGTAGTCAATAAAAAGAAGTAAAAATTATTAGTTATTAGTATCAAATTAGGCATTATTCTAATACCATGACCTGATTAATATTTTTTTTTAAATAAAAAAGCATTGAATAATTTTCAAAAGAATTTGCTTACTTCTAGGCGTCTGTTTATAGCGATTTCAAAATGTAAGAGTTCAATAAACCTTGTAGAGCAAAAGAAAACAAAGACTAACTGGTGCTAATCAAAAATAATTTACGTTGCATAAGAAAGCACCGATATAAGAAGATGACCACGGATGATATTAGATTGCAATACATTTTCGGCAGTTATTAATTTATGCAAACGTTTCACGGCCCAAGCGGAAGGTGCCCATCTTATCTTTCTTAAATCGATCAAATGGTGGTCAGTCGTTTTTTTATATTAAGAACACTATAATTGCATATCAAGTTTCGGATTCCTTGTCAGGTCAATTGCCCGGTGTTTAAGATAACCCCAGGCTAATTCGCGTATGAGGCAATATTGTTTCCTTAAATACCTATAACGGGATATTCTGATCTAAAAACGTTTTCGGCCTACCAAAACCTATTTAATCGAGCTGATTACAACCAACAAAAAATAGTACGGAATAGAATTAATTTCTCGATTATTTCACGTGCGTATCGTCAGCTTTTTTTTAGCCTTCCTCGTCCGAATCTATTTTTAGGATGAATAGAGAGATACTGTTAGATTATAAAACGTTTTGGTTAAACAAATGGGTAATTGGAAACGGTGGTAGTGCGAAAATAGACAGCTGTCAATGTGTAAAGCATCTTGTCAACCATGTAAGACATCAACGTATTTAAGTACGAATAGGCATGTAGACCGACACGCACGTTACATTATAAAAGGGTGTTAGGCGTGAGAGCGGCACTTCCAACATAACTTACTATCGCCGATTTGCGTTCTTACATAAACCGCTTCTGTTTGATAGGTGACGTTTCCTTGTTAATATTTTCTTCATTTCCAATTTCAATTGAAATACCAAGCGAATAACGTTGAACACGCATAAATGTATTTCTAAATTCCATTTAAAATGCATGTGCAACTTCTTCCTCTTTTGGCGGCAGTATTAACGACCACGACCGATTTTCTATTTCGTTCAATTAATGCCTAAAAATTTTTAACAGTAAAAAAAATACAGTAAATTGGCTGTCACAGGAAATGGACGAAACACAGAAGCGTCAACCACCGGAAAAACAATGTCAAAAATGACGTTATTGATGAATATCGTAAAAGATCATATTTCAAATTTCTTCACAAAAAAAAACGCACGCTGACATTGAACGAAAAAGAAAAACATAAGACGAGTGTTGAAACGTGTAAACATTGAAAAATTGTAGATATTAATTAAAATGGCCGTATAACATGACTACAAGCAACGCCCAATTCTTGCAGGTTACATGTATCATTAATGAGCGAGGCTCTTTTTAATATACTAATTTGGGGCTTATTTTGAAACTGCAGACGCTAATAAATAATAATGACACTTGAGCTATAAATAGAATAATAATTTCAAACTAATTACCTACAACTCTACACAAATTCAACTTTAGACCTGGAGGTAGAAAAGCTTTTTTTAGACAATGACTATAATCAATTTTTTTCATGTAGTTTTTTTTTGATAAATTAATTAAATGTCTTTAATTAAAAAAACACAGAACAAAATCTCCATATCCAAATTTAAGCTTTGGTGACATTGAACATTAGAAACAATTATTTGGACTAATGCCTAATATTTGGCGTTTTGCACAAATCGAATTCTAGCTGCTAATGTTAGCGATTGTAAACGCTAAAAGCACAAATATAAACTGACTCATATTTTAATTAAAAATCAAAGCACTATTTAAATGTAGATATCAAATGTTTTAGCATATATTTAAAAAGTTATTTTACAAGTCTTTGTTGCTTATTCTTGCCAGGGTAGAAAGAAACAAGAGTACCAGTTGCGATAGCAAAATCACGGTTTTACTGGTACCGCTGCTTTTCTGCTTAAAGTTTAGTTTCATTGTTTAGCAAAGATCAAAGACTTAAAAATACTTCTAGACTTTTAGATTGGGAATTTAAAATAAATAGTAAAAAAAAGTAAATGGCTATAGAGAAGGAAACGTTGAAAACTGATTTTATACTCGCGTGATTCAAACAGTAAACTTACATACGTATTAATAGATGCAATCGATCTACACTAACAATCAAAAAATAGAGGTCACTTAAAAATGATGATAGCATTTATGATTATTGTTTGTTTTAAGCTTGTGTAACGAATTCTATTATTATTAAAACTAATTTATTTTTACTTATACTAAAACTATGTACACGCGGATAACTATTTAACACTTATTGTTTGTTTACACTAAAGTCACGTACAAGGTTATACACCGTAGATTTATCTCACACGCGTTAATTACTTATTTATTTATACTTGAATAATCTTCTTAACACTGCCGTCTTCAAATTATAAGAAATAACTGACCTGCGATTTGTTTGTACTGCATTTATACATTTCTGTAAACATTCGA
This sequence comes from Aquatica leii, assembly GCA_035610365.1. Taxonomy (NCBI): domain Eukaryota; kingdom Metazoa; phylum Arthropoda; class Insecta; order Coleoptera; family Lampyridae; genus Aquatica; species Aquatica leii. Next base: position 7,725,323 of record CM069436.1, on the reverse strand, counting down.
GAAGCCTCTACATTATTTCGTGAACGTTCTAGACGTGGATAAAAAAGTACGGCAACGTTTTTGAAATTTACAAAAACTTTGCGAATGTTTCACTGTCCGCTTCTAAAGACTGTCTATCCCAGAACAGGAATCTGAATATGACACCGGTAGCATGCATCGTGGCGATAGCGGTGGTTTTCGGATGCGATATATGACGTCATAATACGTTAATACGCTGCAAAACTTTATAGGGGCCTTCCCATTGCCTTTGCAGTTTTGGCGACAAACAACGTCTCCTTTGGGGATTATACAACCATACCATGTCTCCAGGTTGAAACCCGCCATTTTGTGCCTTGACGTCATATCTAGTCTTCATCCTGTCGATGGCCATTTGTATGTTTTTACGGACCTCATGTACTTCGTCTAGGCTCTTGGTCAGCTTGCTGACGTAGTCTTCTCCAACAACTTCTTATTCCGGTTTTCGTCCAAATTGGAGGTCGCATGGCAATCGTATTTCGCGACCGAGCATCACACAGGATGGTGTTTGACCTGTGATTTCGTGAACGGATGATCGGTATGCCATTAGGAAAATGTGCAAGTACTGATCCCAGTCTTTTTAGTGTTCGGACACTATCTCGGCTAAGTATTTTCCCATTGTTCGATTCATCCGCTCAACCATGCAGTCAGATTGAGGATAGAGAGGCGTCGTCCTAGTTTTCTTAATTCTCAACAGTCGGCAAACTTTTTGAAACAGCCCAGGCTCAAAGTTGCGGCCTTGATCGGAGTGTAATTTCAACGGAAATCTAAACCGGCAGAAAAACTCTGTTACTAATACGTCTGCGACTGTAGCTGCTTCTTTATTCGCTATGGCTTAAGCCTCCGTCCATTTCGTGAAATAATCCATCACTACCAGGATGTATTTATTTCCCGAATCGGATTCTGGGAACAGTCCTGCGATGTCAATCGCTACTCTTTCCAAAGGGCTTCCTACGTTGTATTGTTTCATGGGTGCTTTGCGATTTCTCGCTGGACCTTTCCTGATGCGCAGACCGTGCCCTTACGGAACCATTTCATGACGTCCTCTTTACAGTTCACTCAGTAGAATCGTTCTTGAACTTTCCCCAATGTCTTTTTAATGCCAAAGTGTCCTCCTGATGTACCATCGTGGAGATGCTTCAACACTTTTGACACCCGGTTCTTTAGCACTACCAACCGTAGTCTGTTTCCTGTGTCCCCGACACTTTCTAAGATTTGCTTAAGAAGACCGTCTTTTAGTATCAAAGAGTCCCACTGCGCCCAGTACGCCTTGATGTTTCTGCCCGAAGCGCTCACTTCCTCTCAGGTTGGTCGTCGGCCGTTTTCTTTCAAGCCCAGGAGTAGTCTTATTTCAGGGTCGCTTTTTTTGTTAACGACGCAACTGCTTGGGTTTCCACTCGTTATCAACCATCTTCCAGTAGCGAACAATGACTGCAGTCCGCTGGACATGGTCTTCTGGACAAGGCATCAGCGTTCTGATGACTGCTTCCGGCACGGTGTTCTGTGTCATAGTCATACTCTTGCAGTCTCTCCATCCATCTTGCTACTTGTCCTTCTGGGTTATGGAACTGCAGTAGCTATTTTAAAACGGCGTGGTCTGTTTTCAGTAAAAAAATTTGTCCATACAAATATTTGTAGAAATGTTCGATGGACTTGACGACTGCTAACAGCTCCCTCCTAGTCATGCAATAATTCCTTTCTGGCATGGACAAAACCTTGCTAAAATACGCGATAACTTTTTTGTCTATCTTGGCCAGATTGGTTGCGTCGGTATCCAAAACAAATTTTCCATCTTCTCTTGGATAACTCAAAATCGGCGAAATGACTAGGGCCTGTTTTAGTTGATGGAAAGAATTTTCGCAGTCTTCACTGCATCTAAATTCTACTATTTCTTTCGTCAATTTCATCAAAGGTTTGGCAATATTTGCAAATCCGGGTACAAATCGTCTATAATAGGTGCACAACCCAAGGAAACTTTGGACCTGATGTTTGTTGAATGGTCTTTGCCATGCTTACACTGCTCGGATTTTGTCTGGGTCAGCCTTTACTTCATCTCTAGGTACGACGTGATCAAGGTATTGCACTTCCTTCTTAAATACGTGGCACTTCTTTGGGCTCAGTTTGAGATTAGCCTGACGTAGTCGCTGAAACACTTCTTCCAAGTTGTTCAAGTGTTCTTGAAACGACCTTCCAACCACGATCACGTCGTCCAGGTATACCAAGCACATCTTCTAAAAAAATCCGAGCAAGATGGTCTCTATCAAACGCTCGAACGTTGCAGAAGCGTTACACTGACCGAAGGGCATGACAGTAAACTGCCACAAACCACTTCCAATCGTAAAAGCTGTTTTTTTGCGATCCTTGGGTTCCAATTCTACCTGCCAGTTACCACTCTTTAAATCTAACGTAGAAAACCACTGTGATCCTGACAGCGTGCCTAACGTATCGTCAATTCTGGGTAAAGGGTAGCTGTCTTTTTTGATCACGTCGTTTAGCTATCTGTAGTCTACGCAAAACCTCGTTGGTCCATCCTTCTTCTTTACTACTGGAGATGCCCATAGGCTACTTGAAGGTTTAATTACGCCTTATTGCTTCATATCCATAATTATTTGTTCGGCTTCTTTTCTTTTTGCCAAAGGAAGTTTGCGTAGATGTTGTCGTATCGGCCAAGCGTCTCCGGTATTAATTTTATGTTTCACTACGTTAGTTCTTCTTTTAGAACCACTCTACAATGCGAACAAATCTTGATATTTTTGGATAAACACTTTAACTTTAGCCAGCTGGTCTTGACTGAGGTTTTGGAATTTGGTTGTAAGAATGTCTAATAGATGTTGTGGACACTTCTTTGACGCCGTATCTTTGTTAGACTTCACGCTTCTCTCAATTTGAGATACTAGCGTGCATTGGCCTAGCACGGTCTTCTTTTTCAACGTTACATAATATGAGTTGATGTTTAAGATCCTTACTGGCATTGTGTTTTTCACTCGTACTAAAGTTCTACCAACGAGTAGTCCCTTTTCAACTAAACCGCCCTCTATTGGTTCAATCACGCGTATGTAACCTTCCCGGAGATTTCCATCCAGGCGTGCCATCACCACACTTTCAGTCCTTGCAGGCAGAGTCACATCGTTCTTCATATCCAAATAGAACCCATACTTCTTTATCAAGTCCATTCCCAGGGTAACTTTTTCCGTAATGTCGGCTACCAGTACTTGATGGTCGAGTACTCCATTTCCCAAACCAATGGTTACTTTGACTTGTCCGTGTGTAGGTATTTCTTTGCTTGTCGCGGTTCGAAGTGGTACTGTTACTGGTGATGTTTTCTCGTTTTCCCATATCATGTCACGACGAATGATAGTCTTCGTCGCTCCCTTGTCAACCAGTAACTGAACACTTCTTCCATTGATCTTGCCATCGAGATAAATGCTATGCAATTGCTCCCTAGGCGATGTTATTTGAATGGTAATCTCCGGGGCATGGCTCGTTGAGGTCGACTTTCGCCCTATTCGGTCGACCCGTTCTAATTTTCCGTACGTTCTTCTGATTTTTTCTAGGCTTAATACAGCGTGGCCCACTTCTCCGCAGTTCCAGCACGTCATTTTTTTCCCTCGAGCTACTTGTTCCCGAAATACACGTCGCACTATTTCTTCAAGACTTATTTCTGTGTGTGAGGGTATTTTTGCAGCACAACGGAGCTTATAGTTGCCTCGGTGCGACGCCTGTTTTTCTGCTTCGAATTCCAAAGCATGAGTTACGGCGTCATCCAACGTCTTTGGTCGAGCTAACCGGAGGCCGTCTACAAAGATTTGAATAGCCAACTGCTCCAAGAAGGTATTTGGTGCTGTAGAATACGCCGTGTTAATTTGGCGATGTCAGCCTCAAACTCTTGAAGACTTTCGGCAGCTTTTTGAACCAGACTTTTAATTTGAGCTTGGTACACCAATGAGCATCTCCATATCTTATTTCTAATTGTGAAATTAAGAGTTCGTAATGCAAGTGGTTAGAAACAGTTTGTAAAATTCCAAACGCTTCTCCACGTAAGGACACTATTAAAGACGTCGCTTTCTGCTTGTTGCTGCAACCATTAGCTGTAGCTGCGGCTTCAAACTGCTAAGTTGACCATGTAACTTTGTCATCAAAATTTGGCGGTTCAACTTTAAACTTGTGAGTAGTTTCTTTCCGATAGTGTATTATTAAATCTTCACTCGCGACGCTTCCTTCACTGTGACAATTCATTTGGGTCATTCTTTCTTCAAGCAGTTGTATTTTTTCTCTCAATTTTTTTTTCTAATTTTTATTCTAATTTGTCTTCTACTTCTTTTATTTTGTCAGATTCTCAAATTTCTTCTTTTAAATTTAGTATATCTGCTTGGGTTTCTTTTTGAACAATTTTTATTTGATTTTCTATGCTCGTTTGTATTTCTTTTTTTAAACGTCTAGAATTTTCCATCAACTTTTCTCCTATTTTTTGGGTATTTTCAAATCATTTGTCTTCAATTTTTTGAGAATTTTCTTCCATTTTCTGAGAATTTTCTTCTATTTTTTTATTTATTGATTCGAGAATTTCAAATATTTTTGAATCCATTTTAACTGCTTGCGAACGCGTCACCGGGATAAATTTAACCGCGAATAATAGTTTTAAAAAAAATTTAATAACACTATGTTTTAATAAAGCCCGACACTAGTTTAACGAAATAGAACAGCTAAGATTCAACGCTATAAAAAAACACGCAAACTAAATTTTTATTTATTTACGCAATGTTTTTATTACGGGAGCGATATTAAGTTACTTAATGATATTCACACTAAAAATCGCGAACGGTTTATTCTATTTGACACCCCGCACTGACGCCACTTGTAACGAATTGTGTTATTATTATTAAAATTGATTTATTTTTATTTATATTAAAACTATGTACACGTTTAAACTAACCGAACTAATTAAATCCAAGAAAATTTAATAAAAAACACTTACACTGTAATTTATGTATAACACTATCACTTACACGAAGATAAGTGAGCGGATAACTATTTAACACTTATTGTTTGTTTACACTAAAGTCACGTACAAGGTTATACACTGTAGATTTATCTCACACGCGTTAATTACTTATTTATTTAGACTTAAATAATCTTCATAACACTGCCGTCTTCGAATTACGGGAAATAACTGATCTGCGATTTGTTTGTACTGCATTTATACATTTCTGTAAACATTCGAGAAGCCTCTACATTTGTTCGTGAACATTCTAGACGTGGATAAAAAAGTACGGGAACGTTCTCAAAATTTACTGAAACTTCACGAATGTTTCACTTGTATTTGCCAATTTGCGTTAGTCAAACTGACTGCACCGTGTTTTGTTTTGATTTTGGTTTTCTCGTTAGTTTTTCTTTGATCACACGATTTACACAAGTCATAATGTTTTTGAATCCTGTTGATGTGACAAGAATTGTAGTTAGATAATCATGTCTAGTGGATAATTGTTGGTAAGTCTTTGTGTTGTTCAAAGAAATGTCTGTACGTTTGCGGAATAGAACAGCTTTTTGGTTTCTTTTCGAAATGAACTCCAAGAAGCGAGACATCTGAATTTCAGTTAACGGGTCGTTAAGAGAAGACTTTGCGCTGTAGGAGGATGGCTACAACTATACCATTCCAACGCCAACGTCGAATTGAAAGGTTAGCATTGGCCGGAAATCATAGGGCATGTAATAATGAGAATTGGAGCAAAGTATTGTTTTCGGATAAAACGCGTTTATGTCTCAACGTCGACGAGAAAACTCGGAAAAAATACGTCCTAGCGTGTATTGACAAACAACTACCATTTGTTGATGGGTTTGTTATGGTTTGATTAGGAATTTTTATAGAAATTTGCTTTACGAAAGTTTTAGATAATCATGATATGCTTTTTATGGTCATTATAGACAGGCATTACATTTTTATACAATATACACTTCACGAAGACAGAGTTTTCACAAAATACTTGGATAAAATGGGAATTTGGCGATTTGGTTGATCAGCTGTCAGTCCGATCTTCAATGGGTTCGAATATGTTTGGGATGAGTTGGAACGACGAATTGCAAGACATACACTAGCTCTAAAAACTATTCACTAGCTTAGAAGGTTAGTATTGCAGGAGTCGAATAATATCCACCAGAATGTGATCCGTAATTTAATTAAAATTATGCTTCGTTGACACCAAGCAGTCATCAACACAAAAAGTGGCAATACACCATATTAGAGATCAGTTCAAATAAAACTGGGAACGAAAATCTTTTTTCGCGCAGCAAATATTTTACCATTTAACATTTTTGTTAGCGATGCAATATAGGTACAAAATACCATGTAATGAAACCGCACGTTTGATAATCATCATGAACCGCATTAAAAAAAGTGTTAGATAATCTTCAATGTAATTATGTACTTATGAATATGTTACAACTTAAGGTCAAATGGCGGGTTGAATATTTCCAATACATACGTATGAATAATTTGTTTATTATGATTTTTAATAAACTTGTTTTATAACCATATAATATGCTTTGCATTTTAATATTGTATTTTCAGATTAGATTACAAAATATATTGCAATAATTTTGACCACCGACAAATATAAGCTTAAAACATAAATAATATGTACAAAAAATGATAATATATTATAGACATGCAAATCATCGAACGCTTGAAAGTATTGAAATAATAAAATAATAAAATAAAATATAATTGCAATACATCCAGCAATGATTCAAGCAAAATCTAGCTACTGTATCAAGAATAGACAAAATTGTGCAAGATAAAAAAAATTAGCACACGGCTGCGCTACATACTTTTAGAAAGAAACAGTCGGAGAAAATTAAAGAGAATCGTGGTGGGCATCATCGTTGACAAAAATTTATTGAAAAGACAAATGCAGTAAAAACGTTTATTGAGAAACTTGTTAAAGTAAAGTTGAGAAACAGAGAAAAAGAAAAAATTGAGAAAAAGTTAAAGAAACTTGAGAAAGGCCGAAAATCACATTACATTTGCAATAAATCTAAACAGCAGGCGTTCATTAAAACAAGAAACACGGTACAAATTATTATGGATTAAAATATCTAAATAGATTTATAATGTATAGGTGTTATTTACTTTTTATTACTCTAAAACTTTATAATTACTGGAATCCAAGCATTTATATGTAGTAGAGCATTTTAATTGCAACCCGAGATTTTCATACGCAGATTTAATGTGCGAAAGGGCTTGCGCTGCTTTAGCCTGTGGTTTGGCAGTTCTTGATTAGTAGAACGTGTACGACGTGTTCCAAATAAAACGATATATTTGTCGTACGCATTTTTGAAAAATGCAGAAAATAGTGTAGTCTATTTTTAAAAATGAATTATATTATTAGTATGATTAGTTTTTGTCACATTTTTCGACATTGGTTTTGGTTTTCCAGCTAATGATGTTTGCAACCAATGTTTAAAAACTAATTAAAACTCTCTAAAAAAAGATAATTTTTGTGTTTTTTTATACGTGCATTGAGACTCAACCTAGACGAGGTGCAACTGAAATTCGATTTGCGATGGATGTGAAGGACAAAATAGAAATGTATTCATTTTATTTATGCTTGTGATTTGAGTCAACTATTCTGCCTCCCTTCCCACCATTAACTCAACAAAATTGTTTTGATCTTTTAGGTTTGCGCTCACTCATTTTTGCAGATCGCGTATTAGAAAGTTGAACAAATAATTTCAAAAATATTGGCTTTGACTCTAAAGGACTAGAAGATTCTTTGAAGAAGATGGCGGGCATCAGAGATAAAAAATGAATTAACATTGAAAGAAGTAGGAATAAAGTTAGAACGCCCAATCTAGAAAATAGTTTACGGAAATATCACTGAAGTATATTCGATTAGGTTGGGCAGTTAAACCTAGAAAGTTAACTGATATTGACAAATTATTGAACCAAGTGTACTTTAAAATAGACATTGCAATGAAAAAATTGACTGGAGGGTAGTTAGAGAACTAAGTTGGTATAAAACTTAATCTAGAACAACTATAATGCTCGATAACCTAATCCACGAGAGTTAAGAAGATGATGAAAAAATTCAAGAAGATTGCGATTGCCACGTGTAAAATAAGCTATTGCGTCTGTGATTTTTATACGGTTTATGGTATGAATAACTTGCAAAGTGGTTTTTTATTACATTCAAAAAAATTGCGTTTAGAGAGATATGTTTTTTGTTTTTGATTTCAAAATTTTCGAACGTATATTTACTAGTTTTCTTCTTTTGCCTATAAAACAAATCAATGTTTTTTTGTAATCAAAGCAAACTTACGTTTAAAGACACTTTAATATGGGTGTATAAACAATGTTTGTTTTTTTTAATAAACTATGATTCAAAAATGTTTCACGATGTTTCACACACTACGGTTCTAAAGTCAAAAATACGCAGGAAAATAAGCTTTAAAATTGTCTGACTCTTTCATCTAGTAAGCGTTAGACTAATTGCATTAATTCTATTTCATCTGTCACATTATTTCTGAAAACGCTGTAGTTGGAGTTGTATAATATTACTAACTCGTTAGTTTATTGTTTCGTGTTTTTATTGTACTTATTTCTAGATGTTACGATAGAAAGAGGAACTTTCACAAACGAGGAAAAATTTGATACATTGACTTGTTACATCTTGTGGTACAAAAATGGTGTAGCTGCTAAGGAAATATATTCTGATAATTATCTGGAACAAAGATAACCTAAGAAATTTATTTAAAGAGATTTTGTTCATTTAAAAACTCATAAAACACAAACCAACGAAGAAAAAGCAAATATTGTTCTACTGCCCGTTCTTGAAAATTCTGCTATATCAATAAGACCAATTGAGCGCCAGACTGGGGTAGCTAGATTTACAGCCCAGTTTATTTTACAAAGGAATAAATTGTAACCTTATAATTTTAGAATTTTTTTAGATGAGTTTTTTTTTTCAATGGTATACCAGAAAATCCGAAGAAGATCAAAGATTTTTTTAAAGGTAATTTGGTTGAAGGAAAGCATGACCAAACAACAATGGCGTTTTAAAGTAATGTAACAAACATTATTGGGCAACAGATAATCTTCATTAAAAAAAAGCAAACATCAACAATGATTTGGATTTAATATGTGGATAAACATTTTGGGCGACAGAATAATAGGACCTTTTATTTAACAAAACAATTTGAATTTTGAAAAGTATCTCGACCTGCAAATTGATTTGGACGATGCCTTGGATGGATTACCTGTAGCAATCGTTTCAACAGGATCGTACCTCAGCGCATAATCCAAGAAATGTACGAGAGTATTTATTGCAGAAGTTTCCTGAAAAATTGCTTGAAACTCATAGTAAAGTAGCTTGGCTAGCCCGATCGTTAGATTTTTTTCTTTTTGGTTATGTTATAAATGACGCAACTTTCAAAAGTTTTGAACAGTTATTGGCATCGGTTATAGCAGCGGCGAATACAAATTAACCAGAAATGTTAGACCATGTTTTAAATTCTACTGTAAAGAGAAAATAATTGTGTCCAGAAGATAGTAGAAACCTATGTGAACACTCATAATAATTTTTTGACATTATGTTTCAACGCCTACTAGATTATAAACCTAAGAAAATATTAAAACTCATTTTTGTCTATTTTTTGCCTTAGAACCATACTGTCTGATACATCCTTAGACTTTTATAAAAAGTTCTACTGAATACCTGGTGTTTTTGTGATTATATAAAAAAAATCATTTGATGATGGTTTCTCAGAGATGCAACGTCGGATAAAAAATTTCTAGAGCTTAAAAAGTGTCAATGACAAGTTTTTTAATTTCTTTTAAAACAAATACATAAATTAGAGACATCAAATATTAAAAAAATTTTGAAAACGAAAAACAATAATTAATTTTTGCGACCGGCATGTAAACATACTTTAAATAACGCAACTTTTTCCTTATTTAAGCTACTCTGTAGCTTTTCTCATGCTGTGAATTCTTATCTTAGACACATAGTGTAGATCAAGGATGGTACCGACTATTAAAATGTCAAAATTGTCACTTTTCCCTTAATAACCATTGTTTTTATCTTCAAATAATGTAGCAAAAAACTGCAAAAAGCTTGAGATAATTTAAGTAATTAGGCTAGCATTGAAAGATGAAACTCAATTAGAATAAATCTTGACCTGACGTCAAAAAGAAAGAAATGGATGTAATAGCGAAGGCTTCCACGGCCGGAGTCTATACTAAGATAAAAATATCTTCCGGGTTTGGACCGTGTCATTGTTGTAACCAAAAATGCCAACGTTTTGCCCACTTTCGTAAAGGACTTCATCAGGGCGTGAGATAAATAAAAAAACTCAAACAAGCAACCAAAATCTAACTAAGAATCAACTTGTGAACTAAGCCAGATTCTAACCTCTAAAAAGGTAAGAAAGAAAACGGTAAAGTTGAAAAAGCAAACTAAAATATGACGAAGAACCACCACAGAGTAATCAACTTGTGAACCAAGCCAGATTCTAAACTCCATAGAAGTGACTTAAGAAGAAATAGTCTTCGTATATAAACAATAAGGATCGTCACAGATGGTTAATTAAAACCTAATGTTTGGTTTAGGTATGTTGACGACACGTATATTGTCTGGTCTCATGGTTATCTCGAATTGTCTAAGTTTCTTGATCATCTTAACGATCAACACTTAGATATCAAATTTACTTCTTGTGACTCATAAACCCGACGGACTTCTGAGCCATTCTGTTTATCGCAAACCCACCTATACGAACAAATACTTTCATGCTTCGTCTAATCATCATTCTGCACAGAAACGTTCTGCTATTGAATCTTTGGTTCATCGTGCTTTTTCTATTTACCAATCTGAGAATCTAGACTCAGAACTCCGACATCTTACTAGAACCCTAGTGAACAATGGTGATATGAAGCGAGATAATAATAAAGTTAATAACGTCCTTTACATCCACGTACTCGATTACCTAAGGACATTTCTATTTCCGAATTCAATCCGATATTGGCCTTTTTACCCTACATTCACAAGACCTCCATTTTTTTAACAGGGAATTTCGAGAAAGCATAGAAATCATCAAGCACCCCAATAACAATCGCGATCATGGTTTGGAGCTATCCTTTCTTTGGTTGCCAGTGAATAGTTCTTTATCATGCCTCCTTTCAACTGTAACTAAATCAGAGTCGAGCTTAACCATCCCTGACGATCCTTCTTCTTTATATAGAAAGACTATTTCTTAAGTCACTTCTATGGAGTTTAGAATCTGGCTTGGTTCACAAGATGATTACCTAACTCTGTATTGGTTCTTTGTTAGATTTTCGTTAGTTTTTTCAAGTTTAACGTTTTCTGTCTTACTTTTTCAGAGGTTAGAATCTAGCTTGGTTCACAAGTTGATTCTTAGTTAGATTTCGGTTGCTTGTTTGAGTTTTTTTAATTATCTCACGCCCTGATGAAGTCCTTTACAAAAGTAGGCGAAACGTTGGCAACTTCGGTTACAACAATGACACGGTCCAAACCCGGAAGACGTTCTTATCTTAGTATAGAAAGAGATTGTCTTTGATTTGAAGTACAAACTACTATCTACTAGTGAGTAGAAATTTTTGTTTGAATAAAATCGTAATGTATAAACTAGTTTACCACTTTTGATTACAACAGATAAATAATTTTTTAAAAAATCCAAAAAAATATGACAGTTAAATCAAAAAGACCCGGTTGCATAATGCGTTATTAACTTTGATGATGAGTCGTTATTGGTCGTCTTTGCCAAATCAATGGCGCTACAGCTTTAAATATTTGACAACGTTGTCAGTTAACAACGGCATCAGCTAACATAAACTTTGTTTTATGCAGGCGGGGAAAATTGTTATTTCTTTTTCGGTTCGTACTAGTTGACAAATCAACACAATTACAAAACTATTAACCAAGTTTCACTTTTGGACTATATTACAGTTACGAAAAAAGTTTTCGACACAATCGGCAAAAATCCTTTTTGCAGAGACCCACTTTTCAGTGTCTACATCGCAATTCATACGCCTTAATATATTCCGGTTATGGATTTATAAACCACCCAAGTTACACCTTATTTATGACACTTTAGACAAATGCTAATCCCCAATTTTATTAATCTGCTTTAAAACCAGATTAGGAAACAAAGTATGTACATTTTTTTAACATTTCCTAATATGAAAACGTAAATAATAACTTAGTATTTCTGCAGGAAACTGATTCTTTATGTACGTAATAACTGCCTAATTACAATTCACAAGATGATGAGATAACGTAAAACCAGTGAGTTGTTCAAGTTTTGGTAAAGACAAATCCGTTTTAAATGCCTTGCCAAGATTTCGATCTTTACAAAAACTAGTTTTATTTAGTTATTAAACTTTAATTCCCGATGAAGGTTTTGACTTAAATCCAATAATCGCAGACGAGTTGCAGAAGTTATTTATTAGACCAGACAACATCGATAAATAACAAACTTAGCTGAAGACCCAAGAAAAAAAAAACGATTTTAATTGTATTTATGATAAAAGATACAAAGATATTGCGCTGTTAAGTATTATATCATTGTTAACAAATAAACTTCTTAACTGTAATAACAACTGTTCCGTAAATGCAATTTCATCGTCTCTTTTTATTAAACAATTTTAACTTCTATTCATTTATTATATAAATTTGGAGTGTTACAATTGTAATCGTATTATTTAAATTGAAAAACGTCAATTATCGAGTGATTATAAAATAATAACAAATGTAACATTGTAATTGATATCGTTGTAAACGTGCTTGGTTGTGCAACAGCTGTTGTTGCAAAGTATGTTATAATCAAACAAAATTTATAAACAAAGACATTGTTAAAAACGAAACAATCACCGAAGATTTTTTTTTAATAACGTACGAGTATTTTAACGTTATTTATGAGTACTATATATATCACACAAGCCGAGTTCTAAAAACTGTTAGACGTGATTATTTTTTCTAAAATTTATTGGTATATGTAGCGTGGAAAAATGCGACATTTTTAATAACTTAATTGTTTTTACGTACTTTTTGCGATTCTATACCTGGTATATGCAAAAAAGTAATGCGAGACTAGTAACCGCAATTAATGTCTTATTATTTTTCATTCATTTCTACGCAACAAAAGTTGTCTTTACTATGTGTAATTGTAGCGATAACATTAACTAAGAAGAAACGAAATTTATTCACTGACTAGCTGACCGTTACTGTAAAAAAGGTACAAAAAAATTTAAACAAAAAAGTACATGGAAATATTGACGTTTTTCTCAACAAAGTTCAAGTTAAAAAAAAAATTTCAGTTGTTTTTTGTCCCACTTTTTGGTATAATTTTGTCAGTGTTCGTCAAAAAGATACGATATATTCAGGGCGCATTTTAATACCTTTTTCCGGAAGTTGTGCGATGTCTTTTGATCTTTATTTTGTTTTGGAAATTACGTCCGTGATTCATTACAACTTATTGCTGGTACTTTTTTGTTTCCATTTATTCAGTCTTTTTGCATTTTTTTACTTTTTGTTTTGATATGCTTACATTTTCTTATTAATTGTTTATTTTTCTCGAATTTTTTGCAGTTTGCGAGATGACTGATTGTGTCTTAGATTGACTGAATTAGTGTACACTTTTTTAAGGCACTGTATTTTTTTGCTACAAAATGTTCTATTTTTAGTAGGCGATTTTTTTTCTTTATAGATATTAGGATGGAAAATGAAAGGGGGAGAAAACTGGATGGAAAAAATGGTGGGATAAGGAATGCAAGGAAGCAAAGAAAAAGGCAAGAAGAGCATTAAGACAGTGGAAAAAAGGGAAGAAAGAAAAAGAAGAATACAAAGAAGCAGTAAAAATATACAAAAAAACATGCGACAGAAAGAAGGAGGAAAACAAAAAGAAACAAGAGGAGCAGATTAAAGGAATAAAAACGGAAGAAGATGTATGGAAGTACCTAAAGAAGCAGAGGAAAAAAACAGGACGACAAAGGGAATAAAAATTAAAGAATGGGAGATATATTTTCGGAACCTGTTGGGAGGGGAAGAACAAAAGCAGGAAAAAGAAAAAAGGAGAGACGCGGTAGTAAGACAAGAGGAAGGAGATAGGGATAGAATAAGGGAGGAAGAAGTAATAGAGGCGATAAAGAATATAAAAAAAGGAAAGGCGACAGGAGAAGATGGGATACAAGGAGAAGAGTGGATATACGGGGAGAAAATGTAGCAAAAGGATGACGGAAATCATAAACAAAATATGGAAAGGGGAAGGATTCCCAGAGAGATGGAAAGAGGGATTAATATGCCCAATACATAAAAAAAAGGCAAAAAATAAAGTCGAGAATTATAGAGGGTAACATTACTGAGCTCGGCATACAAATTGTACGCGACAATACTGCAAGAAAGATTACAGAAGGAAATAGAGGAAAGAAGTTTGGTACCAGACGGACAAGCGGGGATTCAGAAAAGGAAGAAGGGCGATAGACAACATATATATAATGAAACACTTAGCAAATAAAGAACTAGGAAAAAAAAAGGGAAAATGGGAGCAGTATTCGGAGACTTAAAAGCTGATTTTGACAAAGTGAATAGGGAGAAGCTGTGGGAATATATGAAAAGAAAAAAAATCAATGATAGATTAATACAAAGAATAGAGGAAATATACGAAGAAACGAGAAGCAGGGTTAAAGTGAATGGGGAAGAGAGTGAGAAATTCATAACAAAGAGAGAGTTGAGGCAGGGATGTCCACTGAGCCCAAGCCTGTTCTCGGTATATACGGGGGATCTGGAAGAGACAATGAGAGGACAACAGACAGGAGGAATAGTGGTAGGGAAAGCTAAGGTATGGTTGTTGGCGTTTGCCGATGACATAGTGCTGGTGGCTAAGGAGGAAAAGGAAATGAAAGAGATGATGAAAACGCTAGAAAAATAAATGAAAAAAAAAAAGAAATGGAAGTAAACACGGAGAAAACAAAGATAATGATATTTAGAAAAGGAGGGGGAAAAGAAAAAGAGAGGAGTGGAGATGGAGTGATGAGAAAGTGCAACAAGTGAAGGAATTTACATACCTGGGCTACACGATGAAACAGGATAATAAAGAGGAGAACACATAAAGGAAAGGGTGAAGAAAGGAAACAGGCTAATAGGACAAGTCTGGGGTGTGGGGAAAGAGTATTCAAGATGGATATAAAAAAAAGAAAATTGTTGTTTGAAAAAAATTAATAAAGGGGGTGGTAATGTATGGAGCGGAAATATGGGACTGGAAGGAGTGGAGGGGAGGTCGAGGAGCTACAGGAAAAATACTGGAGATGGGTGTTAGGATTGGACAGGGATACACCAGGGTATATTGTGAGAGAGGAGGTTCAGATAGAAAAAAATAAGGATTGAGTCAGGAAAAAGAGCAATAAAATACGAGGAAGAAATGAGGGAAAGAACAGATTGCAAAATTCTGCAAGAATGTTGGAAAGAGATAAAGGGAGGAAAGTGAAGTACGGGCAGGAGGGCAGAGAAGAGTATTACAAAAAGAAACGGGTACGTGAGTGAAGAAGTGGAGACTAAGAGAAGAGGGGTAGGGACAAGAGAAGAAATAATAAGGAGAGATAGAGACATCGAAAAACAAGAAAGATGGACAAAGATAAAAGAGAGCAGATATAATAGGAATTATAAAGATATCAAGGGTGAAGGGGTGCCGGAATATTTAAAAGACAGTGAGATTAAAAGCGACAAAAGGAAAAAATTGGTGGCAAGGTTCAGATGTGGCAACGAGGAGTTAGGGAACAAATATTGGAAAGAAGAACCAGAAAAGCTGTGCAGGCTATGTGGAGAAGAAACGGAAGTCCTTAACCACATGAGAAAGAGATGCAGGGAACTAAGAGAAGAGGTGATGAAAACAGTGGATATATTAGATGAAAACGGAAAAGGAGCGGAATGGATGGAGGAAGTATGGAGCAGGAGGAAAAAGTTAAGGGGGGAGAAGGGACAAGAAAATGTAGTATATATGTATAGACAACACGACCAAATTTGTAAGCCAAATGGCAACGAATAAAGTTAAACTTATATATTAGGATGGTCAGCATTAATCATAGACAAACACAATTTTTCTTCTCTACTACTTGATTGAAAATGCATTCGTATTAGTAATTCACATACGCTGAATACAGAACTGCAATCAGATTTGCTAAAATGAGTTAAGGACCTTTAGTTAAACTAAGATTGACAATGGCTTAGTTTAAAAGTGTGTAGAGCTTCTTTTGTTGCTCTCTGCAAAAACCAACAGTAATCCTCTATCATGTTTGAGGGATTGAACCTGTTTTGATATCCTGCTTTTATGGTAGACATCTTTTGGTGGAATCTTTTACCGTGTTTGTCACTCACGGTCCCATATTTGACGGAAAGAAATTGAGATGCTAATGCAAATAATACATTTTGAATAACATTTGGCAACCCAGGTGCTGGTAGCCTGTTAGCAAGTTGTCCACAAATTCTGCATAGTTGTCTACTCTATGGTTTCTAAAGAAGTTGTGCACGACAAGCACAAATGCGTCTTAAGCTGCTTGTTTTTGTTCCGTGAGCCCCAATCTGAACAATATATCAAATTTTGTATTTTTGGCCCCACCAAGACTTGCTTTCAATTTTGTGTCAGTTTTATCTTTCCAAATTTGCTTTTAGGTACTGAAAACCACGATTTGTTTGATCTATTGTTGTTTTATTAGACCCAGTTTGATATGGAGGGATAGAGGTAAATCTTATTATGATGCAGTTCTAACACAGGTAAATTTCTGGCTATTCAATGTTTTACTATGTAGTGATTTTTATCACTGCGACTTCCACAGGCAAAGAAAGCACATGTGCTTTGTGTACCCGGTCTGCATTCCTAGCAGAAGAGCTACAATCTTTAAATCACCAAAATATTCCAATTATGCTTCGAGTGCTTAATCAGCATCAATGGGAATTGATGGTTTTTGGTTGTCATTGCTTAGTGGTACAGTTATGAAATTGCTTGAATTAATAAAAAGTCTCAACTTTTTTTTATGTATTTGTTATCTAGTTCCTTTATTAGTCATGTTTTGTCATGACAGAAACAGACACTGTGTTTAACTGCACAGTGTGCTGCAGATTTTATGTAGCAAACACAAAAATGCGTAATTGTAGCACGTTTCTAGAGTGAGTCCATTCTAACAGTTCTTTCGACAGGGACAAATTCCAAACCAGTTCGTTCAGTTTGGCTTGGTTAATCAAATGTCTTCATCGGAATCATACGTGACTGCCATAGCTTCACCGTCACTGTTATTGTCTTCTTTATCACTTTCTTCGTTTGTCATTGCATCGGATGAAGGAGGAATTAGTACCAGATAATTTGTACCGCAGGTTTTAGAGTAATCCGGAGACATGATTTTTGACTTGTTCTTCTTGCAGTACTTGGATATTTTTGTCATACAAAATGAGCAATTCCTGTGGCGATCTTTCTGCTCTCTCCAAATTATGGAAGTAAAATCATTAGACTTTGCTTGCTGTTTAGCCACTGGATTAGGCCGGAGTAACAGATAATGCAACTGAGATGAATAGCCGGGGATTTTATTTGATCTCCAATTTCACATCCAAATTAATGTTTGTCAGCAAAGCATGTATGTACACTTGGAACTACTTTGATATACAGCACACCGTGAATCGTATAATATAAGTGAAGGAAAGTTATAAATTTCTTTCTGCAAGAGTTTAAAACCGTCACAAAGAAAAAAACGTCAAAAAAAAAGACCAACAGGAGTCTACTGTCATATTCTTATATTGTTGATGTCTCCGATAGGCTCTGCAAGATTTTAGAAAAGAGGAATTCAATAGTGTACCGTCTAAAAAATAAAACTATTTTTACTGTTCAGACAGATCAGACAAGAAAACTAAACACGAAGGGAGTGTACTAACTAGAATGTATGTGTGGAATGTCATACTTAGGGCAGTCCGGCCAAAACATCTTATGCAAAAACATCTACGAGATACCATACTACCACCAAAGTGGAGTCTATAACATTGATTATCATACGGTGAGAGTGTTAGCCGGAATCAAACGCTACAATCCAAAAATCATCAGACAATTACTAAAAATCACGAGAACACCAGAAAACTTCAGCAGAAAGAACTCAAATTTTTTAAGCAAGCTTAGTGATTGTTGTTGAAACTTGCTTAGTACAATAGAAATAATTTTAAAATTATAAATTGAGAAACCAATGGAATAACAGTTTGAGATTTTTTTTGACAATATAGTCAGTGTAATAGCGAAAACTTCCACGGTCGTAGTCTATACTAAGATGAAAACGTCTTCTGGGTTTGGATCATGTTTTTATAACCGAAATTGCCAACGTTTCGCTGACGAACTTCTGGACTATTTTGTTTATCGCAAACTCGCTCATAGACAGATACCTTCATACTTTGTCTCATTTATCCTGCACAAAAACGTTCTGTTACTGCATCTTTAGTTTATCGCATTTTTTTCTATTTGCCAACCTAAAACTCTAGACTCGGAATTCCGTCATCTTACCAGAATCCAACACGAAATTAGCATTTTTACTTTACATTCGTAGAGTCACAGATCAAATAAAAAATAGTCTTTGTAACAATGGTACTAAACTCACATTTAACGCGGCAGGCAAAATCTCTCAGATTTTTTCTTCTCTCCAGAACGAATTTTCTACACATTTATTTCAAGGTGTATACCAAATTTTTTGTTCATAAGTTTTAGTCTACATCGGTAAAACGGGTTGTTTTGTCACTACACGCATTTTAAATCATGATTGTTGTATAAGGAAAAAGTATATTTTTAAGTCTGCGGTTGCTGAACATCATTTTACTACAGGTCGCAATTCGCAATATGGCTTTTAATAACGTTTTGGTAAATCCAAAATCTTTATTCTTCTTCAATAGAACAATCCGAGAGAGTATAGAAATCATCAAACACCCCAATAACTTCAATCGTGACCACGATTTTGAATTATCCCATTTTTGGTTTCCGGTTATTGTTGAAAAAGTCTCTTTTCCTTATCCTCTTTATAGACAGAGACTATTTTAAGTTAGTTTAATGGAGTTTAAAATCTAGTTTGATTCAAAAGTTGATTACCTAACTCTGTAGTTGTTCTTTGTTAGATTGTCGTTTGCTTTTTCAAGTTCATCGGTATTTTTAAGAAAAGAACTGGTTTTCATGGAAGAATATTTTGTGGTCTGAGTAATTTTTTTACGCTCATGAAATGAAAATAGCTCATAAGTGGAAAATACGCATGGTCTTTGTCTTCTTCAAAAATTTAAGAATATCTTGAGTTGTATGATAAGTATGAGTATTAAGAAATGACATTGTTAATTTAATAGTCAGAAATAATAAAAGCACGGAGAGTGTCTAAAAATTGTGACAGGGAAATTAACAGAGGTTTTGTGTGGATTTTAAAGTTAAAATGTGCTTAAAATGTTGGAAATTTAGTAGAAGAATGACTGGTGATACAGTCGCGATAGAAGAGGACGGACAAAAACTAGCTTGTATGAATTAAACTTGAGATTGGGTTTTGTGCTGTTGGTAAAGGGCGTGCTGGTGGTAGGTAGGTTTGTATTGTATTTTTAGTTATTCAACATAAAAAAAGCACTTTCTGTAGCTACAGAAAAAATGACCAAAACAGTCAACAAATTTGTAGCAATAATTGTTTAACGGACATTACTATTGGTCCCAATAGTACTTAGCAAAAACGGAGTCATAATTTCAAAGTACTGCTACGTTTAAATAAGTATCAAAATGAGCATCCAATTTTTACGTATCATTCATCATTAGTACGCGGACCCCACTGGTTGAATATTTAAGTTTTATTTGATATCTACGGAAGAAAGGGGGGAATATTTTGCGACGATGCTCATTATCATATCGCAATTAAAGCAATTGTAGATTTAGTTGATCTTCACAGCAAATTTGGTGACGGCTCGAGGTTTTTTGTTCAACCCAGTTATTAAAAATGAAAGCAGTATTTTTCTGGAATGGCGTCGCACGTCTAATAGATCGATTCAGCTCTTATAACTAATGTGTGGTTGACTAATTTCTATTATCCTGTTGCAATTGTGTTCTACTTTTATATTACACTGGTCTGCATGAAAATCGGCACTGATACCATTCTTGACGATTCTTATGTAAAATGACCTAAATCCAAAAATGAGCTCTGTTTTTACCCATCACCCATTTATTTTGGGGGGACCCCATTTTTATTTTATTTTTTGCATTTTTTTTAGAATTTTAACTTATAGCCGTTAAACATCCCAAAGCAGGTAATACAATTTATACCAAAGTATATGGCAAAAGTTTTGCTATAAAATGTATATAGAAACAACAATAATATACAAATATATAAGAACAGTAAAAAAATATCAATAAACAGTTAGGAAGATTCACTGCACGACGCTGGCGATCTCAATACCACATGCAGGTTTAAACAGAAATTTTCGACAGGCTTGAACTTGCATTACTCTTCTCATTATAGTATATTACATTGTTTGCTTAACTGCTTCGATCAGTACATCTATAGCTGTTGCAGAGTTAACTTGTCGACGTTTTAAACGTGCTGGATTTTGTGTTAATTTTTGTTCATTTGTGTAAAACAGTAAGACTACTTTCACTCCGGATTTTTTCAAGTGACTAAGTGTGATTTGTGGTTAATGTCGGGCGTTGAATTACTGTTTAATTATGCCACGCGAGTGTAAAAATCATCCCGATAGCTTCTGCTTTGTCTGCGAGGAATTAACTTTAAAAGCGCAACGAAAACCCCTTTCTCCGCTTGTTAAAACAGCTTATAAATTGTACTTTGATTGTCAAGTTGGCGACCAGGACAAGACTTGGGCTCCATCAGTTTGCTGTGCGACTTGTTACAGTAGTTTGACCACATGGCTTAAAGGTACCCGTAAATCAATGCCATTTGCTGTGCCCATGGTTTGGCGTGAACCTCGCTGTCATCTTACAGATTGTTACTTTTGTATGACTTCTACCGTCGGGTTTTCGAGCAAAAGTAAGCATACAATTCAGTATCCCAATATTCCGTCAGCTCTAAGACCTGTTCCTCATAACAATACTTTGCCAATTCCAGAGCCCCCAAACACTTATACTCTAGAGCCGGAAATTGATTTAAAAGACTCTGAGCCACAACGTGGGGCTTCGAATGATACGTTCAATAATGATGAAGAGTATTCCGTAGATTTAGTTTCTCGGCAACCTCACCTCCTCACTCAATCGGAATTAAATGATCTTGTCAGGGATTTGTAGTTACCCAAGACTAAACTCAGCTCCTAGGTTCGCGACTTCAACAGTGGAATCTCTTAGAAAAGGGAGTAAAAATATCTTCTTACAGGACCAGACAAGCAACCCTGAAATGTTTTTTCTCAGAAGATAAAGGTTTAGTGTTTTGCCCTAATGTAAATTTATTGATGACAGAGCTACAGATGCCATGTGACCCAGACAAATGGAGACTGTTTATAGACTCATCAAAAACAAGCTTAAACGTTGTCCTGTTGGCAAATGGGAATGACTTCCCATCAGTTCCAGTTGCATACTCTGTTGATATGAAGGAAACGTACGAAAACATCTTCAGAATCCTTGATAAAATTAGTTATCATGATTATAAGTGGAAACTTTGCGCTGACTTAAAAGTTGTTGCCCTACTCACGGGCCTGCAATCAGGATTCACAAAATATTGCTGCTTTCTTTGTAAATGGGATAGCCGAGCCCGAGATAAACATTACATCGTACGGGACTGGACTCTGCAAGAAAATCTTATTCCTGGTCAGAAAAATGTCGCCCACAATCCTTTGGTTCCGAAAGGAAATATTTATTTACCACCTTTACACATCAAACTTGGATTGATCAAGCAGTTTGTGAAAGCAGTGGACAAGACAGGTGGCGCATTTCAATTTTTGAAAACTAAATTTTCTCGTCTTAGCGAAGCTAAAATCAAAGAAGGCGTTTTTGTTGGTCCCCAGATTAAACAACTCTTCCAAGATTCGACGTTTATTGAACACCTAAATCTAAAAAAAACGAGCTTGGCTTGCATTTCAAAACGTTTGTAAGAACTTCATGGGTAACCACAAAAGTGAATATTATGTCGCTCACGTCGAGGAACTGCTTTTAGCGTACAAGGACATAGGCTGTAACATGTCTCTTAAAGTTCACTTCCTTCACTCCATCTGGACTTTTTCCCTGAAAATTTAGGAGCAGTCTCGGATGAACACGGGGAACGGTTCCATCAAGACATCGCTAAGCTGGAGAAGAGATTTTCAGGAAAGTGGAATGCAAGCATGTTGGTGGAGTACTGCTGGTGGAGAGAGCTGTACCTCAGGGTATAAAAGGAAAGCAAGCACCAAGTAACGATGCATATCTTTTTATTTATTACTGTTTATAGCTAAAATAGTTCTTTTTCCCATTTAAATTAAATTCAAGTCCATATATTTATTATTATAATAATTATTATAATTATTATTATCGTTCGATTAATAAATTAATATAATTTATCGAAAAGTGGTAAAATTAGAGATTTGGGGCTTTTTTGAAAATGGTGGGTGATGAAAGAAAACGGAAGACATATTTGGATTCAGGACGTCATTTTACATAAGAATCACCCGGAATATTGTCAGGACTCGATAAAAAATATTTTTTTGCAGACCAATGTTATTACTACTTGCATTAAACCTTCAGCTACCGTTATTCTACTTTAAGATCATAATTAATAATATCATTGGTTAGCTTAAAACCACTAACCAATGATATGACAGGATTTTAAATTTAATCGTAGGTTAGTTAATCTACAGTTAAATTTTAGTTGGTGAAACCGGACCTAAGTCTTTTATTTTGTATTAACTTAATGATCATGTTGATATTCTAAATAAATCTGGCGTCTACAATTCAAATTGTGGTTGCTGCAATCTATTTTATATTGGACAAACCGGTCTTAAATTTTGCACCAGAATGGCTGAACACTTTTCTTGCATTAATTACAATTTCGGTATTAATTCATCTAATAAATCTTCTTTTTCTAATCATATATGAGAATATAACGACTCTTTTAATTATAAAACTAACTATAACATTTTTGATACTTGCAACAAAAGCCTTACATTAATTATTGTAGAAATAAAATAAATTATTAAACACTATAGTTTAGAATCAGATTGATTTTATTATATTAATTTACTTATTTTGTTTAAGAAAATTTGTTTAATTTATTTTGTCATTTTGTATATTTTAAATGAATTAATTTATTTATTAATTGTAAGTATAATAACAATTTAAGGTTTGGAATTTACTTTTGAATTTATAATTTTAGAGGCCTGATGATGACGCAAATAGTCGAAATCTATAACCGCCAATAATTAATAAATAAAATATATATAGTAAATGCTTAAATTTAACTATCTACAATTATATATTACAAACTTGTTCGTTCTCTCGCTGATGATTGTTTGCTTTTATCTAACTTTTTGGACAGAGGGTTCGTGTGTACATTTGGTATCCCCAAGCCAACGATCTTGTCTAGTACAACAAAGTAGTGCTTATTTTTCTCTTTTTCTATTACAGTATTTTCAACTACGCCCACTTACCGACATCATAGCAAGCCGTGGTTGTCAGGACGTCTTGTAACAAAAAGGTTGGTAACAGATCAATTGCAAAGCCAACTATACCAAAGTAAGTGGTGATATGGAAGTTATCGGGGTAAAAAAAAAATCACAAACTTTATGCTTCAGTACAATGTACGATATGTAAATTATTTAGGAGACTAAGGCTACAGCGTACACGTCTGTAATAGACTTGAAAATTACAATTCGACTCTTTTTAAAAACATAAAAAAAACCATATGGGCTGAATTTTTTCACATATTTTTAACAAATGTGTCACTTTCACCTGGACCGCACAAAATTGAATGGTGTAAATATCTAAAATATCAAAAACAGAGCGATATTTGCGACCATAATAAACGTACCATAAAACTTGTCTTTCGAACTAAACTGTTAAAAAAGTGCCTACAGAAAATATCCTAAATCCAAACGATAGTGTGAATAACGTTATTTTGATGCAAATTCTAAAATCAACATTTGTGATATATCTTGCTACTTATGACGTAATTACTCATTTCAACAAAGGCAACATAGCAAGATGTCGAATTTTAGAACATTTTTGCCTGAAAGAGCTGTAGAACCACATATCACAAAAATCTAGAAGATAAATTTGAATTGACATAAGAGGGAAATCTATCATATGGAACCAGGCTTCACACTATACATTTTAAATACATTTTTATTTATTATAAATATTAACAATAATTGTGATAAACATTTAAAGAAGGGGGCTATGTATTGTATTCCACACAGTGTACGGGCCAGCGTGTTCATCAGGCAACATTATTCATTTGCGATGGATGGATGGGGTAATAGCAATAGTTTTCAAATAGCTAATTTAAATAAAAACTGTTTTTTTTTAATTGTGGTGTGTCAGCTTTCTTTATAGAAAGCAAATCTTTTTTTAGAGTACACTTTTTTGATGAGTTTTGATTTTAATTATGCACAAAATACATAGTCACTAAATAAATTATTTTTTTTACTGCAGCTTTGTGGTGGAGCTCAAAAATTACATTTTAAATATGTATTGAGAATTAGTTTTTTTTAAATTTTTTTCTATTGGCAGCTGTTAGAAATGTAAATTCAGTATGTGATAACGATATTTTAAATGTACTTTTATTCTTGACAGCAGCAACTTAAAATACCACAGACAGTTTATTTATTACGACAGGTTTGTAATTTTGTATTGGTTTGAATAAAAATTTTATAAAAAATGTTTTTACATTTGTTGCTTTTATACATATCATTCTTTAATTACCAGGTTTTTTATTACACACACGTTATATGCTCGAGTTCATATAAACTCAATTTTGCGACACAGATTTTCTATTAGGATGCGGTATTACGAATATTACCCTGGTTTATATAAATTAACCCTTGCGTTACCAATTTCCGACTCTATCCCCAATAGAATTCTATGCTTGAGTTCGTTTAAATTAGACCCTTCGTTACAGATTTCCGTTTTAGAAAGTCATCCCTACTATAATCTTATGTTTAGTTTAGCGTTTTTTTAAGTCAAAAATATTGGTCTATCACATTCAAGATTTAATTTAATTTGTTAATAATTGTCACTAAAATTATTAGTAAAAGTAAATAAGTAAATATATGATATAATTTAAAGTAAATAGAAACTAGAGAATATAAATACACTAGAGACAATATATACATAAATTAGTAGAGTACGTTTACTTTTGCATAAGTGCAGTTTGAGAATTATATTTTTTGTATCGAGTAATATGTGATCATGTTGCATATATGATACCGACAAAACTGGACTTTAGTATTTACAAAACTAACAAAACTTCTAAGGAAGCAAAACACACCAGTGGCGTATCTTTTGGGGAACAGGAATGAAAAAGTATAAACCTCTCTCATCTCATCTCATTTTTGCTGGCGTTTCCTCATTAAACTCAATTAATGTTGAACAAAGGAGCTGGATTTTCCCATATTATTCGTTCATCTTTAGTATCAACTAAATTTAACGGAACGACATCCCCAACTTATGTATAAAATCATTTGTATGACTCTTGACATATCAATAGAGGAAATTTTTAGGATTCTTTTTACCGTGTGATTTAGAAGATCTTGAATTGTAAAACTTGCTTTTATATCCGTAACAATTATTACAACATTCCGCTTTGACTTCAGCTAATCTTTTATCAGATGGTAGTATTGTACATCTTTTGTCATCCTAGATATTCTATATTAGTTAATATTTGTCCCTAGAGGTACGTACATGACCAAAGCTTCATCTTTTGAAAAATGGAATGCGTTATTACCTTCGTTTTCAACCCAACTCGATAAGCTATCTTTTAATTCGAGTGATAAATAATATATCGACCTAAATATTTGTACGTACTAATTGCATCTAGTCTAGAATCTCGTATTAATTTTGTAGCTTTTTTTATGTTACCTTGAAAGACTCATCATCGATTTTAGAAAGTCTACTTTTTTTGATTTTGAAGATGTAGCTACATCTGGTGTAGATCCTTCCGTATTATCAAAATCAACGACTAACTCCGTCTTTAACCAATATTGGTTTTTATATATAAAATGATTTTTTTTTCTTGATGCTACAGTACATTTTGATTATATGTAGGCAATAATGTTTCTTGTATATTAGCTGACGCAAACAAATTGCATTTTGGTTAGATTGCAATTAACGTTAAAAACACGTCAGCAGTTAATACATGCTTTCCATGTTCAATAAACGCCATACAAAAATCGTTTACTTTAATTTTTATTACACGTTTAAATTATGTTAGACACACCAGTACTAATGGTAATATGTTTTTAATGTAACTTGCATTTTTTTTATACACGTTTTAAAATTATAAATATAAAAAGAAACAAGTGCAAAACATGTATATGCAAAATATAGAAGAATAAAAATGATAAACTAATTGGGGATATTATTGAAGTAAACACCTTACTACAATTAATAACATTTAGTAAAGCATTTGTTTATCGTTATCACACAAGCTGATTTTTCGTCACACACCGCAGTGGTGTCAAAGTCTGGAATAAACTGATTGATTACACCGTGACGTCTCGCTTTTATAGACCGGCCTTCGATGGATAAAACTGGTTTACAAACCTCCAGTGAATAAAAACTAGAATCTCGGATGATGATGATGATTACTTGTAACTATCTCTTTAACTCTTTGAGTTTCTTCAAAAAAATTCGACTCTAATCAGAAAGCAAAAGAATACTAGCGAGTATTAGATGAAAATCAAATAAACGTTTATCAACAATATCAATTACTTGAATTACTACAATGAATGCGTTCTCTAATTAACGAAAGTCCTGCGCCAGTTAAAATTTTTGAAGCAGATGACTTAGTTTTAAGCACTTAGAAACAACGCGGTTATCACGACAATGCATAAGAAACTTTAAAACACAGCAATCTTACTAGTGTAATATGTTTTATTTGTAATATCCTTTCTATAAAGGATTGTTGTAGTAGAATTCAGGTTTCCACGGGTTGCATTCGTATTACTATTTTACATTTGCACGAGACTTTACGGCGCAATCAATCAGTTTGTGCCAGGCTCTGAAGATCTCAGCTTGTGTAATTGCGACAACACGGGAATTATCCAGAATGGAAAATTGTAATACGAATGCAACCTGTGGAAACCTGAATTCTACCATCACGAAAATACTTATAAAAGCTAATGTACTATATAATATTTTTTTGGTTACCGGGTCACAATGTTTCATAGTCCTTTGATCTGTATGTTTACATATATTCGGTATCAAAACACTTTAAAATGGCTTTTAAAGCGCTTTAATTAATTTTTTTTAACTTTGGGCAACCTTCGTGAAAAGTTGCTTCTCTTTTTGCATTAGTTTTACTTTGATTACGGTTAACTTTCTCCCATGACCTCAGTCTACATTACTGAAGCGTGTAGAAACACAAGACAAGTAAAATGCAAAAAAATGTACTACAGTTGTGTGTACCTTTTGTATACTTGTATATTTGTGTCCGAAAAGTATGGAATATATTATACAGGTCGATAATTATGCACTTTACACGAAAAAGTTGTAAATAAAAGTTGTTTATCACTTAGTTATCTACCACCTGGGAGATATCAATTTAAATTTTTGCTGTAAACAAAATCGCAACGAATAACACTTACATTTTTTTAAATGGCAAGGCACGTCTTTATTATACTCATTTGATAGAGTCTTTTTTTCTCTTTTTAACCATATGAAACTTGAATACCTTTACATCAAAAAATTTTCAAGAAAAACAAGGACATGTCTAACAAATTTATTTTACTGAACAGTATTAATCAGGTACGTAATATGTAGTATTGAAACAATTGAATGCACTGTCACAATAGCAAATATTAAACTTGAAATATCTTTACATAAAATTGTTATAACAAAAAAATGTATTTAAACTAAACTTACAATAAATGTTCAAAATGTAAACCATTCATAATTTGACAGTGGTAAATTCGATTTTTAAAACCATCGATTGCTTTTGAAATCATATCTCGAGTTATAGCTCTTATCTCAACTCTAATGCGATTTTTCAAATCTTCAACATTATCAGGTCTATTTACATAAATTTTGCTTTTAATATAGCCCCAAAGAAAAAAATCTAGTGGACTTAAATCCGGCGAGCGAGCAGGCCATTCTATCGTACCTTTTCTGCCTATCCATGTATTTTGAAAAGTATTATTAAGAAAGTGGCGGACATTAATTCCAAAATGTGGAGGTGTCCCGTCTTGTTAAAGCCATATTCTGTTATGAGGTATATCTCGATCTACTTCATGTGGAAATAACTCGGCCAAAGCAGGAACTAACTCAAATCTTAAGAAATCGAGATAAATATTCGCCGTTAAACTACCTTAAAAAAAAATATGGCCCCAAAATTTGACTTCCAATCATTCCTACCCAGACGTTGATTTTCTGCTGGTATTGGGTGTGTCCTTCTAGATACCAGTGAGGATTTTGTGAAGACCAGTAACGTGTGTTTTGTTTGTTAATTGTGCCGTTTAAACAAAACGTGGCCTCATCAGTAAAAAGGATATTTTTATGAAAATGTGCATCTCGTTCAAGTTTGTTTGTTATTGTTTCTCAAAACTCCAGCCTTCTGTCCAAATCGTCTTCAAATAATTCTTGAATTACACAAGCTTTATAAGGATGAAATTTTTCTTTTTTTAAAACGTCTTGTACATCCGATTTATTCAAACTATGGTCTCTAGCAATTTGCCGAACAGAAATTTGTGGTTTTTCCTCCACAGACAAGAACACATTTTCTCGTTCCACATTACTTAATGACAAAGGTCTACCAGTTCTACTTGCATCTTTCACCGAACCTGTCTCTTGAAATTTCCGCAAAATTTTGCTTACCGTGGACTGCGAAATGTTTAATTGTGGATGCAAGTTATTAAATAAATTACATACTTCGTCTTGGGTTCTTCTTCTATCTCCATATCCCAGAATCATTAAAATTTCAATTCTATGTTTCTCAGATAATTGAGCCATATTTCAAGCACTAACAAATAGCAAAGTGTGACAGTGTTCTAAAGTGCATTCAATTGTTTCAATGCTACATATTACGTACCTGATTAATACTGCTCAGTAAAATAAATTTGTTAGACATGTCTTTGTTTTTCTTGAAAATTTTTTGATGTAAAGGTATTCAAGTTTCATATGGTTGAAAAGAGAAAAAAAGACTCTATCAAATGAGTATAATAAAGACGTGCCTTGCCATTTAAAAAAATGTAAGTGTTATTCGTTGCGATTTTGTTTACAGCAAAAATTTAAATTGATATCTTCCAGGTGGTAGATAACTAAGTGATAAACAACTTTTATTTACAACTTTTTCGTGTAAAGTGCATATTTATCGACCTGTATAATATACTCCATACTTTTCGGACACACTGTATATACAAAAATCGTTCTAAGGTATATAAAGCAATCTTCTATCAGCAAAACCAGTACTTCTTTTGCAAGAAAATCGAACCACGCTTAGATCATTATTTTTTGATGTTTTGAATATTTGGCAAAACCTAAAACTACGAAAAAAAAATAATTTGACTGAACCCTTTTTCAATAGAAAATCTAATACGTGATTCGTAGTTTATAAGCAAGTATCAGATTATTTTTCAAAATTATTACTAAATTGTATTAAAAAATTGGTATGTTGTCAAATTATTTATCTAAACAGTTAGAACTAAAAACTTCATGATAAAATTAAAAAAAAATACTCTAAATTCCATAAATACCCACTGGTGACAAAAGATATTTTTTAATTTTTGGAAGTTTTTTAGAACCATGTCAGACTATGCGGAAATGAACTTCGATTGGTTAAAATTTAATGCAAAGACCAATTGCATTTAGGATAGAAGAAAAATATAGACGTAATATGACATTTATGGGATATAAAACATTTCCACTATGCTAAAAGTTAGAAAAGCTAAAAGCAAAAAAATTACTACTAGCATAGCTACTCTAATAAAAATTTTATCGTTACGCCTTTAGTAATGTGTATAAATATTTGAAATAATTTTAGAACAGTGTATTATTAATATTTAAAATGTTTTGAACACAGAGCAGTCTTCATTACTATAGTATATTACATCATAAAAAGGTTGTTTTGCTTTATTCAGAGGTTCATCACCTATCTGAGCGTTAAAGTCGCCTATTTGTAATTGAAATTGAGAACTGTTTTTAACGCTGCTTTGAAAAATGATTTTCTTCTATTTTTTGTTTTTGGCCTGACTTGAAAATAATGAAATCAGAATACGTTAAAATACACTCAACTAAATAGTAATTTCAATGCTGTTTTATAGTTTTTTATGCAATTATACCAATTTACTTAATTTAAAATCAACAAAAAGTAAAAAAGTCAATGTCAAAGAACATTTAAGATGCTATACCATCAGAATTGATTAGAACACTAGAAGTAAATTTTGAAAAACTTCACATTACTGTATCATATTATCTCAAATACCACATGCCGTATCAATTATAAAAAGTTGTAAGCTCAACTCTGTATTTCTTTCACAAAATTTTGTTATAAGATACAGCACGTTGCTAAATAAAAAAGAACAATACCATAGAATCACTTTACATCAAAAATAAAAGCAAAACGCCTGGGTTTGTCATTTAAATATTCTATTAATAGAAAGCTAAGGGATAAAGTGTATTTTTTTTGAAAATGTGTTTTTGCAAAAGTTGTAGGGTTCTAAAAAAAATAAAATCATGTAAATATAAGAGCAAACTGCATACACTAGCAGACTGAAGGAATCGATCTCTTTGTTTAACATAAGCACCGTTTCAGAAACATCTCTAAGTACTAAATGCATTTCCGCAGCTCTGCAACCCCTCTAATGCGTTTAAAATGTACGCAACGCCAGACGCGATCTATAAATAGTTTACATACAAGGCAATTCATATACAAGTCTGTCATATATATGATTTTAACGCAAGTGTAATTATTCTATTAAGTACTTTCTTGGGGCTAAATCAAATTCATACGAACAATTCAGCAAAATTACGTATTATTAAAAAGAGTGCGTGATTATGGTTATAAGTCGGTTGCAGAGCTTGATTTTGCTCCCTTCATTGTAATTTTCACACCTTCTTTAACAAAAAAAACTTGACGTAGCATGATAAAGTACAATTACGCGAAACAGTGCAAATTGTTACTTGAATGCATGTTTTGCACACATTGAAATTATTTTTACGCTCTTAAATCTTAAACCGTCATACGTTAATACTATAATATGCAAAACGTGTTATTTCTATTTTATTCGTTCTCCTAACTAAACCCGTAAAGATTTTCTTTTTGCCAAGAATGCTCGAGTTATTCGACTTGCGTCTTTTAAGTAATAGACTTAAATTGAATTGTACATTTCTAACACGTTTGCGTAAAACGTTACTCATTAATGAATAATTCTTAACCAACGGTTTAACACTTAGAATTGGAATTTTCTACGGCCGAGTAAAAATCGACCGGCGAACAAAAATTTAGTTTTCTCAGGCGAAAATATAAACCGGGATTTGATTTAAGCGAGCAGACGGCGCCACTGCTTTTTTTTACGTTATAATATTATTCTAATGCAATTTCATTCTTGTCGTACATCCCTGATGTATTCACCTATGATTATTTTACACAGTCGTGACGGAAAAGCAAATTAAAAGTTTATACAGTGTGTTTAAAATAAATGAGATCATGCAGAATGTACATGATCCATAAATCGAACGGTGATTTTCTGTACTTAATTAACGGTTCTAAAAACGTTATTATGAATTTGTTTGTTTTTTTTAATACTAAATTTAAAAACATTAGCCATTAGTTTCATGAAATAACGTAATTAAAATTTAAAAAAAAATTTTAGTAGATATATTAATTTTTTTGCTATAAATTACATCGTTACAATCCAGTGCAATGAATTTTTAAAAAATAAATTTGGTATTTACTTAAATTGTCAAACTAACTTTTTACGTTTTGAATTATTAGAATAATCTTCATTCATAAAAAAAATATATTACGCCAAAATTTGTGTAACATAAATTCAAACTTTGAAAAACGCTAATATATGTGTTCAAGATTTTGTAAACGGGAAAAAATGCAGCCAAAAAAACACATACACATTCTATTAACGTTAACAACATGTTTTCTTGGTAGAATTCACGTTGCACGTTATATTTCCAACGTTATTTTCTGACCATTTATTTGAACGTTTGTTTTTTACGTTATTTCTACGTTTATTATCTAATATCGCTAGTGCAAATTTCAACATGGATTATGGAACTTTTTATAACGTTGGATGTAAGTGTACTATTGTCAATATTTTAAACGTTATTTATCAACACAATTAATTAATAATAATAATAATTATTTATTAACAGTTGCTGCACTTATGTTGGTAGAATCAACGTCATTAGACTACGTTAAAATCACTGAAAATTATAACGTTGTATATAGCAGTGTCTGTAGTTAGTATTTTCAACGTTATTTATCAACGCAATTTAAACGTTGATAAGAAGAAAAGCAAAAAGGTGCTAACTGAGGAAATTAAAGAAGAAGACAATCATGTAGAAATAGCTTTGGAAAAAAAAGAAAAAAACGTTTTAAAAATAGAAAAAGCCTTGGACCCAACGAAATAACGAATTAAATGTTGAAATGAAAAAATTAAAAACTATCGTGGAATGACACTTCTCAATAGCACTCATCAAAATAATTCTAGAAAAAATATGTAAAACGATACAAATCCGCAAAAGACAGCAAGGTTTTCGAAAAAATATCAACGCAATCTACATAAAGAAATCTATAAAATTTAACAAACCTGCATTTATATATTTTGTCGACATGACTAAGGCTTTCAACCGTGTTCGTTTAACAAACATCAAAATAATCCGAGAAAAAGAAGTAAACCAGATATTAATTAATATTCGAGATCAATAGCCATTGTAAAACAAACTTAAAAGTAACACATCAACATCACAAAGGCGACTCACTGAGCCTATTTATATTTCTTATGGTTATGGACAAAATAGTTAAAAATCTACGCAAAAGAGCAGAATACAAAATGAGAAATACATACTTTAATGTTGTTTGATATGCTGACGATGCCGTACAACCTACAAAGATTACTTCACTTTTTTAACCAAACAGCAAAACAATTAAGTATTGTCATCAATACAGACAAAACCAAATGTCTGGTAGCATCAAAAGAAACGACAAAATGGAAATTAGAAATTAACCAGAAGATGTTAGAAAAGGTACACCATTTTAAGTACTTGGGAGTCAAGATAACGAGTTCTAGAAATCTAAATAATGCAGTCAGAGAAACAAACAGTTGAACATAAACAGTAAAATAAAATAAAAACATATAATATATGCAGCCTAAACAAGTTCCAAGACGCAACAAATGATGAGAACGGTTAAAGTGAAAATAATAAGAAACATCCACGGAAAAACATTACAGGAGCGAATCAGAAACGAGAACCTTAGACAACAGAATGGGATCCAAGATATATTAAAATGGTGAGACAACGAAGGAAATATTGGAATAAACATGTAACTAGAATGAATGACAACAAACTTGGAAGAAATGGGAGGCTAGCAACCCTGTCGGAAAAAGATGCTAGGACAAACCACCAAAGCTCTGGAGAAAATGTTAGACAACTACTTCCAAAATGACATAAGAAGGTATAAAAGAGGCAGCAGCCTGCTTAAATCTGGTTATCCATAATAGAAAGAAAGAAGATAAAGAAGAAGGAGGAGAAGAAGAACAGTGGAAAATGATTAACCGATATTTGGTAAAATCTTAATGTCCATTAGACAACGTTGAAAACTTAATTAATACGGAACGTCGTTAACATACATTTTTAATTTATCTGTTTTAATTAACTTAAACTTTTTAAATTTGCTGCGTGCGTAATTGATGATGGACAATACCCATGCGTGATTTGTAGAATTTTTTTAAAATCATCTGTCGTTGTCCTTCCAATATAAGCGAATGTCTGGATACAATTGCAAAAAATGTCGACATTTTGAATTTGAACTTGTGGGTACTGCTTTTGTCGTTACGCTGACAATCCGCTTTCGTTGTTAACTAAATATGTGTTTCTTAGAAAAGAAAAACTCGTAATTAGTAGAGGTAAATCTTTTTCTTTGTTCTTTACACGTGACGTAACCTTAAAACTTGCGTTTTAGTTACAATACGTTTTTTTTACAAATATTTTTTTGTCTGATAAGTACGTATGATTCAGTTTTTTGCGATATGTATAAATTTGATGATTTATTATCTTAATAATTACAAATATTACGATACGCTTTTCTGCATTTTATGATTTTGGAAAATTTATGATGTGTACTTTCGATTATGATTTACGAAGTTGTGATTGTTGACCATCGATCTAATGTAAAAAAAATCAATCAAATCATTGTACGAAACCAATGATTTACGAATTTTGAAAATTTCATATTATTGCATTATCTAACTAAATTACGCGATGACTACACCCGAGGTAGCAAAATGTAAATATCTTCCAATTAGTAGTTTACAATTATTTTTTGTGTTTCAATATTTACCTTTTTAATAGTATAAAAAATATTGCGGCGTCCAAATTCAAGTAGTTTTCAAATTGAAATGTAATTTAAGAGTACGATAGAATTTCTACGACCTTAATTATAAATTTGTAAATATGTCGCATTGTTCTATTTTTATATTTTTGTTTTTCTATATAAATAAATTATGTTAGCATTATTTGAATTATTATTAAAGTAAGTTATAACACCTACTAATTTCCTGTGAAACTTACGTTGAAAAAACGGAGTGAAATATCTGAAAAAAGACTTTTTTATTACTGTTCCAAACACGTAATAATTTTTGATAAACTTTACGTATAAACATCATGTTAAATAAACGGTGTGATATCGCTAATTATCTAACTATTTGACTTTTAAAAACGACTTTAATAAAGCTGAAATAAATCACGTTGAAATATAATATAGAAATATCCTATTTACAATTTAATTTTACAATTTCATAAACACGTAAAACCACGCGAGATATCTACGTTGACTTAAAGGTATGTAATGTTTGGTTAAGTTTTTTAAAAACGTCTTATCAACGTGTTTGTGTTTACTGGAAGGGTGGTTTAAATTAGGGAAAATTTGCGTTATTTAAAGTTGGAAAAATTCATTATCATTTTTTTACTCTACCTTTAATCCTATATAACTTGATCCACAGGTACAAGGAATTTTGTAAACTTCGGAATGTTTTAAAGCCCTTTGTTTATGCTTCTTGTTTGTGGAACAAACAAGAGGCTTTAAAACATGTTTGAGTTTGCTTTGTTTCTGTGGATCAAGTTGTATAGGACAGACGAGACGCTCTGTTGAAGTTAGAGTAAAAGAACATATGCAAACACCGCAAAGTTACAAAATCAACAGTAGCAGAACACGTGTAGAACCAAGGACACACGCTAAACTTTGACCAAACTAAAGCGTTGGCTAGAACTCCTTTCTACTTAGATGCTAGCTGCAATGTCTTGCAAAACGTCAGTTTCTTTGGAGACACGGTTTAAGCCGAAAGTTGCTTATAATCGGAACCAAAGTAACAACAAAAGCTTAAGATTTTATATTATTTTACTGTAAGTTTCAATCCATTTTACTCTCGTACATTTTTTGAATTATGCGCTGGAGCACCATCTTGTTGAAACCAGTTGTTAACGATTGCTAGGTTATCATGCTTTAGCCCAAAGTACTTTTGAATTAAAATTTTGTTTTTTTTTTGGATTTTTTGGTATATCATTTGCAAAAAACTGATTACCTTCTCTCGTCATCAAGTCTACAACCTTGACAAATTCTAAATTTATGACATTTGTTTTATTGTAAAATGAACCGCGGTAGTTAGGTTAGCTACTCCAGTCCGACTCTCAGTCTTGTTCATAAATCAGAATTTTCAAGAACGGATAGTAGAACAGTATTCGCTTTTTTGTTGGATTGTTTTTTCTAAATAAAACAGGTTTTTTAAATAAATCAAACTATAAACACCTAAACTCTAAAAAATGATTACTTAGGGTGCCTTTGTTAAGGATAATTAGCAAAATACATCTCCTCAGCAGCTACATAATTTTTGTGGCACAAGATGTAACAAGTCAATATATTGAAACATTCGCATAAGTTTTTGTAAATTTCGAGAACGTTCCCGTACTTTTTATCCACATCTAGAACGTTCACGAAAGAATGTAGAGGCTTCTCGAATGTTTACAGAAATGTATAAATGCAGTACAAACAAATCGCAGGTCAGTTATTTCCCGTAACTCAAAGACGGCAGTGTTAAGAAGATTATTTAAGTCTAAATAAATAAGGAATTAACGCGTGTGAGATAAATCTACGGTGTATAAACTTGTACGTAACTTTAATGTAAACAAGCATTAGTGTTTAAATAAATAGAAGTGATCCGCGGACTTTATCTTTGTGTAGGTGATAGTGCTATAGATAAATTATACTGTAAGTGTTATTATTAAATATCCTTAGATTTAAATTAGTTCGGTTAGTTATAAACGTGTACATATTTTTAGTATAAATAAATTAGTTTTAATAAAATTCATTACAAGTGGCGTCAGTGCGGGGTGTCGAATAGAATCGTGTAAATAAATAAGCTGTTCGCGATTTTAGTATAAATATCATTAAGTAATTTACTATCGCTTCTGTAATAAAAACATTGATTGCGTAAATAATCAAACTTTAGTTCGCTTGTTTTTTTTTTGACGCGTTCGCAAGCAGTTAAAATGGATTCAAAAATATTTGAAATGCTCGAATCAATAAATAAAAAAATGGGAGGAAATTCTCAGAAAATGGAAAAAAATTTAAAAAAAATGGATAAAAAATTTCACGAAAATTCGCAGAAAATCGAAAAAAATTCTCAGAAAATGGAAGAAAAATTATTTGAAAATATCCAGAAAATAGAAGAAAAGTTGATGGAAAACTCTAGGCGTTTAAAAGAAGAAATACAAACGAGCATAAAAAATCAAATTAAAATTGTTCAAAAAGAAATCCAAGCAGATATTTTAAATTTAATAGAAGAAATTTGCGAATCTGCGAATGACAAAACAGAAGTAGTAGACAAATTAGAAAAAAAATTGAAACAGAAAATGAAACTGCTTGAAGAAAGAATGAACGAAATAAATTGTCACGGTGAAGAAAGCGTTACGAGCGAAGATTTAATAATGGACCATCGCATCGGGAAGAAACCACTCACAAGTTTAAGGTGGTACCTCCAAATTTTGACAGTAAAGTTCCATGGGAAATCTATTACAAGTAGTTCGAAACCGCAGCTACAGCAAATGGTTGGAGCAACAAGCAGAAAGCGACATCTTTAATAGTGTCCTTACGTGGGGAAGCTCTTGGAACCTTGCAAACTGTTCCTGACCACCTACAAGAAAATTACGAACTTTTAATTTCACGTTTAGAAATGAGATATGAAGATGCTCATCTTCAACAAGCGTATCAAGCTCAAATTAAAAGTCAGGTTCAAAAAGCTGCCGAAAGTCTGCAAGAGTTTGAGGCTGACTAACTAACGCCAGACTAACACGGCTTGCGTATCCTACAGCACCAGATACCTTCTTGGAACAGTTGGCTATTCAAACCTTTGTAGACAACCTCCGAAACGCAGCAGACTCTCCGGTTAGCTAGACCAAAAACATTTTTTGGCGCTTTGGTGCATGCTTTGGAGTTTGAAGTAGCAAAACAAACTTTGAACTGCGGTGAAACCTAAGAAGAGGACAAGAAGAACGCTCAAAAATTTGGAAAAAGGTGACCAAAAGAGACAAAAGGTAATCTTGTCTAGTCAGGCTTCGGAAATTACAATTCAAACGACATCGCCGATGGAGCAATTACATAGTTATCTCGATGGCAAGATCAATAGAAGAAGTGTTCAGTTACTGGTTGACCATCTTGCGCGGATTGTCTTGGAAGACGGGCTTAGTTTACCTGGACGACGTGATCGTGGCTGGAAACTCGCTTGAAGAACACTTGAACAACTTGGAAGAAGTGTTTCAGCGACTACGTGGGGCTAATCTCAAACTGAACCCAAAAAAGTGCCACGTATTTAAGAAGGAAGTGCAATACCTTGGCCACGTCGTATCTAGAGTTGGAGTAAAGGCTGACCCAGACGAAATCCGAGCAGTGCAAGCATGGTCAAGATCAATCGACAAACATCAGGTCCAAAGTTTCCTTGGGTTGTGCACCTATTATAGACGATTTGTGTCCGGATTTGCCAATATTGCCAAACCTTTGACGAAATTGACGGAAAAAAAGCAGAATTTAGATGGAATGAAAATTGCAAAATTTTTTTCCATCAACTAAAACAGGCCCTAGTCACTTTGCCGATTTTGAGTTATCGAAGAGAAGATGGAAAATTTGTTTTGGATACCGACGCAAGCAATCTGGCCATATGCGCGGTGCTTTCGCATGTTCAAGATGGACAAGATAAAAAGTTATTGCGTTTTTTTAGCAAGGTTTTGTCTAGGCCAGAAAGGAATAATTGCGTGACTAAGAGGGAGCTGTTAGCAATCATCAACTCGATTGTACATTTCTACAAATATTTGTATGGACAAAAATTTTTACTGAGAACAGAAAAATGGCTACTGCGGTTCCGTAATCCGGAAGGGCAAGTGGCAAGATGGATCGAGAGACTGCAAGAGTATGACTATGATACAGAACACCGTGCCGGAAGCAGCCATCGGAACGCTGTGCTTTGTCCGGAGAACTGCTATGGTTGATGACGAGTGGGAACCCGAGCAGTTGCGTCGCGAACAAAAAAACGACCCTGACTGGAAAGAAAACGGCCGACGACCAACTTGGGAGGAAGTGAGCGCTTTGGGCAGTAATTAACACGTGTAAGATAAATCTACGGTGTATAAGCTTATACGTGACTTTAATGTAAACAAGCGTTAGTGTTTAAATAAATAGAAGTTATCCTCGGACTTTATCTTCTTGTAAGTGATAGTGCTATACATAAATTATACTGTAAGTGTTTTTATTAAATATCCTTAGATTTAAATTAGTTCGGTTAGTTATAAACGTGTTTATATTTTTAGTATAAATAAATTAGTTTTAATAAAATTCGTTACAATATCAATTTTTTCTTTGTTTGTGAAATTCATTAATCAAATGATTAAAGCTCATTTTTCTCTACTATGATTCTAAAACGACAATGTGTGATACATTCTTGAATTTTTAATTAAACAATTCTACCGAATACAAGGTGTTTCTATTTTTGTTACCATATAAAAAGATTAGGTTGATATTGGTTTCTTGTAGATGAAACGTCAAATAAAAAATTTGAAAACGCTTTTTTGTAGAGTTTTAAAAGTTTCAGTAACAATATGCTGTTAGTTTTTTTTAATCTTTTAAAACAAATACGAAAATTCAAAAAATCAAAAACTTTAAAAATTTAATTTTTTGGAAAATGTTGAAAACGATAAACAATGAATTTTGCGACCGGTATGTAGACATACTTTAAATAATTTTCCTAATTTAATCCACCGTGTATCTTTTACCGTTACAAGATATAGATTACAGAAAAAGATTTTTTTTGAAAAATCTTGATCATTTACAGTAGTGACCTCCTTAATAAAAATATCTTCAACTTCTTTGGTTTAAATCTGTGCGTTACTTCCGGAATTTAGAGTTCCACAAAAGCGCATAAACAAGTCAAATTAAAAGCAAATTGAGATAATGTAATGTGCGAATAAAAAGAATGTTTGCGTATCACGAAAACACATACTAAAATCGTATTATTCTCATTAAAACAAAATAACATAGGCCGATAGTAATGATACATTATATACATGTAACTGTGAGATACTCTTTTAATGTTATGCAAGAATTTATAGTTCCCAAGTAGCAAATCACATTTGTACAATTGAAAAATGTTATACAAGTTCACGAAAGGTAGAATTCAATTGTAGGTAAATGATGCACTTCTCAACAACAGTTAGATTAATTACAGACTTTGCGATTTACTGTACCACAATTGTAATTATTTTTTTAAACGCAAACATTATTAATTGTTTTTTTTTTAAATTTTCTATTTATAGAAAAAAAAACAAGGTTGATCAGTTTAGGCGTTGAATAATAAAATACTAATTCAGTCTGAATTAGATGTAAATAAATGTAAATTAAATATAAAAAGAATGATGTTTACATAAATCAAATTTTTGGGATTACGAATGTAGGTTGATTGTTTAAAACTGTAATGGAGCTTATTATGAGTTATGGGGGCGTCTGATTAATAATAAGTAAACAATGCGGGCATTCTTGCTTCGATCTTATTGTTAGTTCTCGGTACTATTACATAAGAGCTAAAACTAATATGATCCAAATTCTACACACAAAGATGTGTTGTATGAATTGTAAAATGCAAAATCAATACTTTATTTAATATAAACAAAATTATAGTTTAACGTAAGATCAGATGATATTATCCAGACTAGTCTAAAATAAATTAAGTAGAAGATGAATGCATAAATGAAGATATAAACTTAAAATTTTAACAATAAACAAAAGTAAAACTAAGAAATTGCTTATTTCAAATCTACTCAAAAATTATAAGACAAAATATAACAAAAATGATACAGGCAAAAATAAACAAAAACAAATCAAATATCCGAAATACTAGGCTTTGTTTGGTTATGCATTGAAAATATGCATTTAAAATAGGTGTCTTTTATAAGTTTTATTTATTTCCTATACAAAATGCCCCTGA
This sequence comes from Aquatica leii, assembly GCA_035610365.1. Lineage (NCBI taxonomy): Eukaryota > Metazoa > Arthropoda > Insecta > Coleoptera > Lampyridae > Aquatica > Aquatica leii. The sequence continues at coordinate 7,684,437 of CM069436.1, read as the reverse complement.
AATTCACCGACAATCTTCTACAGTGAGTTTCCAGAACCAAATTAGAACATTTTTCTCATTTGAAATCACATCGCAAATTGCCACTCAAATAATAAATACCCCTCTAGAATTTCAATGTAAAATGTAAAAAATTTATTTTATATCCGAAAAATCTGAAATTGTTTTATTATTTTCAAGTCAAAATTTGATAGAATCTTTTAGAAAATCGCACTACTAAAACTTCCCGATCCACAGTGACGTCAACTTAACCCTTAAACATTTTTTTGCAAAATAAAATAAAATTTTTTTGATTTACTTGGTAATAAATTTAAAATTAAGAAGCTTTGTTTCTTAAATTTTTCTTCTAAAATCGACACAAATTTTGTAGTAATTTCTCAAAGTTGCTCAAAATTCTACTTGGGAATGCACGATAGCCGTATGAAAGTCCAACGAAGACGTGGGGAACGGCGGCGCAATGTTGAATTTTCTGTTGAGCGACTTGTCCATCACACTGTGGCGATTACGGTATAGGGTGCTATAGTCTATAAAAGTAAGTCTCGTTTTCCCCATGCCGAACTACAGTATTTGTCAATTGAGTAAATTAATGATTGTGCTTCTGGACGCGTTTTTTTTGCTTGTGCTTTTCACGTTGTCTTCGCGAGTTTTCTGATCAGGTTATTTATTGTTAAATTTTATTGTAGAGTAAGAGTAAGAAACTAAGCTTAACAAAGCAGTTTCCGAACATATTGAGTGACTGTCGAGTAGTTGGGATTTTACCATGCAAATCAGATATTTTCAGAGAAGACAGCTTGTACCAGTCTTGTAACTGACAGCCCAAACGTTGGTGAAACAACTTCGGTTTCTGTGCCAAAAAAAATTAGAACTATCCATGAGTTTTCAAACTTTGTCTGAATTTATATGATGTCTAAACCATTCAAACACTGGAGCATCGTCCGTTTTGCTAATAGAAGTTAGACCATTCTCGAAGGCTGACGATCCAACAAAAGGTCATAACAAAGTCGATATAGAATTTTAACAGGAATACCCAAAAAACTGAATTGAAGGTAATAGGAATCTAACAAAAAGTTATGAAAATTTGGGAAGGAAACAAGAAGAAAGAATTAGAAAAGTTAGGAAACGACACTTTAGACTGACCAAAGTTTTCTGCAACGAATGAATCTGAAGTGAATTAGTACGTGTGCAAAACTAAAATAAAAGATTTGGTATTTGTTGAATTTTGCGGGGAAAAAAGAAAACCTACTATGTGGGAAAAATGAACGACATTGATCAATTAGCCGCGGATCTATTGGTTGACTTTATGAGAAGGAATAGAACACTTTTGCTTTGCAGAAAATAAAGAAAAGAGTTTTGTACCAAAAGTGCCAGAGTGTAGACGTGGATACTATAATTTTACAATAACCTCTCCTAAGATAGCAGTTGGAATTATATCTTATTTCATAATTTTCAATTTAAGTTAACTAATAGTACATGTAAATATAATTTGGTTTTCAATTGTTTCCATCAAATGATCCGAATGAGAAAATACAGCAAAAAAAAGGATCAAGTCTCCCAGAAGAGGAGACAAGTGCCGAACATGAAGGGTACACTTGATCTTCCTTGCAACGTACTGTGTCAAAGCTTATTTTTTGTTAACTAATAAACATTTTAAAGCAAAAGAAATATTAAGGCTTTTTTTAAGATCGTATCTGTCAAATTTTCAATATAACTAACACTAATAAAATAACGATATTTAAGAAAAACAACTTACAAGTAATTTATACAGTGTGTCAATTTAAAAACTTTGATTTGAGAATATGTTTACAAGAAAAAACAACATCAAACATTACAAAAACCCGTTTCGACAACACCGAAGGGAAACCAAGTTGACATGGTTAGTGGCACACTTTTCACACCAACTTCAAAAATGTAAATTGTAACTCCTTACTTATGATATATTATGAAAAGGTCTTTAAAAATGCTATTCAGAAATACCAAAAAAAGTGACATTTTACTTGACAGATTTTAAATAATTAGCAAATAATGAAGTTTGGGTCGATACTGTCATGTAATTTTTCTATTATGCATTTATGTAGTTTTTTTCACTCAGAGGTTCGTGGGCAAGTTTTTACTATGAAGGATTTGTAGGCTAAAAGAGTTTGGGAACCACTGGTTTACAGGTATTTACACGTCAGGTTTTATTGTTACCTTAAAGTCAGTTTTTGTTAAATTTAATACAAAATGGTTTTTTGAAAAGAATTTGTAAAAATGGCATACTCAGTTGCTACACGGGTTGAAATCATTTATCTTTACACAAGTGGAAACCGATGTGCTTTACAGGCAGCTACTGCTTTCATTGCAAACCATCTAAAATAAAAATGTCAGTAATGTTTACGTGCGACTACTTATGCGAAAATTTGAACCTACTGGTCTGGTCTAACATTTTAAAAAACATGTTTTTCTGATAAATGCATAGGCAGGTCAACACACAAAATTGTCTTTATTGAAATAATGAAAATCCGCGTATTGTACGAGAGGATCATACTCAATATCCTCAAAAACTAAATGTTTAGGGCTGGCATTCTAGGAAATAAAATGTTTGGAATTTTGTTTCTGAATATAAACCTTACAGGTGATGTTTTTGTAAACTGGCTTAAAAATACGTTGATTGCTCAAACTTTTGAAGATTAAATAGATGGCAAGCTGCGATTAGATGAAAATCTGCTTTATTTTCAACTAGATGGTGCTCAAGCACATTACGCCGTTCAAACTAGACAGTGACTAGATAAAAATTATCCAGGAAAATGAATTGGTCGTAGGCAAGCAATCGAGTGGTCACCGCGATCGCCTGATATGACACCGTTAGATTTCTTTTTAGGGGGCCAAATCAAATAAACTGTTTATTAAACTAACCCAGCAGACCTACAAAACTTTTTTTAGTTTTGACTAAAAATGAAAAGAGCTTCTGGTATTGCTTGAAATAAGAAATTTTGTACTATAGCAGTAGAAATCTCTTGGTTTGTAACCGCAGAGTTATTACAATTTTTTAATGTTGAAATTGAGATTTAAGCACTTTCGGTTGCATTAAAAAATTGTTTGGAAATCTTGATCTTCTTACTAATAGATTGTTCAACATATTGTTTCCCACTGCGGACGATTTTCAACCCCCAAATTTCTTCAAGTCATGTAACTACGACCGGTGTACGTTTCAAGCTCTTTCAACGTTAAAAATTTGGCAATTTCTCTAGGAATTTTTCTAATTTTATGAGCTCCGACAAATTGTGTAGACTTGCCGTTCTTATATAGTCCACAAAAGCACGCTAATTTACTATATCTATATCAGTCTAAATGCTGCTTATTTTCTATATAAAGTACAACTTGAAAAGAATGTGTCGTCTTCTGTGATAGTAATAACTGTAAAAACTTTTTCTAGCAGATGTTGCTTCGACTAAATATTTTGTCACTTCTTCTGTTGTCAATATTTTTGTTTTATTTGATTTGTAGCATTTGCATTTTCTTCGTAGCAAAGTAAAAAGTTTTACATATAATGGGAACTTGTAATAACAACAAACAACCTAGTATAATACCAACCTAATAATGTCACCATTATTATGGAGCTTTCAATATAAAGTATTCGGTGCAAACTTCTATAATTCTGTTACATAACACAGCAAAATTTCCTCATTTATTTCACACGTTTTTGGTCTTACTCCACGTTCTAAAAGCTTCATATTCCTTTATGTATCGTTCTATTATTTTTGTGGACAGTAATTTACTACTGACTGCAACCGTTTCGTCTAGAATATCTTGAGGAATTTCCACAAATCTTCCATTTTATCAAATTTTCTCAAATAATTTTACTGCGTAAACAACTATTGCTATGGTAAATGCACATATGACTAGTATTTAATTTGAATGAAAGAAAAATGCAAGTCTTACAAATAATGGTTAAATATTAATGTATTTATGGTATGATAAAAACTACTGAACGGTTCCGCTTTGATGTTATAACTTCAACTTGTCTGCTTTTTGCTATATATTGGCCTTATGACGTTAATAACTATAACAGCATCTCCCGAAACTTCATTTTTTGCTAATTATTTCAAAACTGTTAAGTGGAATGTCACTTTTTTGAATTTTCTTCGTAAATAGCTTTTTTAAAGACTTTTCAACAATATATCATAAGTGAAAGGTTGCAATTTTTGAAGTTAGGGTAGCCGGGGTTGAAAGGGAAGGTAAGAATGTGCTACTGACCATGTCAATTTGGCTCCATCTCCGTGTTGTCAAAACGGGTTTTTGTAAATTTTTAAATATATTCCCAAAACAAGGTGTTCAAACACATTGTATAGAACCATCACTGAATATTTATAAACACTGTTCGCGGATATGTTTCACTTTAATTTACACTGGCGCAAACGTTAACAAATTTTTTTTACGATTTTAGATTAACCTGTAACTTTAAGTAATTACTTTTTATACTTTCATATTATCTGTTACTAGAACATTTGCCTCTTTTGGTAATCGCTTTGAATGATCTTAAATGATCGCAAAGCCACGATGTCTTCCAATAGAAATAAATTATCATACTTTGTTTAAGAACATTAATGTTTCTGATTAGTAGGCTTTGGATAATTATGCAATTTAAACATTTGAAATATGCACAAAAAACACTAAAAATGTGAACTTAAATATGCATTTCAAATAGCTAAGATAAGAATGTCTTTCGGGTTTGGACCGTGTCATTGTTGAAACCGAAGTTGCCAACGTTTTGCCCACTTTCGTAAGAGGCTTCATCAGGGCGTGAGATAAATCAAAAAACTCAAACAAGCAACCGAAATCTAACTAAGAATCAACTTGTGAACTAAGCCAGATTCTAGCGTCTGAAAAAGTAAGAAAGAAAACGGTAAAGTTGAAAAGGCAAAGGAAAATCTAACATAGAACCACTACAGAGTTAGGTAATCAACTTGTGAGCCAAGCCAGATTCTAAACTCCATAGAAGTGATTTAAGAAGAAATAGTCTCCGTATATAAAGAAAAACGATTGTCACGGATGGTTAAGCTCGAAATAACTAATGACCAGTAACCGATTGAACCGATTGAAGTTATTGGGGTGTTTGATGATTTCTATGCTCTCTCGGAATTTTTTGTTGAAATAGAATGAAAACCGAAACGTTAGCAAAATCTATCTTGTGGCCTGTTATAATAAAAATAATGAAAACGTATAATAAAATATATGTGAAATACATTTATCAAAAGCAAAAATAGTTATTTTACCACGGCAGCCGTCGAAACACAGACCTCTGGGTGTGAGCCTGAATGAAAATAAATACACAGACGTGAATTCCTTTAATTTATTAACTATAACATAATACTCTATTTACATTAAAGAAAAAATTAACAATATTTGGATTAAAACATATTAGGGCGCCAATCACCTTTAAATTGGTGATAAATAAAAAGCATACAATCTTATACCTAATTATTAATTGATATTAAATTCAAAAGTAGTAAACGTTTAGTTTGTTATCGAGTATGTATCCCAAAAAGTTTTAACAACACAATTTAATTAACTTGAATTCAAAATGTAACAAGTAGTATAAATTCCCGTTGACTCACCATATATGATATGACGTTATCGGATATCTTCTATTTTTAGCACATTCTCTGTTGAAGTGATAAGATTCTTCCAAACGAATGTAGATTTCCAAACACAATAGCAGACATAAAACCAAAATATAAATCCAATTAATAATAAACTCCAATAACGGAAAATCCAGTAAATAAAAAGACAAAACCAAAAGAAAAGATCCAGTAAATAAAAAAACCCTAAATATAAATAATTAGGATGGTCTTTTAAATGACATGAAGTACTTACGTTACATCTAAATGCAACGGCCTTGAAATAAATTCCTTTGTATAAATGTATTGCGTAACATTGTGAAATCACAAAAAATGTTGAATTCAATAGAAAAATTATATCAAAACAAAGGTAAACTCACCAGCAATTGGTTGGAATGAATAAAAATGATTTTGTATGCGTTTTTACGCCATAATTAAGAAAATTTGTCTTCCTTGCATCACTCACGTGAAATACCAAAGATGGCTCAAACGGAAATCCGAGCAAAGTCAATTATACAGGTTGATTTGAAACGACGCGACGTTGCCAAACTGAATAAATTTACGTGCAATATTAGTTGCAGAAAATGAACGAATGTAAAATTGAATTTTAAATGTAATGAGCTCTAACGGGACGTTATACTGTAGTAAAATGATGTTCACCAATCGCAGACTTAGAAATATGAGTTTTCTTTATACAACGATCATGTTCTGAAATGCGAGTAATGACGGAACGACCGGATTCACCAATGTGGACTAAACCACATAAACAAGGAATTTGATATACACCTTGAGATGAAAGTGAAGGAAATTTGTTCATGGGAGAAGGAAGAATCCGAGCGATTTTGCCTGTCGAGTTGAATATGGGTTTAATACCAGTCTTACGGAGAAGTTTCCCTATTTGATCTGTAACCTTGACAATGTAGGGTAAAAAGGCAATTGGATTCGGAAGTCGAAATGCCTTTAGGTAATCCAGTACGTGGATTTAGACGACGATTATACGTTGATACGCGAACAGATTAAGCAAACTAAGCGAGAGTTAGACACCATTTTGAAACAACTCTTTCATCTTCATCTTGAGTTGGCCAACACTTTATCACCGGATGATTGGAATTTCTTTGACAATATTACTTACCAGCACTTTGATATCACTCTACGACTAACCACTGAAGATCATCTCAAAAAGTTTGAATTATTAGAATCCAAAGATCGTCAAGTTTCATGCAGGACTAACTTCTTAAAGACGGTTGTCAAATTATCTAGTTTAGCCCTTACTTCAGAACAGGAATCGGTGCTATCTAAGGGTTTGAATTTTGCTGTTGCTTCCAAACGTATTTTTAAAGAAGATATTTTATGTGCTGTTCAGTCTTCTATAAGACATCTTTCTTGCCACATCTCAGATCCCATTCGTATTCACAATGGAAAAATCCTTGAATCATCTAAAATTCCTAAATCCAACATTTCTAAGTTGGAATAGTTAGTTCTAAAAAGTCTTCGTAAGAACCCTGATATATTGTTCTTCGAGCCGACAAACGCAACGCTACTGTCGTTTTGAACCGAATTGATTATATAGCGAAAATCCATTCTATTTTGTCTGAAGAAACGTACTCACTTCTAACTCGTAATCCTACTTCCAGGATTGAACGTGAGGTCAGCCAAATCATCAAAGCTTTCAATTTATCTCCTAAAACTAAACGTCGACTTACCCTTTCAAATTCTAAACCACCTCGTCTATACGGACTTTCCAAAGTTCACAAACAAGGTATTTCCTTTCAACCTATCGTCAGTACTATCCAATATCCTACCTACAAGCTAACCACGTTCTTGTCCAACATTCTTTGCGAGTTCTTACATCCTCAACTCTCAGCATTTTATTCAAGGTTTAGAACTATAAAACCCCAAGATCTTCTCGTGAGTTTTGATGTCACTTCACTTTTTACTAAAGTTTCTATTTAGGATTCGCTTATTATCATCAAACAGATTCTGTCTCAACATGGCAAAGACTTGAGTTTGGTTCCTCTTATTGATAAGTGTCTATCTTCTACTTACTTCCAATTTAATAACAAGTTTTACGAACAGGTTTCTGGTGCTGCTATGGGTTTTCCTTTATCACCTGTTGTAGCTATCATTTTTATAGAATCCTTTGAAACGGTTGCTTTGGAATAATCAATATTAAAACTTAAAGTTTGGTTTAGATATGTTGACGACAGTTTGTTGTCTGGTCTCATGGTCATCTCGAATTGTCTAAGTATCTTGATCATCTTAACAATCAACACTTAGATATCAAATTTACTATGAAAATTGATAGTAATGGTTCCTTCCCATTTTTTGGCATTCTTGTGACTCGTAAACCCGACCGACTTCTGGGCCATTCTGTTTATCGCAAACCGACCCATATGGACAGATACCTTCATGCTTCGTCTCATTATCATCCTGCACAGAAACGTTCTGTTATTGAATCTTTGGTTCATCGTGCCTTCTCTATTTGCCAACCTGAAAATCCAGACTCAGAACTTCGACATCTTACTAGAACCTTAGTGAACAATGGTTATATGAAGCGAAATATTCATAGAGTTATTAATCGTCGTCTACATCCACGTACTCGATTACCTTAGGACATTTCTACTTCCGAATCCAATCCGAAACTGGTCTGTTTGCCCTACATTCACAAGGTTACAGATCAAATAGGGAAGCTTCTCCGTAAGAATGGTATTTAACCCATATTCAACTCGACAGGCAAAATCTTTCAGATTCGTCCTTCTCCCAAGGACAAATTTCCTACACTTTCATCTCAAGGTGTATATCAAATTCCTTGTTCATGTGGTTTAGTCTACATTGGTGAAACCGGTCGTTCCGTCATTACTCGCATTTCAGAACATGATCGTATGCAGAAAAGGCATATTTCCAAGTCTGTTGTTGCTAAACATCATTTTACTACAGGTCACAGGATAGATTTTGATAACGTTACGGTGATTGCCAAATCTCAATTCTTTTTCAACAAATAATTCTGAGAGAGCATATAAATCAACAAACACCCCAATAACATCAATCGCGATCATGGTTTTGAGCTAAGTCGACCTTAACCATCCGTGACGATCCTTCTTCTTTATATACGAAGACTATTTCTTCTTAAGTCACTTCTATGAAGTTTAGAATCTGGCTTGATTTACAAGTTGATTACCTAACTCTGTAGTGGTTCTTCGTTAGATTTGCGTTTGCTTTTTCAAGTTTCTTACCTTTTCAGAGGCTAGAATTTGGCTTGGTTCACAAGTTGATTCTTAGTTAGATTTTGGTTACTTGTTTGAATTTTTCGATTTATCGCACGTCCTGATGAAGCCCCTTACGAAAGTGGGAAAAACGTTGGCAACTTTGGTTACAACAATGACACGGTCCAAACCCAGAAGACATTCTTATTTTAGTATAGACTCCGGCCGTGGAAGCCTTCGCTATTACATTTAAAATACTTTTTACAAGTTTGATTATTTATTTTTCAATACAAATAAATTACTAATTTTGATTACAGTAGATAATTAAAACCCATAAAGTTTTTAGTTTCTACTTCTAAAAGCTTCTAAATGCTATAAGTATCAATTTGTGTTTTTCTTGTTTTTTTTTTTTAATTTCTGTGCAATTGTGTTTCTTCTAAAAATATTAAATCTAAAATACAACTGAAACAACTTAGTGATTTAGTCTAAAATTTTGTATATGGATTTTCTAGCCTTGCTGTTTAAATTGTTTTAGTTAATTCTTAGCGATATAACACTTCATCTCCAGATTGTAAAGTTTGGAAAATATAACACTTCTGGTTTTTAAAAATCGATTTGTTAAATAAATTTTTTATTATTAAATAATTAAAGTACTTGTTTGTGCTAGTCTAATATAAAGTGCGTTTTAGATAATTTTGAAATCAAAACAGTAAACAAACATATCAATGTACGTCAATTAAAAAAAAACAATTAAAAAAATGCTTCTATACTTTTAAATTATTACTCACACTTTAAGAAACAATTTTTCAAACAAATTATTTTTGCAATTGCAAAATAAATTAGATCTATGGCGTTATGTAAACGTAAAGTATTTGTCTAACGTTCTATATACAATACAACATACAAAAAACGCAATATTGATAAGAAATTAATTACAACAAATGATTAATTAAATATTTCAAAGTTGCAAAAGTACCATCTTCCACGTTCTACTTTCCATGATAAACACCGAGATAACGGTTGTCAAAAGCATTCAAAAAATTTCTTCACTTAACTTTAATAAAGTTCAGAAATTGCATATAAGTAAGAGCAAGAATAACATTTTATTAATTATGTAGCAATTAATAATAGTCGAGTCACTTCAAACGTTACCGTTTTTTTCTCTAAATCCTTCTGTAGATTATGCGTACGTTGCAAAATAGATCTATAAGGTTATTTGTTATTAACGTAGTGCAATAATTAAAATCGCTTTCATATTTATAGATTCGTTATTTAAATACAATTAAGTGAACTACAATAAAAGGTGACTTATTAAAAAGATACGATTACATACACGACTAGAAACACCAATTAATTAAATTAAAACTTGAAATAAATGTCAAAAGGAACATATGCTCTGACATAGTCTTACATTTATAATGTGAAAGTAGTTATTGGCAATTACCAAGGAAAGAACAATAAGAAGTACACGACATTATACAAATGGGAGTTGTGGGTAAAAAGTGGTCGGTTAAGTACTCTAAGAGCACATTTTTAGCGGAGACAACTGATTATTTACGCTTTACATATGCATAGACAAGAAGTAGACAAATTATAGACAATTACTAACTGACGCGTCTATGTAAATACAATTAGATGCGCTGCCATACAAGTTCGTTCTTTTTGCTTGGTGCAATTCGCGCTCGTAACGCAGTTGCAGAAAATCCATGCTTGTTATAATTCAATTATAACGTATGTCTAAAAATCGTAAAATTAAATTACTTAAACGTAATTAACATAATGACACACATATAATAAATTACTCTTTTTAATTCATACTGCAGTCTACAAGTTTAAATTGCTTTTATTATGTACAGAACCGCATTTGTGGCTGCTAAAATTATCGCTACATGTTTAATTGTTACTATTATCTAACAGGTACTTTTTAATTTTCTATTGTTACAAAATGAATTTATAGAAGTATTTTGACACTTTTCTATAATTTTTTTCGACTTTCTTTTGTACGTTTCCAATTGGTTATTAGTGTTATTACTATTTGTTACATTTTGTGTCTTTAAGTTTAATTTTACTATGTTGTCTTCTTTGCTTCTGACACAGCCACGTAATTTATTGTGGCTTTAAGTTTGTCTTTATATTGCATTTGCGTTACTATGACATCAAAGCTTGGAGTCGAGCCGAAGGCGAAGCCGCAATTCATATGAGTTGACAATGCACATTCCTTACGAATTATACACTATACTTTTTCTGCGACTATATATTTATATTATCTGTTAGTCTTAGAAAAATTGTAATAAAATTTTATTTAAATGCTTCTAAAATATATGGAGATTCTGTAAATTATTTATAGACAGATAATAAGTAGTTTTACGCATAGGTTGTTAGTATAGTGTAATATTGTATTGTCAAAGTGGCTTGAAAATTTTCACATGTGGTTTCTGCAAATTGAGGAACAATTTGCCTTGGCTAGAATTACAGCCAAGAAAGATTTCCAGATTAAGACTGAACTGAGTATTACAAGATCATCCTACATCAATTGTTTATCGCTGCTGCATATGGTTCCAAAACACATAAACGACTGAAGACTTTTGCTCGAAGAAGTGTAATTGTTACGACCGCGTCGTCAGATATGAGAGGAAACTAGCGAGCTTTCCTATTTTGCACGTATAGAGTGCCGCGCAACCTAATGTAAATATTAAAGCTATTTTTAGTTCCTGGTTCTCGCAAACCGAGTTTTCATTACACGTTAAGTGTGTTATTTAGTACCGCCTGTACCGTGGGTTTTACGACCCACTGTCCTAATAACAAGTCGGCAAATCAGTACTTACCTCGAGGGGCTCCTCCTTTCTTACTTTTTATTTCTGGACGATCTTTGCTGGCCAGTTCAGCACCTTGATAAGCAGCTATTGCACGCCCAGTTCATGGAGAAGGGAAATATAATGCTTAGATAGGCCCCTCCTTACTAAAGGAATCTAACATTGCTTTACGAAATAAGTCGACGCCCAATCTGTGCTTAAGCTAGTTCTGAAGCCACCAAAAGATTGAAACTAGTAGATAGAGCAACGAACAGCGGAGGTTTCCGGTTAAATTTTTTATTACGTTTGGATACTCGTGTTGCTGCCGAGCCACGTTTAACAAGTCATCGTCGCAGTTTACTTCGTTCTACAAAGCGGATTCCTCTGATATCTAGCAATGTTCGTAAGGTCTTCGCTCTTCTTTCATAAATGCACCAGTGCAAGTACTGGAATCAAGTACATTGCTGTAACTTTTATAGGTCTAAAGCGCAAAGGAACTCACATAGATCTTGAGCGTATTGGATTGCGTACGGCTACCACAAGATCTCTTTGCAGCTGGAAGGACAAGTCCCTCCTACCACACTTCTCTACAATAAAATTCTGTTTTTTCTTTTCATAACTAGGTCTCAATTTACTGGCACTAGTGAAACTCTCGGGTTCACAGCGTGCCTCAAGTTTGCTTCTGAAGGTTGAACAAAGCTTTGAAGTTGGAGCTAGGTCCAGATTTACCAGATTGGTAAAACCAATTGTGAGACAATGGTTCATAATTGTGCTTCCAGTCTCTATCCAAAACCAACTTCCAAAGTTGGGTAGAATATATATTGCTGTAAGGGCAACAGCCGCATGGTAAACTGCTCTAGCCCGTTTGGATTGTGCACCATTAAGTCCATAACCCGGACATGTTTCACTGCCGTAGAACACGATTACTACCACGTTAGGATACGGAACGTCTCGGCCGTTGACCAAACTCATGCTGAAATTTGGTGGAAACGTATCTGTTTTAAGGACATTACCACATTGTGGAATGTAGGCCAGTGTTAGCCATTTAGTTCAAGTCTATACATAGTACAGAGACTTTTCAAACGATTTTCAGAGGATTATATTTTTGCTACATTTACCTAGACGACATTTTTATTGCATTACGTTCATAGAAAAAACATGCGTTTCCGGATTCTTTCATCAATCTAAAATCTTGTTTCGGCTAAAAGCGAGGGATGAACCACCAAGGATGTATGGTGTACATTAAAAGGGAGATATGAGGATGTACGGAAGTGTATAGAGATGTACGGGGGTGTATAGGGATCGTCAAGGATGTACAGGGATATATGGGGATATACGAGGAGATATATGGGGATGTGCTAAGAAATACATGGGGATGTACGGGGAAATAACAAAACGAATATGCAGATACATGCGATAAAAGAGTGCGACTAACGTGATTCACATGCTCGTTCACCAATACAATTGTAATTTTTCAAAGAAAATTTCAGCAAAAAAACCATTACTTTCAGCTATCTTTTGATTTGGTGTTTATCAATCAAGTTTGACTAATTACATCAGTGGCGGCTGGTGGTCAATTCTCCATGAGCTTTCAGCAAATTTGCTGTGTTTGAATGTATAGCGTTTACATTAAGAATTTAAGAATATTTTTAATTGTAAATTAATGATAAAACAATTTTTAGTTTTTCTTATTGACCAAAGGACCTAATGGAAAAGCCGCCACTGAATTACACTCTCTTTTCTATAAACATCTTTGTTGAGATGAATGACTCTTGGTTTTTTGTCACACTATCGCGATTGTAGTATTATTTATTAAATTTCAGTAACAATTAAAGTATTTGTTTATGAATGATACCTACATTAATAAAAATAACTTTAAAGCTGTAAATAGCTACAAAGTTGGAGACCGTTGTAAAGTTGATTTTAAACCCGCGTAGTTTACGTAAAAGACCGTTTCGCCCTTTTGGGGGACATTAGTAGTACGAAACACGCTCTAACATATTTCCACAGTTGCATCGACAAATTTTATTAGTAGTTTTATAACCATATACAATAGGGATAACCAATAACAAAATTTGAAAGCGGTGTTATCTCGTGGTATAAGTTACTACGTATTTAAGATAACTTATTAATACACTACGAGATGACTATAAAATTTTGTTAATGGTAACTTTAAAAGTTATATAACGCTAATACGGCGCACGCCGCTCATTAGATGTTAACAGTCGGGTAATGTTATCACTTTATTAAAAAATGGACCGGACGTATGCAACCAAATTGTAAAACACCGTTTATAGTAATCGTAATTTCGGTTTGTGTTATCAATTTTCTTTTCAGATTTGTTTCTATATATGAACAATAACCTATTTTGCATCAATTTTTTAGCAGAATTTTCACAATACGTTTGTACCTTAAAAATAGTTGTTCATATTTAGCTTTATTTTCGCAGTGTTATTTATTTATTCACTTATTTTGACTGACCTACGTAACATTGCCTCATTTAAACATCTGTTAGTGCGCTGTCTTTGCAAATCAAATTGGAAAGCGCGTGCGTTCTTAGAATAACAATTTTATTTAGCTAACGCTGTATGTGACGTTATTTTGTATTTATTTTTATTTTTAATGTCAACAAATGACTGAGAAGACATGTGTAGAACAGTGAATTTATTTTGACATTTTTGCTTGTATTGATGTTTTGATTAACTACCTATTAATCAAATACGTACGCTGTACCTATTTACTACTTCCTAACCAATAAACATTTATTTGTTAATACTAAATTTTGGATATTGTTATCACGCACTTATTATTATCAGAAACCTGAATTTCCAACGTGATTCCATTAAGCGGCGTGCACTGTATAATGATAACGTAATGTCCTCTCTCACGGCATTAAACTACAAAAAGTAACTTTAAAAGTGTAACTATTTTTGTATAAAAAGCTATTTATCTATTAACGATAGGTGACATCGTCCAGGTTCCGTAACTACCATGATTAACTTCAAACTCAATTTCAACTTCGAGGGGTTGACCACCTAGTAAATATGGTGTACCGTTATTTGTAACTGTTGTAAGTATTTGGTAAATATTGTAAATATTTGGTGAGTATTTGGTAAATATTAGGTATAAGTATATATGGTTTACCAAGTTTTAGTCAGTGATCAACCCCTGTTATTGTCAGATACAAATCGATGGCAAATCGGTATCTAAATTTGAATGCAAAATTTGATACAGAAGATTCTTACTTAAACGCATTATCGAACGTATCGGTATATTTTGAGTGCTTTGAATTTTTCATGGATGTTACTTAGGAGTGCCGGAACAGCTAACAGTTTCGTGGTGTTCCATATTTACCCAGATGTTTGTATTTTTCATTTTGTTTTTATTAGTATGTCCAGGCTTATCTTTAACTAATCGAAACACTTCATTCACTGATTCACTATAGGAAAAAAGTGCGTGATAAGCAGCTGGTTAATATCATTGTTCCTCTTTTTTAATTATTTTGCTTTTTTGGTACTTATCAGATTTCTATTTAGACTGAGTTCCCTTGTCATTCATTGATTATCAAAATACAATTAAAAGTCAGAATTAGCTTTTATTTTAGGGCATTTTTACATCAAAATTTGTTTGTTAAATTGAAGTAGCATGTAGGAAAATATAGTGTATATAGGTAAATATTGGAGATGTACCGATATAGACAGGAAAATAAGGGAATGTACAAGGAAATATAGGGATGTACAAGAAAATATAAAAATGTGTAGGGAAATACGGGGATGTACAAGAAAATGCAAGGATGTGTGGGAAATATGGGGTGTACGGAAGAATATTGGAATGTATTTAGTATAAGAGGATGTATGGTGTACAAAAAAATGATGGTGGTTTCCCTCTCGGCTAAAAGTAACTTTTCAAAACCAGAAACCGCTAAACAATTACGTTTATTTTTGGAAATGGTCTCAACGATTTGTTTCAGGGTTTTAAAGGTTTAACAAAGCTTTTCTAGTTCAGCGAAACGGACATTGGATTCAACGCCTGTAAACAGAATCTCGCTTAAACCAGTGTTTAGATAATTTTGAATTGGGAGCGTCTCTAACCATTCTCATCCAAAAAAAGTATAAAATCTTACGACCTCGAACTACTAGTCATCTACTTTAGATTCAAACATTTCAAAGCATTAAACACGTTGTCAAAGAAAAACAATTTATAATTTTCACAGACAACAAGCCGACCATAATGTTTTGCCACGGCAGTATTGCTATTTAGATTTCATATTACAATTTTCCATTCACATTTGTCACATATTGGCATAAAAAACGTCGCAGATTTACTGTGTCGTGTCAGGATTGAAACGCCTCTAATTGATTTTGCCAAACTTGCCGAAACACAAATAAACGAAGATCTGCAAACGCATCTACGTCTTCAATAGAGAAGAATATTTAGAATTAAGTCATGTAAAACCGACTAACACATCAAAGTACAGTCCAGTTTAGAGAATATTGTGTGCAACTTTAAGTTGCACAAATTTTTATTAGTTTTTACTGTAGACAATTCTAAAATTTACAGACAAGTTTTTATCCATCTTGATGATCAATGTTTTCAGCACGCTGTTTAGAGAAATTTTCTTAATTCTCTAGTTGAGTTGTCTCTGCATTCTTACTTGCTATATCAGCTTTGTTTGAATTGTCTTGTGATTAAGGAAACAGATATCTTAAAGCGGAAACAAGTAGAAGAAGTTCTTCAAGTTTAACTGGAACTAACTGAGCTTTGTAGACTTGGCGGTTTTAGTTTGCAGAAATGGTTAAGCAATACCTCGTTGCTTATAATATTCCTCTTGTCTCAAATTCTTGATAAAGAATCTTTTTGTTTAGTATCAGCTTCAGAAGTGATTCACATAATTTTAGGCATTTAGGGAAACTTTAAACAATACGTTTCTTTCTATTTTTTTAGCATTGTAAAAATAAGCACCACAAAATTAGTGTCTTGTCTAATATAGTTGTTTGATCCCTTAGGATGAATATCTTTAGTCGTGTTTTCTGCTAAGTAGCTATTGCAAAGGTTTAGACAAGTGCAGCTTGATTGGGATGAACATATCTCTCTTATTTTATGCGCGTTTTAGACAGCCGAACAAAGGTCTTTAGTCTCAAGGTCACCACAATTTCTCGTTTAGAGTTGTGCGGTGCTATTTTGCTTGTTTGAAACTTGAATGGGTTATACCGCTGTTTGAAACAATATCCTACTGATTTAGTTCATCCTTGGACATAATTTTGTTCTGGTTGGGCATGAAACCTCATACCTTAAACACCTTTGGGGCACATCACATTGCAGAAATAAACCAGTCATTTCCCAAACCCTGTAGGAGGACATTTTTTAACAAATGACAGCCCAGCTGACTTCACTTCACACACCATTAGAAGGTGTACCCACTTACGCATATTTAAACTAAGTGAAGCACTTTTGTATTGCGTTCTTGTAGTTGAAAGGGTTAGTTTTCAAAAGAAATTTTTGGCATTGTTAACAGCAAACCTGTGCGTCGGTTTTTGGCGTTATTTGTTGCCTCATTAAGATTTTGAGAATGGGTGGTCATTTGTCAAATTCCGGTTTGTTGGGGTCAGCTAAGCATTCTTTGTTATTACCAAAAAATTGCCATCTAACTAAATTGATGGTGCAATACTATCATGTAATTTATCTAGAATTTTTGATTATTTCTGGACGCTCATTAATTAAGAAATGGGTGCGTAACTGTGCGATTTCTTTTAGATTTCATTCTAAATTACAGATACGTTAAAGAATCCTTTAATTGAAAATTAATTGACCAACCGTAAAATTGTCTGATGTTTTAACCCAGCTTTAAATCCTAATTATGGTGGATTATAGGAAGCGTGTGTGAAATCTGTTAAATACAGTTTTTTGGTGTGCGTTACGGTTTGTAATATAAAACGGTAACTGGTCCCGCAGCTGAAGCAGTTCGTTGCAGTTGTATTTGTTAAATTACATTCTATTTGCTACTGTCGGTGGAATTTGTGGCCTAATCATTTTTAAGTGCCTACAGCGAGTATTTGCCGTACCCATAAACACTTTAGTAGAAAATGGCAAAATTAATCACAAACTGTAATATCAAAAACCAAAAGAAGAAATAATTGATTGATCTTGTCCTGTGATTGCCAAAAACAAACGATTTATTCGCACGAATCGTTAAATATTTCCTAGTAAATAGCAAATTTTAGGCATAAAGTGAAAATTGTAGAGGCAAAGCTTTTCGTCACACTTTATATAATCAACAATCATGTACCTTTGTACCAGTTTTTTGCTCTTAATCATTCAGTTATCTTCGATTTAATTATTTAGTTACAACGCACTACTGCACTAACTGTTCAAGTTTTTTAAACACGTTTGGCATTTGTTATTGTAATTCTTTATAGATGAATGAAGAAACGCTTATTCTTGTCAATAGAATAACATTAAACAGATCATAATAATCATTTACATATACAGTTTACTTCTTCACATCTATAAAATATATCTGTAGGCGTAATTGATGTAAAAATAGATATGCAAATGTTTAATTAACGTTTTTATTAATTTTACAAAACATTACTATAATACGAAAACATTAGCATGATAGTAAACTAAAGGCTCAACCATATTAGAAACAAAATTTATAACACACTTAAGTGTTAATCGCACAATTAAAAGTAGAATTAAAAACTTCTATTTTCAAATTTAATCGAAAATGCTTTTAGTGTTGCATTATGAAAAAATAAGAATAAATTAATGGTTGAACTTGCAAAGTTAATTATATTTTAATAGATACTGTAGCAATCGTTCTGTTCATTAAAAATAAATAACGAAGTGGTCAGCACTTATTTTGGGTTATCGGAAAATTTAAATTATGTTTCAAAATCGACGCGGTAACCTACGTTATCAATTATATATTCTACGATTAACTTAGAATATAAATTTGTTAAATCACGAAATTAGTTAAAATTGCAATGGTTTTTAAGCAATTAAAAAGAAAATTTAGAAAAACCGTTATTTTATATCGTGTGAAATTTTTAATAAGTAAACTACAACTTATTTTTATATACATTTTTTTGAAAATTCAGTTCTGTACTTATTGAATTATGGAACAAATATTGTTGGAAAAAAATTAACTTAGATGACATAAAAAAAGAACTTTAGAGTTTGACTGCAGTACTTGGCTTGTTTGTGTTGATGAAATTAAACAAAAACTTTGAATAATAAATGCAATGTTATTAAACGATATTTGCGTCATAAATTCTTTTATGTTTTGCTCGTCGATTTATGCACAAGTCGAAAGAATATTAAATCAAATTTAAAATTTTACGGATGAGTGCGAAAAATTAACAATGTTGAAGTGGTAGATTTTATTACTTGCAAAAGTAGATTTAATTTGTGTGCTAAAGTTATCGCACCAAGATGCATATATCATATACTTCAGAGCAAAATTTTATGATTGCGTTACTTAATGTAGTTGAGAAAATGACTAAGACAAGTTAATTTTACTTTACTAAAATTCCAGCTTTTGGAGTAAAGATATTATTTATGACGTCATTAGTTTTGGCACAAAGGCGTTATTACGCTCTTTATGTTTTTTACTTTACACGAGTTTTTATTACCACGGTGTAGTTAATTAAATTTGTTTTAACAGATTCTTAAGCAAATAATACAAAATTTCTTAATAAGCAACATGTAGATATCACTTAAAAAACTATCAAAAGTACTTCAGACAATGTAAAAATCTTCAAAATCATTGCCTGACAATATTCAATGCAGTGAAACGAATCGTATGTTCTCTCAATTTAAAAAGTTGTTTTATTTATTTGAATGTTGTAGTCCAATATTTTTCTTTTTTAGTAGAGTATTGAATGCTTCAATAGTCTTATCACCTTCAATAATTTTTTTGTCAGTTTTACTAAGATCTGGTTTTATAAACTCTTTTAACAGTTCTTTTTTAAAAAATAGAGCGGAGCAAAGCTTGTTGTTCACTATTAATGTCATCGTCAATCGTAATAAATATATAATGGTAAAACTAATTTTTAAAACCAGAAAGTGTAACAAAAATTAAAGAAAGCAAAAAAGAGTTTAAAAAAGCAATAGATGGATGTGACAGAAAAGTACTAAATGAATACAAATGATGCTAGAAGTGAAACTACAACAATGATGAAGAAGACAAGTAGATAACGTGAGAAGAATTACGGGAAGAGATTAAAAAAAAATTTGTTAAAGCGATAAAAGACTTAAAATTGGAAATAGCAGAAAATATAATTGCAAAGACAAAAATCTCTGGAACTTTAGATATTCCACTTTAGTCTATTTAAAGCGTTTATTGAGAACCTAATAAATTATCAGTGAGCTATCAAATCAGATGACTCAAATCACTAATGTAATTTTTGTGGTTCTGAAACTCCATAACATACAAAAATTTTCATCTTACTTTTTTCAATCATAAATAACTATCATCATCAAAAAGCAGGATAAAATAATATGCGAATGTAACGTTTTTTTCTCTTCTGAATGTGCCTATCCGTTCCGGATGTTGGCGACAAGCAAGGCAATTTAAATTTTACTGATTACTGTTCTAAACAGTCCTTGTGCAGATATAAAAAACTAAAATCCAAGGATTTTAAACCAGGAGATTTTGCGGCTTTCAGGTCTGTTTCTGCTTAGAAACTTTCCTGGCGGTATCAACTGGAGCAGGCCTTACCTCTTTTGGCGGTAGTCTTAGTTTTTTATGTGTAAATTAAAATCTCTGCTTTTAAATAGATTTCCCATTTTAGTTCTTACTTTTTCTATGCGACATTTTATTTCTACCGAGTAATAATCGTAGTACCCAAATATGTGTAATTAGTTACTATCTCGATTTGTTGATTGTTAATTACCAGTTGGCACGACTGTGTGTTAAGATTACTAATTACCATAAACTCGTTTTTTTCTATATTAAGAGAAAATCTGTACTTAGAGTTAGCGTTTAATCAATTCTTGGAGACCCTCAAGAGAATAAGCAAACACAACGTTATCGTCCACGTAGCCTATATTGTTCAATCTTTCTCCATTGATTAACGCTTTAGTTTTTTTAATTACTAAAAAAATCTTTAAAAACGTTGTTTCAGTACTGACGCTTGGATGGTTTTGTGCAAGTACTTTTCGGCCCTGTCGTGTAAAGCATAACCGTTTCGGCGCTATATATTTAGCTAATCCACGTTTTTGTAAGTTTGCAAAGTTATTAACTGTTTTGTGGAAGTGATCAAGAATAGGAAGAAGTAACAGTATCATAACATAAAGATTCTTAAATTGTGCGAAATTGCGACCTAAAGATGCAGGAAATACTGGAAGAGATAAGATAGATACAGCCAAAAACAATCAAATAGAATTCAACGATGAAAATAGACAAATAAGAATAGAAAACCAACATGTTAGAAATAAGTTAACACAACAAGAAAAAAAAATTGAAGAAAAAGGAAATAATGAAAAGAAATATTAATGTACACAGAGCAGAAAAACAAGATAATAAGAAAGACAATTAATAATTATTTTACTAGATATACATATCAATAGAAATAGAAGACAAAGTGGTAGCAATTAGAAGAATTGGAAGAAAAATTAATGGGATATGTAGACGAAATCTAACAAAACTAAAAACCAGGTCAAGAAAATTTAACATATTAAAAACAGAAAAACCTAAAGGAACAAAAATTTACAAAGAAGTAGATTACACAAAGAAATTACAAGAACAAAAAATTATAGCAAAGAATTAAAAAATAAAGGAAATCACGTGCAATCATGCATAACAAATTAATAGCAAACGGTGATGCCTTCATGCTAAAGCAGTTAAAATTAAATAATCCATTACAGATTGATGAAGAAAAATAAGAGAAAAACAAGAATTGACAAATATCAAATTTAAATAGTTCCAAAGCAACAAAAAACGCGTATACAGAGAAAGAATCATTCAAAGAAAAGAAGAACGATGAGTCAGAGATTACCAGAAACTTATGGAGAAGAAAAAACGAGACAAAAACAAGTTAAAATCGCTAACACCAACAACAACAAGGAACTAATCATCTAATAAAATATAGAAAGTAACAAAGACGACGCAAGCAAATAAGAAAGCAAATATTGAATAAAAATAAAAAATGCAAATAAAACAATTAGGAAAAATAGACCGGTAAAGAAGAAAGAATGAATTTGTTAGAAATAAGCGCTTATAAAAGAAGTCAAAACATCGAAGAAAAAAGTAAAAACACAGAAGAATATAGAGACATGGAACATAACACTACTCACTGCCAAGGATGTTAGGCATTTGATAAAATGAAAAAATTAAATATACGGATAATGGGAAGAAAAAATAGTAGACGAGTTGTATAATAAAATTACAACAAACACTAAATAAAACATAAGAAAAAGATGAAGGAATATTTATAATAGAAAATTCAAACGCCTGAGTAAAAAGCGACATAATGCAAGAACGGGAAAAGTGGGCAAATACGTAGAATAACGACTAAACAGAAACGTAAAGAAATCGTTAAAACTTTGTTGTTGTTAGAAGATTAAAACGCCGAAAACATCACAGACTCTATAGTGTATACAGAAGATTTAGATGAAGAAGTAAAGCAGATAAAAACACTGAGAAAAGCAGAATTTAACACACAACATAGATTACTAATAGCAAAAACACAGAATACAGACAGTAATTAAAAACGGAAGAAATACTGTAGAGTAAATTAGTAGATTAAAACATCAACAGTAGAAGAAGGAATATCAATTAAAGACCAACTTGAAATTTAAAAGACGAGGAGCTAAATAAAAATAGACCTATGATGAAAAATGGGAAATCATAAAAAAAATAACCAAAACAGCAAAAAACTTTTACGGGAAACAAAATGTAACAAAAATTACAAAAACGACAAGTTGGTCGATACAGGTAATAAAAAATTTAAAAAAAAAAAGATAAAGCTGGGAAACAATATAGCACAACCAAATTAGTTGAAAATAAAGAGGAATTAATAAGGAATAGAAACACAGTAAAAAAGGTAGAAAAATCAACAAAACAAAGAAAAGGGAGAAGTTTAGAAGAGAATTAAACGATTCATATAAGACAAATAACGTGATGTGCTAAAACAAAATTAAACCGCTTAACAAACAAAAAAAATTAAAAGAATAAGAGGCAAAACTAAAATACTACAGCTAGATACACCGTATATATTGGAAGCATGGAAAGAATATTAGACAGAAAAGTTTGACATAAAAGAAGCAAATAGAGTAAAAAAGCCCTATATAAGAAGAGGAAGATAAAGAAAAGAACGACAAGAAAATAACGTAAAAATAGAAAAACTTGACAAAGGTATTCAAAAACTAAAAACAAGCAAGGTGATATTATAGCAGAGAAAAATAATAAAATTCCTACAGAATGGGAATTTGCATAATATTACCAATTTATAAAAAAAAAGAGATGTAACGAAATGTCTAGCGCTAGTGACAAGCAAAGCTTACACAAGAATTGTAGGAGAAAGGATACGACAACAGTAATAGGAAACAGAAATCTAAGCTTCATAAAAATTTACTGCTTAATGTATGCGTACTAAGAGTAATAATTGCAGACAACTACACTACAGCGTAAAGACTAATTATTGTATACGCGGAAGAAGTAAACAAAATCAAAATTGAAATTAACATAAATAAGACAAAAATAATAATTATAAACAAAAAACGACAACTGGTAAAATGTCAAAAAAAGAAGTAGAAACCCAAAAACACGGTTAATAATATACAACATAAAAGCATTTGCGACATTACTATATGGAAGCAACGGAAAAATGATATATTTGAGAAAACCAGTAAGAAAAACAAAGCTAGACCAAATAAGAAATAATAAATAAGTTAAATCAAGGACCGGTTGTAGAAAAAATAGAAAGAATTAGGATAGTATGAACATATAACAAGAACGAAGAAAATTCTAGAAACAAAACGACACAAAAAAAGTGGTAGACCGCAGAAAATATGAATGCAAAAGATAAGCAAACAAAACTTAAAAAAACTGAAACTTTCGCGACAGATTTGAAAAAAATAGACAATGTGGCGAAAAGAAGCACAAACAAATCCAATGCCCGAAAAGGCATAAGGTGTATAAAAAGAAAGAGAGAATCTTTACTGGTAATTGTTATAACGAAAAAATAGTTATTTACATCACTAGTCTAGAAAGTGCTATTTTGCGAGTATGAGCATATTTGTATACTCGCAAGATACTTTCAGGACGTGTGATACACAACATTTTTGTACGAACTTTTTAGTACGAATTTGTTAAAAAGTATTGATTTTGAATAAAACTTAATAACATGATATGTTGACTACACTTTACCGGCTTAGGCATCGATAAAATCAATTGTTTACGAACACAAAATATTTTTGTTCAATATGGTTTTTTCCATTGGTTGATATCTTCGTAAAATTTAATTTTTGTTGCTGTGGTTTTCTTGACATGTAACAATTCCAGTGTCAATTGAAAATTAATGTCAGTGTCAAAGCATATAGAAATGTCTCAGAAGCCAGAAGGCTTTATGAAGCAAGATTTCGAAATAGAAGAGTGGATCGTCATTCAAGAGAGACAAGTAAAAACTAAAATGTTTTATTTTTTACTTGTATTTATTGGAGAATAGAGGTTTAATACAATTTTAGAAAAATTTAGCAAAATTAGCTACAATTGTGGAAATCAAATCAATCGCGGCGAAGGTGTAGAAGAAAATATCTAAAATGCCGTAGAAACAGTTACTTCTACAAGTATCTAAAAATTAACTGTCCTGTTTGATTGTCCAAAATAGACGGTCTCTAAAATCCTTAAAGTTACATCTGTACCTCCTTCAAAAATGGATTTTAGATCGACACAGACATGATCCAAAGTTCATTGGTTCAGTTCTTTTTATGAAAAAAACTTGATTTTCTAAAAAAGACGTGAACTCCCAGAATTAGCATTTATAAACAGAGGAAAATTTATATGCTTCTATTATAACGCATCACCAGCATCCATTTGAATTCACCAATGTGTGGACCAGAATAATTGGGTAACATCTAATTGGATCATTTGTATTGCCAAGGAGGTTAACTGAAGCATTTTATTTAGAATGTCTTTAAAACAATTTGTCAGAATTGTTAGAAGATTTACATCTGGCAATACGACGTGGTGTGTTGTTTATGCATGATGAGGCTCCACCACATTTTAGTCTAGTAGTTAGAAAACACCTAAACAAGATCTTCGAAAATCGATTGATAGAAAAAGGAATACCAGTGGCTTGGCCTTCTCAATCACCTGACTTAAATGCATTAGATTTTTGTAGTCGGGTTACTTTAAAATTTTAGTATATGCTAATCTAATAAATAATTGAGAAAACTTATTAGAAATGATTAATTTCCATTGTCGCAAAATAAGGACTAATGTTGAGGCATTGTGGAGGTTCAAAAAATCTTAAAAATGCAAATGCAAAATCAAAAGTGAGGAGTGAAGAAATGAAAAAAAATGTATGATATTAATTGATTAGTGATAATTATCATATTCAAATTTTATATTTTTAACTTACGCCACATTTTATTTATATTTAAAAAAATGTTTGAGAGGGTTGCAACTTAAAATAACCACAACAATTGTTATCAATTTTGTCAAATTTTTGTTAAAACTGGATTTCTATAAATTATTGTTTTTGTATATACTTGTTCAATTTAAACGATTTCTTCAAGCTGAAATGAAAGAAATTTCTACAAAAAATTTTTATACGATTCATTTTTAAATAATAAAAAAAAGATTTCTATATTAAACAGAGATGCATAGCTTACATGCACGAGGGAATTCGCATATGCGGCGCGCAATTTGACCAGCTTGTTTAGTCTTAAAATGAGTTTTAACATCACTATAGAGCGGCATACATACATGCCACGGCATTAAAAATATAAATATAGTATTTATGTACAGAAAAAATTGGTTTTAATTGTTTTTAAAAAGAATAATTATTTAATGTGTTCTAAATTCATCGTCATCAATTAATTCCTTACTTAGATAATCGTAATCGCTATCATGATCATGTAAATTGATAGTTAAAGGTGTACCTCAATATTTAATAAAATTTCATTTTCTATGTACTGTTCTTCTATTTTCTTAGGATGCTCCACACAATTGAGAAAAACGGTTTTAAGGATATTTTACATTGTTGATTTGAAAAGATCCAAAACATCCTTTATTGTGAACGTAGAATTTAATTTTGCTATCATATTTTTAACATAAGCCCATATCGCATCTATAGGATTAAATTCACAGTGTGCTGTGTGATGTCGGGATAGTTTTAAGAGTACAGATCTTGTTAATGAATTAGACTCGACAACCCCTTTTTGTAATGATATTTGTCTATTTTGAAAATGTCAGCTTTTCTCCATGAAGTTGTGGGATTGCGGAATTTAGGATCTAACATTATTGACTTATCAGCAATGAACGTTAACACAAATCTAATACATTTCTCACAGTTGTGTTTGTTCATTTCGTCGTGGTAATCAGCAGAACCTTTTTTGCCAATAAAGCATTTCATACACATTTCCAAAAAACCATCTGCATTACCAATAAGTAACGATCACTCGTTATACTGAACCGGAAGGTTATTTGATTCCACCTCTAAACCCATTAACTGCTTAAATAGTTTCTCTATATTCAAAAAAATTGGCACAAACCTCTAGTGCCACTGTTTTCACCCAATCACATTTTCAAAAATGGTTAGCACTATACCGTGTCTTCCCAACTCTTGCAAATATTGAGACCTTTTGCAGTTATATTATTGTTTTGCATGAGAATAGATTTACACACAGTACAAACTTGAGAAAAATCAGAAGTAATTCTACAATACTTGGGAAACTTTTTTCCATATAGAACTGCAAGATATGTCTTCTGATAATTGATGCTATAACAATCGTAATATGTTGGTAGTTGGATTCACTAACCGCGAAAATTCGAAAAATGTATCGAATCATACCCGATTGTAATCCACTAAGGAATATAGTAAAAAGTAACTATATCAGTACAATTACAAAAATTACCACCAGAGAGAACCAGTGTACGGCCGTTTCACCCTTTTGCGGATCATCAGCACTGGGAAATACTCTCTGATGTATTTCCACAATTATACTGACATATTTCTGTAGTGGCGTCGATCACAACACTTTTATATGTGTTTTCTGATAATGTTTTTTAAGAAATCGTCAATTTCAATTTGTTTCTTTGTTTAAATCTCGACACTGTTTTAACACTGCTTTCACTTATTCCCAAACATTCGGCAATACGTTTTGTCACTTGATTCACAATTATTTATTTTAATCCATTCTGCTTTTCATTTTCAAAAAAAAATCTTGCTGTCAGTACTAGTTGTTTGAACTCGGCGAACATATACGACGTATTGCACTTACTCGTTTATTATTATTTTTCATTTAAAAATTTTTGTTTATACAACTGTAACCTACAAAAGGTTTTTACGGTTTTTTTTCACTATTTTTTATTTAAACAAATAAAAATAATAAATATTATTGTTATTAACATACTGAAAAACTATTAATATCAAATTAATAAACCGAAAAACATTTTTATTATATTGGTTGGCGATTGCCGCTTCACACCACATGACGACATAAACATTACATTATCTCTTCTCTGTGTAGCCAGCTAAATTTCAACCCTGTTGCACTTCAATATTTTAAAACTTATAATTTGGAAAATAATCGAAAATTTTGTTTATTTAATTGAAAAATATTCTACCGTAGTTTTCAATTGATATGTTTAATTACTTTAAAAACATTTGTTATAATAACGAAGTTATTGTACTTTACTGTCATGGTTGATACTCCAAACAATATTTGAAATACGTCATTTCAAAAATCAACAGTTCAAATTTTATTAAAATAGGTAAAATCAGTGGAACGCACACGTTGTTGCTATGAACTAAGATGTTTTACCAAAAAAATAAAAACGCTATAGAGACCACCTAAGCGATACGCGAAAATTGCATATCTTCATCAATCGAACCATCAGCAAATTACAAAAAGTAGTTTAAGCATCAGTCCAAGACCAAAATATAAAAAATAAACGTTGTATTTACACATGAAAAAACATAAAATTTGTTATCTGTGTAGCTTAATCTATACTAAAATTCGCGAAAATTTAGTCGTTGCAAATCTTTTACACTCATCTCATTAACTATACATTCACACGCATATAAATTTTTGATTTATTACAATACTTATAAAAAAAATTCTTGTGTGGTTTAACTATGCGATGGTAGCAGCATTAAAAACATTAGCACACGCCATATATATACTTGAAACAATAATTTTACATACTAATTTAATTTTTATAAGGTTTTTATTGTAATTAATGTAAATTCTTCAAACTTACTTAAGATTCTTATAATTGTTTGTTAACACAAAAAATGAACAGCTGCTAGATGACTTATTTATAGTATGTTTATAGCTTCCTTTTTTTATGTAATATTTATATACTCGTTGCTTGTCTTATCTAAACGTAAAGTATCAATAACGAATCAATTTCGATTTCATTTTAAGTGTTGTTAATTGCAGACAAAACACCGTTAATTAGTATTTGTTAAATTTAGGTACTTACGGTTTTACGTGATTTTGGTATCGACAATTTTTTCTTTATACTTGGTTTGGTCACAGCAATTGCACGTATTGGCAATGCGTTTACTAATGACTAGCGCATGCCAAAGAGCTTATATAAATTACAATTTGTAAACATACATTATTCTGCTAATGACGATTAGATTAATGAACGTAGTAATATCAAAAACAATGGAACCATTTTAAATTTCTGAGAAGTCTGAAGAAACATTCATTTTGGAGATTTCATCAAATAAATATTTAGTCATTGGCGATAGTGCAAGGAGTAATACTTATAGGTCGATAAGAATAATGAATAATAATAGTACCTTGGTAACATGCTTTATTGTCTATACCTAAAACGTTTTATCTTTTACAATACCAGTATTTTAAAACAGCGAATTTTTTATATTTCAATCTAACAATATAAAAATATCAAATTTATTGGCAAGGTTTTTGTAATTTCGAAGTTTGCAATGGTAACTATTAAATGAAACAAAAAATAAATAAAACCAATAATTACATAATTTTCAGAGTTGTATTTACAAGTATATTAGACTTCTTACTATCGGAGTAAAAAGTTTTGACCTTTTAGTTTGAAGTCTTATATGTCAAATCAATTTTTTGCTGTGCCGTAGGTTACGGTGTTATATATTTGAAGTGGTTCTATGCGATCGTAACGTCAAACGGTTGTTTGAACAGGCCTGTGCTCATCAGTGACTAGTATTTGGCAATACATCTTTTCTATGTACGCCAATACCGCAAAAACATGCTGTTTAAAACGCAAAAGTATTGAAAAGATGCCTGACTGTACTACAGAACCAACATTTTGAACGTCATTTAATGAGACACCCATGGAAATCTGTGCACTCCTATCGAAAGAGACTCTTCATTTAGTTATAAAATGTTCTTCCTTGATCACTCCATGATGCGGTAAAAAGAATATGTTTTGTGCTTGTTGCTCAGAAACAAACTTCTCGGAAGAATTACGCAATTATTGCATTCTAAGTCATCTTCGAGAGAACCTTTTCTGACGATATTTCTTCTAACTCCCAAAAACTGTAAGTCGCAAAATGTTGCAAGATTACAAGAGATACTTTGGAAACTTAAATTAGCAGATATGGGACCGGAGACAATCCATCCAAAATGAGTGCTGTGCAATATAGGTTTTACCGGACCCAAACGAATTTGGCGATATCGGCAAGAATAATATCTCCCGGAATCTTGCAACCATCAAAATCAACTTCAATACCTGGCATCGTGCTTGAAATTTTCAAAACTACAGAACAACTCGTTGTTAGACCATAACTCGGACATTGCAGTGAGATGGATACCAATGTGCACATTTGACGTTCCACATAACACGTTTTGCTCTAGTATTTCAAATCTAATCAAACGTTTTTTTAACCTACCTTAAACTTTTACCTTATTCATCGCGTATCTGAATGTATTAAACAAATGCAGAAGCCACGGCAAAAACCAAACATCACTTAATAATTTCAACTAAAATGTTAAATGAATTACAGAATTAGCTAATTAAAGGAACTACGTTAGGAACGAAAAAACAACTTACTATATAATTTTTGAATTATTCTTCTTCCAACAAATGTGGTTTTTCTACTAAAGGCAAAAACTTCCTTTTTATAAGTTGCAATGGCAGTAAAACGACATTCAATTTTTCTTAAATCTTCGATAACTGCAATCGTTCGGCTCGAAGGACCAATGTTTCAAGTTTGTTGAAGAACCAAATTTAAAAAAATTAATGAAATTAGTGTCGTAACTAAAATAAACAGATTTTTACAAACATTTCAACTGAAAAACTGTTGCCGTGTACATCGTTAATTTATCAACAGAAGAGCAACTTTTTAAATCAAAAACTAATTAAACAAAATAATTTTTCCGCTAAAAATTAATGCAAAAAAGGCAGCATACACGCAAGGTAATTAAACGCAAACATTGATTTTAAAGTCAGAGTTAGAACTTTTTACTCCGATAGTAGACTATAAATAGGCTTTAGACAGTCATGGGCCAACGCACGAGCTCCAAAAATGCCAAAACGGATCTTAATAGATACACTAACTTCATTCACCAGATTTACAGCGGACGTAGTGTTAGACAAGGAGATGCAATGTCTGTTAAACTATTTACTCTCATCTTAGATAATACTTTAAGATAGGTAAATTGAAATAGCAATGCAATGCAAATAGAAAATATCTTAACCATTGAAGGTTTGCCGACAATGTGGTGGTTTTTGTTTTATAGAAAGTGTCAATGAGGCTACGAAACAATATCTGATAAAAAATAAAAACGATAACATAGATAAAAAAGTAACGTAAAGTTAACCAAAGAATTATAGAGGAATAATTGAATCAGAGCAGGAGCAAAAGTGGTGGACGTAATCTACAGAGCAGTAAGTCTCAATTGAGCTGGATAAGAAACAGGAAGAAATAGATTTCAAGATGCAACAAGCTTTTTTGCAATGACTATTGTTTTTTTTTTGAGAAAACATCGTTTAGCAATAACTACTTCTTTGCTCACTAAGTGCGTGATTTTTCTGCTTCCTCTATATTTAAGGATGCTTCCAGTTCAATTTCTTAGTCGTTTAGAAAATCTTAAACCTTGTGTGATAACTAATGTATACTCAGCTCAGACGATTTTCCGTTTGGTAGGTGTATTGGCGTTGACACAAAATGATTTGGTCTAGGTGTATTATTGTTGCTTTAGTTTACGTATTCACATTTTTTTTGTTAATTATGTGGCACATACTTTTAAACTATATTTCTTCTTCTTCTTATAAGGCTTGTTACGTCCAGAATTACGTATAAGCCTTCTTCTTTGAGCATCATCTATCCATTTTAGTCCTGTGACCGTTTTGATGTCATACCTCGTGTAATTGACCTCTCTCGTCCTCATCTTCCGTTTCATAGCCTCCATTTAATGATTTACCGTTGTCTGTTGTTCTGGCAACATGTCTAGCATATTTCCATTTTAAGCTTGTTAGTGTTTGTATTATATCGATGATTTTGGTTCATTGTCTGATACAATCATTTTTCTTTTTGTCTTTTAGTGATATCCTCAGTAGAAATCTCTCCATTCCTCTTTGTGCTACTTGTAATTGTCGCATTATAATTTATGTGAGAGTAGGGCTTATTGACTGGAAGTTTTTCATGCATGTACTTGAGTAGTGTTAACAGTATAGCATTGTTCTACTTTTTAGAAATATCCTATTTTTGTAGGCATATGTTATATATCTGTTTCAACTTTGGTAGCACTATTGATTCTGATCCCACGTTGTTATTGTTGCGGGGGGTTTGTTGATTTTTGTATCATATAGGTCTCGATAATGTCTCTCAGCAATTCTTAATATTTCTGTTCTGTTTTCTTATCTCTCTGCCATTTTCATTCATCAGTGCCAGGGTTTGATGTTTTTCTTCTCTATCAGGCATTTCAAATTTGGTTTTCTTCTATTACATTATCTGTCTATATTTATCTTCGAGATCTTTGCGGATGATTTTTTTTTGCTTTATTTCGTGTTTGTCTATATTGCTCTGTTGCATATTATCCTGTGTGATAGAGTATTTTTTTTCTATTCTTCTTTGTCTTTTCTTTGATATTTTACTTTCTTGTGTTGTTTTTTTTTTAATTTTTATTAAAGCTTCAGTTAGTGCTGTTGTGAGGTTATTTGCTATTTTATTATAGTCTTTGTCGTTTTCTGATTAGATCAAATATTACTGTACCTTTTCTTTATAAGAATCCTCGTATTTTTCGTAGCTTTTCTGACTCTATTAAATTTTTGGTTTTTTGATTGTATTTTTTCCTAATTTGTGTTTTTCGAATGATTGCTGTTGTTTCGAATGCTGTTTGTGTTGAATGCATTTAGGGTTGTGACGTCTTTTATTATGTCTTTGGATGACGTAGAATAAAGCCAATTTTACTTCTAGGAAGTTCATAAGCAAGTCTCCTCTTGGATTCCGTACGCCGAGACAACAGTTTCCTATAGTATATTCTTAACTTTGTTCTTGTCTTTGTACTTATACGGCTTTGCAATTCTCCATGGCTGTGTCTTATTTAAATTTGTTTTTTGTATGCTTTCGTATCAGAGTTCTGCTTCCTCTTTGTCATGCGTCAATCAATTCTATCTAAGACTTTTTTCATCCATCCTACATAAAGGAACAGGTTTTTGTTAATAAAAAAACATTTCCTCTTTGGTTTCCTTTGTCGTGTCCCATGTAGAAAAAAGCATTTCTTGATTTTAATACGATTAAACCTTCTCGTTGTCTTCGGAATTCTGGCGGATTAATTATGCTCCATTTCGTTTTCTTTGTTTCTCCAGATGGTAGAACTGTGCATCACTTCTCATGGTTTTGTAGTTTTATGTCGTAATTATGAATTTCGTTTGTTGCTTCACCATTTTCTTCTCGTGTGACATTGTCGCGTTTAAGCGTAATCTTCATCTAACAGTGTAGACAATTCGCTGTCGTCAAATTTTTCCCACGTTTTCTGTTTCGATGCAATTCTGCTGTAGGTTTTTTTAAATGGTAACGGAAAATCAATGCATACGCAATCCTTTCCTGGTTTATTTGTGGAATCTTTTCTGATCGCATGTTGACTGACCTTGTATTTGTTATTGTTGCAGGGGGGGGGTTTGATTTTTGTATCATATAGGTTTCCATAATGTCTCAGCAATTCTTAATATTTCTGTTCTGTTTTCTTATCTCTCTGCCATTTTCATTCATCAGTGCCAGGGTTTGATGTTTTTCTTCTCTCTCAGGCATTTCAGATTTCGGTTTTCTTCTATTACATTATCTGTCTATATTTATCTTCGAGATCTTTGTGGATGATTTTTTTGCTTTCGTGTTTGTCTATATTGCTCTGTTGCATATTATCCTGTGCGATAGAGTATTTTTCTTTTTCTATTTTTCTTCGTCTTTTCTTTGATATTTTACTTTCTTGTGTTGTTTTTTTTTTAAATTTTAATTGAAGCTTCAGTTAATGCTGTTGTGAGGTTATTTGCTATTTTATTATAGCCTTTGTCGTTTTCTGATTAGATCAAATATTACTGTACCTTTTCCTTATAAGAATCCTTGTAGTTTTCGTAGCTTTCATGCCTCTATTAAAATTTTGGTTCTTTGATTGTATTTTTTCCTAATTTGTGTTTTTCGAATGATTGCTGTTGTTTCGAATGCTGTTTGTGTTGAATGCATTTAGGGTTAGGACGTCTTTCATTATGTCTTTGGATGACGATAGAATAAAGCCAATTTTACTTCTAGGAAGTTCATAAGCAAGTCTCCTCTTGGATTCCGTACGCCGAGGCCATAGTTTCCTATATATTCTTAACTTTGTTCTTGTCTTGGTACTTATACGGCTTTGAAATTCCCCATAGCTGTGTCTTATTTAAATTTGTTTTTTGTATGCTTTCGTATCAGAGTTTTGCTTCCTCTTCGTCATGCGTCGATCAATTCTATCTAAGACTCTTTTCATGCACCCTACATAAAGTAACAGGTTTTTGTTAATAAAAAATATTTCCTCTTTGATTTCCTTTGTCGTGTCCCATGTAGAAAAGAGCATTTCTTGATTTTAATACGATTAAACCTTCTCGTTGTCTTCGGAATTCTGGCGGATTAATTATGCTCCATTTCGTTTTCTTTGTTTCTCCAGATGGTAGAACTGTGCATCACTTCTCATGGTTTTGTAGTTTTATGTCGTAATTATGAATTTCGTTTGTTGCTTCACCATTTTCTTCTCGTGTGACATTGTCGCGTTTAAGCGTAATCTTCATCTAACAGTGTAGACAATTCGCTGTCGTCAAATTTTTCCCACGTTTTCTGTTTCGATGCAATTCTGCTGTAGGTTTTTTTAAATGGCAACGGAAAATCAATGCATACGCAATTTCTTCCTTGTTTATTGTTGGAATCTCTTCTGATCGCACGTTGACTAACCTTGTATTTGTTATTGTTGCGAAGGGGTTTGTTGATTTTTGTATCATATAGGTCTCCATAATGTCTCAGCAATTCTTAATATTTCTGTTCTGTTTTCTTATTTCTCTGCCATTTTCATTTTTTAGTGCCAGGGATTGATGTTTTTCTTCTCTCTCAGGAATTTCATATTTTTGTTTTCTTTTATTACATTATCCATCTGTCTATATTTATCTTCGAGATCTTTGCGGATCTTGTTTTTTGCTTTTTTTTGGTGTTTGTCTATATTACTCTGTTGCATATTATCCTGTGCGATAGAGTAGTTTTCTTTTTCAATTTTTCTTCGTCTTTTCTTTGATATTTTACTTTCTTGTGTTGTTTCTTTAAAATTTGTATTGAAGCTTTAGTTAGTGCTGTTGTGAGGTTATCTGCTATTGTATTATAGTATTTGTCGTTTTCTGATTAGATCAAATATTACCGTACCTTTTCCGTATAAGTTTCCTTGTTTTGTCGTAGCTTTTCTGTCTCTAATAAATTTTTGTTTCTTTGATTGTATTTTTTCTTAAGTAGTGTCTTTCGAATGATTGTTTGTGTTCTAATCATTCTATGATTGCTGCTTGTGTTGAATGTATTTAATGTTGTGACGTCTTTTATTATGTCTTTGGATGACGATAAAATAAAGCCAATTTAGTTCTAAGAAGTTCATAAGCATGTCTCCTCTTGCAATCCGTGCGCCGAGGCTTTGTTCTTGGTTTTGCACTTATGTTTTGAAATTCTCCATGGCTGTGTTTTCTTCAAATTTGTTTTCTTTTTTTGTTTTTTGTATGTTTTCGTATCAGAGCTCTGTCTCCTTTTCGTCATGCGTCGATCAATTCTATCTAAGACTCCTTTCATGCATTCTACATAAAGTAGCAGGTTTTTGTTAATAACAAAACAGTTCCTCTTTGGTTTCCTTTGTAGTGTCCCGTGTACAAAAGAGCATTTTTTGATTTTAATATGATTAACCTTGTCTTCAGACTTCTGGCGGACCAATTACGCTCCATTTTGTTTTCTTTATTTCATTCTCCAGATGGTAGAACTTTGGATCACTTCTCATGGTTTTGTAGTTCTTATCGTGTGACATTGTCGCGTTTAAGCGTCATCTTTATCTAACAGTACTTACAATTCGCTGTCGTCAAATTTTTCCCACGTTTTCTGTTTCTCACGTCAAATACGCTTTTTATTATTTTTTTAAACCACTAAACTTTACCAAGACAATACTGAACGTATGCTTCTACAAGCATTCGATTTGATTCTGCTGTAGGTTTTTTTAAATGGTAACAGAAAATCAATGTTGGCCGCAAACTATAGTTTATAGGCACAAAATTCGACGCTATTTAAAACTATGTGTACGAAACTTGTATTGTTGTAAGTTAAAAAAATTTTTGGAGTGTCAAAACAAAAAAATGGCGCTAATTACGCTTTTTGACGGTAACTACAATAAGGCCATTTATGAGCAAACTCCTGTTTCATGTTTACATACTTTAATATTTACTATAGGAATATAAGGATACTGGGCCCCGCTCCGTCCTTGTGGCCAAGTACTTTGTATTTTTTATTAATCATTTTATTGTTGTACTAAGCAGAAATTTTTTTTACTTAGTACGTAGTCTTCTGATTGTCTTATACAAAAATACAAGATCAATTGTAGGGCAGTAGGAGAGATGCTATACGATGACGTAAGTTTATTTACTAGACCTTGAAGGTACCATTAGGTTGGTACCCGCTTCTACTTTATCTATTTTATTCCTTCCTTTTTTTATTTTAAAAGGTTTAAACAACACCTGGAAAATTTTTTTGATAAGGTCTAGTACCTAGTACGTACTCAAAAAATCTGTATATGGTAGTAAGGTGAAGACTGCGGTTAGCAAATAATTTCTTTACTTTTTGAAATGCAGATCTTGTTGTTTCTATTTTTATTTCTGTTTCTGAGTCTCCATTTTCATTCAGTCAGCTACCTAAGTATTTGAACTTTTTCTATTTGTGGGTTATATACTGTGAATTGTGTTTGTGGTATTGGTGTGCAGCTTCCGTGTTTTCATTATCTATTTGCACCGTGGCGTTTTGATTATAGTAAAGGTTTCTAATAGCTACTATGTCCTTTTGATTAAGTCTTTTCTCAGTCAGTATTCTTAATAGCTCGTTGTGTTTTACACGATCAAAAACTTTTTATAGTCGATAAAGCTTATATAAATGTAAAACCCTTTTCTAAATTTAAATTGGAAGTCACTCAGATCAGTTTCACATCTCTGATATACCCTACGGTCAAAATTAAAAAAAAATAATTTGAGAACATGGCTCATCAAGCTTATGAGCTAAAAATTATCGCATTTGTTTGCATTTGGTTTTTTGGGGATATTGATAAACTCTTATGTTATCAAATCAAAAGACATTTTTCAGTTTGATAAATTGTGTTGAAAAGGATGCTTATTGTAGTAAAGTAACTACTAAATCGATGCAACACTGGTAGTAATCACAGGCTGGACAGTTTCCTTAATGTGTCAAATTAAGGAAACTGAGTATAGGAAGTTAACAAACTGACACAAAACTCTATACTTGACGTAAACATAAACAAACTGAACAATAAAATAATGTCAGATGTATACACATCAACTAAGAGAGTTTGTTCAATAACAAAAATACGGCATCGGCCGGTGCCGTCAAACTGCCGCCGAAATATGTTTCCAGTGCAACAAGCAACACCGCGAGCTAATCAGAATAATAGTGTTATTGTACCACCTACAATGATGCCTATCCCGCAGACGCCAGAGAATGCATTCATCAGCAATCTGCAAATGCAATTACAGCAAGCTGTGAATGAAAAATCAGTTAAAACACCAACTAAATACATGACAGGCACAAAATGAGAAAATACTGCAGTCAAATGCAAAAAAACGCTGCCAGAAAAGAAATCTTACAGCCCAGCAAATTCGGATGAGGAAAAGTACTGGCTGCCAGCCGAATCCAAAAAATTAAAAAACAAGAATATAAGAAACGAAAGGCTACTGAATCGCCCGAAAAAGCCGACGAAAGCCCTAAAACGCAGCCAACAAATAAAACACCCAACGTTGCTAAGCCACCGTCGGCGATTTTAAACAATGTAAACGATTATAAAATTGTCAAAGATAGAACCAACCATGATTATAAAAACAGTGATGAATAATGACCAAATTACAGGTAATGTCAAGTCTAATGAAGAATATAGAGCTCTGACAACTTCTGCTACTACTACTTCCGCGGATGAGATTTCCAGGGAACTAGAATACAGAAAACTCAAGATCGGGAAGTAATTCAAAAACTCAAGAGAACTACCTCCAACAATAAGGTGAGCTACATCCCTTTGCCAATGTATAGGTAGGTTTTTGATAGATCGGAAGATAACAAAATTTATGATATTCAACATATCAATCACATGAGGTTCTAAATAGAAGCAGTAAGAAATAGCAACTTCGCTCCACAATGTAAAAGATGTCCAAGACACTGCCACGCGTCTGCTTGCGTAAAATGTGCAGGAGATCACCTAACTGAAAATGCAGAAGTCCAGAAACACACCGGCTAAGTGCATTAATTGCAAAAAAGATCACCCTGACATCTGTATAGAGAAGATATTCAACTAACAGTTGTTGGAATTATATCTATAAAATAGAAACTGAGAGTGGTGGTTGTATATTGCCCACCAAGACACAAACTTAAAAAAGGTAACTTAACACTCTTGAAACGCTTCGGCGACAGATTCATTGTTGGAGGAGACATCAACTGCAAACATGTAAACTGGGGACAGGTTAACTATCACATGAGCTAAACTGCAACTATCATTCGACAGGCAAACTAAGGTACTGGCCCACCGATCCTGATAACATTCCAAATTTATTCATCTTGACACTGAATTAAAGAATAATAAAAAGGAGAGCCAATACCACTCTTACTAACAAAACTACTGTCTAGGAAAGCTTTCATTAGTTTAAGAAACAAGTGAGCAACTACAAAAAGAAGTTGAAAACTTCACCAGTCTTATCCAAACTGCGCCTTATAACAACACTAAAGAGATAACACACGTAACCAAAGGTGCAAATTTTCCAGCCGAGATCAGAGAACTTTTTAAAGTAAAACCAAGAACTAAAAGACGATGGCAGCAGTCTAGGGATCCCACAGACAAAACCATACTTAATAATAAGACTCAGCAGCTGAGAAGAGAAATACAAAAGCTTAAAGAAGAATCTATAAAATCGTATCTACAAGAACTGACAGTGCACTAAGAGACTGATTATTTGCTCTAGAAAGCAACCAAGAGAATCAACATCACGTGTATTTAAACATTCCAGAATAAAGTGTTATGAAACGGAGTGAATGCTCCATGGTATCTTCGAAAATTTTTATAGGGACCTTTGCATCCCAACCATCAAAGAAGAAAGTAAAAAGTTTGCTAAAAAGCATAAAGTTAGACTTTACCTCCACGCCAATGCAGAGACTCTTCAACTACTGGACAACCATGCCCGAAGATTGAAGAGGAGAAAACCATTAATCTTGTGTAGTGTGTTGTGTATAAAAGCAGATCACAGTGCTCCAGTAAAGTGCAAACAGTTCTAAAAAATCTAGAAGACATCAATGGATAGACTCGCCAATAAGTACATAGTATTAAGAATTAAGATGAAAATTCTTCAAAGACTAGTTAACGCTAACGTGACAAAAAAAATAAACCAAAACCATCAAAAGAAAAACCAAAATTAACAAGAACAAGAAACAAAGAGAAGGTTATAGTCACAAACAAACAAAAAATATTAACTATATTCAGCCAAAAGAACACAAATAGAACTAACATAAAGAAATTAAATATGTTTTTTTCATTTAATAGCCTCAAAAATTCGTTATGGATCTGGTCTAGTCTGCTTTGGCAGGCGCGGCTCCAGCAGTTTATTTCGGGGGGGGGCTCCAACAGTTTAAAGCGGCGGGGGGGGGGTGCTCATCACATTTTTAAATAATGTATTTAATATGGCGTTAATATAAAATTGAATAACACTTCGTTATGCACCAAGCTTTTACTTGCAAGCGATCAAGCATCATAAATTATACAACTATAAAAAAAGCGAATGTATTACATACAAAGTGAGAAAAACTTCAGTATTGTTTTCAATGTCGGGGGGGGGGGGTCATAGCCCCCCCGGCCCCCCCCCCTGAAGCCGCGCATTCCGTATTAAATCTGTTTTATATATTTTTCCCATACTTGTTTTAGTTCTTCTTTGCTTGCGATTAATTGGTTAACATTTTGTTGTAGTTGAATATTTTGGGCCCCCCTATAGTTTCTTCTATTTTCTGTGTATGTTAAAAGTATCATACTTCTTTTGTAGTTCTTCTATTTCATTGCATTTCTCATTTAGCCATGATTTTATTTTGTATTAGTTTTTTTAGTTGTTTGTATTGTTGTTGTTTTTTTTATATATTCTTCTGCTGTCCGTTAACGTTAGTTATTCTGGTGTCATCCATGGTTTTTTATTTTTATTACGATTTTTATCGGTGATTGTATTTTGTGTGTTATTGATGGCTAGTTTTATTTTGTTTCAAATAGACTCTATAGCCTCTGTATGGTCTATGTCGTTTACTTTAGTATTTATATTATTTATTAAATTGTGTGTTCTACTTTAATTGTCAGCTTCTGCAAGTGTATTTTCGTATGTCGTTTTCGTAGTTTTTTTGAGATGTTTCCTACACAGGATTATGGTCTGAGCCCACATCACTTCCAGAATATGTTTTGACTCCTTTTAATCTATTTCTATACCTCTTGTTAATTAAAAAGTAGTCTATTTGATTCCGCACGATGTGTTTTGGGGTGTATTGCAGAGACGTCTATGTATAAAGTCGTCTAAGTGGTAACTTGAATCACATGTTCATGACGACCATGTTTTCTTTTTGGCAGAATTGTATTAACCCTTCTCTTCTATCGTTTTTACTTTGCCTTTGTCTACTTTGACATTGAAATGGTTTATAACAATAGTTACATCATACGTTTGAATGTTTTTTCTTCCATCATTTATTTGAGCATATAATTATATATCTGCATCTGGTTTCTCCACTGCCGTGGCGTATATTTGAAAGATGTTAATGTTTTTGGTGAGGCTTTTATTTGCAATAATATAATAAAATAATAAGATCTGAGAAAAGTATGAACTTGTTTACAGATTTATTTATGACTTTCTTGACTAAAATCGCAACACCATTATTTATTATTATTTGGATCGTTGTTACCTGCATGGTATATGACATGGTCATCAAATTCATTTTTTCCACACTCCGCCAATCTTGTTTCTGATATTCTTAATCTAGTCCTTTCGGGAATTACGTTATGTGTCTTTCCAGTCACATAAAGACTATTTACGTTCTACGTTCCAATTTTAATGTGTTCTTTCTGTTTTTTTCTACATACGGGTGGTGCCTATCTTGTTCTGACGTGGGGATTCTTAGCAATTCTTGGTTATTTAAAACCTGCCACGGACTAGAGACCAATTCTGTATCTTGCATTGC
Organism: Aquatica leii; assembly: GCA_035610365.1. Classification (NCBI taxonomy): domain Eukaryota; kingdom Metazoa; phylum Arthropoda; class Insecta; order Coleoptera; family Lampyridae; genus Aquatica; species Aquatica leii. The sequence goes on along the minus strand of CM069436.1, from coordinate 7,643,725 downwards.
CATGATTGTTGGAACTTTAGAAAATAGCGCAGTAGTTTTCCTTGATTTTTGCGGTGCTATGGCCAGGTAGCATTTACATAATGCTTTTCCCATAGGCTTCCGATAAGTCTTAAGGAAGATACGCTTACAGTAGCTTTATTACAATACTGACGACACCGCTGCTTGCTGCCAGCCAGTTTTTCTGGTACCCACCATATTTGGTGTGCATTCCCTTATCCACCACCTGGGAAGGCGCTTGATGTGGGATTGGAAACCCTACATCGGGTGATTTATTCTTTTGTTGATAAACCCAGTTGTTGACTCAAAGTAGTCTTAATAAGGTCTATCAGTCTTCTACTTAAAACAATTCTTAAATAACATTGTGGCATAATTGCTAGTTGAATATACATCAAGGCCGTGGCATAAAAAGAGTAGGGTTTGCAATAAATAATCTTGCAGATTTGTTTGTTGAAATTTCCAATTTTCGTCAGTTTAACGTTGAAACTCTTTATAAGTTTGATTTGTTAACTTCAGTGTGATTAATAATATTTTTTTTATAAAAAAATTAAAAAAAATTAGAGAAAAAAACAAATGTTCTAATGCTATTTCCGTGAAAGCTTTAGAGGAACGAAAACTCACAGGAAAGATAGTCATTTTAGTACACACTTTAATGCATGTTGTTTTCTTTAACTCTTATTATAAAATTCTTTGCATGTTTTATAAATTTAAATAAAGATTGAACAGTTACTTTTGAATCATGGTTATATTAAGGAATTTTTAAAATTTTGCTTTATAGTTGGGGTGCACGTATGTCTACCAAAACTGGTTTAATACCAGTTTTTTTTATGTTTATAAATATGTAATAAATAATTTTGCAATATTTTTTAAATATTTTTATTACTGCAAAAATTGTCTGTGAAAATAATGTTTCGGATTGCTCGGTTCGTATAAATTAAATTTTCGTGCGTGCAATACAATAATTGTTTGATAATTCAAATATATGCAGACCGACAAGTTTTTTAAAATTTTGTCAACAGTTTTATAAGTTGTTTTATAGAAATTTTTTTTAGATTACTTAGGTAATTGTAATCATCATTTTTTTGGTTTTTAGCTCACTAGAGGCCATAGACACAAACGTAATGCCCGTGGTATATATTTCTATTTATGTTACCCTCGACAACAATTATTTAATATGGACGTACGATGCTGGTTTAACAGTAATTTTGAATAATTTTTTTACAATTGTGTCAACAAGGATTTGGCTTCTTTTGGGTCATTCGCCATTACCAACTCATCGCCCACAAACAATGCTACTATCAGTTTTTTATTATCACTTCTATTAACATGCAGACAAAAATTACTTTTGCTTGCTCTAAATCTCCTGGCTTGTAACTTTTTAAAAATGTCAATGATTTTTATCATTTTCACTGAGATTGTTTTTTAAACAGATTTTCAAATTTGTAGCAAATTGCGCAAATGGTTTTTTTCGTCTCCTGACTCATCAGACACTGCTTGATCCACTTGCTTTCTTTCATATTGAATCTATATGTTTTTAATTGTCATTTTTACGTTCTTTGCGTTTTTTTAAATAAGACATTTTTACTTAGGACAACTTTTCTACTATTTTACCTATCGAAACGTCATAAGAACTTGCACTTTCACATACGATTTTTCTGTTTTATTTAGCATATACAAGAATGTGGCTACAAACTTTGCATTGATGGTTTCAAAAAAAAATGTGTGATTAATAATATTTTTTTTATAAAAAAATTAAAAAAAATTAGAGAAAAAAACAAATGTTCTAATGCTATTTCCGTGAAAGCTAATAAATAATTTTGCAATATTTTTTAAATATTTTTATTACTGCAAAAATTGTATGTGAAAATAATGTTTCGGATTGCTCGGTTCGTATAAATTAAATTTTCGTCTATGCAATACAATAATTGTTTGATAATTCAAATATATTCAGACCGACAGGTTTTTTAAAATTTTGTCAACAGTTTTATAAGTTGTTCTGTAGAATTTTTTTAGATTACTGAGGTAAATGTAATTATCATTTTTTTGGTTTTTAGCTCACTAGAGGTCATAGACACAAACGTAATGCCCGTGGTATATATTTCTATTTATGTTACCCTCGACAACAATGATGTAATATGGACGTACGATGCTGGTTTAACAGTAATTTTGAATAATTTTTTTACAATTGTGTCATCAAGAATTTGGCTTCTTTTGGGTCATTCGCCATTATCAACTCATCGCCCACAAACAATGCTACTATTAGTTTTTTATTATCACTTCTATTAACATGCAGACAAAAATTACTTTTGCTTGCTCTAAATCTCCTGGCTTGTAACTTTTTAAAAATGTCAATGATTTTTATCATTTTCACTGAGATTGTTTTTTAAACAGATTTTCAAATTTGTAGCAAATTGCGCAAATGGTTTTTTTCGTCTCCTCACTCATCAGACACCGCTTGATCCACTTGCTTTCCTTCATATTGAACCTATACGTTTTTAATAGGAATTTTTACGTGCTCACAATGATTTAACTCTTTTTTTAAATAAGACATTTTTACTTAGGACAATTTTTCTTCTATTTTACCTATCGAAACGTCATAAGAACTTACACTTTCACATATGATTTTCCTGTTTTATTTAGCATATACAAGAATGTGGCTACAAACTCTGCATTGATGGTTTCTAAAAAAATGAAGTTTTATTAAGATTTTTAAATGTTTGAAATTTGGTTTACAAATTAAATTTTGCTGGAACGGGTAAGAGATGCAAAAAGTGCGTGGAAATGAGAGAAAAAAGAAACATATTGAAGCGTTCCCAAAGTATTTGGAAACTTTGAAAAGATGAAATCTTCTAGATCGGATAAAATAGTAATATAAAAAGTATCCGAAAGGATTTGAAGTTTAGTCTAGTGAGAAGTTAAATTGTTAAAAGTTAAACCGCGTGCCAGTTAAAATAAGTACCAGAATAGATAAACAAAAAATGCAATTTATCTGCGGACAGTGTTTATAAATATCGAGTAATAGTCATATATAAATTATTTGTTAGTTGTTTTTTTTTAAATACTGTTACATTTTATTAGTGGTAGTTAAAAACTAATTACATTTATAATAATCTAAACTATGTGTAGTTAGTTTTAAAAACTGTCGCAAAGTAGTGGACGTTTCTTTAAATGCATAATTGGTATTCATTTGATGCAAAAGTATTTTTTGAAACTGTTAGTGTTTTGATTATCTAAATCTTTGGTCTTAATAATGTTTTTTTTTTCAGGATAAAATGGTTCTTGCAATAAGGCAGATTTTGTAATTCAAGGTCGGTACATTTTTTATTGATATGATAAGTAGAGCTTTGTAATTGAATTGTAGCAGCCCTGTAATATATTTAAAAGTTTATTAAAAAAAATTAAACGTTTTCTGTAGAACAAAAAGTGAAACTAGCACCAACAAAAGTGTATAATAAATTTCCTACAAATTTACTCTCAATTTTCTTGTTTAATGACAATTGTTTTGAGCAAACATACAATTTTTCTAAAGCTTCTGTTCTACAATAAAACTTTTTTAATAATATCCGGTAATTGTATTCCGTACTTTAAAATTATTATGTTGTTTTTTATTATTCTTATCGCAGACGACATTTTTTGTTTAAAATAAACAAGAGATTGCCACTTCTAATTAAAAATGTCTAGGTTAAATGTAGTAAAAAATTGACACTGAAGTTTAATTCTTAAATTAAAAATAAAAGTTTTTGCTAGAGCTTGTATAAATCTGCAAATTCGAAGCGTACAAGTTTGTGCATTTCAAAGATTACTTACGATAAAGTTCCATCAGAGTAAATATAATTTATAAATAGTTTTAACTTTGCCAACTTATTTTCATCTTTGACGACTTTTGAGTTAAACTTAAAATACTTAAACTTTTAAAACTTTTGTTTGTGTTGTCTTTACTACAAATCCGTTTTTAGATCTGCGATTATGGCATGCAGTCTGTTTCTTGTTTTAAAGTTTAAATTTGTAGTTGTATTTGAATGTAGTGTCTTAAACACAATCATGCTTTTTGTTTAAAAAAATTCGTCAGACGGAATGTTGTTAATTTTTAACTGTTGAGTTATTTGTTAACGTATATTATGAGTAATAGTTTGTTGTTTTTACTATTGAAAATATTGATACGGATTCTGCACTTTGTAATATCAATTGTAGATATTAATTAAACTTCTCACTGTAACATACGTAAAAAAATACACTAATAATATACAAAGAGCGTCAATAACATGTACTGTTATCAGGTTTACAAAAAATTTTAAAAAACGTTATAGACTGCCATGTATTTGTTAATCAATATTCTTTTTTTTTACATTTTTAATTGTTTTTAAAACATTATAAACAAAATAAACATAAGACTAACGTTTTTGAGGCACAAACACCCACTTCTTAAAAATGCATTCGAATTTTATGTAAGGATAGTTGTCACAATTGCAGTTATTAAGATCTTTAATGAATTTGAATGAAGACTGGAAATTTCACAATCAACAAAGCGTTGCCACAGTCGATATTGTAGATCGTAATAAAATAATGTTCTGCAACCGGAGACTTAAAAATACGATTTTTGTATACGACAGTATATTAGAAAACGCATCTGATGACTAGTTTTACCAATGTAGACTCAACCACACCAATAGAAGTTTTTGTAAACGGGAACGTCAAGAAATGAGAAAAAATCGTTGTTTTTGATTTCTATAGTAATAACCAAAATCTAAATAATTCGAGATGCCGTGAAACCAAACAAAAAAAATAAGTTACTTATCTAAAACTGACAAAGTTTTAACGACGGTTGTTTTAAAACATTCGTTTTTGACATTTGTTTGTGAAATTTATTATAAAATTGGAAGCAAAAAACTAACCAAGAAAAAAAAAGTGAAAAAATAAGAAAATACAAAAAGATTTTAAATTCTAGCAAATTGATCAATAGTGCCGATGTATTTAGGTTGATATAAATAACCAATTAGAGAGATGTTATTTTTGCCGAATTGACTTTTTAAAACATATGGTAGCGAATTTTATTATTAAAACTAATTTATTTAAACTACAAAAAATATTTTTACTTATACTAAAAATATGTACACTTTTAAATTAACCGAACTAATTAAATCTAATAATATTTAATGAAAACACTTACACTAATTTATATCACCTACTCGAAGATAAGATAAAGCCCGCAGATAGCTTGACACATTTGTTTACACTAAAGTCACGTACAAGATTATTCCCCGTAAATTTATCTACACACACGCGCTAACGACTTATTTATTTAGACTTGAATAATCTTCTTAACACTGCTGTCTTTGCATTACGGAAATAACTGACTTACGATTTGTTTGTTCCGTATATATAGACATTTTGGAAATCCTTCTCGAGTGTTCCATATCTTTAGGTATACGTTCTAGAAGATGGATAACAACTTCGAAAAGGCTCTAGAATTTGAGAACGTTTCACTGCTTCCTCCTTAGGACTGTTCTGTCCCAGAACAGAAGACTGGATGCGACACCGGTAGAAAAGATCATGGCAATAGCGGCAGCTTCCTCCATTTCGGCAACTTCCTTGACCTTAAAAGTAACAGTCAATGGACTTTTCCTGACCCGATATTCTTCTTGATTGGTAACCACAGACCAACACTTGAACGCCTGTTCCTCGGAAGACGACCTCCAACATGTTTCGAACTGTCCTCCAATTCAGTTGATCTAAGCCACAACCAAGCTTGGGTACTGCCAATTTCTTTACATGGTGGAACTCCATTTCTCTCTTGAGATTCCATAATGTTCGTTTAACGGCTTGGTACGTGAGTGTTTCTTGGTGACTAAATAGAAAACAAAGCGTCTGTCACCACATAGTCCCAAAACTTTTCCGACTGCCGGTTGCTGTCTTTGTAATTCATCTAGCTGCCCTAACTTCTTTTTAAACACTACTGCAACCCCTCTGGACATGTCAAGATCCTCGCTTACGCAATGTGCGATGGCGTAATCCTTTTGTGTCTGGAACAGGTCTTGTTGTTCTTCGGTGGTAACTAAGAACCTAACTTTTCCAGATCCTCCGTATAAGTTCATAAACTTCTCGAACTTCATTTCTTCGATTTGATTCCTGGTTCTGCTGCTTATTAATCTGGTTCGGACCTGAACTTGCGTATTGTGGTTAATGCCAGCAAACGGGGCTAGATGATCGACGTGGACCACTTTTGGCTTGTTTTTGGGCGGCTTTCGGATGTGATATTTGACGTCATTAATACGCTGCATGATTTCATAGGGGCCCTCCCATTGCGTTTGCAGCTTCGGCGACAAACCACGTCTGCTTTGGGGATTATTCAACCAGACCATGTCACCAGGTTGAAACCCACCATTTTGCTCCTTGACATTACATCTAGTCTTCATCCTGTCGCTGGCAATTTGTGTACTTTTACGAATTTCTTCATGTACTTCGTTTAGCCTCTTGGTCAGCTTGCTGACGTAATCTTCTCCAGCAACTTCTTCCGGTCTTCGTCCAAATTGGAGGTCGCATGGCAATCGTATTTCGCGACCGAGCATCACACAGGATGGTGTTTGGCCTGTGCTTTCATGAACGGATGATCGGTATGCCATTAGGAAAAGGTGCAAGTACTGATCCCAGTCTCATTGGTGTTTGGACACTATCTTGGCTAAATACTTGCCTATTGTTTGATTCATCCGCTCAACCATGCCTTCAAATTGAGGATGGAAAGGCGTTGTCCTAGTTTTCTTAATTCCCAACAGTCGACAAACTTCTTGAAACAGCCCAGACTCAAAATTGTGGCCTCGTTAGGATTTTAATTCCAACGAAACTCCAAACCGGCAGAAAAACTCTTTTACTAATACGTCTGTGACTGTAGCTGCTTCTTGATTCGGTATGGCGTAAGCCCCGGTCTATTTCGTAAAATAATCTATCGCCACCAAGTTGTATTTATTTCCCGAATCGGATTCTGGGAGCGGCCCTGCGATGTCAAATGCTACTCTTTCTAAAGGGCTTCCTACGTTGTATTGCTTCATGTGTGCTTTGCGCTTTCTCGCTGGACTATTTCTTGATGCGTAAACCTTGCATTTACGGCACTATTTCATGACGTCCTCTTCCCAGTTCATCTAGTAGAATTGTTATCGCACTTTATCCAACATCTTCTTAATGCCAAAGTGTTCTTCTGATATCTCATCGTGGAGATGCTTTCAGACTACTGACACCCTGCTCTTTGGTACTACCAACTGTTGTCTGTTTCCCGTGCTCTCGGCACTTTCTAGCGATCGTTTAAGAAGACCGTCTTCTACTATTAAGGAGTCCCACTGCGCCTAGTACGCTTTGATGTTTCTGCCCAAAGCACTCATTTCTTCCCAGGTTGGCCGTCGACCGCTTTCTTTCCAGTCCAGGAGTAGTCTTATTTCAGGATCGTCTTCTTGTTCGCGACGTAACTGTTCAGATTCCCACTCATCATCAACCATAGCAGTTCTCCGGAGGCATTTATCTTTTTTTCCAGTCGCGAACAATGGCTGCAGTCCGCCGGACATGGTCTTCTGGACAAAGCATCAGCATTCCGATTACTGTTTCCGGGACGGTGTTCTGTGTCATAGTCATACTCTTGCAGTCTCTCGATTCATCTTGCTACTTGTCCTGGGTTACGGAACTGCAGTAGCCATTTTAAAGCGGCGTGGTCTATTTTCAGTAAAAATTTTCGTCCATACAAATATTTGTAGAAATGTTCGATGAACTTGACGACTGCTAACAGTTCCTTCCTAGTCACGCAATAATTTCTTTGTGGCCTGGTCAATACCTTGCTAAAATACACGATAACTTTTTCTTGTCCATCTTGAACCTGCGAAAGGACCGCGCTTATGGCCAGATTGCTTGCGTCGGTATCCAAAACAAATTTTCCATCTTCTCTTGGATAACTCAGAATCGGCGAAGTGACTAGGGCCTGTTTTAGTTGATGGAAAGAATTTTTGCAGTCTTCATTCCATCTAAATTCTGCTCTTTCTTCCGTCAATTTTGTCAAAGGTTTGGCAATATTAGCAAATCCGGGTAAAAATCGTCTATAATAGGTGCACAACCCAAGGAAACTTCGAACCTGATGTTTGTCGATTGGTCTTAGCCATGCTTGCTATGTTCGGATTTTGTCTGGGTCAGCCTTTACTCCATCTCTAGATACGACGTGGCCAAAGTATTGTGCTTCCTTCTTAAATACGTGGCACTTCTTTGGGCTCAGTTCGAGGTTAGCCCCACGTAGTCGCTGGAACATTTCTTTCAAGTTGCTTAAGTGTTCTTCAAACAACCTTCCAACCACGATGACGTCGTCCAGGTAAACCAAGCACGTCTTCCAAGACAATCCGCACTAGATGGTCTCCATCAAACGCTCGAATATTGCAGAAGCTTTACACAGGCCGAAGAGCATCACAGTGAACTGCCACAAACCAGTTCCGATCGTAAAAGCTGTTTTTTCACGATCCTTGGGTTCTAATTCTACCTGCCAGTAACCACTCTTTAAATCTAACGTAGAAAACCAGTGGGATCCTGACAGAGTGTCTAGCGTATCGTCAATTCTGGGTAAAAGGTAGCTGTCCTTTTTGGTCACGTCGTTTAGCTGCCTGTAGTCTACGCAAAACCTCGTTGATCCATCCTTCTTCTGTACGAGTACCACTGGGGATGCCCATGGGCTATTTGAAGATTTAATTACGCCTTCTATCTCCATATCTGTAATTATTTGTTCGGCTTCCTTTCTTTTCGCCAAAGGAAGTCTGCGTGGATGTTGTCGTATCGGCCGAGCGTCTCCGGTATTAATTTTATGTTTCACCACGTTAGTTCTTCCTTTAGAGCCACTCTCCAGCGCAAACACATCTTGATACTCTTGGATCAACACTTTAACTTTAGCCAGCTAGTTTAAAATCCTTACTGGCATCGTGTTCTTTACTCGTACTAAAGTTCTACCAACGAGTAGTCCCTTTTCAACTAAACCGCCCTCCATTGGTTCAATAGCGCGTATGTAGCCTTCCCAGAGATTTCCATCCAGGCGTGCCATCACCACACTTTCCGTCCTTGCAGGCAGGATCACGTCTTCACTCAATAAGAATCGCATGGCTGCTTTCTCTGACGAATGAAAAGGAATTTCTTCATTGTCGATATTCAGGAAATCGTTCTTCATATTCGAAGTCGTACTGTTACTGGTGATGTCTTCTCGTTTTCGAATAACATGTCATGACAAATGATGGTTTTCGTCGCTCCAGTGTCAACCAGTAACTGAACACTTCTTCCATTGATCTTACCATCAAGATAAATGCTATGCAATTGCTCAGGCGACGCCATTCGAATTTTAATCTCCGAAGCTTGACTAGACGAGATTACCTTTTGTCTCTTTTGGTCGCCTCGTTTCAAATTTTTGAGCGCTATTCTTGACCTCTTCTTAGGTTTAGTACGATGCACTCGTATATGTCCTATTTCACCGCAGTTCAAAGTTGTCACTCCTCTTTCCGGAAGTATTCGTCGCGCTATCTCCTCGATGCTTCTGCAACACAGCAAAGTTTACGACCGTCTCGTTGCAATGCTTGTTTTACTGCTTCAAACTCCAAAGCATGCACCAAAGCGTCATCCAAGGTTTTTGGTCGAGTAAACCGGAGAGTCTGCAGCGTTTTGTTGTCTCGGAGGTCGTCTACAAAGATTTGAATAGCCAACTGTTCCAAGAAGGTATCTGGTGCTGTAGGATACGCGAGCCGTGTTAATCTGGTGATGTCGGCCTCAAACTCTTGAAGACTTTCGGCAGCTTTTTGAACCCCACTTTTAATTTGAGCCTGGCACAATTGTTAAAGATGAGCGTCTCAATATCTCGTTTCTAAACGTGAAATTAAAAGTTCGTAATTTTGTTGTAGGTGGTCAGGAATAGTTTGTAAAATTCCAATGGCTTCTCCACGTAAGGAGACTATTAAAGACGTCGCTTTCTGCTTGTTGCTCCAACCATTGGCTGTAGCTGCCGCTTCAAACTTTTTGTAGTAGGTTGACCATGGAACTTTACCATCAAAATTTGGTGGAACAACTTTAAACTTGTGTACGGTTTCTTTCCGGCGGTCCATTATTAAATCTTCACTCGTGACACTTCGTTTACCATGGTAATTCATTTGGTTCATTCTTTCTTCAAGCAGTTTTATTCTGTTTTTTAATTTGTCCTCTATTGCTTCTCATTCACAGTTTCGAAAATTTCTTCTTTCAAATTTAGCATATCTGCTTGGGTTTTCTCTTGCGCAATTTTGATTTGATTTTCTATACTAACTTGTATTTGTTCCTCAATAGTCTTTATTTGATTTTCCATGCTCGCTCGTATTTCTTCTATTTTTCTAGAATTTTCTTTCATTTTCTGAGAATTTTCCGACAGTTTTTTTTTAATATTTTTATTCATCGATTCGAGAATTTCAAGTATTTTTAAATCTATTTGAACTGCTTGCGAACGCGTCACCGGCATAAATTTAACCACGAATATATTTAAAACAAAATTTAATTTCACTAAATTTTAATAAAGCCCGACACTGGTTTAACGAAACAAACAGCTAAGATTAAATGCTATAAGGAATCACGCCTACTAAAGTTTTAATTATTTACGCAATCAATGTTTTTATTACGGGAGCGATATTAGATTACTTAATGGTATTTACTCTAAAAAAAATCACGAACCCGACACCCGTGACACCACTTTGTAGCGAATTTTATTATTAAAACTAATTTATTTAAACTACTAAAAACATTTTTATTTATACTAAAATTATGTACACTTTTAAATTAACCGAACTAATTAAATCTAATAATATTTAATAAAAACACTTACACTAATTTATATCACTTACACGAAGATAAGATAAAGTCCGCGGATAGCTTCACACATTTGTTTACACTAAAGTCACGTACAAGATTAATCCCCGTAAATTTATCTACACACACGCGCTAACGACTTATTTATTTAGACTTGAATAATCTTCTTAACACTGCTGTCTTTGCATTACGGAAATAAGTGACCTACGATTTGTATGTTCCGTATATATACACATTTTGGAAATCCTTTTCGAGTGTTCCATATCTTTAGCTATACATTCTAGAAGATGGATAACAACTTCGAGAAGGCTGTTGAATTTGAGAACGTTTCAATATTTACAAATACAGGTTCATTAATAATGAGATATTCAAAATTACTGTTTATAAGTGGCACTTACTGAATTAATTGATAGTCCTCTGGCATTAAAACTATTCCATCCAAATTTAACAAAATAAAGAATGCGAAAAAAATTTGATAGTTTGCTTCAATCAATTACAAAGATATGTTTTGCATTTTAACCGTAAACAGTGCTTAGTGTACTAAAAACGCATCATGATTGTAGAGTTTAATCGTTTATCAAAATCATCTAAAACGATTTCAGTCATCATCAACCTACCAAAAACCAAATGACCCAATGAAGCAAAAAGATTTCTGAGTACAGAAGAATTTTTATGTCCCGTTAAGCGGACTGTTTAATGTGAGGCAATCTTCATTCAACTGAAAGTAGAAGTTGGTAGTGATAGAGTTTTCATGCCAATTCTGATTTACCAATTCTCTTAATAACCATGTTGCCAATGGTTAAGAAAGATCATTTAGATGTTGATTGTTGACACAAGCGTAACAAAGTCATTCTCAACTTGCCAGAGCAACTTTATCGCTTGTCTCTGGGATGGGTCATTACTATCAATATTTATTTGAACCATTACTTAAACTAGTTAGTAATAATCAATTCTTGATCAGAATTTTTTATCAACATTCACAAATCTCGCAGATGACAGTTTCCTTCATTTACAAAGTTACTTTTGGGAAGAAAACAGACAATGTTAATCCTGTATGTTAACCAAAAGCACTTTTTAACTAAAAGCCGCACATGAAAAGTACTAACATAAGGCGGGTTGCACAAAGCAAATCAAAAATGTAGCAAGTGATTATTTCTGAAATTAATTGTTACATCACGAATAAACGTGGTTTCATTGGTTATGTAGCAATTGTTTTGAAAAATAATCAGTTGTTACATTTTTGATTTGCTTTGTGCAACCTGCCTTAAGAGGTTCAAAAACTGTGTCAATCAACAATCTTTCATATGTCGACACCAGAACTAAAATTGTCAATACGAAATGAAATTAATGACTCCGTTTCTAAAATTATACAATTGCACTAAACTAGTACGACAAAGTCAGAATTTACCATTGACTTGTAAAATCAAAGCTAAAGCAATTTGCTTGGCGTTATGTTTTTTCGAATCTATTGACAGATATATGTATAGGATGATTAGTTTAAGCCTGCTTAGTATGTACTTAAACTAAACGCAGGTTTTCTAAAACGCGGTTACACCTTTGGAAAGAACCAGAAAACTGCCAACAAATCCATATTGACTATGCAAGACCGTACGAAGACCATTACTGTTTTTGTATAATCAATGCAAAGCAAAATGGACTATAACAGCACCTACATTAACATAAACAACGAAACACGTCCCACACATGTTTTGCGTAATAATTTTCTTGAAGTAGTAGTGTTGGACAATGCTAAAAAATTCCAGCAAAATTTTGTCAAGATACAGGTATATTCTAGAAGTTTATTGTTACAGTTTACTGAGTTTCACAGGAGCTGGCAAAAAAAATTCAGACAAAAAAAGACTACAGCAATGAGGAATTTTTTTACTTTCACATTTCCAAAACTATTTTTGTATCGGCATTAAGTTTGATGCTCTGAAACCGTTTAAGGGCATGTACAAGCACATTAGTATTGCGATAAAAAACAAAATGGAAGCTGAAAACATTAATCAAAAAATGTTTACACTTGGTTATACTTGACAATGGTCGTACGTTTAACATCAGCTGCGTCTCGCCGAGATGCCAACAAAAAACTAACCCTTTTTGTTGTGAGTCCACGTTTTTTTTAAGACGGTATCTCGGACATAAACGATATAGTACAAATTTCGGTTAATCAACCAGAACATTTTTAACATTGAAAAGTTCTAAACATTGAGGCACTAAATCCAATAGGTCATATCGCAACTACAACACTTGCAAAAGTATATTTTAGACTAAACACTAACGACTAACCATTTTCAACGTTTCTGCATAAGTGTAGGAGAATTATTGTAGCATTTAAAGCAAAAGAGTAATAATAGACAAGAGCGTAAATGACTATGCTATTGGTTAACCAAAACATTATAATAAAAATAGTGTGTACCTAGATATATCTTAAAGTTAATCTACGGTTTTGAGTTTTATTCCACGGCTTAATTCGCGGTTTTGTATTTTAATCGTCGGTTTAATTAAATCGTCCTTGTTTTTATTTGTGATTTTACGAATCAATTCGAGTTTGTTTAATTAACTTTTCCCGTTTTTATCTGTATTCGCATTTAATCTGCATTTTATGGCACGCTTTAATTTGCTGTTACATTTCGAGTCGCGGTATAATCAACTGTTTTGCTGTTTGATCCATTAATTTGTTGCTTATTTGATCAAATTGTTTTAATTAGCGTCTTGATATTAATTTGAGTTCATTTTGTAGTTTGTGGAATAATTTTTGTTTGGTCAAACACATTATTTTACGAATTACCAATTATAAATTAAAACGCAATTTAAAATCGAAACGCAAATTAAAATTATTTCATCTTACAGAAATTATTCCACAAATTATTATAAAAACGCGAATTAAGATGATTTGATGAAATAAATGAAACCGTTGATTAAAACGTGAACCAAACCGCAAAGCAGACGATTATATCGCGAATTAAAATGTTCAACAGCAAACTAAAACGCGGAATAAAACGTAGATTGAACGCTAATAAAACCGTGAAAATGGAAAAAGGTTAATTAAACCGCGGATTAAAATGCAAAATTACGAGTTAAACCGTGAGTTAAACCACAAACTAAATTGTTAACATGCGACTAAAAATATAAAAAAGTTAATTAAACCCCGGATTGAAACGCCAAATCGTGGATTAATTTTAATACGCACCGCGAATTAATTTAATTTGCAAAAAAATCAAGGAAATCTGGGCAACATTCTACTTACAGAAAAGTTTAATATATATATCTGCACGAATTCTTTTATTTTAATAAATTAAATATATGTCATTGTTTATCGATTCTAGAATCTGGAAAAACTAATGAAAAAAAATCTGCAGTTTGAATTTACAAAGATGTGTAAAAAAAATTACATGTGCCATATATATGTCCCAATTTGCAGTGAAAGTATTAGAACTATCAGCAAGAGTTATAAACCAAACTAATTCATTTAGGAAATATTAACAGAAAAAAACAAAACAATCCTAAACTAAACAAGTTCAAACTCAGTTACACTTCATTGCGTGGAAAATTATAAAAACAGTTCTTTTCCTTATTCAAATACAGAGAGACGACATTTTAGTAGCCCCATTTTAGTAAATGATTTTGTTTTTATGTACTTCCTGCGCTGAAACCACAGCAAAAGGATACTTTTTCCTTGTTACGTTCAATTTTGGTTGCAAAGAATTGCTTGACTTTCCACGCTTTTTCGACACCTCTTAGATTTAGTCAAGACTCTGTTATAGCCAGTTTGAACTCGAAAAATGGTAAATCAACATCAGCCTTGTTAGCTGCTCTCTAAAGCAACCAGGGATTGACACATATCACAATAAAATAGAAAAAAAAATCCTCATATATCACTTTTCAGATTTAATCAGTTTGGTAGTATCTGAGCATATAGTTCAATAAATTGACACTTCCCATGTACGTGTTATACACTTAGAATGCATTTGGGGCGTGAAATATTTATGAACATTTTATCTTTCGCACTTCAGAAACTGCTTGACTTGTTGATGCTGTAGTTATTATCTCATTAAGGTACTAGCAAACTAAAGCAACATCTACACCATTTACGTTTGCAAGTTTTTCTACAAAGCTTCTTCTTTCTCTTGTTTTCGATTCAAATTATTTGGGCAAATCACAGTACTCGATTGAAACGCACAATTCCAAGTGACTGAATTCCTTCTTTTGATAGAGATACACGAAAAGATAGATATTTGTGAACCAATTATCGAAAAATAACTTGTAATTGTAATTCCTCGGTACTGTGTTATGCTAAAAGTGTTTTTGTATGATGTTTGTCCCTTGTATAAGATTTGTTCTTGGAACGCCAACTTTTCGTTGCATGGGTAGGGATAAAATGTCAAATTGACATATTATTTTTTTGCTGACTGTGCTCTGCTTCACATATATAGTTTTAACGTAAGCTCTCAGCAAAGTTTTTACTTCTACAATTTCACAACATCGATCTTATAAATGGGTGTATTATTATTGCTGTTTCTGTGAAAACCTTCCTGGGGTAAGCATGAACTCATATTTTCACGATGTACGTTGATTTTTCCGTAATTGTCATAGCGATTTACTATACCGCCACATGTAGCGCCAATTTGGAGAGATTCATGATTAATCCATTACCTTTCGGTGGATGCTATAATTAAAAGCACGGACTAAAAGGGAATCTTGGTTAATTAAGCCACTTCCGAGACAATCTGGAAGAATTACTCTTATTTGTAATTCGTGTGATGTTTGAGTAACCACTCGGATGCTAAACGCATTTGAATAAGATTTATTGTTTGTCGATAAGCAATTTAATAGTGATACGATCCTATAACTGGTTTTACTTCATTTTTTTAATAATTGTGTAGGGGATTGTTAGAGCGTGCCGATAGTTATCCGCATGACTTGAACGACCGTAGGTACTCTTTTTTTCTTTTACTTGTCAGTAGTTTGTGTATTTGTCAAACGTGAAATACGTGCGACATAGATATAGCTATTATCATAATTAACGCATGCAGATTTTTTGTCACCAAAATTACGTATTACTTAATTTTGTTCTATTGTATGTACTTTGGTAACTTTATGTGTGGAGGGTTGCTTAACGTCCAGGACTTATAACAACGCTTTAACTGCGTTGTTTAAAGAATTATTCTTTGCTTATGTGCTTAATCTTGCCTGGCTTGCTAATACTTTTATCTTTTAACCTCTTCTCTCATTATTGGAAAATAAATAATTTGTTGTTATACTAGTGTTTTGTCATTTGTTCTATTTCAGTGTTGGATAGATTTAAACGGCGTCTATCATCCTAGTTTCTAATAGTTCTGGCATCTTTTTATTTGTTTTATATTGTCTCTGTCAACTTCACTACAACTTTGCTGTTTGTTCTTAGATCCAGTTGATCCGCTTGAAGTTCTGTAGGTCTAGCAAATAATTCCAAATCGTAGCTAAATCCTGACACTTCGCTCATAATATATACTTATGAGGTTTTTTTTTGGGTTATATTGTTTGATACTGGATCTAGCCTTTGTGGGGATTATCTACTCATCAAACGCTAAAAACTTTTCTCTGGGAAGGAGCAATGATTTATCTTTTATTTTAGATAGGAACGGCTTAATTTTGAACAACTTATCTTAACCTGCTTCTTCTTTCTTTTGCTGCGTGTTGTCATTGAAATGAAGAAATTGCTTGATTTGCTCAAATTTGTTGCATGCCATTGTTTGAGACACAGTCGGAGTATCTAACAAACTGTTCCAATAGGCTCTGGTAGACAAAAAATATACGATTGACATATAGATATATATCCCAATGAACGAACAGATTTTTTTCCAAGTTGTATTGGCCGGTCGTACCTGAATGGAGTATGTATTTGTTTCTTCGATTATGTATGAAATTGTTTTTGGAGAAAATAGTTATTTAAAAGATTCTTCCGATTGATCAATATCTGCAGGAAGAATTTCGAAAACTTTGAAATTGGTAACGTCATCCGGAATATCGATGTTTATTTCTCCAACGTAACTTTCCTTTCAGTTTCTTCCATTTTTCTTTTCACTTTCTTATAAGAAAAGTATAGCGATTGCCATTTTTTTTTAAAACATTTTTATTGCATAATTTTACGTTTCAAAGTCTCCTAAATCCGAAATAATTATCTTTGATAAAAGGATTTTGGATATCTGTGTGTGTGTGTGTGCGTGTGTGTGTGTGTGTGTAACGATGTACCCACGATAACTTTCGAACCAAAAGTCCTAGTAACTTGAAATTTGGTATGGAGCTGGCTTTTCATATTCTCTCGGTGGGTCTGATAAAGAAACCGGAAGTGGGTGTATCCGCCATTTTTAACAGTTTTCTGATATAATTTTGTACGTATGTAAATTATTCGAATTATTTTTACAGTTTCTTATAGAGATAATTCTTCCTAACAATTTATTCAAATAAAAAAATTTCTAACATTAACAGTTTATTAGATATTTGATTTATAATTTAAAATGAATTCATCTATAATCCTAAGTTCGAATCCTGCCTACGACATTTTTTAGAAAAAAATTCCTAATCTTGAAGGGAAAGCACGATACGTTAAAAAATTTTTCTCTATATTCTTTTGACTTATTTATTATATTCGGAGTGTTGCATCTTATTTAAATTATCTTTAGATGTACCCACGATAACTCTCGAACCAAAAGTCCTAGTAACTTGATGATTGGCATGGAGCTGGCTTTTCATATTTTTTCGGTTTTATTAAAAAATGGGCCTTATAAAGAAACCGGAAGTGGTGTATCCGCCATTTTTAATAGTTTTTCTTATATAATTTTGGACGTATGTAAATTATTCGAATTATTTGTACAGTTTCTTATAGAGATTATTCTTCCTAACAATTTATTCAAATAAAAAATATTCTGACATTAGCGGTTTATCAGATATTTAATTTGTAATTTAAAACGAATTCACAAATATAATATAGTTTCGAATCCTGCCTGCGATGATTTTTTTGAGTTATTTAAAGGGGTAAGTAATATCGAGGCGCACAAATATAAGAGTTAGTCGATATGATCTTAATAAAATTTCAAAAAAACTATAGCATGCTAGGAAATTAATACAAACGTGTACATATCACTTCAAAATGGTTTTATGACAACATAACTTTAAAAAATTATGTAGACATTCCTTCATCGTCCCTTATAGGAAAGTCGTGTGGTGATTACACCAGTTTTTTTTTGAAACTTTTTGCGTCAGCGTTGGGAGAAGTACTTTATCGTTACTATCATATTCGTCCAGATCTGTCTCTGCTATGACTTTGTCAATTTCGTATCCATCGTTGCTGTTTTCAGAGTTGCTGTCAGATTCCTGGGTCAATTTTGCAAATTCGGTATTTTATCTGACCAACTCTCGTCGTCACTGTTTAATCCATTTGATATTGGTATTATCGTAGTATTTTTCTTGTCGTAAAACCGTTTAGCATTCATTTTCAATAAACTTTGTTTTCAAATTTTTTTTCTTTACTGCGTTTGGTGCCAGATTGGCCACAGAGACGGCAAAATTGACCTACAAAAAAAAACATTGATGCATCATTGTTATATCATCATCAAAAGTGAAAACCTTTAAGTTGCTGATTGTGAATTTTTTTAGATAAAAATATCAATTTGTTTTGATTGTGTACGTAAACAAGCAATACTAATTATACAGCGGCTGTAAATACGCGCAATCAGACACGCGAAAAAAATACAAAGAGTAGAGATGCTAGTATGTGCCAGATATGGAACTGATTGCATTAACGAACAGAATTAAAGGAGAACTTAGAAAAAAAATAAATAAAACACCCTAGTGCCATATATGTCACAGTATGCGACAAAAGCTTAACTTTTTATTAATTTTTTTTAAGGATACTTTAGAAATAAAAGTTCTACAGGGTGGTTTTGTTAAATGCCACATTTTGATAGAGAATTTGATCCTCTGCAAGATTTTAAATACTAAAAAATTGAGTTTTGACCTTTTGAAGTTCAGCATGTCTGATATTTAATACAAACCATCCTGTATTACACAACGTGTTCAAAATTTTTATGGATATTTCAAATAGTGTTGTTTCTCAAAAACAAATTCTTTGAAGTCATAAATTTGAAAGAAAAATTTTAAAACTATTTATAATTTTGTAAAGATTAACTTAAAGTACCTACAACCTCGTATCATTGTAAAGTTGGCCAATAAGATGATTTCAAATATGAATTAATATAGAGGGCGTTCCATTTAAAAAATGTAAGTATGTGTTGTTCTGATATTATAAAATACTCTGTATAGTTTAAAATAATTTGGAAATGTAAAGCTTTAAAGACCCTACAACTTTTATAAATATTTTTTTTATGTTTGGCCCACCCTGTAGGACTTTGATTTCTAAGATAAATTAAAAAAAATGAATAAGAATTTTTACTTAAATATACTTTAGTATTTTAAAACCATTTTTTTTTTAAATTATTTTGTATGAACTACTTTATTGTTTACATTTTAAGTAACTTAAATTTTTTTAGGATCAATATGTCTTTTATAGTTTACATCGTTGCAGGAATGTACGTATACGTTGTAAATAACACAAAAAGGTTTAAGTGTTTATAGTATAAAAGGTTTTTTGTATTTTAGGTAATTTACGTTACAAGATAATTTTTCATATGGGTACTTACAGTAATTTCTTAGCTGTAAACTAAATTTGGTATTGTTATACTTGAGAACTTTGCTTTGGTTCACTGCTTTTTATGTTGTAAAAGTGTAGGTGTATGTTACCGTACTACAAAATTTTTGAAAACTTAATTGTTATGGTATTAAAAAAGACTAATTTGTTTTGAATAAAACTCCATGCATATGCATACATTAGTTTGCATTAAAAGTTAAAAATAAAATATTGCAATAAATATTAATATAACGGTTTATGCAAATTAAACCAGTTGCACTTATGCAAAAATAAAAAATATAACCAAAAGACAAATTGTCGCATGCGTTAAAATTATTTATTTAATTGTACCATCAATCACACGCAAGTATGCATACTTAAACAAATTTCTTTAATACGTTTAAATTTATTCAGTATATCTTCGCCTACTACCATAAAACATTACAATAAAATTAAAATGTTCATCTTCAAGTTCAGGAGTTAATAAAAAAAGAGATTTTGAAATACTACGCATCTCCTTGACCATAAAATACCAAAGTTGCGTTATAATATTGATGAAGGCAAAACACGTCAATAGTTTGATAGTACGTAATTATAGGATATAAAATAGTAATACCTGAAATTATATTTTCAACGTTAATTACAATTATTTTATAATTTCATCGCTTTCATGTGTTGTTTAACGAAAAAAAAACAACACGGTTAGAGGGAAAAATTATTTTAGAGCAATTTGCAAATTAATTAAGAAATTATTCAAAGCTTTAGCATACGTTTAATAGCAGATCAAATTTTCTGCTCATAAAGTATAAAATATTATTTACTTTCGATGCAATTTTTTTGTAGATACTCAATTAGAAATATAATTTTATTTCATTGTTATTGACTCAAAATACAATATTTTATGGTTATAACTGCGTTTACAATATAAAAATAACGTTATCTTAAAGTATTAGTAATAAAAAAATTATATGATTATTAGTTTTATACAAAGTGACTATACAGTTTTAAGATTATTTACGAAATATACTAAGCTTTTACTATTCTTAAATTTTAATACAAGTAATATAAAAATATTTATGGCATTTGAACAATGCATTTAATTTTAGTTGTGTTTCAATAGTCCATATAGTAATTGTGACATATTAAAACTCCAAAACCAACCCTAAACATGTGCTTTTAGCAATGGCATTATACTTCAAAATGGGACCATTTGCCGTCGCCGATTCGTCGGCATATTATTTAAACTTTGCCAGAAGTTGTAAACTTAAGAAATAATTGGAATTTTGTGTATATTAATAAAACATTAAAGTTGGTATACAACAGCCGATGTGATTACAACAAAACACGAAAAAAACTGTTGGCAGTGTTGCTCAAGAGAATAAGTTATTATGGCCTGGGAAACCTTCGAACAAAGTTAAGTTTGAGCGCAAACATACCGAAGATGCATCGATGAGTTCGGTTTATGTCGCGGTTCTGGTCGCGGTTTATTGTTCACGTAATTTGTAAATGACCTGTCACGTAATATGCGCAGTACACAAAATTGACACGACAAATTAATTTTGATGATAATAATACAATAAGTAGCGTTTTGATACGTTGTCTTTAGTAAGCTGCGCAGAAAAGCACCGGCCACAGGTCCTTTACAAATTACGTCGTCACCGCGTGTTGCCGCCGGCATTTAATTGTTAGTCGTTTTCGCTAGATGCGCTTCCGTTCTGTGACATGCTGCCTCCTACTTAAGGTAACTTGACTTAACTTGATAGTGGCATCGAGTCTCCCTACAGACCATTCTGGTAACGTTTGTCAGAAAAACAAAGCTATAGTTTATGTGTTTAATAATTAAATCTAAATTTGTGCGTCTCAAGCTTTTAATTCCGCCAGTTTCTGAGATAGAAGATTGGAGTAAATCGAAAAATTGCTCATTCTGGGGTGTTTAGGCCTATTTGTTCGTTTTAATTAAGTACGGGCCTGTGCCAAGTGCGGCCCTTGAACCGCTAGGAGATTTTTTTTTGGTGTGTGGTTGTAATTGTTAAGACCGATTTGGAGTTAGTCTGTCATTATTATTATTATGTTGTTGTACGTTCGACATTAAAATATATATACTCAGCATTTAAATGAAGAAGTTTCTTTAATAAAAACCAATACATTCAAGGTTCTTCGAAAACAACGTAAAATCAAAGGGACGCCGTTAAGCGCGTACATTATGGTACTTCGAACCGTATGACTTCCGGTTTTATGGATGTATAAGTTCAACTTTTGACGACATTCATCGCACAATCTGCAAAACTTCAATGGTGAGTCTCCTTTGTATTCAATTCCTTTGTTCCCATTACTATAACCAGATTTCTCTTATGTTAAAACGACATTTTCATGATTGCTATATGTTTATGTATCCTATTTTTTCGTGAGCTTTGCTTCTGGAATTTTAAGCATCGCGATTATTTGGTTACGGCATACTCTGATCCAACAAGTTGTACGATTGAGTGTTTTTATTCCCACACATTTATTATTAAATACTTTGACGTTGTACTAAACCCATTTATATTTACAAAATTCCTAAATTAGTCTATTTTCAAAATGGAATCTCTAAAGCGGCAGCGAGCCTCTATTCAACAAACTCTAAACATTTTTGTGGGATTCGTGTCAAAGATGGAATCTCAATTTACAATCGCTTCATTAGCTAATCCAGCCAAAACTATATTCGAAATACAAAGAAGATTGACTGCTGCAACTCCTTTATTGTCACAATTTCTGGACATACAAATGCAAATTCAAGCTCAATCTGAAAATGTGTCAGATGAGGTTATCGTCCAAGAAGAATTCACAAATTCTTATTATGACTCAATTGCGACAGCAGAATAATTGTCGAGTCAACTTTCTCCTTCAAGAATCGAAGGTATACCTACACCGACTGGTTTGAGCGATCCAAATGGGCTTCCAAACCCAATTAACAGCAATAATTCTATCAAGCTTCCTGTTATCAATCTTCCAAAATTCTCAGGCGAGATTGAATCATGGTTAGAATAAAGAGACTTGTACAAAAGTCTTATTTATGAGAATGATTCAATTACTTCCATACAAAAGTTTCATTAT
Source organism: Aquatica leii (assembly GCA_035610365.1). Classification (NCBI taxonomy): domain Eukaryota; kingdom Metazoa; phylum Arthropoda; class Insecta; order Coleoptera; family Lampyridae; genus Aquatica; species Aquatica leii. The sequence goes on along the minus strand of CM069436.1, from coordinate 7,621,137 downwards.
CTACGTGCCTCCTTAAGTTGTGACGCGTTGCTTACAATAAAATCTTTAGAATTTTCGGGTGAAAATTATCCATTGGCTTGGGACACTCTTTGTAAGCGTTATAATTACTCACGAATGTTGGTTTACAACCATATAAAGGCACTTTTAAATCTTGAATCTCTCAACCAAGAATCTAGGAAGAAAATTCGTCACCTTCATGACATGTTATTCAAGCATGTCAATGCACTGAAGTCGATTTCAGAAACGGAAGATCTGTTTAATACACTCATAATTCACTTGATGGCTCTCAAACTCGACCCTCACACAGCAAGGGAGTGGGAAATACTGAAAAGTAACAAGGCAGCTATTCTACCCACACTTGAGGATTTAAAGCATTTCTAAAGAGTACCGCAGATCTACTTGATACTCTAAATTTAAAACGAGATAAGCAAATTTCAGTGAGGGTTAAGGTCACTTCTAGAGCTTTTGTTGGTCACACTCTATTTTGTGTGTTGTGCAAAGGTGCTCACAATTTATATGCTTGTCCAGATTTTTACCAGCTTTCTATTCCAGATAGGCTTTCAAGGGTTATAGAGTTGCATGTCTGCTTTAACTGTCTTAGCAAAGGTCACGCAGTGCCACAATGTTCATCAAAATTCAATTGTCGTACGTGTAAGCGAAAGCACCATACATTGCTACACAAAGAGCCCATTGTTACTTCGCCCTCGCTTCCAGAGATGGCAACTTTAAGCAGCCAATCCATTTCGGCATTCGCTTCAAATACTGTTTAGGTTCTGTTACCTACAGCTAGGGCAAACATTGTGGATTGTGAGGGAAATCCTTTTCCGGTTCGTATTCTACTCGACTCTGGATCTCAGTCTAGCTTTATCACCTCTAATATGTGCAAGAAACTTAACCTTCCAGTCAAAGCAGTCAACCCTAGTGTGACTGGGTTGTCCACAACCAATACTCAAGTCAACTCAAGGTGTGATGTACAAATTCAAGCCCATCACTCCTCTTTTACAGTCAATCTTTCTTGCTTATTAATTGATAGAATTACTAACACCTTGCCTGGTTTTCGTGTGAACACGTGCTATATTTAAATTCCCGAGGACATTCATCTGTCAGATCCTCTCTATGACAAGCCTAGCGAGATAGACATGCTTATAGGTTCTTCCGAATTTTGGGGGCCTTCTTTGCGAAGGTCAGATTCATCTTGGTCCGCATCTTTCTACTATTCAAAACACCCACCTTGGTTGGGTGATTAGTGGTCTTATTCCTGATAGCAAAAATAAACATATTATGCGCCATCTTTCTCGGTCGGACGATGTGGATTTTCAACTGTCAAAATTTTGGGAAATCGAACAATATCCTGTGGAAAGGGTCTATTTACAGGAAGAGAATATCTGCGAAACACATTTCGTGCAAAGTTGTAAACGTGCTCCTGATGGTCGTTTTATTGTACAAATTCCTTTTAAGCAATCGCCATCTCTCTTAGGTGACTCATTGCAAGTAGCCACCAAGCGCTTTTTCTCTTTGGAGAAACGATTGCAATCTAATGACACTCTGCGTAAACTTTACACTTCATTCATGGACGATTACGAGCGACTTGGACACATGACAAAGGTTGTTGTTAGTCCTTCGGAAAAATCTTTTTATATGCCCCATCATGGCGTGTTGAAAGAAAACAGTTTAAGCACAAAATGTGTTTGATGGCTTTGTTCAATCCACGACTGGCTATTCCTTGAACGACTTACAAATGGTCGGACCTGTGATTCAACAGGACTTATTCTCCAACTTGATTCGGTTCAGAAAATTTGCCTATGCCATATCTGCCGATATTGAAAAAATGTATCGGCAGGTGCTCATTGATCCTCTACAAAGGCCGTTACAGCGCATTCTTTGGCGTCCATCGCCGCAATCTTCTCTTGCTACATACAATCTTAATACTGTAACATATGGTACAGCCTCAGCTTCCTTCTTGGCCACTCGTAGCCTACTTCAACTTGCAATCGACTGCAGGGATTCTCTTCCCGAAATTTCTAAGGTAATTAAAGAAGATTTCTACGTGAACGATCTTTTAACTGGTTCGGATTCATTAGATTCTGCTAGAGACTTATGTCGGAGCATTTAAGCTGTGTGCATGCGAGGTGGTTTTAAATTATGTAAATGGATCGCCAACGATCCTCAAGTATTAGACTACATCAATGTGGTTGGTATTCATCCAGGTTTACATGAATTTGGCTACCACGAAAATGCCCACACTTTAGGTTTGTTGTGGCAATTCCAAACTGATGATCTCATGTTTTCAATTTTGGTTCCGCCCTTTACAGCTGTGACTAAGCGAGCCATACTTTCAAGTATTGCTCAAATCTTTGACCCTCTTGGATTGTTGGCTTCTTGTACAATTTTAGGTAAGATGCTGATTCAGCAGCTATGGTTGGAAAGACTTTCTTGGGACGATCCCGTTCCAAAGCACATCCTTGATAAATGGAATTTGTTTTGTCAAGATGTGTTCGCGCTGGACAGTGGATCCAAAGAAAGAACTAACGTGGTGAAACATAAAATTAATACCGGAGACGCAGACTTTCTTTGGCAAAAAGAGAAGAAGCCGAACAAATAATTACGGATATGAAGCAAAAAGGCGTGATTGAACCTTCAAGTAGCCCATAGGTATCCCCAGTAGTACTCGTAAAAAAGACAGATGGATCAACGATATTTTGCTTAGACTACAGACAGCTAAATGACGTGACCTAGAATTGACGATAAGTTAGACACCCTGTCAGGATCCCAGTAGTTTTCCACGTTAGACTTAAAGAGTGGTTACTGGCAAGTAGAATTGGAACCTAAGGATCGTAAAAAAACAGCTTTTACGATTGAAACTGGTTTGTAGCAGTTCAGTGTGGTTGCCCTTCGGCCTCTTGCAACGTTCAAGCGTTTGATGGAAACCATCTTGCGCGAACTGTCTTGGAAGACGTGCTTGGTTTACCTGGACGACGTAATCGTGGTTGGAAGGTCGTTTGAAAAACACTTGAACAACTTGACGGAAGTGTTCCTGCGTTTGTTAGTCGTGATAACACCTATATCTACCTCGCATCTATTTTGCGTTTGACAAATGCATAAATTAATAGCTAGTAAAGAAATGCTACTCACGAATATCCAGTTATGCTAAAATTGCTAAAAAAAAGTATAAAAAAAGTTTTAGATATAAGATAATATCACAAGTAAGTTGCTTTTAGACAAACAATTAAATGCGTCAAGCTGTCGACTGATTTTCACTATTCCTATCGCAGGTATGACTCCAAGTTTATTAGAACATCTCACAAAGTACGACAACGACTTGTCTCCAGATTATGTTTTAAATGTGGTGTAATTAACCAATATCATCATTGCTACGTGCTCCTAGTATCCCAAGTCGCTATCACAATCACGGGAAAATCAAATTAAGTCACAAAAATAGAAATTAATTCTTACCTTAGAAAAACCTTTACGAATGAATAATACACCCATTTATAACGTAAATGAATGTGAATATTTAGAACTGAAAACCTCGTGCACACGTTAGATGATCACGTACAATCCGTCTAGAAGTCACCGGAAATATATATTTTTTTCTTTTGAATGACTCCATCCGTCAAGAAAAAAATAACAAAATGACAGCCAACACTCTGAATGTAGCAATAAAGCGCTCCGGGACGAAACTTATATGCTACGCTATCTATATCAGAACACTTTTAACATAACAAACTTTTCTTATACTCTTGCCAACATTTGCTGATCGACCATTTGGATCTCACGACTAATCGCATTTTTAAGTTCTTCTAATGTATGGTGTTTGTCTACATAAACCCGAGAGGAAAAAATCGCGCTTTCTGAAAGAGCAAAGGTACATTTTTAATCTGGAAAATAAAACAAAGAAAGAAGGTACGCCGAAACAAGTGTATAGACATTTTGCAGTATGGACTGTAATTCGTTCGTTTGTGTTTAGTCTTCTTATGAAACTATTTTAAGAAAAGGCTTCTGATTATTTCAGTGTACCGTTTAGCATTAACTGTGACGTTTACCATATTCAAAATTAGGAACTGATGACACAGCAACGCGACATCGCATTGTGACTCGTTAGGGTTTAGCGTACCCAATACGTCGGTATTGGGTACGCAGTAGTGTACAGCAAAATTTTCACGCCTTTCATAATCCACTTCATTTAATTGCTGCAGAAATATGATTTTGTATGGGTGAAATATTAAATTAATTTTTCTAAATTGCAAATCAGCCGAGTGCACTCGAGCTTATTAAATTGAACTCTGTAATAGCGCTGTTTTTGCTTTTTTTCACATTTTCTAGCGTCCTTGCCGTTCGAACAGATCCAAGTATTTTTTTTAAATTAATGATTTTGTAATTCCGAAGTTGTCGACCTATCTCAAAATAGTTTTTATGTGCTGTCACTGACTGCGGTTTTTACAAAAGTCTCATAAGCAAACACGCGATGCTGTAACGTTAACTGCTCCGTTTTGTTTGAACAAGCATATAAAACGTATTCTTTCTCGTGGTCACTGTCAGTGCAAAAATGAACGTGTTGTTAAATAAACAACTGCATTAAGTGATTAATTATCATATCCGCGGACGGTATACTGTTACAGTAATATGTAAATTATTTATAAGTAAGCTATTTTTATTAAATTGCTATTTTGCTTTGCTTATTGTATTGTGTTTTTAGTTTAGTAAAAATTAGTTGCATTTATAAATAAACGTATAATAATCTTGTAAATAGTTAAAAATCAATTCAGTTAGTTTTAAAATTCTTTACAATTGCGTCAGGTGTGAGGTCGCAATATCCTTCGGTGAAAATTTTTTAATTAGTGTTTATAAACTATGCTGGTAACACGTTCGCAAACAGTAAACATGGACGTAATACGATTTGAATTTTTTTAATTAATAAAAAATAATGAAGAATCAATAAATTAAAATATCGAAAAAAGTTTGAAAAAAAAGGAACAACAATTTTGTGGAAACTCTCAGAAAGTGTAAGAAAAATTATACGAAACTTTAAAAAAAATGGAAGAAATACGAACGAACATAGAAAATCAAATGAAAACTGTCTAAAAACAAATACAGTCTAGCATCGAAAAGCAGATTAAAACCGTTCAAGAAGAAACTCAAGCAGATATGTTAAATTTACGAGAATAAATGTGCGAAATTTTAGAAAACGGATAACAAGTCGTGAATAACAAAATAGAATTAGTGGGAAACAGAATGAGACTACTTAAAAAAAATAAAAATCAAATTCATTGCCATGGTAAAGGATGTGTCACGAGTGAAAATTTACCAATGGACCATTAAAAAAAAATATTTACAAACTTCAAGTTGTACCTCAAAATTTTGATGGATAAACTTCTGCTAAAAGTTGGAACAACTCGTAAAAAGTAACGTTTAGTGGCCTTACGTAAAGAAGCGCGTTGAATTTTGCAGACTTCAACTCCAAGGAAATTAGGAACTATACGTTTAGAAATGAGATATAGAGATGGTCATCTGCAAAACGTATATCAAACTGAGATAAAAAATTGGTTTTAGAAAGCTGCGGAAAGCCTTTAATAGTTTGAGGCTAACATCGCCAGATTCACACGGTTTGCGTATCCTACAGCACCAGATACCTTCCTAAAGCAAAACTTTGTAGACGGTCTTCCAAATACAAAATGAAACAGACTCGATTATTACCTCTGCTTAGGACATGGTATAAAGCTTTAACTCATGTCTTAGAGTTTGAAGCCGCATAAGAGGCGTCGCGCAGAGGCAGCAATAAACTCTGCTGTGCTGTTAAATACCTACACACGGACAAGTTAAATTAACCACGGAATACCGGTAACCAACGTCACAGAAAAAGTTATCCTGGGAATAAACTTTATAAGGAAGTATGAGTTCTGTTTGGATATGAAGACTAATATCCTTAAGATTGACGGTGACGAAATTTTTATTTATTTGTCAAAGAAGACACCCTTCCAAGTTTTATTGAGCAAATACGCGACTCTGCCTGGAAGCAGTGAAGGTGTGGTGATGGCACGCTTGGATGTAAATTTCCGGGAAGACGCTCGCCTAATACGACAATACAATTTATTTACTCAATATACTACAATCGTCTTGATTGCAGCAAGCAGATGCACCGCCTTTCGGCATTACATCTCCTCCTGAATCGGTATTACAACAACAAATGATCATACATTACAATGCTACTTAATCCTAATTTTTCTTAAAATCACACATAATTAAAAACTAATTCTAGCCCTAACCTGCTGCAGTCTCTCTGGTTGTAACTTTCCGGATTTGTAGGTCGTGCGCGCCGACCCGTCCCTCTGTTAAAATATTAAAATTATTTCTATTAACTAATTACTGACTAAATCTTATCTAAATTTGACGCGCCCGTTCCCTCCCATATTATTTCGTCCCGTCTAGTCCGTCCTTCCCGTCGCTTCCGTTGTAGTTGTCGTTGTCGTCGCGCATTTTGCGTCCGTTTCTGTCGTTTCCGATCGCGTATTACTTCCGTCGAATCCGGTTTTAATCTATCGAGGGCGTTCGTAAACCGTTTTAACTCCCGCCACCATTCTTCGCGCGTCGCGATTGGACCGCACTAGTCCGATGCGTGCTAGCCTGGCGTCCGCGTTGCCACGTTGTTGTTGCGTCAGTGGACAGCTGATGAGGACGTGATGAGCGTCGTCTCTGCCTCCGCACTCGCATAGCTTTGCATAGCCACTCATTAGTTGTACCGTGTTGCTGTCGAGCGTCACGGGTACGGACCTTCTAATCTCTAGCGTCGGTATAAACGTGTACACGTTTCTTCCGGTGCTCGCGTTTCTCTATCTTTTGTTTCAGGTCGCGTTCGTTTGTTCGCGAAGTCGGTTTTTAATGGCGGTTTTTGAGATTCGGCTATATTCGACGTCGATGTCGTCGGCTAAGGCTGCCTCTTTCTCTAGTTGATCGTCTCGTTCGTTTCCCGCGTGAGCTTTGGTCCAGCGGAACTCCAATCCCGTTTTGTCGTTCGCTTGTCTTATGAGTCTCCAGACCTCGAAGACCAGCTCCGTTTGCTTTTAGACGATCGTCAGAGCTTCAAGCGCAGCTCTCGAATCGGTTACGATTGCTGCTCTCTCCGGTACGTCCTGCGTCTGCTTCAGTAAATGCTGAAGTGCCCCTCGTATGCCGATTAATTCACATTGGAAGATCGTGCAGCCGTTCGCCAACTTCTTCATTTTCGCGGTTAGTTCGTTATCGTTTTGAAACAGCACGAAAGCTGCTTCCTCGTCTCCTTGCTCGAATACGGATCCGTCTGTGTAGTACCGCCAGGCCGGGATGTTTTCCTCTCCAAGTTGGAATCGGAAGGATCCCAGGTCTGCCGGATGGCCTATCTCGACGGTTGCTATTCTCCCCTCTATCTCGCGCCCTATATACCCGATGTCGTCGAGTTCGGTTCGCCCTCTGATGTCCCGGTTCGATCTCTCGATACGTTTTAGCGTTGCAGTTTTCTGTAACAATAAATCTATCGGCAGTAAATCGCTCAAAACTAGTGCGGCTTCCGTGGAAACCGTGCTATAAACTTGTGCGGCTCTTATTGCCAATATTCGCTGGGCGCTTAGAAGTTTATTGACGCTTTTCACCTTGCAACCTTCCTGCCATATTTCGCACGCGTACGTTATGGCAGGTTGAATTGCTCCTTCGTAAATCTGTCCTGCCGATCTACCTTTAAAACCCCACGTTAACGAGGCCGCCGAGCCGATCTTGCCTGCAAGTTTTTGGCTTTTGTTGGCCACGTAGTCGATGTGCGGATTCCAGTTTAATCTATTGTCAATTAAAACTTCTAAATACCTTATATTTTCCTTGCAATATATCCTGCCCTGTCCCAGAACGAAAGTTAGCTTTTCTTGCTGTGGACGTTTTGCCGCTTTGCTTTTTGCAACGTTAAAATTTAGCTTTTGTCGTCCTGCCCATTCGTTTATTTCTGTCGGTCGTCGTCGTCGGGAAAAAAATTCTTTAGTAAAGCGTCCGCCGTTTCGTACGCTATTATCGTGTACGTATCGTCCGGTAGCTTGATGTTACTTAAACCAGCTTTCCCGTTCTTTTACCCACTTACGACCCTGTATGCTACCCCCCATGGATCTTTTTCTGCATTTTTAGTGCAGTATTCCTTCCATTTTTGGGTTCGGGTGCTCTCTAGCGCGTCTTTATTTACCCTGCGGGCTTCTCTATAATCCTCTTTTCTATCGTTCTTTATCTCGTTGTTATATGTTCTTTACGCTCTTCGCCTCTATTTGCTCGCTTGCGTAGTTCTGTCAATTCCGGGGTCCACCACGGTACGGTTTTCTTAAAATGTTTCACCGCCGGCATCCAGATTTTGCATGCGTACCTTATCGCGTCGTTCATCTTCTGAGCCGCTTCGTCGAGGTTTATCTCGTCGTCGCGGCCTTCGAGCAGTCTTTCGATCTCGATTGATTTTTCCCGCAGGGTTTCTTTGAACCTGTCCCAATTTGCTTTTTTGTAGCAGAACCTTTGGGTCTTGTTTATTTGTTTTACGTTATTTCGCGTTTCCGTTTCCCACACGATCATTTTGTGATCGGACAATGTTTCCTTCGGACTAAGCTTCCACTCGGTAACCTTTTTGTAATCGCGTTCGAGGCCCATGGTTCGTCGACGTAACTCATGGCCCACAAATGTCGGTCCGTTGTCTTCGTTGTACACCACCAATCGCCTATTTTCTACGATGTTTGCAAGTGTGCGCCCTCGCGCGTCTTCTATCTCGCCACCCCAAAAAGGGGATATTGCATTAAAGATCGACGATGTCCAGCACCCTCTCCGGTTACCCTTATAAAGTTGCGTCGTCGCCCGTCGGCGAAAAGTATATCGACGCTGCAAAAAACGCGACGTTTCCTTTTGTCGTTCTCACTTCCGCCACCGCCACCATCTGTTGACAAATTTCCTAATAACGTAGACGTTATGCCGTCTTTGGTGTGTACAATGGCGCATTTGGGTTTTTCCGCCGCTCTTTGTAAAATTTCATATTCGCTAGGGAAGTCCGCGATTTTGTTATACTTTACGTTAGGTTCTTGTATAAAACATATGTCGATGTTGTCTTCTTTCATTCTTTTTACTGGGTTTCCCGTCGCGGCTCTGCTGGCAAATCCTCGGCATTCGTTATCCCATGGTCGATGTCGGGTGTCGATCTGTTCTCTTCTCGTGCCGTTTAATCTAGTGCAGAGTGCACACTTAACAGTTTGTCTTTCGCAGCATTCACTGCTTCTATGTCCTTCCTATGCGCAGTTGCCGCAAATGTGTTTCTCTTGCCGACAATATACGCTGCGGTGGCCGATGTTCCAACACTTGAAGCATTGTAATAGCGAAAAGTGATCGCTCACGTCCGCTCCACTCCATCCTAGGCTTATTCTTTTTTCTACTATAAGTTTCCGCAGTTCCGGTTTTACTTCATAGATTACATCGACGTAGGGGTTCGTTCCTCTGCCTCCTATCCTATACCTTTCTCTTAGAGCTGCTTTAAAGTTTTCGTCGCCGTCTAGTTTCTCTCTTATATATCGGTTGCATTTTACTATTTTTTCCTTTAAACTTTCTTTGTCGAGTTCTTTGCTGATTTTCTTTATCACTACGCGAGTCATACTTCCTTTTACTTCGTTGCCACTCAGCGTTTGTCCTGCGTTTTGATTTATTAACGCGGCGAGGTATTCGGAATCTTTCCGCGTTTCGCAACTCACGATCACTCCTTTTTTCGTGGTTATAAAGTTTCTTACCGCTATTTTATGCGTTGTCGGGTCAATCTTTTCTCTAAGTACTTTTGCCATTTGGTCCGACGTCATCCCCGTTTCCTTCGCTGTGACGCTTACTTTATGTTGCTGCTTTTGCGTTTGCTGTGTCGCTTCCGTTGGTGCCATTACTTCTGTTTGTCCGGTTTTCACTGCGGCTAAGTAGCTTCCTTGTGCCCTTTGTTTTGTGTTTATTGCGGTGATGGTCATTTTCTTTTCTGTCGTATTTGCCAGAAAGGAAAATACGACAACATCCACGCCGACTTTGACAAAATGAGAAAAAAATAATTATGGTAGAGAGACAAGATGTAACTCAACCGTCCTATAGTGCATCGGCGCCTCCAGTGGTACTAGTAAAGAAGAAGGTTAGATTTTTAATTCGTTTTACTTTCCGCAGTTGTTTTAATAATTTTGTTTTAACAATTTCAAAACACGATTAAACGAGTATTGTGACAACAAATTTTGATCACAATTAACAAAGAAAAGTTTTACACTTTTTTATCTTCGTTCAGAAAACAAAAACAACTCTCAAATTGCCACCAAACTATGTCACATTGAACAAAACTAATAAATATCTTTATAAAATGAGTTGTCTTCTAAGCTGTTTATAAAAAAAACAGTTCGAAATATTTTAAATGTATAAACAAGCAACAAAAATTTTCTATTTATAGTTACAATATTGTGATTTGTAATATCTTGTGAGAGCATATTGAATCCAGACTAGCTTTAGTTTGCTCTTTACTTTGAAGTACCTTATTAGTTTAGATAAGACAGGTAGGTCTTTGTATCTAATAGACGGTTTATTTGCTTTCACAGTAAGCTCATTGGGCTTTTAATTCATATACTACACTTAAGATATCCTTAACGACAGTTTACTTCTTTTTCGTTTCATTACATTCTTGTTGTTTTATTAATTATTTACGTGATAATAATTACTTTTAAAATTTAGATACAACACAATACAATAACTAACAATTATCTTAACAATTTTGTTGAAAATGCGACTGGATCTTATAAACTTAACATGTAATCAATAATCTATAAAAAGTAAAAACAACAACGTATTTATGAAAAAATATGAAAACATATTTTTCATATCAAGAAAATTAAAAGCGCGACGTTTTCAAATAAGTCATCTGTTTTTAGTTTAAATTTTACTTCATTAGGGTTACGTCTTATAATACCTACGTTGCAAAGTATTTATCGATAATAAAATTATTTTTTAATTCAGTTCTGAAAAATCAAATAATTTTGTCTAGTAATCCATAATCTATTTTTTAATTACGAGAAACCAGTTGAATTTCGCGCAATACAAATATATGATTGCCTGTTGACAAGCCAAGTTTACATAGGAAAAATAGTTGACATAACCTAAACTAATACAACACTATGAAGTACCAAAGAAAGAAAACCTCTGTTGCAACCACTTTTCTTCCACGCTGCACTATACTTAAGGCTAAAAACATCAAAGTGGTCTTCAATGCGATAAATAAAGTAGACACCAGTTTTTCAAAACCAAAGGTCACAACCACTCGAACTACTAGGGGTTTACCATATTCCTTGCATGTGCCGGCTTTTGTATGTGGAGCAAACAAAACGCAACATCGCTACCCGGATAGGCACAAAATAGACACAAAATTAGATTGACTGTCGCGGAGCATTTCTTAGACACTGGACACACAATAAAATTTGAGCACACGACAATTTTAGCCAAGCTTTGCATTTGTTGGCTGAGATTAAATAAAAAATCCATCAAAATCAGAAAGAATGATCACCCTCAATGAAGATAACAGCATCGACCTAACACGAGTGTGGAAAATCATGTTTTGAAAAAAACTAATGTTTCGGAAGCGTGATGATATATTCAGTTTCAATTTTCTGAAGAAGACAGCAACATTACTTTCAAAACAATAATTTTGATTCGTTTTGCATAAAAACTTTCATTGCATCAAAAGACGATATTTTTATCGTTTCGTGATTCATAAGCCAACAAGCTTTTGTATATTTTTTAATGTTGAGCCAAATTTTTTTTTGTTATGTTTGTTTACCACAAAAAAGAAATGTTATATCAATTTGACTATTTTGATATCAATTTTATATATGGGAGTGGGATGATACTTAGGTAACCTCTATTTAGATGGCGCTGTTGGGTAAATAATTTAATTATATTTTTCAAGATTCGTTTTTCAGTAGATTACGCTTGAAATTCGACAGTGGTTGTGATAATCTTTTTAATCATTTGTTGTATCTTCGCTAATGGGAATTTTTTTTTTACTGGTATTAATCCGGTTTTTGTTTGGCATGCTTTGTTGAGAGCAGTACTTTTGTGTTTAGCATATTTTGGCCGATTACACATTGAACTCTTCAGCGAAAACTTAAGCAAAAACACAAAGTGAAAGTGAAAAGGATAAAAGCACAATGTACAAAATGGCTGGGATATATGTACGTGGAGAACTAAACCAAAGTCAGTGATATACTTAATGTTAAACGTCGACTAAGAAAGAAAAGAAAACGTAACAAAGATTTAGTTAGCTACGAGAAATCGGAGATTGGAAACAGAAAGTTTACGATACAAAAAATAAGAGAAAGAGGATATTGATCCACCAAATCACCCAAACTTGCTTGGTATACGTTGGCCACAAGAAGGATAGGTAAATCATAATAAATGTATCAATAGAAAGGGAGTCGGATGAGCTAAATAACGGAAACTGCTTAGACAACATGCGGTTCAGCGAGGCACCTACCTTACGACTTATCCTCGCTTCTAAGGTAGAAAACCAAGTTGGTAAGAAAAGGACTTGAGCGAGCTTGAGAGAAACAAGAGAGGCAAGCAGTTAGTATAAGTAGCAACGTGTTACCAACGTTTTTGTTCCAACAGGTCTTGTTGGTAACAACAATGTCACCGCGGCTATCTGAGATATCGGTGAGTGGGCGTGTTTGAAGGAACTATAATAGGAAAAAAAAATGGGCGCCATTCCGTTGCACTGAAAAAATTTTTGACTTGGAGACATTAAGGGTACATACGAAGCCGCTGTCCAAGAAATAAGTTTGTTATATATTTGTCCCAATCAATAACAAGATAACATTTTGATGTCACTAACGGAATATACAAATAATAAGTCAAGATATTACCTAAAGTCAAAATTCGATCAAACAGTAACACTTGTATGCCGTCGCAAATAAAACTTTAGTTTTTGTTTAGCAAGACGTGATCATTAATTTAGTATGAAACGAAAGACTTAGTACAGTAGCTAGTAAAAGTTGTTACTACCATAATGTTACTCTGGATACTTTCGAGGAGTGTAAGCTCTGCCTTAAATACGAACAAATTACTAAGGTACTCGAACGATACAAATCAACGTAACCAATAATGCACAATTTTACAAGCAGCTGAAGGCTAAATCATAGATTTGACTGAACGTAAATTATTAATAGTGAACATAAAAGTAGCTGAAGGTTTAATCAAGTAATAACGCATAACAAAATTCATAACACTTAAGGTTTAATAGATGATATAAAAGCAGATAAATTACGTAACATAGTTACAAAAATTCCGAAAAAATTGTTACAAGCTATAAATCTTACGAACCTTCCACGGCCAACTCACACTAGTCGGACATAGGGGAGGTTCAGAAAAATAGAATTTAACGGGCGCCAGATCTTACTAAGTAAAACTTCTGCTTCGATCAAGACAGAAGGTCCAAGCTTGTAACGAAATCAGGTTGGTAATCCAAAACGGACCAGAAAAAAAAAGATGAATACGTATAACAACTTTAATTTAATATCTTAGATTACTAACAACGAACACAAGAAATTTTGTAGTACATTATTCGATCCATAAATGCCGAAAGTATCGGCAACACACAATACATAGGTTTACACACAGGGTATCGATAGCAAAGAAAACTACATTGATAATGACAAATATCTATGATTCACAGTATGCGATATACAAAATAATTAATTAAAATACCTGCATGGTATTGAAACAATTATTGTAATTGCGTAAGTTAGAACAAGCAAAATTTAGTGAGTGACTTTTTTGACAACGCAAAAGTAATTAAATAAGACTTACCCACAATCCATTACTTGCCAGAAGAAAACGTTTTCCTCGTTGAGTCGAGTTGGAATATTTATGAACAGCAAATCGTGTCAACACAATGACTCACAAAAGCAAAAATCTACAAAATTATTAATTAGACATTAAAACCCGGTTATCGAATGCTGTTACACACATTAAAATAAAAGTTCCTATCGAGACTTCGTGTTTAGCTTTAACGTAAGTCTTCCAGAATTATAATGGTTCCATAAAGGCATTTGGTCGATATTAACCCCTTATCGATCGAGAATACATCGAAACATCTGACGAGTCGTGCCTGTGATGAATAAAATAATAGAAATGCGTTTTCGATTTATATCATAACTTCCATAAACGCCGATGATGTTAGAAAATTAAAATTTAAACATCACAAGCACGATTTTAAGTAGTTGACGATTTAACGTCTTGACAGGAAATGAAGTAAAACGAAACTCGCTAGAGGACGTCAAAAATAGAAATCTAACTTTAGTGTAATGAATATACAGGGTATTACATTTAGAAATTTATGCACGTAACAAAATACTACTTTCAACTTTAGTAACTGGGGTTGAAAAGAGGATCACAAGTCTCTGTCTAATTCGTTGTAACAAAATTTTAAATTAACAAGAACAAAATGGTGTTTGGTAGTCATTTACCTGTGAGAGACGGCATAGAAACAAAACCGATTTAACTCCTTCCGTACACATAGAAAATCTTTATTTATTCAAATCGTTACAAGCTTAATAATAACGACGATATTAAATTAAACAAAAAGAAATTACTTACGATTGAACGGACAGGGTTAAATTTTTGCGAATGGTCTGTACATTTATACATGCATCGATGTGCCAGAATGTGAAGAGATGATCCGCATTGCCTCTCGTCCAGAGACGTAAGACCGTTTGACCAAGGTTAGGATGTTTGAGATCAGGAAGTAGACATTGCGCTCTTTATAGGAAGGGTCTCACAACTGCTGCTATTCACCCAATATCAAGACTTTTAAGTGACGTTTTGCTACGGAAAAGAAAGGAAAATTTTAGGTCCAAACCTGCCGGTTTAAGCATAATCCTGCTTTGCCTAAGACTTTGGTGCAATAACTTTTCTGTAAAAGAAGATATAGAGGAGGATGTTTTAAGGAATTGCAAGAGATTTTGTCAATTCCACTTTAATCGAGAGTATTTGTAGAACAAGACGTTTTTCACTTGTCAACCACAAAAACGCTATGTTTAGAGTGAAGCCAAAAACCATGTGTTTAGTATTGTCTGCTGAAACCGTCAGTTTCTTGCTGCTAGCTCAGCTTGTGACGATGTTTAGGTACGTGTTTGATTTAGCCTCTAAGTTTTTTTATGGAATTAGCAGACACGGTGACAGCAGTAAGTCCTTACTAAGTAAGATGTTAACAACAAGATTCCACGAGGTCGAACCGAAAACCAAGCTTTCCGGAGAGCCTTTTGTCAGTCCTTTAGCGTAAACAGAGTGCGATACGTTTGCAGACTAAGTAATCGATCAATTCGACAAATAAGTTTCAATTTCGTCAGCAGGTACTTTCTTCACAACGAGAGCTTCAATTATAGAAGGCCACCATACGTTGAACGCTCCAGATATGCTTATGGAATTGCAAGTTCATGCTAGGAGACGTTTGATTGTACATTAGTCATTAATCTACGAACGGCATTTGTCTTCGTTTTGCCTGGAATCAAGGCATATTGACTGGAATGGAATAATATTTGGGGCGGAATGTCGTCATGTATTTTTTTGAGAAGTACACAAGTTCGGATAACAAAGTTATTGGACAGTGCAGGCTGGGATTTACTAGGTTTGAGAATGTTGATGAGTTTCCAGTTCTCCAGCTGATAAGAAAATAATCACATTTGATGCAAGAGTTAAACAGATCAACGATTGTAGAAGAGAAAGTACAATTATACGTAGGACGTTGCAATATCTTTAATGGTTTCGTGTTCAGAGATTGTGTATCTGTCGCTATCTCGGACATTAGAGCACGATTGAATCGACAAAAACTTACGAGAGGATAACTAACTAACTAACCCCCACGGGTTTGTTGCTAAGATTTTTTTGTCATGATCTATACTTTGTTTTTTTCATTGCCAATTCGTACCGGTAAAGGGCGGCCTAGTACGAGGCAAGCCATTGATTTTGTTGGATCTGCTGGGGCTTTTTGGTGGTGTTTTTTTAGATACCTGATCGCTCGCTTTAACCGATTTAATTTGCATTCTTTTGCGTTATGTCCATACTCCTAGCATCTATAGCATCTAACTGCCAAATGTTGTTCTTCACGGCTATTCTAATTTTTGTTTTTTGTAACACTATTAGCTGTGTTCTCTGGTACCCTAATTGTCACCGCCTTTGTGTGGTTTCTGTTAGGCTTAAACACTCCTAAGGTTTCTATGTCTCCATCTTGTTTTATTGCTTCTTCTGTATCTTTGGTTGTAGTCATTAGGTACATGGCCCTGATTATTAGGTTTTTGTGTTCACTTTTTCTCCGAATTTCTTTATATTTATTTCTTCGTTTCATTTCTCTCTTTTATTTCGTTTAACGCTTGTTCGTCCTTTTCTATTGTTATTAACAGTTTTCCTTCTTTAGTACTCCTTATAGTTCTAATTTTTTCGGTTTCTGCTTTATCTTTAAGCTCTATTATCATTTTTGCTACTAATTTCTCATAGTTATTTCCCTTCTGCTCTAGGACTAGCGCGTAGGTCTTCCTCTGAATATATTGTTTTTCCGTCCTTTGATGTGCGTCAATTTCCTTTGGTACTATTATGTTTATTATTTTCTGTTTTTACTTAAACACACACTCTACTATTTTTCTTAATCTATTTACACTTATTGTTTTTAATTTATGCAGCTTTACCGTTTCACCCTCTTCTGTTTCTGCTCTTACTTTTTCTAGCTTTTTCCACACATCCTCCTCCTGTTCTTTATATATAATTCTTATTTTATTTATATTTGTATTATTTTTTATTTTTGTTTTACTTTATTTTTTTAAGGTTTCTATTTCTTCTTCCTTCTTATGTATTTCCGAGTATACTTCCCTACCATTCATTGCAATCCTGAGTTATCTGCTATTCCTTTCTAGTTACCCATAGCGTGCTTGTACCTGTCTTTTCTTGAAGTGGGTGTCTTTCTATTATTTTCGTCTGTGCATATGCACTATTCCTCCATTCTTTCTCAGCTGCTATCTTCCATTCTTTATATGTGTTTATATTATACACATATTCTATCATCTGTTTTTCTTCTTCTGCTTATTTCGTCGTTTGTACAGCAATTTCCTTTGTTTCTTTGCTGTGCGTTTGTCTTATATGCGTTTGTGTCTCCGCTTCTATTGTAATTTTTTCTGATTTCTGCCATTTGATTTGTTCTAACTGTTCTCTCGCCGACTGTCTGTTTAGGTTATTAATCTGTGCTTCTAATAGTTTAATACATTGCTTAAGTTCTGTTTTTGTGCTTTGGGTAACTTGCGTCTGCAGTGTCTTAAACGCCCTCGTTGTCCTATCAATCGCCTCGATGATCTCGTATACTATCGAATTCTTTTTCTCTTATAAATGGCATCCATAAAATCTCGATCTATTTCTTTCCTTTTCCTTTCGCCGAAAGTGATCGAGAAAAAGGGTCACTTAATATCGACCCGGGAGTTCCCACTTCCCTTGCCGGCCCTGGGGTATCCCTCCCCTGCGCGGTAGTATTCTTCTTTACCAGGTATAAATCCATATTTGTTTAGTTTAGAACTATCCGTTATTCATTGCCGGTGTCCATATGTTTAAACATGCTCTTTCGGGTTCCTCATATAAGACATATACATTGTTTTGTTTTTTTTACACCTTTAAGACCAACACTTGACTCAATAACAAAAAACTTTACACATAATAGACATCACACGTGTTGGCGAGTTGGATTTAGGATTCTGAAAGGAAGTACTACAGAGAATTGTGTTTGAGATATATAGGATTAGCGGGTTGGGACCTGATTTCCTCATTGTTAGAGGAGAGAGGAATTCGGACTCACGTGGGAAGGTCGCGATTTCTCCCCACTCTCCCCTAACAATGGGGAAATCAGGTCCTAACTCGCAAATCCTATATACCTCAAACTCAATTCTCTCTAGTACCTCCTTCCAGAATCCTAAATCCAACTCGCCAACATGTGTGATGTCTAGTGTGTGTGAAAAAACACAAAGGTCACGTTTGCCTACGAGGTTCTCCACGCATCGCCCCCATTAGTCGATCACCGAAGAATGCCAAAGAAGCGATTTCAAATGAAGTCACCTGGTAGTAGTTGGACAATACTTTTATTAAGGTATGTAAGAATAATACGACCAGTAGGTACTAGAGAACTGAACCAAAAGAACTTTTCTTTATATTTTAGTTAAAAGGTTTTGAGACCTGAATTAAAAACTCATGTCAAAGTTGTATCAGTCAATAGTCAGCTAGTTGTGTCATATCAGATTATTTTAATTCATAAATTAAGTGAAAAATAGTTTATGTTGTATTTACTTTAGCTAAATTTATAGATCAGTAAATTCCCACCGCGCCTTTACAAAGAAAACATTACTCTCTGATGGTGATTCGCTACTACTACAGTAAAAGCCCAATAAACTTTACGTTATCTTTAGGAGAACACATAAAATACACGTTTCTAACTTGTAGCTACGTATTGAAAAATGTTACATTTTTCTAATCAATTTAGTAAAAGTTATTAAAGATTTCTACGTTGGTGATTGGTTCATTGCCAAAATCTTTTTGGAACTGTTAAAATTAATTTCACCAGAATAAAATTTTTGCATTTAGTAATAAAGTTTGTTTCTTTTAAATAACAATTGTAGTAACAAAAAACTTTATATTCGTAAAGGTACTGAAAGTTACCGCTAAAATGTCGATGCAAATGACCAACGATTAATATCCGCCAAAATAAAAAATGTAGAACATGAAAAAAAAACTGTAAAAGCAGAAATGTTAAATGTTTCAAAAGTTTGTTCGAACGATATCAGTTATGTGTATATCGAAGAAAAGTGCACCTAATAAATAATGCATTAAAATTTCCATACGTTTATTTGAAAACCCGTAGCAAAAATTCATAAATACAAAACGAAACGAGGTTCAGCAGAATTCATTATAGCGTTTGATTTTAAATGGAAAAACGGATGTGTAAATTATGTAAAACGCTTCAAGTTAATTATGTTTATAAATTTTGCTGTAAACGGGGCGGTGATCACATTTTTCAAGTTCAAGTACAAACTTTTCATTTATGCGTAATAAGGACGACATTGCCAAGGACGATGTAAATTAACGCATTTTATTCGTTTTGCAAACGTGGCTGTGGTTATTTTGAGATGAGAACTGGTTTATTATAGATTTATAGCATAGTTCTTGTTGTTGCAAAAGATGATGAGTATAAAGAATTTTCTATATTTAGACTCATTTGCATAAAATTTCCAATGGATTTGTAATTACGCTCAAGACATTCTTCCTTGAGAAGGTCGTCATTATCTTTTTCGTTTTATTATATTATTAGACTGACATAATCAAGCGTATCTTCGAATCTTAATAACGTAAATTGGTTTAGGCATTAATTTAATGCGATCGCCAAGATTTGCTGACAACCACTGACGTGGCAATGTAAAATTTCAATCCTGCCAAACTAAACAACCGCATAATTATTTTCATTTTATCCTTTCAAACGCATTTGTAACTTTGGCACTTCGTACGCCTTAAGATATGCTAAAATTGTTTATTAAACACGCACAAATTTGCTAGAACAAGTCAACGAACGCAGGTAAATTAGATTTTGAAGACATGCTGTGACCCATCACCAGCAATCTTTAACAAACATTTTTCGATATTTACAAATTGCTCGAGAATCTTAAAGTTTTTTGCTTTAACTGGTTTAGTGAAATTTGTTCGTTAAAACTTTCATATGTTTAGTAATTGTTAACATCAAGTTTTTTATGTAATTGTTCGTAGACTTGTTTGTAAATTTTTTGCAGTTGTGTATGTGCTGCGTTTCTGTGTCAACTTAATTTTTAACAACGCGGTTATTAGATTATTTTTTAGAAACAATTCCATTTTCAATCAATATCAAATTAGTTTATGACGTGCATTTGTAGTAAACACTGACATTTCTCATGCCTTACCTTTACTTTTGGTGAATGAAACGTTTCAGGATTGACGATAACTTTAGGGGAAAACAAAAACACTAATATTAAAACAAGTGAATATAATATAACAATTTATTATCTATTATATTATATAAATAATTTATTTATTTGAAACCTATTATTTAGTCAATTAAATGGAACACAAAAAACTAAATACATTTTAGGTTGGATTTATGAACTCTTTGGAGATTTTATGTAAGTGTGAATACTAAAATAAAGAAATGTAATTTTTTGAATGTATACCTCTTTTTACACTAAAAGCCGGGATGTGTCCCATTAGACGTTTTAGGTGGGACATATCTATAAAATTCAGTAGTCTTGAAAATAATTTTTTGTGCTGCCAACATCGCACACGTCAATATTCTTTCGTTAGTGTAGTGACGTAATGCGTGAAAAAAGCTCTAGAGCGTCAATGATTACACTACGCAACAATAAATTTGCTATTCGATTAAATTAACGCAAATTTTATGTAATAGGGTGTGCTGATTCCGATTTTGCAATTAAAAACGTTGTAGCACGTCTAGATTTAAAGTTATAGCTAAAAGTCATATTATATTAAAACATGGGTTAACATCTAGTTGCATTAACGCCCGTATTATTTAAATAATTCAGTTGTGTGAATAATCCGGAGCACTTTTACTACATTTGTGGCAAGTATACGACGTCCCACCAGCGCAAGAACATGACTAAAAGGTTACCTATAGTTTACAAACATTACTTCGGTTGTGAAATCAGTGATCAAACAAAATCCTGTGCTTTTCATCTCTGTTACTGCGGCCTAACTCAGTAGTTAAACGGTAAGCAAAATTGAATACCCTTGCTGCACTTTTGCATGACTAACATACACGTGTACTGCAAGAAGAACAAGTCAAGTGTATCCGAATTGTCAGTCTGCTCTAAAGCTTGTGGTGCATGGTACAGGTTACCTAGTACCAATTCCTCATTCATCTGATACAATGAACAACGAAAAAAGAGATGAAGAAGATAAAAACAGTGACGTTGAAGCTATGAAATACACGTATGATCCCGACAGTAGCATTTGATCTACCATGCCAAACTTGACGACCTGATTCGCAAAAGAAAAGCTTAAACTGTTGGGTTCAAACTGAAGGAATGGAACTGACTCTAGAAAGGAACTACAATTGCGGATTTTTGTGTTTGTCACAAGAAATTCGCAACATACTACGCTGTTAAACACGGTGTCTGCTTTTGTCATGACGTAACAAGACTCATGAAGAAACTAGATAACAAACACGTGGCAGAAGAGTTTTATTGACTCTAGCTCAAGCAGTTTGAAAGCTGCACTATTAAACAATGGCAACCAGAAATCATCAATTGCTTGTAGTCATGCCTTGGTAATGAAGGAAACTTACAAAACAATAAGCACTCTCTTTAACTATTTGGAGCATAATTGGAATAATTCCGGTAACTTGAAGCTGGCTTTTCTGCTAGGAATGCAAACTGGGTGCACAAAACACATATGTTTTCTTTATCTCTGGAAGAGTTGCGATGATAAGCATCGCTACAAAGTGAAAAATTGGCCACTTAGACATTTATCTGTAGTCGGACAGCACAACGTTCAACATGTATTTCTTATTCAGACAAATAGTGGTTTTTAATCCTAAAAGGCAAGTTTGGAAAGATGAAGATTGACGCAAAATTGAAAGCAGGTCTTTGTTGGGCTAAAAACATAAAAGTTGATTTGAGATTCATTGTTTATATTGGAGTTCACGGAACCAGAACAAGCAGTTTATGACACATTTTTGGTTGTCGCGCACAACTTTCTTGGAACCGTAAAGCAGAGAACTATGCACAACTTGTAGACAATTTGCTAACAGCCTACTAGCACTTCGGTTATCGATTGTCACTAAAGATGCATTTCTTGCATTTGCATCTCATCTTCTATCCGTCAAATATAGGAGACGTGAGTGACCAACACGGTAAAAAATTTACCATGAGATGTTCACCATTGAAGCAAGATATCAAAACCGCTTTAATCCCAACATAATGGAGATTATTGTTGGTTTTTGCAAAGAGCAACAAAAGATGTGCACAAGCAGAAACCAAGAAACTCTACACGCTTTTAATCTAAACCATTTTCAATCTCAATGTAACTCCCTGACTCATTTTAAAAGAAAACAAACATTTATAATTCACTTTTTAATTATGACATTTTGCCAAAGCAAATCAATGTATAATTTAACATATTTAGGAATAATTATAGTACCAACATTTTGGTGGTTTTTTAATTTTTTGAAAAAAGACTAATTTTACTAAATGTTTTACTTTCGACGCTTATCACGTAAATTATTATTATTTCCATTAAACTAATATTGAAAAACATTTTATATATTATTGCGGATGGTAAAAAGTGAAGCAATCTTTGCAAAGATGTACATATATTACACATTTGACACAAAGTTTTGGATCTTATTTGTTTTTGCAGCTGTGCGCATCTAAGGCAACGATGTCTTATAGAACCCTCAATCGATAAATAATCGTCTCGATTTTGATGTTTTGGTTTCTTTAAATTGGGTCGCGCAATCAAATCTTCTACTATTGAATGGTAGGATTGAAGCTATTGGGCGTCTTATATTATCATAGAGAATATGAGAATTTCTTGCAGCTACCATAAAAAAGTTAAAAAAAAAATTTTTATCATTTGAGCTAAATCTACTTTTAACTTATGGTTACTGTAAAATTTTGGACTCGAGTATTCTTTTTTGTTGCCATCTTTCGTAGTTCGTTTTATTAGAGTAGTTTTATCAAAGAAGAAGTTATTGATCGCAATCACTTTTTTGTGTTTTGCCATCTGCTTACTACTGTACTGTTATCATCAAACTGAAAATGACTTTCTCCTTGTTCAAAGTTTCTAGAAAATTTGGGAACATATTTACAATTTCGCATCAGACTTTTGACAGCAGGAAACATAATTATAATGATATTTAGCTCGTACCCATATATTGTTTTTGAATCGTAGCTGACCGAAATTTTGATGCTACGTTTTATAGACATCAGTACTGTTTCAGGAGAAGATCTTTTGAATTTTGTCATAGATTCTTGAACACTTTGGTAAGTAGAGTCGGAACGATATTTTGTGAATGTGTGTTTGAGCTAATTGACTATTTCTTCAATGTAATGGATTTTTCCCGCATTGGTAGACTTCTCTGGGTTGTTAAAATACATATTATATAGTCTTCTTTACGGCGGTGTTCCCAAGGAGTCATTAGTAGACCAGTGAATCTAGGAATTGAAGCACATTACAACAGAAACTCTTAATACAATCATTATTTTATGCGAATCTTTTTTTCTTGGCAATCTGCATGAGTAAGCTTCTATGAAAAATTTGACTTTCTTCATTTCTCTTGGAAGACAAGAAGTAGCTGCTACTTGGTCCAGTACACAAAATCAAAATTATTGACTCTGCTATCCCAAAATACTACTTTGTTTAGTGCAACTACGGTTTCACTTTTGATTGTCTCATTACTTTCTTGACTAATTTCATGATTTATGTCAGCGATTATTTCATCATCTGATAAATCATCACAATGAAATGGGTCATTATCGTCACCGATCCAGTCTTCTTCCATAATTTTATTAGCGACTTTTTCAATTCTACGTTGTGCGCGTATTCTTTTATACATTGTATTTATACCAAATCATTTAGACAAGTATGACTTTCCTAAAATGCTTGCTGGAATCCAGATGTCCCACAGTATAAAACACTAAAAATCAACAGGTTTTATGAATACACGATAATTGAAAACAAACGCATTGCTTATTACTAATCTTAGAAAACAAATACAACACAGTTTGGGCAATAATACAGTTGCAGATATAATCTGTGACATTAAAAGTGCAACACCAAGAAGGAGTGGAAATTTTGTGACCAAATTTGGCTGGAAAGTTTAGCTACTTAGAGGTTATGGCATAAATGACGTTTTTTTTGTTTCTACTACTTCATTATCGTGTGTTTTGTGCGAGTGTTAGATAATTTTAATAGTGTTATCTCTTGTGCTTCTTTTGTTTTGCGTGTTTTATGTGTGATTATGCTTATAGTGCGACAGCGTGAACATTACCGTCAATTAAGCGAATTCAACAGATGTCGAATTATTGGCTTGCGGGGAGTTGGTTTTTCGTACAGAAAAATTGCAAATCGTTTTAACCGAATCTAATCCACTATTATGACCTGTTATCAAACATAGACTAGGGAAGGTCAAAATTGTCGTGGACAAGAAACTGGGGGATGGAAACAAACAAATGAGGTGCAATACCGATATCTTATACTAATGGCAATAAGAAACCGATTTTTTTGTACCAGATCAATGGTTAGGGAATGAAGGTCGTTCTGTAACCCTTCGAACAGTTTACGGTTAAATCAGGAGTTTTGGATTGCAATTCTATCCTATCACATTGTGCTACCACTGACGGTTCTGTTTGAGAATGCACGATAGTCGTATGGAATTTAGGCAAAGACATGGGGAACGGCGCAATGTTTAATTTTTTGTTGAACGGCATGTGCACTGCACTGTGGGGATTATGGTATGGGGCGCTACAGCTTATAGCAGTAAGTTTTGTTTGGTATTTGTCTGAAATAAATAAACCTCCGGCAATATGGTAACAAGTTAGAAACCTATATTTTTCCATTTCTTTAGCAGTTGGAAGACCCACTTTTCCAGCGGGATAATGTCTGTTCCCATATAGTTAGACACTTTATGGACCGATTTAAAGAGGCAAATGTTAATCTTTTACCATAGCCACCTAGATCTTCTAACCTCTCGCTTATTGAACACGTGTGAAACACTATGAGTAGAAGATGGAGAAACTTAGCGCATCTTCCATAGACACAGAAGCTCTCCGACATAACATTGCAAGTTGCTTGGGATACAATAACTGTAAGAAAATCGACCACCTGCTGTATTCGATACAACGAAGAGTGAGATAGTGTGAACCCAATACATCAACACATTGTTAAGTAAACATTCTGTTCATCTTTGTCCCTATTCCTGAAATTTTAATAATTTACTACTTCCGAATAACTAAACCTTTCTGCCAAATTTGTTCACAAAATGCAAACTCTTTTTTGGTGTTGCTTTTTCAAGTCATCGTTTTTTTCTTACCTTTTCAGAGTTTAGATTATGGCTTGCTTCATAAGCGGATAACCTAACTTTTGAGAAGTTCTTAGTTAGATTTCGGTTGCTTGTTTGAGTTTTGCGATGAAGCCCCTTACGAAAGTGGGCGAAACGTTGGCAACTTTGCTTACAACAACAATGACACGGTCCAAACCCGGAAGACATTCTAATGTTAGTACAGCAAGAAATGGTTTATTTGTTGTTCAAATTGTTACGATCAAATTAATGATACCTTCTTAGAGGAGGATGAAAAAGAAGCAACTAGTTCAGTTAATTGCGACGTTTTATGTTCGCGATGAACACTTCATCAAACTCGCTCCACTGAGTCATAAAAAATTAATTAACAAATTAATGATAAGTACATAAAACAACAAAAAGTCTATTATCATGAAAAATATAAATTTAAGTCGCAGATTAGAGATTAATAGACAAAATGGATCAGCTTTTTGTGAGTGATCAACATTACATGCAATGCAAATAGACTACTTGGTGTTTCTTTTCTGATAGTTTTAGGTATGTGTGATACTTTGTTTGGATAAAAAAATATTTGAGAGTAGGTTTTTGTTGATCTGATAGAACAGTATCAGCAGATTTTTTTGAACGATGTTAGTATGCCCTAGCAAAACCTGGTAATCCTTTCAATACTTTTTTAAACCGTGGAGTATCAGTACATTTTTTTGGACGATGTAGTATGCATCAGCAAAATCTGGTAATCCTTTCAATACTTTTTTAAACCGTGGAGTAAGACTTGTGTGATAAAAAAACTTGGATTGATTTCAGAGCTCTTTGATGAGAATTGGTAAAAAAACATTAAAACTAATCGGGGGGTTAACTTAACAATGTAATTGACTTTTTTAACAATATTTTTTGCTTGTCTAATTGTGCTCGTTTTGTTTTGTGCTAAAACATTAAATTCAACTGAACTCATTTAAATAAATTTGAATGCTCATATGTTTACCAATCCATGTTTTTTGAATTGTTTGCACTAATTTTTGCTTATTTAATTGTGTCCGTTTTGTGCTAATGTTATTTTTAGCTGTGTTTTATTCTAAATAGATAAAAAAATCTAAACAAACACGAGGTTCAGCTTGATCACTAGTACCCCATTTTTAAATTTTGTTTACATTTTTTTGTTTAATTGTGCTAAATTGTGCTAATTTTTAATTGTGATTAATTCTAAATTAATAAATTCGAGAACCAAGTTGACCACTAATCCCCCGTTTTTTAATTGTTTAACAGTATTTTTTGCTTGTTTAATTGTGCTTATTTTGTGCTAATATCATTTTAATTATGTTGTATTTTAAATTAAAAAAATTAAGACAAAGCCAGAGGCAAATTTTTGACTACCGGTCTTCCGTTGTTTTTATATTTAATTTTAATTTGTTTTGTCCTTAATTATGTTATTATAAATTCTAACTGTGTTCAACTTTAAATTGTTAAAAAATTAATACAAATCCGGTAACTAATTTAACTATCTACTTAATTGAATTTTTTACAATATTTTTTGTTGGTTTTGTGCTAAATTGTGCTTACGTTAATTTAATTTTTAAACAAATAAAAAAATATACAAATCCGGAGACTTACATGTTTACCAACCAATTATTTTTTAAATTGTTTACAGTATTCCATGCTCATTTAATTTAAGTTGTGTTAGTAATAAATTTAATTAAACTCATTTTTAAATTAAAAAAAAATTAAATGAAGTATGGAGGCTAACTTAACCATCAAATTATCGTTTTCTATTAAATGTTTTAGAATATTTTTTTGTGCTAAATTATGCTAATATTAAATTCAATTGAACTAATTTTCAAACTAATAAAAAAAATTAAACAAGTCTTAGGGCTTGCATGTCTACTAGTTTATCATTTTTTAAATTGTTTACAATACTTTTTGTTTGTCTAATTATGCTCATTTTGTGCTAAATTGTGTTAATATTTTTTTAATTTTAATTGTGATCAATTTAAAATTAATTTAAAAAATCAAAACAAAGCTGGTGAGCAGCTTGACCACTAGTTTTTTGTTTTTTAATTGTTTTACATATTTCTTGTTTGTCTAATTGTGCTTTTGTGGGATTTCTGCTAATATTAATTTGATTGTGTTTTATTCTACAATAAAAAAAAATCAGAACAAAGCCAGAGCTAAACATTTAATCAGTTTTATTTTCTGTATTATTTTTAACTGATCATTTTTAAATTAGTAAAAAATCAAAACAAATCTTGAGATAAACTTAACTATCTAATTAAATTTTTTTAGAATATTTTTTGTTCGTCTTGTACTAAATTGTGCTAATATTAAATTTAATTGAACTCATTTGTAAACTGATAAAAAAATTAAAACAAATCCGGATCCTTAGATGTCTACTTGTCTATCGTTTTTTAAATTGTTTACAATAGTTTTTGTTTGTCTAATTATGCTCATTTTGTGCTAAGCCGTGTTAATGTTATTTTTAATTGTGATTAATTTTTAATTAATTAAAAAATTAAAACAAAGCCAAGGGCAACTTGACTACTAGTCTTCTGTTTTTCAATTGTTTTACTTGTCTAATAAGTGTGCTTGTTTTGTGCTAATATTATTTTTAATTTTTTTATTTTAAATTAAAAAAATATGACTATGCCGGAGACCAACTTTTGACCATCGGTCTCCGGTTTTTGTTGAAAATTTGTTTTAACTCTTGAAAAATTTAAAAATGAACACAGTTGAAAACAATAATGGCACAATTAAGCATAAAACAAACACAATTAAGTAAAAAAATGGAGGGCAGGCTTTATTTAGATTTTTTTTTCAATTTTGAATTAAGAACAATTGAAACTAATATCAGCACAAAATGAGCATAATTTATTACATTAGAATAACATTAAAAAATTGAAGTGATGGCTCAACTTGTCCGAGCTTTAACATTTAACATTCAAAAAAATGTTTTTGGATTTAACCATCAACAATTTAAATTATGCTTATTTTAAAATAATAAATCTTAAACATAATAACAATTAAGCAGTTTAAACAATTTCTCTACAAAAAATTTAAAAGTGAAATTTATTGCTTATTTGTATTATAATAAATAACGTTTTATTCAATGAAAACACATTTTAATTATTACATGTTCGCAAAAATTTAAAAAGCTAACACGCAATTTAGAAGCGATCCACGCAAAGATACATTCAAAATTAAAATTCTATTGCACTTACATGTTATTGTACAATTGAACATTGAAACATAGACGAAACTATCCTTGACAACAAAAAAAACAAGTAAAAGTAAAATTACGTAAACCTTAAACAAATTTAAGCATCATAAGAAGTAAGTTGACTGAACTAATCATAAATATAAATAATTTTATGTAAATTAACATCTAAATTTATGTATTCCGTTAACTAAATAATCTTTAAGTTAAAAACTAAGCCATTCTGTCAATATTTGACAAACGAAACTACAGTTTCGGATAAACTTCTACTCATTATTTTTTATGGTTTCTGTATTTACGACGTTAAGAAAGTGAATCTGTTAATGATTATTTTAAACATAATGCAATTATGAAATTAATTGCTCAGTTTTAAAACACTTACACTTGAAGTTCAAGAAGTGTAGGTTATTTCGAGGAACGGATCTGTGCCAGAAATAATACAATCCAGCGTTTGATTTCGTATAATTTTTCTTGTGTCGGTGCGTGTGCGACTACTTGGAGTTTGTTAATTATCAACAGATGTAGAGATTGTCTTTATGTATCGTAAGGCTTATTTACGGAATACATTGATGTTTGTTGTAAGCATAACGTAAAAGAATGATGAATGGAAAACAAATGCAATGTTTAATTTTGGTTTTGATACCGTTTTAGGTCCCACTACTCAATAATATATTCATATTTTAAATAATAATCTTTATGTGTTTATACAAATAATATTTTTTAAATAAAAAAATTACTACATCAGTGCCTACGCTTTTTAAGCGCAAAATACCTAATTCGAAAAACTTGAAGTTGTAGTCAATGAACTTGTTAATGGCACATTTGATCTTCTATGTGAACAATTCTCTATTTTGAGTTGTGGGCTAAGTTACAGATTGAAGATAAGCCACATTAATACGGCAAATGCTGTAAACTTTTATAGTTTACTTCATTAAGTTTTGTCACTAATTTTCGATGAATGGCGTTATCGTGTAACGGAACAGGTTCGTATCTATTAATACATACCGGACGTTGTATATTATGTAGGTATATAATGGATTTTCAGATATTACTGTTTACAGTATTTTTTGCAGTTATAGTTTTATTGGTACGTAAAAAAAGTAATGAACTTACACTAGATTTATTTTACTGTAGTGATATTAAAAGCTCAATGCATTCAAAAAACGTTTCAACTATAGAGAAATAGTGGCGGCTTTTCCATTAGGCCATTTGGTCAATGACCCTCCAGAAAAATACTAAAAATTGTTTTATTAATAATTTACAATTGCAAATATGTAACGATTCATTTTGCTTAGCTATTCCAACGATACATAAATTGAGTTTAAATTTTATGTTAGAAAGAATGCGTTTTTGAAGTTTAATATTGAAATGACCCTCTTGCAGCATTGACCATTGGATTTATCTGATACAAGAATTAGATTGTAGAGCAAACAACTGCATTTATTGGACTAAACAAGGTAAAGTAAAAAAAAAACAAAAATGTTTGTATTTCTTTATGGTGACCCAATCGCAAACACCACTAATCGGTCGTTAGTGATAATTCAAAATCTACTAACTGTGTTTTTAAAGTCAATTATTTAAGTAGAAGTGTGCGTCTGGTGGAAGATACATTTAAAAGTCTTTAAATTTGTTTTTAAAACTAAACAAAAATGTTTTAAAATTTTAAAAACTCGTTTACTGCCTTTACCATTTCATTCAACACATATTTTGTTACTGAATTTTTTTTCTTGAAGTGCTGAAACTTGTTTTAACGATGTTTTCCTTAAGTTGAATCGATTTACTTATTAACGAATCACCTTTTTTGGTTGCGGAAGTTGAGTTTTTGTCTATTTTTTTTGCTATGATACTTATAAAAAAAAATTTTACACTATTATAGCACCTTCCTCTAACTTACACAGGGCCGACTCAAACCAGTTTTATTTATTACGAACAATACAGTTTTATTTGTTTACTTAACATAAACTCAATTCCTTTCAATAATGTTTGTAACGTAGTTATTTTAACGTTAGGCAAATTCTCATCTTCGTTAATACAACTTTTTGTACTGTTGGTAGTTCGTTACGTAGAAGAGAACGAATGCGCAATACGTCTTAGGCCAGTCTTTGTTCTATCAGTAACATTATCTAATATTGGCTTTGTCTTACGGTACATTTTTGAAAAATGCAGTACGTGGTCGCTGTTATATTTCGTTAGTACATTGTATACAGTAGATACAAAAACACCTCTGTATATAAGTAACATTAATATAATTCTTCACATGTAGGTATACAGAAAACGTAAATAAAACAAATGGTTACGTTACCAGCTGCTGTAGTTGTAAATTTACTATCATTTGTTTTTGAACCACTTTGTTAACTATGTTCGTAAGCTTTACAGATATTCCGAATAGTTTTTTCGTCAGATACTAAAAATATGATAATATAATATAACTATAATAATATCAACTATAGTAGAATAGCAAATTGTCTTTTAAAAAATTATCTTAAAATAATAAATTGTGTACACTAAAAAAACTGATAAAAGTTAACGCTGAAATAATTTTGAAAATTGCATCAGATTTTTAATATAATTGTTGCCCGTACTTTTAAATTAACCTGCCTGCTTGTTTTTATCTGTTCAGCAATTTAATTATAATGAATTAAAAGTAAAACCAAAATCGATCAGTTGCAGGGTAGGTAAATATTATTATGTGATTAGTTGATGACTTGAAAACGACATATAGTAATGGTTACCACCTTATGAGTATCTCATGAACTACTATTAAAAAAAACTTTATATATAAAATTAATACTTTATATTAGTTTGTAAGATGCCCACAAGATGGTAGTCATTATTATATGTCGCTAACACAATTAATTTCAAACTGATCAATAACATTTTTTGCTACCTTACAAATAGCCGATTTGGCTTATATCTTATATATTAAGTATGAGTAGGAATCAACATTCTTGCATAACATAAACTAACTTAACCTTTTAAATTGGTTGTCAAATTTCACAAACTTTGTTAGTAATAAATGTAGTATCAGCGTTAAATTTGTCATGTTTTCAATAAGTTTTTTTTAAATTTTTTTTGCAAAAAATAATGTATGTAACTTTTTTCAAAGTCTTATAGCATAACTCATTCTTACGCAACGCACGGTTTACGATCTCAACCCGTATTAACGTTTGTTATGCTATGCTTCACTTTCGACATAAATTACTACTAATCCAATCTTCTCGGGAGATTAATTTTTTTTAACTTGTTTTCGTGTTTTTAATAGGAAAATATCTTGCATATACACTAGGACAAGAACTCCAGCATTTAGTAGGATCGGATTTTTATCGAGTAAAACTCACCTATTTCTTCTCAATATCCTTCTGGCACCGTTTTCATATATCTTTGGGGAGCTGCCTTGTATTCTTTAATCTGTCACTTCTGTACGATTATTGTGTTTGGTTTATTTCGTTTTTCTCTTGTTGCCGCATTCCACTTTTTACAAAAAAGCTGGGTGTCAGAAGTTTTGAAGAATCTCTACGAGGGTACATCAGGAGGACACTTTGGCATGAAGAAAACATTGGGGAAAGTTCGAGAACGATTCTACTGGGTGAACTACAAAGGACGTCATGCAATGGTGCCGTAAGTGCACGGTCTGCGCATCAGGAAATGGTCCAACGAAAAAGTGCACCCATGAAACAATACAACGTAGCAATCCCTTTAGAAAGAGTAGCGATTGTCATCGCAGGGCCGTTCCCAGAATCCGATGTGGGAAATAAATACATCCTGGTGGCGATGGATTATTACACGAAATAGACGAAGGCTTACGCCATTTTCAATCAAGAAGCAGCTACAGTTGTAGACGTATTAGGAAAAAAGTTTTTCTGCCGGTTTGGAGTTCCGTTGGAGTTACACTTCGATCAAGACCGTAAGTTTAAGTCTGGGCTATTTCAGGAAGTTTGCCAACTGTTGGGAATTAAGAAAACTAGGCCGACGCCTCTCCATCTTTAATCTGATGGCATGGTTGAGCGGATGAATTGAATAATGGGAAAATACTCAGTCAAAGTAGTGTCTGAACACTAAAGAGACTGGGATCAGTATTTGCACCTTTTCCCTGTGACATACCGATTATCCGTTCACAAAAGCACAGGCCAAACACCATTCTGTGTAATGCTTGGTCGCAAAATACGACTGCCATGCGATCTCCAATTTGGACGAAGACCGGAAGAAGAAGTTGCTGGAGAAGATTACTTCAGCAAGCTGACCAAGAGCTTAGACGAAGAACATGAGGAGGTCCGTAAAAACACACAAATTGCCAGCGACATGATGAAGACTAGATATGACGTCAAAGCACAAAATGGTGGATTTCAACCTGGCGACATGGTATTGTTGTATAATACCTAAAGGAAACCACCCAGAAGCAAGCCAAAAGTGGTCTACGTCGATCGTTTAGCCGCGTTCCTTGGCGATAACCACAATACGTAAGTTCAGGTCCGAACCAGAACAATAACTAACAGAACCAGTAATCAAATCGAAAGAATGTAGTTCCATAAGTTTATGAGCTTATACGGAGGTTCTGGAAAAACTAGGTTTGGAGTCCACCAAGGAACAACAAAACCTGTTCCACGTACAAAAAGATTACGCCATCGCACATTGCGTGAGCGAGAATCTTGACATGTTCAGAGGGGTTGCAGTCGTATTTAAAAAAGGATTTGGTCAGCTAGATAAACTACGAAGTCAGCAATCGGCCGTCGGGAAAATTTTTAAAACTACGTGGTGACAGACGCTTCGTTTTCTATCTGGTCACCAAGAAATACTCAAGAATTAAGTCGTTATACCGTTATACGAAAATCTGTGGCGGACATTACGGAATCTCAAGAGAGAAATGGTGTTCCACCATGTCAAGAAATTGGCAGTACCCAAGCTTGGTTGTGGCTTAGATCAACTGAATTGGAAGACAGTTCGAAACATGTTGGAGGTCGTCTTCCGAGGAACAGGCGTTCTAGTGTTGTTCTGCAGTTACCAACCAAGGAGAATATCGGGTCAGGAAAAGTTCATTGACTGTTACTTTTATGGTCAAGGAAGTTGCCGAAATGGAGAGAGCTGGCGCGATCGCCACGATTCTTTCCAACGGTGTTGCATCCAGTTTCTTGTTCTGGGACCAAACAGTCCTAAGAAGGTTGCAGTAAAACGTACGAGAAATTGTTTTTAAGTTCGAGAACTTTTCCGAGGTTTTTGTACATTTCCAGAACGTTTACCGAAGGATGTGGAACATTCGCGAAGGTTTCGCCAAAAGGTATAAATGCGGTGCATACAAATTATATGGCAGTTATTGCAGTAATGTGAAAACGGCAGTGTTAGGAAGATTATTCAAGTCTAAATAAATAAGTGATTAACGCGTGTTCGAGATAAATCTACGAAGTATAACCTTGTACGTGACTTTAATGTAAACAATAAGTGTTAAACAAGTGTGTAAAGTAATCGGCGGACTTTATCTTTCAAGTGATAGTGCGATACAAATTAGTGTAAGTGTTTTTATTAAATAACCTTAGATTTAATTAGTTCGGTTAGTTTAAACGTGTACATATTTTTAGTATAGTGTAAATAAATTACTTTTAATAAAAATCGTTACAATATAATAATAATTTTGTTAATTAAGCAAAAATCGTATTATTTTATGTATGAAAAAGTTTAGGTTGCTTTTATAATCGTTTACAGAAACATTTGTCATTTTCTACATGCAATATCGGTTTTTTCAAATTGTTTGCAAAAACATTGGCTTTAAAAATTTTGCAATTATTTAAACACTTTTAATTACCAATTTAACCACTTAATTTTTAATAGAAAAGTGATACATTGCAAATCTTATTAATTTATTAATAATAAAATTGCTATTTATTTATTTAATGTCTGCATAAAAACCTGCTTTGGCATTCCACAAAATTTTTGTCGGTTGTTTATATGACTGTTTTATACTAGTTATAAATAAAAATCCAATACCTCTAATTAGTATTTTATTTTCGTAATTGGCGACAAAATTGATTTTGCGACAGAAACTTCCGCATTAACATTCCATATTATGTAATTAAATTCTTAAACATGTCATCACATTTTTTTCATTTGAATTCTCTTTCATTCACCGATTTGTAAATTTTTTTTGAAATTTTATTGTTAACTAGATATATTTTATTATTGTTTCTATCAGTTTTATCTTAGTGTTTTTACTAACTCCATCAAATTTAATTAACTAAGTATTTGTTGTGAACTATTTAATATTTCTCAACGTTTTCTCATTTTGTTTCTAAAATCAACAAATCATAATAATAGTTGAGAACATGAGTTAAGTTAATGAATCATTTCCAGTTAGTGTTAAATGATTTAGTTTTTAGAAATAAGATTTTGCCAAAGTAGAAATGGAATTTATGCCTTAGCTGCAGAAGAAACTACTAAATTTTGCTGTTTTGCTGCATTAGATTTCAAAATATTACTTTTTTAAAATTAAAACGAATTATTTAAGTGCGTACCTGTATATCAATATTCAACAATAGCAAATTATTTTTTGAACACAACACAGTAAAAGTTTTAATTTATTAATTTCATAAATAAGTCAATTAATTGCTAATTACTTTAACATAAAACAAACATTAGAAGGATTTATCTTACAATTAGATGATTAAAAAAAACTGGTGGAAGAAATTTTTTGATTAGGGAATCTAATGACATTTATAATATTTTCTAAAATTATTTTGTTCGTATTATTCTAGTGGAAATTAATATTGAAGACATTAAAATAATTATTGTTTAAAAATGGTTTGTAATGGTAGCCAACTTTTGAGTTTGCCGCTTAGTAGAAATAAACAAATCATTTTTTGAACACAAAACAAAAGTTTCAATTTAACAACTCCACAATTCAGTCAATTTATTCTTCTGAAAAATTTGTCGATAGACCTCTCTATTAATTAATGTTAATTACACTGACAATTATTAGAAAATTTTTTCTTGAAAGATTTTTTTAAAAAAAGCTGTGGTTGAAGCAATTTTTAGAAGATTTGATTCGAAAAGCGAATAACAAAAAATATTTCCTAGAATTAGTTTGTTTGTGTTGTTGTAATCTATATTTTTTTAAATTAAGATTGAAAACATTGAAACAATTAAAATTTAATTTTTGAAAATTGCAAAGGTAGTCAATTTTTGAGTTAGCAGCTCAGTAGAAACAAACAAATTATTTTTTGAACACAAAGCAAAAGTCTTAGTTTAACAAATTCACAAATCAGTCAATAAATTCTTTTGAAAATCTTGTCGTCAGACTTCTCTATTAATTACATTGACATATAAAACAATTATTAGAAAATTTTCTTTTGTACAATTTATTTAAAAAGAAATGTAATTGAAACAATTTTTAGAAGATTTGATTCGAAAATCTGATGACATTTAAAATATTATCTTAAATTGATTTGTTTCTGTAATTTTTGTTAATAATTATTAGAAGTTGAGATTAAATACACTAAAACAATTAAAAGTTTATTGTTTGAAAATTGTAATGGTAGCCAATTTTTGAGTTTGCCGCTTAGTAGAAATAAACAAATCATTTTTTGGCTACAAAGAAATAGTTTCAATTTAAAAATTTTACAAATCAGTTAATAATTTCTTTTGAAAAATTTGTTAGACCTCTCTGTTAATTACACTGACATATAAAACAATTATTAGAAAATTTTCTCTTGGAAAATTTATTTAAAAAAAGCAATTTTTAGAAGATTTGATTCGAGAAGCTGATAACATAAAATATTTGCTAGAATTAGTTTGTTTGTGTTATTGTAATCTATATTTTTTTGGAAATTAAAATTGAAAACATTGAAACAATTAAAATTTAATGTTTGAAAATTGCAATGGTAGTCAATTTTTGAGTTTGCAGCTCAGTAGAAACAAACAAATTATTTTGCGGACACAAAGCAAAAGTTTCACTTTAACCATTTCACAAATCAGGCAATTAATTCTTTTAAAAATCTTGTCGTTAGACCTCTCTATTAATTACACTGACATATAAAACAATTATTAGAAAATTTTCTCTTTGAAGATTTAAAAAAAAAACCTGTGGTTGAAGTAATTTCTAGAAGATTTGATTCGAGAAGCTGATAACATAAAATATTTTCTAGAATTAGTTTGTTTGTGTTATTGTAATATATAATTATTAGAAGTTGAGATTAAATACACTAAAACAATTAAAAGTTTATTGTTTGAAAATTGTAATGGTAGCCAATTTTTGAGTTTGCCGCTTAGTAGAAATAAACAAATCATTTTTTGGCTACAAAGCAAAAGTTTCACTTTAACCATTTCACAAATCAGGCAATTAATTCTTTTAAAAATCTTGTCGTTAGACCTCTCTATTAATTACACTGACATATAAAACAATTATTAGGTTTTTTTTTGGAAAATTTATTTAAAAAAAGGTGTAATTGATGCAATTTTTAGAAGATTTGATTCAAAATGCTGATGACATTTAAAATATCTTCTTAAATTGGATTGTTTCTGTAATTGTTGTTAATAATTATTAGAAGTTGAGATTAAATACACTAAAACAATTAAAAGTTTATTGTTTGAAAATTGTAATGGTAGCCAATTTTTGAGTTTGCCGCTTAGTAGAAATAAACAAATCATTTTTTGAACACAAAGAAAAAGTATTAATTTAAAAATTTCACAAATCAGTTAATTAATTCTTTTGAAAATTTTGTCGTTAGACTTCTCTATTAATTACACTGACATATAAAACAATTATTAGAAGGTTTTTTTTTGGAAAACTTATTTAAAAAAAGTTGTAATTGAAGCAGTTTTGAGAAGATTTGATTCAAAAAGCTGATAAAATTTTAAATATCTTCTTAAATTGATTTGTTTCTGTAATTGTTGTTAATAATTATTAGAAGTTAAGATTAAATACACTAAAACAATTAAAAGTTTATTGTTTGAAAATTGTAATGGTAGCCAATTTTTTAATTTGCCGCTTAGTAGAAATAAACAAATCATGTTTTGAACACAAAGAAAAAGTTTCAATTTAACAGTTTCACAAATCAGTTAATTAATTCTTTTGAAAAACTTGTTAGACCTCTCTGTTAATTACACTGACATATGAAACAATCATTAGAAAATTTTCTCTTGGAAAATTTTTTTAAAAAAAGCTGTGGTTGAAGCAATTTTTAAAAGATTTGATTCGAGAAGCTAATAACATAAAATATTTTCTAGAATTTGTTTGTGTTATTGTAATCTATATTTTTTTGGAAATTAACATTAAAAACATTCAAGTATATATATATATTTATATACTTTTCTAATATTTGTGGCGGGCGTTAATTAAATACAGTTAGAAAGAATCATAGTAACAATAAATTAAAAAAAATAATAAAGAAAAAAAAAATTAAATAAATAACTAAATTTTAAAAAAAAATAAATAAATAATAAATAATAAGAAATAACAAAAGGGGGAAAGGGATGAATAAAAGAGAGAGAGAGAGGAAGATGAAAAAGAAAGGCAACAAATATTTGAAAGAGGAAAGAAAACAATAAGATCACCAGACATTAAAAAGATATCGGAGGAGAGCGAAGGAAAAACCTCAAGAACAGAAGGAGGAAGGAAAGAAATGGAGGAGTTAAAAGAATTAATGAGAGAAATGATGAAACAGATGGAAGAAAATATGCAAGGAATAAGACAAGAAATCAAAGAAATGAAAAAGAAATGGGAGAAAGAGAAAAGAAGTGGGAGAAAGAAAAGAGAAACTGGTGGAGAGAATAGAAAAACTGGAGAAAAAGCGGAAGACGAGGAAAGATGGAAAAAGAAAGAATAATATTGTGATAAAGGGGTGGAGAAGTGAAAAACCACAAAAAGATTTAGCAGTGATGCTGGAAGAAAAATTAAATGTAAAAGTAGAGGTGAAAAAGTGACAGTAATAAACAAAGAGAAGAAAAATGAGATGGTGGTGGCGGAAATCGGAGGATGGGAGGAAAAACAGAAGGTAATGGAGGAGAAGAAGAAATTAAAGAATACAAGAATATATATAAGTCACGATTTGACATGGGAGGAAAGAAGAGTGCAAAGAGAAATAATGAACATAGCGGTGGAAAAAAGAGCGGAAGGAAAAAGAGTATGGGTAGGGTACACAGAGCTGGGCAGTAGTTAACTACAAAGTAGTTAAGCTACTAATCTAACTACTTTATTGTTGACGATAGTTGTATTCTATATATTCAAGTTACTTTAATTTAATAGTGTAACTGTAGTTGGAATAAATTACTTTTTTCGTATAATCGTATTTAAAAAGTAGTTAGCTACCTTATTTTAACTACAAAAATAGTTAAACTACTTTGTTAATAGCTTAACTACTTTACTAGTAATTAAACTACTTTATTAGCGGCTTCAATTACATACAATGGCTACAATTATTCAGCTTGGATTGCAGTTTCGCAGGTTAAAACGTGTCCTCCACGTGTAATGAACAGTAACGCAGAAGTAAACATGGATGTAAAGATTATTCAAAAACATTGTAATGCAGCAAACCTAATTTGTTTCGAAATGTTAAATGCCTCTGATCTAAACGTAAACAAAGTATTACTTCAACAAAAGTTTTTTGATATTCATGAATCTGCTTTGTCTAAAAAGTTACACATTTCTTCTGATACTGAGAATGAACATGCTCACAAAAGCAGAATAATTGAACGAAAATTGTTAAAACACCTGGAAGATAACAGAATTTATATATCTATTTGAGATTATTATTAAAAAAATGTTCATCAGATATAGTACAATTTTACCTTTACCATCAGATGCTGTCGAGCGATTATTTTCGTTTTTCACTCATAAATTCGCTCAAAAGAAATGCATTGCTGATGCTCTTTTTGAAAAGTTACTTTTATGAAAAGGAAATGAATATTAAATACCACAATACGTTTATTACTTTAAGTTCTGTTTTTAGGTTTATTTTATTAATTTTTTTTTTTTGAGAATTTCTAATAAAATAGATATACATGATAATAGAATATTAGTAGTTACGTTAAAATTGTTTTACTGTTTTCGTGTGAGCGTGATTGATTTACTTTGTCTTCTTCAATGTAATAATAATTCAGTGTCTATAGGTACTTATGTTTATATGACTAAAAGTGGTATAACATAAAACGTCTCAAAACTCCTTTTTCTACAAGTAGTTGAAAAAAAAACTTATATTTTAGAATACAACTGTTGAGTAGTTAGTAACCTAACTACTTTTCGATTTACGGTAGTTAGTAGTTAGTAACTTACACTACTTTTAAAAAGTAGTAACTTTAGTTAGTAGTTAACTACTTTTACAAAGTAACTTGCCCAGCTCTGAGGGTACAGAAAAATGGAGATAGACGGAGACAGATACATATGGAACGACAAGGATAGGGGACTGTGCAGAGAAAGAGAAGAGAAAGTGGGGAACCAAAAGGCAAAAAACTAAAGGGCAAAGGGGAGGTGGTAAAGGAGGGAAAGTTGACGAAACGGCAAAGAAAAGGAATAATGAGAGATGGAAATGGCAAAGAAAAAGAAGGGAGAAAAAAAGAAAGTGAGGAAGAAGCACGGGGGGGGGGGGGTGAGTGAGCTGAGAGTATTGTTTTGGAACGTAGCAGGAATAAAAAACAAGGAACATGATTTCTGGAAGTACATCAAGGAACAGGATGTAGTGGGATTACAGGAAACATGGATGAAAGAAAAAGAATGGGAGTGGTGGGAAAAAGAGTTGCCGGAGGAATTTGAGTGGGTGGTGCAACATGCAGAAAGAGAAAAGAAAAAAGGGAGAGCAAAGGGGGGTATAATAACGGGAATAAAAAAAAAATGGTTGAACCAGGAAAAGAAGGAGAAAGTGCAACAGAGAAGAGGAGTTGTAGAAAGGAACATGCAGTGGGGAAAAACAAAAATAAAAGTAGTGACGGTTTATAGCAGTAGAATGAAAGAGACAAGGAAAAACATAGAAGAGATGATAGAAGAGAGGGAAGAGGGATTGATAATAGTAGGCGGGGACTTCAACGCAAGAATAGGGGAAGAGGGAGGAATACAAGAAAGAAAAGGGACGGGAAAGAGACAAACAAAGGACAAGGTGATAAATAAAGAGGGAGAGGAACTGCTGGAATTGTGCAACGAAAAAGGGTGGGAAATAATGAACGGGAACAGAGAAGAAGATGGAAAGGGGGAATTTACGTACATAGGTAGAAGGGGAGAATCAATAATAGATTTTGTAATGACAAATGAAGAGGCCGCAGAAAAGGTAAAGACATTTAAGGTGGGAGAAAGGGTAGAGTCAGACCATCAACCACTGGAATTGACAATGGAAGGAAGGGAAAGAGAAGAGAGAGAGGAAGAGGAGAAGTACATAACTAAAAAAAGTGGACAGAAGAGAGTATAAAAAGATATAAAGAGAGAATAGGGA
This sequence comes from Aquatica leii, assembly GCA_035610365.1. Lineage (NCBI taxonomy): Eukaryota > Metazoa > Arthropoda > Insecta > Coleoptera > Lampyridae > Aquatica > Aquatica leii. The sequence continues at coordinate 7,580,405 of CM069436.1, read as the reverse complement.
AAACGGTATGGATAGGGAAGGAATTACAAGAACGTGTGGAGGAAATGAGAGAGATGATGGAGAAAGCAACAGAGAGAGTCAGATTTAGAAAATGGAAGGGGGAGAAAACTGGATGGAAGAAATGGTGGGATAAGGAATCCAAGGATGCAAAGAAAATGCAAGAAGAGCATTAAGACAGTGGAAAAAAAAAAAAGAAAGAAAAAGAAGAATACAAAGAAGCAGTAAAAATATACAAAAAAACATGCGACAGAAAGAAGGAGGAAAACAAAAAAAACAAGAGGAGCAGATTAAAGGAATAAAAACGGAAGAAGATGTATGGAAGTACCTAAAGAAGCAGAGGAAAAAAACAGGACGACAAAGGGAATAAAAATTAAAGAATGGGAGATATATTTTCGGAACCTGTTGGGAGGAAGAACAAAAGCAGGAAAAAGAAAAAGGAAAGACGTGGTAGTAAGTCAAGAAGAAGGAGATAGGGATAGAATAAGGGAGGAAGAAGTAATAGAGACGATAAAGAATATAAAAAAAGGAAAGGCGACAGGAGAAGATGGGATACAAGGAGAAGAGTGGATATACGGTGGAGAAAATGTAGCAAAAAGGATGACGGAAATAATAAACAAAATATGGAAAGGGGAAGGATTCCCAGAGAGATGGAGAGAGGGAATAATATGCTCAATACATAAAAAAGGCGAAAAAAATAAAGTCGAGAATTATAGAGGGGTAACATTATTGAGCTCGGCATACAAATTATACGCGACAATACTGCAAGAAAGATTACAGAAGGAAATAGAGGAAAGAAGTTTGGCACCAGACGGACAAGCGGGATTCAGAAAAGGAAGAAGGGCGATAGACAACATATATATAATGAAACACTTAGCAAATAAAGAACTAGAAAAAAAAGAGGGAAAATGGTAGCACTATTCGTAGACCTAAAAGCTGCTTTTGACAAAGTGAATAGGGAAAAGCTGTGGGAATATATGAAAAGAAAAAAAATCAATGAAAGATTAATACAAAGAATAGAGGAAATATACGAAGAAACGAGAAACAGGGTTAAAGTGAATGGGGAAGAGAGTGAGAAATTCATAACAAAGAGAGGGTTGAGGCAGGGATGTCCACTGAACCCAAGCCTGTTCTCGGTATATACGGGGGATCTGGAAGAGACAATGAGAGGACAACAGACAGGAGGGATAGTGGTAGGGAAAGCTAAGGTATGGTCGTTGGCGTATGCGGATGACATAGTGCTGGTGGCTAAGGAGGAAAAGGAAATGAAAGAGATGATGAAAACGCTAGAGAAATATATGAAAAAAAAAGAAATAGAAGTAAACACGGAGAAAACATAGATAATGATATTTAGAAAAGGAGGGGGGAAAAGAAAAAGAGAGGAGTAGAGATGGAGTGATGAGAAAGTGTAACAAGTGAAGGAATTTACATACCTGGGCTACACGATGAAACAGGATAATAAAGAGGGAGAACACATAAAGGAAAGGGTGAAGAAAGGAAACAGGCTAATAGGACAAGTCTAGGGTGTGGGGGAAAGAGTATTCAAGATGGATATAAAAAAAAGAAAATCGCTGTTCGAAAAATTAATAAAGGGGGTGGTAATGTATGGAGCGGAAATATGGGGCTGGAAGGAGTGGAGGGAGGTAGAGGGGCTACAGGAAAAATACTGGAGATGGGTGTTAGGATTGGACAGGGATACACCGGGGTATATTGTGAGAGAGGAGGTTCAGATAGAAAAATAAGGATTGAGACAGGAAAAAGGGCCATAAAATACGAGGAAGAAATGAGGGAAAGAACAGATTGCAAAATTCTGCAAGAATGTTGGAAAGAGATAAAGGGAGGGAAAGTGAAGTACGGGCAGGAGCGCAGAGAAGAGTATTACAAAAAGAAACGGGTACGCTTGAGTGAAGAAGTGGAGAGATTAAGAGAAGAGGGAGTAGGGATAAGGGAAGAAATAATAAGGAGAGATAGAGACATCGAAAAACAAGAAAGATGGACAAAGATAAAAGAGAACAGATATAATAGGAATTATAAAGATATCAAGGGTGAAGGGGTGCCGGAATATTTAAAAGACAGTGAGATTAAAAGCAACAAAAGGAAAAAAATGGTGGCAAGGTTCAGATGTGGCAACGAGGAGTTAGGGAACAAACATTGGAAAGAAGAACCAGAAAAGTTGTGCAGGCTATGTGGAGAAGAAACGGAAGACCTTAACCACATGAGAAAGAGATGCAGTGAACTAAGAGATGAGGTGATGAAAATAGTGGATATCTTAGATGAAAACGGAAAAGGAGCGGAATGGATGGAGGAAGTATGGAGCAGGAGGAAAAAGTTAAGGGGGGAGAAGGGATAAGAAAATGTAGTATATATGTATAGACAACACGACCAAATTTGTAAGCCAAATGGCAATAAATAAAGTTAAACTTATATATTAAAAACATTCAAACAATTAAAATTTAATGTTTCAAAATTGCAATACTAGTCAATTTTTGAGTTTGCAGCTTAGTAGAAACAAACAAATTATTTTTTGGACACAAAGCAAAAGTTTCAATTTAACAATTTCACAAATCAGTCAATTAATTCTTCTGAAAATCTTGTCGTTAGACCTCTCTATTAATTACACTGACATATAAAACAATTATTAGAAAATTTTTTCTTGGATATTTTTTTTAAAAAAGCTGTGGTTGTAGAAATTTTTAGAAGATTTGATTAGAGAAGCTAATGAGATTTAAAATATTTTCTAGAGTTAGTTTGTGTTGTTGTTAATAATTTTTTTTTAAATTTTCTTTTGAATTTTTAGAAGGTTTGACTAATAGATTACGTTTAGAATATTTTCTAAAATTAGTTCGTCCTTATTATTGCTGTCAATATTTTTTAAAAGTAGAGAATAATAACATTAAGTTAAAATTTATTGTTTGAAAACTACAATAGAAACCAATTTTTAATAAAAAAATGAATAAAATGAATGAATGAATAAAAATAGAAAAATAATTTTTTGAGTACAAACTAAGAGTTTCAGTTTTACAATTCTAATAAAATTGTCGATAAGAGTATCTAATTACTAATTACTTTGACATATAAAGCAATTATTAGAAGATTTATTCTTGCATGATTTTTTTAAAAACACTGTGTTTAAGGCAATTTTTGGAAGATTTGACTAATAGAACCGATACCATTACAATATTTTCTAAAATTAATTTGTCCGTGTTATTGTCGTCAATAGTTTTTTAGAAGTTGAGATTGAAAACATGAAATCAATTAAAATTTATTGTTTGTAATGGTAGTCAATTTTTAAGTTTACAGCTCAGTAAAAATTAAAAAAATCATTTTCTGAGCACAAGGTAAAAGTTTTAGCTTTTCAAATAATACAAATAATTTCTTCTGCCAATTATTTTGACATATTAAACAATTATTAGAAGATTTACCCTTGGATAGTTTTCTTAAAAAAACTGTGGTAGTGGCAATTTTTAGAAGGTTTCACTAATGGAGCTGATGGCATTTGCAATATTTTGTAAAACAAGTTTGTTTCTGTTACTATCGTCAATATTTTTTTGGAAGTTGAGATTGAAAACAACAAATCAAATAAAGTTTATAGTTTGAAAATTACAGCGGTAGCCAATTTATGTTACAACTCAGTAAAAACAGAGAAATCATTTTTTGAGCACAAAACAAAATTGTGTTTTTAACTTGTATATTGTGCTAGTATTACCAAATTTTTAAAACGTAATTTAAGCGGATACATTTCGTGCAAATTTTTAAAAATATGATGTTAGTGATATGTATTACGATACAAACTTTTAGATTGGTGCAACATTACAGCAATATCTTAATTTAGATAAAAATATTTTAAATCGTATTAAATTAATAGTAATTTACGTAACAAGTGTCGAAAGTACATCATAGCATAACAAACGTTCTTTTTTGAAAAAATAAAAAAAACACCAGAAATATAATATTGGTAACTACATCTACTACTAAATCTGCAAAATTTGATATTAATCGTTTTTTTTTCAATTTTAACTGAATCTCAAGTATTACTTCGTATAGTTTTTCTTTCAGTTCTTTTCACTTATTTTTTAGTACTTCGTTACATATATTATAAGTTTTTGTCGCTTTTTGTTTTTTTAACTTATTTTTTTTTCTTCTGTTTGATTACATTGGCTTTCTTTTTGTGACTTTTCTTCCTGTTTGTTATTTGTCTTTTTTTCTTTGCCAAGTAAATGGCGTTATCTTACAATTGTTAAAATCTCAATCTGCTAATGCACATTTTACACTATATATCTAACTTTAGTCTTAAAATACTAAATATTTTAGAACGAGATGACGAACAATACACAACTACAATTTTTTAAAATTTAAATTAATACTAACTTAAAATTTATGCCAAAATTTAAACTAGCAAACCTACATTTTAACAAAGAAATTTTTTGTCAATAAAAATTTGTTTAGTTTATTGCATATTTTTTCCTATTTAAATAGAAAAGTGTAAGTGATTTAATCGTTAAGAAGATGTCAAAACTATGATAATATTAACGTTAAAAACCTTCGAGATAATTGGTAACAATAAAGGTTAGAACAGTCCTGTCAACACCTAATTACAGAAATAACGAGTTAACAAGAAAAGAATTTACGAAATTGTCTTAATTAGTTTTAAGTACGGCATTCGCACAAATGCTGGTATTTGAAAACGAACTTTCGCAAATACTATTAATCAGTTTTGGTGAGTGACAGGCTGAATAAACACTACAAAAAAAATGTTCACTTTACAAACGCATTGAAATTATCTGATAGAATTTACATACATTAGTACAAATGTTATATACGCCCGCAGATTATAAAAAAGGATCTTTACGAACATTTTCTGAATAATAATGAAGCAATTAATGTAGTTAATTTTTTAACGCAAAGTGTCACGCAAATAAAACGTACGCGTGTTTTTGTTTGTAGGCAGTTGAGTTTGTCAAAAAAAAATATTGGAAAATAACACGTTTAACGTCGCGAGCTGCCATTAATAATCTTTTTTTAAGAAAACTAATTATTACTCTACAAGTAATTTGCCTATTTGTAAATGCTACCCGGCAGGCAGTATCAATAACACTCAGATTTATAGCTCGTGTAGTTGCAACATGATAAACTGACGATACCTCAGAAAGTTGTCTTAAGTTCACGTAAAGTTTAGTTGATCTGATGGGATGTAAGGAAAGATCTTGTTAATGGAACGGCTGTAATTTATTATTGGATAAATATTCATATATTTAAGTTTTAGGCCAGTTTTTTGGCAACACTCAGTGCCTATTAACGCAATTTTAATGTACTATGTAACAATTTGTCAGTATGTTCTTTATCTAAACGACCGATTTGTAGTCAATTTATAGTATTAAATCATGCGTACATTTGTGTTCTTGTTGGTAAGAATTTTGTACCATTTATCAAGTTTTTAAATCTAGAAATTTAAAAAAATGTAATGTCAGATATCTACATTTATAATTTTAAAAAAATATTTTTCTAAAGTACTTCGTTATTCATTGACGAATGAACTGTTAGAATCTAATATAATTCAGTTCTTTTACTAAATTTTGTCAATTTTTTGAAGGAACCATGTATCTAGCAAACTCTGTAAAGAATTATAGTATGGTTTTACTTAATCTGAACATTTACAACGTTGTATCTAGGAAATGCGGTGTCACTCTTTATGGCTTTTCTGATTTATTTTCTAGCAACTTTTCAACAAATCAATCTTATCTACAAATGCAATCTATTAATTATAATCTTTTACTAAGAAGAAACATAAAATTTGTTACAAAGTTTAATGTTTTTCTCATTTGTTCACGTAGCCATCTTCGTTTGCTTTCTAAATCTTTAGAATGACGTTTTCTCTATACTTATCGAAGATTTATTTTTATTATATTATTCTCAGTCCTTCTCTTTATTAGTATATTTGCTTTAGCGTAAAAAAATTTTGTCATTAAAAAAACTAGTTAGAGTCGTCCTCGATATCTAACAATGTCTATACTAAGCTAGAGTGTTTGAATTCACCTGCTTCTGTTAAAGTGGTATCTAAAAAAATGTTTTTTACTGAACTTACTTACATACAGAGTAAGTTTAAGTTTGTTTATCTTAAATATGTGTCTTTTACTACTTTTATTATTTATTTGCTTTAAAATACACTACTAAATAAACTTTGAATCGACAAGTATCTCGTGTCCGGGTGGAGTTTAATTGCGCAGATAACGAACGCATTTGATCAAAAAAAGATAGACATTGCGCTCGAAATACAACATAAACAGTATGCGGACAAATAATTTAAATTAAAGAAAAAGATAAAGTTTAATTATTTGTTTATAATTTTATTGTTAATGCATTGTAGTTCGTTCTGAAAAGAAGTGTATTATCTACATAAAAAGAATAAAAATCACAAAATTCAAATAAAATTAAGAAAAGAAGTGACGCCTACTATGAAAAAGGGAAACCGGAATAATCCCTTCTCTTAAACTTTCACGTTTGTCACTGCGCAGGTGCCCCGCCCGGCCACAAGATACTTGTTAAGTTGTATATACCGTAAAGTGAGTATACTTTGCTTTACTTGCTAATGGGTTTTTGGATGTAGAGTTGTAAACTAATATTAAAAGGTATTAAAGCTATAAAAATTAATAATGAGTTACACGCTGTGTCTTTTTTCGTTATAATCTTTTATCTTTAAATTTTGGAGCAAAGTATCTCAAAAATTGTTCTCGTTTTTAGGCAGTAAAACACAACTGGGTAAATTATAAAATTCTGCAGGTTTTCACGGTTTATTTTGCTTTTAGTACAATCTACTTCCGGGTTTCTCCATGTAGTTTTAGTTTGGTGAAGAAACGGTAATCTTTCTTCTTTTTTTCTATTTCTATAGTACACTTTATTAATGAGCGCTGAATGTTGATGTGCTCAAAGAAGTATTGTCAACATATCAAATACAGAATATCAATTTACTGTTCTCTAATGCTTCTTCTTTAAACGTCTCCATAAATAAATTGGCTATTACAGACGATGGTGAGCTCCTAATTGCTGATTTGTTCTTCTGTTCGTAGTATCTGATTCGTTGTGTCAGTAGGTAATCCTAGATCATTAATTACAGCTATTGAGTCGTTCGTAGGTATGTTAATAAATAACGTCACATCAAAACTCACTAATACGTTGTCTCAATCAGTTGTTAAATAATTTAGGACTTCCACAAAATGTTTTGAGTTGTTCACGTATGTCGTTTTCCCTGCGTACGGTTTTAACATCTTTGCTAGTTATTTGGGTAAGTCGTAGGTTGGCAATCTAATACTGTTAACAACAGGACAAAGAGGTATTACTTTCTTGTGGATTTTTGGTAAACCTTATAGTCTAGGTGGTCAATTGAATCTAGGTATCAACCACTTCTCGTCTCTTTCCGGGAGTATAGATTTCTTTAAAAGTTCTTTTATTCTTTGAGCAATTATTGCCGTAGGTTCTCTATGAAGTTTGAGGTAGACGTTGAGATCTAGTGAGGCATTGACCTACAAGTCTCCTTATCCAGGATCAAAGTTGTATTGACCTTGTTAGCGTTTGCAATCACAATACTGCCATTCTTCTTTAGGCTGTTCAAAGCTGTTTAGTCATTGTTGGTTATAATCTGTTCAGGTGTTTTGTGATAATATTTTTTCTGATGCAATAACAAAGTTTATTTTCATTCCTAGCACTTTCGTTTCTACCGTTGTTAGTTTTTTTGATGACATATTAGCAATTAAGTTTTTTAGTAACTAGGGTTTGTTCTTGTTGATCTTTCTGTCGATCTTTTGTTATTGCTTTTTTTGGCATTTCTGGAACTGTTGGTCTGTTGTGATACGGTCTACAACACTCAATGTTCCTTCATAAAGAAAACCCATATCCTATAAACTAATAGCCACGAACTCGCCGTCAAACTTCTCTCTAAAAACCTTTGTCATGAGCTAAATTCAGCGTTCTTTACTGTACCGGTGAAGCGCGACCTTGTACAAATTTAGCCATTGAGTTTTTAGCTCTGTTTGGGTCTTTTGAGTACCTATGCTTTCTTAAGCAATGTACGACTTGCTTTAACTTATCTAGCTTTGTACTACACCACGGTACACCAGCTTTAGAATTCGAGGGAACTCGGTTTAAGCCATTTTAGCTAGATTTGAGAATCAGTCTGGTCAGCTTATCAATGGAGACGTCAATAGAATTAAGATCCTGATACTTAGCTTCACGTGGAAGATAAGTAGGCAGTAGGGTACTGACAGCTGTGTTCAGTTTGACAAGATCTATTCGTTTGACATCGAGGATCGGAACCGATCGAGAATTCTTGACGCTTAAATGAAAACGTATCATTCCGTGGTCACTTTCAATCACCTTTGGAATAACTTTCCAGTTAGAATTTTTTCTAGCTAAAACTTGTAATGTTAATGTGACATCGATGTGTATTATTTTGGTGACTAGCAAAGGTAAAAAGTTGATTATGTTCATTTACAACACATAGGTCACGTTCGCCCATTAAGTTCTCCACACTTCTGCCATGTTCGTCAGTCTGCAAGGAATGCCAAAGCGGTGATTTTGCATTGAAACTTCCTGTTATAATAATCGGGTCACCGCTTAGTTCGTTCAAAACTTTATCTAGATGTTGTAGATGAATTCGACAATCCTCGTTTAGTGCCAAATAAACGCTGAAAATACCTAAGGAAGTGTATCCAACTGTGATCATAGATACGGCAGTGCAGTCATTGGTAGATGACTACTCCAATTGACTTTGCGTTATTGTAAATAATAGTCGAGAAATACTGCATAGAAGTAGATGCGGTGATTCCGTTGAAAGGCAAGGCCGCAACAACGAGCCTATACCTGAACACATATGGCTCTTGACTCAGTAAAATGTCTATGTCATTGTCGGAGAAGAAGCTTATAACTTCTAAGGTCGCAGCACGAGAACACTAAGATCAAGGCAAGGTTTATGTTTTTGATAATGAAGTGATTTAAAAGATAAGGCAATTTATTGACTGCAGGTGGCCGGTAAATCGACTTTTTGGTAGATATAAAATTTAGGTTGAGTCTTAGAACCCGAACTTGTATGTTTTGAAAGTCGACGCCGGCGATGAAGCCGTTGCTAAATATTCTAAGGTATTTTTCAAAATGCTGCCAGCCTGGCCAATTCCATCTAAGTGCAGTGTTGCATAGGTGGTATAGTTAGGAATCTTCCAGAAACTTCTCTCATTCGAACTTGTAAAATTATTATAAAATCTACGTTATGTAGAAGTAAAAATGAATTAACTTGAAGCATTTTCAGCAATTTGAATCATTACGAGAGTTTGGAGACAAGTGTTGTTAAAAGGTTTAATATGGTTGACATCTGTTTCACGAGGTTCTTCATCATTTGCTTCAGTTCCTGCATATTATTTGCTGCTTAAGTTGATTGTAGAATTTGAGTTTGTTGTTGAATGTTGTTGTTTGTCGCTTGTTTTAATATCATTACTTTGTGTGATTAGATGGTTGCCTGCACACTTTACGCAACGAGGGCCCTTGTTGCAAAAATTATTTGTGTGACCTCTTTCTATTGTTTGGATGGTTCAAAGTTTACTAATGAATGAAAAAGTTTGTTTATGTTACAAATATACTTATTATTCGTGTCAGTTTTAAGTTTCACATAACATAGAGGAAATTTTGTTTCTGTAGTTTGGTTTCGTATGTTTGATATGTTAGTGACTTATTTAATCAATGTCAGTCAGTAGTTCGGTGAGTTCGAATAAGTGAAATTTTTTCCTACTAGGGTTTTGATGGCAGAGTATTTTTCAATGCAGATAAAATAAACTTTTGTTAAATATATTTTTATCTCATATTTGTTTTTGGCTGTGCTCAATGAATTTAACTGAAGTCAGAAACTTTGCTTACGAATATAATGTTGTTATTGATGCACATTAAGACCAAATAGACTTACAAAATACTAAACAACTATAAAATATATTTTTTATTTTTATATGTTTGTAACGATTTATTTAATTGTATCCCAAAATAATTTGAAAAGTCCAATTAACTTTCTATTAAAAGAACTGTTGCCTACATTTAAATAATTTCATATCACTTAAATTTTGGGATTTTGGTTTCCCAACCACTCTTCTGGTTTTTTTGAAAAAGGCCATTTTGGAAAATTGAAGGACTTTCTGTGCGATCATCACCTAAAGGTGAATACAAAAAGTAAGATATTTTTCTACGTTGTCGTACGATACAAACCTGAGGAAGAATTGAGGTTGTATTCATTTTTGTTTGCCGGACATTATACGTGGGTTCTGGTAATTGGTTTAAGAATCGCACCTACAAAGTTCTCATGGTGGACTTGAGGTTATATCTCGCCCATCATTATCTGCGAGCCTGCCCACCATCCGAAGGTAATTGTCTGTCTGAATGTTTGTCCTCGTTATTTTTAGCATATACTTCAACCAGATATCACTTTTAGGCTTGTCACTGTAAGTCAAAATTTTGAGATAAGTCAACATTTGGACCACGGACTAGTGTAGCTGTTGCCGGCTCAGCCCTGACAATTCACCCCGTGTTGGTGGCAACCTGCACACATATCCAACATCAAGTAGGTAACAGTATCGAACGTTACGTTTCTAAGAGCAATAACTAGGTGTTATCACGATATAATAATTGTTTAGATAGATTACCGTGTTAAGCTCGAGCACGTTGGATGTGCCACGATTGTTTTCCTCAATGTGCTTGAGATCGGTCGTTAGTAACGTCATTTAACTTTGCACCATTACGAGTATTTTCGCCAAAAGACTCGTAGATTTTTTGTATTTACGTTTAAGCTTAAACATATTTAATCGTTAAGCCATTTGGTAACTGCGCGGTGCTATTGGTGCATTGTCTGTGACTCCACGCGCACATTCGGTTGGCATTACCTTGTGTTGCAACAAAGTATAGAGAATAGATTTATGTACAGTATGTTTGGCATTTTATAACGTGAGGAATACTTTATCGCACTATACGAGAATACTGTTGGGAATGGTGAGTTTTTTGCGGCTTCAATCCTCGCAATATCTAGTTTCGTTTTGCACCATCCGGGGTATCCCAATCTCTGACCCAGTTCGAGTGCGGTCAGACAATTGGCGCCCAACGTGGGGCCCGTGTTTATTGGGAAATCTCGCTAAAATCGTACCATTTCTTCTAAAGTATTATAATGTAGTAGATATGGATGTAAAGTGTTTGTTGAGCGATGAACTGGAGTATAAACTTAAGATTCGGGGAATGAAGTACCCAAGTAGCATGACAGTCGCGCAGAAACGTAAATTGTTAGGCTCAATTTTAAAAAAAGAAAAATACTTAAATGTTTCTGTTCAAACAGATCCGTCAATGTTAGTTTTTCAATCGGAAGTCGATGCGTGTAAAGTCAAGATTACTTCTATTGAAACGGAGCTTGCTGATCCAGTTAATCAATTTCATTCTAAGTATTTACGATCTTAGAACGGCTGCTAGTAATATTCTCGCCCTTGTCGACCCTGCTTCTTTATCTGACGCTGGTGAACCGAGTGATGCAGCCCAATCCACACCTATCGCTTCACCCAGACATAAACCTCTTGTTACCCCTGGTTCTCGCGTTACAGAGACTGAAGCTGGCTTTGCCGACAGGTTAGCAGGTTTATTAGATGCTAATCTTCAACGCCTTGAAAATAGTCGACGTAGTCACGTACCCATTCAAAAATAGGGAGTCTCTTTTTCTGATTCAGTGGATGGTATGTCTGTCGTTTGCTTTCTAAATCACTTATAAGAAAAAAGGCAAGCTTCTAGTATGGGCGACGTACGTTTGTTGGAAAGTGCTACCGATCTTTTTACCGGTCCAGCGCTTACTTGGTATCGTTCGATAAGAGATGGACCGACTTGTTTTCTTCCTGGAAGTTACGAATTAATGTTGTGGGATGAGATTCGCGCTCGCATGCAAGTTGTTAACGAGGCTCCTTTATTTTACATTGCCACAATAAAAGAACTTTTTTCACGATTCAGAAGTCCTCCAAGTCCACCTGAAGAGCTGATGCTTATCATGGCTAATCTTTAGCCTTTCTATGCAACACCACAGAGCTTAGTTAACGTTGAGTCTGTGGATCATTTAAATACGTTATGTTTAAAATTAAGAAACACTAGAACGAATAACTCACGAGTAGCAAGTAGTAGCAAGGTTTCCGTTTTAGAAGCTTCTTCTGGTTGTGCGAATAATTCGTTACCTAGTGATTGTGGTAAAACAAAAATAAAACGGAAAGCTGTAATCTGCTGGAATTGTCGAGTAGAAGGACATGTTTTTAAAGGATGCGTCAAATCGTTGACTCAGTTTTGTTTCTTATGTGGTAGTCTTGACGTTACCGTACCTACTTGTCCTCGTAAACATTTAAACTGCATCTGACGAAGTGGCGAGCCCGGTCACTCGTCAAACCCCAGAGTTTAGGGTTAACAATTCAAACTGATTAGAATGGCTCAAATACGTAAAATCGTTTTGTTCGCCTCAACATAAACTTAAACTCGACTGTAAGTTGTCACTAGCAGACCAATTTTTTATCCATCGGGTGATAATAGACCTTATGCCGATGTAATTTTATTTTCTATTTCCGTTCGTGCGATGATAGATTCTGGTGCAAATATTACTATTTTGGGTTGCGCAGGTATGCATTTGATACACGATTTCAATTTATCTCTTGTCACTTGTGGTGATGTAAATTTATCACCAGCCGATGGTGTACGTCAGAATGTAATCGGACGCGTGTTGTTACCTCTAACTGTTTTCGGTGTTACCAGACATGTAGAAACAGTAGTTTGCGATAGTGTTCCTACGTGGTTAATCTGAAGAGTCAATTTTTGCAAAGTTTTCGGTATCAAAGCTAATTTTATAACTGACGAATTTACGGTTAGTAGCGCTCTTACCTCGTCTCAGATAAGTAGTGTCGACGATCTAAGCGTGAAGCAACAAATTTGCTTAAACTTCGTAGTCAAACGCTTTAAATAACTTGCATATGATAAATTAACTCACACTCACCTTGTAGAACACCATATTGATACCGGAGACGCGATCCCCATTAAGCAGCCTTACCTCCCTTTCTCGCCTGCGATGCAAGTTCATATTGACACTGAACTAGATGCTGTGTTGGCCGCTGGAATCATTCGCGAATCAAGATCATCCTGGGCTTCACCTATGTTACTCGTTAAAAAGTTTGATGGTTTGTACCGACTCTGTTTCGACGGGAGAAAACTTAGCAGCGTAACCAAAAAGGATTCTTATTTTATACCCTACTTTTCTAGTATTTTAGACCGTCTTAATGAAGCCCGTTTTATATCATCGAGCGACCTCAAGAAAGCTTTTTGTCAAATCCTTCTTACTACAGAGTCATGTGAAACAACTGCATTCACAGTTCCAAGGCGCGGATTATTCGAATATGTTGTACTTCCCTTTGGTATCGCTGACTCTCCAGCCACACAACAAAAGCTGATGGATAATTTATTCGGTTCGTTGTGAGAAGATAAGCTATTTGTTTATTTGGACCATATTGTTATAGTTTCTAGAACGTTCGAAGAACATGTTCAAGTCCTCAAGGAAGTATATAAGAAATTATCTGATGTTAACTTGACCATAAATTACAAAAAATGCCAGTTTTGTCGATCCTCCCAGTCGTATTTAGGCTATATGATTGACAAACATGGACTACGACTGACCCTTCGAAAGTAAAAGCTATTGTCAATTTTCTTAAGTCAAAGACTAGCACCGATATAAAACAATTTTTGGGAATGTGCTCATGGTACAAGCGCTTCGTTCCTGACTTTTCGACGGTTTCGGCTTCTATAACCGCCTTGATTTAAAGGTAGAAAAAAAGGACAATCCGTGAAATGAGATTGTAATGCCGAAAAATTGTTTGAACACCTCAAGTCCTTATAGTCGTCGACCCAGGTTTTAGCTAGTCCTGATTTTAGGGAACCTTTTATGGTTCAATGTGACGCTTTCGACGTTGGTCTGGGTGCGATTCTGACGCAAAGGGAAGGCGATAATGAACGCGTCAGCTGTTATAGTTTTTGAACACTTAATAAAGAAATTATTCCGTAACTGAATGTGAATGTCTTGCCGTTTTATTCGGAATAGAAAAATTTAGACCTTACGTCGAAGGAACCCACTTTACCGTTCTTACCGACCACTACTCTTTATTGTGGTTAATAAACATGAAGGACCTATCTGGTCGCCTAGCACAGTGGATCGTAAAATTATCACAACACTGTTTTACAATGAAACATAGGCAAGGTAAGCAAATCGTCGTTCCGGTAGCGCTCCCGTGTGAACTTAAAGTCCACCATGTGAAATTTGTGGGTTATATCTCACCCATCATTATTTGTGAGCCTGCCCACCATCTGAAGGTGATTGTCTGTCTGAATGTTTGTCCTCGTTATCTTTAGCATATACTTCTACCAGATATCACTTTTAAGCTTGTCACTGTAAGTCAAAATTTTGAGATAAGTCAACATTTGGACCATGGACCATAGTCCGCACAACCGAAATGTGAACACTCTATGATTGTCATGGGATTTTTTTACTGAAATTCATTCTTGTAAGTCTGGCTCTTCCCAGTGGTGTGACAAAGCAAATTTATTTGACAATGATTTTCAAGAACTGTGAAATTGGAATTGGACAAACGACTATGATGCAAAGTCTAAATAACAGTATTCTATTTTGGCGTTCACATTTTGGTTATAACAATTGTACATTGAACAGTCTTATTTTTTATATATCATTGCGTTTTTTTTTGCAATTTTAAGCTTTTTAGTGTTGAAGACACTTATAGGATGCTGGATTCGAAGGTTCGTGTAACGAAACGGTGAAACGCTCAAGTGAAAGTAAATCTGGAACTTGCGGTGGTGCCCAATTTCACTTCGTTTTTTGTATTATTCGGATGCAATGTTTATTATTATTAAGCAAGATATTCTTTATGATTCGTTTTATGTTTTAAAAATATAATATGTAAGTCTTAATTTCACTCAGCAGTAATGAAAAATAATTATAGTAATCGCAGAATTAGATCCGCGCGAGCTTCCGTCTTGTACGCTGCAAAAACAGTACAATATAGATGAAAATTTCACATAAACAATTTATTGAGCACAAAATTTACTACAAAAAAGTCCGCGGGAGTGTATAATTATATCTAATAATTTTAGTGTAATGTGACACATTTTGGTGTAACTTTGCACACTTGTATCATCTAAACTATTGAAGGTAATTGTACCTTTCCGCCGACTTTTTTATAGTAAATTTTGTCTTCTATAAAAATGTTCATGTGCAACTTTCTTCTATCTCGCACCGTTTTAGGGTAATAGTTTATTGGTTATTTTAAATTTTTAAGCAAATCATTTTAATATAAAAACTGTGGCGGTTTCGATGCTGGTGTAATATTACGCCACCGACAAAGCTACCCTTAGCCGCAAAAAAAGCCGCGGTGCTCACCAAAAGCAACTTGACCGAAACACACATGTTCTACTAAACCTATAATTTATGTTCAAATTTTAAAATGCGTAAACAAAATAATTTAACAAACCTGAGTTATAAAGTTTTATAATAAAAACTATCAACAATTACTAGTTTAAATCATAAATCTTTTCACTGTAAAGTTAAGGACGAAAGTATGTAAAATAAAATTTGAGTAAATTTTGAATGTTGAAATTGTATCAACAGTCAAGTAATTATAAAGATTATTAACGTTATAAATCTGTAAAGACTATTATTCATGTTAAAGTAAAGTTCATCTCTTTAATGATTTTTTATAGTCAGTAGAGCATTTGTTTAATATTATTAAAAGAAAAAAATTGTAGAATTGGCAAAAAAAGATATTAATAAAAAGGCATGTCGATTATTTCACGTCGCGTCGCGTCTAATCTGCTGTAAGTCTTCTTTAGATTTAACAAGAAATCGCGAACGCAACAAACTGTTGAAAAAAAATCAATTTTTAAACTGCGGATACACATTTCCAAAAATGAAATCTCTACTTTGCAATTTTTACATCTGAAAGGATGTAACTCAAATCGTGTCATAATCTTAAAAGCTGTAGAACTGTGAACCGCCATAAAACTCTGGTAAAATCCAGTAATCGTTTATTTTTCTAGTTTTTTTAAAAATGCGCATCAATTAGAGTGTGGTGAAGCAATTGTCATGAATCACGCTATATAAATTGCTTATCTAATCATTTAATGATTTATTTAATCCAAGCGTATTCAACCAAAGTCTGGCTAAATTTCTGCAAGTTCCACTTTGGCTCTAAAATTTATTGTGTTTAGAGAAAATTTTACATTTATCCGAATGCTCTCAAACGTATCTAAGCCAGCAGAAAATGACAGTCAGTGAATTTTAATTTTTTGACTTTTCCTCACATGGAGGAACATGCTTATGAGGGCAATATTATTATTTGAGCTTTGCGAAAGTGAGTTTTTGCTTTGCTTTGTGTTTCTTACCGTACGTCACTTGGAAAAGAGAACCTAAGCATTACCAACACAGCCCAAATACCCATTTTTATGATTCTCTAGAAAAATTTGTGTTTGTTTTCAACACCTTCTGATAATTGCAAGATTTGCGATATCACTGAATTTTTTACGTGGTTTTGGAGTTTTTTCGTTTGGTTATTTATTAGTAATTATTATTTGATTGGTTTTAGTTTTTTCTTCATATGTAATTTTTTTTAGTTAAATCGTTCGGATAAAAATGTGTAAATTATATTTTTTGATTGTGTCTACTCTATATTACTATTTATTAAACTTTGCTTTATAATATTTTTTTTGTAAGCAAATAAAAATAATTTAATTGCAACACAATGTTAAATATAATTTTAGCAACAATTGTGGACGTCAAAATTTGCATGATAAACTACTTAATTCTTTATTTAAAATTTAAAAAAAAAAATTACATAAAGAAACGACTCGCAAAAAAGTTCATATCATTTATCTTCTATAAACATAATAGACATTAGTTGTTTTTTGTATCCAAAAGATTTGTGTTTTCCTGTAACCTGTAACAAACTTGCTTGTACAACAATAAAAAAACGTTAGTAACAAACGCATTTCCATTACATTAATTACAAACTGATAAAAATAAAAACCATAAATTTTCGTCAATGGACATTTTAATTTTTTTCCGTTTGCAATTTTACCAGTTGCTTTATTGCAGTATTCAGTTATTTTTAGAGAAATGTGAGCAGTTATAATGATGTATCTTTTACGACACGAGCAACTGTAATTCGGATAATCTTTGAGCGTATCTTTTACGTTATACCAAATTTAATGTTCCAATGCAAAGTTTAGTACTCTTTCATTAAAAAGGTAAACACGTGCGCATTACTTAAACGTTTTTTAAGTATAAGTAAGTGCGGACATCCGTTTTAGAAAAGTTTACTTTTATTTAATAAAAGCGATTTTGTTAATTTTCTATTTTAATTTATTTTGATTTTGGTAACAATTTATTTTTTTTGCCTTTTTTAGAATATGATTTAAATCCAATCTACTATAAAAAAAATTGTTAGCTGAATAAATTTGATCAGAGATTACGTAATAGAAAGAAGCGCCGCACTATGGGGCGAATATGTACATATAATTCCAAAAATCAATAACTTAATAAGTAATACAAATATTGAAGTAAAATTTAGAATTTTATCAAATATTACAGTAAAAATATTAAAATAAACATAAGGAATTGTGAATTTCAAATTTTATATTACTATTTCATAGTTTGTAAAATTATGTAAAATTTTTTGATAAGATATTGATTCAGCTTAGATATTTTTGCACTACAAGTGTTTTTGACAAAGAACCTTTTCGCGGTGTTTCCATCATAAAGAGGTTTAGCATTAATTAAGCCAAGCTCCTCTTTTTTTTTTATAGGTTCTATTCTTTCTCGTTTTTGATTTTTTTTTTCTTCTGTGCGTTGAGCAGATCAATTTTTTAATTGTAAATTGTATAATACGCTTATTACAATCACGGATAATGTTATCAGTCGGATAATATTACCACTTTATTAAAAAACTGACCGGACGTATATAACTACATAGAATAAACATCGTTTATAGTAATCATAATTTTGGTTTGTGTTATCAATTTTCTTTTCAGGTTTATTTAAAACAAACAATAACCTATTTTGCATAAATTTTTACAATAAGCTTGTTTCAAATAAAAGATTTAATCATTTTGCCCTAAAAATATTTGTTTTGCATATTTATCTTTATTTTAGAAGTTTTATTTATTTATTCAAGTATTTTGCTGGACTTACGTAACATTAACCGATTTTAACATCTGTAATTTGAGTTACATTGTACTTCAGTGCACTTGAAAAAAATGTAAGAATGTGCAGTTCATAAAATAACAACTTCAGTTAACTATGTCTTATGTGATAACTAAAGAGCGGATAGTAAGACAAGAGAAAATACCAAACAAAGTGGAATAAAAGGCATATTAAACCTGCCAAAAAGGCAATAAAAAAGGCACAAATATCTATTAAAATTTACAGTTTATTTTTTGTTTTACAATGTTTATTAAGTGCTATTATTTTCCCAAGCACAAATCAAATATTTTTCAATATTTTGACCAAAAAGCTGTTGCCTTTTATTTTTTATAGAAAGAAAAAGTTTTCTTTCGACATCACAAGATGTTAGTGGAGCAAGTTTTAATGCCGATATTTCTGTTATTGTTAAAGATATTTTCTATTAATGCTTCATGACCTCCCCTTTTTGAATTTCAGTGAGTTCTTTAAAGAGGTCACAGGAAGAGTTTTTTGATGTGACGGAATCCAATTTTTGATTAATTTTTCTTCCTATAGTTCCTGGACATGCTCTTAGATAAAATATTTCTAATGCCTGAGCAGATTTGATCATGTAAGGTGCTGCATCGGTTACAAATAAGAGAACCTTTTCTTTTTTTACGCCTTTGGGATACAGAAGTTCTACAAACATAAAATTATATAATTGTAATTAATAGATTGGATTATATTATTCAATTATTAAAAAAAAACTTACGTAAACAATCATCAAAAAAATTTGCAACTGTTTTGTTATTGCTCTGTGGAATTTCTTTGGATGCTAGCAAATGAGCTTTTCCTGGTTCTAGTTTAACCTACAAAGTACAAAATTTGCTATATATCGATCTCTGCAATCGGTTGTTTCATCAACCGAAGTCCAAATGTAATGCTTCCTAATGTCATTCCTTATTGTATGTATTTTCTATAAAAGGTAAACCAGCATTTTGAAAACTATTAATACTTTAATTAAACTGCTTACCGATTGGTAACATATGTCTAAATAATTTTTTCTCAAAGTTGATTCATGTGGAACAACTTGTTCGGTATATTTTTCGATGAATTTGCAAAAATTGATATTATCAAGTTCTTTAAGAGGAATTTGAGCCGACACCAATGCCTCGCACAAATCTAGAGCAAAAGTTGTTTTTGATGGGCCAGGTTTATTCTGTTGATCTTCTATAACGTTTTTTAACAATGGTTGTTTAATGGTTTTTTAAATATTTTATTTAATGTAAACCACTACCCAAGTGTTGTTTTACATGGTACTTTTTAGTAGCACCGATATATAATAATACATATACTAGTAATTAAAAGCATTTAAATTAAGATAATACAAACTTACTGATTTTGAACAAACTTGACAAAAAAGGTTTTCCCCGTCGGTTGTTAAATTATTTGTCCAATTTACTCCACTTGTAATAATTTTCAAATTTTGATTATTTGTTAGGTAGCATTTTTTAAAACTTACTCACAGCACAACAGCAATAGACTATCACAGTGTGACAATATCACAGGTATTTATAACAAACAAAGAATATTTTAGTCATGTGTTTCAGTCATTAAAGGAATCCCACCGGACAGAATTAAAATTATCTATATTTGTTTGCTTTACTTAGGTACTGAATAAACCTATAAAACATGATTCATTCCGAAATCCTTCCGGTTTTGTAAATAGTGTTCTGTTAAGCCTGTCATTGTACATAATCCTAGTATAAATTCTTACAATAGTTCTTCCCTATAAGCGGTATTTGTATTTAATGTTTTCTGGAAACCATTGTTTAACAAAACATGAAAATCGCTGTTGTTATTTATAGGTTCGTGGTAAGACTTTTGAGCAAAAAATGTTAATTATATTATTGTACGTAATTTAAGTAAAATTCTGTAATGCGTTATTGTCATCTGCCTATTAAAACACTGTTTACACAAACTTTTCAAAATTTATATGTAAAAAGGCAATATAAAATAATACTCTTAAAAAGGCAAAAAAGACAAAAAGTTACACAAAAAGGCAAAATAGACAGGCTCCAAGCATTTGCCTGACTCTCCGCTCTTTGATAACAGTACTTTGTATTTATTTTTATTTTTAGTGTCGGAAAATTACTGGTTTTTAAAACAGTGAATAAAACATGACGCTGTTTTTAATTTATATTTTTTTGTAACGGTGTCAATAAACTACTTAATGTAAAAAGTTCATAATTTTTGATTTATTTTGTTGAAAACTTTGTTCCTCAAACCTCATTGTGATTCTATTAAGCGGCGTTCACTGTATCTGCAAAACGCATTTCATAAATCTCATCCTGCAATGCAATGTTGAAAGCACAAATTTATAGGCTTCTTGTCGTTTTTATTTATTGTTGCTTAGTTCCAGATTAATTATTTCAGATGGTGCACGTTCAAGAAGAGGGTCAATACTTGCGTTACGTTTCCATCAATTATTGTCAGAAACATTTTGTGTTTTACAAAAACAGTGAAATGTTTAGAAATAACTATTTGAGTTAGTTGATGCGTAGATATTTGGTTTTCTAAACCGCGTTTGTTTAGACAAGAAAGTAATGTAAAGTATCACTCTAGTGAGCAATTTCTTTTGAAATTATTCAATCTTAAATCTAGAGTTAGTTTGTTTATGTAGTCTTAATTTTGAAACTTATCTGGGTCTTAAGTCTGATGACAGCATACGTTTTAGCTTGTGCACTTTATTGACTTTACACGCAAAACTTTGTTTTGAAATCTCTGCAGGATAGCAATTTTGGAGTCACTAGCAGTACCCCATAACTGAAGTCCAAATTGGATTGAGAATAGATTTGGTATAGCAGTATTTTGTTGTTCAAGAATAATTTTGATTTACGGCTAATATGCCAGTACTTATGGACAAGGTTTTTACGTATGATAAGTATGTTGTTTATAAGCGTGGCAGCGGTCTAAGTATCACTTGTGAGAATTGGCGGTTATTAATTTTCACAACGGGACATGTTTCTTTGCGTAAGGTAAATGTTACATGCGTAGACTTCGTTTCCTTAGTTTTAATTCGCCATATTTTCAACCAAGGCTGAATTTTATATGGGTTAATTTCTTGAAGCAGATGTTGGATGAGTGGTGTGGGATGCCAAAATGGCAGTGTCATCTAAATATGTTACTACCGTAGTAGTTCTTGTTGTTGGTAGGTTTGTCGTGTTGAGAAACAATATTGGAAGAAGCTTCTTTCGCTTGACTTGTAAGCCGCTGTGCCCTACTTTATCAAAAGCTTGGGATATGTCGAGTAAAACTGCAGTGCCGTGTCTTTTGTCGTTTAGATCATTATTAATTTGGTTGATTAGTCTGTGAACTTTCTCTTTTATTCTATGTTTATTGCAGAAATTAAACTGACGGTTCAGGATTATTTTTCTTTATGCTGTTGTTATGCTAAGTTTCTTAACGTATAATTTTTCAAAGACTGGAGAGAATATTGGCAATAAGTTTATGGATCTGTAAAAAGACATCTTCTGGTTTTTCCCTAGTTTGAGGATGATAATGATTTGAGGAGTTTTCCAAGTATTGAAGTTCATTAGTTTGTAGCATTTTTCAGGTAGTTCTTGCAATGTTTTACCAGTAATGAAATCAAATCTTAGTGCCTTGCTGATGTTTATTTCTTTCATTATGACCTGTTTAATTTTTTTGGTAATTACTTTACTGTGAAGTACTTCTATTTGAAATTGAATATCTAAGAAGTCAGTTATCACTTTCTCTTCAGTGGACAGCACTGAGGGGAAAAGTTTGAACACGTTTTCTAGATGTTTTGAAACGGCTTTAGCTGGTTCTGTGTAGTTTCTGGCCCAGGTTTGGTACTTTTTGATCGATTCCACAAAGAGTAAACTGTGCCTTTTGTTGGCATAAGACTTTATAAGTATTTATTTTTTTCTTTTTTTTTCAATCATGATTTTTAGTCTTTTAGTGGTTTTACTAACTTTTTTTGTTTTCTTCAGTACTGACTTGCTGCCATTATTTCCGCAGATGTTTTTTTGCTAAGATTTTATCTTTAACAGCCGGTGGAATTTACTTGTAACAGTGATGTTACAAGGATAGATGCTGTTTCTATGTCTACTTCAATCTTTAGTAGTTGATCTAGCAAAATTAGATAGTTTAATTTTTTCCTATACTATGATAAGAATGTCTTCCGGGTTTGGACCGTATCATTGTTGTTGTTACAAAAGTTGCCAACGTTTCGCCTACTTTTGTAAGGGGAATCATCAGTGCGTGAGATAAATCGCAAAACTCAAACAAGCAACCGAAATCTAACTAAGAACTTTTCAAAAGTTAGGTTATCAACTTGTGAAATAAGCCATAATCCAAACTCTGAAAAGGTAAGAATGAAAACGATAACTTGAAAAAGCAAACAAAGAACCACTACAGAGTTAGGTAATCAACTTGTGAACCAAGCCAAATTCTAAACTCCGTGACTTAAGAAGAAATAGTCTCCGTATATAAATGAGAAAGATTGTCACGGATGGTTAAGCTCGACTCTGATTCAGTTACGGTTGCTAAGGGGCGTGTTTTCAATAAATGACTAATAATCGGAAACCAAAGATGGAATAGCTCGAAACCATGATCACGATTGAAGTTATTGGGGTGTTTTCTGTTGAAAAAGAATGGAGATTTGGCAATTAACGAAACATTATCAAAATCTATCTTGTGACCTGTAATAAAATGATGTTCAGCAACCGCAGACTTAGAAATATACCTTTTCCTTAGACAACGATTATGTTCTGAAATGCGAGTAATGACGGAACGACCGGTCTCACCAATGTAGACTAAACCACATGAACAAGGAATTTGGTATACACCCTGAGATGAAAGTATAGGAAATTTGTCCTTGGGAGAAGGAAGAATCTGAGAGATTTTGCTTGTCGAGTTGAATATGGGTTTAATACCATTATTACGTAGAAGTTTCTCTATTTGATCTGTAACCTTGTGAATGTAGGGTAAAAAGGCTAGTTTCGGGTTGGATTCGGGGGTAGAAATGTCTTTAGGTAATCGAGTACGTGGATGTAGACGACGATTAATAACTCTATGAATATCTCGCTTCACATAACCATTGTTCACTAAGGTTCTAGTAAGATGGCGGAGTTTCGAGTCTAAATTCTCAGGTTGGCAAATAGAAAAGGCACGATGAACCAAAGGATCAATAACAGAACGTTTCTGTGCAGGATGATGATGAGACGAAGCATGAAGGTATCTATTCGTATTGGTGGGTTTGCGATAAACAGAATGGCCCAGAAGTCCGTCGGGCTTACAAGTCAAAAGAACGTCAAGAAATGGAAGAGAACCATTACTTTCGATTTCCATAGTAAATTTGATATCTAAGTGTTGATTGTTAAGATGATCAAGAAACTTAGACAATTCGAGATGACCATGAGGCCAAAAAGTAAACGTGTCGTCAACATACCTAAACCACACTTTAGGTTTTAATATTAACGATTCCAAAGCAACCGTTTCAAAGGATTTCATAAAAATTTTAGCTACAACAGGTGATAGAGGAGAACCAATAGCAGCACCAGAAACCACCTGTTCGTAAAACTTATTATCAAATTGAAAGTAAGTAGAGGACAGACACTTATCAATAAGATAAACCAAACTCAAATCCTTGCCATGTTGAGATGATAATAAGCGAATCCTTGATAGGAACTTTAGTAAAAAGTGAAGTAACATCAAAACTCACGAAAAGATCTTGGGGTTCAAGTTTTATAGTTTCTAGGCGTTGAATAAACTGGTGAGAGTTAAGGATGTAAGAAGAGGTTTTACCTGTAAACTCACAAAGAATGTTGGACAAGAACTTGGCTAGCTTGTAGGAGATTGGATAGTACTGACGATAGGTAGAAAAGGAATACCTTGTTTGCGAACTTTGGGAAGTCCGTATAGACGAGGTGGTTTAGAATCTGATGGGCTAAGTCGACGTTTAGTTTCAAGAGGTAGATTGGAAGTTTTGATGATTTGGCTGACCTCACGTTCAATTCTCGAAGTGGGGTTGTGAGTTAGAAGAGCGTAACTTTCCTCAGACAAAATAAAATGGATTTTCGCAACATAATCAATTTGTTTCAAAACGACAGTAGCATTGCCTTTGTCGGCTGGAAGAACAATAATATCAGGGTTCTTACGAAGACTTTTTAGAGCTGACTCTTCCGACTTAGAAATGTTGGATTTAGGAATTTTAGACGATTCAAAGATTTTACCAGTGTTAATACAAATGGGATCTGAGATGTGGCGAGGAAGATGTCTTATAGAAGACTCAACAGCACATAAAATATCTTCTTTAGGAATACGTTTGGGAGCAACCGCAAAATTCAAACCCTTAGAGAGCACCGATTCTTGTTCTAGGGTGAGGACCAAACTAGATAAATTGACAACCGTCTTTAAGGAGTTAGTAGTGGATGAAACTTTACGATTCTTGGATTCCAATAATTGAAACGTTTTGAGATGATCTTCAGTGGTTAGTCGTAGAGTGATATCAGACTGCTGGTAAGTAATGTTGTCGAAGAGATTCCAATCACCCGGTGATAGCGTGTTGTTTATCTCACGCTCTGATGGAACCCCTTACAAAAGTGGGCGAAACGTTGGCGGTTACAACAACAATGACACGGCCGGAAGACATTCTTATCATAGTATAGATTCCGGCCGTAGAAGCCTTCGCTATTACATTAATTTTGTTCTAATTTTATCCTAATCAATCTTATTGTTGTGCAAGGGTTGAGTTTTTCTATTTCAAATTTGTAAATGGTCTATGCTAGTAGTGTGGTTTTCTTTGTCTAACTAACTCTGAATACATCTTCCAGGGTAAGTATGAACAATTAGGGGGTATTCCTAGTTATTTCCTCAAGTCGTATTGCCAGTGTTGCATTCTCGTATATGTTATAGATTAGTTCTCTGTAGCGAAAATCTATCTTATTCATGGCCTTCTTCAACACAAATATAAATAAAAGCTGACAAAGCAAAAACGAAATCTAGATTCAACCATCTCAAAATCATTATATGGGCTCAAAGTGTAGCGTATAATGAAGCTAAGTATGTGTGGAAATATCTATAGAAAATATAATCACAGATTATGAAAATTTAGGTTTTAGCTATGCATAATCAATTGTTATTTTGGTAATGTAAATTTGCTGATCCGTTTGACAAGTATAAATTTGACATTGTTTGATTGTTCAGATTTATTGTTAGTTTGACATTAACTCTAACGGTGCTTATAAACTAAAAAATTGCTTACTATTTATATAAAGCTTAATAATTCATTTACATTTTACAGTTTTTGTTATAATGATTACTTTCGTGTTAAATTTGAAAATATTTTGTTTTATGTTAGTCACACTAACAAAAAAATTATTCACAAAGAAACTGCACAGCAACGACCAAAGTAAAGCTATTATAATGACAAACATTAATATATTATATTTAATAATGTTCTTTTTTAAAAAAAAAAATTTGACATGCTCTATGGTAATAATTAATTATCTAATTTGAAAACTGCGGATTAGGCAGAAATAAACATTCCCATGTTACAAAACTAACAGCATAAATTTATTTTATTGTAGTAGAATTTATACTGTTAAGTTAAATGTTACAAAATATTTTAGTGGGTGTCTAGCATTAAGGTTATTTTGAATATATTTATACATTAACATAATTTATTTATTTTTAAGTTTCTAGTTTTTTTGGTTTCCTTTTTTTTAATAAATTATTTGGCTTTTTTATATAAATAAATTTAGAAATTGGCACTACTATAAAAAAACTTTACTCGTAGCGTGATATGTATATGATAGAATAGTAAAGATCAACTCGGTTGCAGTTGTTGGAAAGTTTATTTCTTCATCTTTCTTGACTGTCAGTTTTTGCTGTTTTTTTTTTAAATTTACGTCATGGAGAGTATATAATGCATGCTAGAGAATTGCAAACTTATTGGCTAAACCGCGTGGAACTTGGTATACTCTCTTCAATCTTCAATTTTTGTTTTACCATTGTAAGCAATTTTGTTGTTTTTTTAATTTTGTCACTTTTTAACTCTCCATTCTGGTGTTGAATATAAGCTCGTGGTTGAAGAAGATGCCTGAATACAAAAACACTGATGAAACAAAAAGTGATGAAGTCGTTGAACCAGATCCAAATTTCTCAGTTGCTGTCAGTAGAGTGCGTCGGTTATTAAGCAAAAAACATTATTACAAATGTAAAAACGAGAATATGTTCCGAACTAAAGAACCGCCCGCAGCAAGACTACGCAGTTGGAAGCGGTTTACCAGCAACAACACCATGTCAAATAGGTTCTGCTAATCGATTTTTTTGAACCCAGTGACTACTTCTTGCGATACAATGTCGCTGCGAATAGTCAACATAATGTGCATGAGACAAACCGGAAGGCAGTAGAAGTAACGCAGGCATGGAATGAGGCTAACTCAACATGTAAGTCCAAAGAATGGAAGCCGACAGAAAAAATTGAAATAGACTACAATGAAAATAAATCCGGGGTCGACACAATGGACAAGATGGTGTCCGACTACAGTTGCAAACGCTCAACTAACCTATGGTTATTAGCTACGTTTTGTTATATTCTCCTGCGTCCTAGGACTACAATTAAGATAATATAAAGTTAAGCAGACTATTTTTCATATCAAACCACCGAAATTTTACCATCTGCTCTAACTGACATTCATTTCATTTTTGCCCAAGTCTTTTCAGATGTTAACTGCACACTCCTAAGAATTCTTGACTTTATTATCGTACCAGTGACGGTGATCTTTTTCTCAAACAAGTGTTTCAAGAGGAAAATTTTGCAGTCTTTTGGGGTTTGGCTTACCTCTGGCAAATTGCTTCAATCTGCAAACGCTGGTGATGAGAATTATTTGTTCGTCGATAACGAACTATAACATCAAACATTCTTTTTGGCGATTAATTCGAAGATACAAACGGTCAGACGATTTTTCTTGCAGTGTTACGCTACAGTTGTCGTTTAAGTTTCGTTTCCTAGGTTTGTATGCCGTGGGCTCCGAACTCAAGTAATAAGGTAAGCTTGACTGCAAGGTTACTAATATCAATTTAGTACAGAAATACTATAAATCAAGTGCTAATGTTGTGAGGGCCTTCTTTTTGCAACCTAGAAGATACTAATTGCCTTATATTACAGAACAACAAATGCAAATAATGCCGTAAGAACAAGTACAGATGCACAATGAACAGCTGCAACATGTGCTAGGTAATCTTTTATTCTAACCGCAACCAACTTTTTACTGCCAGCTAAATGAACAACCACAATACTACACAAAAAACAACACAATATTATCCCATACAAAAACGAATAGTAGCTGGGCGACATTTACGATTATATAAAATTAAAAACAAAATAAATAAAATAAATACTGGTTAGATGCTCCTTTTTCTTCAAACCGCTTTTTAGCCCTAACAGAAGAAGATAATGAAAACAACTATTCTTAAAAATACCTAAAAACGTTTCCCAATTTTTATTAGTGGTGTTAAAAACATATCGTTCGTCATCTAGCTACTCAATTAGGTAGCTAACCAGCAATATAAAGTTAAAGCCCTTGCTAACAACTAAATAAGTCCAATCTAAATCCTCTGATCACTATAGACAAATCCTTAAAGCTTTATCCGAAAAGAAGACTGAGTTTTACACTCACAAATTAAAAGAAGAAAAAAGTTACCGAGTCCATGCATTTCTCTGACAACAGAAAGGAAATTAAAGCTGAAATATAGAAACTAAATCATGCGGTAATAAAGATTTGTAAGATAAAACTAGTCTTCAACAATAAACATTTGATTTTTGGAATTGGAATTTTTACAACAAATACGAGTCACTCAAGCAAAAACGAGACACCTCGCAGTGAGCAAAATGCCACCGATACGGTCATACAAAAAACTTTTCTTATCAAAAATCAAGGTGCGTAAGACGTGCTGGTTATTACGCCACAGAACAATCTCAACGTAAAGAAAGGTCCCGAGATGTCAGATGCGTATTATTAAAATTTCCACCTTTAAGACTAAAACAGTATAGTCTCCCAGCCAGTAAAGCACTTTCAACAAACTCAACCAGGATTGTCTTACAGTCAAGAAACGAAACAAACGTACACCTTAACAAATTTAACACAGAAGCTAAACTTCATTACTCAATAAAAAGAAATAATGGTTAAACTTCTTAACTTTGCGCTATGGAATGCAAACGGGCTGTCACAACACTCTCAAAAACTAAAAACTTTTTTAACTCTCTCTGGTGATAATTTTTGCAATTGCACTGATGTAGTTAATTACACTATATATTTGTTAGTGCATTAAAATCGTCTTTTTCGATACAATCTTTGAATTGCGCGGTTATTAAATCCGAGTACCAACTTACGACGATTTCTATAGCACTAATTGGTTTTTAACTAACATAGAAATAGTGTATCAGTTGACGATTCGATTGATGCACTCACTATCTCATCAGTAAGTATCCGCTGTGTTATAAGACACTAGGTAATCGTTTTCTTGTAGGAGGTGATTGTAACGCATAAAATACGCAGTGGGGTTTCAGAATGACAACACCAAAAACAAGAAAACTTATGAAGGCCATAGAATAGAATAGTTTAAATTAATAATAAAAAGCATACCCCTTAATAACATACAAACAGCGTATCACGACAAATGAACGCGGAAATTTGGACTCGCGACAAAAGGACGCGGACATTTGGATGCAGCGATATTTGGTCGCAACGTCATTTGGACGCAGCGATATTTGGTCGCAACGTCCGTTTGGACGCAGCGACATTTGGACGCAGACCGTTACATACACCGAATAGATACGTAAACTTTCCTTCGCACTTTCTCCAGGCTTAGGACTGGCAGTGTTTAAAAGTTTTTTTTGTGTATTTTGTTTTATTCAAATTATTTCCATGTTGCAAAACATTCGGTCATTTTACATCTAATTTTTTATATTTTATTTTAATTTTTTTGGTGGAGGTTTTTCAAATAGGTATATTATCTACACTTGGAATTGAAAGTTATGTGAAATTCCTCGTAGATATTCCATAATTGGACGATTTTCATAGTCAGCAACTATATTTTTTATTCGCTGTGCTGTGTCTTTATACACTTTCCTTTGTGAGACTATTGAGGCTGTCCTGTTTTTTAATGCTTTTATAAATCGCCAAATACATGGATGATTGGCGTTAAGTGTGGAGGCAAAGCTATTGTGCCATCTTTCTACTACATTGTTGGTTCGTGGCAAATTTTCTACCACCTGTAAATAAACATTCCACATGTTTATTGGAAATAGTGGTTGTCTTCGTCGTCTTCTGTCTAGACGATTTATCCAAGTATCTTCGAAATAATTGGTGACTGGTAATAAAATATTCTCATTATCAGTGTAAAATTCACTGTCTATTAATTCCTCGTAAGAAGCAATTACGTGGTCCTCGGGTACGAAAGCTAAAGCCGCTAGTTGTTTTAATTGCAAGGGATCGTTATTGTACCTTCGTTGTAATCCTGCTTCTTGGATATTTTTTCATATACATTGGGTAAAGTGGAAAAAACAGCCACATAATGTAGCTTCTGGAAATGGAACTATGCGACCTGAGAACAAGTCTACAGAGTTACAAAGAAAATTAGACAAGACTTAAAAGACCATAAATACTGCTAGGTTGCTGTTATTGACGTGAGATAGGCGCGGCACACTGGGCTACTATTCAAACTACGAAAAACATTTTTTTTCGACTATTTCTCCTCTTCAACTATTTTCCCGTTTCAACACCAACACACAAATCTTTATGCCTTTACATCTAGAGTCTCTTAAGATAGCGTCCTAGGCCTCATTCTCTACTTTATATATGCCGCCGATCTTTCTTCCACGCAATATTTACAGACGATACTACTATATCAGCGTTGCATAAAAAGCCGCAAGAAACATTTCAAACGTTCCAAAACAGCATGGATAAAATACAACACTGACTAACTAAATGGAAAATAAAAACTAATGCAGCTAAGTCAGTTTATATTACATTTATTACCACGAAAAAAACATACCTATCGGTCCACCTAAACAAGCGTCAGCTAGCTTAAATAAACAAAGTAAAATATTTCGTGATGCATCTAGGCGGAAAGGTGCTACCACATATTTACAAAAAGAAAACAACTAGGCCTAAAATTGACGATACCGTACTGTGTAAAAGGTAAAAAGTCCAAGCTGATACTTAACAACAAACTACCTATTTTCAAGCCTATTTGGACGTACACCATTCAACTGTGAGGAACAGTTTCAAATTCAAACATCGAAATACTAGAACGATTCTATTCAAATGTGCTACGTATAATAGTTGTTGCCCGCTGGTACGTACTAAACAACGTTATTAAAAGTGACCTCAACATACTTACAGTAAAATATGAAATAAGACAATTTAGTGCCAAATATAGTAACGGACTAAACTTTCATCCAAATATACTAGCAACAGATCTTATGAGTCAACTAATTAGAAATAAAAGACCTAAACGATTTACGCCAAACGACCTAGTAGTTACTATCGAGAACAACTTTTAAACTGGTCTTGGTTTAAATAATCTATCTTTAGACATTCTGACTTGGGGATGTTTTAAGCACCACATAAGTAAGGAAATGACAAAAAAGTGTTTAATTTCAGGTAATGTTAAATTCATTGGTATTCCTTGTTTTTCTAAAAATCTTAAGATTAGTACAGTTGCAAATATTTTGAAAAATGTTATCATCTAAATACATTTTTATGTAGTTTTGTATTTTCCACTCACGTCGTGTTTTGATATCGTTAAAATCTTCTTGAAATTCGAAATTTCGGAAAATATAGTTTTCCAATTTTTTCCACTTTAGTCGACCAATAGCAGGTACTCGTTCGGCGACTATTCTTTCTCGAACCACACTGAGAGGCTCGTCATCATAATCTTCTTTATTCAGAAATTTTCCAAAGGCGTCCTCTGCTTCTTCAAGACCTTGCTGATCTTCAGGAATGTCAAAACTTTTTAGACGAGGTCAGAATCAAAAATGGAAAACGTGATAAACCATCAAACAATTTATACCAAAAACAAACACGGACCTTTTGTGGATATCAAAAAAATTTACAACAATGCGTCTTGAAACAAACTATGAAAAATGGCAGAAAATTTGGGGCTTACAGTAAAATAAGTGAACTTTGTAAATGAGATGTACGAGGGTCAATCAAATATAAACGAACTTTTTGTATAAACAAAATTCATTTTACAGGAAACAGCTACACTTCTACAAATTATTTTTCTATATAATTTCCTTCTTTTATTATACATTTTTCCCAACATCGTGGTAATTTTTTTTTAAATTCTCGGAAAATGAAGTTGGACGTGTATCTAACCAGTTGCGCACAAATGTTTTCACTTGATTGTTAGTTTTAAATCGCTTGCCTCCAAATGGTTCTTTTAGAGGTCCAAGCATGTGCAAAGCGCATGGCGATAAGTCTGAACTGTAAGGTGCATGATCAAGTCTTTTCTAGTTCATTTCCACCAGTTTCTGTTGCGTTACCGCTACCGTGTGGAGCCTGACGCTATCGTGGAGAAGCAAAATCTTGAGGATGAGACAACCTCGTCTTTTGCGTCGATACTGAAGCTTAACTTGGTCCAAGAGACCACAGTAGTAGGTTGAATTGATGATCCGACGTCCGTGTAAAAAAAAATTGTCAACTGTGACAAGACATGAGTGCATCATTACACCCCGAATCAAAGCGTGCAAGCATGGAGTGGCGAAAGAAAGACAAAGCAAACCCCGTGAAAGCCAAAACTCGATTGTTTGCGGAGAAAATGTGGTGGATTTTTTACACGGGTGTCGGAGTGGAAATATTTGTGCGCAACATCGTATATGAACACAATGGTACAAATAAAAGTAGAGAAAATATTGAATAAATAAATACAGGGTGTTTCACGCTATCATATGTTTTTTATAACTGCCATTTCAAATGCAGATCCATTTTTATTTACAAATAGCACATTATAAAATTATTGTGAAGATGACGAACGTTCAGTTATTCTAGAAGTCGATACTAACGTTGTTATTTAAAAAAAAAACACCCTGTATATTATTGTATTTTATATTTTAGAGTCATTTTGTTATTTGGGCGGCAGTTTTAGAAAGTTAAGGATATATTTGAGACCAAATTAGGTAAAAAAACTGTAGTTTAGATTATTATGTTAAACCCAAAAAAAAGTTCAAAACTTGCAAACAGAAGTATATTAATTTTTTGAAATAGATCAGTATATATTTTTTTGCTTCATCACATACAAAATGTTGCTCGTCTTTGATTTTGTTTACACCGTTTTTTTTTTGCTTTTTGTAGTCATTTTTGAAATGTTTTGAAATTATTTTATGAATAATAAAAATCTTGTAATCACATTTGTAATTTTTTCAATGGAAAATATTTAAGTTGGATAAGTGAATTATATTTAATGAAATTTCCAAGTTTTAGCTTTCTCGCACTATAAAAGAATGTTAGCGTTGATAACTTTTATCGCGCGAAACAAAAGAAAAACCTGCCTGGTCAAATCTAATAGATAAGGGCAACGCCAACCAAATTCTTTTTAATATTCTAGTACATTCCTGATATTTTCATGCATGATTCATACCTGAACTATTACTTTACTTTTGCGAAGTTTTCGTTCGGTTACGGGTGTGTTGTTTTAATTCATATGTGAATAGTGAATTTGTGAACTTTGATTTTCTTGTAAAGACTCGAAATAATTGCCACAAACGCAGGACACAAGGTAACATTAACGTTTATGTTTTATTTAAGTAATCATAACGCTAATACGACCTGTTTTAACTAATTTGGACAATTAATCTTTTACTTATTCACAACTAAATATTTACTTTGAGTTTGCTGACGGCTATATTAAAAACTTCTAGAAACATTTTACTGGTCAATTGTAAACTATCGCACATGTGCGACGTACAACAAATTAGAAACCAGTAGGTAATCGTTTCTTAATTTGTTTTTTTTATATTTGCATATTAATACTGTAACTGTGAAAGAAAATTCAAAAGACTTAATCCAATCATTAAAAAAATAGTGCTTTTAGAAGCTCAGTAAAAAAAAGACATACTACAGGTTCAATTGCAATATCTTCTAATGCTTTTTCAGTCACAATTTTGCAATAAAATATTTACATTTCAGTTTTTTTTCTATTTCATTTAACACTTATCTCGTGTCTGACGATACCCTGGACATATACGCAAAACAAAAGAGAATCTTCAAATTATTTGTGACAGAAAGAATTATATCACGTCTGAATCTTTTTTATAGTTTTATGGTTACCTAATCTCATTTATGCAAAATTACTCCATTGGTAATATGTCATCTATAAGATGCGTTTAAGTTAAAAAAAATCGGAAACAGCTCTCTTATAGAGCGAGGTATACGCTCTAAGAAAATTGAATTTTTTCATGTAATTTCAGTTGTAATTTGGTAGAAAACCTATCATAACTTTTGTTAAAATCAATAAAAAGGCTAAAATGTTTACGTTGTTTATGCCGAATTATTAAGTATTTAACACAAACATGTTTTCTAAAACCTATGTTTTTCGTAATCTTCCACTCAAAGAGAAAACTAAAAATTACACTACTCACTGAAGAATCTGGTGGCTTCTTTTTTACAAATTTAGAAAACTTAAAAAATAAATAGCTGAATATAATTTATTCTAACAAATCTAGTAGCTTTTAAAAACTCTGCGACTCAAAAGTTTATTGTTTTTTAAAATAGAAGTATTGGTTTTTAAACAATTTTGGAACTTTAATGAAAATGTAATCATTTTTCAAAAATTTTACAAACTGATGACTAAAAAATGTTTGTAAATTTAGCAAACCAAAATCTAGCATTTTTTTAAAATTTTGACATAGAATTTAAAGAATATATATAATATTATAAAGAACTTAGTTGTTTTGAAAAATTATATGGTTTAAAAATGATTAGAAAAATCTAGCAATTTTGTTTCAAAATTAATTGACATAGACTTTAAATTTGGCAAGGTTTGGAGAAATTTGTTATTTTGAAAAACTTTGTGACTTAAAAAATGTTGTTAGGTTTTTATAAATCTTTTAACTTTTTAACAAAATTATGAAAATCTATTTTAACAAATTTAGTGACATTTAAAAACTCAACAACTCAAAAATTTGTTTTTTAAATTATAGATTATAAGTAATGATTTTTTAAGAACTTTAGGGCTTCTATGAAAATATAGTAACTTTTCAAAGATTTCATATGCTAAGTGACTTTCAAAAATGTAGTGTTTATAAAAAATTTATCAAATGAAATTTTTTTTTAAAGAATCTTATTATAATCTTATTATAAAGAACTTTTTGATTTTCAAAAAATTACATAGGTTAAAAACCTAGTGACTAAGAATTTATTTCTGTCTTTATAAATTTTTTAACTTAATTTAAATTTAATGACAAAATTTAATTTATTTTAACAAAGCTGGTAACTTCTAAAAACTCAGTGACAAGCATTTTTTGTTTTTTTGTACATATGTATTGACTTTTAAAAAATTTTGGGATGCAAATGTAATAACTTCAAAGATTTTTCAAATTAGGTGTCTAAGACAAATGTAATGTTTATAAAAAATTTAGCAAATGACAATTTAGCAATTTTGTTAAAATATCTAATGAGATAAAAATTTAAAAAGAAAAGTCTCAAACTTTTTCGTGATTTTGAAGAACCTTGAGTTTCAAAAATTCAATAACTAAGTATTTAGTTCCACTTTAACAATTTTCGCTACTTTTTAAAAATTTAATGGCAGAATGTAATTTATTGTAACAAATCTAGTGACTTTTAAAAACTTTGGCTTAAAAAATGTATGGTTTTTTAAAATATAAGTATTGACGTTTAAAGAATTTTAGAACTTCAATGTAAATTTAATAACTTTTTGGATGTTTTACAAATTAAGTAATTGACAAAAATGTAGAGTTTATAAAAAAATTAGCAAATCATAATCTAGCATTTTTCAAAGATTTTCAAATCGAATTTAAACGTACGATAAAGAGCTTGATTTTCAAAATATTATATGATTTGAAAATCTAATGATTAAAAAAATCTAGCAATTTTGTATTTAGTGACATACAATTTGAATTTATTTTAGGTTTAGTAAGCCTCAAAAAATGTAATGATTTTGAAGTACCTTATGACTTGAACACTAACAAATTTTTCGAAAAAAACTTAATAACTGAATATAATTTGTTTTAATAAATCTAATTACTTGCAAAAACACAAAAAATATAGTGTTTATAAAAAATGCAGTAAACAAATATCTAGCAATTTTTTCAAGAATCTGACATAGAATTTAAACTTCTATCAATCTTGTTTAAAAATTTAATGATTGAATTTATTTTAACAAGTATAGTAAGTCCTAAAAATTGTGATTTTAAAAAATCTTTGACTTTCTTTTTGTGCTCATAAACAATATTTATTCATAATTACTAATCTTAATCTTCTTCTACGAGTAATTTTTATAATTTATCATGTTTTTAAATAAGAAATTTAGTTTATTTAATTGAAACTGAGCTTAAGTTGCGAAAAAGGTTAAATTTTCTAAGCAATACCGACATTTGTTCGAGTTTGTGGAAGATTTGATTTATTTTATCAACTCATAATTTTAACACAGATTTTGTAAAAAAAGATCTTATGGTAAAATGCAGTGCAAACTGGCTTGTGTTATCTCAAATTCTTGTGGTTGTCTCGAAATTGACAAACCTCGGTTATGCAGCACTCTCGGCTGCAGCGCTGATACCACTGGTCTGCATAAAAATCGGCCCTGATACCATTCCTGACGATTCTTATGTAAAATGACCTCCTAAATCCAAAAATGAGCTCCGTTTTAACCCATCACCCACCTATTTTAGGGGGACCCCATTTTTATTTTATTTTTTGCATTTTTTTTTAGAATTTTAACTTATAGCCGTTAAACATCCCAAAACAGGTAATAAAATTTATACCAAAGTATATGGCAAAACTTTTGCTATAAAATGTATATAAAAACAACAATAAAATACAAATATATAAGAACAGTAAAAAAATATTAATAAACAGTTAGGAAGATTCACTGCACGACGCTGGCGATCTCAATACCACATGCAGGTTTGAACAGAAATTTTCGACAGGCTTAAACTTGCATTACTCTTCTCATTATAGTATATTACATTGTTTGCTTAACTGCTTCGATCAGTACATCTATAGTTGTTGCAGAGTTAACTTGTCGACGTTTTAAACGTGCTGGATTTTGTGTTCATTTTTGTTTATTTGTGTAAAACAGTAAAACTACTTTTACTCCGGATTTTTTCAAGTGACTAAGTGTGATTTGTGGTTAATGTCGGGCGTTGAATTACTGTTTAATTATGCCACGCGAGTGTAAAAATCATCCCGATAGCTTCTGCTATGTCTGCGGGGAATTAACTTTAAAAGCACAACGAAAACCCCGTTCTCCGCTTGTTAAAACAGCTTATAAATTGTACTTTGTTTGTCAAGTTGGCGACCAGGGCAAGACTTGGGCTCCATCAGTTTGCTGTACGACTTGTTACAGTAGTTTGACCAAATGGCTCAAAGGTACCCGTAAATCAATCCCATTTGCTGTGCCCATGGTTTGGCGTGAACCTCGCTGTCATCTTACAGATTGTTACTTTTGTATGACTTCCACCGTCGGGTTTTCGAGCAAAAGTAAGCATACAATTTAGTATCCCAATATTCCGTCAGCTCTAAGACCTGTTTCTCATAACGATACTTTGCCAATCCCAGAGCCCCCAAACACTTATACTCTAGAGCCGGAAATTGATTTAAAAGACTCTGAGCCACAACCTGGGGCTTCAAATGATACGTTCAATGATGAAGAGTATTCCGCAGATTTAGTTTCTCGGCAACCTCACCTCCTCACTCGATCAGAATTAAATGATTTTGTCAGGGATTTGCAGTTACCCAAGGCTAAATCTCAGCTCCTAGGATCGCGACTTCAACAGTGGAATCTCTTAGAAAAAGGAGTAAAAATATCTTCTTACAGGACCAGACAAGCAACCCTGAAATGTCTTTTCTCAGAAGATAAAGGTTTCGTGTTCTGCCTTAATGCAATTTTATTGATGACAGAGCTACAGATGCCATGTGACCCAGACAAATAGAGACTATTTATAGACTCATCAAAAAAAAGTTGTCCTGTTGGCAAATGGGAATGACTTCCCAGCAGTTCCAGTTGCATACTCTGTTGATATGAAGGAAACTTACGAAAACATCTTCAGAATCCTTGATAAAATTAGTTATCATGATTATAAGTGGAAACTTTGCGCTGACTTAAAAGTTGTTGCTCTACTCACGGGCCTGCAATCAGGATTCACAAAATATTGCTGCTTCGTTTGTGAATGGGATAGCCGAGCCCGAGATAAACATTACATCGTACGGGACTGGCCTCTGCGAGAAAATCTTATTCCTGGTCAGAAAAATGTCGGCCACAATTTTTTGGTTCCGAAGAAAAATATCTACTTACCACCTTTACACATTAAACTTGGATTGATCAAGCAGTTTGTGAAAGCAGTAGACAAGACAGGTGGCGCATTTCAATTTTTTAAAACTAAATTTCCTCGTCTTAGCGAAGCTAAAATCAAAGAAGGCGTTTTTGTTGGTCTCCGGATTAGACAACTCTTCCAAGATTCGACGTTTATTGAACACCTAAATCAAAAAGAAAAACGAGCTTGGCTTGCATTTCAAAACGTTTGTAAGAACTTCCTGGGTAACCACAAAAGTGAAAATTATGTCGCTCACGTCGAGGAACTGCTTTTAGCGTACAAGGACATAGGATGTAACATGTCTCTTAAAGTTCACTTCCTTCACTCGCATCTGGACTTTTTCCCTGAAAATTTAGGAGCAGTTTAGGATGAACATGGGGAACGGTTCCATCAAGACATCGCTAAGCTGGAGAAGAGATTTTCAGGGAAGTGGAATGTAACAATGTTGGCGGAGTACTGCTGGTTTTTGAAACGAGAGAGCTGTACCTCAGGGTATAAAAGGAACGCAAGCACCAAGTAACGATGAATATCTTTTTATTTATTACTGTTTACAGCTAAAATAGTTCTTTTTTCTTTTTAAATTAAATTTATGTCCATATATTTATTATTATTATAATAATTATTATAATTATTATTATCGTTCGATAAATAAATTATAATTAATTTATCGAAAAGTGGTAAAATTAGAGATTTGGGGCTCCCTCGAAAATGGTGGGTGATGGAAGAAAACGAAAGACATATTTGGATTCAGGAGTTATTTTACATAAGAATCGCCCGGAATAGTGTCAGGGCTCGATAAAAAATATTTTTTTACAGACCAGTGTGATTAGAGTTTGTACTTGAGCCACAACAAAAAGCCAAACCAAATCTCTTCTTAACCCGATATCAAGTTTAAGTAATTTTTCGTAGGTAGATACATTAGAAGCATTAACTGCATCTCTATTAGCTTGCTGTGTTAAATCTTGATAGTTAGGAAGAACGATTAAAATTTCAGCTCCCGAATCTACTAAATATTATTTTGTTGAAATCTCGATGACAAATAGGCAGCGTGAACGTTGGCATAAATTGCTGGCCACCGTCAGCGCTTGGCTTGATCGTTTTCCTGTTTCTCATTGAAATTACGTAGTCTGACGCATTTGGTAGCTTTTGTTCTAAACTTGTAGTGAACCAGCAGTTCTTAAAATGTCCTTTGGACATTTTTGCGATCTTGATCTGTAATCTTGCCAAATTTTTCATTTCCCTTAATAGAACAGATGGTTTTTATCCCCAAGCTGTAATTCCGTTAGAAGTTTTTTGCTATTTGAGTATTAATTTCTTCAAACTCTTTTATTAATCGCTGTATAAGAAGTATTTGTACAGAGACACTCAATTAGGTCTAGAACTATCTCTAGTATCTCTGGATCTGCACTACCTAGAATGTAATTGTATTAAGTCTCTTCTACAGTAATGTTAGTAATGGCACTACTTTATATTTGTGAGCTTTCTTCAGTATTTGGCATCATAATGACCTTAATATAAAAGTTTTTATATTAACACCAGAGTACCTGCGTAGGCGGGGAATCCCCGCTCGAGACGTAAATTTTGAAGAACTTGTCAGTATGTTGTGGGAGGGCGTCACCGCCATATCTAATTGTCATTAAGGACAGGTACGATCTATTAGCGAGTACAGCAGTTCGTTTAGTGGTTTCAGACTGAGAAGTTGCGCATTTACGGGGAATCCCCGTCTTGCGGGTATCCTTGTTATTTTTTGTGTTTTATCTTATCAGAAAACGCAAGCGTACCAGGCGTGAAGATATCATTAAAAAACTTCCTGGGCTTAAACGCGAGGCGAAGAATCTCACGAATATTCAGAATATTTGGCAACTCTTTTTTACTGAAGAAATGATAAATGAGATCGTAGAATTCACGAACATAAAAATTCGAAGTGTGCAGCTAAATTATGCGTATAGGCCCAGATACGCCCGTGAGACTAACCTAATTGAAATAAAATCTTTTATAGGATTACTATTCGTTGCTGGTTCCTGTCATTCGAATCACAGAAATGTAGTAGATCTGTGGAATAATAATGGAACGGGAATAGAATTTTTTTGCTTAGTTCAGAGTAAAAATCGATTCTGTTTCTTATCCAATACGATCCGTTTTGACGATGCTTTAGATGTGAATAGACATCTTAGAAAATCGATTAACAAGTTATACTGTATAAGAAGATTATCTGAACAATTTGTGAAAAAATGTAAGACTTATTATAACCACGGTCCATATGTTACGGTGGATAAAATGCTACCAAATTTTTGCGGTAGGTGCAGATTTCGTGTTTTATATGCCGAATAAACCGGGAAAATACAGCGTAAAGGTATAAACATGTTACGACGCCAAATCATATTATTGCTCGAACTTAGAGGTATTTATTCGTAATCAGCCTCCAAGACTTTACTGGGTTGATTTTCGAAGTGGCGAAGTTGTCAAGCGTGTAGTAAACCACGTTGAAAAAAGTGGTCGAAATGTGACTGGCGACAACTTATTTACATCTGTGCCTCTTGCTAAAGATCTTTTTGGGAAAAAACTGATTCTAGTGGACAGTTTACGGAAGAATAAAAAAGAAATACCTCCTATGTTTATTGCAAAATCAGTGAGAAGACTGCATAAAAGTTCCATGTTCGGTTTCAGTAATAAATATATAATTGTTTCCTACAAAACAAAGGCAAGCAAAATGGTATTATTACTATCAACGCTTTATCGTGACGATCCAAAATATTGAAAGCGGAGAAGCATCAAAACCGGAAATAATCATTACCTACAATTCTACAAAATGTGGTGTTGGCTTGAACGATGCACTTCAGAAAAAATATTCTGTGTCAAGCAAATAGGTGGCTTTTAGTAATATATTATTTTTTGCTCAACGTGTCTGGAGTGAATTCTTACGTAAAATTCAAGGAAAACAGTAGGCATAAGATGAAGAGACAAGACTTTTTGGCGTCACTTGGCCTTTACCTAGTCTATGAACAAGGAAAGAGACAAAGTTATAAAACAAACATTCCACAGTCAATGAAACTAAGACTATGTAAATTGCTGGAGATAGAGAAGTATCTATTATATAATGCTTTTTCTTATATAGAGTATGCATTTTTACCTTATTTTTTAAATTTATATTGATCTTATTAAATCTTTTGTAAAAAAATTGTAACACCTATAAATAAAACAAAATGTTGAAACAATGCTAATAAAATTTAGAAACGTACTATACAACTAATCATAAAAACATACAAAAAAGATACAGTGATACAATATTGAGGGAATCCCCGCCGCGCGGGTACATTTGTTATTAAACGAGCGCGGGTACTCTGGTGTTAAGCAAACCCTTCTTCTTCTAGTGTTACAATGTTTATTATCAAAAATCGAGGGTAGCTTGAGATTTCTTTACATATTGAGTTTGTGAGATTAAATATTATCATTTGTACTGAAACCAGTGTGAAAGATTTTGAAAAATGCATATATTAATAAAAATTATTTTGTAAAATTGGCACTAGTTGATGATGTTGCCGGTTGTTTGTTAGTAAATATTTTTCAAACGAGAACCTTAAATTTCTCAAAAATTGTTTTTGTAATATATAAATTGCAAACGTAGAAATATAAATATTAACAATTTAACTTACAAAACAATTTAGAGACTTAGCTGGTTCACTATTGAATTCATACTTACAAATTGCAGAGTAAATTTGATAACGTTTAGTGGACTTTAGTTTATATTCATCATTAAAATCATATCAAAATACTTAGTAAAATTTAACATTTTTGTATGTGTTGTAATGTTATTTTTTTGTTTTAGGTGAGTGGACAGAATTATAACTGTAAGTAGAAATTTTGTTTGTGCATGTATTATATTATTTTGAGAACGAATATAACTGAATTGCAAACTAAAAAAATACGATTTTATGGTCTACAAAGTAATGTTGCAAAGTCGGCAATTATTTTTCATGGTATATTAAAATAAAGTTTTTGTCAGTTGGGTATTGTAAACATTTTTTTTTGAAGTTCTTATTTATTAGGAAATGTTTTGCAAAAATATTTTAATAGGTAGAACCAGATTTGCATTAGATTTAAAAAGTGTTTCTATGTAAACACGATAAATGTTTTATCGTTTTCAGAGTTTTTTTTTAAAGTACGAGAATTGAGTGTTTTAGAACTATCCTTTTATAGCCGTATTGAAAAGTCAAAACGTTACTGAAAAATTTTGTTATCTGCAAACAACAAAAATTACATTGTATTGTTGTTGAGGTTTTTTTCTATGAGAAAATATATGCAACTTTTTTATTTTAAGTTTAGAATATAATCGCAAAAGAGTATATATTTAACCAATTGTATCTAATTGTAATGGTAAGCATAACTAAATTTAAAAAATAGAAACCCATA
Organism: Aquatica leii; assembly: GCA_035610365.1. Classification (NCBI taxonomy): domain Eukaryota; kingdom Metazoa; phylum Arthropoda; class Insecta; order Coleoptera; family Lampyridae; genus Aquatica; species Aquatica leii. Next base: position 7,538,166 of record CM069436.1, on the reverse strand, counting down.
ATGGTCTATCGTAAAAAATCACTTGTATTTAGTTTGTCATTTATTTCTGCATTATAGTTCTAATGAGCATCTTTGTCATTCTGTATGAAATTAAAACGGCAAAGCCAACATATTTTAGATTTTGTTCAAACCTTGTTCGAATATTTATTAGGATTGGAAAAACCAAAATCCATAAAGATTTGTTTTTCTCACGCGCCACTTCCGGTCCACACAAAATAAAGCAATTGAAAACTCTTATTTTTGTGCATTGCGATTTTAACTATAAAACTTTTTCTATTAGAGATATCTACTCGACCAAGGTGGCGTTATTAAAACTGAAAGATTTTAGTATTTAAAAAAAAATATTATTTTTTGGTATTTTTAATTGACTCCAGTGTCTGCACTGTTGAATATAAGTCGAATCATTCTTAGATATGCAAGTGCACAAATCATAAGCGAATAAAAAATTTAAAACGACATGTTATGTATGAACAAATGTTTGCTTAAAATTTTGAAAATTTAAGAATTCGCATATTTCAGGCTACATTTTTGGATTTTCTCTCGCGGATGTATAGGCGTCTCAAAAGATCAAAGAAATGCAGTCATTGGTTTATCTTTCTGTTTCATTTATTCAGTATATTTTCATGCTAACCCGGGTAGTTAATTCTGTAAAAATAAGTATTAATTAAGTAACACAAAGAATAAAAAATTGGTTTTACTGATAAAATATTAAGACGTATGTAAATATTAAGAACTATATAAAAACGTTCAAAGGAAGCATAAATCAGTTTTTTTAATTGAATCGAGAAGATTTTGTCGGTTTAAAATAAATAAGTGATTAACGCCCGTGAAGATAAATATATATTCCCAGAAAATTGAGGAAAATTTTAGAAGTTGAAAAGAAGAAATACAAACTAGCATTGAAAATCAAATCAAAATTGTTCAAGAGAAAACTCAAGCATCTATGTTAATTTAAGAGAAGAAATAAGTACAGTTTTAAAAAACGGAAAACAATCTATGAATGAAAAAATAGAAGCAATAGAGGACAAATTAGAAAACAGAATGAAACTGCTTAAAGGAAGAATGAACCAAATAAATTGCCATGGTAGAGGAAGCATCACAAGCAAAGATTTAATAATGGACTATCGGGAAGAAACCACTCACAAGTTTAAAGTATTTCCAAATTTTGATGGTAACGTTTCATGATCAACTTACTACAAGCAGTTTGAAGTCGCAACTACAGCTAATGGCTGGAGCAACAAGCGGAAAGCAACGTCTTTAATAGTGTCTTTACGTGAAAAAGCACTTGGAATTATGCAGACTGTTCCTGACCACCTGTAAAAAAATTACGAACTTTTAATTTCACGTTAAGAAATAAGGTATGGAGATACTCATCTTTAACAAGTGTACCATAATCAAATTAAAAGTTTAGAAAGCTGCCGAAAGTATTTACGAGTTTGAGGCTGACATGGCCATATTGACAGGATTTGCGTATCCTACAGCACCACATACCTTCTTGTAGCAGTTAGCTGTTCAAACTTTTGTCGACGGCTTCCGAGACAGCAAAACGCAGCAGACTCTCCGGTTAGCTCGACTCAAGAAGTTGGATGACGCTTCAGTGCATGCCTTGGAGTTTGGCGCAGCAAACAAGCATCGCAACGAGACGATCATAAACTCCGCTGTGCTGTAGATGAACTGCGGTAAAATAGGCCACGTACAACGACATTGTACTAAATTTATGAAAAAGACAAGAAGAGCGCTTGAAAGTTTAGAACGAGTTGAACAAAAGAGACAAAAGTTAATCTCATCTAGTCATGTACCGTAGATTACCATTTCAATGGCATCGCTTACGGAGCAATTGCATAGCATCTATCTCGATGGCAAGGTGAATAGACGAAGTGTTCAGTTACTGGTTGACACGAGAGCGACGAAGATCATCATTCGTCCAGACATATTACAGGAAAATAAAAAAACATCACCAGTAACAGTACGACTTCAAACGGCGACAGGTGGAGAAATACCTACTCACGGACAAATCAATGTAATCATTATTTTGGGAAATGGAACACTCCTCAATCATCAAGTACTGGTAGCCGACATCACGAAAAAAGTTATCCTGGGAATAGACGTGATAAAAAAGTGTGGGTTTCATTTGGATATGAAGAATAATGCTCTGAAGATCGACACTGTAGACATTTTTTTTCATTTGTCAGAGAAGGCAGCCGTACGAGTCTTATTTATTGAAAACGTGATTTTTCCTGCAAGGCGATGGCACGCCTGAATGGAAATTTTTGGGAATGAAGAGCGACTTAGTTGAAAAAGAACTACTCGTTGGCAGAATGTTAGTAGGAGTGAAAAACACGATGCCAGTAAGAATCTTGAATGCTAACTCATATCCATAACGTTGAAAAAGAAGACCGTGGTAGGCCAATGCCAAATGTGAATTTTAAAGGAAATATGTCGCAAAAGAAGTGCCCACAACATCTATTGGACATTCTTACCTCCAAATGTTAAAACTTTAGCCAAGACCAACTGGCTAAAGTTAAACTGTGGATCCAAAAATATCAAGATGTGTTCGCTCTGGAGAGTGGTTCCAAAAGAAGAACTAACGTGGTGAAACATAAAATTAATACCAGAGACGCTCGGCCGATACGACAACATTCATGCACTGTATTTAGCAAAAAGAAAAAAGGCCGAACAAATAATTACGGATATGGAGAAAGAAGGCGTGATTGAACTTTTACATAGCCAATGGGCGTACCCAGTGGTACTCGTAAGAAAGAAAAATGGATCAAAAGGTTTTGCGTAGACTACAGACAGCTTAACGACGTGACCAAAAAAAACAACTACCTTTTACTCAGAATTGACCATAAGTTAGACACCCTGTCAGGATCCCACTGGATTTAAGTAGTTACTGGCAGGTAGAATTAGAATCCAAGGATTGTAAAAAACGGATTTTACGATTGCAACTGGTTTGTGGCAGTACACTGTGATGCCCTTCGGCCTGTGTAACGCTTCTGCAATATTCGAGCGTTTGATAGAAACCACCTTGCGCGGACTGTCCTGGAAGACGTGCTTGGAGTAAAGGCTGACCCATACAAAATCCGGGCAGTGCAAGCATGACCAAGACCACACAACAAATCAGGTCCGACGTTTTCTTAGGTTGTGCACCTATTATAGACGATTTGTACCCGGATTTGCCAAAACTTTGACGAAACTGACCGAAGAAAGAGCAGAATTTAGATGGAACAAAAAGTGCGGAAACGCTTTTCATCAACTAAAATAGGTCCTGGTCACTTCGCCGATTTTATGTTATCTAAGAGAACATGGAAAGTTTTTTTTAGATACCGACGCAAATAATCTGGCCATAGATGCAGTCCTTTCACAAGTGCAATGAGCAGTCGTCAAGTCCATAGAACACTGCTACAAATATTTGTATGGACAAAAATTTATAATAAGGACTTACTACGCCGCTTTAAAAAGGCTATTGCAGTTCCGTAATCCGGAAAGACAACCATGCACGATGGAACAAGAGACTGCAAGAATATGACTATGACACAGCACTCCGTGTCGGAAGCAGTCATCGGAACCCTGATGCCTTGTCCAGAAGACCATGTCCGGCAAACTGCAGCCACTTTTTGCGACTTGAAGAAAGAGTCAAATACCGAACGGCCGACATCCAACATGGGAAGAAATGAGTGCTTTGGGAAGAAACGTCAAAGCGTACTTAGCAAAATAGGACTTTGTGAGCGGTGTTGAAGCTTCTGCACGATCTTATATCAGAGGACACTTTAACGTAAAGAAGACTTTGGGAAATGATTGAAAAAGATTCCACTGGGTGTGCTGCAAAGAGGACGTGAGAAAATGGTGCCGTAAGTGCACGGTCTGCTCATTACGAAATGGTCTAGTGAGAAATCGCAAAGCATCGTTGAAGCAGTAGAAAGCTTTAGAAAGAATAGCGATTGACATCGCAGGACTGTTTGAAGAATCTGATTCGGGAAATAAATACATTATGATAGCAATGGATTATTTTTCGAAATGGGCGAAGGCTACGCTATACCTAATCAAGAAGCAGCTACAGTTGCTGACGTATTAGTAAAATGCCGGTTTGGAGTTTCATTGGAATTACACTCCGGCCAAGACCGCAACGTTGAGTCTGAGCTGTTACAAGAAATTAGCGAACTTTTGAAAATTAAGATTAGAAAGACGTCTCTCCATCTTCAATCGGATGGCATAGTTGATCGGTTGAATCGAACTATGGGAAAATACTTAGCCAAAGTAGAATCTGAACACCGATAGGACTGGGATCCGTACTTACACCTTTTCCTAATGGCATACAAATCATCCGTTTACGAAAACACAGGCCAAATAACATCCTGTGTCATGCTTGGTCGCGAAATACGACTGCCATGTAACCTTCAATTTTGACGAAGACCGGAAGAAAAAGTTGCTGGAGAAAACTACGTCAGCAAGTTGGCCAAGAGGCTAGACGAAGTATACGAGGCAATACGTAAAAACACTTAAACTGCCAGCGACAGAATGAAGAACAGATATGACATCAAGGCACAAAATGGTGGGTTTCAACCTGACGATATATATAATCCCCAAAAAGACGTGGTTTGTCGCTGAAGTTGCAGAGGCAATGGGAGGGCTTTTATGAAGTCGTGCAGTGTATTTGTGACGTTATATATTGCATCCAAAAACCACCTAGAGGCAAGCCAAAAGTGGTTCACATCGATCGTCTATCTCCGTTTGCTGGCAATAACCACGTTACGCAAGTTCAGGTCCAAATCAGAGTAATAACTAGCAGAATCAGAAATCAAGTTGAAGTAATGGACTTTGATACATTTATGAGCATATACTGAGGTTCTGGAAAGGTTAGGTTTGGAGTTACAACCGAGGAACAACAAGACCTGTTCTAAACACGAAAAGATTACGCCATCGCACATTGCGCGAGCGAGGATCTTGACATATCCAGAGGGGTTGCACTCATATTTAAAAAGAGGTTTGAACGACTAAATGAACTACAAAGACAACAACCTGTGGCGACAGACGCTTCGTTTTTTATATGGTCACCAAAAAATACTCACGTGCAAAGCCGTTATACGAAAATTGTGGCGAGCATTATGGAATCTCAAGAGAGAAATGGAGTTCCACAATATTAGGAAACTGGCAGTACCCAAGCTTGGTTGTGGCTTAGATCAACTGAATTGGAGAACAGTTCAAAATATGTTGGATGTCGTCTTCCGAGGAACAGGCGTTCAAGTGTTGGTCTGCAGTTACCAACCAAGTAGGATATCGGGTCAGGAAAAGTCTATTGACTGCTACTTTTATGCTAAGAGAAACGGAGAGCGCTGCCGCTATCGCCACGATTCTTTCTACCGTTGTCGCATCCAATTTCCTGTTCTGAGACAGACGAATTGGAGCACTAGTCTCCTTTGATATCAAGAATGCATTCAACTCAGTCCCATAAGTCTTCCTGATTGAAACGTATCAACTCTCACCTGATAAAACTTACCACGAGCTGTCTGACACATAAAACTTTGATGTATACAGTAGAGTACAGTCTCTAACATCGAATAACCCGTGGAGTCCCACAAAGATCCATTTTGGGCTACCAGATACCATACATCTAACGACCTTCGCCGACGACTTGGCTATCTTTGGGAAAACAAAAAAAGTGTAAAACTGTCCAATCTTTAATCAACTACTCGTGGTAGACGGGTAGATGAGGAAACATCAGTTGTCAATAGCAATTAAAAAAACTGAGGCGATTGCTTTTACGGACAGGAGAAAGTTTGACGATATAAAATTCTGTTACAGAGGTGTGACGGTATAGACCAAAAATACTTTAATATACCTGGGTGTCGTTCTGGACAAACATTTCTTCTTCGCGCAGCACGTAGAAAGCACAATCCCCAAAGCGGACAGAAGGGCAACTGCCTTAGCTAGATTAATGGCCAATGTCAAAAACCCCGATAGCGGCTAAACGTAAAGTAATCATGTCAACGATTCACTCGACACCTGTATACGCAGCGTCAGTGTGGAACAGGGCGTTAGAGATAAGTAGACTCCGGAAGCGGGCAGAAATATCCTAAAGAAAAATCGCCCTAAAAATAATTTCGGCCTTCAAAACAGTCTCGCTCGATGCGGCAAGGGTCTTAGCGGGTGTCGTTCCGCAACTTGGGATCTTTAAATCAATAAGAAAAGAAGAGTCGCTACATGCCTGGGAAGATGGGATCACTACCAAAAAGGAGCTTGGTGTCGCCTACTTATCCCGAAACTCGACGTATGCGTCAACCGGAAACATGGAATCCCAAACCTTTATAGTACGAAAGCATTTAAAGGCCATGATTGTTTTGGTGCATACCTATCCGGCATCAAGATCCGTCTTGTTTTTTGTGTCATGATGCAGTGGATGATGTAGAAAGAAAGACTTTGAGTAACACATACATCATTGACCAAAACAACCTGATTAAGTCTATGCTGCAAAAGCCTGAAGTGACATCACCGCGTTTTTGTCGAGGGTCTTAAAAACCAAAGAAGAATAGCAAAAATGGTGCATCTAAACAAATGACGTGTAAGCAAGACAAGACAAGTAATAGGGGGAGGGAGCAAATGAGATCTACATACTACCATAGTGCGTGCGTGTGCTCTTTTATTTAATCAAACTCGCATAGGGCCTTTTACTTGTAGTCCACAATTATTAACCGTTTGTCTATAGTTTTTACATATACTATCCATATTGAGTTTGTATAGTTTCTTAATACATTTTAACTTTTATTCACATAGATATGTATTTATAATTATCTCCCACCAGACGGCTACCAGAATAACAGTTAATATAATTTCAAGAAAAATTTTTACACCTTAGAAATGCTGACCTGGTTGTTTGTGCGCTGTGTAACTAAGTATTCGAGGTCATGAAAGGGCAAAGAAAATCGTTTGGTGTTACCACCCGTCATGACTGACCGTGACAAAGGCCACTTGAGCCCACTGGAATGTGCCTTGTTAAAAAAAAAAGATTATCAGCCGGTTGCACAAAACAAATCAAAAATGTAGCAAGTGATTATTTCTGAAATCGATTGTTACATCACCAATAAACTTGGTTTCATTGGCTATGCAGCAATTGTTTTGAGAAATCATCAATGTTTGTTGGAAGTTTGCGGAACGGAGTTTCCGTGTTCCGCGCATGTCACGCCTTCGCGTGTCGGAAAGTTACCTTTGTATATTTACGCACCGAAAAACAAAACAAAAAACGTAGTTTATTAGAAAGCTTTGCATTGAATTGATTTAAATTACAAGCAAGTTTCAATTAACAACTTTATGAAATAAAAACCGTACGCGATTATTAATCTCAACTAATTGGAGTTGGAAGGTTGATTAGGATTGATAATCGCTGATCAGTTATGATCAAATAAATTGTAGGTGATATGAAGTTCACCGGGTCATCTAGATGATTGTATAAAAAAACTCGTTTAAAAAAATTCATTACTATAGCGATAGAGCGATAGGTCAATACAAAAGTTAAAAATGTTTTGTCAGCATATGCCATCACGAAAAAGATTTTGATTTAGAAACAGTGTGGCATTTTGATTTCTTATCCAAAATTTTTTGTAGTGGTACCATTAATGTATTCAGAAAAAAAATGTATTCTGATTTTTGCTCAAAAAATAAAGGGGTTCTATTTAAACAAAATAAAATCCGAAGAAAAAAATAAAATTAACGTGTCCAAGCTTTTTTCCACACAGTCATAATAAAAAAAATATGGATTTTATTCTTTACTTTATTTACTTTATCTAGAGCAATGTTTGATTTTTGTTCTAACCAAATTCTGATGTTGATGCTATTTAATCTATGTTGTCAAAGAGATTTATAAACATGTTTACAATTAAAAACAGGAAGACTTATTACAGTTTTCCCCGCTTTCCCACAATCTATTAATAGTACAAAATATACTATATAATACTTAATATGAGCAAAAATTTTTTTGAAACTAGTTTTGTTTACCCAATGAATACTTGATTACAGTCTTAACTGTTAATTTGATATATTTCCAATTTATCTTCCATTTTTACTAAATCTGTGCCTAACAAACTTTGTATTAGTACTACTCAAAAATCTAATTTTAGAAAGATCTTTGGCATATGCAAAGTAATTTGGTAATTTAACATATATAGTGTATCTATTCTATTATCGTATATACTTAAAATAGTTACATTTTTTGCATAATTTTTGAACCATTTTTAAACTATGTTGTTTATAATTTTATTATTAAAATCATGGTATACTGCAATTTCTTGAATAAACCAAAGTTCTATTTCTATTCTAACATTTTTGGTTCATAGATTAGTAAATTTTGCTTTTATCAAAACAAAATTTGAACAAAGAACTTCGGTTTATTTAAGAAATTGCAGTATACTATAATTTTAAGAAAATTAATACCTGTGAATTTTGGTCTTTGAAACCTTAAAGAACATTTTCACAAAGTTTCAGCAGCATTTAAAATAGTGCATCAAACAATTTTAATTTTTGTTATAAAATTATAGTTTTTTGGATTAAACCTAATTCGATCCAAGTATATTATTCGAACAACTTTAAGTTGTTTTGACATAGGTACAACAAAAAAATCATTGCAGTTGTGCAAAAAGTATAAAATTATGATTAGTTTTGAAATTGTCTTAAATTTTAATATAGATTTGTACTACTAAAAATTGTTGATTTTTATAAATTTTAGTTAATTTAGTTTTATATTTGTGAGTTTTTTTTACTAATTATGTTTAGTGTTAAAGTTTTTAAATTAGTTAAAGGAAAAGGTAAAAACAGTTTGCAATAAATCGATACCAAGAATGCGATTAACCAAAGCAACAATTAACAAATTAAAATCATAACCAGATTAACAAAAACTAAGAAATAAAATATGTAATTTGCAGCTATCAGGATTAGTTTACAAAAACCAGAATTAAAACTAATAGATCAATCAATAACAGTTTGTACTTAATTAAAAAAAAACTTATAAGTTGTATCTAAAATAGTGTTAATACAAATGCAGTGTAATTACGCCTAAAGACATAAACACAGTACAACTAATTATTAAAGTCGTTCAACTAACTAAATTAGTATAGTCAAAGAATTAACAATTCGAACATATTTTTCATCAAAAAAATTAATTATTACACACGTATTTAACTATATAATTAGTTCAACGATTTTAAATGTAAACACAATGCAATTAAGGTTAAATTTGTATTGTACAAAATTATTTCTCACTAAATTAAATGATAATTGCGTATCTTCAGGATAGTAGTACGCCAACGCTTCACAAAAAGATGTATTAAGAGAAAAAACCTTTTACACTTTAAAAATGTTAATAATAATAATTAAAGTTAATGTGAAGTATTTTTAGCGATTTTTACAACTAATGCAGCACAAGCAGCAATAACAACATTGAAGATCGCGTGAAAGAATTTCAAATTCGTGATGTACGTATCTCTCTGGCAATTGTTAAGTACGAAAAACACAAATTGAGTTCCGAGTATAAAAGAAGTAAATAGAAATATTCAATTACGAAAAAAAAAGAAAAACACTATGACGTTACAAACATTCATAAAATGCACACTTTTTTTTGGTTGTACTAGTACCAATTAAGGTAATTACATAAATAGGCAACGGCGTCATTATAACACGCTTTGGAATTAGGTATTCAACTTTTTTCACGTAAAAACTTGAAGACGTTAGATAAATAAAGACTACACAATTTTGTTTTTGTTTAAAAGCGGATCTAATCTGTTTTTCGTGTACCAACACTTGTTTAAAAATATATCATTACATCAACCTTTATCGATTTGCAATTAATAATATCGGTTGGTGTGGCGTAAAAATTTTTGAAAAGAAAAATTATTGTTATTATTGCATAACCTACTTGAATGTGTTTATAATAATTACCTAATGACTGTTAATGAGAAATTCTTTGATGTGACCTTATTTTAGGTTTCTGGAGCATATTAGTATTTATTTAGGATCGACTTAATGTTGTGTGATTAAAATTATTTAAAAAAAAGATAATTTGTATTTTATCGATAACGTGATGGATCTACGTTGATTTTTTGTTATAGTTTATTGAGTATAAAGTACAACCTTAATTGTTTAATATTTGCATTTACATACATGTAAACTCTAAGTATCACTGACTAATAAATTTCAATTTCTGGTTTTGCCCTGAAATGACGTATACAAGTTTTAATAGAAAATAGAAATATAGCAACTATTATAGGATTTTATTTGCTGTGGTTCCGTTTTTCTATTCTCAGAATGTCTTGGTGGAAAGCATTTCCGGGCCTATGTTAGCAATTATAGTCATTACTAAAGTTTTATATTTTTTTGCTTCTTTTGTTTCTCAATTTGTACCATGGACACTCACGTTAAATATTCTATATATTCTGTAATTGTAATAGATTTAAAATTTCCATAAATACGTCAAAAATAATTTTATTGCGATGTCTCTATAGCAGATATTCATTCGTTACTGTAGTTACAAAATGATGAAAAAAGCTCTAGAACCGGAACATGAGAAATCTACATAAAACTATGGTCTTTAAAGTCAATTCTTATTTAAGTAAAAGTGTGCGTCTAATGAAAAATCTATTTAAAAGTTTCCAAAACTTAATTAAAATTGCAAAAAAAATCCAAATACTCTGGAGTATTATATATTTCGGAGTTGGTAGTATTTATTACTACGTATGTAACAAGGCGCAAAGAAACAAACATCAGTAACAAATCCGAATACGACAGCGACATAGTAGTCGTCATCGATCTACAGCGACTACAAAAACAAAGAACCAAATTAAAGTTTATGCACACAAAAATCAAACGCTAGTAACAAATCACGTAGTAATAATTTTACAAAAATATAAAACAACAAACAAGAAATAAATCTACCAATAATAATCCACTCCGACATCACAAACTACGCCCAATTTTTGGAGTACATCAAACGAAACGCTCCAAAAAGTTTCCAAGTTAAATATATCAAAAACAACGTAAAACTATACGTCAACGATGATGGAAACTGCTCAAACTTATACACAACCGTACAAAGAGACAACATCGAGTACCACACGTACATGCACAAGACTCAAAAAACCCACGCGTTTGTACTTAAGAGCTTTGACTAAAAAGCAGACCCGATCGATGTAAAAAATTAATTCTAGAAAAACCTACGGCATAAAATAAAACAAAACTTACCACATGAGGTACATCATCAGCGTACCTTGTGATAACCGAACACGAAATTAAACTAAGACCACTACAAACACAGGTACAAATAATTAACCACGTCAGAGAATGAGAAAGATACATAAACAAGAAAAATCACGCATTGCCACCGTTGCCCAACGTTTAACTGGCTCGCAACTTCTATTTGGGTGGAATGCGGAGAAGACACTGGTCGGTTGAGTGCAACAAAAGCAAAAGCACGCTGGACAAATGCGTCTACTGCAACGGTGACCACACGGCCAACAGCATGCCTCGCTTACAAACGAGCTCTAGACAAAAGTCTCAAAAATTGAGAATAGATCGAAAATCACAAAGTACTAAACCAAACGTCAGCAACAGCAGCATCAATGACAAACAACATCGATACTATCGCAACCACTACTAACCAAGCACCGCCAACAACTATAACGCCACAAAACCACAACCATGACACATCAGCAAACGTCAAAAAGCCAGCATGGGCACGACATAGATAGATAACAAAATGAAAATAAGATACTGAAACGCAAACTCGATAATAAACAAACGATGGATTTCTACAAAAATACACTAATAAAAAACGGTACGCGACATTTGGGCGACGGCGTTTGGGCGACAGGCATTTCGGCGCCGGGCGTTTGGGCGCCAGGCGTTTCGGCGCCGGGCGTTTGGGCGCCAGGCGTTTTGGCTCCAAGCATTTTGGCGCATGGCGTTTTGGCGCTAAAAAAAGTTGATTGAAGTGAAAGTGAAATGGGATTCTTATTTTATTGGGCAACATTTTTGACACGGGCCAGATCAAAATTTGATGTATGTACTACGTTTGTTAACAAAAAATTCATGTAAATACAATTGCACTTTCACTCCATTAAAAAGTTATAAGAAGCGCCTCTGACATACTCAATAATTGTTCGGTTCTCAAAGTCTTGAACAATTGTGGTTATTCTGTTACCTACAAATTTTTCATACAATGCGTCGCGTCCTTTCTGGGCGCTTCGCAGGCCGTCAATAAATTTCCACAGCGACGGATGGTCCATACCTAATTGGCACTGCAAACTACGATGAGCAGCCTCCGCAAAATTATTGGTACGATCTTCATTATTACGCACTCTTTGTTACACGTTCCAAATATGTGGCAAATATAACGCCCTCCTGCGTGTGTGGTTTTTATTTTGCCTTCCAACGTAGTTATCTTCAAACCAGTTTAAAATTGGTTGCAATTCGTTCGGTAATTGTGCAGAAAGCTCTTCAATTGCGTCATGAATGTGATCTAGAGGAGTAAAGGCTAATGCAACTATTATCCGTGCAGAAAGAGCAAATTCGGGATGACTGGCTATTTGTTATCTTAAAATTTTGAACAAGATGAAACAGGCAGCCTAGTAATCGTGCCGTTGGAAATGCTTCAGCAACTAATCTAATTACGGATATTTCGTAATCCAACAAAACAGTTTCAGGTTGAAATTGCGGCCACATTTCTTTTATAATTGAAAACAGCCGATCGTACGTTTGCCGTTGCTTGTTTGGCAATAACGCGTACAAAACTGGAAATACGAATTCACCCCTGTTTGCCAAAATAACGTAAATTTGGTGGAATAACGAAGGCGCTTGCTGAAATGTTCCATCCATAAAAATTTGTTTCATGTGCTGTCTCCATCGTGCGTTATCTTCCCTTTTAAATATTATTATTCTAAATGTGTCCGGCTGCTCTGATCCGGTATCCTTCAATAAGAACATCTCGAATTGTCCAGGAGCACATTCGTATAGTCTGTACGCTTCCGGAATTACTAACGTTTCCAGATCTATCGCAGTTAGGGGTGCAGCAATACGGTTTCGCGTCCGCCGATACAATCTTCTAATAGCATCCTTGTTGGGCAACTAACCTTAAACTGCAGGCCCATTGCTCTCCAGGGCATGGTTAAGTATTTGGGCAGGAGTCTCCATGGTTTGTTCGGCACGTCTTTTAATATATACTTTTATTTTAGAAACACGCATGTCGCATCACTACCATGATTATGGGTGCCCAATGAACACAAATATTTGTCATCCACTTTTGTATGGACACGACCTAGGCACTTGTCCGCTTTTCGCTCACATCTCGAAATTTTTTTTGTACCATTTTTGCTTGCCTTGTTAAAAACGTACATGTAACCATTATAGGACACTTTTTTTTTGTTCTGCTTACTTTGAGTATCTTCCATAATTAAATGTAGACTTGGACACTATTACGCACACAAAATTATGGCAACAAATATCTGCAGGCAACTGAAGAGACTGATGTGGAAGAGTAAGTTTAAATACTAAAATTTTCTAATTACACTAATCTTGTTAATTGCTTTTTGAGCACACGACAAGAGCTTTGCAAATAATAATGGGTACCTAATGATTCCAATTATCAGGATTTACACGAATCTTCTTAATTGATTTCTGATCACAAACAAGAGTATAATTAAAATATTTTCCAGATTAAATGTACAACAATTAAGAAAATACCGATATTGCAAAATTTACTTTAAATATTCAATAACATGAAAGGTAATGTAAAGTAGCGTTTTGAAAGTGCGTTGGTAAAATTTTCTTGCATAACATAATTACGGTGCCGAAACGCTTGGCGCCCAAACGCCCGGCGCCCAAACGCCGTCGCCCAATCGCCGGCGCCCAAACGTTCTGCTTCAAATAAAAAATATTGCCGAAATACAATGCACATACAATAATGAAGCACAAACTACTTTACCAAAATCTACCAATATACAGAGAAAACGTTTGAAAAAAAAATAAGAGCAAAGAAGAAAAACAACTTAATTACCTAAACCAGATTTTTTTTAATCTTTAGCAATCGCCTGCACGCTTACCAGTAGAGATTTTTTTTGCAAAACAACGGACTAGTTAAACTAAGAATAATGAACACTCTAAGCCATAGTCAAATTGCCCAAAAGAGATGGGAACAAATAAAAGAGCAAATAAAGACATGTTTAGCAGTCGCAAATTTTTAATTTAAACTATAATTCCCCATTTGTTAGCGGTAAAGTCCTTCCACCGACATCGCTCTGCTACTAACAAACGCGGAAATAGCCAGGTACATTTTGTATACAGGGTGGGTCATTGAAAAGGAAACACGCCTGTTTTAGGACACTAAAACTAGTTTTTAAAAAAAACGCTCGGACAAGAGTTGATTTTTGGAGGACAACTTTTGATGTCCAACTTGACATTGACACATCTTCCAACCGCAGCAATCTCTAACTCCAGAATTTAAATAGGAAAAGAGGGTCGAGCGACTCCTCATTTGAAGCGTCTTTCAATTCTCTATGCTACAGCATGACCGAAATTAGTTTTATTTTTTTTCGTCCCCATGAGAACCACCTAGATTAACTAATGTGGGGGTGTTGTTTAGGAAAAATTCTAAAACACGCCATTTTTAACCTTTTGAACGGCACATTTTGATGTCAAATTTGACTTTGTCAGATCAACCCTCAACAAAAACAAAGGTTACGGTAAGGTGTTCGAGTGATCCTCATTTTAAAAGTCTGTTGATTTTCTCAGTGACTAATAAAAACCGGGATCCTCAACGTGAACTCTCGGTGAGAAATGGGGCTACTGTGATTGAAATTTTAGGACAAGTGGTAGAACCAACTCTAAGTACGAAGAAATTGGCCACTGTAACCAACATTCCTAGAACTACTATTTGACGAATCCTGAATCAGCATAAATTTCATCCGTACAAAATTCTTTTAGTGCATGAGCTGTTGTTTTTCTGACGAGTGTACTTTTTTCTGTAAATCGCCATAACTTTTGGTTTTGGTCGGACGTGAATCTAAGAATTTTTCACGAAGTGTATAGTCAACATCCACTAAAACTAAATGTTTGGGCCGGTATTTTTGGAGACTGCATGATTGGTCCCATTTTTCTTGATGGCAATCTGACAAGCGAACGTTACCTCGAAGCGTTGGAAGATCTTGTTCAACCATTGCTTTTAGATATTATTGAAAATGATGATCGTTATCTAGAAGACTATTTGACTTTCCAACAAGATGTAGTTCCACCCCATTATGCGGTTGCTGTTCAGGAGTATTTGGACAGAGTGTTCCCGGGACATTAGATTGAACAAAAAGGTGCTTTGGATTAGTCTGTCCACTTACTAGATTTAAATCCTTCGGACTTTTTCTTGTAAGGTTATCTGCAAAGTAAAATTTACGCAACCAAGGTCTTTGGAGGAGTTGCGTCGACGCATTATTAAAGAATGCCGCCAACTTACGCCACAGATCCTCTAAAATGTTAGGAAACGTTTCAAGCAGAATTTGTATGATTGTATGAAAGTTGGTGCTGCACAATTTGAGCATTTGTGGAACTAATAAAAATTTCTTCTGAGGTCGAATTTTGATGTTTTAAATGTTTTCTACATTTTTGCAACTTTGATAAACCTAAAAACAATCATGCACTCACATAGAGAATCAAGGGACTTTTAAAATGAGGGATACTCAACCACCGCAATTTTTGTTTTTCTTGAGGATTATTGGGACTAAGGGGTTGACCTGACTGATTTACTTAATATTGTAGTACTTCTAAGTTTTACATTCAAACTAAATTCTTTTTTTTTTATATAACAGAATGATTAGTATTTTAAATTAAATTACGCCTTTTGAAAACGTCAAAATTCTATTACTTTATTTTAAAATCTTATTTCTATCTTAATTTTTCTTATATTGTTCAAAACATTTGATGCACAATTAAAAAATCTCATAACTTATTTTTACAAATATTTTTTTAGTATTTGTTGATAAAAATGTCAGCTTGATAATTATTTTTTATTTTAATTCAACTTTACTTTTACCAACTTTTACTTAGCGGTGATTGCATTCAGTCTTTGTTGTGTTACTTATGTCACTTGTTGGCAAAATTTACGTAGATTCATAAGTAATAAGATTTGATAATATTTAGCGCCTAACAGTCTCTGCGTCAAAAGAACCTTAAAACATATAGCGCCAAAAAGACGGCGCCGAAAGATTCGCGCTCAAATGTGCGCGCCGAAAAATATGCGCTAAACTGTTGTAGACCGGTATACTCTTTCCAAACTAAATTTTTATTAACGGAAGTGAGATGACTGAATTAATTATTATAATTGGATTAAGTGATTTGTACAACAGTTACAATATTTTTAGTTTTTTAAGCAAGTTTTGGTTATTTTTTTGCGTATTAAGGACAGTTAATGGAGTCGAGATCTTACTGATAACTGCAAAATCTTTATTAATTTGAACAAATATTGCTTAGTAATTGTGTCTAAAGAAAGTTTTTCAATATTCCCCGCTAATTTTTTTAAAATGCATATTGAAATTGTATTTTTTTGAGCAAGAATCTGCAAATGCGCATTCTGACGAGAATTTTATACATGGTGTGTTGAAATTCTTGTAATTCTGTCTTTGTAGTTTTTAGGGTTTGATCTTTACGACTGTCTGCCAAAAAAACAAGCTTTTTATTTTTTATTCGGTTTTTCGTAAAATCAATGTCACATTCTTCGCGATTCAATTTGTTTGCTGAATTCCACCACACATTTTAGATAATCCTGATAATTTTTTGTCGCTTTATAAAAAAATAATGTAGCTCACATTCTTTGTTTTGTTTTTTTTATTGCTTCTTTTTTAGGTACCTAAAGCTTTTTAAGTCTATGAAAAATGAAAATTGCCAACAAACATGTTTGCTTGTTGTCCACTTTTGTTAAAAAAATATTTTAGTTTTGTAGAATGGGAAAAAGAACTGCAACTTTTGAATCGTTTTGTTAAATTCGTATATTTTGTATCAAAGTTTTATTGTAGAATTGTTGGCATGGAAACTAATATTAAAGTTTTTTTTTTAATATTTTTTTGTGCTATATTATGCGCAAGTTTTTTTAATTTATTTTGCTATTTAAATTTTTTTACTAGAAGTTTAACTTCATAAAACTCATTTATTTCTAATTTTATTGCTATTGTTGCTTTTTGAAAATTCTAAGATTATGAGTTTTGTTTCAATTTCTTCATATTAAAAGCAACTAAAACCTAAATCTAAGTCAAGTTTAAAACGCTTACATTTTTATGGTTTTTAAGATTTTACGCTAATCGACCTCTAATTTAAAACAAAAGAAAAAATCCACGATTTAAGTACCATAAACGCGAAAACATTTTACGGTCTGATGGGTTATTCAAATTTTGTGCTTTAGTTGACTTGTTATTCTTCTACTAATTTACATGTAGATACGTTTTAAATTCTAGTTTGAAATTGTAATTGATTTGATATTCATAGCGTTTCCGATAGTTCTATTCCAGAACAAATATTAACATTCTCAATGTCAATTTTTTTGGTCTTTGATGCGTCGAGGAATATTTTTAATGTTGTGGCTAAAAAACAAGTTTTTCGCTTATATTGACTTGATTTTTAAACAAGATAGGTCTGACAAAAATTTTGAATTTAAAGTACCAGTTTTTTGTGCACTAACAGCTTTAGTAGATTTTTTTTAATCTGCAGTTACAAATAAACACCAAATTGAAATTAAACGTTTATTAGATAGTTTGAATTTAAGATATTCGATCAGAGAAGATATCAAAAAGGAAAAGATTTAAAAAACTTTCTTTGAGATGTTTTTTAGCATGTTTTTGATTAAGTTTTTTAATTACCCAAATGTTCTATAAAATATAACAAATTGCTTAATAAAATGAGTATCTTTTCTTTTTGAATTCTTTTCTGATTTTTTTTGTGAGCGGGGCATTGTTGATTAAGACAGGTGTGCGTTTGCTTTTGGTAAATGTGATGTGTGTGGACTTCTCTTCATCAATTTTTCATCGGAAATCGTAGCTGTAAGAGAATGTCTGTTCGTGGAAAAATCTGCCGTAAAAAGAAAATTGAGCATTAGGCTTAATATGCTCTCTTGTGGGATGCTTGCTTTGATTAGATGTTGGTCTATAATTACTTGCCCGTACAATGAATAGTATAAGAACTGTGCGGTGATGTTGTTACTTTGAATTAGAGTCCATCACGCCACACTCGGTCAAATTAGTTGTCGTCTAAAAATGCTGCTGTGCAGTACTATTTTTTTAAAGTTTGGTTTATTAAATTAACAATTTTGGGCACCTGCTTTGAAGTGGCCTTTGCAAAAACCGAATTGATGATATGGGTATAATTTGTTTTTTTCGATGAGCTCGTTTTGCCTGGTTTTGGAATTAAAATAACTTGCGAGACTTTCTATTCAGAGGAGGAGGAAGTGGACCAACCAAACCACTCAAACTTTCTTGGTAAAAGTTTGTCACATAAGAGAGATCAATTTAAAATGTGTTACGAGAAGAAGGATTGCTTAGTTAGACGAAGTCGTTCATGGGCTATGTTACAGGTGCGTGCTAATTGAGAACGAGGTTCCACGAGGCACCTCGTTAAAGGCGTTAAAGGCTAAAGTAAGGGGTAAAAACATACGGTGTTGTAATAGACGAGAATGAGGCTAAAGACAACTACGACTAAAAAGAAACTGAAAATGCTGGTAAACTAAAAATAACCAAATAAAATACTCGAAAATAAACTACATGCAGTTAAATAACTACATAAACACACTACATTGCAAAATAAACTAAATTAAACTCTGGTTTACGTTTAACTCTAGTCTCTCTTAGCGAATGAGTACATTTACGTTGAACACTAGGCTAAGGATAGATTCAGTGGTATCGGAATACGGGTTGACTTAGGTTCTTAGGAGTACTCCAATCATCATCGAACTCCCGACAGGCGAAAATCCCATTCGACCGAGTATCAAGAACATCACACAACAAGCATCGATCGTCATCTAAAACGCTGATGCGTTTTAGATAGTAACGGAACCCGCTGTGTGATTTTGGACGACCACTCGTCCCGGATCGTTTATCTAGTCTAGGATATTTGGTATGAAGGAATAGGCGTTATGAATCTTATGAAATGTATTTCACAGCCGCTACCATTCATTCAAGATCAAGATCTTGAGATGACGCTTGACGGCAAAAAAAAAATCTGCAGTCGAAACTTAATGGTCTAAAAATGTACAAATCCCGGCTCTTAAAACAACTTTGGTGCAGTATATTTTCTGCAGTAGGAGGTGCAGAAACAAATGTTTTACCATGACACAACAAAGAATCGATATGCCTCAAGGATCGTAGAAAGGAATAAGAAATGTAGGAATGTCAGTTTTCTGACTATGTGTGTATATCGTAGTCTATGGCACCAGATGTGAGCATGGGGACGACTGCACTCTTAAAGATGGTCATTAATGATTTTTTATGTAGGTTCCAGTTCCGGCGCGAATAATTGTAGGTATTTGAACTCGAAAACTTTTCGGACTGGAATGTCGTTAAGTCGGAGTGAGAGATTTTTTTTAACGAGGAGTTAAAAACCATGCATTTCGTCTTGTCAGCTGGAATTGTCAAATTTTTTGGTCGGCCTGGTAACCAATCTTTTGGGACAACCCTTTGTCAGTCGTTTTGTGTACGAAGAAATAGAAAGTAGTATTACCGGACGGTACAAATTAGGACTTGAGAATCGTAATTATCCTAAAAGTTTTCCAGCTGTTTGAAAATTATCCGCATTTATCACAAGGGTTAAGAAGATCTATGAAATTAATAAAACTTAATTGCCATGCATAAGTTAGCAAAATTAAAGAAACTATTTTTAATAAAGGCTGTGGTCTCTCTTTGCAAAACGTTTATATACATTTACCTCAAACACCAGTCTAAGAATGGCCTGAGGGAAATCGGGATAGGGGTCGATTGTGGCAAAAAGGTCACTCCGAACGTCATCAAATTTTCGACAAACAAGAATCCAATGCGCTGAGGTGTCAGGAACGCCACACAACGGAATGCTGTCATCATCGACGCTAATGCGTTTTAAATGACAATTCGCCGTGTAAAGAAAGGATTTGGACTGCCTCTCGTCCGAGGACGTGAGACATTCTGACCTAGGTAACGATATCCAGAATAAGGGAGTAGGCGTTACGCCTTTTTTGGGAAGTGTCACACAGCCACTGCCATTCACCCAAAATCAAAACTTTTAAGTAATGGTTGGCCGTTGAAATGGACGGAAATCGTTAAGCAAAACGTGCTGGTCCAGAAAATTGTACGTGTTAATCTTGCCAAGAACTTTGCAGAAGTACATTTTATGCAAAAGGAGATGTACAGAAGGATGCTTGAATATGACATAGAGGGTATTTACGGAAACGGTGCAAAGTTCCATAGATAGTTCTAAGGAATAAACATTTGAGTGAGGTCAGTTTCCTAACCATGCGGGATTGTCGAAGTCTGTGGTACCAAATGTCTAGGCCATAAGTGAGCATGGGTATAACTGCACTTTTAAAGATATTCACAAGAGTTTTGTTGTGTAGATTCCATTTCAAGCGTGAGTATTGGTAGAACAATTGCAAGACATGCTTACACTTGTCAATCACGAATGCGCAATGTTTTACAAAACTCATTCTGTGGTCAATCAAAAGTCCGAGATACGTGAATTCAAAAACCCTACGGACGGGAACGTTGTTTAGGCTCAGTCAAGGATCTCGTTTTAAAGTGGAACCAAAAATCATGTACTTAGTTTTCTTCACTGAAACCGTTAGTTTGTTGCTGCTATCCCAGCTTATTACTATATTTAGGCACGTGTTCGATTCCGCCTCTAAGTCTCGTTTAGAACATGCGTGGCAGTAATGTCGTCAGCGTATTCAAAAATTTCGCAGTTTGCTGGTAGTTCTGTGCTAAGCAAGTCGTTTACAACTAGATTCCACAAGGTGGGACTGAAAACTGAGCCTTGTAAACACTCCTTCGTCAGTCGTTTAGCATAAACAGAACGGGATACGTTTGAGGAATAAGTTATCGATCTGTTCCATAAATAACTACGAATGACGTGCGTCGTGCCAGCAGGTATCCTCTTAACGAGAAAAGTTTCTATTATTGAAGGCCGCCATACGTTGTTAGACGCTTCAAATATGTCAATGACAATTGCAAATTTGTACTTGGAGACGTTCGATCGTACATTGGTCATTAATCTACGTGCGGTGTCAGTCGTCGTTTTGCCTGAAACGAAGCCGTATTGACTGGGATAGAAAAAATTTTGTGGAGCACAAGTTCAAAAACTTCGCCAAGTTCTGATAACAGAGTTATCGGAAGGTACGAGTTGGGATTTACGAGATCCTTCTTTCCAGATTTGAGAATGGGGATGAGTTTACCAGCTTTCCAACTGATAGGAAAATAACCATATTTAATGCATGAGTTGAACAAATCAACGATCGTAGAAAAGAGGGAATTTTGTATATTTAGACGGACAACATTACAATGTATTTCGCTGAGTCCGGGAGACTTGTTTTTAGGAATTTTACTAGCCACCGCGACTAAATTGTAGCTAGTGATCTTCCACTTCTGTTGAGATCTTATTTGCAAATTAATACACGGGATCTTATTTGTGTATGCAAAGGGTTATGTGTCTTCGGATCGTCGTCAGAAAACAGGCAGCAAACAATAGCTTTAATAGTCTCGTATTCTGAAATAGTGTATTTGTCGCCGTCTCGGACATAGGAGCACGGTTTGATCGACAGGAACTTACAAGAGGACAATTTGTAAATTAACCCCCACGAGCTCGTTGCCAAGCTTTTTCAAGGTATCTTTGCCAGGAGCTATACTTTGCTGTTTTCACTGAAAGTTTGTACTGGTGAAGCGCAGTCTTGTAAGAGGCAAACTATTGAGGTTTTAAGTCTGCTGGGAGTTTTTGGTAGTGTTTTCATAAACAACGCACCGCTTGCATTAACCTGTATAACTTAAGACTAAATCAAGTCACACCTGCTCTAGAGCTTATGCGTATGCGGTTTAGGCTACGTTGGCAAGAATCGAGAATTATCTCGGTCAACTTACCGTCTACAGATCCAAGATTGTGGCACAAAGCACCACGGGAAAGGTATGTAGGAATAGAGCTTGCGGTTGTCGTGTTTAAGCGAACGTGATCTATGTGTTTGAAATATAGGATTTTTTTAGAAATCGGTTCTAGAAGAGGCGCTTTGACGGTTAACTCAAACCGTATCATTTGGTGGTCACTTTCAATAACTTTTGGGACAAGTGACAAAGTGATGTCAATATTGGTCGAGCCTAAGTGAGTAGAGAAGGTAAAATGTTGGTGTGCATCGTCCTCGCTCGTCGGTCACCGGGGAGCGCCAAAGCGGCGATTTTAAATTAAAATCACTTGCTATTATAATAGGAACGTCTCTTAATTCGTCAAGAATTTTATCGAGGCGTTGAAGATGAATGCGTACATCCTCACTCGGCGACCAATAAACGCCGACGATTGCCAAGAAGGTGTTTACAACCGTAATTATAGGTACTACAGGCAGTTATTCGTTAAATGGCTGAGTGTAACCACTCCGATGGGCATTGAATTATTCGAACTAAAACAATAACCGAATAGTACCGCATAGAAGAAGCAGCGGAAATCGTGTTAAAAGGTGCATCCACGCAATTTGTACCCTAAACCAGAACTAAACACATGGCTTTTGGGTCAGTAAGATATAAATGTCGTCAAAGGAGAAACTCGTTAATTAAGTGCCCTTATCGTTTATAATTGGTATTTGCAATATTGGCGTCGAGTCATTTCATATATTGTGGTCAGGTATTGAATAAGGCTTTGTGTTTAATAACTATTGACAGTTGAAGCAACGCGTAACACGGATATGGTCATTGACCTTGCACGAATTCCAGACGACGTACACAAGACGTGATGCCAGAAAGAATTTTTGGATTTCTGGTAGGACTTTCAAAATCCAGTAACAATTGGACTTTTAATTGCTTATTGGCAAGATGTAATAATTATTTGGAAGCATCGTCAAAATATTGTGAAAGGATAGCCTTCTTTACCTGGTTAGCGGAGAAGTTCGCAGGAACGTCGAGAACTGAAACACTAGGTAAGGATTTATCTTTTTTTGACCCTCTTCGTAACTCTTCGAATTGTAGGCCATAGGTTTGCAGATTAAGAACTTTTATTAGGGTCGTCTTTGTTTTGTCCGCTGCCTTCAACGGGGAATCAGGTTTGGGTACAATAACAACAGTCGAACGAGCAACAGGAGCAACTGTTTTACCAGAAGGAACTTTGACTTTTTCTGCTTTAGATCGGACTGCTCGGGGGTACGATATAGGAGTACGAACTGCAGCAGCGGTGCTGGAAAATTTGGCGGTAAGAGTTTGCAATGCTATTTTTCCGCATGCTAACCCAAGCAACATTTTGTAACCGTGGTTACGTTGAAACCAGTTGCAAATTAGTAACATTAGCACCATGGTAAATAAACCGTTGCAGCAACGTAGCAGCAACTTTCGTAATTTACTGAGGTTTCAAATCTATTACAGAAATAACCATTTTACAACTATGGTTATAACTAAGTTTTTCTTATACCCTTATGTAACTACAGTGTCAATTTAGTGGCATTAAAACCTTCATTTCGGTTTCGAGTGTAACAGTCTTGAAACTATGGTTACAAGTGTGAATTTCTAAAACTACACTACAGTGTTAATCTATACGTTCAAACAGCAACAGAAGAAGAGCATTTAACAAGATCTTTATAAGACACATAGTCAGTAAACAGTACCGAAAGTGTTTCTAATTCAAAACTACGTAAGTACAATTATTGGTATATTATATTACTATAATTTTAATCGTGCATTTAAACTACTGTTTCTAATTTAATCAACGTTGAAGAATTAGTTGCCAATTATAAGTAAGCAAATTTTAAATTGATTTTATTTTCTTCTAGGATAAAATAGAATTTGATTGCAAGGACATTACAATATTACACACAGTGATCAGAACGTGTAAATTAGATCGTCATTGCGAACACCTATAATCTTTAAAAAACCAGTCGAGATTATAATTGCACATGTGCATTTGTAGCCTAATACAAATATTTAACTAAGAATTACGTAGACGCATTAAACTATAACATGTGAGGGATATCTTAATCCGCCTTGGTCTTTTAACACAAAGACATTTTTCTCTTAACAAAATTTATGCATTTACTATTTACAAAATTTATAAACAATAGACATAATCCGCTTTTCTTGAAAATTTGCAGTAAAAACCTGTTTACTGGTACCTACCTGCAACAGATGTAAAAATTCTTTTAGGTATTATATCTTTTTTGTTTGAATTTAGTTCTATAAGAAACTATAAAAATTTAAATAATGTACATTTATTATAACTTTTTATATATCTGTATCTTTTTATTAATATATTTTTATCTCTACTTTTGTTTAAATCTTTATGATGCAGTTAGTAACTAAAATCTTGGATAAGTTGCTTAACAACGCGGTTATAAAGTAGTTTCAAATAATAGTAATAAGCATGTTTTCAAAACAGTTACATAGCAGTTGCTGTAAACGGTAACTACAATGTTACAAATCAATTACAAAACCGTGATGATAAACCATTGCAGAAACGATTCAGAATAGGTAAACATGATTTGTAAAAAACCGTTATAGCAACGCTGTAAAACAGTTACAAAGTAGTAATTGCAACGGTTTCAGACACGTTGTAAAACGGTTATAATATTACTGCAGTTGCCTCGCAACTGACCAAATCCGGTATTGACAACGTGTCAGGAAAGACTCAGCAACTATTCTGTAACTAAATACCTTACTGAAACCATAGTTGCAAGAGAGTTTTACAACCGTTTTGTAACTGATTTTTGCTACTTGGGAAGGCACTGACAATATCAGCAGTTTGCTGCGTGACGCGTCGCTTGAAGTCTGTTGACTAGGTCGATCATTTTCGATTGTTTAGACATAGTGATTTTACAGGCAGAAATGATTTTTTAGTATCAAAGGACTCTCCGATGTTTCTAAGTAAGGACTCGTCAGAAATAAGGACAAGGACGTTTGGAAAACGCGGAATCAACTTCCATAGAAGAAGCTGATGGAAGGGGCTAGACTGATGCTTATCCTTTTAGCCGTGCAAAGGATATTATTGTCTAAGGGGGTGGACTTATTAGCTGCACCTCGTTACCTACCTTTAACTTTGCTAACTACGCTATCCGCAAAATCAAAACTAAATTGATAATTAAATTACTACCGACCTTTATATTTGACTTTGCTGATAGCTTACAAATCGAAAATCAATGTGCTTTAGCTTTAGTTAAAGGTGAAAGGTTTGTTATCTGAAGAGAAACCAGAGTCTGTCAAGTAGGAAGTTGATGGAACGGGAGAAGGGGCACGCGACAGCACGATGGTTTAGAAATGCGACCATTAACTAGTGTCGACTTATAACAACAGGATGTTATAGCCGTATAAGACTTATAAACTAAGTTTTGTTGCCCACTTTTATACCAGGAATCGCGTTTGTTACCTAAGCGTTAGTTAAAGGTGAAAGATTTGTTTGCCATTTGAAGAGAAACCAGAGTTTCATT
The DNA here is from genome assembly GCA_035610365.1 of Aquatica leii. NCBI lineage: Eukaryota > Metazoa > Arthropoda > Insecta > Coleoptera > Lampyridae > Aquatica > Aquatica leii. The sequence goes on along the minus strand of CM069436.1, from coordinate 7,512,536 downwards.
GGGGAGAAGGAGGAGGAAAGAGGAGCAAATGAACCCACCAACCACCCGAACTTGCTTGGTTCAAGTTCGCCACATAGAGGATTGAACGATTTAGGATATAAATTTCGAGATGAAGGATCGTCTGTTTAGACGAGTTGGATGGGCTATGTTACAGGTTCGTGCTTAGAGAGCACGAAGTTCCGCGAGGCACCTACCTTTCGGCTTATCCTCGCTTCTTAGGCTAGAAACCAAGTAGGCGGGAAAAGGAAACGTTATTGTAATGGACAGGATGAGGCCAGTTAGTCAAGTCAGCTACGGCTAAAAAGAAACTGAAAATGTTAGTAAAACTAAAAATAATCAAAATAAAATACTCTAAAATAATAAGCCCCCATGCAATTAAATAACTAAATAAATACCCTACTTCGTCGTAGCTGACTGTATAAATAAATCAAAATGCCATGCAAAAATAAATTAAGTTAGACTTTGGTTTTACGTTTGACTAGGACACTAGTCTAAGGATGGACACGGGGGAATCGGGAAACGGGTTCACTCTGGTTCTTAGGGTACTCCGGTCATCATCGACTCCCGACAAGCGAAAATCCTGTGTGACGGAGTATCAGAAACACCACACGACAGACATTGGTCGTCATCTAAAACGCTGATGCGTTTCAGATGGCAACGAAACCCGCCGTGCGGTATGAGAATTTGGACGGCTGCTCGTCCCGGATCGTGGGACATGTTGGTAATATCATCCGCGTAGGCGAAAATGTCGCAGTTATCAGGTAACTCTCGTTCTAGTAAGGAATCAACAACAACGTTTCACAAGGTCGGCCCGAAAACCTTGCCTTAAGGGCAACCTTTTGTCAGTCGTTTTGAATAAGAACAGCCAGAAACGTTCGTGGAATAAGTGATCGAGCGACTCGATAAATAACTACGAATGACGCGCACTGCGTCTGCAGGTGCTCTCTTGACGACGAGAGCTTCAATTATTGATGACCACCATACGTTATTAAACGCTCCGAAAATATCTATAAAAATGTAGTCTATACTTGGAAAGATTCGTCTGTACTTTTGTCATTAATTTACGAATGGCGTCTGTCGTCGATTTGTCAGGAACAAAGCCATATTGACTAAGATGGAATAGTCGTTGTGGAGGGATACTGTCATATAATTTCTTTAACAATACACGTTTGAAAAGTTTACCTAGTTCTGAAAGTAGCGTTATCGGACGGTACGAATTAGGGCTGGCGAGATTCTTCTTACCAGGCTTAAAAATAGTGATTAGCCTACCAGTTTTCTAACTGTTTGGAAAATAGCCGCATTAAACACAAGAATTAAATAGGTCAATGAACGTAGAAAAGAGGGAATCTTGTACGACTATTCTTAGAACGTTACAATGTACTCCGTCGGGTTCGCGAGCTTTATTCTTGGTAATTCTCCTAGCCACCGACGCTATGTACTCTTTTGTAACCATCCAGTCTGGTCGGGATTCAATATTTGCAAAAGATCGGGGTCTAATTCGGGCTTGGTAAAGATCGTCGGATCGTCGTCTGGGAAAAGAGAACTAACAATTGACTTAATTGTGTCTTGCTCTGTGAGAGTGTATTTGTCACCGTCACTGACGTTAGAGCATGTTTGGATAGCCAGGAACTTTTGTAAGGAAATTCTATAAACTAATCCCCACAGACTCGCTGCCAAACTTTTCTTAACAAACTTTTGCATTGAGCTAAATTTTGCATTTTTCACTGCCAGTTTGTACCGGTGAAGCGCGGCCTTATACGAATTTAGCCATTGAGTTTTTAGCTCTGCTGGGGTTTTTTCTGTTTGCTTTCTTAAGCAACGTACGACTCGCTTTAACCTATTTAGCTTTGAACTCCACCACGGTACACCAGCTCTAGAATTCGAGCCAACTCGGTTTAAGCTATTTCGGCTAGACTCGAAAATCAGCCTGGCCAGCTTATCCATAGAAACGTCTATAAAAATAGGATAATGACACTTAGCTCCAAGTGGAAGATAAGTAGGAAGAAGCACGCTGACCTCTTTGTTCAGCATAACAGGATCTATGTGTTTTAAATCTAGAATACGTTTAGGGATCAAAACCGGTGGGGATCTTCGACGGTTAAATCAAAACGTATAAGTCGGTGATCACTTTCAATCACCTCAGGGATTACTTCCCAGTTAGAAATTTTCCTTGCTAAAACTTGCGATGGTAGATTGACATCAATTATTAAATAACCTTGGTGACTAGCAAAAGTGAAAGGTTGGTTGGGCTCATTTACAACACATAGGTCACGTTCACCCACGAGGTTCTCTACGCTTCTGCCTCGTTCGTACGTAAGCAAGGAGTGCCAAAGCGGCGATTTAGAATTAAAGTCGCCTGCTATAATAATTGAGAAACCTCTTAGTTCATCCAAAACTCTGTCTAGATGTTGTAGGTGAATGCGAACATCCTCGCTTGGTGGCCAATATACGCCAACGACACCCGAGGAGGTGTTTCCTACTGTAATCATGGATACGGCAGTGCAGTCATTAGTTAGATGACTGAGGGTCACTACTCCGACGGGCTTCGCGCTATTGAAAACAATTGCTGAGAAATACCGTATAGAAGTTGATGCGGTGATACTGTTGAACGGCAAGAACGCCACAGCGAGCCTATACCCTAAACCAGAACGATACACATAGGATTCTTGGGTCAGTAAAATGTCAATGTTGTTGTCGGAGGAGAAGCTTATTATTTCCAAGGTTGCAGCACGAGAACGCTGAAGGTTCACTTACGCAATCTTAAGAGTCAGAGGAGCATCCTCGCTGTCCATAATTGGTGTTAGCAATCTTGGCGTCAAGCCTCTTTAGGTACACCGGGCAGTTATTGGAAGACGCCTTGTGTTTTATCACCTCGTCTTTATGGCCATATCTGGCACAGTTTGCACATGCAGGGTCTCGTGCGGTGTTTGGAAAATTTTTAGTTTTGTGCTTTTCAGCACAAATACCGCATTGAATTTAGCTTTTACATTCACATGATTGGTGACCGAACTTTTGTCATTTAAAGCATCTTATGATGAGTATATGGTCATCGACCCTGCATGAATTCCATGCAACGTAAACACGACGACTTACCATAAGGTACTTTCTTACCTACGGAGTTAGCTCAATTATCCAATTGCAATTGGATCTATCTCTGGGCCTGAATTTGAATAGCACCTTCAGGTGTTCTCTGGCCTGTTGCGTTATTTCATTAGTGGCGACATCGAAGTTTTGCTCAAGGATCGCCTCCTTTACCTGCTCGGAGGAGAGGTTGGTAGGAACGTCCGTGATAGAGATCCTAGGAAGGATTTTGCCTTGCGGTCTGATGACAAGGCCGGCTTTGTCGAGAATATCCGCTGGGATCTTGAAAAGGTCGGTCTTTTCGGACTCCAAGCGAACGGAGTTTCGTCCCATTTTCGTCACTCGGTCTAGTCTTAGACCTAGCGTGGTAGGATTAAGGACTGTCATGAGCTTTGTTTTGGTCTCGTCAGATGTCTTTATGTTAGACTCGGACTTGGAAACTATCACAACTGTGGACCTTGGGATTGGCGCGACGGATTTACCGGAAGGTACCTTCAGTCTATCTGCTACTCTGCTAGACCGAGCTACTTGAGCGTAAGAAACAGAACCAGTTGTGATTTATTGGATGGCTGGTGATGACAACTTGTCAGTCACCGTCTTCAAGGCAGTTTGTACGCCCTTAAGAGCGTCAGAAATATCTAAATGTTTTGCGACATTCTTTTGGCAAAAGTGGATCTACGGAAGATAGCTTGGATGTTGGACAGTACATCCATTAATTCAGTTCATCTGGCAACGAATTCTTTAGAGGTAGAAATCAGCTTAGACATAGTTAGGACTTCTGCTTCAAAGGATTCTTCGAGCGTGGACAGTTGGGAGTCATCGGATTCGTCGTCGGAGTCGGATTCGATACGACGCTTGGCACTGGCAGAGTCAACCTCCATGGCGGAAGCCGAGGGGACGGGAGAAGGTGCGCGCGACAGCGCGAATTCTTAGGATTACGGCGATAACTAGTGTCGACGTACCCATTGGCCGTGCAACAGGATATTATTGCCGTATAGGACTTATAACCTGAGCTTCGTTGCCCACTTTTAACCACGTGGAGGTAGAGTTCTAAAGCTTTCCGTGTAGAGGAATTTACACTATAGAAAATCAAAGTATATATAATAATTAACAAATTAATAAAATCGCCTGGTCTTAATACCAGGAATCGCAGTTGCTCACAATTTAGAAAATCAGTTACTTAAGCTTTAGCTAAAGGTGAAAGATTTATTCGCATATTGAAGAGAAACCAGAGTGAGTTTCGTTGGGCTGGGAAGTACCATAATCCTAGGGCAGCGTTGTAACTTATCGTTAGCATTACTAAACCCTTGTGGAAGAGATCTAAATCAGTGGGCCAATAATGAGGTCGTACCTGAAAGACTGCAATGGCAGTAAATCCCAGCACGATTTGATGGTAAGGTAGCCCTGCGCGATTCATTTTTTGATGACGGCATGTACAACTTTTTTTCTGCCAAGAAGTGATAACCGTGAGTTCCACGTTGTGTGTTTTGCATTGTAGTCAACGCCTACGAAGAATGTGCAGTCCAGAGCGCGAAAGAATTTCACGAAACCTTCATCGTTTGTTGGATAGTTAGGACGGTAAATGCAGCTGAAATAGTCACAGTTCCGTGCCAATTTTCTACCATAATACTAGTTGCTTGTAAGAAATCTTCTTTAAAGTCTAGTATGTGTTTCCTAATTAGTATGATTCTCCTCAAGCGTGTATATTTAAATTAGGACGATTTGTCGTATAAACGTAGAAATTAGGTATTTTAAAGAAGCTTTTGCTGAATAAATGAGCTTCTGAGAGAGCCTGTCAATGTCACTGTGCCTAAGGAATATTTCTATTTCTTGCTTGTGATTAACAAGACAAAGTGTGAATCAAAAAAACAAATTTACCAGTTCTTTCTCCCATTTCATTTAAAAGCATCTTCTAATTTGTAAAATTAGTAGCTGTAAACGGAAGTAGTTGTAACGTTACGAATTCTTCTTCTGAAGGTAGTTATAAAGTGTCGATGACACAATCGTGCATGTTTACGTTCCATTGAAAACGAGTAATTATGTGCATTTGCGACAATTTGTAATAAGATAAATACGCAGATAATATCTAAAACGTAAATGATAATAACAGCGTCCTTCGGTAATGTTAACAAATCCTTATTTATAACTCATTTCGTTTCTCTACTAATGAAGCAAAAAAGAGAAAGAAACGCTTCAGATAAAAAATCTAACTAACAATAATTATATCGATAGCGAAAGGATAACCGCAGAATCCTGTAATTTGTACACGTTGTTCATAATTCATAATTAAGATAACCAAATAATGATGTAATGTTAAATTTAGATACGACTTAAGAATCATTCTGAAGATGATACATACTCACGGGCTATGCTCTAGGATGTAACCTAAAGGCTATCGGCAAGGTCGTTTCATGGCTTCTAATAAAAACACGATTATTTTTTAAGTAATTTTGCTATATTTTATTTTTTAATGATGGGTTAGCGATGAGCGTATATGATTTTTTTTTCAATTTAATTACGAATGATCACAGTTTTTGGTGTTTTAGTGAAAGGCCCAAGTATTGTCTTAACATTTTTTTATTATTTATTAGTATGTTGATAATTAAGTAGTTTATTTATTTTTGTTAAAGTTTATTTAGAAAAGGTGAAGTAAGTTTTAAAGCCTTGGTTGAGCTTGATAGAGCAAAACGTGTTTCTGAAATTATATTTACAATTTTTAGTGATTTATGGACAAGATTCGGTTTTTTTTAAAACAATCATTTTTGTTTTTTTTTCTTTTCTTTCGTGTTCGTGTAAATTTTTAGTATTCAGGTACATTTTTAGTAAAACCTAAACGGCATTATGTCTGTCTAATTAAAACAAAGTACATTAGTTTATAATTGTTTTTTCGCATATATACCACACATCATTACATAGTTATTTATTGAGTTTTAAGGTGGCTGTAAAAAACAAAAAAACATCAATGCCATTGAAGTACATAATAGGAATCTTAAACGAGAATATTAACAATAAAGATGAAAAATTTGTGATTTACTTGAAAAATAATTAGACTGGCTAACATCTCTTTAATTAAATTAAATTGGTCCTAAAAAGAAGAAGAATGTAATAGAAGCAAAACAAAAAACTGCAAATTGAAAAAAAATTTGATTCTCGTCTTAAGTATATCGTTTTGGGGTGGGACCCGATTTTTTTAACAAAAATCATTTATTTTTGGTTTTGAGAACTACAACTTATAGTTTTATCAAATTTTCATATGTATATTTCTGTTCCCTGTATTTAATATTTTTGTCTTTGAAACAGTCTTAGCGTTATTTACTTTTTTACTTTCCTATAAGGAAAGTATAGCGATCGCAATTAAAAAAAAAATTATTGCATAATTTAACGTCTTAAGGTTTCCTAAATCAGAAAAAAGTATTTTTGGCAAAAAAATTCTGGGTGTCTGTGTATAACTACGTACCCACGATAACTCTCGAACCAAAAGTCTTAGTAACTTGAAATTTGGTATGGAGCTGGCTTTTTATATTCTCTCTGCTTTCTCAAGATGGGTTTCATAAAGAAACCGGAAGTGGGTGTATCCGTAATTTTTAACAGTTTCTCTTATATAATTTTGTACGTATGTAAATTATTCGAATTATTTTTACAGTTTCTTATAGAGATAATTCTTCCTAACAATTTATTCAAATAAACAATTTCTAACATCAACAGTTTATCAGATATTTAATTTGTAATTTATAATGAATTCACAAATATTATATTCGAATCTTGTGACGATTTTTTTTACTGATTTACTAAAGGGGTAAGTAATATCGAGGCACACAAATATGCTAGGAAATCAATACAAATGTGTACATATCACTTCAAAATGGTTTTATGACAACATAACCTTAAAAAATATGTAGACATTCATTATTCCTTATAGGAAAGTCGTGTGGTGAGCACACCAGTTTTTTTACAAATATTACAAAAAACTGTTATTCTAAAAATCGATAAATGCGTTGTGGTGTTTTTTGTTTATTTTGCATATTCCTAGTCTTGTTTGTATTTAGTTTTTTTTTAACATTCTCATCTTTGGTACATTTATAAAAAAGCACGTTTTTGTTTGGTATTTTAAATTTTTGTTAACCGGTTCACGTACCATCTTATTTTGGTTCCCATACTATAGTACTGTCTACAATTATACTGACATTATCCCTACTACTATACGTTGGTGTCATATTTCTAATTTCGATTGTGCCTACTTGCGCACTTTTTTATTTTGATGCCGTTTCTTGTAATTTGTTCACCTCTGTCAACATATTTTTTGTCATTCATCATCACGCAGCCAATTGCGTTTACAAGAGGTGGATATTCGCATAGTATGCGAAGAGGCGTTACCTTTTCTTCTCTACACATCGCATATTTAGGATTGTTTTTCACTTTTATATTAGTGAGGTGTTTCATAATCTGCTGTCAAGAGTCCGACAACTCATCTTAGTTGGTTTTCACCTAACTGAATTAATTCCTCTCTTTCGGGATGGTTCCGTGATAAACATACTCAACTTTTTCAGTCCACCAGCTATCAACCAGTGTGACGTATATTTTTGCCTGAATTAATTTCTAATTTCTAATCTCCCCCCTGATGGTTATACGCGAGACTGCAAGTTGGATCAGATCCTGTTTGACAAATTTTCAAGCTTTTTTTTGTTAATAGACCTGCTTTTTTGTTTCCTTCGTCTCCTTGATGTGTTTTTGTCAATTGTAGGTTAATTCTGTTGTTCTCTGCTGGATGGACTAGCAAGTTAAGTGCTTCTAGAGCGTATTGTTACTGAGTCTAAAGCTCTTAATTCTGTTTGATTATTGGTAATAATTTTGATTCTCCAATTTTGATAGGATTTTTCAATCATTTTTTAAGAATAAGCTGATATTACACGAATTTCTGCTTCGAATACGGTTGCTGCACGGTCCAGGTTTACACTAAAGTTGCTGCCTGATTTAATGCATGCCATTCCCGCTCCAGTACTTTGCGCAGTTTTGGATTTTGTTGATTTTGTTGTATATCTATTTCTTATTCCTTTAACTATCCGATAAGGTTTGTGGAACTGGATAATTGGACCGGTTCTGTCTAACTTGATTCTTAGCATGTAGTTTTTGCTTATCTGATCAAAGATCTTGGTATGGTATCTTACTCTAGCGCGAGTTATCCGTTAGATTCTAACCGGTACGCTGCTGCTAAAGCTTCTACCACTAAATGTAGAGGTCGACAGTTGATCAAAGTTTTGATTGTTGCATCGTTGACATTGCTTTTGTGAATTCTAGACACGCAAGTCTCTGCAACTTGCTGAGTTTTATTATGAATTTTTTTTTTGGGATTAATGGTACCAAATTAGAGATCCATATGCGACTGTGGAAAGTATTATCCTAGAATATATCCAATCATTTCAAATTTTAGTCCTCGTATTTTACCTATCAGACTTCTACAAGTTCAAAATGCCCAAGTAACTTTGTTCATTGTTTAAGTGAACATTAAAAGCTAATTCAATGTCTAAATTGAGTTCTTTCCGGAAATTGTGTTTCTAACATTATTTCTAGAGTCTCTTTTTTGGATAAAGTATAACCTCTCTCATTTTTCCATCTTCCAGTCCTTTTGGTCTGGTTAAAAAACTTACGAGTTTGTTGCTTTGGAACAGAAACTTCCGGATTCCACCAAAGGGTCTCTGATTTTCGTAACTTTTAACGGGCAGCTATTTTTGCAAGTGTCTTTGATAGATGCTTTTATGAAATTGTTCATCGGTTTTATTTCTACCGAGATTCAAAGTATTGACGGATATTTGTGTAGTCCTTGCTTAAGTCTCTCCCTAATCAGATATCAGTTTCAGGTACTTGGATTTCTGTATGTCTTTACTTCTCCCTGTGGCAATTCTAAGATAAATTTTATGTACATGTGGTCTCAGAGTGATGGTTGCGTTGACACGCGTCATTATCTTATTTTGTCGCTTGCTTCTTTTCTTGTATCTGTGACAATAACAGGCTCGCTTTTTCGATTTACGACTAGTTTATTACTAATAATAAATTCTAAAAGTACCTCATATCTTCTGTTGTTTCCAGTGCTTCCCCAAACCGTATGGTGTGCATTAGAGATACAACAAAATACTAGTTGTGTTTTATTTCATTCGTTAAAACTGCACTTACTTCACAACTTCTGATGTTAGTGGTCGTTAGTAATCACATGGAAGATATAAGGTTTCATATCTTCTCATCTATGTCTTCTGGATTCTGAATCTTTAAACGTTTTAGTGCTTTTTCCGGGTTCACGATAGGTCCCGGAATTCATACCATGGTCCTAGGTTTTGGAACGTTCTTAGAGTCTGAAACAGTCAATTTTTAGTAGATTAATTAGCCAATAAAAAGCACTTTTGTAAGTTAATTCTGTAGAATCTGCGATCAGAGGCTTTTTCGGTTAATGTGTCTAGAGCTGTAACCAAAGCAATCGTTCGTGTTCTTTGCTTAAGACAACACGTAGATATCCTTGTGGCATTATTGCCATTTAAGTATCAGACACCGCCGTACCATATATTCATCTTCCTTGGCGGTCGTGGTTGGAGTACTGCCTTTTGATTGGTACGTTTTGTGTCCCCGATTTTTTGGTTTGCCTTCTTTGGTGTTAAGGGGTGTACTTTTGTTCCTGATGGCTCAGGTTTTTTGGATCACTCTTGCTACTTAAGTTTTTTTCGTGGAGTTTCCTTCTAGCAGCACCTGAAAGTTTCTTGAGTGAGTCTTTCTTTTCAAAATCCCCAGTCCCAGGGTCTGTTACATTTGTTTGTTTTGTTTGATTTGCTTAGTCCTTAGTACTACAAAAAAAGGATAAATATAAACAACTACGTACACTGCTCTTATACCCATGGCGGGCTATATACAACGGGGTTTGCCTATTGACTCGAAGTTGGAACCAGTAACGACTGGTCTTCTATCTAGTTATGCATCTGTCGGTTTGATCTTCTCCACTTTAGACTTAGGCTTTTAATGAGCTTTCCTCTTGGTCTAGGCAACTAAATCAAAACCTTTCAGCATTTATTAGACGTGAGACATGTCGACAGCAGCAAAGAATGTTGGATTTAACTGACGTATCTACTAAGCAATGCTAGTAGAGCAGCGACAGGCATCGTTTATTTCAATGTTGGCTTTTGCCACGACACTACAACTTCAGCTGAGAGAGGTGGTTTACGTGACAACAGTATTGGAATACGTACGGGTTTTTGGCCGCGATTCCATCACCTGCCAACGTAAATTAGGTTGTTCTAGCTAAACTGGTTAAGTTGCGTACCATGATACCCTGCTTATCCACCACCTAAAGACACGTCCGATAAGTAGCTTAAACCACAGACACTGCTGAACATAGACCTCCTTTAATCTTTTTCAATTATATCTGTCTTGTGTTTTCCGTATCCAGTTTCCTGTTAGGGCATCAGTTCATTTAGCCAGTGGTCTTATTTGACTGAATTTTAGACTCCTGGTTTTCTTCGTATTCTCTCATTTGTTAAATGTTTTCGGACACCCCACATTATTACTGCATTACAGTCGCTAGGTATTGATACTTGTTTCAAACATTTCTTGAATAAGTTTTTTCATGACTGTTATTGTCTCTATAACTATTTCATCATCTTTTGGTGCCCGGTGATTTTTTATTTCAGTTAGTGCTGTTCTTATTTCCGGTAACGTAATTGTTTTTCTAAACCTTGGTTCCTGGATGTTTTGACTTCTATTGGTTTTTCATATTGTAGTTTTTGACTAGTATAAAGGTTTTTATAGAATTTTTTGCCTACTTTAATATATTTTGTCTATTTGTTTTTATTATATCATGCTCGCTACTTAGTTTACATGTGTCTCTTTTGTTTTCTGCAAGTTTACTTTTTATTGCTTTCAAATTTTTATTTCCTTCTATTGTTTTCTTATTATATTAACACATTTTACAAAATTTAGAAAACCAACTAAATTTGACTTTTTACAGTCATGTTGCTGTTTTAAAAAAACTGGAATGAAGACGTGGTATCCTAGAACGTCTTTATATTGCGCTGTTCCGGGTCATCGGTTTGTGGTGGTTTTGGTTTATCAGTTTTTCTCTGAAACATGTTCTTACATAGTATATTTATCTTTATTGAAGTTATTAATCTTTCTGATTTCCATGGCTCTTCTATATAATCTAGACCAATCACTTAAGGAATTTAGGTAAAATCGTACGTCCTATATTCACTTATCCGGGTAGCAACGTTGCGTCTTGTTTGTCTCACATATGCCAGTTCGCACGCCAAAAAATGTGCTAAGATTCTGGTCCTTTGAATGGTGTAGTTGTCTGTTTCGATGTTAGGTGATTGCAATAGTTTTTTTTAAAATTATTTTTTGTATTATGTCTTGATTGCTTTATCTATGTCTGTTCTTTGTTTGTTCTTTTTAATGCATCTGTTAGATGGACGAGTTTAGAGGGATTTGGGTTTGCTAGTGGTCTTGGATCTGTGAACTAAGTAGACCACGAGCCACCAATATGAACGTATTCAGTATTCAAGGTCTAATAATAAAAATTATTTTTTTCATAAAAAAACCCAACTAACAGGATATGATTTTATAGTATCATTTGTAATCAACTGTCATTTTCTTCATCCTCGTTTATTATGTCGTCTAAGTTTAGTATTTCTGGTTCATCTTCATCTTCGAAGGCATCTGGTTCAAAGCTTTCTGGAACGTAAAGCAGTTGGGGTGGCAATGGATCTCCTTTAATCCAATCAAACTTGAGTTCACCATTCACCAACTTCCACCCATGTCCCATTGGAGTTGGTGTGGAGGGTTTAGCTACATGTGCGTTATCCCATAGGTACGTAACATTGGTAATTGACACGTTTTATGTGGTTTTCTAATGACGTTTTGCATGGGGGAAGTAGACTTAAATCCACACTTTGATTGTTGGGCAGAGAAAATGCAGTTGTGGAAACATACTTTTGTGAAAACAAATTAAACCGTAGTTTGTTTATATTTGTGTATTTCTTATTACTGTACATGCAACAGACGAATTCCTCCAGGCCGGTCAGTAACGTGTCTGTAATTGTCGGTGATGCTCCTAATGATGTTAGGATATGTACAAACTTTGAAAACTTTTCTAATTTAGATTTCACAGACAACTTTCCATGACGAACAAAGGAACTGGTGGTGTCACATCCGGACAGGGCATGAACATTCAACATAGCGTGGCTCATTTCTACACCTAAATTATGAGAAATGGCGGTGGCATTTATGACCCTTCGTTTGTTACCAGTTCTTACATCAAAGAATACTATGTTTTCAATGTTGCTGGCATATCTTATTACCAACATAAATACATCTGTGTCCGGGGATCTAACTCTGATGGGTGAATTGTCTTGACAATATTTTGAAACATGGAAGCAGTGTAATATTATTTTAGTATCTGCTCCATCTTGTGAAGAGCATAGGTCTTCTTGTGTTGTATGCTTGATCCGTCTTCGCTAGTAAAACAAGTGCACTTATTACTATGTGACAAGTAAAGATTCTTCCCATGTAAGTAGTGGGCATATTTGTGCTGAGCCCATTTATTATGTAGCAGGTTAACCAGTTGTTTCTTATTTTTATTATTAGCAAGGAATTTTTTCCAATCCCGTGGAATCTTGGTTTTAGTTCCTCTTATTAAAAATGTATCTCCACAACCCCTTCTTTGTCTTTCAATGTTTTTAATAGATACATCTAAATAGATATCCGTCACAAAATCTATCCTGCTGCATTGTGAAAAGCGGCTCAAGACAACCTCTGCTAGTTCACCAAAGGTTTCTGGAATATTATTAAGAGCCTGAAAGTAAGCCATACCATCAATCACACACATACATTCTTCAATCTTAGGAGGTTCGTGTACTATACCTTTGACCTCCAAAGCATGGAGTAGTTTAGACTTTTTTGTTTTTGTTGGACATCCGTCGGCAGTGGCTAATGCCCATGGTACTGGACCTAATGGGTATGACATCAGCTTCTCAATGCTAATTTCACGTTCCTGGGACAAAAGTAAAACTCGAGCAAAAATATTTCTTTCATCTTTTATCTCAACTAATCTGTCTTGTGCAGTCGTAACAATGATCTTCTCTTGAATACTTTTGAAAGTTTGAAGATTTTGTCTCTTAAGTGGTTCATAGAATTTTTTAATCTTTACAATAAATCTGTCTTCTAGAAGACTTTTGTAAGAAGCTTTCACCTAGATTATCTACATTGAGTAAATTTTCTTCCACCGATTCGGGCATAGGTCTTCCAGATGATAAACAGAACAGATTATCACGGTTTTCAACTTCAAATGGGTTAACGTATTGTTCAAAAGCGTCCAGTACTTTCAAAATACTTTGCTCACTTCGTTTCATTTCATGTGCTTGCTTATCACGGTGAGAGCAATCTGATGACAGAATCATACTTGCATTTTCAAATGTTAACTCTACATATTTAGCACGTTGATGTCTTGCAATGCACCGTCGTGCATATGCCCAGAAATTTCTGCTAAATCCTACTATTCCGCCAGTACATTTGGCATGTCTATTAATTGTCTGTTCTATTGTGATATCTATATAATTTCTTGAACTAGGAACGTTCGATCTGCTGACACTAAACCCGTTATTGCGAAGTAGTTTTTCTGCTCCAGGGTGTATACTTTGCAAGTTAAAAAGGTTGATAAGATGAACGACGAGATATCGGGCATAATTATGATGGTCACATGCAGAGTAAAGCGGAATCATATCTTCTAAACATGCCAAGTGTAAATCCAAGTTATTTTCTTTAGTTGCTCGCTGGAACCTCAAAACCAATGCCACTTTCTCCACGTAACCAATCCAGGATTGTGCTGTCTTATCTAACTTTCCATCTCTAACTTCCACCAAGAACGTTTGGTAGTTACTGTAGAACGTTTGACAAGACACATTTTCAAATGACAATATGACGGATTTTTTGCCAATTTTTCAATCAATTTCATTGCTTCTGCATCTGGATTTTTTTCAGGATTCAATGTCATGAATATCGTAAGTAGTAGTTTTTGTAGAGTCTCCATCATAATTTTATGAACTCTCAGAGCTCTGTTGTAATATTTTCTTGACATAACTTTCGCAATTGAACCACTTGCACATATTCCAGATTCAATTAAAATTTCTTCAAAGCCAGAACCAGCCATCAATTTACCTATGCATCCAAAAAAAGAACAGATTGTGTGGAATCCGCCAATGTTTATTACAACATCTTGAAATTTGTTGCTGTGCCAGATCAAAGGTTAAAAGTGTGTGGGTTTGTCCAATTTTTTCTGCCACCTTCTGAGCTTGCGTCAGAATTTCTTCAATAGTGGAATATTGTGATTGGTGACGTGATTGGTGTCATATATCCCACTGTTGATGATTTCTGTCTACTTACTATATTTGAAGTTTTTGAAACCCACCCCGCCCAGCCGGGTATTTGTTTTTGTTTTGGTTAAAATGTAATCTACAAAAGGACCAGAAGAAATCTGACTGTGTAGCATTGTTAACAGCAACTCTGTTTACAAAAGATGTTATTGTTGCATCAATGTTGGGCTCAGGATGCTTTGGAATGAAACAAGGTCGTAAGGATCCCTCAATAAATTTTACAGAACGCTGTTTAGTTCTAGGTACATCAGGGCCACTAGTAAATGTCTGCAACTCAATACCTCTCTCTTAAATAATAATCTCATGTGTTGAATAGGTCGTCCCACTACCTGATGGTGTTTCTTCATTCACGTCAAAGTTATCCCAACACAGGTGTGACACAATGTTACCTGTTGTAGATATATTTGAAGGGAGAACTTGGTCATTGCACTTAATTTGTTGCACATAGCTGTCTCTAACTCTAGTAAGTGCGAGTATGACACATAATCACCAAATCTATTTATCAACGTTACAAGAGCTGAACTTCCAGTAAGGTGCCTTATGGTCATTGCTAAACTATAATGCTTGGACGTTTTTCATTTACCATAAGTAATGCTATAGCACAAATCTTGGGCGAAGGAATTAACTGTGCATTTAATTTTGTCATTTTCAGTTTTCAGTGGTTCCCCGCTAGTCACATTCGAAAGAAATTCACATAGTATATCAGGAGCTTTAGTTGCAACTGACGCCAAGAATTCGGCTGAAGGAGGCCAAGGCATTGTAGGTGAACTGTCATATGCCTGCTAGACATGTCGTCTCAAAATCATTGCAGCCTCTTGTATTCTTTGCATATCAGATGAAGCGGCTTCGAATACAGCTTCTCCGGGTTGTATAAATGTTGAGTAAACAAGCTCGTTCCTGTAGTTTGGCTCCCAAAATGATAACTTATTAGAAAAATAGTTTTTTAATTTATCTTTCAATATTTCAGTTTTATAACTCTCATTTAAAAATTGTAGTGAATGTTCAATCATGAATGACAAATACCGCTCATGAAGCATCGACATGCGTTCAACATTACCACCAACAATCACATTTTCTTCAACATAATTTTTTTAATATTCAAATGCTTCTTTGTAGGCATTTTGCTGTGCAAGTGACTCACTGTCTATATCAGCATGGGGACGCCTATCAGGATTTCTTGTATATTCTTTACGACAGTGATTATGATAGTGCACCTCCCGAGCTATGAAATCAACATCTCTCAGTTTACACAACAAGTGTTCGTCTGCCTTTGCTTCTGCAGCTTTTAAAATGGATGTCCCCGCAACTTCAGTTACACATTTTGTAGGTAGCTCATACTTCTTTTGTGACGAAATCCATTTTCGATTTTTATTGCAAAAAATATAGCTATCACTTGGAAAATATTTCTATTGGGAAACATGAAGTTGGAGATCTTTAAAATCAAACGCCAACGTTTATTTGCTCAACTAACTCAAAATTTTTTTTATTTCGAAACACTATGGCTGCGAAATCTTTAAAAATAAAAATAAGTTTTTAACGTTTAGAATTTATAGTAATTTTCATTAGTTCTAATTTTTTCGCATGTTTTCTCGATGGTTCTAATTAAGATTGCACATTATTTTTTTTGTCTGCTTTCTTGTTTTTTTTTAAGTTTGGTACTTTCGTTTTTAGATTTGACCACTACGCTTTCTTTCGTATTCACTTTGTCGTTGTTTTTTACATATTTTTAACTCTGCATATATTAAGTTAAGATAAGATTTGGATTTCGGAGACGCTAATTTACCTTTGTGGACCTTCATTATTTGTAAGATTTTTAATAATAACGAAGTATGTTAATTATGTCGCACAATAACTTTCATCATGATTTGTTGACAAGTACTTAGATTATTCTACATGACTACTGTGTGTGTAGTGGCTGTTCCTAAATAGAAGACAAACAAGCTAAAGTACGTAATTTCCTTATTTTGAAAATAAGCTTTTACGCAAGTATTGTTTAGACGACGTAACCATGACTGAAAAACACTTTCGTGAAATAACAAAAGCAAATAAAAATTAAATTTAAAAAACACGTTAAAGTGCAATTAGCACGACATCACATTAAAGATGCTTAAACAGGAGTCGTGAAATGCTTCAAGTTCTTAATTTTATGTTGAATTTTTAATCAAGGATGCACACGATTATTTACCTATAATTAATAATCAGGTTAGGATAAGAACAGGTGATCTAAAAAAAATGCCGCAACGTAAATAGACGATGAAGCGAAACAAATAAATAAACATTTAGTTTATTCAGTAAATAATTGCAGAAATAAATATTAGCGACTCATCTGAATTACAAATTTTTGTTAATATTTATATTTCATTAAGCATAAAATTTATACAATGACGCAACGTTATGAAAAAACGAAAGGATAAAAACATGGATTTTTTTTTAGAATTTTCATAAAAACTATGTAGGTCAAATAGGTACATCGCGGAAATTGCAATTTACAAAAAAGCAAAGAATGCGATCGCTAGTTAGTATTTATTGAGAAAAAGTTGTAACGTTAATTATTTACCGATATGGTTATTTCCCATTTTCATAATATTCATCTTGCGCGTACTTGTTTTTGTTTATTAATGTATAAAATCATAAGTAGTCAAACGGGTAATAAAGAAGAAAAAGTTATATTTTCGTAATTAAAGTTCGTATATGGCTTAACGCTTAATTAGTAAGTAGCAACTGTTAATTAACGAATGTCTTTAAAAGCGCACTTCGAAAATAGAATTAGGAAATAACACTCGTTAAGTGAATAAAGGATTTGGCGTTAAGTCAAAGGATTTTATTTTATGTTCTTGTTTATAACCTTTTTTGCTTTATCGTTAACCGCAGAGAACACAAACCACCCAGGTCCAGAAACATATGCTCTTGCTTTCAAGCGACGCTGTAATTTACGACCTACCACCTTGGTTACCAGACGACAAAAACAACAATTTTTTCAACATAAAGTCTTTTACATCTAACATATGAAGTCTTCCGATTTTTACACTATTAAGTATTAAATTATATATAGTTTACAACGGTCGGAGTAAAAGTGTTTCACATTAAGATGTTTGTTTTTCTAGTTGCAGTCGCAGATCTTTATAATACCAAAGACCATAAAATATGCCGGTACTAAAACAGTATCAAACGATTCAACATAATACTGTTGTACTTACATAAGATTTATATTGTTCTTTTTCTCGTAAGTTAAACAGGAAATTTATATACAGTACGTTGTATATTTAAAACGACATTAAATGAAGATTTCACTAAGAGAGTTACTCTAATCGTAAATAGTACGGCAGGCGACTCAGCGTGAACGCAATAAAGATACGGATCTTTATATTCAATTCCCATCCTAATTTTCTTTTAACACTTTTTATTCGGCGAGGTACTAAAAAGTAATTATCGACACCAATATCTGATTTTTCTTGATCTCTTCTTTTTAAATTATTACTTTAACCAAAACTATTTACGCAAAAGAAGAAGAAACGATTCTAATTACTAAGAGTTGAATTACGTGCTCTAACGAATCTGAAAATATGATTTTTGTTTGCTTTATGCAAGTGAAAAAATATACATTAAGTTTTAATCAGCCAGCTAATTTTTACTAGTGTTTTCTCTATTTTTGCTTCTCTTAATTTTTGCATTAATTGCTTCCGCTACTGTTTGGCATTTTCAAATACGGTTTGACCACTTTTTTGTTTAAATTAGGTTAAAAGCATTTTGGTAAGTTTGTGTGCTGTATGAATTTTGACCCGGAACGTAACTGTCATTTTTACGTGTGTTAAAATATTAACTTTGACTTCTGTTTTTAACGTTGAAGGAGACAGGACGTAAGACTAACGTTGCGCCCAGTGAGATCTCCGTTTTTAAATACCGTATACCATCCTCTTTGTAAATGGGTAAATTAACATCGATTCGTATGTGTTACCTATGAAAGTTTTGCTGGGGTAAGAATTCACTTCTATTCTTCGTGTTCTGATAGTAAGTTAGGTTCTTTTGGAGCTGTTAAATGTTTCTTAAGTACATCTCTTTCGAGTTGATAACTTGGAGCACATTTAGATACAATTTTATTGTTCGTTTGCTTATTAAATTATATTCTCATCTTTTTATTTTATGTACTTATGTACTTACGTGTATAAGGTGTTGTCTACGCTTGGGTTCTGTTGATACCGATTTTATTTATCTTATAATTTGTCATTGCAATAAAGATATATTCGTTGTTATACTTGTGTTGTTCGATTTGTTTACTTGCAATGTTTGACAGATGTTAACGGAATGTGTTGTGTTACTTCTATCGTCTTGACGCTCTTTTAATTATTTTGTAATCAAAGATCACCTACAACTCACTCTCCAAAACTCTGAACTGCCGCTTACATTAAGTTACGGTTATATTAAAGTAACAAAATATGTTGCTGAAAACTATACATATTCTATTTAGGTAACTGTCTGTGTAGTGCTAAAGAAGTTGATACTTTTTGTTTACACTTTTTGAGTATTAGTTTCGTGAGGTTTTATTTTGCTAAGTATTTATTGCCATTTTTTGATCTGAGTGCTAATGCAGAGATCTTTCCAGAATAAGTTTTTTGTTTTGGCGTTGGTATCCTAACGTCACATGCTTTAAATGTGTCAAAAAAGCCAGATGTTGGAACTCCGTTCTTTTTTTTTGAATTTCATGGTCTGTGTGAAATGTTTTACATCTCTTCTATACTCTTTGTATCGAAGCGAATCTATGGCAAGCCTCTTTGATTAGATTTTTTTTTAATTTCTAGATGTTTTCTTTAACTTTTTTATCGCCTGCAAAAATATTTTCCACATTAAAAAAACTTATCTAGTGTGTTTTTGAAACATCTGTTCTGTGTGTGAAAATTTGCATAAAAATCGATTCGCAAACTTATAGTTCAAATCGAATTCAAAGTTAATATTGCTAATTACAACCCTAGAGGATATTACCTGTCGTTAGAAGTGAATACTTTTATACAAAAATAATTATTTGTCATATTACACATTATCTGTTCTGTGTATGTGCAAATTTGCATAAAAGTTAATTCGTGCACTCGTAGTTCAAATTGAATTCAACGTTAATTTTTGAAGTTACGGACCCTATAAGATATCACCTGTGGTTAAAAATAATTAAATTTGTATACATAAATAATTACATTTTGGTTGGTTGATATTGTATTATACAATATCTTTGCTGTGTGTGTGCAAATTACTATCAAAATTAATTTGAGCAATTATAATTCAAATGGAATTCAAAGTTAATTTTGGCAGTTACAGACAGACGATACCATCTGTCATTTAAAGATAATATTGCTAGTTACAGACGCTAAAGGATATCACCTATAGTTCGAAGTAAATAATTTTCTATACCGGTATAATTATCTTTTGATTGTTTGATATGATATTCTTTATTATATCTTCTATGTGTGTACAAATTTGCATAAAAATTAATTTGCACACTCGTACTGCAAACCGAATTCATAATTAATTTTGGTAATTACAGATCCTAGGCTAGACGATATTACCTGTCGTTAGAAGTAAATAACTTTCTATACCAAAATAATTATCTTTGAATTGTTTGATACGATATTACACACTATCTGTTCTGTGTGTGTACTAATTTGTATAAAAATTAATTTGCGCACTTCTAGTTCAAATTGAATTCAAAATTAATATTGATAATTGCGTATCTTATCCAATATCACCCATGGTTATAATAGAATATCTTTCTATACAAAAATAACTACATTTTAATTTTTTAATATGATATTACACAATGTTTGTCCTGTGTGCGCGCAAATTTGCATAAAAATTAATTTGGGCAAATCGAATTCAAAGTTAATTTTGGTAGTTACGGACCCTAGACTATATATAACACCTGTCGTAAAAAAATTAATAAATTTCTATGTAAAATCAACTGCATTTTGATTTTTTTAATATGTTGTAACACATCTGTTCTGTGTGTATACCAATTTGTATAATGTTGAATTCAAGTTCTCACAGATCAAATCTAATTCAAAGTTAATTTTGATAGTTACGAACCCTAGACTACCTCGCCAGTCGTTACAAATAAATAATTTTCTATACAATCATAATTGAATTTCGATTTTTTGATATGTTATTACACATTATTTGTTCTGTGTGTATACCTATTTGTAAAAAAAATAATTTGGGTTCTCATAGTTCAAATCAAATTCAAAGGTAATTTTGATAGTTACGGACCCTAGACGATGTCACCTGTGGTTAGAAATAAATAACTTTCTATACAAAAATAATTACATTTTGATTTCCTGATATGATATTACATATTATATGTTCTGTGTGTATGCAAATTTGCATAAAAATTAATTTACAAATTTATAGTTGAAATCAAATTTAAAGTTAATATTGCTAGTTACAGACGCTAAAGGACATCACCTATAGTTCGAAGTAAATAATTTTCTATACCAAAATAATTATCTTTTAATTGTTTGATATGATATTACACACTATATGTTCTGTGTGTGTACTAGTTTGCATAAAAATTAATTTGCGCACTTATAGTTCAAATCGAATTCAAAATTAATTTTGATAATTACGTATCCTAGACAATATCACCCATGGTTATAATAGAATATCTTTCTATACAAAAATAATTACATTTTAATTTTTTAATATGATATTACACATTGTCTGTTCTGTGTGTGCGCAAATTTGCATAAAAATTAATTCGGGCAAATCGAATTCAAAGTTAATTTTGGTAGTTACGAACCCTAGACTATAACACCTGTCGTACGACACTAATAAATTTCTGTGTAAAATCTATCACATTTTGATTTTTTTAATATGTTGTAACACATTATCTGTTCTGTGTGTATACCAATTTGTATAATATTTAATTCAGGTTCTCACATATCAAATACAATTCAAAGTTAATTTTGATTGTTACGGACCCTAGACTACCTCACCAGTCGTTACAAATAAATAATTTTCTATACAATAATAATTACATTTTGATTTTTTGATATGTTATTACACAATATCTGTTCTGTGTGTATACCAATTTGTAAAAAAAATAATTTGAGCTCTCATAGTTCAAATCGAATTCAAAGGTAATTTTGATTAATTGACCCTAGACGATGTCACCTGTGGTTAGAAATAAATAACTTTCAATACAAAAATAATTACATTTGGATTTTCTGATATGATATTACATATTATATGTTCTGAGTGTATGCAAATTTGCATAAAAATTAATTTGCTAATTTATAGTTCAAATCAAATTGAAAGTTAATATTGTTAGTTACAGACGCTAAATGATATCACCTACAGTTCGAAGTAAATAATTTTCTATACCGATATAATTATCTTTTGATTGTTTGGTATGATATTACTCATCATCTGTTCTGCTTCTGTGCAAATTTTCATAAAAATTAATTTACGTACTAATAGTTTAAATTAAAAGTTACTTTTGGTAGTTACGGATCTTGTCGGTGATGGCACCTGTGGTTAGAAATAAATACATTTTTATACAAAAATAGTTACATTTTGATTTTTTTGATATGATATACACATTATCTGTTCTTAGTCAGCGTTTGATGGCAGATCCGTCTCATAGTGTGATTTACTATGTAACAAAGATAATTGTAAATAGCTAAAACAGCGGTAACACGTTAAAATCGATTTAACACCCGCAAAATTCAAAACAGTTTTGAATAAATCTGCGGGATAAAATCACCAAAAGCAGTACAAAGCAGTTTTATTTGGCGGCTTCCTATCCATCTGCCATTTTCCATTGCGTTGGAAAGTATTTTATAGACTGGCTCTAGTTTTTTTAAAAATGTACTAATAACATTTTTCAAATGTGCGGGATTTGTTCTTGTGGCTGTGTTATTTTTTTAGTAGCCTTCCATAGGGCGTAATCTGAATTTTCATTCGGTGTTGCCTTAAAAGGTACTCTTTAAAAGAGTCATTCTTGAGTTTATTTATAAACTATTTCAGTTGTCTTGAGAACCAGTAGATGAGTTTATATGTAGGAAAAATTATTGTAACTCCCACGTTTGAAAAACATTTGAAAAGTTCTGACTTACTTAGAAGGTACACATTTCACCGTAGTTACCGACCATCATTCTCTTATTTGGTTAAATCGAATTCAAAATTCTTCAGATCGCTTAGCTCGTTGGGCTATTCGTATACAACAATACGATTTCACCATCTTTTCACCGAAAAGGTAAAGAGCATGTAGTACCCGACGTTTTTTCTCGGTCGGTCCCTGTTCTTGACACTTTAGAAGTAACTCCTTCTTCGTTTCGGGGTATTACTTTACCTATTGACGATCCTTGGTATTTAGATTTGAGTGCTCGGATATCGGCTTCGCCTAAAAAGTTTCCTCGTTGGTCAGTTGCTGATGGTTTTATTTATTCGAACATCTTTAGTTTCTGATCCTTCTTATGAATGAAAAATGGTAGTTCCTAAGAATCAAAGGACCCAACTCGAAATTATCACGATCCACCTATTGCTGGCCATTGTGGAGTTTCAAAAACTACCGAACGCATTCATCAACGTTATTATTGGCCCCGTATGAGATCTAAGATTTCAGAATATGTTCGTCGTTGCTCTGTCTGCGCTGCACACAAAGTAGAACAAACTGTTCCTCCTGGTTTATATGGTCAAACCTTCTTGGCCATGGCAAATTTTGTGTATCGACATTGTGGGACCTTTACCTTGTTCTTCTAAAGGTTACCGTTACATCTTTGTGTGCGTAGATAATTTTACAAAATTTTCTTGTTTCTACCCAATGCGAACCGCAACGGCTTCGACAGTTACTAAAATTGTAGAAGAACAGATGTTTCTATTGTTTGGTACTCAGTACATTATCTCTGATAACGGTGTACAATTTCGTAGCCGCGAATTTATTAAATTATGTTCTCAATACCGTGCTACTGTTCACCATACTGCTCGCTATCATCCGCAAGCAAATTCCGCCGAACGAGTTCATAGGGTCTTGAAAAGATTGTCTGATACGTTAAAAGCAAACAACGTACTTGGAATGTTAATTTATCTAAAATCGGTTGTGCTATTCGGACCGCGAGACATGACGTTATTGGTTGTACTCCGTATTTTGCCTTTTGTTACAAGGGACACTTTTTTTGGTAATTTATTTGGTCCTACTCCTAAACCTGCTGCAAAAGTCCAGAATTTAGAACGTTCTTCTTTATTAGACAATAAACACTATAAAGTCATTAGGTCTACAATCCTGAAGAAACTATCGAAAGCTCATGACCAAACCCATTGTCATTATAATCTACGTCAGCGTCGACTCAGGTATCAGCTTGGGGAATCCGTTTGGAAAAAAGATTGCGTTATCTGATGCGTCTAAACATTTTAACGCTAAACTTGCTTCCAAATTTTTAAATCCGTTTTGTATTAAGACCGCAGTTTCCCCTTGGACCTACGAAGTGTGTAATTCTAAAAGTGAATCGTTGGGTATTTGGCATGTTAAAGACCTGAAAAAAGATTATACTAGAGATTATTCCACTTCTTCGGACTCTGAGAACGAGACACTTTCCATCAACAATAATTCAGTACATTCTCATCGTCGTCGGAAACGACATAAACTGCCATCTAATGATTAGTTGGTGTATTCGGATCTTTCCTGCGACAATCTCAGTTTAGAATGCCCAGTTTTGATTTTCATTTAGCCTTGTTGTGGGGGGAGCTGAAAAATTCCCCATCGGTGTTCGACTGCCTGAGGTAGTAATCCTCTAAACATGACTGAGCTTCAACATTCTGATTCTTGGTGTGCTCTGCTGACAAGTACCTCATTTGAACCTTTAATTGGGCCTGTTGCCGCTTTTCTGTTCTTCCGTTGGACAGATTTACTTCTTATAGTAGAATGCAAACTTTCACGGCCGTTGTTTAATGTAGCATTGTTTTTCGAGTGTTGCCGCGTCACAAAACTTAACTTTTTGCTGATTATGCTATCAGTTCTTCAGAAGATTTCTAAAGACTAATATTATCGTCTTGCGTTCCTCGTTATATATCGTCTTACGGCTCTGCTTTGCTGATCCGTGTCCGTTCTGGTCTGTTGATTTTCGTTCATAGACGTCTGGTGACTTCTTGCATGTTCTTCGCGCAGCGTAGATCTCCATGTGTTGCTTAATCTGTATCCATCCTCACGGTTGAAGTTTCTTAGGATTTTTCATTATTTCCAGTGATTCGAGTATTATTCGTTGGTGATAGTGCCTGCTTCGTGCTAATACCTTTACGTTCCCGTAATCAATCCGGTGATCTCCATTCTCATGTAGATGTTCCGCTACTGCAGATTTGTCCGTGCGTCTGAGTTGAGCGTCTCGTTGATGTTCTTTAACCCTGCACTGAATGCTCCTTCCTGTTTGGCCGATGTAACTCTTGTCGCACATACACTCTAATTTGTATATAACTTTTGTGTGTAGTCTTGGGAGTTGATCTTTATTAGGAAGTATGAGCTGATCTATTTTCTACACTGTGTTATAACGTGTAGTGATTTTCTTCTTTCCTAAAACTCTTTTTGTCTGTTAGTGACTCCGGCAACGTAGGGTAAGTAAGCATATGTTTCTGACGGTGTTTCCGCAGCAACCTCAGCTTGCTTCTCCTTCTTCTTCTGTGCTTTTATTAATTTTTTGTTGTAGCCATTTTTTATAAGAGCGTCCTTTATGTGTTTGATTTCTTCCGACTTGTGTTCTTCATCACTAATTTTCTTCGCTCTTGTTAGAAGTGTGTTGATGAGGGATCTCTTCTGTTGTGGATGGTGATGAGAGAATGCGTGTAGATACCGGTCTGTATGTGTTTCCTTGCGGTATACGCTATGACTTAGCATGTTGTTGTTCGTGCGTGTTACCAGAACGTCTAAAAAGGACAGCGTTTTGTTCTTTTTGATCTCCATGGTGAATTTGATACTGTTGTGGTGTTCATTGATATGTTAAAGAAAACTTTGTAATTCTTCCCGTCTATGAGGCCATACGGCAAAAGTGTCGTCCACGTATCTGTACCATGTTACGTGCATAAATAAAAATAATGCATCACCCTGTATATTGGTTTAATTAAAAATTACTTTTATATTTCTCGACGCCATCTATCGGGTTCGTTGGTCACTTCGTATTGAGTAGGCGATATCCGGTGAGATTACCGGTATTTTTGACTTTAACATCGTGCATGTGTTAACCTATGTCTGCGTGAGTTAAAAATCGTTTTCTAAAATCATCCACGTGTTGGGACACGATGGAAAATAGAAGTTTCCTTAACTAACTAATTTATTCACGCAGACGCCATGTGCTACCTCCTAAATAGGGGTATTCTTATCGTTATCTAAAATCCTTAAGGAAAAATTATAATCGGAAGCGGAAGATCCTAATTACTGGATACGATTGAATTCTCTTCGGAGGCAATTAATACCTTGAAGACTATCACCTTGTTCGGAAGATCCTAATTACTGGATACGATTGAATTCTCTTCGGAGGCAATAACTTAACACCACCATAGACGGAAAATTTAATGTAACAGCATACGATAAGTGTCGGTTCGATTACTGTCCCTTAAATGTGTCTTTTACTTATAGTTTGTGAGTCGCCAGGTAGACACGATTATTTTCAGGAAGTTTAATTGCAGGAAGCCATTAGGAAAAACGTTTTTCTGAAGTTAACCCTGGACTTTGGTAAGTCAACTTTTACTTATTTATTCGTTGTCGCTACGGTGAATACTCACGACTTATTATATTTACCAATCGTACGTTCGAATTGATTTGTTGCTTGTTATTGTGACTCAATTAGTTTAAGTAAAGGACTTATCGCCTGCTGTTTATATCCACAGTCAATTATCATTATTAATGTTACTTACTGATAAAGTTTTATATATGTTATGGTAGTTACACTTTTGTTTGACGTGCAGTGTAAGTTGCCGATCCTGCTGCTATTCTCTTTTTTACATTCTCTCCAGTACCTGCTTATATTTGACTATTTAACTGTTAATATATTTATCTTGATAGAGTAATTAAAGTACAATTGTTGTTAACGACGTAGTTTCTTTTTTTTTCGTTTCTTTCAGCCTTACGAACCTAACATCTTGTTACAAGTTTCTACCGTCTGTCTTGAGCGGGACAGAAATGACTTTGGCTAAGCTCTGGCGCCCTTAAGTATATTTAATGTATCTATAAACCCCCCCTCTCACCGTTTATTGTGAATTGGCCGTGCAGGTTCGTATAAGAGCAAAAGCTTGTAACAACCAGCTTTTCGGTTTTCGGTCGCTTGAGTTGATAGCTTCTTGTTCGAAAGCTTCCATGAAGATGTTGGTTATTACTGGTGACAGTGGTGATCCCATGCTTGCGCTGTTCTTTTGTTCATAGAACTCACCATTCCACAGGAAGTAGGTTGACGTTAAGCAGAGTCTTGTCAAGTCGATCAAATCTTCTTGTAAACCTCGTATGTCATTGGTAGTTACCTCAAGTCCTTGGAGGAATTTTTAACGTGGCTGGTTGTTTGTCCGGTGTGCTGCTGTAGTCTTCTAACTAAGTATTTTGCTAACTCGTAAGTCGATGATTCACAGGTACTGACGATAGGTCTTAGAGGGTTTCCGGTTTTATGAATTTTCAGTAACCCATACAGTCTTGGAGGTTGGCTTTCGGATGGTAACAGAAAAGGATGTTCATTTACGATTTATTTTAATTACTCTTGTGTGTCCATGCATACAAAACTTATTTTATGGTTTTGTTACACAATTATTTTTTTAAGTTTAGTTATTTACATTTTAAGTGAGATTGTAATCGTCTTGTTGGTTTAATTATTTACATTGGTTCGATTTCTAGCAATAATTTCTCCGTCTAATGCAGAAGTTTGTACCTTCTTCTGAGAAATCAACATCATGATTCTGCATGATACAGAGGCGCTGGCGCCTTTTCGGTATATCCGTATTTTCTTTAAATTGGTATTTGGAGATTAGTAGCTGACTACTACCATCCAGCCCGCTCTCCGAGTTAGTATGTGCTGTGGCAAATTATACATCGAGCGAGGATACCCGAGATTCGTTAACCAACAAGACGACTTATACATTTTTGGAAATTACACTGTTTTTTTTTGGTATTTGGAATTAAATTTTTCTATTTTTTTATGTATATATTTGTTTCTATTTTTGTACATTTAAGCAGAATAAATGTAATAAAAATAATTAAGAAGCAGCTTTTGTATAACGTCGTAGAAAACTCTTCTTTTTCCTGGTGCTGTGATTTTAGTTTTCCAACTGGTATTTTTTGCGTTGTAATCGCCTTCTGTCAGGAAACTATTATCAAGTCAATTGAAAATGCTTATCACTGCTTTTTTGTTGGCATATTAGTTTGGCGTACAGTAGAAGATCGCTGTGATGTTGGCCATATTTTTTTTCTGATTTTGTGTATATACCGGTCGTGGCGACTGGTCCATAAGAGCTCTAGGGTACGAGCTCCCCAGACGTTCATTAAAACAAAAAACGCTACAAATGATATGTATTAAAACATTTAAATATATTTATAAAATATGGATGTTTACTAGTTTTTATTACTCTAGAACATTAATTTAATATGATCATTATTATGTGCAAGCTATTATTGTAGCCCATGTCTTATATGTTGTAAAGCATTGCAAAAAGACGTCGCGACTTCCACTACAAAATTTTTATATGCAGATTTAATGTGCAAAAGGATTTGCGCTATTATAGCACGCGGTTTAGTACTGATTGATCGATAGAACGTGTATGACGTGTTCTATATGAAACGGTATATCTGTAGTACGTAATTTAAAAAAATATAAAAAAGTAGTGTAAAATCTATTTTAAAAAATGAATTCTTAAGACTGTCGTGAGAAGAAAAGGTTGAAATAAAATCTCTCGGAAGGCCTACCCCAACTTTGAATCTAATCAAGCAGATAACACTGTGAAGCGTAGTTTTACTCAGAATTTTTTTAGTGCAGTTTATAACATAAAAAACGAGTTTAAAAAATGAACTAAAAAGTAAAAGATTATTTAATTTAGTTACAATTAAACGAAAAAATGTTTATTAACTTAAAATTGCTTTTTGAAGTCATTATTACAAAATAAATCAAATCTTAAATTACTTAAAATGAGGTACAATTTTTATTGCTGGGTTTATAAGCAACGATAGCACTCCGGTGAGGATTTAGTTTGTTTGGAATTAGTCTTTTTAATAGAAATATATTTTGAAATGTCAAAATTTTATTTACATTTGTAACTGAAGGCGATTTACTATAGAAAAATTTAGAAAGAACTGCAGCCACCGAATTCAAATCACGAAAATAATGGGATTGTCAAAAACATTGATATGCTTCAGCACAAAATTACATAGATAACCCAGCTCATTTAACCAGTTTTGTTCCTTATAAAAACAAATTCTTTAAAGGCTGGACAATTTTAACAAACATATAATGTTTTTGAGTTATAATAAAACATCTAAAACTCTGAAATTTTAATTTTAACAATAAACATTTAATGATAATTATTCTAGAAGTAAAAATAAAAAACAAAACCGTAGATAAACATCAACAAACATTATGTAAACCACGAAAACAACAAATTTTAACCTTTCGTTTAATGTTAATAATATTTACTTACTTTAACAATAGAAGATTTAAAAAATGTCACGACTTACTATATAACCATTTTTTTCCTGTTTGTAAGTGCTTGAATTTATTAACTTGTAATTATGTAATGAGACTAATTGATGAATGAATTGAAAAAAAAACTTGAGGAGGAAGTATTTAATTATTTTTATTATTTAGACTAAACCCATTAAATTTCGATAGCATTTTGATGAATTATTAAGCTTTAAATTAAGTATAATTTGTTCTTAAATTAACTGTTCATTGCTAAATATCTTCAGCTCAGATAGACATACATACAATTATCCACAAAAAATATTTGGAATTGGTAATACTGTGTGGATTCTGATTAGACTAATAGTCAAGTTTTGAGTTCCACTAACCAACATTGTTCAAATTATTTATTTTTGAGTGGGGTACTATCTTTAATCTGTTTAGCAAAATTAATTAAGATTTTTTTTCTTAATAAGTAATTGCATTGAACCTAAAATTTAAGTCGGTGCTTCAGCTTGTGTTCAATAAAGGTCAAACAAGACGGAAGCTAACCGCATGCACAGATCTGAAGAGGTAATCAAATCGATGGGTTCTATCACCATGGCGTTTGACAGATTAAAGAACCTCTTTTAAAATTTGGTTAACAGTAATGTACCATCACAAAAAACAAATTTACCTACTAACCTTTTTAAGTTTTTTTTTCTATTCAAAAATGATTTATGAATTGTTCGACAAAAAAAGGTTCCTGTTATAATTCGCGATGGGATGTTTTCATCCGATTGGTAATTATTGACGTGTAATCTTCAGAACAACAAAACTATTTAAGTATGAGTAAACAAATTCGTCGAAAACATTCTTAAGAAGTACGTTCCCACAGCTTTGATAGCGTTTCATGAACGTTTGATGATTAAGGACGAACAGGTATCGAGGGTGACCTAATAATTACTCACGAGCCAGAGGTCGGCAAAAGAAGACGGTTGGGGTAAGATATTGATATCCAGATGAGGTCATCTTTATTTATGCAAACATTCCTATCCGGGAATATTAATAAAATATGATCGAACCTATCTTCGATCGTATTATTTTATTTTAAGTCGAAGTACACGCGCCGACTTAACACGTAATATAAATATAAATTGCATAATTCATAACGGTTCTATGCATTACCTATAAATTACAAAATTCATAATCTCTAATACATACACACACTGCACCTTCCTCACCATTATTTCATGTTTAAGTTGAACAAATTTATAAAAGTTTAATTTATTACATCTAACTGTTGTTTCTTTTTCTTCGTCTTCTAGATTTTTGCGTAGCGAGTTGTGATAAAGTTAAGTTTGCCACTAAATTATATGCTAACCAAAAATCGAGCTCTTCAAGTAGGTGATTAAATTTTAAAACTATATTTTTCCACGTAAAATTACTTCCTTTTTGGCTTAAGGCGTATAGCAAAATACCATTAATTCTTTGTCTTTGGCGTTTAACCTGAAACGATGTCGTAAGAAACGTAGTTTGCGAATAATTGAATTTAGTGTACAGTTATAAAAATATTGGGGATATTAAATTATTAAGAATGTAATTACTGGTTCATCAACTAGTTTGGTGTTCTCAATAATTTATGATACAAAAACATTGACGTGCTGGTTTTGGAATACGGATACGTGACAATTACCGTGTCTGTAACAAATATGATCGAATCTTAAACAAAATATATTTAATAGTCATGTTCTCATTCATAAGTGACTAATAACAACCGCATTTTTTTCTAGAAAATTTATTAAAGTTTACTAATAGAGTTATAGCTTTTGACCTCGGCGTATTAAAAATTTGAAAAACTTAACTGTGATGCCGTGTTACACTTTGGTACTTCTATAAAAATGTAGTAATTTTGTTGTGTTAAAAAATATTTTGGTATAGTTTTTGTGCTGTATGAATTTCGCACAGTGGTAATGTCATTTACGCACCGGAGGTCATTAAGGATAGTTTTGCTTTAAACGTTAAGGAAATAACAAGTGTGTTAACATCGTGTCCAAAGGTTTTTACATCTTATACTATACTAGATGCATCTGATGAGTTACACGTTAGATGGGGAATTAAAACCACCGTTCAGATTTCCGTTACTGTGGAAAACATTAGACGAATTGAAAGGCAAACCCGTTGAGATTTCGGGAAGCTTAACTTAACTTACTTTTAATCAATTGTATAAAACTGAGCAATGTATTTGTGGTAACTGCATATATGTATCGGTTTAATTTGCAGAAATTTTAAGAGATTTGGTTTGAATGTGCCATTAGCTAATCGCATATTCGGAGCGTTGATATAAGTATCCTGTTTCTTATATATAATTATTTGGTTTGAAGTCGATCGTATGCACGCACGATTTAACATACATATTACGCTTGTTATCACGACTAACTTATATAGCCTTTATGCATGTAACAAGTTAAACAATGCGCTTTGTTTCTTTGACAGTTTTTGTTGTATTTACCAACGTTAATTTATTTGAATCTGATTTTACTCCAATTGTTACTTAGGTGTTGCATAATTTAATGGGCTTGTATTACTAACTGTATTGCGACATTTGTTGACAAACCCTTAGTTGTTATATATTTTTTATTCTATTTGTTTTCATCCTCTTTTGCTATTGTTGAAATAAATATATTCGTTGTTATACTTGTAGTTTTTTAATTTGCTTATTTTCAGTGCTTGATAGTTGTAAACGGAATCTGTAATGTATATTTCTCCCGTTTTGGCGCTCTTTCAATTAGTTTATAATCAACACATCTAAAATCCTTCTTAACGTAATTAACTGTTTTTGGATTATGCAAACTAAGGGTCTTTTAAAATTTATTTTTTTAAAAAATATATAATAACACTTTTTCAAAAACGTAGATTGTGTAAAATACATAGCAAACTAAAATTTAGCATTGTTTTTTAAAACTGACATACAGTTTAAACGTTTGATAGAATCTATCTTTTGAAAACTGTCTTGGAAGATGTGCTTGGTTTATGAAGATGACATGATTATTGTTGGAAGGTTGTTTGAAAAATATTTGAACAACCTGAAAAAAGTATTTCAGCGACTAAGTTGACCAAACCTGAGGAGGAAGATGTGAACCAATGGAAGGCAAATTCATGGACCACTGGTTGGCAGAATATTAGTTCGAGTAAAAAACAAGGTGCCAATAAGGATTTTGAATGTCAACTCGGATCTAGTAACATTGAAAAAGAAGACTGTGGTAGGCCAATGTACACCGGTATCTCAAACTGTACGATGCGTGAATTCTAATGAAGCTATCTCGACGAAGAACTGTCCACAACATCTATTAGAGATTCTTACTTTTGAGTGCCGAAAGCTCAGCCAAATCCGGCTGGCTAAAGTTAAAGCGTTGCTCCAGTAGTGTCGAGATGTGTTTACGAGAAGAAGCCGAACAAACAATTACCGATATGGTAAAAAAATGTGTGATCTAGAAAAGAATAAGAAGAATGGTGCAACGATGTTTTTATAGACTACAAACAGGTTATCGAAGTGATTAAAAACGACAATTGACAATACTCTTAGACACTTTGTTAGTATCTTAGTGGTCTTCCACATCAAATTAAAGAATGGTTACTGGTAGGCGAAATTGAAACTCAAGAACCGTTTACAATTGGAACTGCTTTGTGGCAGTTTATTGTTATGGTTTTTGGTTTGTGTAACGCACCTACGACGTTTGAACGTATGATAGAGACTATCTTTTGAAAACTGTCTTGGAAGATGAGCCTGGTTTATGAGGATGACGTGATTGTTGTTGGAAGCTCGTTTGAAAAACATTTGAACAACTTAAAGATAGTGTTTCAGCGACTAAATTGACCAAACTTGAGGAGGAATTGAAACATTGTGGTCAAGGTAATTCACGTGCCAGCTTGTTCAATAAATAACTACGAATTTTCGTTCGAAGAGTTTACCGGCTTTTGATAACAAAGTTATCAGACCGTACGAATTGGAGTTTACAAATTTTTTTTTCTAGTTTTGAAAATGGTGATCAGCTTCAGCTGGTAGAAAAATGACCACAGTTTATGCATGAGTTGAGCAAAGAAACGATCGTAGAAAAGAAGGAATTTTGTACAATGGCATGTTAGACATGACACTGCATTTCGTCAGGTCTGGGATATTTGTTTTTAGGGATTGTACTAGCCACCCCGGCTATATCGTTGCTAGTGGCCACCCAGTCTTGTATGGATCTTATTTGCAAATTATTGCGGAATTTTATTTGGGCATGCAAGGGGTTATCTGTCGTCGGACACCGTTGGATCGACAAAAACTGACAACCTGTAAACTAACCCCGACGGGCTCGTCGCTAAGCTTTTTTCAACAAATCTTTGCTAGGAGCTATACTTGTTGTCTTAACTGCCAGTTTGTACCGGTGAAGTGCGCCTTTATTAGATTCAAGCTTTTGATTTTTTAGGTCTGCTGGGACTTTTTGGGAGCGTTTTCTTAGACACCTTGTAGGTCGCCATAACGATTTCACTTCGGGTTACACCACGGTACACCGACTCAAGAGCGTGCGCGTATATGGTTTAAGCTATTTTGGCCAGAATCGGGGCGTCTACTAATCTAGGATCGTAGCACAAAGCACCACGTGGAAGATAAGTAGAAATAGAACTTGTAATTGTTATATTTAACCGAACAGTAACTATGTTTTTATAATCAAGAATTTTCTTAGAGATAAGTTCTAGACGAAGGGATTTGACGGTTTATTCAAACTGTATCAGTCGGTTCTCTACGCATCGTCGGTCATCGGGGAGTGCCAAAGCGGGGATTTCAAATTGAAATCACTTGCTATTATGATAAGAACGTCTCTTAGTTTACTAAGAATTTTGTTGAGGTGTTAGAGATTGCGTCGACTTCGACGATTGCCAAGAAAGAAAGTGTTTTCAACCATAATCATAGATACACAGTGCAATTATTCGTTAATTGGCGCATAGACGAGGTGAGGAAATCCTGTTGAAAGATGCTGCCGTGCCAGCGAGCTTGTACATTGAATCAGAACTGAACACGTATGGCTCTTGGGTCAGTAAGATGTCAATGTCATTGTCAGAGGATAAATTCATAACTGTCGCAACTGGTAAATTTCAAAAATTTACTTCCGCAAATCTTAAAATTAATTAAGTGTTCTTATTGTCCATAATTAATGTTCGCTATTTTGGCGTCGAGACGTTTCAAATATGCTGGACAGGTATTGGATGAGACTTTGTGTCTAATGACTTTTCTTTAATGGCCATAACGAGCCCAGTTTGCGAATAAAGGGTCTCGCTTTACGTCACGGCATGTTGTGGTTTTGTGATTTTTAGCACAATGACCGCTCTATATGTCACTTTTACAGTCGTTCGAATGATAGCCAAACGCAGATATGGGCATTGACCCTACACGCATTTTAAGCGATGTAAACCGGACATGATGCCAAAAGGAATATTTGGAATTGTGATGGGAGATCTAGAATGTAGTGGCAGTTGGCTCTGTCCTAAAGGCCAAAGCGGAATTAAACTTTTGCCCATCTTAGTTACTGTCCAGTCGTAGGCCATAGGTTTGCGGGTTAAGAACTTTCATCAAAGTCGTCTTGGTTTCGTCCGATGTATTCAACGGAGAATCCAGTTTAAGCACGATAACAACAGTCAAAGGAGGAACAGGGTCGACTGTTTTACTAGAAGGAACTGTGACTCTTTATTTTAGATTGAGCGACTTGGCCATACGAGAAAGGACTAGGGGTACTAGTTGTTTTGGCAGAAACAATTTGTAAGACTGTTTTAACGTCTTCTAACAGTCCAAGATCTCAGAGCTGCCGGACGTTACTTATTTACTCATGAGTAAAATATACAGGATAAAGTAGTGTTAGTATGTACTTTGAGTGTAGGCATACTTGCTACCTGGGGCGACGGTCAATCTATACGGACCATGTGCTAAAGGTACATAAAAACACTATTCACTTTTTTTTAATTCTCATGGCTGATTTTTATGTATCTTTAGAGAATATTGTTAGAAATTAATAATCAATACTGCCAGACCTTTCCCACTGGCCCTTTCCAAATGCTTTAACGCTCTTAGAAGAATTATGTGATTTTACTTATAGTCTCAAACTTGATCCTTGTATATGGTATTCAGAGAAGTATTTTAATGCTTCCTGTAAGCAGCCAGACCAATCTTAAGGGCCAAACATCTGTTACACTCAATCAAAGTGTCTTAATGAGTGTGAGCGAAATTAAGATGGGTAAGAAGTTGGAAGAGAATAATAAAGAGGTAAAGGAGATGAAAGAAGAATTAAGAAAGTCAAATGAAGAATGGAAAAGGAAATTTGAAGAAATAGGAGAAAAGTATAGAAAGTTGGAGGCCAGATTGGAGAAGATAGAGAGAAGCTAGGAAAAAACGGAAAAAGAAAAAAGGAGAACAAACATAATCATAAGAGGTATGGAAGTAAAAGATGGAAAGAAGGAGCAAAAGGACCAAGTGGAGAATTGAATGAAGAAGGATTTAAATATTGAGAAAACAGTGGTAGAAACTAGAAAGTTAGCAGAGCGTGTAATGTTAGTAAGGATGGGTACATTTGAGGATAAGTTAGATGTATGGAAGCAAAAAAGAAGGTTAAGAGGTACGAGCATTTATTTAGACGATGACATGACGAGAAGGGAAATAGATATACAAAAGAAGATAAGATATGAGGCGTGTAAGATGAAGGGAGAGGGTAAAAGTATTAAAATAGGATTCTTGAAAGTGTGAGTGGAAGGTGAAGAAAGATTTTGAGATGAGGAGAGGGGAACTCTAGTGAAGAAGGGGGCAAAAAACTAAGAGTTGGGGGAAGGAAGGATGGATCAAATGATGTTGGATTAGCAAGTTTTAAGGAAAAAAAGATAGAAATGCAGAATCAAATGAAATTATTGTTTTGGAATGTGGCAGGCTTAAAAAATAAGGGAAAAGATTTCTGGAGATACGTAGAGGGTTTTTATGTGATAGGAATGTCGGAAACATGGTGGGAGGAAAAAGACTGGGAAGTATGGAAGGAAAAATTACCAGAGGGTTATAATTGGAAGGTGGAATTTGCAACTAGAAGAGAAAGTAAATGTAGAGCAAGGGGAGGGGAGCAAGGGCATAAAAAGGAACTGGTCGGTTGAAGAAGAGGAGGGACACGAGAAGCAAGGAAAGGGATTGTAAAAAATTATGTAGTCAGAGAAGGAAAGGAAAAATATATGGTGTTAACAGTTTATGGGCGGGATATGAGGATGATAAGTGAACAGATTGAGAAAATAGTACAGGGGGAGGAAAAGAAAAAGATTATTATATGGGGTGATTTTAACGCGAGAACAGTTGAAAAGGGAGGACTGATTATAGGAGGGGAAGTAAAGAGAAGAGTTAGCATGGATAAGACAGTTAATAGGAATGGGAAAATGTTAGTGGAGATATGTGAGGAAAAAGGGTGGTCAATTCTTAATGGAAATACAGAGGAGGGGGACAGAGGTGACTACACTTATATAGAAGGGAGGGGGAAATCGGTGATCGATTACGTGATAGTGAGTGGAGAGATGTGGGAGGACATAGAAAGTTTTAAAGTGGGGGATGAAGAGGAATCGGATCATTAGCCACTGGAAGTGATTTTAAAAGAAAAGGAACTGGGAATTAAGGAGGAACAGAGGGGTTGGGGAGTAAAAAAGGTGTGGACTAAGGAAAGCATAGAAATATATAAGATGAAGTTGGAGCAAGTGATTTGGGGAAATGTAGGAGGGGAAAAAAGGACTAAAGGAGTTGCCCGTAGAAATGGAGAAGGCAGTAGAAAAAAAAAGGTTTGAGAGAAGACAAGGAAAATAGAGGAACGAAAATAGGTGGTGGAATAGAGAATGTAGAGAGGCAAAAACAGAGATGAGAAATGCTAGAAGAAGATGGAAAAAAGGTATAATAGATGTGCAGGAGTATAAGGAGAAGAAAATGAATTTTAAAAAGGTATGTTCTGAGAGAAAGGTGTTGTATAAAGAGGAAATAGAGAAACAAGTAAAGGAAATATAAAAAGAAGGAGAAGTGTAGGAATTTCTAAACAAGGAGAGAAGAAGAGGTAAGAGGAGAGGAGGTTTAACGGATATAAAGGTGTGGTTGGGTTATTGTATGGAGCGTTTGGAGGGAACAATAAAAGGACCAGGGCAGGTGATATTGCAAGAGGTAAATACAATACAGGAAGGGTGGGAGATAACGAAAGAGGAAATGGAGGAAGCAATAAATAGACTAAAATTAAGAAAGACGGCAGGAACGAACGGTACGCAAGGAAAGCAATGGAAATATGTAGGGGAGAGAGTGAGAGGAAATGTAAGAAAATTTTTTAATACAATATGGAAAGGGGAGGAATTGCAGGGAGTTGGAAAGAAAGTTTAATTCTACCGGTTTATAAGGGAGGGGATAGGAAGGAGGTAAAGAATTATAGAGGGATTAGTGTCACTAATGTAAGTTTTAAATTGTATGCCATGATTATACAAAGGAGGTTGGAAAAAGAAGTGGAAGAAAAAAGACTATTACCAAATTGGCAGATGGGATTTAGAGTGGGAAGAAGGGCAATAGACAATGTTTATATATTGAAACAGTTAGTAAATGGAGAGCTAGATAAGAAAAGGGGTAAGGTATACGCGTTCTTTATGGACATAGAAGCTGCGTTTGATAATGTGAATAGGGAAAAGCTATGGAGGGTGTTAAGGAAAAAGGGAATAGAGGAACAACTAGTGAGGAAACTGGAAGGGATATATAAAGAGACTAAGAATAGGGTAAAAATAGGGGATAGTGTTAGTGAAGTGTTTTGAACGAGAAAGGGGCTAAGGCAGGGGTGTCCTCTTAGCCCTATTTTATTTGCACTGTATATAGGGGACATAGAAGAAGTGTTGAAGGGAGGTCAGTGTTGTGGGGTTGTCATGGAGGGAGGAATTAAAGTGTGGGTGTTGGCATATGCAGACGATATTGTCATGGTGGCAAAAAATGAGTTGGAGATGAAAGGTATGATAAAGACGATAAAGAGGTATCTGGAAAGGAAAGATTTGGGTTTAAATGTGAGAAAGTCTAAGATGGTAGTTTTTCAAAAAGGGAGAGGAGGGAAGAAAAAGGAGGAGTTAAGTTGGGTTAGGCTTACAGCCTATGTTTCGTTGCTTACTTTTAACTTCGTGAAGCTTCATAAAAAGGAACAACTCTTACATAATATCAAAACAATTACAAAATTACTGTCAGCTTTAATTATCAGACTTTGCCTGATTGCTCACAATTAATTAAATGAATTTCCTTTCGCTTTAGCAAGAGGTGAAAATGTATTTGCATATTAGAGAAACCAGAGGGGAAACTTGAAGTTGAACCCAAAGAAGTGCTAAGTATTTAAGAAAGAAGTGCAATACTTTGGTCACGTCGTATCTAGAGATAGAGTAAAGGCTGACCCAGGCCTAGTTTCCGCAGTTCAAGCATGGCCAATACCAATCGACAAACATCAGTTTTGCAGCTTTTTTAGGTATGCACCTACTATAGACGATTTATACCCGGATTTGCCAATATTGCCAAACCTTTGATGAAATTAACTGAAGAAAGAGCAGAATTTAGATGGAATAAAGACTGCAAAAAAGTTTTCTATCGATTAAAACAGGTTTTAGTCATCAAGAAGAAGATAGAAATTTTGTTCTGTATACCGATGCAAGTAATCTGGCCATAGGTGCACTCTTTTCACAGTTCATGGAGCAGTTTTATAAGTACTTGTATTGACACAAATTTTTACTAAGGACGGGCCATCCGCTTTGAAATAGCTATTGCAGTTTTGTTATCTTAAAGATCAAGTGGCAAGATAGACCGAGAGATTGCAAAAGTATGATTATGACACAGAACACCGTGCCGGAAACAGTCATCGAAACGCTGATGCGTTATCAAGAACACCATGTTTGAAAGACTGCAGCTATTGTTCACAACTAGAAAAAAAGATCAAGCGTCTCCCAAGAAAGTTGATGACGAGTACGAACCTGAGAAGTTGCGACGTGAACAAGAAAACGATTTCGAATTAAGACTATTACTGAACTGGAAATTAAACGCTCGACGACCAACCTGGAAAAAAGTGAGTACATTGGGCAGAAACATTGCAGTGGAGCTTTTTGAGAGTGTAAGGCAGTTTTCTTAAGTGATTCCTAGAAGTGTCAAAACAGGAAAAAAAGACTGCAGTTGGTAGTGTCAAAGAGCCGATGTTATATCAGGAAGACAGTTTGGCATGAAGAAGACATTACGGAAAATGTGGGATAAGTTCTATTGGGTAAAGTGCAAAAAAAACCGCAATGGAATGGTGCCGCAAGTGCACAATCCGCGCATCAAGAAATGGTCTAGTGAAAAAACGCATAACATCAATGAAACAAAATAACGTGAAAATCTCTTTAGAAAGAGTGGTGTTTGACATCGCAGGGCTGTTCCCAGAATCTGATTCGAGAAACAAATACATCTTGGTGGCGGTGGATTATTACAAAGACTTACGCTATACCCAATCAAGAGGCAGCTACTTTCTGTCGGTTTGTAGTTTTGTTGGAATTACGTTACGACCAAGGCCGCAATTTTGAATGTGCTCTATTTTAAGAAGTTTGCAAACTGTTGAGAATTAAGAAAACTAGGACGACGCCTTTCTATCTTCAATCTGATGGCATAGTTGAACGGATAAAACGTTCAATAGGAAAGTACATACCCGAAATAGTGTCCGAGCACTAAAGAGACTGGGATCAGTGCTTGGTCACGAAATACCACTACTATACAACTTCTAATTTAGACGAAGAACGGAAGAAGAAATTGCTGGAGAAGACTACGTCTGCAAGTTTATGAAGAGGCTAGATAGAAGTAGATGATGCGGTTTGGAAAAACACGCTAGTTACCAGCGACATAATAAAGACCAGATATGACATTAAGGCACAAAATGACGCGTTTCAACCGAGCGACATAGTGTGGTTATATAATTCACAAAGAGGGCGTAGTTTGTCGCCGAAGCCGTAAAGACAATGGGAGACTACTTATGAGGTTTTGCAACGTAATGGCGTCGTATACCGTGTTCAAAAACCACTCAGAGGCAAGCCTAAAGTGGTTTCAAGACCAGACCTGAACCAGGGTAATAACAATCAAAACCAGAAATCCAGTCGATGAAACGGACTTCGATAAGTTTATTAAAAATTAGTTATCTTTATAATAATCATATTTAATTTACCTGTAAATAATCAGTTTTAATAAATATATTTTAAAAATCGTTACAGTATTCAAAAATTTAGCAATTTTGTTTAACAATTAGATGACAGAAGTTAAAGTTGATGAACATCTTTGACTGTTTTAGTACAGTAACTACCTAACAATGCAAAGTAACTGATATGCTGGACTACAGACTGAGTGAACTCCTTTCTTTGATGATAGTTCTTACTATTAAATTCTCTTTGCATATTAAAAAAATTAATCGCAGTGTAACCTCCTGGTTATGTAAAAAACTCAATATATGTGCTGCTCTAGATTGCAACGCAACATTTGGTCACTGTCAGAAATGTCTATAACTTTTTCTTTTGGTTACTGTTAATAGTTTAACAATTGTATTAAATATTTTTTTTTACTATCTATTGAACACAAATAGATTATTTTAGAGATAGATAAGTATTCACCTTATGTGTGGGTTATGTTTGTGTCGTTAAGGTTATATGTTCTTCGTACTTTCCTCCTTTGTCCATCGTTTTTAATTCCATGTATATGTGGCAGAAATTAAACATTCTTGTGATGATTGGCCTGATGAAGTTGGCACAATAGCCAACGAAACGTAGCCAGAATTACGTACTGAGTTTTATTTCTGAGTGGTGCCTATCCTCCACATCGAAGGATTCTATCATAGTATAGAAACACACCAAATCTATCAAGTTTTTTGGAGGATTTATATCGTTTCTCATAGTATATTATTTTAGAGTTTATTGTAATTCATATCCTTTTTTATTTTTTACTAAGTACCGTAAGATGGGGTGACTTTGCCTGCAGTGGCGACTCTGCCATTCTACGCATGGCGTCAGAAAGAAAAGTTTTACTAGGGAGGGGTGTCACTTTAGACATCAATATTTACGCTGCCGATACTAGAGACACTACTATACTAGAGCTTGTTGTTGGTTATCTTATAGTACCCACGTGTATTGTTTAAAAAAATAAAGTACTTTTTCAACCATTTGATGTGCTTTGCAGGCGTTGTGTTCCTAAGGTATGTATTTCTGTTGTGGTTATGATTTTAGGGTTAATCTGTCGTGAGGGTAGGCGGGGAGTGTAAACAGTTAATCATAACCGATTGTATCCCTCCTAACCTAAAATACTGAGATTTAATATGCATTAGCAATGTCAGCCCATAATTATTTACCTGAACATTTTGAGATTAGAATGCCCCGAATTTACAAGAAACGTCTGGGTGCCAGACAGTATAAGAATTATTCACCAGAAACATTGTAACGTGCTTTGATGGAAATAAGAAGAGGTCGTTTAAGCTATCGGAGAGATTCCACATTCCTAGAAGAGCATTGGTAAATAAAATAAAAAGTAAACATACAGGTACCGTTGGTGGCCAACTAGTTCTTCCAATAACTCTTGAAAGAAGTTTAGTGGATGTTATAATCGCTGCTGTCGAGTTTGGAAGTCCATTGACTGCTTTGGATTTAAGAATGGTGGTAAAACAACACCTAGACAAAGAAGGTATACAATTACAATTGTTTCGCAACAACCTTCCTGGGAAAGAGTGGGTGATGGGTTTTTTGAAAAAGCATAAAAGGCGTCTTACACAAAGGCATTGCCAAAATATAAAAACCGTACGTGCTGAACAGACTAAAGAAGCATTGGAATAGTATTTTGATAATTTGGAACAGTCACTCGCTGGAGTTCCAGCTTCACATTTGCTTAATTATGACGAGA
Source organism: Aquatica leii (assembly GCA_035610365.1). Taxonomy (NCBI): domain Eukaryota; kingdom Metazoa; phylum Arthropoda; class Insecta; order Coleoptera; family Lampyridae; genus Aquatica; species Aquatica leii. The sequence continues at coordinate 7,470,504 of CM069436.1, read as the reverse complement.
CAAAAGTGTATTTTTTCTCGTGGCAGTAAGTACCCTGAAAGGGTGCTAAATTCAACAAAAACAGCAGGGACTGCGGAAGGCAGTCTGTTGCAAACATATGTAGTCTATAAAGCAGAAAGACTATATGATGCATGGTGCGTTGGAGGGCCAATAGACTCCAAATTTAATCGCACAAAGTCAGGTTGGTTTGACGCAGCATGTTTTGAAGATTGGTTCCTGAAAATTTTACTACCGTGGGCTCGAAAATTAAATGGGACAAAGATGATTATAAGAGACAACTTGTCAAGCCATTTGAATATTAATGTTTTATTAGAATGCCAACGTAATGGCATTAGATTTGTGTTCCTTCCTCCAAATTCAACGCACCTTACACAGCCCCTTGACGTCAGTTTTTTTCGGTCTCTAAAAGGGGCATGGCGAAGCATTTTAACAGACTATAAAATAAAAAACCCTAGAGATCGAACACTGAATAAGTCAAGTTTTCCCTCCCTTTTAAACCTGTTGATTGAAAAAATTAAAATTAAAGAGCCTGGGATACTAAAAAGTGGATTTAAAGCAACAGGAATAAGTCCTATGAATCAAAACGAGGTTCTCAAAAAGATGTCCAATTATCGTGTAGAACAGAGATTGCAAGGGCCAATTGATGAAATTTTATTAAACTATTTAAAGGAAACAAGGTCACCTAATCAGAACGTCCAAAGAGCAACGAGAAAGAAAATGGTACGCATGGAGCCAGGTAAAAGCGTATCACATAATGATGTAATAAGGATGAACACAGAATTTCCAGTCACAGAAGCTGAAGAAATAATAGATGACGGAATTGATGATCATGAAGAGATGGTCACAGAGGAAGAACCTCAAGTAGAGGACTTCGTTGTTGTTAATTTCAAAACAAACAAAACTGTTAAACACTTTATAGGGAGAATTTTGAAAATCGAAGATGACATGTTGGAACTGAAATTCTTGCGAAAGAAGCCGCAGAATAAATTTGTGTTTCCAGATGCTGATGATGTTAGCTATATAGGTAGAAATCAAATAGAAATTATATTACCCAAACCAACTTTTTGAGTTTACAGCAGATTTGCCAAAGTTCAATTTGTAGTCCCTTGTATTATTTTGAATGAATTTAAATAAATGGTTTTTACTTAATAATGTACCAATTTTTGAAGAATTAAGAGTACCTATCTAATAAACTTTCCTATTTCCCCTTATTTTATCCTTCTGTACTTTAGGGATGGCAAAGACACCTCACGGTGTCGCTCCAAAATGGGGTTGACTTTGCCAAATTTTCAAAAAATTAAAAAAATAGTGCACATCAAAATTTAACTTTGATATTTGTAGGACTTCATGGTAAGATATAAATGTAACACATAGTTGGTTTTCGAAGTTCTTACTAAATTTTTGTAGAAGTTAGCTTTAAAAAACCCAAAATTTGAGGCAAAGTCTTACGGTACGGTGCCTACTGAAATGTAATTTACACGGCGACGCCTATGTAAATTTTTGTTTTTATGTTCAAAAACCGGTAGGTAATTTGATTTATTAATGCTATTCAATTTTTGCTTACTATTTTTTGTATATATTTAGCCGTTTGTTTTCTATTCGAGCATTTAAATCTCTCATTTATATCGCTGTATTCTGCAGCCAATTTGTTTTTTAGCTTCAACTATTACGTAAAAAAAATGCTTAGCAAAATTAAAAGAAAAACGATGCAAATAATTAATAGTTGCATACTTATTCGAAACAATGCATAACTTATTTCATTAAAGATTTACTGTTATCTTGCAGAAAAAAACTGGCGTTTACTTTTTGCATTGTTTATTAATTGATTTTGCTTATAATTAATTACGTCTGTGCAGTTTGCGAAAAGTCTAGAAATAAATACCGTTGAGTAAATAATAGCCTGACAGGTAAATTTCTTCTTACTTCAGTTACACACAAAAAAATTACATGTAACAATCCTCCTGTACCCGAAAGTAACTGTATTTTTTACCACAACGATTCATATGTCAATTTTATCACATTTTTCAAAAAATTTTTTTTGTCGATATCGGATTAACGGGTATTAGGCGTTGTAGTCGCCTGCTCGATTCTGCTCTTAGTTTTCTATACAATAAACTTCTTCTACACAACTTTACTTAAAGTATTTTTATTAAGTGGTAAACGACAGGTGAAGGTCGTTCTAGTAAAAAATATTAAATTGTTTATATACATGATTAGTACAATAACGTCATCAATGACACCATCAGCGATGATTAGATTTTTTCTCAAATTAATATATTGTATAAAAATACATAAACATATTATGACTAAACGTATTTTATTAGCGTATGGAACGTTGATTGAATTTCAATTGAAAACAGGTGTTAAAATGTTTAATAGATTAACAACACATTGCATATAAATAGAGCGTTTTAAGATATTAATATATTTTTTATTGGGACATTCGTTTTGCCTACTCCTAACATGTTTTTCCAACTTTTTGTTTTTGCATGTTACAATACATTCAACAACTGTTGTTAACACCGTTTTTACCCCAATTTTTATTACTCGCGTAGCAGTACAATGCAAGATGTTTATTGTAAATTTAATTATTAGTCTGCAACAATTTCATTTGCAATATGTTTCTCATCTTGATCTATTAAGAAAATTATTGTTTACAATTATTTAAAAAAAACATTACGCAATTTGTATGCAATAAAACAATAAATTAATTGGGTTAAAACAGCGGTTTGTTTACATTACTCGTTACCGAATGCCGTTGTTTCTTTGCGCATTGCTAAATATTTATATTTGTTTTTTGTAATGTCTAAGAAAACATATTTTACTAACTACGCTGATCAACGAATTCTAACAATATTTTGACGTAAAATTTAGAAAGTTTAATAGTAAACATAGAAACATTCATTTTAAAACTCTTATAAACAGCGTCCAATTTTATTCAAATCAAAAGTTTTTTTACGCAATAAATAATTAAAAAAAACTAAAAAAAGTTTGATCAAACAAGTCATATTTTCTTCAACTGCTTTTTATACTGAAAAATTTCATGAAACCTGGATTTTTTATACTAAACGAATGTGAACTTGCTCATTTTGTATAACGCAAAAATTGAATTCGTTTTGCAAGTATGACGTCTTCACCTAAATAATTATTTGTTTATGTGCGAAAAACTTTTCTAAACGCGTGTTGAAACTATTGAATTATAAAATATCACGTATTTTTTTTTACAAAACGTGTTCGTAATTTTTTATGTTTGTGTCATATAAGTTCGAATATACCAGCGACAATATTTGACATTTCAGACATGTTTATGAAGGTTCGTACTTGCAATAAATATGCTAAAATGTAAACAGCATAAATACTTAAACAGGAATTAAATCTTAAATTGAAATGAAATATTAAAATACTTAGTAAGCGCTTCTCGTAGTTATCACTAACGTGCAAAATGTGCGCTTTAAGGAACATATTGTAGCTTCACATTCATTACTTAATTTTTCATAATTTTCTGCTTTTGTTTTTGTAAAAACTTGTGCCATAGACACTCACGTTGCTTTTTTGATTCAAATATTAACACTATTTTTTCTGTTATTTTTGCTAACATTTCTCGAAGATATTTAAAAACGTTACCTTTGCCATTCAGTGCTTTAACAAATTTTTTCATGACGAGTTAGATGTAACTATATTTTTGCTCAACAACTAAGAAATTTGATAAATAATTTTTTCATTTAAAAGTAGTGATGAATTTTATTTAAAAAAATTACGTAAAACTAGTTGTTTTAAACATAACGATTTTATTGAATGTAAAATTTTGTTAACTTCTATGTGTTCGATACAAATTTCCATATCTGCCGTACTTCTACCATGGGCAATTCCAGTAGTACACGCTCTTCTCAAAGTTCCACCAAAACGGTATTTAATTTATATAATTAGCTTGATTATATCTTGAGTAATTAAATGCTTTCGAAGTATTTTAAAATACGGTTGCATTTAATTAGTGCAAAATACTTAGTACACAATAATTATTATATTGCCATTTTTTTATTTAATTATTATTTTTTTACTAAACCAAACGTAACTAATCACTAAAGAGCGGATAGTAAGGCAAGACTTGCAAACTTGACAAAAAAGGTTTTCTCCGTCGGTTGTTAAATTATTGTCCAATTTACTCTACTTGTAATAATTTTCAAATTTTGATTGTTTATTAGATGGCATTTTTTAAAACTTACTCACAGCACAACAGCAATAGACTATCAAAGTGTGACAATAGCACAGGCATTTATAACAAACACAGAATATTTTAGTCATGTGTTTCAGTCATTAAAAGAATCCCACCGGACAGAATTAAAATTAATTATATTTGTTTGCTTTACTGAGGTACTGAATAAACCTATAAAATATGATTCATTCCGAAATCCTTCCGGTTTCGTAAATAGTGTTATGTTAAACCTGTCATTGTACATAAACCTAGTATAAATTCTTACAATAGTTTTTCTCTATAAGCGACTTTTGTATTTAATGTTTTTTGGAAACCATTGTTTAACAAAACATGAAAATCCATGTTGTTGTTTATAGGTTCGTGGTAAGACCTTTTGAGCAAAAAATGTTAATTATATTATTGTACGTAATTTAAATAAAATTCTGTAATGCGTTATTGTCATATACCTATTAAAACACTGATTACACAAACTTTTCAAAATTTATATGTAGAAAGGCAATATAAAATAATACTCTTTAAAAAGGGAAAAAAGACAAAAAGTTACACAAAAAGGCAAAATTAGCAGGCTCCAGGCATTTGCCTGACTATCCGCTCTTTACTAATCACCAAACACGCACGTGATAACTGTCTTCAATCACCAACTCACGTGCACGCATAATTGCCTACATCACAGACTTTTCAATAGCGCGAAACATACCGCCCATCAGAATCAACAGTGCAATCGTGATTTTCAATAATCACCAACAAAAACTAACTTGAACAAAATTTTAAACTAACAACTGAATATAATACAATGCTGAAGCAAAGGCAGCGGACATAACTTTACTAAAGGTTGCTTGAGCAGTCCTTGAACAGTACGAACTGATGCCACGCGAACAATATTATTTTTTGCACGATGCAATTTAACTATTCTACCTATCCTTCAATTTAGAGGTGGACCCAACTCGTCTTTGATTAAGACTAACGTGCCAATATCTATTAGCTCAAGCCCCCTTTCTGCGTTGATACAGTACATGCAAGTATTTATTTTTTTATCTGCGCCAAAAGTCTTGGTGTAATTTTTGTAACAATTGCCAACGCGAATGACGATTCATCTTCTAATTTAACAAATCTGAATTTGGTGCGAACGTTAAATATTCTAAAGTCAGAGAATGAGCAGGTGATAACACGCGCAAGTCATTAGGACTACGTGGAAGTCGAGACTTAAAGGATGGCTCTATTTGCACGACAAGTGTGTTAAACTCCTCATAAGTGAGACATTGATTTCCAATTACCCGCAAAAAATTGGTGTTAACAGATTTGATCTTGCTCTTCCAAAACCACCAAAATGTGAAGCGGAAGGAGGGTGAAATGCCACTGAATGGCTTCAGTTTCCACAAAATTTGAATTGAGCAACCAATTGTTTGTTGACTTCGACGAAGTTGATGCTACGATCATTGCAGCGATCGCGGCATGCGATAAATATACGTAACGTAGCGAAAAAAATCTCACTTGTTAAATTTGAAGGTATTTAAAGATGCAGAGCTTTGGTAGCAAAGCACACAAACACAAATAAACTTTGGCGTGTTTAGAACCGCGTCGTTTTGAAGTAAGGACTAAAACTAAATGCCTTTCACACGAAAATGCGGGCAGTTCTGCCATGATGAACACGAGTGGAGTGGGTCGAGTCCTAAAAACAACGACAAATTACTCCGCGACCCGATATGATTCAAAAATTTTATTATACCAAATACAAAGTTGTGTCTACACCTAAGTGTTTATTTTTGAGATGAGTACTCTCCACAATTAAAATTGTCAGACGATTGCGATGGTTATTACGTAATAAAGAGGGGTGATTTGTGCCGTATGGTAGTGATGATCGAGCTAAACGACCACCAACGCTTAAAACTTCATCATTATCTATAAAAAGAGGCGAATGTTTTCAAATTCTTCTTGCAATGTCTTCAATTGTAGTATTTTGATTAAGCGAATGAGTGTTTGATGCAACTCGGGTCTGCTTAAAACCGTATGGTTTTTAACGTAAGTACAGCAATTTGTTATAAATCGCAGACAATATGCAATAATTCTTTGAATTTTGCGCAATGACAAGTATCAATCGAGTACAATGAAAAACTTATTACGAACTATTTGTACCGCAAATACCACGAGTTTTAATTAACAGACGGTTTCTGGAGACGACATAACTATATCTTTTGACCAGAATTCTGTCTGCTGATAAAGTCTATTTGGTCCCGCTTACCATAAAGAGCATGCGGCTAGATTTTCTGACAGTAGACCACGCTAAGTTAGATTAGCTCGGTTGTCACAAGAACGAACGTGACGCCAACAACTAAGCGGAACGGTTTCTTGGATGTGTGACGCGGTTAGCTATAAAAGTCTTCTAACGATGCGGTAAAGAGCGTATCCAAGCAAATGCTATCTACTAATCACTACAAGTGATTATTTATTTTAATGGTTACAATATGTTTATAGCTCCTTAGTACGAATGCAACAACGTTAGACAATTCTAAACAAGGGATGGATAACCTTTTAAGTAGCGCGACCTCCAATTTGGCCATTCCAAACGAAACGAATTATTTTGGACCATTTTCGTAACTCCAAACAACCAGAATTAAGCAATTCAATCAATTGGGTTTACAAATCTATTAACGAATCTAATGTGTCGGCTCCACATGCGAAGTCATCTACTTACAAGTTGCGAAGCGAGAGGAAATTCATTCTTGCCTTCCTGAGCAACGCCACAACGCGCCAGTGACTAGAAAAGGAGTAGATGCAACACCATAAGTTGCTGTGTTTAATTGATAGGGTTGCATGGACTCTGTAGGTGAAAAACGCAAAAAAAATCAACTGAAACTTTTTATGCTAAGGCAAAACTACGATTTGACAAAACATTTGACATACATCACAAGTGAAGGCGAAATGGTACTAACGAAAGCAAATTAAAATCAACCTAATGACATTTTAGAGCTTTGGTTCAGCAAGAAGAGTATCCTTGCGTAAATCCCGTTTATGATACTTGACTAATTTTGCCTTCCAGCAACATAAAAACCTGGGAAGTAGACACTAGCTAAAATATGAAGAAGAAAAATTTAGCCATACGTCAAGGGCAGAACCCTAAAATCCGAACCGAACCCAATCACAATAACACCCAACCCAAGAAAAGCGTAAACAAAAGAGACTTTCTAAACAGATGTGTTTAAAAGTAGCATGATACTACCAAGAACCAAAGAGTCTTCAACCAACAGAAAAGGGTGTATTAAAAAAAATGTACTCGTTGTAAAGTCTATAATAGTCAAAACTCTAGCAAAGCAAGAAAAACCAACGCAGTTCCATAGACATTACCGAACAACAATCTAAAGCAAACCAAGCAAAAAAAAAGAAGTATAGGAAAAAGAGAAGTTTAGACCTCACTCAGCGTCCTAAAATCCCAGCCCTCAGCTCACTGATACAAATCCTACTCTGAATATAAGTCTTAAGAAACCTATCAGGAAAAGTACAAAGGTACTATAGGAAAACAGGAAACGAAAACAGGAACCTACAAGGCTTTGACCCCAGGAATCCTATCACTTCCTAAGGTTTTCTCGATCAAGTGCCGGACGATTGTGTGGCGTCGAAGTCTTAAACACTACTTAAGCTCTCGCGACAAGATGAAATAGCGCGTAGTTGAGCCCCTCCAACGTTAACCCACACAAGCGCACGTCACCGCAATCAGTACTCGCTTGAATACAATAGTCCTTTTCCTACCTAACAAGAAATCTGATCTAAGACCAGAGAGAACAAGACCCAGGAAATCCTCCCACTCTAAAAGTATATAATAGAAAAAGAAAAGGAAACATTCAAACATTCAGCTTCAAAATCAAAATAAAAAGAAGTAAAGCCTGCAATCGCTCGACTGTAGCTGGAAGCGGTGCATCTTGTACAAATACAACATCTTACCCACCGATTAAAAAAAACTCTCGCCAAGCTCCATCAAGTCCGCCGTGCGGCTCCAAAGGATATTATGCTTGGTCCAGAGCTTGAGGCTACCAGGTCTAAGAAAACCAATTCTTCCGGACATGTAACTGTTGGGTTCCTACAACAAGCACTCCTCTTCACTGGTGGTGACCTATTGAAAGAAGACAAAAATGATAGAAAAACAGAAAGAGAAAAAAGAGTACGATGTTGTTGTACGGCTGACCACCTTTCCTTAGATAGCCAAACCAAAGTGACCTACACTACTGCCTAACCAACCGCTCTGAGTATAAAAATCAGACAATGGTGTGGGATGTAATAAACCTGCAAAATATTTGATTCCACAATTGAGAAAATCAACGACATGTGTTTTGAGTCAAGATAATCCTTCATTATATTTTTCCCGTATAAAAGGGTTCAACGATAAGCGACGTTTAAGTGATAAAAGACGACAGTGTGCGATTTCTCGCATGCCTTCAAAGACAGGCATCGAATCCTTGTCCTCAAACGGCAACGAAACTACGAAACGACCCAAATAGTTTCTATTATGTGTGCTAAGAAACGATGTGTAACAGCATTACCAACCACGGGTCTCATGAGGGTAAAACCAAATATTGTATTTATTGCGACTAGATCATCGATTTGGCGATACGTGGAAATACATCAGCACCTAAAAGGAAATCAATATTCCCGGGGACCTTTTAGTCTGAATCTGCCAAGTTTATGTTCTTAAACCGAGGTTGTTCAGGAATTGCTACACTGTACGTTTTGAATAAATACTACAAATTATTGTAATTGGAATGCGAAAGGACTTAATGACTGTGTCACCTACGACTACATGAGATACTAAGACAATTACGGCAATTTTCTGTGGTGAAGCTAATTTGACTGCCTAGGTCACAAAGTGCTTTAAAAGTTTGAAACTTTTTTCAACAATCCTGAACTTCAAGACGAACAGTCGCTGGAAGCGTAATTGTGGGACAACTATTGGTGGACCTTGAGGTTAAAACTACAAAAGTGTTTGTCGAATCTGTCGCCGAATGCAAAGATTCTTTAGAGCGGCGAGATTCGGAAGAAGTTTTCTGCAAATGCAACAAAGAATGCTGTGCAGTTGAGCAATGCCGACGAGTAGTTTTCCACTTGCAAGATTTAACCTAACGATCATACAGTTTTAGACCAGCGAAACTACTACAACAATAAATGCAATGCGAGACTGCAACGATTGGTCGGTCGTGGCAGCAAACGACAATTGCGACTTGAGTCTTTCCACGTCGCACAGTGCATCTAGCTTAACCCAAAAATTAAAAAAATAATTTCAACTCGTTGGAAACCAAAGTAGGCGTTGATAAGCCAATTGAGTGCGCTGTCATGACGACCAATTCTAACAATGTCTTCGGTTTCGATTGACTTGTCACGAGCTGTCAATTTCTCAATTTGTAGTTGCGTCTATAATCATTATATTATTTCTATTGTTACTTGGGGAAGTTCTTTTCTGCATGTTCTATAGATTGCTATTCCAAAAGCATGCAAATTTTTTAGTTACCAAACTTCGTGGAAGGTTAAAAAAATGTCATATCATTTCGTAGTTGTAGCTTTTTATTACTGCTTAATGAATGAACATTAATATCAAGTAGAGTTCATTTGCTTCTCTTCGCGATTCATCTTATTATGATATTTTTGGCAGAACGAGTTAAATCGATAAAAAATGTTGATCTATTGGATGTATAGTGTCAGAAAGAATCTAAAAAACTTGCCGTGTTTGAGAAAATTATTTTCTCCTAGCGCTGGTTGAATGTCCTGACGATTTTCATAAAGAACTGATGACAACTAGCCGGCTGTTCTGTCAAAAGATGAATAATAAATGGAAAGAGGTTAGTAGAAGCAGAAAAAGACTTCTGGAACGTCACGAAGGTTGGCTACAGCAACAAGTACGATATTCATCCACTGAAATAAGCAAACCCGGACCGAAACGTTCACGTGGAAGACCCATGAAGCCCTTCAATGAAGCTTCACTCAAGACGAAAAAAGGCGGTTAGCAGAACTCGCAGCTAGAAGGAAATTTGATGAGCTGCAAGTCGCCGCCGAAATGACTCGTGGCACAACAGAGATCAAAGCTGAAACTTCTTCACTACCTCTTTCTCAAGCTCTAGCTCTGTATTTAGATCTAGATTTATCGGAAAATAAATACACAGTGTTAAGGTCTGTAGTAAATGCTATTTGCCTAAACTGCTTTCCAAGTCTCTATAAACTAAAATAAGTCAAAAATGCCTTTATGCCATTTTCTGTTCCAGTTACTGAAACCTCAGCTGAAGTGAGCTTGCAGGAACTTCTTCACCTGACTGCTCAGAGCGTAATTAATCTTTGCAATTTAGAGAATGACAGTAATCGACTTAAACTGATGTGTAAATGGGGCTTCGACGGTAGCTTTCGTCACAGCCAATACAAACAAAAATTTACAGATGTTTTCAGAACTGATGGGCATCTGTTCTTGGTAGCATTAGTACCTTTGAAGTTGGTTAACTTAGACACTGGAGAAAACGCGTGGGTCAATGCAAGGCCATCATCGACACTTTACTGCAGGCCTATAAAATTTATGTTTCAAAAAGAAAATGCAGAACTAGTGCGCGAGGAGGAGAGGTTGATGACAGAGAAAATCAGTCAATTTCAAAACAGTCATTTCACAATGGAGAGCGGCCAAGAATGTCATATCAGCTACGAGCTCCTTTTTACAATGATAAATGCCAGTGTGAGCAACGTTTTATCTGATACAAATGCCGCTTCCAAATGTATGATTTGTGGTGCTACTCCAAAGGATACGAACACAAAGAAAGTGTTGACTAGCGTACCTCATGCAGAAAACTATCGCTTTGGTTTGTCCACTCTACATTGTTGGATTAGGTTTTTCGAATGGCTTTTGCATATAGCCTATACGTTACCCATCAAATCCTGGTAAGTAAAAGGTAATAAAAATAATGAAATCATAAAGATGAATAAGAAAAGATTTCAAGCTGACTTCATATCGAAAATGGGTTTCTTAGTGGACAAGCCAGGATATGGCTCGACTAATGATGGTAACACTGCAAGAAGATTCCATTATATATAAGTTTTCCACTATTCGAAAACTGTTGTCAAGCGGTTTTACTATAGATGTGGAAAAACGTTGTTAGACGTAACGAGAGAGTTATAGATCAGTCTATATGGTTGGTACTACATACCCAGTAGTGTCCATAAGGTTCTTGTTCACGGGTGTGAAATAATCACTGCATTTTCTTTGCCAATTGGACAATTATCCGAAGATGCACTTGAAGCCAGACACAAGGAGGCAAGGAAAAACCGAACAAGGAAATCATATTGATAATGACTTCTGAACCACTGATATCAATCCAACTTAATTTCAGATTTAGCATTAATCTCTGACGAAGAATTATCCGAATCAGACTGATTTATTTAACTTAGGTTGGCAGAATTTGTTACCTAAGACAGCTTGATTATTTGTATGTTCATTTGATGCCTAATGAAATTAATTTCTTCATTATAACTTTTGCATTCATTTTTTAGGGTTTCATTAATTGAAATTCTCGCGTACTGCACCATTTACATGTTAAAAAAAATATTGCAATGGCATTCAGGAACGTTTATTAAAAATAAGAAAAATTATTTATGTAGGTATACGACGTACGTTTCGCTAAATCACTGTGGCTTCATCAAGTACAATTATTAGAAATGAACTTGTATTTGAAGGAGCTACAGTGATTTATAGAAACGTACGTCGAAAGTCGAAATAAATAATTTGTAAAATCCAACATAATTGTGTATTCATCCATTTAGTTATGGATACTCATCAAGTATTAGCCATATTTACCTTAAAGTTAGGGATGTTCAAAAGAGTGATGAGAGGTGGCGCCCCCTACAAATAGGAGTCATATAAACAATAAATTCGAATTTCGCGTCTTGAAAACCTTCAGATACCAATTTTAATATAAATAGCCACACCCATTTCAAAAATTATTTAGCAAAAAAAAAGGAAATAAAATTTCAACACCCTGTATTGCAGAAATGAAGTATTTCTAGAACTTTTTTCTTCTTTTTAAAACAGGAAAACTCATTTATTTATTTTTGCAATGGTAATAAAACACGAATGAAGATGTTCACTAGATTTTGATTCCAGTATGGTTTAAACTACTCACTCTGTATACTGATTTGAACAAAAATTACGTGTTATCTCATGCGCCCAACTTATAACAACTAATATGTATCAAAAAATAGTTTTTCTATCGTATCTAAACGAACTTATGATTTTTGTCCCATTTCCCATATACTTCAATGCACTGTGCGTCGCCACTGAATTTTTTTAGTAAGCTTGATGAACTATTGCTACTAAACGCATTATTTAAAATGCAACCAAATTAGAGTTTATGTATTCTTTAAAAAATATTTTAAAAAACAATCACTTTTTTAATTTTTAATTTGACTGTATCTTGTTTTTTTATTAATTATTTTTATTATTTATAGAATCATTTAAAATTGTATTTGTTTAACGAAATAATTACTAGTGTGATATTGTTTTGTTTACTTCAATAAATTTTTTTTTTATTATTTAAAATGCAACCAAAATTGTGTTTTTTGTATTATTTAAAATATATTTTTTTAATTTTAAATTAAAAAAAATTTTTTTAATTTTTAGTTTGACTAAAACTTGATTCTTTATTATTCTTTATAGAATCATTTAAAATTTTATTTTGTTAGTATTTTGATTACCATTGTGACTTTGATTTGTTTGTTCATGTAAAAAGTTTCTCGATATATTTAAAATCCAACCCAAATGATATTTTTTTTATTCTTGAAAACATATTTAAAAAAACAGTCAGTTTTTTAATTTGACTACCTTTTTTTTATTACTTACTGAATAATTTAAATTTTTATTTGTTTACCCGAATAATTCTTATTGTGATATTACTTTGTTTATTCCATTAAAAATGATATTCTTTTTGTTTTCTTGCATTAGTTAAAATCGTGTTTTTTGTATTCTTTAAAAAATATTTTAAAATAACGGTCAGTTTTTTAATTTTTAATTTGACTATATTTTGTTTTTATTATCGTTACTTTTCATTATTTATAGAAATATTTAAAATTTTATTTGATTAGTGTTTTGATTACCATTGTGACGTTGGTTTGTTTATTCCTGTAAGAAGTTTATATTTTTTAGATTTTTCTTGATCTAAAATGCAACACCAATGATACTTTTTTATTTTTCTTAAATACTTGAAAAAACAATCAGTTTTTCAATATTTAATTTGATTATATATAGTTTTTATATTGTTTATTTTTATTACCTATAAAACAATTTGAAATTGTATTTGTTTAGCAAAATTACTATTGTGATATTGTTTTGTTTATTCCAATAGAAATTTTTTTTCTTGCATTATTTAAAATGTACCAAAATGATGTTTTTTGTATTCTTTAAAAAATATTTTAAAGAATGTTTTTTTTTTAATTTTAAATGTTTAATTTTTTTTCAATTTTTACTTTGACTAAAATTGTTTCTTGATTTATAGAATCATTTTAAATTTTCATTGATTAGTGTTTTTTTATTACCATTCTGACGTTAGTTTGTTTATTCTTGTAAAAAGTTTATATTTTTTAGTTTTTTCTTGAATTATTCAAATAGCAACATAAATAGTGTTTTTTTGTATCCTTTAAATAATATTTTAAAAAACAATAATCAGTTTTTCAATTTTAATTTTGACTATTTTGTTTATTCCAATTTCTTTTATTATTTAAAATGCAACCAAAATTGTGTTTTTGTATTCTTTAAAAATTATTCAAAGAATGTTAAACAGTTTTGTAATAATAAATATTTAGGTTTTTTTTCATTTTTATTTGTTTAGTAATTTGATTACTATTGTGATGATTTGTTTATTCTAGTAAAACTTTTATAGTTTTTTTTCTTGAATTATTTAAAATGCAACCCAAATGATTTTTTTGTAATCTTTATGCATTACTATTGTTAGATTGGTTTGTTTACTCCAGTAAAATTTATATTAATTTTTTTTTAATGCAACTAAAATGTTGTTTTTTGTATTTTTGAAAAAACTATTTTAAAACACAGTCGGCAGTTTTTCAATTTTAATTATTTAGATTTGTTTTTTTTTTTTAATTTTTAGTTTGACTATATCTTGTTTTTTATCGTTTGTTTATTATTGTTTATAGAGTTATTTAAAATTTTATTTGTTTACTAAATTAATCACCACTGTGACATTGGTTTGTTTATTCGAGTAGTAATTATATTTGTTTTTATAGTTTCTTGAATTATTTAAAATGTAACCAAAATAATGTTTTTTCTACTATTTTTATTTTTAATTTAATTTTGCAATAACACAAAAATGATTAAAATTCATACTTAGACTAATATTTTATCCAAAAAAATCTAAAAGAATTTCATCCATTCGTTCTGCAAAAAAAAGTTTAATTTGCAATGGTAAAAAATCTTTTAAACGCTATTAATCACATAACCAAAAAATTAGTTTCTTTATCTTCTTGTATATTTTATTTTTGTAACTGTAATTTCTAAACTACATTGCTTTTCTGTTATTACAAATTATTCGATTTTTTTTAAACCCGAATTTACTAACGGTTAAGAAAAATCGATCAATCAAAAATCCGTCAATCTATTAATATCTTTCAAACTTAATTTTTTTTATCTTTTCTTTTTGTTAAACGGAAACGAATTTATTTTTAGTTACGCATTTTCGAGCTGATTGATGATAGCGATTACGTCTTCAGTTCTACGTCACGCTGTGCGCTACTGGTTTTTGAAACTATTAATATTAAATGCATAAGTGAATACAGTAACCTCTACATGTCTATACTGTAATAAAAATTCGCTTCTAATTTTACATAATTTAAAAGAAAAAACAAACACAATGTTGTTAATTAGTTTGTTTATTCCTTTACGGGTAGAAACCGGCTTAACTAATTGGGTGTTTGTCAATTTTTTTTGAGCTCGTTTAATTAATAATTTCAATAGTCAATTTCTGATCTAATTTAAACAGATAAATGTTCTTTTAATGTGTTAGTAAGAACTGGTTTTTTGTGTAACTTTCAAAAAGTAATAGATTTTGTATATAAAACCATAAAACTTATACTTTTTACCCAGGTGGTGGGTGTCCCCGAGACATCTGTTAGTATGTGAAAGCTTTTTATTTAGAAGTAAAAAAAACAAGATCTAGTTATAAAATTAGGTTTTTTAAGCATCTAACTTAAGAACATACATCCTGCATTAGTGGTGTTTTCTCTTCTTCTCTACATTTCTTACATTCAGAATTATTTTGCACTCTGTCAGAGCCGTATGCAAAAGTATTAGGCATCTATATACTTGGCCACTGTCTCAACAATTAGTGTTCAGATAAGCGTTTTATGGTATTACTACCACATCGACCGCGTTTTATTTTGACAGAAATAAATCAAAAAGAAATGTTTGCGATATGTAGATATGCTTTAAGACACTGTTCCTTTAAATTTGCTATTTTACGTTTAGAGTATTAGTGTGTTGTCAGTGCTTGCAGTGTTACCATATTTCTAAAAACTAAACGCCCAAAAGTTGAGATTCTACATAAACAAGTAAAAATAGTCACAGATGTGCAGTGAAATTTGTACAAAATCGGTTTAAGGAGACTGGTGCACATAAAAACAGACCATGAACAGTTAGAAGAAAAATTACTACAGTTTGTGAAGACCGGTTGTTAGTTAAGCAGCACCGCATAATTTAAATCAGTGAGGGTGTATACTGTGAAAGGAAAGCTTATTAAAACTGGATTAAAAAGTTGCAAGGAAGAAGCCGTGGCTGTCAGAGCAGAATAAGAAAAATCGGTTGATGTTGGCTCAAAAATATAGAGATTTAGACAATGGAACATTGGTCCAATGTACTGTGGTTAGACGAACTGTATTGTTATTTACTTTATGTATTTAGAATATGTGGTGCCTATTATTAAACACGGTGAATGGTTAATCATGATCTGGGGTTGCATAGCTGCCGATGGGATAGACAAAATAGTGTTGTGTGAAAAGCAAATGAACAGCGTGAAATACATTGCCGTTTTGAAACATTTCTAACACCGTCAATAACGCAAATTTTATGATTATACAAACACCGATGGCGTAAAAACCCACCAAGAGAACTCCACTTGCCACAAATCAGCGCACACCACGACGTGGATGGCTTAGACGCCACAATTACCAAATCTTAATCCGTTTTAACAACATTTTAAATAAAAACGCCTAAAGACACTCTATAAGTAATAAGCAATCCCTACTGGCTGCCTCAAAGCACGAGTGAAAATAAATATCCCAAGAAGACTGTTGCTGTTCATTATTGTTTTCAGCCGTTCATTGATAACAATGTTTGTTCTTTGCAAGTTCTTTAACGTTGTCATAGTTTATGGCATATCCTTCTTGTTAGTGTAAGTAATCTGCGATTGCCGATTAAAGGTTATATAAAAAGATTAGAGATACCGAATGGCGAAATTGTTACATAAGTGGAATACGCTATCAGAACTATACCTGTAAAGGAAGCAGAGGAAATTAAAAATGAAACTTGCTGTATCTTACGAAGATCTAAACCACCAGCAAAGAACATCATTTAATTAAGAAAAGTGTTTTATACCTCCTAATGCGTAGTTCAACTGAGATTGGTAAACCCTTTATGTTAGGAGTGGCTATAAAAACTACTTGAAGAGTTTTCTTATGGCGACGTTTCGTGGAACGGTTGTGTCCACTTCTTCAGGCCAACTGAATTTATTAAAAAGAAAAGATAACAACATAAGTAAAAACGACAGTTACAATCCGGTGAGAGCTACAAACTATTATTCTACTTATTATAAATGCTATTTTTTTATAAATATAGATGATTACTTACGGAAAACAAATAAAAAGTAGACTGGTCCGCAAACAACATCATAAATGTAAAATTAATAAATAACAAAAAACAATTAATATAAATTACACGAAACCTGTACAAACTAAATCACTAACACGACCATTAATTGTTTGTTTAAATTAAATTAAAAAAATAGCATTTATAATAAGTAGAATAATAGTTTGTAGCTCTCACCGGATTGTAACTGTCGTTTTTACTTATGTTGTTATCTTTTCTTTTTAATAAATTCAGTTGGCCTGAAGAAGTGGACACAACCGTTCCACGAAACGTCGCCATAAGAAAACTCTTCAAGTAGTTTTTATAGCCACTCCTAACATAAAGGGTTTACCAATCTCAGTTGAACATCATTTAAATGCAACGGATGGCATTAAAGAAATACGAAAGAATCACAACATTTTAGATTTAAATTCAGAATACTACACCAAGCTGAGCAGAGATCCAACAATAAAAATGAACGCGAATCTAGAGAACTATCAAATATGCATCTATACCAAAAGAAAACCAAAGACATTTGCTACCGTTGGAGACAATTTCACTTCGGTTATACGGATTACCGTAGATTCATAAACAGAGGAATCCGCTTAGACCGATTGTTAGTACTGGCGGATGATCTACTTACAAACTTGCAAAATATCTGGCTAAACCTGCAACAATATGTCGGATCGACTAACGGCTACGTAATGAATTCCGTACATTTTGTAGAACTACTACAGCAACACCAAATGACAAACAAAGACATTCTAGTAAGTTGTCATGTCGTTCCATTTTTTACCAACCCATTAGTAGAAGAATCATTGCGACGTACCAGAGAAAAATTAGTGTCGAAAGTATTAAGCGATGATTAAAAATCGACTTAACTAGGTTATGTTGAAGTACAACGTACTTCTTGTGGAGCAACGAATATTACAAGCAGAAGAGTAGCGCTGCTTTGGGTTCTCAGTTATCGTCAGTAATATTTTCATAAATACCTTTAAAGAAGGGGTCGTACAAATGAGTGACAAAAAACTCACGTACTGGTACTGCTATGTGGATGATACCTTTATAACATGGCCATATGGAATGGGACCTCTGCAACAATTCCTAAACCACACAAGCGGACAATATCCACACATCGGTTTTACGATGGAAGTTGAAAAAGATGGATGCTTACCTTTTCTGGCTTGTACTAGTACAATTCACGCACAACAGGCTATGTCACATCGAATACAGAAAAAAAAATGATACAGACAGATATCTACGTGCTACATCACACCACCCACAACAACAAATTACTTATCACGACACTTCTACAACGAGCAGAGAGGAAAATCGACTAGCAGAGATTGTACGAATAACTGACGCTCTGACAAGGAATGGATATAAATTGTTATGTTAAAAAACCTTGAAATGGTTTTTCCTGCTGTGTGAATTTTGTCTAGGCGTAAATGTCATTTACGAGTTGGAAGTTATTATCTACATTTTAGGTATCGTGGACCATCCACGCTATTAATCGGTAAATCAATTTCGATTTTGATGTGTTGGCATGTGAAAGATTTTCTGGGTTCTATTGTTACGGCGCGATTTAATTTTTTTTTGTATTATCGCAGCAAGTTGTTACCTCCACGTGTCTGCCATTTCGGAAATTGTTAAATATTTCCCAAGTATTTCTTCTTTTCGATCGAGAATTTGAACGTGTATGGATGCCAGAAACAAACACCTAAGTTTTAACGGCTAATTTGGAGTCAAACTTTGTGGAATATTTGTGGGATGGACAATTAATCCCTAAGACTCGGTGGCACATCTAAATTTTTTTCACTGAAAAAGTCATTTCGTAGCTTGGCCTATTATGTACAATACAACACTCATCGCATGAACTGTTAGCAACTTACTTGTATCTAATACCATCATATATCTATTTGTTACACTTTCAGCAACTTTAGGGGGATGTTTTGGACATGCCATTAGTTCATCGCATGTCAGGAAAACCGCAAATAACTTTTTTCGATTATTTTTTAATTCGTGTTGGTGTCGAACGTAGATACGAACTATTTATACATGTTGTCACGATTAATTTCTGCGTCTAGGTTTGCATTGATTTGATTAATCTGTTTTGTTTATTTTATGAAATTATATTCACTAATTCTTAATATTAATAACTCATGTACCTACGTGTTGCCTAATTTAAGAATCTGCTAATACTAGTATTAATTTTTTTAAACAATTAGTTATTGTATACTTCGGTTTCTGATTGTTCTTTCTAATATTTTTTTTATGTTGCCCTTCAATAAATATACTGATTATTATATTTGTTTACCTTAAATGTTTGTCAGGTGAAAACAGGCACCTATTTCTCTACGTTCTGGAATTTTTTAACTAAGTTATAATTGACCTATTGAAGGCTAGACTAAATCATATTAGTTACCCACACAATTAATCAAAATTCAGAGCTGCCGTTGCTTTCTTTGTAGTGATTAAGTTATCGGCGAGTGATCGAGCTTCAGCCTACGCAAGGTTTACGTTGTACCGTAATAAAATCTAAAGTAATCAGAACAACAAATACTACAAAAAAACGAACCACAATCAGTACTAGCTGGATTCGTTCATTTACCGTACGTTGTCGAAGTGGACAGGAGAAACATCAAAGTAAGATACAACTCAGTCAAAAAGATCGAACAACTTGTATCTGCAAATAATAACCAAATACTGGAACTACGAATCAAGGGAATCTACGAAATTCAGGGTAGTTGTGGAAAGTCATATGTAGAACAAACTGGACAAGGTATATAGTGCAGAATAAAAAACATCAAAGAGACACACAACAAAGATACATTGAGAAATCAATAATCACAGAACACTTACATCAACAACGAATTGATACTATTAGCTAAGACAACGTTGAAATATTTGCAAAGAACAAAGATTATATGATGATGAGCAGAAAAACGTTAAGTTTTTACAAGACAACAATCGAAAAACATTACTTCAAGAGTTTAAACTTTTTTTCGCTAATAGATCTAATAGATCCATTGTAGGGTAATTCTTTTGTGCATTGGCTAAATAGACTAGCAAGTACATAGTCTTTAATTGTTTTAGAACGTACTGTTACTAAGTCAAAAGTTTTTAGAGTTTGCATAATTTGTAAAAATCCTGTAGGCAGAACTTTTCTGCGCGATTTTCTAAAGACAATGGCATAGCAAAACACCAATTATTGTATTATATTTGTGTGAATCTCAATTCTGTGTACTGTGCATATCACGAGACAAATCTTTTACACATTACGTGAATTATATGCTTCTGAGCTATCAGTAACGATTTGAATCTTTTTGTTTTGATAGGATTTTTTAATTATTTCTTGAGCACAAGCAGATATTGCTATAACTTCTGCATGAAATACGTTTGTTCGACAGTTCAGGTTTACGCTAAAGTTGCTCTCTGATCTACTGCTAGCGATGTACTGTGCAGTTTTGGAACTATCTGTATACAAGATGATTGTTTTTTTTATTGTTGTCTATTTGTCTCATTTTTTTTATCTGTATAACTACACGATAAGGTTTGTAGGAGTGAATAGTAGAACCGGTTGTACGTTGCTGTCAAAGCTTTTGATTCTACTACTAAATGTAGAGGTAGAAAGTCTAAGTAAAATTTTCATATTGTGCAGTGAGCATCGTTCATATTTTTCTTGTGATTCCTAGACACGAAAATCTATGTTTGCTCAGTCTTGTTATGGATACTATTTTTTTTGGATTTCATCTTATGAGCCTTGTTGCGCTTAGAATTGGGTATAAGTTTCCCTCTTATACTTCCAGTTCTCTCTATTTTGAGTATCTACTATTTATTTCAGTTCTGTGACCTTTTTGATGTCGTTGTACCATCGTGCAATTAGTCTTCTTCTTTCTCGTTTTTTCCCATGGTCTACATTTAATGATTTTGTTATTCCACTTGTTGTTTGTTGTTCTAGCAACACGTCCAGCATATTTCTATTTTAAGCTCGTTATTGTTTGTATATTATATCGGTGAAATTTGTTTTTTTGTCTGATCTACTCATTTCTCTTTTTGTCTCTTAGTGCTATTCTCAGACTGGTAGTGTTTTCTTATCTTTTAGTATATATCTTAGCTTTCCAAATGCCGCCTAGTCTAATATTCGCCGTTTTTCGATTTCTACGTCGTTATTTTTCAGTCTACTATGATCTTTTGTCTCAGATACACATATTCGTCGACATTTTCTATTTGTATTCCATTAATTGTTATTTCTATCTGCTGAGGACTCATTATGTTTGTTTTGTTTAGATTTATTTTCAATCCAACCTTAGCTGATTCTTTTTCTAGGATTATAAGCATTTTTTTTCGATCTTCTTTAATCTCGGCGGTCAGGACGATGTCGTATGCGAATGTCATGTCATGTGAAAGACTTTCACTATTAATTTTTTTTAAATGCCTTTTAGCGATAGGGTATAAAATTTGGGCGATATTGTATCGTCCTGTCTTATAACTCTTTTCATATGTATTTGTTGTGTAGCCTTATTGTCGATTTTACTGTTTATATATATTTTCAGTATTTTTTTATAGTGGTGGACTATACGTCCGTTGTCTACTTCATCAAATATTGCCCAGTGTTTTACTCAGTCGAAGGCCTTCTCGTAGTACACAAAGGCTATTTATAGTGGAAGGTTGTATTCTATTGTTTTCACTATGAGAACATTTATCGTCAATAAGTGGCCTGATGTGCTATAGTTTTTTCTAAATGCTGCTTGAGCTACCGGTTGGTATTAGTCTAGCTTTTGTTTCTATTTGCTATTATTCGTATAAATCTACTTGTGACAATAAGTTTATCGGTCGGTAGTTTTTTCTAATATACCTTGTCTTCATTCTTAAATAGAGTTACTAGTATAGCATTTTTCAGCTTTTTCAGCTTTGGTATAACTATTCATTTTACTTCTTTGATCATATCAGCTAGGATATTGTTTTCTGCAGGTGTTTTGTTGTTTTTTAAGCTTCCCGTGGGATACGGAATTTCTTTCTAATTGATTTCTAGAATATCTTCTGGATCCTACATTGACTAACCTCGAATCTGATGCTGTTCAGGGTAGTTTGTTAATTTTTGTATCGTATAGGTTTCCACAACATCTTTCAGTGATTCTTAATATTTTTATTCTGTTTCTATGCCATTTTTATTTTTTAGTTCCAGAGTTTGTTGTTTTTCTTCTTTTTTTCTCATGCATTTTATAACTTTTTTTCTATTACATGTTCTGCCTTTCTATATTTTTTCGAGATCTTTACGGATGATTGTTTTTTCGTGTTTGTCTACATTGCTCTGCTGCATATTATGCTGTGCGATATAATAATTTTTGTTTTATTTTTTTTGCGTTTCCTCTGATATTTTGTTTTCGTGTTGTTTTTTTTTTACTATTTCTATTGAAGCTTTAGATAGGTCTGTTATAAGGTTTCATGGTGTTTTGTTAAGGTTTTCGTCTTCCTTTGATTGGTATCACTGTGTCTATAAAAATTTTGTTTGTTTTCCTTATATTTTTTCTTAATTTGTGTCTTTTAATGTTTGTTCGTAGTCTAATTACTCTGTGATCGCTGCCTGTGTTCAATGTATTTAGGGTTGTGACGTCTTTTTTTATGTCCTTGACTGATGGTACAATTAAGTCAAATACGTTTTTAGTGTTTCCGTCAGGTTTGATCTACGTCGATTTTATTTGGTGTTTTTTTTATTGAAAAACGTATTCATGACGTACATTTTTTGTTTTTCTAGCAAGTTTATAAGATTGCCTCTTCTTGAGTTCCGTACACTGAGCCTGTATTTTCTTATATATTCTTTGCTTTGTTCTTGCCATTGCTTTAATACGGAGTTGAAATCTTCTATGACTGTCTTCTTTAAATTTGTTTTCTTTTTTTGCTCTTTATATGTTCTCGTATAAAAGTTTTACTTCTTCGTCGTCATGCGTCAATTTATTATTTGTCTTATCTTTGATTTTAATGGAATTCTATCTAGAATTCCTTTCATGCATTCCACATAAGGCAGCAGTTTCTTGTTAATAAGAAAGCTTATTCCTCTTTGGCTTTCTTTGTCGTGCATGTAGAAAAAATGCATTTTTTTTATTTTAACATTTTCTAGATTGTATAGTTGTGCTTCACTTCTCATAATTATGCAGTTGTATGTCGCAATCATAAGTTTAGCTTGTTGCTTTGCAATTTTTTTGCCCTCTTCTACAGAATTATTAGGGCTGATTGACTTATTGTTAATACGAGATTCTGAGCTTTTAGACTTACCTGCCTGAGGTGTATTCTGTGTTATACAACTTGGCATGATTTTAGGGATTTGGCATCGGAACACTTGCTACTGCAAGTTGGCAAGTTGGCATTGATATGTGTAGTATAAGCTGTGGTAAGTATGATTTTGAAGAATTAAGATAATGTTGTTTAGGAGATTAGAGAGATAGAGACAAGGCTTGCGTCGCTTCCGTGCAGTAGACCTGTTGCTTATTCCCATTCTACCCGTTACTAATTACTCGACTAGATTTATGCTATACCATATATTGTAGATCCATATGTGACTGTAGGAAATATTACTTTAGAGTAATCTATTAATTTATAATTATTTCTGGTTTTAGTTCTTATGCATTTCTTATCAGATTTATACAGATCTAAAATGTCCGAATAGCTTTGTTGATTGTTTTCTTTAAAATGAGCGTTGAAAATTAATTTAGTATAAAAAGTGACTCCCAAATATTTACTTTCATTGCTTATTTGAAATACTTTCGTCAACAGTTTCTACAAGTGCTGAAGTTTTTTTCTACTTGTAAAGGTAAATGTCCATTGCTTTGTTTTTAATATACTTATGCATTCATTTTTTAATAGTTTTGAGTATAAAAGATGTCAAGTTAATTGGATGTAAACGTTTTGTCTGGTTCGATAATTTTCGTTTTCGTCCTAGGTATAAAACTACTACTCCACTAATAATTTGACACGTAACTTAGACCTATACTAGCTCCAAATAATGAACACAAAAGCAAAATCAAAAATTTAATCCTTTTTTGTATTATGATTGGTAATATCCCATCAAAATCTAGAGCTTCATATGGTGAAAAAAAATTTGCAGTTTAAATAATCCAGTTTTCAGTCCCGTTTTTTAAGTATATCAAAATTTATTACGTTTGCAGGTATTGGATGTACTTTCCCAAAAATGCGTTTTGTCAACAATTCTAGAGTGTCTTCTCCAGTTAAGGTGTAACCTCTTTGTGGTTTTTGCAATAACAATTTTACTAGTGAAATAATTTCGTGGTTACTTTATAATACTTATTTTTACACGATTAATTTGTCCGCAGGCTAAGGTCGACACACAATTATACACAAAAATAAACAAAGAAAAATCAAACAAAAAAAATAAATTAACTGCTATATTCTTTTTTTCTTTTTAAATGCCTGTTCATCCTCGAGAGAAAAAGAAAATAACAAAAAGAAGTTTTAAGTTTTTTAAAGTTAAGAACTATGCATCATGTAAATTTACAATTTTTCACAAATACGTTTTTGTAGCCTAAATAATTTCAAGCAAAGAAATCACAACAAATCAACCGAAAATGCTTTTTTAAAGAAAGTATTTGCAATAGGTTTTTTGAAACAATTGTTACCAATTAGGCTAAAGTTATTAGATACATTTCTTCTCTTGGTTATGTAGTTGTTTCTTCGAAGTTGTTACTCAAAGTTGTAACGATAAATTTTACTTTGCACTATAAATTTATTAAAAAAATAAAACTTTAAATTACAAAGAATTAAAATTAACTGCAGGTTCTAAATAAATGTTACAAAAAAAGTTTACCACACCGTTCAAGACGCATATTTTCTAATTTTGTTTATAGCTTTTACTGCAGCTTTTTCTTGCTTAAATCCTGAAATTTAAGATTAATAATAACAATAAAAATTTATGAGTTTATTTAAAAGCATCTATTTGTTTTAATCTTTTTCAGTTATGATTTGTTGCATAGACGTGGAATACATAAAACTTTCTAAACTTTGCTTGTATTGCAGTAGCTTAAACGAATTCTTATATTCTACAACTTTAATTCCTCTGCGACTTCTGTTTTCTGCATTATGTATGAAAGTTCCTTCATATCTTTCACTACATTTGCTCATATTGTGCCAAGTAACTCCTGTTTCTTGTTTCGTATTCTTAAATTAGAGTTATTGCTTCTGCAACGATGCTTGTAAAGTACAATTCGTCTTTAGTTAGTTCTGTTTACTGTGTGTTTATTGTTGTTGTATGTAACTAAAACGGCATCATTTAGTTAAGAATGTTACATATATAAAAATTATTTAATTATATTAATTTTAGACATTTAAAGTTTTTTTACTGATTCTGCGTTATTACTCTTGTTTTTTTTTTAGATCTAATCAAAGCCGCGTTTACTGTGTGTATATTTGGTACTTCCATTATTTGTTCAGTTAATGAAGTATCTTTTAGTTAACTTTTGAAAGATATTTTTATTTTAGTTTAAATTTTAGGAGCTTTAAATCTCACATAAATGTATTTCTATTTTTTCGTTTCCGTTTTTTTTGTCCTGAATTATTTTTAAAGTATAATAAGTTGTAATTTACCATCTTAAAAACTTTATAAACAAACGGTGTTGAATTTAATTCTCCCAAGATTCGTCCAATAATAAACTTTGAAGTTATTAACCATGCACGAATGATTGCTGTACCATCTTATTTTAGTTATTTTTAAATTTTTATCTGTTTGTCTGGCGTTTTTAGTTGTTGTTTAAGTCATAGACATTCCACATTCTAAGTTTAGAATTGTATGTACCTGTCGCAGACAACCAATTTGTTTTACTTGGCACTTTTTTTAGCTTCGGTTGACAGTCTTAAGTAAGATTATTTCTATTTGATACTAAACTATTTTTACAATTTAAATTTTTAACCTTTTGTTTTTAATTGTAAAATATCAAGATTTTTAGAAATTCTTTGTAGTAGAAAAAAAAATACAAACAAGCCAAAATCCGACCATCTTTCCGAAACTGAAACAATATCTTTTTGTGTGATCCATTCAATTGATAAAAGAATAAATTATACTTAGAGTCGACTTCCGTTGAAGTATCTTGTGTCAGTCTTCATGCTTTTACTAAAATTATAAAATGCAGTTACACAAAAAACCTAGCTTTATTTAGCTAGAAAGAAAATAAGTAAGATCGAGTTTCAAGTCGTAGATTGTGTTTTCAAAATTCTTGTGCCCTTTTAAAAACTTATAAATAAAGCATAGATTTTCCCAGTCTAATGAGATTTTTTTTATCGAATTTAAAAAATTCTGCAAAAAGGATCTTGTACTTCTTTTGTTAGGTTTTTTGTACTTTTTGTTGTATGTGAATCGGGTTAGAATTTTTTGCTGAAACGTTTTTGTTGAGAAGCGTTAGCAATTATAGTGTAAATGCTTTTATAAAAATGTTGTATGTTACTATTTTTATATGATCTAACCTCAGTTGACTATCAGGTTCTGCAAAGCAGTTTCAAATTTTCTACTGACAAAAACATCCTTAACCAATGTAGTTTCTATAAAACTAATATTCTTTAATAATTAAATGTGGATTATAATACAGACATTTAAATTGTTTTTTTTTACTAATATGTATGAGTAATTTCCTACAGAGCTCGCTGCTTGTTCAAATCACGGATAATGTTATCAGTCGGGTAATATTATTACTACATAAAAAACATCGTTTATAATTATAACAATTTTGGCTTATGTTATCAATTTTCTTGTCAGGTTAGTACATGAACAATAACCTATTTTGCATACATTTTTGTATCGGATGAATGTTGTTTTACACAAAATGGGAAGCTGAATTTTCACAATAAGGTACACCTGAGCAAGTGCAACCCATCATTTCAATAGTTACTTTGACCATCTAGTTCCATTAAATTCAAAAAAATTTGCCACGGTACTAACGAAGGATCTTAACAAGTTACTGTCAAAGGTTGAAAACGATATGTAAACATTTTTCGGTTATTTACACAAAAAACGTTCGCTAAATCAATGGTTTACATTTTCCAAGAATTTTTGGGTAAATCCAGTGTTTATTTTCTTTAAAATGCGCGCTAATATAACCGAGGCAAATGTAAACAAATCCGGAAAAATAGTAGTAGAAGAATATATTTTCAAAAAAAAAATTACATTTTTGTCAAACGCAACATCAAAAGCAAAGTAACCTTACAGAAGTAACGTTGGCAATGCTAATATCTTTTTAATCCCTTTTGGGGTTATAACTGAGAAGAGTGTAGTGTTGTCCCAATGAAATTGAGACGAAGTTCGTACTCTTCTTGAAAATTTTATCTTCTAACAAGGAGCTGCCACTGTTACTTGCTCGGCAGACCAGTAGCAAGACTTTTTGGTCGCAAATTTTACCAGTAACCAGTCTCCGATTTTAAGTGATTTGGCGGATTTCTAAAGATAAACTCAGTCTCTCTTCATACTTTGTTTGTTTTATCGTTTAAGTCTGCATCATCTTCAGAATCTATTAGCCTCATCTGTTTCAAAGTTTCTTCATCTGTGTCATCACTTTCCAATACCGGCATTCTTTTCACTTGGTTTACACCTTTCTTAATTCCTGTTTAACAAGCTCCAAGAGAAGATTTTTAAAACTCTTAAATTTCGGTGACGATTTGTGCTCAAAACTTATTGATGGTACTGTCTCGGGAAGTACTCAAATGATGAATCTCTTTGCTTTGAGGTTGAAAACGTATCTGGCTTAAGAAATTCTGTCATTGCAATGATTTTTGAAGTAGATAGAAGAGAAGTACAAATGTTACTACTGGAGTTACTTCTGTGACAACGTTCCAAATCATTGGCGTTATTTTTTACCAAATTACACTATCTGGCGTATGCTTCCGGTCCGAACTATTTAATTTTAGTGCATATTCTTATTAAAAGGAAAATACCCTTTTTTTTTAATTCTTTCATGATAAGTGCAACACTGGCGTTTGATTATATTTGAAACAGTATTTTGGAAAACTGTACTTTTGTTAACTTTTGTTTATAATTCTTTCCTTGCCATTGTATAACTTCTCTATCCCATGTCATTTTAAAATATTTAAAGCGCAAAAATCTATGGTTTGTAGCAAATTACTAGAATGAGCCGGTTTAATGATAACTACACTATGGGTTATTGCTTGTTCTACAGCCGAAATACTTAGGTGTGAGCTAAGGCCATCCTAAATTAACACTACCGGCCTTTCTGTACCAATATTTTTTTAAAAGTTTTTAAAATACTGCTCGAATATTCCTGTTTTGATTCAGTCGTTCTTCGTCCCAAAATACGTAGTTCCAAGATGTCCATCGTTTGGTAGTCAAGAGTTCTATAAAGTAGAAAGCGATAAGAGGAAAAAGATGCAATGGAAACACATAAAATACGCAAAGAAAATAATTATGACACAAAACTAATCAAATCATGTACTATGACAGATGGAACACTGTCAGACAAAACAACCCACAACCAAATAGATCACATTCTTTTAGAAAAAAATGAAAATACTTTGTACAAGATGTAAAACCTATAAGAGGGACGGACTGAGCATCTGATCATACGTTAGTAGAAGCTAAATCCAAAAGCCAACTATAAACTAAATTTAAAAAAAAAACTGTATGGGAGGAGCACTTTGCTGAAATGTATACGTAAATCACTAAACTGAATAAAAAAATAAAGGAAACGATAGACATATACGAAACGTTGAATATACTAATAGAAGAAATCTCAAAAAAGTAAATAAGAAACGCAACACTGTCTGAAGAATAATAAAGCAGACGGAATAGGCGGCATTCTTACAGAACAAATAAAGACCAACTTAAATAAATAAATTGTAAATAGAGGAAACGAACCTACCTTTGTCACAGATACAAGAAAGAAAACAATAGACAGTACGATCGGAACACTACATTTGGACAGTTAAATAAAAGAATGGCATGGGTCCCCTCAACTATCACTCTCCGACCATATAAACATAAAGTTTAAATTGAAATTGCCACAGGGAAAAATAAAAACGTACATAAATTCAAGAATCTTCAACTGGGATCTCTTTAGAGAGAGACTTAAGCAGGGACCGGACGAATGTTTGACAATACCTCGGTAGAAATAGAACGGATAAACGATAACATCAAGGAATTTATCATAAACGTATACGTAAATAGTTGCCCGTTAAAAGTAAGAAAAATCAGCCGAGATATTCTTTGGTGGAATCTGGAACTTTTCTTTCTAAGAGAACAAACTAGTAAGCTTTTTTAACCGTGCTAAAAAAAACTAGAAGATGGGAAGAATACAAAGCTTTTTGTCAAAAATATGCCTACGCTATTAAAAAATGGAAGAAAAATCTTGGGAAAATTTTTAGGAGATTGAAAAATTATCAAAATGTGCTGGACTCCAAACGGCTTTGCAGAAACATGACCAGGGTAAAGGGCCATTGCAAAAGCTACAGGAACGTAGATTTTATCCGGAGAGGATGCTTTCTAAAAAGTACATTCAGTCTGCAAACGAGTTCAAATTTGGCATACTTAAAAAACTTGGGTTATAGGAGGACTGAAATTTAGCTAATAACCTGGTAGACAAAAGTAAAAGCTGCCAAGTTTTTTTGCACTAGATAAAGCTTCAGGTTCTAATGTGATCTTACCAATTATGCTACAACAAGGGTTGGAATATTTGTTTTCAGCTCTGTATACATTATTTAGAGCTAATATAGCTCTAGGTTACGTGCCAAATGATTGGGAAAAAATAAAAATATTTTTTAAACATCTCAGGGCGAGAATTATACGCCTAAACAAACTTTTTTGTCCAATATGCTTACAAAACGGGTAAATTGTGTGAACTGAGCATACATAAGCTCGCACACAGAATTGAAAGTTCTTTAAACAAGTAAGCTTATAGAACTGGGAGCTTTCTTATATATAGAAAGTTGATTTGATGATACCTTTTTCCATTGGGAAGGCTGTCAAATGTCGAAAGTTTCTCGATCCGTAGAGTAATGGATCAACTCTCCGATAGCTAGCTTAAAAATTACAAGTTTGCTAGGCAGTGGAACAAGACATATAGTTACTGCTAAAGAATGCCCGCAAGAAAGGACGTTATCGTCTTTTGTGGAGTTTAGTAGTAGACAATCGTTTACAAGAATTTGATCTAAACGGAAAACATGCGTAAGTGACATGTGGCAAATTTGGGATAAGTTTCAAACCTTGTGCAAAAAAGACTAAGAATAATAGAAAAGTGGTGTACGGCAAAGGGACTAATAGTGAACCCTGCTAAGACAAGAACAGTAGTCTTTTCAAGAAGAAAGAAACTTCAAAATTTGAAGAAATTTTAATTTGATGGTAAATATTTGAGACTCGCTTTAGACACTAAATTAACCTTTAACGCTCGGTTAGAAAAAACAATCAACAAAAATTCTTGGATAATGTGGACCTGTAGACGACGAGAAAGTAGCATGCAGTCATATGGTATACAAATGATTCCAAAACTACACAAAACACTGAACCAGGAATTGCTGGCAAGAGATCAGAGAGCAATTTCAGCGTAAACCTGAACTGTCTAGCAATCGTATTTCAAGTAAAAATTATTGATCTGCTTGTGATTAGGAAATCCTATAAACATAAGAAGGTCCAAATCGTTACCAGCATCATTAAGCAGCATTAAGAGCTTTAGACTCAGTAACAATACGCTTTAGAGCAGTTTTAAATTGTATAAACGCGTTACTCTGTCTAGTTGAGCGCAACTGAAATAGTCTACAATGGACAAAATGACATCAAAGAGACGAAGAAAACGAAAAAGCAGATCTGTTAGCAAAAAAGAGTAGTGAAATTTGTCTTAAGAGGGCCTGAACCAACCCTATGCAGTGGCCTAGCATATAAGACTATCAGGGAGGAGATTAGAAACTTATTAGGCATTCTCGTGCAATTTGTTTTGCATTTTAATGCGCAAAGTTTTATTTCTAATATAGACAGCATTAGAGATTATGTAACCTCTAAATATTATAGGAATTTCAGAAACTTGACTACTTGCGTCGTTGCACAATAGCTTAGTAGCTATTTTAGGCTACTCTCTGGTGCGTAGTGATAAACTGGAAGGAGAGGAGGTGGTGTTGGCCTATATGTAAAATTCTACATTAAATATAAAGTTTTTCTATCTTTTACTAGTTCTATTATTGAAGACCTGATTATCGACCAAGATTTCAATGGATCGTCTATGTTGTTTGAAGTAGTCTATCGTCTTCTGCCATCTCACTTTGATATACTTGACTTTCGAGATGTTTCGCTTATTATGCTCCCGTCACATGACCATGTTCTGATTCTGGGTGACTAATATAAATATGCTATCTCCAACATCTACCTTTAACCAAGCTCACCTCGTTGCACTTTGCTTATATCTTAGGTTCTCTATTATTTCATCTAGGTTCACAAATTTTTTTCCTCGGTTTAATTTAAGAAAGAGAAATGCTAGAAACGGACTGTGCGAAGCTAGTCACCTAAAAAACATCTGTAACGAGATGTGGTACAATGCGCTGCTGAAAACCCATGGGATGCAGTATGTCAAGTAGAGGATCCTGATTTAATGGTAAACAGATTTACGGGAATGCTTTTTTTCTAACAAGCTAAATTTAATTTACTACATAATTTTGTTGCTAAATAATTGTTACAAAATGTACAATTGTTTTAAAAAACATTTTTTCTTGTAGTATTATAGTTTGCATATATAAACCAATTTGAATACAAAATTAGTGTAAAAATATTGAAACGTTCGAGAAATTATTCTCAAGGGCTTTCTCGAAGTTGTTATCCATTTTCCATAACGTTCACCGAAAGATATGGAACATTCGCGAACGTTTCGCTAAAATGTATAAATGCCGTGCTAACAAATCATAGGGGAGTTATTCCAACAATATGAAGACGGCAGTGTTAAGAAGATTATTTAAGTCTAAATAAATAAGTGATTAAGGCGTGTTCGAGATAAATCTACGAAGTATAACCTTATAGGTGACTTTAATGTAAACAATAAGTGTTAAACAAGTGTGCGAAGTTATCCGATATAAATTAGTGTGTTTTTATTAAATATCCTTAGACTTAATTAGTTCGGTTAGTTTAAACGTGTACATATTTTTAGTATAAATAAATTAGTTTTAATAAACGTTACAGTGGTATCAGGTGTCCGGTTTAAAACCCGTGGAAATCGTGTAAATATCATTAATTAATTTAATATCCATCCTGTAATAAAAACATTAATTGCGTAAATAAATAAAACTTTAGTTCGCGTATTTGTTTATAGCATTTAATCTTAGTTTTTCTATTTCGTTAAACCAGTGTCAGGTTTTATTAATTTGTAGTGTTATTAAAATTTTTTTTAAATTATTATTCGTGGTTAAATTTATGCCGGTGACGCGTTCACAAGCAGTTAAAATGGATTCAAATTCTCGAATCTGTGAATAGAAAATGGAGAAAAATTTGCAAAAAATAGAAGAAAGGTTTCACGAAAATTGTTAAAAAATGGAAGAAAATTCTAAAAGTTTAAAAGAAAAAATACGAGCGAGCATGGAAAATCAAATAAAGACTATTAAGGTACAAATACAAGTTAGTGTAGGAAATCAAATCAAAATTATTCAACAGGAAACTCAAACAGACATGTTAAATTTAAGAGAAGAAATATGCGAAGTTCTAGAAAACGGAAAACAATTATGAATGAGAAAATGGAAGCAATAAGACAAACTAGAAGACAAAATGAAATTACTTGAAGAAAGAATAAATCGAATTAATTTTCACGGCGAAGGAAGCGTCACGAGTGAAGATTTAATAATGAACCATAGGGAAGAAACTACTCACAAGTTTAAAGTTCTACCTCCAAATTTTGATGGTAAAGTTCCATGATCAACCTACTACAAGCAGTTTGAAGCCGTAGCTACAGCGAATGGTTGGAGCAACAAGCAGAAAGTGACGTCTTTAATAGTATCCTTACGCAGAGAAGCTCTTGGAATCATGCAAACTGTTCCTGACCACCTACAAGAAAATTACAAACTTTTAATTTCACCTTTAGAAATGAGATATGGAGATGGTCATGGAGATGCTCATCTTCAACAAGTGTATCAAGCTCAAGTTAAAAGTCGGATTAAAAAAGCTGTCAATAGTCTTCAAGAGTTTGAAGCTGACATCGCCAGATTAACACGGCTTGCGTATCTTACAGCACCAGATACCTTTTTGGATTAGTTGGCTATTCAAACCTTTGTTGACGGCCTCCGAGACAACAAAACGCAGCAGACTCTCCGGTTAGCTCGACCAAAGACATTGGATGACGTTTTAACCCATGCGGCGAAACAAGCGTCGCATCGGGGCAGCCATAAGCTCCGTTGTGCTGCAAAAAAACCCTTGCACACAGAAGAAAGCATTGAAGATATAGTGCGACGTGTATTTTGGGAACAAGTAGCTCGAGGAAGAGAAGTGACGTGCTGAAACTGCGGAGAAATGGGCCATGTACGACGACTTTGTACTAAGGCCAAAAGAAGAGCAGAAGAGCGTCCCGAAAACTAGAACAGGTCGACCGAATGGAGCGAAAGTCGACCTCAACAAGCCATGCCCCGGAGATTACCATTCAAATGGCATCGCCTAAGGAGCAATTACATAGCATTTATCTCGATGGCAAGATCAATAGAAAAATTGCTCAGTAACTGGTTGACACGGGAGCGACGAAGACTATCATTTGTCTTGACATGTTATTGGAAAATGAGAAGACATCACCAGTAACAGTACGACTTTGAACGGCGACAGGCGAAGAAATACCTACTCACGGACAAGTCAAAGTAACCATTGGTTTGGGAAATTGAGTACTCGACTATCAAGTACTAGTAGCCGAATCACAGAAGAAGTTATCCTGGGAATGAACGTGATAAAGAAGTATGGGTTCATTTGGATATGAAGAACGATGTCCTAAAGATTGACAATAAAAAAATTCCCTTTCATTCGTCAGCGTGCGAGTTTTATTAAGTGAAGACGTGACTCTGCCTGAGAGGACTGAAAGTGTGGTGAAGGCACGCCTAGATGGAAATCTCTGAGAAGGCTACATTCGGGCGATTGAACCAATGGAGGGCAATTTAGTTGAAAAGGGACTACTCGTTGGCAGAACTTTAGTACGAGGGAAAAACTTGATGCCAGTAAGGATCTTAAATGTCAACTCAGATCCTGTAACGTTGAAAAAGAAGACCGTGGTAGGCCAATGCACGCCAGTATCTCAAATTGTGAGATGCGTGAAGTCTAATAAAGATACGTCGCCGAAGAAGTGTCCACAACATCTATTGGACATTCTTACCACCAAATGCCAAAACCTCAGCAAAAACCAACCGGCTAAAGTTAAAGTGTTGATCCAAGAGTATCCAAATGTGTTTGCGCTGGAGAGTGGTTCCAAAGGAAAAACTAACGTGGTGAAACATAAAATTAATACCTGTGACGCTTAGTCGATACGACAACATCCACGCAAGCTTCATTTGGCGAAAAGAAAAGAAGCCGAACAAATAATTACGAATATGGAGAGAAAAGGCGTGATTAAACCTTCAAGTAGCCCATGACCATCCGTAGTGTTACTCGTATAGAAAAAGGATGGATCAACGAGGTTTTGCGTAGACTACAGACAGCTAAGCGACGTGACCAAAAAGGACAGCTACCTGTTACCCAAAATTGACGATACGTTAGACACCCTGTCAGGATCCCAGTGATTTTCACCATTGGATTTAAACAGTGGTTACTGGCAGGTAGAATTGGAACCCAAGGATCGTGAAAAAATAGCTTTTACGATCGGAACTGATTTGTGGAACGTCACGGTGATGCCCTTCGGCCTGTGTAACGCTCCTGCAACGTTCGAGCGTTTGATGGAGACCATCTTGCGCGGACTGTTTTGGAAGACGTGCTTGGTTTATCTAGACGACGTGATCGTGGTTGGATGGTCGTTTGAAGAACACTTGAACAATTTGAAAAAAGTGTTCTAGCGTGGGGCAACCTCAAACTGAGCTTAAATAAGTGTATTTAAGAATGAAGTACAAAACCTTGGCCACGTCGTATCTAGAGATGGAGTAAAGGCTGACCGAGACAAAATCCGAGCAGTGCAAGCATGGCTAAGACCAATCGAAAAACATCAGGTCCGAAGTTTCTTTGAGTTGTGCACCTATTATAGCCGATTTGTACCCGGATTTGCCAATATTGTAAACTTTTGACGAAATTGACGGAAGAAAGAGCAGAATTTAGATGGAATAAAGACTGCGAAAATTTTTTCCATCAACTAAAACAGGCCCTAGTCATTTTACCGATTTTGAGTTATCCAAGAGAACATAAAAAATTTGTTTTGGATACCGACGCTAGCAATCTAGCCATAGGTGCGGTCCTTTCGCAGGTTCAAGATGGACAAGAAACAGTTATCGCATGTTTTAGCAAAGTTTTATCTAGGCCAGAAAGGAATTATTGCGTGACTAGGAGGGAGCTGTTAGTCGTCAAGTCCTTCGAACATTTCTACAAATATTTGTATGGACGAAAATTTTTATCGAGAGCAGACCACGCCGCTTTAAAATGGCTACTGCAGTTCCGTAACTCAGAAAGACAAGTGGCAAGATAGAGACTGCGAAAATATGACTATAACACAGAACACCGTGCCGGAAACAGTCATCGGAACGCTTGTCTAGAAGACCATGTCCAGCAGACTGCAGCCACTGTTCGTGACTTGAAGAAAAAGACGAATGCTTCCGGAGAACTGCTATGGTTGATGACGAGTGGGAACCGGAGCAGTTGCTACTAAAACAGCCGACGACCAACCTGGGAAGAATTAGGCAGAAACATCAAAGCGTACTCGGCGCAGTGGGACTTTTTGATAGTAGAAGACGGTCTTCTTAAATGATCCCTAGAAAGTGTCGAGAGCACGGGAAACAGATTACAGTTACTAGTGTCAAAGAGCCGGGTGTCAGAGGTCTCTACGATGGTACATAAGGACGACACTTTGGCATTAAAATGACACATTGGGGAAAGTTGGAAAACGATTCTACTGGGTGAACTGCAAAGAGGACGTCAAAAAATGGTGCCGTAAGTGCACGTTATACGCATCAGGAAATGGTCCAGCGAGAAACCGCAAAGCACCGATGAAGCAATACAAGGTAAAAAGTCCTTTGGAAAGAGTAGCGGTTGACACCGCAAGACCGATCGCAGAATTTAATTCGGGAAATAAACACATTCTAGTAGCGATTGATTATTTTACGAAATGGACGGAGGCTTAAGCCATACCCAATCAAAAAGCAGCTACAGTTGCAGACGTATTAGTAAAAGAGTTTTTCTGTCGGTTTGGAGTTCCGTTAGAATTCTACTCCTATCAAGGCCGCAACTTTGAGTCTGGGCTGTTTCAATAAGTTTGCCGAGTGTTGGAAATTAAGAAAACTAGGACGACGCCTCTCCATCCTCAATCTGATGGCATGGTTGAGCGGATAAATCGAACAATGGGAAAATACTTAGACAAAGTCTGAACACCAAAGAGACTTTGATCAGTACTTGCACCTTTTTCTAATGGCATACCGATCATCCGTTCACAAAAGCACAGGCCAAACACCATTCTGTGTGATGCTTGGACGCGAAATACGACTGCCATGCGACTTCCAATTTGGACGAAGACCGGAAGAAAAAGTTGCTGGAGACGACTACGTTACCAAGCTCACCAAGAGGCTAGACGAAGTACATGAAGAGGTCCGTAAAAAAACACAAATTGCCAGCAACATGATGAAGACTAGATATGACGTCAAGGCACAAAATGGTGGGTTTTTATCTGACAACATGGTGTGGTTGTATAATCCCCAAAGAAGACGTGGTTTGTCGCCGAAGCTGCAAAGGCAATGGGAGGGCCCCTATGAGGTCGTGCAGCGTATTAATGACGTCATATATCGCATCCGAAAACCACCCAGAAGTGATCCACGTCGATCTAGCCCCGTTTGTTGGCGATAACCACAATACACAAGTTCAGGCCCAAACCAGAGTAATAAGCAGCAAAACTAGGAATCAAATCAAAGGAATGAAGTTCGAGAAGTTTATGAGCTTATACGGAAGTTCTGAAAAAGCTAGGTTCGGAGTTACCACCGAGGAACAACAAGATCTGTTCCAAACACAAAAAGATTACGCTATTGCACATTCGGTGAGCGAGGATCTTGACATGTTCAGAGAGGTTGCAGTCGTATTTAAAAAGAAGTTTTAAGACTACGCGGTAACAGATGCTTTGTTTTCTATCTGATCACCAAGAAATACTAACGTAACAAGCCATTATACGAAAATCTCTGGCCAACACTATGGAATTTCAAGAGAGAAATGGAGTTCCACCATGTTAAAAAACTGGAAGTATCCAAGCTTGGTTATGGCTTAGATTAACTGAATTGGAGGACAGTTCAAAACATGTTGGAGGTTGTCTTCCGAGGCGTTCAAGTGTTGGTTTGTAGCTACCAACCATGAAGAATATCGGGTTAGGAAAAGTCCATAAAGTGTTACTTTTATGGTCAAGGAAGTTGCAAAAATGGAGGAAGTTGCCGTTATCGCCACAATCCTTTCTACCGGTGTCGCATTCAGTCTCCTGTTCTGAGACAGAACAGTCCTAAGAAGGGGGCAGTGAAACGTTCGAGAAATTATTTTCAATAGCTTTCTCGAAGTTGTTATCTGTTTTCCAGAACGTTCACCGAAGGATGTGGAATTTTCGCGAACGTTTCGCTAAAATGTATAAATGAGGTGCAAACAAATCATAGGGATTATTCAAGTCTAAATAAATAAGTGATTAACGCGTGTCGAGATAAATCTACGAAGTAAAACTTTATACGTGACTTTAATGTAAACAATAAGTGTGTGAAGTTTTCCGCAGATTTTATCTTTCAAGTGATAGTGCGATATAAATTAGTGTTTCTATTAAATATCTTTAAATTTAATTAGTTCGCTTAGTTTAAACGTGTACATATTTTTAGTATAAATAAATTAGTTTTAATAAACGTTACAATATTTATTACAATTTGTGTATATTGTGACACTTTTTGAAAACTATACTAGAATTTTGTGTGATGAAACTTGAGAAAAAGAAAACCGAAATATTGTGTATATTTTTACATTAA
The DNA here is from genome assembly GCA_035610365.1 of Aquatica leii. Lineage (NCBI taxonomy): Eukaryota > Metazoa > Arthropoda > Insecta > Coleoptera > Lampyridae > Aquatica > Aquatica leii. The sequence continues at coordinate 7,432,303 of CM069436.1, read as the reverse complement.
TTTGTACTAATCATCTACATACTGTTGTATCATTATTTTAGCAACAATTAATATTAGATATTATTACATTTTGCAGTTATTTTGTATGAATTTGACTTACAAGTTCGTGCTGTCTTCATTTTTACTATAATTTGTGCAAAATATTTATACAATTATAGTAATTTATGCGACATTTTTTTGCTTGTAGTAAAAATTATGTAAACATATCTTAAACGCGTATTAATACTGTAAAATATGTGTTAAAACGTAAATTTTTAAGAAAAAATATTTCAGAATCTCTTTAATCTAAATCAAGATTTTAGTCTTTGATTTTGCGGGGGCCTTGCTTTTATTTACTTACGTATTTACTACGAATATGTATGTTATTTCTTATACATTCACTACTACTAAATATAATTTTAAACATAAAAATAAATTAACGAATCATTATTTTGAGGTAAATATCTCAAAGTCAGACACATTTAGTTAGTATTAAAATAGTGAAATCTAAATGATACCAACGAGTGTAATAAATATGTCATCAAAAGTTGATGGTGTCTAGTACTTGAAACCGTTGAAGATGAATCGACAAAACCCAAATATTTCTTGATATAAATAAATAAATACACACATGCTTTTCTTCCTTATGCCAATAGTGTCAATTTTCAGTAGATTCTTACATATTACGTAAGAAACAACGTATAAAATAATAATAAAAAACTCAAGACTTTACCGTAAGCAAAGCAACAAATTAATCTAATAGAGATATTTTATCGGGACAAATTTTTTTTTTATGTAACTGCATCTAAATCACGATATTTTTATGTTAACACCGGTAATAAAACACGACTCAAATACATTGTTGCTCAACCCATGACCCAAAGCATCCTTGATTTTTAACAAGGATTTGAAGGCACTTAATTTTCGTTATAACGATTTCTCTACAAAAATTACGTGCTCGGTTAATTGGAATGAGCATTAGCATTTAAATAAAAGTAACGTACACCAGCCAATATTCCAAGATCAATGTGTACCAACTTAACGTACTTAAAACTCCTTCTAGGATGCTTAAATTATAACTGTACACTCATATTCAGTAGTTAAAAATAATGACTTAAATCTTTTTTTTTTTTAAACATAGAAGTACTTCCGGTCGGTGCGTTTGAAAATCAGTGGGGCGTAGGGAGCAGTTCCAAAAATTACCACCGCAATAAATTACACGTTATGCATTTATAAATCAAAAAATCGGTTTTGAAATAATGAATTATTAAGATACGAAGGCGTTGCAACATCATGTTTAATTCTATTATATTTTAATCACGAATTTATTGCTTTACGATTGTGATCATCAAATATTTACTCTTTTATACTGTAATAGGTGATTAAAACTTGTGCGATCAATGTTAAGAACAAAATAATTAATGTAAGCGAATATAATTATTAATATTATTAATCTGTACACTACCATCAATAAATACGGATTTTTCTTGCTGGCTAATTGATTGTAAGGCTAATGAACTAACTTAACATATCTTTTATTGATGCAAATGAGCTAATTACAAATAATACGCATTTATCATCATTTACGATTGCTCTTTGGTTATTGTAGCGGAAGTATTACGTTATGTTGTTTTATTATTATTAAACTGTGTACTTTCGCACCGAATTGAAGTTGTAATTGTAAATCACGATTGTAGTCTCTTTGTTTGCTGACTCAAATTCAATTATTAATTTAACCGCAACAATAACGATCAATAATTCATCTAAGATGCCATGCAAAAGCAACAACCCCTAAATACAAAGCGTCATCAACACAATATACGACACATAAATACAACCAACAATTTCCTTCAATTACATCTTGGAATGTGGTTTTCTTATTAAAGCCACCAAGATTTTTTCTATAAAAAACCATTTGGTTGACAGTAATATGAAATGCGATTTGTCGCGGGATAATCTCGATACCAATTTTTACTTTCACTTTTTACCGGGGGTCACAAGAAAAATTTTATCTAATCCTTTTTAATTAAACACATGACGTCCGATTAATAACATTAATATTTTAGCGCCTCAATACGCGTGAAAAATTTAAATTAATCACCATAGGGGGGGACCACGCCATTCGAAAAAAAAAACGACACAATAAGACAATCATCTCATAAGGAAATCACTCAAAAGTCATTTACCGTATGAATATGTATGCAAAAAAAAAGAATTTAAAATATCTTGTAAGTTGGCCAAGACTAAAGTTCTGTTAGTTGCGTCATTATAAATAGACGAGGTACTTAGTGTAACCTACTTGGCCCTATATGGCTTTAAGGTATAACAAGAGGTACCATAGCCATCCGGAAGAGAATTGCAGGACAAATTGATTTTGCGGTCCTGTGCACTAGAGATGAGGTCATTAGCTTCATGACCGTAGGTTCGAGAGGTCAGGGGCAGTAGAATGCGGCGCCACGTTGCACCAGGACCAGCATCTTCATCAGCGCGAAGAATTTACTTTTGTAATGACGATTCGCATATAAACCAAAAAAAATCAGTTATTAAATTTTATTTTAAAAAAGACACAACTTTCACACGTTCTTTATGACGTTTATAAATTAAACGACGAAAAAAATATGAATGCGTAGAGACGCTACCCGATTCTCAAATTACCGGTCGAACGTAAAAAAATTAATATTTAACGTTACATGTAAAGGTTGTTGCTAAAGACATTTTTTTTAAAACGCCCTCATCACCATTGATCTCTTTGTACGAAAAGAAGATACGCGAATAATATTCTTACTCGTCCCATTTTATTTCTTTATTTGGTTGTAGATACTTTTTGCGCACGTCGGCATCCGCTTTTACTTTTTCTAATTAAATTTAATCTCTGCTTAAACAAACATTGAGAATTTTTATTGCAGAGAACATCGGAAGAACACTAATTAGTTCTTAAGCGCAGTAGTGAAATTGCATGCCGGAATTTTACTCTCGCATTATGCTTTAATACAAATTGGAAGGTGTTAACAGATAAAAATGATAATTAAAATATAAAAACTAATTAAGTTTTGTTTCTGAACGTCTTAATGAATGAACTTTTTCTAGTTTTATAAAAAGAAGCCAATAAAATGAATTTATAATTAAAGTAAGATACACAAAACCAACGAGTAATAATAATAATATATCTTTAGTCACTTTGACTGCCAATTAATTCATGCATTATTGAAAAAAATGATTGTTGGTTTTTAAGATAGCGTTTTTATAGTACACTCAAGAAAAGAAAAAACGGGACACTACTTATTTCTAAGCACAAACATATATCTATTATATAATTATAGAGTAAATATCGTAATAACTCTTAATTTTCACAAAATTGTACAAGCTCCTTAAAAGTTATTAAGTCCTTTAATATTTATGAGTAAGTTGTTGGTACAGTATCAGTTTATTTAGTCGATCTACTTTTTAAACGCTGTTTTTCTGATTTGCGGAGTTTTCAAAAACTAATTTTCTAAGTTTATTAATGAATCCAAGTCTACTGTGATTTGATTGTGTGTCAGAATGTACAACGGTTATATTCTGAATATGTTGAACAATCAAATATTTTAAACCATATGAATCTTTTGGATTATATTGATAAAACTTAGATATAGAGACACTGTATTAAAAAAATGATTTATACGTTTTAAGCATGAAAATAATACTATGCCATACTTTAGCTGTCAAGATCCAAAAAGGTATCAACACTACAAGCCTGTGCGTACTGTCTATAGAGTATTTATGAAATTTCTACTAAAGCTTTTTGGTGACATTTTTTATAGAGAAAACTGTTTTTAAAGGAACTACGATACTTAAAAAAATTTAAAGTGAAAAAAGCACACTAAAATCTTAACTGAGTTTTTGACAATTCTAACTAATACTATCATTAAACGTACACTCAGAAAAAGAAAAAAACGGGACACTACTTGTTTCTAAGTACAAACATACAACTGTGTACATAAAGTTTGACAATAAATTATATTTGGCATAGCTTCGAACTGCGAAAGGTTTTTTTATGGTGTGTTTAAGGTTGCAATGGAATTTTAACTTTGTTGGTTTCGTTTTTCAAATTTGTTATAAATAATTTATTTTCGTTTGATTATATTTCTTAGCATATTGGTCTCTTTAGGCAAACGTTTGGAGTCGAACTTTAACCGTAGCAATTCTTTTACTCTTCTAACATCCGAAAGGAGTGACATACTTCTAGAATCATCTGTGATTAATACTGCTACTCCCGCAGTTTCTGTTAATACGATTGCTGATTCTCTTACTACTCCTTTACTTCCTTCTTCTACACCTACTTCTGAGTCTAATACTTGTATGCACTGTCGTTCTAAAACTGAGAAATTTATACGTCCTGTTCGTTCTTTAGCTTCTCTTCCTCTAAATTTTTCTTCAGTTTCTAAGATTATTAGGCCTACTACCGATTCTCGGTACTTAGGTTTGGTTTCTAAAGTTTCTGCTTTTCCTCGTTGTTTCTCTCGTTGGTGTATTGTGAAAGGTCTTTTATGTAAACGTGTATGCATTTCTTTGTCTGACTCTTGCGTGTGGAAATTAGTTGTTCCTTCGGACCAACGCAAACAACTAATCCACGATCACCATCTTTCATCTGAGCGTGAACACCGCATTGTTAGGAGTACGTTGAAAGTTCTTCGGTGTCATTTCTACTGGCCTCATATGAGACCTAAGGTTGCTGAGTTTATACGTCACTGTTCTTGTTCGAACGCACAGCGAAGCAATGCTATTAGGTTACGTCACGTTTTGCCAGCAACGATGAAGCTTTCTAACACTGGTGTGGTTACAAGGTCTATGCGTCTACATAAGGATCGTACTATTTCTCCAGATGTAAAAGCCGCTGCTATTGCTTTTGCATCTCCTTCAGTCACTTCTAGTTATTCTTTGTTGTCTCCTTCTAATTGTTCTCTTCTCTTTGGTGGTTCGAGTCTTTGGATACCTCGTCGATATCTAGTTGGTTGTAGCTGGGATGCTACTCAATTGTTCCTCTCATATTGCTGTCACCGATTTTCTTTACTTTGATTAAGTTTCTAGTACTTTTGTTTTGGTTTCTTTCCTCTCCATCTTACTTCAGGACAGACTACCTTTCCATCTGTATATATTTATATCCGCTTATTCGGCCTTTTTGGATTGGTACATCATATATAGAATTCTCTCTTCTGCTTTTGGATTTGTTTTTTCTGTTCTTGAGTTTTCTATTCCGCTTGTCGGCATTAAAGTCGTGAAGTATCCTTTCCAATTTGGGACAGCAATTGGTACGCATTCGTTCTATAGCTAATATCGATATATTTTCTCATCTCTTTTTTGGTTTTTTCTCTACTTTAAGTGGGCGGTTGGTTGGGCAATGAAGGGCTGGTCACTCCCATTTGTTTCTTCTACTGAGAGAAGAACGAATCAGACATTTACATCTTGTTTTATCTTTCTCCGTCTGTCTCTTTTCTTCCTTTCTTGTCTTCCGTACTTTTGATTTTTTCTTTTGCTTTTTAGGGGTTTGCCTTTAGGGCAATTATGTCTTTTGCTTTTTTTTATCTTCATTTGTTGCTTGAATACTTTCTTTATATTTTCTTTTTAGTAACTTCTTTCTTTAGTATTCACGCAACTATGTTTCTTTTCTTTTGCTTTTTTTTCTCAGATATTTCTCTCGCTTTATTGGGTTTAGTGGGTTTTTGTCTTATTGTGCTTGGATTGAAACTAGGAATAGATTGCAACGTCGCTTCTTGTACTTTGTACTTCCGGTTAGTGGGCATTTTTGATGTTGTCAGTCAGCATTAGGATATTTCTCTTTTTTGGGTTTCTTTTGCTATTGGAATATTCTAATCCGTTCTTCGGCATTTACGTTCCAATGTGACATTCCAACACAACGAGCACTGACTCACGATGCTTAATTGACAAGTGAAGTTTGCTGTTCTTTATTGACTCATACTTCTTTTTCTTTTTTTTTTCTTTTGGTCTTGTGTTGGGTTGTTTTGAAAGTTTTCTCTTTGCTTCTGTTTTCTTGTATTCACTGCAAGCATATCCGTTTTTCTTTATTTTTTTTGCAAATTCTCTCTTTTGTTACATTGGGCTTAGTAAGTTATTCGTTTTGATGTGTAAGTCTGAAACTTGAGACAGACTACAACTCCGTTTTCTGTACATTATGTACTTCCGCTTGCTCGGCTTTTCTGGATGTTGTTAGTCATTCTTAGGATATCTCTTTTGCTACTTTTCTCTTTGTTTTTTCTTGGGCTATTCTATTCCGTTTATCGGCTTATAAGTTTCATTGTTACAGCCCAGCACAGTGATCGATGATTAACAAGTGTTCGTTTAGCAATTGATAGTTTTTACGTTATCTTCTTTCTTTTCTTTTCTTCGAATTCTAGTTTTGGGGATTGTTAGTACTTGGGATTTTGGGTTACTTATTTTGGGTACCATTTTCAACGGTGGTTTTGTATTTAAGGGTTGGGGTTTACAGGGATTTTAGGGCTACTTAGTCCTGGACGCTTGTCTAAACTTCTACCTTTCCTATATTCTTTTCTTTTCTCTGGAATTCTTTTGAAGCTTACATTCTTACTGTATTGGGTTACTGATTGTTTGTACCTTTGGTATCGCTTTAGGCGCTTCGGAAATTAGTAAACCGTGTTGGTATTCTTCTTTTCTTTTGGATCAAATTACTTTTGGTTTCCTGTAGGTACCATTCGCTTCGTGCGCTTCGGTTACAGTTTTGGTTGTCGGTATTCTTAAGATTCTGGAAAATCTCTGTCTCTTCTGTATTGGTGGTAATCTGATGGAATTACACGGTTTTGGATTTTAGGGTTCTATCCTTGGCGTATGCCTAAATTTCTGTCTTCATTTTAGCTTTTCTTTTGTTATCCCCGCTCCACGCTTTTATCTTGCTGGGAGGGAATTCTGTTACGTGCAAAATTTTTATAACGTAATACCCTGTATATTGAATTAAAATTAGATTACGGTTTTGACGCCCTCTGCCAATCTTTTCTTGTGACTGTCATTTTTACGACAAAGTCGTTAAGCTGACAACTGCATAAAATGGCCTGTTTCGCGTAGAGACTGAAAGTTTTCTAATAACATCTTCTGTAATAGACATCAAATTGTGAATTCATTGCGTGTTTGCAGTAATTTATTCGTCACAGGGTAAGATATTTGCATCCGTTTTGTTAGGATTCTTTTGTAATTTCTTTGTTAATTCCGCCACACTTTGGCCTCATGTTTCTATTCAATGAAGAATAATGAGGGATTAGTATCGATAAATATCTTCATAGGACGAATATAACTCTATAAGGTCTACGTTTAAAACTAAAAAAACCAAAGACGAGAACTTTTCTTTGAGATCCTACTCATGCGGCAAACACCTTCGAAACCAACTTTCATTGAATGTGTAAAACAGCATTCGATAATCGGGTTCTGTTATGTGTACTTTGTTTAAGCAGTAATTAACAATTTTGTAGATCTTGCTTTCGGGAGTCATTGTGCTGACACGATTTGCTATTCAAATTTATTCCAGGCTCACTCACCGGGGAAAACGTTTTCTTCGATTAAGTAGGTACTGGATTGTGGATAAGTTTATTTAATTATTTTATCGCTGTCAGAAAAGTCACTCACGGAACTTTTGCTAATGCTAATTTCCGTAATTACGATCATTGTTTTAATACCATTAAGGTAGTTTCATTAATTATTTTGTGTATATCGCATGCTGTGTACAAACAATATTTTCTACGAAATTTTCTTCGCTATTCACTTCGATTCAACTTTTGTATTGTGTATTGCAGATACTTCTGGCATTTATGCATTGAGAATTAGATATACTCTTGTTAATAATCTACGTTACTAAATTAAAGTTTTTATACCTGTTAATCTTTCTTTTATGGTATCATACCTTTTTCTTTTATTGTGGTTACCCGAACATCAGAGTAACAAGGATTACGAAAATAAAAATTCGTTACAAGCTTGGACCGTCTGTCTTGATCGAAGCAGAAGTGTTAATTATAAATGATCTGGCGCCCTTAATTATTATTCACTTGAACCTCCCCTATCTCCGACTGTGTGAGTTGGCCGTGCAAGGTTCGTAAGACCTATAAGCTTATAACAACCCAAGAATCTTTGTCTATCTGTGAAACATCATATGGAGAAACAAATATAAGTCCGCATATATGAAACAGCCACGAGACTTGTACTTATATATGCAATTGAAACTGGAACGGATACAACAAAAAGAAAAACATGATGATCGCAGCACAGATAAACATTAAGAGCTATTAAAAGAGTAAGCATGGAGAGACCATATAAAATGTAATGTTGTAAAAGAGCATCTCAAAATTCAAGTGCGATTAACAAGATCGAGACGACGATATTGAAGAGACAGACTGATAAAAGATCGATGGGCAAAAAATGAAAAACCAAATTCAAAAGACCTTTCGACCGACCTCAAGTCTTTAAAAAAAGAGAGAGAAGAGAAGTTTAAATTTAAAATAAAAATAGATGAATTTGAAAAAAATAGTAAAGAAACAATAGTGAAAAAAAAATCAATAATAACTTTTTTTAATAATAGTTTATTTCAGTAAGACAAAGATTGAAAAAAAGAAGAAAAATAGTTTTGTTGAATAAAAATATTATGTAAGAAAAAAAGTGAGAGAACTGTAAAGCTCTAGACTATAATTTTAAAATAAATTTATCATATATAGCCTAAAATAAATAATAAAATTTAAAAAAAAGAATGTGATAGAAAGAAAAGATCAACATTTGTTTTTTTTCTTAAAAAATTATTTGAGAAAATCGTAAAATAAAAAATAAAGAAAATGCGATTTTTTATCAACTTAAAGCTTTTCGGCAAAAAAAATAAAAAAGTAACAAAAAAATTAAGATAATTAAGTTAACAAACTAAAGATTTTGATTAAAAAAACAGAATAACAACATTCACACGGTTCAAACTCGGAAGACTTTCTTCTTTTAGTCTTAAAATTCTTTGATCTTATTTTCTTGTTTTTTTTTTACTTTTTGCCAAAATCTTAGATTTTTGTCTTTCTTTCTGTACTTTTTATTAGAAATTTTGCTAACGCTGCTTTTGATTTAATCTTTTTTCGTTTTTCACTTTTCAACGTTTATTACTAATTGATGGTTTCTCTTTGTTTATTTTTTTTTTTAATTTCATCGCTTTTTACTTTCAGTTTGAACTATTAATTTTATTCAACACGTCAAATTAATCCAATAAATTGCAAAAATTTTCAGATCGATAACACAAATTATCTTTTGTTATTTTTTTAATTGTAGTTGAAATTGTTTCCGTTTTCTTCCGTATGTTTAACTTTATTTTTTGGCACGATTTTTTAAAATAAACTTTGAAGTCAGAAGTGAAACCAGAAGAAACAAATGGTAAAGTGCAAGACGTGGTACGATGGACAAAAATGGCATCAGTATGTGACAAGGATGGATGATAAATTAATAGCGAAAATAGTATTCGAAGTCCAAATATATTCGAACAGACCTTGAGAACGCCTATCTAAACGCTGGATCAATCTTACACGACTCAAAAATTCGCCAGAGCGCAGATTAGATACAACAAAACTTGTTTTATAACGACGAAGTAGGAGAGAATTTGGTAGTAACTAAAACTAATTTTGTTATTTATTTTCTTCATTCTTTGAATCTTTCTTTAGTTTTCATTTTAAGTGCTTCTGCAAAATACGTTTTTCTCAAATTGTAGTCGATGGCGTTTTGATTTTCTTCACTTTCTTTTTTTCAAGTTTTTCTTTTTTTCAGTTTTTCTAAAATAGGCTTTGTTCTATTTATTGAGAAAAAATATAATTGATGGCACAACATTTTGGTTTGTTTAGTATCTTTTCCGAAAATTTTTCACTTTACGTTATAATTTGTAAAAATTTTGTACCAAAAATTTTAAATTAAATGTTAATAAAAAAACTGGGAAAACTTAATTAGGACCTTTGAAAATTTACGAGTGACGATCTCCAGCATTTATTTAGTAGCGTTAATGCCTAGACCAGTGGTTCTCAAAATAAGTCCTGCTCCTTAGGGATGCCGCAAGTAGGCCACACAAGCTCCGCAGGATTTTAAAATGATTAAATTTTATTACAATAGTTTTCTCTGCTCGTGGTATTTCAAAAGAAAATCATAATTAGATTTTGGTTGCCCAATCAGCCCAATCTTGTTGATAAAAATTAGATGAACTCAAAACTATTTCACCAATGATTTCGAAAACGTTTTTGTTAGTGTGTTAGTATAGTTACGTAATGAGTGAGAAAACCTCTAAAGTGGCAAAATTAAAAGTAGAAATCCACATGAAACCAAGTGTTCAAAATCAATTTTTATATTAGAACGGGTATGTGAGAAGTAGAAAAGTCTTTTAAAAATTCTTCAATTTCAGTTAAAACTTAAAAAAAAGTCAATGTAAAATTTGACAGATTTAGTAATAAATGTAGTACCAACATCATATTTCTACTGATTAAATTTTTTTTAAATTTATGTATTAATCAATGTTCAGTGATTGTATTGTAAACGAATTTAAAAACAGCAATTTATGGCAAAAAATCATTAATCTCAAGTATCAAAATTGCAAGAAGATGAATAGCTGTAATTTGTGTTCGAGAAGAAAATGGATTGCAGATTAATTTATTGCAACATTATGACATCCTACAAGCAAACAATCATTTGAAATTCTTTTTATTGCTCTTAATTGTCTTAAATTTAAATTTTTCGCTTTTGTAAACTGTGTTTAACAGTCTTTAGGCATTTGTCAACATAACGTCCGATTATTTATGAGAGCAATAAAATGTATTCAACTCGTTCCTGTCTAAATTGTGCGTTTTTTTTCTCGCGGACTTTTAAATATGCCCACTCTTGCAAAAAAACGCCTAATTTACGCAGGAACTCGTTAAATAAATAACTGTTTTTAATTGTAATAAGAGTTTGAAAAAAAACATGAATTGTTTATGCTTTACCATAACCGACCATTATTAAAATTTCTATTCCTTTCCTTTCACTTAAACGGCGGACCATTTTCAAATAGTTAAGGCAAGAAAAATAAATTTGAAATACTATTTTAAAGTGAGGAACAAGTGAAAAATTCTAACAACTGTCAAAATCGTTTCTTTTTTCCATTGTTTTCTTGATAATTAATCTTATCGCATACTTTTACTTACAATTTTGAAAATTGGGAATCGATTATTTCGGAAACATTACTCTTCAATGTGACACTTTATTGATATTTTGATACTCAACTATATCGAAATTCGTTTAAAAAATGTGGCAACAATTGTCCAGAAACCTATAGACTACAAAATTTAGCCCCTATTATACATGTCTATACAAAACTGTCAAAAACTATATAACCCGGGCAAGAAGTCCGTGTAGATGAAACATTAGTTCTTTTCATAGGTGTAGGTTGATAATGAGACTGTAAATCCCGCAAAATAAACTATAACGGCGGAAATCCTTGTAAGTTGATTTTACACTTAAATTTAAAGCTTTAGAATTGTCGATGCAATTGTGGCAATAACATTGGAGTGTTCTCCTACTGCTGATGAACTCCCAAAAAAACAAAACGGCCGACTAGTAGTTCACTCTGGTGGTATTTGCACAATTCCATTGACATTGCCTTGCTTAAATTTTATAATCATTCTGAATCAATTGGGTAGATATGGTAATGATTTGAGAAAAATTATAAAATGGTACCAAAATACTTTTGGAGACGGCTATAACAAACGCACATTTTGTGTACTAACATGGGATCAGTTTAAAGATAACATAATTTAGAGAGAAGGTTATTATTTGCATAACGACATTGAAGATATACCAAAAAGAAAACGGAAGAAGATTTTTTTTCAACAGATTTTGATAAAACTCATTTTTCTAAGTTCAAAAATGTGACCTTGAATAGAAAAGCTTTTGAGACATTCGGTTTTGAAGTTTTAGAGACGTTGAGTAAAAGTTATCTTGTGGTTCAAGCATTTTAGTTTAGTACACTGGATATTTATTCTACTTAATATCGACTATTCCAAAAAAGATTTAAAGCCAAATTCTTTAATTTTGAAAATTTTGAGGCAAAACAAATCGCATAAATTAAGGAAATGATAGTCTGAAAAGCAATTGTGGCAGACGTAATAATCTTGTTGTTGTGTACAATTTTTGTAGAACCAATCGCGAGGCATTCAATTCATTTTTCTCGAGGGCGATTATTAGCATATGATTCCAGGCACACTAGACCGAAACACTCCTCTTTCTCGCCATCACTTTCTTCTTGTTTGTTTTCTTGTTGTTTCGGTTTCTTTGGCCGACGAACTACTTTTGGTGTATTTTCTAAATCTTCCAGGTTCTTTTTAACTCGTTCAGTTTTCTTTGCGTTATATTGTTCTTAAATAGCAGTTTTCTCAGATGTGTCAATGTAGTTTGCGGGTTTTCTGGTTTTTCTCCTACCAGATGATTTTGTTGGAGGCACTTTTAATAACGGCCGAACAAGTTCTAGAGAAAAAATAGATGGTTTTGGAAAACTTCGTTATCAATGCTGTTTGATGGTTCTGGCAAAGTATTAGCACTAGTAGAGCAGTTTGAGTGGTATCTGATGGTGAGCTGTCAGGTCTATCTGTTACATAGGAAGAAATATAATCCAGTTCAGTAAATATGTCTCTATTAAATGGAAATATGCCGGTGCATGTAAATCTAGCAACAATGTTTGATTGCGTGAGAGCCATAGACAAATCCTGTTTGATTATGTTAGAAATGTTTTAGATCCACATAGTTTTTCTTGGACTATTTTTCATCCAAGCATAGCTAACGGAATTTACAGCCTTTTTCAAAGAACCGTAGACAGAGCGATCTAGCGGTAGCAGCTTATGGGAACAATATGCAGAAAATGACAACATAACAATACCATGTTCTTTACAATAATCTAGACATTTTATGCCTATTTACGACTGATGGTTGCCTAGCAAAAGCAACACTACTTTATTTTCTTTTGAAGCGTTAGTGTGCTTTTTAAAATGGTCGAGGTAGTTTAATAATTCATTTTCTTGCATCCATTCGCTTGCGTTTTCTGCTCCTATACACCCCACTGGACCATCACAAAGAAAGTGGTCCTTGCATCTTAAGAGAGAAAGAATGAAAGTGGAAGGCGCCAATATCATTCATAGCTAAAGCGACGATCACCAACGTTTTTCTTTCTCCGGATGTTAATACACCTACTTGTTTGGTTCCTTTTTCCGTCACTTTAACATGTTTTTGTATCGTTTCATGAATGTTGTAAATATATTTTGGATAAAACTGAAATTTGTCTATTACATTAGCCAGATTGTCGAAAAAAAAGATTTACGTTAGTGATGTTAAAACTGGTTACCTCAGAGAGACTTGTGGCTCAAGCGCAACGGATGGAAACTTTGAGGTTGCACTTCGTGAAAGCAAAAATACAATCTCGCCCCGCCATTGAATTTTCTTTCTATGTGTCAGCCATGTTTAACGAATATTTTGTGGCTAATTCGAATGCTAACTTAGAAATTTCTTTGGAAGCGTCTCCCATATTATTTGTTTCAAGTATTTCAGCAGCATATTTATACGGAAACATTCCTATCCATGCGCGTAACTAGACATCCGCGCTAAGGGGGGGGGGCTAGAGCCTATAGTTTATGGTAAAGTGTATTTTTCAATTTTGTAAATTAAATCTCATTGTGCATGAAAAGATACCACAATGTGTCAGTTACATTTTCTTGAGGGGGGCTTGGAAAAGTCTGAGGGGTGTCCGGTTTAACCAGGCCCCTTGTAGTTACGTCGGTGTTCTTATCCCGTGATAATTCAAGTTATTTCAATCGAAGAAGATAGTATCAGGAAACTAATAAACGTTGTAAAAATTGTATTCTTACGTTTTTAGTTTTTTCTACTAAACGAAAACCTTTGATTCGAAGGAGGTAAAACACGTTAGTCTGCACGTGGTCGCTTAATTATTGGCTGATACCGACTAACGGTTGTTGGTAGGATGCAAAGACGCTTGACTGACTAGAAACGCGCCAGATTTGCACCACGCAATCAGTTCAATATCTCGGTTGTTTCTATTGTACTCTGTTTAAAGTGTCTCCGGTCCCCCCAGTCGAGGGGGTAAGATTAGAAGATCTAGGAGGCTATTTGATGGATTTTTTACGACCGATCCATTGGTTAGCAAACACTTGGTTTAAATATTTGCGAACTATCCTTGCAAAATGAGGTGGCGCACCATGTTGGTAGCATGTTGGGTTATTGGGCAGATCCGGATCTTGTTCATTTAGGTAAAATACTGCAAGTACAAGAACTAATTCGTCTCTTAAAATTTTGTTGTTTGCTGCCACTTGGCGGGTTGATAAATGAAGATGTTCTTCATACTAAAGTAGAACGTTTAATTTATCACTGAACCAAAAAGGTACATAACTACAATGAAAAAGTTTATTGGGCCGATGAATACTAACATTAAAAATTTGCCTAGGATTGCTTACATTGCCGCAATGTAAAGACGTTTATTATACCAAAGAGCAGTAGTTCATTGCATAATGTTTCTAGTTCACTGAGATGATGGATGGGAACATTAATTTCAAACCTAGTTTCATTAGCTCAGTGAAAACCGTTCATTGTCGCAATGAACAGGCGTTAATTGAGGCAAAGAGTACAGTCATTGCTTCAAAGAATACATTCATTGTGTCAATGAATGTAGTTCATTGAACTGATGAATTAATTATTCATTGATTTAATGAATAATTCATTGAGTCAACGAATAGTGCTCATTGAATAACCGAATATATTCATTACCTCAATGAACCCACACATCGTAATAATGATAAATTAGGGTCTCTACAGACAAGGTGTTTTCAAAATATTTACAGAAATTTTTAGAGATGATAATACTGAATACAGTCATCTTTTAAAAAGTTTGGTATTTCGATATATTTGTAGTAATTGGATAGGATGCATATTTAAAAAAAAAGACAAAACTAGAAAGATAAAATTTATTCAGAACATAAGTATTCTGATAATACTTTGACCTTTGAATGAACATTCGAACATTCAAATTTATAAAAGAATAGAAAATTATAAAACATTTCTGATTCCGTAGGAAACTGCAAATCAAACAAATAAATAATTTTAAAATTAATGATTACTATATTATATATTATATATATTATAAATATTACTAAATTTAAACTTTATATTATCGAAGTTTATAAAAATGTCCCTGATATCAAAGATGCTGTCACCAACGCAGTAGATGGACGGCTGCAGGGAAAGTTTTGTCCTCTTTAAATGATTGATTTGATCTTCGACCTTTTGACGACTACCATCCACAAAAATAACTAAGAAGTTTTTTATGGTGAACTTAATAATTGATTTTTTGCCAGTGGCATCTTTTCTGGTTACTCTGTTTGTTGGCACAAAGTAGCCATGTAGGGCCCAAATCAGAGCTGCGTTGCGTCCATCTGTAAAAAACAAGTTTCGATTAGTATTATCACTTCCAAAATCTCTGCAGTTATTTTTTGAGTGAGTAAAAGTTGACAATCATACAAAGCATAAACACCATTTTTTTAAAAGGTTGTACATGTTTGGGACTTACTTTCTGAAATTGTGTTGTTTTTTATCATTTTGACCAACGTAGACTTCACATTTCGGTCTTTTATGTGATTTTTTGTTGTAAGGAAAAGTAATAGTTCATTGAACATCTTTTCCCAATTCGTCAAGAGTCCGTGTCGACGGAACGATGTTTGGAAGTCCATGTCAATCTAGAACGATCCAACAGTTATAGTATAGTAGGTAAAGCAAATTGTGAAAAACTAAGTAATATGTACACTTACCAATCGAAAACCAGATGGGTTTTTGTAAAAGGCCATTTTTCCATAATCTCTGCCGTATTGGGATGGTCCTTGATAAATTGCAAACGAAATTGGCAGCAGGCCTTCCAGGTAACATCAAATTCCTCCGATGGCAAATTGTCATATTTAAGTGTTTTGATGCAGATTTCGGCATTCTCTTCTGGTTCTGGAAATTAAAAAATATCTGACTTTTGAATACCCTGGTGCTACACGAAACATTATAATTGAATTATAGGCTAATTAGATTATTAGTTTGCAATAATCTACAAAATTGAATCTTTCAGAACTGACGAACTGCTTTTTTACGTCAACATTCTCATTAATAATTTTTATCAGCAATAAAATTTTATAGCTACAAAAAGTTTTAAGTAATTATTGGTAACAAAAAAAATCTTGAAGAAACTGAAAGTATCAAGTGTACCCGGGGACAATGAAAAAGCCCACCGCCTAACCATCTAACGTAGAAATTTTGGACACCTTTTAATTGTTAGCAATAACCAAGAACGTATTGTAATAGCCAGGTAGATTTTCCATTATATTACGGTCACGTAGATAATGGAATTAGGTAATAAAGTTAAATATCATCATCAAACTACTTCACGGATTTATTATTTGGCACGATCTCTCGTACTTGCTGAACTCTCAACTAAGTGCTGACGATTATTTTTATGTTTACCTAAAACTTCTTCATGTCTGGATTTTGTCCTTTCTGTTTTTTTCTTGGTGCCTTCTGCCACTTGTTTTAGAACTCCTTTTTTAAATGATGCTGTAATATTACAATACTTGGGATAGAGTCTTCCCCTTTTACTTGTGCGATAGTACTCCTAAAAACAATGTTATGTAAGATTTTTCCATAGTATAACAAAATTCAGCCAACCAGTTTTTCGGATGGAAATCGTTCTAATATTTCCCTTTTAATTTTGTAGCTTGCAGCTAACGACATTTTCAAAGATTTATCTTCAAAGAATTTTGCAATTAACGTTATTGACGAATTTCTTTGTTCTTCATCAAATTTTCCAAACTTGTTCTAAATTTCCACTAACATGCTTCCTCTAGTAGATAACTTTAATATCGTGCTCAATTGAATGCCCGTAGAAGGTTCATTATCATTTAAAGATGGAGAATGTGTAAATTTTTTGTATGGCGAAAACTGATTCTAACGTTCTCGTGTCTGAGGTCTGCTGATTGATCCTACCGAAGACGTTGGAAATGAATTACTACACTACCATGGACTTTCATGGAATCTCAAAAATTGAATATGGTGACGTTTGATAATTTTCGAAATATCAACGAAAGCCTTTTGAGCTGAAACATTCACAATTAGTAGAAAAAGTAGCTTAAAACAATCGCTTACCAATCAATTCATCAACAA
Source organism: Aquatica leii (assembly GCA_035610365.1). NCBI lineage: Eukaryota > Metazoa > Arthropoda > Insecta > Coleoptera > Lampyridae > Aquatica > Aquatica leii. Next base: position 7,415,095 of record CM069436.1, on the reverse strand, counting down.
TTGCTTCCACATTCCATTTGGAACTCAGTGATCTCAGTTCAGTTATTTTCAGTTGTGATTGTATTGCATCGATATTGTCAGAAATGTAATGCTCATATAGATTTCCACTATGCGTATTTGTACTTTCATGTGCAGATTGAGAAGTGTTTGGCAGACTGCTAAAAAAAGTTGGATAATAGAGGAGGAGTTTGTCATAAAAATTGTCCCGCCCTTACAAATTTGTTCTTTCAGACATTTGCGGCAAATTTTGTGATGCACAATACGCTTCTTCAACTAAAGCTGTATTTTCCAGTAATTTTTCGGGAACTTCTACATAGGTGGCGAGGCCTTGGAGACCTTCCATCGTCAGAGGACTCCAACTGTTTTAGTAACCAAATATTCATTTGAGGATTGAAATTATTAATATTGTTTTAATGTATTAAAAATGTTATGCTTTATAGTGGTTCATATTAAATTTGTTTTCAAAATTACGAATGAAACACCTGTCATTCCAACACTGGCAATTCGGAACAGAGACTGCATGCAAAAACTGTCTTGGGTAAAGTAGTAGGTACTTGAAGCTAAATCATCTTGTAATATTCTTTTGGGCGCAGTAAGTGTTTTCCTTTTGCAGTCTTTATTAAAGAGATAGGAGGTCCGAGAATTTGATCTGGTGCAATCAGTGAAAGTGAACCAAACTGTTCAATGGGGTCAAGTTCATAAGCAACGAAATGGGGATAAAAATTAACATTTTGCAAATGTTTGGCAAAAAATAAAAGTGTTTTTTCTTCAACAACGACAATTCCAACATTTTATAGAATAAAACGTCGTTATTATATACAACCAAATAATTATCTTTCTTATATTCAACTCCATTATACTGGACCTGAGAATAGGATTCAATGGATATTTCAGTATTGTGAAGAATTTCAGAGATAATATTTTTGTAGTTACTGAGTGTTTTATGCTTCATATTGGGATTGAAACGCAATATCAGAAAATTTGTGCCTATCATTAGTTGATGAGCTCAGCTCATATTTTTTTGCCAAAGTAAGGCAGATGTTCTTGCGGGATGTTATGATACGTGAATAAATTTTAAATTGCCACCAAAACTTTCGGAGAGGACCAGATTTTCTAATTAATTTTGGGTAATAAGTTAAATTGTGATACTTAGGCTTGAGCGTATCATTAAACAATGTAATGTAGTCATTATTGTGTTTTTCAATTTTCTTTTCCAGTATACTGATATTTAATATGTCGAATTCAAAATATAGTAGCATGTCTACTATTTCAATAAAATTCAAGAGAAAGTTCTAGACAGGATCGTCCAATGGAACCAAGTCTCCGATCATTATTGGGAAAAATAAAGTAAAAGTTATCATTTCTCTGGCTGACATTTTTATTTCTGTTTTTTAAGGTGGTGCGGTTCTATTTTTGAAGAAATATTGTCAACTTCAGTCGGTCCATATTCAAAATTCTGTTTACGATCTTTGAGGGTATCTAGATCAAAATACTTCATGCTAATAAAATAGTCAATAATATGGCAGAAATTGTAATGGCAGATACTTTCAAAAAGATCTGCATAATAATTGTTTACAACGTGAAATGAAGGGATACTGTTGAGTTGGGAATTTTTTGCAACTCCGAAATTTGCATTTAGAGCATCAATTTCATAATTTGCAGTAGTTCTAATAAGTTCATTTTTTTCAGAATTTAACTTATGAGTATCCTCTTTGAAAGCTCTACAAAATCACCAAAAAAATTGCTTGAAAACGACTTGTTGAAATTCAGAAATGAATTCAACCCTAAGTTGTCACCAATCACTAAACCTAATATAAAATGAACACTAACAATGACATTTTTGTCATTTTCCATTTATATTCCATTGATTTCGAAATCTTTAATCTCATCTATGAGGATTTCAAAACATTTCTCATTGCCGAATGACTTCAAATCGCTTGATTTTGTCACTGCACCATAAAAAACATTTTCTAATTTAGACTCTTTTGTTGGCAATGCTGGAAATGAATAATAAATATTACAAATAGAATGTTTTGTTGAGTGTGAACTAAGGGGATTATTGACCTCAAAGTCGTCAATGCATAAGAAATAAGGAAGTACAATTTTATTGGGATACAATTGAATTTTTTCTTTCCATAATTCTCCTTGGACGAAATTTGTCAATTTATCATTGTTTTCAAAACTTTTCATGTAATAATCTAATGTTGGTTGTAATAGATTATTTCTTTCAAAGAATGATTTCATTTGAAATCTTGAGGGCATCACAATACTCTTAGTTTTTACTTCTTGTACTAGATTACCTGTCCGGTGTATTGGTTGTACCTCATGGTTAATAGTCACTTCTTTGAGAGTATCAACATAGCCGTTCGTTTTCAGAAATTTGTAAAATAAGTAGTCTGAATTGAAAGATTTAAATGGATTTGTAAAGTTTGATACTAGACTACAAAATTCAGTAAATAAGGAAGGACCCTTATGTTCAAAACTGCATTAGTAAGTCAGGAAAGTAGCAATTGTATATGCGAAATAGAGAAAAACAATTAACGAATTCAGTGGTACAATGAATAATTTTTTTAGTATTATGAGACTGATCCATTGCTTCTATGAATACCATACTTTAAATCAATGAATGGTATTCTTTCTATTGATGATCGTATTTTCATAATATTAACGATCGCCATCGTCAAACAATGAATAATATTTCATTGGAACAATGAAAAAGTTTATTGCAGCAATGAACAGAAGTCAAAGATTAATATTCATTGATATTATGAACAACTTTTCGTTCAGTGACATCTTCCTGGACTATTGGATGACCCATTTTAGAGCGATCTCTCACATTGCCTACTTTTAAAATTTTAGCTTGATCTTACTAACGATGGACTGCGATTGGTTAAGATATTTGTAATTAAATAAACGGCAAACTTAAACTTGTGCGCGAACCGTCTACGTAACCGATCATCATCTAAATTTATATTCGTTCAGTTAAACGACGAACCGTTTTCAAATAGTTGAGAAAGGAAAAACTAATTTAAAGTGCTATTAAGTAATCATCAAAATACATCATAAACTTTTCAGAAACACTGTAACGTCCCGTTTGAATTCATTACATTAAAATTCAATTTTACATTCATTTATTTTCTGCAACTAATATTGCACGTAAATTTATTCAGTTTGGCAACAGTGGCAACGTCGCGTTGTTTCAAATCTACCTGAGTTGTAGCTGAAACTGGCATTACCGTTTGAACAATCTTGGCGTGCGTGTCGTAGTGATGCGGGGAAGTCAAATTTTCTTGATTATGGCGTAAAAACCCATGCAATTTAATTTTTATTCATTCCATCTAATTATTGGTGAGTTTACCTTTATTTTGATATAATTTTTCTATTGAATTCAACATTTTTAGTGATTTCGCAATGTTGCGCAATGGTTAGACAAAGGAATTTATTTTGAAGACCGTTGCTAAGTGTAAACGCAGCGTGAGTACATGATGTCATTTAAAAAACCATTCTAATTATTTGTATTTAGGGTTTTTTTTTTGGATCTTTTTATTTTCTGGTATTTCGTTTATTGGATTTTTTATTCTAGATCTTTTATTTTGGTTTTGTCGTTTAATTAATGGATTATCAGTTATTGAAGTTTATTATGCTTTGGTTATATTCCTGTTGAAGAATCTTATCACGTCAAGCAAGTATGTGCTAAAAATAGAAGATATCCGATAACGTTATATTAAACATGGTGAGTCAACTAAAATTAAGATACTGCATTTTATCTTCAAATAATTAAATTGTGTTATTAAAAACTTTTCACTCATAACAAATCAAACGTTTTCGACATTTGCATTTAATATCAATAATTAATAATTAGATGTAAGATTTTACGCTTTTTATTCATCACCAATAGGTGGTTGGCGTCCAAATATTTTATTTTAAATCCTGTTTTATTTCTAATATGTTTAATTCAAATATTGTTCTTTAATGTAAATAGTATATTAAGTTATAATTAATAAATTTAAGGAGTTCACATCTTTGTATTTACTTGCATTCAAACCCATCACCCAGAGGTCTGTGCTTACGATTGCTTGCCGTGGTCAAATTATTATTTTTACTTTTAATTATACATTCTTTATTCCGTCTGTATTTTTTATTACACTGTTGTATTTATTTCCATTCAATCAGTGTAATAATTTTTTATTACAACACGTGCAGAAGTCTAAGTACTGTCAAAATCCTTTGCTTTTCCCAGTTTTTCCTTGATAATTGATCTTATCGTATACTTACATATTTGAAACTGTAGAATTGAATATCTTGAAAAACTTTTCTCTTCAAGCTGACACTGTTTTGACATTTTCGCCCTCAAAAAAATGAATTCTATTCAAATTTGTTGAAAAAAAGTCGTGGTTGCCGTTTATAAAAAGTCGATGTCGTCATAGCTCGGAAACAAAACACGAGCAAAAAATGTCAATGGCTGAAGAATTTTTTGTTTTCCATGGTCAGCATTGCAAATACTTGATATTATGGCCCCAATACAAAAATTATTTATAAAAATAATGCATGGTGAAGTTTACTTCCGAGCGACTTCAGAATCAAGTCAAATTACACTGGCCTGCATGAAAATCGGCCCTGATACCATTCTTGACGATTCTTATGTAAAATGATCTCCTGAATCCAAAAATGAGCTCCGTTTTTACCCATCACCCACCTATTTTGGAGGTACCCCGTTTTTATTTTATTTTTTGCATTTTGTTTAGAATTTTAACTTATAGCCGTTAAACATCCCAAAGCAGGTAATAAAATTTATACCAAAGTATATGGCAAAAGTTTTGCTATAAAATGTATATAGAAACAACAATAAAATACAAATATATAAAAACAGTAAAAACATATCAATAAACAGTTAGGAAGATTCACTGCACGACGCTGGCGATCTCAATACCACATGCAGGTTTGAACAGGAATTTTCGACAGGCTTGAACTTGCATTACTCTTCTCATTATAGTATATTACATTGTTTGTTTAACTGCTTCGATCAGTACATCTATAGCTGTTGCAGAGTTAACTTATCGACGTTTTAAACGTGCTGGATTTTGTCTTCATTTTTGTTCATTTCTTTCTCCGCTTATTAAAACAGCTTATAAATTGTACTTTGATTGTCAACTTGGCGACCAGGACAAGACTTGGGCTCTATCAGTTTGCTGTACGACTTGTTACAGTAGTTTGACCAAATGGCTCAAAGGTACCCGTAAATCAATGCTATTTGCTGTGCTCATGGTTTGGCGTGAACCTCGCTGTCATCTTACAGATTGTTACTTTTGTATGACTTCCACCGTCGGGTTTTCGAGCAAAAGTAAGCATACAATTCAGTATCCCAATATTCCGTCAGCTCTAAGACCTGTTTCTCATAACGATACTTTGCCAATCTCAGAGCCCCCAAACACTTACACTCTAGAGCCGGAAATTATTTAAAAGACTCTGAGCCACAACCTGGGGCTTCGAATGATACGTCCAATGATGATGAAGAGTATTCCGCAGATTTTGTTTCTCGGTTACATCACCTCCTCACTCAATCGGAATTAAATGATCTTGTCAGGGATTTGCAGTTACCCAAGACTAAATCTCAGCTCCTAGCATCGCGACTTCAACAGTAGAATCTCTTAGAAAAGGGAGTAAAAATATCTTCTTACAGGACCAGACAAGCAACCCTGAAATGTCTTTGCTCAGAAGATAAAGGTTTAGTGTTCTGCCCTAATGCAAATTTATTAATGACAGAGCTACAGATGCCATGTGACCCAGACAAATGGAGATTGTTTATAGACTCATCAAAAACAAGCTTAAAAGTTGTCCTGTTGGCAAATGGGAATGACTTCCCATCAGTTCCAGTTGCATACTCTGTTGATGTGAAGGAAACGTACGAAAACATCTTCAGAATCCTTGATAAAATTAGTTATCATGATTATAAGTGAAAACTTTGCGCTGACTTAAAAGTTGTTGCTCCACTCATGGGTCTGCAATCAGGATTTACAGAATATTGCTGTTTCCTTTGTGAATGGGATAACTGAGTCCGAGATAAACATTACATCGTACGGGACTGGCCTCTGCGAAAAAATCTTATTCTTGGTCAGAAAAATGTCGCGCACAATCCTTTGGTTCCGAAGGAAAATATTTACTTACCACCTTTACACATCAAACCTGGATTGATCAAGCAGTTTGTGAATGCAGTGGACAAGACAGGTGGCGCATTTCAATTTTTGAAAACTAAATTTCCTCGTCTTAGCGAAGCTAAAATCAAAGAAGGTGTTTTTGTTGGTGTCCAGATTTGACAACTCTTCCAAGATTCGACGTTTATTGAACACCTAAATCGAAAAGAACAACGAGCTTGGCTTGCATTTCAAAACATTTGTAAGAACTTCCTGGGTAACCACAAAAGTGAAGATTATGTCGCTCACGTCGACGAACTGCTTTTAGCGTACAAAGACATAGGATGTAACATGTCTCTTAAAGTTCACTTCTTTCACTCGCATCTGGACTTTTTCCCTGAAAATTTAGGAGCAGTCTCGGATGAACACAGGGAACGGTTCCATCAAGACATCGCTAAGCTGGAGAAGAGATTTTCAGGGAAGTGGAATGCAAGCATGTTGGCGGAGTACTGCTGGTTTTTGAAACTAGAGAGCTGTACCTTAGGGTATAAAAGGAAAGCAAGCACCAAGTAACGATGAATATCTTTTTATTTATTACTGTTTATAGCTAAAATAGTTCTTTTTCCCATTTAAATTAAATTCATGTCCATATATTTATTATTATAATAATTATTATAATTATTATTATCGTTCGATAAATAAATTATAATTAATTTATCGAAAAGTGGTAAAATTAGAGATTTGGGGCTCCCTCGAAAATGGTGGGTGATGGAAGAAAACGGAAGACATATTTGGATTCAGGACGTCATTTTACATAAGAATCACCCGGAATAGTGTCAGGGCTCGATAAAAAATATTTTTTTGCAGACCAGTGTTACTTAACAATTGAAAACTAGAAAATTTTTAACGTTTTATGAAGAACGTATTAATGCAAATCAAACGAAAATTAATTAACGTATAAAATTCTTCTCGATACATTTTACATAACACGTGTAAACTGATGAATGCACATATATTGCAAACCAGTTTTAATGTATGGTCACTTCACTGACCAACCAACAAAAATAAATGTCAATTTTGATTGAATTACCTACAAAGTGTATATCGTGTGTACCGCAATCAATTTTCACTACAATTACCAATATCGATAAAACATCAATCATACAGGTGTTACGAAAGAATTTCAATGTCAAAACTAAATAGAGCATCAAAGCATATTGTACTTGGTAATATTGTGAAAAAAAGTCGAGGTTGTAAGCATAAAAAAAATACTTATTAATATATTGCATAAAGCGCATCTGAAAATAAATGAACATACATTTTTCATACGTTGTGGTTTGCGTAAACAACATTTATAAGCTGTTTAACACATAAAATATTTGTAGCCTAATCTACAATCTCAAAATGACGTCTTGAATTACAAATAAACAACAATTGCACATATTTATCTTTAGTCATTGGTTGTCTTGCACCAGAAATACTAAAATGCATTAAACTGCATTAACAAGTGTGATTAATGCAAATTTGCCTCGGTAAATATCCAGTATATTTGCAATTGTAAACAATCGTCTCGAAGTGCACACCAATCAAACGGAATTTGAAGACGTACATTTTTAACTTCTTTGTAACGTACCCGACTTTTTTGCCCTAACAAATGTGCTTTTAAAATATCTTAGCCGCGCGGTCTACTCTAACAAAAAAGTATCTTTTGATAATTAACAATCCCAAACTGAAACTAATTAACCAAAAGCTTTCATCGCAATGCACAATGTTCGTCTTGTTCAAAAAATTACGGAACTGCACTTTAATGCACATATGTGGTTTTCCCAGAAAGTCTTTTTTATGTTTTTTTAGAATTTAAAAATTTTAATTAAAAACGAGTTTAATGACCGAACGTTCATGTGTTAAAATGTATGATATTTAAAATTGCACTTCGCTGGTGTCAAATTAAAGCTTTGCACGGCTGAAAGCATAAAAATCAACCGAGAAATTTGTTTTTAATATGTAAATTCGAAGCTTGTTGCCTTTAGTTAATTGCATCATTAATATTAACAAATTTGATTTTGATTTAAAAAATTACGAGTGCCTGTGGACGTCTCGTAATTCGACTTATTGATTAAAGATCTTTTCTTGTACCTCTTTTCAAATTTTTTTAAATTTTAAGTCTATTCAGAGAAACTCTGAGAAAAACGTCAGAATTGGGACGTCTTATTTATATTTGACAGCTTTTGTTTTGTTTTAGGATTCATAGCTATCTAATTTTCTTTAACTAACGCTATCAAAATGTGTGCAAATGCTATAATGAATTGTATCAAACTTACTTTTGATATTAGTGTTCAAACTTCCTCATAGGCGGTGTTATCATAGACGACAATGATCTTTTATAAATGTTTATTAGTTTGTTCATAGTTTTTGTTTCTGAACACAATTCTGAATTCTGAATTCTGAACACAAATTTTGTCGTTTGTTCTTTTTAAGTCGCAATACGTGACAGATAAATCTAAAATTAAGTCTAAAGAAGGCGTAAGAAAACAAATGACACTTGTAAAATGGCAGCTTGTCGGCCATATTGCTCGACATATTGACAAAAGATGAAACTCGTAAATAACTAATTGGTGCCCCTAGTTGGGGAAGAGAGAAAGCAATGATGACCCCAGATGAGATCGGAGGACGCTGACGTGATGTGGAAAAGAAGAGCCCAAAATAGAAGACAATGCAAAACTAGAGAATTCAAATGAACTAAATGAAGTTTGAAGAAGAAGGTTAAATTGGGTTATTTTTGCTTTTGTTCTATGGCTATTTAACTCTCCATTCATTTTTGATTAGTCGGCTCAAGGATTTTTAATTTTGTTATTTTTTGGTTGTATGTTCATTTTGCTGTTTTAACTGGACCCATTTTCTTAGCTCACTGAGCTTATGTTCTTTTTGACTTAATTTCAAACCGCGTTTTATTATAATTTTTCAGAGTAGTTTTTGATTTTGAGGTTTCTGTACAAGTAACAGCTCTATGTGTTGACACAGGTATTTTGAAACTGTTTATTCTTTATTGACATATGCTGGTTTTTTCAGTGCTTTTATCTGTTTACACTGTCAAGATAAGCAACAACAGCTTTGACATCGGAGAGTGGTGTGGATAAAACATCTAATTTAATTCAGCCTCTCCTTGATGTGTCGATTATACTCAGTTAAAAATGCGCTACAACGAAAAATGGACTACAGGTACTTGTTCTCACCTTACAACACGAAAAGAAAACAAATAGAAATCAACTAAACTAACAAGAAGTCAATTTGTAGCACTGTTTTTCGGGTGTTGCCGCGTCACAAAACTTTCTCTTAACGTTTCGCTGATCATGCTGTCAGCTTCTTCAGAAGATTTCTAAAGACTGATGTTATCGTCTTGCGTTCCTCGTTATTACCGTCTCACGGCTCCGCTTTGCTGATCCGGGTCTGTTTTGGTCTGTTGATTTTCGTTCATAGACGTCTGGTGACTTCTTGCATGTCCTTCGCGCAGCGTAGTTCTCCATGTGTTGTTTAATCCATATCCATCCTCACGGTTGAAGTTGTTAGGATTTTTTGTTATTTCCAGTGATTTGAGTATTATTCGCTGGTGATAGTGTCTGCTACGTGCTAATACCTTTACGTTCCCGTAATCAATCCGGTGATCTCCATCCATCTACATCAGGAAAATGGACACTCTACTAGACCCAGACCATTATATAAAACTAAAGAAGGACCCTACTGCGAAAATTGAAGGACGCATAAGAAAGGCGATCAAAGACTCGTCTATACCAACAGAAGAACAGAAAAGGCTGTACCATCGGAAAGCCAACCTCCAAGACTATTGGTTACCGAAAATTCATAAAACCAGAAACCCTCTAAGACCTATCGTCAGTACCTGTGGATCATCGACTTACGAGTTAGCAAAGTACTTAGCTAGAAGACTACAGCAGCACACCGGACAGAGAACCAGCTACGTTAAGAATTCCGAACATTTCGTCGAGATTCTCTAAAGACTTGAGATAACTACCAATGACATACTAGTTAGATTCGACGTAGAATCGCTATTCACTAATGTACCAGTAGAAGAAACATTAGAGATCATTAGACAACAACTAATGCCACGACGTTTACAAGAAGATTTGATCGACTTGGCCAGACTCTGTTTAACGTCAACCTACTTCCTGTGGAATGGTGAGTTCTATAAACAAAAGAACGGCGCAAGTATGGGATCACCACTGTCACCAGTAATAGCCAACATCTTCATGGAAGCTTTCAAACAAGAAGCTATCAACTCAAGCGACCGAAAATTAAAAAAGGATACAAATACGTAGGCGACAATTTTGTCGTATGGCCTCATAGACAGGAAGAATTACAAAGTTTTCTTCAACATATCAATGGACACCACAACAGTATCAAATTCACCATGGAGATCGAAAAGAACAAAACGCTGCCTTTTCTAGACGTTCTGGTAACACGCACGAACAACAACAGGCTAAGTTATAGCGTATACCGCAAGGAAGCACATACAGACCGGTATCTACACGCATCCTCTCATCACCATCGACATCAGAAGAGATCCCTCATCAACACACTTTTAAGAGCGGAGAAAATTAGTGACGAAGAACACAAGCCGGAGGAAATCAAACACATAAAGGACGCTCTTATAAAAAATGGCTACAACAAAAAATTAATAAGATCACATAAGAAGAAGGAGAAGCAAGCTGCGGAGACACCGTCAGAAATATATGCTTACTTACCCTACGTTGCCGGAGTCACTGACAGACTAAAGAGGGTTCTAGGAAAGAAGAACATCACTACACGTTATAACAGAGTGAAGAAAATAGATCAGCTTATACTTCCTAATAAAGATCAACTCCCACGACTACACACCAAAGGTATATGCAAATTAGAGTGTATGTGCGGCAAGAGTTACATCGGCCAAACAGGAAGGAGCATTCAGTGCAGCGTTAAAGAACATCAACGAGACGCTCAACTCAGACGCACGGACAAATCTGCAGTAGCGGAACATCTACATGAGAATGGAGATCACCGGATTGATTACGGGAACGTAAAGGTATTAGCACGAAGCAGACACTATCATCAGCGAATAATACTCGAATTACTGGAAATAATGAAAAATCCTAACAACTCAACCGTGAGGATGGATATAGATTAAGCAACACATGGAGATCTACGCTGAGAGAAGAACATGCAAGAAGTCACCAGACGACTATGATTGTAAATCAACAGACCAGAACATACACGGATCAGCGAAGCGGAGCCGTAAGACGGTATATAACGACGAACGCAAGACGATAACATCAGTCTTTAGAAATCTTCTGAAGAAGCTGACAGCATGATTAGCGAAACGTTAAGACAAAGTTTTGTGACGCGGAAACACCCGAAAAACAGTGCTCCATTAAACAACAGCCGTGAATGTTTGCGTTCTACTATAAGAAGTCAATTTATGTTAACTTCTGTTACGTGCTTTAGATTTAAATTGCGCTACCCTGTATATTTTTGATTGACTGTCATTTTCCTTATACGCTGTGGTGCATGAAATCTGTTTGTTTGAGTTTAAAGAATATTTTCTTAACGCATCCGCGCATTGTGGCGTTATGTATTTCGAAACAGCTCTAATTAGATCATTTAAATATTCAAAGCGGAGTAAGCTTTTTCAGTTCTTTTTCGGATTACGTATAATTTCTATATCTATTTCTTAGCACCACGTGTTACTTCCAAGTGTGCGTCACGATTACCTACCTATAAAAATTAAGCACCTCGTTGTAAGTCGGAAACGTTCAGATCGATTGTGGAAAATTTCTAAAGCAATCGAACCAATAAATAACTCTTATACGATGTGTTTATGCAATTGATACCTTTACTATGAGGCACTACACTACACCACCTTTAAGAAAGTTACACGTCAACAGCATGTGATGAACTCCGCTTTTTTTAGTTGTCATAAATGTTATCTTTTACTTTTTTTGTAGATTTCGCGAGTCACTAGTTTAACACAATTTTTCTGTCTAATTACAGATGAGCCATTGGGAAAACGTTTTCTTAAGGTTAACACCGGATTTGTGTAAGTCAAACTTTGATTATCATTCGATGTCACTACGGTGTTTCTTACGGATTTTGTTGATTATAACTTCGGTAATTGGACTACGATTTGTTTGCTATTACTTGTAGTCTAACTTAAATTTTTATCGCATGCTGATATGTAAATAGTTAATTATCGTTGTTAATTTAATTAATCTACAAATAATTTATATATCCTTGCCATTCAAATTTACTATACAGATGTATTGTGAGTTGCCAAGGCTTTCGGCATTCTTATAATAAAACTAAACTACTTCTTGGGTGGCTACTAGATTAGAGACTTATTTGTTGTTGATTCTAATTCTGTTTATACATTATTATTCTAAAATAAGTAAATCGAATTTGATGATAACGATCACTCGGACCTTCTCTTTCTCCGATAGGAATTGTTTCAATTCTATATCGAGCTGGCCGTGAAAGGTTTGTAAACTTCTAGAAGCTTGTAACACATCGACGCCAAAAAATGTAAAGCAATTTTTATTTATACGCAAATTGCAAGGTGAAAACATGTAATTTAATGCTAAGCGAAGTTTTTTAAATCATTGGTCGTCCATTAGATTTATATTAAAATTCGAATGTGAAATTTCCCGATGTTTATAGAAAAGTCACTGAGGTATGTTACGGTTAGATGTTTTGCAGTTACATTTAATTTTCTTTCTTTTTTTTACTATTTATTACGGTATCTAATAAACCACGTGTTCGGCACGTTTACTAATTTCTTAGTAGATTTCTTTTGGATTATCGTCGTCGTAGACACCTTTCTTAAAGTTGTGGGATTGTAGAGTTCGAAACTCAATATGTCAAATATTAAAACTTTAAACTTCAAATCTGGGGGATAGGAAATATTAAAATACCAACTGCGATATACTTGTGTAATTGTGTATGTTTTTAAGAATATGATTACACCTCTCTAGTACTAGAAAGAAAGTAGCCCTTTGATTTCTGCTCACATTTTGTTGTCAATCGTATTACTTTTGATACAGATATTATCGGTATCATATTAATATTCAAATTTAACCAACAGTTATTTATACCAATTTTATATGTTAAATTTTAAGGTAAATATTTGATAATTGTTCTATTGTGTATATGTGCAGTGTGTTGCCTATCTTGAAGCTCAAGTACATTCTTTGTAACTTACTTGTTAAGTAATTCTAGTGGATATTGTTTAACCTTAAATATTGTTAACCTTATACTTTACAGACGTCGATTTTAAAATAAATTTTCTTCTTGTTATCTTGTATTTGTCCTAGTTGTATTTTTTCAGTTGTGTATAGGTGTGAACGAGCAGCTGCAAGTATTATCGTTCTGGCGCCCTTTTTAATAGGTTATAATTTGCCGTTGCCTATATTTTATTTTGTTTGTTCGATATAACTTCATCTACAGGAACAAGAAGCTTTGCAAACACCAGCATGCTTTAAAGCTCTTGGTTTATCTTTTGCAAATCTAAATATAAATTGGATGTTATTGTGTGTAAAATTTAGATGAAAAAACGAATTTAGTTTATCTTCGCTAACATATCTAAACAAATATTTTATTTAATATTTCAGTTTCAAAGTGCTCTATGTAAAAATTGGCTATAACTGAAAAGAGCGGCGAATTTATAGCCGCTGCTCTCATTTGTTCAAATAAATTGTTATAATAACTGTTAAATTCATAAAATAAAATTCCAATGACTATATCCACTTTAAATTTACTGCGAATATAACGACAGATCTTTCCTATAAAAAATTTGCTCTACGTTACACAAATTTGCTAATTAGGAGATTTCCCTTTGAGAAGGAGTGTGTGGGCGGTGAGTGGGTGTGGTTGAGGATTCTGTGATAGAATAAAACAGGCGCTACTCCTAACGTAACGGTAAAATTCTTGGTTCAAAAATACTAACGGTACATAAAAACCCACTGTTGGAAAAATTAGGTAGCGGGGAAAAGCAAACAATTCACAACGAGAGAACGTAACAAAATTTAGTCAGTTTTATAGCGAGATATGAACATTAAAATTGTTATAAGTAACGTAAGACTTACCCCTAAACTTGGGGTGACTTAGCGTAACAGGTAGTCATAATTACTACTTTACTAATATACATTTTTAAGAAGTCCAAACTTACATATGCCGATTTAAGTTAGCCACCACCGGCCTGGAAAACAAACAATTTCTAAAGTTACTCGTTCGCTTCAAATCAACGTAACTAGTAAATACTCAAATTCAAAATAAGCTGAAGGCTGAATAATTATACTCGACTGAAAGCAAAATATTAATAATGGTAAAGCTGAAGGATGAACACAATAAATCTAAAGGCGTAATTTAAAGTAATGCAGATAAGTACGTAACACAGTAACAATATCAGTACGGTTAACAACGCTGAAGGTGTAAGATAGTAAACCACATACCAACAGAAACTTTACAGTTAGCGACAGTTGCTTGAAGTCAACTTCTTCTTCGAACTCCTAGAGTCATGAAGCTAACTTTATTCGTACTTTTAAACCATTAAGGATTAAATTTTATTACATGGGAATATTGCTTTCACTTACTGTAGGAAGGAAACATTTTGAGCGTGCCCTCAATTTGCTGCAATGACAAATGGCGATGGTTGTCATTTTACCTGCTAGTACAAATCTTCATTTGCAGCTCATTTTAATTAAATTGAACGGTCAAAGTTCCGGCTAAATTGAACTACTTGCAGCGAATATTGAACGCCAAATGGTACCCTACAAGTCGTCTCGACCCGTCTATATTCTTAAATACGTTATTTTCTGCAGTGTTTTATCTACGTAATTTTGTTTTAACTTTTACCAGTGGCATCTACTAAATCTTACTTATTTTATAATATTTTCTGTGTTTAGTTGTTGTGTTTGACCTGGTTTTGCAATGTGATTCATTGTAATTTCTTATTTTTCATTAGTTTTTGAAATAATTTTGTTTTCTAAATATATTTTTGTAGCTTAAGTTCGCAGTTGGTATTTTGATTTTTTACGATTTTATTTCGTCTACTTCTTAGAGTTTTTTTTACACTTTTTTTTGTTTTTGGTATATGCATTTCCGATTTGTTTTGTTTCTAACTTTCTTATAATGTTGTATTTTTCATTTGTTTGAATATTTTTATTTTTTTTGTAAATCATGGTTTTTGTTACGTTTGTAATATGTGTAACGCTTTTGGCCGATATAACTTTATTTTTTAACATATAATATACACTTAAAACGATAATTAAAAATACATAGATACATATGAGTCTGTTTTTTCTAACACTTATTACTATCACACGCGGTTGATAGAGTTCGTTTTGGTACGTCACGACCACGGTGCGCGTTCGGTGACATATGACGATTGAGTACAAAGGTACCGGACCAGTGCTGTCAATGGTACACAGAACAGCGCCAGGAGTTGGACTTGCTGTTTCAATTATGGTAGGTGGTTTTAGTAATTTCGCTAGAAGTGCTAACGGGTAGGTCCTTTTTTGTGACTTGGTGCAGGCGGTGATTTGTGAGCGTAAACGTGGGTGCTTGTGTGTGTGTTGGGTATCGTAATTGTTAGGGCAGTATGTACGTTACAAGTTTCTCCTCTAAATCCTAAAGACGACCCAGGGATTCAGTACTGTTCTTCTTTGATCGTCCCCTCTTCCTTTTTGGTTGTTGAGGTGGCTGTTAATTTTTCCCTGAACTATGAAATGAAGTGAGGTCTTCAGCATGATAGTTCTCAAAAGTTTTACAGGAATTTGATTCTGTAAGTTCGTACGTAGTAACTGCTTTTTGCTGTAGCACTACGTATGGCTCATCTCTTTTTGTCGCTAGTTTTGCTAAAAATTTTTAGGCTTTGTTGCTAAGGGCGAGAGTTTTTACAAGAACTAGATCCTCTGGCTGGTAAAGAGGAGTGTTTCTACTATGACCATCCGCAAATTTCTTGCGGACGTCTTGAGCAGACGCTTGGTGGCGCTGTGCATCGCAAATCCGTTTTGTTAGTGCAAGTATGGCGTAAGTTCTGGCACGAATTGGGTAATGGCGCGTTAATCTCGAGAAGCGTCGTGCGTAGTCCGGACTTTGCGACCAAACGTTAAATAAGCGGCTGTGTGTTGTGTAGACTTGCAAACTGTGGAATTCATAGCAAATCTTATTGCGGGAATGTGTTGAGGCTGTAGTTGGTGTTGTTCTTTTATTAAAATGACCAGTTGTGTCTTTAGATTCCGATCTTTTCTTTCCACCAGGTGATATAAGGTTGTAAGCACTTGTTGTATGCCGAAGCAGTGGCTTACTTGCTGTATAATAGCACTTACAAGCTGTGTGCCATTGTCGCTTAATAGTCTTCTTGGTGTTCCGAACCGTAGAAATACTTTACTGATTAAGGTTTGAGTGCAAGTCATTGCGTCTGCTTTTACAAGAGCACAGAGCTCAACCCATCTAGAGGCTGTGTTCTCCACGATTAATATCCATTGGTGACCGGACATTACCTGTGGTAATGTGCCAAAGATATTAACAACGATCTGCTCGAATCTTCTTGTTACTCTGGGTGTTTGTAGCAAACCTGCCGGGTTTAAATTGAGCGCTTTGTATTTCTGGCACGTTTCACAGATTTTCACATACTTAGTGATATACTGCTTTATGCCCACTCTAAAATAGCGGGCTTGAATCTTCTGATACGTCCTCTCAGCGACGTAATATCGGACAGTCGGAGTGTTATGATATTCAGCAAGAACTGTTTCTCTTTCCTGGGCTGGTACTACAAGTTAAGATTCTTCCGACTGGGATTCTCGGTTGTAGCGGTATAGCAGTCTTATTGACATTGTGTAACAACGCGATATCCACTTTTTGTGATTTGTAGCTGTGGGGTTTGCATCTTCAAAACAATTAATTTTTTTTTAATTCGGGATCTTTTAAATTGTCGCGTCTATTCTGAGCTGATCTTCTGGATACATCTAGTATAACCGTGCAGACCTCGCAAGTGTTTCCTGTCTGAAGCGTACAATTGGGCCGAGATAAAGTGTTTGCCACTCTGTTGGTTTTGTCTGGGCAATATTGGATGGTAAGATTGTATGGTTGCAAGATCGGCGCCCATCTGGCAAGTCGTCTGGTAGGAGTTTCGGATTAGCCAACGCAACGGTTGGTGATCTATGTTTATAGTGACCCAACTTCCTTCGATATATCCACGGAACTTCCCCACAGCCCTAACCACCGCGCGGCTTTACGTTCAGTAGCATTGTAATTTCTTTCTGCTGAAGACAGTAGGCGGATGATGTATTCCACCGAATGCTTTTCTGTTTTTTGTCCCTGCAATAGCACAGCTTCTATAGCGTAACCATTAGCGTCCGTGCGAATGACAAAAGATAGGCCAAGGTCAGCTTAGCAGAATATTATTGCTGTCGTAAGTTTCTTCTTGAGTTCTATGACCCCATTCCCATCCAATCTTTTGTCTTTAGCATTTTTTAAAAAGTGGTTGCGAAAAATTAGCGTAGTTTTGTATAAACCGTTTTTACCACAAACAGGCTTGAAGGAAAGTTATTAAATGTTTTAAGTTTCGTGGCTCTTGTATGTCCGTGATAGCTTATACTTTGCCAGGGTCGACGCTTATTCTATTTGGTGTTATTATATATCTAAGGTACACTTATTGCTGCGTAGTTTCAGACTGAACACTTTTAGTCTTGTTAGTACCGCGTTTAAGTCCGCGAAATGTTTTTCTAGATTATCGGATAGCACTATCACGTCGTCTAGATACGCAAGAGCGGTTACTTCCTTGAGTCCGAATCTTAGTCGGTCGATTAAGTGTTGAAAGGTTGCATTAGAACCAACGGCATACAGTTGAACCTGTATAGCCCAAAAGGTTTTAAGAATATGGTTTTATCCTTGTCTTCGTCACTTAAGAGTATCTGCCAATACCCTTTTGGTAGTCTATGCAAACTTGAGTCTCACCATTGGGTTTAAGGACCAAAATTACTAAAGCCACCCAGGCTGATTCACACTCTTTTACTATATTTCAGCGTTTTTGCTGATTCTAACTCTTGTCGTGGTGGCGAGAGTTGATACGGAGGAGTATAGATTGGCGGATGGGTTCCTGTATCGATGTGGTGTTCTGCATATAGTAGTCTGCCAGGGTCCGTAGTGCTAAGAGCTTGGGCTTCCTCTTTTTGTGGTTCCAGTGTCTGGAGGTCTATCATGGCAAAAGAAATGCGCCAAAACTGCCAAAACGTCTGTTTGTTGTGGGATTTTATACAGTTCTGGTACAGCGTTTGCAAACACTGTTTCTCAGTTTCTTGTGGGTCGGTGCGTGATCTTGGGGACATGGGTGTTATAAATGCGACGTGGGTCTGCTTGTGGAAGGATGGTTAAGAGTTGTTCCTACTTCCGTAAGTTGGTAACTTTTAGTGTTGAGGGCTATCACTGGTTCTAGATAGAAACGAAACTTTTGCTGAGGTTTGTTAAAGAAGTGCCACTTTTCTTTTGGTATATTCAACATCGCATAAATGCTATCTCTAGTAGTGTTCTATTTTGAGCAGCGGGAAGTATGGTACAATCGGTGCGAATATTTCGGCCGTTCAGGTGGACAATAGCCGTTACTTCTTATAGAGTCTTCCTGTGATACCATGAATCTCTACGGAAACTTGTCCGTTGAGATTTCTGGTATGTGTCTCGATGAGCAAGAAGTTGTCAGGATATTTTGACGGGAGCATTTTGGACAATTATTTCGTATCACCTCGCGTTCTCCACAACCGTAGCATGCTAGTTTGGGCTCTGATTGGTTTTCGTGTAGCGTATCAAATTCTTTTCGGTGTCTGGCCTCCGCGGATTTTTGTTTACGAAGACTGTTCATAGCATCGTTCCATGTGCGTGTAATAAAGCGCGTTTTCATCGCAGGATGTCGATAGATGCATGAACGTCACTGTGTCTATTTAACCTTGTGGTACATTTTGATAGCGAGCCTCGGGTGATTGATACTGGTTGTTCTGGCTGTTGATTAACTGCTGCAACTGCTGCGTGGATTCTTGTGATAATGGTTGAAAATGGGATTTCGTGATTTGCGAGTGTGGGTGCTTGTGTGTGTGTTGGGTAGCCTAATTGTTAGGGTTGTATGTACGTTAAATTTGTGGTTTATGTTTTTTTTTTAAATTTCGATTGTGATAGTGGATATGGTGTGCCAATCTTTCAGGTTTGGACCGGATTTGAAACTTATTTTTTCTCAGCATTTTTGACTAGCTTTTAAGGGTATTGTACAAGGACGACCAAAACGAGTTTTGAATTCTTTTTTTGGTTTTATGTAACAGTGAATATCATATTGTTTTTAAGGTTAATTAAGTTAAACTAATTTTAATAAAAAGTTTTTGGAAGAACTTCAAATACAATTTTTAGATAAATACTCTTACTTTTATCATTGAAAAAATTTAGATTTTCAACAAATAGTAAATAATAATACTTGTTTATTTCTTTTATAATTTGCATTACAATCGCCGCAGGGCATATATTCAGCAGCGCTGTGCACCATCCGGTATCCGGAAAAAAACACATTAACTATTAGTATATCCAAACAACTACAATAAACAAAAAAGTTGAAACAAGGTTAGATAAACAAAAAGATTTTAGAAAAAATCTGTAAATACAAAATCAGAACTTAAAGTAAAAAGACGAAAACGAATTTAATAAATGCAAACGTGATAAATTACTACAGTGGCAAAATGATTATTTCTTATCATTACAAATGTTCTTGTGCTATTTACAAAATCGTTTCGGTCTTTACCGGAAAGACTGCTACATCGGAGACACGTTTTTCTATTTCGTTACAAATGAAAACATTACGTACGAATCAATGACCGTTCGTTGCATATATTTGCATAACGATGTAGATAAAATCTAACCAAAAGAAGAAAATAAAAATACGACGACTCATAGTAATCACTAATAAAAATTTCAAAAAACTAATAGATCGTAAATTTATTCATTAAACTGTATATAAAAATGTTGAGATTCTTTGTCGTTTTGAAACTTGCAAAACCGGACAACATATTGTTGAATCATCTCGAATGGGAAAAGAGTGACTAACACAATCTTTGTTTTATTTTAAAAATTTAATGAATATTTTATGGTACTTCGATAACGTATAGATTTATTTTTTGTTCGCTATAAATTTTCAAAGACTTTAATGCTAACAAAACTAACATAAATTTCTAATTCAAGAATGCGACAAAAGCTTAACGATTTTTATTACAAAAAAAAACTATTTCTACCATGTGTCCACAAAATAATTACCGGGCAAGGTAAGACGTACAAATAAAATTCAATTTAACGATTATAATTAACATTGACTCATAGAAAACACTCTGATGAAGCTTTTATTAGCTATTAACGCTGTGTCATGTTTGTAGAAGAAAAAAACTACAATGATTATTTTTAGATTTTCAACTAAACGGAAGGTTATACGAGATTTATTTACAATAATTAGATGGATTTACAAAAAGTTTATAAATTAAATACACCGTTTTGGTCGTACTGTTGAATGAATAAGTAATGCTGTGGAGACTTTTGCGGAGGCGATGTCTTGCGGATTCTTTTATTGTCGTCATTTGTTTATTTCTAACGTTTTAATATGATACTCATAACAGTTTCTCAAGATACATGTGTTAGAGTTAACTGGGCAATAGACAAAAGTAAGGTCAAACCGTATTGTTAATGATTGTTTTAGCTATTATACAGTACGTATGATAAGCAGAAAAAAACTATTTTAAATTACTGCCGTAATAATTATATCATTTTACCAACAAGGTAAAGTGTGTATGGTAAAAAACTTTGATGTGACTTATAGATGTTAAAAAACAATGTTTTAACTTTAATTTGCAATAAAACTTCAGAATAATCTTATCACAAAAAGTTAATCAAGAAAAACAACACAAAATTGGAAATTAAAAAAATGATTTAAAAAAAAGAAGAAAAACAATAAAGATCTTCGGAAAAAGCAAAAAAGTAATAAGGCCCCAAACGAGACAAGCAAAAACAGAATTAAACGAAAAAATAGCAGTATACAGAAGCGAATGCAACAATAAATAAAAATACAGACATCTAAGTCCTCAAGAGCGTAGAAAAGGAAAGAAAAATGACAAAAACAGGACAAAACAAAAATTGCAAATTTATATTAGAATAGAAAAAACACTGGAAAAAACAGAAAAAAACTAATATCGGAAAGAGTAATACGCTCCGGATAAAATTTCTACTCCTAAAGATTAAAAAAATGTTAGAATTCGGGAGACATACAACTTTCTACATCATTTGAGAAATTTGAGAAGTCTAACCAACGCCTATGTTGCAAACTACCTCCTACGTACTCTTTGGTTAAGGCACAGGTCAAGTAACATCTTAACAACGACGCCGTATTAGCTGATGCCATTGACAACATTTTATTGTTCTGAAAGAAATTGCCGATTTTAACTAATTACAGCCCGTACCAACAAACAATTACGAAACTATCAACGTTCTCGTTTACGCCGAAAACCATCTTTACGAAACTGGCGATATAAATCTTATAAAACCAATTACTTCACATGCTGGTACCACCAAATTTTTAGAAGAGGAAGAGGAGAATGTGGACCCACCAAACCATCTGAACTTGCTTGGTAAAAATTTGCCACAAGAATAGGCGTTTCCTATGTTTACCTATCACTTAGAAGTCGTTTGGTGAAAACTGAATCTGCAAAATATTTTATTGATTTAATCGATAAATATCTACTAACAACGCGCGTGGCGTCGATAGGTACTCTCTTAACGACGAGAGCTTCAATTATAAAAAACTACCATACGTTAGTGAACGCTCTAGAAATGTCCATGAAAATAGCTAGTCTATATTTGGAAACGTTCGATTGTGCAATAGTAGATAGAATAAGACCTGTAGCAGAATGTTATCCGACAATGGATCGTCGTCTGGGAATAATGAGGATACTAATACTTTGATTGGGTCTTGTTCAAAAACAGTGCATACATCGCCGTCTTTAACATTAGAACATGGTTGGATCGACAGGAACTTCCGGGAGAATAACCTTTAACTAACTACCACGGACTTATCGTCAAGCTTTTTTCTAAGAAACTTTGCGAGCAGCTTTACTTAACTGTCTTCATTGTCAATTTGTACCGGTGAAGCGCGGGCTTATTAATGTTTTGCTAGGGGTTTTTGTTGGTGTTTTCGCAAACAACGCACCACTTGCTTTAACCTATCTATCTTAGGACTTCATCACGGTACACCAGCTCTAGAACGTATGCTATTCAAACCATGTTGGCAAAAGTCAAGGATCATCTTGGTCAACTTATTAAGAATGGCGTATAGAGATCTAGGATCGTAGCACAATGCACCACATGGAAGATAAGAAGGAATTGAACTTGCGATGACATTATTTAGGAAAACGTGATGTATGCTTTTAAAATCGAGAATTCTATTGATTAATCCAGAACACTGTCAAATTGCTTACCTGTTTTCATATTTTTTTTTCTGAATTTAAGTTTTTTTTAAATTTATTTTAAGAGGTGGTTCGTCTAGCGCCCCTGCACTGCGGTCTCCTTGGTTCTTTTGTGCATCTCTGGTTTTTTACTCCCTCATCAGTTCTGTTTCGTCAATGAAGTCCAGAAGTTTATTCCAAGGGGCTTTTTTCAACTCATCATCGGTTAGCTTTGGTTTTCCGAGAATCGTTGTGCGTTGCATTTGATACGCTTCGCATTTGTACAGCAGATGCTGCGGAGTCTCGTCGTCCTCCAAGCATCCGCGGCATAGAGAGCTGATTTGCAGTTCAATTTTATGCTTATGTTTGTTAAGGCCACAGTGCCCTGTAATTAGTCTCGTGAGTTTCCATAATTTTTTATGCTCCGCTGCAAGTTTGCTGCAAATTATTTCTTTTCCGGTCTCGTATGCGTTTCCGAAAACGGGTTTAGGTCCGATATATGTCCCTGTTGTGCTCTTTTTTGCTAGTGCGTCCGCCATTAGGTTACCCTTTACCTTCTGGTCTTTTGGTATCTAGATGAGCTGCACTGGTTGGCGAATTGCCAATGTTTCCAGACTGCTTATGCATGCTATAATCAGTTTGGACTTTATTACTGGTGATTTTAGCGCCAGTAGTGCTGCTTGGATGTCAGACGTCATCGATATCGTTCCATTTGTGTATGGTTTCAAGTCGATAATGTTCCTGACACACCAGTCAATAGCAGCAACTTCAGCTTGGAAAGCGGATGCATATTTACCCAAAGTCAGCGAAAATTGCTTCCCATGGTGCTTGCTTCCATATACTACTGCTCCGGTGCCGTTGCGATTTTTGGCCTCATCTGTGTAACAGTTCCTTTTTTTGCATCATTTTTCGACCATGTTTAGTGCACTTTGCCTTATGTTCGATACAGTTGCCTCAAACTTCCCGTTTGTGATAATGGTAAGATCGTCATCGTCTCCTAAAGCAAATACCCCACCGTCTTCTAGTTCTTGTAGTATACCGTCCATAACGAGACACCACAGTAGGGGTGATAACATCCCGCCTTGTGGGCATCCGCCAGCCACTTTGGCTCCCACAGTGCTACCGTACAAAGCAGCTGACTAGACTAGACTAGAGGTGTGATTCCTTTTTTGCAATTGAGGTGAAGGTAGTGTTGTCAAATGCTTCTTCAATATCTAGAAAAGCACCCAATGCAATATTATTGTATTGGATTGCATTTTCGCAACTGCTTACTAGTTGCTGAATTGCTAGCTCGCAAAATTTTCCAGATTGGTAAGCATACTAGTTTCGGAGCAGAGGCGAAGCCTTTAGTGCCCCGTTCAGTATATACCTGTCGACTACTTTTTCAAGTAGTTTTAAGATGAAAAAAGTTAAGCTGATCGGTCTGTAGGATTTTGTCTGGGCGTACGTAGGTCTCCTTGGCTTTGCTATAAATACCACCTTGACAATCTGCCAGCTGTTTGGTGAGTGCGAAAGTGCTAAGCTGGCTCTGAGAATTTTGCATACTGCGTTTCGAAGAGCAGCAAATCCTTTTTGCAACATGATGGGATTCTCCATTCTAGGTTTTCAGGATTGATTATTTTTTTGCTAAGTCCTAGTTCCTTGTGAGTGCCCATTTGTTTTGTACCTCTAGGTCTTGGTGCTTAGGAACTTCAGTTAACGATGAACCCGGGAAGTGTTTTTGCAGTAGTTCTTGTAAAGTACCTTCAACCGAGTCTGTAAACTTTCCGTTTTCGGTCAGTAAAGAACCAATGTTTCCAGTGCCGCTTTTGCTCAGAGCTTTTTGGAGTCGAGAACTTGTAGGTTCGTTTTCTACATCCTTACAGTACCTTCTCCATGAGTCTCTTTTTGCCTTTTTTATGCATTGTTGTATGTTGTGAGGCTGGTTTTGTATTCATTCCAGTCTTCGTTTTTTTGGCTGTATTAAATAGCCTTCTGGTGCGTGCGCTTGCTTTGTCAAGCTCCCTGTTCCACCAAGTTATCTTGTTTGGGGTTCGTTCGACAGTTTTTGGGCAGCTTACTTCAAATGAGGATTTTAATGAATTAACAATACTATCCGTCATTAGTTCTAGCTCGTGCGTTGATCTTGCAACTGTGGGACAGTCCCTGATTTGGCCCGCTAAAGTTTCGTTGAACAAATTCTAATCGGTTTTTCTCGGGAGAATGATGGCCGAATTTTTAGCAATTAAAGCAGCAAGTTACTCGGATATGGCCATTGATTCTGTAAACATTTCAGGCGACATACACTCGACGCGATGTCAAAACGTATCGTCGAACTTTAGGATGAATTTCAAGGGTTCAAATGCAGTTAGTCCTATCTCTAGGACCGAAGCGAAATAGAACTTTAAGATCTTCGTTAGTTAAATGCAAAATAATAGCTTTTTTCACATGTTGAGAATGCAGATTTGAGGGAACGTCTATGATAGAAACGCTAGGTAACGACTTGCTTTGTGGCTTAACCACAAAGCCGGCTTGTTCTAGGATGGCCAAAGGTATTTTTGTTAAATCCGTTTTTTCGGATTCTAATTGAATTCCCATTTCAGTCACTCGGTTTCGTCATATTTCTGTGGATCTAATACTTTCGTTAGGATCGTTTTCGTTTCGTCGGCGGTTTTTAAAGGAGAATCTGGTTTAGGAACGACGACAATAGTCGACCTTGGAACCGAAGCGATTGATTTACCCGATAGCACTTTAACCTTCTCAACAATTTTAGACCAATGCCGTTTGGGCGTAAGATAGTTGGGCAGTAATTGCAGCTGTGGTTATAGATAATTTGTTAGAAACATTTTGCAAGACTGTTTGCATTTCTCTGAGTGCATGGAAAAGCTCAGCTGATTGCTGCGACGTACACTGAAATTTTTGGAATGCATGAAATAAGCCTTGAATTCTGTAAAGTATCTCAAACATTTAAGATGGTTTTTCCACAGAATCTTTACTGGAGGATATAATTTTTGTTAAAGCAGTAATTTCAGTTTAGAATTACTTGTTAGTATCGTCGAGAAGGATAACAGACTTTTGGTCGTCGTCTTAATCACAAAATTACTGTTGGCCTGAATTATCCGACTTTGCCTGATTGCTCACAATTAATTAAATCAATGTTTTTTTGCTTTAGAGTAAGATCACGTCAAGTGGACCCTGTATTTTCCACTTGATCATAAAAATTAAGTCCATGTACTTTTTTCATAAGTAGTTGCCATGAAAAATTGATCCCCTAAACGATTTTTAAAAATTTTAATTTAAACAATATTTTTTTTTACAATGAAAATTTTAGGTACTTTTAATTAAAAAATAAATTTTAAATCAACCGTTAAATATAAAGTAATGAAATTTTCAGGATTTATCGTCAAATATTTATATTTTAATAAAATGTTAACAACTAAAAGTTATTTGTTTATTATCATATTGTTAATTAACTTTTAAGTAAACAAATGAAAATTTCAATGATTTCTCGGTAAAAATATGAAGTTTTTTTTTATTAGTTAAATGCGTTATTTATTTAAGTTTAAGATTCCGGAAGAAAATTTTACTGCTCGCGATTAGTTTAAACAATATAAATTTATTTATCACGGCGCGCCGGGCGTCAAGCGCTGTCAAGAGCACCAGGCGGCCGAGCGTCAGACTACATTGCAGCTTCGGTTAATTATAATTATAAATAACAATTAAGAATGTAATCTTCGAACGAATTTTATCAATATTATAACTAAAACACATAAATTAATTCTTTTATTGAACAAAAACAAGAAAAACGAACTAGTAATTAAATATATTAAAATTTGTGAACTCTCGTTATCTTTATATTATTTTTAAACTATTTGTAAAAACTTTTTCATCTTCCGACACAAGCTTACATTGCAGTGAGACATCATCCAACTGTTTTAATAATGGAATTGACGAATATTTTTTATCGTCATTGCCCGTTCGAATCGTTGTTTGTACTTTTCTTCGTGTAAATCGCGATCTTTCTGGTCACAGAAAACAAAATTACCTTTTTTAAATGAATTTTTCGCTCATTGGAAAAAAGAACGTGGTGTCGTTATGTGCTTATTATGGTCACGTTAAAGGCTAGCACGATAAGCCTGTCTTTTGACAATTCCTGCTAAGCCGTCACACGCTCCTTTGCCATCAGATTTAGCGCAAAAAATCCACTCTACTTTAACTCCAAAATCATTTGTGTGATTTATTAAGTTGGCAAAGTTATATTTATGTTTATATTTCGAAGCTGCTCCATCGGAAAAGTATTTAATTTTTTTAACATTTTCGGCGCCAAATTTATTTTTTTAAAATTCAATCAGTTTTGTATTAAAGAGATTTACCGAACTTGCGTCGTGACTTTCTCTGAAATCACTACAAAATCCGTCCGTCAATAATTTAAATTTTTTAATGACGAAGTCAACTTCTGGACACTTCTTACACATCGAAAAAAAACATGATGATGTAGGTTGCACGCAAACAGAGCTTTGAATCAAGTTATTTAAGCTTTCAGAGAAATTAATTTCTTTTTTTTTTTGAGTTCAATCTTCAGTCCGTGTAATTGTAATTTTACATTTTGGCGAATTTTGCATACACATACATTGTGTGTTCCGCTTTTTCCAGCTGAAATGCATTCCCGTGGTCGTAAAGTTTGAAATTAAATTGATTATTTATTTATTTTCGCTGTTTAATGTAATGATTTAATTGCATTATTTATATAAGTTTAAAAAAAATAAAATAAAGATTAACGAGAGTTCAGAAATTTTAATATATTTAATTACTAGTTCGTTTTTCTTGTTTTTGTTTAATAACAGAGAATTAATTCATGCGTTTCAGTTATAATATTGATAATAATAATAATAAAATTCGTTTGAAGATTACATTCTTAATTGTTATTTATAATTATAATTAACCGAAGCTGCAATGTAGTCTGACGCTCGGCCGCCTGGTGCTCTTGACAGCGCTTGACGCCCGGCGCGCCGTGATAAATAAATTTATATTGTTTAAACTAATCGCGAGCAGTGAAATTTTTTTCTGGAATCTTAAACTTAAATAAATAACGCATTTAACTAATAAAAAAAAACTTCATATTTTTACCGAGAAATCATTGAAATTTTCATTTGTTTACTTAAAAGTTAATTAACAATATGATAATAAACAAATAACTTTTAGTTGTTAATATTTTATTAAAATATAAATAGTTGACGATAAATCCTAAAAATTTCATTACTTTATCTTTAACGGTTGATTTAAAATTTATTTTTTAATTAAAAGTACCTAAAATTTTCATTGTAAAAAAAAATATTGTTTAAATTAAAATTTTTAAAAATCGTTTGGGGGATCAATTTTTCATGGCAACTACTTATGAAAAAAGTACATGGACTTAATTTTTATGATCAAGTGGAAAATAGAGGGTCCACTTGACGTGATCTTACTCTTTAGCTAAAGGTGAAAGATTTATTTACATATTGAAGAGAAACTAGAGTACCAAACTTTTGAATTACCACTGCTAATGGAACTGCTGTTTCTACATATGGTTTTATTACATTAAGCATTGGTTTATGTAGGTTTTTTCCGAGGTTACTACACCAATCATTAGAGCTGATTTCTTACACATTTATTAACAAACTTATCGACTCGTTTATTAACATTGCTACAAAAGTTCGAACAGCACTAGAACAAGCTACTTTAAGAACAACTACGTTATATAAACTCTTCAAAATAACTCAACAATCTGGCGAGCCAAATATCCCTAAGCATTTGACAAAACAATGTATACGAATTACTCCAAAACCTCTAGTTTTCTGGAAACTTTGCCGCCTTGCGCTTGATAAACTCCGAATTGCCAAAAGTTTCAGACTATGGTTGAAATGGGTATTACAAGACCATCTGGCTACACATGGTCCCAAAACATGGAAACGGCTGAAGAAACTATCGTCCACTAAACGCTTGTATAATTCCAGATTACTAATCCCGTACTACATATCAAAGATTCTGCTCAGATTCTTCAAGAGAAAACTATCTTTACAGCAATAAACTTAGTTCGTGCTTATTATTAAAGTCCTGTCGCCAATGAGAGCATTAAAAAAGCTGCAATCATCACGCTTCTCGGTCATTTTGAGTACATGTCGTTTAGAATTAAAAACTCCGGCTAGATTTTTCAACAAATCATAAACGAAGTCTTAAGAGGATTAGATTTTTGCTAAGTTTACTTAGATAACATTCTTATCGCATCACACTCACATAAATAACACACGCGCCATTTTTGGATTCTTTTTTAACGCCTAAAACGATATGAAATCCTCAACAATCCTGCAAAATGCTAATTTAAAGTTGTTTTAGTTAGATTTCTTGGATACACTGTCTCTACCAAAAGTACAACACTGCTTTGAAAAAAATAAACGTTATCCTTAACTTCAAATCTAGAAACCGCTAAACTGCATCAATTTTTAGAGATGATTAATTTTTATCGAAGTTTTATTCTCAATGCTGCTGCAATTTAAGCGCTTCTTAACGATTTTCTTTACGGAAACCTCAGAGGTTCAACAAAGCTTGCCTTTTTCTGATTGTCCCTCCTAGGTGAAGATAAAAACACGCATCTATCACAATTATTGTATGTTTATGGGAGTATAAGACGCTTTACCATTAAAACTTGTCTGGTTTAACGAAGCATGCATTGTGATAGCGAAGGCTTCCACGGTCGGATCCCATTCGTATTAACACTGGCAAAATCCTGGAATCATCTAAAATCCCTAAATCCAACATTTCTAAGTCGGAAGAGTTAGCTCTAAAAAGTCTTCGTAAGAAACCTGATATTATTGTTCCTCCAGCCGACAAAGGCAACGCTTACTGTCGTTTTGAACCGAATTGATTATGTTGCGAAAATCCATTCTATTCTGTCTGAAGAAAGGGTCTTCTAACTTGTAATCCTACTTCGAAGAACGTGAGGTCAGCCAAATCTTCCAATCTACCTCCTGAAACTAAACGTCGACTTACCCCTTCAGATTCTAAACCACATCGTCTATACGGACTTCCCAAAGTTTACAAACAAGGTATTCTCTTTCGATCTATCGTCAGTACTATCCAATCTCCTATCTACAGACTAGTCAAGTTCTTATCCAACATTCTTTGCGAGTTTACAGGTAAAACCTCTTCTCACATCCTCAACTCTCAGCATTTTATTCAACGTCTAGAAACTATAACTTGAAACCCAAGATCTTCTCGTGAGCTTTGATGTCACTTCACTTTTTACTAAAGTTCCTATTAAGAATTCGCTTATTATCATCAAACAGATTCTGTCTCAACATGGCAATACTTGAGTTTGGTTTCTCTTATTGATAAGTGTCTATCCTCTATTTACTTCCAATTTGATAACAAGTTTTACGAACAGGTTTCTGGTGCTGCTATAGGTTCTCCTCTATCACCTGTTGTAGCTAACATTTTTATGAAATTCTTTGAAACGGTTGCTTTGGAATCATCAATATTAAAACCTAAAGTGTGGTTTAGCTATGTTAACGACATGTTTATTGTTTGGTCTCATGGTCACCTCAAATTGTCGAAGTTTTTTGATCATCTTAACAATCAATACTTAGATATCACATTTACTATAGAAATCGAAAGTAATGGTGCTCTTCCATTTCTCGACGTTTTTGTGACTCGTAAACCCGGCGGACTTCTGGGCTACTCTGTTTATCGCAAAGCCACCCATACGGACAGATGCCGTCATGCTTCGTCTCATCATCATCATGCACTGATAATCTAGATTCCGTCATCTTAGAACCCTAGTGAACAATGTGGTTATATGAAGCGAGATATTCATAGAGTTATTA
This sequence comes from Aquatica leii, assembly GCA_035610365.1. NCBI lineage: Eukaryota > Metazoa > Arthropoda > Insecta > Coleoptera > Lampyridae > Aquatica > Aquatica leii. The sequence continues at coordinate 7,384,627 of CM069436.1, read as the reverse complement.
ATCGTCGTCTACATGCACTTACTCAATTACCTAAGGACATTTCTACTTCCGAATCCAATCCAAAATTGGCCTTTTTACCCTACTTTCGCAAGGTTACAGATGAAATAGGGAAACTCTTTCGTAAGAATGGTATTAAACCCATATTCAACTCGACAGACAAAATCTCTCAGATTCTTTCTTCTTCCAAGGACTTTCATCTTAAGGTGTATACCAAATTCCTTGTTCATGTGGTTTAGTCTATATTGGTGAAACCAGTCGTTCTGTCATTACTCGCATTTCAGAACATAATCGGTGTATAAGGAAAAGGCATATTGCTAAGTCTGCGGTTGCTGAACATGCCAAATCTACATTCTTTTTTAACGGGAAATTCCGAGAGAACATAGAAATCATCAAACACACCAATAACTTTATTCGCGATCATGGTTTGGAGCTATCCCCTCTTTGGTTCCCGGTCATTAGTTCTTTATCGAAAACACGCCCCTTTTTCTCTTAACTATCCGTGACGATCTTTCTTCTTTATATACAGAGACTATTTCTTCATAAGTCACTTCTATGGAGTTTAGAATCTGGCTTGGTTCACCCTAACTCTGTAGTGGTTCTTTGTTAGATTTTCGTTTGTTTTTTCAAGTTTATCGTTTTCTTTCTTACTTTTTCAGAGTTTACAATCTGGCTTGGTTTACAAGTTGATTACCTAACTTTTGAGAAGTTCTTAGTTACATTTCGGTTGCTTGTTTGAAATTTTCGATTTTTCTTACGCCCTGATGAAGCCCCTTATGACAATGGGCGAAACGTTGGCAACTTCAAGTAACACTTTTAACTCGGAAGTGCCATCATCAGCGACGCATCTAATAATGCCATAGGAACCGCACTTCAACAATGTGTTCAGCGTGAATGGCAACTATTAGCCTTCTTTTCAAACAAGCTTTCGGCAGCTAAGAAGAAGTATTGAACTTACGACCGCAAACTACAAGCCATCTACTTCGCCATCAAAAATGGTTGAGGGAAAACAATTTACAATTTTTACAGATTACAAGACAATTATATACGCGTTTCGACAAAAAAAACTAAAATGTTTGTAACAACAATTTTGTCATTTAGATTTTATTTCGCAATTTTTGAGGGTCATTGGTCACATCTAGGACAAAAAAACGTTGTCGCTGATGTACTGTCTTGTGTCAACATCACAAAAACGCCTCTAATAAGTTTAGCCAAAGTCGCCGAAGCACAAATACACAACGAGGATCTACATCCCGAAAATTTACTCCAACTTAAGCAAGTGACGCTTTTTACTATTCATCCCATCAAACAGCGCTACGTCTGGTCATTTATCCACGCTGACTGCAGAAAATAGACCTAAACATGTATTTAGTGCCAGCGCTCTAAAATTACGCAATACACAACCGCTCCCATTGAAACAATTTAACTTCAAACCACCCATTTCAATCATGTTCGTTTAGACATTGTTGGGTCACTTCTTATTTCCAAAAACAAACGTTACTGGCTTACATAAATTGATAAATTTTCACAATAACACAAAGCTTACGTTATCGAAAACATCGAAGCTGACACCGTCGCTCGCAGTTTTTACAACGGTTTGATTGCACGATTGGAGCGGAGCACCTTTAGGCGTAACAATGGCTCGAAACCACCATTTACGAACAACAGCTTACCATCCACAAGCAAACGCCATGGTAGAATGGTTCTACCGACAATTGATAGCAGCGATTTGATGTCGCAATTTGCAAGCAACAATGAACTCAAATTTTGTCATTAATTTTATTTGGGATTTGTGCCGCTTAGCGCCACGTTTTCTGCAGCTAAATTCGTTTATGGTGAACTTATTCGCTTTAATGGGGAATTTCTGACATCAAAGAAAAGTAAATAAAACATCGAACATTTATTTTTAAAGACTTGAGTACAATTACACAAGTGTTTGTTCGAGACGACGCTACAAAACTATATATCGATCAACTTTGCGAAGGCCCGTACTCTGTCTTCCAACGTAAACCAAAAACATTTATATTATAAAAACATCTCCATTGATCGCCTGAAACCTGCATACACCGTAGTAAACGATGTCCGACATATTTTGCACGACTTCTATCAGCCAACAACACAGTCACGCACAATCACTTGATTAGAATGACGAAATCTTCAACTAAAAAAAGATACTCTTGATCGACGTCGATAAAATTAATGTTTATGAAAACAAAATATTTTTGGTCAATATAGCTTTTACTGAATAACTTTGTAAGTGGGTTCAACATGAGCTCTTTCTACTCTAAGGCATTCCTTAGCTCTAACAATTAAAGATTGCTGGACTTTTCGCATTAGCCCTTATTTTGGGACAATCGAAATTAGTCATTTCTGTCTGAAGTTTGAACCGAGTTCGAAATTGGAACTAGATCCGGATTTACCGGCATAGGACCAATCGGACGACGATGCCTGTAGTTCCTGTCCAAGACCGCCTCTTAAAATTGGGTAGAATGACTATTACTCTACTGGTAGCAGCCACATGGTGAACCGCTTCCTCCCGTATAGATCGTGTACAGTTAAGTCCACAACCCACAGACGTTATACCGTCGTAAAATGAGCTTATCAAAACATTAGCGTTAACACGATTAGTACTACGTTGGAAAACGGTACGAATCAGCCATTGACCAAGCTCAAGCTAGCGCTCAGACTAGAATTGGGTAGAGACATATCCGTTCTAAGAGCAACAACACCACATGGTGGAATGTAGGCCCCACTGAATCATTTAATTCACATCTGTACTAGAAAACCTAGCACAGATGCTATCCAGAGTGCAGCACGTGTAGTAGGCGATTAATTAATTAGCTTTTGCTAACTTTCCTAAAATTATTTACAACATTTTACAGTAAATCTTTAGTCGATAAGTCAGTACAAGTAAAAAATAAAACATACTAGTTTCTATCTGTCTCTCTCAAACGACGATCCACTCTTTCAAAGGTGTTTATATCAAAAATTCTTCTATTTGGAAATGTTTCTTAATAATGCTTTTGGCTTCTAAGATAATACATGAAGCAAGTTCATACATTAAATGCGTGTCGGCATAATCAGCAAACGTAAACACGAATTTTAATACGTAATACAGAGATTGATTTTCAACTGACACTGGAATAAATATATTTATTTAAATCGGGACTGTACAACAAAAAATAAATTTTACAAAAATATCCAACGCAAAATCCGTATTGACCAAAAATATTTTGTTTTTGTAAACAGTAAAAGTTATTAGAGTGTATGGGAAACAGCTAAAAAACCAAACAGTATTTAATATGGTGGCATAAATTAAGAGGACAGTGGAAAAAGCAAACAAAAAAAGATTTTTTTAAATATTATTCATTTCAGCTATTCTTACTTTTTTTGTTTTTGCTTGTTGGTGTAACTATGAAAGTTAATTGAACTTTTTGTCTTGTTTTGTTAGGGCTTATTTATGTTTATTTGCGTTTTTCCTTTTCGTAAAGAAAATCTTCGCACGTGCGATCGACTTATGTGTATTATCTCAAGTTCAATTTTTTTGGTTTTATTTACAAAAAATTCTCATGCAAACATAACTGTAGAAACTGTTTAAAACAAGAAATTAAATTTCCAGTACCTTAAAAAACTTTTGTTATATTTCAAAAAATAAAAGTTTTTCATTTTGAAAATTTTGTGAATCATTTAACACGAAAATCACACTTTGTATATGGGTATAACAACGTTTTTCATTTATTTTGACGTTATTCATTTTTGTTTTAATAATTCTTAGTGATTTTTTCATTTGAATTTGTCACTGTAGAAGTATATCTTCTTGATTTAGATAGAAAAGAAGATTTTTATGTTTTTAAAATTGAACTGCATAGTGCAACAAAATGAACGACGATGAACTTCAATGGCACTGAATGAAATAAAACTTGAAATTGTTATCTTACGTTCGGTAACTCTTAAAAATCTATTGTCACGTGTAATGATTATATCTTTACCGTTTTAAATTACATATCCCGCAAAGTTACGTTTTGTTTGTACCGCCTGAATTATTTTATTTCTAACACCATGAAAAACGCTAATTTGAGTTAAATATGTTTTTATAGAGAGATTATTTTCTGCACCTTGCTCTGTGCAAGGTAATATTTCTTTAATTATACGTTTATGTAATTATGTACTTTTAATTGATGATTATTTTGCAAATAATTTATATTGTTAAATTAAAAAAAAATTAATTTGTCTTTCTTAAATCTACCAACAAGTTTGCAGAGTAGCGAATCATTTAATACTGAAATAAATCGTAATTGATTTTTTATAAATTAATTGAAAATTTATTTAATATGTCTTCAACAACGCAACATTTTCGTAAGGGGCTTTATCGGGACGAGAAAGAAATTTAAAAACTCAAACAAGCAACTAAGAACCTCTAAAGAGTTGGGTAATCAACTTGTGAATCAAGTCAGATTCTAAACCCCATAAAAAGACTTAAGAAGAAGTCGTGTCCTTCCGCCGGGTTTAGGAATGACAATAACGTCGAGAACTAGAAGAGAACTTTAAATTTCTATGGTAAATTTGATATCTGAGTGTTGGTTGTTTAAATGATCAAGAAATTTCTAAATGGCCATGAGACCAAACAATAAACGTGTCGTCAACATAGCTAAACTACGCTTTAGGTTTTAGTATTAGTGATTCCAAAGCAATCCTTTCAAAAGATTCCATAAAAATGTTAGCTGCAACAGGCGATCTAGGTAAACCCATAGCGTCATTAGAAACTTGTTATCAAATTGGAAATAAGTGGATGATAAACACTTATTAACAAAAGGAACCAAACTCAAATCTTTGTCCTGGTGAAACAGAATCTGTTCGATCACTCACAAGAACATTTTGAAGTTCAAGTTTTAAAGTTTCCAAACGTTGAATAAAGTGCCGTGAGTAAATTTGCAAAGAATGTTGGACAAAAATTTAACTAGCTTGTAGGTAGAAGATTGTATAATACTGACGATAGCTTGTAGAGGTATATTTTGTTTGTGAACTATGGGAAGTCTGTATAGTCAAGATGGTTTTGAATCTAAAGGGGTAAGTCGTCGTTTAGTTTCAGAAATTAGAAGATCTGACAATTTTAATAACCTCACGTTCAATCGAAGTGCAATTACAACTTTCCTCTGGCAGAATAAAATATAATAGCAGCGTAATCAGTAGCGTTGCTTTTGTCGGTTAGAAGAACGACGATGTCAAGGTTTCTACGAAGACTTTCCAAAGGTAACTCTTTCGACTTAGAAATCTTGGATTTAGGTATTTTAAATGAGTCAAAAATTTTAAACTTTGATTACAACCATTAAACGGTTCGAACCTGAACGACGTTTTTATCTTAGTATAGACTCCGATCGTGGAAACCTTAATAGTTTGCTTATTATGATGGATACAGGGGACTGGATGGGATGTGTGAACATAAACTATCTGCAATGAATACCTTTTTCGAAAAAAGATTGAAGCAAACGTGGAAACGGATATCAAAAGATGGAAACACCAGAAATCAAATAGATTCTTACATATACAAAACAAGTATATCAATAGATTTAACACAGGTAGTGACCACAGAATCGTAAAAGCAAATTAACGAAAAAGAACAACGTATGTTTAAAAACCGCAAGAAGAAAATAACATTAGAAAAATTCAATAAAAATCTAGCAAACATAGACAAGAGCACAAACGAAACTGTGGAGGAATTGAACAAGAACGAAGGTAAGGAGTTAACAAAAGTGAAAAGACGGTGAAAGAAGACAAAAGAACACCACAAGAATATTCATGTATAAACAAGGAAACCAGATAAAGTATGAGATAAAAAGAATGGACACACAAGAAGAACTAATAAATGAAGATATAGAGAACAATAAAGAAATAAAATGTTTAAAACAAAAAATGGGAAAGAAGCAGACTTATGCACTACGCAATAAAGACGGAATGGTAATATGCGACAGAGACGAAGTATTAGAAGTAGTGAAAGAATATTACACAGAACTCACACAGAGTCCAAAACATTATACGATAGGAATGGAGACCATAGTCAAATAGAAAACAAAATAAACAATGTAGGATTAGAAGAACAGCCAAACGTAAACATATAAGTAGTAAAGAAGGCAATAAAAGATGTGAAATCTAACAAAGCCACAGGAGAGGACACATCGATAAATCATTAGACAAGGAGGAGAAAACCGAACAAATTAACAAAAAAGTTAAATGATTATCAAACTCAGGAACAAGCAGAATTCAGACAAAATTACGACACTAATGATCACCTGCTAACAATAAAAATAGTCATTGAAAAATTCAACGAATATGAATTTTTCTTGTGTATAGCATTCGTAGACTATGAGAAAGCACGAGAAAACCAAACCGATCGCACTTAAAAGAGGATTTAGGCAGAGAGACTGGCTTTTACCGAAGCTCTTTACGTTGGCGTTCAAAGACATATTTAAAAAAATTGAATTAAGAGAATAAGAGAATAAATGTAAATAGGGAATGATTGACTGATCTACGATATGCCGGCGATATCGTACTATTGACTTAAAACAAGAATCACTTAACATATGCTTAATGACTTACACAGAGAATCCATTAAGGTAGGATTATAAATAAACCTAACAAAAAAACAAAATTATGCACACAGGACAAGCAATGCGAGTGACCGCGAGAGTGGACAAAAAAACAGAAATAGAAAAAGTGGAACAATATACCTATTTGAGACAGTGAATAGAACTGGGAAGAGCAAACCAGAAAGAAGAAATAAAAAGAAGAATAAGATTATGCTGGCTTGCATTCGAACGATTGCTCGACACCTTAAAACCAAAGCGTTCGACTAGTGCGTGCTGCCAGTCACTACATATGGGGCAGAGACAACAAGAAGATATAGCGTAAGAAGTGACAGAATAATAACTATTACCAAAGTAATAGATTTAGGAAAAAGAATAGCATACGAGCACAAAAGAGGAAGAGGACGACCACCAATGCGCTGATACGACGATTTTAAAAGAAAAGCAGAGTTAGCATGAATTAGTGTCGCATAAAATCGAGAGCAATGGAATGAATCGCAGAAGGCCTATTTTCAAGATTGGATATGAAGGTTTGGGATGGATGGATGTCAGGGAACAAAACAAAAACTCGGCATTTAAGGGAATGCTTTGCAACCTGTTTCACTTTATATTAAGCGATGTCAAGTCCTTTGGTAAAACATTCGTTTAACAATCCGAAATGATAAACCTAGAAGCATAAATACTTTTCGGTTTTTATTGATTAGGTTATAAACAACTTCCGAGTTAGACTGGGTTGTAATCGAACACCCAGACTTTTTAAGTTTGGTCTTAGTTTCTTTTTGTGAGCAAAAAAATTAGTTGAACCAAACTTGGTCTTTGCCATGTTGTCGTTTATGAACCCAAACAAAGTTACGATTGGCAAAACATTGCAGCTTGCAGTTTTTTTTTGTTGAGAAATATAACACTAATAGCCAAGTTTTAGATCATCTTCTGAGTTTATGTTAGATGACTGTTTTTTCTGTTTTCACAGCTTTTCGGATTAGCCTAAGAAAGTAGGAAGGAATTCTAGCCAGTACTTTTGTTGCATGAAAGTTTCGTGTATCCTTGGTTTCACGTTTACTCTGCGGTGTTTGCAGTCAGCTATATGTTCTTTTACTCTAACTTTAATTTAATTGTCTTGTCTGTGCTGTCTACAACAAGAAATTTTGTATACACCGATATGCTTTAAACCTATTTATTTATCTTTTGCAGATCTAAACCAATTGTTCAACTCTTTATTACGCTACTAATTTAATGAGTCAGTTATTTTTCTTTTAGAATTTGTAATATTTAGTGAACATTAATATTAATTAATAATTTATTTATTTATGCTAAAAATATGTACACGTTTATTATTATTAACCGAACTAATTAAATCTAAGGATATTTAATAAAAAACACTAAGTCCGCGGATAACTTCAGACACTTGTTTAACACTTATTGTTTACATTAAAGTCACGAACCAGGTTATTTATCTCATACGCGTTAATCACTTATTCATTTAAACTTGAGTAATCTTCTTAACACTGCCGTTTTTTAATTACTGGAAATAACTGATCTTTGATTTGTTTGTGCCGTATTTATACATTTTGGAAATCTTTCTCAAATGTTCCATATCTTTTGGTATGCGTTGTGGAAATGTACAAAAACCTCGCGAAGGCTGAGAAAAACTTCTCGAACGTTTCACTGCCCCCTTCTTAGGACTGTTCTGTCCCAGAACAGAAGACTGGATGCGACACCGGTCCTCCATTTCGACAACTTCCTTGACCATAAAAGTAGCAGTTAATGCACTTTTCCTGACCCAAAATTCTTCTTGGTTATTAAGTACAGACTAACACTTAAACGCCTGTTCCTCGGAAAACAACCTCCAACATGTTTCGAACTGTCCTCCAATCCAGTTGATCTAAGCCACAACCAAGCTTGGGTACTGCCAATTTCTTAACATGGTGGAACTCAATTTCTTTCTTGAGATTCCATAATGTCCGCCACAGATATTCATATAACGGCTTGGTTTCTTGAGTATTTATTGGTGACCAGATAGAAAACAAATCGTCTGTCACCACGTAGTCTTGAAACTTTTCGACAGTTTTCTTTCCAGTCCAGGAGTAGGTAGTTTTATTTCAGGGTGGTTATCTTGTTCACGACGCAACTGCTGCAGTTCTCCGGAAGCATTCAACTTTCTCTTCCAGTCGCGAACAATGACTGCAGTCCGCCGGACATGGTCTTCTGGACAAGGTATCAGCGTTCTGATTACTGCTTCCGGCACGGTGTTCTGTGTCATAGTCATACTTTTGCAGTCTCTCGATCCATCTTGCTACTTGTCCTTCAGGATTACGGAACTTCAGCAGCCATTTTAAAGCGACGTGGTCTGTTCTCAGTAAAAAATTTTGTCTATACAAATATTTGTAGAATATGTTCGATGGACTTGACGACTGCTAACAGCTCCCTCTTAGTCACGCAATAACTCCTTTCTGGTCTAGATAAAACTTTGCTAAAATACGCGATAACTTTTTCTTATCCATCTTGAACCTGCGAAAAGACCTTATGGCAGATGGCGTGCGTCGGTATCCAAAACAATTTTTCCATCTTCTCTTGGATAACTCAAAATCTGCGAAGTGACTAGGGCCTGTTTTAGTTGATGGAAAGAATTTTCGCAGTTTTCATTCCACCTAAATTCTGCTTTTTCTTCCGTCAACTTCATCAAAGGCTTGACAATATTGGCAAATCCGGGTACAAATCGTGTATAATAGCTGCACAATCCAAGGAAACTTCGTACCTGATGTTTGTCGATTGGTCTTGGATATGCTTGCACTGCTCGGATTTTGTCTGGGTCAGCTTTTACTCCAGCTCTAGATACGACATGGCCAAAGTATTGCACTTCCTTCTTTGGCACTTTTTTGGGCTTAGTTTGAAATTAACCCCACGTAGTCGCTGAAACACTTCTTCCAAGTTGTTCAAGTGTTCTTCAAACGACTTTCCAACCACGATCACGTCTTCCAAGACAATCCGCGCAGAATGGTCTCCATCAAACGCTCGAATGTTGCAGAAGCGTTACACAGGCCGAAGGGCATCACAGTGAATTACCACAAACCAGTTCCAATCGTAAAAATTGTTTTTTACAATCTTTGGGATCCAATTCTACCTGCCAGTAACCACTCTTTAAATCTAACGTAGAAAACCAATAGGATCCTGACAAGGTGTTTAACGTATCGTCAATTCTGGGTAAAAGATAGGTTTCTTCTTTGGTCACGTCGTTTAGGCGTCTGTAGTCTACGCAAAACCTCGTTGATCCATCCTTCTATTTACGAGTACTACTGGGGATGCCCATGGGCTACTTGAAGGTTCAATCACGTCTTTTCTCTCTATATCCGTAATTATTTGTTCGGCTTACTCTGTTTTCGCCAAAGGAAGTCTCCGTGGATGTTGTTGTATCGGTCGAGCGTCTCCGGTATTAGTTTTATGTTTTACCACGTTAGTTCTTGCTTTAGAACCACTCTTCAGCGCAAACACATCTTGATACTCTTGGATCAACACTTTAACTTTAGCCAGCTGGTCTTGGCTGAGTTTTTGGCATTTGGTGGTAAGAATGTCCAATAGATGTTGTGGACACTTCTTCGGCGACGTATCTTTGTTCGACTTCACGCATCTCACAGTTTGAGATACTGGTGTGCATTGGCCTACCACGGTCTTTTTTTTCAACGTTACAGGATCTGAGTTGACGTTTAAGATCCTTACTGGCATCGTGTTTTTTACTCGTCACGTCACGTCTTCACTCAATAAGACTTCACCGTTCGAAGTCACACTGTTACTGGTGATGTCTTCTCGTTTCCCAATCACATGTCAGGACGAATGATAGTCTTCGTCGCTCCCGTGTCAACCAGTAACTGAACACTTCTTCCACTGATTTTGCCATCGAGATAAATGCTATGCAATTGCTCCATCGGCGCTTCCATTTGAATTGTAATCTCCAGAGCCTGACTACACGAGATTACCTTTTGTTTTTTTTTGGTCACCTTGTACCAAATTTTCGAGCGTTCTTCTTGTCTTTTTCTTAGGTTTAGTACGATGCCGTCGTACATGGCCTATTTCATTCCAGTTCAAATTCGTCACTCCTCTTTCCCGAAGCATTGGTCGCGCTATCTCCTCGATGCTTTCCAGAGTCTGCGCGAGTATTTCTGCAGCACAGCAAAGTTTATGACCGTCTCGTTGTGATGCTTGTTTTGGTGCTTCAAACTCCAAAGCATGCACCAAAGCGTCATCCAATGTCTTTGGTCGAGCTAACCGGAGAGTCTGCTGCGTTTCGTTGTCTCGCCTACAAAAGATTGAATAGCCAACTGCTCCAAGAAGATATCTGGTGCTGTAGGATACGCAAGCCGTGTTAATCTGGCGATGTTAACCTCAAACTCTTGAAGACTTTCGACAGCTTTCTGAATCTGACTTTTAATTTGAGCTTGATACACTTGTTGAAGATGAGCATCTACGTATCTCATTTCTAAACATGAAATTAAAAGTTTGTAATTGTCTTGTAGGTGGTCAGGAACAGTTTGCAAGATTCCAAGAGCTTCTCCACGTAAGGACACAATTAAAGACGCCACTTTTTGCTTGTTGGTCTAACCATTAGCTGTAGCTGCGGCTTCAAACTGCTTGTAGTAGGTTGACCATAGAACTTTACCATCAAAACTTGGCGGTACAACTTTAAACTTGTGAGTGGTTTCTTTCCGATGATCCATTATTAAATCTTCGCTCGTGACGCTTCCTTCACCATGACAATTCATTTGTTTTATTTTTTCTTTAAACAGTTTCATTGTGTCTTCTAATTTGTCCTCTATGGCTTATATGTTCTCATTTATAGATTGTTTCTGTTTTCTAGAACTTCGCATATTTCTTCTCTTAAGTTTAACATGTCTGCTTGAGTTTCCTCTTGAACAATTTTGATTTGATTTTTTACATTAACTTGTATTTGTTCCTTAATAGTCTTTATTTGATTTTCTAGTTTCACTCGTATTTCTTCTTTTAAACTTCTAGAATTTTCTTTCATTTTCTGAGAATTTTAGTGAAACTTTTCTTCCATTTTCTGCGTATTTTCTCCTATTTTTTTATTTATTGATTCGAGATTTTTAAATATTTTTGAATCCATTTTAACTGCTTGGGAACGCGTCACCGGCATAAATTTAACCACGAATAATAATAAAAACAAAGTTTAATAACACTATATTTTAATAAAACCCGACACTAGTTTAACGAAATAAAACAGCTAAGATTAAACGCTATAAACAAACACGCGAACTAAAATTTTATTTATTTACGCAATCAATGTTTTTATTACGGGAGCGATATAAAATTACTTGATGATATTTACACTAAAGATCGCGGACAGCTTAATTTATTTACACGATTTCCACGGGTTTTAAACCGGACACCTGATACCACTGTTACGAATTTTATTGAAACTAATTAATTTATTTATACTAAAAATATGTACACGTTTATTATTATTATTATTAACCGAACTAATTAAATCTAAGGATATTTAATTTTAAAAAATCTCAAACGCGTTAATCACTTATTTATTTAAACTTGAGTAACTGGAAATAACTGACCTCTGATTTGTTTGTGCCGCATTTATACATTTTCGAAATCTTTCTCGAATGTTCCATATCTTTCGGTATACGTTCTGGAAATGTACAAAAACCTCGCGAAGGCTCTCGAACTTGAGAATAACTTCTCTAACGTTTCATTAATATTTTTTTAGTTTCTTTTTGTATATGTTTAGATTCAAATGTCCAATGATTTAACTTACCACAATAACAACAAAATAAAAGGACTTTACAGCTCCGCTTTGCTAAAACATTTCAAATCTACAATAAATGCTAAAATTAGTGTAAATCCAACACCAATCTTGTAGATACCAACGAATATTTGTCTGTATCTTTTTGATTTTTTCGAAAATTCAGTATTCTATCAATTACACAATTTAATTTTAATTTAATCGATATAAATCAAAATTAAAATTAGTTACTCAAATAGCATCCTTTCTCTTTCAACTCGTAAAACCATTTTACTTTACTTAAAAATCTAGATTGATGGCAATAATAAAATATTACAGATTTAAAATTACTTACGTAATTATCTTGACTTTGTTTATTGAATCGTAGATTTGAGGAAGCAATAAATTAATTTTATAAAACTAATCAATTTTTTCCCCAGGTTAGATTTTGTAATTTTTTTTATTGGTAATTTTCTCGATATTTCTAAGCTAACTAATTAAATTAATTAAATTGCGGAGTTGTCTTTGTAAAATGTTGTCTTCAATAAACAACTATATTTATTCTACGTTTTCATAGTAAAAAACTGAAATTGTTGTGTAATTTGATCGCTTTGCTAATTGTGCAATAAAATGACAAAATCATTATTATGCATCGACGTTTTGATCTTACTTATGAACGTATTTTCTTATGAAAGTACAAGAAGAAGCCGGCTTAGTTACGGTTCGAACCAGTCGAAAATCGAAAGCGATTACGAAAGTAATCCTCTATTAGTAGTTACCACAAGATGTAAAGGTGTATTTTTGAAGCTGATGGCATCGCTTGATGACTTACGACGTCTCAACCATGGATAGAACGTCTAGCTTTTAATTTATTACGTTTCGGGTTTTAGTACCAACGATTTTTTGTCGGTTCGTTTTTTCGTTTCATTCTGCACAATCGATTTGGCGTGTTTTTGACATTGACACGCACATAATAGACGTTAAATGCGAACTCTTATACCCACCTCGAACATCAATATTTGGATGATATCTCGACACGTTTCAGTGATTATCACCAGCAAATCTTATTGATGGCAATAGCAGTATATGTAGGCGTTTATAAAAAATCGGTTACTCGTAAAAATAAGCTACATCACGAAGTACTTGTTTCGATATCGATATCTAGCAGTATGTTACGAAAGTAACATGTCGAAGATGCGAGATAGAAGAAGATCGAACAGAAAACAGGTACGATAATTCTAATCTCTATCAACGTAAACATAACGTGGCTACGCAAATAAGCAATTGCAAGAGCGTGAATCAGACGAGTGAAATGACGAGATGAACACAATATCTAAAGATGTCCAAGGCCGAAGAAGGACTGCCATTGCCCTTTTATATGAAGAGTAATTTAATATGGACGTTATAAAACATGATTGCAGGTATTTCAAAGACATTATTACGTTACATTGGCGCCCGACTACTGCCAATACTACAGGCAATATACAAATTTATGTCCTTACTAAATTCCATCTTTGTTATTTTATTTTTGTTTGAAGAAATACGATATTAAGTTACTACCGTTCATTGTCACTGTCATTTTTAATTTTTTATTTGGGGTCACATTTCTTATGACCAACGGCAACAACCGTCAAAACAAAACAGTCATTGCTCTTTCTGTGTCATCATTTTCAATAATAAAACAAATTAACATTCGTGCAGAAAATTAGTACTGACAGTTAATTACACGTTTAAACCGAAAAACACGTTATTGATAATAGTAAAAGTCTTTAATCGTTGTATCTTCTTTGTAGTTATTTTCATATTACCACTTCGTACGTTTACCACAAACACTATCACTTTCACTCAATGGACAATATTTTTTTCAACTCATTTTTCTTGGACACTCCGATATGTTATCATCAAAAATTACAATTTTTTTAAAAACAATAAATGATGCTTTATGTTGTAACAATTTTTTTGAACTAATTTATTTGAAAGCGAAGTATTTACACGATTAGAACTAATTAAACCTAATCATATTTAAGAAAAACAATTTACACTAATTTATATATTACTATCAGCCGAAAAATAATGTTCGCGGATAATTTCTGTTTATCTAATCCGGTATTTGTTTATGTTAACAACACATACACTTCCACGCCATATTTATTTTCGCCAGCACGTGCTTTATGGTATCCAACGTATCGACCACTTGACGATCAAAATAGAAGCGGTAAGAAATAGCAAGTTCGCACACACGGAGATTCTGCAAAAGAGAACTCAAAACGCACTAAGTCCAGAGGGACACCTGCCAAATGCATTAACTGCAAAAAAGACAACCCTGCTAGCTACAGGGGTTGTGAAATAGCAATTGAGCCAGAGAAAAGACGAGATGGTGTCAAAATCAAGAAAGTCTCAATCAACGCAAGTTCTCTCTAATACATCAGGACTTGGGACATCTTATGCTCAAACAAAAATCGGCAACATCTGAACCATCTATAATGCTGCGTATGCAAAATATAATGCAGACATTAGATCAGGTCATTGCAAGACATTTTGAAAAATTCCTAAACACTCAACACATTAATGTCTGTCTGATTTCTGAGACACATATGACAAACCAATCCTACCTTAAAATATAAGGACACAAAACATATCACACCATTCACCCAGACAATCAAGCCAGGGATGGTAGTGCAACCATAATAACAGATAAGATCAATCACTATCAAGAATATCATTTGCAAAAGAAATGATATATTTAATGTTTGCGTTTAAGGGCTAAAATAACTTTTGTATGAAAAAAAAGATTTTTTTCATTTCTAGGAACATACAAAATTAGTTTTAAAGACGATATTAGAAAAAATCTTTTTTAGGCCCTGGGATTTGAAAGTAAAGTACATGAGGACCCAACGTGTTAACAGTGATTGGAATCATGCCTCTAAAACAGAAACAGAGAGTGGAGGCTGTATATTGCCCACCAAGACACAATCTTAAAAAAGATTACCTAACACTCTTGAAACACTGGCAAAAGATTCATTATTGGGGGAGACATCAACTCGAAGCATGTAGATCAGGGATCCTACGACCAAAGCTAGGGAACTAAGAAAAGCAATACAAGAACTAAAGTGCAATTTTCATTTGACAGGCCTGGCCTACTAATTCTTATAAAATTTCATATTTATTCGACTTCTTCATCTCTAGAGAAGTGTCGCTTAATTTTATAGAAATAAAAGAAAACTTTGATATGGATTCTAATCACTCAGCAGTCATGTTAAGACTAAGTGGACGGATAATTAAAAAGAGAATCAGGATCACTTTTACTAACAAAACTTCAAAACAACATCAACCTAAATATTAGTTTAAAAACAAGTAAGCCACTAGAAAACTGCGGCAGACAACAACACTAAAGAGATAACACGTAACCAAAGGTGTAAATTATCCAGCCGAGATCAAAAAACTTGTGAAAGAAAAACGAAGAGCTAGAAGAAGATTGCAACGTTCGAGGGATCACACAAAACCAAACTTAATAACAAGACTCAGTGGATGAAAAGAGATATACAAAAGCCTAAAGAAGTATCTATAAGATCATATCTACAAGAATTGACTGCATATGAAGATACTGATTATTCACTCTGAAAAGCAACTAAAAAGATCAAAAAACCTGGAACCTGTATTCCTCTTATTAGAACGAACGATGGGCCAGAGACAATAAGCAAAAAGCTGACTTGTTTGCTAAACATTTGGCTGAGATATTCACTCCCAAATAAGGGCAGATAAACCACACTATAAAGGAGATGGACAACTAAAGATCTGAAAATACCACACCAGTTGCCGCAAGAGAAATAGCTGAGAAGAAAAGAATGAACCTGAACCGAAAGACATCATCAGAGTTCGATCTAATTACTGGATAAATTCTAAAACATCTGCCTAAAAAGAGTATTACAATGCTCACATACCTGCTTTCAGATTAAAACATATCCCTGCTTCCTGGAAAGTTGCGGAAATGATCATAATACCAAAGCCAGATAAACAACCTAATGATGTCAAATCTTATAGGCTGATATTATTACTGCCGATAATCTGAAAACTCTTTGAGAAACTGTTGCTCAACGGTCAATAATAGACAGTAATTGCCTAATCCCAGATTATCAATTTGGATAAGGACAAAAGCACTCGACAATAGACCCGGTGCATAGAATAATTGATATCATAGAATGTGCTTTAGAAAAAAAAACAAATCTGCTTTGCGGTCTTCCTAGACGTCGCTTAAGCCTTCGACAAAGTTTGACATGAAGGCGTGATACATAAATTAAACAAAATGTTGCCAAAGCAATACTAACGTTATGCACCACATATAGACTCTTCAGAATTAAACAAGAAGAATAGGTCCTCTTCTCTACTTGTTATATACTAACGATATACCAGACCTAGAAGAAACCACAGTGACTACGTTTGCAGATGACACTGCAATATTAACAATAGAGAAAGAACAAGAATTATCCACTAGGAATACTTGACTGCACTAACGAATCAAGCCAAACGAGTTGAAATCTACCCATATAAACTTTACAAATAAACTATTAAAAGAGTCGCCGTCTCTAGATATAGATGGCACTCTTGTACTTTATGAGAACAATGCCCAGTATCTAGGTATGACTTTGGACGCCAAACTTAGGTGGAAAGAGCATGTTAAGAAAAAAAAGCGGAATAAAGACTAAAATACAGATAGTATTATTGGCTAATTAGAAGAAACTGTAAAACATAGTAAATGCTCCCTAGTATATTCGATATTCCGATCTTCATAAAGAGCTTCGCATCCCAACCGTGAAGCAAGAAATTAAAAGGTTTGCTAAAAAGACTTGACCACCACGCCAGCGCACAGGTACTTCAACTACTGGACAAGGACAACCAACACCATGTCCGAAGATTAAAGAGAAGAAAACGTGTATAAAATGGATGAGGAGAAACTAACAAATGCGTTAAAATCTTGCCCAAAAAGTGTAGGGAATTATAGTTAAGTAGTTTAAATAATAAATAAAAAAATTTTTGTAAGTTTAAGTAACTGTCAAAGATAAGAATATATTTTAACTTTTTTTACTGCCAACATCGCAAGCATTAATATTCGTTAGTATAGTTACGTAATGAGCAAAAAAATCTCTAGAGTGGCAAAATAAAAACTAAAAATCCACATAAGTGTTCAAAGTCGTTTATAATATTAGAACGAGTACGCGACAGGTAGAAAAGTCATTAAAAAATTTTTGAAATTTAAGGATGTTAAAGTTAATGTCAAATTTGACAGATTTAGTGATAAATGTAGTACCGACATTATATTTCGGGTAGCCTTTTTTATTTTTTATTTTAAATAATGAGTAGGATTAATTATAGTTGAGCAAGTAGATAATGCAGTAAGTAAATTTGAAAGAAAATTATGACACTGAAAACAGCACTACACAGAAAAATAAGTATAATACAAGTATATGCACCAGTAGAAGGAGCAGAACAAGAAATTTTATGCTTTTACTCCGTTTTACAAATACTTCTAGATAAAATTAAAGAAGAAAATGATAAAATAGTGACCATGGGCGACTGGAATGTAAGAATTGGAAATGACGAAAATAAAGGTATGGGTTGCATGGGAAAACATAGAGAAGAAAGAATAAATAATAATAGGAAGAAAATGATAGAGTTTTGCCAACTAAATGACCTAAAAATTGGAAATACTTACTGGAGATAACGACTACGGGACAGATATACATAACGGTAGAGAGAAACGTTGGAAGTATAGTTTATTACATAGTATATACACAAAAAAAGGGAAATAAATAACAGAGGCGGAAATAAACACACAAGCCAAAGGAATATGAAAGAATACTAATACATAGACTAAGAAATGAGGTAACAAGAAAAGACTATCAAGAAAAAAGACAATGAGTTAAGTAAACAGAACCAAGTGAAAGAACATTGAAAAAAAAATGGCTACTTAATATATTTAAGAAAACATGGGAGTGGCAAATTAACATTATCATTCCATGTAATAGCGGAGGCTGCCACTGCCGGAATCTATACTAAGATAAGAATGACTTCCGAGTTTGGACCGTGTCATTGTTGTTGTAACCGAAGTTGCCAGCGTTTCGCCCACTTTCGTAAAGGGTTTCATCAGAGCGTGAGATAAATCACAAAACTCAAACAAGCAACGAAATTAACTAAGAACTTCTCAAAAGTTAGGTTATCCACTTGTGAAACAAGACATAATCTAAACTCTGAAAATTTAAGAAAGAGAACGATGACTTCAAAAAGCAAACGAAAATGTAACAAAAAAACCACTACCGAGTTAGGTAATCAACTTGTGAACCAAGCCAGATTCTAAACTCCGTAGAAGTCACTTAAGAAGAAATAGTCTTCGTATATAAAGGAAAATGATCGTCACTAATGGTTGAGCTGGAGTCTGATTGAGTTACGGTTGATAAGGGGCGTGTTTTCGATAAATGACTAATGATCAGGAACCAAAGAGTGGATAGCTGAAAACCATGATCGCGATTGAAGTTGCTGGGGTGTGGGATGATTTCTATGCTTTCTCGGTATTTCCTGTTGAAAAAGAATGGAGATTTGGCAATCAACGAAACATTATCAAAATCTATCTTGTGGTAGTAAAATGTTCAGCAACCGTAGACTTGGAAATATACGTACCTTTTCCTTATACAACGATCATGTTCTGAAATGCGAGTAACGACTAAACGACCGGTTTCGCCAATGTAGACTAAACCACAGGAACAAGGAATCTGGTATACACCTTGAGCTGAAAGTGTAGGAAATTTGTCTTTGGGAGAAGGAAGAATCTGAGAGATTTTGCCTGTTGAGTTGAATATGGATTTAATACCATCCTTACTAAGAAGTTTCCCTATTTGATCTGTAACCTTGTGAATGTAGGGTACAAAAAAGCCAATTTTGGGTTGGATTCGAGGGTAGAAGTGTCCTTAGGTAATCGAATACGTGTATGTAGACGACGATTGATAACACTATGAAGATCTCGCTTTACATAACCATTGTTTACTAAGGTTCTAGTAAGATGACGGAGTTTTGAGTCTAGATTCTCAGGTTGGCAAATAGAAAAGGCACGATGAACCAAAGATTCAATAACAGAACGTTTCTGTGCAGGATGATGATGAGACGAAGCATGAAGGTATCTGTCCGTATGGGTGGGTTTGCGATAAACAGAATGGCCCAGAAGTCCGTCGGGCTTACGAGTCACAAGAACGTCAAGAAATGGAAGAGAACCATTACTTTCGATTTCCATAGTATATTTGATATCTAAGTGTTGATTGTTAAGATGATCAAGAAACTTAGATCAAGATGACCATGAGACCAAACAGTAAACGTGTCGTCAACATACCTAAACCACACTTTAGGTTTTAATATTGATGACTCCAAAGCAACCGTTTCAAAGGATTCCACAAAAATGTTAAGTACAACAGGTAATAGAGGAGAACCCATAGCAGCACCAGAAACCTGTTCGTAAAACTTGTTATTAAATTGAAAGTAAGTAGAGGATAGACACTTATCAATAAGAGGAACCAAACTCAAGTCCTTGCCATGTTGAGACAGAATCTGTTTGATGATAATAAGCGAATCCTTAATAGGAACTTTAGTAAAAAGTGAAGTAACATCAAAGCTCACGAGAAGATCTTAGGGTTCAAGTTTTATAGTTTCTAGACGTTGAATAAAATGCTGAGAGTTGAGGATGTGAGAAGAAGTTTTATCTGTAAACACGCAAAGAATGTTGAACAAGAACTTGGCTAGCTTGTAGGTAGGAGATTGGATAGTACTGACGATAGGTCGAAAAGAAATACCTTGTTTGTGAATTTTGGAAAGTTCGTATAGACGAGGTAGTTTAGAATCTGATGGGGTAAGTCGACGTTTAGTTTCAGGAGCTAGATTGGAAGATTTGATGATTTGGCTGACCTCACGTTCAATCCTCGAAGTGGGGTTGTGAGTTAGAAAAGCGTAAGTTTGCTCAGACAAAATAGAATTGATTTTCGTAACATAATCAATTTGGTTCAAAACTACAGTAGCGTTGCCTTTGTCAGCTGGAAGAACAATAATGTCAGGGTTCTTACGAAGACTAAGATTTCCGAAGACATTCTTATCTTTGTATAGATTCCGGCCGTGGACGCCTTCGTTATTACATTAACAATCTCTACAGGGAGAATATTTCTTCTAAAACCTCCGTATTTTCCAAACTTCGCCACAAACTCGTCAAACTTTTGTGCACTTTAACCTTTCTTAGTCGCTGTCGTGACAACAACATCATTCCTGCATTCCTCAGAATCAAGTTCCACATTCAGACGCGTTCTTCTAAAAATATCTTACACAGTGGTAGTCTAGCGTTGATACGCAAACGGATTAAGCAAACTAGGTGAGAGTTAGACACCATTTCCAAACAGCTCTTTCATTTTCATCTTGAGTTGGCCAACACTCTATCTCCGGATGATTGAAAGCTCTTCGACAACATTACTTACCAGCAGTCTGATACCACTCTACGACTAACCACTGAAGGTCATCTCAAAAAGCTTTAATTATTGGAATCCAAGAATCGTAAAGTTTCATCCACTACTAAGTCCTTAAAGACGGTTGTCAAATTTATCTAGTTCGGTTCTCACCTCAGAACAGGAATCGATGCCCTCTAAGAGTTTGAATTTTGCAGTTGCTCCCAAACGTATTCCTAAAGAAGATATTTTGTGCGCTGTTGAATCATCTATAAGACATCTTCCTTGCCACATCTCAGATCCCATTTGTATTAACACTGGCAAAATCCTTGAATCATCTAAAATTTCTAAATCCAACATTTCTAAGTCGGAAGAGTCAGCTCTAAAAAGTCTTCGTAAGAACCCTGATATAATTGTTCTTCTATCCGACAAAGGCAACGCTACTGTAGTTTTGAACCAAATTGATTATGTTACAAAAATCAATTCTGTTTTGTCTAAAGAAAGTTACGCTCTTCTAACTCACAACCCCACTTCGAGGATTGAACGTGAAGTCAGCCAAATTATCAAATCTTCCAATCTAGCTCCTGAAACTAAACGTCAACTTACCCCATCAGATTCTAAACCACTTCGTCTATACGAACTTCCCAAAATTTACAAAGTATTCCTTTTCGACCTATCGTCAGTACTATCCAATCTCCTACCTACAAGCTGGCCAAGTTCTTGTCCAACATTCTTTGCGAGTTTACAGGTAAAATCTCTTCTCACATCCTCAACTCTCGGCATTTTATTCAACGTCTAGAAACTATAAAACTTGAACCCCAAGATCTTAGTTCCTCTTATTAATAAGTGTCTATCCTCTACTTACTTCCAATTTGATAACAAGTTTTACAAACAGGTTTCTGGTGCTGCTATGGGTTCTTCTCTATCACCTGTTGTAGCTTACATTTTCATGGAATCCTTTGAAACGGTTGTTTTGGAGTCATCAATATTAAAACCTAAACTGTGGTTTAGGTATGTTGACGACACGTTTATTGTTTGGTCTCATGGTCATCTTGAATTGTCTAAGTTTCTTGATCATCTTAACAGTCAACGCTTAGATATCAAATTTATTATGGAAATCGAAAGTAATGGTTCTCTTCCATTTCTTGACGTTCTTGTGACTCGTAAGCCCGACGGACTTCTAGGCCATTCTGTTTATTGCAAACCCACCCATACGGACAGATACTTTTATGCTTCGTCTCAGCATCATCCTGCACAGAAACGTTCTGTTATTAAATCTTTGGTTCATCGTGCTTTTTCTATTTGCCAACCTGAGAATCTAGACACAAAACTCCGTCATCTTGCTAGAACCTTAGTGAGCAATGGTTATGTAAAGCGAGATATTCATAAAGTTATTTATCGTCGTCTACATCCACGTACTCGATTACCTAAGGACACTTCTACTCCCGAATCCAACCCGAAATTGGCTTTTTTACCCTACATTCACAAGGTTACAGATCAAATAGGGAAACTTCTTAGTAAGGATGGTATTAAACCCATATTCAACTCGACAGGCAAAATCTCTCAGATTCTTCCTTCTGCCAAAGACAAATTTCCTACACTATCATCTCAAGATGTATACCAAATTCTTTGTTCATGTGGTTTAGTCTACATTGGTGAAACCGGTCGTTCTGTCATAACTCGCATTTCAGAACATGATCGTTGTATAAGGAAAAGGCGTATTTCCAAGTCTGCGGTTGCTGAACATCATTTTACTACAGGTCACAAGATAGATTTTGATAATGTTTCGTTGATTGCCAAATCTCCATTCTTTTTTAAAAGGAAATTCCGAGAAAGCATAGAAATTATCAAACACCCCAATAACTTCAATAGCGATCATGGTTTCGAGCTATCCCCTCTTTATTCCCTGTCATTAGTGATTTATCAAACTCCCCCCCCCCCCTTATCAACTGTAACCCAATCAGAGTCGAGTTCAACCATCCGTGACGATCATTTTCCTTTATATACGGAGACTATTTCTTCTTAAGTCACTTTTACGGAGTTTAGAATCTGGCTTGGTTCACAAGTTGCTTACCTAACTCGGTAGTGGTTTTTTTGTTACATTTTCGTTTGCTCTTTTAAGTTATCGTTTTCTTACCTTTTCAGAGTTTAGATTATGGCTTGTTTCACAAGTGGATAACCTTTTGAGAACTTTTGAGAAGTTCTTAGTTAGATTTCGTTGCTTGTTCTAGTTTTGCGATTTATCTCACGCTCTGATGAAACCCCTGACGAAAGTGGGCGAAACGCTGGCAACTTCGGTTACAACAACAATGACACGCTCCAAACTCGGAAGACATTCTTATCTTAGTATTATCATTCCAATTTAGAAGAAAGGGGAGTATGCGGACTGTGAAAACTATAGAGTTGACAATAGACTTCAAAAAGACAGGCAGTATTTAGAACAGGAAGAGAAACGCACGATAATATATATTAAGAAGTATAATAGAAAAGAAAGAAGAAATAGACGAATAAAAATATTCGTTACATTCATTGACTTAAAAGCAGTCTTCGACTCATTACAGACGAAAACAACCAAAAGTATCAATGAAATTTGTAAGATACAAAGTATCTATAAAACAGTAAATGGAATAGTTAAAATAAATGGAAAGGAATCAGACTTTTTCTAGATGGAAATAGGAATAAAACCAGGTGATAGTTTAAGCCCATTGCCCTTTACAGTAATCATGGACAGATTGTTAAAAAATACTAGGACAAGAATCAAACAAAGCCCGACAGAGATGGAATATAATAATCTAGTACCAATAAAAATTGACTGCCTACTATATGCAGACAATATAGTATTAGTATAACCACATAAAGATGAAACAACTGACGAAAATATGGAGTGAAGAAATAGAAAAGCTAGGAATGGAAATAAATACATGTAAAACAATGATCATAAATAACAAGAACAAAGAAGAAAATAGGGAAATATACATTAAAGAAGAAAAACTAGAGGATGTAACAACGTACACATATCTAGAAAGTGTAATAAAAGAAGATAGATGGAGATGTAAGTAACAGGATAAATAAAAGTGTAAAAATCTATTATGCATTAAATAAGACAATTTTTGGAAAACGAGAAATGGACAAGAAAACTAAAATAAGAATGTATAACACAGTGGTGATACCACTTCTTAGATACGCGACTGAAACGTGGACATTACAAGATAAAGAAGAAATGAAAATGAATGTGGCAAAAATAAAATTTCTCAGAAGGATTACAAAACAAACAAAGATGGATAGAAAACGAAACGAAGAAATAAGACAAATGACACAAAAAGAAACAATAACAACGAAAATAGATAACAATAGTAGTGATGGGCAGAGTAGGTAAAAGAAGAGTAGGAAGACCTAGAAAGAATTGGATACAAAGAATAGAAGAAATAGGAAAAAGAAGAGGGAAGACGATAGCAGAAATGAAACTATGGAAGAAGAAGTAGAAGAAGTAGGTTCGATAATATTACAAAATTTAATATTTAGAATAGTTTATTAGAGTTTTGTTTAGTTCTGCAGTGTTTAAATTTTTGATTAAAACAAACTGTATACCGCGTACTTCCGGTATAACCGGAAATAAAACATATGACACAAAATATTTTAGTGCTATTGACTTTATGCTCCGAGTATAAAAACACAAACACGCACATCAACAAACTACAATAACACACAAAAAACAAGCTTTTAGAACATGAGTTTAACACAATCACATTATCTGCAAATAGAATAGAAAAATTGAAGGAAAAGATTATAGATTTGGTTTTTATAGAATTTCTATTATTCAACAGTGCGCATAAAAGACTAAGATTTGCAATTCAATTCTAAATAAACTTATGTCAGTATTAAATGATTTCCCAAAGCGTTCAGAAGAAGTTTGCTGCCCGTCACTCGTTAATTTTTTTACCCTGCACGACTGTTTCAGTTGGATAATTGCACTGGTTTCAATGAACTTAAACTCCAAATAAGATTGTTTTTCGGAAGACGGGAATAAAAATTAGGAATGCTAAGATAAGCACACAAAAAGCTACACTGCAATTACTAACGATATTCTCGGAATAATTTTAATGTCATTTTATATTTTATAATTGGCGTAATATTTTTTGTCCGATCGTACGATGTTTTAAGAGGAAACTGTTGAAAAAAATTTCGCATAAGTCATTTTACAACTTTAACAAGAAGATGTTACGTTCTGGTTCGCTAATGGTTTGAAATTACGAAGGCAATAATTATTTTTGTGGTTGAATAACAAATCTTTATCAGTGATTAATTCTTCAAAACAACGCCTTTGAGATTCTTCGAATCTTCATCGGATGACTGTATCATTACAGAGTGGAAATTCCTAAATGCGTAAATTATTGCAAAGTGCACAACCCTATAAGTTGCAGACGGAGTTGCCCAGCGGGATGCTTGTGCAACTCCGGACAGCATTTCGACACACAAGAAAAGTGACGTTTTTATCGATGAAATATCTAAAACTTTACGAGATGGTATTCATGTCGCGATCTTGTCAAAACTGCAACATACACACAGGTCGTTCATTATAAATCTAACTTTTGTGTAAATTAACAATGGCGAATTAAGTAATAGCTCGTAGGCATTTTTTTTTTAAAATAAACGTTCATTGAACTATAAAAATTTTACAGAAATTTAAAGCTTCTATGCCATTTTCTAACTACTTTTTTTTAATCTGAGATTATTAACAAATTTATTATAATAATAGACCAATTGTGTGGCAATTTCATAGAAATAGACAGTTTTGCAAGAAAATAAAATCTAAGTCGAATCAAAATTAATAATGACTCGAGGGCGAGCACGTTGCAATATAAATTGCATTCAATTTACTAATTGATTATTTTCATAATTCACGGTCGTTAGACTTGATAATATTTGTAAACTGATTATTGATCTATTAAATCGTGACAGAATCATCCGCTTTAAATTTTTCGTTTAGAAATACGTAAGACGACCTAATTGATTTTATTTGAAAAGATCGTGATCTTTTTGGTTCAGAATAACGTAATATCGCTTTAATGTCAACTCGGCCACTAACTAGTTATTTCAATGCAAATTGTAATTGGACTAGGTCACGGTTTAAAAGTTTTATAACAATAAAATAAGCACGTTTTATTTGAGGTTAGAAAATAGTATAAAAACAGCAGAATTTAGAAAATCGACGCTGTTACACAATTTAAAATGTAAATTTTTTAATGAAAATTTTAGCGGTCATATTTTGAAAATAGTGGAAATCCAGGTACACTATATGACAAATTCTTTTTCTCCAACATTTTCTTCTATGAGTTCGTCGTCTTCAGCTTTCATTTTTCCTCTATACTATTGGCGTACGTTTTACACTTCATGACCGGTCTTCAACTCTTTTTTTCTTTTGATTTTTAGTGGAGTATGGTTTTTAGCCATCGTTCTTCCGTCCCTTACCATCTCAGGCTTCTATTTTCTAGATTGCTTGTAATGGACGATGTAGGTTTCATTCCTTGTCATTTTTTTCTATTTCCCATTTGTCGTCTCTGATAAGTTCAACCTGTTATGTTAAAAAACCTTTTTATAGTTTTTCGCTTTGTATAAGTTTTGCTCAATTTAAACTCAGTCGGCAATATTAGCTCTTTCTTCTGTTTCCAATAAAACGTCTACACGTTTGAATTTTGACTATCAAACTGTCAGCATGTGTTAACAAAATGCTCAGGGAAACTTTTAACTTAAAAAGTTTTCAACGTGTGCATAAAACGAATAAAAATTCAATAGTTGGATGTAAAAGAATCTTTGAGGTAAAGGTGCATTTCTATTTCGCGACGAGGTTTGATTTTCTTATGTCTTTATAGCATTATCCTACCGTCACGTGATAACTTAATAAATTCTTTTAATGGTAATTACTTGGTTCAAAAAATATTTTTAATGGTCATTAACTACTAAACGCAAGAGCTCATGTAATCATCGTTGCTTGTTGAATGCGAACATGTTCGTTACTGTTATCTATTAAATAGGGAAACTTAATCCATAATATTTTTTGTTAGTGAAATATTTAGCGGCACACTTGTCCTGTCTACATATTTAATTTAAATATCACTTAAAATTGGAAGTAAAGCGCACATTGTGTAATATCGAATGTAACCTAAGCTGTCTATTTGTGATATTATTGCTTTACTTTCTAGCTTTTTAAGGGATGTTTATATACCACTAACGCTAGCAGCAGAATTAAGTTACAAATAATTGATCGCACTTCAGCCGATTGCAGAACTTACGTTTTACCGTAACAAACTGTTTTATTTTGTTTTTTATCTTTGTTGTCATTGTCTATGTTTCTCTTCCCTACAATGTTATATTTTGTACTATATTGTCATGTATATGTTTTTTGTTAGCTTATTATTACATATGATTCCATGTGTAGCTGTTGTAGCGTTCTAATTTTAACTCTAGTGTTAACGTCTTCTACCACTGTTCCAGTATTGGTATCATCTTATATACATTTTTTTTTAATTCAAGAAGTGGTTCGTCTAGCGCCCCTGCACTGCGGTGTCCTTGGTCCTTTTGTGGACCTCTGATTTATTACTCCCTCACCAGTTCTGTTTCGTCAATGAAGTCCAGAAGTTTATTAAAAGGGGCTTTTTTCAACTCATCATCGGTTAGCTTTGGTTTTCCGAGAATCGTTTGATACGCTTCGCATTTGCACAGCAGATGCTGCGGAGTCTCGTCGTTTTCCAAGCATCCGGGGCATAAGGGGCTACTTTGCAGTCTCATTTTATGCATATGATTGTTAAGGCCACAGTGCCCTGTTATTAGTTTCGTGAGTTTCCTTAATTTTTGTCGACTCATGCTTGATAGTGCAGTTTGAGTGTTTAATTGTGGCTCTGTACGGAAGAGTTTTGTGTGGCTCATCCCTGAAGAGTTTTTCCATAGTTTTTTATGCTCCACTGCAAGTTTGCTCGGAATGATTTCTTTTCCGGTCTCGTATGCGAGGTTGGCGATTTGCCAATATTTCCAGACTGTTTATGCTTGCCATAATTAGTTTGGATTTTATTACTGGTTATCTTAGCGCCAGTAGTGCTGCTTGGCTGTCAGACATGATCGATATCGGCCCATTTGTGAATGATTTCGAGTCGATAATGTTCCTGACACACCAGTCAATACCAGCAACTTCAGCTTGAAAAGCGGATGCATATTTACCCAAAGTCAGCGAAAATTGCTTCCCATGGTGCTTGCCTCTATATACTCCTGTACCGTTGCGATTTTTGACTCCATCTGTGTACCAGAATGTTCCTTTAACCGCGCCCGGGTAAATGTTGTTTGTCCACTCGTCTCGTGACGGTATTATCACTTTAAATTGCTTTAAAATGTGATAATTTTTTGTGAAGTCTGATCTCAGAGTAAAGATTGTTTCTTCACGCAGCACGTTGTGTATAATATACCCGGTTTGTTTTTCCCGGTAATTGACGCGTGTCCACTAATCTGCAGCCTGTATGCTGCTTGTCTTGCTTCCATCATTACAACGAGGTGTAATGGTGGAAGTGAAAGTAGTGTTTCTATGGCTGCTGTGGGCGTGGTTCTCATCGCTCCTGTTATCAATAGACATGCCAATCTCTGTAATCTGCTTAGCTTTGCAGCTGTGCTTTTCAGGTTGGTTCTCTCACCCCATACAAGCGCGCCGTATGTGATGATGGGTCTTGTTACCACAGTATATAACCATTTGGTCATTGTGGGTTTTAATCCTCATGTGTGCCCGACCATCCGTTTGGTTGTATTGAGAATCCTGATGGCCTTTGTTGTGACTTTTTCTAGATGAGCATTGAAAGTCAGTCTAGTATCAAGAGTAAATCCCAGATATTTGACTACTTTTGTCATCGAGAGCGCAACTCCGTACATCGTAGGTAGTTTTATGTCATGCGTTTTCCGTTGTTTGGTAAACAGAACAATTGCCGTCTTCGTTGGGTTCACTGATAGTCCTTTTTTTTGCACCATTTTTCGACGGTGTTTAGTGCACTTTGCATTATGTTTGATACAGTTGCTTCAAACTTCCCGTTTGTGATAATGGTTAGATCGTCGGCGTAACCTAAAACAAACACCCCGCCGTCTTCTAGTTTCTGTAGTAAGCCGTCCATGACAAGGCACCACAGTAGGGATGATAGCACCCCGCCTTGTGGGCATCCGCCAGCCACTTTGGCTCCCACAGTGCTACCGTACAAAGCAGCTGACTAGACTAGACTAGAGGTGTGATTCCTTTTTTGCAATTGAGGTGAAGGTAGTACTGTCAAATGCTCCTTCATTATCTAGATAAGCACCCAATGCAATATTATTGTATTGGATTGCATTTTTGCATCTGCTTACTAGTTGGTGAATTGCTAGCTCGCAAGATTTTCTAGATTGGTAAGCATACTGGTTTCGGTGCAGAGGCGAAGCATTTAGTGCCCCATCCGGTATATACCTGTCGACTACTTTTTCAAAAAGTTTTAGCATAAAAGAAGTTAAGCTGATAGGTCTGCAAGATTTAGCCTGGGCGTACGTCGATCTTCCTGGCTTTGGTATAAATATCACCTTGACAATTCGTCAACTGTTTGGTATGTGCGAAAGTGCTAAGCTGGCTCTAAGAATTTTGCATACAGCGCTTCGAAGAGCAGCAAATCCTTTTTGCAGCATGATGGGATAAATTCCATCGACTCCTGGAGACTGAAAAGATTTAAACGTATTGATTTCCCATTCTAGGTTTACAAGATTGATTATTTTTCTCGCTAAGTCCCAGTTCCGTTTGGGTGCCTTCTTGTTTGGCACCTCTAGGTCCTAGGTGCTTAGGAACTTCAGTTAACGACGAACCCGGGAAGTGTTTTTGCAGTAGTTCTTAAAAAGTACCTTCAACGAGTCTGTAAACTTTCCGTTTTCGGTCAGCAAAGAACCAATGTTTCTAGTGCGGTTTTTGCTTTTGGAGTCGAGAGCTTGTAGGTTCGTTTTCTACGTCCCTACAGTACCTTCTCCATGAGTCTCTCTTTGCCTTTTTAATGGCATTGTTGTATGTTGTGAGGCTGGTTTTGTATTCATCTTAGTCTCCGTTTTTTTGGCTGTATTAAATAGCCTTCTGATGCAAGCCCTTGCTTTGTTAAGCTCCTTGTTCCACCAAGTTATTTTATTGGGGGTTCGTTTAACAGTTTTTGGGCAGCTAGTTTCAAATGCGGATTTTAATGAATTAACAATACTATCCGTCATTAGTTCTAGCTCGTGCGTTGATCTTGCAACTGTGGGACAGTCCCTTATTTGGCCCGCTAAAGTTTCGTTAAACAAATCCCAGTCGGTTTTTCTCGGGTTTCTGTATTCCAATACAAGTTTCCTGTCTGATTCAATGTTGAATCGAATGTATCTATGATCAGATAAAGAAGGTTTATCTAATACATGCCACATTTTTATCACTTTGCTCGCTTTTGGACTAGCAAGCTTAAGGTCAATAATTTCACTGCGCGACACGGCTATAAACGTAGGTGCATCTCCGTTATTTATTATGTCTAAATTGCCTTTTAAAATAAATTCTAAAAGTTTTTCACCTCTTGGATTTGTCTTTGTGCTCCCCCACAAGGTGTGGTGTGCATTAGCATCACATCCAAGAATCAGCGGTTTGTTGACCCCACTGTTAATCAGCCTGTGGAGGGCGCTGAGGCTGCCCTACAGTGATGTATGTTTATTTATACCACTTTCAGCATTAGATTTGCCGTCAGCAAGTTCTTTCTGGCTCTGGATTTTCATCCATTGCCTCGTGGACATCCCTTGTAGCATCCGGTTCTTTGCTGTCCTTTTTGGAGTCGGCCAGCGCCCGGAGAGTGATCCTTGAAAATCCAAGGTGCAATTGGTTGGTTGACGCTTCCACCTTCTCCCAGGACCCCTTGTCCATAAACAGGACGTATTGGGTTCCTTTAGGATCTGGTTTAGAGTTAACCACCCGCCACGTTTCGGTACTGATGTTGTTCTGTACCGATATTCTTTTCAATAGTGTAGCCGGTTCCAGTGCTGTTCCCTAAACCCAAGTGATAACCTTCTAGGGTGCAGGAAGGTCTTTGAGATAGATAATCTCTAGTTTCCTATCCCCCCCCCAGATATAGATATTACTTTGGTATTTTCTGCACATGTATTCCGTTTAATATTTAAACCGCAATCATATCTCATCCAGATTTCAGAAAAATTATTTTATCGTTTGCCTAAAGTAGAGCTTGTTATTCTTCGTCTATATCTGTCTTGTTTCTTTGACATTTGTGACTCCGTCTTGTTTGAATATATATTTTCTTGTCTCTGCAGCTCCCTTTTGCTGGCCGTATTTTCTCTCGTTCTCACGTTATCGTAGGCTGTTTCTAGATCGATTAACATTATCTAGCGAACATCGTGTATTTTCAAACTTCTTTTTCAATTCCATAATTTTTTTTGTGTTCATACTGGGTCTGGTGTTATATTTTACTCTTCTTCTTGTACTTTCTCTTTCTTGTTTTGGTTGGTTGGTATTACTGCTATATTTGAAACCCTTTTAGTGATACTACGAGTGTTTTTATTGTCTTCCGCTTAGCTCGCTTCTCTTTATTTAACCGCTTTGAATATGTGCGTAATCTCAGATGCGTTCTTTTGGTTTTTTCCTTTTGGTTAGAATGGTTATGTCTTGTTTTGGTTTTTTTATTTGTTGTATTACTTCTTGTTGTTTAGTAAAAATGTTTCTTACATTCTATGTAGATATCAGTACTGTTTGTTTCTTCTGTAGAGAACGTCATTTCCTGCTTCATTTGCGTTTGACTATTTTTTATACAATCACAAAATTTGGTGCCAAGGGCAGTATTTTAACATCAACACAATTTTATATATCATTAATAGATATAAATGACCAGTAAATTTACTTCTTTTGCTGCATTGTTTCTCCCATTTTTTTTGCTTTGACCTTAGTCTGGGTCTCTACCAAATAGGAGCTTTATTCAGGAAAACGAAGCTTACCACCCCTACATACATTCCTCTCTGATCGAAGCATGGTCCTTCCATGCTGGGCATGAGTCAAACCAAACACTTTACGGATTTTCTCGCATAAACGTCTTAGTTATTCTCCAATCTACACGCCCAAGTATTTTAAGGCTTTCTTACTTTTGATGTCCAAACCTTCCACTCTTATGGAAAAATTTTTCATTTGTTTGTGTCCGACCAAGGCTACCATTTTAGTTTTATCCGGGGTCGAACACAGATCATGATCTTCCAATCAGCTCTCAACTCTATAAATCCCTTACTTAGTGTATTGAACCTCCAGGTAGGAAAAACAAAAACTCACAACTGGGTTTGTTTTTTAAACGGCGACGTTTCATGACGGTATTGTGCGTACTTCATCATTGCTAATAAAAAATGAGTTCAAAATGAGCTGATTAAACTGGTCAAAATTGTAAAATTACTGTGGAAATACAATAAATTACAGCAAAGCATCTACACAGACAAACATCATATGATCTCCTACGTGAAGATTCAATACACTAAGTTAGTAATGTAATATTAGGAGAAAAAAGTTTCTTGTAAATTCCCTCTTTTGTCCTCTTACTAGATCTGCGATTTTACTCTCGATTACTACCGTTAGATCGCCGGCGTATCCCAACAACGTGACACCATCCCGCATTGCCAGCTCCAGTAATTCGTCGTAGTAGAGGTTTTACAGAATTGGTCCTAAGACCGACTCCCGCGAGACCCCCTTCGTGAGTTATATTTTTTTACTTGCCCCGAGGTACAGCCTCATCTCCTTGAGGTATTCTTTTACTATGTTTAGCAAGTACGCCAGTGCATCTTTGTCTTCCATAGCCCTGACGATGCCCGACTATGGCACGATCTTGAACGTGTTCTGAACGTCAAGCGTCACCAGGATGCAACATCCTCTGTTTTGGCGCCCTACTTTTCTTATCTCATCTACAGTGTTCAATGCCTTCAATGGCGTTCAAGGTGACTTGCCTTTCTTAAAACCGAATTGGTTTTGGTTTAACTTATGCCTCGTCTCTATCCAATTCTTTATTTTTTCACCTACCATTATTCGCCTCTGTTCGGCTTAGTAGGTTTAGGGACTAGCGCCTTTCGAAAAGGAACCGCTTCCAAGAAATTTGTTGATGCATTCGAGTTTGAGGTTTTCTCACTTTTCATGCGTTTTGCGCCATTATAGCTCCTCTCTCGTTGCCACCGGTACCTCGTTAGTCGGCACCATTCTTCACTCAATTTTACCGTGCTTTGCCGTTCCTTTGCCAAATGCGCTCTTTCTTCTGCTCCCATACTCACTTTTATTTTCATACCAAACTTTTCTGTCGCGATTTTGTATCTATTTTCCCATGCATCCTTCTCAAAGTCTGTTAATAGGCTCTTCCAGTTTTGTTCTTTACTTTTTTTTATTGCCTTTTTTAGTTCGGTTTTTTTAGCCTTGTACTTTTCTTCTTCCTATGCTTTTTCTTATTAGTATTCTGCCTTGTACCCCTTTCTTTTTTTCCCATAATTTTTGTCATTCTTCTTCTAGCTTTCACGCGTTCACTCCTAACTTTCGCTATGTCTACCGTACACCAATACTTCTTTTTTTTTCTCTGATTTCCACCCTTTCTTTTTTCAAAGTACTCTGCTGATTTCTTCTTACAAAAGTTGCTGCACGTACTTGGTTTGCCACGGCAAGTCCGAAAAACGCTGCTAATTCCTCTATCTCGTTCAATTCAGAAAGATTGATTCTCAAATGACATCCTTGGAGTTTACGTCTTTTGCCAATACGGCTCCTTTATATCTTTTATCTTCGTTTCCCACTCGTTTATAATGTCTAAGAAGTAGTCTTTCTCTATATTGAAAGAGGCGTAAACGTAATTGCAAGCATGACCTGTTCCTTTCTGTTTTTATCTTTGCTTCCCACTCATTTATAATGTCTAAGAAGTGGTCTTTTTCGATATTGGGGCAGGCGTAAACGTAATTTATTAGAATTGCATGATAGTTACATAGGTCAGCAGAAGTTGACTAGAATTTTCTAGGTACCAAAGGTTTGTCTTAGATAAGGAAATAAAATATCGTGTCTTCACAGTTTATACGGTGTGTTCTGCAAAAAATTTAGTTGTCTCTTTAATTTAAAAAATCACCTATAGTGTTTTTTAACGGTTTGACAAACAGAAACATTTTTTAAATTTGTTTGTTGCGACGTCACTTTCAATTTTTTGTTCACATGATGGCAGACCTTTTAAACAACATTGTGTCATAATTGCATAGGTCAGTAAAGGTTAACTAGTAGTTTTGTCTTTTGTGCTATCATTGGTCAACATCGATATCAACGTTTGGAGTGGCGTAGGTTGCAACTGCACTGGAATCTGGAATGGTATATAGTAGTATTCAATTATGACTACTGATTGATTCTGTTTGTGAATGCATGATGATTGTATGAGAGTCAGACGAAATGGTGGGGAACGGCCCAAGGTTAAATTTTCTGTTGAGCAGCGTGTGCACCACATTGTAATAAGGAATAAGTTTCGTTTAATATTCATTCAAATCAACATGAGCACCCTGCGATACGTTATCTCATATTCTTCCATTTCTTTAGCATTTGGAAGACCACCTGGATAATGTCTGTCCTCACATAGCAAGATAATGTGGGTCCTCCAATAGCAAAATTCTCTGGAACAAACAATTGGTTTTCGTACCAGTTACTATAATTTTGTCTAAGAGAGAGAGATAGAAAGAGAGAGAGAGAGAGGGTTTTTGTTGGAACTTGGTATATTCTTCAATGATAATTTCTTTGCACAAAAAACCAATTTTACTCTTCTCGATATTTGACCAAACCAAAAATTTTTGACATTTTGTAAAAACTAAATTTTTGAAGAGCAAATTTAATCTACTCAAAAAAATTTGTAGAGAAAATGTTAAACAAAAATCACATCTCGTGTTTTGTAAATTTTTGAAGTACGTACAGACTTTTCAAAGCTACAAAGTTGGTCTTTTAGTATTGCCATAAGTTCTAACATATTAACAAATTAGAATTACATGACTGAATGTATAAATTCAGTGGGCTATAATATCTTCTTATTTTAGTCTCTTTTTAAAATCAAGTTGTTAAATTAAGGTTAAGCCAAATTTTGTACATATAGCAACTTGAAGACACAGTTTTTTGAGAATTAAAGTCATAGATGATTTATTTGCAATGTGTTTGTTAAGTTTTAATCCAAATACTGAAAAATAGCTCAAAATCGAAATACGAAAAAAACAAAATTTTGGAAACATCCGTTTTTCCACAGTATCAGAGATCACAATTATGTCAATAAAAATAACCGTTTGTTTTTTCAAATCTATGTTCAATATACGAAGTCAGGGATTGCACTTGAACATTCTGATCAACTGAATCCTATTCTAACGGAATTAACTCTATGTAAAATTGAGTTATAAATAAGCTATAGAAATTGAAATAACAGGAAGCAGAACTGTTGGGGAAAAATTTCTTGGAATATTCAGGTATTTTCTTGGCGTTAATATGGCAATTTTTTTTTAAACCTTAAAAAACCATGCCAACTTTTAATTTTTCGTTAGATAACGCACGTTCATGTAAACTTAAGTAAAGTTTTTCTTTTATTGTGTGCTTAAATTTAAGCTCTCTATAATATTTTTCCAGGTTTTGAAAAACTGTTTAGTGTCTCAAGTTTTTTAATGATAATGTAACTATTATTATTATTCCTAACTAACTCAAATTCTTTTTGCATTTTAAGGTAAAGAAGAAGAAAATTTTTTATTAATCTTTTGTTACGTGTCGTTACTACTTATTTCGGTACAATTTGACATGCACGGTTGGATTGGAATCTTTCACCCAAACTCATTTCTTGTTTGACGTTTTCTGTGTACTCAATTGCTTCCAGGCAAATGGCTACCGAACGCTATATTGCTTTTGTTGCTAATGCGTAGCATCGAGGTCATATTAACACACTCAACTATTTAGGGTGATATTATTATGTCTCACACCTAGTGTATCGATTCAGGCCGCATAATTACTGCAAGACTATCTGTAATTGTGTTTAATTTATCCACATTTTCATTTTTCAAAATGTGTTTGGAACGCCATCCTGTGGTACAAATACTACGTATGATAATATAGAAAACTATAAATTAGTACGGAAGGTAGAAAAGTTCCTAAAACATTTTAAATTTGTTGGTAGTGTCTACACGACAGTACGGTTGTCTGTCAGTATGGTTGTGGAAACACATCGGTGTATCCTAGCGCTGACGAGTTCCTAAAAAACGAAACAGCTGTCCGCTAGTTCTAATGTTGTTTTTCACAATTATACTGACAGTGTTCCTAACCTATTTTATAGTTGGGATTTTGATAGCGTCACTTGTCAATAGATCATTGACTTTCGCTGTCATTAAATCCAATGACAACTTTTCTAACTTCTGTACTAATTTATAGTTTTCTATACATTTTTATTATCTACGAAAATCATTATTGATATTTTAATTTTAGTGGAGTGTATAATTTAACCTTCAGCTCCTTGCAAAATTGTGTATTATTCGTTACGTTGACTTGTACCGTTTGAGTATTTTAGTAATTTATTTGTATTCAAGGCAATGGTGTCTACAATTAAATCGTCGAATGTAAGCTTACACTTTTTTAAAGTGTCGAAAGTATTATCACTATAGTAACAAGTTTTACAAGTTACCATGCTAAGAAACGTCTCACTTATCGAGAGTTAAAATTGTTTTGCAACGACATGCAAGTGTTAATGTTTACTCAAATTTTTACCTTATGTAGAAATTTGGCTTATTACTTGTGAAACAAAAATGTTATTTTGTTGAAAAATATATACATAACAAAGTTGTTCATTCTCTCGTTGATAGTTCTTTGGTTTGCTTCTAATTCTTGGACAGCGAGTTTGTATGCACTATTGGTGTTTTAGACGCAATTATTTTACCATTAGTATGTTTAACCACGCCCACGCACCGACATTTCAGCTAGTCGTGGTGACTCAACACAAATATCTGCTCATCTAAGGCTTACATCAAAGCTATTCTAAGACGTACATTTTCGCATGTTTTTACTTTCCTATAAGTCAATTCCATTAGTTCGAATCCTGCCTTTTTTTAGAAAAAAATTCCATATCTTGAAAGAAAAGCATGATACGTTAAAAAATAACAATTTTTTCTAAATTATTTTGACTTGTTTATATACGGAGTACTGCATCTTATTTAAATTATCTTTGGATGTACACACGATAACTCTCGAACCAAAAGTCCTAGTAACTTGAATTTTGGTATGGAGCTGGCTTTTTATATTCTCTCAGTGCTATCAAAAGATGAGTTTTATAAAGAAACCGGAAGTGGGTGTATCCGCCATTTTACCAGTTTTTCTTGTATAATTTTGTACGTATGTAAATTATTTAAATTATTTTTACATATTCTTATAGAGTTAATTCTTCCTAATAATTTATTCTAACAAAAAATTTCTAACATTAACAGTTTATTAGATATTTGATTTGTTTATATACGGAGTGCTGCATCTTTTTTAAATTATCTTTAGATTTACCCACGATAACTCTCGAACCAAAAGTCCTAGTAACTTGAATTTTGGTATGGAGCTGGTTTTTTATACTCTCTCGGCGCTATCAAAAGATGAGTTTTATAAAGAAACCGGAAGTGGGTGTATCCGCCATTTTTAACAGTTTTTCTTATATAATTTTGTACGTATGTAAATTATTTGAATTATTTTTACAGTTTCTTATAGAGTTAATTCTTCCTAATAATTTATTCAATAAAAAAATTTCTAACATTATTAGACATTTGACTTGTTTATACTATACGGAGTGCTGCATCTTATTTAAATTATCTTTCGATGTACCCACGATAACTCTCGAACCAAAAGTCCTAGTAACTTGAAATTTGGTGTAGAGCTGGCTTTTTATATTCTCTTTGTCGAAAGATGGGTTTGATAAAGAAACCGGAAGGGGGTGTATCCGCCATTTTCAACAGTTTTTCTTATATAATTTTGTACGTATTATAACGTGTAAATTCGCAATTTGGTATTATTTCGGCTGAAGGATAGGCAACTTTGCCGGCACCGAGGTAAAATAGCTTGGCCTCGAACAATTTTCATTTGATTTACGTACTAACAATCGGCGCAAGCGTATTCCATCTTCGCATAAGTATTTCCTGTCGTGCCATTTTAGTTTTGTCACGTATAGCGTGCGGTGTGTAGGTTTACAAACCCAAAAAAGTAAGTAATGCTGAGAGGCAAGTCGTAACTAACCACATACACGTATTTCTCTACCCGACTCATATTGTAGCTTTTTGTCGGTCCTGCTTTCTGGTCTTGGTTTTTTGGGCCTACTTGTTATGGTAATTCTTGTGGATGGGGCGTGATGACAGTCTTTTAATACAACGTTAATCTGTCTTCGATGGCTGCCTCGCTATGAAATTACGCAGTAAGATAGGCGAAGAAGTTAAGTAGCTGCACTCCATCTCTAGTAAATTACGCCTCGTCGCTAAATAAAATGAATCGAACTAATTGTGGATTTACCTGTAGCCAGTGGCAGAAATTCAACCGGGCAGCAAAATCTCCAGGTTCCAGATGCTGAACCTGTTGTATGTGATAGGGATACAAAAGCCCATCACGTAATGTTCGCCATACTGACATACGGGGGAGTCCCGTTCGAGAAGAAATTCTTCTAGTACTCAACCCTGGACTCCGATCAACCATCTGTAGAATGTTTTCCTGCTCATTCACATTTAACTGCACAGGACGGTCAGATCTTGTTGAAACTGATGGAAATGAACCATGAGTCCGTACACACAGAAGAAAAGGTTTGGTGATTTGGCACCCTCCTGTTGGGAAATCTTCGTTCATATTCCCTAACGGCAGATCTCGCATTTCCATCACAAAATCCATAAATCTAAATGATATCAGCATTCTCTTCGTTAGAAAAATGAGAAGCCATTTTGCATTTAAATTACACTTCATTTAATAAAATCGACTGTGACATTAGTAGAAAAGAAAGCAATAAATGACATATTGTTCGGCTTTTGTTTCTCAGTTGACTAAGAAACATTAATTTTCAAAAAATGTGTGACCAGTTATAAACTTTGAACGCTTGTATCTGTGTAACTATAGCAAACTGGACCTGTGTTTATAGGACGTTTTCTACTTAAATTGACCTAAGGAACATACCATTTCAGTATGTACAGTACCTCGTGGGACACCCTGTATAATTTTGTACGTATGTAAATTATTTGAATTATTTTTACAGTTTCTTATAGAGTTAATTCTTCGTAATAATTTATTCCAATAAAAAAATTTCTAACATTAACAGTTTATTAGATATTTGATTTGTTTATATATGGAGTGCTGCATCTTATTTAAATTATCTTTGAATGTACCCACGATAACTCTCGAACCAAAAATCCTAGTAACTTGAAATTAGGTGTAGAGCTGGCTTTTTATATTCTCTTTGTCAAAAGATGGGTTTGATAAAAAAAACCTGAAGTGGGTGTATCCGCCATTTTTTTTGTACATATGTAAATTATTCGAATTATTTTTACAGTTTATTTAATTGTGTACATATTCATACTTCAAAATGGTTTTATGACAACATATAACCTGAAAAAAATATATAGATATTCCTTCATCATATCATTCCTTATAGGAAAGTCGTGTGGTGACCACACCAGTTTTTTATACACCTATCCCTCGATTTACACGGTACTTGTTTTACACGTTTTCGCTTTTACACGGTTTTTCAAATAAGTTTTTTTTTTGTTTTTATCGCACTCTACTAAACGCTACAGTGATTGAACACGTGCGCTGCGTACACATCTCAAATAAAAACCAGTGTTTCCGTAATATATCACATATATTAACCTGTCAATGCATTTTATTTTTATTTCTGTGTACACCTAAAAATATTGAAAAAAAGTCACAACTGTTAAATAGCAAAATTATGCATTTTTTGCAAGCTTTTCGATTTACACGGTTTTGACTTGAAAATTTTTAATTTTCGATTTACACGTTTTTCTCAGGAACGTATCTACCGTGTAAATCGAGGGATAGGTGTACTATGTTTATAAAAGAAGCCATTGGATTAGGATCTATACTAAAGTAAAAACATCTTTTGAATGCCGTCGTACAGAGGTTCTCAAACTTGATGATTATAAGCGATTTTTGGCTTAGACCGCGTCTTCTCTTCTTGAGAGCCAAAACAAGAAGTAGAACTTGGCCTTTGCCGTATTGTCGTTCGTGAACCCAGACAAACTGACGCTTCGCAAGACATTGCAGCTTGCATCTGCAGAGTGGTAAATGTCACTGAAAGAAAAAGTGTAAAAAACGATATTTATACCCATAACGATTATCGTGATTAACGGACCTTATCCCACCACTCTTGCGAAACGTCAGTTTGTTTGGGTTCACGAACAACATTACAGCAAAGGCCAAGTTGTACTTCTTGTTTTGGCTCTCAAGAAAAGACGACGCGGTCTAAGCCAAAAATCGCTTATAATCATCAAGTTTGAGAATCTCTGCACGACGACATTCAATATGTTTTTACTTTAGTATAGATCCTAATCCAATGGCTTCTTTTATAAACATAGTATAAAAAACTGGTGTGGTCACCACACGACTTTCCTGGTGTTTAACTACGACGCGGTCTAAGCCAAAAGTCGCTTATAATCATAAACATAACAACCGCGAAAGTTTAAGATTTTATATTTCTCAAACTTTTTCAGTCACGGAGCACCTGTGAAATTTGAAATTCAACGCGGGGCACTATTTTATCTCACAGTTATACATGTTTAATCAAACTATTTTTAGTTTTAAACTATATGTGCTCCGCGGACCACAGTTTGAGAAACACTGTCGTAATATATCAGAAAGAAACGGATACATTACAACCATTTAGGCTTCAAAATATTTCATTATGCCATAAATTCGTGTAGAATTTTTGTATGTACTAAGGTTTCACTAACCAAATTGTAGAATTCTCTCTTAGGTCGAGCCTAAGGATCGTGAAAGTTGCTTAAGAGTTTTGACACATGAACATAGAGAATTTTTTACTAACGAGTCTAAATTTAATATGTTTGATGTCACTAATATCACTGGTTCTGCATGAAAATCGGCCCTGATACCATTCCTAACGATTCCTATGTAAAATGACCTCCTGAATCCAAAAATGAGCTCCGTTTTTACCCATCACCCACCTATTTTGGGGGGACCCCATTTTTATTTTATCTTTTGCATTTTTTTTAGAATTTTAACTTATAGCCGTTAAACATCCCAAAGCAGGTAATAAAATTTATACCAAAGTATATGGCAAAAGTTTTGCTATAAAATGTATATAGAAACAACAATAAAATACAAATATATAAGATCTCAATACCACATGCAGGTTTGAACAGGAATTTTCGACAGGCTTGAACTTGCATTACTCTTCTCATTATAGTATATTACATTGTTTGCTTAACTGCTTCGATTAGTACATCTATAGTTGTTGCAGAGTTAACTTGTCGACGTTTTAAACGTGCTGGATTTTGTGTTCATTTTTGTTCATTTGTGTAAAACAGTAAAACTACTTTTACTCCGGATTTTTTCAAGTGACTAAGTGTGATTTGTGGTTAATGCCGGGCGTTGAATTACTGTTAAATTATGCCACGCGAGTGTAAAAATCATCCCGATAGCTTCTGCTATGTCTGCGGGGAATTAACTTTAAAGCGCAACGAAAACCCCTTTCTCCGCTTGTTAAAACAGCTTATAAATTGTACTTTGATTGTCAAGTTGGCGACCAGGACAAGACTTGGGATCCATCAGTTTGCTGTACGACTTGTTACAGTAGTTAGACCAAATGGCTCAAAGGTACCCGTAAATTAATGCCATTTGCTGTGTCCATGGTTTGGCGTGAACCTCGATGTCATCTTACAGATTGTTACTTTTGTATGACTTCCACCGTCGGATTTTCGAGCAAAAGTAAGCATGCAACTCAGTATCCCAATATTCCGTCAGCTCTAAGACCTGTTCCTCATAACGATACTTTGCCAATCCCAGATCCCCCAAACACTTATACTCTAGAGCCGGAAATTGATTTAAAAGACTCTGAGCCACAACCTGGGGCTTTGAATGATACGTTCAATGATGATGAAGAGTATTCCGCAGATTTAGTTTTTCGGCAACCTCACCTCCTCACTCAATCGGAATTAAATGATCTTGTCAGGGATTTGCAGTTACCCAAGACTAAATCTCAGCTCCTAGGATTGCGACTTCAACAGTGGAATCTCTTAGAAAAGGGGGTAAAAATATCTTCTTACAGGACCAGACAAGCAACTCTGATATGTCTTTTCTCAGAAGATAAAGGTTTAGTGTTCTGCCCTAATGCAAATTTATTGATGACAGAGCTACAGACGCCATGTGACCCAGACAAATAGAGACTGTTTATAGACTCATCAAAAACAAGCTTAAAAGTTGTCCTGTTGGCAAATGGAAATGACTTCCCATCAGTTCCATTTGCATACTCTGTTGATATGAAGGAAACGTACGAAAACATCTTCAGAATCCTTGATAAAATTAGTTATTATGATTATAAGTGGAAACTTTGCGCTGACTTAAAAGTTGTTGCTCTACTCACGGGCCTGGAATCAAGATTCACAAAATATTGCTGCTTCCTTTGTGAATGGGATAACCGAGCCCGAGATAAACATTACATCGTACGAGACCGGCCTCTGCGAGAAAATCTTATACCTAGTCAGAAAAATGTCGCCCACAATTCTTTGGTTCCGAAGGAAAATATTTACTTATCACCTTTACACATCAAATTTGGATTGATCAAGCAGTTTGTGAAAGCAGTGGACAAGACAGGTGGCGCATTTCAATTTTTGAAAACTAAATTTCCTCGTCTTAGGGAAGCTAAAATCAAAGAAGGCGTTTTTGTTGGTCCCCAGATTAGACAACTCTTCCCAGATTCGACGTTTATTGAACACCAAAATCGAAAAGAAAAACGAGCTTGGCTTGCATTTCAAAACGTTTGTAAGAACTTCCTGAGTAACCACAAAAGTGAAGATTATGTCGCTTACGTCGAGGAACTGCTTTTAGCGTACAAGGACATAGGATGTAACATGTCTCTTAAAGTTCACTTCCTTCACTAGCATCTGAACTTTTTCCCTGAAAATTTAGGAGCAGTCTCGGATGAACACGGGGAACGGTTCCATCAAGACATCGCTAAGCTGGAGAAGAAATTTTCAGGGAAGTGGAATGCAAGCATGTTGGGGGAGTACTGCTGGTTTTTGAAACGAGAGAGCTGTACCTCAGGGTATAAATGGAAAGCAAGCACCAAGTAACGATGAATATCTTTTTATTTATTACTGTTTATAGCTAAAATAGTTTTTTTCTCATTTAAATTAAATTCATGTCTATATATTCATTATTATAATAATAATTATAATTATTATTATCGTTCGATAAATAAATTATAATGAATTTATCGAAAAGTGGTAAAATTAGAGATTTGGGGCTCCCTCAAAAATGGTGGGTGATGGAAGAAAACGGAAGACATATTTGGATTCAGGACGTCATTTTACATAAGAATCACCCGGAATAGTGTCAGGGCTTGATAAAAAATATTTTTTTGCAGACCAGTGATAATTATGCCGTTTACACTACTGGTTCTAACAAAATATTTGCCAAACTAGTAATTTTTTAAATTCTTTACAATTTTATCATAACAAATATTTTTTTTTTAAGTTTTTGGTATGCGAACTATAGATAATAACGCATAAAACACGTGTTGCGATAAAAATTAATCATCAAAGTACAACTCTTATAAGTTTAAACCTGTTCAACTTATTCTTATCGGTCAAACAACGAAACAAAGTGTAACAAAGTAAATTTTAATATCA
The DNA here is from genome assembly GCA_035610365.1 of Aquatica leii. Taxonomy (NCBI): domain Eukaryota; kingdom Metazoa; phylum Arthropoda; class Insecta; order Coleoptera; family Lampyridae; genus Aquatica; species Aquatica leii. The sequence continues at coordinate 7,340,942 of CM069436.1, read as the reverse complement.
GTATGTCTTCGGCTTTGTGCAAGTTAAATTTTTGTTTAAAACAATTTAAAAATACGCGAAAACGTAAGTGCTTAGGTGTGTGGTGAACGAGGTGGTGAATTATGCAAAAAACTAAGTTTGGAGTTACTTTGTGATCAGAACAAAAACTGTGGGTTTTCATATGCTACCAAGATAGTGTTTAGAAGGTGAGTCTCAAAAAATAAAGTTACCGGGTGATTTATAAATGATTTGGAAAATTACTAAATTCAATTTATTTTCTGAATTTTGTCTAGTGTATTTTTGCGATATCAATTCTATTTGTTGCATTTTTCCAAGGTTCCAAGTGCTACTTTTAAACATTATTCTGTTTTTTTTTTCTTGATTGTCTTATTTTTATAGCTTCCAATACGCGTTGATTTAGTATATTTGTTTTAACTGTTATTTTTTTTACCACTTTTCATTTTATTTGCAATCTATCTTCAATCTTTACAATCTTTTATGTTCTTCTCGAGCTACCGTTCTTCTTTTTTTGTCTTGGTAAATCACAATGAATGCATATTTTTTAATTGTTTTCTTGGTTTCTTTTTTAAATTTTTTTAATATGGAAGAATTAGCGAAGTAATGAATGTATCAAATAAAAACGCATTTACATTTTAACTTAATTTTGTATTGAATTATTGCGTTGTTGTAGTTTCGTTTAAAATAAGAACGATTAGGCGTTTTTTTGGTTACTTTTACAGTAATAAAAATTCGATTTCTCAGCGTTAAAAGTAAGTTTTTGCCGCCTATGAATAAGAAAACGCTAATAAATTTGATCAAACGATAAACGACACACTAAAAGTGCTGCAAATTAATTAGAAGATTAAGTAAACGACATAAACAAACAACCGCTTTACAAACGAGCGTACAACAATGTAATAAATTATCGATATCGATCATAAATCAGAATCATTTAGCCGCAATTATATTCACAAGGTAGATCGTAAGTTGTGTACTTGAAAACGATTACGAAGTGTGTTTGACTTCTTTAAATGAGTATTCATCGAGTTTGATAATAAATTAAACGCACATACACACAAACGTACGTACGCAGATACTGTTGTTATTCGTCCGAGCAGTAGACTCGAATACATAAATTCGATCGATAGTTGTAAATCTATATTTAGATCGCTTAATTGCAAACGATACCTGTTTTAAAAACTCGTTTCATTTAAAATTCTAAAACGTTCAACATTATATACAAGAGATGGGAAGCAATCGAGAAGCAATTGTTATTTACGCGAAGCTTTCAAGCTTGATTTACAACTTCTATAGTTACACATACTTTGTCTTCCTTCTGTTGATTATTGGAAATTACACGAATTACTGGCATTATTACGTATTTCTAATTGGAATATTTGTATTTTTCAGAATATTTCTCGAGGGAGTGTATGGAGCCGTTTCGATCGACTCGTCTTCGTAAAAAGGTAGTTACATTTTTTTTTCTTCTTAAAATTGATATATTTTTGATGGTGCAAATAGACATTTGTAGATTTGATATTTTTTGTAGCGACAGCTTTTTGTTTAAAATATTTTTTAAAAAAACTTAAAGGAAACGATTAAACGAACCAACACAAACTCATGGTTCTAACAACAGAAAATAATAAATTTACAAATTTATCGTTTGATAAAGGCTTTCTAAAATTATCAATAATTTGATTTTTGTTTCATGATATTAAACTTAATATTTATAAATTTCAAGCAAAGCCTTTGCAAAAATTAAAGTAACTTTGGTCCCCAGACTGATTAACTACCGATGACTTTTTTTATTCATACATCAATGTTAATCAAAAAAGAAAACATACGTATCTAAAAACTGAAAAAAATACAGCGCACGCCTCTTAGTGAAATTACGGATAATGTAATCACTTTATTAAAGAACGGATCGGACGTACGCTACTACATAGAAAAAACACCGTTTATAATAATCATAATTTTGGTTTATGTTATCAATTTTCTTTTCAGGTTTGATTTTATACATGAACAATAACCTATTTTGTATGAGTGTTTTAGCTGAACTTTCTCAATAAAAACTTTAATCATTGTACCCTAAAATAGTTGTTTTGCATATTTAGCTTTAGTTTTGCAGTGTTATTTATTTAATCAAGTATTTTTACTGACTTATGTAATATTATCTCATTTAAATATCTGTAAATACGTTATTTTCACTGAAGTTGTAAATAATGTCTAGTACATAATTTATTTACGTCTAAATTTATTGTTCTTGGAACAGTGAATTAAACATTGGAACATTGTTTTAGATTTCTTTTTTTGTTGACGGTGTCAACAAGTTATTTAGTGCAACAGATCCGAAATTCTTTATTTATTTGCTTCAAAATTTAGATTTTTTTAAATGTTTTTTGCTTGTATTGATGGTATAATTTTATCTTCTAAATCAATTGTCGATTAATCAGATACACACTGTATGTATTTACTGCTTTCTAACCATTAAACATTTATTTTTTATGTATATTTGATATTGTTATCAAAATATCAAGTCTCAATGTGATTATTTATTTAACGACTTCTTGTGCAAATTGGTGGTTTTTTTTCACGAGTGGGAATGTTCAAACACGAGTGAAACTTAAAAGTGTGAAATTTAAAATTCTACCAGTGAAAAAACGCCCAAGTGAGACAAGAACGAATTAAAATTTTTTTTGCTTGAGCAGAGACTACGAAGACCTCAAAATCTCTAAATCTCTCAAAAATAGTTTAACGTCTCTGTTAACAAGTGTGAAAAACCATTTACAAATGCGAAAAATTAAACTTTTTAGTTCCGTAGCATGGTGTTTCTACTTAAGTCTCAAAATCTTTTTAAAAAAATTTTCAAAAGTATGTTTTACTATCAACAATTCATGTGTAAGTAGCAAAGTTTTTTTTTATTAGCACTATTGTGCCTACAATTAAAACTAGTCTATGAAGACCAACCATTATTTTTAATCTCATAAATCTTATCTACCAGAGTTCATTCTATGATGTCTTCTAGGTTTCTTCTGAACTATGTACACTTTACTTTACTTCCGCACTGTGCTCTGCTTTTACAGAACACACTACACGAGGTCAGCAGATTTTTTCGTTTTTAGTCTTCGGACAAGGTTGTCCAGTAGTGTGTAGAGCTTCTGGATTGACGTGAAGATGGAGCCTATCCTCATGCTTCCCAGCAAACCATTTTATCTCTTCCTTTAAAGTAAGAATCCAAAGATCTCTGTGGATGTCTGAGTTGCGTACATACCAAGGGGCGTCCACTACGTTACGCAACGCTTTATTCTGAAACTTTTGTATACATTTAACATTAGAGTCACTGGCACCGCCCCAAAGCTGAATACCGTATAACCACACTAGTTTTAAAATCTGGTTGTAGATTAATACTTTGTTGAATAATGAAAGTTTTGAGTTTTTTTCAATCTACCAATAGTGCTGTTTGTATTTTAGTTCAATTCTTTTCTTCTTTACATGCTCCTTCCATCTGAGATTGATGTCCAGATTCATGCCGAGGTATTTTGCATTAGTCGAATATGGAATAATTGGTCCATTAATATCTATCAGATGTGGGTCTACTATTTTCTTGTTAGTGTAGTTTACCTGTACAGATTTAAGCTCGTTAAGTTTTATCCTCCATTGTCTGGTCTAATCAACTATTGCATTGCTTGCTGTCTGGAGCTTACTTACAGATCTTTCCTAGTCTTGATTCATTGCGAAAAGAGCAGTATCATCAGCAAATGCAGCAATGACTGCTTCCTCTAACACTGGTAAGTGGCTAGTATATAGTAAGTATAGAATAGGCCCAAGGACACTGCCTTGTGACACACCCGCTTTTATCTCCTTTAGGTCAGAGTATTTGTCCTCTTGTTTGATTCTGAATAATCTATCTGATATCTACGATGTTAATATGTCAGCATGTTGTTTTGGTAACAATTTGTTTAATTTGTGTATTAGTCCTTCGTGCCATACCTTATCGAAGGCTTGTGCTACATCTAAGAAGATTGCTGAACAAACTTGCTTTTCTTCTAGTGCACGTTCGATGACGTCAGTTATTCTATGCACTTGATCTATTGTAGAGTGATTTTGCCTGAATCCGAATTGATAATCTGCGATTAAGTTATTTTTTATTACTGTCCTCATTCTCTTGAGCAGCAGTTTTTCAAATAGTTTTGCGATTATGGGCAGGAGAGAGATTGGTCTACATGATTTAACATCATTAGGTTATTTTTCAGGCTTTAATAACATAAACACTTCTGCAACTTTCTAGCATGCAGGCACATGTTTTAATCTAAATGCTGCGTTGAATAGGCAAGTTAACATGACTATACCATTTCTAGGCAGGTGTTTTAAAATTTCTCCAGTTACGGGATCAAATCCTGCAGCTTTTTTTGGGTTCAGGTTTGGGTCTTTATCTCATCTGCTACTTCTTTGGGAGTAACCGGTGTGATATTTTCAATTCTTTGATTTTCAATGTTAGTGATATCTTAATTTACTTGCCCTGAGTTGGGAATGAATATCTCAGCCAAGTGTTCTGCAAACAACTCTGCTTTTTGCTTATTGTCTCTGACCCATAGACCAGTGTTTTTGATCGGAAGAATAGCCATCACCGGTCTTTTAATATTCTTGGTTGCCTTCCACAGAAAGGAATCAGCCTCATCGTATGCTGATAATTCTTGTAAGTCTTTGTATTTCTTTTTTAAGTTGCTGGGACTTGTTATTAAGTATGGTTTTATCTGCGGGATCCCTCGACTGTTGCCATCTTCTTCTAACTCTTTGTTTTTCTTTAACCAGTTCTCCGATCTCAGCTGGATCATTTACACCTTTGGTTATATGTATGATTTTTTTGGTATTGTTGTATGTTGTTGTTTGGATAAGGCTTCTTCTTCAAGTTGATCAGTGGTTTTTAGACTGATGTTCAGATTAATGTTATTTTGAAGGTCAATTTGAAAGCTTTCCCAATCAGTAGTTTTGTTTGTGAGAGTAGCTCTAGCTGCTCTTTTTATTATCTTTTTGCTTAGTGTTAATATAATCGCGAAGTAGTCGGAATTCATGTCAAAGTTCTCTTTCACTTTTATAAAGTTGGGTGATACTTTCCTGGTGATGAAAAAATTAGTAAACTTGGAATTTTATCGGTATTAGTAAGTACTCTTGTTCAGTGTTGGTTGTAATTCATCTCTTGAATTACTTTCTTTAATTCTCTTCCTTTGATGATGGTTAGTCTGGAGCGCCAATCTACATGTTTGGAGTTGAAATCTCCTCTTACAATGAATCTCTCTCCTAAGTGTCTTAGAAGGGTAAGGTACTCATCTTTTTTGAGGTTATACCTTGTTGGGCAGTATACAGCACCAATTTTCATTGTTTGTTTTGATGACTTGATTCCAACCACGGTGAGTTAAACATCTTCTCTTTGCAGTTGACATTCTTCAAAGTGATTGAGTGATTTATTAGATTTGCACTACCACCCCTGGATAAGTTTTCTGGGTGAATGGTATGGTATGTTTTGTATCCTCTTATTTTGAGGTATGATTGATTTGTCATATGTGTCTCTGAAATGAGGAAGACATCAATATGTTGCGTATTTAGAAAAACTTCAAGGTCATGGGTTTTGTTTAGAACGCTCTTGGCATACCAGACAGCAATACGTAGATCTTTTTGGTTCATAATTTATTTTGTCTTTGGTATAGCACCACTGCTTCTGGCTTCTAATCTATCAAGTCTTGCATTGACTCGATTTAATGTATTCATTATATTCTGCATAAGCTGCATCATAGATGTTTCAGTTGTTGATAGGGCGGGAGTTGGTTCGGCTGTCTTTTGTTGTGCGCGTTGGGCATAAGATATCCCAGGCTTTATTATATTTGGGAAATTTTGTCTTAGTTTTGGTCTTGGTTGATATAATTACAGAATGTGCTTCAAAACAATTGATGCACTTGGCAGGTTTGCTTCTCTCCTTAATACATTGAGTAGTTATGTGCTCTGTTGCGCATTTCACGCAGGCTGGTGTTCTTCTACAGAACTTCCGTGTGTGGCCATGTCTTTGACATCTTTTACATTGTGGAATAAGCTTGCTATTCCTTATTGCTTCTATTTTGACTTTCATGTGGTTAATGTATTGAATATCATAGATTTTTTTGATATCTTCTGATCTATCAAATTCTAACATGTACAATGGTAAGCGAATGTGCTTCATCTTATTGTTGTCGGTAGTTCTCTTGAGTTTTTGGGTTACCCTTAATATTTTAAACTTCCTTTCTTCAAGTTCATTGGAGATCTCTTCCTCTGTAGTTGAAGGATGTAAATTTCTAACCATTACTTTAATGCACCTCACGGCTTTATTTTCGTAAGAGTGCCATTCTATATCAGATTTGTTTATTAAGGTTGTCAGAGCTCTGTATTCTTCATTAGAGCTGACATTTACTTTAATTTGGTTGTTACTCATCATACTTGTCTTATATTCAAAGTTTCCCGTATTTAGAATATCTTTGACGACTTGGTAATCTTTTACGTTACTTAAAATTACCGACTTTGGGTGTTTCATCTGATTGCTTTTTAAGGCTATCATCTACATTTTCGGGAGATTCGACAGCCTTTCGCTTTTTCTTATTTTTATTTTTGCTTTTTTTGGATTCAGCTAAGAGCCACTTCGTTTCTATAGCTACGATATTCTCTACTTCTTCTGAATTTGCTGCGCTTGCAAGTTGCAAATGATACTCTCTGGTGTCTGCGGCATTGGTGCTATAATAACAGCATTATTCTGATTCATACCCGGTGGTATTTGTTGTAAGATTTACCTTGATGTTCATTTTAAGTTAAGTTTTAAGTTTAAGTTCAAATATAATAGTAAAACTATTCACGGATTTATACTTGACCGTGAGGTACTTTAGAAGTTGTATGCGTTGCTCTTTTTTCTGGGTTTTAAGTCCAATATTAAGTAAACCGTTTCTTTCTGTTTTTGCGGATTTAGACTCTTTGTTACACGATATTAAAATTAGCGCAATTCTTCTTACTCGCGTTGTACCTCTTATCCTTTGCTTTCCGTTATCAAATAATTTTTTTTTCTAAAAATGCAACGCACTTTTGGTTTTGTTTATTTCAAACGTTTTAATTATGCTACCCTCCTTTTGCTTCCGATATCAAACGGTTACCTCTTTCGTCTGCTGTAACGTATAAAAAATCAAAATTAAAATAATTTTTAATTCTGATGTTTTATGTTACAAAATGGGTCTTACGTTGGGTGCCATTTATGTAGCTTACTTTAACATCATTCAAATAATGCACTGAGATAGCTCGCATACATTTATTTGTACAAAAAAACAAAAATTTTAAATATAGAATAAGAACAATGAGACATGAGACAGTTATATAATTAGCGTCGTTAATTTCGTTTTAATTTGGAAACTCGTAAGTTTAAATTAGACGCCACAATACTTTTTATACTATTAAGAAGGTAAATATTGAAACCCAATAAAAAAAATCTCAAACCACTAACAACAAGTTATTTACATACGTGTCATCACAGATTGGTTATCACTTGCCTTGCACTTTGCTACCTTGGGCGTGGTCATCATGTGACTTAATTGGATTATGCAACAATATTTAATCTTTAGAATTCGTAATTTATTAGTTTTATACAATGAAAAATTCTAAAAGTTACATCACCATGCGTAAAAAAACAAAGAAAAGATTTACTTCTAACTAATTACGGGTTTTCTATATTAACAACGAACGCATATTTAGACAACAACGAAAGCAGATTTGCCAGTATAACGACAAGTTGTACATCTTAACATTGCTTTGTCTGTATCTACAAAAGTTTTTTTGCCTGTTTGTATAGGCTTATAACACGTCGAAGATTACCATTCGACATTAGATTGTAATTTTGTTGGCGCAGCTAGATACCTGAACGATCTGTATGATTTTTTGCTCAAAAACGATAGTCAACTTTGCGAACATCTATCATTTATTATTATTAAATTGATTTTTAATTTCTTACGTTTCTTATTTTGGAGGCCTTTGGGAAGCAGCTATTAAGTCCGGTAAGCGTTTGTTATATCGCCAAATTGACATCGTCAGTTTTTTGTTAACAGTTTTATACCAAGTTTTTTTAAATCGAAGCGGTAGTACATATCCGTGCGTTGTGCCTTCTTTCATCTGATCTTGTCTATTGGTGAGCCTTTGCTAATAATTTTACCTTCAAACAGCACTGGCAACATAAAAACGGCATTATACCTATACATATTTGCATACCTTGGCTCAACGAAAAAAACAACAAGTCAACAAAAAATTATAATAATTTAAAAATAAGCGGATATATATGTATTAAACAAAAATTAGTAGTAATAAAGGCTTTTAATAAGAAATACAACAACAAAAGCAATAATACGTTAGGAAAAATGTATCGCCGAATGTTTGTAAGACGGATGATAGCACATTTTGTCATAAACCGCCACAGCGCACGAGATCCTGGAAGACCTCTACAGTTTTTTCCACTAAAAATATTTGTTTTTAATCGTGAAATGCATCAACTAACTTTTGCATTGCAGTTAGCACCACAAAAAGTGCTTAAAAAATTTTTTTAGAAACTGTTTACTGATTTACTTTGCTTTTACTTTATTAAAAAGAAACATTTAAAACATCTAAAAACGTTTCGTATAACGACACACTCAATCAATCATTTTGTTGCTGTTGCAACTAACTTTTGCATTGCAGTTTTTTATGTTAGTATAGATTCCGGCCGCTATTACAATTTGCAGCCTATATGTTGCTTGTCTTATTTTCATTATTACAACGAGGTGTAACAGTGGAAGTAAAAGTAATGCTTCCATGGCCACTGTGGGCGTGGTTTTTATCGCTTCTGTTATCAGCAAATATGCCATTTTCTGTGCTTAGGTTAAAATCTGTGCTTTTCAGGTTGGTTCCCTCGCCCCATACACACGCACCGTATGTGATGTCTTGTCACTACAGCATATAATCATTTAGTCATTGTGGGCTTTAATCCTTATGTGTGACTGGCCATTTGTTTGGTTGCATTAAGCACCGTAATAGCCTTTGTTGTAACTTTTGCTAGATGAGCGTTGAAAATCAATTTGGTATGGTAATAAGAGTGCGTCCTAGATATATGACTTCCATTGTAATCGAGAGCGGGTCTCTATACATTGTAACAAGTTTTATCTTACCGTTTTTCATCTCAAGGTGTATACCGAATTTCTTGTTTATGTGGTTTAGTCTACATTGGTGAAACCGGTCGTTCTGTCATTACTCGCATTTCAGAACATGATAGTTATATAAGGAAAAAGTATGTTTTCAAGTCTGCGGTTGCTGAACATCATTTTATTACAGGTCACAAGATAGATTTTGATAATGTTTCGTTGATTGCCAAATCTCTATTCTTTTTCAACAGGAAATTCAGAGAGAGCATAGAAATCATTAAACACCCCAATAACTTTAATCGTGATCATGGTTTTGAGCTATCCTCTCTTTCGTTCTCGGTCATTAGTCATTTATCGTAAACACGCTTCTTATTAACCGTAACCCAATCAGAGTCGAGCTGAACCATCCGTGACAATCCTTTTTCTTTATATACGGAGACTATTTCTTTTTAAGTCACTTCTACGGAGTTTAGAATCTGGCTTGGTTCACAAGTTAATTACCTAACTCTGTAGTGGTTCTTTGTTAGATTTTCGTTTGCTTTTTCAAGTTATTATTTTCTTTCTTACTTTTTCTTCGGAAACTCGGAAGACATTCTTATCTTAGTATAGATTCCGGCCGCTATTACAATTTGCAGCCTATATGTTGCTTGTCTTATTTTCATTATTACAACGAGGTGTAACAGTGAAAGTAAAAGTATGGTCTTCTATGGTCACTGTGATCGTGATTTTTATCGCTTCTGTTATCAGCAAATATGCCATTTTCTGTGCTTAGCTTCAAATCTGTGCTTTTCAGGTTGGTTCTCTCGCCCCATACACACGCACCGTATGTGATGTCTTGTCACCACAGCATATAACCATTTAGTCATTGTGGGTTTTAATCCTTATGTGTGACCGACCATTCGTTTGGTTGCAATAAGAACCGTAACGAACATTGAAAATCAATTTGGTATGGTAATAACAGTGAGTCCCAGATATTTGATTTTTTTTGTAATCGAGAGCGTGACTCTGTACATTGTAAGAAGTTTTATTTTATTGTTTTTCTATCGTTTGTAAACGGGACGATTGCCGTCTCGGTTGGATTTACTGATAGTATCCTTTTTTGCACCATTTTTGACAGTATTCAGTGCACTTTGCATTATGTTGGATACAGTTGTCCCAAATTTTTCGTTTGTAATAATAGTGGTATTGTCGGTAAGTAATTTCTGGTACATTTGGGTAATAAAATTTGTTTGACTTATCTTTTCTTCGTAGATAGCTTACATCATACTCGAGGTCGTTGTTCATATGACTTAAAATTTGTCCCACAAAATATTTTATTGATTAGCTTCCTGCAAATGTTACCAGTACATAATCATTTGGCACCGCATTTCTATTAAGTTCTTTAAATCCTGTTATTGGAACATCCATATTTACATCATACTCTGATGAATCACCCAATAGCTCAACTTCATAATTCGGTGAACTGGTATCTGACTCGATCAAGTTTCTTTTAACTGCTTTTGCCTTTACTTTCCGTTTTTGTGTTTGTGCATTCTTTTAAAGATATTTTCCAATTTATCATAGAAAATTCTCACAGTATGCCGATTAAAAGACGTTGCTCGTGAGAGGCTACAACCCTCTGGTTGTCTGATGCTTAATGAAGGATGTCTTTTTAGAAAACCTCTCGTCCATTCTAACCCTGCAACTTTGTTTTCTGGCCAGTTTTTTGGAATTTGCATATTATTTTTTACATCTGTTATCATATGCTAAACGACGACACTCTAGAGTTGTTAAACCGTAATTCATTTTTGAACAAATCTCCAGATAGTTTGCAAATAAATCTTCTTGTTGTTTTGTCATAACTGTTCTACACTCATAGTTAGGTGTCATCTTAACATCGCCGTTTTTGTTCAATTTCTGTTTTCTAACATACTTTGCTAATGTTTGAAATGAAACTCTCTTTAACTCTGCTGCTCTACGAAGAGATAAACCATCTTCTAATACAAGTTTGACCGCTTCACGCATTGAATTTTCTAAGAATATTCCGATGTCAGTTTACCTCTTTCGCCATTTTCTTAAAAAACAAAAACTGTGTGTAAGTAATTATTTTTTAAATGATTTGGATGAGGCACAGCAAGGCACATAATGGGGCACAGTGAGGCGTCTCACTGTGCCCCATGTAGATGTGATCAACTTACCTACCTACCTACCATAGGTAGGTTTTCCACATAATCTAATTTATGTCTTAAAATCAGTAGATCATTGTATTAAAGTAAATATATATAAACACATTAGCTTTACTTACTAGAAATAAGAAATTCCTAACTAAATACCGCTTTGAAAAATAACGATGACTATTGCTTCTAAAATAATGACATTTGTACACACTTTTTCAACCAACCGTCATTTGAGAACAATGATAAACTGCACAGATCTGCAAATTGACGGGAACATGTAACCGCCGATGAAAAATATTAAGTGGGGTTATAAAACAAGGCAGAGTTGCCAATTTGTGAAATAAGTCTACTGTCTCACTGTGGAACACGTCTCACTGTGGACCACTCTCTCTTACCCTGCCTTGTCAAATGCTTCTTCAATATCTATAAAAGCACCCAATGTAATATCATGGTATTTGATTGCATTTTTGCATCTGATCACTAGTTGGTAAATTGCTCGCTTGCAATATTTTTTCAATTGATATGCATACTGGTTTCAGTGCGGAGACGAAGCCTTTAGTGCCCCCTCTCTTATGCTTTATCGAGTAGTTTTAAGATGAAGGAAGTCAAGTTGATCGGTCTGTAGGATTTTGCGTGGGTGTTAGCAGATCTTTCTGGTTTTGGTATAAGGGTTACTTTGACAACCCGCCAGCTGTTTGGTATATGCGAAAGTGCTAAGCTGGCTCTGAGAATTTAATATGTTACGTTTTGCAGAACAGCAAATTTTGGATAAGCATGATTGGATAAATTTCCTCAGCTCCTGGAGACTAAAAGAGTTTATATGTATTGACTCCCCATTCTAGGTTTTCAAGATTATTTTTCTCGCAATATCAATAATGCATGCCACGATATAAACACTGAGGGCCGCCGAGGCTGCCCGGCAGTGATATATATTTATCTGAACGACTTTGAGCATTAGATTTGCCGTCAGTGTGTTCCTTCTGGTTCTGAATCTACATCCATCGCTTTGTGAACAGGATTTATAACATCCGGTTTTTTGCTGTTCTTTTGGAATCGGTTAGCGCCAGGCTGTTGCTTTCACTTTCTCCAAAGAACCTCTTGTCTATAAATAGGACGTATTGGGTTTCTTTTGGATCAGGTTCAATTTTAACCACCTGTCACGTCTCGGTACTGACGTTGTTATGTACCGATATTCTTTTAAGTAAGGTGATCGGTTTCAGTACTGCTCCCGGAACTGAAGTGAGAATTTTTTTGGGCGCGGGAAGATTTCGCTTCTTGGTTGAAAAGCTTGTCTCTTCTCTCATTTGTCAATCTATGCTTATATCGAGGTTTTTATGATTTCGGTAGTCCGATGTTTCTAGGAAAAAATTAATGTGTGTTGTTAGACGGTCAGGAATGAATACCGGAAAAGAGTTACGTTTTGGTGGTGAAAGAGGAAGGTTGTACAGTTACGTTAATTCGTTAAATCTAAAATAACGCGTGCATTTAAAACGCAGTCGTTTGATTACGATATAAGCTGCGGCGTGCAGATGAGGATTCTATTATAATCAACGTGGATTTTCCGGTGTTTATATTTTGCATTTATATTTTTAAAATAGTGGAATTTTTTGGTGATTTAAATTTAATTTAATTAATATTTCGTTAAGTCATAAATTACGTGTTTTTTTTATTTTTTCTTTAGTGATTTTAATATAATTAACATTTCGTTTTTAAAAAGTGCAGACAGTTAATTAGTGTAAAGTTTAGAGGAGAAGGGAAATTAAGTCGGATTCGGAGGAAGGGCGGTGAGAAAGAAAAAGAAAAAGGCAAGCTACGGTGGAGGAGATGTTTAGAAAGAGCACCGAAGTAAGGAAATCACCGGTAGCGGAAGGTAAAGAGGGGAAAGATGGGGAGTTAGTAAAAAAGTGTAAAGAACTGAATTAAAATGGGTAAGAAGTTGGAAGAGAATAATAAAGAGGTAAAGGAGATGAAAGAAGAATTAAGAAAGTCAAATGAAGAATGGAAAAGGAAATTTGAAGAAATGGGAGAAAAGTATAGAAAGATGGAGGCCAGATTGGAGAAGATAGAGAGAAGCTGGGAAAAAACGGAAAAAGAAAAAAGGAGAACGAACATAATCATAAGAGGTATGGAAGTGAAAGATGGAAAGAAGGAGCAAGTGGAAAATTGGATGAAGAAGAATTTAAATATTGAGAAAATAGTGGTAGAAACCAGAAAGTTAGCAGAGCATGTAATGTTAGTAAGGATGGGTTTATTTGAGGATAAGTTTTAGATGTATGGAAAGAAGGAGAGAGGAAGGGAGGTTAAATACGGAGGAGATAGTAAGAAGAAATAAAGACTCGCAGGTGCAAGAGAGGGAAGGAAAGATAAGGGAAGGAAAGTATAACGTAAGGTATGGGAATATAGTGTCCAGGGGGGTTACTAAGTATCTGATGGGGAGGAGAAGCTTTGGAGAGAAACGACTTATAGCCAGGTTTAGATGTGGAAATGAGGAGAATTTAAATAAGTATAGGAAGGAGGATGTAATGAGGAGATGTAGACTATGTGGGGAAGGATGGGAGGACATAGAGCACTTGAGTGAGGAGTGTGGCGAGTTAAGGGAAGAAATGAGGGGGAGGAAGGCTTTGCTTGGGGAGGAGGGGGAGGGATTGGATTGGATGAAAGCAGTAAAGGAAAGAAGGATAAGAGGGGAGGGTTAGGTCTGAAGTATTAGAATAGTTAGATGGTGATGGGAAGATTTTAGGGGAGAAAGTTTTTTAGTTTATAATTTTATGTACGAAATATATTATTATGTTAAGAGAATGATGTAAGGGTAACGTAACCCATTGTAAGGCCGAATGGCTTAACAATTAACAATAAATAATAATGACTTCGGATCCTTTAGAACTGATATTGTTTTCAAGGAATCCTTTTGGTATCGTTGCAAAAACAATCCCAGTCAGAGTATCCCGGAATGTTTTTTTTTCGTTTCTTCGGTCCCTCAACTTTGCTTGGCCGATCGTTTTTGTGGCACCGGTGTATTACTGCAGAAAAGGTTGCATTTTTACGGCTCTGTTTATCCGGCAATTGGTGCATTTGCGTACGCTGACTGGTGTCGCTGTTGCGTTTCTGGCGTGCCTGCCTTTTCTTTCCGTATAGGTGAAATAAAACTGTGGTTTGAGTCTCCGTTTCTATTTGTTGTTTCAGCTTTTGTCTTGCCGCCTTTGAAAGCTTTTTAGGTTTGCGCTCAAGATTAACTGATATTCTGAGTTCCCGTTTTTTTATTTTTGGTTTTGTATAAGTGGTTTGCTAGGAGCGCCGAGGTTGCAACCAGTGACGATTGGTCTTTTATCCAGTCACGCATCTATTCGCTTGGTACTCTCTATCTTAGATTTAGGTGTTTGATGAGGTTGTTTCTTCCTTGTCTACAGCAGCAAAGATGTTTGAGTTTGGCTGACCAAAGTTAGTAGAGCAGCGCCAGGCATTATTATTCTAGTGTTTTTCTGTTCTACTATGCCTCATAAATATTCAGATGTTTTCTTTGGGGACCGGCATCGATAGATAATCACTCATACAAAACCTGATGAAATCTTTTGCGTGAAAAACGATTGCAACTTTTCATTTTGTGCGTATTGTTTTTGTGCAGGTAACAAAGTTTTTGAGGTAAAAGCAAATGGACATCTTTTTGGTATCTTAGGTAAACCTATGACTAACATTTTTCTTTTACAAATCACGTAGATAAATTAGATTCATTTTTTCACAAGGATTTTACAAGCTATTCTCCATTAGTGTGTTAGTGTATTGTAGTAAACATTTGTATATAAGCGTATTTAAAAGACTTGTTTAGAACTACTAAAATAAGCAAATTAAGAAAAGTAATAAATTACTTTTTAAAGCTAAAGACAATTTAGAAGAATTACGAGTGTTGGAAGATGTAATTAATGAAGTAATAGAAACAGTGACAAATTAGGACAAGTTTTGGAAACGGTACACCTTTAGATATTGTAGATGTTAACTAAAATCTTGTTACTAACAGAAACTGGAAAGATATTTTTGCACAGATTTAAATAACGACGTGTTTGCAAAAATGATAGTCAGTTTATGACTTTTTTGAAATATTAAATAATTAGTTAGGTGGCATCGTTGTAACCAAAACGCGCATAAATGTCTAACCAAAAATTGAAAAAAAATTCTAAAATATGTTCAAGTTTAACGAACATTTTTTTTAGTAATAATTTAGGTTGGAGCTTAATTAGAGATTAAAATTAATTTATTTTTTTAATTTGCTATCACAGAATGATACTAAGCACAAAAGAACAGGGACCATATGGTGCTTATAGTGAAAGAGAAAAAAGATTGGTTATAGATTAAATAAATCACACAAAAGCAGTCGAGTAAAAAAAAGAACGTACGAGGCGTGTTCTTTTGTCGTATGGTGCATCGCCCAAGAAGTAAATTTGGTCGACTATAAAAAGGTTGTATTTTTTAATAATCCGAGACAAGTGAAATGACCTACTCAACCAAAATACACAAAATATGCATGAGAAAAAAATGTTAAGTAAACACTAAAACAAGGTTGATACACTCATTTCGTAACTGTAACTATTCGAAATACCAAGCCTTAGGCCGAATATGCATAATTTGCTGACATAAGTGTCAAAATAAACGTTTAACGTAATTGGAAGTTTAAAAACGAACCAATTTATTTTTCCACAATAAACATAAATAACATGTGAGTTATAATACTGGCAAAAGTTGAGAATTCCAGAAAACAGATTTGCAACAACATAAACTAAACAACTAATGTGGTTTTTTGGATTTTTGTTCAGTTACTTCCAAAACTATTTAATTTATTATTTCCTAATTTTAATAAATATAAACTACCAAAAAAGTTTGCTGACCTGATGTTTATTAAAACATTCTAAATATATACGAGTTGACTTTTGTCCTCGGAATAAATATAACGGTTGTATAAAATTTAGAAAAAGTTTCGGTTTTCAAAATTATTTAGTTGAGTACACTAAAACTACCAATAAAATCTATAGGTTCGAGGCTACGTTTAAGTTAAACTAAATGACCTACTTTGTGAAACTTGCAAAAATGGTGCAAAAAACAAATGCAAATTAATGATTTAAGTATCTAGACTTTTAGAATCTTCTCGTTCAGATTGCGACATAGATTAACCTTGTGCTGTAATCAAATCACAAAAGTACCGTACAAATTCTAAAGGTTTTTGACCCTCGAAAACTAGAATTTCTTACAAGCATTCATCAGATATAGAACTGACATAAAAACGTTATACAATAGTGCAAATAATATTTTGTCGAATCATCAAACCGATTCTTCACTTTTCTACATTTTGTTCGTTTAGAAAGAATCCGTTATACACAGGTGCATATAAAATCGATGCGATTGATCCAAATCAAGCCGTGACATGTCATTAAAGTATTTACAAAATGCAGTGCGCTAAGTAAGATGATCTTTCTTGGAAATTGCGTGATGCGAACGAGTCCAAAAAAACGGCGTTCCTTCTCGTGAAGTCATTGTGGTTTTCGCAGTGATAAATTTTAGGGTTAAAGTTCGGCGTAATGCCCTTGATGGCAAAAAACGTCGTGTTAAATCTTTGGTAACAAAGGAAACTTAGAACGAGGTTAACATCTCATCGGTCCTCACCTGTTCGTTTTTAGCCAAGGACGTTGTGGTCTAATCGGAATGTCATCTAATTATTTTTTTTGTCTAAAATGTTGATTAAAACGATGTCATTATAAAAAGAACCGTGCGACAAACGTAATTATTTCAATGTCCTTGACACTCTAGATTTGAACGACCTTCTCGAACTGTCCCCAAAAGAAAGAGAAATCATTAAAATACGATACATAACAACTTTACTATTCTGTTTTTATAATTAAAGGATTTTTGCAACAAAAACAAGACGTATGAGGTTGATGGACGGTAAATTAAAATGTTCGTTTTTTAGGGAAATTCGCGAAACTGCTAAGAGTCATTTTTTCCGATAAATACCACAAGAACACATTCCATAAATTCATGTTTTTTTAACTGTTGTTATTGTTATTGCACGAAGAAACTATAAATTAACCTAAAATGACAGAAATTATAATAATATTATATCACTTTGTTCTTTTCGTGACAGCTTTTTATGCACGAATGAAAATTTAATCGTCAACAATTAAATTTTTTTTTGAAATTATGTGAAGAAGAGTCAATACATCGGAGCAAAAAAAGTTTTGTCCAGTAAATGACCTAAGACAGTAATAGAAATATAGTATCATAATATAAACAAAAAAACATAAAAGAATAAAGAAAATAAAAATAGAGCATCAGTATTTAAAAGAGAAAAAAAAGAAGAGTGACAAAAAAACAATTCCGATATGCAAAAAAACGAAAAACATTGACAATAGATTAGAAGCATATAAGATAAAAAGACAAATAACATCTGGAGAAATGAGGACATGACGTTAACAACAAAGAATAAGTAAACAAATAATTCAACACAATCACAACAAAAATCAAGAAGATAATGGAAACAGCTAGATTTGGAATAATTAAGAATATTCAGATATAAACAAATCTAAAGAATAGAAGTCGGGTACACCAAGAAGAGATACCAATGAACAGATAAAATTACTAGTGACAGACCAGAATAAAAAAATTGAAAACACAAAGTAGGTGTTTTTTTAGGAGTGGAAGGATAGACATAATTTTGAAAATTTTTGTAATTGATACTTTTTTTGAATTTAGAACATTTTAGTAACACAGTGTTTCAATATCGATTATTACAAACTCTAACTATTAAAAAAGTGCATAAATAAAGAAAAACATTATTTACTAACCATCTGTCTCTGACTCTACATAACTAAATATTAATGCGAAAACAAAATATTAAAAATAAATGCTAATCTAGCACATTATGATACAATTTTTTGTCATCAACAGTTTAATAACCTCAAGCCGTATCATTACCATAATAGCGTAATCAAAATTATAAAATTTATCCAAAAAAAAATGTTTTTTTCATAAAGCATATTCTCGTTTCTGCCCAAACCAGTTTTTATAACTAAAACCAAGAAGGCATTCAACTTCATGGTGTTTATATAGATCTACTTTCTATTTTGGCTTTTCTTTAATTTTTTGAAGTAGTATTTGTAACGCAATAATTGAAACTATAAGAACTATAGATTTTTTTTATATAATAAAATTTAGCGTATAAAAGAAATTAGAAGTCTTTTTCATTAAATGTTCTCGATGGAGTTGGTACTCATGTGATTCGTCTTCATTTGAACATCAAATCTTTAATTTAAATAACGGCGCTTTGTTTACTCTATAAATGGCCGATTTTGGATTTATGTATAGCTGACATACGTGTACTTGACTGATTCTTCTTCTTCTTTTTGGCACTATAGTACAGTCTGAACCTGGATCGTCAATATTTTCTGCATCAATACGTCTCGCTGCTGTTTTTATTAGCTATGGCGTCTTCTTCGATGTTGTTTTTCTTTGTACACTCTTCATCCATTCATTTTAGGTACAGTGTTGGAACAAAATAATCATCAGGTTTGATAAAGCTATATTTTAGTATTTAAGTATTACAGATAGCTAGATAATTGGCGTTGAAGGGTATGTGAACCATATTTTGAATCTGCGCGGTACAAATTGGCTCCAACTTATATGATCTAACAATATTATTATTATTGCAAAGTAGTATCAAATTTAGATAAACCGAGTAAATGCAAACCAATATTAAATTCAACAGTTTTTGGACAAAAAACTAAATAATATAAATAACATTGTGTGATTAACGCACGTAAACAAGGACAATTAGATAAGAGAAGTAGTGTCTAAAGTACATTCCACGGTTCGTAAAGAACGTTGTGACTAAAGTACCAACAAAGGCATCTACTCTAGAAAGAAAGCACAACGTATCGATAATGAACAAAAACGAAGTTGCGGATCAATCAAAAAGTACTTGGGAAAAAAAACAAAAAAGCAGAAACGAACCAAACAGCAGAGGGCCAAAATAAAAGAAAACGCGAAACACTAGAAAAAGACACCAATAACACAAAAAACATATTCACAAGAACCAAAAAGATTGTTCGGTTACCGGAAAGAAAAACTCCGCAGAAAACAGAAAAGACAGAAATGGAAGAACTAAAATAATTAATAAAGAAATCTATACAAACATGATAGAGCTTCCAATTTTACAAGAAAAAAACCAAACGAAAAAAGAAAGATGGGAAACGGAAAAGCAACAATTAAAAGACAAAATCGAAAAACTGGAGGACAGATTAGAAGCAATGGAAAGAAGTGTAGAAATAATAACTTTGTCATGAAAGGATTAAAAACTGAAGAAAAGAGTAGACTACAAAAAACTATGCATAAATAGAAAAATGGGAGAAAGATAACGAACTAATAAAAAAAAGTAAAACAAAAAAGAGTGGAGCATCCTACCAAGAGCATTCCCGATACAAAAAAAACTAGAGCAAAATTCTTACAGTACCGGAACGATACCAAAATATTTTTAACAAAACAAACAGTATGAGATTCTTCCACAAAGAAACCAAGCAAACCTTAAAGATCTAAGAAAGCGAAACCATCGGAGAAATGTCAAGCAAAAAAAGATTCTGATCAAAAGTCGACACAAGTCAGAATACCTAAAAAGCAGAAAGACAAATCAAAAATTCAAAGGTCACAATCACAAAATTTAAACACTGCCTAAATGTGCCAATAAAAGTAAAATCCAAGCCGCATAACACAAAATGAAACCTAAAGAAATAAAGAAAAAGAAGCAAGAGTAAATAAGGAAGTAGGAATGTCATAATGGAACCTAAAAGACGAAGAACGGATTGAGATATTTCAAGAGCAAAAGAAACTTAACGAAAAGAAATATTCTAACAGTGACTGACAACATAACAAAATGCTGACTAAGCAAAAGTACGTAGAGCACAGAAAACCACATTGCAATCTATTCCAAGTTTTAAACCAAACAGAACGAAACAAAAACTCACTAAACCCAATCAAGCAAGAGAAGTAACTGAGAAAGAAAAGTTGCAGTGAACACTAAAGAGAAAAGTTGCCAAAGAGACGGTGTTCGAGCAACTAACCAAGACCTAGACAAAAAAGAAAAAAGGAACAGACAATTGCGCTAAGCGCAAACCTTAAAGAAGTAAGAAAAACTAGATAGAAAGAAAAGATACCGGCGATGAAAGATAAGACAAGTTGTAGATGTCTGATTTGTTCTTGTGACCAATCTTTCAATGCCCAACTAAGCGTTCTAGAGGCGTACCTTAACGAGAATCAAAAAGATAAAAGAATGGTTGGCATATAGAAAAGCCTTAGAAAAAAGAAATAAAAAGTAGAAAAGATAGAGATAATGAAAGACCGAGAAAGATAAAGCTTGATGTTAATGCCTGATTCACTCTTGCACGGTGCCCATCAAACCGTCTAAATATATAAAAAAAGAAAGAGAAGAGAAACGATATCACAGTTAGAAGAAGAAAAAAAATCCAAAAACAGAGAGAGAATCCTATACATGATGTACTAATTTAAAAAGGGCGACTAAGGGGATATAACTGTATATAGACGGAAAGGTAGTTCTGAAGTAACATAGAGAAGGAAAAAACGAGAAGAAATTTACTATAAACTTAAGCAAAACGAATTTTAGTATAGCAATATGGGAGGAAAAATTGGGTCGCATCCACGCTACAACCAAAAAGATACCGACGACGTATTCGAAGATTCGAACCTCCAAAACCAAGAGACAAGAATCAGAAGAATAGCAAAGCACAAAAATGAATTAACACTTACGACGTCAATGGAAATGAGAAGAACGATTAGAAGAAGGAGACAACAAAGCACTGAAAAAGTAGATGCAAAGCAGTAGTAGCGGTTTTGCATCCATCATTAAGTAAACGTATAGACGTTTTAACGACACCAGTGTTGGAAAGCTTTGTCAATGCCTGACGTAACTTAATAGAATTGTTCGAATGGTAACAGTAACGTATGAACTCAGCAACCTTAGGTCTTGTATGAGGTCAGTAGAAATGACATCGAAGAGCATCTAATGTACTTCTAACACTGAGGTGATCACAGCCAGATGGAATGTGATAATCGTGGATTAGTTGCTACGTTGGTCCGATAGAACAATTAATTTTTAAACGTAACGATAAGAAGAGGAGACACGTGTACATTAAAGACCTTTCACGACACACCAGCAAAAAAACAACAGGGAAAACAGTAACTTTAAACACTATACCTAAATACCAAAGATCAGTAGTAGGTACACCTAATAACCCTAGAAACTGAAAAAAAAAATTAGAAAGAAGAGCAGAAAACAAAAATGCATAATTAAAAAAACGCACACAAAAATTCTATAGATATGAAAAAGGAAACTTGATAGATGACTTACAGAAAATATTAGGAAGGTGTAAAGAACATTTTGAAGAAGAATTAAATACTAATATAGAAGCATATGGAGAACAGATAAGAGACCAGAAATAGAAGAAGAAACTAGAAAGAAACGAGAGTAATACATAAATTAAAAAATAATAATTCAAAAGGCGTAGACGGGATACCAGCAGAATTAATAAAAACAGTCGAAGATCTGCTAACTAACAACAAATGTAATCTAATGAAAGAAGCATGGCAAAAAGATAATAATCTAGAGGGATGATCTGAAGCTATAATCACACCAACACACAGAAAGTGGGCAAAACAGAATGTAATGACCACAGAGCTATCGCAGTACTAGACGTAACATATAAAACCCTAGTAAGTCTATTAAAAGAGATTGGAGAAATATACAGAAAAACAATTAGACGGTTTCAGCGAGATTCACCATAGACCATATCTACATATTGAAGCAGACACAATCAAGCAACTTCGAATATAACGCAGATATCCACGCTTTTTTCCTAGACTTCACAAAGCACGAACGGTAAGGTGAAAAAGATAAGGAAACTTCTCGGACAGTTTTGAAACAAACAAAGGAGTCAGGCAAGGTATTAAGAAAGGTCATAAACCCAGTAGTCTATGGAATAATAAGGAAGAGACGTCTAAAAATCAGATGGTACAATCAGCTGTGACAACACCTAGAAAAACTAGAAGTGACAAATTGGCAGAAACAACCAACTGATTGAAAACAATAGTAGAAAATAATTCAAAGAGACACAGACCTTAATGGCCTATAGCGCTTAATATAATACAGATAATGTCTATAGATAACGACAAGGACACGCACGTAATATGCAGAATGGTGACTATGCAGCAGAAAGCGTTTGGTGTGTTAGAGTACGCGCGATGTTTCTCGATTTTTACAGTGCAACGTGCATTCCGACAACAATACAAAATGGATCTTTCAGGTCATAGGAACATTCTACAATGGAATCGACTATTCCAGACCACAATGTTTTATTTGTTTGCCACAACAGTTCACCAATCGGGCAAGCCGTGAACTTATTCCTCAACTGTTTAGAAAATTTTGCTGAACGATTGGAAGTTAAACCATAAAGTATACAGATAGTGCAACGTTTATGACCAGACGACTATGTTAAACGAACCGAATTTTGTACGAAAATTCAGAAAGCAATGGAGGACGACGAATTTGGTAAGCGTCTGGAGTTTAGCGACGAACTGACATTTCGTTTAAGTGGCAAGGTGAACCGTCACAACATTTGAATATGGGGCACGAAAAAACCTCATGCTATTGTGCAACATGAAAGGGATTCTCTAAAATTGAATGTCTTTTGTGCAGTATCTAACATTAAATTGTATGAACCGTTTTTTTGTCATAAAAAAACTGTAACCGGTATATCCTACCTGGAAACGTTAGAATTGTTGTTATTTCCGCAATTGACAGATGATTCCAACAACTTTGTATTTTAACAAGTTGGAGCTCCGCCTCACAGGGAAATTGAGATGCGCCGGTATCCAAACAAAATACTCTCTCACCGTTGTATAGACTTTTGTACTACCGCTACCTACAACACTAGATGAACTGAGACAACGCATTGCTGCTGTTGTTAACAGTATCGACCAAGACATATTGCAGAAGGTATGAGCTAAACCGCATTATCGTTTGGACGTCTGTCGTGTAACTCGAAGAGTCCACATTGAACATTTGTAGAATAATGCGCATAAACTTGATTATTTTCTCTGTCAATAGACGTCATTTACTACTCTATCTGTAATACTTTCTGAATTATAATTTTGCCAAACTTGATGATTCTTTGTGGTAACCCTATATACTTTCTTTGAGATTTGTTTTTTACTTATTCTATTCAGTCTCGTCTATTTTAATCTATATTTACTCGTTCTTTTGACTTTTCTATAAGGAAAGTATAGTGATCGCATTTTTTTTCAAAAAGTTTTTATTGCATAATTTTACGTTTCAAAGTCTCCTAAATCAGAAAAATGTATTTTTGACAAAAAAATTTTAGGTGTCTGTGTGTGTCTGTGTGTAAAGATCCACTCACGATATATTTTTTCATATTCTCTTGGTTCTATCAAAGATGGGTCTGATAAAGAAACCGGAAGTGAATTCCATATACAATCTTAGGTTCGAATCCTGCCTACGGCGATTTTTTTTAGAAAAAAATTCTATATCTTGAAGGGAATGCAAGATACATTAAAAAATAACATTTTTTCTCTATATTTTTTTTTTATTTGTTTATACCGTGTGTTCCGGAAATTTTAAAGCATATAGATTAACATGGGGAATTTTAAATTTTCGATTTATATGTGCCCAAAGTGTTTTTAAAATATTTCCAGTATCGGAACATATGACAATGTGTACCAGAGATAATTTTGCGTAATAATTTTCAAAATTAAATAAGAAATATCAAAAATATTCATAATGGATTTATTATGAGTTTTATAAAAACAAGTAACACGATTAATTATGTCTCGTTACTGATAAAAATTAAACGTCATTACTTTAAAATAATAATACAATTTAAAAAAACATGAACCGCATTGAAATTTGAACCTTCGTACGTAACTGCGATATTACCGCAGTCGTAGGATTGATGTTACTACACTAAAATGACTATTACTGATACGCTGTTTACATCCGTATTTTAAACTAAACTTTTTACCACGTGCTACAGTTTAGGAAATATTTTTGATATTTGTTATTAAAATTTAAAAATGATTACGCAAAACGTTCTCTGGTACACATTGTCATATGTTCTGATACTGGAAATATCTTAAAAACACTTTGGGAACATATAAATCAAAATTTTCAAATCCCAAGTTAATCTGTATGCTTCAGAATTTCCGGGACACACAATATACGGAGTGCTGCATTTTATTTAAATTATCTTTGGATGTACCCACGATAACTTTCGAACCAAAAGTTCTAACTTACGCCCAATTTAGATCAATTTATGTTTAATTTACTAACTAACTGACGTCCATATACCTTTAATTTATGTTCAACGTAGGTCCAGTTTATCGAATATACGTCCATTTATGTTTTATTTACGTCTAATTTATGTCTAATTTACGTCCAATATACTACTAATTTATGTTTAACGTAGATCCAATCTATGTTAAATTTACGTATATTTTCCGTCTATTTAAGGAGAATGTGCTTCTCTAAATAAAAAAAAATTAAGATACAATTTAACCATGTAAAGATAAGAAATGGCTTGTTTTAATTTAAATAATGCCATGGTTGACGTCGAGAAACAACGTTTACTATTTTGCTCAGCTGTAAAACCAAATTGATAATTGGGTATGGGCTTTTTGTCTTTGACAAATAATTGTTTGTCAAAGTCTAAAAAGTTTTGCTAGAAGATTTTTTATAAGTAAGGTCATTGATCTATTTTTCAGGTTTCTGAATAACGTCCGCCATTTTTAACAGTTTTTCTTATATAATTTTGTACGTATGTAAATCATTCGAATTATTTTTACAGTTTCTTATAGAGATAATTTTTCCTAATGATTTATTCAAATAAAAAAAATTGTACCATTAACAGTTTATCACATATTTAATTTGTAATTTAAAATGAATTCACAAATATAATATAGTTTCGAATCCTGCCTGCGACGATTTCTTTACTGATTTACTAAAGGGGTAAATAATATCGAAGGTTAGTCGATATGATCTTAATGAAATCGAGGAAAAAATTTCAAAAAAAAATAGCACGCTGGAAATCAATACAAACATGTACATTTTATTTCAAAATGGTTTTATGACAACATAACCTTAAAAAAATATGTAGACATTCCTTCATTTCTTATAAGAAAGTTGTGTGGTGACCACACCAGTTTTTTTCTTTAGGAATTGCGGTTCCTACTTTGTTAATAGTTTCTCTGGGTGTTTAGTAATTTTTCACTTCTGTATGCCACTACTGGTCTTATCATTGTTTTATAGTTTGTGATTTTAGTTTTTTGAACTTAAATTGCAGTCAGTTGAAATTTTTTAGAATTTTGAAATTATTGAGAATTGGAGTAGATGGAATGGGTTTTCAATTGCTAAAGATATTTTGCACTACACTTCACACTAATTCCTCTTATTTTTTATTTGTACCTATTACTGCTATTATCAATATTCAAAAAGTTATTTCACTGAAATTTTATTTCAATGTTGAAAGTTGGTGTAGTAGTTTGAATTGGTTTTGTAACGATTTTATGGTTTCTTGGAAAGCAATAAATTGTTTTTATTTTGACTAGATCTGAGTTTTCTATGTTAAGCTTTTTCCGATGTCTATGTATAAATACTGATACGAGTTTTGTCAATCTCAATTGTAAACTATCAGCGACTGCATTGAAATCGTGATGTATAAAGTATTGTCGTATCGTCCTAGTTGTATTGGGGTTGGTGCGTGTGTAATTTACGTTTAATTTTCGTTCAATTTATGTTCAATTTAAATATACTTTACCTTCACTTAACGTCTATTTTACGTTTACTTTACGTCCATTTATATGCAATTTACGTTCAATTTGTTTCCAATTGAAGTCTAAACTAAATTGAATTTACGTTTAATACACGTTTGGTTTATGTCTAACTTACGCCCAATTTAGATTAATTTATGTTTAATTTACGTCTAACTTACGTCCATATACCTTTAATTTATGTTTAACGTAGGTCCAGTTTATCCAATTTACGTCCACTTATGTTTTATTTGCGTCTAATTTATGTCTAACTTATGTCCAATATACTACTAATTTAACGTAGATCCAATCTATGTTAAATTTACGTATATTTTCCGTCTATTTAAAGGAAATGTGTGCTTCTCTAAATAAAAAAAATTAAAATACAATTTAACCATGTAAAGATGAGAAATAGTTTGTTTTAATTTAAATTTTGTCATGGTTTGCGTCGAGAAAGATTACAATGTTTACTATTTTGCTCAGCTGTAAAACCAAATTGATAATTGGGTATGGGCATTTTGTCTTTGACAAATAATTGTTTGTCAAAGTCTAGAAAGCATTGCTGGAAGATTTTTTATAAGTAAGGTCATTGATCTATTTTTTAGGTTTCTGAATAACGTCGGCTTGGGCAAATTTTTATTTGACTGGAAAAATTTTTGCGTAATACTTAGGTCATACGAGGATTATTTGTGCTCGATTATGTCCCATTTTAAATTGTGAGCATGCGTTGAGATAACTAGTGTTTTTTTACAATCAGTATTCAGTAATTTCTGTAGCAGTCAGAGTACGAAAATTATGTTTGTTACGATTGTTGTCAATGTAGGTTTAAAGTCAATTGATGAATCACTTGTAGTTGCAATTTTATTTCGTATTGCAATAGTATAAATGACAAAATTTTGCACATTTAGAGTAGTGACACCGTTTGGATTTACTGACAGTCGTATATTATACTCCAACTCACCTGACTTTGGGGCGTCCATCTGTTCACCGAGAGTAACTTTACTCTGTGAAAATCAATCACAACTAAATTAGAATGGATTCTTTAATATGCAATCATGTCTATCGTTTTTATTCGAATTATGTCAACTGTAGCTTTTAAACACGATCTATGAAAAATCAACTGTGAGTAATAGTTTATCAACGAATAATAAATGAGAATTAATTATGATTTATGACTAAAGTTTATTTAATAAGTAATTGCCATAATGACAATTAAACTTTGGCACATTTAGAGTAGTACATGACTTTGGTGCGTCTATAAGTTCACCAAAAACTGTTTTTGACTGTACTCTGTGAAAATCATACGCGACTAAATTTGAATAATTTCTTAACTTTTTGCTAGGAACGTATATTACTCTAACGACGCAGCTAACGAAAGGTTATTATGCGATTATGGTCATTATTTTTATTCAAATCATGTCAACTGTAGCTTTTAAACACGATCTATGAAAAATCAATTGTGAGTAGTTGTTTATCAACGATTAATGAATGAAAATTATTCATGATTTATGACTAAAATTATTTAATAAGTTAGTCATTATTAATAATGGACATAATAACGATTAAAGGTTTCAATTGATAAATTGCTTGTAGTTGCAACTTCATTTGTTATTGCAATTGCATAAATAGCACATTAATAGTACTGACACCGTTTGAACTTTCTTGTAGTTCACTTTTTGACGTCCATAAGTTCACAAAGAGCTGTTTTTGACATTACTATGTGAAAATCAAACGCAACTAAATTGGAATGATTTCTTAACATGTATTTACATTTATTTTTTTGATTCGAAATATATCAACTGTAGTTTTTAAAAACATGATTTACTTTATTAACGAGTAATGAATGTGACGTAATTATGACTTATGATTAAAGTTTATTTAATAAGTTAGTTGTAATGAATAATTGCCATAATAATGATAATTATCTAATAAAGTACGATTGAGTTTTAGTGGTCAATTTATTTTTTGAGTACGTCAAATTTGAACAAATAAGTTGTAGTATTTCTCTATCGAAATATGTTTTTTGTTATTTTTGCGCTAACTAATTTATTTGGGTTGTCTTTCTAAGGGTTTTAATCTTCTGGCCAAGTGTTTTTGTTTTAGCTTTTCTAATAATATAGTCACTTTTTTCATCATAAGTTTTATTCAAAACTATTTTGAGTTACGCGGGTGTAAAATCAACTTACAACGTTTTTTGCCGTTATAGTTATTTACTTTTAATTAATAACTTAATGATAGTGAATAATTGCCATAATAATGATTAATGACTAATAAAGTATGATCTTTTTATACTTGTTTTTTGAGTATGTCAAATTTGTACTGAAAAGTTTATGGCATTTCTCTCTTGAAATATATTTTTTAAAATTTTTACATTAACTTATTTACTCGGGTTGTTTTTCTAAAACTTCTGGTCGTGCGTTTTTAAGCATATCTTTTAGTTTTTCTTACGGTGTAGTCATATTTTTGATCATAAGTTTTCTAGTTTCTATTTCGTGCTCTTTACTTTAAAGTTCGGTTGCTTTAGGTTTCTCAACTATATTTCCTAATTTTTTCCGTTTTTTAACACCACATAATTGTGTAGTTCTTTTTTTATAGTTTCTTGTTTTTTTCTTTGGCTTTAATAACGCATTATATTTTTTATCTAATACTAAAAACTGATTGTTTTTACCAAGTTTTTACATGTTTTACAATAAATTAATTTCTTTAACAAAGATTAACTTAAAACTGTAGTTATTTTTTGTGCTGTTCAAAATTTTCTAGAAAAAAGACTATTTCAAATAATTTTTTTGAAAATCAAACGTTACTAAATTGAAATGATTTTTAAATATGTGATTAGGTCTATTATTTTTATGCGAATTGTATCATCTGTAACTTTTAAAAAGGAATTGTAAGTAATACTTTATTAACGACTAATGAATTAATCATGACAAAAGTTTATTTAATAAGTTAGTCATAACGAATAGTTACCATAGTAATGATTAATGACTGATAAAGTATGATTAAGTTTAAGTAGTCATAAATCTTAGTAATGAAAGAACAGTATGAAACAATTTTAATGTTTTTTGAGCTGAAAGTTTTGTAGCGTTTCTGTTTCAATATAATTTTTATTTATTTTACAGTAACTAATTTAGTCGGGTTGTATTTCTAAGAGTTTTAATCGTGCATTGTTTTTTTATTATTAGTAAAAAGATTAGTTGTTTTTTACTAAGTTTGACGTATCATACAATAAATTAATTTTTTTAACAAAATTTTACTTAAAACTGTAATTGTTTTTGCTTGGTTTTTTTGTTCTGTTCAAAATTTTTAGAAAAAAGAATTTTTTTAAATTTACTGTAGAGAAACCTTTAAT
Organism: Aquatica leii; assembly: GCA_035610365.1. Taxonomy (NCBI): domain Eukaryota; kingdom Metazoa; phylum Arthropoda; class Insecta; order Coleoptera; family Lampyridae; genus Aquatica; species Aquatica leii. Next base: position 7,311,420 of record CM069436.1, on the reverse strand, counting down.
TTTCTGAGAATTTTTCAAAAACAGGTTTGATTCAAAGTGGCTTTGTTATATACCACCTTTAAGATATTAAAATTTTCGGATACAAGAAGATTGCATTGTGCCAAAACAATGTTTATACAAATTAGTCTAATAAATTTTGTTTGGTGAAAACGTCTTAATCGAAAGATTTACAAGCACTCGAATTTTTTCAATACGTCAGCTGCACAATGTTATTTATGTGCAAATGGTCAAAAACCAATATCATGTTTTAATAGCATGTGAAAAAGTACGACAATTATTAATGTCTAACAGGCTTTAGAATATCTCCACCTTTTAAAAACATTTCGTATAATTTGTCTAATTCTAATAACACACCCGTTTGACATAAGTCTTAATTAGAAGCTTGTATATTTATCTAATATTTTTTAGATTGTAATTATAACCTTTATTTATTATTTTTGTTACGTTGTAATTTAGCGTTTTGAATTGGCTGCGCAATGCAAATCTGACTATACGTACCAGCTTGGTCGATGACAAAACTTCTTACAAAAAAATCTCAACTGAAGTTTGTTCCGCTTCAGAACAGCACTGTTTGTAAATAAATTAACAAACAACGCCATCAAAATATCAACAAAAAATTAACTAATGGCCTTTGAAATTGCGTAGTTTAGCAGAGTTCATAAAACGAACGCGAGTAATCTTTTTTGCAAACGAGTTACATTTTAATCAAAGAATGACTTTCAAATTTTTGGTATAGTTTTTTGCTTGAAAATATTCATGTATAAATTAGACTTCACTTTCCGGTAGTTGTAATTACAAACAATTACAAAGCAACAACAGCGAAATTTAACAATCCATCGCGCTTAATGCAAAAGAACTTAATTCTTCGCTACATACGCAAATAACGACGGGAAGAAGTCGTTAAGACTTGTTTTTGTTACTATTTAACAAGGGTCTTTAAATTTATAAACTTAGGTCGTTGGTCTTATTTTTTGGCGTTTCGATTTTTTGTCATGGTACGAATTCTAAGGGGTTTATTTCTATGGGAACATTCGTAAGTACTTAGAAAAGTGTTTAAACATTTGGCCGGTTTCATCGTAGTACTTTAATAGCGTATAATTATAGGATTGTAGGTAATTACAATTTTTTTCGCCTACGTTCAAAATTCTTTATATTAGTTACATGTCTTATTTTTGGTTTATTACAATGCTAAATATTTATGTAATTAAGGGTTTGTTGAAATATTTTTCTTTATCAAGATCTTAGTAGTATGTGGAAAAAATTAATATTGTTATATCCGATTATTTAATAAGATAAGATAGTGTTGACTTTTTACTGTAATACAAAACAAAAACATTGTTTCAAACTTTTGCTGAAATACAATCTATCGAACTTTATGCGGGGTCGTTAATATAATAGGGGCCATAAGTTGTTATGCATAAAAAGTAGTACCAACTTCTGTTGGACCAGCTTTTTCATTGGCTGTGGTATATCATTTACTGCTTTTTGGTACTTTTTTAAAATCCGAAGTTTTAAGATATCAGAAAATGTTCAACAAACTTATCGTGTTGTTGGTTAAATAGAGTATCTCAAATTTTGAATTGTTTTTGGCAATTACTTTTGAGTGATCTTTTATTTTGTTGATTTTTTCTTCTGGTTTTCTGTTTTATTGGTTTTGGGCATTTAGAGCATTCAGATACTTATGGCTTTGCAAATTCATTAAAACACATCATTGTCAAAGCCAAATGATTTGTTTTCCATTAAGTAAGTCGACAAAGAAAATGCCGTTTTAAGAATAGTTAGGAAATCAGGTTTTTGGAAATTTTTTTTCAAGGAACCAAGTTAATTAGCAATAACTTAACGAATCTTTGTTTTAGTGACGTTGAAATGGTATAAATACAGCATTGTCTAAATGCTGAAACGTGTTAGCATTTGATAGAGGGCAATACATAAAAACCTCATGTTTTTAATGTTATACAAATTTAAAAACCTGCCAGTAGTACAACTATTTTCTGGAATTTTTAAATAATAGAAAATCTTATACGATGCTCCAACAATGATCAGCCATCATACGAAGAAATAACAAAATAACTATTTTTTTCGGCCAGAATTCTTTCTGCTGATGAAGCTAATTTGGTCGACCAGGCGACACGTGGTCGGCTGAGTTGCCACAAGTACGAACGTGACGCCATCAACTAGGAGAAAGAATTTTTTGGATGTATGAGAGACGGTTAGCTATAAATGTCTTCCAACGATGCAACGAAGAGCGTATTCACGCCAATGCTGCCTGCAAATCACTTCAAGCGATTATTTATTTTATGGCTACGATCTATTTATACCTCTTTAATACGAATGCAACAACCTTAGACAATAACACTGCTGCCAACAGTTCTAAACGAGAAATGAATAACTTTTGAAGTGGTGCAACTTTCTATTTGGCCATTACGAACGAAACAAAAAACTGATTATCCTGATCTACAAACGAAAGAAAAATTACGCAAGCGTAACTTAACTCTGACGCATAGCAGAATGAATGCAACGAACATTCAACGAAAGAAGCCTTTATACGACGAGTGATGCTTTATACTTTTTCCACCGACTGCGAAAATTGTTAAGGGGGCTCTGTGTCCTAATCTAAACCTATAACCCACAGATGCTACATTAATCGTTTTGCGAAAAATGTAGGTAGACAAAGGAATCCTAAAGGGTCATTAATCTTTGTGACTTCTGACAAAATGGTTCTCTCAGTGCAGAGCGAACCTATTGATTCAATTCTGAATGAAAACAAATCTATAGAAGCATGCCAGTGTAAAAATGACATCAGTCTCTGTGTCAAACAAAAAGGGGTTAGTTTGGCAATGTTCCGCCGGTAACAAAGCGCATATCAATGGATCATTAGCGGACTGTTTGCGTAACTCCAAACAACCAGAATTAAACGATTCAATTAGGTTTGCAAATCTATTAATGAATCTAATGTGTTGGCTCTACATGCAAAGTCACTTGCCTACAAATTGTCGATGATTGCTAGCAAAGCGAGAAGAATCTCATCCTTGCCTTGCTGAGCCAATTGCTACGACGTGCGAATGACTAGAAAAAGAAAAGATGCGACATCATAAGTTACTGTGTTTAATTGATATGTTTGTATAGACTCTGTAGGTGAGAAACTTTCTATGCCAAGGCGAAACTACCTTTCGAGGAAATATTTGACGTACATCACAAGTGAAGACGAAATGGTACCAACAAAAGCAAAGTAAAATCAAACTAATATCATTTAAGAGCTTGCACGTGCACTGTCCTCAACCACCAACACACGTGCACGCATAATTGCCTACATCACAGGCTTTTCAGTAACACGAAACAATCCATTCAATATAAAAAATTCCAGTAGGTCAGGAGGTCTTGTACGGGCAGCAATATAGATAATCTCAATTAAGATCACAGCGCCGCTACTGCCTGCATAGAAAACTGACGTCATGTTTTGTATTCGTCAAAGTAGTATGTTGATGTTTATGTGTGTTAAATGAGAGATATTTTTATAGTTTTTATTGTTTAGTGGCTGCTGTAGTTTGTTTTTTAGTAAACTTCGTTTTCTAACTTTTTTTCTTTTCTATTTTTAATTGTTTGTGTTTATTTTTCAACTTTTAACTTCCAAATAGCGGACACTGAAGAACGGGGACATTTTAACGGTTTTCTAGGGGAAAACCTCCGAATAACTGACTATTTCAATGGCGAACACTTTTTTCTTATAAAGTTAAGAATATCTATGGTTTTCTTTTATTTAGAAAATCAAAGAAAACCATAGAATCAGAAAGCAAACATATTTCACACTTTTCTTAATTTCGTTGTGTGTTTTTCGTTTTTGCGATGATAAACAACACTGGGTTCAAACAAAAAAATTTTAATTCTTGACTACTACCATCTATCCAACTCCTTGGGTATCCGTGCACTTACAGAACAGTTCATTGTTGGTAAAACCCAAATCTCAGATATCTAATCACTTAAAGATAATCTTTATAAACCATAGCCTGAAGATGGAAATTTTGCAAAAAAATTAAGGAAATTGAGAAAAAGTATCACTAGTGTTGTTGATTCTAAAGTCTTAACTTGGTTTAGCAAGATTTGAGACATTACAAGAAAAGACTAAACAGATTGCTGAAACTCATCAATTGAATTACTACATTACATACAAATCTATTTGTAGAGATGTTGCAGTTGTTGATAGAAATGTTGTAAATGATTTGAAAGAAAAATTACTCAGCATTCGTGCAAATTGTTCGGAACGGGACATCTTTAATGCTGACGATACTGGCATGTTTTGAGTTTTTTCTAACAAAACTATGGCGTTTAAAAATGAAACATGCAGTGGTGGTACCAAAAGAAAGATTAACTGTACTTTTGTGTTGCAATATGTTAGGAGAATTTGTACATCTTCTTATCACTGGTAAACCCATACGACCACGAGTTTTTAAAAAAATGGACATCAATAACTTTCCTATTGACTGATATAGGAAGAAGACGACTGGATAATAACTGATTGACTCATAAAATGATTAAAGACAACATACATTTTTCTTTAATTGTTGACAAGACAGCTCTTCAACCTTTTTGCGATCTGGTTTTAAAATATTGGAATCTTTAGGAGAAACGGGTGATATAGAAGAAGAATTCATGTTGGACAAGGAATTTGTATCTCTCATAGAAGTAATTGATCTAGAAAGCTATGTCACAATAGATGTAGACATTTCCACTTACCATGATGATCTGGAAATATCCATACAAAACTCATGATCCCGAAAGTTAAGAAGAAGACGAGGCAGATGAAGATGATGAAACTTCACCTACTCTCATCACAAGTTTACAAAAAGCTTTGGTGACTGTAACGAATATTTTTTTCTATAGAGATGGGAAACGCTGCTAGTTTCTCTTCTACTGTAAACTTGGCAGACAAACTGACACAAGTGTTTCATTTTTAAGTTTATCTTTTTCTTTTTTTTATAGCCACCTCCGAATAGCGGATACAATCTCCAGGACCGGCAATGTCTGCTATTCGAACGTTTCACTGTAATCTTTTTTTTTTCTTTAAAAAAAGTTGTTGCCGTAAAGTGATAGCTGTAGACTGTCATAAAACGATTTGGGATTTTCTACTCTTAAATGGTTATTCCAAATTTTTTGGTTGTTTTTGAATACGTGGAAAGTGGTGAACGAAAAGGTTTGTTATTAATCCATGAATTTCGATACGCATTAATTTTATTTAAATATAATTAGTAGTACAGTACACACCGCTTAATAGAATCACGTTGGGACTCGGAGTTTTTAATAACAATAACGAAAACGTAGTTAAATGAAGTTGTTATTCTAAGAACGCGTATGCTTTCTAAGTTAATTCTTTAAGAAAACGTAGGTTAAAAATACTATCAAAAAACCACTATCCTTAAGAAACAATAATAAAATATTTCACTCCAAACAACGATATTGTAAAAGTTTACCGAAAAAATTTATGCAAAATAGGTTATTGTTCATGTATAGAAACAAACCCGAGAAAAAAATTGATAACATAAACCGAAATAATAATTACTATAAACTGTTTTTTCCATGTAATAGCATGCGTTCTTTAGTAAAGTAATAACATTACTCGACTGATAATATTATCCGTGATTCCAATAAGCGGCGTGCACTGTGTATTAAATGAGGTTACGTTTGCCACCAGTTGTTGTTATGTAAGATCTTTATTGAGTTTTCTTATGGTTGAAGTTTCTTTGTACGATTAATTTTGCTTCTAGTGTTGGGAAGAAGTTTTAAAAATATCATTTTTATGTCGTGGCGAAAAAGTCAATAAACGTATGCTACTGTTGGTTTGTAAGAGAGCATTGTAACTTTTATGACTGTGTAGGATCCTAAGTTTCCGCGTTTTTTTTTGGTTTACATTATAAGCGACTTTTGACTTACACCGCGCCGTAAACAAAATGGTTTGTTTGGGTTCACGACTAGATGGCACAAGAAGAAACTAGGACTAAGTCTATAAATTTTTGGTGTTCCATTTTTTATGATTGTGCTCGTAGGTGGGCTGCTTTATATTTAGGTAACTAAAAGTGGCTGATAGATTTCTTTATTGTTATGGCTGTGCCAGCATGAGCTGTATTATCTGGAAGGTTGCTGAAGTCAGTTAAGTAGTTTGGTAGATTAAAATTTTTGCAAAATGAGTACTTATTACGTATACATTTATGACATTGCTGTGGAAAACGTTTTAACTGTAATATATACTATTTTATTGCTTTTTTGATTGCTGGAACATAAAAATAGATTATTTTAAAACTTTTCTGTTGTTGAAAAAATGTTTTAACCGACGTTCTCGGTTTTGGTATTTGACTACATCATAAGTGACTATTTTTAAATGAAAATGTAAACGGGTAAAGCTATTATTATTTTTATTTTGCTGTTTCAGTTGTTGTTTTTTTTTGTTTGATGGATTCAATCACTTATTGCTTTGATTATGTATAATTAATAAAAACATATGGGTTGTTTCAATTGACGTCAAAGCTTCCTAAAATATCTTCTTCTGTCTTCTGTTTTTTTTCAATACATTTTTGTAGTTTTTTTTTCAAGCATTGGTATTCTACATGGTATTTCGTTTTTAAAGTTTTGCCAAAGTAAAACTGTATTTTTCTTTGAGTATCTTTCGCATGAAGCATTTCGCGATGTTGGTGTCGATGTGTTCCTTAAAATGCACATTTTGCATACTTCCTTGAAGTTTTGTTCCAAAAATATTGGCGACGTCAGTGATGAACACTGAGAGCGTTGTAGCCACTTGTAGTGTTAGTGGATTACTGTTGGACGTTTAGAAGCGACGTCGTAAATGTTGTTTATAAGAGTAACTGTAAAATTTCACCGTATTTCTAATTGTAAGAAATAGGAATACACATTAAACAGAAAATTATTTTCATTAAAATCCAAACGAAACTAGAGCTCATTTGACCATTTACAATTTATTTAAATAAATGTCCATCTTGAGTTTTCCACTCAAATCTGTTAATACTTTCTTCATCTTGTCTTATTACAATGCCATCATCTAAATATTCCAATAATAATTTTTTTGTGGTTATAAAAAAATGCAGACATCATCAGCAGTATCCTTGATATCAAGTAAAGATGACATTCCATTCCAATCCTTTGACGCTTGTTTCAGACTATAGAGATGTCTTTTTAAATGACAGAGTTTTTCAGAGTTGTCATCAAAACCATCTGACTGCGTTATAAATTTTTTTTGGTAACTTTCCATTTAGAAAAGCTTTATTAATATCAAAAGTAGAAATTTTACATTTTTTAAATGCTATATGACATTCGTATACTTGCATATCTGATCACTGGAGCTAAAGTTCAATTCCTTGCGTTTGATCAAAGCCTTAAGCCACACCTTTTGTTCTTAATTTCCCATCTATTTTTTACTTTCCTACAAGGAAAGTATAGCGATCGCAATTTTTTTTCAAAAAATGTGTATTGCATAATTTTACGTTTTAAGGTCTCCTGAGTCAGAAAAATGTATTTTTGACAAAAAAAAATTGGGTGTCTGTGTGTGTCTATGTGTAACGATGTACCCACGATAACTCTCGAACCAAAAGTCCTAGCAACTTGAAATTTGGTATAAAACTGGCTTTTCATATTCTCTCGGTTCTATCAAAAGATGGGTCTGATAAAGAAACCAAAAGTGGATCTATCCGTCATTTTTAACAGTTTTTCTTATATAATTTTGTACGTATGTAAATTATTTGAACTATTTTTACAGTTTCTCATAGAGTTAATTCTTCCTAACAATTCATTCAAATAAAAACTTTTTTTAACATTAACAGTTTATTAGATATTTGATTTATAATTTAAAGTGATTTCTATATCCTAGGTTCGAATCCTGCTTGCGACGATTTTTTTTAGAAAAACATTCCATGCCTTAAAGTGAAAGTTACTGTAACTGCCTTTAGAATCATTTTTTTTACCAAACATAAAATTATCCGTTACTTCATTTGATAAAAAATCTTGGCAACATAACAAATAAGTTAAAGTTGCTTACCAATCTATTTTTCTGGAAAGCGATTTTCCAAAAATTTGCATACTTGGATATCCTATTAATAAATAGGGTCGCAAGTATAATAATTAATAATAATTAATTCTAACACACCAACGATTCTGCAGGCTGTTCACACAAATATGGGATAACATTCTTCTTATTGTTCAGAAACGGCTAAGATCATTTTAAGTGTTTGAAAACATAATATCTTGTCTAAAAGCTTCATTAAATATTATTGTTTTAGTTTCTTACATAGTTAACGCAATTGTTAAAGCAATATGATTTTTGTTATCTTTGCAAAAAGACCTTTCCAATGATGTATCACTTGCTGCATGTTCCATTTTGGAAAAAATGAGAAAAGTTATTCTGCATAAGAATGAGCTTAATAACAGCTGTCATTTTCATGTCAAAACGAACACTATATAATAATTAAATATATTTATGAGTATTGCTTATCAAATTTTTAAATATGAGGACAATACCAAAAATTTTAATGAATAAAATAACAAACCAGTTCTATTATAATTACCACAACTTTTGCAATTAATAATTCTAATCAAAGTACTTTCAAGTTTATACAAAATACAATGTATAAATAATCACAACACAGAACAAAGAATAGGGTTTTGTAGGCATCATCGGGTTGAATGTCTTCTTGAAGTGAATATTACAAGTTAGTCTAGACACAAAGTAAAACTTATTAGTGGTTAAAATATTTTCTCTTGACATCCAATAGTACTTTATGCGCTATTAAGGTTATTAATATTAGGTGTTTCGCGTTTTGATGACAATAAAACCTGGGGGTTTGTGCTTGCAGACTGATAAATCATTGAAATGCAGCATAAATTTCTTCTGTCTGTGTAAACTTGGATGCGTTCGTCGAGATTTTAACACTAAAAAAGTTATTTAATAAATAGATGATTATCATAAAATATTTTCAATTTTTAAAGAATGATACACAAGGTTTTTTTATTTATGTCTTACGCGAACTGTTTTTACATCAAAAGTTAATACGTTATTATTGAATTAATTACAATTGAATTTTAAACTATTTTTTCACAATTCTATGGATGTAGAATTAAAGATTGTAATACAAATCCTATGTGGTTTGTTCAGAGTTGCGTTTCTTCCTAACATAATTGTAATTATTTCAAAATTCATTCATTACTAAATTGTTACAAAAAAGTTACAAGCCTTCGTTTTCTTATCGATAGCAGTTGACAAAATAAAATAAGATAGTATTAACTGCAAGGTAATAATCAACTTCACCCCGCATGGGATTTAATTGACTACATACTTAATTTTTCTTATAATTTCTCTCCAAAGTTAGCTGGGGTTAATAATAGAAAGAGAATATTTTGCTAGGATTAATTCAAAAAATACGTTAAATGAACATTGATAATAACATAAACAATAGTAAAAATATAGAAACTAAACATTTTTTTGAAGAATACAAAAAACTAGTTTTTTTAAGACAACATAAACCCGTCAGACTTTTTTTATACAGTATTAACTGTTACTAACGTTATTATACAATAATCAATTTGTTTTATTAAATAAAAAAGTAAAAAAAAGTAATAGTCAACTTCACCCTACATGAGGTTCAATTGACTACATATTTAATTTTTCTTATAATTTTTTTCCAAAGTTAGTTAGGGTTAAAAATAAAAATAGATATTTTGCAACGGTTTATTCTAAAATACATTAAATGAACATTAAAAACAGTTTAAACAATATCAAAAATATGGAAACTAGACATTTTCTTGAAGAATACAAAAACTAGTTTTTTTTTAAGACAACATAAACCTGTCAGACTGGTTTTTATATATGTAGTATTAACTGTTACTAACATTATTATGCAATAATCCATTTGCTTTATTAATTAAAAAAGTAAAATAAAGTAATAGCCAACTTCATCCCACATGGAGTTTAATTGGCTACAAGTTTTAATTTTCCTTATAATTTCTTTCCAAAGTTAGTTAATGTTAATAATAAAAACAGATAATATTTTGCTAGGGTTTATTCAAAAAATACATTAAATGAACATAGATAATAGCTTAAACAATAGTAAAAATATCGAAACCAGACATTTTATTAAAAAATAGAAGAAACGAGTTTTTTTAAGACGACATAATCCGTCAGACTTTATTATATAGCATTAATTGTTACTAACATTATTATAAAATAACGCATTTTTTATCAATTAAAAAAGTAAAATAAGGTAATAGTCAACTGCACCCCACATGTTGTTTAATTGACTACAAATTTGATTTTCCTTATAATTTCTTTTCAAAGTTAGTAGGGGTTAATAATAAAAAGATAATGTTTTGTTTGGGTTTATTCAAAAAATACATTAAATGAACATTGATCATAGCATAAACAATAGTAAAAATATAGAAACTAGACATTTTTTTGAAAAATAAAAGAAACGAGATTTTTTAAGACGACATAATCCGTCAGACTCTGTTTTTTATATAGTATTAACTGTTACTAACATTATTACACAATAATCCATTTGTTTTATTAATTAAAAAAGTAAAATAAGGTAATAGTCAATTTTACCCCACATGAGGTTTAATTGACTACATATTTAATCTTTCTTATAATTTCTTTTCAAAGTTAGTTAGGGTTAATAATAAAAATAAATAATATTTTGCTAGAGTTTATACAAAAAATACATTAAATGAACATTGATAATAGCATAAACAATAGTAAAAATATAGAAACTAGACATTTTTTTGAAAAATAGAAGAAACGAGTTTTTTTAAGACGACATAATTCGCCAGACTTTTTTTTATATAGTATTAACTGTTACTAACATTATTATACAATAATCCATTTGTTTTATTAATTAAAAAAGTAAAATAAGGTAATAGCCAATTTTACCCCACATGGGGTTTAATTGACTACATATTTAATTTTTCTTATAATTTCTTTTCAAAGTTAGTGGGTGTTAATAATAAAAATAGATAATATTTTGCTAGGGTTTATTTGAAAAATACATTAAATGAACATTGATAATAGCATAAACAATAGTAAAAATATAGGAACTAGACATTTTTCTGAAAAATACAAAAGCTACTTTTTTTAAAGAAAACATAAACGCGTCAGACTTGTTTTTATGTAGTATTAAGTGTTTATGCTAACGTTACCCCACTTGAGTTTTAATTGACTACATATTTAATGTTTCTTATAATTTATTTCCAAAGTTAGTTGGGGTTAATAATAAAAATATATATTTTGCTAAGGTTTATACAAAAAACACATTAAATGAACATTGATAATAGCTTAAACAATAGTAAAAATATAGAAACTAGATATTTTTTTGTAAAATACAAAAAGACGAGTTTTTTTAAAGCAACATAAACCCGTCAGACTTTTTTTATATACTATTAACTGTTACTAATATTATTATACAATAAGGCATTTTTTTATCAATTAAAAAAGTAAAATAAGGTAATAGTCAACTTCACCCCACATGGGGTTTAATTGACTATATATTTAATTTTTTTTAAGAATTTGAGAATTCGACAAATGACTGTTCAACCTAATAATGTAATAGGATGCCCAGATGTGAAAAAACAGGATAAAGATACTAAGCTACTCAGATGATGCAACAATTATTGGAGAAAAAGTAGACGATTTAAAACGATTGGTGCACGAGATGTAATATAATAATTGAAGACAAATATGTAGCACAAGTAATGAGAATTGAATACCGTTTCCGGGATGGTTACTGCGTTGCTCATAAATTTTGTTTCTTGATGTTTCGGTCATCATCTTGTGACTTTTTTTAGAATATTTCTGAAACGGTTTTGTTTATCCTTGGGTTCAAGTATGTATACTAATTGCTCGTTGCCTCTTTACTGTCTGTGACGTTTCGGCTGATTGGTCTCTATTAAAATCGTTTCCATGTTTCTAGAGTTCTATCCTTTTTTTGTAGATTCTTGACCAAAAGCCTCAGACTTTGGCAAGTGTTCTGTTTATTACAGTCGATTGCATGCCATGTGATTTGAGAGTGTTTTGCTACCACCGATCTCATGTTATTTTTTCTCGTTTCTGCTATGTGTTCGTTCAGCTTGGTGTTGATCTTTCTTCCTGTCTGTCTTATGTATACTATCTACAGGAGCAGAGAATACTATAGACTATGGGATCTTAAAGTTTGTTTTTGGATTTTTTGGTTTCTGGGAACAGGCTTAACATCTTTTCTGTAGCACTAAAGACCATCTTTAGTTCTCTTCTTCGTGCATTCTTGAATATGTACGGTAGGAATGCTATTGTTTTGCTATCTTCTTGATTTGATCTTTCCGTCGGTTATTTTCGGATTGCGTTGAGAATGATCCTTTTGTGGCATTCATTGTTTAGTAGAGTTGTAGATGTTTTTTTTCCAATTTTGGTTCACATGTCGCGTTTGCTCTTTTCACCAAATTGTAGAGTACTCCTAGTCTTTGCATCGGATAGTGGTGTGCTTGCGCGTTTAGATATCTATCCGTGTATGTTGGTTTTTTGTACACCCAATGAGGCCTCAGACTTTCTAGTTATCTAAAAATGGTATGTTTTCGTTGTTTTCCATCTCTTTGGTGAACTGATATTTGGATGTTGATTGTTGAGGTGCACCATAAACTTTTTTGTCGTGGGCTCACAATACAAAAGCGTTGTCTACATATCCGTACTTTGGTTTGCTTTCTTTTCAAACTCTTCTATGTAGATGTTTCATACAACTCCATTGCTGTGCTACCGTCTGTTTGCAATAGAAACCATTGAATGTGAACACTGTAGATTGTGTACGTAAAGGCGTATCAGGTTGATCAACGTCCCATCCATGTCTTCTTCTTCTTCTAAATGCGAATGAATGAGTTCCAAAGCTTGGTTCATATTAATTTTGTTAAAGAAGGAGATAACGTCAAAGTTTACTAAAATATCGGTATATTGCAACCTCATACTCCGTATTTTATTGATAAAATGGGTTGAGTTCTTAATGTGATGTTCTGATTTTCCAACAAACTCTTGTAGATTTTTGCACAATTAGGAAAAGAAACACAACTGTTTAAAGAAAAAATAAATTAAAGGAATTGCTATGGTAAAGGAAGTGTGGAACGAAACCACTAACAAGGTTAACGTTGTACCTCCAAATTATGATAGTAAAGTTTTATGGTCAACTTACTACAAACAGTTTAAAGCCGCAGCTGTAGCTAATGGTTGGAACAACAAGTAGAAAGCGACTTAATAGTGGTGTTACGTGGAGAAACGCTTAAATTGTTGCAGATTGTTTTGGACCCACTCTAAGGAAACTGCGAAGTTTTAAATTCACGTTTAGAAATGAGATGTGGAGACGTTCATCTTAAACAGGTGTACCAAGGTCAAATAAAAAGTTTAGAACAGAATATATTACGGTTAACACAATTTAAGATATTAGATGACGCTTTAATGCACGCCCTAAAGTATGAACCAGCAAAACAAGCGTCGCCCCGAGGCAGTTATAAGCTCCGTTGTGCTGCAGAAATACCCGCGCAGACACAAAAAATCATTAAAAAAATTGTGCGACGAATTCTTAGAGAGAGAGAGACAACTTCAAATTGCAGTGACCTAGACCACGTACGACGACATTGTACTAAGCCTAAGAAGAAGACAAGAAACGCGTTTGGAACGGTTTAACCAAAAGAAACAAAAGTTATTCTCATTTAGTCATGTACTGGAGACTACTATTCGTAATTTACCTCAACGACAAGATTAATGGACAAAGTGCTCAGTTACGGGTCAATACTGTAGCGACGAAGATTCGTTCTGGAGAGTGATTCTTAACGAAGAACTATCGTGGTAAAGCATAAAATAAACACAGGACTCGGTTGCTATAACAACATCCACGCCAACTTTCTTTAGCCAAACGAGAAAAATAAACGAATATAAAGAGAGAAAGTGTGATTAAGTCTTCAAATAGTCTATGGGGGTCCCTAATGGTACTAGTGAAGAAGATAGATGGATAAACGAGATTTTGCGTAGACTACAGACAGCTTAATAACGTGACCAAAAACGACAGCAATCTTTTACCGAGAATTGATGATACTTTAGACACCGTGACAGGATCCTAGCGGCTTTCTACGTTGGATTTAAAGAGTGGTTACTGGCAGGTATCATTGGAAATCAAGGACTGTGAAAAAACAGCTTTTATGATTGAAATTGGTTTTTGGCAGTTCACTGTTATGCCGTTCTGTCTGTGTAAGGTTCTTTCAACGTTTGATGGAAACGATCTTGCAAAGACTCTTTTGGAAGACGTGTGACAAATCTAAAACTGAGCCTACATAAATGCCACGTATTTAAGACAGACGTGGCAATGTTGTATCTACAGATGGAGTAGAGACTGATCCAGACAAAATCCAAAGCTGTACAAGCATGTTCAAGATTAATCGATAAGCATCAAGTTCGTAGTTTTTTTGGGTTGTGCATAATTCTGAACTGAAAAGCAAACGGGCGACGACCAATTTGGAAAGAAGTTAGCGCTTTGAGCAGACACGTTTAAACATACTGAACGCAGTGGAACTACTCCTTAAGAGTAGAAGACGGTCTTCTTGAGCGATCTCTAGAGATTACCGAGGACATGGAAAACAGACTGCAATTGGTAGAACCGAGTGTGACAGGACTAAGTACGTAGTTTTTGAAGCCGAGATGTCTGCCTTTGGCCATCATTTGACGATAAACTGAGCTATGTCAAATGTTCCTTTGATCTAGTAGGCAATAATGCATATTCTTTTGTTCTTTTTTAGAATCTACCACATGCTTTTTTTGCAGATCTTTTTTGATTGCGAAGCGTCATTTTAGAACTGTGGTTTTGGCTAAACGTGAGATATATCACATAAATAGACTAAATGGTTTCAGTTTACGGACGCGCAGCTTTTAGTACGGAGGATTCAATGATTACACTGGTTTGCATGAAAATCGGCCCTGATACCATTCTTGACGATTCTTATGTAAAATGACCTCCTGAATCCAAAAATGAGCTCCGTTTTTACCCATCACCCACCTATTTTGGGGGGACCCCATTTTTATTTTATTTTTTGCATTTTTTTTTAGAATGTTAACTTATAGCCGTTAAACATTCCAAAGCAGGTAATAAAATTTATACCAAAGTATATAGCAAAAGTTTTGCTATAAAATGTATATAGAAACAACAATAAAATACAAATATATAAGAACAGTAAAAAAATATCAATAAACAGTTAGGAAGATTCACCACACGACGCTGGCGATCTCAATACCACATGCAGGTTTGAACAGGAATTTTCGACAGGCTTGAACTTGCATTACTCTTCTCATTATAGTATATTACATTGTTTGCTTAACTGCTTCAATCAGTACATCTATAGCTGTTGCAGAGTTAACTTGTCGACGTTTTAAACGTGCTGGATTTTGTGTTCATTTTTGTTCATTTGTGTAAAACAGTAAAACTACTTTTATTCCGGATTTTTTCAAGTGACTAAGTGTGATTTGTGGTTAATGTCGGGCGTTGAATTACTGTTTAATTATGCCACGCGAGTGTAAAAATCATCCCGATAGCTTCTGCTATGTCTGCGGGGAATTAACTTTAAAAGCGCAACGAAAACCCCTTTCTCCGCTTGTTAAAACAGCTTATAAATTGTACTTTGATTGTCAAGTTGCCGACCAGTACAAGACTTGGGCTCCATCAGTTTGCTGTACGACTTGTTACAGTAGTTTGACCAAATGGCTTAAAGGTACCCGTAAATCAATGCTATTTGCTGTGCCCATGGTTTGGCGTGAACCTCGCTGTCATCTTACAGATTGTTACTTTTGTATGACTTCCACCGTCGGGTTTTCAAGCAAAAGTAAGCATACAATTAAGTATCCCAATATTCCGTCAGCTTGAAGACCTGTTCCATATAACAATACTTTGCCAATCCCAGAGCCCCCAAACACTTATACTCTAGAGCCGGAAATTGATTTAATAGACTCTGAGCCACAACCTGTGGCTTCGAATGATACGTTCAATGATAATGAAGAGTATTCCGCAAGTTTCTCGGCAACCTCACCTCCTCACTCAATCGGAACTAAATGATCTTGTCAGGGATTTGCAGTTACCCAAAACTAAATCTCAGCTCCTAGGATCTCGACTTCAACAGTGGAATCTCTTAGAAAAGGGAGTAAAAATATCTTCTTACAGGACCAGACAAGCAACCCTGAAATGTCTTTTCTCAGAAGATAAAGGTTTAGTGTTCTGCCCTAATGCAAATTTATTAATGACAGAGCTACAGATGCCATGTGACCCAGACAAATGGAGACTGTTTATAGACTCATCAAAAACCAGCTTAAAAGTTGTCCTGTTGGCAAATGGGAATGACTTCCCATCAGTTCCAGTTGCATACTCTGTTGATATGAAGGAAACGTACGAAAACATCTTCAGAATCCTTGATAAAATTAGTTATCATGATTATAAGTGGAAACTTTGCGCTGACTTAAAAGTTGTTGCTCTACTCACAGGCCTGCAATCAGGATTCACAAAATATTATTGCTTCCTTTGTGAATGGGATAGCCGAGCCCGAGATAAACATTACATCGTACGGGACTGGCCTCTGCGAGAAAATCTTATTCCTGGTCAGAAAAATGTCGCCCACAATCCTTTGGTTCCGAAGGAAAATATTTACTTACCACCTTTACACATCAAACTTGGATTGATCAAGCAGTTTGTGAAAGCAGTGGACAAGACAGGTGGCGCATTTCAATTTTTGAAAACTAAATTTCCTCGTCTTAGCGAAGCTAAAATCAAAGAAGGCGTTTTTGTTGGTCCCCAGATTAGACAACTCTTCCAAGATTTGACGTTTATTGAACACCTAAATCGAAAAGAAAAACGAGCTTGGCTTGCATTTCAAAACGTTTGTAAGAACTTCCTGGGTAACCACAAAAGTGAAGATTATGTCGCTCACGTCGAGGAACTGCTTTCAGCGTACAAGGACATAGGATGTAACATGTCTCTTAAAGTTCACTTCCTTCACTCGCATCTGGACTTTTTCCCTGAAAATTTAGGAGCAGTCTCGGATGAACACGGGGAACGGTTCCATCAAGACATCGCTAAGCTGGAGAAGAGATTTTCAGGGAAGTGGAATACAAGCATGTTGGCGGAGTACTGCTGGTTTTTGAAACGAGAGAGCTGTACCTCAGGGTATAAAAGGAAAGCAAGCACCAAGTAACGATGAATATCTTTCTATTTATTACTGTTTATAGCTAAAATAGTTCTTTTTCCTATTTAAATCAAATTCATGTCCATACATTTATTATTATAATAATTATTATTATCGTTCGATAAATAAATTAGAAATAATTTATCGAAAAGTGGTAAAATTTGGGGCTCCCTCGAAAATGGTGGGTGATGGAAGAAAACGGAAGACATATTTGGATTCAGGACGTCATTTTACATAAGAATCACCCAGAATAGTGTCAGGGCTCGATAAAAAATATTTTTTTGCAGACCAGTGTTATAGACGTTTTGATGGATCTTATGCATTTCTGGTTACAAACACTAAAATGTGGTCGGTTTGTGAAAAACAAGTTAGGTTAGAGAGCTCTTGTTTCTGCATCGAATCCCATCAATCATTTTTGTAAAGCAATAGCCTATTGCTCTCTATTGAGATTTCTTAGTTTTTATCATAAATAGTTCTCGTTCTAGAACACCCACTTTGATTATCTACGACGATCGTAAACCTTTCTACGCTTTACGCTTCCTCTCAAATGTTCAACACGCTGTAAATTAAAATTGAATCTTATAACAAAAGCGACTTCATCTCGCAACAAGAAAAAACAGCAAAAACGTCAAATTAAAAAAATTTATTTCCTGGTATCGATTAATTTTTACAACGTCTTATTAAAATTTTTCATTTCTATCAACTTAATTGCGTCGTAAATTTCTCAAGAGATTTATATGTTTATATTTATCTTCTTCGGCGCAGTAAAAGTTTATTTTAATCAATAGTATTTACGCTGGGGAATTAGTTTCCCCTAAGCGCAGTTCGCGCAGTAAGTTTTCCCTCTTTCAAGTGAAGACGCAACACTTTCAAAGCAATTACGAACAGAAAATTTTAATTTCGCACTAAAACTATTTTATAACCATAAGAAATGCATTCCTCAGTAAGAACATTAAATATCTCATTAGTAAGGAAATTGAAACGTTTTTTTGGTTCACCGTTGTCTTATTAAAGAACGTGTAAAAGGTCACTACTACCCACTATATTCAGTTAATGGTATATTAAGTTTTTTTGAAATATTTTCAACAAATTCCTTGGGCGGTTCATTAAAATAGATAAACCGAAATGCCGTTATGTGAAATCAATACGTCGCAGCTTAAGAAATTCTGCAGTTTTGCTGAAGTTTCCAGATTAATTTTTTTCCGAAATTTGTTAGTTTATTATTATAGCCCACGAAGACGTGCACTAATAATTCCAATATTAAAAAATTCTTGTGCTTTAGTTTTGACAGTTGAATACAAATATACTAAAAAATCACTTAGAAATTATTGACATTCTTGGCCAAATTAAAATCAATTAAACCAAGTAATTACCAATTGAGATTATTTTTTATCACCATCGTAACACTTAATTTTCTTGTTTTCAAAAGCAACAGTAGTTTATTAATCTTGTTTTTAAATTGATATTTTATAAAATAGCCAATCTGTTACGTTCTAACACTGAAAAAACAAAATATTTTTTTGGTTTATTTGTTCTAACCGGATTTTCTATTTTATGGCCCATCTATAAAGTAGAATTGATTCTTAAAAGTTACAATTTGAAATGAACCGTTTGTTTCGTAATTAATGAATTTTTTAAATAAATTAATTTGCAATTTGAAAAAAAAATGGTTATTAGCCGCATTTTTGATAGTCTACCAGGGAACGATAGTCAATAAAACAAAGAATTTTCTCAAAATCGAAATTTTTCAACATAATTAATACATTTTTTTCTAAATTCTCGCTACTCATATACAAACTTGAAATTTGAATTTAAAAAAAGTGAACTGTTTTTATAAGTTAAAAAAGTCAACGACATTTAGGAAATTTGGTAATAGGAATGATGGCTTTTAACGTAACGGTACATAAACTACAAGTACTAATTATGATTAAAATTTGCATAAAATAAAGATCGGTTCTAATGTAATTTCGATTTACTCCCTTGCGCTCGAGGGATTTACTTGGCATTTTAAGATTCACTTCAAGTAAATTCTATTATTGCGGTACATATAAGGATTGAAGCACGTCGATTTTTATAAAGCTCCAAGAACATTGTTTGATAAGCTTTTTTAAAATCCTTTGCATGCAGCTTTAGTTAGTTGTTTTTTTTTTATTTTAAATTTTTATCGATGATTTGTGTACGTTAATTAAATTTGGAAAAGTTGGTAAAATACTCGCGCCAGATTAGATTCACATCATTAAATATGTTTTTTTCCGTTCTCACTTTTCACATGTTTGCCGTTTTTGTTTTGTATTCTGTATATAAAATTTGATAAAAATTGGAATGAAAAGAAAGAGATGTTACATTGTTATAGTCTTACACATTTCGTAATAGTTTTTTTTCTTCAAAAATCAAATTATGTAAACATATAGTTTCTACGTTCACAATTATTAGGTATCGGATTGTTATGCACTAAAAACGCTTGAAATATGCATGCAAATATGCACGAAAAACACTGAAAATATGCATTTAAGATATGTGTCTTTTATAAGTTTTATTATTTATTTCTTAGACACATTACTAAATAAACGGTATATAGTAGATAATACTATATACAGTGCGTCAGTAAATATTACTTAATACAGATCTTGTTTAAATCTGTCGATTACTAAAAGAACACAACTTCTAACAACAATATATTTATTTTAAACAAGAGAGAATAGTCGTTAAAATTAACAGAGAAAGAGGTATATCAATAACAATTATAGATTCGTTGACTAATATAGTAATATCACAGCTATAATATCAATGTAGGCTCTTTCGTTTAGATAACCCACCGTACAAACTAACTGTTTTCAACTGCTAACAAATGCTATAAGTGAATGATTTTAATTTAAATTTAATATTACTCAATCAAACTACCTCGTCTACTATGCAATCGTAAAATAAGTCGACAATCGACAATGATAATAATGAATAGAAAAAAAAGTAAAATATGAGCACAAAACTTACCCAACCGACGATTCTTCGTAAACAGTATAAGCTTATGTATAACGTTATTTTGCCTTTGCTATGACTGCGTTCAAATGATCGAAGAAAGTAATAAATTTATGTGCAAGATGTAGATAGGGAAGTCACTCACAAGTTAATTTATTTTATACACAGAAATGTAAAATGTTACACTAGACTAACTAATATTGTTTGATAAAGAAACCGTATGCAAAACTCACGGTACTCTATCGACGTTGCTTCTTTTTTAACCGCACTTTTTCTTACCCTATTTTTGCTCTCCACGCACGCCGGTGTTACCGCCACATAGCCCTGCCCTCAATTTTTAAGTATCTAGGAGACGAATTAAAAATTTGACATTCCGTCCACTTCTAGTAGTGTAGGTAGTGTCTTGGTCTTGGAGAAGTTGCTGAGTTAGTACAGTAAGCTCAGCAAAAACTTTTTGTGGTAGATCGGCTACTATGTTAGTGTCGAGAAACTCTAGAATTTATCAAAACTAAGGTAGACGCAGGGATGCTTGGTGCCGAATGTTTAATTAAAGTCACGGGCCGCACCCTCTATTTATATAATTTGGACAAAGTAACCACCCCTGGAGAAGGCTCAAGAAGCCCTTAAGAGCACGATGGAAATAGAAAATTGTAAGAAAATCCGGATTGGGAAACTAAGACCTGGTAAATGGGATACAGAAATGGTTACGGTGAATGCCTCATTAAACATCGCAGAACATCTTACCAAGAATATAAGACTACGAGTGGGCCTAAACACGTGTGAAATAGTAAAAAGGGTAAGGGCTGCGATGTTTTGGTTGTAAAGCTTTAATTTTGTAAATGACCGTACTTATTTACTTTCTTAAATCTAAGCTTTGGTTAGGCAACAAGTATTAGGAAATATTTGAGTTGTGTTGGTAACGCTAAGGTTCTGTTTTTCACGTGATGTACGGTAAAAAACACAAAGCAAACAACAAAAATCTCAAAACATCAAACTTTATTTGGTACAAAATATTTTCAAGGCATAAAGTCACCTTTGCAAAAACAATTATGCGTTCACAAGCATGTTTTTCTTCTTCTTCTTTGTTCCCTAGCTAGCGTTTGGTTTAGATCGGATCCTAAGCCCGTACGCTGCTGTGGGTGCCAATGGTTCTCGAATGTTGTTTACGAAACGTTTCCATGCCTGACAGGTTATGGTTGTGATCCTCTTCGAGGTTTAGCTGGGGATTTCTCACATCTCTTTCAACCTGTTTAATCCAGGTTTATTTAGCGTTGTTCGTTGGAATCTCCAGTGGGCGGGTCGATTTCGCCATAGGAGTTTGTGTGGTAGGCGGTTGTCCTCCATTCTGCATACGTGTTCGAACCATCGTACTCGCCTTTTCTGAATCTGTTCCTCGATCGTCGACTGTTCGCCACATCGACGTCGAATATCCTCGTTTCGGATGCGGTCGCAAAGCGAGACTCGTAAGGTTTGGCGTAAGCATCGCATTTAGAATATCTCATGTTTTTCCAGATCCAACTTTAGCGTTGTAGCGTTTCCGATGCATAGAGAAGAATTGACCAAATCAGGGTCCCGAAGAGGCGGATCTTGGTCTTGGTGATGATGTTGGTTTGCTTCCACAGACACCACTTCAGTGAGGCATAGCCCGCAGAAGCTTGACTAATTCGCGCTTGGATCTTTGCTGTAGACGCCACTTTCTTCTCTTGTATTATCGACCCCAGATACTTCAATTCTTGGATTTTTTCTATTTGGACGCCATCGAGTTGCATTGTGGCTGGTGATCCATCCGTTGTCAGCACATTTGTCTTCTCTGTGTTGATCTTAAGACCGTACATCTGGGCAGGCTATATCGTAGAGGGTGTTCGTTTTGTCGGCGAACATCGAGTCTGTCAGGAAGTGGTCTTTGTCGAGCTGGACGCCACGTTGGTCTTTGAAGACTTTCTTCATTATTATAAGAGTTGTGGCGACACAACGTCACCCAGGCGGTTACGCGAGGAAAGGTAAAAAAATTGAGATTCACGTCTACTGACTGTCATTTTCTGCTGGCTTAGATACTGTTAAGAGCATTTGGATAAATGTAAAATTTTCTCTAGACACAATTAATTTTAGAGCTAAACTAGAACTTTCATAAATTTAGCCAGGCTTTGATTGAATACGCTTGGATTAAATAAATCATTAAACGATTAAATAAACAATTTATATCGCGTGATCCCTGACAATTGTTTCCCCACACTATAATTAATTGATGCGCATTTAAAATAAAAATAACAGAACTAAATGATTACTGGATTTTATAGCGGTTCACAGTTCAACAGCTTCTAAGATTATGACACGATTTGAGCTACGTTGTCACATCCTTTCAGTTGTAAAAGTTGGAAAGTGGAGATTTCTCTTTTGGAAATGTGCATCCACAGTTTAAAAAATACATTTTTTTCAACAGTTTGTCGCGTTTGCGATAGCCTGTCATATCTAAAGAAGACTTATAGCAGATTCGACTCGCAATAAAAACATTTCGGGACGCGAAATTATCGACAAGCCTATTTATTAAATTTTCTAGGTGTTCTTAGCCTCATTTTTCGGCGCAAAAAAGTAAAACTAACCTTATAAGCGACTTGTAATTGCCAAAGACAAAGAAAAGAAAATATTAAATTTGTTCTCTCCGTTTACAACAAAAAAAAATAAAAAACCTCGTTTACGCGATAGAATTAAATTTAAATGATCATTCTCAATTTTCTCGCGTTAGACAAAATTGAGCGTTCTGTCTATTCTATGTAACTTGATCCACACAAAAAAGGAGTTTTGTAGACACCGCCATGTTTTAGCTTTTATTTTACAGATCTAAACCAATTCTTTAAAGTATCTTTAGTCGTGAAGGCAGTTTTGATGTTATGTTTCTATAGAATTTTGTTTATGTTGCCTATAGAGCTTATATAATTTATTAAATAAGCGATGCTATGGGAAGCGGTGCATTATCTTTGGTCTTTGGATTGGCTGCAGTCTCCAATCTCTTTTGGATTGCATTGCTTCATAAGTCTTCTGTCTTAGATCTATAAACTGTTTATGAGAATTGCCAAAAACAGATTTGAAATTTGAAACCTTTTAACCTATAGAACAAGCCTGATTAAAAAAACTAGTGTGGTCACCACACGACTTCCTTATAAAGAATGATGAAGGAATATCTACATATTTTTTAAGGCTATGTTGTCATAAAACTATTTTGAACTGATATGTACAGGTTTGTATTGATTTCTTACCATATTTGTGCACCTCGATATTACCTACCCCTTTAGTAAATCAGTAAAAAAAATTGTCGCAGGCAGGATTCGAAACTAGACTATATTTGTGAATTTATTTTAAATCACAAACTAAATATCTGATAAACTGCTAATGTTAGAAATTTTTTTATTTGAATAAATTGTTAGGAAGAATTATCTCTATAAGAAACTAAAAATAATTCGAATAATTTACATACGTACAAAATTATATAAGAAAAACAGTTTAAAATGGCGGATACGCCTACTTCCGTTTTTTTATCAAACCCATCTTTTAACAAAGAAGAGAGAATATAAAAAACCAACTTTACATCAAAATTGCTAGGATTTTTAGTTCGAGAGTTATTGTGGGTACATCTAAAGATAATTTAAATAAGATGCCGAAGACACCACGTACCCGGACTTTCATGACAACGTTGGCGACAGAGACTGATATTGACGCCGATGTTGAACCATGCTCTACGGATAAACGTGACGTCGGCCTCGCCAAACTGAGAATGACGAAGTCACCCAAATCGGGCAGTAAGGACCCTAAAAAGAGAAAGGAAACAGGACCTACCCCACCCATCATGTGTGCGACACAGGACTGGCAGGAATATGCTAATTGTCCGGTCGAAAAAAAAGGAGAAGTACGCGGATATACTCAGACGGGTCAAGCAAGATGTTTCTGACGATAAAGTTTGCACCGCGGTCGACAAGATCCGTAAGACAGCTACCGGTAACCTGCTGATTGTCCTGATAAAGATCAGGGGCTACGACAAGCCATCGCCAAAATCGTCAAAAAAGATGCCGAAGTCATTATTAAAGGGTTACAGGACCTGGAAATTCGAGACCTTGACAAAATGACAACGAAAGAGGACGTTCTCGCTGCCATAAACAAAGCGGCTAGAGATGAGTGCGTCACATTAGACTCTATTAAGTCACTTCCTAAAGCCTATGGGGGTACCCAAGCAGCCTCAGTGACATTGCCGGCGTCGATAGAAAGAACGTACTAGGCGAGCATAGCAAGATCAGGATTGGCTGGGTCAATTTCCGTATTAGAACTGTTCAGAGACGAACCAAGTGTTATAAGTTCTGGTACTATGGTAATCTCTCCGCTAAATGCAAGAGTGAAGTGAATCGGTTTAATTTCTGTACCCAGTGTGGAAAGGAGGGCCACAAGGCCTCCACTTGCCAAAAAGATGCTCGATGCGTGCTGTGCGCTGAAAAAGACGACACGAAGAATTATGCTCACATGGCTGGTAGTAACAGATGCTTAGTCTTCAAGGAGGCACTTTAGAAGAAGTATAAGCGACAATGTTAATAGTACAACTTAACATCAACCATTGTGAGGCTGCGCACGATCTGGTAATGCAGACTGCGTGTGAACTGAAGGCAGATCTTGCATTGATCTCTGAGCCATACAGACATATTACTACTCAACCATGGGAAACTGATAGCACTGCTGAAGCTGTCATTTGGTCGTGTAATAAGTGTCACTCCCAAAGTGTAGTGAAAACCACAGAAGCTGGCTATGTGATGGCAAAACTGAACGGGATTTATTTCTAGAGTTGCTACGCGCCACCCACTCTCACACTTGACGTTTTCACAGACTTCTTGGGTCGACTAACCGAAGATGCAATGCAGCACCCTCACGTGGCAATCGCCGGAGACTTCAATTCGTGGGCAGTAAATTGGGGTAGTGGGAAAACTAATGCACAAGAACAAGTCTTACTAGAGGCTATGTCCACTTTAGACGTAGTCTTGCACAATAGCGGAGATAAACCAACGTTTATTAAAGGAGAGGCAAATTCCAACGTGTATCTCACCTTCGTCAGCAGCAGGAAAGTGACGGATACGTATACAGTCAGTGACCGCTGCGCGATACTATGGGAAGTAGCTACCAGCCAGACCACTAAAGGAACAGATATTAAAACTAACTCCTTTGGTTGGAAAGCAACCACTTTTGACCCTGACGCGTTTACTATTGCGTTGGACAATCAACCAATAAGTGGCGAAAGTGCTGAAAATAAAACAGGAGAACTGATGAAGAGGATTACGGAATCCTGTGACGCCAGCATGTTAAAGAAACGTGACACAAACAAGCTACCATTGGTACACTGGTCGAATAGCCACATTGCTTCCCTTTGGAAGGAGTGTCTCGCCAAGAGAAGGGCATCCCAACGTGGTCGAAATGAACTAAACTCGAAAGAACTGGTGAACGAGTACAAAAAGGCACGCCGTAAGCTTAAAAAAGCCATTAAAGAAAGGAAGAGACAATGTTGGCAAGAGCTGATCTCTGGAGTGGAAAAGGACCCGTGGGGCAGGCCATATAAGGTAGTAATGAACTATTTGAAATTCAGCCAATGCTACCACCAACATGCCCTGAATTTCTACACAGGATTCTTACTGCGCTGTTTCCGCACCAAATGGAGTCTAACTATACGACAGAGCAGCACCAAATGGAAGAAATTCTGCCAATCACAGAAGAACAACTAATGGAAGCATGTAGTAGAGTGGGGAACACCAAAACTCCTGGCCTGGATGGAATACAAAATCACTGGAGGGGTTCCCCAGGGCTCAGTCTTGGGTCCTCTTTTATGGAACATCATGAACGAAGGGCTTCTGCGATTGAAGATGCCTACGGCAGTCAAACTCGTAGCATATGCAGATCACGTCGCTGTAGACATAGTTAGAAGGCTCCTCAAGGAAATAAATTTCGTCTTCGACACTACCTTCGAGACGATCCGTAAGTGGATGGATAGAGTTGGTAGAGCACAAGACTGAAGCGGTGCTTATAACTAGTAGAAAAAAGGTGGAAACCATCACATTGCAGGTCGGAAGACACAAAATCACATCCCAACCGTATCTTCGGTACTTGGTAGTGATGATTGACGCCCGACTGAAATTTGGACAGCAAGTAGATCACGTAACTGCCAAAGCTTCTGTAGTCAGAGTAACCTTATCACGGCTGATGACTTATATAGGGGGACCGAAGCAAAAGAGGAGAGCATTACTGTCGTCAGTAGTCACATCAGTACTCACGTATGGAATCCCTATTTGGGCTGATGCTCTTAGAACACAAGGATCGAGAAGAATAATTGCATCAGTTTACCGATTCAGTGCCTTAAGAATAGCTAGCGTTTTTCGCACTGTATCTGAGGACGCAGTGTGCGTTGTTGCCGGGATGCCGCCTATTGAAGTCCTGATAGAAGAACGAAAAGTATCGGCAAAAACGAACGACAACGATGAAACCCGAAGAACTTATCATACAAGAAATGCGAAATAGTATACGACAATGGCAAATACTGTGGGACAACACCAAGGACAACACAACGAAGGGTAGGTGGACGTACCGCTTCATCCCACATGCTGATGTTTAGGTGAACCGCAAACATGGTGAGGTCAATTACTACTTCACACAGATGATATCTGGACATGGGTGCTTCCGAGCATACCTCTATCGGTTTAAACATGAAGATTTTCCGGACTGTCCGTCTTATTCCGGAGTAAGTGAAGACGCGGAACACGTTTTCTTTGCGTGCCCCCGCTTTCATACATGCTGTCCTCCAAGGTTGCTTGGGAAGCCTCATTTGCGACGGAAGTCGTACAAGAATTCTACTTCTATTGGGAATAACGAGGAGTAACGATACAAGAAGAAAAATTTGACATTAGAGTATTTGCAGAGGATCAAGATGGATTAGAAAAAGTGCTAGAAGAACTAAGCTTATAAACAAAAAAATCGACCTTGAAATGAATACAAATAAAACTAAACTTATGACAAACCTCATCATAATTAAAATATCAAAGCGAATACTTTCTTCGGTAAAAATAATGCAATTCAATTTGAATACTTATTTTCCTTCTAATACTTTTGACTGTAGAATCAAAACTAAAGCTACCTACATTTACGTCATTTGTTTGTCTATGTTGATAGTACATATGAAAAAAACATATTAATATTCACAGAAAAAGAATGCCAGGTAAATCAAAAATTGAAAGAATAGAATTGGATCTGCTCTTGCTAAAAATGATGGATTATACGATTTAATCTCAAAGTCGTTAAACAATACAAAGTGGTCAAATAGAATTGACGCAATAAAACCTTTAAGACTTTTAGAAGCAATAAGTCTTTTAGAATGTCATTAGATTCTACATTTAATTGCAACACAGCACATAAAGCAAATTTATTACTAAATTTATATTTTCTACTTTTGGTATGGTGTACAAAATGTAGCAATATTTTAAAATTATATTTTAATCTTTAAAATATGATTTTAAATAGTACTCCACTTAGAATAATGAATTACTTTACCAATATTACCAATATTTTGTTACTAAAGTCGACGTGCCGTTAAATTAATTAAACTAAAATTATCTTAATGATGGTAACTACAGGTAATTTTTAAATCTTTAAAACGTTTATTTTTCACTATGCTATAATTTACCCATACTGGCTAAAGTACGAGATACGTAAACATGTACAAAATAACCGGTGCGTAAAAAGTTGTAATAAATCCATTCGTCTTAAAAAAAGATATTTTTTTAATATTTTTGTTTAGATTTAGATGATAAAATTTTTTTATTTCTTTTTGAGCACTCTCTTAAATTACAACTACATTATTTATAGCTTATTACAGTAAAACCGGTTGTTTGTGACACTTTTGTCTCCAATTATTTCAATAAAAATTATTAATGTAAATAAAATACTCTATTTAACTTTAACTGAACTACTATAGTTGAAGTGTTGATCACTTTAATGAATTGCGCTTCAGTTCAAGCAAAAAAAACAAAAACGCAATCAAACATGCATACAAGTATTGCATCCTTATTACATGAGTTTTTAAGAATATTTTAAGCAATGTCATAACGGACGCCTCTAGAAATAGGTCTGTTTTAAATAATTCTTGAAGTATTAGGTGTAATTTAATATTTTTTTAATATGATGGTTAATAGGTAAGTCTTTTTAACATGAATCTTTTTATTCACATTCGGTTTATTTAGTTTGGCAGGACTGGACTAGCTTTAACACAGTAATTCTATTTTTTTACACCCTGTATGGTAAAAACATATCAATAATATTTTTGTATAGTTTAAGCCTTCAACTTAAAAAAATGTTCTTGATCGACATTGATAAAATGAATTGTTTACGAAAAGAAAATACTCCATTGAACAATTTTGTATGTCGTGCCTTACCAGTGGCGTAGCTACATAATCAGCGCCCTGGTAAAAATAATTTTCTTTCTCGCAAGAGTTCCAACAAAATATTACTATATTTATCTTTATATTTCAATTTTGAACATTACTTAATGGCAATTTATTTAAAGTATAAGACATTACAAACAGCAACATTAAATTAATCAAGATCATATGTTATAAACTACTTACAATTATAGTTTCTGACATGGGAATTGAAACGCCTAAAAGAGATGGAAATTTTGTGTCCAAACTTGGCAGAAAGGTTTACTACTCAGAGGTAGTAAATGAAATTTTAAAGAAAAGAAACAAAAATGAACACAATGTTTATTTAATAATGTTTTGGTCCCCTTCCTATTGACTTCACACTCCTTCACTATTCCTGTCATCGATTTCAATAGGTGGTCGATTTTCTCTTGCAATTTATGCCGGAAAGCTTCTTGTGTCTGTGAAAGATGCGCTAAGGTCCGCAGTCTTCTACTCATAATGTCTCATAGGTGTTCAATAGGCGAAAAGTCGGTAGATCTGTGTGGCCATGGTAACAAATTGACATAGGACTCTTCGAATCGGCTCATAGAGTGTTTTGCTATGTGGAAACGAGCATTATCCTTCTGTAAAAGTGGGTCGTTCAACTGCTGAAAGAATGGAAGAGTAAGAGGTTCTACTACTTTGTTAACGTATCGTAAGCTACAGCACCCCCATACCATAACCCCCACGTCTTTGTTCTGACTCTCATACGGCCATCATGCATTCCCAAACAGAATCGGAATTCAACACTGAAGACTACTCTATGTCATTCCAGATTCCAGTGGAATCGCAACTACCACTTTAAACGTTGATGTCGGTTTGGAGCCGTCAGTGGTAGCAGAAGATGTGGCCTATAATATTGCACTCCGAAACTTTGATCCCACGATAAACTGATCGAAAGGTTACAGGACAACATTCATTACCTAACCATTAATCGGTGATTGATCTGGTTCTGGAAAATCGGTTTTTTATTATCATAAGTCAAAGATGGCGGTCTTGCATCTCATTTAGTTGTTTTTGTCTTCGGGTTCTTTGTCTACGACAATTCTGGCCTGTTTTAGTTCATACTTAATAAGAGCGCATGATAACGGATTTGTACCGGTTAAGACGATTGGCAATCGTCTTGTATGAAAAACCACATTTACATAAACTATTAATTCGGCTTTTGTCGAATTCGCTTAATTTGAAGTAATATTTTTTAATCACTCTCCAAAAACACGTGAAACAGAAAAACCACAAGAGAAAAATTTGGTCACAAGATTCTCACCCCCTCTTGGTGTTGCAATTTCAATGTCACAAAATATCCCAATCAACAAGGAAACATTTTTTTAATGTTTTTTTCAACGCGTTACAAAAGATATATTTACATTTTTAAAAACATTGCAAAATGGTCAGAATTACGTTGCAAAGTCAATATTAGAAAAATATTATTTATAATATTATTTGTTTATATTTATAATGTTTTACAAATGCTTTAGTAATGTATAAAAAACGTATAAACAAGGTTTTCTTTTAAATATTGAAATATGAATAAGGGCCAGTTCTACAATCATGGTATAAATGTAAGTTTAGTTATACTTACTTTAATTTTAAAATACTGACATATTTGGTTGTTAGTTTTATTTAAACTAACCAGTAATGATAGCATTTTACAATCAAACTAAGTATAAATCAACTGACATTTATACCATTATTATAGAACCAGCTCTAAAATGCTTACAAAAGATAGACAATACAATCTTTGCGTACTCAAAATACCTCAATTTGATGTAAGTGTAAACGCATTTAGTGCCTATAACAAAAAGTAGCACATTAATATAAGCAAAACAAAAATTATGCTTGTACCTCTTTGTGTAGAAACGCGAAACCAGAACAATTAACAATCCAAAATTTTGAAATTTGGTGCTGTGTCCATATAAAAAAAAATTACATACCAAGTCTAATTGGTTATCGTGCAACTTCAAAACTCATATTTGGCTAACCATATCAATTTGTTAACCATAAAACATCACAAAGAATGGAAATCATGAAGTACACAAAATAAATGTTTTAGTGTACCACTGCTGTAACAATAAAATATTACACTTCAGCAAAACTTTCTTGCAACCAAAACTTACCATCATAATAAATGCTGACATATATAAGTATCTATTTTAGTTTTACTAGAACGTAAATTAAAAAAACGATTACACTGATACACTGACAATACATTACACAGCATAACGAGTAATACTATGGAAATTGTTGATTTGTTGAAGCTTAAAATATAATGCAATTATAATGTGCAAGATTAACACTAGTTAACACAAACGCCATGTTTTGGTCACGCAGAGACTGGTACTCTGCGCAAACGCGGTTATTAAATACCTAATTCAAATTTAATAATATATAACAAAATTTTATATAATTGTGTTTTTGATACAATATATGAAAGAAAAAACCAAGCAAAAGTATAATTTGTAATAAAGTAAAAACGTTTTTTATGTTACTAACAGATGTTTTAAAAAACGTTTTTAAAATATTTAAATATCAATGTTTAAATGAAATATTTTCAAAATGTACCAAAAATATTTGTTTAAAAAACATTTTTTATTTCTATTTTAAAACGTTGTAACGTTTTTAAAACATGAAAAAAACGTTTCTTTGCTGATTGGGATATTATATAAACGACGTGTTTGTTCATTATACAGAATGTTTAAAAACGATGCGGCAATATTAAAGGGGGTGATTCCCCAGGTCATTTTATACAAAAAAGTTCCTATAAACATTCCGCAAACGCTTCGTTGCAGAAGTTTAATTAAAAACAAGAGTAAAAATTAGATTTTTCCAAAACTGCTTGAAATATCATAATTAAATTTTAGGCGCGTTAATAGCTGTGGGAGACACATACTTTGCAATATTGCAAATTGGCACCTCACAGGCTATTTTTCAAGAAAAAAATAGGACGCCGCTGATTTTTCCAAATATAAAAAATGTTTTTATTCTTTGCTCTCTTAACTTTTTATCGTACGACGTACCGTTTTTTAGTAAAAAATCATTTTAGTGCATGTTCATTTATTACAGAAAAAAAATTTTAAGGGACAAGGGTTTTATTCAAGGGCAAAAACAAATATTTTACCAAACCAACAATTTTACCAACCAAAAATTACAAAAACTGTTCAAAGTGACCACCTCAAGCTCGGATGCAAGAATCCAATGTTCTCCTCATTGACTGGCGAACTCTCTCAAAAACACCAAGATCGGTTTTAATTGAGTTGCACCCAGCAATGATTCGATTTCTTAAGTCTTCTACGTTTTCCAATGGAGTAGGGCACACCAAGGACTTCAAATGGCCCCACAGGAGAAAATCCAGGGGATATAAGTCCGGGGATCGTGCAGGCCATAAGTGAGGTCCACCTCGGCCAATCCAGCGATTTCCGTATGCTTGTGTTAAGAAATCACAAGCTACTTTACTAAAGTGGACTGGTGCGCCATCGTGCATATACCACATTGCATCTCTAATTGCTAATGGTAAAAATACCGGTCCAACTAGGCAGTCAGCCACAATCCCAAACCAAACGTTAAAAGAAAATTGATGTTGAAAACGATTTTCAACAATTTCATGTGGATTTTCGTCACACCACACATGGTTATTATGGAAATTCCGTATTGCAGGGATTTGAACCATTTTGTTCAAAAGCCATTGACAGAATGCAATGCAGGAGGAAAATTAGCAGGAAGAAGTGCTTGAACGCGTTGTATATGGAATGTATACAACAAATTTTCCTCCGGAATGTGCCAAATAGTCCCATTACTTACATCCAAAGCGTCAGCAATTTTTCAAGTAGAAGTACCTCGATCTTCTTCAATCATGTCTAGCACATCCTCTTCCAGCTCTACCGTTCTTGCTGTCCTTGGTTTTCCTGATCTTCCACTTCGTCTTAATATGTCTTTTTCATAAAGACGCCGATGAATACATTCGAAAGTTTTTCTATCAGGATCAATACGGTCAGGAAATCTTTCAGTATACAACCGTCTAGCTTCTAATGCATTTCCATCAGCAAGTTCATAAATGTAGTGCATGTCGGTCATCTCGGCATTCGTATAGCGATTCATGATAAGGAACTTTAACAAATTTGACACATAAAAAATTATGAATCACGAGACTCATTCAATATGTCATTCTCTGTCAGTGAATAAAACAGGACTGTTTAAAAATATTTTTGTACGCATGATAAATGGATGTGCACTAAAATGTTTATTTTTTTTTACTAAAGTAAAAAGTTAATAGAGAGAAATCAGCGGCGTCCTATTTTTTTCTTGAAAAATAGCCTGTGACGTGACATCGTGTTGTATTGCAAAGTATGTGCCTCCGACAGCTAGTAACACGCCTAAAATTTCATTATGATATCTTAAGCCGTTTTGAAAAAATCTAATTTTTACTCTTTTTTTTAACTAAACTTCAGCACGCTGTAGATCGGTAACGAAGCGGCAATCGCCCTCTTTAATATTGCCGCATCTTTTTTAAACACCCTGTATATTGTCAGTTTCTGTGCACGTATATTAACAATTGATTAAACATCTTTTATCATTTGGTAAGAATGTTAAACTGTTTAGTAGCGTTATAATAAGCTTTTTTCCACTACTAGTTGTATACGCTTGCATTATTACGTATAATAGAAGGCCGTGAAGTTGTACTTTTTTAAGCGCAGGTAAATAATATTTCATTATTAACTAGTAGTTAATAATGAACATATTTACATTTTCTGATAATACTACAACAGTTTCAAAGAAAAAAAGTTTACCAAACTGCGTACCAAGAGCAAGAGATTTTATTTAATGCTAATTTAAGTTTTCAAATCGCTCAATTAATAAATTAATTTGATTTTAAAAAGTAAGTTATTTGAAGTTCGCGCTTAAGGAAATGTGAATATTATTGAGTTAAATATGTTTTAGATATAATCAATGCTTAAAATAATAATGTTTTTAAACAATTTAAACAACTTTAGCAATAAAAACTTACGTTATCTGTTTATTTTTGTGTTTTAAATCACAATTAAGAATTACGTCAAAATTAATTCTATTAAACTAATGACAACTGTCAGAATTACTGACTTGATTTTTAATTTAAAATTAATATCTTAAATTTTAAATTTGATTTAGTAACAGGTAGAAAGGTTTTAATAATTCTAGTAGTGGAAATAATTGTATATATAACACGGTTGAGAAGTTCATTATAACCTGCGCGATTTATATCCCTCGACGCTTCGCGTCTCGCGATATAATCTATCGCTTAGGTTATAATGATGCACTTCTCAACCTTGATATATAATATACTATTTCAAAATTTGCATCTCCCTGACTCGTGCCTCAAAATTCGTGCGCTCGGAGCAGTTAGCTCCAACTGCTCCATTGCAGCTGCGCCCTTGGACCTTACACAATGCCCCAACATTAGTCTTTATTTTGCAACAATGGGAATTATTTAGTATTTTGAAACAAACTATTTTCAGAGGCGTCTGTTATGAGTCCGTATCTTTGTAGAGAGGGCCGTAGGAAAAAGAGTGTATAGAAACTTGTCATATTATTTTTGTGTCTGATCTGAATCCGGGATATTGCTCATCTTACTCTGTATATAAAGCGAAAAATAAAATTTTGTATCCACCACTAACCTTACTGAACTTCCATCGAGCAACATACGTCGCTCAGGCTGTATCACGTTGCTCCCCGGACGTAATCTTTGCTGCAACGCGCCTTAGCGCACAAATACCTCTTAAACGGATAAAACTTAAATGTGGCCATTCTGTCAGGATCGGAGGCAAGAACTAAACGTTTTTCAAAACCAAATAAATAAAAATGATTGCATTAGTAACTTTATCCAAACAATTTTACCATATAAATACCGAAATTTTATCTAATTATCCGAGAGTATACTTAACATGTTCAAAAGCCTGTAATTTTATTATATAAATAATGAAAGTAGATGTAATCAAATCATCTATAGAAAGTGCCATTTTGCATAAAGCTTCAGAATATAATTCTCAGTAAATGATAATAAGAATACTATTCAGATGCCAATCAAATTAAAGGATTAAAAGCAAATCGATAATTGGCCAATAAATTTTGGTATCTTCAGACATTTTTGAAGCTAAATAATAATAGATAATAACAATACTTATTAGTGGTCTTGAAATTTAAACGCGCAAAAATTTTTGTTTTAATAATTGTCAGTGTCTCTTTGATTGTGGATTATTATTTATGCTAATGTTGATTTTTAGCTTAAGTCAGCTCTACTGCAATGTTGTTGACATGGTAATTTAACTTGGACCAATAAGCGCACGAGTATTAAACCACATTATAAACGGTAACACAATAATTCAGTTTCTTTTATGTTGCCATAAAACTTTAAATGTCTCTGTCTTGCGTTTACGTTGGCATATTATTGTTGAATTAATTGTTACAAGCTAAATAGGTTAGTGAAAGTTATTGAACAGAATTTGTGAAGCTAAAATGCTAAATTCAAAACGGTGTTGTTTGTAATTTGCTTATAACATAAATTGTAGTTAACTATACTTAAGTTATTATTTATTTCTTGCATTAGCAAAATTTGTGTCAGCAATATGACAGTATGACGCCGTCGTGCCTAAACAAAAACTACGTTTCTAGATTCCTATAATAAAAAAACTTTTTGTTTTAACTAGAACAATGCTAATTAATAAACCGATTATCGTTACTTAAGGATTTTGAAATAAAAGCAATATACAGATTTTATTTGTATTTTAATGTATTTAAAAAATTTTAATCCGTGCATAAAGTTGTTGTATACGTATACGTCAAGAAAAAAACAAAAAAGGACAGTTAACACTCTGAATGAGGGCGTATTGGGACGAAATTCATACAGTACACAACCTATATCGAAAGATTTTTAACATAACACGTTATTGAATTTTATTTGATTAATTAATTTATATAAAAGTTACCACAATCAATTTTGTAAGCTTCGGCTTCACTTCGGCCTACAAATATGCTCATATTTGCGAAATTAAACTTTTCGAAATAGTGATACAAGTGATACTACGTCGGTAAAATGTAGTAGCATTTTACAACTAAACGTTGGTACTAATACTAATTACTCGTTTTTACATAATCTGTCATTTGTGTTAGATTTATTATTACTAACATCAACCAGTATCTGTCTTTTTATTTTTTTTTAAATAAATATTAGCAATTTATGTAACAAACGTTATAAGTGAGGCATACCATAACGAACATTAGTGTTAGTGAGTTATGCTTATGCATCATAAATATAATATTTGTAGTACATATATAGCTCACTGAATCCTATACGCGACATTTGGGCGCCATTATTTGACCGCTGTCGTTTGGGCGCCAGAGTTTTGACCATCGGCAGTTTGGGTGCCTACTATTGGCGCCTGTAGATATTTTATGATTTTTGAATAATTTCAAACTCTTAATAATGTTGTTTAATTATTTTCAATCATTCCACATAATCTCTACTTGTAATAACCATTGTATAAAACATTATACCTTAACTTAATAAATAACAATTAGTAGAGCAGTATGCAGTCATTAAGCATTAAAACTAATTTCTTCTAATTTTCCTAATCTTAATTACCGTTAAGCCTTTCTGATGCACTTCAATTAGTACAATGTACTTAACTTTTCCAATAACTTTACAGCTAGATGTGATTAGTTCGGTGTCGCTGGATCTATTTAAACTCACCCCCGATAACTATTACTTGAGTTGTTTTTACTTATTTGCAAATAGTTAGGTTAGTTGTTCAAAGGAAACTTAGCTCTATACGTTTTCGATAAAACCAGCAAAGATGGAACGAAGAAGTTTTGGCGATGTAAGAGAACGGCGGACAAGTGCTGTGGTCGTCTACATACTACCGCAAACAATGAATAATTCTGTGATGTTCAAAACCATAACTATGATAATGACGCAGCAGGAGTATGTGTTGCTAAAATATCTATTTCTATTAAAACAAGATCCGAGGAAACAACGGATATGCCAGCCCCGATATTAAATCCTGGAAGATACCGGAGCAGCTGCTTAATAAAAATGCTATTAGAAAACTGTGTCAGCGAATGCGAAATTTTGTTGCCGGTGCAGTGGAAGAATCTTCTCTAGAGAAACTAAGAATTAAAAAAAAGATACTCGGAAACACAATTTTGTAGAGAAATTCATTTACGAACACCAACCAGTTGGTACTGATAGGAACTGTGGGACTTAGATGTTCAATAATCACTAAAACTCTTCTCTACGGATATTTTCTGTTATTCGCCGGAACTGCTTTATGGATCTACTTCGTGCGTACGTCAGGATCTTTTGTTTTTTCTATTTTTTTTTCTATTTAGTCATTCTTTTATTCTTCTTCTTCGCGCTTTTTCTCAAATTATTAAGCTTTCATTACGTTGTTTTTTAATACATTACCTTCGTCTAAATTTTGAATCTTCTTCAGCATCCACACTACCACTTCTTCAACATTTTCCACTTTTACTCCGTAGCTCTGCCGTAACTTCATTCTTTTCGCAATTTAGCTATGCGTGGAACACATTCTTGGACCCACAATATCGACATCTTTTAGTTTCCGTCTTCTTTATCTTTTTCTTATGCATTCCAAAACACTCGTGCTTTGTGAACATTTAAGTTATATTAAGTGATAATCAATGTTTCTATATTACAATCGTACTATTTTTTAAAGTTTGGAATTATGTTTTTGATCCACTGCGTTTTCTTGTAATATTTCTCCCATCGGTTTTGCTATGTCGTAAAAGAAAGAAAATACCATTTTCCGTTAACTTTTTTTTTATTAGAATGTCAAAGGGTACACATCTTGTGATGGATTGCAGTGCAACCGCTGAGATTATTTTACATCTCATAGCCACTTTGAACAGCATCTTCCTTTAGTCTTTTGACAGTTTTGTTTTTTGCGGAGAGACTAGTATTGCTTTAGCCCATATTAAAACTTCATAAAATACAATTGAATTAAAAGCATAGTTCAAAAGCAGTCTTTTACTAAAACAAGTCCTCTAACATTTGACAGTATTCTCCCTAGAGGTGTTACCTTACGTTCGGTTTTGTTTGCGTTATATTTAACATGTTTTCTCAATTTTTCACTGCCGTCTAGAATAATTCCCATGTAGCATAGTGTTTTTAACTGCAAAATTGGGTCTTTGCCCATTTTAACCGATATTCTCTTGTTTTTTCTTGTTTTTTTAATACTATCAGTTCCGTTTTTTTTGGGTTATTGCCAGATTGTTTTTTTGCATCCAGTACGTTATTCTTTATAACGGCGCGTTTTATCTAGTATTTATCTTTCTTCTTTTGCTTCTTGAATTATTACTGATCTGCAAAAAATATTTTTTATCGAGCCCTGACACTATTCCGGGCGATTCTTATGTAAAATGACGTCCTGAATCCAAATATATCTTCAGTTTTCTTCCATCACCCACCATTTTCGAGGGAGCCCCAAATCTCTAATTTTACCACTTTTCGATAAATTAATTATAATTTATTTATCGAACGATAATAATAATTATAATTATTATTATAATAATAAATATATGGACATGAATTTAATTTAAATGGGAAAAAGAACTATTTTAGCTATAAACAGTAATAAATAAAAAGATATTCATCGTTACTTGGTGCTTGCTTTCCTTTTATACCCTGAGGTACCGCTCTCTCGTTTCAAAAACCAGCAGTACTCCGCCAACATGCTTGCATTCCACATCCCTGAAAATCTCTTCTCCAGCTTAGCGATGTCTTGATGGAACCGTTCCCCGTGTTCATCCGAGACTGCTCCTAAATTTTCAAAGAAAAAGTCCAGATGCGAGTGAAGGAAGTGAACTTTAAGAGACATGTTACATCCTATGTCCTTGTACGCTAAAAGCAGTTCCTCGACGTGAGCGACATAACCTTCACTTTTGTGGTAACCCAGGAAGTTCTTACAAACGCTTTGAAATGCAAGCCAAGCTCGTTTTTCTTTACGATTTAGGTGTTCAATAAACGTCGAATCTTGGAAGAGTTGTCTAATCTGGGAACCAACAAAAACACCTTCTTTGATTTTAGCTTCGCTAAGACGAAAAAATTTAGTTTTCAAAAATTTTAATGCGTCACCTGACTTGTCCACTGCTTTCACAAACTGCTTGATCAATCCAAGTTTGATGTGTAAAGGTGGTAAGTAAATATTTTCCTTCCGAACCAAAGGTGTGTGAGCGACATTTTTTTGACCAGGAATAAGATTTTCTCGCAGAAGCCAGTCCCGTACGATGTAATGTTTATCTCGGGTTCGGGTATCCCATTCACAAAGGAAGCAGCAATATTTTGTGAATCCTGATTGCAGGCCCGTGAGTAGAGCAACAACTTTTAAAGTCAGCGCAAAGTTTCCACTTATAATCATGATAACTAATTTTATCAAGGGTTCTGAAGATGTTTTCGTACGTTTCCTTCATATCAACAGAGTATGCAACGGGAACAGATGGGAAGTCATTCCCATTTGCCAACAGGACAACTTTTAAGCTTGTTTTTGATGAGTCTATAAACAGTCTCCATTTGTCTGGGTCACATGGCATCTGTAGCTCTGTCATCAATAAATTTGCATTAGGGCAAAACACTAAACCTTTATCTTCTGAGAAAAGACATTTCAGGGTTGCTTGTCTGTTCTTGTAAGAAGATATTTTTACTCCCTTTTCTAAGAAATTCCACTGTTGAAGTCGCGATCCTAAGAGCTAAGATTTAGTCTTGGGTAACTGCAAATCCCTGACAAGATCATTTAATTCCGATTGAGTGAGGAGGTGAGGTTGCCGAGAAACTAAATCTGCGGAATACTCTTCATCATCATTGAACGTATCATTCGAAGCCCCAGGTTGTGGCTCAGAGTCTTTTAAATCAATTTCCGGCTCTAGAGTATAAGTGTTTGGGGGCTCTGGGATTGGCAAAAAATCGTTATGAGGAACAAGTCTTAGAGCTAACGGAATATTGGGATACTGAATTGTATGCTACTTTTGCTCGAAAACCCGACGGTGGAAGTCATACAAAAGTAACAATCTGTAAGATGACAGCGAGGTTCACGCCAAACCATGGGCACAGTAAATGGCATTGATTTACGGGTACCTTTGAGCCATTTGGTCAAACTACTGTAACAAGTCGTACAGCAAACTGATGGAGCCCAAGTCTTGTCCTGGTCGCCAACTTGACAATCAAAGTACAATTTATAAACTGTTTTAACAAGCGGAGAAAGGGGTTTTTTTGTTGCGCTTTTAAAGTTAATTCCCCGCAGACATAGCAGAAGCTATCGGGATGATTTTTACACTCGCGTGGCATAATTAAACAGTAATTCAACGCCCGACATTAACCACAAATCACACTTAGTCACTTGAAAAAATCCGGAGTAAAAGTAGTTTTACTGTTTTACACAAATGAACAAAAATGAACACAAAATCCAGCACGTTTAAAACGTCGACAAGTTAACTCTGCAACAGATATAGATGTACTCATCGAAGTAGTTAAGCAAACAATGTAATATACTATAATGAGAAGAGTAATGCAAGTTCAAGCTTGTCGAAAATTCCTGTTCAAACCTGCATGTGGTATTGAGATCGCCAGCGTCGTGCAGTGAATCTTCCTAACTGTTTATTGATATTTTTTACCGTTCTTATATATTTGTATTTTATTGTTGTTTCTATATACATGTTATAGCAAAACTTTTGCCATATAGTTTGGTGTAAATTTTATTACCTGCTTTGGGATGTTTAACGGCTATAAGTTAAAATTCTAAAAAAAAATGCAAAAAATAAAATAAAAATGGGGTCCCCCAAAATAGGTGGGTGATGGGTAAAAACGGAGCTCATTTTTGGATTCAGGAGGTCATTTTACATAAGAATCGTCAAGAATGGTATCAGGGCCGATTTGCATGCAGACCAGTGTTATCAGTGCCAGATCGTCGGCGTCGGAAACACCTAAGGTTAGAGAAAATATTCAAAAGGGTGAAATTAAAAACGCCGATAAAAAAACAGCAAAACCTTAAAAGAAGTGATGGAATTGACAACATATAACAAATGCTTACATTGATGATGAACTTGATATTGTTTTGTTTATTCCTGGTTTTGCTATTACTATGGATACTATACTATGTAACATTGAAATTGCAACACTAAGAAGGAGTATGAATTTTGTGACCAAACGTTGCACTAAGGTTTAGTTTCCCAAAGGTAGTAAATTATTAAAATTTTATTCAAATGGATCAATAGCATATCTGACGGTTTTTCTTCTGTTTTTACTACCTCATTATTATGTGTAGTTTGTATGAGCCTTGGTTAATTTTAATATTGTTATTTCGTGAGGTTCTTCTTTAACGCGTTTTAAAAACGTAATTATGTCTAGAGTGCAACAGCATAAATATTACCGCCAATTAAGCGACTTTGATAGAGGTCGAATTGTTCGCTTACGTGAAGATGGTTTTTCGTACAGGGAAATTGCAAATTGTCTTAACTGGAACCAATCCACTATTATGCGCTGTTATCTAGAGAAGACAAAATCATCGTAGACAAGGAACTGGGGACGGAGGCAAACCAATTAGGTGAAGAACGCCATCTTTATAGTATAAGTTGCGACTTCACTAGGATTTCGAATAGCATAGAGTAGTCTTTACTGATGAATTCCGATTCTGTTTGGGGATGCATGATGGCCGTACGAGAGTCAGACAAAGGCGTGGCGACCGGTGCAATGTTTAATTTTCTGTTGAGCGGCATGTGCAGTACACTGTGTGGATTATGGTATGGGGTACTATAGCCTATGGGAGTAAGTTTCGTTTGGTATTTATCCGAGGCAATATGAACGCCCGGCAATATGTTAACGATGTGGTAGAACCTCATACTTTTCCATCTTTAGCAGTTGAAAGACCCACTTTTCCAGCAAGATAATGCCCCTCCCCACGTAACAAGACACTCTATGGAGCAATTCAAAGAGGTTAATGTCAATCTCTTATCATGTTCACACAGATTTCTCAACCTTTCACCTATTGAACGCGTGTGGGACATTACTGCTAAAGGAATTGTTCCGTTTTGTAACATATGTTTGCGACTTTTTTGTTCTTATTGTTTGGATTGCGTTATTCACTTTGTTTCTTTAAATTGATTTGTCATAATTGATGTTTTTGTTTTTGTACTGTATGTAGGTTTGTTGTTTTTGTTAGTGTTCTGACTTCAAAAAGCTATAGTGTTTTGTATTCTTTGTAATCTTTTATGTTTTAATTTTTGGAATGAATTCTATTCAATGTGTTTTAATTCTTTTTTGTAAAAGTGGTGTATGCAATTGTGTGTGTGTATGTTGGAGTGTGTGGGGATAGCGTATATCAAGTATGGAGTTTGCGCCTTGTTTTGAGTTTAGAAATTTATAAACATTTTACCGTTTTTGTTGATTGCTTCCTGATTGAACCGGTTTGGGATTTTTGTGAATTTCGTGTTCTCGCATTGAGATCTTCTACTAAGTCATCCAAAATTGTAGTGTTAAGTAGAAATTGTATACTGGACATTCTTTGTTTTCTTTTTTTATTTTTATCATGCTTTTTTATAGTTTAGATCTGAAAAAACTTTAATTTTATCGTTATAAAAGATTTCTCTCTTTATAATTAAGAATTTAAGTTTTTATTTGAAACTGTGTACTTAACGTTATTTTTATACGTTATTACTATTGTATAAAAAAATTATTGTTGTTTATAAACTATTAAACGTTATAAACTTTTTTTAAAATTTTGTTTGATCTATATAGTGCAACAGCATTAATTTTTTATTATAAAAGTATTTACATATTATAACTCTATTTTATGTTATAGTTCTGTTTGTCCAATATACTAAAGACCACACTTACTGCAGTTAATTTTAAGTTTTGCGTTTTAATTTATATATTTCAAATATAAATTTTAAAATAGTTACAACAGTTAATGTATGATAAAATGATTGCATATATAGTAGAACTGACTGTATTAGATTACACCGCTCAACAGTAAGTTGTTTGCTTGGAATATTTTATATGATTCTGAGTTAATATTTGAATACAAATTCTTGAATTTTCTTTTATATGATTACACTGATCTGCATGAAAATCGGCGCTGATACCATACTTGACGATTCTTATGTAAAATGACCTCCTGAATCCAAAAATGAGCTCCGTTTTTACCCATCACCCACCTATTTTGGGGGGACCCCATTTTTATTTTGTTTTTTGGCTTTTTTTTAGAATTTTACCTTATAGCGGTTAACATCCCAAAGCAGGTAATAAAACTTATACCAAAGTATATGGCAAAAATTTTGCTATAAAATGTATATAGAAACAACAATAAAATACAAATATATAAGAACAGTAAAAAAATATCAATAAACAGTTAGGAAGATTCACTGCACGACGCTGGCGATCTCAATACCACATGCAGGTTTGAACAGGAATTTTCGACAGGCTTGAACTTGCATTACTCTTCTCATTATAGTATATTACATTGTTTGCTTAACTGCTTCGATCAATACATCTATAGCGGTTGCAGAGTTAACTTGTCGACGTTTTAAACGTGTTGGATTTTGTGTTCATTTTTGTTCATTTGTGTAAAACAGTAAAACTACTTTTACTCCGGATTTTTCAAGTGACTAAGTGTGATTTGTGGTTAATGTCGGGCGTTGAATTACTGTTTAATTATGCCACGCAAGTGTAAAAATCATCCCGATAGCTTTTGCTATGTCTGCGGGGAATTAACTTTAAAAGCGCAACGAAAACCCCTTTCTCCGCTTGTTAAAACAGCTTATAAATTGTACTTTGATTGTCAAGTTGGCGACCAGGACAAGACTTGGGCTCCATCAGTTTGCTGTACGACTTGTTACAGTAGTTTGACCAAATGGCGCAAAGGTATCCGTGAATCAATTCCATTTGCTGTGCCCATAGTTTGGCGTAAACCTCGCTGT
Organism: Aquatica leii; assembly: GCA_035610365.1. NCBI lineage: Eukaryota > Metazoa > Arthropoda > Insecta > Coleoptera > Lampyridae > Aquatica > Aquatica leii. The sequence goes on along the minus strand of CM069436.1, from coordinate 7,267,792 downwards.
CATCTTACAGATTGTTACTTTTGTATGACTTGCACCGTCGGGTTTTCGAGCAAAAGTAAGCATACAATTCAGTATCCTAATATTCCGTCAGCTCTAACACCTGTTCCTCATAACGATACTTTGCCAATCCCAGAGCCCCCAAACACTTATACTCTAGAGCCGGAAATTGATTTAAAAGACTCTGAGTCACAACCTGGGGCTTCGAATGATACGTTCAATGATGATGAAGAGTATTCCGCAGATTTAGTTTCTCGGCAACCTCACCTCCCCACTCAATCGGAATTAAATGATCTTGTCAGGGATTTGCAGTTACCCAAGACTAAATCTCAGCTCTTAAGATCGCGACTTCAACAGTGAAATCTCTTAGAAAAAGGGAGTGAAAATATCTTCTTACAGGACCAGACAAGCAACCCTGAAATGTCTTTTCTCAGAAGATAAAGGTTTAGTGTTCTGCCCTAATGCAAATTTATTGATGACAGAGCTACAGATGCCATGTGACCCAGACAAATGGAGACTGTTTATAGACTCATCAAAAACAAGCTTAAAAGTTGTCCTGTTGGCAAATGGCAATGACTTCCCATCAGTTCCAGTTGCATACTCTGTTGATATGAAGAAAACGTACGAAAACATCTTCAGAATCCTTCATAAAATTAGTTATCATGATTATAAGTGGAAACTTTGCGCTGACTTAAAAGTTGTTGCTCTACTCACGGGCCTGCAATCAGGATTCACAAAATATTGCTGCTTCCTTTGTAAATGGGATAGCTGAGCCCGAGATAAACATTACATCGTACGGGACTGGCCTCTGCGAGAAAATCTCATTCCTGGTCAGAAAAATGTCGCCCACAATTCTTTGGTTCCGAAGGAAAATATTTACTTACCACCTTTACACATCAAACTTGGATTGATCAAGCAGTTTGTGAAAGCAGTGGACAAGACAGGTGGCGCATTTCAATTTTTGAAAACTAAATTTCCTCGTCTAAGCGAAGCTAAAATCAAAGAAGGCGTTTTTGTTGGTCCCCAGATTAGACAACTCTTCCAAGATTCGACGTTTATTGAACACCTAAATCGAAAAGAAAAACGAGCTTGGCTTTCATTTCAAAACCTTTGTAAGAGCTTCTTGGGTAACCACAAAAGTGAAGATTATGTCGCTCACGTCGAGGAACTGCTTTTAACGTACAAGGACATAGGATGTAACATGTCTCTTAAAGTTCACTTCCTTCACTCGCATCTGGACTTTTTCCCTGAAAATTTAGGAGCAGTCTCGGATGAACACGGGGAACGGTTTCATCAAGACATCGCTAAGCTGGAGAAGAGATTTTCAGGGATGTGGAATGCAAGCATGTTGGCGGAGTACTGCTGGTTTTTGAAACGAGAGAGCTGTACCTCAGGGTATAAAAGCAAAGCAAGCACCAAGTAACGATGAATATCTTTTTATTTATTACTGTTTATAGCTAAAATAGTTCTTTTTCCCATTTAAATTAAATTCATTTCCATATATTTATTATTATAATAATTATTATTATCATTCGATAAATAAATTATAATTAATTTATCGAAAAGTGGTAAAATTAGAGATTTGGGGCTCCCTCGAAAATGGTGGGTGATGGAAGAAAACGAAAGACATATTTGGATTCAGGACGTCATTTTACATACAATTTATCCGGAATAGGTAGGGATGATCGATGTTAAAAAAACATCGATGTTAGCATCGCTGTTGACATCGGTAGCTAAACATCGATAACCGATTATTATCAAAATCAAAACATCGATGTTTGCTAAAATTGATGTTTTTAGCGTATACGATTATAATCATTAATAAAGCAACAACGAAATCTGTATCAAATTTTAATCTTACGAAAGTTAATACAGCAAAAAAAGACTAGAAATTCCATAACTTTTTATTAATTGATTCTAAAAACAATAGTTTAGAAAGAAATTTGTCTTTTAGTCTATTGCGCTGTTGTGAAAGAGTAAACGCAGCTTTAGAAAATAATCTTTCAGACGCTGATGACGTTGCTATGCAGCTTAAATACTTAAGTGCAATTTTTTTTAGCTTTGGGTAAGTAGTGCCAATAACATTGTTCCACACATGCAGTGGTTCCTGGTTTAAATTCATCGACGGGTTCTTAAGGTAGTAGAACAACTCTAAAGGCATGTTACCACCCGTTTCGCTTTGAGTAGTTAGACTATTTTTTTCTTGTACCAGTTTGTAATGATCGCTCCACACATTAAATTTTGCTGTTGGGTGGTCTTCTTGTAGCGTATAATCATCTAAATGTTTTTCATCCTGAATGGCATGCGCTTCTGCAGCTATAAGCATATCATTGACATTTTTAATAGCTGTTGAACATGCTTCAAAATCCTGGAAATGAATGGTTTTAAATCTCGGGTCTAATACTGTAGACACAGCTAGAATGTTTACAAATTCTAAGGGCAACAAGCGCTTTTTAATTTCGGTTATTATATTTTGTTTCAGATTCTCTCCAATGACCTGTTTAGGTTGAAAGGCAGATATTTTTATGGTCAACATTCGGGTCAGAGGAATAACCTTACTGCTAGTAACCCAGTAAACACAAAATTGATAATGTTTAGTAACAGTTTCAAAACAAAAAATTTGTGATTCACTCTTGTTTCAAACATAAAAGAAACCTAACTGCAATAAAATAGCTATAAGTCCATCGCTGTTTCACTTATTTGAATCAGTATAGTTTCGGTATTTTAAATTCAAATCTGTTGCAAACTAAATGTTGCATTCGGTTTACGTTTTAAAAGTTTCGTTCTTGAACTGATACTAAATGATCGATACATGTATGATTTTTTTGTTTCAATAATGAACTAAAACAATTCTTTCAATAATATAATAATACATTTTCGAATGCACGTTTCAAATTTTATTGCACAATAAATATTTTTAAATACAATATCACATTGAGTTTTTTACATATTGCAACTTTCCTGGATGTGGCCTTTTCACGGAAACCTCGAAAACTGCATCAGTTACTGATGGGTAGCAACTTTTAGCCGCATCTGTAACATAGAAATAAATATTTCATTTATATACATACATAATCATAGAGTTACACAAAATTAATTACATTTTTAATCAAAAACAACACAAACTTAATATAAATATCACTTTAGCAATCATTAGAAAGTTATAAAAACACTGTGAATACCTTTAGCTGTACATAATCGTATAGAAAACTTGAAGAATTGAACTGTAATTATAAATCCTAAAGTATCATCAGATTTACGCAATAATCTACCTTAACGCAACCATGTGTGTTAATTTACATTTTTTTTATACAAATTAAAACATGATACATAAAGAACAGAAATGATGATAATATCGATTACATTTATGGATTATAATAAAATGTTTCGACTTATCGTTTATTGTTCCATTTCGTAATTGTACACACAGCATCACTTATCAAACTACAACCGAACAAGTGAAAAGATATCAATTTGCAGCGCAAGCGTTGACGACAGTAATCAAGTATAGCAACGACTAATGCTGACTAATCACAAAGTATTCGTTTTTCCTAGAACGATTCCACTGTTTTGAAAATAATTCAATCTTATTTAATCGATCTTTAAACAATTCTAGTAATTCAAAAAATATTCGGTTTTAATAAATCAGTTTTTAGACGGTTTGCTGATTATGGGATAAAAATTGCAAGTACTGAAACGGTTTAAAACTGATTGTGAAAAATCGGAACTCTTTCAATTTATTCACTGTCAGTTACATGTAAATGATATAAAAATGGAACTAACACGAAACAACGTAATGAAACAATTGTTTTAATTTTGTGACTGTAACAGTTTCAATCCGTGTTTACTGGGAACATACTTTTCACCACATACTTCACGAGTTGCAAATTCAATCGGGCGTAGAGTATCACAAACCTCAGTCAAATCTTCTATGTCTTTGGCAGTTACCATTGGAGGTGCACTAGCGTGACAATTTATAATTTTATTAATAACTGGACGCATCTTCAAAAATCTTTCTATCATATAAAATTTTGAGTTCCAACGAGTGGGCACGTCTTGGATAAGTTTTAAATTTAATTCTTTTTTTAATTCATCGCTTGCTACCACAGACTGCTTGAACCACGTTACGATTTTTTTTACAGAGGCAATCAAATCGTGTAATTGGTTGGTTTTTTCAACTGATTTTTTAGCTACTAAATTCAGCTTGTGGGCAAAGCATAGTATATGGCATTCTTTACCAAATGCTATTTCAACTGCTTTAACCATATTGGCTCCAGCATCAGTCACCACTCCCAGTACTTTATTAGTTTCTATTTCCCATTCTTCACAAGTCTGTAATAGCATATTTGCAATGTATTCGCCGGTATGAGATTCTGATAATTCATAAACACCAAGAGTGGCTGATTCCATTTTATCGCCATCTGGAAAATGGATAGTAACTCCAAGAAAACTTTTGGTTTGCATTGTGTCAGTCCAAATATCAGTCGTAAAAGTGAAATTATTCAGTGTTTTAATCTTGTTTTTAAAATAATTTTGAGTTACTTTAAATCTACTCTCAAGCATTCTCTTGAAATAAAACCTTGAAGATACTTTGTATAAAGGAGCAGCTACTTTCATCAGGTTTAAAAAACCTTCATTCTGAACAATTTGGAATGGCTGTGCATCTTTACAAATCATATACAAGATTGCGTTAGATAATTGAATACATACCTTTAACACCATTTCCGGAAAATTCAGTAATACTTCTAAAACTTGAATTTAATGTTGGTTGAAATGACCTTTGACTTGCTGAAACAGAACTACTATGGCTTTTAACCAAACTACAATTAGATTCGCTGGTACTTTCAGTTAAATCAGCTATTTCCAATGATGCAGAGCTTGTGGAAGCTTCAACAAGAGGTTCTGTATGCGTTTCTAATAAATTCTTTTTCTTCAACAGATAATCGTGAATTTTTTCGATGTGTAATTTTAAATTTGTCGTATTTCCACAAGTTTTCAAAATTTTCGAGCATGTGCGGCATTTTGCTGATGAATTATCGATTTTTTCAAAATACTCCCAATATCGACTTTTTGGTGGCATCGTAATAACCTTGCAAAACAAAGAGAACTACTATTAGGTTTTATACATTAATAAATATTAAACCCACTTAATTGAATAAAAAAACAGAAGAAGGCATCAAATTATTTTTTTACCTTATTATAAGCAGTTAAAACTGTTCTGTATTTTATGCAGACACAAAAACAAGTCCAGTCCAGAAAAATAAACTCGGTAGGTACTAGAGCGTTAAAGTGTAATTTGGAATGTCGCCGTCAGCTTAGTTAATCTATAGTCAAACATCCAGCCTTTTTCAACATACATAAACTAAAACAAGCAAACATTTGTTATAATTGCACATGTCATATTACGGAAAACTTTTAATTACTTACCTACCTACTTCGAGGTTTGCTACTAAAGAAATCAACTTTAAAATATTAAAAAATTTACACTTAACCACTCAAGTAACAAATACATAGTGCAGACATAAAACATCTCAAAGATAATTTTCCCATATTATTAATTGAAGTATGTTTTTATTTATGTTTGGATCACGTTCCCATCGTTTGTTTTATATATTGTGGTATCAGCACTATGCGTCCAGAAATTAACTATCTAAATCTGTTTGTAAGTGATACGTTTGTTGGTTTGTTTTAGTAATATAATATTATTTTTATTTAGTCGATTATTTGCTCGTAACATCGATGTCACGATATTTTGCATTATTCGTTATCGATGTTAAAACATCGATGTTTTACTTCAAAACATCGATGTTTTAGCAACATCGATAAACATCGCTCATCCCTAGTGTCAGGGCTCGATAAAAAATATTTTTTGCAGACCAGTGTTATATGTTAATTTTTGAATACAAATTCTTGAATTTTCTTATATATGATTATCTACTGTTGTCGAATGACAAAGTGCTACTCTGAATACTCCAGCAACAATCGACCATGATATGTGCATCCCAGTGATACTGAAATCGTTCCTCCATAGTTAGTCAGCCCAAATACTAAATTGTGTCCTAAAAGATACGGCAATAGGCGTTGAAAGAATAATGCTAACTAAAGATGCTATTAGAGAACTGTGTCAGCGAATTTTGTTAACGGTGCACCGCCAGTAGAAGAATCTCCTATAGAAACAAAGAATTAAAAAAAGATACGCGAAAACTGTTTTTGAATACTATACCTTTTTCCCAATTTTTTCTGTTTTTCAGCATCCACGCTACCACTTCTTCAACATGTGCCACTTTTTCTCCGTAGTTCTGCTGTAACTTCAATATTTTCATGAATCACTTTACGCAATTTGTGGGACACATCATTCTCGGTCCCAACATCGGCATCTTTTAGTGTCCGTCTTCCTTATCCTTTTCTTATGCATTCCAAAGTACTCGTGCTTCGTGAACATTGCAGTTACGTGATAATCAGTGTTTCTAAATTTACAATTGTACCATTTCTAAAGTTTGGAATTATGCTGTAGGTCAATTGCGTTTTTTTGTTGTCTTCCTTCCACCGGTTTCGCTGTCTTAAAAAAATACAGTTTTCCGTTAATTTTTTTTTTTATTGGAATGTCAACTGGTACACATTTTGAGATGGGTTGCAGTGTAACCGCTGAGATTATTTTACATCTTATAGCCACCCTGAGCTACATCTTACTTTAGTCTTTTACGCAGAAACTAGTATTGCTATGACCCATATTAAAACTCCATAAAACACAATTGAATTAAAAACATGGTTCGAAACTAGTTTCTTACTAAAATTAAGTTCTCTAACATTTGACAATATCCTCCTTAGAGTTGTTACCTTAAGTTCGGTTTTGTCTGCGATATTTTTAACATGCTCTCGATTTTTCTCTGCCGTCTAGCATATTTTTTTACCGGCACAATTTGGTCTTCGCCGATTTTGACTGATATTCTATCTCTTTTTCCTTGTTCTCTTTAATACTATCAATTCCGTCTTTTTTGGGTCTATTGCTAGGTCTTTTTTTTTGCATCCAGTACGTTATTCTTTGTAACGGCACGTTTTACCTAGTATTTATAGTTCCCTCTTCTGTTCTTTGAACTATCAACGGCAGATCGTCGGCGTAGAAAAAACCTAAGGTTAGAGAAAATATCGAAACGAACAAAATTGAAAACGCCGATGAAAAACAAATGCTTTTGTCGATAATGAACTTACTATTGCTTTGTTTATTCCTGGTTTTCTTATTACTATGGATACTATACTATGTAACATTGAAATTGCAACACCAAGAAATAGTATGAATTTTGTAACCAAACGTTGCAGGAAGGTTGAGCTACTCCGAAGTACTAAATGATTAGAATTTTACTCAAATGGATCAATGGCATATGTGATGTTTTTTTTTGTTTCTGCTACTTTATTATCGTGTGTATTGTAACGAATTTTATTAAAACTAATTAATTTATACTAAAAATATGTACATTAAATCTAAGGATATTTAATAAAAACACTTACACTATCACTTACACGAATATAAAGTCCGCGGATAACTTCTATTTATCTAAACACTAACGTTTGTTTACACTGAAGTCACGTACAAGATTATACTCCGTATATTTTATCTCAAACGCACGCGTTAATTGCTTATTTATTTAAACTTGAATAGTCTTCTTAATACTGCCGTCTTCACATTACGGGAATAACTGTCCTACGATTTGTTTGTACCGTAGTTATACGTTTCTGCAAACATTCGAGAAGCCTCTACATTCTTTCGTGAACGTTCTAGACGTCGATAAAAAGTACGGGAACGTTATCGAAATTTACAAAATCTTCGCGATGTTTCAGTATTTTGTGTGAGTTTTGGTTAATTTAAATATTGTTATTTTGTAAGGTTCTTTTTTAACGTGTTTTGAGAATTTGATTATACCTAGAATGCGACAGCAAGAATTACCGCCAATTAAGTGAATTTGACAGAAGTCGAATTGTTGGCTTACGTGAAGATGATTTTTCGTACAGGAAAATTCCAAATCTGCTTAACTAAAACCAGTTAACTATTATGCGCTGTTATCAAATAAATAAATAAATAAATAAACAAATAAGGCAAAGGACGTCATCTTTGATTTATAACAATAAGAAACCGATTTTAGTACCAGATCAATTGCTTATTAAGCGTACATAATGAAGGTCGTCCTGGAACTCTTCGAACAGTTTACCCTCAAATCAAAAGTTTCAGATTGGAATCCTATCGGTCACATCTTGTGCTACCACTGACGATTCAACACCGACATCAAAGTTTTAGGTGGTATAGGTTGCGATTCTATTGGAATTTGGAATGGCATCAAGTAGTCTTTAGTGATTCCCCAATTCTGTTTGGGGATGCATAATGGCTTTATGAGAGTCATACAAAGACGTGGGGAACGGCGCCATGTTTAATTTTCTGTTGAGCAGCATGTGCATCACACTGTGGAGATTATGGTATAGGGTACTATAGCCTATGGTAGTAAGTCTCGTTTGGTATTCATCCGAGGCAATATGAACGCCAAGCAATATGTTAACGAAGTAGTAGAATCTTATATTTTTCCATTTTTTTGGCAGTTAAAACGCCCACTTTTCCAGCAAGATAATGCCCGTCCCCACATAACAAGACACTCTATGGATCAATTCAAAGAGATTAATGTCAATCGTTTATCATGACCAACCAGATCTCTCAACCTTTCGCCTATTAAACACGTGTGGGACATTACAGGGAAAAGACTAGAAAACTTAGCGCATCTTCTACAGACACAGGAAGCTCTCCGGCATGATTTGCAACTTGATTGAGATACAATAACTCAAGAGAAAATCGACCACCTACTGAATTCGATATATTATTAAATGAAAACTGTTTATCTTTGTTCCTTTTCTTTAAAATTTTAATCATTTACTGCCAAGTTTGGCCACAAAATTTCCATACCTTATTGGTGTTGCAATTTCAGAGTATATGTTAGATTGTAGTTTCACTATTCATTCAATTGTTAGGATGTTGTTGTAAAATGTAGCCTACTTGCCGAATAATGTGTCTTTGTTATACTTGATCTTTTTCTTACTTGTTGTGTCCAGCTCTGGAAATGTTTACTTTTCTAGCTGATGCTAATGGAATTTTTCCGTTTTGTAATATGCTTGAAACGTTTTTGTTCTTATTGTTTGGATTGCGTTATTCCTTTTATTTTGAATAGATTTGTCATAATTCATGTTGCTGTTTTGGTATAGTATGTAGTATTGTTTTGTATTTTTCCTAATTTTCTATGCTTTTGTTCCAATACTTTTTCAATAGCTTATTTTGTTTATTTGTATTTTTTTCTATGATTCTTTAATCTTTGGGTTGGATTTTATTTTCAATGTTTTTGAATCTTTGTTTTTGTAAAAGTAGTATATGCAATTGTGTATGTATGTTGAAGTGTGTGGGATAGAGTATATAAAGTATAGAGTTTGCACCTTGTTTTGAGTTTCGAAATTTATAAACATTTTACCGTTTTTGTTGATTGCTTCCTTGTTGAACCGGTTTGGTATTTTTGTGATTTTGTTGCTCTCGTATTGAAATCTTCTACTGTCATCCAATATTGTAGTGTTAAGTAGAAATTGTATACTGGCCATTCTTTGTTTCATGTTTTTATTTTTATCGTGTTTTTTTAGCCTGGATATTAAAAAACTTTGATTTTATTGTCTTTTTTAATATAAAAGGTTTCTCTCTTTATAATTTAAAATTTAAGTTTTTATTTGAGACTGTGCACTTAATGTTATTTCAATTTTTATACATTATTAATATTGTATAAAAAAATTTATTGTTGTTTATAAACTATTAAACATTATAAACTTTTTTTTTATTTTGTTTGATATAGTGCAACAGTATTAATTTTTTTATTATAAAAGTATTTACAGAACATTTTATGTTCTTGTTTTGTTTGTCCAATATACTAAAGACCACACTTGTTGCAGTTAATTTTTATATTTTAAAAATAAATTTTAAAATAGTTACAACAGTTAAGGTATAATAAAATGGTTGCATACATAGTACAACTGACTGCATTGGATTACACCGCTCAACAGTAATTTTTTTGCTTGGAAAATTTTATATGATTATATCGTTCCTTAATAGTTTAAATATCTTGGTAAAATTGTTCGCCTTGTTCTTCACTCAAGTCCTAAGTTCTAGATGCAGGGAAACGATCTAAATGGCTGTGCAGGAAATTTACTTTGATGCTCACGTTGCATCCATCCCGCTGGAAGTGATAACAGTGCTCAATGTAACAGTCGCTCTTCTTATTGCCTAAGAAATTTTAAATAATTTAAACAAACGAAAATCATTAATTTTTTTCAATTTCTGACGTTGGATTGCTGAAATTAACATCAATTATCATTCTTTTCAGCGTAAAACTGAAATAAATCTTTTTCTCCAGTGCGATAATACGAAATCTTGCTCTCTTTAATTATGATGTTTCTCTATTTCAACCGAGAGGATAGTAATTCAGAAGAAATTTTTTACAGTCCAAAGTCTAATTAAATCAGTAAACTCGTTTTTGTTAAATAGTTTTGGTTCGTAATGGTTTTCTGGGACAAACTCCGATTATCCGATTTCTTGAGATGATAAAAATGGATCATTGAACTCCTTACAGGTGTAATAAGCGTTGTTGATGGTGGGGTAAATACATTTAGATCGGTTCTTCTTGTTAATTCCTGATATATTTAGAACACAAAAATATCCGTTATCATGATGATTTGAAGATTCACGCCAGATCGTTGGAGACTGAAATTTTTCTTCTTAATGGTCCATAACTATAATATAACAGATTTTACACACAATTTTGGGCTTGTTTTTTTATTTTCAAAGGAAAACTAAAATACTTCAAATATGATTGTTTTTACGAAATTTTATGAAAAAATATTCACCACAGATATTAAAAAACTATTTGGATCAGTAACGCAGGCTTTTCTTGATGACATCATGATAGAAACTACAAAGATGTATCTAAAACGCGATCGTAATAGACTAAATTGGTGTAACAACGCAGGAAACTTCTCTAAAATGCTTATAACACTTTAGTCCGACAAAAACTCGTTTCTGCGAATTGTGTACTTCTTACAGTAAACGAACTCTAGCTGCATCTCAAAAATTGGATTTGCTAAGAAAAATCGACGGTATTTCATGCGACAGAAAAAAAATTATTTTTTTGTGCTGTGTTATTAATTGTTTAATATTTGTATTTCGTAGAGCACCGAGCGAAAATGACCAAGCGCGAAACCTCTTCTTAAAATGTGTGTAGTTTTAGTCAAAAATTTTGTAAGCAGTTTTATTTCCTGCAATACCTGACCTTATTTCCGTTTTCATTAGTGATGATATCTACTGTCACTCAACTTAATAACAGTTTTTTTGGGAATAATAGATGTGAATCTTTCGACTGAAAAAAGCTATTTTTTAGATATGTTGAGAAAAATAAGTTGGTGTGAACATTGCGGAAATTCATTGTCATTGGAAAAATATTCTTTATCTTATATATTTCTTAGGGAAATAACCTAAGTACATGCAATTAAAATTTTGTTTTGTATAATAAAAATATTTTTGTTTGATTAAATTTATTAGAGAATTTTTAATATTGTTAAAATGTTAATCTAAAAGTTGAGAAGAAAATTATAAATTCAGTTTATATGTAAATGTCGTTAAAATAACACTTATTTTTCAATTGACTTAACGTAAACTTTTATTTCAATTAAATAACCCATAAATAAACAAAATTACTTAAGTCATTTGACTTGTACGAGCTCGGACAAATTAGATTTTTAAAAGCTTTTACATCTACTTAATAAGCAAATAATTATAGCTGCCACATTAAATGAATGCAAATATGTATTTCTTTTTTACAACCGTTTTTTTTTCTAACCAACAAACTCACACAAAAAAAGCAAATTTGGTAACTAAGGTAGTAAATCAAATTTGTGCCATTAGCGTAAATATTTCAAAGTGACTGGTAATTGCCTTATTAGCGAGTAAATGGAATAAAAATTCTACATACGAAAGAAGAGTTTTAAAATTATTCTCGCTCACACTAGAAGAATATTACATTTTAATTAATGGTGTAAATCATTTATATTTGGTTTCAAGTAATTATGTTTTCTGTCAATTATGATCAATATAAATGTGTGTTTGAAGATTTACGCGAGCAATTAACCAAGTAGACATAATAGCTCTTCCAAATGAATACTTTTTTTTATTAGTTTCTTCTATAGCCCTACATGGAAAAGTGCCATTTTTTGAATTATATTAATTTTCTTTTTTTGCATTTTTGTACGCTTATTTCAAAATGAGCATATCGATTTTTTTAAGTATGTTGAAGTTATAGGTTCATTGCCTATACGAGCATTACAGTCTCTTATTAATTAGACGTTATTTCATATTTTTTACGGGAAACAAAATGATTAATTACTACTGAATTGTGTATAATATTATGAATTAAAAAAAATATGATTGACGATTAAAATTTATCTGTTTACTTTATCTGATTTGAAAATTATTCAATCACAATTAGACATAAGTAATAATGAATGACAATTTAGTCATACGTATATATAAATTATGTCATCACTCATAAGTAATGTTTAATCGATCGAATTAAATAAAAATTTGTTTTAGAAGAAGTGTGGTATCCTTAAAATAGAAACATTAAAAGAAGTTGTTTACTTGGTATTTATATACGTGTACCCAAGAATTTAATATTTTTTTAATGTTTTTATTACTTACAATAAAACGATGTTTTGAACTTGGCAATAACAATTTTTTGTCAAGTTTAATTATAAACTACAATGTAAGATCAATAACGAAAAAATGTGCTTGGTTTAAAAATAAACTGCAATGTTGTAGCAAATTCTGCCTTTTAACAAAGTTACAAATTAATAAACCATTGAAGCACGAAAATGTAATTTTTATTAATTGATTGTACGAAGTCGCTCGACCAAAAACGCAACGCTCGAGCGCGTTCACTCTTTACATAACAATTATGAGATCACAAAAAAAACTTTTTTATTAAACCGGTGCTTTTGTTTTAATATTTTATTATTTATTTATATTTTACTGTATTTTATAGAAAAAACTTTTTGGTTTTATTTTAGCAGCGGTTTATAGATCTGAGGCTCACACGAGTTATTATTTTATTTGCATTTTTGCAAAAGTAAGAAGATTTACAGTATATATACTACACATAGTAATCACATAGAGTTTAAATTTGTAATAATTCCTCTTGCTGTGTAGTTGTACTTTTAACCCTGATCATTTATAATCATTTATATTATATGCATTTATTGTTGCAGACACAAAAATACCTTCTGCCAACAATTCGGTAAGTCTAAACCCATTTATTTGTAACTATTAATTTTATTTTAAATTTCAAATTGAATAAACGATTGACTCAGTAATTCAATCATAAGTTTTTATTGTTAACCAAATAAATATCGGAAGCTTAAAGCTATGACTAACGACTGTGATTTGCGTGTACTCAATATATTTTTTATAATTAACGATGATGATTTGTGACTAGTATTTAATTAAAATTATTTCTTCAAATTCATGGTTATGACTAATTTCAATCACGATTAAATTATTTATTTATAAGATTTTAGAAATTTTTTTATTTGACTAATTGTCAATTATGATCTAATATCAAAGTAAAATATCTTAAAAGTTTGTTTACTTTTACAAATGTTTTTGTTCGCACTATATGTTTTCGGATTATACATATAATTTATATTTATAAGACTAATAGATACTTAGTCTCACCTAAGATCTTGTTGTATTCTTTAGTTTTTCGTTTTTAGTTTTATTATCAATCGTTTGAGCTTAATTTTCACATTTAGAATTGACCACACAACACGCAGAACAACGCTATTAACTAGTAAGAGAACTCTTTCAAATTTATATATTTTTTAAACTTTTTTTTATTATTTTTTGAATCATAGTGTTTAAACACAGCTATAAGAATTTTTGATTTGCATTTTTTTGCGATAAGCATCAAAACCGCTCTGTGCGTGTGGTTTTGTGTTTTATTAATCAACAGTCGAAGTAACGCGCATTTATGTGATTTTGTATAAGACGATTCGGTGATTTGTTTTATGGTGATTCAGTAAACGATTGATGAATAAACGCATATGTGCAAACAATTCGGACTGTTTTACTACATTTGTGGCAAGTATACGACGTCTGACCAACGCAAGAACATAACTAAAAAGCTACGTACAGCTTGCAAACATTACTTCAAATGTGACGTCGGAGATCAAACAAAATCTTAGGCTTCTCATCTCTGTTGCACTGTCTGTTGCTCTAACCTAACCTAGTGGTTAAACGATACGCAAAATAAAATGTCTTTTGCTGTTCCCATGATTTGACGAGAGCAGAAAGATTACCACTTGGATTGCTATTTCTGCGTGACGAACATATCCGGGCACTGCAAGAGAAACAAATTAAAAATCGTATATTCGGATTGTCAGTTTGCTCTAAAATTTGATGCATGCTACAGATTATCTAGTTCCTTCATCCGATGTAATTAACAACAAAGGAACTGATACAAAAGATAATGACACTGACGTTGAAGTTATGAAATACACGTATGATCCTGATAGTGACATTAAAAAGCCACATTTAAACAATCAAGCCGAACTGGACAACCTGGTTTGCAATTTGTTTGTCTAAACTGTAGGGTTCCAGATTAAAGGAATGGAACTTACTCCAGAGAGGTGCTACAATTGCGTTTAGAAAGATGAAAACGGAGGCAAAATTGAAATCAGGAGTCTTTGTTGGACCAGAAATACGAAAGCTGATTCGGGATCTATGAATTCACATTGGAACTCAGAGGACGAGAACAAGCAGGCATTTGTGCTTGTCGTGCACAACTTCTTTGAGGACCATAGAATAGACAAGAATGCAGAACTTATGGACAACTTGCTAACAACCTGCCAGTACTACATTTAAACGCTCACTAACAAAAAGCGATAACGATAAACAAAACCAGCGATTTCCTCCCTCAAGAGAAGATGGAAAGCCAATTTCAAGAAGTGAAATCCAGAAAAAAACAAGAGAGCATCTATGAATTCTTCCAAACACTAAAACGAAAGAGTACAAGTCAAAACATTCATCCCTATAAAAAATAATTTTCAAGCTGATGTCAAAATAGATGACTATGGAGACGAAAAAACCGTCACCATTCATTAAACACCGCAATGTAAATATCAGTCCTCTAACACGAATAATTGACAGTGCTATCAAGATCTTTCATTAAACAACCGATATTGACGAATTTAAAAAAAACTTTAAAAAGAGCATAGCAATTTTTAAAATGGGAAGGTCAAGTGAATACAGGAATATATATATTAGCGCGAGTCTTTAAACGAACAACTTTTAAGTGGTCTTAAGCTACAAAAAGATATTTCCACTATTCTGATAACTTTTAGGTTAAATCCGATCGCGTTGTGTTATGACATTCGCATGATGTATAGACAAATTTTGTTACGTTGTGAAGATCGTTGTTTACAACACATTTATTGGCGCGAATCCATTCAAAATCTTGTCGTCAAATATGAACTAAATACGGTAACGTACGGCTTAACTGCTTCGACTTACCTGGCTTAGCGATGTCTTCAACAACTAGTTGAGGACGAAGGATCTTATTACCCGACTGCGTCCGTCGCTATCCTTAAGAATACGTATGTTGATGACGTGATAACCAGTGTTGGGACCGTCGAGGACGCACTAATTCTCCGCACCGAGCTTGCTCGTCTTTTGGGTAAAGGAGATTTTGAATTGCGCAAATGGTCCAGTACTGTCCCTAAAGTTTTAGAAGGTCTTCCTGAAGATTATTTAGAAACTCTTCTAATGTTTTCGACCGAGGATAAGTCACTCAACATCTTTGGTCTGTACTGGAATCATCGTTTAGACACTTTTTCTTTTCAAATTCAGTCCTTTAGTGGTGACTGCACCAAAAAATCAGCTCTTTTTTTATATTGCTAGAATATTTGATCGTCTAGGGTTCCTTTTCCCTCTGGTTTTTACTACCAAGCTCGTTCTACAGCGTATATGGACCGAAGGACTTTATTGGGATGACGTTTTTTGCCCCGCTCTTACCTCCCAATGAACCAAATTGGTCGACGGCTTGTCTTACCTCTCTCAAATACACATACCAAGATGCATCTCCCTTTCTTTTCATAAAGTCTTACACGTTGTTGGCTTCTGCGATGCTTCTCAGAAGGGAGATGCTGGTGCTATTTACGCCTGCTCTAGTTCCGCTGAGTCTCGACAAATACAATCGCTAAGTCAAAGTTTGCCCCATTAAAAGTTCTGTCAATTCCAAGACTCGAACTATGGGGAGCGCTCCTGCTAGCGCGCCTTTTCCATTCGATTAAACCTCTTTTTGCCATTAATATTATTAGAGAAGCTCGCCTTTACACTGACGCTCAAATAGTTCTTGCGTTTTCATACCTTTGTCATTAACCAAATTGTCACTATTCTCGATCTCACTAAACGACAACAATGGGATCACGTTGATAATGCCGAAAATTTCGCTGATTTAGCCTGTCGTGGTGCTCCTGAAGTTATGAGCAGCGCTTCTTTCTGGATTTTCGGTCCTACTTTTCTAAGTAAGCCGTAAGCCCAGTGGTCGTCTCTTGCTGTTTTTACTGTTTTGGATTTTTCGTTACTTGATCTTAAAGTTGGCACAATTCTTCTTGCTCGCCTTGTACCTTCTCATCCCCATCATCGAACGATTCTTTTCGATTCTAAAAATGCAACGGACGTTTGCATGGATACTTCGTTTCTTTTAAAACACTCAAGCTCGCAACACAACCTTTTCTGCTGATAACAAGCTTCTACCTCTTTCTCCGGCCGAACTACAAAAGGCTTGCGTCCGCATAACTCAAGCCGCTTATTAGTCACCGGTAAAACAGCCTGTGGTTATCTCACTCGCTTGCTTTCGCGGTTAGCTCCGCTTCCAGGATCTGTTTAAATTTCTTTCCTTCTTATTTTTTTTCTATTTTATTCTTGTTTTATACTCTTTAATTTTCTTTAGAATAGAGCATCGCTCATTTTAGGTGGGCGGTATGTTAGCGCGAGTGTTTTCTATTTAAGTCGTTTTCCGCGAGTTGCATTTTCGGTTTTGTGATTTGCTGTCCCCTATTTTTAAGTTTTTATTTGTCGCTGTAAATACAAGTAATCTTAGGATGCCGTATACGCAAGTCTCCAATTTGGGACAGACTACTACAACAACAAATCAGATGAGTCACGAAACAATTGCAAATCAAAACAAAGTCATTGCGAAAGCAAAACAAACAAGGAAAACTATTGAGACTCTAGTCAGAGAAATTAGCCCACTAAAGCAGCAAACCACCACAACAAATGGATAGGTATAAAGTAGTTACATGGAACTCCAACGGTTTGACACAAATCGTCAGGAAGTTGAAATCTAAACCACAAATCAGATAGGTATTCTTCTTATCTTATCACTTTTAGATTAAATCCGGTCTCTTTGTGTTGCGACATTTGCATGATGTATAAACAAACTTTATTACGTCGCGTTATGAAGATCGTTGCTTACAACACATTTATTAGATAGAATTTCTTCATAATCCTGTCGTTGAGTATGAACTCAATACGGTAACGTACGACTTAACGCTTTCGGCTTATTTGGTTCAGCCATGTCTTCCACAATTTAAGGTTCTTATTACTCGGCGGCGTTCGTCGCATTTCTTAAGAATGCTTATATTGATGACGTGTTAACTAGCGTTGGCACTATCGATAACACATTAATTCTACGCACTTTGCTTACTTTTAGAAAAAAAAGGTTTTAAATTGCGAAAATGGTTTAGTGACGTGACGTCCTTCAGTTTTAGAATGTCTTCTTGAGGATAACTTAGAAAGTCTCTCAAAATTCTTGACCTGTGCTAGAATCATCGTTTAGATAGTTCTCTCTGACATTTCTAGAAAATTTGATTATCTAGGTTCCTCTTTTCTATTGTCTTTACAATAAAGATCCACAGCGTATGATCTTGATGATTTAGCCTGTCGTGGTATTCCTAAAGTTAACAGAATCGCTTTTTTCTGGTTTTTCGGTTAGACTTTTTTAAGTAAGGTTTTTTTTTGCTGTGGTCTTCTTTGCTTTCAGTCATAGAACGATGTTTTCTTTTATGAAAATGTAACAAACTTTTAGAGTATTTTGTTTTTTTCGACACTCTCCAGCTCACAACCCAACTTTATGTCCTGATAACAAGTTTTTACTTCTTTCTCTTATTGAACTACTACGCATGCTTCCGTACGTATACCCCAAGACGCGTATTATAAAGGAGAAATTTCGTTGCTTTGGCAAGGTAAACGCCTCCCTTTTTATCTAGAACAGTTGTCTCCGTTTATAGATGAGGAGGGTTTTTTTAGGGTTGGCGGAAGGCTGGTAATCTAGGCCTTGCCGTCGTCTTCTTGTCGTCCGCGTTTAGTACCTCAGCAAACTCATCTCTTCTCTCTTTTGTGTTCTTACTATCATGTCGTTTCTTTTCATTCTGGTTCTCAGACCGTTCAGGCTCTATTACAAGCTAAGTTTTGGATTAATTTGCTGCGCAGTCTTATGAGAAAACACATCCGTCAATACAAGAAGTGTCATCGTTTCAGAGGTAACACGTTTAAGCCAACAATGGCTCCTTTACCCGCGGATCCGTTAATCCGTTAAGTGCATTCACCGTAACCGGTGTTAATTATCTCGGACCTTTTACTGTTATAATTAATACGCTTGTACGTCTCGTACTACTAGAAGCTGTCTGTGTTTGTTTGTGTACACCGCCATTAAAGTTGTACATTTTGAGTTTGCTTCATCTTTATAAATAGAAGCTTTCTTTGCCGCTTTGTACAGGTTTACATCACAAAATTTTTACTTTTGAAGAGTTTTGTACTATATTTTTTCAAATCGAAGCGATATTAAATAGCTGTCCGTTATGCGCCTTTTTATCTGATCCCGCTAAAGTTGCAAACTATTTGAGTCCCAGTCATTTTCTTATTGGCGAGCCATTCTTTTCTTCTCGTTCTTTTCTAGACGCTAATCACTTTACTAATGACATTAAAACGGAACAAATAGTCGCAACATAATCTAGGATCCCAAGTCGGTGAGGCAGTTCTGTTTCAGAATCCCAATTGACTGTTAATGTCATGGTTTGTTGGTAGAGTGACCAAGTTACATCTAGAACCTGATAGCGCGAGTGTTTGATTTTAGTGTTTTCCGCTAGGTGCGCTTTCGGTTCCGTTATATGCTGTCCCTTACTTTTAGTTTTCAACATTTTTGCCAATTTTGCATAACTTGTATCAGTATCAGTATTCTGTCTTCTTTCTTACAATTTTAATAACTGTTATTAATTTGTTAAAGGCGGTGTTGAGTAATCAAAACCAGTGCTGCCGATGTTATGCTTGGTTAAGACGTAATTCTGTCAGTCTCTTGAAAAGAAGATTAGAGTAAGTCGAGCAATCGCTCATTTCTGGGTGAAACAAGGTTTCAATTTATTTCGGAGTTGGGTGGGTTATTCCATTAGTTATTTGAAAGTAAGTAATTCTGAGTCTGTTGAAAGCGATTAATTTGGTATAGAGAGGTGTGTAGTTTAGGTTAATTCTTTTCCCACAGGGGACACATCTGACGCGTAACTTTTCTCCTTCGGGAAATTTTTCTTTTAAACTTATGGGGTTCCAACTTGATTTTGTACTCCTGAATGTATTCTACATTAAAGATTTCTTTGTTGTTAGGACCAGGTTTTAACATTGGGAGAGGTAACTTTTTGTGTTTATTGAGGTTGCTGGTTTTGTCCGTTTCAAGAAGTGAATAGCGGTTGAAGTTTGAGCGCGTATACAGTTAGCATTCGTTTTCTTTTGGTTTGCATTCCAGCGTTATCTTCCTCTGTTATAAGAGACTTTGGTTCAGTTACTTTTAGATTGCGATAATGGTGGAAAACCTGACTTTTAATTGAGGTGTTGTGATTGTTGGTTTGGTTGGCAATAAAAATTCTGTTGTGATTAAGGAAGAAAGCTACCTGGATATTGTTGAAACTGTGTGTGTGTTAATGTTGCTGACTTGGGGCAGCAGCTGCAGATGTAAAGATGCCGCGAATTGTTGTGGAAAGGCCATAAAAACCTTCGCGTTAAGGTTTTAACCCTACTTTGATGGTGAATTAAATTTATTATTACTATTAAAATTATTTTCGCGTTTATTTATGTTTATGAATATAATTGTAACGAATTTTAAATCTAATTTATTGATAACGAAATATTTACACGTTTATAACTACACGTAACTAATTAAATCTAACGATATTTAAGATTAACACTTACACTAATTTATATATTACTATCACTAGTGCGCACTTTTTTATTTTGTCTAAAACTGATACTTGTTTATGTTAACAACACGTACGCTATGTATTTATGTTTTACTAGCACCGGCACTTTATATATTTATCTTCACACGCGTTAATTACTTATTTATTTTGAACCGACAAAATCTTCCTTCCTCGCATACTTAATTTGTAATTTTTTTTTTGTTTTACGGTTGTGCTTAAAGCTCGGCAAAGACGGTTTAAGCAAAAGCGCATTGTTTCTCTTATTATTTTGTATTGAATTAATTTATACTTCGGTTTCTTTCATGTTTACTGAACTGCTTTTGAGAATAAACAGATTTCATATTTATCATTGCAAAGTTAGATTTTTTGTATTGTTTACTTGAATAAAAATAAATGTTAAAATTGAAGTAAGTAACATTATAAATTTTCGAATTTTCACGAATAAATTAAAATGCTAGAATAACTTTTAGCGACTAACAGTTTAAATGATAGAATTAAAATGTTAGTTGATTGTTTTAATTGGTTGCTTAAATCGGTGGCGTCATTTAGAACTACCATGTACATGTATTTCCGTATACTAAAATAGTTTCAAAAGCTACCACCGATCACAGTGACGAATTAAAATTATCAACTTACATTTTAATTCTATCATTTATAATGTAAGTTGTTAAAAATTAGTCTAGCATTTATATTTATTCATAAAAATGAATTGATTTCTATTGTTACTTCATTTACTTTCAACGCATATTTTTATTCAAATCAACCAACAGTTAAAAACAACAAGTTTTTTAAATTAACATTTTAAATGTGGTAAAACTCAATATTATATATTTTAATTAAATCTTTCAGTTACTTTATTGTTTTACTATTAGATACTAAATTTGTTTTGCTACAATTTTAAACAAACTTCAATTTTTATTAAGTTTATTTTCATGTTTGTCTATTTATTTTAATACATTAAAACTGTTTGTTAAACAAACTTAACACATTTAAATTGTTAGCTGAAAACGTATTTACTAATCGATATATTGTGCTCAAAATTTTCTAACAGTCATATTAAACACTTTAATTTAAACTGAGAAATAAAGTATGTAAACAAACATTTCAATTCATGTAACACTTTTTATTTAACAAATAAAAAAATAACAATAATTTAAATTGGAGAATTAAAATGTGTGTCGAATTAAAATGTTACATGAATTAAAATGTTTGTTGATAATTTTAATTCTTCAATTTTAAATCAAGAATTAATATTACCAATAAGCTTATTAATTCTGAATTAAAATGTTTGTTGATGATTTTAATTCTTTAATTTTAAATCAAGAATTAAAAGTACCAACAAACATATTAATTCTGAATTAAAATGTTTGTTGATAATTTTAATTCTTCAATTATAAATCAAGAATAAAATTACCAACAAACATATTAGTTCTGAATTAAAATGTTGTGGTTATTTATTTCGTTTTAATGTCGTCAGCGTTGCTTAAAAGTAAAGCGATTAGCGTCTAGGAAAGAACGAGAAGAAAAGAATGGCTCGCCAATAAGAAAATCACTGGGACTCAAATAGTTTGCAGCTTTAGCGGGATCAGATAAAAAGGCGCATAACGGACAGCTATTTAATATCGCTTCGATTTGAGAAAATATAGTACAAAACTCTTGAAAAGTAAAATTTTTGTGATATAACAGACTTATTACTTGCTTCCCAAAAACCTCCGAAATGAGGAGTGAAAGACGCAAAATAAATACTGTTTTTGCGCAAAAAATTATACAGATCAGTAAGCTTTCTAGCTGCGCCAACAAAATTGCGACCACAATTTGATCTAATGTAAAATGGTGTTCCCAGACGCGCGATAAACCTGTACAAAACGGCAAAAAAAGCTTCTATTGATAAAGATGAAGCAAACTCAAAATGTACAGCTTTAATGGCGGTGTAGACAAACAAACACAGACAGCTTTTAGTAGTACGAGACGTACAAGCGTATTAATCTTAACAGTAAAAGGTCCGAGATCATTTACACCGGTTACGATGAATGCACTTAACGGATTAACAGATCCGCGGGTAAAACAGTCATTGTTGGCTTAAACGTGTTACCTCTAAAACAATGACACTTCTTGTATTGACGGATGCGTTGACATGATAGTAAGAACACAAAAGAGAGAAGAGATGAGTTTACTGAGGTATTAAAAGCGGATGACAAGAAGACGACGGCAAGGCCTAGATTATCAGCATTCCGCCCACCCTAAAAAACCCTCCTCATCTACAAACGGAGACAATTGTTCTAGATAAAAAGGGAGGCGTTTGGCTTGCCGAAGTAACGAAATTTCTTCTTCATAATATGCGTCTTGAGGTATACATACAGAAGCATGCGTAGCCTTCTGTAGTTCAATAAGAGATAGAAGTAAAAACTTATCAGGACATAAAGTTGGGTTGCGAGCTGGAGAGTGTCAAAAAAAAACAAAATATTCTAAACGTTTGTTACATTTTCATAAAAGAAAAAATCGTCTTATGACTGAAAGCAAAGAGGACCACAGCAAAAGAAACTTACTTAAAAAAGTCTGACCGGAAATCCAGAGAAAAGCGATTCTGTTAACTTCAAGAATAGTACCACGACAGGCTAAAACATCAAGATTCTTGACAGTATCAACGTGATGCCACTGATGCCGTTTGGTGAGATCAAGAATAGTTTCCATATGATTAACTATAAAGTTATAAAAGCGATGCGGAGAAAGCAAGAGCCACGCAAGAGCTACTTGAGTATAAAGGCAAGCTTCGGTAATAGTCGTGGAAGCAAAAAGAGGTATAATCGAATGGAAAAGGCGCGCCAGCAAGAGCGCTCCACATAGTTCGAGTCTTGGAATTGACAGAACTTTTAATGTGGCTAGCTTTGACTTAGCGATTATGAGGTGGCACGATTGTATTTGTCGAGACTCAGCGGAACTAGAGTAGGCGTAAATAGCAGCAGCATCGCCCTTCTGAGAAGCATTATTTAAATTGGAGAATTAAAATGTGTGTCGAATTAAAATGTTACATGAATTAAAATGTTTGTTCATAATTTTAATTCTTCAATTTTAAATCAAGAATTAAAATTACCAACAAACATATTAATTCTGAATTAAAATGTTTGTTGATAATTTTAATTCTTCAATTTTAAATCAAGAATTAAAGTTACCAACAAACATTTTAATTCAGAATTAATATGTTTGTTGATAATTTTAATTTTTCAATTTTAAATCAAGAATTAATATTACCAACAAACATTTTAATTCAGAATTGTTGTTGTTGTTGTTCGAAATTTTGAGCAAAACGCAGCTGATAACATAATTTCTCAAATGTGATGGCGACAAGGAAGCCAAAGCATGGGGAAAGCTCCATTTTTCTCTCCAATTAAACGCATGCTTCATTTTTCAAACCGGTGTTTACAGCTGTAGTGTCAAAACATAAACATTTTACTTTATCGCTCATGCCCCATGAATTTATTGCTTCGTAGACAGCTGACGCACAGGCTGTATTTGTTCAACGTTCCAATTTTGGAACCGCCAGAAGTTGATCAATCCCATGCCCAGATACCAAAATGGGCAGACGATCTACAGTTCTATGCCCAATAATATCTTCAATTAACTTTCCATCCCAATGAATTGTTAATAGCAAATTACTCTGCTACTGATTTTTGATTTTTCAAACGGTACCGACGAATTGAAGATCTATTGACATTAAACTCTGATGGGTCACATCCTGCACTTTTCAAAGTAAAGATGACGACCGTAGACGCTTTTCTATCACTCAAATTACAGACATCAAGGCTGGAAGCTAATTGACTAAAAAAAATGTCTTTTTGAGCTCGCTTTTGGGGTGGTTTCGCTTGCGGAGATTCTGATCAGACTTTGAAATCAGATGCACTTGTTTCATCGCTACTGGAAAACGATGACGAAGAAAGGAGAACCTTTTCTGTCAATGCTGATATATCTTTGCTTTTACGTTCGCGCAGTTTTTTAATACGTCTACTTTTTTCTTCCATTTTCTTCCATTTCATTAAACTTTATCTGTCTATTGAACCAATTACACCATGCCGTCCTTTTTTTTGTTGTCCTAATAAAAATTGCTTGTCCTTTTCAACATTCATGATACTTAAAGCATCACAATGAGCAATATCAAATAAATCTTCTAATTTTTGTTGACAATCTTGTTCTTTAATGCTTCGGAACGCACAGAGTCTTTGCCGATGAGCCAGTACAGTCTCTCTTCTTTTTTATATAGATCCTGTACTTAAGTGAAAACCCCGATATTTAACACAGGACAAATTGGGTAAGTTGCACGCAGAGGGAGGAGTAGTTTTCTTTCCTCACAGTAAATGTGGCATGACATTTTCCATAGAAAGTCCTTGTGCCAAACTTTGTCAAAGGCATTTTGCAGGCTTAGAACTGCTTGCGTTCAAGGTTTTGTTGTCTAGCCATTTGGTATTAGCGATAAATTTGCTCTATGGTGGAGATAATGAATTAGAATGATGTCGTATAAAGATCATAATGTTGTTTCATTTAAAAAAGTTAAGATTCAACTTCATTATGGATAAAATAATCAATAGCGTAAAAGAAATTGTTGAAGAATATAGAATGAGACAAAAATCGATAAAGATACTATGCAATAGCAGATAACGAAAACGAGTAAAAAAAAAGGCAGAATCAAAAGTCATAGCAAACGAGCCTACTAGATGTAAATTGGTTGTAAACTACAAACTCATTTAAACAGCGTATGCAACTGAGATAACAAGCTCCAAAAACTTACAATAAAAAGTCTAAAAGAGAATGAAACCTCAAGAATCTATGATTATCTGAAAGACCTCATATATAAGAACAAACATATGTCCTCTGACAGCAAAGATCGTACGTAAAAAACAGTCTTGGGACTTGTACTTACATATGTAGTGAAAACTTGAACCGATACAACAAAATTTGCTGATAAGGGTAACAAAAATGAAGACATTAAACGTTATTAAGGAAGATAAAATAACCAAATTCATGGAGATCTTCCGGTCGACCTCCATAAAGATAATTCAAATGCTTTCCAAGAGGTTGAACGAGATTTAGAAGAGTACTAAAAACGAGACTAAGTCTTAAGGTAAGAGAAAGAAGAATAAGCAAACAAATCATTTCTCGTAAAGTGTACTCAAAGATAAGTACCAGAAGAAAGCACCAATTCATAAATCCATTGTGGAAGAATGTTTTTTACAGTTAGAATAAATTACAGAGGCTATTGCTGGTGTTGCCAGTATCTGCCAAAACGTACCACTTCGAAAAAATAAGACTCAACACAATTTCGGCTTTCCTACTTGAAACTTAACCATGTGATATGTATTGTTTAATTCAGAATTGTTGTTGTTGTTGTTCGTAAATACGTTTTTACTTAACAATTTAAATGTATTAAGTTTGTTCAACAAACCATTTAAATGTACTAAAATAAATAGACAAACATAAAAATAAACTTAATAAAAATTGAAGTTTGTTTGAATGCAACGGAATTAAATTTAGTAATAAAAAGCAAAACGGCGTTCTATACAAACAGATATTTTCTTTAAAATATTAAATTAAATAATTAATTACTTTAATCAGTGACTAATCTCAATTTACATTTGTATAATTAGCGTTAAAAAAATTTAACAATGAAGAAATATTTCACTTAAAACCATCAAATAATGTCTTAATTTTAATTTTTATCACTTTATTAATTTTTATTAAAAATTTAATAAAAAAAGACCAAAATCTAAATAATTTTGTCGTTTGCAATCTGATTAATAAAAACATTCATAACTTTTTTTTTTGCACGACCATTGTTCTAGCAGTAACGGGCCATGTAAATTGATATTCCACAAAGATTATAAAAATTAGCAACGATGATCTGAAAAAATCGGCATCGAAGTGTTGAAAAAAAATTTTAATTTAATGTTTAACAACTACCTACAACGGCTAACGGTTTTAAAACAATGCAACAATAAGTGCGTGTATGTAAAAAATACTTTTTACAAAATTACACTAACGGATTCTGCATATTCCCACAAAATGTAATTCTTTTGTTAATAACATCTTTGTAATTGTAATTTATAAAAATCCATGCAGTCATCAACTCGACAATTTAAAACAACAGCGATTTAATGACATATCCGGTTTTTCTCAATCAAAATCTGGTCCGATTTCGTCAAAAGATATCTTCCGATAGATCACATTTTTTTCTTCAAAACGCTAAATAATTTTTTTTTATGACGTGTCGATGATCATAGTGATCCACGAATAACAAATGCTTCTAGTACCCACAGTATTAGATGTCTTTTACTTAAGTTTAACCATTGCAACGCTTCGAAGATGTTTAGCCATAAAACATATTGTGTGTAATAAAATAGCTTATATCTCCGTATATAATGGCGCTTAAGTTGCCTAATGAGGTTTTAAATTGTTTAATGTAGGTGTTGGTTAATAGTTAGAAAATCAATTTTCGAGAAATAGTCAAATAATTAAAACTACGTTTGAAATTAACGCTTTGAGGCATAGACTTTAATGTAAACTGCTTGGCTCGTTGATTAACTATAACAAAACGAAGAAGTATTTAAATGATCTTAAATTGTCCAATTAGCATTTCATTTATAAGGCGTCTAAACTTCTTGCGGAAAACATAAATTGTACCGTTACGCTTTTATTCCCACTTATACCACGTAAGACGAGCTTAGGAAATTGCATCTCTTTTATGATTTCTTATTATTGCTTTCTTCCTTTTGATGACTCTTAAATGATTCTTTTCTTAACTATTTTATTAGTATAACTATATATTATTTACGTTGGTTGATTATTGCAATATTAACGACGTCCAGATGATCGTAATTTGGTTTATTTTGATTCACTGATATTAGTCCTGGCACAAAGACTTTTGGAGTCCGAGGCAAAAACTTGTAAAAAGGTTTCAGTAAAAATTGTTCAACTATTTCCTCGTCTCCATACAGTTTTTTCTAAATTTTATTTATATCAAGGAAATTGTTGAAGATCCTTGGTGAATGTTGCGTTCGTCAAATCAACAGGACATTTGACTCAGTGTGATCTATGTGCAATACGTATCACATGGTTAAGTTTCAAGTAGGAAAATGGTACATTTTGGCAGATACTGGCAACACCAGCAGTACGATCAGTAAAAAACATTCTTCTACAATGGATTTATGAATTGGTGCTTTCTTCTGGTACTTATCTTTGAGTACACTTTACGAGAAATGATTTGTATGCTTATTCTTCTCTCTCTTATCTTAAGACTTAGTCTTGTTTTTTCTACTCTTCTAAATCTCGTTCAACCTCTTGGAAAGCAGATGTCCAGCTTTTGCATTATCTTTATTTTATCGATGTAGTCTTTCCAGTATCGGCGTCTCAATATCGCAATTTTGCTTTTTATCTGGTCTATCAAGCTTACTTCCTTAATAACTTTTAATGTCTTCATTTTTGCTATCCTTATCAGCAAATTTTGTTGTATCCGTTCAACTTTCCACTACATATGTAAGTACAAGTATGAAGACTGTTTTTTACGTACGATCCTTGCTTTCAGAGGACATATGTTTGTTCTTTCATATGAGGTCTCCCAGATAACCATAGATTCTTAAGGTTTCATTCACTTTTAGACTTTTTATTGTAAGTTTTTGGAGCTTGTTATCTCAGTTGCATACGTTGTTTAAATGAGTTTGTAGTTTACAACCAATTTACATCTAGTAGGCTCGTTTGCTATGACTATTGATTCCGTTTTTTTTTACTCGTTTTCGTTATCTGCTATTGCATAGTATCTTTATGGATTTTTGTCTCATTCCGTATTGTCCAGCAACTCCTTTTTCGCTATTAATTATTTTATCGATAATGAAGTTAAATCTTAACTTTTGTTAAATCAAACAACGTTATGATCTTTATGCGAAATCATTCTAATTCATTACCACCACCATAGAGCAAATTTATCGCAAATACCAAATTGCTAGAGAACAAAGCCTTGAACGCAAGCAGTCCTAAACCTGCAACATGCCTTTGACAAAGTTTGGCACAAGGACTTTTTATGGAAAAATTTCATGCCACGTTTACTCTGAGGAAAAAAAGCTACCCCTCCCTCTGCGTGAAACTAGACAACATCTTACCCAATTTGTATTGTGTTAAATATCGGGGGTTTCACTTAGGTACAGCATCTACATAAAAAAGAAGAGAAACTGTATTGGCTCATCGGCAAAGACTCTGTGCTATTTGTGAACAATAAACTCTTAGTGTGGTCCTTATTTTTCGACTTCCGAAATATTATCGCGGCACCTTACCTTACGATTCTCTACCATAAAATATGAAACCGTTTATTTTTTTTAATTTTTGGACATGATTTAGTAGATACTAGTAGCCAAACTTTGTATGTCTACTTCAACTATGAGTCTCTCTAATTGATTTCTGTAACTATATTTATCTTCGATCATTATTTAAAGTAGAAAGACCGTCATTAGGTAAGGTTCCCCGCGACTTTCCTGCTCATGCGCTTCGAGATTGAGCAGTAAGCCTGCTCAGCACTTCAGTTGGAGTTCAGTCATTAACGAAAAAATGCGCGCGTTTTCTTATAGAGCATATAAACTTGTTTTGATTTACAATGGCATCCACAAGTACCGGCGTCAGTGTAGTTCCTCGAAATAAAACCAACATTTGGCTGATCGGCCAATCACTGCCTAAACTAAACCCAATAAAGTTGCTTTCTATTAGTGAAGTATTACGTTTGTTTTTTTACTACAAAAACGAAGAAAGAAAAACCATTCTTGAATCTGCGACTGTAACTGCTTGCGAAGTGATAGGTTTGTGGGAAAAAGCTAGTATACCGATAAGATTGAAAAAACATGTAATTAGTAAAATAAGAAAACACTTCAAGGAATGGCAGAATCTGAAAAAAAATAAAGAGAACAAGAAGAAACACGTTCCGAAGCATTAAAGAACAAGATTTGCAACAAAAATTAGAAGATTTATTTGATATTGCTCATTGTGATGCTTTAAGTATCATGACTGTTGAAGAGGACAATCAATTTTTATTAGGACAACGAAAGAAAGGACGACAAGGTGTAATTGGTTCAGTAGATAGAAAAAGTTTAATGAAATGGAAGAAAAAGAAGGACGTATTAAAAAACTGCGCGAACGTAAAAGCAAAAATATATCAGCTTTGACAGAAAAGGTTTTCCTTTCTTCGTCATCGTTCTCCAGTAGCGATGAAACAAGTGCATCTGATTTCGAAGTATATCTTTAATAGTCAATTAGCTTCCAGCTTTGATATCTGTAAATTGAGTGATAGAAAAGCAACTACGGTCGTCGTCTCTACTTTGAAAAGTGCAGGAGTGACCCATCAGAGTTTAATGTCAATAGATCTTCAATTCGTCGGTGCCGTTTGAAAAATCGAAAATCAGTAGCAGAGTTTCTGAAAACCGAGTTCAAACATGATTTGCCATTAACAATTCATTGGGATAGAAAGTTAATTGAAGATATTACTGGGCATAAAACTGTAGATCATCTGCCCATTTGGGTATTTGGGCATGGGATTGATCAACTTCTGGCGGTTCCAAAATTAAAACGTGGAACAAGTACAGCTTGTGGGTCAGCTGTCTACAAAGCAATAAATTCATGAGGCTTGAACGATAAAGTAAAATGTTTATCTTTTGACACTACAGCTGTAAACACCGGTTTGAAAAATGGAGCATGCGTTCAATTGGAGAGAAAAATGGAAAAATATATACTTTGGCTTCCTTATCGCCATCACGTTTTAGAAATTATGTTATCAGCTGCAGTGGATCAATCGCTCGGACCCATCTAGTGGTCTTAATATTCTATTGTTCAAAAGGTTTAAAAACAATTGGTACAACATTCCCCAAAAAGATTATAAAACAATAATTAATGACACTACTTCAAACATCGAGGAAAATGTTGTCGCTGGCAGGATTTTATTTGCGCAAAAACAACTCGAGAGGACTACATAGAATTGTTAAACCTCACAATCATTTACTTGGGAGGAGTATCCGATATGTTATTTAGAAGACCAGCTGGGCTACACCGGGCTAGATGGACGGCAAAAGCTTTGTACTGCTTGAAAATTTTCTTATTTAAACATCAGTTTCAACTGACAAAAAAGGAAGAAAAAGTTGTGAGAGAAATATGCATTTTCACGGTGATAATATATATAAAATACTAGTTTCAAGCCCCTGCCAGATGGTGAGCACCGAGAAACGACTTACAATTATTGAAAGACCTTAAAGACTTTGACAGGATAAACCCGGAAATTGCTACTGTTGCCCTGAAGAAAATACTGGGCCATTTGTACTATTTGTCGGACGAGCTGGGTGTCTTTCGACGACAAACTTTTAGTTCAAGATAAGAAACGAATGGTAGATGCACTCAAAATCGAAGGCACGAAAGATTGCCCAAATAGAAAAAGCATTGATATGGAACACATCCGCGAAAAGAAAATTGAAGACTTTGTGACGAGCAATTCCTTGCGATTTTTCCAGATCATGGGGATTTCATCAGAGTTTTTGAATAAGGAGGTTGAAACTTGGGTTGCAGACGCTGATTTTAAGGCGGCAAAGAAAACTAAACTCCGGATCAAGAAATAAAAATTTTCCAATTAATGTATAGTATTTTTTGTAAATTTCAAATATTGGTAGCAACCCCTAAATATCATTTTAAAATTGAGAAAAAATTACTTGATTAGTTTCTTAAGGTATCATACGACCGTACTTACATTAGCGTTTCCAAATATGCAATTGGCTAATGGCACATTCAACACAAATACTCTAAAACTTCTGCAAACTAAACTATGTACGCAGTTACCACAAATATAAATGTTTTATACGATTGATTAAAATCAAATGCGCTAAGGTATCTCAAACAGATGTGCCCTCTAATTAGTCGTGTTGTTCACAATAAGGAAAATCTAAACGACGGTTCCAATGTTCTCATCTAACATAGATTATCAGAATACGCATTTAGTATAGTTTTTATAATCCGTGCAGGCCTTAATAGTTCGTCATAGGAATTTTTCAAAGTAACAGAAAATGTGCAGGTAACCAAGCTTGACCAGCGAATTTCTCAGAACAAACACATCTGAAACCACCATTATATAGTCAACACTAGCCTTCGGCATAACATTAACGCACACGTGTTATTTTCTTAACGTTCAAAACGGAAATATTACGAGTGTTAACGTCATGCCCAGAGATTTCTACATGCCTGTGAACGCCAACCCAATCAAGTATTGTTTTAATTCTGCTAATACACTAAACAATTCTTCATAACATCGTAATCACTAAAAGCGTAATAGAAATAATCAACGACGGAAATTAAATAGAAAGAAGAATTACTTACAATTTAGCGAACAACTTTAATAAAATCGACCAAACAGCAACTGCAAGCGAAAGCACCTATTGCCTCGGACGCAATCCCGTCCTGTACATATCGAATAAATCTAAGAATTTTACATTCAGAGAAGTCCACAACCAGGCGTTGTAAAATTTAATTATAAAATGAATGAGTAATGATGTAACAAATCGCACCCAGCAAAATTAAAACCTAGAAACGACGAGAAACAGTTCAAAAGAAGAAGAAGTTTAGGCATACACCAAAGATCAAACTCTAAAAACTACAACCAACCCACTTTCATAGAAAAACCCAACTAAGATGAATAGAAAGAACTTGACGACGTGTGGAATACCGAATGGTGAGGTTTTTACGAAAAGAGTCGCCAAAACACCTAGAAGACCTACAACGGTTCTACAAAAAAAGATCGCGGGCATTTGGTCGCGCGAAAAAATGTCGCGCACATTTGGTCGCGCGTCAAAAGGTCGCCGACGAATAAAGGTCACCGGGGATAAAAGAACGCGGGCAAATGGTCGCGTGAAAAAAGGGCGCTTAGGAAAATATAGCTTTTGGTTTATACTTAAAACGACCCACGAAAGTGGGCGAAACGTTGGCAACCTCGGTTACAACAATGACACGGTCCAAACCCGGAAGACGTTCTTATCTTAGTAACAACTAAAGGTTTGTTATCGATTACAGTTAATAATACAGGCTCCTTAAACTAGGCACCACTTCGTATACGCAAGCATATAACAAAACTGTCAATTATCACGAGCATATGGTGATTGCACAAATCGTGAAACAAAGCGCATCATTTAATCTGTTACATGTAAAAAAATGTTTTATTTGTTAATCGTAATAGCAAGACGACCGACCTCAAAGCAAATAATTTTATATAAAAAACAGGGTACTTACATCAGAGTTTCCAAATATGCCATTAGCTAACGGCGCATTCAACACAAATCCTCTAAAATTTCTGCAAATTAAACTGATACGTATATACACAGTTACCACAAATAAATAACTGTTTTATACGATTGATTAGAACCCAATGTGTTAAGCTTCCGGAAATCAATTAAGGTATCTTAAACAAACAGGCGTGCCTTCTAATTCGTAGTAATGTTGTTCACAGTAACGGAGATCTAAACGATGGTTTCAATATTCTTATCTAACATAGATTATCAGGTTTTATAATCCGTGCACGTCTTAATAGTTCGTCATAGAAATTTTCCAAAGTAAAAGAAAATGTGCAGGTAACCAAACTTGCCCAGCAAATTTCTCACAACGAACACATCCGAAACCTCCATTATATACTCAACACCAACGTTGTTCATTGTGCTAGCAAAATTAAAACGATTTTTGATTGGGTTGGCGTTCACAAGTATGTAGAAACCCTTGGGCATGACATTAACACACACGTGTTATTTTCTTAACGTTCAAAGCAGAAATATTACGTGTGTTAACGTTATGCCAAAGGGTTTCTACATACTTGTTTTAATTTTGCTAGCACACTGAACAATTTTTTATAACAGCGTAATTGCTAAAAGCGTAATAGAGATAACCGACAATGAAATAGAAATTAAATAGAAAGAAGAATTACTTATAATTTAGCGGACTGCGTCTTAACAAAATCGACCGTTCACAGCGACTTAAAGTATGCAAGTGAAAGCACCGATCGCCCTGGACGCAATTCCCACTCGTAAACGTCGAATGAACCTAAGAATTTTACATCCAGTAGGGCTTTACGACTAGCGACGCCGTAACATTTAATTAGAATTACGATTTTTTGGAAATAAATAAGTAACAAACACCACCAACATTAAAACCTGGATATGACGCAAAAACTTTAGAAGTTTAGGCATACGCCAAAGATCAAACCCTAAAAACCACAATCAACCCACTTTCATAGAAAAACTCAGATGAAGAGAAAGAACTTGACGACGTGAGGAACACCGAGTAGTGAAGTCTTTAAGAAAAGAGTCGCCAAATCACCGAGAAGATCTAGAACACATAGTCAAATCATCCCAAAAGGATAACGGTACTGCTAAGAAGTGGTCATCTTTCTCAACAGTAGCATGAAGTGGAGATGCACCAGAAAACGAGAGGAGTCCTTCTAATAGAACACTTAACAAATCCACGACGATAAAAACCAGAAGTAAGAAGTTTTGGCAAGCGCCAAAAACTAAAATCTTTAAAAAGCAAATCCAACTCTTAGTGATCAACTAATAAACAAACGAGTAGAAAGAAAAAACTCAAGTATATATTGGAAGTGGAGCCAAAAAGTTATCTAAGAGATTCTTTCCACTAAAGCAAACAAACATCAAGAAGATCTAAAGAAAAAAAACAAACAAATTTCCTAAAAGACAAAGAATCAGTAATTCAGAGGTCGCAACAACATAATCCAAAAAGCTAAGCACTACCTGAGTGTACTAAACAAAATAAAGTTCAACCTGCATGAACCAAACAAAACTGGAAGAAAGAAAGAGAAGGAGTAAGGGTAAATAAGAAAGAAAAGAAACTTTAAGTGGTAACCAAACATTGCAAGCTTTTGTTCATCGCGTGGGAATATTATCTAGAAGCTAAAAACTGAAGAACGGATTAGAATAGTTTTTTCAGTTAAAGAGACTCAAAGAAACGAAATATTCGAATAGCCACTAACCACATCAAAATACCCATTTAGCAGAAGTACGTAGAGTACAAGAAACGACGCGACAGTGAAAGAAAAAGCAAGAAAAAGAAAAAGCTTAGGAAAAAAAGAAAATACAAAAAACTAAAGAGAAAAAGTTACCAAAAGTAAATAAAAAAAGTGTTCAAACAACAGAAGATAGAAAGTAGAAAAAGAAAACAAGAAATACAAAAAGGAGCAAAAAGAGAAAAACGGAGATGTTTTTTCTCTCCGTAGAAAAACGAAAGGAGAGACCATCCTACGGTGCCCATCCAACCGCCTAAAAAGCAAACATTCAAGAAAGAAAGAAATGTGGCCGGCTGGTGATCAATCAATCAAGAAGAAGAAGTAAAAAAATAATAAAAAATTAAAAAAACAAGAAAAACGGAAAAACATAAGACAAGATGTAGATGTCTGTTTTGTTCTTCTCTCTGTACAAGAAACCAACCAATTGCTCAAAAGTCGAACCTTTAAGAAAATCAAAAAGAAACAAATAGAGAAAAAATTGAGAGTAAGGAAGACAAGAATGATTCAGAAAACTAAATGTGTATACTCTCTGTAGAAGAAACCAAATGGGTGAGCAACCTTTCAATGTCCAACTAAGCGTTTACAATATAGAAAAAAGAAAAAGAAGAGAAAAGATAACACAGTTCTAAATCGGAAAGTTTAGTACGAGACTTTAATGTTGACAAACGGAATCGGAAATTTAAAGAAAAGAGAAACCAAATCTAAAAGCAGAGAGAGAATTATATACATGACGTAACAATCTAAAAAAGCCGACTAAGCGGATATAAGTATATACAAACGGAAAAGTACTCTGTTCTGAAGTAAGATGGAGAAGCAGTAAACCAAAAGAGATTTATCAGGAACTTAACAAAAAAAGAGAAAATGGGTGACCGCAACACGGGAAAAGCAAATACATAGATAGCATCCGAACTACAAACAATACGACAAGAACTAAAAATATAGCAAAGGTCAAAATCTGAAAGTTTAAAACAGAACAGCATTTACGACGTCGATGGAAAAGAAAATAACTATTAGAAGAAGGAGACAGCAAAGCACACTGAAAAAGTAGAAGTAGAAAGAATAATAGTAGAGGTTTCTACATCCGGAAAAAACGTAGAATTTTTATGTAGACGTCTAGAAGATCGTGTAGCGACACGAATGTTGGAAAGCTTGATCGTTTCTGGCAATGCGTGACAATGTGACAGAATTAGTTGAAGAAACGGAAATAGAAGTCTTACTAGCATAGGTTACATATGGTTTTTGAACTTTGTCACTGATCTCTGATGTTGAAACATGAAAAAATTACGATCCTTATGTTCCACTTCATCTGTTTGCCTAACGATACTTACTGAGAGATAAATGTGATCTCAATTAACGCTAACGGAAGTTGATAGAACAGCGTTAGATTTTGGCGAATGATCTTAAGCTGTATTTGCTCTGAGACCGGTGCCGACAGCTGAAGAAAGAGTAACGTACGTAGCGATGGATTAATTACCTCTTTCTTCAGCTATTGGTACCGGTCTCAGTGCAAATCCAGCTCAAGATCATTAGCCGGATCATCTCCCGTTAACGTTGATTGAGATCACATCTATCTCTCAGTTAATATCGTTAGGCAAACGGTTGGAGTTCAACATCAACGTGTTACAAGCTTATAGGTCTTACGAACCTTGCACGGTTAACTCACACAGTCGGAGATAAGGGAGGTTCAAGTAAATAATAATTAAGGGCGCCAGATCTTTTATGATTAACACTTCTGCCTCGATCAAGACAGACGGTCTAAGCTTGTAACGAATTTTTAGGTTCGTATTCTTTGTTACTCTGATGTTCGGGTAACCACAATAAAAGAGAAAGGTATATTACCATAAAAGAAAGATTAACAGGTATAAAAACTTTAATTTAGTAACGTAGAATATTAACAAGAGTATATCTAATTCTCAATTTATAAATGCCAGAAGTATCGGCAACACACAATACATAAGTTGAGTCGAAGTGAATAGCAAAGAAAGTTTCGTAATAAACGCTCGTTATTTTTTTCACGATTCAACATCAGAGGTCAGTGACAAAGTTCGAGAACTATATGTAGCCTATGCTAGTAAGTCGTATTAAAAACGTATTACAAACAACGCCATTTTGAATTACCTTACCTGGACCTATGATATTCAACTGTGATGTCCAGTCACCAATAGTAATACACTTTGCCTACAACGTAAAATAACATTTTGCGCGTCATAGCAAACGCTCGATGGTTTACCAGAAATGAGGAAATTTACGAATACCTATACTGTAAATGTTGATAGCTGTATAATAGAGACAATACAAAGAACGCCTGGCTCACCATCATAACTCCTCGCCAGCGATCTATTAAACCATTCCTACACAGTGAAAAGAGTGAAAAAAGATCGATATGGAAAATTGAGGCAATGGCCTTGTCTTACAAACCATACATCGCAAAATAGATCAATTTAAAGTCATCGGGACTTATTGCAAATAATAACCAAAAAAAAAAATAGTGCGGTTAAACATGATTGGCTTTAAACTATCGCCCTGACAGATTCTAGGATTCTCACTTCGGCTTGTGTTCTCTGGTTCTTTTGTTTTTCATTATTCCTTTCAGTTCCAAAAATGCTCATATTTCGATATTAGTTCTTCTTTAACTTCTTGATCTTTGCTGTACCATGACGTTGTTATATTCCAATTTGTAGTTTTTCCATAGACTTTTTTACGTTGTCTTACTGTGTCATTATTCCGCAAAATCCGTTCAGTTTTCGAGATTCTATTAGTGGTACTCTGAGTATTATATTTTACATTGGGTAGGCTGCTATCGACCCTCCTTTTTTATCGGGGGAACTGCTCAATCTACCCCAAAGCGCTACAGACAGAGTTGATTTGAATGCAGTGTTAGTTTATTTTGAACTTTTGGTGTTTTTGATTTGTTTTAGTACTGGCATAGTAAAGTGTTAAAAAAGACCGTAGTTCTAAAAATTGTCAAATTTAGTTCAGCATCTCGATACCAGCTTTCCTCTGCTATCTGGCAATGTTTGAACAGTCCTCGCCTTTTGCACATAGATGTACCAGTATACTGGGGATACTGGAATTGGGTAATGCATCTCACATAGATCCTGAGCGTATTGGACCGCTTACGGCTACCACAAGACGCTTCCTCTGTCGCCTACCATGCTTTTGTGTAATAGGACTCGGGTTTCTCTCTCCTTTCAGAACTAGGT
The DNA here is from genome assembly GCA_035610365.1 of Aquatica leii. Lineage (NCBI taxonomy): Eukaryota > Metazoa > Arthropoda > Insecta > Coleoptera > Lampyridae > Aquatica > Aquatica leii. The sequence goes on along the minus strand of CM069436.1, from coordinate 7,230,163 downwards.
CCCAATTTATCGGCGCTGGTAATACCCTCAAACCCAAGCCGAGCCTCGGGTTGTTGCCTGAAGATTGAACCAAACTTTTGAATTGGAATTAAGCCCGGATTTACCGGCGTGACAACCATTCGGACACGATGGCCCAGCTGTACCTCCAATTCATATCCATGGCCGACTCTCGGAATTGGGTAGAGGGATTATTATTCTAACGGCAACGGTAACATACCAAACCGCCCTCTCTCTCGTATAGATCGTAAATAATTAGGTTCACAATCCTCTGACGTTATACTGCCGTAAAAAGGAGCTCATCAAAAGATTAGCGTCAATACAGCTACTACGACGTTAGGATACGGTACGTCTCGGGCGTTGACCAACCCCAAACTTACGCTTGGGACCTAGAATTTGGTAAAAACAACTCCATATGGTGGAGTGTAGGCTCGTGTCAGCAATTTAGTTCACGTCTGTACTAGAATCTAGCACAGACGCTATCCAGAGTGCACTACGAGGAGTCGACTAACATTACACTCCGCTGACTCTTAAATACTTAAAAACTATTGTTCTATTATTTTCAAGGTTCGATAAAATGGAACTGGTCTTTTCTTTGTGTTTCAGGTGTATATTAAATACTATTGATAGTGTTATAAATGACATTTACGACTTAATTACTTGTGTTACATTGCCTAGCGTGTGAACCATTTTTCTTTTTACTTTATTTAAATATTTACAATAAAATATCTAATTGTACTAATTGAGTGCAAAAATTTGTCAGTTTATGTGATTATGAAAATTGCATCTGAGTATCACAATGCTGATGAGTCCTAGAGCGAAACAACTGTCTATTAGATTTTGCTGGGTGCAGTTACTCTGACCAATTTTAATTTTTTGTAGATGACTCGGTCATTTTTGATTTTTGTAAATTTTATTTTCTTAAACTGTTATGAATTGTTGATTCTAGTTAGACATTAATATTAAAGTAACAGGGAATCTTCTCGGCATAGCTAAACAACCTCGACTTTTAAACGGATTTCGGTAAACGCAGTAATAAATTCAATTAATTTAATTCGATTCTGTGGTTACGATGTGTTATTATTAGTAAAGATCTTAGATGAAACTATGGTGCGCGATGATGTTTTGTTATTGAAGTTGTTTCTTTCAACGTGTAGTTAAGGTGGTGATTATGTTTAACACAAATAAAGATACAAATCTGCGAAGTTAATACACGTCATAGTTAATTAAGTAGTTAAAGAAAACGTCCTCTTATGGCAGACTTTTATGGACTAGTCCTCGTATCACTGGCATCATATCGGGACAACTATCAATATGTAGAATAGCCGATTAGCATATTAGATTTTTGCGAAAAGACTTTTCAAAGTTCTCATGGCAACATCAAAGACAAGGAGCATTGCTAAATATTGTTATTACAAGCGACTTCCTATTTAACTTAAATAATTTGCGATTTAGCCATATTTGTACTAGTCAGACGAGTTGAAACTGCCTTTGCATGTATGTAGTAAGGCAAGGTAAGCTATTGTCTATCTACGCTAACATCAAATCAACTTCTATTCGGGATTAGATACATCTTCTTTGTGCTTAGACGGTCGCAACAAACATTTATGGTAATGGTAATGGTCTGCAATAACAGTTATGCTTTCTTTAATTTGATAAGAGTGTATTGTGGAAGTTAGTAATTGCATCTTGTAATTGTTTTATGACGTTGTCCATTTATATCTTAATCATAACTTATTATCTTGACGTTATAGTATTCTTGTAGTACCTTTGGTACTGTTTCCTCTAATTAACTATGTTTAGTTATTATAAGTAGGCTTCGGATTGGTATGCACTAAAAATATGCACTTTGATATATGTCTTATTTATTATTTATTTCTTATATAAGTACATTACTAAATATACGACATAGTACGAAATACTAATATTTAAAAACAATTGAAAATCTTGATTACGTTTGATAATTACATGGCAAATTTAAAGTGTTTGACATCCGTTGGTAAAAAAACATTTATTTGATGCACCGAGCAGGGTTCAATTACTACTTCTTCTCTATTGAAATGCTTTGTTGTAAAGAAAGTTTTTTTTCTTTAAGTTTCGTTGGTACTACAATGGTATTTTTCTTGAGCGAGCACCTATGGGACCATACAAATATGTTCGCTAAAAGAAGTGCCTATTTAAAAAGAAAATAATACCACATATTGTAACGATTATTATTATTATTAAAACTAATTAATTTATACTACAAATATATACACGTTTATAACTAACCGAAATAAACAAATCTAAGGATATTTAATAAAAACACTCACACTCATTTATATCGCTTACACGAAGATAAGTTTATCTAAACCCTTACAGTAGTTTGTTTACACTAAAGTCACGTACAAGGTTATACTCCGTATATTTATCTCACACGCGTTAATTACTTATTTATTTAGACTTGAATAATCTTCTTAACACTGCCGTCTTCGAATTACGGGAAATAACTGACCTCGGATTTATTTGCATCGTATTTATACATTTCGGCGAAACGTTCCCGAATGTTCCACATCTTTCGATGAACGTTCTGGAAAATGTATAGCAACTTCGAGAAGGCTCTTGAACTTGAGAACGTTTCAATATTTATATAAAAAAAGACATAGTTTAAATACGTATGTATAGTTATATTGTCCAACTAAACAAACCAGCAATGAATTAAAACAAACATTTACTATAATTTATGCATTACTGTAACCGTATATCGTCCGCGGATAAGATAATTAATCATTTAATGCACTTGTTTATTTAACCACACGTTTGCTTTTACAGTAACATTTCACTTATTTATTTATGCACGTGCTTCTTCTTCAAATTTCAGACTAGACTAGCTTTAATTTTCTTTGAGTACCTTTAATATTTTTACTTTATCTGGGACTAAAACATTCAATCTGTTTTGACAATCGCCTTGAATCTTCTAAATATTTTTAAACTTTTATTGTTATTACAAGCTAAACATAAATCATCTGCTTGATTTTCAAAAATTTTAAAGATAACTTTACTGAATCTGTACTCTTTTAACACTGTTCTTTGAATCTGCTTCTTGTACCTTATCGTCAGACTCAACTGATACTTCTTAAATACCTATAGTTGAAAGAGTTTTATCCGGAACAGGTTTTTCTATGGGCAAATTACAATCGATTGTAAAGGAATCAAGATTTTGCTGATTGATTCTCAGTGGTAATTTTTTCTTATATCTTAACTTGTAAGATAGAAATCTTCCTTCGTTTAGATCTGTTTTGTCTTCCTCTAAACTTTAATTCGTCTAAAATGACTTTCGGAAACAATTTCTTACAGTTGGTTGGTCCAGTAAATTACCTTGGTTCTATAGTTGGCACACGGATGTTCAGTTAGGTGATAAAAAATATAATTTTATATTTCTTAGAATCATGTTTTTGGCATGTGACTCGCCGTTGCCTAAGAACAACAAAATTTTACCTTTTGCAAAACCCATTTTTCGGTAAAATCTTGTAACTACTTTGTCAATATTTCACCTGCACATTCAAACTTTCAACTTGGATTTGTACAGTTTAAGTAACTTATAAGGGTCAATATTATATCTCGTTTAATCTACAAGATGCAAGTTATATGATCAAGACGATAAAGGACTCCTCTGAATACATCGGACTAAAAATAAATATGAAAAATCTGGTATTGAGCGACAACATAAATGCAAGGTCATACAACAAGTACGCACATATAAATATATAGGTCATGAAATTTAAATTATGAAAGACAACCAAGCACATGAAATAAGCAGACGAATTGGTCTGACCTAGACTACTTTCGATAAGCTGAGTTATATTTTGAGAAGTAACGTCCTAATATGTTTGAAAGGTTTATAATCCGCGTGTCCTACCAGCGGAAACATTAACATTAACAAAAAATCAGCGAAGAGGTTAAGAACAACTCAACGAGCTCGACGGACGTAAGTCTCAGAGAACATTAAACAAATGAGAAAGTTCGAAGCAGGCCAAGAGTCCCAGATTTAATAAAAAAAATTACTAATTCTGAAATGGAACTGGACGGGTCATCTGGCAGGAATACGAGATGGTCGTTGGACTAAACAGATTATACGACAAATTCGGAGGCACATCTATTGATACACTTTGGGAAACTTAGCGCACTTCGTATGAAACTTTTAGCATCTTATTTGTAATAACATGTTTGTATATGTATGAGCTTATTTTGAAGGGATTGTGTTGGATATGCCATTAGCTAATCGCATATTAGGAACGCTGGGTAAGTACCCTGTTTCTTATATTTAATTATTTGCTTTGAGGACGGTCGTATGCGCTCACGATTCGACATATACGTTTGTTGTCACGATTAACGTACGCAACTTTTTTTGTATTTATATAACAAGTTTTAAACGGTGCGCTTTGTATCATTATTGTAAAATTACAACATTATTGTGATAATTTACAGTTTTTTGTTGAATTAATCAACGTTAGTTTATTGAATGTAACTTTAAACTATTTACTGCTTATGTGTGCGAGGTGTTATCTAACTTAGGGGTTTTGTGTTACTAGTTGCACTGCGATATTGTTGACCATTAGTTGTTATACATTTCTTATTCAATTTGTTTTTGTATTCTTTTATGCTGTTGGAGTAAATATACTTGTTGCTAAATTTGCGTTAATGGATTTATCTACCTTAAGCGTTGTCAGTGAAAACGGGCACATGTAGTGTATATTTCTTCTCGTTTTGGCGCTTTTCTAATAAAATTATAACTAATACATTGAAGATCAGCCTGAATCTTATTGATTATACATCTTCCGAAGGTCTGAACTGTCGCTACTTTCTTTGGGGTGATTAAATTACTGTGATTTTTTTTATTTTATAACAAAATGGAATTTTCACCTTTCTAGTTTTTCGCATTTTGGTAGAATTTGGGAATCAAATATTAAAAATATGAAGCTCGAATTGTTTTGGGTTGTCGGTAGTCAATCGCCAACTTATGAAGAATTTAATACCTTCTTAGAGCAAATCGAAAATCTATTAAATTAGCGACCTCTTACACCATTCAGTCCTGATCCATCGGAACTTGTAGCGCTGAGTTCTGCACCTTTTTTTAATTAATTAAATTAAATTTAATTGTCATGAGTGTGAATACTTTTCGTCTCACCCGTTTGCAATTGGTGGACCAGTCGGTACAGACTTTTTGAACAAGATAGAGCCGGTAGTATGTACAGGAACTTTAAATTATAGTTAAATAAATAAGATCTTTACAACCGTTACAAGTGGGCACCTTATTATTAATGATAGAAAATACCACAATGCCGCTACAATAACCGCTGACGCGTGTTGTGTGAATAAAACGGTAATCTAAGTAGACGGTAACTCAACTCCTCATAATAAATTTAAAAGAGCGCTAAAACGGTAGAAATGTCAACTACAGATCTCGTTTACATCTGTCGAACACTGAAGGTAAACAAATCGCTAAACACAATTATAACAACGAATATATTAGGGAAAGAAGTTAAAAACATGTAGAAGTAAGCAAATAGATAACAGTTAAGGGTTCGTCGACAAATATCACAGTTAATAATAAGGAAGTAGGCTCTTTAGATTAGGCAACACCTCGTACATATAAACAAACCATTTAGCTTAACATTACATTCAAAAGAAGTTTACGTTGGTGAATACAGCACGATTGTCAAATATCACGAGCTTATGCAAAACAAAGCGCACCGTTTAACTTGCTACATGCAAGAAAATGTATATTTAGTTGTGATAATAAGTGTAATATGTACGTTTAGTCGTGCGTGCATACGACTGACCTCAGAACAAAAAGAAATTACATAAAAGAAACGTTGTACTTACAATTATGCGTTTCCGAACATGCGATTAGCTAATGTCGCATCCAACACAACTCTCTTAAGATTTCTGTTAAACAAACAGTTACATATATACACAGGTACTACAAATAAGTTCAGTTTTATGCAATAGATTAAAAAACCAAGTTCACTAAGCTTCTGGAAGTTAGTGAAGCGTGTGTTCTCCAATTTGTCGTAATGCTGTTCGCAATAAAAGTAATAGAAACTGTAGTTTTAATGTCTCCATTTAACATAAGTGATCATAATGTGCATCCGGGACATTTCTTCTCAATAATCCGTACGTACCTTATTAGTTTGTCATAAGAATTTTCCAAGGTAAAAGAACATGTGTAGGTATCTAACGTTGCCCAAGAGATTTATCACAACAACCACACCCGAAACTGCAATTTATTTATTTAAAATCAGCGTCGATGACACAACATTAACACACACACACACTTTATTGGCCGCCGGTATGTAAAATGACGTATCATAGGGCAAAATTCCTACAGTACTAAAACGACACCAAAATATTTTTAACCTAACAATGTACCTTTTCTGGCAGGGATAATGTAGTTACGGTAGTCCTTGTTGGCAATAGTAAAAGTTGTTCTAATAAATCGGTGGCAAAGTTATGTCTTTTATCGACAGAATAAGATTGTTAGTTTTTGCTTAATCGAAAATGATTTTATTTCTTTTTATTCTTTTGAAGTATCTTAATATATTTTGTTGTTGTTTTTTGTGGTCTGGTTCTATATTTTTTTGACTTTTCCTCACAAATTCAAATTAGTAGTAGAATTGTTTGAAGTAGAATCTTCAGGTGTTCGGGCGAGTTGATTTTTATTTGTTTTGATGATTTCACTTTTCGGTACCTTCAAGAATATCGCAAGGCTCCTAGTATCCTCCACCTGTCAACTTTTTCTCCATTATCTGTTATAGAAGGTTCGGGATCAGTTTCATGGCCGTGGTTTTTTGGTATGTGATTTATTGAATAATCAAACTTTGTAAGTATCAAAAATATTTATGTGATAGTTCTAATAAAGTCTGGTCAATTTGTTGAAGTAAGCAACTTCTTCTGATAAGGGTACGCCTTTTTTCGCATTGAACGATTTCAATATTTTCTCAAAGAATTTGTTGGGTTTCAAAAATCAAGATCCAGCATCGTATGGTACGGAGAGCTTTAGCTTAAAACGAATTTTAGCTATTCTTCATAATGCTGTTTATTTATTTTGTCATGTAATCAGCGTAAATTTTGTGCTGCACTTGAAGATAGTTTAATTTCATTTCTATATCTGTTATACTCTTGAATTGTACCCCGATACTGATCAAAAGTGTTTCAGTTCTCTGGAGTTCCTCCATGCATCAACTTTCAGGAATGATTGGTTTGTGCCGTAAATTTAACCGTAACTTAAAGCATGCAGCCCGTCTATATTTCTGAGAGAGGGTTGTAAATGGTACTCAGTATGCTAACTATAAGATAATTAAAAAAGTACCAAAACGGTAGAAATATTTATTAGATCTCGTTTACATCTGTCGAACACTGAAGGAAAACAAATTGCAAAATACAATTAAAACAACAAATATATTTATGTCAACAAAGAGTAAGAGGTTGAAAGCAATGTAGAACTATAGCTGATAAATAGCAATTAAGGGTTCGTCAATAAATATTACAGTTAATAATAATGCAGGCTCCTTAGATTAGACAACGTTAACATTACTTATTATTTTCAAAATAAATTTATGTTGGCTAATACAACACAAATATTGCGAGGTTAAGCAAAATAGAGCGCACTGTTTAATTTATTACATGCAAAAAACCGTAATATGTACGTTCGGTTGTACAAACTAATAAAAGAAATTTTAAATAAGAAACAAAGTACTTACAATGTTGCGTTCCAGAATATGCAATTAGCTAATGGCATAGTCAACACAAATTTTCTAAAATTGCTGAAAATAAAATTGTTACATATTGTTAGCATAAATAAATGATTTAGTTTTATACGAAATGTTAAAAAACACAAGTGCGCTAAGCTTCCCGAAGTTAGTACAGATATTTTAGTAAGCATACATTCTAAGTTCGTAATGTTGTTCGCAATCATCGCAATCGGAACGGTGGCTTCTATGTCTCTATGTGACATAGGTTCGCAGAATACGCATCCGAAACAATTTTCAATATTAACTGTTCATAGGAATTTTCCAACATATACAGGTATTCCAAAATTAAACGAACATGTGCTGGTAACCCAAGTTGTTAATGATAAAATAAAAAAATCAAACTGCGCTGTAAAATGAAAATGCATCCTTACCTCAGCGAATTTCTCACAACGACTACATCTTAAACCGCAATTTATTATTCAAAATCAGCGTGGATGATTTAAAATGTTTAAAAATGTGGAAACTCGCGGTCTTGACACTAACACATAAGTGTAATTTTTTTAACGTACAAAATGTCTTTATTCGGCTTTGGTATCTACAATAACGTATCATAGGGCAAAATTCCTACAGTACAAAAACCACACCAAAATATTTTTAACATAACACATAACATTTTCTCTAGATCTTCTCACAGCATACAATTATGTTGATCTAATTTTCTATTTTTATAAAGAAGTTATAACGTGTTAAAGTAGCTGTAGTGTAGGCTGTAATGAAAATCTCAACTATTTTGGTAATTTTTTTTTAAATCCCAAAGCCAAGTATAAATATTAATAGTTATTGAATAAACAGTTTTTTTTTATTGGATTTTTAGTTAGTAGATATTAGATGTTAGATGTTAGAAGTAAGCACTTTTTGCTTTTATAGTAAATAATCAAAAAATAGTATTCTACCCATTTCAAATACAAAAATATTTGTAAAATGTCATAAAATTTGATGGACATTTGAGGTGGCTCACTTTGTACTTTGATTCAAATTTTACTAAGTAATCAAAAAATAAAATCAAACTTATAATTGTTAAAAAATATTATTTTATTCTATTTTTAAAGGTTCTCAAAACCTTGCTCTAATTTTTTTATTTTTTAATAAACAATAAATGTTTCGACTATTTTAGCCATCATCATGCGCATACTACAAAATTAATATGTATAAAAGCAAATCTAAAAAAAACTTGCTACATTAACATTGAAAAATCAAACTTCAAATATCAAAAATTAAACTTTACAAAATATAAAAACAATTATAGAAATCTGAAAAATAATAGAATTTACAATCAAAAAACAATATACGCAAAGTTTCGAAAATTTTCTAAGCAAATTAAAGTTTGACAATTTCAAAAAATTACAACAAAATAATGAAAACAAACAAACAAAAACTAAATTAGGAAAAGTAAATTATTATTAAGACTAACAACTTCATTTAGACATAAATCGTGATTTATATTGTAATTCTTAGTTGTTTTTTTCATTTCTAAAAAAATGTTTTAAGTCTTTATGCAAATATGTAAAATTTCAAAATCTTTTTTATAATTAAATGAACGATGAGAATTTAATATATGATTAGCAAATGATGATTTAAACGAAACGTTTTTATTTTTATACAAGGAAGATGTTCAGCAAATCTATTACAAAACTTACGAACTTTTTGTCCTATATAAGATGCGTTGCAGTCATTACATTTTAATTTATCAACACCGGATTTATCTAATATATTAATTTTATCTTTAGTATTAACTAATAAAGATGTATTATTATTTTTGAAGAAAAAATAATAAAATGTTTTAACTGGTTTTGAAATTGATATGAAGAAGGGCTTACATAAAGAAGAAAAAAAATTATTTTTGATTGATTAGAGGTGTAAGAGATGTATAATTTTACATATTTGCAATAAAAGCTTAAAACACATTTTTTTTAGAAATAAAAAAAATAATTAAAAATTACAATTCAAATCACGATTTACCTAGGACATTTCTGTTATTAGTTATAATTTTTTGAAATTGTGAAAGAAATATTTAATTTGATTAGTAAATTTTAGTAAGTTTAATTTTACTGTTTTTTAATTTTATTTTAATTTTTATTATTTTTCAGATTTGTATTATTTTTATATTTTGTAAAGTTTAATGTTTGATATTTGAAGTTTGATTCTTCAATGTTAATGCAGTAAATTTATTTCTTTTTAAAAATAGAATTTTATTTTATACATATTCATTTTGTAGTACACGCCTGATGATGAAGAATAGTCGAAACATGAAGTGTTTATTAAAAAATAAAAATGAATCTATAAAATGTTTCGAAAATTATAGCGTTTTTTATTGTAAGAGAATGAGAAAAACAAATCATATGCTCAGTTTTATAAAAAATGTTTAGTTTAAATTTAATATTTTTTGGACTTATTTAACAAATCGATTTAACCAAAATGATAGAAGAAAATTATAAAGAAGCAATAAAAGCAATTGTAGCAATCGCCAGGCCATATAAGCACTCAAAAAAAGTTAATTTAAACTTTGTTTGCATACAATTTGTGTAATGAATCTATCGTTAGGATTAAATATTGATACAGCACGAACGCCTATGTAATTATTTGCAAAACTAATTGATGAAGCATTAAGGTCTTAAAAGAAGAAAACATTTAGTTAAGCCTAATGATAGAAGTATCGAAAACGCTTTTAAAACCTTTCAAGACACCACCTGTTTTAAGGATGATCGCAAACTAATCTTACTAAGACACATGTTTCGATGCAAAATCGAATACTATTAAGGACACTGTAAATCAACTAATTTCCATTTCAAAGAGTCTTCTTATGGTAAAGCCGCCCACATAACGGAATACTAAGATGCATTTATACTTAAATTGGCAATAATAACACTAGACGCAAATGAAATAACCGTAAATTATACAAATAAGAAACTTTGATTAAAATACAAAAGTGTATTTGCGAAATCCCACACAACCGAATGTCTCTATGTCCGTTCGACTTGTTTATTTGTTAAAATTTTAATCGTATTCGAAATACTAATAAACCTACTCGACATGTGGCGCGTAGGAGATTGCGATAAGTTTACTTTTCCACGATCGGACGAATTTATTGTTATGGATGATTTTGACTCCTTCAAAAACGATTTTTTTATAATGTCCTTTTATGTTAGGTAATTTAATTAAGACCAGTTGTTAATTTTAAGTGATCGATCAATCTACTAGGTGGCTTTTTTTGATTTTTCTATGCACGTATGGACTATAGAATACTACAGCCAAACTGAATTTAATTGTTTTCATGCGGAAAACAGTGTGAGCAATGCTTATTGTGGCTTTCCATCAAATTTGTCATTTCCCACGTTTCGGCTCTTATTACAAAACCGATAGGATTTTATTTTTAGCAATACTTATGTTTGACAAAACTTTTCTACGCTTTTTCTAACAGCGTTTAACATGCTATTCTCATTTTTACTTTTACTATTGTTGTAGTATTTTACTAAAAATTTATTAACTCCATGACACTTTCTTTATAAAAATTGCGTTAAAAAATTAAAAAAGAGTTTTGGTAAATAACTGCGTCAACAGTTAACTACCCAGGAAAAACTTCAGTTTTGATCAAATAAAACTTAATCAAGCCTTATGCCTTACATTCAAAATGTACAAAATCATTTTAAGCAACAACCGATGAGCCGATGCAGACAGATCAAAATAACCTATATTATGTAGGTTTTATACTCACAATTATCGAAACCTGCCAATAACACATACCTTCAATATCCGATAAATTCGACCCAGCAACAATCAAATAGACCTGTAAGACCTGCAGCACCTAATCAATTGGGAACGGCAGAAACTCGCTGTACTGGTGGTCTGAAGAGCTACAACTTTTGAGGAAAGAGTGCGGCAAAAAGCGTAGAAAATTGCTACGTAGTAACAGCAACACAACGGCAGTCGAGCTCAAAACAATCAATAAAGGAATATCGCTCAGCCATTAGTGCAGTGTTTAGATTGGAGTAGAGTCCCGTGATTGATACAGGAGACACAGACGATAACCAACACGGCGGGAGATTAGGTACGCGATAGGTCAAGATAAGCTTTAAAAATAGTTTTCTTACAATGTGAATGTTATTAAAGCAATAAACAAACATACAGTGTTTGTTTGAATGTATTAAACAATGTTGTGTGGAAAATCAGAAGTGCTCTAGAGAAGAAAAGAAAACAACACAGCAACATCACTAAACACGAGGAAAAATCTCTCACAAATTTACGGAAGAACAAATTCATTAAAATACTTCCAGCCGACAAAGGGGCCGCAACTGTCATCATGGATGCCACCACCTACGACCAAAAAATTGAAGACGTCTTAAATCAAGGGAATTACCGCAGACTGAAAAAAGATCCGACAGCAAGCTTGGAGAGGAAGATCTATCAAGTCCTAAAACTCTACGAAAAACATCTAACGCCAAGGATAAGAACGATGCTAACACCACACTACAGCAAACCGCCGCATTTATATGGACTACCGAAGATACATAAAAACAACATGCCGCTTCGACCGATAACCAGCTCTCGTAATGGACCCACATACCAGCTATTCAGATTTCTACTACCAATTGTGCAACCACTACAGAAGAACAGCTCATCTTTTGTCAAAGACTCCAAACATTTCGTTGAGATTCTGAAAACAATACAGCTACAACCACGGAATCAATTAGTCAGCTTCGATGTAGAAAGTCTTTATACTAATGTGCCAGTTGAAGAAGCATTGAAAATCATCCAAACGAAGCTCCGAGAAGATGAAAAACTCCAGGAAAGAACCACGCTACCGGTAGAAGGAATAATGAAGCTCCTAGAATGCTGCCTCAAGAACTCGTACTTTCAGGAGAAAGACAGATTCTTTACTCAAGACGAAGGACTACCAATGGGTTCATCTCTATCACCAGTAGTCGCCAACATATACATGAACTGGTTTGAATCCCAGGCCATAGAGAAATCAAAATTCAAACCCAAAACATGGCTTAGATATGTTGACGATACCTTCATAATTTGGAACCACAGTAATCGGCAACTAGACCTTTTTCTACAACATCTGAACAACATCAAACCATCCATAAAATTCACTATGGAAAAGGAAAAGGAGAACTCACTTTTTTTTTTAGACGTTCAAGTAACAAAGAACAAGAAAATTATGGAAACGACTGTCTACAGGAAACCGACACACACCGGTCGATATCTCAACTTTGAATCCAACTATTCCACATCTACGAAGAGGGGAGTAGTAAAATCTTTAATCGACAGAGCGTACAGGTTGTGCAACACAGAGAAAGGGCTACGAGAAAAAATCAAAAACATTAGAAACGATCTAAGGCAGAATGGTTATCCAGAAAAGATTGTAGCAGAGCTTTTACAGAAAAAGCAATTGAACACCATGGGACAACCTAAAACAGAAGAACTGCCCAATTCAGTGCTGAGCATCCCATATGTCAAAGGTTTATCAGAATCAATAAAACGTATAGGGAAAAGCTACAACCTAAATACAGTGTTCAAATCATCGACCACCATTAGGAGTATAATTTCCAACACAAAGCCACAAACGAGTCGAGATTCCCAAAACTGTATTTACCAAGTTCCATGTGAATGTGGCAAATCATACGTGGGGGAAACCAAAAAACCACTTGACATCAGACTGAAAGAACATCAGACGCACACACAGAGAGGAGAGATTTCTAAGTCCGGCATCGCGCAACATTCGTGGGATAACCAACATCGAATGAAATGGTCGGAAGCAAAACTCATACACAGAGAGGAATATTGGTACAAACGGAAATTTAAAGAAGCGGCATTCATCAACAACAACAAAGAAATTTTCAGCCAGCCAAGTGTCGAGATAAGCAACATATGGAAACCACTTATCGAACCTCTAAAACAACTTAAACTTGACTAAGTAATTTTGTTAATTAATCTGTTACGCTAAATTGATTTTGTACGCTTGAACGCTTTATCGAACATGTCTTTAGTATATAAGCTCCAGTAGTTTCTAAGTTTGTTAGTATTCACCTGATGACGATTGCAGATACCACAGCAATCGAAACGTTGTGTATAATCATTTCAAAATAATAAACAATGAAAGTTCAGCAGAATGTTATTACTTCGCATCAAACATACAGTGCATTTGTGATTTATAACAAACAAACAACATTACATTTGGCGACGAGGATTCCTTTTTTTTCGTGGTAAGAAGGAGATGAACAAACAACGTGTTGAAAATAGATACAACAAATCAAAAACATGTCTGAAGACAACATTTTCGCAAACATAGACACATTCAGCTTACATAATAGTATTGAGAACATTGGAGGCCGATGGCAGAAGTGGTCAAAAAGATTCGACAATTTTCTTATCACTGCTGACATAACGGAAGATCGAAGAAAGGAGCTATTGCACTGTGCAGGTAAGGAGGTTTTTGATATTTACTGATCCTTCCGCGTCTGATCCCCCATTAACATGTTACGAGATAGCCAAAGCAAAACTGCCTAAGATTAACACTGAGTTCGAAATTTTCAATTTCCGTCAAGCTAAACAGTTGGTCTCAGACTCCATTGAAGAATACTATGCTAGGTTATTGAAATTAAGCACTAACTGTTCTTTCAATGACAAAAACAGAGAAATCAAGTCACAAATAATACAATGTACCACGTCCGCACGATTAAGAAAGTATGGTCTAACTGAAAATCCAACACTTGAACAATTGCTTACCCAAGCAAAGGCTTATGAATTAACAAAGAGTCAAGCTCAGCCAATGGAACCAACCACAGAGCAAGTTTCTCGAATAAGTAACTACAGGAGAAAAACAAACACAATGAAGCTCAACCAGCAGGCACTCACTCAAACAGATACGAACACACGACCTAATATAACCCAGTGTGACAATCAGTCTAACAATCAAAGTAACACAAATAACCAGTATAGAAACTGTGGAAACATATGGCATACACAGGGCAGACAGGAATGTAAAGCAAGAAACGTTGCGTGTCATTTTTGCTCTAAACAAAGTCATTTCTCAAAATGCTGCATTACGAAACAAAGAGCTCAAAAAACACAAGGCACTCAGGCACAGACAAGTACATCTTTACAGCAAGTTACATGGACATAGAAGCTGCGTTTGATAATGTGAATAGGGAAAAGCTATGGAAGGTGTTAAGGAAAAAGGGAATAGAGGAACAACTAGTGAGGAAACTGGAAGAGATATATAAAGAGACTAAGAATAGGGTAAAAATAGGGGATAGTGTTAGTGAAGTGTTTTGGACGAGGAAGGGGCTAAGGCAAGGGTGTCCTCTTAGCCCTATTTTATTTGCATTGTATATAGGGGACATAGAAGAAGTGTCAACACTCAGGAGGTCAGTGTGGTGGGGTTGTCATGGAGGGAGGGATTAAAGTGTGGGTGTTGGCATATGCAGACGATATGGTCATGGTGGCAAAAAATGAGTTGGAGATGAAAGGTATGATAAATACGATAAAGAGGTATCTGGAAAACAAAGACTTGGGTTTAAATGTGAGAAAGTCTAAGATGGTAGTTTTTCAAAAAGGGAGAGGATAGAATAAAAAAGAGGAGTTAAGTTGGGGAGAACAGAAGATAGAGACAGTGAATGAAGTGACATATTTGGGATATAGGCTAAGGTATGATAATAAAGATGATGCGCATATAAGGGAGTTAGCAAAGAAGGGTAACAGGGTATTAGGGCAGGTATGGAGTTTAGGGGAAAGAGTATTTGGGAAGCAGATCGAAAAGAGAAGATGGCTGATTAAAAAATTAATTAAAAGTGTGATGATGTACGGGGTGGAGGTATGGGGTTGGAAAGAGTGGAACCTATTAAAAAAGGTACAATAAAATATTGGAAATGGATACTAGGTTTAGACAGGGAGACGCCAGGGTACATAATAGAGGAGGAAGGGAAGTTAAAGAAGATCAGAATAGAAGCAGGGAAAAGGGCGATGGGTTTTGAAGAGAAAATGAAGGAAAGGAGAGAATGTAAAATTTTGCAATGTTGCTGGAGGACGTTAAAGGATAGTAAAAACATATATGGGCAGGAAGAAAGAAAACTGTACTATCAACGAGGAGGTTTCGCAAGAGAAGAGGTGGAAAGAGGGAGAATGGAAGGGAGGTTAAATACGGGGGAGATAGTAAGAAGAGATAAAGACTCGCAGGTGCAAGAGAGGGAAGGAAAGATAAGGGAAGGAAAGTATAATATAAGGTATGGGAATATAGTGTCCAGGGGGGTTCATAAGTATCTGATGGGGAGGAGAAACTTAGAAGAAAAACGACTAATAGCCAGGTTTAGATGCGGAAATGAGGAGAACTTAAATAATTATTGGAAGGAGGATGTAATGAGGAGAGGTAGATTATGTGGGGAGGGATGGGAGGACATAGAGCACATGAGTGAGGAGTGTGGCGAGCTATGGGAAGAAATGAGGGGGAGGAAGGTTTTGCTAGGGGAGGAGGGAGAGGGAGGGGATTGGATGAAAGCAGTAAAGGAAAGAAGGATAAGATGGGAGGGTTAGATCTAAAGTATTAGAATAGTAAGATGGTGATGGGAAGATTTTAAGGGAGAAAGTTCTTGTTTTTAGTTTTTAAACTTCTGTACAAATTATATTATTATGTAAGAGAAAGATGTAACGTAACCCATTGTAAGGCCGAATGGCCAAACAATTAACAATAAATGATAATAATAATAATAAATACACAGCAAGTTACACCAATCAACAACAGAAGTTTTGCAACAAATCATGTAACATCAAACATAGAAACAACAAACTATAACACTGCTATAGAAGGAGATAGTAGCTCTGAACATTCTTTTCAGGTTAGCATCGTAATAGAATCAGCCTACTATAAATATTAAGGTTGACAACAAGGTTATTAAATTTATAATAGACACAGGCAGCTCTGTAAATTTAATTGGTACTAAAACTGTACAGATATCTATGCATATTGTGCTTTAAAATTTACAGAAATCCTAAAACTTAACAATAATTTAACGGAAGCCATAATCCATGTTGTAGAGGGAAACTGTCAATCATTATTGAGTTACAATACATCATGTAAATTAAACTTAATAAAAATCACTAATAATGTCACACAAACAATCATTAACACAGATTATGTCCAAATTAATTATCCAGAATTATGTAAAGGTATCGGTAACTTGATAAACTGTGTAATTAAATTACACATAGATCCAAATGTAGTTCCTGTTGCACAGAAGCACAGCAGAATTCCATATCACATTCGAGCTAAGGTTGAAGAAGAGTTAAACAGATTAGCAACTCAGGACATTATTGAAAAAACTACTGGTGCTACTCCATGGCTGTCATCGTTAGTTATAGTCCCAAAACGGAATAAAGTCACAATCAGATTATGTGTTGACATAAGATCAGCCAACAAGGGAACGTCACATCACTCCGACACTAGATGACATCATCAATCAATTGAATGGTTCAGTAATGTATAGCAGTATTGATTTAAGAGATGGGTACCACCAACTACCTTTAAGTGAAGAAAGTAGATACATTACTACTTTCTCCTCAACACATGCAGGTCTCTATCGATACAAACGACTAAGTTTTGGTATCAACGCAGCAGAAGAAATCTTTCAAAACTCAGTGAAACAAGTAATTGCAAGTATTCCAGGAGTTATCAATTATAGTGATGATATACTGGTCTTTGGAAAAACGGTCCTTGGAAGCACTTCTAAGAAAACTACAAAAAGTTCATTTAATAATAAATACTAGAAAATGTGTTTTTAGTGTCCCAAAGATAAAATTTTTTGGATATGTATTTTCAAAAGAAGGAGTTCAACCAGATAGTGATAAAGTAAATAGTATCGTAAACATGAAACCACCTGAAAACCCTTTAGAAGTTAGGAGTTTTTTGGGTATTATTAATTACCTATCAAAGTTTTTGCCCAATTTAGACCAAAACACAAAAATTCTACGAGACTTAACACTCAAAGATGCAATATGGGAGTGGAAACAAGAACACAATGAAGTCTTTCAGACATTGAAGAATCAGTTGCAACAAGTTACCACACTGTCATATTTTGATGTCAATAAATCAACCGATCTCTTTGTAGACACTACCAGAGGGTCTTGGTGCTTTGTTAACGCAAAGAAACAACATAATTGCGTATTCAAGCAGAACGTTTACGTCAGTTGAGAAGAGGTACAGCCAAATAGAAAAAGAAACGTTAGCATGCACCTGGGCTATTCAACACTTCAACATCTATTTATACGGTTCGAAGTTTACAGTTCATACTGATCATCTCCCACTACTCAGAATCTTAGGAAACAGTCGTTCTTGTCCCAGCGCATGCATCGAGAGACTGTTGTTACGCATTCAATCATATGAATTTAAAGTTGTACCTCAAACAGGAAAGTCAAACCCATCCGACCATCTATCTCGACATCCTCTAGACACGACGGCTGACCACACCAAAATTGAAGAGTATGTGAATTTTATAATACACGGAGCAATGCCTAAAGCTATGACAGTTGAACAAATTCAAGAAGCTACTAAAAATGACAGAATACTGACATTATTAATAAATGCAATAAAGAATGGCAAGGACAAGTGGAATCAGCCAGAATTAACACCGTTCGAAAAAATAAAAACAGAAATAACTGTCCAGGATGACATAGTACTAAGAGGTACGCGCATCATCGTACCAAGTTCACTTCAAAAGCAGGCTAAAGAGTTGACACATAAAGGACACATGGGCATAGTAAAGACAAAACAATTGCTACGAACCAAAATTTGGTTTCCAAACATTGACAAACTAACAGAAACCATCATAAAAGATTGTACACCATGTCAAGCCGTAACGGATACCAAACACAGAGATCCAATCACATTGACACAGCTACCAGATATTCTTTTTAGTCATCTAGATATAGATTTTGTTGGCCCATTTAACAATAAAAAGTACATATTTATTCTAGTAGATTAATATTCTAGATACCCACTTGCTGAGGTAATACCATCGACAAGCTTTTCTAGCATCAAACCAATATTTGACAGAACATTTAGCACGTTTGGAATTCCCAAATAGATTAAATCCGATAATGGTCCACCATTCAATGGTTTAGAAATGGAGTTATTTATAGAAAACCTTGACATAAGACACTTACGGGTGACTCCATACTGGCCTGAAGCAAATGGTTTAGCCGAACGTTTTGTAAAGTCATTCAAGAAATCACTCATTTGTGCTCACTTAGAAACTAACCAATTTAATTCGCAAATTCAGCAATTTTTCTTAAATTACCTTAGTACACCACATTCCACAACAGAACAAACACCGTTTAAGCTTGTATTTCAAAGAAATGTTAATAACATGTTACCAATGCACAAGACACAAGAAACATCACAAAAATTACAACACAGTATACAACTCAAATGTAAAGAAAATCGAAGAAAACAGAAGGAGTATGCTGATAGAAAAAGACTTGCAAAAACCCACACGTTCAAAGTATGAAAATCTTAACAGTGCCAAGAACGAAGAAGAAAAAAACTTCATCACGTCCACTTCAGATGTTGAGCCAGAAGCAGAACACATATCAGTTCAAACAACATCGAGACCGCAGCGTATTTAAAAGAAGCCTGTTTACCTCGATGACTATTATACAGACTTTGAATCGGAGTAATGTTTTCTCAAATACTTGTTCCGTCATTACGTAAGAATTTATCAGTTTATTTGTCCCGTGGGCTACGGGATTTAAAATTGTGAACAAAAAGTTCAAGCTATGAAGGCCCTAGTGGTGAAGAAGGGAACTATCTGATTAGAAAACTCTGCCCAGAGCAGCCAATTAATAAGTAGTATATTGGAAACACCACATGCCCTCCGCTTTTCACAAAAAAAGAACTGCTAGAAGCTACCTCCAACCTTGCTCTTAAAAAGGCACCAGGACCAGATGAAATACCAAATAAAGTAGTTAAGATTGCATCAATGGAACATCTGGACTTGTTACTAAAGATTTTCAATGCAGAGCTAACAATGGACAATTTTCCACATACGTGGAAAGAGGTTAATCTGATACTCATCCCCAAACCCCTAAGTAATAAAGTTGGTCAAAGCTTTAGACCTATTTGCTTGTTGAATAATTTGGCAAAGTTATACGAAAAAATGCTCTTAAGTAAAAAGCGAAGTAGAAAAACATAAAGATTAGTCCCCGTTTCAATATGGATTTAGAAAAGGCCAGTCCTTTGTAGATGCTTTCTACCGTATTCCATCGCTAGCCTGGGCAGCCAAAGAGGATACGCGGCGAAAAAGAAAGATCGGAGCTTTAGTTTCGATTGACATCCAAAATGCTTTTAATTCGGTGCCGTGTGTTCTACTAGTGGAAAAAATGAGAAAGAAAGGAATTGACCCACATCTGATTAGGGTGATAACAAGTTATCTGACCAACAGTAGCATCACCTACCTGGATGGCCAAGACGTTGCCATTAAGTACCAGATGACGTGCGTTGTACCGCAGAGCTCCATCCCCAACCTACTTTATGGAACATCTTTTATGACGACCTATTGTCAACACGCCTGCTAGCCCAGTTAGCATTAACTGCATTTGCAGATGACGTGGCGCTTTTCGGTCAAGGGAGCACCCACCGTTGAGGAATTAGTGCGGACAGTAAACTTAGGCTTAAAGGGTTCCTGAATGGTAGCAAACAAATTAAAAGTGGAGTTTGAAAAAGCGACAGCGTTCTCAGGAAGAAGGAAGATTGCCTCTTTCCACTTTCTCTTCAGGGGCGTCGTTGTGATCGTGAAAGAAACAATTTATTTGGGTGTGACACTGGATAAGAACATGCCATTTGGACGACATATTGGAAACGTAGTAATGAAAGCGGATAACATAGCAACAGCCTTGTACAGACTTATAACAAACGTGAAAAGCCCAACGCCTGCTAAAAGCAAACTAATTATTTCTACGGTACATTTGGCGATTTTATATGCTGCACTGATCTGGTGCGAAGTTATGAAAATAGGGAAAGTTAGGCAACTAGCCGAAAGAACGCAATGGAAGGTTGCGATTAGAATTACATCGGCGTACAAAACATTCTCCCTAGAGGCAGCAAGAGTTTTAGCGGAGATCACACCCATCGACAAGAGTTGGAATGAACAAAGCGCCCAGGAAAGTGCTGACTCTAGAAAAATGGCAAAAAAATTGGGAAAAATATCCAAAAGCGGCCTGGACCAAAAAATTAATACCGAACATTGAAAAATGGATCAGCAGAAAAAACAATAACCTAAATTACTACTCTACTAAAGTTGTTACAAGCCATGGATGTTTTGGAGTTTACCTCGTAAGACTCAAGAAAAAAGAAAATCCATCTTGCTTTGTGTGTGGAGAGGAAATGGACGACGCGTCAACACATCGTATTCTTGTGCAGACGATGGACCATTGAGAGAGAAAACCTATGTAAAAAGTAATGTTAAGCAGTGAAGATGCGTGCCAGGAAACAAGCGCCTTCATACCAAAGATATTAAAAGTAAAAGAGGAAGAATGGAAGAAACTTTATTTTATCTTTACATACAATTTTATAAATAATAGGATGTCCTGTCGTTAAAAAAAGGAAGGAAATTAGTCTAGTCAACCGTGCAGTTACAAGTGGTCTAATGACAAAATTTATTGGAAACTAGTTAAGTCTATAGTGACAGTGTGTTTAAATTTACTAGTGGTACTACGACATCTAATTGGGTAATCTTAAGCAAGCACAGGAAACCAGCCCTTAAACGGTACAACTTGGGATAATTCAACAACAACCAAAATTTTGCAGTGTATGAGGTGTCAAAAACTGGGTCACACAAAAAACTTTTGCAACAAGATCCCTCGTTGTGTAAAATGTGCAGGCAACCATATAACCACGCAATGCTTACGCAAAACTAAAAGTTATGATGGTAAATGTGTCCTGTGCACTGGCAATCACCCTATAATGGGGTGCGCTATATACAAACAGTTACAACAAAAAACATTCTTAAAGCTCACACTTAAACAGAGGTTTCGAGTTTGTGGGTTTGAGCAACTTTTTGAACCCAAAATAATTTTTTGTCGTTTTCTAGCACCTACAATAATTCCCCAATGTTTCTAGAAATTGTACATGTTGAGATTAATAATATTTTGTCATTGGCAGACATAAATTAATATTATAAGAATAATATGTTTAGTGCAGTGACTGGTGTGCAAACCCAACTTACTCCATTGGCACTTAGAGTCATTTTTGTGCAATTAGTTCTTCAGAATAGTCTTCAAACAAGATGTAAAAACGTTTCAAATATTGCTCGAGAAATAATTACACTTGAGCGAAGTTTTTTGAAGCGCCTACAGATTTTTTTTCTTCTTCTTCTCTTCCTTTCTTTTATGGTTTACAGCGTCAGGTCTTCTATTCATTTCAGGTAAAGTTTTCGATTCTCGGCCAGTCGCCTTACTGATTTTAGATCTTTTCCTTGTTGTGTCACTCTTTTTTTATGTTTTTCTGCCACGTGTCACGTGATCTTCTTCTACTGCGTCTCCTTTTTTGGTCTTGCCTCTAATGTCTTACATATTTTCTACATCTCAAAATGAAGAGGAAACCAAAAGTGACAACATTTGTTCTTTTTCCCAACTAGATGGACAATCAGATACACTTCGATGACTTTTGTTTTGATAAAGTATTTCAATTTTGTAGTTTTTATGTAAAAACTAATAACATTTAAAAAAGATAAAGTTGAGGCAAAAGTAAGTGGTATGGAACAATGAATATTTAAGCACAAACTGTAAATGCAGGATATATAAGAGCTGCGTCCGTTCGGTCTTAACATATGCCATAGAATTGCGAGCTGACAGTTCTAAACCAAAAGAAAGAAAGAACAGAAGAAATGAGAATCTTAAAATCGATTTTAGGGAAGACTAGTGGGGATCGAACCTAAAACGTACACAAAACACGTATGCAGAACAAGACATAATTAGATGGGGAACGAAAAGACGATGGAACCACCACATTTCTCAAATGAACATCGCTAGAATAGCGCGCATTACAATAAATGGCAAACCGAGCACTACTAAAGCACTTGGAAAGACCCCCCCTCCCCAAATAGAGCAACACTGGTAATTACATTCCTAAAAAATCAGAACCGGTGCACAGAGGTCCTAATTATTATACTTTTAGCGATTGAAATAGGTTCAAATAAAGATTATTTTATTAGAGGTTTTAGATCGGTTTTTTTGCTACTAATCTAAAGTCATTTCAGCAAGTTGGTTGAGGCTCGAAGTCTTTCTTTCAAACACAGCTACAGAAAGTAAAAGCATTATTCCTTTGTAGTGATATCGAATCTTTAGTAAACTATTAAAAACTCGGTACAATTTAAAGTTGAGTTGATGGCTTCAGCGATTATGTTCGAAGAAGAAATTGACTTTGATCAGCTGTTGGTAACTGTAAAGTTTCTTTTTTAATGGGTTTATTACCTTACGCTTTTAGAATTGTAACTGTAGTAAGTTTGCAATAGTACTAGGTACTTATCTGCATTTATTTAGATTAAGTCTTCAGTGTTAATAATTGTATTAAGTCTTCAGCTACCTTAAGTGTATCTAAGATAATTATTAATATTTTACTTTAAGTCTATTTAGCCTTCAGCTTATTTCAAATTTTAGTATTTACTGTTTAGGCTGACTTGAATCGAATGAGTAACCTTAGAAGTTGTTTGTATTTTAGGCCGGTGGTGGCTAATTTCAATCGGCGAATGCAAGTTTACACTCCTCGAAAGTGTCGTAGGTATATTAAAGAAGTACCAATTACATATTACTACTTGCTACGCTACGAAACTTCAAGTTTAGGGGTAAGTCTTACGTTATTTATAATAATTTGAACGATCACGTCTCGCTCTCGAGAACTTAATTATTGCAACTTTATGTATGTGTTAATGTTTGATCAACTTTGACTTTTTTTTTGACTGAATTTTGTCTAGGATTGACTGAATTTTATCTATTGAAAAATATACAACCAATTTGTTACGTTCTCTCGTCAAGTGGTTTTCTTTTTTCCTATACCTAACTTTTTCGACAGTGGGTTTATATATATGTACCTTTGGTGTCTCCGAACCAAAGATTTTACAGGTACGTTAGAGTGGCGCCCGTTTTTTGTTTTTTTTTATAACAGTATTCTCAAGCACACTCATTCACCGACATCTCAGCTAACCGTGGTGTCGTGATTGTTACTAGCAGGATCCGCAGAAACAAATTTGATAGCAAAATTTTTCTATAAACCTAATTGAAGTAAGACATATTAAAAAAATAGTTGAAATCTCAAACGTAATCGCTTTTTTGTTGTAAATTACCAAAAACCGAATTTAGTTTGTTTATGGTGTAATACGTTTTTTCTACGTAGTCATCGTTGAAAAGTTAACATTGTTTTTTTTTCTTTTTTTTAAGGAGGTATTTTATGTAAAGTTTTAATTTTTTTTGCTTAGTCGATTATTTTGAGACTAGTAGATTTTTAAATTTTTGTTATTACGCTGTGAGGATATGAGTTTTGGAAAAGCATTTTGTTTACATCGTGTAACAATTGACACTGATTTAGATTATTGTAAAACTGGATAATTTTACATAAAGTGGTAGAAAAACAACGCATTATATTTAGTTTTTCTTTTTTTCTGTTTTTTTTGTATCGTTTAGATTTTGTTTTAGAAATAATTAAGAGTTGTTGCTGAAAGTGACAATCCTTTTATTTATTTGACAAGCTATGGGGTACCCAAACATGAATTTTTTTTGGTTTGTACGGAAAACTGTCTCAGGGGGTCTATGGTTACTGTTAACTATTGCAATTAAGACTATTTTTAATAGTACTAGTACTTTGACTTACTTCGGTCGAATGGATGCAGTGAAGGTTACAGCCGACATTAACAATTATGATTCAGTGTTAAATCTTTGGATAAAAATAATACAAATTTATAAGTAAATAAAAAATAAGTGATATAGAAAAAATGCAAAAGCAGAAAGGAAGCCCCAAAACAACTAAACAAGTTAGTTAAATAAATACGAACATTAAACAGAAATCCAACCTAACCTAAAACAGATAAGGGAGAACAACTTGCGACGGGTTGACCGGAGTTGACCTTTTTACGCGGCAAAAGCTGAACAGCAGGTGCGTAAGAAACACGTAAAACGCAAACTGCCGGCGCCAATAAGACAGACAAAACTACAAATTACAAAATAGAATGAATGGAAACAAAGAAATAACTTTAAACGATATCATGAAAAAATTACTACAGGTAGAAGATAAAGTGGATGAGACAAATGTAAACATGAATCGACAATTAGAGAAAATGAAGAAATTAGAAGATACTATAAATTACCAGGCAGCGAAGATCGAGAAATTAGAAAATGAACTAAGGAAGAGAAATTTAATAATCTTCGGAATACCTGAGAACGTATAGGATAACTTAGACACTCTGAAAGAGAACGTCCTAGAAATAATAAGGAAGAAAATGGAGAATTAACTTGAAGAAAATGAAATAGACTTTATCAACAAACTGGGGGAGAGAAAAGAAAATAAAAACAGACCATTAAAGATGGGGATTACAACAATACTAAAAAAATGGGAAATCATGAGGAACACAAAGAAATTGGCGGAAACACAAATCCTAGACAAGAAGACAAGAGAAGAAAAGAAACAACTAATCTCTCACATGAAGGACGCTAGAAAAAAAAGGCTAAGAGTAGTAATTAAGAAGAATAAACTACTAATAAATGGAGAAGAGTGGAGCATTGAAGACTTTACAGAAAATGAAAAGAAAAATCCGGAAGTAATAACACCTAAAGATATAGAGGAACAAAAGAAAAGAGCCAGGAAGAACCAAGCCCTGCCCGGCGAGCAATACCAAAAAAGAAAAACTGGGCACAAACCATACTAACACCCCACCACAAAGAAAGGTCGGGTTCAAAGTGGAAGATTTAAACAAAACACTTAGGAAGATTACAAATCAAAACCAACAGATTCCAAAAAACTAACAAGAAACGAAAACCAGTTGGAAGAAAAAAAGACGACAACAATAGGCAAGAGAAAAGGGCAAATGAGAAAAATAACGACGAAGACAGAAGAACAAGGACAAAGTAAAGTAAATAAAGAAGAAACAGAGAAAATTGGAATAGGAACATGGAATATAAATACAATCAAAGGGAAAGAGATAGAGATTACAGAAGAAATGGATAACAAGAAAATACAAATAATGGGATTGAGCGAAACAAAGATAAAAGGAAAAAGAAACACAATTAACAAATAAACACGTAATATACTACGCCGGAGTTGAGACAGGAAAGAGAGCAAAATAAGGGTAGGAATAATAATAACAGAGAAACTAAACAAACGAATAATAAAATGGAAAGCCGTACACTCAAGAATAATACTAGTGACAATAAAACTCCAACAGAAAATAAACATTATACAAATATACGGGCCGATAGAAGGTACACCAAAAGAGGAAGTCAAAGAATTATATAACAATTTACAAGAAGTACTGGATGAAGCAAGAGAGGAAACAGAACCATCCATAATAATAAGCGACTAGAATTGAAGAGTAGGCAACGACCATAATAGAGGCATGGGATGCATGGGGAAATATGGAGAACAAACTGTAAACCGCAACGGGAAAAAATGATCGATTTCTGTCAAAGAAACGATATTGTAATAGGAAACACACTACAGAAACAAGATATGGAAGATAAGTACACTTTCGTAGCAGAAGAACGCAATGGAAAAAGCTTAATAGACTTTATAGTATTCACACAAACACTAAGAGAAACAATACAAGACATAGAGACAAGAAAAGAGGCAAAAATAGGTTCAAACCATAGACTAGTAGTTACAAAAGTAGAAAAAATAGTAAATAAGAGTGAAGAAATAACATACAGCAGAATAGCAGTATACAAACTTAAAAAACCGGAAAGACAAGAAGAGTACCAAGAAAAGACAAACAAACAATTTCGTAAATTATTACAGAAAACAAAGAAAGAAGGCCTGGAGACAAAATGGGAAAAATTTAAAGAAATAATTCTAAAGGTAGCGGAGGAGGTATGTGGAAGAAGAAACGTCAACAAAACCCTAAAAAGAACAAGATGGTGGACTGGAATAGTGAAAAAAAAGAAACAGGCCTGGGAAAAATATATCGGAACAAGAAGATAAAGAAAAATATAAAGAAAAAAGGAACAAAGTAAAAAGAAAAACCAAAAGAGCGAAAAAAGAAAGTTGACAGAGCTTGGACAAGAAATAAGTGACAAACATAAGACAGACACAAGAAAGTTTTGGACAATAGTGAATAGAATGGAAATAATAGAAATATTGGAAGTCTGGAAAGAGTTCTACTCAGAGAAATTTAGAGGAAAATTAAATAGAAAATAAAAACAAAGAAGACACAGTAGAAGTACCAGAGGTAACAAGGGAAGAAGTAGAGGAAGCGATAAAACGAATTAAAATAGGCAAAGCGAGTGGAGAAGACGAAATAGCATCAGAAATGCTTAAATATCTAGGGGAAGAAGGAATAGAATGGTTACATGGAATATTAAAAGAAGCGTGGAACTCGAAGAGGATCCCCAAAGACTGGGAAATAAATCTAATAATTCCTATACATAAAAAAGACGAGACAATAAACTGAAAATTACAGAGCGATATGCCTTGCCCAGACCACATTAAAACTATATACGAGAATACAGGAAAAAAAACTGAGAAAATACGTAGAACACAAACTTGAAGAAGAACAAATGGCATTCAGAACAGGAAGACAGACAAGCGACAACATTTATATACTAAAAACGCTAATAGAAAGAGCAATAGAAGAGGATGAAGAGCTATACCTGATATTCATTGATTTGAAAGCAGCATTTGACACAGTACACAGACAAACAATATGGAATAGCCTGGAAGAACTAGAAGTGCCGACACAACTTATCCAAATAATTAAAAGCACGTTCAAAACAGTAAGGGGGAAAGTACAAATCGCAGGACAGAGATCAGAAGAATTTGAGTTGAGAAAAGGAATAAAGCAAGGGGACAGCATGAGCCCACTTTTATTCTTAATAATAATGGACAGAATAGTAAAACAAACCAAAAGGAAAGAATACTTAAAAACGACAGTACAACAAGCTAGAACGTATATCAATAAATAACGGATGATGTAGTACTAATAGCGGACTCACAAAAGAAAATACAGGAATTATTAAATATCTGGGTAAAAAAAATAGAAGAAATGAAAATGGAAGTAAACAACAACAAAACAAAATTGCTGATAATAAATGAAAATCAAACAGAGAATATACACAAAGAAATAAAATGCAAGAACACATTTCTAGAAAAAATAACAACTTTCAACTATCTAGGCACAATACTAACAAATCATGAAAAAATAGACGCAGAAATAACAAATCGATCTAATAAATCAACAAAACCATGTACTAGGACATAAAGAAATAGATATAAAAAACGAAGAAGAAAATACACAATACAATAATAATTCGAATAATCACATATGCAGCGTAAAATTGAACATGGACGAAAAAACATGAAAGTAAAATAAATGCAATGGAGATGAAACACGTTAGGAAAATAACAGGGAAAACAAAATGGGACCACATTAGGAACGAAACCATAAGGAAAGAAATAAAACAAACGCCAATATTAGAAAGAATTAAAGAAAAAAACTTACTATGGTACGGGCATGTCTTGAGAATGAATAAGGATCGGCTGACGAAAAGAATAATGAAAAGAAGGAAACCAAGAAATAGAAAAAGAGGAAGACCAAGAAGAAACTGGCTAGGCCAGATAGAAGAAAAAAAAGGAAAGCAAAGGAAGAGATGGAAACTTTAGCAAGAGATCGAAAAGCATGGAAAAAATGGGTTAAAGAAGACCGTGACTCACAGTCTGACGCTTGAAAAGACAAAAGGAAATGAGAAGTAGAAGACTTACTTTGGTCAAAACTTTTGAGTTTTTATTTACCCTAAACTCATTTATTAGAGAATAAGACCTAGCGTTTCACCGATGCATTTTACCATTTGTTACGTGTCGTTAGTAATAACGTTTCACATTTTCGTATGTTGATAAAATTTTTGACCTGGTTTAATTTTGGCGTAGTTCGAAATCCACGGTGGGATTACGTTGTCGCATCTCGCGTTCAGGCATTTTTATGTTTAACTTTGCTGTGAGTAAATTGGTTTTCGTAAGAACTTTGTCCGTTCAATCCGATTTGAATTGAATGAAGATTTGTACTGAAGAATTTACGTTGATTTATCTTTCAACAGCGAAGTTGAGAGGGACTCGAGGTCTTTTTTTGCAACCAAAGGTAAAAATAGCATTTTCCTGAAATGGTGCACATAATAGACCGATTCAGCCAGTATAATTAATGTTAGATTGATGTCATTCTTTTGTCTTCTCGTATGATTCATCGGTGTGGTTATGTACAATTACATGCATTTTTTTGCAAACAATTTTACTACTATACCATAAAATATTAATAAATTGTTAAGAAATATATGCGGCAAATGTAAATTTCTTTATTCATTATATCGTAATAGACTTGTCGTTCGTCGCGGGTTTCATTATCTTGACGTTTGAGCTCAAATTGGCCAACGACAACCTCAACAACTGGGATAACAAATTTATCGAATTTAACGTTGTGTTTTTGTTACGTGATCAGTAAATTCCCAGGCACAAACTAGAATAAGTTAATCTCATGTTTTTTTATACGTAGTAACTAATAAAATTTATGAAAGAACAAAATTTAATTTGTGATACAGTAGACAAGGCACCTATAATAAGATAGGAAGCAATAAATTACAGGAAATTCCACCTGTGGTGGCCAAATATTCTTACAATATCCGATCAGCAAATTGTTAATATGCTAATGAAGATTAGCTAAAAACTAGATATAACGCTTCAGGTAAAAAGATTACCATGGTATCTACGCAATTACGGTTAATTTGGCGTAAATAAACACTTCAAAAAATACCTCCTGGTAATGTGCTTTTATAACAATTCACGTTTTAAGGCATTTAATTTTGTTAATCTATGCAAAATGACTTCAACCCGTTCTAAAACATCCTAAAAACGTTTTTCCGTCACCCAAACGCTGTACATCGTCGTACGTCGAGAAATTTTTAAATGGCGCAGTTGAAACCGTTAAGCAAATCATGAATGAATTAAAATGTTGCTGAGGTAATATAAATTTTTTGTATCTTCTACATTTTGGTTTGGAAACTACTTTTTATTACTATTAATTGTAAAATAACAATTCTCCAAGAACTAAATGAAGATCATACAGATAGAAGAATCCAATTGTGTGAACAATTTATAGAACTACTACAGATTAATGATCTAAACAGAGAAAAAAAACGTTGTTGTTAAATGGATAGGTAAACCAACAGAATTCTTATTATTGTACAGACAAGAATCCATACTGAATAAGACTAGACTACACTCAATGCCTAGAAATTTAGGCAAACATTGTAAGTCGGCAAATTATAGGGATTCTCTTAGAGGTCTGTGCGAGGTTAAGGAGAAACCGTACCAATCGGTGGTCACTTACTCTACTACTTCAGGTATGACTTTCCAGGCTATTAGTTTTCTGGCTAAACAATAGAACCTAAATGGCTAGCGAAAGTGAGGAGTTGATGAGGTTTGTTGACAACACAGAAGCCACGTTTATCTACCAGGTTCTTTACACATTGCCTCCGTTCATCAGTCACCGGGAAGCGCCAAAGCGGCGATTTTGAATCGAATGCAATGATAGGAATGCTCAATAATTTAAGGATTTGGTCTAAGTGTTGCAGATAAATACAAACATCTTTACTTAGCCACCAATAAACGCCGACGATTGCCAAGGAGGTGTTTCCAACAGTAACCATAGTCATTTGTTAAATGGCTGAGTGTCACCATTCCGACAGGCTTCGAATTATTACAAACAATAGCCGAGTAATATCACATAGAAGAGAATGCGGCAATCCTATTGAATGGTTCAGCCACACCAGCGAGTTTAAACTTTGAACTTGAACATAACACATATTGGGTCAATAGTATCTTTATGTTGTTGTCGGAGGAGAAACTCACTTGCAAAGATTTACTTGCGCAAACCTCAAAGATTAATTGAGTGTCCTCACAGTTTATAATCGGTGTTGCATATTTTGGCGTCGAGCTTTTTGAGGTACGTTGGGCAGGTGCTCGAGATGCCTTGTGTTTGACCTTGTCTCCTTAATGGCCAGTTTGAGGAAAAATGGCCGTATTGCTTACAAATGAAGCAGTGTGTGTTGGATATGGTCATTGACCTTGCACGAATTCCAAGCGACGTACACACGACGCGATGCTAAAAGGTATCGTCGAACTTTCGGATAGACCTCAAGGATCCAATCGCAATTTGCTCTGTCTCTAGGATCAAAGCAAAACTGAGCTTTCAAGTGTTTATTGGCAAGATGAAGCACTTCATCGGAAGCGTCGTGGAAATTCTAGGAAATAATTGCTTCTTTCACTTGCTCAGGGGAAAAGTTACAAGAAACGTCAATGATTTTCAGTAACCGATTGCAAGGCTATTTGGACGCCAGCAAAGGCAACAGACTACAATGGATTTCTGAAAAGTAGCTTGAAGCCGGCCAACAATATCAATCATTTCTAATTGCTTGGAAAAGTAATCTTGCGCGCAGAGATTACTTTAGTAAGATCTAGGATATTTGAGTTAAAGGATTCTTTGATGCTGTCTGGCAGGGTATCATCAAGGATATCGTGGTCGTCGTCAGACGACGCTTGGAAGAAGCTGATTCAGCTTCTATGGTGGAGGAGGATGAAGGAGTGGGAGAGATAGAGCGTGACAGCGTAACGCTTGTAGAGTGCCGGCTGAAAAATAGACTGGTTATATGATATCTTTTTAGCTGTACAAAGGAACTTATTGCCAGAAGCAATTGGGCTAATATTCTGTGAGTTGTTGCCCACTTTTAACCTTTCTAAAGCTTTTTAAAAATAAACAATTACAGAAAATCAAAATCAAAATAATTGCAAAATTATTGTACGGCCTTAATTATCCGACATCGCCTGATTGCTCGCAATAGTAAAGCAATGTCTTTTTGCTTTAGCTAAAAGTGAAAGATGTTTTTGTTAATTGAAGAAAAAACAGAGTTGAACAGGCGTAATTAGAATCCAGCAACAGTGTTATATAGCCAAGGTTAATTTTTAGTGCTCACGGTGGCAGTGTGTGATGAAACACAAGGAAGTGTATGTGTGCACTTTGCATTTTCTGGTGAACAAGTCTTTAAAAATAAAACTAGATAAGTTTCATTAAAAGTTTTGGAATGGTCGCTTGTCAGATGTTTGTGTTTAGTTTTGATCCTTGAAAAACTACACGTTTATTGTAAATTAACTTATAAATTCGTATTATTGTTGAGGCATTCGCGGCCATGATTTTTTAACAAATAAATATGTTCGGGGTTTTGAACCGTGTTCCATATTTGTACTTTTCACGAAGTTTATAAAACTTAGAAAGCTTACAAACTTTGAAAAATCTATGATATTTGACGTTTCGACAGTCATGTCGCTGTCTTCTTCAGAAAAAACTAAAACTGAAGGTATAGGATCCTGACAAGTTTTTATATTACGCCGTTCGGGTTAGTGGTTCGTGACAGTTTCGATTCATTAGTTTTCGGAAACATGTGTTTCCATATTGGCGCTAGATCGATTCCATTATCCCTATTGAAATTGTCGTACTTCTGGATTTCAATGGCTTCCTTGTATAGTCTAAGTCAGAAGTTTTGGGATTTAGCCAACATTGTTGCCTCTTCAAATTTTATTGTGTGACTGGTGTCCAAAAAATGTTCCGCAACAGCAGATCTTGTGTTATGTTTGTTTGTATCCGCCTTATATTTTTTTAATCTGGTAGCTATGTTGCGTCCCGCTTGTCCTATGTAAGCCAGCCTACACGAACAAGGGATGTGGTAGACTCCTGGTTCCTCGAGTGGTGCTTTTGTTTCTTTTGATTTTGAGAAATTGGTGGCTATTTGATTTGTTGCAGTAAAGATCACTTTGATATTTTTTCCTTTAAGTATCCTGGCTATTTTATCCGTGCAGCCTTTTATGCAAGGAAGGAAGGAAGTTGCCACAGGGTTCTCCATCTTTGGTTTTTTCTTACTGCGTTTGTTAATTGCTCGATATATGTCTGCTTTTTTGAAACCGTTTTTTATTAAGGCGTTTGTTAGGCGACCTTTAACGTGTTCGGTTCACTGATCGCCTTGGCCCTGTGTACTAAAGTTTTTAGAACTGAAAAATTCTGAGCTGGATGATGATGTGATTCGGCGTTGAGGTATCTGTCAGTATGTGTCGGTTTTCTATATACTTGATGCCCCAATTTGTTGTCCATCTTTCGAGTGACCAGTACGTCCAAGAACGGAATGCTTCTGTTTGTTTCCTTTTCCATGGTGAATTTGATGTTGAAATCTAACTGGTTGATGTGATCCAGAAAGTTGTGTAGTGTTTCTGCTCCATGAGACCAAATTACAAATGTATCGTCCACATAACGTAGCCAACATTTTGGTTTGAGGGTAGCGGTTTCTAATGCTCTTTCTTCAAAATCCTCCATAAATATATTGGCGATGACTAGAGAAAGTGGTGATCCCATGGCTACCCCTTTAATTTGTTCGTATACAATATTGTTGAATGAGAAGTACGTGGACTTTAAGCATAGCTCAATTAGTCCGTTAAGCTCCTCATCCAAATCCGATTTTCGTAATTTGGTCTTGATGATCTCCAGTGCTGTTTTTAGTAGCACTTTTGTGAAGAGAGATGTCACATCAAAACTGACTAAAATGTCTTCTGATTCTAATTTAAGTTCTGGGAATTCCTTACGTGATGGATGCTTTTTCCCCTTTTTGTAAAATGGTACATAAATATCTAGCCAGAAGATAGGTGGCTGAACCTGTAGCACTCACAATTGGGCGAAGCGGTACTCCTGGTTTGTGGATTTTTGGAAGGCCGTAAAGGTGCGGCATCCTGGTATCTGTAGGAATTAGTTGTACGGTTTGTACGCCAAATCTTGTAACAAAGCATCGATTTTTTTTATGTAGTCGTTGGTGTTCATGATTACAGAAGCATTTCCTTTATCAGCTGGTAATACAATGATTTCTTTGTTGGTCTTAAGTTCTCTTAGAGCATTTCTTTTCTCTCGATTAATGTTGGATTTCAGTGCTGTGGATTTCTTCAGAATATCGGCTGTTTTGAACCTCACCTCTTCTTGAATATGTTGTGCTAGAGTTCTGAGTGTGCTCTCCAATGAACTCACTATTTCTTCCTTTGGTATAAATTTTAGTGTTATAGCAAAATTTAATCATTTTAATAAGATGGCCGTTGCTGGTCCACTGAGTGTGGTGGAAGACATATTGATGATGATCCTGTCTGTCTCTAATAGCGGCGGTGAAGGATGTTGTACTTCCTGTAACTTCTGGAACTTCGCCATTTGTATTTTCTTTACCTTTTTGGCGATCTCTTCGGTTTTTTCCGTAGATAGTTTATCGATCAAATCCCAGATTGTCAAATCTATTGTGTTGATCAGTGGTGAATGGACTGAAAATAATTCCGTAGTTTTCTGGTCTAATTGGCGTACTGATCACTCGAAGATGGACAACAAATCGGGGCATCAAGTATATAGAAAACCGACACGTACTGACAAATACCTCAACGCCGAATCACATCATCATCTAGCTCAGAAGTTTTCAGTTCTAAAAACTTTAGTACACAGGGCCAAAGAGATCAGTGAACCGAACACGTTAAAGACCGAGCTAGGTTTTATAACTAACGCCTTAATAAAAAACGGTTTCAAAAAAGCAGACATGTATCGTGCAATTAACAAACACAGTAAGGAAACCCCAAAGAAGGAGAACCCCGTGGCAACTTCCTTTCTTCCTTACATAAGAGGCTACTCAGATAAAATAGCCAGGATAAAAGGAAGAATATCAAATCAAAAGAAACAAAAGCACTACTCGAGGAACCAGGGGTCTACCACATCCTTTGTTTGTGTGGGCTGGTTTACATAGGACAAACGGGGCGCAACATAGCTACCAGATTAAGAAAACATAAGGCGGATACAAAGAAACATAACACAAGATCTGCTGTTGCGGAATATTTTTTAGAAGACCGATCACATAATAAAATTTGAAGAGGCAGCAATGTTGGCTAAATCCCAAAACTTCTGGCTTAGACTATACAAGGAAGCCATTGAAATCCAGAAGTACGACAATTTTAATAGGGATAATAGAATCGATCTAGCGCCAATATGAGAAAACATGTTTCGGAAAATTAATAAAACAAAACCGTCACGAACCACTGACCCGAACGGCGTAATATAAAAGCTTGTCAGGATCTTATACCTTCAGTTTCAGTTTTTGTCAAGAAGACATGACTGTCGAAACGTCAAATATCTTAAATTTTTCAAAGTTTGTAAGTTTTCTAAGTTTTATGAATTTTGTGAAAAGTGTAAATATGGAACGCGATTTAAAACCCGAAAATATTTATTTGTTATGAATTCGTATTTATATTTATCCTGGAAAAAAATTAATAGTGGAGTAAATGATCCCGAAAACTGCATACGAGCACGAGTCAGAGCATGTCCGATCAAATAATTTGAAAACACGGTTTGTCGATATAATGCCAGAGGACGGCTGGTATTATTCTTTTATAAAAGGGAATCTTTTTATTATTTATTTGTTCTACGAGGATATCGGTTAAAGAGTACAAATTAGAGGACTATGTATCATTCATTTTCAATTGCGATAAAAGTTCAAGGAGAGAATTTACAATAGTTCTTACTTGCGTGTCTGCAGATGGATCCTGTTTTCCGAATACCAGCTACATTAGCGTCCGGTACGGCCTATGGAAGTAAGTCTCGTTTAGTATTTATCCGAGACATTATGAACGCCCGGCGATATGTTAACGAAGTGGTAGAACCCCATATTCTTTCATTATTTGGCAGTTGGAAGACCCATAGCAAGACACTCTATAAATCAATTTAAAGAGGCCAATGTTAATCTCTTATCATGGCCACTTAGATATCTCGACGTTTTGCCTATTGAACACGTGTGGGACCGTAGAGGTAGAAGACTGATGAATTTAGCCCATCTACTACAGACACAAGAAGTTCTCCGGCATGAATTGCAAATTGCATGGGATACAATAAGTCAAGAAAAAATCGATTACCTGTTCGAATCAATGCAAGTACAAAGTACAGAAAATGACATGTCTGCTAATAAGCTACCATTACAATTTGTAATTATGAAAGCAAGACGTCCACTTGTTACAAGGATTTTCTCGTAACTTAACTGCTGGCGACTAACTCAATTGAATGAACAAGTGCATTGCAGGTCTCGATGTGCTAATTACAACGTATGATTAAAAAGGCGCCAAAAAGGTTAAAAACTGGAATGGTAGACACCGTTATAATCTATCCAAGGTTGAAAGAGAACAACACAAATATTTTTTTATTTTATCCCAGAGAAGTTAGAAGCGCAGTAGATTTACATAAATGCGATCAATTGCTAGTATGTTGGTATAGAATACAGATAATAATTGTTGATACAAGCCCCTTTCGGTTGGGCAACACGTCGTACATACAATTAAACTTGTCATCCTAACTTGTACATTCCAAACAAACAGATTTGTATTGGTAAATATAAGACAAATATCTTGATAATTAAGAGAACCCGAGCGCATCCTTCAATATTATATTACATACAAAAAACATTTTATACTTAATTGTGAGGAACCTGATATGTACCTACAGTTGTGGGTGCAAACGACTGACAACGTAGATAAAAAAAATTAGAATTTGATTTATGAGAAAAAACCGGATGAGCCAAGTTTCCCCCAGATTAATATAGGTATTTTAGTAACTGGGCTTTCCAATACGGTTATAATTGTAGTATTTAATTTTCCTTAAATTAATTACCTACCAGGTGTTAATATCTTCACGTTAATGGCATGCGTGTGGGTATCCCAAATTTGACCAAAAGACTTTTACATTACCAGCAAAATTAACACACCTATTTATAACGTGCATGCGTGTGAGTATTTAATGAAAGCCTCGCCGTACGTGTATGTTGACTCATTATCGTACCACAGACAACGGAAAAATGGTTTTACCCCAGTTGAAAACCACCACTTTTAATGTACCAAAAAGTGGGCGAAACTTATACGTTATGAAAATCACACCAAAACCATCTATTTGGAATTTCTGGAGGTTTGGGGAGAGAATTTACAACACTTCTTACTTGCGTGTCTGTACATGGATCCTGTCTTTCGAATTTCGTCGTTTTTAAAAGAGTTGGCGTGCAAGTCAGGTAGACTTCCGATGCTTACTTAGCAACTACGTACGCATGTTCCAGCAAAGGATGTATGCCGAAAACGCAGTTCTTCAAATGGTTTTTTTGGGTTTTTGTATTCCATGTGCAATCTTTACGGCTTCGAAGAGATCTTCCGCATCTTGCTTTTGTTTTACTTTGTGACGGGAATGCTAGCAACATTAGCGTCCGGTACGGCCTATGGGAGTAAGTCTTTTTTTGGTATTCACCCGGGGCAATATGAACGTCCGGCGATATGTTAACGAAGTGGTTCTTCTATTTCTTCAGCAGTTGGAAGACCCATTTTTCCGGCAGGATAATGCTTGTCCTCACATAGCAAGACACTCTATAAATTGATTCGAAGAGGTCCATGTTAACCTCTTATCATTACCACCCAAATGTCCCGACCTTTCGCCTATTGAACACGTGTGGGCATTATAATTGAAAGACTGAAGAACTTAGCGTATCCTCCACAGACACAGACAGTTTTTTGGCATGATTTGCAAATTGCTTGGGATACAACAATTTAAAAAAAAATTAATCACTTGTTGGAATCAATGCCAAATACAAAATACAGAAAATGATATGTCTGCTGATGACAGAAGCGATAAGATCTACGCCCGCATATAGGATGCAGATCAGTTACCGAAATATACAAATCAGGTATATACAACATCTTGTGTGAATAAACATTCTTAACTATAAGGTCTGACTTCACTTCACAAGACGAGTGGACAAGAAACATTTAACTGAGCGCGGTTAAAAGAGCTATCTAATGCGCAAATGAAGCTTATATATCGTAACGTTACCGGTTCTGGAATATATGAAGACGGGCACCATAATCTGCAACTGGTGTGTCATCATGGACTCGAAATCATACACAAATGGCCCGATATCGATCATGTCTGACACTACTAGCGCTAAGAGCACCAATAATAAAATCCAAACTGGTTATTACATGCATAAAATATCTGGAAACATTGACAATTTGTCAACAAATGCATACTAAGGGACCAACAAGGATATATATCGGACCTAAATCCACCTTCTTTTGACATCTCTTACTAAAAAAGAAATCATTCTCAGCAAACTAGCAGCACAACATAAACTGCATGAATGAGACACACAAAACTCTTCTTTACAGAGCCACAATTAAACACTCAAACTGCAGCATTAAACATAAGTCGACGAAACTTAAGAAAACTCACAAGACTAATAGGAAGACACATCGTGGTCTTGAAACAGAGATACGAAAAGCAGTCCGTTATGCCGCGGATGCTTAGAGGATATCGAGACTCGACAAGCATACCAAACGCAACGCATGACAATTCTTGGAAAATTAAGGCTTCTGGACTTCATAGACGAAACAGAACTGCTGATGGTGTAAAAATCAGAGGTGCACAAAAAGACCAAAGAGACCTCAGTGTAGGGACGTCAAACAAAGCACCTTTTGGATGGAAGAAAATCATTATATTTAAATAATATCTTGTAATTAGTTTAGGATTAACTATGAATGAGTAAATGACAATTATTAGATAAAAATAAATAAAGGAAATATTGTTTTCCTTTGCAAATCTTACAGAAAAAACAATTTAGTGTTTAGGGCTTTAAATTTGATTACATAAAGGATTTAATAAATAAGCAGGTAGTGATTACAATTAATTGAATCATTATTAACAAAATTGCACTTGTTTATCAATTACTGTCATTCGCAGTTAATATCTTTTAAGATGCCAAAAGAGAAAAGAAGTATATCTCGGTAACTTTGAACCAGTTTACTAACGACAACCAGTAGAAGTATAGTTATATTTCTGAATGCAACCAGGATTCAAACAGTAAACAACAAAACTATGTTACGTGGGTTTTCTCGTAACTTAAAAGAGCGTCGGCTAACTCAGTTGTTCCGGCGATTGAATCGTAAACTTTGTGGTGTTAAAATATAAAATGAATTTAAAAAGACGCCAAAACGATAAAAAACCCGGATGGGAGACACTTTTAAATCTACCCGCAACTGAAAAAAAATGGCAAGACAGAAGTGATAACACAAAGTATATTTATTTTATCAGAGACAACAGTTTACGTCGAGGAAGGTACATAAATATATTTATAAAAAATTTTATTAAATGCTAACACGTAGCTCGGTATCACAGACAAAATATAAGCTACGCCTTCGGGCAACACGTCGTACAACTAAGTGAGCTAGTCGACTTAACTTTGATATTCAGAAGCGAAGTGAATTTAATTTGTGTAATTGAAATACAATACTACAAAACTCGAAGATTTAGAGAATAAAAGCGCACCGTATAATAATAAGTGGCACACAACAAAACGATTTTATAATTAATTGTGTTAACAACCTGTTATATACGTCAATCGAACTAAAAATTAAAATAGAAATTACAATACTTACAATTAGTTTTCCACAAAGTCGCCGACTCGCTAATGATGTTATGCAGCGTTTCCTAAAACTTAATTGAAATCTAACAAAGACGTACATACGGCGTTATCACAAATAAAACCCCTTTTAATCATATGATCACTAACGGCAAACCAATACGCAGCGTTTTCCTCAAATAAATTTTATAAGTTTGGTAATTGTTTCCTTCAATGCGATAACAAAGTTAGTGTAGATAGTATTAACTACGATGACGTGACGACGTCATTGATATTTTCTCCAAATACAAACACTTGCTGATATGAATGAAAGCGTTGTTAGGTGTACTCTTTTTAAACTTCACCGGAAGAAATAAAATCGTGTTTAAAAATTTGACATTGTATCTCTACTCAACAACGAAAAGTGGGCGTATCGGGAATAAATTTCATACAGGGGACAAACATTATACTAAAGCATTTTTAACATAACTACATCAAACAGAATTTCTGACGGGTAAAATTACGTTCTGAAACTATTTATCAGAGAAGATGCGTTGCTAAATTTCAAACTTTTGCACCCAATTCAAGAAAATAAAATTTATCAACATATCGAAATACTGACAGATATAAGAAAATTTCTAACGTGACAACAGTAATTTGAGATTCTCGATGACACAGGAGAGCTCATCTAGCATGTCAATAATATCCATAGAGCCACCGTTCTCAAAAATATAATTTTTTTTATTCTGTTAATTGATTTTTTAGGTTTGGGATTTAAAAAAGTTTTAAAGTGTTTAGGAACTAAAATCACAGTTTCAGTGTTTCGGCGTACCAGCAGCTGCAAATACTGAAGTATTTTAAATTTACGATAAATGCGAGTGCGTTTTTCAAAATTTCAAAACTTTCATTATTATTCCCTACACGTACGTAATAAGTTAAAGATTAAGTTGCGGATAAAAATTTTCTCGATTGAAAAGATCGACGATGTACTGGTGTAGCGTTTTCTGTCACAGAGAGATGAATGTCTGTGTTGGTGTTTATGTTTAAAAATTAGCCATGGTGGTTTCGAAACAATTCCGAACAGACAAACTGGTTCGTGTAGTCTTTGACGAAGCAAAACGGATAACATAAGCTGTAACTGATTGTATTCATTAGATCTGTCACAACAAATATAAAATGCCCGTACGAATACCTACATGTAAGAAAGCCATTAAAGTCCACGATCATAGAATAAATAAGAAATATTAAATCTAGTTGTAAGTGAACAGGGTGGTCAGTCATTTGCAACTGTATTAATAATTGAGAGAAAGAAAGAAAGAGAGAAAAATTTAATTATGGTACGAGATATTTGTCTAAAATAGTTAATGACCTATTGTCGAGCTTAGATGGCGGCGTATTTGAAATTTTATGTTGCGCAACTTTGCGGTTGGCAAAATCAAATAGGTAATAAATCGGGATACACCTGAGTTTACTGAGCTTGTTTCCATTCCCAAGGTAATTATTACAAGCCAGTAAATGTTTGCACTCTATGTTTACCTAAGGCCTCGTGATATGAAACAAAAGAGTGACAAGTGCAACAACCGGTCGTCGGTCTAAACAACACGCCGGAATTTCATTCTTTTCGGGAGCACCACTTTTTTCCTAATCAATTCGTCATTGACCATTAGTACTTGTACTTTTCGCAAAAAAAAAGATCCGTTAAAATATTAAATTAATATTAACGCGTTTACAACGTGATCGTAAAATTTTTATGCGTTAAATTGTGAGTAGTAGCCGGAAGCGAGACAGGAAAAAATTCCGTTAGAAAATTTATTGATAATAACAATAATAACAATAAATTACAACAAAAAATGCATTTGGATGTAAACTATCACTCAAGCACATTTTTGCTGTAAACTATGTGTAAAAGCAGTTAATTATGTGGAGATATTAACGATGCGTTAGAAGAGATACCCTTTGATGCTCTCATCCTACGATCATCGTTTCCGTATAAATTACGATGATTACTCACAGAAATGTTTTTTCGCATTCAGGGACACTTCTTTGTTAAATTAATTTACTTTCTTACAGTTACACATCAATTTATTTAATTGATTACATCATGTTTGCAATAAATTACTGTTAGACACAGTTTTTGATCGTTTTACCAGACACTATTTTGGGTGTTTGTTTTTGTTAAAACTATTATATTTGATAACAATGATCGAATCTTGTTAAAGATGAATCATGTAATTAACACTCATCCTTGAATTCTATTAAGTTGTTTTATGCGTGTTTAAACACTCTGCGCGTGTCTTTTATTTCGTTAATAACATTTTTTGTTTTCGTTATCTTTAGTTATTTCTAACTATGATTGTGAATGAACGTGGGTACTATAACACAATTTCCTAGCTTTAGCAGATGTGGTTTTAATTTTTAACTTTTCTTCTATAACAAGCACTAATACAAATAATCTTTGCAAACATTTGATTTAAAATATATTTAATCCAATAATGTAATATCTTTCTTTAAACTTTGCATAGTTGAGAACGAACCAAAAGTCCCACGATATGTAATGGGCGTAACATTTACTGATCTTTTTTAAAGAACGAAACTAGAAAGTATGACGTAATTTTCTCACAACTGAAATTGCACCTCATACTGTAATCTTCACAGTGTGGTGCACATGCAGCTTAACAGATAATTGAACATTGCGCCGTTCCCCACGTCTTCGTCTGACTCTATGCCATTCTATATTCCAGTGGAGTCGCAACCTACATCGCTCCAAACGTTAACATCGGCGTTGAGCCGTTAGTGGTAGGACAAGGTGTGGTCGATAGGATTGCATTCGGTAGTTTTTGATTCGATGGTAAACTGTTCGAAGGATTGCAGGATGGTCTTCATTACCTAAGCATTTATTGGCGATTGATCTGGTACTGAA
Source organism: Aquatica leii (assembly GCA_035610365.1). Lineage (NCBI taxonomy): Eukaryota > Metazoa > Arthropoda > Insecta > Coleoptera > Lampyridae > Aquatica > Aquatica leii. The sequence continues at coordinate 7,187,737 of CM069436.1, read as the reverse complement.
ATATTGATCTCTTCTTGCCATAAGTCAAAGATGGCGTTTCTGCACTTCCGTTCTACGACGATTCTAACCTTTTTTATTCCATTCTTGATAACAGCGCATGATAGTCAATTGGATCCGGTTAAGACTTCTATCAAATTTGCTTAATTAATTAATAAACACGATAATAATGTAGCAGAAACATAAAAAAACACATCAGATATGCCATTACCACTTAATCCGTTTGAATAAAATTTTAATCATTTACTACCTAAAGCTAAACCTTCTTGTCAAGTTTAGTCACAAAATTCTCATCCCTTCTTGATGTTGCAATTTCAATGTCACAGAGTATACAAATCACAAATCCCAACGAACAAATCTTTATGATCAAATCATTTTTGTGAATAACCTATAGGTACAACCTGGTTTAGTTAAAACATCTGGTTTTGCCAACATTAGTCACTCATCCAGAGTGTCATGAAATCATCCGGTTCTGTTTACGCTTGCTTAAAAAACCGGTAGCGTAACTGCCAAAAAAACGTTTATTTTGGTTTTATATCAGCAAAATAAAGCAAAAATAACCAACAGAGAATTTAATAATTTTAGAAAAATTGTTTGCACGCTGGAAACTTATTCCAAGTTGAACCAAAACAAAAAATAACCAGAATCTAAAGGAATCAAAAGCGTGCTTTAACAGTAATTTGTTTTCATTCGTTAGTGTCACTATGGTTTAAATGTTATTAAAAAAAACTGTGGTAATATTCAACATAAATAAAAAGTGGACAAATTGATCAACCATGTTTCGGGAAAAAATAATTTGTAGTCTTCAAATTATCAAATTCAATTGTAATGAGTGGCGGTAACAATGCGTTTACTACTAGGTACTATTTGATAGTATTCTATTAATTAATTTCCTAGTGTTTTTGAAAAAAAAAGTGCAGAGATATACCTACCTAAAACAGTAAACCAAAAACAGAAGAAAAAAATTGGCAATCGATGCTTATCCCTACTACTAAATATACTAAATTGCTAACTCGAATGTATACAAAAAAGTAAAGCCGAAATCGGCCATTTGTAAAGTAGGCAAAATGTTATTATTGGTCCGTTTAAATGTGATTGTGTTAGCGACGTATATAGATGACTACCATCTTGTGGGCACCTTATGAACTATTATTTAAAAAATCATTAACTACATGCATATAGTTTTTTTAACAGTAGCTTGTGAGGTGCCCAAAAAATGGTAACTATTATTATAGGTCAGTAAATTAAAAAAATCTATAAGATTGAAATAATATCAAATACAGTCGGCAACAATGCATTTAGTTTTAAAACATGATTTGTAAAGAAATCTGGTTTCATATACAACACTAACTTGTAAATTAAGTTGTAGATTATATTTATAGGTCTTTTCTTTTCAAAATTTAGTCAGTTTATTATCGGTCGTCGTCGCGTAAACAATAGAATCTACTTTAGTGTGCACGTGGCCATAAAAACACAGGATTAAAAAAAAGTAAGTTTTTTGTTTTTGTAATTTGGTTTATAGCACTTTCGGACTACTGTAGATAAATTAAATTGTTTAAAATTTATCATATACAAAATCCTTATAACAAATTTTTAAATTCTAAGAATTTTAAAATGTTTTGTCTTTTATGTTTTTTGTTTACTTCTGAAAGGTTAAGTACCAATAAGTTTGCCATATAATTCTTGTTATATTAAAAAAAAATTAATTTTGCAAAAAACGAAACAAAAAATAATGTATACAACTCTCGTCGAAAGTCTCATAACACTTACTCTCATGTAGCGCTTGGTCTACAACCTCGCGCTACCTTTTATTCGTTATGCTATGATTCACTTTCGACGCTAATGACATAAATTACTAGCGATAACTCTTATCGTATTAGAAGCAATAGAACATACCAGTCATAATTGTTTAAAATTAATTGTATAATATTTGGTTGTGATAGTCTAATGTTTTTGTTTAATCTTCATTTTGCCTTTATTCGGTAGGTATATTGTGGCATGTTATTCCAAATAGTTTTTTTTAAATTTGATCTGGAGCAACGTAGATATTGTAGAATTTTATCTATTGGCAGCTCTCTAGGAGTCGATGATTTGTTTATTTTGCTCCATTCTTAGATTTTCTGTTGTCTGAATTTAAGAGGAAAACGTGGAGTATTAATTACACGTAATTTTGTTTCTTAGGTTAGGTGCGAATTAAAGTGATACTGTTTATATTGAATAGCGAGGTTTTACCACAAGGTTTTAAAAACACAAATATATATAATTGTGAGTGATAATACGAATAAGAAATAATTGAGTTACTTGAGAAATCAGAAAATAAGGTAGGAGTAGAAATTAAGAGAGTTTACAGCAAATTATAAAGTATAAGAGATAAGACGAGAATAACGACAGACGACAAGAAGAGGGCGAGCTATTCGTATACGTGGCGCGAAAGTAAACAGAAAACAGAGTTGTATTAAAGAAATTTTGCAAAAGATCATATAGAATAGAGAAAATGGAAAAAATACTAGACAAAATAAATACAAAATTAAATGATCTAGATATGAAAACTGAAAGAATAAATATGAAATTAGACAAGATAAGTAAAACCAACGAATTAAAACACAAAATGAAAAACTAAAGAAGGAGAACGAAGAAATTAAGAAGAAGATAATGGCTACACAAAATATAAGACTGGAAATACTAAAAAAAAGAGATAAGACGGAAAAAAATTATAATACAAGGAGTAGAAGAAAATTAACTGAACAAGATTTGGATTTAAAAGAAAGAACTCTAATAATTTTTAGACATGAAAGTTGGAAAAGATATGGAAAAAGAAATCTAGGAAATAAGAAGACTGGGAAGGAAGGTAGAAGAAAAACAAAACAATAATACAGAGAGCCACAAAGAATTTGAAGAGAAAGAACATATGAATAAATGATGATTATCCGAAACGAATCCGGGAAGAAAGAAAAGAATTAATACAATATATGATCAAAACAATGCAAGATTGATATATAAAAAATTAAAAATTAACGAGGAAATGTGAACAATACAACAACAATCAGGAGTTAAAAACACGGAAAATGCGAACACAAAGGACAAAAAGAAAACAGAGATAAACAATGAAATAGAAAATAATCCTAAAGAAAAAAGGTAGAAGACTAGAAAAATGAGCAAAAGATCACCTCCAAACAAACATGAATGAAGGAGTTAAAAAAATGACGAATAATAACAAATTTTGAACGCAAGCCAAAAAACTAAACAACAAATCAGTCAGAACTGCTACAAATGGAAACGACCGCTATAAACTAGGAACTAGCAAAGAAATACTGAACGTAGAACAAAAACAAGGAAAAACAGATGTAAAGGCAAGAATAAAAACAGAAACAAATAAACATCTAAAAATAGGGAAGTGGAATATAACATCGTTAACAGAAAAAGAATGCGAGATCGTGGAAGAGATGAAACACTATGATATAACAATTATGGGAATAAGCAAAACAAAGAAAAAATGACTAGGAAGAAAATTAGTAATGGATAAATATAAATTATACTACTCAGAAAGGCATAAAAAACAAAGATCAAAAGAGGGAGTAGGATTAATTATAGCTGAGGAAGTAGATAATGCAGTAAGTAAGTTTGAAGGAATAAGTTCGAGATTGGAAATAGAATCACAGGGAAAAATAAGAATAATACAAATATATGCACCAGTAGAAGGAGCAGAAGAACAAGAAATTTTAAACGTCTACTTCATTCTACAAATACTTCTAGATAAAATTAGAGAGAAGAAAATGAGCAAGTAGTGATTATGAGCGACTGAAATGACAAAAATAAAGGTATGGGTTGCATGGAAAAACATGGAGAAGAAAGAATGAATAATAATGGGAAGAAAATGATAGAGTTTTGCCAATTAAATGACCTAGAAATTGGAAATACTTACTGGAAACAACCGCTAGAGGATAGATATACATTCGTAGCGGTAGAGAGAAACTCTAGAAATATAGTATAGTTATAGTTAATTACATAATATATACACAAGAAAAATAAGTTAGATTGAAACAATACCAGAGGAGGAAATGGACACACAACACAGATTAGTAACGGCAATAATTAACTACCCGGAGCTAGTATAGGACAAGCCAAAAAAATATGAAAGAACACTAATACATAGACTAAGAAATGAGGTAACAAGAAGAGATTATAAAGAAAAAACCGACAATGAATTAAGTAAACAGGACCAAGTAGAAGAAAATTGGACGCTAAAAAAAGGTGGATGATTTTAGAGCAACAATACATACAATAGCAAAGGAATCCTGTTAAACAAAAATAAACAAAAACCAGAGAAAGAAAACAGCGTGGCGGAATAAAGAAGTAAAAAAATCTGTCAAAAACAAAAAAAATTGCATGGAAAAGACATTAAGAGACAAAACAAAAATACATAAGTAAAAGAATATAGCAAAGGAAGTAGTACGAGAACCAAAGAGAAAAAGCTGAGAAGACTTGGGAAAAGAAATCAAACATATCAAGAAAATAACAAGAAATTCTGGAATGCTGTAAGAAGTATGAAGGGAAATAAAAAAAAATAATAAAAAAAACAACAAAGAAAAATAATGAATTAAAAACAGTGATCAAACGCATACTAAAAATATAGACAGAATTCTTCTCAATGTAATTTGGAATAGAAGTAGGAACAAATGGAAAGGAGACCACTAGAAATACAGTGGAAGATAAAGAAATAATTGAAGAATAAGAAACTCTAGAGAATATAAACACAGAAGAACTAGATGAAGCAATGAAAACCATCAAACTAAGAAAAGCAAGCGGACAAGACGAAATACCATCAGAGATGATAAAATTTTTAGGAAAGAAAAGAAAAGAGTGGCTACTAAATATATTTAAGGAAACATGGGAGATAGAAGAAATCCGACAAAAGTGACAAAATAACGTCATTTCAATTTACAAGAAAGGCGATGCGGGCTGTGAAAACTATAGAGCTATATGCCTTTCCTCCACCATATTTAAAATATATACCAAAATAGTAGAAAGAAGACTGAGAAAATACATTGACAATAGACTTGAAGAAGAAGAGGAAGACAAACGCACGATAATATCGACATTTTAAGAAGTATATTACAAAAGAAAGAAAGAAAAAGGCAAAGAAATGTTTGTTGCATTCATTGACCTAAAAGCTGCCTTCGACTCAATACAGAAGGAAAATAATATAGGATTGTCTAAAACAACTAAAGGTACCAATGAAATTAGTAAGGGTGATAAGAAGTATCTATAAAACAGTAAATGGAATAGTTAAAATAAATGGAAAGGAATCAGACTTTTTCCAGATGGAAGTAGGAATAAAACAGGGTGATAGTCTAAGCCCACTACTCTTTATAGTAATCATGGACAGATTGTTAAAAAATACTAGGACAAGAACCAAACAAAGCCAAAAAGAAATGGGGTATAATAGTCTAGTACCAATAAAAATTGATTGCCTACATGCAGACGTATAGTGTTAGTATCAGCTAACCACAAAAAGATCAAACATCTGACGAAAATATGAAGTGAAGAAATAAAAAAGCTAGGAATGGAAATTAATATAAAGAAATAAAAATAAATGCGGCTGAAATGATATTTTTCTGAAAGATTGCAGGAAAAACAAATATGGATAGAAAACGAAACGAAAAAATGACACAAAAAGAAACAATAACGACGAAAATAGAAATGAAGCAGCTTAAATGGTGTGGACACATAATACAGATGAATCAGAATAGATTTGTGAAAAAGATAGTAGAGATGGGCAGAGTAGGTTAAAGAAGAGTAGGAAAACCTAAAAATAATTGGATACAATAAATAGAAGAAATAGGTAAAAGAAGAGGGAAAAAGATAGCATAAACAAAAATTCTAGCACTGAACCGAACGGGATGGAAAAAATGGGTATCAGAAGAAATCTAATCCGAAACCCTTAAGGGTATAAAGAAGAGTATGGAAGAAGAAGAAGAAAGTTAGGGTTAGTAGTACTCTGATGTTTTGGTATAATCCTTTTGTAGGTGCAATTCCAAACGGGTATATATTTTATTTTATCTAAAATGTTTTTGGTAAAACTGGCAAAACTTTTCTACTGTAGTAGAAAAGAGCTTTTAGTTTATCAGTACACAAAGGCCAGGATTTATTTCACTTTGCTATCTTGCAGATCAAAAAGTCTTTAAACTTCTGGCGTCGTAGGATAAGTGATTTTCGTTTTGATCTATCCGTTTTTGTTATTTGAAAAGATTATTCGTTTACTAAAATCGCCAACTTCTGCAAAAACTCTCAATCCGTAAACGTTCTCTTCTAGTTTTATAGCATTTTTGGAATCTACACCCAATATTACTTTTTTGAAAAAGTTTAATTAGTAGTTATTTCTTGAGAATTTTGAAAAAAAAATTAATTTCAAAACTGATTTTGATAAATAATTAGTATATTAGTATCTTTTAATGCTTTAATCAAATGAAGTACACTTGTTTTAAAAAATATTGAGACAAACTTTTTGTGGCTAACAAAAATTTTAATGGTGTAAACAGAGTTTAATCGTAAGAACTGCCAGTTTTATATAGATGGTTCTATCCAACGCAGTTGGTGTCAAAGCCTGTAACCGAGAACGCTGATGTAAAAGCACAAAAAAGGAAAAACTAATTTTTTTAAAAATATTATTGCTCAGTAAGCAATTATATTTTTTTAAACAATATAAATACGTAAAATTTAATTGAAACAAGCCGATAGAATTAATATTAGCAAAGTAAATTCTATAATTTTTTGATAAGTAATGAGCAAATGCCGTTGCAAAAGAATTCTGGAAACCATTAGGTCAAATTGTATTTGTTAATCAAAATATTAAATTTTTATTTATTTATTGGTCTTACTTCACTTTGCATAAATACAGGTTAAAACTCTTCTGAATTGAATTGAATCTAATTCTTTCTAAGAAAATAATTACCGATAAAAATACCCAAACTGCTTAGAAAATTAATGATTTGATAAAATAGAGCAAACACATATTATATTAATGTAAAATACATAACATAGCAAGAAAGTTCCTAATTCGTATGACTTCCTGGTTGTTAGTACATTTTTGTAGCCATGTAGATATAGATGCTACCAATACCTAAATAAAATCTCTATTTATGGCATCCTACACATTTTAAATGGTTTTGAATTAACTGTATGACTTCAGCCCAAACGTTTCTAATGATGTTAAAATCGAGACTTTTTGCCGACCATGGCAGAATGCGCAAGATGTTTTCCCAAATTCAACACAAGAATTAACAATTAATAACACATTACAACGAACCCATTATTGACAAATAAAATTTTGAATAAAGTTAGTTTTCCATTTTTGTACTTTAATTTTAATACTTTCGTTTGCAGTTATTGGCACTGGGTAAGATCACCTACAAAGAAACCGGCGGTTCCTACAGTGAAACCTTGTTTAAACCATTAAAACTAAAAGCTCGTCAGAAGTTTGTCTTCATTTTTTTTTTAAACGAGTGTACATAATCTACAGGGTGTTTATAATTTACTTTCAAAGTTGATAAGTTTCAAACAACTTTCATTCTCTTTCGATTGGTGCATATATGTTTCGTGCAAGATTTGGACGTGTTTTTGGAGAGTGTGAACTATTGTACAGTTAATTTATAGGGATTTGATTAGGTAGTTAGCAATTAAATTTGATAAAGAGTGCAGACCATGGGTTGATAACAACGAACGTAAGCGAGATATCGCCGTCGTGCGTAATATATATATATCAATTGAATGCAGGCGGATTTATATGCGCTTTTTTTTGATTAATTTCTTTTCTTTCATTAAGATCAGCTATTTAGAAGGTGGTGTAATAACCAATTTTTAATTAGATAAGGTAGTTAAATAAAACAAAATTTTTGATAAATAGTAAGGCAACGAGTGTAATAAATAAATCAACATAACTGAGAAAAGAAGAATTACAGATGAACAAATGAGAGATAACGAAGAAGAGGAACACGAGAGACAAAATTTATTTGTAATTAGAAAGAAATTTGAAGATTGCCAGAGCAAAGATACATAGAATTTCGAAGGGAACGAAAGGACCAAAGTAACCTAAGTAAAGAAAAATAATGAAAAAGATGAACAGGAATAAAGCAGAGATTAGAAAGGAAAGTAAAGCAATGTGAGAAATGGTGAAAAGAAGGGAAAAATAATATAGTGGTCGAAGGATGCTGGAAGAGAAAATAGAAGTTAAAACGAAAGTTAAAAAATATGGTAATTAATAAGCGTAAACCAAATGAGATGGTGGTGGCAGTTACCTAATGTCAAAATTAAAAATACAAAGAAAAAAAATAAAACTAAGCGATACGCAAATATATATCGACGACGATCTGAAATATAAAGAGAGAAGAGTGCAAGGAAAGTAAAGAGCATCGCGAAATGCAATAGATTAGAAAGAAGGAGAGCCAAAAGTGGATATAAGAAGATAAAATGTAAATATATGATGAGATAGAGAAGATATACTTACCTAGAAACAGTAAACCAAAAACAGAAGAAAAATGCTTATCCCTACTACTAGATATATTAAATTGCTAACTCGAATGTATAAAAAAAAGTAAAACCAAAATCGGCCATTTGTAAAGTAGGCAAAATGTTATTATTGGTCCGTTTAAATGTGATTGTGTTAGCGACATATAGTAATGACTACCATCTTGTGGACACCTTATAAACTATTATTAAAAAAACCATTAACTACATGCATATAGTTTTTTTTAATAGTAGCTCGTGAAGTCCCCAAAATATGGTAACTATTATTATATGTCAGTAAATTAAAAAAATCAATAAGATTGAAATAATATCAAATACAGCCGGCAACAATGCATTTAGTTTTAAAACATGATTTGTAAAGAAATCTGGTTTCATATACAACACTAACTTGTAAATGAAGTTGTAGATTATATTTATAGGTCTTTTCTTTTCAAAATTTAGTCAGTTTATTATCGGTCGTCATCGCGTAAACAATAGAATCTACTTTAGTGTGCACGTGGCCATAAAAACGCAGGATTAAAAAAAAGTAAGTTTTTTGTTTTTGTAATTTGGTTTATAGCACTTTCGGACTACTGTAGATAAATTAAATTGTTTAAAATTTATCATATACAAAATCCTTATAACAAATTTTTAAATTCTAAGAATTTTAAAATGTTTTGTCTTTTATGCTTTTTGTTTACATCTGAAAGGTTAAGTAATGTAGAGGCTACTATTTATTATTGCGTTTAGTAATATAAACTAATATATTAAATTGATTGTCAAAGTAAACAAATTTTGCTAGTAATAAATGTAGTACCAATATGTTTGCCATATCATTCTTGTTATATTAAAAAAAAAATTAATTTTGAAAAACACGAAACAAAAAATAATGTATGCAACTCTCGTCGAAAGTCTCATAACACTTACTCTCATGTAGCGCTTGGCCTACAACCTCGCGCTACCTTTTAACGTTCATTATGCTATGATTCACTTTCGACGCTAATGACATAAATTACTAGCGATAACACTTACTATCGTATTAGAAGCAATAGAACATACCAGTCATAATTGTTTAAAATTAATTGTATAATACTTGGTTGTGATAGTCTAATGTCTTTCTTTAATTTTCATTTTGCCTTTATTCGAGATATATTGTGGCATGTTATTCCAAATAGTTTTTTTTTAAATTTGATCTGGAGCAACGTAGACATTGTAGAATTTTATCTATTGGCAGCTCTCTAGGAGTTGATGGTTCGTTTAATTTGCTCCATTCTTAGATTTCTGTTGTCTGAATTTAAGAGGAAAACGTGGAGTATTAATTACACGTAATTTTGTTTCTTAGGTTAGGATTTATTTCACGTCGTTGTCGGGAGGTTCATGTGCGAATTAAAGTGATACTGTTTATATTGAATAGCGAAGTTTTTAAAAACACAAATATATATAATTATAAGTGATAATACGAATAAGAAATAACTGAGTTACTTGAGAAATCAGCAAATAAGGTAGGAGTAGAAATTAAGAGAGTTTACAGCAAATTATAAAGTATAAAAGATAAGACTAGAAGAACGACAGACGACAAGAAGAGGGCGAGCTATTCACATACGTGGCGCGAAAGTAATAAAACAGAGTCGTATTAAAAAAATTTTGCAAAGGATCATATAGAATAGAGAAAATGCAAAAAATACTAGACGAAATAAATACAAAATAAATGATCTAGATATGAAAATTGAAAGAATAAATATGAAATTAGACAAGATAAGTAAAGAAAACCAACGAATTAAAACACAAAATAAAAAACTAAAGAAGGAGAACGAAGAAATTAAGAAGAAGATAATGGCTACACAAAATATAAGACTGGAAATACTAGAAAAAGAGATAAGACAGAAGAAAATTATAATACAAGGAGTAGAAGAAAATTAACTGAACAAAATTTGGATTTAATAGAAAGAACTATAATAATTTTTAGAGACATGAAAGTTGGAAAAGGTATGGAAAAAGAAATCTAGGAAATTAGAAGACTGGGAAGGAAGGTAGAAGAAAAACAAAACAATAATAAAGAGAGCCACAAAGAATTTGAAGAGAAAGAATATATGGATAAATGATGATTATCCGAAACTAATCCGGGAAGACAGAAAAGAATTAATACAATACTTGATCGAAACAAGAAAGAAAGGCTACAATGCAAGATTGATATATATAAAATTAAAAATTAACAAGGAAATGTGAACAATACAACAACAATCAGGAGTTAGAAACACGAAAAATACGAACACAAAGGACATCTGAAAATAGGGACGTGGAATATAACATCGTTAACAGGAAAAGAATGCGAGATCGTGGAAGAGATGAAACACTGTGATATAACAATTATGGGAATAAGCAAAAAGGATAAATATAAATTATACTACTCAGGAAGGCATGAAAAACAAAAATCAAAAGAGGGAGTGGGATTAATTATAGCTGAGGAAGAAGATAATGCAGTAAGTAAGTTTGTAGGAATAAGTTCGAAATAGAATTACACGGAAAAATAAAAATAATAAAAATATATGCACCAGTAGAAGGAGCAGAAGAACAAGAAATTGTAAACTTTTACTCCGTTCTACAAAAACTTCTAGATAAAATTAGAGATAAAAAAATGATCAAGTAGTGATCATGGGCGACTGGAATACAAGAATTGGAAATGACGAAAATAAAGGTATGAGTTGCATGGGAAAACATGGGACAAGAAAGAATAAATAATAATGGGAAGAAAATGATAGAGTCTTGCCAACTAAAGGACGTAAAAATTGGAAATACTTACTGGGTACAACCCTTAGAGAATAGATATACATTCGTAGCGGTAGAGAGAAACACTAAAAGTATAGTTAATTACATAGTATATAGACAAGAAATGGAAAGTAGAATCAGTTAGATTAATACTACCATACCAGAAGGGGAAATGGACACACAACACAAATTAGTAACAGCAATAATTAAGAACACGGAGCTAGTATGGGAAAAGTCAAGAAAATATGAAAGAATACTAATACATAGACTAAGAAATGAGGTAACAAGAAAAGACTATTAAGAAAAAACAGACAATGAATTAACTAAACAGGACCAAGTGGAAGAAAATTAGACACTAAAAAAAGGTGGAGGACTTTTAGAGCAACAATACATACAATAGCAAAGGAAACCTGTAAAGCAAAAATAAACAAAAATCAGAAAAAGAAGACAAGCGTGGTGTAATAAAGAAGTAAAAACAAATAATTGGCATGAAAAAGATATCAAGAAACAAAACAAGAAGTAGTCAGACAAACGTACATAAGTAAAAGAAATACAGCAAAGAAAGTGGTACGAAAAGCAAAGAGGAAAAGCTGAGAAGACTTCGGAATAGAAATCGAACAAACATATCAAGAAAATAACAAGAAATTCTGGAATGCTGTAAAAAGTATGAAGGAAAATACAAAGAAAATAATAAAAGAAATGAGAAACAAAAATAATGAATTAAAAACAGATATTAAAAGCATACTAAAAATATAGACAATTGAAATAGAAGTAGAAGTAAATAGAAAGGGGATCACTAGAAATACAGTGGAAGATAAAAAAATAATTGAAGAAAAAGAAACTCTAGAGAATATAACACAGAAGAACTAGATGAAGCAATGAAAACCATCAAACTAAGAAAGAAAAGCGGACAAGACAAAATAGAACCAGAGATGATAAAATTCCTAGGAGAGAAAAGGAAAGAATGGCTACTAATTATTTTTAAGGAAACATGGGAGACAGAAGAAAACCGACAAAAATAACAAAATAACATTATCATTTCAGTTTAAAAGAAAGAGGATGCGGACTGTGAAAACTATAGAGCTATATGCTTCTCCTCCACCACCTTTAAATCATACACCAAAATAGTAAAAAGAAGACTGAGAAAATACATTGACAATAGATTTGAAGAAGAGCAGCAAGACAAACGCACATTTTAAGAAGTATATTAGAAAAGAAAAAAAATGCAATGAAATGTTTGTTGCATTCATTGACCTAAAGGCAGCCTTCGAGTAAATACAGAGGAAAATAATATGGGATTGCCTAAAACAACTAAAAATACCAATGAAATTAGTAAGTGTCTATAAAACAGTAAATGCAATAGTTAAAATAAATGGAGAGGAATCAGACTTTTTCCAGATGGAAGTAGGAATAAAACAGGTGATAGTCTAAGCTCACTACTCTTTATAGTAATCATGGACAGATTGTTAAAAAATACTAGAACAAGAACCAAACATAGACAGACAGAGATAGAGTATAGTAATGCAGTACTAATAAAAATGAGATAACCACAAAAAGATGAAACAGCTGACGAAAATATGGAGTGAAGAAATAGAAAAACTAAAAATGAAAATGAATATAAAGAAATGTATAACAATGATCATAAATAACAAGAACAAAGAAGAAAATAGCAAGATATACATTAAAGAAGGAAAACTAAAGAATGTAACAACATACGAATATCTCGGAAGTATAATAAAAGAAGATACATGGGGATGTAAATAACAAGATAAATAAAAGTGTCCAAATCTATTACTCGTTAAATAATTTTTGGAAAACGAGAAGTAGAGAAGAAAACTAAAATAAGAGTGTATAACACAGTGGCGTTACCAATTCTTACATACGCGAGTGAAACGTGAGCATTACAAGATAAACAAGAAGAAAAAATTAATGCGGCAAAAATTAAACTTTTCAGAAGGATTTCAAGAAAAGCAAAAATGGATAGAAAACGAAACAAAGAAATAAGACAAATAACCTAAAAAGAAGAAAAACAAGAAGAAGGTTAGGGTTAGTAGTACTCTGATATTTTAGTATAATCCTTTTGTGGGTGCAGTTTCAAACGCCTATATATTTTATATCTAAGAGGTTTTTGTTAAATCTGACAAAACTTTTCTACTGTAGTAGAAAAGAGCTTTCATTTTATCAGTACACAAAGGTCAGGATTTGTTTTACTATTTTGCAGATCAAAAACTCTTTAAACTTGCGTCGTAGGTTTAGTCGATTTTGTTTTGATATATCCAGTTTATTGGAACTTTTCCGTTTTTGTTGTTATAGTTATATCTATAATTAGTGTGATGGGTTTTGAAATCGCTTGTTACATTGGGTCTACCAATAAGAATAATGACACCGTAAAAGCAACAATAGGTTTCATCTGACAAGATTATTCGTTTACCAAAATATCCATTTTCTGCAAAAACTGTCAATCCGTAAACGTTCTCTGCAAACCATGATTCGGGAAGGTTGCTGGAGTTTGCAGTTCTAAAAGTACATAAGAAAATTTGACGTCATCCTAGGGCTCGTGGAAACATGGCTCGAAGAGAGTCAGTGGAAAAGATGAGTAGAGCAAATGTCAGATGATGTTGTGTGAGTGGTAGACCATACTGAAAGGAGTAAGAAAAACGGAAGAGCAAAAAGAGTAAAAAAAGCAGAGAAAAAAGAAAAATAACTGACGCTCAACAGACCAGAAGAATAATAAAGAAAAACATACAATGGCAGAAAAAAGATTTTAAAATAGTAGCGGTGTATAGCCAAAAAACGAGAAACACTAGAAGAACCTTGGAAGCGTTAATAAAAGAGAGAGAAGTAGGCAGTTTTGTACTAGGAGGAGATTGTAATGCAAGAATCTGGGAAGAGGAAGGAAAAAAGAAGGACAGTCGTATAGGAAAAAGAAGATCTTAAGACAAGGCAATAAATAAAGAAATGAATGAATGAACTACTAGAAATGTGTCAACAGAGACGGTGGGATATTTTAAATGAAAACAAAGTAAAGAGGGGAAAAATGAGAATTTACATATATAGAAGCAAAGGAAGAGTTGGTGATAGATTACACTCTCGCAAACTAGAAGAAATGGTAAATTTTGAAAACTTTAAGAGAGAGAAAACTATAGAATCAAATCATCAGCTGACGGAAATAGAGATAGGGGACACTGATCAAAATCAAAAAAAAAGAGAAAACGTAACAATAAACATATGGACATCAGAAATAAACGAATACCGACAGAAGTTAAAAGAAGTAGAATAGAAAGAAACAGAGATAGATGAAATTGTACAAGAACTAACAAAAATAAAGAAAGCGACGGAACAAAAGACGTATAGGCGCAAAAAACAAGGGATTGTGGGAAAGGATAAATGGTGGAATGACGAATGTAACGAATCAAAAAGAAGGACACGAAAAATATTTAGAAAATGGAAAAACGGGAAAACGGAAAAGCAGCAATACAAGGAAATGTTAAGACTGTACCAGGAAACATACAAAAAACAATTAGGAAGTAAAAGAATGGAAGAAGAGCAGTTAATGAGGATTACGAAGGAAAGTGGCATTTGGAAGTACGAAAAAAAGATGAAAGAAAGAAGAGAATGCAAGATTTTGCAAGAATGTTGGAAATTGGTAAGAGGTAAGATAATAAACTGCGGGCAAACTGATAGAAAGGCATACTACCAGAGAATTAGACATGAAAGAGAACAGGTGGAAGAGCTAAGAGCAGAAGGGAACAATATGAGAGAAACGTTAGTAAAGAGAGACGTACAGCAACAAGAAAGGCGAGCGAAGATAAGACAATGAGCACTACGGCAAAATAAAGAAAGAAGGATTACCTCAGTACAGTTTCTAGAGAAAAAGATGAAGGGGAAAAGAACGAAAATGATAGCGATATTCAGACGTGAAAATAAAGAAAGAGGAAATAAACACTGGATGAAGGAGGAAAATTATATTTGATGTTTACTTCCGGTATAATCGAAAATTGAAGTATGAAACTTCAAAAAATAATATGATAATTAATCACATAAAAAATATTTGAGTATAAAAAAAAAATTAAAATCAAATCTACAAAACAAAGCCAAATTAGAGCGCTCGTTTCTTCATCCATCATCGATATCTCCAGCTAATACGAAAATATGAAATAATCCTTGCACGCAATTTTATTTATTCACGTAAATTTATTCATGACCAAATTAAAAGCCAATTACAATAATTGATTGTTAAAAATTAAACAAAATTTGTGCAGCACGATTTGTTTAAACCTTGATTTAAACAAATACATAGTTAAAAGACGAATTAATCTTCTGCTCTTGAACTCAATATTAAAAAATATTGAGAGGTCAAACATGAAGAAGTAGAACCGTTTTTCCTTTTTTTTCGCAAACGGCAATTACGTTCTGAAAGTGAAACGGTCACGTAACTAATACGTTTTCTAGTAGTTTTTGTATGTCCGCGAATATCGTCCTTTTTTTAAATAGTAAATTATTGTAATTGATTTTTTTCTTCTAACTAGAACTTATTGCTGTTTTCGATTTCACACTGTAATGGTTTTGTTGCCAAAAAAACAAAACGTGCTTTGAAACCGTTAGTTTATCATTTATTTCGTTTGTATTACTGTAACTTTGATATTATCGTAATGTTTAGTGTTTTCGCGGAAGAAATACCGTACACAAAAACATACTAAATTGGTTTTGGGCGTAATTTTGTACACTTTTTGCAACGGATTTTGTGATTTAATATAATTGTCTTGGTTTTAAGTTTCTTTTTTTCAATTCGCAGTGTGCAAATTAAATGATACGTTTTGATTCAAAAGAAATTTTAAAAATACAATTTCCTTTCTGGGCATCAAAGAACGTGTTAAAATCACTTATCAATTTCATAATTTAAAGTTAATTTTGTTTGTTTACTTTTTGAAAAAAACTAATTGTGAATCTCCGTTATCAACATGCAGATTTTTTATTCCTGACGGCACACTATTTTGTTTGAACGTGTTATTTAGTTATTGAAATATTCATGAAAAAACTAAATATATGTACTTAAATATGCATTTATAATATGCCCTTAGTAGGTTTTATTATTGATTTCTTATAAAGAATGTCTCATAATATGACGAATCCACCGAATTCAGATAAGAGACATAAGTTTTACTACATTTTCTACGGCCCTCCCTACGGACGCCTCTGGAAATCGTTTGTTTTAAATTAACTCTTAAAGTACTAGCTGCAATATAATATTTTTTTTTATATTAAGTGGCTTTAACATGAACTTTTTTATTCACATTCGGTTTATTGCTAGGGACGGACTAACTCCAACACAGTAATGCTATTTTTTCACACCCTGTACGATAGAGACAACAATAATATTTTTGAACAGTTTAAACTTTCAATTAAAAATAGTGCTCTTGATCGACATCGTTAAAATTAAATGCTTACGAAAACAAAAGCCCATACGGGCTAATTCTTCTCGTTTTTTTTTGATATGGGTCTTCCAGCGCAGCGTAGCATCCAGAGTAATACCCAAATATTTTGCAGTATTAACGTATGGTATTTGTGTATTATTTTTGCTATTAGGGATATGTTGATCATGTTTATTTGTAAAATTGACATGGACGGACTTAGTTTCATTCAATTTAATTCGGACAGATAGTACTAGATTTCATCGACTCCTCGAACCAGGGTAGCACACCGACGTTCAAGAGAGGAAACCAAACCTCTGACATCGATATCCCGGTTGCCACGAAAAAATTAGCAGAACGGGTTCTAAAACCGTAGATTTTCGACAACAGGCACATAACTTTCGAAAAACAACTAAGTCAAGCTATTAAGGAAGAGCAACCATCGCCGTCTTGAAATAAAAGAGGAAAATCCGTTTCTGGTGGAACGCATACTTAGAAGAGATTAAAAAGAATTCATTAGATGGAAGAGAAAAACCATCAGAGCAAGCCGCGGGTTACCGGGCAACCTCAGAAACTTTCTGACTGCCTATAAAAACATCCGCAATGAAAAGAAAAAGCTAAAAGCAAGAATTAGGAAGGCAAAGAAAACTAATTGAAAAGTGCTATGCAAGAAAATAGACCAGAACCCGTGGGGACTGGCATACAGAACTATTACAAAAGAAACAAAAACGGAAACAAAGATCTCCGAAGAAAAGACTGAAGACGTAATAAACAAACTTTTCGTCGTAGGAAGCAGTACACATACAAGCAACAAATTTTTATGACTGTACTTACTTGTGAGGTAAACTTTTCCGGAAAATTTAAAGACAGCGAAAGTGGTAATAATACCGAAGGGCATTGAAGGTTCCTACAGTCCAATTTGTCTAATTAACATGTTGGCGAAATTATACGAAACACTGATTAAGAAGAGACTGGAGGAGGAGGAGGAGGAGGATTTGGACCCACCAAACCACCCGAACTTGCTTGGTACAAGTTCGCTACAAAATAGGATAGGTACGAAAAGAACATGTTTTATTTAAAAGACAAGTCTGGTTAAGACTCGGTTGGATGGGCTAAGGTAGCGGTACGTGCTTTGAGAGCACGCGGTTCAGCGAGGCACCTGCCTTTCGGCTTATCTTCGCTTCTAAGGCATAAAACCAAGTCGGTGGGAAAAGGACTTAGAAAATTTTGAACAGGAACTAAGAGAGGCAGATTAGTTAAGTGTTAAGATTATGTTTTCACATTTTATTTTGTATGTTTGTGATGTAGTACACTGTATATAAGAAATCATAGTAACTAACTTTAGTATGAAGCCGTATATAGATAAGATATGAATACAAGAATCTGATGTAAAATGATGTTAATTTGTTCCATTAAGTGTATGTAGTTCTGTTTTATAACGTTAATTAAAACAAGCATTAAGATCAGTGGTGTTTCTTGTAATTTTCGCTGCGATTAACTCTAACAGGTTATGGGCCCAGCTGTATGGATTAAAAACAATTGATTGTGTTTAATTTTGTTAAATAAAAATGGCTGAGGAAATTACTGTGAAACATGTTACAAAGTTTGGTGGACAAAATTTTCAATTATGGAAATTCCAAATGATTGCTGTTTTTAATGCGTACGGAATTTACGACGTTGTAACAGGTGAGCGCGGGATGCCGGAAAAGGCGGACGATGCAGAAAAAAAGGCGTGGGTGAAAGATAACGCTAAGGGCATGCTTTTAATTTCATCGTCAATGGAATATTCCCAGCTTGAATATTTAATTACGTGCGAAACGGCTAAGGAAATGTGGACAAAGTTAATAGCAATACACGAACAAACGTCTGAAACAAATAAATTGCTGCTTATGCAAAAGTTTCACGAATACAAAATGAATTCGTGTGACTCGGCTGTACAGCATATTGCGAAAGTGCAGAACATGGCTAGACAGCTGAAAGACGTTGGTGAAAACGTGTCTGACGTAGCCATGATGGCGAAAATTTTGGGAAGTTTACCCTCAAAATATGGCGCGCTAATTACAGCGTGGGATAGCGTCAGTAGTGACAAGCAAACTATACCAAACCTACAGGAAAGGCTGATAAAAGAGGAAAAGCGTCTAACACAAGTAGATGAAGATAATTCGAATGCTTTTGCGGCCATGTCATTGAAGCCTCGACTGAAGTCAGATCAAACAGCTGACAAAGGTGAACGAAAATTGAAGAGCTTTGAATGCTTCTATTGTAAGAAACGGGGACACATGGCACGAGAATGTTGGAAAAAGAAGAGTAATCGTGAAAGAAGAAACAATGAAAAGAAAGTTACCGATACTGGTGCATTTGTGACAACAACAATGAAATTTCAAGATGAAATTACTTCAAGGATTGTTAACGAAGACATTCAAAATGTGTGGATTACAGACAGTGGTGCCTCGAGACATATAACATTTAGACGTGAGTGGTTTTCAGAACTTAGAGAATGCCAAGAAATACAGATTTCACTCGGGAACAATAGTGTATGCAAGGCAATTGGTGTAGGTACAGTGTTAATTCAAAAGTACATTGATGGAAATTGGCGGGATGGTAAAATTGAAGATGTGTTATACGTACCTGAGCTGAGGAAAAATTTATTTTCAGTAGGTGTATGTACTTCAAAAGGTTTCGAAGTGAATTTCAAAAACAATTATGTGAACATTACAAGAAACAATGAGCTGGTAGCCCAAGGTGTAAAATTAGACAATGAAATTTACCGTATGTTCTTCGAACCAACAAAAAAGTGTGAAGTTAATGTAATGTGTCAAGACCTAAAGATATGGCATGAACGAATGGGACATGTAAATACAAAGACATTACAAAACATGATTCGAACTGGTCTAATTAAGGGTGTACAAAACAAGAACAGTGAGTTTTTCTGTGAAGGTTGTCAATACGGCAAGATACATAAGTTACCATTCAAGTTAACTAACGACGAAAGACAATGGGAAGCAGGTGAATACATATGCAGTGATGTGTGTGGACCAATAGAGGTTGAATCAATTGGTGGGGCTAGATTTTACATAATGTTTACTGACAAGTCATCAGGATACAGACATGTATATTTTATTCAACACAAAAGTGACGTATTTGAAAAGTTTCAAGAGTTCGAGAAAAAGGTGGCAAATAAATTTAATCGACCAATAAAGGTGTTGCGAACAGATAGAGGTTCCGAGTACTGTAACGATTTGATGAAGAGGTACATGAGTTCTCGGGGTATAGATCTACAGGTCACAGCTCCATACACTCCACAGCAAAACGGGAAATCCGAGCGTGAGAACAGAACTGTAATGGAAAGTGCACGTTCAATGTTGCAGACAAGAAACTTACCTTTGTATCTATGGGCCGAAGCAGTCAATACAGCGGCATACTTACTAAACCGCACAACTACAGGTCATCAGGCTGATGTGACACCATACGAGTTATGGATGGGGAAGAAACCATTCTTGCAGCATGTGAGAATTTTTGGATCAGATGCGTATGTACATGTACCTGAAAAATTCAGAAAGAAGCTCGACTCGAAAGCAAAGAAGATGATTTTAGTTGGATACCAAGGGGAATCAAATAATTACAGATTGTTTAACCCAGAGACCAAACGCATTGTGGAAGCGAGAGATGTTGTGTTCAACGAGGAAAATACAAGTTTGTCACATACCGATTCTAATGTAATACTGGATATCTTCAAGACACATGAAGGTGAGACTCATAGTAATAGTGATAACACTGAACAACCTAACAACATACCTGGAAATGAAGCTGATCTTCCTACAGACCTACCTGATCATGAACATAAATTAAGAGATAGAAGCATACTCAAACGTCCTGCAAGATTCGAAGCAAATTATGTCGATTGTGGTGATCCAATTACATTTCACGATGCAATAACTAGTGAAGAAGCTGAACATTGGAAATCAGCAATAAAAGAAGAGTTGGAAGCTCATAAAAAGAACAAAACATGGGTTATTGTACAAAAACAGGAGCAGCAGAAAGTAATCAGTTCCAAGTGGGTCTTTAAAACACAATCGTCATCAACCGGAGCAGTGTCTCGATACAAAGCAAGGCTTTGTGCAAGAGGGTTTCAACAAAAGTATGGCATAGATTATTTGGAAACATTTTCTCCTGTAGTAAGGTACGACTCACTACGAGTATTATTGGCAGTAATAACACAAGAAGACCTCGAACTTCAACAATTTGACATCAAGACAGCATTCCTATATGGCAATCTCGAAGAGGACATATTTATGGCAGTACCAGAGGGTGTAGAAATAGGTGAACACCAAACTGAGATGGTATGTAAATTAGAAAAGTCATTGTATGGCCTTAAGCAGTCACCAAGGTGCTGGAATAAGACATTCACCACTTTTCTAAACAATCATAGTTTTAAAGAATGTGATGCTGATGCATGTATTTTTGTAGGTAATGTTAAAAATTGTATTGTTTATCTTGCTCTGTTTGTAGATGATGGCTTGCTAGCAGCAAAGACTCAGGAGGCTCTTGATACGGTTGTTCAGTCTCTGAAGTCCGTATTTGAAGTAAAGTTAGTTAAGTCAAACACTTTTTGTGGCGTGCAGATTGAGCGTGATAGAAAGAACGGAAGTATGTTTATACACCAATCGGAATATTTAACAAAAGTCCTACAACGTTTTAATATGAATGATGCAAATTCAGTATGCATCCCAGCTGATCCAAACACTCAGTTGAGAGAAGCTGAACCAAATCACGAGTCAGGCACTGGAGTACCGTATCGAGAAGCTGTAGGCTCCTTAATGTTCTTGGCTGCTAACACCAGGCCAGACATTGCTTTTGCCGTAAATCAAGTGAGTAGATACGTAAACAATTTTTCTCAAAATCATTGGCAAGGTGTAAAACGTATATTTAGGTATTTAAAAGGTACAAACACATTTGGTATACAGTATACACGCAGCGAGAGTCCTTCTAAATTAATAGGGTATTGTGACTCTGATTATGCTAGCGATCAAGATACCAGACGTTCAGTTACTGGTTTTACATTTTTGTTAGCAGGAGGGCCTATTAGTTGGTCTTCGCAAAGACAGAGAATTGTAACACTGAGTACCACAGAGGCTGAGTACGTAGCAGCATGTGAAGCTACGAAGGAAGCCATTTGGCTTCGAAAATTGTTAAGTGACATCAACTATCCATGTGTTTCACCAATGACATTAAATGTTGATAATCAAAGCGCAATAAACTTGATTAAAAATCCTCAGTATCATAAGAGAACGAAACATATAGATACACGATATCACTTCATAAGGCAACATTATGAGATGAAAGATATTGACGTTCAATATACTCCCAGCAATTCTCAGCTAGCAGACATATTTACTAAACCGCTAGCCAGGGATAGATTTAATATACTTTGTACGGGTTTAGGACTTTGCAGTCTACCTAAATAGTAGCATTTAGTTTTATAGTTTATAAATAAAATATTCAAACAGCGAGAGTGTTAAGATTATGTTTTCACATTTTATTTTGTATGTTTGTGATGTAGTACACTGTATATAAGAAATCATAGTAACTAACTTTAGTATGAAGCCGTATATAGATAAGATATGAATACAAGAATCTGATGTAAAATGATGTTAATTTGTTCCATTAAGTGTATGTAGTTCTGTTTTATAACGTTAATTAAAACAAGCATTAAGATCAGTGGTGTTTCTTGTAATTTTCGCTGCGATTAACTCTAACATTAAGTAGCTACGGCGAAAAAGAAACTAAAAGGGTTATTCAAAATAAAAATACTGAAATAAATGACTCTAAAATAAAATACATGCTATTAATGTTAATAAAAACTAAATACCTACTTTGCCATAGCGTACTTATAGAAAATAAACAAAACCATGCAAAATTCGTTAGCAAAATAAAACTTCATTCTTATTGTAAACTCGGTCTCTCTTTGCGAATGGTTTATATACGTTAACATCAGGCACCAGTGCGAGGATGGCCTGAGGGAAATCGGGAAATGGGCTCACAATCCTCATCAAATTCGCGACAAGCGAGAATCCGATGCGCCGGAGTGTCAGGAACGCCGCACGACGGACACCTGTCGTCATCCAAAACGCTAATACGCTTTAGGTGACAACGAAATCCGCCGTGTGAAGACAGGATTTGGACGGCCTCTCGTCCAGGGACGTGGGGCATTCTGACCCAGGTAAGGATATTCGGGATAAGAGAATAGGCATTACGCCCTTTATAGGAAGTACCCCACAGCCTCTGCCATTCACCCAAGATCAAGACCTTTAAGTGACGCTTGGCCGCTGAAAAGGACGGAAAATCGTCGTTTGAAATGTGCTGGTCAAGGAAATTGCACGAGCCAGCCTTGCGAAGAACTTTGGTGCAGTAGATTTCCTGCAATAGGAGATGTAGGGGAGGATGTTTAGAAATAACACAGAAAGTATCGACGGGAACGGTACGATACGCCCCTAGGATAGTTCTCAGGAATAAGGATTGGAGCGAGGCCAGTTTCCTGGCCACGTGGGAATGTCGAAGTCTGTGGTACCAAATGTCTAGACTATAAGTGAGCATGAGAATGACTGCATTATCGAAGATATTTGCAAGATGTTTTTTGTGAAAGTTCCATTTCAATCGTGAGTATTTGTAGAACAAGTGCAAGACGCTCTTACAGTTGTCAACCACGAAAGCGCAATGTTTTACAAAACTCAATTTGTCGTCAAGCAAAAATCCGAGGTACTTGAATTCGAAGACCCTTCGGACAGGAGTATCGTGGAGGCGCAGTACAGGAGCTCGTCTTAGTGTAGAGCCAAAAACCATGTACTTAGTCTTGTCTGCGGAAATACTTAGTTTATTGCTGCCAGCCCAGCCGGTCACAATATTTAGGCACGTGTTAGATTTTGCCTTCAAGTCTCGTCTGGAATTTGTGGACACTGTGACGGTTATGTCGTCCGCATAAGCGAAAATGTCGCAGTCTGCGTAGGTCTTTGTCTAGAAGATCGTTTACCACCAAGTTCTACAAAGTCGGCTCAAAAACCGAGCCTTGTGGACAGCCCTTCGTCAGTCGTTTCGTAAAAGTTGAACGTGAAACGTTCGCAGAATAAGTTATCGATCTGTTCGACAAATAGTTACGAATGACGCGCGTGGCGTCTGCAGGTACTCTCTTAACGACGAGAGCTTCGATTATAGAGGGCCACCATACGTTGTTGAACGCTCCAGAAATGTCAATGAAAATAGCTAGTCTGTACTTGGAAACGTTCGATTGTACAATTGTCAGGAGTGTCCTTTCGAAAAGTTTACTTAGTTCAGATAACAAAGTTATCGGACGGTACGAGTTGGGGTTGGCGAGATCCTTCTTTCCGGGCTTGACAATAGTAATTAGCTTACCAGCTTTCCAGCGGGTAAGAAAATAGCCAATTTTTATACAAGAGTTTAACAGGTCAACGATCGTTGATGAGAGAGAATCTAGAACAACCGTTCGCAACACATTACAATGTATTCCGTCAAGTCCAGGAGCTTTGTTTCTAGGAATTTTGCTAGCCACCGCGGCTAAATCGTCGCTAGTGACCACCCAGTCCTGCCGGGAATTAGTAAAAGAGATCGGGATCTTATTTGAGCATGATGGGCATTGTCCGTCGAGGGATCGTCGTCCGGGAATAATGTGGAAACTATAACTTTGATCGTGTGTAATTCTGAAATAGTGTATCTGTTGCCGTCTTTAACATTTGAGCACGGTTGGATCGACAGGAATTTAGGGGAGGATAACCTGTAAACTAACCCCCAGGGACTCGTTGCCAGGCTTTTTTCCATGAAACTTTGCCATGAGCTATGTTTCGCTGTCTTCACTGCCAGTTTGTACCGGTGAAGCGCGGCCTTATAAGAGGCAAGCCATTGAGGTTTTACGTCGGCAGGGGCTTTTTGGTGGTGTTTTCGTAAACAATGCACCGCTCGCTTTAACCTATCTAACTTAGGACTCCACCAAGGTACACCAGCTCTAGATTTTAAGCATATACTGTTTAAGCCATTGTGGCATCAGTCGAGAATCATCCTGGTCAACTTATCAATGAGGGCGTCCTCAGATTTAGGATCGTCGAAACGAAGCACCACGAGGAAGATACGAAAGAATTAAACTTGAGATAGCCTCATTTAGGCGAACGGGATCAATACGTTTATAATCAAGGATTCTTTTAGGGATCAGAATGTGGTTAGGGGCCTTGACGGTTAATTCAAACCGTATCAGTCTGTGGTCACTTTCTATTACGGAATGACGCGCCAGTTTAATATTTTCCTGGCTAAACAAGGAGATGCTAGTGTGACGTTTATCTTAGTCGAACCTATATGGCTACCGAAAGTGAAAGGTTGAAATGGTTCATTAACAACACAGCGGTCGCGTTCACCCACGAGGTTCTCCACACATCGTTCTCGTTTGTCGGTCACCGGGTAGTGCTAAAGCGGCGATTTCAAGTTGAAGTCACCTGCTATGATCATAGGAGTGCCTTAATTCATCGAGAATTTTATCTAAGTGTTGGAGATGAATACAAACATCCCCACTCGGCGGCCAATAAACGCCAACGATTGCCAAGGAGGTGTTTCCAACCGTAACCATGGTTACTGCATTGCAGTCGTTGGTTAAATGGCTGTGTGTTACCACTCCGACGGACTTCGAACTATTGAAAACAATAGCCGAGTAGTACCGCATAGAAGAGGATGCGGCTGTTGAAGGGTACAGCCGCCACAGCGACCTTGTACCCTGAACCTGAACTAAACACGTATGGTTCTTGGGTCAGTAGTATGTCTATATTATTGTCGGAAGAGAAACCCATTGCTTTGAAAGTCGCAACACGTAAATTGCGAAGATTCACTTGCGCAAACCTCAAAGTTAATTGAGTGTTCTCAAAGTCCATAATCTGTATTAGAGATTTTGGCGTCAAGCCTTTTCAGGTAAGCTGGGCAGGTGTTGGAAATGGCTTTGTGTTTGACGACGTTTCCTTTGTGGCCAAACCGAACGCAGTTCGCGCATGTAGGGTCTCTTTTCAAGTTAGGGCATGCTTTTGTTTCGTGCTTTTCAGCACAATGGTCGCACTATATCTCGCTTTTACAGTCGCTCGAGTGATGACCGTATTTCTAGCAATTGAAACAGCGAGTAACTAGAATATGGTCATTGACCCTACACGCATTCCACGCTACATAGACACGACGCGATGCCAAAAGGTATCGTCGAACATCGGCATGGACCTCAATGATCCAATTGCTGTTAGGTTGGTCTCTACGGCCGAAACGGAATAGGACTTTTAGATGTTGATTGGCCAAGTGTAGGAACTCATCAGAGGCGTCATGAAAATTCTGAGAAATAATAGCTTCTTTCACCTGCTCAGGGGAGAGGTTAGTCGGAACGTTTATTAAGGATAGGCGAGGTAATGATTTGCCATGGGGCTTAACTACAAGGCCGGCTTTGTCCAGGATGTCCAAAGGAATTTTAGTCAAGTCAGTCTTCTCTGATTCGAGTCTAATCGAGCTTTTGCCCGTCTTGGTCACACGGTCGAGTCGAAGGCCGTACTTTTAAGGGTCAAGGACGTTCATTAAAGTCGTCTTCGTTTCGTCGGCTGACTTAAGAAGAGTCGGGTTTGGGCACGATGACTACTGTCGAATGGAATACGGGAGAAACGGATTTTCCAGAAGGTACTTTGACCTTCTCAACAATTTCTGATCGAGCTGCTTGAGCATACGATAGCTGGGCACGAGGCGCAGCGATGGAAGTAGTGGCAAGCTTGGCTAATGCATTTTGCAAGGCTGTTTGGACATCAACGAAGGTGTTAGCAATGTCAGCAATTTGGTGCGAGACGCGATGGGAGATCAAAGATTTTCGAAATGTCGTCTGAAGTCTGCTGACAATGTCAATCATTTCTGATTGACGGGAAGTCGTGATCTTACAAGCAGAGATCACTTTGGTAAGACGGAAGATGTCGGCGTCGAATAGAGATTCGACACTGTCAGGAGAGGTATCAGAAGGAATATCATCGTCGTCGTCTTCACGACGACGCTTGGTGGAGGCGGATTCAGCCTCCATGGCGGAGGAGACTGAAGGATTCGAAGAGGTAGAGTGCGACACTCGTGGAGTGCCGGCTGGAGAAATGCACTGATACCTAAACCGTTTACAGGAGCTTATTGCCAGAAACGGTTGGACTTATAGCCCTTGACTCGTTGCCCACCTTTAACCCCGTGGAGGTAAGGGTGGGAACAACATTAGAGTGTATCTCCTACTACTGATGAGCCCCAAAAGGGCGAAACGGCTGTCTAGTAGTTCACTGTGGTGACGTTTACACAATTGCATTGACATTGCTTACCCCCAGTGTCCTTTTACGTTGTGGTTTTATCCCGACGAATTATTCAAAGCTGATTTTGAATTTCGCGGGTGTTAAACTAATTCAACGTATTTTCCGTCGTTTATAGCTATTTACAGTTATCTATAGACACATAGTAAAATTATACTATGAGATGGCTCTGCCATCAAACACTTTTGAATTAATTTTTTTTTGTATAATACTATCGCTAAGTGTGAGCAGAGTATTTTTATTTGGTGGTTGTTAGATCCTCAATTTGTGTCCTTGGAGTTAAAATCTTCGCCAATTATGAATATTCAATCATGTCTGCTTAAAAAATTGAAATATTGGATTGTTTTGAGAACATGTCATTATTTATGCATTTTCTATAAGTAATAATTCTTCTTAAAATTCACTACGCCACTGTTTGTAAAATGTTTAATTTTATTTAAAATATACGGGAAGGGATTGCGTCTATTGATCATAATTTTAGTGGGTTTATTTTGCTTATACTTGTAAGAATGCCAAGAGTATTCTTGTTTCTTCATATCCACTATAATATGTAGAGGTGTTTAGTAGTGGCCCTTCCCCCCTGATCGATACGTCATTAGGAACTTTCTCGTCGTTTTATTTATCCGTTTCACCATGCCATCTCATTGAGAATGAAGAGGTGTAGTCCTGGTCTTCTTGATTCGGTATCGCATACGCGTTCGTTCATTTGGTGAAATAATCCGTAGCCACCAGAATGTGTCTTGTTCCGTTTCTGGAAATGAGTATGCGATGTTAATTGCTACCCTTTCGAATGGACTTCCGATGTTGTATTGTCTCATAAGAGCCTTGTGCTTTCCAATTGGTCTGTTTCCAGACGCACATAAATTACATTTGCAGCACCAGTCTTTTACATCTTCTTTGCAGCTCACCCAATAAAACCTTCTACTGTCCTTTCAGGGCGATGACTAGTTCCAGCACGATGTTCTGTATCAAAATCATCTCGCAATTTGTCCTTCCGGGTTTTGAAATCGAAAAAACCATTTTAGTGCAGCATGGTCTGTCCGCGGACTTGACAACAACTTCTCTTCTAGTTACATAATAATTCCTCTCAGACTTCGACAGGACTTTACTGAAGCATCCGATCACTCTCCTTTCTCCATTCTGGATTTGAGAAAGTACACCTCCTATTGGGAGGTTGCTAACATCAGTGTCCAACACAAACTTGTCTTTCGTTCTAGGATAGCTCAATATCGGTGCCGTAATTAGAGACGACTTTAATTTTTGAAAGATTTCATTACACTCGTCGTTCTAAGTAAAATTGCGTCCTTTTTTGATAAGTATTATCAGCAGTTTCACACTGTTGGCAAATCTCAACACGAATTTGCGATAATATGTGCACAATCTTTTGATATTGGCCAATTTTGAACTGTTTTAATTTTATTAGGGAGTCCGCCATCACTCCCGTTATGGCACTTCTTTGGACTTAATTTTAGATTCGCAATCGTTGAAACTTTTTTTTCAAACTTCTCAAGTGCCCTTTGAACGATTTTCCAGCCACAAATACACCAAGCAGGTCTTCCAAGAGAGTACTAGCAAGATCATCTCCATCAAACGCTCAAAAGTTGCAGGAGCATCAATATCATAAACGCAGTTTTCTCGCGGTTTTTTGGTTACAAGTCTACTTGCCAGTAGCCACTTGAAAACCCATTGCGAACCAGGTAGAGTATATAAACTGTCATCAATTTGAGGTAAGGGGTAACTATCTTTCTTGGTGACCTCATTGAGTAGTCTATAATCAACACATAATCTCGTTGACCCATCTTTTTTCTTTACCAAGACCACCGAAGATGCCCACGGACTGTTAGGTGGTTCGATCAAACCTTGAGTTTCCAGTTCGGCAATTATTTTCTCGGTTGCTTCTCGCTTGGCCAAGGGAAGCCGCCTCGGATGTTGTCGGGTTGATATTGCCAGTATTGATTTATTGTGTTTCACTACATCAGTTCTTCCTTCAGAGTTATCATCTATTGCAAACACTGCTGGATTAGTTCCTTGACTTTAGTGCGCTCGCACTGGTCTAAGATCTTGGCCGTGCTTTCTGCTACTAGTAATAGGTTGCCATCTTTTGTTTTTTGCTGCTTTGAGTAATTCTCTTTTGGCTTTGTCCGCTATAGTGTTTTCGACTTTTTTTTCTAGGTCCCTTTGCTCTTCTTCAATTAATAGTAAGCTATGTATGTTTTTCTTACCGTTCTTTGCTGATAGGTGTTGGTTATTTTAATTTTCCTAATGTACTTTTAGCAGGCTTCATGGTCCGCCGGGTTTTCAATTATTATTATCACCATTAACATTGAAGCGCACTTTAATCTTCTGAAGCGTTTCAAATACTGTCTCCGTTGCTGTTTTAGAGTTGTACTAGTTTTGGAATTTCATAAAGTGTTTTTACTGTTAAAGTCTCGTCCTCCTATAAAAGTGTGACTTAGTGTACCAAAAAACTCTTGGAAGTGTTCTTTTTTCAGGTTATGGCTGTCCGTATACTGTTAGATCGTATGGTAATGTATCATAATGCTAGTTGCTTGTAGATAAGGTCTTTTAAATTTTTGGAGTTCATAGTAGCTAATTGATCGTATCGTATCTGCTGGTGATCAATTACATATGGTTGGAGGACAACTTTTCACTCTTTTTGCGTTGAGCTAGCCCATTGGCGTTCCACAAAGCAATTCTAAGAAATCTAGACATTATTTAATCTTATTAATTATAACATTGTAAGGCGAGATTCTTTTAAATTCTTCTAGAAATTTATCTAGGACAGTATATGGGTACTTTCATTTTCTGATAATAAAGGGTCTTGACTTTTTGTGACTTCTGCGTAAGTCAGTCTCTGGCCAGGAAAATGAGGTTGGGTATGCAATTGTTTTTGTGGCGATGATTAGGGAAAAGCCTTCTTTATTTGATAGTTGTTAGTTTTGTATAGGTTATGATAACACTCACAGCCTCTATAATTTGCTGGGTGTGATCCACCGCACTAGGCATATTTTGCTGGAATATCTTTGATTTTACTGCAACTTATAGTAGCATGTCCCAAATTACAGTTAAGAGATTTTTTATCTCTAATTGTTCATACTTTTCACCGTTTTCTGCGGTAAGATCAAATTGGTTAACTGGGAGGTAAATTTACAACTATCTTAAAAAAAATTGTAGAAATTGGAACTAATTTATTAATTTTGGTCAACTTGGGTGAACATAGGGCAGCATAGTGACCACCTCTGCAAAGCAGAGGCTTATTGCTAATTCTTTTTCAAAATGGCGGTGTTTTTTATTTTTACTAATCGTTGCGCCCAGATACCCCAAAAAAGGGGCAACTGGAATGTACTGGGGTGTTTTATAGGGAATTTGCATAGTAAAATATGTAGGGTAACAGCAAGGTGTTATAGTAAGTAATAAAGAATCATGAACATTTTTATTTTATTTAACTAAAAGACAATAGAAATGTTCACAGTTGCAATAAAACACTGTTATAAAATGCTTTCATATTCTATTAAAAAAAGTATTTTTCTAGAACTATTTGTGTACAAAAGAGAAATCCTTAAAATTAAATCACCCTAAGGTGTTACTTAAATAACAAAACATAAATATACTCTCGCGTTTAAGAACTGTCCTGTATCGAATTTGCTTACTAAGTATCTTAAATAGATAGTTGCCCCTTTTTACTATCGGTTTCGGCAGTTTTTGTAAAATCCGATGTCGTGGAACTATTACGGTGTCGATTACATTTGGGAAAACATAACACTTATTTTTTTGTCTCATACGTGACACCTCATAGTCGTTTTGGAATACCTTAGTAATTTGAGAGACAAACGTTTTTCTGGTTTCCTTTTTGTTACCTTCATTGTAAATGAAACAACACTCAACAAAATCTTGTTCTTGTAATTGATCACTTGACTCCTTCTCTGTGTCTTTATTTGTGTCCTTAACCTCTTGGTAGCAATCATCTGGCTTGTAATTACCGTCAAAGTTAATATCATCTAGCTCATGTATGCTCTCATCTATTAAATCGTCCTCTTCGTCGATGTAGTTTTTTTCAATTTCTTTTTCTAAAGACGAGTCACTATCTTCTGAGGAATCTGACAAATTCCTTTTTCTAACATCTGTATTTGGCGTTTTCCTTGCCAGTTTAAACTTGTCCATATTTCTTTTCGAAGCTTGTTGTTTAATTTTCTTATTTGTTTCTGGTGCTTTACTGTCTTCATCTTCTTGCTTCTTTTTAAAATATTCGACAGAAGTTATAATTTCTGCACCTAGGCAAACTCTTTTTCTTTTTGGTTGGGTGTCACGTTTTGTATTATTTCCTGATAATAGTATTTGGGTTAGAATATTCTCAAATGATATATTTTGGTCATTAGCTTGTGAAGAAGTTTTTTCTTTATCAGAAATTTCGGAGTCTTGACATAACGGTTCCACAGTTAACGTTTGCGATTCATTAGATGGACCAGGGATAGGTTCAAGAGTTAACGTAGAGGATGCTTCAAATGGACCAGCGATAGGATCAGCAGTAGTCTCGTCTTGTGCCTCATTGCCTGTGGTAGTAGGAATTCCTACAGAATTGTTCTTTTGATTCCTATACTTGTTAAGGTCCGACTCCAAAAAAATATTTATCGGTAGTTGATTGCGATCAGGGCCACCAGTTTCAGCGTTGTAGATTCCGGTAGCTCGAAAAGCGTTGATTATATTACTATTTAGCATGTTTTTATATTCTTTGTTAAGAATCTGAACAAACTCACTCTTCGAAATTCTCCGTCTGGGATTCATCCTCTGCCATTTACAGAGCGCTTTGTCCCAACTGCTTTTCATGCCTTTAAATACCCCTACATCTAGCGGTTGAAGTATATGTGTTGAGTGAGGTGGTAATTTCAAAATTGTAATATTGTTATCCATTGCGTCTTTGATGACATCACAAGTGATATGGGAAACGTGACCGTCGACAATAAGGAGCACGGGGCGCTCAGAAGGAATGTTAGGAATGACACATTTATTAAACGATTTTGCAAAAATGGCTGCAGTCATCCAGCCTCTATCTGATGCTGCAAAAGCAGTTTTATCTAAGAGATCGGATTTCTCAGGCATCATTGACTCTATGACATTCTTTCCTTTAAATATCGAAAGTAAAAGCAGTTTTTGCCCTGAACCCGAACAACGAACTAAAACAGTTGTGTTTTCCCGACCACAAGAACACTTAGAACCTATACTACCCAAAACTTTTGTCTTTGACGGGTCATTTGCGAAAAGAAGTTTCGCCGCAATCATATATTAGGTGGGGTTTGCCCGTTAAATTTAAGTTCTCTACTGTTTTTTCGACTAAATCTATGAACCCGTATATTGTCCAGGGATTTTCTTGTTTTTTTCTAGCCGCCTCAACTCCTTGCGGTTTTTTCAAAGAAAATTTATTCCTGGTACAAAAATTCAAAAACCATTGCTCACCTGGTCTACCATCCTTAAACTTTGTGTTTAATTTATTCCTTTTAACGTAAATTTCCACAATTTCTAATACTTCTTCTTGAGATAGTCCGTATCCCCAGTTCTGCATTTGATTCAAGGTCCTCGTAAGTTAAGTTTCAATTTCAGAACTCATGCAGAATACTCCTCCGCCACCTTTCCATTCCTTAGCTACAACACCCTTTGCTTCCTTTGTTTCTTTTACATAATGACGAATTGTTGATTCTAGAACAGCATATCTTCGTGCAGCTGCGTAAATTGTTAGGTTGCTATTTTTAACATCAACTACAGCTTGATGTAGTGCATCTTTTGTATAAACCCCTCCATCTGCACCCTTTGTTGTCTTTCTTTGGTAGTTTCAAAATACAAAAAATTGATGTCAAACAAATATAGGGTAACTGGGGGGTTAACTTCCAGTTGCCCATGCATATTACGCCCAGTTACCCCTAGGAGCAATTTATTAGGGGCAACTGGAAGGTACACTTTGGTGACACTGTTTATATTTCAACACTTAAAATAGCACAGACATTATGTTGAATAATCTCCAAATACAGCACATATTCATTTAAATGCAAAAATTTTCAAATCTAATACTTACCAAGAGTAAAATACTTAGCGTGTGTAATATGTTGTACTATGACCATCTGAAGAACTCTCATAAGATAATATTTTCTGCGATAACAACAGATACGTGCTACTCGACACCATTTGGTTTTTGTACTACTAGGTAAGAGCAACTGACAATTAAATGGCGGGAGATTCAACTTTATAAATGCAATGGAAATAAACATATGTACATCCCAGTTACCCCATACGCCCAGTTACCCAACTAGACCTTACTTCCATTATGTCAGGTGGAATTTCGATAGTTTATGAATTTCTCGAAAATTTGAGTTTAATGTGGAAAATCTTTGACGTTGTTACCGTTTCCTGGACATGTTGATTGGTCAACTGCAAGTGTTTTTCCTGGCAATGATTGATGGAATAAGAAAATGTATCTAAATCGGAAAAATATTCTTCATTTATGAATGCACGCACGTATTGATGACTCGTTTCAGTATACAAAGTATGACTTATTCTGATTAGTCACTGGATGCTGTTAATCGTAAAATTGTCGACGACTTGCCATTTAGGCTCGAGTTAAGGTTAAGATAATCGCAAACGCAAGAATGTGTGGACGCATGAGTAAAACTACACCAAGCACGAATTGACAACTAAAAAAACGTTTTTCCACCAGTAGTTGCATTTACAAGCACGAAAGCGATATTAGAAAACGCACTTCCGGAATAAAACGTGTTCAAACAATTAATACGGTGTAAATCGCCTGGCGAAAAACGTGGATAAGTCGTTGATCTTAATTTTGGGGAGGTCGGATTAGATCGCGGTGCCCAAAAACGTGTTAGAAAGAGTTCTTGTACGGGCGAGCTGGCAGATAACAACAATAAATCTGTCAAAAGTTCAATCAATTACTCGTATAGCCACTTTGCATTCGTAACGTAAAATGTAATGTCCCACCAAGTCATTCATAATAACACAATGATTTAATGGTTTGCATTCTCGTTTTACAAATTATAGTAACCGGCACCTCATAGCCTAACACACGACCGGTGCAAATCGGGTGGGAGACTGCATATATCAGGTCAATATTCCACAAGTTTATTTATTACCTACTATTGTTTACTTTGTGCTACCCACAATTCTTCACCTGTTGCGAGCATGCAACAGAACAGTTACTTCTCATACTACGCGTACCTAAATTTCGCGATGTTTCCGCTAAAAACCCTTGAGGAATATAAATATAGAAATAGCGGAATGCTTATACTTTGTAAGCAATTGCTACTTTGTTATTTTTAGCGCCATTTATGTTAAAAACAGATTTCCGTGAGAACGCCGGAACCCAGATGCATTCGCACTTGTCAAAGAACGCGCTTTTTTATCACAGATTTATGCACATTTGCAAAACAACATTAACACAATCGCATTTGGTTGCACCATAAACTTATTTAATTGTTCCTTAGAACAACGGACGCTACTTATGTTTTTACTTTTCAAAATATGCCATATTTTAAAGCTTGAAACAATGGCTAAAATGTTGTTGCTATCAATTAAAGAACGTAGCCAGCGGCGATTACGAAACAATTTAAAAATACAGAAATTTTATTAGCATCAGCAATAGTAGTTTCATACAATTTTTACCTAAAAAATGCTTCTTTATGCAGTGTATGGTTTTATATCTATGACCATACAGATTCTTAAAAACACATCATAAAGGTTGTGTCTTCCAGTGCTGACAAGTCGCTAGTCAATACTAAATAATAGATGCAGAAAGGGACATTAAAAAAATCCTGAATAATTTTTCTCAGATTATTTGGAAAGAATTTAATTTAATTTGTGTGTCACGCCTTGGTTTCACGTTTTATTAAAAGCCTGACATCTAAAAAGACTGCGGAGCATGTCTGTCTGCACTTCATCAATGATTGAATCTTGAAATCTAAACCGCAACCTATGAAGTGGCAGTTACGTAGTTCTAACAAACTTTGACTTGACAAAGCGTGCCAATATTGTGCTGTTAGTGTGTTCCTTATTAGAGATTAATAAAGATAAAAAATGCAGTGGTGTTATCAATAAGTTTATGTTATGTTCATTATTACGAAAACGCGATAACTTCGTTTAAAATAGTATGAAATTAAAAAACTAATTCTTGTGGCTATTCGATACTACTTACGTCTAATAATAATAGAAACAATTAATCCGAACGGTTAAGTTATTAAATCAATCGTTCAATTATATACTAAAAATTAGTCAAATTTGGACTTCTGCAACAATCGAGAATCGAAACTGGATCACAATTATTTTGTTTACAAAATAAATTAATTTTAATCATTATATAAGCCTTAATGGTCAGTTACGATTAAATGTTAAACAAATGTGATTACTGACTAATTAGTTATGAATAAAATACTGAAAATTTTGGAAAGTTTATCAAAGGTTCACATTTGCCTCAATTTTTTTTGCTTCTACGTTTTTGTATAAAATTGTGCATCTGTGTAGCAATCAAGAATCGAAACGAGATCAACATTAATTAAATTGAATGATTGTATAAATTCAGTCAGTTTGTTGTTTGTGGTGTTCTTGTTGGAAGTTTAAAAAAAAATCATCAAATTTTAATGAAAGTAAATAACTGACTTACAGCTAAAATTTAATCACTTCTAACGAATTAGTCATAATGATAATAATGGTCAACTACAAATAAATGATAAACGATAATGATTACTAAATAATTAGTCATGAATAAATTTAGTTTGAGCTCCGATTGGTTTTTGTGCGGTGTATTAGATTATTTTAGGCGTTAGACCTCAGTGGACTTTTGTTTGCGACACTTTTCTCTTGTGTGCATTTTGAAACAGTTGCTTCTGATGGAGTTGGTGCACCTGGCTTATCGAAAATTGGTCAAAAATCGACCACGGGCCGAGTCGAGAGTTTTGAGTACACTCGCATTTAAATAGAATAGAACAATGGTTGACAATTCTCAGAAAATAGAAGAAAATTCTAGAAAAATCGAAAAATAACAGATTACTAAAAAATTTGCAAAAAATGGAAGAAATGCGGAATAGCATTAAGAGTCAAAGAGTCATCGGACAAATACAAGCTTGTGTAAAAAACCAAATTAAAATTGTTCAAGAGGAAACTCGAACAAATATGTTAAATTTAAGACAAGAAATATACGTAGTTCTAGAAAACGAAAAACAATCTATGAATGACAAAATAGAAGCAATAGAAGACAAATTAGAAGACAGAATTATTTTCTATGGTCAACCTACCACAAAGAATATGAAGCCTCAACTATAGTTAATGGTTGTAGCAACAAGCAGAAAGTGACGTGTTTAATAGTAGCCTTGCGCGAAGAAGAACTTGGAATTTTGCAGGCTGCTTCTGACCTGACCACAAAGAAATTTACATTTAGGAAAGAGATATGGAGATACTTATCTTCAACAGGTATACTAAGCCCAAATAAAGAAACTGGTTCAGAAAACTGCAGAGAGTTTTCACGGCTTGCGTAGACTACAGCACCAGATACTTTTCTGGTGCAATTGGTTATTCAAACCTTCGTAGATGGCCTTCGAGGCACCGAAATGCAGAAGACGCCGTAAAGTTTGAAGCAGCGTAACAGGCGTCGCATCGAGGCAACCATAAACTCTGGTGTGCTGCAGAATCGTGTAACCGCAAACAAGTAGCTCGGAGAAAAAAAGTAACGTACTGGCACTGCGGAAAAGTGAGCCACGTACGACAACGTTGTACTAAACCCAAAAGAAAACCAGAAGAACGCCCGGAAAACTAAAAGAGGTTGTTCGAGTGGGGCAAAAGTCGACCTCAACGAGCTATGCCCGAGAGATTACTATTCAAATGGCATCACCTATGGAGCACTTGCACAGCATTTATCAATGGATGAAGTTACTGGTTGACACGGAAGCGACAAAGACCATCATTCGCCCTGACATGTTATTGGAAGATGAGAAAACATTACCAGTAACAGTATGACTTCGAATGGCGACGGGCGAAGAAATATTTACTCAAGGACAAATAAAAGTGACTATTAGTTTGCGAAGTGGGAGTACTCGACCATCAAGTACTGGTAGTCGACATTACAGTTATCCTGGGAATGGACGTTAGAAAAAAGTATGGGTTCCATTTGGATATGAAGAACGATGTCATTAAGATTGACGGTGAATAAATTACTTTTCATTCGTCAGAGAAGGCACCCGAGCGAATCTTATTGAGTAAAGACGATATCCGATTTAAAAGGACTAAAAGTGTGGTGGTTACATTCGCGCTATCGAACTTGATTAAAAAGGGAGTATTCGTTGGCAGAACATTAGTACGAATGAAAAGTTGAAACAGAACATCTTGGTAGGCCGATGTACGCCAGTATATCCAATTGTGAGATGCGTGAATTCTAGTGAAGCTACGTTGCCGAAGAAGTTCCCACAACATCTGTTGCACATTTTTACCT
This sequence comes from Aquatica leii, assembly GCA_035610365.1. Classification (NCBI taxonomy): domain Eukaryota; kingdom Metazoa; phylum Arthropoda; class Insecta; order Coleoptera; family Lampyridae; genus Aquatica; species Aquatica leii. The sequence continues at coordinate 7,150,232 of CM069436.1, read as the reverse complement.
TCAACTACCAAAATCTCAACCAATACCAGCTGGCTAAAGTTAAAGCGTTGATCCATCAGTATCAAGATGTGTTTATGCTGAAAAGTGGTTCCAAAGAAAGAACTGGCGTGGTAAAGTACAAAATTAATACCAGAGGCGTTTGATTGATACGCCGACTTGCTTTGGAAAAACGAAGCAAAGTCGAACAAATAATTACGGGTATGGAGAGAGAAGGTGTAATTGAACTTTCAAATAACCCATGGGCGTCCCCAGTAAAGAAGGAAAATGGATCAACAGGGTTTTGCGTAGACTACAAAGAACTTAACGATGTGACCAAAAAAGACAGTTTGGTCATTTCCGCTCTGAGCTATCTGAGCTGAGATTGTATACCTATAACGTCTAGCATAGGTTGATTCGTGCGGTACCTTTGGACGTAGAAGGTCCTATTTTACGTTTAAGGCAACGTCAAAGTTAAAGACAAGTGTAGAAGTTAGAGAAGTTAGTGAGCGAAGGAACTGTAATTAGTAATGGTAGTAAGAGGGCAGAAGGAAAGAGAAAAGGTTGGGTAACGGAATAAGGGTGTAAGGGCACGAAAGAATTAAGTGAAAAGTGTAAAACTGTGGTGGATAAGTATAAAACTGTGACGAACAAGTTAGATTAAGGGGAATAAACAGTACAATCGAGAAGGTCAGTGATAAAAGATAACCACCTACATTATCATAAATTATTGCATTTAATACGAAATTAAAGCGAATCCACTACAAATGAGACGGTTTAAACACGAAAAGAAAGAAAAAAGTACGGAGGAATAAAAAGAAGAAATAAATAAATAAAAGAGAGAGAGAGAGATAGGAAGACAAATGTTTGAAAAAGGGAAGAAAACAATAAGATGACCGGACATTAAAAAGATAACGGAGAAAAACAAATGAAACAGCTCAATAATAGAAAGAGAAAAGAACAGAAAGAAATAGAGGAACTAAAGGAATTAGACAGATGATGAAACAAATGGAAGAAAACATGCAAGGAATAATGCAAGAAATCAAAGAAATAAAAGAGAGAAAGGCAAAAGAAGTGGAAGAAAGAAAAAGAGGAACTGGTAGAGAGAATAAAAAAACCGGAGAAAAAAGCGAAAGATGAAGAGAGATGGAAAATGAAGAATCATATTGTAATAAAGGGGTGGACTTCTAGTATAGATCCACAGAGGAATTAGTATTTTTGCTTGCTGGAAAAAAAATTCAACGTGAAAGTAAAAGTTAAAAAGGTGATAGTGATAAATAGAGAGAAGGAAAATGAGATGGTGGTGGCGGAAATAGGAGGATGGAAGGAAAAGTAGATGGTGATGGCGGAGAAAAGGAAATTGAAGAACACAAAAATTTATATAAATCACGATTTCACATGGGAAGGAAGGAAAGTACAAAGAGAAGTACAAGGAACAGAGCGGTTGAAAAAAGAGCGGAAGGGAAAAGAGTACGGGTAGGATACAGGAAAATTGAGACGGAGAAAGATACATATGTAACGACGGAGACAGGAAGCTGAGCAGAGAAAGGAGAGAGAAAATGGGTAGTCAAAGGGCAAAAAACTAAAAGGTGAAGGGGGCGGAAAAGGAAAAAATGTTGACAAAATGGCAAAGAAAAGGGATAATGAGTAATTGAAAGAGAAAAGACCAAGAAAGAGGAATAAAGGAAAATAAGGAAGAAGTACAGGGAGAGATGAGCGAGCTGAGAGTATTGTTTGAAACGTAGCGGGAATAAAGAACAAGGAACAGAATTTTTAGGAGTACATCAGGGAACAGGATGTAGTGGGATTACAGGAAACATGGATGTACGAAAAAGAATGGGAAAAAGAGTTACCGGAAGAATTTTGTTGAGTGGTGCAACATGCAGAAAGAGAGAGGAGTAAAGGGAGAGCAAAGGAGGTATAATAACTGGAACTCCTTTCTACTTTCCCAGACTAACCAGCAAAGCTGTGGAAATAGAAAAACATCCATGTAATATGAAGCGAGAAGACGGTTTAAGACTCAGCAAATCTTGACTAAATTCGTATAAATATCATCACTTACACTTTTTCCTTCAGTGACGTTTACCACTCTGAAGATCCAAGCTGCAATGTCTTGCGAAACGCCAGTTTTTTTGGGTTCACGAACGACAATACGGCAAAGGCCAAGTTCTACTTCAAGTTTTAGTAGTAGAATGAAAGAGACAAGAAAGAAGAAATGACAGAAAAGAGGGAGGAGGGATTGTAAATATTTGGAGAAGACTTTAACGCGAGAATAGCGTAAAAGGGGGAATACAAAAAAGGAAAGGGACGGGAAAGAAACAAACAAAGGACAAAGTGATAAATAAAGTGGGAGAAGAACTGCTGGAAATGTACAACAAAAAGGGGTGGGAAATAATGAATAAGAACAGAGAAGAAAAACGAATGGGGAAGTATACGTACAAAGGAGAGAGGGGAAAATCAATAATAGATTTTGTAATGACAAATGAAAGGGCAGGAGAAAAGGTGAAGCCATTTAAGTTCGGAGAAAGGGTGGAATCAGATCATCAACCTCTGGAATTGACAATGAAAGGAAGAAAAAAGAAGAGAGAGAGAAAATGATGAGATGAGGGTATAAAGAGATACACTTTTTCCTTCAGTGACGTTTACCACTCTGAAGATGCAAGCTGCAATATCTTGCGAAACGCCAGTTTATTTGGGCTTACAAACGACAATACGGCAAAGGTCAAGTTCTACTTCATGTTTTGGCAGTAGAATGAAAGAGACGGGAAAGAAGAAATGACAGAAGAGAGGGAGGATGGATTGATAATATTTGAAGGAGATATTAACGCAAGACTAACGTAAAAGGGAGGAATACAAAAAAGGAAAGGGTCGGGAAAGAGACAAACAAAGGACAAAGTGATAAATAAAGAGGGAGAAGAACTGCTGGAAATGTGCAACAAAAGAGGGTGGGAAATAATGAATAGGAACAGAGAAGAAAAACGAATGGGGGAGTATACGTACATAGGAGGGAGGGGAAAATCAATAATAGATTTTGTAATGACAAATGAAGAGGCTGGAGAAAAGGTGAAGCCATTTAAGTTGGGAGAAAGGGTGGAATCAGATCATCAACCGCTGGAATTGACAATGAAAGGAAGAAAAAAAGAAAAGAGAGAGAAAAAGATGAGGAGTTCATAACGAAAAAAATGTGACAAAAGAGGGTATAAAGAGATACACTTTTTCCTTCAGTGACGTTTACCACTCTAAAGATGCAAGCTGCAATGTCTTGCGAAACGTCAGTTTGTTTAGGTTCACGAACGACAATATGGCAAAGGCCAAGTTCGACTTCCTGTTTTGGTAGTAGAATGAAAGAGACAGGAAAGAAGAAATGACAAAAGAGAGGGAGGAGGGATTGATAATATTTGAAGGAGACTTTAACGCGAGAATAGGGTAAAAGGGGGGAATATAAAAAGGAAAGGGACGGGAAAGAGACAAACAAAGGACAAAGTGATAAATAAAGAGGGAGAAGAACTGCTGGAAATGTGCAACAAAAGGGGGTGGGAAATAATGAATAGGAACAGAGAAGAAAAACGAATGGGAGAGTATATCAATAATAGATTTTGTAATGGCAAATGAAGAGGCTGGAGAAAAGGTGAAGCCATTTAAATTGGGAGAAAGGGTGGAATCAGATCATCAGCCTCTGGAATTGACAATAAAAGAAAGAAAAAAAAAGAGAGAGAGAAAAAGATGAGGAGTTCATAACGAAAAAAATGTGGACAGAAGAGGGTATAAAGAGATACACTTTTTCCTTCAGTGACGTTTACCACTCTGAAGATGCAAGCTGCAATGTCTTGCGAAACGCCAGTTTGTTTGGGTTCACGAACGACAATACGGCAAAGACCAAGTTCTACTTCATGTCTTGGCAGTAGAATGAAAGAGACAGGAAAAAAGAAATGACAGAAGAGAGCGATGAGGAATTGATAATATTTGGAGGAGACTTTAACGCGAGAATAGGTTAAAAGGGGGGAATACGAAAAAAGAAAGGGACGGGAAAGAGACAAACAAAAGACAAAGTGATAAATAAAGAGGGAGAAGAACTGCTGGAAATGTGCAACAAAAGGGGGTGGAAAATAATAAATAGAGAGGAAAAACGAATGGGGGAGCATACGTACATAGGAGAGAGGAGAAAATCAATAATAGATTTTGTAATGACAAATGAAAAGGCCGGAGAAAAGGTAAAGTCATTTAAGTTAGGAGAAAGGGTGGAATCAGATCATCAACCTCTGGAATTGACAATGGAAGGAAGAAAAAAAGAAAAGAGAGAGAAAAAGATGAGGAGTTCATAACGAAAAAATTGTGGACAGAAGAGGGTATAAAGAGATACACAGAGAGAATACGAAAAAAGGTTTGGGAAAGGAAGGGATTACAAGAGAGTGTGGAGGAAATGAGAGACATGATTGAGAAAACAACAAAGAAAGTCAGATTTAGAAAGTGGAAGAGATAGAGAATGCAAGGAGGCAAAGAAAAACACAAGAAGAGCATTAGACAGGAGAAAAAGGGAAGAAAGAAAAACAGTAATATAAAAAAGCAGTAAAAATCTATAAGAAAACATGCGAGAGAAAAAGGAAAAACAAAAGAAACAAGAGGATCAGATCAAAGGAATAAAAACGAAAGATGTATAGAAATACCTAAAGAAAGAAATGAAGAGAAAAACCAAACGACAAAAGCAATACAAATAAAAGAATGGGAGAGATACCTTAGGTACCTTCTGGGGAAGTGGGAAAATAAATTAAGGGGACAAAGAAAAGAAGTAGTAGTACGACTGGAAGAAGATAAAGATAGAATAAAAGAAGACGAAGTAATAGAGGCAATAAAGAAGATAAAAAAAGTAAAAGCGGATGAAGAAGATGAGATAGAAGGCGAAGAGTGGATATACGGGGAAGAAAATGTAGCAAAAAGGATGACGGAAATAAAAAAAAAACATATGGCAAAGTGAAGGATTCCCGGAGAGATGGAGAGAGGGAATAATATGCCCGATACACAAAACAGGAGAAAGAAATGAAGTAAAAAATTAATAAGAAGTGTAATGTATGGGGCGGAAATATGGAGGTGGAAGGAGTATAAAGAGGTAGAAGACATACAACAAAATACTGGAAATGGGTATTAGGGCTAAACGGAGAAACACCGGGGTATATTATAAGAGAGAAAGTGCAGTTAGAAAAAATAAGAGTAGGGCTATAAAATACAAGGAAGAACCGAGGAAAAAACCGAATGTAAAATACTACAGGAATGCTGGAAAGAGATAAAGGTAGGAAAGGTGAAGTACGGGCAGGATGGCAGAGAAAGATATTATAAAAGAAAGGAGTAGGGGTAAGAGAGGAAATAATAAATCGAGGTGTACAATGATAAAAGAATTATGTGAATTATAAAAATATCAAGCGAGAAGGGGTTCCAGAATATCTAAAGGGGAAAGGGAATAAAACCAGCAAGACGAAAAAAATGATAGCAAGCTTCAGTGTGAGAACGAAGAGTTAGGAAATAAATAACTGGAGAAAAGAGAAAGAAAGGATGTGCAGACTACGTGGAGAAAAGACGGAGGATCTTAAACATATGAGGAATGAATGCAGAGAGTTAAGAGAAGAGGTTAAGAAAGTAGAGGACATTTTAAAACAAAACGGAAAAGCATCGGAGTAGATGGAAGAAGTATGGAGAAGGAGGGAACAGCTAAGAGGAGAGGAGAAAAAATTAATATTAATTAATTTTGTGGATGATATTCATAATCATCATCATCGATGTATGCAGTTCATGTAGCCACCGAATAACAACAAACTAAGCTTATAGGTTCTGTGCCACAGAATTTTTGAAGACAACGGCCACACCACGTTGAAAGCACCGGTTCTCGTCTGATCACCGAAGTTAAGCAACGTCGGGCGCGGTCAGTACTTGGATGGGTGACCGCTTGGGAACACCGCGTGCTGTTGTCTCTTTTTTTTTAACTTTTAGCTTATGATTTTGAATCATGGACTCCACACAACGTCTACATCACTTATATTATATTACACGTCTGATGCAGCTGCTTCTGTTAACAGGACGATTAATTTAATACACGAATGCTTGCATTTGCTACTTATCAAATAACGTGAAATACTACTATTTACTTCTTTATCGAAAACTTAATTTTTCTTACGAATTTGATTGATTTAAAAAAGTACGTTAAGTGTAAGAAAAAAAGAAATAACTTACCTTACATCTAACTTCAAATCTAACTTGCAATCCCGGTATTGTCCCAAACACAAATTAAAATCAATTATTTTAGTTTATAAATTTTTCTAGTTATCTTTTTAAATATCAAAAAATCAGTTTTAGTTACGTGATAGCAAAGATCAACGTCAAGAACGATCAGTCAATCGGGTACATTGTAATGCGATCCGATCCGATCGACTTAGTCGAGCTTTACATAATCCTCTTTGGTATCACTTGTAATAAAACAAATCGAAAGTTCAATATTAACATTTTATTTAAGATAAATCCTGAGAAAAAATTGCAATATCATTTAACAATTATAAGTACAATAAATTGACTAAAATATAATTAAAATAATTACCGTAAAAATAAGTACTTGCTAAAAAAAATTACTTTTAATATAATTGTTAAAACCGTGTAAAACATTCGATTTATATAAAATATGTATATATAATTTACAATTAGAAAGTGCTAAAAAAATATATATAACATTAATTAGATCGCGACAAAATAATAAAGAAACTTAATAATCGCCTGCCAACGAACGCGCTGTGTCCTACTGCCGGAATGCAAACAACACACAATCGGTGTCGGCGCGATGTTATTTTTTCGTTTTTTTTTTTTTTTATTTGAAATGAAGTATTACTGAAATCTAGAGCTATAGCACATACATAGAAAACGCAGAAATTTTTATTAATAACAGCCAAAACTCTATAAATTTAAGTTACAAACGAACTCACAAGAACGGGACGTTTCAATTTTTACGGATCTGAAACGTTTTATTTAAAAAAAAAATGTTTAACTTTATTGCGAATTACACTTGCCTTAATTCGAGGGCCCTAGAGGAAGTTAACTCCATAATCTCTTTACAGAAGATCATATTGACAAAATGGTTCATCCCAATCCTGCCCATTGTAAAAAATCGGGAAGTTCCCGCACGGGCAGATCTCTTGCCAGAGCTTTCACTCGAAGATTTCTATCTTCGGTTAATAAAACTACTTCTCGGAATAATTTTCTTGGTTCCCCTACAATATCTTTTGGATCATTTGCATGTAAAGATTCTTCAACGTCTTTACCTTCCATTATTTGGTCTTTATTGTTTTTACAAAGCATTAAACACGTCGCTAAGATTTTATCGTCGTTTCTTAGTGTCGAATCGGACGGTGAATCTTCTTCAACGGTAAATGTAAAGGTAGGTAATGTCGTACCTTTTGTTGTCACACATTTTATATTGTTATGACGACTTCCAAGATATTCTAAAGCTTGTTTTGCTGAATCGGCAACCTTGAGTATGTGATTGGAATCTGTTGCTGGTCGCGACGATGGTGCTGGGTGCTTACCGCCCCTCGTCAATCCTTCCAATTCGTTTAAAACTATTTTGGAAAAAAGTCTAAGATCGTAAACGTACTTTTTTCACGAAGTACTTACCGACTAAAGGAACCATAAGAGTGTAGACGTGCGCGTCGACGATTGCCCTAATCTTCGACAAATAATCGATGAAGCAGTTTGTGTCGGGAACTAAAATTTTTGGTCGAATTTCGATGTGCACGCTAACAACGGATTGTTGCAGAATTTTCTGAAACAAAAAAAAATCGATCTAATCGCTGTGGCACAAATACCAAAAAAAATTGAACAAAACGCTCCCGCTGTTGTAGACTACGTACCTAATTTTCTACACAAAAACGTAACAGCATGACGCTAGTTCGTTATAAGCAATCATTGTAAAATAATAAAGCGATAAACAAAATTCAGTCTGAACTTGTCTACCACGCGACTTTTTCAGATAATTCCTTATACAGAAAACGTTAGTTTATTGAACCGGGAAATTTATTATTGTACATATGTTTTTGTTATCTCATTTGTTTATTACCTTCTATAAACATACAAAAAAAGGCGTTGAAACAGGTGTGAAAATATCCGCGCGGAAAAAGCGAATAAAACATCGTTTAATCATTTGACAGGATTGAATTGTCTACACCTTTTCTATACTTAATTTTTAACTGGTATAATAAAAGACCTCTTTATTATTCCGTTGTTTAAGATAATGCAAACAAGACCATATGCTCTTTTGGTGATCAATTAACTTGCTACGCTAAATGTCATTACTTATAAAAAAAAAAAAAACTTAAAAACACCAAATTATTTAATTAATTACCTAAGTTCTAAGTAAATAATTTATTTACAGAAGGAGTTTAATTATACCCAAATATTGAAAATTCGCTACACTTCAAGTTCGAGGAAGAAGGAAAACTAGTGCGCTTTGCTTCAAGAATCGTAAGAATTAAGAATTTTTTTTTTTGACCCGCTAAAACTTTCCTTTTTGGTACCATCGATAAATTGCAGTTATAAATTTTTGACCCATGTGCAACCTATTTATATCCATATTTAGTCATACCAAACAACTTTTTAATAAATGATTAAATTAATTACGCGATTAGATTTTGAACGCATTATATTGTAACTTTAGTTTTTATGGTATCATTTAGTTTTAAATGATTAATAATTAAATCTTAACTATTATTTATTTGAATATTAGTTACAACTAAATTATTCAAAAAAATTACACGTGTATAATCCAATCATTGCAATTTATTTGCTTCGTTGTCCTCCTCTTTACAATTTTCTTCTAATATTTTCTAACTAACTTGTGATGTTTCCGTGTAAACTTATAAATTTTCTTTTTGTTTTTCAATAGGTACCTGAAGAAGGCGCTTCGAATGGTCACCGGCCATAGTCTCTGCAATGGCATTTGTGAAAATCGGTAATTTCGACGAGTGTTTATTATCCATACAACAAAATAGACTTTAAAATTAACCTACATTGTATTGATCCTTTTCAGAATAATGTAAGTCAAGGTGCCCTAACTTTAGAAATAAGGGTAAAGCAGTGCATTATACGTGATTGATCGTGCATTAGTTTACCTTTTTTCAAAATTTAGTTTAGAAAAAAGTGACAATTGTTAGGGCACCTTGAAACCATTTTAAGTAAACTCTTAGGTGTATCACCTAACGTCTTTAGATTTAAGTTTAGTTGTTTTATTTCTGTATATGGTTTTTAAATAAATGTTTGTCATACAATTTAAAGTATCGTATATTATAACCCACCAGTTCACAATAAAAGCAAAAAAAAATTACTATACACTGAATAATTTAGAAAGCACATCCGATAGTTTCGAATTTTTTTGGAGAGTTTAGAAAGTGCTTGGAGAGTTTAGAAAGCCTTTCGGAAAGATTTGAATTTTTTTGGCGAGTTTAGAAAGCCTTTCGGAAAGTTTTGAATTTTTTTGGAGAGTTGTTTAGAAAGCCTTTCGGAGAGTTTCGAATTTTTTTTGGAGAGTTTAGAAAGCACTCGTAGAGTTTAGAAAGCGCTTGGAGAGTTTAGAAAGCCTTTCGGAGAGTTTCGAATTTTTTTGGAGAGTTTAGAAAGCACTCGTAGAGTTTAGAAAGTGCTTGGAGAGTTTAGAAAGCCTTTCGGAGAGTTTCGAATTTTTTTTGGAGAGTTTAGAAAGCCTTTCGGAGAGTTTAGAAAGCCTGTCAGAGAGTTTAGAAAGCCTTTCGGAGAGTTTCGAATTTTTTTGGAGAGTTTAGAAAGCACTCGTAGAGTTTAGAAAGTGCTTGGAGAGTTTAGAAAGCCTTTCGGAGAGTTTCGAATTTTTTTGGAGAGTTTAGAAAGCATTTCGGAGAGTTTAGAAAGCCTTTCGGAAAGTTTCGAATTTTTTTGGAGAGTTTAGAAAGCACATGTAGTTTAGAAAGCGCTTGGAGAGTTTAGAAAGCCTTTCGGAAAGTTTCGAATTATTTGGAGAGTTTAGAAAGCCTTTCGGAGAGTTTCGAATCTTTTTGGAGAGTTCAGAAAGCACGTCGGAGAGTTTAGAAAGCCTTTCGGAAAGTTTCGAATTTTTTGGAGAGTTTAGAAAGCGCTTGGAGAGTTTAGAAAGCCTTTCGGAGAGTTTCGAATATTTTTTGGTGAGTTTAGAAAGCCTTTCGAAGAGTTTCAAGTTTTTTTGAAGAGTTTAGAAAGCCTTTTGGAGAGTTTAGAAAGCCTTTTGGAGAGTTTAGAAAGCCTTTTGGAGAGTTTAGAAAGCCTTTCGGAAAGTTTCGAATTTTTTTGGAGAGTTTAGAAAGCACGTCGGAGAGTTTCGAATCTTTTTGGAGAGTTTAGAAAGCACGTCGGAGAGTTTAGAGAGCCTTTCGGAAAGTTTCGAATTTTTTTTGGAGAGTTTAGAAAGCGCTTGGAGAGTTTAGAAAGCGCTTGGAGAGTTTAGAAAGCCTTTCGGAAAGTTTCGAATTTTTTTGGAGAGTTTAGAAAGCCTTTCGGAGAGTTTAGAAAGCATTTCGGAGAGTTTAGAAAGCCTTTCAGAAAATTTCGAATTTTTAGAAGTTTAGAAAGCACACGTAGAGTTTAGAAAGCGCTTGGAGAGTTCAGAAAACCTTTCGGAGGGTTTCGAATTTTTTTTGGAGAGTTTAGAAAGCACTCCTAGAGTTTAGAAAGCGCTCGGAGAGTTTAGAAATCGCTCGGAGAGTAAGCGCTTGGAGAGTTTAGAAAGCCCTTCGGAGAGTTTAGAAAATATTTGGAGAGTTTAAAAAGCACTCGTAGAGTTATTAAGCATTAGGGGAGCTTAAAAAACCCTTTGATTGGAAGGAAGGCTCTTTGGGGAGGTAAAACCCTTTGAAGAGATAAGAAACCCTTTGAAAAAACTGAAAAGCACTTTAGAGAAGACAAGGCGCCTGGAAAAGTAAAACGCCCTTGGGGGTCATTTGGGAGAAGAAAAGGCCCTTTGGGGACGTAAAACATCTCTTTGAAAAAACTGATAAAAACATGTTGGGAAAAGGAAGGCCCTTAAGAGAGGTAAAGAGCCTTTAAAACAAATGAACCAACCATTTGGAGAAGAAAAAGCCGTGTCCAAAGAGGAAACCCCCTTTTGCAGAGGTAAAAACTCTTAAAAAAGTTTTAAAAAACCCTTAGGAAAAAGCAAAGCCCTTTGGGGAGGTAAAAAATCATTTGAAAAAACTGAAAAAGGCCCTTGGGGCGGCAAAAAGCTGTTTGACAAGCTGATAAAACTCTATGGGGAGGGGCAGACCCATTTGGGGAGATAAAAAACCCTTCTAAAAACTGGAAAAAAAAACTTTTAGGAAGCGGAAGCCCTTTGAGAGATAAAATACCCTTTAAAAATCGGAAAAACCCCTTTGGGGGAAAGCAAGTTACTTCAAAAACTGAACGGTCCTTTTGGGAAATAAAAGTTCTTTGACAACATTGAAAAGACCCATTGAGGATTAGGGAAGACCGTTTGGGAAAGCAAAAATTCCTTAAAAAAACGTAAAAAAAGTCCTTTTGGTTAAGTAAGAAACCTTTTTGCGAAACTGCAAAAACCCTTGGAAAAAAGTTATTTAAAACACCGAAAAACATTTTGGGGAGGCAAGAACCTTTCAGGAGGTAACAAACTATTTAAAAAAATAAAGTTATTTGAAAAAACTGATCAAGTCATTTGGGAAATAGGGAGGCTCTTTGAAAAACCTGAGAAACCCTTTCGGGTAGAAGCAAGACCGTTTGGGAAGATAAAAAATCTGGTAAAAAATCTATCAAAGCGTTTTGGGGGAGAAGCAAGTGTTCACTTCTTAATTGAAGTAAGATACTTACGCCGCAGTTATATAAATTATTAAATGTAAAATTCCAATTCACTTTACGAATTAAACTTTTGATATCTACATGGTAAGTAATATTAATCTGGACATACTTAAATGCTCGGGCTTGTAGTGTACTTTGTATAGAAAAATAAAAATATTCAATAAAACTAATAATATGGCGTTATGGCACACGCTAAAACGTTGCAACTTTTAAGTCTTTAACTGTCTGGAAAAACTTTTTCTGCCTGCTTAATAATTTTTTATAGACGAGTATACTCGACAGTAAAAACAAAATTCTTATACCGTAAAATTAACTAATTATGATAAAAATTATTATTTCATTTATGAAAAAATATATAGCATTATACAAATAAAAACATGTACTTCCGGAAAAAAAATTACAGTATATGACGAGTATACTCGACAATATACAAAAATTGTTGTTTCGTCATGACGAGTATACTCGACATAAACAGGGTAAAAATATAAAGCTTAAGGCTGACTGGCTATAATCTCCTTATTTTTAGTTTGATATCTGAAAAAACATAAAAGATTTATCGTACTAACAATCACCCTGTATAAAAAATTGGGTTATCCTTGATAATCACAATTGTTGATTATTGCATTTGAGAAATAAATAAACAAAAACCGTAATTAGCACTAAGAAGAGGATCTATAGATAAACAGCAATGCTAAAAGTATAAACATTGTGTTTTTTTAAAATGAAACCCCCTGTATATTATTACATTTTTGGACTCCCGGATCAAAATAAGGGTTCAAAGGGTCAAATTGTGCAAAATACGATTATTTGACGTATTGTGTAAAAACGGGAAGACTTAGCTATAGAACATTCTAATACTATACGATAGGTAATTAAAAAGTACATGGTCTGGCAAATTAAAAAATATGGCGTTCTATTTAAATTAATCAAGTTATAGCCACTTAAATTTCTTAATTGATAAGTTTTAATTTTTGAACACCTTGTATAAGATGTAAAGTTTATTATAATTGAGATATCAAACATGATCTATATACAGTGTGACCCATTGGTTTTGGGGTCAGTTTGTAAAAAGTTTATTAATTGTACGATTAGGCCGAAATTTTAATTATAGAACTTGATAAACTGTACATTTTCAGCAAAAATTGCCTAGTTGATATAAAATCCAAGGCCTACTATTACGGTTTCCAGAAACAAAATTTTAATAAATCATATTAGGGATTTTTTTAGAAAAAAATCTGTGCACGCCGCTGGATTGAGTACCCCTAAAAACGATCCTATGCAAAATTTTATCAAAATTTTTTAGGTAATAACTAATAAAAATAAAAAAACTAATTGTTTTTCAAAAAGTCATAGTTGGCTATGAAAAAGAATTAAAATGTTTATAATGTCAAATAAATAGTCTAAGTCGATGGTAAAACTTTGTACTTAATACAAATTCAATTATTAATCCTTATAATTATGGAAAATTTAAGTGTAAGAGAAAAAACAGAAATTGTTCGTCTTGTTGACGTGCGCCCCGCAGCAAAATTCAACATCAGACATCCAGATAGACCAGTAAAGTACTGTGCAACGCATAAATAATATTTTCGATGAAACAGGATCAGTTTCCAAAAATTTGCTTAAAACGACGCAAAACGGACGTCCTGGACTTTTTCAAAATAACCAAATTATGCAATATTTTAACGAATCCCCAAAATAGTATAAGTTTCCCCTATTTTCAATTTTACCCCCATTTTTTTACATTTATATTTACATTGATTTTTTCTCCTCTTCTCTTAGTTGTTTCCTCCTTCTCCATAATTCTTCCATCCACTCCGCTCCTTTTCCGTTTTACTTCTAAGATTTCCTTTACTTTCTTAACCTCATCTCTTAACTCCCTGCATTCAATCCCCATGTGTTTTAGGTTTTCCGTCTCTTCTCCACATAGTCTGCAGATCCTCTTTTTTCCAGTATTTATTTTCTAACTCTGAACCTTGCTGTCATTTTTTTTCTTCTTGTTCCCTTTCCCCGTTAGATATTCTGAAACTCTTCTACCTTGATATTCTTATAATTCACATTACATCTGGCCTCCTTTATCTTTGTCCATCTTGCTTTTCTATGTCCCTATCTATCCTTATCATTTCCTCTTTTACCCCCACTCCCTCTTCCCTTAATCTCTCTACATCTTCTCTCGCGTACCCGTCTCTTTTATAATATTATTCTCTGCCATCCTGCGCGTACTTCACTCTTTCTCCTGTAATATTTTGCATTCGGGTTTTTCCCTCAGATCATCCTCGTATTTTATAGCCCTTTTTCATGTCTCTACTCTTATTATTTCTGCCTGCATTTGCTCTCTTATAATATACCCCGGTGTTTCTCTATCTAGCCCTAATGCCCATTTTGCAGTATTATTCTTGTATCCCTTCTACCTCTTTATACTCCTTCCGCCCCCATATTTCCGCCCATATATCATTACACTTCTTATTAGCTTCTCAAACAGCAGTCTTCTTTTTTCTATGTCCACTCCAAACAACCTTTCACCCACACTCCACATTTCTCTCATTAACCTGTTTCCTTTCCTCACTCTTTCCTTTATGTGTTCCCCCTTCTTATTTTCCTGCTCTATCGTGTAACCCAGATCGCGAATTCCTTAACCTACTACAGTTCTACCTCCATTCGTCTCTTTTTCTTTTCCCCCCTCTTTTTCAAATACTTTTATTTTTGTTTTCTCTGTAGTTACTTCCATTTCTTCTTTTTTCATGTATTTCTGCAGCGTCTTCATCATCTCTTTCATTCCCTTTTTCTACTTAGCTACCAAGACTACGTCATCCGCATACGTCAACGACCACACCTTCACTTTCCTTACTACTAACCCTCCTATGTGTTGTCCTCTCACTGTCTCCTCCAAATCTCCCGTATATACTGCAAACACGCTTGGGCTCAGTGGGCATCCCTGTCCCAACCCTTTCCTTGTAACGAATTTCTAGCTCTCCTCTCCATTTTCTTTCACCCTGCTCCTCGTTTCTTCGTAAATTTCCCACATTCTTTTTATTAATCTTTATTTTCTTTCTCCTCATGTATTCCCACAGCTTTTCGCAGTTCACTTTGTCAGAAGCGGGTTCTATATGTGTAAACAGTGCCACCATTTTCCCCCTTTTTTTTCTCTAGCGCTCTATTCGCCAAGTGTTTCAGTATATATATGTTGTCTATCACTCTTCTTCCCTTTCTGAATCCCGCTTGTCTATCTGGTACCAAACTTCTTTCCTCTATTTCCTTCTGTAGTCTTCTTTGTGGCACTGTCGCATATAAATTGTATGCCGTACTTAATAATGTTATACCCCGCTGTAATTCTTGACTTTATTTCTGTCTCCTTTTTTATGGATCGGGCATATTATTCCCTTTCTCCATCTCTCCAGGAATACTTCCCCTTTCAATATTTTATTTACTCTTCGCCTTGTTTCCCATCTTCTCCTGCCGCCTTTCCTTTTTTACCTTCTTTATTGCCTCTGTTACTTCGTTTTCGTTTATTCTATCTCTATCTCCTTCTTATCGTCTTACTACTGCTTCTCTTCTTTGCCATTTTTCTATTTTTGGATTTTGTTCTTTCCCTCCCAGCAGGTTCCTAAAATATATCTCTCCTTCTTTTTTTTGTATTCTCTTTGTCATCGTTTTTCTCTTCCTTTCTTTCTTTAGGTATTTCCATACCGCTTCTTCCGTTTTTATTCTTTTGATCTGATCCTCTTGTTTCTTTTTGTGTTCTTTCTTCTTTCTCTGGCACGTATTCTTGTAATTTTTACTGGTTCTTTATATTAATCTTTTTTTTTCTTCCCTTTTTTCCACTGTTTTAATGCTCTTCTTGACTTCCTTGCATTTTCTATTCCACCATTTTTTTCAATCTTCTTCCATCCTGTTTTCTTACCCTTCCACTTTCTAAATCTGACTTTCTCTGTTGCATTATCCATCATCTCTCTCATTTCCTCCACACTTTCTTGTAATCCCTTCCCTACCCATACAGTTTTCCCTATTCTCTTTTTGTTTCTCTTTATACCCTCTTCTGTCCGCATTTTTTTCGTTATGAACTCCGCATCTTTTTCTCTTCTTTCCATTGTCAATTCCAGTGGTTGGTAGTCTATTATTAATTCTCCTATTCCTTTTATGTACGTATACTCCCTTATTCCTTTTTCTTCTGTTCCCATTCATTATTTCTGACTCCCCTTCGTTGCACATTTCCAGCCGTTCTTCTCCCTTTTTATTTATCGCTTTGTCCATTTTTTGTTTCTTTCCCGTCCCTTTCCTTTCTTGTATTCCCCCTCTTCCCCTATTCTCGCGTTAAAATCCCCTCCTAATATCATCAATCCCTTCTCCCTCTCTTTTACCATCTCTTCTCTATGTTCTTTCTTATCTCTTTCATTCTACTGCTATAAACCGTCACTATTTTTTTTTGTTTTCCCTACTGTACGTTCCTTTCTAGAATTCCTCTTCTCTGTTGCACTTTCTCATTCTCTTCCTGGCTCAACCATTTTCTTCTTATTCCCGTTATTATACCCCCCTTTGCTCTCCCTTCATTCTTTTCTCTTTCTGCATGTTGCACCACTCACTCAAATTCCTCCGACAACTCTTTTTCCCACAACTCCCATTCTTTTTCTTCCATCCATGTGTCCTGTAATCCCACTACATCCTGTTCCCTGATGTACTATCAAAAATCCTGTTCCTTGTTCTTTATTCCCGTTACGATCCAAAACAATATACTCAGCTTATTATTCCTTTTCTTTGCCATTTCGTCAATATTCTTTCCTTTTTCGCCCTCCCCCTTTTATCGTTTAGTTTTTTGCCCTTTGGCTACCCATTTTCTCTCCCCTTTCTCTGCTCAGCCCCCTAAATCTGTCTTTCCATATTTGTCTTTCGCCGTCTATCTCCATTTTCCTGTATCCCACCCATACTTGTTTCCCTTCCGCTCTTTTTTCCCCAACACGTTTATTATTTCTCTTTGTACTCTCCTTTCTTCCCGTGTAAAATCGAAATTTATATAAATTCTTGTGTTTCTTAATTTCTTCTTCACTACTTTCTGCTTTTCTTCCCATTCTCGCCTTGATCATTTCCACTTTCACGTTTAATTTTTCTTCCAGCATCAATGCTAAATCCTTTTTTGATTCTTTACTTCTCCAGCCCTTTATTACAATAGTCTTCCTATTCATTCTCTCATCTTCCGCTTTTTTCTCCAGTTTTTCTATTATCTCTACCAGTTCCTCTTTTATTTCATTGATTTCTTACTTTATTCCTTGCATGTTTTCTTCCAACTATTTCATTATCTCTCTCATTAATTCCTTTAGTTCCTTCATTTCTTTCTGTTATTGAGCTGTTTCCTTCGACTTCCTCTGTTATCTTTTTAATATCCCGTGATCTTATTGTTTTCTTTCCTTTTCCAAATATTTGTTGTCTGTCCTTTTCCTCTTCCAATCTCTCTCTCTTATTCATTCCGTTCTCCTTTTTATTCCTCCGTATCTTCGTTTCTTACTTTTCGTATTTAAAACGTCCCACTTGTACTGGATTCGCTTCTATTTCGACTTATATAATATAAATTTATTATAGGCCGCTGAATGTCGACTGCTAGTTGCGATTGCAACCGCAAAACACGTACAAAATTTCATTGTTTTCCCTGATCTTATTTAATTTATTACTCGTTTGCCACTGAAGCAAAAACAAATTTAAAAGTAACAGGGTGACCCCAAAGTTGTCCGCATCTTATAAGATAAAAAAACACCGAAAATAAATAAAACAACTCCGCAAACAGTCATAATTCCTAATCTAATGGAACACTGTATTATGTAATGTCTTGGTTACCGTTGCACCGATAAGCAAGTTTTAGGACTCATAAACGTTATTAAAACACAAACTTATTTCCAAAAAACGCAATAATATGCAGGGGGTTTCATTACAAAAATACAACTTTGATACCCTGTATAATATAAAAACTTGGGCATAATAGACTTTTATATATCCTAAAAGTAAAACTTTTTAAGTCACGTATTTTAGCCACAATATTCCGAGCCGTATAGCGTGAATAATCCTGTATGCGTTTAATTTTATAACAAAAAATCAAAATTGGGCTCATAAAAAACATGTCATTAAGTTATATTTAAACCAAACTTCGAATTCTCATAGTTTAGAGAAAGATTGTATATGATTAACATTAACAAAAACGATGGCAGTTCTCGAAAACATACTCACAAGTCTTTCTTCGTATTACCCAAACTTATTTCCAGATTTATGCACCGCGTCCAATATTATTTTAATTTATCCTACACTGAAGTTCAACGTGATTATCAAAAATCAAAACGTCAAAACTAATTTAAAATATATTCCTCGAAAAAGTGCCAATTAGACGACAGGATCTCTAGTGGTCCAAGTACCTTGGACTGGTTCTTGCATTTATCCAATACATAAAATCGTTTACCGTTCGCATTTGAAGACGAGCAAAAACGTTTACCAAGAAACGAGAACCAGCAATTTTGGTAAAATAAAACGTAAAAAATTGTCATCAGCCGTCGCATTTTATTATCTAAAAGAAGGTCAATAACCAAACTGATATTGGTTCTTGGAACGGTGCAGTCGTATGTCGTACTCAAAAAACTTTCATTGTTTCGGCGTTTAACACAATTAAGAAGTCGTAAAAATCTAGTTCAGTTTACAGCTGGTTATAAAAGAGTTTTTCTTTTGAAATCGAGCGAATAGTAGAAAACGAAAAGCTGGGCAAACTTGTGTAGCAACAATTCTCGTCCTTGGCTACTATATGCAGACCAACTGACCTACAATTAGTATAATTTAGTACGGTAATTATAAACGGTGACCGCAGACACATCAATATCCAAAGTTACAATGACACATGTGTGGTGTAGAGTTAATTAATCTACAGGCAATAAACTGTTAGGACTTGCCGCCGCCGTTTATAAATCGACTGCCGTGCATCGCTTAATTTATCAATAAGTAACACCTCGATGCATCGCACAATTTACTAAAAGCAATTTTCAACGACGTTTATTATAATTTAAATCCTTACGCTAATTAACCACCACGGTGGGCTACACAACTCTTCCGACATTTCCCAAATACTTGCGAAACAAATCATTTCTCGAAAGAAGTCAAACGACCGAATCAATAATTTACGGTGGCCGATTGCCTACATCAAATAAATATTCAAGGAGTGTTTTAAGTGCAACCAGCATACCATGAAATGGTCACGATTCTTCTGCAATTAAATACCTCATGTGCAGAGCACAACGTGATCACAATCAGAAAACTCCAGTTTTTCTCGTGTTATTTTCGTTTCTGATACAATTTACACTCGATAATCTGTTCGTCATCTTATTCGTATTCTAACAGCACTCTTCTATAATACAACGCAAAAATTTATGTTTCTTAGCGAATTTATATAAACTCTGTCCCTATTACGTTCTGCTAATACAAAAAAAATCGATTATTAAAATCAAGAGGTAGTTACTCTGTGATATATATTTCTTTAGATTTAATTAAAATAAAAGTGGACAATATTGAAATAGTATAGAACTACTATAGATGTTATGTACGCGCTGAAGCTGCAGCAAGTGCTATTTATATTTCGTAAATATACAACGTATCGCATTATGATTATTTAACTTAAAATTTAGCATATTTTCATGAGGGAATACCTTATGACATGCCCACAGAAGTTACAAAGGAACGAGTCAGATTCGAATCCTACCCAAAAATGAATTAAGTCTTTAATTCCGATCATTTTGTTCATTTTATTGTAAAAAACCCTACTAGGCTAATATGTATTCGTAAAAATTCGTTATAAACTTGTTATATTAATAAGCTTCTATTTTTTACTGGCGGTATATATTTCATACCTATTTCAATTTGATGTTATAAATATCATTTCCTGTCGGATGTCCTAGTTTGTCGTTTCCATCCCGTTAACTGCAAGATGAACACATGTAATATAATGCTCGGCGAAGCTTTCTAAATCATTGGACACCCAATCGTTTAATACTGAAAATCGAATGTAAAATATTCGATGCTTATAGGAAAAGCCGGTGAGGTATGATGCACTTTTACGTTTTGCGTTTGGATTTAATGTTCTATACTACATCACGTGTTCAACATGTTTATTAATTCCCTTGTATATTGAAATCTTGCTGTTCTTTTGGATTATCGTCAGCATAAATTTGTTAAATTGTGGACTTTGTGACCGTCTTCGACACCCAATAGTCAAGCTTAATATTATAATGAGGAAGCTAATGGAACCTCGCTTATAGATTCTGTCAATGCACGTGTGGGAAATTAGAAGTCTGGCGCACGTATTGCTCCAGATTTGGTTATACACGAATGTATTGTATTTGTGATACCACTGCGATCTGCGTGTGTTGTCATTTCAGATTTTAGAATTATACTCTTTGTTTTTCTGTCACATTTTACACAAACATTCAGTGTGTTACATGTCATTACTTATTAATTTTCTAAAAGTCGTAAATGTAATTAAATTTTACTACGCCACTGGTTTGCGGGCCCCACTGAGTGAGATAATTTCAGATTATTCGATACTTACGGAAGGGAATTGCGTCGGTGGACATTTTTACTTTCACTTCCCTGTTTTAAGTCGCCGTGAGTGATCGATTTTGATAAAGCGCCTGTCCGCATAATTGTAAATAATTCTTCTTTCTATTCAATTTTCATCACGCTTTTAGTGATTTTACTGGAATTAATTGTTTCTGTATACTGGCGGGATTAAGGCGATTTTCGATTAAGTTGGTCTTCACAATAAAATGGCGTCGGCGATGTTGCCTATAGTAATTTAAAGGTCTTATATCGAGTTTTGTAGATTCGAGGTAAATCCTATTCATTAAGCTGCGCAAAGAGTAATTTTCCCGGGAATTATGCCGCATACCTAATGAGCGTCGAGATCTGTCAAAGGCGACATAGCTGTGGATTCGTAGATGGCGGCAGATGACTCGACCCTCGATATAATTTTATTTTCAATTATTTTGTGCCTAAATCACGAATTTTTTCAATCCAAAATAAGTACGGTGGTTGAGATTTAGTAACCGTGTTAGCTTAAGCAACCGATGCTTTTCTGTTTTACTTGTTAAATCTGGTAAAGTACTATTACATCAATGCTTGTAACAACAAGATAATGTTAGGTATTATTGTTTGAGATAATTAGATACGCTTGTTACGTTTTCTTGTTGATTGCTTTTTTTTGGTTTAATCCTAATCTCTTCATTAGTGGGTTCAAACGTACCCTTGGTGTCCCCAAGCCGAGAATCTTGCCAGTACTGTTCGCATAATTTATAAAGAACCATATGGGCGGAGCTTTTCTGTACGACTTTCTAAAGACGGCGCTACTTATTGTATTATATTCGTAAGAATGGGCTCGTCGTGTCAATTTCGTCTACTAACCATATCATGTGACAGGCCCATTACAAATTACGTGAACAATACAAGGAGTGGCGCCTATTTTTTTTTCTTTTATTCTAGTTTTCTCAATTAAAATTATTCAAGCTCGAGGCATGATTTGCTGTGCGCCATTCTTATTTAACGACAAATTTTTCTGTGTACATTCGTTTTGTAGTACATTATGTTGCCTAACTCATGCGTCTAGCGTATCCTCTTTATTTGACTTCTCTTACTGTGATATTGCATTTTCACTATATTTTACAGATGTCGGATGCAAAATAAATGCACTTCTTGTTAGCTTATACTATGTGTTCTACTTGTATATATGTAGGCGTGAACGAGCACGTGTAGTTACTGTCGTTCTGGTGCCTACTCAACTTTCCGATATCAAAACAGCGCTTGCCTTTACTTTACTGTGAGTTAAATCTGATTGTAATTGAAGCACTTCAATCAAGTGTACGTTTTAAACTAAACACAAACCTTGATAAAAATGTAACAATTTTCCAACCGAGTGAAACGAAAGAATTTCCTTCGAGTTACAACTATGCACAACATATCAAACAAATAAAACTTTTAAGTATTATATTAAACAGTACTATCAGATGCATGGTTCCAAAAGCCCTAAAATAATTGACGAAAAATCTGTATCTAAAAGTAACAAAAATAATAAATTTTTTTAGCAGACTGTCATTAACAATGAAAGTACCATAGTTACATTCAAACCAAGTTTTTAGGCAAAATCCAAGTAAATTTCGCCATTTTGTTGTAATGAAGCTTAAAGCGATCAATAATAGTATCTACCAGATAGCGATTTTGAAATCAAACTTTAATTACTAATCCATGTACGTAAGAATCGCAGGCCAATCCGTTAAAAACCAGAGATGGCCTAATTACATAAATGAATTAAAATTCAATCGTTATTTTGACAGGCTTGAGAGATAAATAAGCATTTACTCATCATATAAATAACTGTAAACAGCAAATAAAAATATATTCATTATTCGAATAATCTTAGTAACTGAAGAAAATTATTTTTTGTGACGAATAAAAAATTAATTTTTATTTGTATAATGTTAAATGGCAAATAAAAATTCAATCGTCATTGAAATGATCTTGAGTGACGCACGTAAATTTATATAACTGACATTAAACGATTTTTAAAACATAGTATCTTCTTTGCGAATTTTTACTTTTACAATTATTTAATAATTGCTTAGTATCATTTGTTATTTGGAATCACATTAACGTCATTAAAGATCATCTGGTTGCAATAAAACAATTGGTACAACTACTTCTACTG
Source organism: Aquatica leii (assembly GCA_035610365.1). NCBI lineage: Eukaryota > Metazoa > Arthropoda > Insecta > Coleoptera > Lampyridae > Aquatica > Aquatica leii. The sequence goes on along the minus strand of CM069436.1, from coordinate 7,127,704 downwards.
TTTGAGTGACTACAAAAACTATTCGCATTTGTCACTAAACGTCCATCGATTAAAAAATAAAACTTTGTCACGCAGAACCAGTAAATGATTAAATTTTAATTAATTTAAAATCTCTTGAATGATGAATAAATGTTTATTCGTTAATTAGAATAAGTCAAATTTATAATTATCATTCGAAATCAGTAAAACGATTAAATCTTTATTTAAAATTAATCAAACAACAATTAACAAATAATTATTTTCTGGTTTGGAACCGCGTTCCATATTTACACTTTTCACAAAATTTATAAAACTTACAAACTTTGAAAAATTTACAATGTTTGACGTTTCGACAGTCATGTCGCTGTCTTCTTCAGAAAAAACTGAAACTGAAGGTATAGGATCCTGACAAGCCTTTATATTACGCCGTTCGGGTCAGTGGTTCGTGACGGTTTCGATTCATTAGTTTTCCGGAACATGTTTTTCCATATTGGCGCTAGATCGATTTCATTATCCTTATTAAAATTGTCGTACTTCTGGATTTCAATGGCTTCCTTGTATAGTCTAGGCCAGAAGTTTTGAGATTTAGCCAACATTGTTGCCTCTTCAAATTTTATCGTGTGACCGGTGTCTAAAAAGTGTTCCGCAACAGCAGATCTTGTGTTATGTTCCTTTGTATCCGCCTAATGTTCTTTTAATCTGGTAGCTATGTTGCGTCCCGTTTGTCCTATGTAAGCCAGCCCACACGAACAAGGAATATGGCAGACCCCTGGTTCCTCGAGTAGTCCTTTTGTTTCTTTTGATTTTGTGAAATTGGCGGCTATTTTATTTGTTGCAGTGAAGATGATCTTTTTGATACTTTTCCCTCTAGGTATCCTGGCTATCTTATCTGTGCAGCCTTTTATGTAAGGAAGGAAGGAAGTTGCCGCGGGTTCCTCCTTCTTTGGTTTTTCCTTACTGTGTTTGTTAATTGCTCGATATCTGTCTGATTTTCTGAAACCGTTTTTTATTAAGGCGTTTGTTAGGTGACCTAGCTCGGTCTTTAACGCGTTCGGTTCACTGATCGTCTTGGCCCTGTGTACTAAAGTTTTTAGAACTGCAAACTTCTGAGCTGGATGATGATGTGATTCGGCGTTGAGGTATCTGTCAGTACGTGTCGGTTTTCTATATACTTGATGTCCCAATTTGTTGTCTATATTTCCAGTAACCAGTACGTCCAAGAACGGAATGCTTCTGTTTGTTTCCTTTTCCATGGTGAATTTGATGTTGAAATCTAACTAGTTGATGTGATCCAGAAAGTTGTGTAGTGTTTCTGTTCCATGAGACCAAATTACAAATGTATCGTCCACATAACGTAGCCAGCATTTTGGTTTGAGGGTAGCGGTTTCTAATGCTCTTTCTTCAAAATCCTCCATAAATATATTGGCGATGACTGGAGAAAGTGGTGATCCCATGGCTGTCCCTTCAATTTGTTCGTATACAATATTGTTGAATGAGAAGTACGTGGACTTTAAGCATAGCTCAATTAGTCCGTTAAGCTCCTCATCCAAATCCGCTTTTCGTAATTTGGTCTTGATGATCTCCAGTGCTGTTTGTAGTGGCACTTTTGTGAAGAGAGATGTCACATCAAAACTGACTAAAATGTCTTCTGGTTCCAATTTAATTTCTTTAATTTTTGAGACGAAGTGCTGGGAATTCCTTACGTGATGGATGCTTTTTCCTGTAAGCGGTTGTAAAATGGTACATAAGTATCTAGCCAGAGGATGGGTGGCTGAACCTGTAGCACTCACAATTGGGCGAAGCGGTACCCCTGGTTTGTGGAATTTTGGAAAGCTGTAAAGGTGCGGCATCCTGGTGTCTGTAGAAATTAGTCGTCTCTTTTGATGTTCCGAGATCGTGCGTGCGGATTTTACAGCGGCCAAAATCTTTATCTCTAGAGGTTTTATTGGTTTCCTCTTCAATGGTTTGTACGCCAAATCTTGTAGCAAAGTATCGATTTTTTCCATGTCGTCGTTGGTGTTCATGATTACAGAAGCATTTCCTTTTATCAGCTGGTAATACAGTGTGATTTCTGTGTTCCCTTAGAGCATTTCTTTCCTCTCGATTGATGTTGGATTTCGGTGCTATAGATTTCTTCAGAATATCGGCTGTTTTGACCCTCACCTCTTCTTGAATATGTTGTGTTAGAGTTCTGAGTAAACTCTCCAATGAAATCACTATTTCTTCCTTTAGTATAAATTTTGGTGTAATAGCAAAATTTAATTCTTTTGATAAAATGGCCGTTGCTGGTCCACTGAGTGTGGTAGAAGACATATTGATAATGATCCTGTCTGTCTCTAATTGCGGCGGTGAAGGATGTTGTACTTCCTGTAACTTCTGAAACTTCGCCATTTGTATTTTCTTTACCTTTTTGGCGATCTCTTCGGTTTTTTTCGTAGATAGTTTGTCGATCAAATCTCAGATTGTCGAATCTATTGTGTTCATCAGTCGTGAATGGACTGAAAATAACTCCGTAGTTCTGGTCTAATTCGCGTCTGGTTTCGTGTATCCTCTCCCTTAACAAGGCTCGGCTGGCTCTTCACAGTATACGCTTTCCCGTTCTAGTCTTGTGATGTATTTGCAGAAATTAAATTTTGCTATCACACCTAAATTTTATTATCATCCAGCTCAGAAGTTTGCAGTTCTAAAAACTTTAGTACACAAGGCCAAGGCGATCAGTGAACCGAACACGTTAAAGACCGAGCTAGGTCACCTAACAAACGCCTTAATAAAAAACGGTTTCAGAAAAGCAGACATATATTGAGCAATTAACAAACACAGTAAGGAAAAACCAAAGAAGGAGGAGCCCATGGCAACTTCCTTCCTTCCTTACATAAAAGGATGCACAGATAAGATAGCCAGGATACTTAGAAGGAAAAATATCAAAGTGATCTTCACTGCAACAAATAAAATAGCCGCTAATTTCTCAAAATCAAAAGAAACAAAAGCACCACTCGAAGAACCAGGGGTCTACCACATCCCTGGTTTGTGTGGACTGGTTTACATAGGACAAACGGGACGCAACATAGCTACCAGATTAAAAGAACATAAGGCGGATACAAAGAAACATAACACAAGATCTGCTGTTGCGGAACACTTTTTAGACACCGGTCACACGATAAAATTTGAAGCGGCAACAATGATGGCTAAATCCCAAAACTTCTGGCCTAGACTATACAAGGAAGCCATTGAAATCCAGAAGTACCACAATTTTAATAGGGATAATGGAATCGATCGCCAATATGGAAAAACAAGTTCCGGAAAACTAATGAATCGGAACCGTCACGAAACCACTGATCCGAAGGGCGTAATATAAAGGCTTGTCAGGATCCTATATCTTCAGTTTCAGTTTTTTCTGAAGACATCGACATGACTGTCGAAACGTCAAACATTGTAAATTGTACAAAGTTTGTAAGTTTTATAAATTTTGTAAAAAGTGTAAATATGGAACGCGGTTCAAAACCCAAAAATAATTATTTGTTAAAAAATCATGGCCGCGAAAGCCTCATAAGTAAAAAAACAACAATTATTGTATCAGTCACTATAAAATACATCTTATTTGAATAATAGTACAGCTCGTCACTAAACACATTACGACCCAACGTAGAAATTCGTAGAAAACCTAAATTTGTCAATTAATTGAAAAAAAAAACTGCCACGTGCAAAGTGATAAAAAAACTTAATACAAAAACATAGTATTTCGGCCAGTGAGTCGAAATGAAAGAAACTAACACCGCTTTGCAAAACAAAAATTTAACTTGTTGAAAAAACTGTAAAACCGTCATTAACCCCTAAGTTCAAATTTATTTAAAATTAAATGATGAATAATCATTTAAATAATTCAAAGTTGCAGATAAAAATGTATCCATCATTCGAAAAATCTCGATTGGCGGTACAAAAATCATTTTTCAGTCTAATGACATAACGTGGCAAAGAAAAACTTTATTTTTGAATGTTGAATAAAAACTTAATCGTCATTTAAATGATCCTAAATGACTGACGACATTAAATTATCATAGAATCTGTGATAAATAATAAAATCATTTTTTTCATAAAAAGTTCTTTGCAGATTTTTCCTTTTACATCTGGTTGTAATAAAACAATTGGTATAGCATCTACTATTTATCGTAGCGTAATCGTTTTAATGGCTATAAAAACAATTCGCATTTGCCACTAAAGATCAATCAATTAACAAATCAGACTTTAATGATTGGGTTTTTATTCATTTAAAATCACTTAAATGATTAATTAATTTCAATTTGTTAATTAGAATAAGTCATATAACAATTTTTAATTATCATTCAAAATCAGTTAAAACGATTAAATTTTTATTTAATCATTTGAAATCAATCAAATAATTTTTTTCTTCGGAAATTCAAAATAATCATTTAATTTGTATTCGTTATTTCAAGTTATTTGAAAGCTGCAAATCATAAATAATTAAGAACTAAATAGAGTAATTATGTAATGGCTAAATCCTGATAATTTGTCATTCGGAGAGGAAAAATATAGGTACTCGCGATCTGAAATTTGTACTGAAGTAACCACGTTGTCAATTAATCGTAGTGAATCGAATAACCGCGACCTACTCACTTTAAAGAATCGTTGAAACTGATTCGATCTTGGCGTACTATGTACTAGAACGATTTAAGTTAAAAAATAGAGAACATTATTTTTAACGCACATTTAAATCGATAGAATCGGTGAACGACTTGATTTACCAGTGAATGAAATAAATCAATTAATCAGTACTCTTTATTACGCCGGACTATGTAAAAAATATTTAAAAATAATGATTTTTTAAAAATTTCATTGTATGTCAGGTGTAACTGTTGAAATTACGTAATACCGAAACATACGGAACATATAAGTTACTAAACCGCTCATTATATTTAAACTTGAGATCCTTGAATTTAAAATCAAACTTGCGTATAAGGCAATGAGTCCTACCATTATTAATAAAGACATTCCTGTGTAAATTCCGCACATAGAACGTTAAATAACACTGTAATTTACTATACTTTCTCATACAAAGCATGAGAGTAAAATCAGTGAACCAGGAAACAATGTCAAGGTCTTACCTGTACTCGTTGACGATGCAATTCTTGAGTACGTTGACGTTTTTCCAATTCGACTTTTCTATTTAAAAGATAGCGTATCTCGGATGAGGTGTTTTCGTGCAACGAACTGATGTCATCTTCTACACCTTCATCTTCGCTAAAACTTTCGACTAACAAATCGTCGTCGTCGATCTGCAACAAATTATAAACAACAAATTAGTCGACGTTATTAAATAAAGAGTGTCGTTATTTACCAAATCCGGTGGAGATGGTGGCGAATCCTTGTTCGACGATGTACTAACGACCGATATGTATTCGCTAAATCCATTATCTATTTCTAATTTCAAAACTGGATCTTCTAAACCGCATAAAAACACGGTGCCGAAAAAATGAACTTTTGATAAACGTAACGCAAATTGTGCTATTTCCGGTTCTACGTCTTTTGGGGCGTACGTCGGAGGGTGTTCGTTGTACATGAGGGGTGTAAATCCGTTTAACACTGCATCTTCTGGCAATCGTACAAGCTCGTAACCTATAAAAACGTTTAAGGTTTTATCACTGGGATAAATTGATACTGGTGCTGTGTCATCGCATTTTTCTAATTGCCCAAAACGGCAATTTAAAAAAAATCTAACTGAAGAGGCTACGTTCTCGTTACGTGACAATCGATACAAACACGGAATCGACCCAATAACCTCGACACTTCAAATTGTTTAAATATAAGTAAACTCGTTGGTATGATGGGTGTCAAGTCTTGCGTAACATCCGTTAGAACTTGAAGTTTAAAATTACAATCTAAATTATTTTATAAAAACAGAGAAAACTTACTGCTCACGAAACTGAAAATAAAATTTTGATCCTGTTTCCGCGAGAAACGTCATCCGTTTATTACACTATATGTCTATTTATTTGAAAAATTTTACTTAATTCAATATTTAGTTTTTATTGATTAAATCAAATCTGCTACAAGTTCTGTTTAAAAGTCAATAATACCGGGAGATCATTAATTGGTGTCGAGAAAGTACTTTTTTTCACCCCTAGACATGGCAATACTTGTAATTGGCCACATTCAGAATTAAATAAAGTACTAGTGGTTTTTTAAACAATAAAATAACGTTATATTAACGTGATATTTATAATCATTTTTGAAACAAAATGAATCAATATTTCTGGCCTACCGTATGACGATAACTAACATTTTTTTGGTAAACGTCTCTTGTTACAAGATCTTGGCAAACCAGTCACTTCGTCTTCTCTAAGCTAGCTAGCTACTCTGGTTTCCCTTTAGATAACGAATAAATCCTTCACCTTTAAACTGAAGCTAAAGGACATTGATTTCAATTAGTGAGTTATCAGCAAAGCCAAATATAAAGGTCGGCAGTAATTTGAATTAGTAATTTAGTAACTTCCACAAGGTTAAAGTTGAGCAACGAAGCGCAGGCAATTAATCCATCGTTTTGGGCAATAAGATCCTGTGCACGGCTAAAAGAGTAAGCGTCAGGTACAGTCTTTTTGCAGTAGGCACTCCACGAGTTTCGTGCTTTACCTCGTCCACTCCATCAATCTTCTCCTTGAAGGTCGAGTCCGCGTCCTCGTGAAGACGACGACGTTGTCCTTATCCCTGATGAGTCCTTATTTGACAGCATCAAAGAGTCCTACAATACTGACGTCATGCGCCTCACAAAAATTATATCTGCCTGTAAAATCACTCTGTCAAAATAATCCGAAATGATCGACATAGTCAGCAGACTTTAAGCAACTTTTCGAAAAACAGTAACTTCCCGTCGGGTCACACAACAAACTGCTAACATTGCCGGTGCCTTAGCCGGCGTTAAACAGCCTTCCAAACTGTTACCGCCAAACTTTCCAGCGTCCCTACAGCAATTCCTACTTCTATAGCGTACGCGTTCCTTTTGGTAAAAAAATCGCCACTGTTCCGCGTTCGACTGTTCTGACTGTCCCCAAACCTGATTCTCCGTTAAAGACAGCAGACGAAACAAAGACGACCCTAATGAAACTCTTTAATCCGCAAGCCTATAGCGGACTTGACAGAGTTACGAAGACTAGAAGAATTCTATTAGACTCAAGTCACTTGACAAAAATCTCTACCGACGTCCTTGAAAACCATCGTCAAACCTCAAGATAAATCCTTACCTCGTTTCAATCCTCGACGTTCCTGAGAACCTCTCACCGCTAAGGCTATCCTTTCACAGATTTTCGACGATGCTTCCGACAAAATATTACATCTTGTTGACGAGCAATTAAAAATCCAAACAACTCTCACTGGATTCTGGAAATCCCACCAAAAGTCCGAAAATTCCTTTTGGCGTCACGTTGCGTGTACGTCGCCTGGAATGCGTTTGGCCACCACTCCACAGACTATAAAAGTGACATACAGTGCAGCCATTGTGCTGAAAAGCACGAGACTAAGACATGCCCTAACATGGAGCGAGACCCTTCATACGCAAACTGCGTTCGTTTTGACCATAAAAGTAAAGTCGTTAGACACAAGGTCAGTGTATTTAATGTCAATGTTAATAGGCAACACATAATACAGCGCAATTTAAAAGTTTGTTATCAAAGAACAAGCGCAATAGAAATTTTGTTAACAATTGTAAAAGTGTACACAGTCCACTAAAGCTGCTATGAAAGTAAAGTATAAATTATACACAAAGGCGTTTACTTCTTTTAAAATATAATTAAGAAAAACGCCTACATAATTTGGTCCATACGAGCCGTAGATGTTGAATGCTTGGATGCTGTACGTTATGGGTAGAAAATCAAATTGAAGATTTTAAAAGCACATGTAGAGAAAAGTCGATAAAGTAGGTGAGCGATTTCCTTCCTTTTCTTTGCATTGTTATCGTTTATGTTGTGTAGACCTTGTAATTTATAAAGTACAGGTGTTAATAGGTCAAAGTGTTTATTGAAATTTGTATAATCTTGCATTGCATAAAATTGCTCAAATTGTTATACGATGGCAGAAAAAAAATTACAGCAGCTTTTTAAAGAAAGGGTCAGTTTGTTGGGACGGTTAGATTCTATTAAAAACTATTTAACTGGTGTTAAAGACATTCTTAAATCTAATTTAAATCTTAATAATGCAGAATTAGAAACTTTAAAGCAAAGGGTTACACGCATGGACGGATTGTTACATGAATTTGATAATGTGCAAAAGCAAATCGAAACGTTTGTTAGTTCTGATGAGTTAAATGTACAAATTAACGAAAGAGAAGTTTTTGAAAATGAATACATGTTGCTTTACGGTTGTGCAAAGGGCATATTATTAGATCATGTAACAGACCAACAAGCTAAAGCAGTTGTTGTTAATTACGAGAATAAAATGCAAAATTCGTTTAAGATGCCAGCTATTAAAGCACCTGAGTTTGATGGTAAGATTGAGTTTTGGCTTGAATTTAAAAGTACATTTGAATCGTTAATACATCTAAATGAACAAATTGATAACATCCATAAGTTTCATTATTTAAAACAAGCACTTAAAGGAGAAGCGGCGCAGGTAATCAAATTTATTGAATTTACTGCACAAGGTTACGAAATTGCGTATAAAACTTTATGTGAACGATATGATAACAAAAGATTATTAGTTCATAACCATGTGCATGCTTTATTCAATATAGAATCGGTTGTAAAAGAATCCGCGAAATCGCTAAGAAAATTAATTGACGAGGTTTCTAAGCATTTGCGCTCATTAGAAATTTTAAATGAACCTACGCAATATTGGGACACTTTAGTTTTGTATTTGTTATCACAAAAGATAGATTCAAATTCTCTTAAAGCATGGGAAGAACATAAAATTAATTTTGCAAAACCGTCGTTGGAAATTTTTTACGCGTTTGCTAAAGCAAGAGCCGATCTTCTAGAAACCGTTGATGCTAACAGGGGCAAGTGGCATGTTAAGTCAACTATTAGAAGTTTTGTTGCTGAAACCAAACAATGCATGTGTGGTGCTCAGCATGAAGTAGCGTCGTGTAAAGAATTCGCAAAACTTTCTTTAGCAGATAGATTTAATAAGGTACGTGAACTTCGTTTATGTTGGAAATGTTTAAAGTCGGGACACATTTCACGAAAATGTCGCGTTTCTTGTACAGTATGTAAGGGTTGGCATAATCATCTGCTACATGATTACGATAAAGTTAAAAATAATGTTAGTAAAGCACAAGGTGAGATCGGTAACGCAGCGATATCAAATCAAGTTGAAACGGTAACGTCTCTCACCGCGGCAAATTTGTTATGTAATGAAGTTGTATTGTCAACAGCTAGAGTTTTAGTTCTCGATAAAAACGGTAGGATTCATAAAACTAGAGCAATTTTAGATTCAGGATCTCAAGCATGTTTTCTAACCGAAGATTTGGCTAAACGGTTACAATTAGATTTAAAACGTGTTAATACTGCAATCGCTGGAGTAAATGATTCTATGTCGCGAACTAATTATGAATGCGAAGTAAACATGCGCTCAAATGTTAGTAATTATGAAATTAATATTCGTTGTTTAGTTGTAAAGAATATTACGGGCAAATTACCTAGCGCAATACTTCCGCGTTCTCAGTTTAAAATTAATAAAGATATTAAATTAGCGGATCCGAATTTTCACATACCGGATAAAATAGAGATATTATTAGGCGCAAATTTATTTTATTCGCTATTGATAGATGGTCGTCACGATATCGGTGTAGGTACAATCATTTTACAAAATACGCGTTTAGGATACATAGTAGCCGGTTCGTTTGAAGTTGATAGTAGTTCGAGAAATGAAATAATATGTAACATGGCGTTGAATACGGATGTTCAAGATCAATTAGCAGCCTTTTGGGAAATAGAAAATATTCCAACTAATAACATTTTATCTCCTGAAGAAGTCGCGTGCGAAAAACATTTTAATGAAAATACCAATCGCGGTGTAAGTGGTAGATTTGTTGTCAAAATCCCGTTTAAAGATTCATTAGATAAGTTAGGTGAAAGTCGCGAGCAAGCAGTGCGCAGATTTTTTTTCTTTAGAACGCAAGTTACAATTAAATAATAAGATAAAGGAACAGTATCGAGATTTCATGCGCGAATATGAAAATTTAAATCATATGAAAGAAGTAACCGAATATGTAAAAGAAACAGATTTAATTACGTATTATTATCCTCATCACTGTGTTATACGGAACGATCACACGACTACAAAATTACGTGTAGTATTCGATGCGTCGGCCAAGACGACTTCCGGATATTCATTAAATGATCTACAAATGTGCGGACCTGTCATTCAGGATAGTTTATTTTCAATAATTTTACGGTTCAGATTGTTTGCATATGTAATAACTGCCGATGTTCAAAAGATGTATCGACAAGTAGAAATTGATAAGTCACAGTGGCCACTACAGCGCATAGTTTGGAGGGAATCTCCTTCTGACTCGTTAAAAACTTACGAATTAACTAGAGTCACATATGGCACAGTATCGGGTTCGTACCTTGCTATACGCAGCATGCAGCAGTTAGGGCGAGAAGTAGAAGCAATCGAACAAGACATCGCGAATGCCATAGCTCATGGTTTTTATGTAGACGATTTTTTGTATGGGTCCGACTCATTAAATGGCGCGATTCACATATGTAAAAGAGTTTCAAGTATATTAGCGAGTGGGTGTTTTCAATTGAGAAAATGGAATTCAAATGATTTATCAATTTTTAAGGGTCTTGGATTAGAAGAAACCTCCGATAATGTTTTCTTGTTTGGGCAAAACGAACTTACCAAAACGTTAGGTTTAGTTTGGGCAAGCGGAACAGATAATCTAATGTACAACGTTAAATTAAATAATGATTTGAACAAACCAATTACGAAAAGAATAATTCTTTCGCGAATATCGCAAATATACGATCCGCTAGGATTGATTAGTCCTACTATTGTTGTAGCAAAAATATTATTGCAACAGTTGTGGTTATTAAAAACTAATTGGGACGAACCACTTCCTGATGAAGTAAGTAAGATTTGGCGTCAGTTTGAAAGTGAAATTAGCGAGATAAATAATTTAAGTATCCCGCGTTTCGCGACAATACAAGATAAATATAAGGTAGAATTGCATGGGTTTTCAGATGCAAGCGAGAAATGTTACGGTGGTTGCGTTTATCTAAGAACTATCGGTAAAAACGGAAACATTAAAATAAGCATTTTGTGTTCTAAAGCTAAAGTAGCGCCGTTGAAATCGTTGACAATTCCAAAGTTAGAACTTTGTGGTGCATTAATTTTAGTTCGATTAATCAACACTGTAATTAATGCGGCTTCAATTTTGGAATTCGAAAGGTGTATTTTATGGACAGATTCTACCATAGTGTTAGGATGGTTAAGAACAATGCCACATTTATTAAAACCGTTTGTGAGTAATCGAGTAGTAGAGATACAAAGTTTTAAATTAAAGCACGAATGGCGACACATATCGTCAAAAGAAAATCCAGCCGATCTTTTGTCGAGAGGTATTAGTCCAGCTATGATTAGTAACGCAGAATTATGGTGGAAGGGCCCTCATTGGCTTAAGAATGAGCAATATTGGCCTGCAAACGTTATACGCGAAGTAAAGTTACCGGAAATTAAACTTATAAAAACATGCACGTTGAACGTTCCAGAACTTAAAGTAATACGCATTGAAAATTTTTCGAGTATTTATACACTAAAATTACGAGTAGCCTATTGTTTGAGATTTGCAAAAAACTGCAGAGTTGATGTTAAAGATAGAAAATATGGATCCATCTCATTATATGAATTACGTGACGCTTTAATAGTTTTAATTAAAATGGTGCAACGCGAGTGTTTTGCAAACGAGTTAATATTGTTGAGCAAAAATAAATCGGTATCAAAAGGGAGTAAACTGGCAAGCTTAACTCCATTTGTTGACAACAATGGTGTGTTAAGGGTAGGCGGACGATTGCGTTTGTCAAAATATTCGTACAATAAAAAACATCCAATGTTGTTACCTGGGTGTCATCATTTAACTGAATTAATATTTCGCGAGGAACACGAAGCGTTACTTCATGCTGGTCCCCAGCACTTGTTAGCATCCGTAAAAAGATTATTTTGGCCGTTAAAGGGTAGAAATTTAGCGCGTAAAATCACGAGGCAATGCATAAAATGTTTCAGAGCAAAGCCTCGGATCATAAATCCGATTATGGGCGAATTACCTGCACAGCGTTTTGATGAGGGTTTTCCATTTATAAATACTGGCGTAGATTATGGTGGGCCAATTTTAATAAAAAATAAAATGGGTAGAGGAGCAAAATTATCAAAATGCTATATTTGTTTATTTGTGTGCTTCTCCACCAAAGCTGTTCATTTAGAGGCCGCAACCGATCTTACCGCAGACTGCTTTATAGCTGCTCTTAGACGTTTTGTTGCTCGCAGAGGAAAACCTAATTCAATTTTTTCTGATAATGGAACTAATTTTATAGGTGCAAACAATGAATTAAGAGAGTTAGGGCATTTCATGAAAGAAAACTCAAATGCTTTAGAAAGTAAATTAACAAAAGAAAATATTAATTGGAAATTTATTCCTAGCTATAGTCCGTTCATGGGTGGTTTGTGGGAATCAGGTATAAAATCTGCAAAATTTCATTTGAAACGAGTAACTGCTAATGCATTACTAACGTTTGAGCAATTTTATACACTGTTAGTTCAAATAGAAAGTGTTTTAAACTCGCGCCCATTGTACCCTTCATCTTGTGATCCTAATGATTGTACACCCGTTTCTCCCGCTCACTTGCTTATAGGAAGATCATTGGTAGACGTCGTAGACCCAGATGTTATACACATTCCCGAGCACCGAGCTTCTATATACCAGAGGATTCAGCAAATTAAACGGCACTTCTGGAATAGATGGGCAAAAGAGTACGTTAGTGAGCTGCAGCAAAGATCAAAATGGAAGGTTAATCAGCGAAACATTGCAATAGACACATTGGTAGTACTCAAAGATGATAACCAGCCACCGTTGAAATGGAAAATGGGCAGAATTGTTGAACTACACCCTGGCATCGATGGAATTGTACGAGTTGTTTCCGTGAAAACATCAAGCGGTACTACGTACAAGCGTGCTGTGTCAAAGATGTGCGCACTTCCGTTGAGTGATTAAGTTTGAAGTTATTTAGAATAATAAAGTTAATTCGTTTAAACAGAACAATAATTTGCTTATGTTTGTATTATTTTAGCATTATTAGTAACATGTTTGAATTAATTTAATTTATATCATTTGTGAATTTATATGCTTGTTGGAATTTATTAGAATTTTGTTGATGTGTGTTGAAAGAAATAGTTCTTTCAAGATGGGGAGTATGTATTTAATGTCAATGTTAATAGGCAACACATAATACAGCGCAATTTAAAAGTTTGTTATCAAAGAACAAGCGCAATAGAAATTTTGTTAACAATTGTAAAAATGTACACAGTCCACTAAAGCTGCTATGAAAGTAAAGTATAAATTATACACAAAGGCGTTTACTTCTTTTAAAATATAATTAAGAAAAACGCCTACAGTCAGTACCCAGTATATTTGAAACAGCTCGACGCCAAAATAGCAAACCCGAATCATCAACAATAAGTATACTTAATTAACTATGAGTTGAGTTTTTCCTCCGACAGCGACATTGACATCTTATTGACCCAAAAGTCATACGTGTTCAGCTCTGGTTCAAGATACAAGCTCGCTGGCGCAGTTGCACCCTTCAACAGGATTTCCGCATCCTCTTCTATGCGCTACTACTCGGCTATTGTGTTCCATAGTTCGAAGCTAGTCGGAGTAGTTACACTCAGCAATTTAACGAATAACTGCACCGTAGTATCCATAATTGCGGTTGCAAAAATCTCCGTGGCAATCGTAGGCGTTTATTGACCACCGAGTGAGGATGTACGCATTTAACTCCGACATCTCGATAAAATTCTTGATGAACGATGAAGAGACGTTCTTCTCATAATAGCAGGTGACTTCAATTCAAAACCGCCGCTTTAGCACTCCCGGGTAATCGAGGATGATGCGTGTAGTACCTCGTGGGTGAACGTGGCCTCTGTTCTGTCAACAAACCTCACCAACCTTTCACTTTCTCTACTCGGCATCACTTTGACGTCCCCTTCTGTTGTCAGAAAAATCCAAAACTAGCGTGTTCTTTCAGAAGTTATTGAAAGTGACCACCGACTGATACATTTTGAGTTAACCGTCGAAACCCTTCACCTAGAACCGATCTTTAAGAGAATCCTAGATTTCCTACACATAGATCCCGCTCGTTTAAACACGACAATCGCGAGCACTATTTCTACATATCTTCCACGTGGTGTTTTGTGCTACGATCCTAGATCTGTAGAGGCCTCATTGGTAAATTAAACCAAATGATCCTCAATTCTTGCCGACTTAGCTTTAATCGCATACGCTCTAGAACCGGAGTACCGTGAGTCCTAAGTTAGATAGGTTAAAGCGAGCGGTGCGTTGTTTACGAAAACACCACCAAAAGGCCCCAGCAGACTTAAACCATCAATGGATTGCCTCTTATAAGACCGCGCTTCACCGGTACAAACTGGCAGTGAAGACAACAAAGTAAACTCCTAGCAAAGATTCGTTGAAAAAAGCTTAGGGGTTAGTTTACAGGTTGTACTCTCGTAAGTTCCTGTCGATCCAACTGTGCTCCAATGTCCGAGACTGCAACAGATACACTATTTCAGAATACGAGACAATTAAATCTATTGTTTGCAACAGGGAGCTGACAAATGCTTCTTCTCAGTAGTTCTCTTTTTCACCTCTTATCCTCCATACATCATCCATTCATTCCGTATTCCATCCTCTTCCACTGTTCAGTTTTTTATTGCTTCTTTCACTTTTTGCCCCTTCTCACATTCTTGTTGTGTAAACTTCACTTTTCCTTTTCTTTTTATACTTAGAGATACTTCCACACTTTTTTTACTATGTAATTCTTTCATTTTCTTTCTTTCACGTACTTGTTTATGTTTCCGTAGTGTCTCTTTGACAGCTCGGCGTTTACACAACACTCCACTTCGTTTGCCCACTTCTACTTTTATTTCTCTCGTTTCTCCATTTTTGGTGCTCACGTCACTGTTTTTGTATGCTGTCCCGTGTCCATATTTTTTTAAATACTCTTTTTAGTTCCCTTTTTTCATCTGATGCATTTGCAGTAGTTGATGACTTTCTTCTATTTATATGTTTATCTTTATTTGGTCACATATGTGTTGAGTGATCCGTGTTTCCACTATTTACAATTTGATTTTACATTTGCATTTACATTCTTTTTATATTTATTTAGACTTCTTTCTCTTTTCATTTTTCCTCCTCTCGTCTTACCTGTTTCCTCCTTCTCCATAATTCTTCCATCCACTCCGCTCCTTTTCCGTCTTCTTCCTCTATTTTCTTAACCTCTTCTCTTAACTCCCTGCATTCATTCTTCATGTGTTTAATGTTCTCAGTTTCTTCTCCACATAGTCGGCACATCCTTTCTTCCTCTTTTCTCCAGTATTTATTTCCTAACTCTTCGTTCCCACATGTGAGAGAACCTTGCTATAATTTTTTTCTTCTTGCTTTTGTTCCCTTCCCCCTTTAGATATTCTGGAACCCCTTCTCCCTTATTATTCTTATAATTCACATATCTGGCCTCTTTCATCTTCGTCCATCCTTCCTATATCCCTATCCTTATATTTCCGCCCTTACCCCTACTCCCTCTTCTCTTAATATTTCTACTTCTCTCGCGTATCCGTTTCTTTTATAATATTCTTCTCTGCCATCCTGCACGTACATCACTCTTCCTCTCTTTATCTCTTTCCAACATTCGTGTAGTATCTCGCATTCGGTTCTTTCCCTCAGTTTTTTCTCGTATTTTATAGCCCTTTTTCCTGTCTCTACTCTTATTTTTTCTGTCTGCACTTCCTCTCCTATAATATACCCCGGGGTGTTTCTCTATCTAGCCCTAATACCCATTTCCAGTATTTTTCTTGATTCCCTTCTACCCCTTTATACTCCTTCCACCCCCATATATCACCAGTCTGTTTATTAGCTTCTCAAACAGCAGCCTTCTTGTTTCTATGTAAACCCCAAACAACCTTTGCCTCACACTCCACACTTGTCCTATTAACCGGTTTCCTCATTCTTTCCTTTATGTGTTCCCCCTCCTTATTATTCTGCTTCATCGTGTAACCAAGGTATGAATTCCTTCACCTGCTCACTTCCTCATCCCTCCATTTCCACTTCTGTCTTTTTCTTTTCTCCCCTCCTTTTCTAAATACCAATATTTTTGTTTTCTCCGTATTTACTTCGATTTCTTTTTTTTTTCATGTATTTTTCCAGCGTCTTTATCATCTCACTCATTTCCTTCATATTTAACCACCAACACTATGTCATCCGCATACACCATCGACCAAACCTTCACTTTTTCCTACTGCTATCTCTCCTATCTGTTATCTTCTTATTATCTCATCCAAACCCCCCGGTTCTTCGTAAATTTCCTCCATTATTTCTATTAATCATTAATTTATTTTTTATCTCCTCGTGTATTCCCTCAGTTTTTCCCTGTTCACTATATCAAAAGCGGCTTTTAAATCTACGAACAGTGCGACCATTTTCCCCCTTTTTTTTCTCTAGCTCTCTATTCGCCAAGTGTTTCAATATATATATGATGTTTATCACTCTTCTTCTCTATCTGAATCTGTCTGTACCAAACTCCTTTCCTCTATTTCCTTCTGTAGTCTTCCTGGTAGCACTGTCGCATATAATTCATATGCCGTGCTTAATAATGTCAACTCCTCTGTAATTCTTCACTTCCTTTCTGTCTCCTTTTTTGTGTATTGGGCATACCTCTCTCTATTCGCCTTGTATTTCATCTTCTCCTGTCGTTTTTCCTATTTTTACCTTCTTTATTGCCTGTATTACTTCGTCTTCGTTTATTCTCTCTCCATCTCCTTCTTCCCGTCTTACTACTACTTCTTTCTTTGCCTTTCTTCTCCTTTCTGATTTTCCCCCCCCCCCCGCAGGCTCCTAAAATATGTCTCCTATTCTTTTATTTGTATTCCCTTTGTCGTGCAATTTTTCTCCTTGCTTTCTTTAGGTATCACCATATATCTTCGTTTTTATTCCTTTGGTCTGATGCTCTTGTTTCTTTTTGTTTTTTTCCTTCTTTCTCTCGCATGTTTTCTGATAAGATTATTTTTCTTTCTGCCCTTTTTTCCAATACTGTTCTTGCCTTTTTTTTCCTCCTTGCATTGTCTATCCCATCATTTCTTCCATGCTGTCTTTTCCCCCTTCCACTTTCTAAATCTTACTTTCTCTGTTGCTTTCTCTATCATCTCTTTCCTTTCCTCCACACACTTTTCCATATTCTCTCTTTGTATCTCTTTATACCCACTTCTGTCCACTTTTTTTCGTTATATAGTCCTCATCTTTTTGTGTCTCTTCTGTTTCTCTTCCTTCCATTGTCAATTCCAGTGGTTGGTAGTATGACTCCACCCTTTCTCCCACGTTAAATGTCTTTAGCTTTTCTCCAGCCTCTTCATTTGTCATTACAAAATCTATTATTGATTCTCCCCTTCCTCTTATGTACGTATACTCCCCCATTAAACTTGCTTCTCTGTTCCCATTCATTATTTCCCACCCCCTTTCGTTGCAAAATCCAGCAGTTCTTCTCCCTCTTTATTTATCACTTTATGAGAGTTCACTAGTACATATATTTATAGATATTAATGCGTGTGTAGACAGAAGAAGGTAGAGACGCACGAAAAAGACTAACTGGTCAACCAACTAATAGCACTGAGAGGAAAAATGACATGTCGTCTTTAGCGACGATTTGCGATACTCCAAAAAGGGTAAGACGTCGACGTAGAGGGTGACGTGATATTGAGTTTGGTGTTAAGATGAATGTACACAGAACTGTTGGAGTAATGGTTTGAGGGGCTATTGCCTTTGGTAGGCGATCACCACTTGTCTTTATTCGAGGCAGTATAACAGTTGCGCGTTATGTTGATGATGTCCTACAAACCACTTTACTGCCTTATCTCGATGGCCCTTCTGTTTCAGCAATACAACGCTAGTCCCCATATTACTCATCAAACTATCGACTTCCTTTAAAAAGCCGGCATTAATGATTTGCCGTGGTCACACCGTTCACCAGATTTAACTCTCATCAAACATGTGTGTGATGCGATGAGGACATTGTGCACTTTGCACCAAATACTCTGGCACAGTTAATCCACGAAGTTGAAGTTGCTTGAAACGAAGTATCACAATCAGAGATCGACCATCTCATTTTGTCGATACCTAGACGTGTACAAGAATGTACTCAGCTACGGCGTCACCAAACACATCGTTTCAGCTTTAATGTAAGACTACCACATTGTCAAAAAATAAATTGAAGAAATTATTCCTTCTGGATGTAACACTTCTGTCACTGAGTATATTTAGTGCGCATTTCGTTTTTGAAGATTTGAATTTTTACTGACTTCAATTTCATTCGAATACCTTTTATATTCACGCTTTATCTAGAACTAGAATATTCTATGTATTTCGGTAATCGCCTAGAATGTTCTAAATGTTTCGAGAACGTTGCAATATATAATATATTTGGAATTTTTTTAGGTTACACGTAAAAACTAATGGAGTAGTTTGTTAAAGCACAAAAAAATGTTTCAAATAATTACGAAAATTGCAGGTGAAGCGCCGAAAGTTTAATCGACGCAATAACACGTTCTTTTTTATTTTCCGTTGTTATCAGAATAAACAATTCGTTTAATGCAAAAGTTGTGTTAATTAATTGCTATTCAATTGTTAGAGACAAATCAATTGTTTCTGAATCTGCTTCTCTAATGAACATAATTTAGTTAATATTGTTAGAAGAGTGTTTTTGTCAATATTTTGAGTCTTAAAGCCCAGCAAAACTGTGACTTGATCCCAAGAAATAAAAAACTAAAAGAATCAGAACTGAGGTATGACTTGGCATCTAAATCGATCTTTCAAATTTCGATTTCGAACCCAGTTTGCCAGTTGTAGTTTTTCTTAATATAGTCGAGGCCCTAATAGCTATTCAAAGTACTGGAAAAATCTAACAAAACTCCGTTTACGTTAATTACCAATTAAGATAGTCTACTTAAGAAACAAGCAATTGTGAGATGAGAACCAAGAAGTAATATACGACACCGCGCATACCTTTTCTTCATTACCTTATTAGATAATATATTGAATCTCCCCTTGCAATAAAAACTTTCTCACGTTATTAACAAGATAAGTGTTAAGTAGAAAAACAATACACAGCACCGTTATAATCTCGCACAATCCGAACATCTAATTTAGCGTGTGTTCGTGCATAACAAAGTTTTTGTTTAAAACTCACCTTCTTGCGGTTTCGATATAAACGAACGGGCAATGCTTTGGTCGAATTTTTCCAAAATGTTCATAATTGAAGCGATTCTGGTCCAAACATCACCTGTGGGTCTTAATTAAAACGAAAAATTAGTTACACAAGAATCTTCAATCGATTTTAACTACTTACCCTATTTTATAATCTTGCGTCGACGGTGGTGGATTCCACACGTTGCTGTGACAAATCATCCAATCGCACCAGGTCTTGAGCGCCGGAAGAAGCATGTGGAAATCTTGCGACACCGAATCTATCGTTAATTTGTCCAAACAATCTGGGTTTAATTTAACATCTTCGTGGAGCAAAGAAATACTCCTTTCCAAGATTAAATTAAACATTTGCAAAGAAATTACTAATGCTCGTTCTTGTAATTCCGATCGATATCCGCTCGAAAATGTTAATTGGGGATCTGTAAAGAAGAAAAAAGAAAATGTAACGGCACATAATGTAAAAGTAAAAATTGCTTTGCGGTTTCCGTTCCGAATTTTATTGGTAACGAAAGTGGTCCGTTAGGTTTTGTAATCATTTATTTGTTTTTAATATTAAATAAGAAAAACGGCATAGGTCAGGTTTTTTTAAGCGATGAGAGGAAAAGTAGCGGCAGTGACAATGACCCTAGCGCAATAGTGCGGAACGGGCAACATTGTTGCGTGAGGAGATGGGCGAAGTAGAATTACTGATCCGTAATGAGAGCAAAGTGAAGAAACGTCCTCGTGGAAATAGCAAGATCGGCTAACGTTCGGCCTTGAAACAGCCTTGCAGGGGTCAATGACGGACAACGGGTAGTGAGGACAGGGGATGTCCATCTTAGATGCAAAAAAGTGCCAGTTTAGATGTTATCTTTATAGGAGCTTTTATGACTAATACAAAACATCCGATCACCATCTTCATTATCTATTCCCACGAATTTTAAATCGTACGCGTATGTATATAATTAAAAGCGTACGCAATAGTTTGATCTATAGCCAGAAGCTAATAGGAACTCGAGATCTTCCATCTTCTTGTAGCAAAGTCAAGTGCGTGTGTTGCTGATGGCAAATTGCGGGTTGGCTAATGAGGCCCCAAGCAGAGGTCAGTCGGCGCCAGTACAGGAATGCCTGATAATTACACTACAACTCTAACGGGGCGATGGCTTATATACAATCATTTCTTCGCTACAGAAAATTGCTATTTATAGCCGCGATACGCGTTAGAAAGAGAGTTTAAAAACACAACGCCCGTACATAAAATAATATGAAATACGAGTGCCTGTAGGCGAAAGGTGGATTCCCCATTAAAACAATTCGGATGTCGTAACAAACATCATTTGCATAAACAATTTCAAGGACGTGCAGCTGCAGAACGTCGTCCCGACGTAATTTCGCGTAGGAGACGACACACGATAAATCGCAAATTTTAATCTAAAATTAATAACATAAACAGTGGGGCAAGAGACAGTAACCTTCTGAAGGTCGGTCATATTTGAGGTGAACATCCGCTAGGCATATCATCCTCTTGTAGGAGGGAAAATAGTTAATTACCCCTACCACCACCCCGTATACTATTTCGACACTTTTTATTCAACATCTGCAAAATAGCGTTTTTTGATTTGCGTGAGTGACAAAATGATTGAAAAATTTTAATTAGAAACGACACATACCGTTCTTGCAATGAAAGAATGGGAACATTAACAGTATTAAATATTCGGCTCGGGTAATTTGCACGAATCGAGAAACTAATTCTCGAGGATCTAACCTAATATTTTGAAAGCCTGAGGTACACAAACAAATACGTAATCAAAATTCCAGGCTAATTGATACTTTGGCGTCAACTTGAAGAACGTGCACCGAGAAGAAAAGCTAACATACATTCCAAAAGTTATGGTAGTTAATATATTGCTAATCGGAACGCTAAACACCAATAATTAAATGCAAATTATTACGTAAGTTGATAAACGAGGGCATCGTCTAAAATATTACTTAATTATTGAGAAGAATTGAAAACATTCATATTATACGTGGTTTCGACGTGAAGATAAATTATCTTTGTAATTTTTAGGAATGAATGACAAAAAAACTTCATTAAGGCCAATTTTAAATTAAGCTGATCATTATAGACAAAAAAATTAAGAAAAATTACAGTTTTGACCTGCATTGAAAACAAAGCTTAAACAATTTTTTGTTCCCAAACAAATGACCGATTTTTTTATTTTAAGATTTGCAAATAATATATAAAAAAATCAATCATTTAATCGAATGATTAAGTGACGAATAAAAATTCAATCGCCAATCAAACGCGCCTGAATGATGGATAAAAATGTATACATTACTTATAACAAATAAAAAGTCAATCGTTATTCCAATGATTTCGAGTGGCAAATTAAAATAGATTCGTCACACAACTACTTTTCAATTATGTTACAAAATTAAGTCGTTATTCTGAGTGATAATTTTTATTTTTATAATTTTACGCCAGTTTTCCAAATACTTTTTGATAAATCAACAAGTTCTCAATCGTTAATTTAGCATTCAATAGTTGCAAAATAATATGAATAACTGTTGCTGTTGTTTTGCAAAAACTTTTGTGTAATCGTTTAGAGCGGCGATTAAAAAAATATTCATTCAGATCAATTGGATACAGAACAAAATTTTATTCGTTATTTAAAATTTAAGATCATGTACTCTCATTTTTTTAATACAATAATAATAAAGCAAGTAAATCCATTGTAATGCTTAAGTAAAAAAGTGTTTTATATACAGGGTTATTCGGATTATTGTGATATTTTTAAAATTATTTTCCCATTATCTAGGGTGTCGTAAAAGTATAAAAGTTGTATTTTTCTAATTAAACCCTTTTTGGATTCTCCGATCAAAATTAGTTTGTGTTTTATGAACGTTTATGAAGCTTAAAAGCTTTTTTTTTAATAATTTAAATTTTGTCAAAATATAACCTAATTTTAATGTTTGAGATACTTAAGAAATATATAAGTTATGGAGCAAAATTTACAGTAAAGTGTAACAATAGATTATATTTAATATACCAATTATAATAAATTCTACATCTTATACAAGGTGTTCAAAAATTAAAACCTATCAACTAAGAAATTTAAGTGCTTTTAACTTTATTAATTTAAATATAGTGCCATATTTTTTAATTTACTAATTTTTTCAATAAAATTTCAGACGAATATAGTTCACTTCACTGTAAATTATGCTCCCATAACTTCTATCCTTCTAAGTATCTCAAACATTACACCTTCTTGTCATGGACAAATGAGTCAGCACCACCCCCCGAATAGGAGGAAGCAACAATGATACCATAATGATACCTTGAACAACTGGAAAAAATTGCCGAAGCCGCATTTAAAAGCTCCGGTATCACCGCATACATTAAATGCCCTTCCTTGGTAACAGCAAACAAACCGAGCACATACGGATCGATTGTAATAAGAGAAGGCAAATCCTATGCAGACCTACTCAAAGATGTCAAGAAATCGCTCTATAATAAAACGGAAGCAGAGGCGCTTAAAGCGGCCAAGAAGACAAGAGAGGGTAATCTCCTCCTAATCACGGAAGATATAACCAAAGCCCGATCCATAGACGGAATCCTAGCGAAAGAAATGACCAAAGCCGACACCAATGTAACAGCGACGAGCAGAAATAAAATAGCCTTACACATTAAGGACATCGACGAAGTGGCCACACTAGAAGAAGTGGCCGCAGCCATACGCCAAAGAACCAACAAGCCAGACACGAGCTCGCTCAGAATAAACAAGCTTAGACCGAGTGCTAATGGAAAACAAATAGTAACGGTTGCGACGGATCAGACAACAGGAAGATTCCTATTAGGGCTAAAAACAATAAGAATTGGCATAACTCCCTGCAGGATCGCCGAAAGAAAAGCAGATGATAAATGCTCAGAATGCTGGGAAACCGGTCATACAGTCAATAACTGTCGGGGAACCAACAGAAGGCACTGCTGTTACAACTGTGGTAAAGAGGGCCACAGCAAAAGGGAGTGTAAAGACAGCAAAAGATGCCCCCTGTGCAAAGTGCAAGACCATACACTGTGAACGTCGGCCTGCCCTAGAAGACAGAAAGGGCAAGAATGCCGATAAGACCGAACCGGGACAATCCGCTCCAGAAGGAACAGACCTGATTACTTCATAAATCATGGACAATAAGTTACGTGTTATCCAAATCAACATAGGCAGAAGAAAAGCGGCACACGATCTGCTACTAGCGACCGCCAGAGCTAACACTGTGGACCTAATGATGATCTCTGAGCCCAACATAAATAAATCCAGGGCTGACAACTGGCTAATGGACCCTGAGGGCTTATCGGCCATCGCCATTCTGAATGGATCAATGATCATACAAAGATGCAAGACAATGAGGAGGGCAGTCGCAGTGGAGATTAACAACACGTGGCTGTACCCGTGTTACATTTCGCCAAACGACACCCTCGACGACTTCCTCAAACTCCTCGAGGACATCAAGTGCTCACTTAAAACACGCAACAAACCCGCCGTAGTATCCGGTGACTTCAATGCTAAATCGCCCGGGTGGGGAGAACACAGAGAGGACGAAAGAGGCCGAACTCTAATGGAGTGGCTGGAGTCACAGGACATGTGCGTGATAAATGTTGGCAATACCCCTACCTTCTCCTCACGCGGGTCCACTTCTATAATCGATGTTACGTGCGCGAGTGGTAGGGTAGCCTCCAAGATCAAGGGATGGAGGGTGATGCATGACGAGTCGCTAAGCGACTACAACTACATCACTTATGAAATAGCCGCAGATATGCCTCTCCATAACCACCGCCACTTCCTCCCATCATGGAATATTAATAGACTGAACAAAGAGAAACTCAAGAACACCTTCGACCGTCTCATACACCTATGCAAAAAAGTAACACCGGAATCCTTGACAGACATAATGATCCAATGCTGCGATGCCAGCATGCCCCGACGCAAAGAAAACAAGCACAACGCAACTGGGATCTACTAGTGGAACGACGACCTAGCAAATCTTAAAAGGGAATGCCAGCGCGCCAGAAGATCATCGGCGAGAGCCAATAAGAAAACCCACGGCCGATTAACCACAGAAAACCACCACCACAAGGAGTGTAGGAAGGAACTCCGCAGAGCCATATATGCCGCCAAGCGAACGGCATGGCTGGAGCTCTGCAAAAGCGTAGACCGTGACCCTTGGGATAAGGGGCATAGGATAGCAACGAAAAGGTTGAGGAAAACACAGCCCGGTGCTCAACCCAACCAGCAGCAACTGCACACAATAGTTAAAGAGTTATTCCCAGAGAAACCTTCAAGGAATACCTCCAAGTCTCCGATCGCATATCCCACATCTCCATACACAGATGAGGAAATAATTGCCGCCGACAAGAACTTAATAACAGAAGGGCCCCTGGCCCAGACGGCATTCCGGCAGAAGCTCTGGCGGAAATCGTTATTAACAGCCCTGCACCAATTGCCCAACTAAAGAATCACCTATTGCAAACACAAACATTTTCGGACATATGGAAAAAGGCCAGGCTCGTCCTACTTGACAAAAGGAAAAGGACCTCTAATGAGGCTATCTCCTACAGACCCCTATGTCTATTAAACACATTTGCCAAGATGTTCGAGCATCTTATACTTGAGAGACTAAGATCCAGCATAGATGCGTCAGGGAGGTTATCTGAACACCAATATGGCTTCATGCGAGGCAAATCCACCATGGATGCCTTAGAAAGGGTTGACCGATGGGCCAGAACGACCCGAGCAGGCACCTGGAGAACAAGAAGACTATGCGCCCTGACCACGCTAGATGTTAAAAATGAGTTCAATTCACTAGCGTGACCAATCATTATATAAGCCCTTAAGAGCAAGAAGGTAGATACAAATCTTGTGAACATTATAGAAAGCTACCTGGAAAACAGAATTCTAATGATACAAGGGCCTGATGGCGTGGAATCTGTCCAGGTGACCTGCGGGGTCTCGCAAGGGTCAGTACTAGGGCCTACCCTATGGAACATCACGTTTGATGCCCTATTGAGGCTGGACTTGGGTTCATCGGCGCAAATCATCGCCTTTGCGGATGATGTCGCACTTATGTCCAGTGCAAGATCCGAAGACGAGCTCACGATAACAACTAACACGGCGATAGCTCGGATCGACAGATGGCTCTCAGACCACGAGCTAGAACTGTCGCCAAACAAGACGGAAGCAATAGTCTTCTCAGGCAGACGCCGTGTGGGCCCCGTCACTTTTACCGTCCACAATCAGTCTGTCGTGCCACAAAACCACGTCCGCTACCTTGGCGTCAACCTAGACAAGTACTTAAACTACGGACACCATGTAAAGATGGCAGCCATCAAAGCTGCCAAAACGGCGGTGGCTATATCTATCATTATGCTAAACGTAGACGGACCGAGTATGTCGGCGTCTCGTATCATCGATTGTAACATCAAGCATACTATATGTAGCGCCCATATGGGCCGGAGCCATGGAGATAGGAAAGTACCGGGGTATAATCCAAAAAATGCAGAGAAGAGTTTGTATTAAAATCATTATGTGTTATAGAACTATCGCCACGGAAGCAGCACAATTACTTGCCGGTACTATCCCATGGGACCTCCTAGCTAAGGAAAGACGCAGACTACGAGAAGGCCTGGGTATCAGAAAAGAAGCTAGAAAGGAAACGCTCCAACACTGGCAGGCAAGATGGCAAAGTGGCCTAAAGAGCAAATGAACCCGGCGCTTGATTCCCAACATTGTTCCGTTTTGGTAGAAAACAAATATTTTCACACAAAATTTCATAAACCTCTGAGATTCGACAAGTTGCTTACTTTCGACTTCTTCCGTTTCCTGATAAAAACCATTGCAAATATGGCAAAAAATTGATACGAGTATGTTCTGAGATGAGAGAGACTAAACCAAACCATAAGAAGAAGAACGTGACGTGACAATAGTGTTTTTTGTAGGAAAAATCTGAAGCTGTAATCAAACTTTGCAAAACACTGTCAAACGGCAGTTTGCTTCATCTTCGATTAACGACGATTGCCTTGCCAGAATACTAGGAGATTATTGACGCATATTCAAAATAAAAATAAATTATAGTCGTAGAAACAAATTTAGATCTTTTGGTTCTAACCTGTATAGGTTTTTTCAGAATGCTGTCAAACTGATATCGCTATCTTTTTTCTTTCCAAAAAAAAGTATCATCTATACAGCAGTTTCATAGCATTCTGTATATGAAAATCTATTCAGAATGTCAAGTTGTCACACTATTAATTATAATAAACCTTACTGGCAATTCGGCAAAACAATCAAATCCAAAATACACATCAAAGAGTAAATTCACATAAAATTAAGTTCACTTTATAGAATAAACTTTTCTTCACGTCAAGTAATTGCTCTTCTGTCTTTCGGTGTAGAACGTTTTGGTTTTTTGTCCTTCCAGAAAATTTGATATTTGTTTACATTGTTTATTGATAAATAATTTTTTTTTCCAAAATATTTGCGCTAATTATGTACCCATAGTTATTTCTCGTGTTTCCTCTTACTTTCCCTTCCCAAACCTTCTTAGTTGGTCTTTCTTCTTCTATTCTTTTTACGTGTACTTTCGCCCTAGTTTGTTCCAAATTCTTCCATTTCTTTATCATTTATTATTTTTTGTTCTTCCAGAAAATTTGACACAATATTTGCAGTAATTCTGTACCGATTGTTTCTCGGTTTTCCTCTTACGTCCTCTTGCCATATCTTAACTTCCTAGACATTCCAAATTGGTCTTTCTTTTTCTATTCTTTTTACTTGTACCTTCGCCTTAGTTTGTTCCAAATTTTCCCCTACTTTATCATTTACTGTTTATTCTTCCTGAAAATTTGACTTTTGCTTCAATTATTTATTGTTAAATTAATTTTTCTTTTTCCAAGACATTTGCAATAATTCTGTACCAATTATTTCTATATCTCTCTCTTACTTTCTCTTCCCATGTCTTAGCTTGCCAAACCTTCTTAGTCGTTCTTTCTTTTTCAATTATTTTTACGTGTAACTTCGCCCTAGTTCGTTCCCAATTCTTCTCTTGCTTTAACATTTCTTATTTTTTGTTCTTTCAGAAAATTTGACATTTATTTACATTATTTATTGATAAATTAATTTTTCAAAATATTTGTAGTATTTATGTACCGATTGTTTTTTGATCTTCCTCTACTTTCTCTTCCCATGTCTTAGCTTTCCAAACCTTCTGAGTCTGCCTTTCTTCTTCTGTTCTTTATACGTGTACCCTCGCCCTAGTTCGTTCCAAATACTTCCCTTACTTTATCATTTTTTGTTCTTCCAGAAAATTTGACGCTTGTTTACATTAATTTTGGTAATATTCCTTTTTCTAAAATATTTGCAGTAATTATATATCAATTATTTTTATTAGTTTATTTTCCCACGTCTTAGCTTCCCAAACCTTCTTAGTCTTTCTTCTATTCTTTTTAAGTGTACCCTCGCTCTAGTTTGTTCCAAATTCTGTCCCTACTTTATCATTTCTTATTCTTTTTGTTCTTCCAGAATATTACACATTTGTTTACATTATATATTGATAAATTAATTTTTTCCAAAATATTTTCAGTAATTCTGTACCAATTGTTTTTCGGTTTTCCTCTTACGTTATTTTCCCATGTCCTAACTTTCTAAACATTCCAAATCGGTCTTTCTTTTTCTATCCGTTTTACATGTACCTTTGCCCTAGTTCGTTCTAAATTCTTCCCCTACTTTATCATTTCTTATTGTTTATTCTTCCAGAAAATTTGATATTTGCTTCTATTATTTATTAATAAATTAATTTTTCTTTTTCCAGAATGTTTGTAGTAATGTACCAATTGTTTATCGGTTTTCCTCTTACGTTATTTTCCCATGTCGTAACTCTAAATATTCCAAATCGGTCTTTCCTTTTCTATCCGTTTTACATGTACCTTCGCCCTAGTTCGTTCCCAATTCTTCTCTTACTTTAACATTTCTTATTTTTTAGTCTTTCGGAGAATTTGACATTTATTTACATTATTTATTGAGAAATTAATTTTGTTATTTTTCAAAATATTTGTAGTATTTATGTATCGATTGTTTTTCGATCTTTCTCTACTTTGTCTTCCCATGTCTTAGCTTTCCAAACCTTCTGCTTCCAGAAAATTTGACATTTGCTTCAATTATTTATTAATAAATTAATTTTCTTTTTCCAGAATGTTTGTAGTAATTCTGTACCAATTGTTTATCAGTTTACCTCTTACGTTATTTTCCCATGTCGTAACTTTCTAAACATTCCAAACCGGTTTTTCTTTTTCTATCCGTTTTACATGTACCTTCGCCCTAGTTCGTTCCAAATTCTTCCCCTACTTTATCATTTCTTATTGTTTATTCTTCCAGAAAATTTGACATTTGCTTCTATTATTTATTAATAAATTAATTTTTCTTTTTCCAGAATGTTTGTAGTAATTCCGTACCAAATGTTTATCGGTTTTCCTCTTACGTTATTTTCCCATGTCGTAACTTTCTAAATATTCCAAATCGGTCTTTCCTTTTCTATCCGTTTTACATGTACCTTCGCCCTAGTTCGTTCCCAATTCTTCTCTTGCTTTAACATTTCTTATTTTTTAGTCTTTCGGAGAATTTGACATTTATTTACATTATTTATTGAGAAATTATTTTGTTGTTTTTCAAAATATTTATAGTATTTATGTGCCGATTGTTTTTCGATCTTCCTCTACTTTCTCTTCCCATGTCTTAGCTTTCCAAACTTTCTGAGTCTGCCTTTCTTCTTCTGTTCTTTATACGTGTACCTTCGCTTTAATTCGTTCCAAATACTTCCCATACTTTATCATTTTTTGTTCTTCCAGAAAATTTGACGCTTATTTACATTAATTTTGGTAATATTCCTTTTTCTAAAATATTTTCAGTAATTATATATCAATCCTTTTTATTAGTTTACTTTCCCACGTCTTAGCTTCCCAAACCTTCTTAGTCTTTCTTCTATTCTTTTTGAGTGTACCCTCGCTCTAGTTTGTTCCAAATTCTTCCCTTACTTTATCATTTCTTATTCTTTTTGTTCTTTCAGAATATTTCACATTTGTTTACATTATATATTGATAAATTAATTTTTTTTCCAAAATATTTTCAGAAATTCTTCACCAATTGTTTTTCGGTTTTCGTTCCAAATTCTTCCCCTACTTTATCATTTCTTATTGTTTATTCTTCCAGAAAATTTGACATCTGCTTCAATTATTTATTAATAAATTAATTTGTTTTTTCCAGAATGTTTGTAGTAATTCTGTACCAATTGTTTATCGGTTTTCCTCTTACGTTATTTTCCCATGTCGTAACTTTCTAAACATTCCAAATCGGTCTTTCTTTTTCTATACGTATTACATGTACTTTCGCCCTAGTTCGTTCCAAATTCTTCCCATACTTTATCATTTCTTATTGTTTATTCTTCCAGAAAATTTGACATTTGCTTCAATTATTTATTAATAAATTAATTTTTCTTTTTCCAGAATGTTTGTAGCAATTCTGTACCAATTGTTTATCAGTTTTCCTCTTACGTTATTTTCCCATGTCGTAACTTTCTAAATATTCCAAATCGGTCTTTCTTTTTCTATCCGTTTTACATGTACCTTCGCCCTAGTTAGTTCCCAATTCTTCTCTTACTTTAACATTTCTTATTTTTTAGTCTTTTGGAGAATTTGACATTTATTTACATTATTTATTGATAAATAATTTTTTTATTTTTCAAAATATTTGTAGTATTTATGTACCGATTGTTTTTCGATCTTCCTCTACTTTTTCCTCCCATGTCTTAGCTTTCCAAACCTTCTGAGTCTGCCTTTCTTCTTCTGTTCTTTATACGTGTACCTTCGCCTTAGTTCGTTCCAAATACTTCCCTTACTTTATCATTTTTTGTTCTTCCAGAAAATTTGACGCTTATTTACATTAATTTTGGTAATATTCCTTTTTCTAAAATATTTTCAGTAATTATATATCAATCCTTTTTATTAGTTTACTTTCCCACGTCTTAGCTTCCCAAACCTTCTTAGTCTTTCTTCTATTCTTTTTGAGTGTACCCTCGCTCTAGTTTGTTCCAAATTCTTCCCTTACTTTATCATTTCTTATTCTTTTTGTTCTTTCAGAATATTTCACATTTGTTTACATTATATATTGATAAATTAATTTTTTTTCCAAAATATTTTCAGAAATTCTTCACCAATTGTTTTTCGGTTTTCGTTCCAAATTCTTCCCTACTTTATCATTTCTTATTGTTTATTCTTCCAGAAAATTTGACATCTGCTTCAATTATTTATTAATAAATTAATTTGTTTTTTCCAGAATGTTTGTAGTAATTCTGTACCAATTGTTTATCGGTTTTCCTCTTACGTTATTTTCCCATGTCGTAACTTTCTAAACATTCCAAATCGGTCTTTCTTTTTCTATACGTATTACATGTACTTTCGCCCTAGTTCGTTCCAAATTCTTCCCATACTTTATCATTTCTTATTGTTTATTCTTCCAGAAAATTTGACATTTGATTCAATTATTTATTAATAAATTAATTTTTCTTTTTCCAGAATGTTTGTAGCAATTCTGTACCAATTGTTTATCAGTTTTCCTCTTACGTTATTTTCCCATGTCGTAACTTTCTAAATATTCCAAATCGGTCTTTCTTTTTCTATCCGTTTTACATGTACCTTCGCCTAGTTAGTTCCCAATTCTTCTCTTACTTTAACATTTCTTATTTTTTAGTCTTTTGGAGAATTTGACATTTATTTACATTATTTATTGATAAATAATTTTTTTATTTTTCAAAATATTTGTAGTATTTATGTACCGATTGTTTTTCGATCTTCCTCTACTTTTTCCTCCCATGTCTTAGCTTTCCAAACCTTCTGAGTCTGCCTTTCTCTTCTGTTCTTTATACGTGTACCTTCGCCTTAGTTCGTTCCAAATACTTCCCTTACTTTATCATTTTTTGTTCTTCCAGAAAATTTGACGCTTGTTTACATTAATTTTGGTAATATTCCTTTTTCTAAAATATTTGCAGTAATTATATATCAATTCTTTTTATTAGTTTATTTTCCCACGTCTTAGCTTCCCAAACCTTCTTAGTCTTTCTTCTATTCTTTTTTAGTGTACCCTCGCCCTCGTTTGTTCCAAATTCTTCCCTTACTTTATCATTTCTTATTCTTTTTGTTCTTCCAGAATATTTCACATTTGTTTACATTATATATTGATAAATTAATTTTTTTTCCAAAATATTTTCAGTAATTCTGTACCAATTGTTTTTCGGTTTTCCTCTTACGTTATTTTCCCATGTCGTAACTTTCTAAACATTCCAAATCGGTCTTTCTTTTTCTACCCGTTTTACATGTACCTACGCCCTAGTTCGTTCTAAATTCTTCCCCTAGTTTATCATTTCTTATTGTTTATTCTTCCAGAAAATTTGACATTTGCTTTAATTATTTATTAATAAATTAATTTGTTTTTTCCAGAATGTTTGTAGTAATTCTGTACCACTTGTTTATCAGTTTTCCTCTTACGTTATTTTCCCATGTCGTAACTTTCTAAACATTCTAAATCAGTCTTTCTTTTTCTATCCGTTTTACACGTATTTCGCCATAGTTCGTTCCAAATTCTTTCCCTACTTTATCATTTCTTATTGTTTATTCTTCCAGAAAATTTGACATTTGCTTCAATTATTTATTAATAAATTAATTTTTCTTTTTCCAGAATGTTGGTAGTAATTCTGTACCAATTCCTTATCGGTTTTCCTCTTACGTTATTTTCCCATGTCGTAACTTTCTAAATATTCCAAATCGGTCTTTCTTTTTCTATCCGTTTTACATGTACCTTCGTCCTAGTTCGTTCTAAATTCTTTTCCCTACTTTATCATTTCTTATTGTTTATTCTTCCAGAAAATTTGACATTTGCTTCAATTATTTATTAATAAATTAAATTTTCTTTTTCCAGAATGTTTGTAGTAATTCTGTACCACTTGTTTATCAGTTTTCCTCTTACGTTATTTTCCCATGTCGTAACTTTCTAAACATTCTAAATCAGTCTTTCTTTTTCTATCCGTTTTACACGTACTTCGCCATAGTTCGTTCCAAATTCTTTCCCTACTTTATCATTTCTTATTGTTTATTCTTCCAGAAAATTTGACATTTGCTTCAATTATTTATTAATAAATTAATTTTTCTTTTTCCAGAATGTTTGTAGTAATTCTGTACCAATCCTTTATCGGTTTTCCTCTTACGTTATTTTCCCATGTCGTAACTTTCTAAACATTCCAAATCGGTCTTTCTTTTTCTATCCGTTTTCATGTCTTAGCTAGCCAAACCTTCTTAGTCTGTCTTTCTTTTTCTATTCTTTTTACAGCGAGCTATGTTGCGAGATGATCTTCTGACACGGCATTTTCAGGTCGCTGGTCAAAATCGATCCAAGATCCATTGACAAAATTTCACAAAAGCTCCAGGTTGACATTTAGCAAAATGAGAATTTAAACACCTTATTATTTGTTAGTCAAAAATAAAAAGCAACTGAAAACGAGTCTCAATTCTCCTAAACAAATCCCTATTCTACTAAGCCAGAACTGACACATGAAAAAGTTTTGCTGTGTGTTGCGATTGCCATCTATTAAGATTTCCAGAACATTCTATTGGCAATCGTAGAATATTTTCCTATTAGAATATAAAATTTTTCATATATAGTGCCTTGGCCTTGCACTTTCCATTTCTCTCGTAAGCACCAATTATTTACCGCTACGTCAAATACTATCGTTTTTGTGAAATTTCCTTCTCACTTAATTCTTTCCACTTGCCTACTACAGTCATTTCTTTAGATAATTTAGTCTTTCGTTTTAATAGTCTGGGTACTTTTTTCAGTGGTTTAGTGCCGGTCCGAAGTTATATTTCCGTCCGTGCAAGAGACCGTTTTAGCGCCCTTCCCCTCGAAGTTTCTCTACCCAAACTAAAACCAACATCGTAAAAAAGGATTAATTAATTTGTCAACAATATTATAACTAATTTTTAATTAGGATTTGGATAAAAACACGTTGTTTTAAAAGTATCATTTGGTGAATTTATGAAACTGCTCGAATCTCTCCGAAAGAGAAGATATGCATTGATTGAGTACTAGAAAACAAAGTTATTTCTAAATTTGGTTTTGGATCTAAAACTGGCTTATCCGCTAACTCATAGTCAAACTGTTTTTTTTTCTTTCTTGGTCGCAGTTCATTTTCTGGTGAAAATTATGAATCAATATCAAGAGATTCGAACACTTTCTTACAACGAATCTTATCAAACCCATCAGTTTCTATTTTTTTCAAAAAAGGTCTAGCAATCAGGTCTAAAGCTGCAGAAATATAATTTGGCTATGACTTTACCGTTAAGTTTTTTACGTGCTTTTTCAATCTTTCCCAACGATGAACAGAAGCAGAGAAAAAATTGTATACTTTTTGGAGAATTCCAAATAATGATACAATTTCATTGCTACATAAAGTAAAACCATTTATAACAAGAGTGAGCAAGTGAGCTCTACAAAGTATGAAAATAATGAGAATTTAGGTTCAATCCTTTTATAGTTTTTTAATTACTAAACGTTGTTCATTCATAATGTATTATGTTCTTTTATTGTAAAATCTGTTGTTATTACTGGCGACTGCTTTTATTATTATGTTATTGATGTTATGAAAATGTTTGTCCTTCCTTATTTAACTGTTTGGCGACCTATTCAAAGCACACGACCCTCAGGTCGGCACTGCTCTGGTTCTCTATAACTTCTGTATTAGTAGTTCCATCTCTAGCGTCTGCTCTAGCATTAAAGTCTCCACTTATAAACGATGTAACATACGTAGTTCTACCCAGAACTTATCTCTAGGATCTATCTCCGCGTTTTTTCAGGCCCATATTACTATTATTGTTTCGGTTTTCGTAGTGCTGCAACTATTCTCTCCGATCAGTTATTTCTTCATTAATTCTTGATAAGACACCTAATAGATTTCATGTTTTTCTACAATTTTCTTTTAATTCGGTTTGTATTTATTTTCTTTGATTGATTTTAAGTCTCACCATAGTATTAATTGTTTATTGGTTTATTATTCCAAAATTTTAAGTAAATTCAAAACATTCGACATTGAATATGTAATTATTTGTACTAAACACCAAACACGTACAACGGTTATTACTTTTCAGACGTGTTTAATATTTTGTTATCATAACAATACTACAACATTCAAGTCTCGTAAAGACAGGTGCAACTTATTTTCATTTGATAATGTAAATAAAATATTTGAAACATCACACATATAAAAAGACGTTCTTTATTGTCTCTATGGATAGGTATATCTAAATACAGCGTGATTCAAACATGATGTCACCCATATGGAAACCTTTTTGTAAGAGAATGTAATAACTACTAATACAAGCAGTCTCTTGTTTTTAAAATATTGATTTTTGTGTGATCTATTTTTTTAATAAAAAAAGTACATGAAACCTTGTACTAAAACCTATTCCTGATGAACAGTCAACATCGATCACCCTGTATTAAAAAACACCAATTTCCGTGAAATCACGTTCCACAACCCCAATAAACTAATTCTTGATGTTTTTACCTTGAAAGCACACGATTGCAATCAAAGCATGCATAATCTTGCACTAAAGATAAACAGAATCTGAAACGCCTAGGTAACGTCAAAACAAAAGAAATGTACAGTAACCTAATAACCTATTATATCCTCACAGCTCTAATTATTTTTGAGATAATTCTGCATTTAATAAAAGCGTCGCAATTTCGTTTAATGTAATCAATAAAATTTTTAGTAATTAAATCCATTATTATGAAAATCACCAAGATTAGAATCATCCTAATGATTTTTCCGAAACAAGTTGTGAGGTAAATAAAAATGAGATTAAATAATTATGCAAATGCAAAGGTATTTAGCATAAGTGCGGTATAACTGTGGATGGAATCAAACTTAACATAGTTTCTTTTTGCATACTTGAAGTAAATCTATTCAATCAATTACGGTATTGCAACAAATTACGTCGCATTAATTTTCATCGAGAGACTACAGTGAAAAGGATTTTTGTTCTTTTAAAATAAAGAATTACGAGGTTAACGTCAGCACAGGATGCTGCAAATGAAATACACGCTCGGACATTAGCATAAACCGGTCGGATATATGCAAGATCTAAAATTATACTGCCGAAGAACAAAAACTTGTTCATGTTTAGCTGTTGGCTGTAAATAGATACAGTCGAGAACGCGCTCGTTGCACTCTTCTTCTAAGTAAAAATTGTAAATACATACATATGCAGCAAAACTCCGAGTAACTATTTTAACCTCAATGGCTACCTGTTTACTATCAATTTCAGAACTCGTTCCGTAACAACGATTAAAGATATTATCGCAAAAACCATACACATAAAGTGTTAATTTTTACATATTCGCACTTGGTCAATTTATCAACACTCGATTGAAAAGTCACGATTTCTTCCAGTTTTGTAGAGGAAACGGCAAGACTAAACAATGACCCATATATTAATGCCACTTACGTTAAACCAGTTGTGATAAGCGCTCGCCGTTCTGCAACTTTTTCCATTTTCAGAATTTGCAAAATTTAGCTTGACTGTTAATAATAATTGACAGTGTCGATTAATTTATTAGATTGTAAATCTAATTTGCATTCCCAAAATATCTATCAATTGAGTGCATTCTTTTTACGTTCCGATGAATAGCACATCTGTAACATGTTACAGAATAAAGGCTGAAGGAAAAAAACGTTTCAACTACTTGTACTTCAACGTCAAAATGCCAAGATCTGAAACTTCAATGTAAAAAAGTGATTTACATAAAAATCCTGCAAGTAATGGTAACGACTTGTGCATTCTTCCATTTAAATCAATCCAAAGCCTCGAAAATTTAGACGGGAAACTGGCATTGACTTTGGTCAAAGTTTCAATGTTGTAAAATCACTGACATATCTAAGATCGACAAGAAAGTATTGTATAGAGGAATTCCTGGAATGAATAATCAACAAATTTAGTACCAACTGTTGATGTATAGTGTTGAACAACAACGGGTTCTATAAAGAATGTCGTTCAGTAGCTGTGACCCATAGACATATAAGACAGAAGGCGTGATCCGATGTGATTAGAAACAAAGAGAGGTCCAATAGACTATAGGTATCTCATTTTTTAATGATTAAAGAGAGAGAAAAAATAAACATATACAATGACTAAATATCTTTCTTTCTTCTATGTAGTCAGGTTCAGTTTAGGTTTAGTTTCACCTAAAAACCAATATTCCAATACATACATTTTATTATTTCTTGTCTTTGGGGTTTTAACCAAACTCGTAATCCTCATTGCTGTACGAAATTTGCGATTTGTCGCACTTCTCGAAACGATTTAACACTATTTATTATCTTTATCATTTAGTATTGTGCGTAATATCACTTGAATTTCTTTTGAAATAAAAGAAAGAGACTAAATTAGTTGAAGTTCTAATTTGAGCAACTAAGAATTCAATGGATTTGACAAAACTAAAACACATCTAATGATTATTAGACTTCGGATGATTATGCATTTGTAGGCTGACATACGCAATTGCATATTTTACATTAATATGATTTTAAGAGATGTTTACATAATTTTCAGTAGCTTTATAATACATGTTATTTTATTGTTGTTAGTAATCCATGTCACATTAAGAATTAAAATAATTTTTGGCAATTAGTAGAAGATTAACGATGAATGAGTAAATGACAATGATCAAAAAAGGAGTAAATAACGAAAAGATCACTTTCAATAACATCAATTATTGTTGCGAAGTAATAACATTCTGCTGAACTTTCATTGTTTATTATTTTGAAATGAATATACACAACGTTTCGCTTGCTGTGGTATCTGCAATCGTCATCAGGTGAATACTAACAAACTTAGAAACTACTGGAGCTTATATACTAAAGACATGTTCGATGAAGCGTTCAAGCGTACAAAATCAATTTAGCGTAACAGATTAATTAACAAAATTACTTAGTGAAGTTTAAGTTGTTTTAGAGGTTCGATTAGTGGTTTAACCACTTAACTTAACTTAAACTTCACTAAGTAATTTTGTTAATTAATCTGTTACGCTTCATCGAACAAGTCTTTAGTATATAAGCTCCAGTAGTTCCTAAGCTTGTTAGTATTCACCTGATGACGATTGCAGATACCACAGCAATCGAAACGTTGTGTATATTCGTTTCAAAATAATAAACAATGAAAGTTCAGCAGAATGTTATTACTTCGCATCAAGCAACATTGTTTAATACATTCAATCAATTATTGTCTACGGTTTAAAATTTCAATACGCAGAAGAGCAGTCAATTATTGATCACATAATAATGTTTGCCTTTCCTGTTATAGCGCACGACCTCCGTTCTATTGTAAAAACCTTATCCAGACAAAAAAGAACAACATTTCTTGATAGATGGTGCAGTGGATCGCGACGTAATGAACAACTTCTTTAAAATAGTCCGAGGGAGTTGTTCCGTCTAATTTATGGGATTATGACAACTATACAAAGAAAATCCAAAATGCCACCAAAGCATGTACTTAATGTTAGCTGAAAATGGAGAAAAAGATATGGCTCCAGTATGGCGTTTATGGATCGGAAAAGCTCTGTACAGAAAATGAATGACATAATACGACAAAATCCGGCTGGTTCAACTACCAATGCTTTAAAGACTGGTTTGTAATCTCATTTCACACATTCTTAAGAAGGAAAGAAAAGCGACAATTTAAGTTCGCACCTAAATGTTGAGGTCACACGTCAATGTGAGGCAAACATTACCACCTTAAAGCAATTCCTGTAGTCCAACCGTTAGACATGGCACTTTTTAGGCCCATGAAAAGTAACAGAAGACAAATTTTGCACGAGTGGAAGGACACGGTTTTAGTAGTAGATGCTGTTTGTTAAAACAAAGTTGATGAATGAATGACAGAGTAGTTGCAGTTGCTGATTTCAAAAAATGTGGCTTACACCTTCTAAACCGGACAGAAATTCTAAGTCGTATGGCAAAAAAATATAAAAAAACTATAGTAAACTGCGCTACGTCAACGTAAAACACGCAAAATAGTAAATGTAGCTTCCAATAAAAGCATAAGTCCAGCGGATCTACTTGTTGCTGACGACTTGACCCAAACCAAAATCATAAACTGTATGGCGCAAGCCGAAAGAACCAGCTAAAAGATGAAAAAGTTCAGAATATGTCATCGACGACAACCGATAAACGTGGCATTTTTTATGTCCATGTAAGCTAGCTGAAGACAGATCTTGTACGAGTGGAAGGACACGGCATTCAGTAGTAGTTGTTGCTGATGAATTGACACAAACCAAACTCACAGTGCAAACAAAAAGAACCAGCTAAAAAAGTGGCTTCAAATGATGAAGTTCCAAGCATGCCATCAGTGTGAACGGTATCTGAAAGACCTCAACGTCAACACACCAGAAAACCCCAATGCAATTCATTTAGTCCAACCGTTGGACGTTACATTTTTTGTTAATGAAGAGTAACTGGAGATAAATTTTGCACGTATAGAGGCATACGGCATTTATCAGTAAATGTAAAACAATACCCAAAGAAATATTCGAGCAGAAGTGCTGAGTCGTATACCAGTAAAAAAATATGAAAACCACAGTAAAGACGTAAAAAAAACCTTGAGCGAAAGTTTTTTGAAACATATACAGAGAAAACGAAATACAACTGCGTTACGTCAACGTAAAACACGTAAAATGGTAAAGGTACCTTCCGATAAAAAAATATAAGTATAGCGAGTCTTGTTGCTGACGGCTGGACAACAACCAAACCAAAATCACAAACCGTACGGCGCAAACCGAAAGAACCAGATAAAAAAGTAGCTTCAAATAATGAATATGCCATCGATATCAACGGTATCTGAAAGCTCTCAAGATGAACACATTCAGAAAACCCCCAATGCAGCTTATTTAGTCTAACCGTTAGATGTGACATTTTTAGACCCATGAAGAGTAACTAGAAAAAAAAGCAAAGGTGGAAGGACACGGTATTTAATAGTAAACATTAAACAATACCGAAAAAACTATTTTCTGCTGTGTTGAAAAGTTGATAGGTATCATGAATTACAGAGCAGTTGAAGTTGTCGCTGGTTGCAGAAAATTTAAACCTAGCGGTCGTACGCCAAAAAAATTATGAAAAACCAGAGTAACGTAAAATACGCTAAATAGTAAATGTAGCTTCCAATAAAGCATAACTGCAGCGGATCTACTTGTTGCTGACGACTTGACCCAAACCAAAATCATAAACTGTACGGCGCAAGCCGAAAAAGCCAGCTAAAAAATGAGGAAGTTCAAAATGTGCCATCAACCACAACCGATAAACGTGGCATTTTTTATATCCATGAATGTAGCTGAAGACAGATCTTGTACAAGTGGAAGGACACGGCATTCAGTAGTAGTTGTTGCTGATGACTTGACACAAACCAAACTCATAGCGCAAACAAAAAGAACCAGCTAAAAAGTGGTTTCAAATGATGAAGTTTCAAGTATGCCATCGGTGTGAATGGTATCTGAAAGACCTCATTGTCAACACATCAGAAAACCCTAATGGGATTCATTTAGTCCAACCGTTGGAGGTTACATTTTTCGTTCATGAAGAGTAACTGGAGATAAATTTTGCATAGAAGCACACGGCATTTATCAGTACATGTAAAACAATACCCAAAGAAATATTTCCTACTTTATTAAAAAAAGTTGATGACTATCATGAATGACAGAGCAGTTGAAGTTGTCGCTGGTTTCCGAAAATATTACTTACACCCTTTCGAGCAGAAGTGCTGAGTCGTACACCAGAAAAAATTATGAAAACCACAGTAAAGACGTAAAAAAAGCCTTGAGCGAAAGTTTTTTGAAACATACACAGAGAAAACAAAATACAACAACTGCGTTACGTCAACGTAAAACACGTAAAATGGTAAAGGTAGCTTATGATAAAAAAATATAAGTATAGCGGGTCTTGTTGCTGACGGCTGGACAACAGCCAAACCAAAATCACAAACCGTACGGCGCAAACCGAAAGAACCAGATAAAAAAGTAGCTTCACATAATGAATATGCCATTGATATCAACGGTATCTGAAAGCTCTCAACGTGAAGACATTCAGAAAACCCCCAATGCAACTTATTTAGTCCAACCGTTGGATGTGACATTTTTAGACCCATGAAGAGTAACTGAAAAAAAATTTGCAAGGGTGGAAGGACACGGTATTTAATAGTAAACATAAAACAATACCGAAAATTTCCTGCTGTGTTGAAAAATTGATAAGTATCATCAATTACAGAGCAGTTGAAGTTGTTGTCGCTTGTTACAGAAAATTTGGATTACAATCTTTAAACCGAGCGGAAGTGCTAGGTCGTACGCCAAAAAAATATGAAAAACCAGAGTAACGCTAAATACGCTAAATGGTAAATGTAGCTCACGGTAAAGACAGAAGTGTAGCAAACATTGTTGCTGACGACTTGACCCAAACCAAAATCATAAACTGTATGGCGCAAGCCGAAAGAGCCAGCTAAAAAATGAAGAAGTTCAGAATATGCCATCGACGACAACCGATAAACGTGGCATTTTTTATGTCCATGAATGTAGCTGAAGACAGATCTTGTACGAGTGGAAGGACACGGCATTCAGTAGTAGTTGTTGCTGATGACTTGACACAAACCAAACTCACAGCGCAAACAAAAAGAACCAGCTAAAAAAGTGGCTTCAAATGATGAAGTTCCAAGTATGCCATCGGTGTGAACGGTATCTGAAAGACCTCAACGTCAACACACCTGAAAACCCTAATGCAATTCATTTAGTCCAACCGTTGGACGTTACATTTTTTGTTCATGAAGAGTAACTGGAGATAAATTTTGCACGTATAGAAGCACACGGCATTTATCAGTAAATGTAAAACAATACCCAAAGAAATATTTCCTACTTTATTAAAAAAGTTGATGAGTATCATGAATGACAGAGAAGTTGAAGTTGTCGCTAGGATTAAAAAACGTGGCTTACACCCCCAGCGGTGAGTCGTATGCCAAAAGAATTATACAAAACCAGAGTGAAAGCGGAAAAGATGCTTTCTGCGAATTTTTTTTTGGAATATATACAGAGAAAACGAAATGCAACAACTGCGTGACGTCTTGGTCGTATTTGGTAGTAGATGTGGAAAAATACCCAAAGACGTATTTCTTGCTTTGTTGAAAAAGTTGATGAGTATCATAAATGACAACAGTTATCGCTGATTTCAGAAAATCTGACTAACACTCTTTAAACCAGACAGAAGTGCTAAGTCGTACGAGTTATCCAAGAAAAGATAGAAAATTTGTTTTGGATACCGACGCAAGCAATCTGGCATAGGCGGGGTCCTTTCGCAGGGCAGAAAGGAATTATTGAGTGATTAGAAGAGAGATGTTAGCAGTCGTCAATTCCATAAAAAAATTCTACAAATATTTTTATAGACGAAAATTACTGAGAACGGACTACGCCGCTTTAAATTGACTATTGCAGTTCCGTAACCCGGAAGGGCAAGCGACAAGATGGAACGAGAGACTGCAAGAATATGACTATGACACACACCACGCCTGAAGCATTCATCGAAACACTAATGTCTTGTCCAGAAAACCATGTCCAACGGACTGCAGCTATTGCTCGCGACTTAAAGAAAAAGTCGAATGCCTCCGAAAAACTGCTATAATTTATGATGAGTGGGAACCTAAGCAGTTGCGTCGCAAACATGAAAACAATCCTGAAATAAGACTAAGAAAACGGCTGACGATCAACCTGGGAAGAAGTGAATGCTTTAGGCAGAAACATCAAACTGAGCGCAGTGGGACTTTTTGATAGTAGAAAACGGTCTTTTTAAGCGATCCCTAAAAAGTGTAGAAAGCACGGGAAACAGACTACAGTTGGTAGTGTCAAAGAGCCGGGTGTCAGAAGTGTTGAAGCATCTTCACGATGGGACAGTTTGGCATTAAGAAGACATTGGGGAAAGTGCGAGAACGATTTTACTAGATGAACTGCAAAGAAGACGTCATGAAATAGTGCCATAAGTGCACGATTTGCACAATAGGAAGTGGTCAAACGAGAAAGCGCAAAGCGACAACGACAACGTAGGAAGCCCTTTGGAAAGAGTAGCGATTGACATCGCATAGCCGTCTCTAGAATCCGATTCGGAAAATAAATACATTCTGGTGGCGATGGATAATTTCATGAAATGGACGAAGGTTTACGCCATACCCAAGCAAGAAACAGCTACAGTCGCAGACTTATTAGTAAAAGAGTTTTTCTGCCGGTTTAGAGTTCCGTTGGAATTACACTCCGATCAAAGCCGCAATTTTGAGTCTGGGCTGTTTCAAGAAGTTTGCCTCAACGTGATGGCATGGTAGAGCAAATGAATCAAACAATGGGAAAATACTTAGCCAAAGTGGTGTCCGAACACCAAAAAGACTGGGATCAGTACTTGCACTACGTCAGCAAGCTGACCAAGAAGCTAGACGAAGTACTTGAGAAGGTTCGTAAAATCACACAAATTGCCAGCGACAGAATGAAGAATAGATATGACGTCAAGGCACAAAATGGCGAGTTTCAACCTAGCGACACGGTGTGATTGCATAATCCCCAAAGAAGACGTAGTTTGTCGCCGAAGCTGCCAAGACAATGGAAGGCCCCCTATGAAATCGTGCAGCGTATTAATGACGTCATATATCGCATCCGAAAATCCGAGGCAAGCCAAAAGTGACCCACGTCAATCGTCTAGCCCCGTTTGCTGGCGATAACCACAATACACAAGTTCAGGTCCGAACCAGAGTGATAAACAGGAGAACCAGAAATCAAATCGACGGAATGGAGTCCGATAAGTTTATGAGCTTATACGGAGGTTCTGGAAAAGTTAGGTAAGTGGAGATATGAGTATGACAGAATAAATTATGACAAACCAGAGAGAAAGCGCCTATACAGAGAAAACGAAATACAATTGCGTTACGTCAACGTAAGTATAGCGGACCTTGTTGCTGACAACAGCCAAACCAAAATCACAAACAGTGCAGCGTAAACGGAATCAGAATCTACCATCTGAAGAATCTAACTTAAGCTTCGATTAAGGCGCCGGAATTTGGAATCAAGTGAAGACTCTGGTGCGATCTCCTATAAGAAAAGTGACTCGTCTCCAATGAGTGAGATTATATGTGAGTGAGAAAGTACATCAGTGGTTACCGATGACGTAGAAACAAAGATTAGAAACTATGTCAGTATACGTTATGAAGGAAATTTGTTTCCTGACGCCATTACTAACCTCAAAGAAAATGAAGTTCGTGTTAGTGGAATAGAAAATGTGGAAAGGACGAAACTTTTTTATGAGATTTCGTTCAACAAATTAATAAACCAATGAAGTCTCATTTCGTAGAGATACTCTTCGCGTCCCAGAAATTGAGATTTAGTTTTTATTTACCTATCTTTTACTATTTTGTAAGTTTTCGACATATTTGTAATTATATATTTTTCAGTTTACTTTAAGTTTCAAATTTCATAGCTGAGTTGAGTTGATCAATTTGGAACACCAACGTGAAGAACTAACTTTTCATTCATCATTTTTTCTTCTATCAACATGGGCAATTTTCGACAACAGATATAAATTGATACTTGAACATTTATTGCCCCATGTAATTATCAAATGCAATTTGTGTATTTCTCTAGTATTTAGCACTATATCATTTATTTAGTAATAATATACATATTTTAAAAGCATATTTTTGGTGTTTGGCGTGCATACCTATCCGAGTCCTAATTATAATTAATGTATAATCAAAGATATATATTAAACTTGCTTCGAAAATCAATCACAATGATTCCATTAATCATAACATTCGAATTGGCAATTCTGATTAAATCTTCGACATGACTAATGATTAATCAGTTGTTAGTCAATTTTTGTACAACTAATATTATTTTCTAAAAATTTTAAGTACCTTTAGAGAACATAA
Organism: Aquatica leii; assembly: GCA_035610365.1. NCBI lineage: Eukaryota > Metazoa > Arthropoda > Insecta > Coleoptera > Lampyridae > Aquatica > Aquatica leii. Next base: position 7,083,194 of record CM069436.1, on the reverse strand, counting down.
TACACGTTGAATGATACAAATATTTGTATGTTGATTTGAATGACCCCTGTATAATCATATACCTTGGGACATTTAAGAATAAATTAATAAGCACGGTAGCTTCGGCTTAGGAAATAATTATTAGCGCGCTCTTTTATTTACTGATTACGTTCTTATTTCTTACGTATTAGATGTAAATTCTTCTAGTTTTTGGGGCAATTAGAACACTATATATGTAATTAAAAAGAAAAACTGGCGCACGATAAAAAAACTCCGACACAACATTGTTATGTAAAATAGAAAGCGACTAAAAAATTGTATTCTGATCCATTTGGCGTGCAACAAAAACAAGTTTTGGATATATGAAACGGTTAATAAACCTACATAAAGAGAAGAATTTGGTGCACGGAACAAATGCGAATTGTGTGTGTATTTATATGTAGATATAACCCTGTCTAACGAGTTTATCATGATCTTGTGTTTAATTTATTTAATTGTTCGCGAAATTACTGACCTGCCATTAGCCTTGCAATTCCAGTACATAAGATAATCTGCCGTAATATTATAGTTTCGTTCGTTTGTTTCCGACAATTAACAGAATGATTAGGTAGCGCGAACTTGCTCCAAATAAGGAAAATTACATACTGAATCTTCCTGTATTTATTTGTTTTCGTTTTGGCAAGGACGTGCAGTGATAAATAACATTGCTTAAATACGCGCAATTAAACGATTACTGATATGGCAATGCGTTCTTTCACAAATATAGACAATTGTAATTGCGTGGTTGAATGAGAAAAAGCTCATAGGTAGTTACGGTAAAAAAATTGATTTATGAATAATCCTCACTGGGATAAAAAACGTCAATGCTACCGTCTTCGTACAGAATTCAAGAAACACGTCTCTTGGGGTCACACTATAACAAAGTAACTATTGTGTGTTATGCAGGATTGCACATAAGTATACGTTAGGATAATTGAATTTTGGTACGATGAACCTTTAATGAGTGGAGCGTTGATTTCGATTTACGTTAGTTGACAACGCTAATAATTTATTAATATTTGAATTTTCCTTGGCGCTTTGCCAAATGCAATACCTGAGATCTCGGTATTGTAATACACAATACAATTGAAACATGAATTGACAAAGATTAACTGCATATGGAAAGCTTAGTTTTAGTTTACTTCTCCTTGAGCTTCTTATGAGCAATCAATAATTTTTTACTTTGACGTTGCTCCTGTTTCAAATCGTATAAATTCAGTAAGATCATATAGAAGAGACGTATAAACACAGACCATTTTATGGTTAAAGCAACAAACATGAGTACCCTTGTGGGTTTAGAAGAAAGCATAAAAGTGTAAAAGAAAGGTAGAAGAACTCGAAAAAAAAACTATAATAAAACCAAGTTAGCAAATTTTACACAACATAAATTAAGAAGGAAAAAAAGATAATAGTGGTTACAGATGCAGTCAAAAAAAAACATACAAAATAAAATAAATCAAGCAAGCGTATTATGCAGAAAAAAGTTAAAGAGAAAAAAAAAATTTCTAAAATAAAAATGTAAAAAAGGGCTACAAAAATACTAGAGAAGAAAAAATAACTTTTTTAATGCCACGTATAAAAGATTATAGTAAAAATGCCAGTTTTAACGATAAATCGCGTACTGGAAGCCCTTAAAAGATTAAAATAAACGAATTGCAATCACTGCTGAATATAAATTTTACTCAAATTGAAAAGAAAGTTGCTTGGAGTTACTGGACAAGCCATTTCTGTAACTGTAGGCGACAATAACGGATGGCGTAATACATTTTAAAAAATATAAAAAATATTTTTTTATAACCCCAAACATAGAAAATCTTGGACTGACTCTGGTCAACCGTCGACATCGACACCGAAGTCCAATATACACGTCAAGGTATTGGCTCTACATATAGAAGGATTAGAAAGGTGTGCTCTATTACGCACTGCTGCAACCGTTGGTCCTGATTCATAGCAATGCCCGATCACACGTTTCAAAAAACGAAGAAAGAAATTGCATTGATGATTATATTGTGGTCAACGCAAATAGTTAAAGCAAATCTTAATTCCTGGTCTGGCGCCCCGGTTTCCGTGCACGGTAAGCGCAGTATCCTGTACCCTGCACAGGTTTTACAGTCCAGTATCTTTCAAAAAATCGGCAGTTCAGTGCTTAACACGGATAGCGAATCCTTTCCAAGAATTATTTCTGGTCGACCTTCGTTGGGCAGTTCAGCACCAAGGCAAGCCGCTCTCGCAGAAAATCGGCCAGAAAAACTCGACGCCCGATCTGTGAGAGTCTAGTCGACAAGCCTTCGAGAAGCCACCATTAAATAGATGAACACCAGAAAGCAACAATCCCTCGGTGGGGTCCCCTTGTTGGCAGTCTCCCCCACTGTCGTAAATTCATCTGCTATCTCATTGTTCGTTCAGCCCTCGCCATTTACCTGAGCAGGCTACCGATGTATCTGAAATGGGGTCCCAATGCAAGGTTTTTTACATGAACCCTAAGCATATAGAACCACGTACGACTATCAGAAAACGCTTCCGCTGCCGCTTTTCGTCTAATAGAACTGAGCTTTTGCTCTCCTAACCGTACTAAGTCTCGATTCACCAACACCAGTAGTAGTCTTGTCCGATATTTAAACCGGGCATGTAAAACCGCAGCTAGATCCAGATTTACCCATGGTTAAAACCAAATAAACCCAATACCGTGCCCCAGTTCCTCGCCAACTACGAATCCCGGAATTGGTTAAAATTTTATTTGTTTTAAAGGTGCCGGCCGCATTTAGGAACTGACATTCTCCTATTTAGATCGCACACTAGTAACCCCATCTTTGCTTAGCCACGGCTACTGCCACTTCGGGATGCGGTAAGTCTCCCCCATTCCCAACAAGATTTTCCAAGAATAGAGTAGAAACGTATCCGTTTTAATAGTCAACGCCACATGATAGAACGTAAAAAGTTTGATCAAAAAAAGCAATCAAACCTTCTAGGCTACAAGATTAAAAAACACTAAAAAAAAGATAACGTGTCATATTGTCAAGCGCACGAATGTTTAACAGTCAAACGTTTTTGTTTGTCCCATCCTATAAACAAGATAAAAACCTAATTCGACCCTCCTTTGGTTAATTTTTAGACAGCTGTAAGTTTTATATCATCCGTCCAGCGCTTAAGTGGTCGTCCTCTGGATCTTTTTCCATGGTATAGTTACCATTATAGTATTTTTTTTTTCTATCTTTTATCCCAACATCTGGCTATATAGTATAGCCTGCAAAGTCCACTTGAGCTCGGCAATTGCTTTACTCACATATTTTATTTTAGTTATGACTTATGTATTCGTTCCTCTTTCCTTGTATTGCTCCAATCGTCCGTCTTTCCAGTATGAGCGCCATACAACAAGACCGGATTGATATTTTAGTTTGCTAAACCCTACCTAGCCATTAACTTTTTTTCGGCGGTTAATTTCCGATGTTTGATTTTCTCTCCCTAGTGAGTTTATGTAACCCCGGTAGACAGTGTAATACATTTTCTATTTGTTGATTTCTGATTATATGACTTTTGTTTTTGCGATATTCATGTAGAACCCAGTCGTGATGTTAAAACACCTTGGTACGGTTTCTCGTCGTAAATGTCACCTACGAGTCGAACGTTGCAGGTTATCACATTTCCGTTCCTAACGCTAAGGAAACAGCAGGTGTGCTAAAGTTATGCTCAGTGGTTTCTTCATTTTAAGTGTCGTAGAACATCCTCGCTATTAGTGAATAAATCAATTGCAACTTTATTGTGTTGTTTGTGAGAAATTCGCTGAGGTAAGAATACATTTACATTTTACAACGCCATTTTATTTCCCTTTTATTATCATAGCAAATTTAGTCACAGGCTGCCGATTTTGTTACTTCAGAAAGTTTCAATGACTGATACATAACGCGTACACGGAATATAACAACCCGTATTAGTTAGATGTCAAACCTATCAGCCACTAACCTACGTTAAATGGGAAATTGAAGCCAATGCTTGTACGTCCTCTGCTGATGCAAATAATTACAAAGAATTCGTCGCACACCAATTAATATAACTTAAACGACTTCGAGAAGCTTTGCACACTTTGGTTTTAATCATCGTATTGAACTTTAACATTATATATGTATCAGCTTAATTTTCTGAAATTTTAAAGTGGTGTTTTAGATATGCCATTAGCTAATGGCATATTACAAACGCTGAGTAAGTGTCTTGTTTTTTTATGTAATTATTTGTTTTGGTCTCGATCGTATGCACGAACGACTCGACATAGACGCTTGTTATCACGATTAACAAACGCAACCTTTTGTTTTTGTTAAGTTTTGTGTTGTATCAGTGGAATTGGCGTTTTGAATATATGTTCAATGACTTGATATACCGCGAATTTTACCTTCAGTCAGTCATTAATTTAGTAATTAGTAGTAAATAAAAATAATGCAGTCTCGTTTTTCATGAAATTCAGTGCATCTTTTGTAATTAGTGAGATATTGTCAGAACCTACGTTTATTATTGTTTCTTTATTTTCGAGTTGTACAGATTTTCATAGAATTGTACTGTTACTTGTAGTACTGTACTTTGAGCCCATATTTCAATTTCGCTTTAATCTCTTGTAAGACTATAACCTTCATTCTATGTTCGTTTCTTCTGAGACTATTTAGTTCTTTATTCTTTTCTAATAGCTTTCTAACTTCCAGATCGTAGTATTTATCTTGTTCTTTGGCTAGGTTTCTAAATTCCGCGTATTTTCGTTCTGTAAGTGGCTGTTTCTTTCTGTTAATGTTTGATTTTGTTTCGTCGTTTATTTTCTCTATCTTAATTGATTTTCTTTCAGCTACACTTCTTCTGGCGTTGTTTAATGCTGTTGATAATGAGACTCGTTCTGTCTAAATTTGTCTCTTTCTGGGTTTCATTAATTTTTTACATCATTCTTCTTAATCTCTCCTTGTACTTAAGTGCATTTGCTTTCGGTAACTGTATGGTGATAGTGTGTTTTTTTTTAGGTTTATATAGTATGGTTCTTTGTAATTTACTATTTATTCACAACATTCGATGGTGACTGTTTATGTTATAACAATTTATGTTGTCGCGTCTGTAACTGTATATCGAAAGAAAATAATCAATTTAATTTCTGGTTTGCCCGTTCAGACTTAACCGCTTCCATTTCCTCTATTCTTTTTTCTTAAAGGAATTTATGGGGTATAATCGGTATTCTGTTATAAAGTATCGTTTCTGTTGTCCAAACTCTATTTCCCAACGTACTCTTCGTTGTCTTCTTGTTCCTTTCCTAGTTTTACAGTGAAATCGCCTATGACAAAAGTGTATGTGGCTGTTTCTGAGATAATATCAAATTTAATTATTTTTGGGGATTTTTTATAATCGTTGACTCGTTGACTTTCGTGGTCCGAGCCTTTATAGTAGAATGTGTGTCCTGATCCTCTTATTCACAGAAACCAAAAAGATCCCATTTAATGTGTTTGACTAGGTCTTCTAGTTCGTATAGTCGTTCATCAAAGTCTTTAGATTTAACGTGGAAATTGTTAATTTTATATTTCCTAGATCAGTATGATTTGGTTCTAAATAACGTTAACGTATTTTTTGCCTCCGCGAGGATTCTTGAAGCAGGCCCTTTTAAAGACGTGGGATTTTTCATCCGCCTGGGGTATTATTTCGTCATTTTGAAATTCGTCATTTCTCATATGAAGCGTTTTGTACCATAAAACGGCACGCTGGGCAGACGGGTTGGCGAGTGGTTGGTGATATAAGTAAGGTTAAAAGTAGGATGCTTGGGGGAGTTTAGAGGTTAAAACATAATAGTAGTTTTCTAACCAACTTAATCGGTTAACTTTACTAGTTAATTAAAAAAACGATTAGCAAAAATTTGAAAACGAATGGTTAAAAATAGTCTATGTTCAATACAAGGACTAAGTTTTTTAAATGAAAACTAAGATAAAACCAAATTAGCAAATTTTACACAACAAAAATTAAGAAGGAAAAAAAGACAAAAAACAGCAAGAGTAATAGCAGAAAAGATAAAAAAGATAATAGTGGCTACAGATGCAGTCAAAAAAAGACATAGAAAATAAAATAAAATCAAGCAAGCGTATTATGCAGAAAAAAGTTAAAGAGAAAAAAAAAATTTCAACAATAAAAATGTGAAAAAGACCTACAAGAATACTGGAGAAGAAAAAATAACTTTTTTAATGCCACGTATAAAAGATTATAGTAAAAATTTCAGTTTTAAAGATAAATCGCGTACTGGAAACCCTTAAAAGATTAAAACAAACGAATTGCAATCACTGCTGAATATAAATTTTACTCAAATTGAAAAGAAAGTTGCTTGGAGCTACTGGACAAGCCATTTCTGTAACTGTAGGCGACCATAACGGATGTCGTAATACATTTTAAAAAATATAAAAAATATTTTTTTATAACCCCAAAAATCTTGGACTGACTCTGGTCAACCGTCGACATCGACACCGAAGTCCAATATACACGTCAAGGTATTGGCTCTACATGTAGAAGGATTAGAAAGGTGTGCTCTATTACGCACTGCTGCAACCGTTGGTCCTGATTCATAGCAATGCCCGATCACACGTTTCAAAAAACGACCCATGACTTAGCTGATACGCATCGCGAGACGTGAATGAAAGAAATTGCATTGATGATTATATTGTGGTAAACGCAAATAGCTAAAGCAAATCTTAATTCCTGGTCTGGCGCCCCGGTTTCCGTGCACGGTAAGCGCAGTATCCTGTACCCTGCATAGGTATTACGGCCCAATTTCTTTCAAAAAATTGGCAGTTTAGTGTTTAACACGGATAGCGAGTCCATTCCAAGAATTATTTCTGGTCGATCTTCGTTGGGCAGTTCAGCACCAAGACAAGCCGCTCTCGCACCACCCAACCTCTTAAAGAACTTGAATGTCGCACGACCAGAAAAACTCGACGTCCGATGTGTGAGAGTCTACACACCAGAAAGCAACAATCCCCGGTGGGGTCCCCTTATCGCTTTGTTTGATCCCCTTGTTGGCAGTCTCCCCCACTGTCGTAAATTCTACTGTTATCTCGTTGTTCGTTCAGTCCTCGCCATTTGCCTGATCAGACTACCAATGTATCTGAAATGAGGTAAACTGTTGACCGTTTTACGAGTCCCGATGCAAGGTTTTTCACATGAACCCTAAGCATATAGAACCACGTACGGCTACCAGAAAATGCTTCCGCTGCCGCTTCTCGTCTAATCGAGTTGAGCTTTTGCTCTCCTAACCGTACTAAGTCTCGATTCACCAACACCAGTAGTAACAATCGCATCCGATATTTAAACCGGGCATGTAAAACCGGAGCTAGATCCAGATTTACCAGCTTGGTTAAAACCAAATAAACCCAATACTGTTCTCCAGTTCCTCGCCAACTACGAATCTCGGAATTGGTTAAAATTTTATTTGTTTTAAAGGTGCCGGCCGCATTTAGGAACTGACATTCTCCTATTTAGATCGCACATTAGTAACTCCAAAATCCGCGAACGATAAATCGTCATGTCCGGAACCCCATATTTGCTTAACCACAGCTAGTGCCACTTCGGGATGCGGTAAGTAAGTCTCCCCCATTCCCAATAAGATTTTCCAAGAATAGAGTAGAAACGTATCCGTTTTATTAGTCAACGCCACATGCTAGAACGCTTATCCGTAAAAAGTTTGATCAAAAAAGGCAACCAAACCTTCTAGGCTACAAGATTAGAATTCGCTAAAAAAAAAGATAACGTGTCATATTGTCAAGCGCACGAATGTTTAACAGTCAAACGTTTTTGTTTCTCCCATCCTATAAACAAGATAAAAACCTAATTCGACCCTCCTTTGGTTAATTTTTAGACAGACATTTTGTTTTGTGCCTCATTAATAATAAATCAGCTGTAAGTTTTATATCATCTGTCCAGCGCTTATGTGGTCGTCCTCTGGATTTTTTTCCATGGTCTAGTTACCATTAAAGTATTTTTTTTCCATCTTTCATCCCAACATCTGGCTATATTAGTGCCAAGTCCACTTGCGTTCGGCAATTGCTTCATTCACATATTTTATTTTAGTTATGACTCTTATGTATTCGTTCCTCTTTCCTTGTATTGCTCCAATCGTCCGTCTTACCAGTATGAGCGCCATACAACAAGACCGGATTGATATTTTAGTTTGGTAAACGCTACCTACCCATTAACCTTTTTTCGGCGGTTAATTTCCGATGTTTGATTTTCTCTCCCTAGTGAGTTTATGTAACCCCGGTAGACAGTGTAATACATTTTCTATTTGTTGATTTCTGATTATATGACTTTTGTTTTTGCGATATTCATGTAGAACCCAGTTGTTTTGTTAAAACACCTTGGTACGGTTTCTCGTCGTAAATGTCACCTACGAGTCGAACGTTGCAGGTTATTACATTTCCGTTCCTAACGTTAAGGAAACAGCACGTATGCTAAAGCCATTCCCAGTGATTTCTATATTTTAAGTGTCGTTGAACATCCTCGCTATTAGTGAATAAATCAATTGCAACTTTATTGTGTTGTTTGTGAGAAATTCGCTGGGGTAAGAATACATTTACATTTTACAACGCCATTTTATTTCCCTTTTATTATCATAGCAAATTTAGTCACCGGCTACCGAATTTCAATGACTGATACATAACACGTACACGGAATATAACAAACCGTATTATTTAGATGTCAAAAGCATGTTGCCAGTAACCTACGTTAGATGGGATATTGAAACGAATGTTTGTACGTCTTCTGCTGATGCAAATAATTACGAAGAATTAATATAATAATAATATAACTTGAACGACTTCGAGAAGCTTTGCACACTTTGGTTTTAATAATCGTACTGAACCTTAACAATATTATATATGTATCAGCTTAATTTTCTGAAATTTCAAAGTGATGTTTTAGATATGCCATTAGCTAATCGCATATTACAAACGCTGAGTAAGTGTCTTGTTTTTTTAAGTAATTATTTGTTTTGGTGTCAATCGTATGCACAAACGACTCGACATAGACGCTTGTTATCACGATTAACAAACGCAACCTTTTGATTTTGGTAGGTTTTGTGTTGTATCAGTGGAATTGGCGTTTTGAATATATGTTCAATGATTTGATATACCAGGAACTTTACCTTCATTCAGACATTAATTTAGTAATTAGTAGTATTTAATTCAGTGCATCTTCTGTACTTAGTGAGATATTGCCAGAACCTACGTTTATCATTGTTCTTTTATTTTCGAGTTGTACGGATTTTCATAGAATTGTACTGTTACAATTTCGCTTTAATCTCTTCTAAGACTATTACCTTCTTTCTATGTTCGTTTCTTCTGAGACTATTTAGCTCTTATTCTTGTCTAATCGCCTCCTAACTTCCAGGTCGTAGTATTTATCTTGTTTCTTTATAAATTCCGCGTATTTTCCTTCTATAAGTGACTGTTTCTTTCTGTTAATGTTTGTTCATCTTTCGTCGCTTATTTTCTCTATCTTAATTGATTTTCTTTCAGCTACACTTCTTCTGGCATTGTTTAATGCTGTTGACAATGAGACTCGTTCTGTCTAAATTTTCCTCTTCCTGGGTTTCATTAATTTTTTACATCATTCTTCTTAATCTCTCCTTGTACTTAATTGCATTTGCTTTCGGTAACTGTATGTTGATAGCGTGTTTTTTTAGGTTTATATAGTTTGGTTCTTTGTAATTTACTATTTATTCAGAACATTCGATGGTGACTGTTTATGTTATAAGAATTTAATGTTGTCGCGTCTGTAACTATATATCTTAACCGCTTCCATTTCCTCTTTTCTTTTTTCTTAAAGGAATTTATGGAGTATAATCGGTATTCTGTTATAAAGCATGTTGCCTCTATAGTTTCTGTTGTCAAAACTCTATTTCCCAACGTACTCTTCGTTCTGTTCTTGTCCCTTTCCTAATTTTACAGTGAATTCGCCTATGACAAACGTGTATGTGAGATAATATCAAATTTAATTATTTTTGGAGATTTTTTATAAACGTTGACTCGTTGACTTTCGTGATCCGAGCCTTTATAGTAGAATGTGTGTCCTGATTTTGATATGAGACACTCCTCTTTTTTTCTTCTTATTCACAGAAACCAATAAGATCCCATTTATTTTGTATGACTAGGTCTTCTAGTTCGTATAGTTGCGAGTCGTTCATCAAAGTCTTTAGATTTAACGTGGCGATTGTTAGTTTTATATTTCCTAGATCGGTATGATTTGGTTCTAAATAACGTTAACGTATTTTTTGCCTCCGCGAGGATTCTTGAAGCAGGAGGCCCTTTTAAGAGTGTGGGATTTTTCATTCGCCTGGCGTATTATTTCGTCGTTTTGAAATTCGTCATTTCTCATATGAAGCGTACGCCACGTTAGGCAGACGGGTTCGCAAGTGGTTGGGGATATAGGTAAGGTTAAAAGTAGGACACTTGGGAGCCTAATCGGTTAACTTTACCAGTTAATTAAGAAAACGATTTGCAAAAATTTGAAAACGTATGCTTAAAAATAGTCTATGTTCAATACAATGATGAAGTTTTTTAAATGAAAATGACCAATGCTAGTTTTTTGGAAAAACTTCTGCGGAAACGAAATTTAGGTCAAAACGAGTAGCAGTTTCTAGATTTTTCAGCAATAGCTTGTTTATTGTCCAACACTTAGAGACTCTTCACACTGAACGGAACGATATTCTAAATTCCAATACTTTTCATTTTTTAAGCGTAGTGATTTATGGAATTCTTTAAGCAGTTTCAAACTCAATCTCAACGTTATGAAGGTTCATCCCTCGTAGTTTGTTAGCAACAAGTTCTATTATTATTTTCTTCGAACCACTGCGAGGAACCTTTGAGCTTATCTTAAAAGCTCCACGTAACAATACGTTTGCTTTTATAATTAAACAACAACGAAACGTCAACTTCAAAACTGATAGATTTCGGATTAATGCGATTGGATTCAAACTAATTTACACTGGACTCTGTAGTACAAACCAAACCAAAACGGTTACATAAAAGATACAACATCAAAAACACCGGTTCTTGTATATATCCACCTAAAAATCCTACTAAATAAATGCATCAACGATTTAAAAAAGTAGAACGTTATTGCCTGCATAAAATCTTTTAATGAAACGTTATGACCAACGTCCAGTGAAGTAAATCATCTAACCGTTAGTCGAGCACAAAAGACAAACAAGTTAAATGCAAAAATCGTCTTCGAGAATCCAGCTTTATTTAAAGACCACCTACACGCGACAAGATAAGCAACTGGTTGCAAACAAACAGTTACAGACTATTAAGAAAATTCCATCTCCAAGAATAAAGAAAATGCGAATATATTAAATCGTCCATACGATAGTATTATGTAGCGAAAAATAATATATTCTAATACCATTAACAATCTCGGCAATGTCTGTCTAAAAGAGAAATACAAATAAAATTAGAGAAGGGTCATCAAACCGTCATCAGGTGAATTCATTTATGAAATAGCGTATTTTACGAGCGTTTCTTGTACGAAAGCGTTATCATTAACCAGTTTACAACGCATTAAGTACATCTTGTAATTATTTCGTTTGAAACATTCATCTTCTAAAGGAAAAACAACCAACTTTTTCACCGGTGCACAAATGAACGTACGCACAATACAGTAATAATAATATCTTAAGTTTATGCAACGTTAACAACAAAAAGGTAAAACGCATGAGAATGCAATTACACAAATATGTACGTTGATCTACGAGCCCATACTAATTTTACGACGGGTCAAAAGACTGATAAATTTTCCTTTATGTATTTGTTTGCAATTAAGCGCAAATCAAAAAGTCAATGCACCTATAGAAATAGTAGTATTGTTACAAAATAAAAATAAAATTGTTAGGTTTAAACTACTTCTGTTGCCATTCCGTCAAAAAATTGAAAGATTGGAATTTATGGTATACGAATGTAATGAATATCATTACATACTATTGAAGAGAAGTAAATCCCACACAACGTCCATACCACCGACCATCGAGAACGACAGGCAAGTCAAAAAGAGTCTCTCATAAAAATTAATGTTGTCGTTACTAAGCCGCAATATATTATCCTTCGGCTTAACTTCGCTTACATGGATATACATCAATTTTAATATAAATTTAATGTTTGATATTAAACTTTTAATACATTGAATTGACAAATAAACAATAAAATTGCGTAACTGTAAACGTGCATAAACTTGTTTTAAATGCAAATAAATGCACGTTCTACCCTAGCTGGTAAACTTTTTTCTTTTTCGTTTTTAATCATTTCAATTATCTTACCATTAGTGATTTTAATCTTATTTTTTTTAAAATTACACATCAATATTCATCCATTGTACTTGTAAATGCATCGAGAGCGAATTATTTATGTATTTATGAGTTGAACTTTTTTCTCACATAATCACTTTAAAACTGGGTTAAAAGATTAGAATTGAAGCAAAAAACTGTTACAATAATACAAAACGTATCGTCTCAAGCACATTCTTAGGAATATGAAGAATAGTACTGCTATTTAACGAAAAAAATTATACATGGAATCTGGAAGAAATGCACTTCCTTTTACTAATTATAATCTTAAAATAATAAAACTCAGACAGGCATTCTAACTTAAAATTATTCCAAAATATCATTGTTTCCAACAAGGTACTAAAAGTAAATATACACTAGATGTAGTTTGCGCCATCTATTGACATTTTGTTCAACTTTTATAACTCGGTAGTAGTAATTTTTTGCATATTTATGGTACGTATTGCATGAAAATCAAATAATTAGGTTTATTGTAATAGTAAATCGTGTAATTTCATTTATTTCCTATGCGGAACATTGGTCGTTGATGCAAATATTTCGGTCATTCAATTGTGTATATAAAGTTTATCTTATTGCAGTAAAGATTTTCCTAACAACGAAAATGATGAGTTTGACTACACCAAAAAGAAAATTATTTTAAATAAAAATGATATTCTCTTGAAAAATCATGTACCTCCATCAGAAAATCCGTTACCTTTAAACGTTTTTTACAAATGATTTAATTTTTATAGTAGAGCAAAGCAATGTGTAAAGCTAGATACATTTTTTGTTGGTACACTTCAGAAAAGAAAAAACGAGACATTACCTGCTTCTGAGTACTAACAATAGCTGTGTAAATTAGGTTAACATCATGCATTACAAGATATGTATAAAGTAATTAATTCTTTAAATCAATTATTTCCTGTTTTTTGATCATTCATTGAATTAAATTGGCTTTATTCTCTCTGTTTTAGCATATTGTCTAATTTATTGTTCAATCAGATACTTATTCTAATTTGTTTTTTAAATGAATAGTTTTTTATCAAGACAAACAAAACTTAAATCGTAACCATGCATTTATCCAAATTCCAAAAAAAAATTAAACAATTACAAACACCAGTAAATAATATAAAATTAATAAGGTCGTGAAATTTTCTCGTTGATTTTGGATCTCTTTGATCGCGAAAAACAAAAAATAAGGAAACGAAAATGCCAAATTTTTCTTATCGATTTTGCTACAAAAATTACAAAAAAACGGCGTATTAAATAAATGTGAATGTTTAAACTTAAGTTAAAAAAATTTAAAAAATACAAAAGAAAGGCAAGTGCAAGTGAAGAAAAAACGAAAATGTCATTGATCATAATTTGTCTTAATATAAAGATTGAAGTTGAAAAAAAATGCTAGAAGTAATTGATAAAATATCTTTCTTGTTGATTTTTAATCTCTTTAATCGCTAAAAACAAAAAATGACGAAACGGAAATAGCAAATTTTTCTTATCAATTTGAAGATTTTGCTATAAAAACTAGAAGAAACAGCATATTAAATTAATACGAAGGTTTAAACTTAAGTCGAAAAGAGAAAAAGAAATTAAAAAAGAAACCTTTCTTAATAAATAGATAGAGTTTTACCTTAGAAAAACAAAAATAACGAATGTAACCAATTTTGTACTAAAAGGTAAAGAATTCTAAAAATTCTTGACTGCATTTGTTTACATTAAATTGATAGCTAATTATTCTATAGAACTTAAAATAAAGAGTTTTAAATTAAATTTAAGTTAATTTAAAAAAGAAGAGTAAAGACGACTGATAAATCATCATCACATTTTTTCTTTAACTTAACAAATCAACCAAAATGATTTTAAGAAATCGTGAGTTAAGGAACAAAAAATAGAGAAAATAGAGCTACACATTCAAATTAAAAGTAAAGTCAAATAATTACAACAAACATGATGTACTACTATAAATTTAGAATTAAAAGAATATTTATAAACAAAAAATTGGCGTGTAAAATAATACTAATCCTTAAGTTTGCGGTGAAAATTAAAAAAATAAATGTAAAGAAAACGGAAATGCCTTCAAGTACAATTTAAAAAAAATTACCAGATTAAAGCAAACTATTCGTTCAAATTTCAGATGAGAAGCGGAGAAATTAAACAAAAAAAAACGCAAAAGATAGTGGATGAAATTTTCTCCTTGTTCATTTAGACTGCCTTTAGTCACTAAAAATAAAAAATAACAAAACAAAAATAACAAATTTTTGTTATCGATTTGAAGATTTTGCTATAAAAACTGGAAGAAACGTTGGCGTATTAAATAAATGCGAAAGTTTGAACTTAACTTAAAAAATGAATAAAAATGAATTAAATATTCAAATTAAAAGTAAAATGAATTACCACAAAGAAATAAATACAATAAAAAAAATAAAACCAATCGTGAATTTAAAAAAAAGAAATGTGAAGAAAACGGAAACGCCTTAAAATACAATTTAAGAAAAATCACTTGTTTTCGTCATTAAAAATAAAAAATGACGAAACGAAAATAATAAATTTTTGTTATCGATTTGAAGATTTTGCTACAAAAACTAAAAGAAACTGACGTATTAAATAAACGCAACGTTTAAACTTAACGTATAAAGTAAAAAAAATTAAAAAACTAAGTAAAGCCAGCACATGAAAAAAACGAAAATGTCATCCATCATATTTTTTCTTAATAAATAGATCGAGATTTACCTGAGAAAAACAAAAATAAAAAATGAAGAACATTCATTGATAGAAAATTATTTTATAGAACTTAAAATAAAAAGTTAAGAAAAAGATAATTTCGTTTTAGCAATTTTTTTGGGTAAGAAAATGAATAAAATATAATTAACATTCAAATTAAAAGCAAAGTCAACTAATATCAACAAAAATGATTACTACTATAAATTTATAATTAAAAGAAAATGAAGAAAAAAATTGAAAATTTTTGTAACAAATTGAATCGATCAAAAGTTTTTTTAATAAATAGATCCAAGTTTACCTTAGCAAAAAAAAAGTGAAGAAAACTAAGAATGTTTTGACTGCTTTTGTTTACATTAAATTAATAAATAATTATTTTTTAAAACTTAAAATAAAGTTTTAAAAAATTTAATTTAAAAAAAGTGAAGATCATCAAATACAATTTTTTATTAGCAAATTTACCATTTAAGGAAACGTGAAAAATAGAAAAAAACATGTTTTATAAATTTAAACATTTTGGCAAAGAAAAGGAATAAAATAAAACTAAACATTCAAACTGAAAAAAGAAAAAGTCAAAGAAACATCACAAATATTATCAAATTGAATTTATAGTGAATAGATAAAGAAATACCCAAGTTGGCGTGTTAACTAAAACCAATCGTTAAAACTTCAAATGCGAAGCGATGAAATTAATTAAAGAAAAGAAAATAAAGAAAAAACTAAAAAAATTATCGATTCTTTTCGTAAAAAAAAGGAAATTTTTCTTATTGATTTAAAAATTTTACTACAAAAACCAAAAGAAACTTTGACGTATTAAAGAAATGCGAACGTTTAATCTTAACTTAAAAAGTGAAAAAAACAAAAAAGAAAGCAAAGCCAGCAAACGAAAAAACCAAAATGGCATCGATCAAAATTTTTCTTAATAAATAGATCCAAGTTTACCTTAGAAAAACAAAAAGAAAAAAGTGAACAAAACTAAAAATGGTTTGACTGCTTTTGTTTACATTAAATTGACAAATAATTATTTTATAAAACTTAAAATTTAAAAAAAAGGTAGAGAAGATTGGAAGATCATCACAATTTTTTTTATTTATTTTAAGAAATCGGAAATAAGAAAACGAAAAATAAAAAAAATTTGTTTATAAATTTAAAAATTTTGACAAAGAAAATGAATAAAATAAAACTAAACATTCAAACTGAAAGAAAAAGTCAAAGACTTACAACAAAAATTATCAAATTAAATTTATAGTAAATAAAAATAAAGAAAAACCAAAGTTTGTGTGTTAACCAAAAACAATCGTTCAAACTTCAAATGAGAATCGATGAAATTAATTAAAGAAAAGAAAATTAAGAAAACTAGAAAAATCATAGATTCTTTTCGTAAAAAGTGATCTTTGATCACTAAAGATAAAAAATGAAGAAACCAAAATAGCAAATTTTTCTTATTGATTTGAAGATTTTACTACAAAAACTAAAAGAAACTTGAACGTATTAAGAAAATGCGAACGTTTAGTCTTAACTTAAGAAGTGAAAAAAATATAAAAAAGAAAGCAAAGCCAAGTGGAAAAAAAACAAAAATAGCATCGATTAAATTTTTTCTTAATAAATAGATCCAAGTTTACCTTAGAGAAACAAAAACAAAGAATAAAGAAAAAAGTGAAGAAAACTAAATATTTTGTAAATGCATTTGTTTACATTAAATTGATAGATAATTATTTTATAGAACTTAAATATTAGAAAATTTAAAAAAATTAAATTACAAAAAGTGAAGAAAATTGGAAGATCATCAAATACAATTTTTTATTAGCAAGTTTACCAACATTTATTTTAAGAAATCGAAAGTAAGGAAACAAAAAATAGAAAAAAAAGTTTTATAAATTTAAAAACTTTGACAAAGAAAATGAAAATAGAAAAAAAAATGAATAAAATAAAACTATGAAATTATAGTAAATAAAAATGAAAAATCAAAATTGGCGTGTTAACTAAAAGCAATCGTTCAACTTCAAATGAGAAGCGATGAAATTAATTAAAGAAAAGAATTTAAAGAAACCTAGAAAACTCATCGATTCTTTTCGTAAAAAATGATCTTTGATCAATAAAAATGAAAAATGAATAACGAAGATAGCAAATTTTTCTTATTGATTTAAAGATTTTACTATAAAAACCAAAAGAAACTGACGTATTACTAAACATTTATTTTAAGAAATCGAAAGTAAGGAAACGAAAAATACAATAAAAAATTTATAAATTTAAACATTTTGGCAAAGAAAAGGAATAAAATAAAACTAAACATTTAAACTGAAAGAAAAAGTCAAAGAATTAAAACAAAAATTATAAACTTGAATTTATACTGAATACAAATAAAGAAAAACCAAAGTTGGCGTGTTAACTAAAAACAATCGTTCAAACTTTAAATGAGAAGCGATGAAATTAAAGAAAAAAAAATTTTTTTAAACTAAAAAATTCATCGATTTTCTTCGTAAAAAATGAATCACTAAAAATAAAGAATAAAGAAACGAAAATAGCAATTTTTTCTTATCTATTTGAAGATTTTGCTATAAAATAGAAGAAATGGTGTATTAACTGAATACGTTTGAACGTAATTTCAAAAGTGACAAAAAAAATCAAAAATAATTTAAAAAAGAAAGACAAAGAGAACTGAAAGATCATCGATTACAATTTTTTTCGTTAATATTAACAAATCAACCAAAATTTATTATAGGAAATCAAGAGTGAAGGAATACGAAAAATAGAGGAAAGATAATTTAGTTTTATCAATTTGAAGATTTCGGCAAAGAAAATGAATAAAATAAAATTAGACATTCAAATTACAAGTCAAGTCGAATAATTACAACAAAGATGAATACTACTATAAATTTAAAATCAAAAGAAAATTGAGAAAAAAAGAAGTTGACGTGCAATAAAACCAATCGTTAAAACTTGTGTTGAAAATTTAAAAAAAGAAATTTGAAGAAAGCAAAAACGCCTTCAAATAAAATTAAATAATGTTGACAATTTAAATTAAAATTAATCGTTTAAATTTAAGATAGGAAGCAAAGAAAATAAAAAAATTAAAATGCTAGAGATAGTCAATAAAATTTTCTTCTTGTTAATTTTTAATATAGTTGATCACTAAAAATAAAAAATGACGGAAGAAAAACAGCAAATGTTTCTTATCGATTTAAAGATTTTGCTATAAAAGCTAGAAGAAACGTTGGTGTATTAAATAAATGCAAACGTTTAAACTTAAGTTAAAAACTGAAAAAAAGGTTAAAAAAGAAAGTATAGTAAGTAAAAAAAAATCGATCATAATTTTTCTTAATAAATAGATCGAGGTTCACAGAAACGAAAGAAAAGAAGTTTTGTACACAATTTTTTTTTGTAATCTTAACAAACCACCAAAATTTATTGTAGAAAAATAAAAAAAGAAATATAAAGAAAACGAAAACACCTTTAATGACATTTAAAAAAAATGATTATTTATTTTCATAATTTGAAGATTTTAATAACGAATCAAAACAAATTTGACGTATTAAATAAAACGAATAGTTAAAAGCTAAAGTGAAAAACGATGAAATTAAAGAAAACAAAAAACCATCGATTTTTTCGTAACGATTAAATCAAATTTATTTTTAAAAATTTGAGAAATTGTGAAAATAAAGTAAGTAATTTTTGTTTCTAATTTGAAAAACATCAAAAGTGAAAAAAGCGAAAACAGAAGCAGCATCAACCATTTCTTTCAAGAATTTGTTATTTTAGAAAGATTTCTATAGGAAAAAATGTGTTTTATCGTTTTAAAGATTTTAGTAAAAAAAAAGTTGAAGAAAATCAATCATTTAAACTTACAGTGAAAAGTAAAACAAAACAAAAAACGATTGATTTTGTTTGACACTTTTTTTTAATTTTTCCGTTAAGTTTCTTGAATTTTTACTATTTAATACGTTAAATTTTTCATAACTTTTTGTTGTACGAAAATGTTAATATTGAATAATAATTGCGGCAATTAAATTTTATGGGAGATGTTTGAAGTCCATCATCTCCAGCAATGCCTAAACGACTGCGAAGATTGATAATGAGGAACTTGTAATTGTGTAATCATTTTTGTGCAATTTTGTTTGTAAGAAGAAACTTATAAGACTAATCTTACCTTTTAGCTGCGTACTCTCGATGGCAAACATATTTAACGCCAATAGTTGCAGAAATCGATTGCAGTTTAACGGCATCGGCGAATGCTGTAATAGTGCCCGAAATTCTTTTAGCATTTGCAGTGCAGCTTCTTGAAAACTCTCCATTCTGAAAACAAAACAAACATAATTAAGCATAAAAAATTATGCTAAGATACGCGTTTAAAATTCTAACGGTGCGTGCAATCAAAAATAGCGGTTTCAATTCATGGATATTATCGTTCTGGTTTTATAGCAATTACAGATTTAATTTTTAGAAGCAATTATTAATAAATGGTACAAATTTAGATGGTACGTAATCTAATTACCGCATAAAAGTTATTAGAATACATTAAAACAAACAGTATTTTCCGCGTTAGTGCGTTTAAACGTTGGATTAAGTTAATTTAAAAAATGCGCTACGGTGCAATAATCATTTCATCGTTTGATTTAAATTCCCGTTTAATTACAACATCGAAAGATGCTTTTAGTAAATCAAAAAAATATAATAACAGTCTGTTTTTAAAGTTTTTTTCTCGATTTATCAAAGATATTTACTCTTACATCCCCTAGATACTCGATAGCTAAATAATAAATTAAAATGAATCCAAAATTGGCCATTTGCTAGGTAGACAAAATATTGCTACGTGATTGGTTAACAACATATAAAAATAGTCGCCATCTTGTGAGTATCGCACGAACTAGTATTAAAGCAAACTATATACAGCTCCCGTCACAGCGATTGTCGACGCATACCGAGCTTAACCGATGTCTATTCCAGTGCCGTAGGTGTAATTCCTATGTAACAATGTTCTAAATAAAAACGAATTTCTTTTTTTGAAAACAAGATTAAAAAGTACCATAATAACCAGGTTTCGTGGCAAGAGTTGTACATACATGCTTTTTCTAAATAATAGGTTGTGGGATACTCACAAGATGGTAGGTATCACTGTATGTCGCTAACAAAATCACATTAAAATTGACAAATAATATTTTACCTACCTTACAAATGGTCGATTATATTAGTAATAAGAATAAAAAAATCTTACGTCAAACTGTGATTTTTTTAAAATTTGAACTCATTCTATCTATATGTAAAAAAGATTTTAAAAAACCGCCCAAATTTCTACCGATCTCAAGCTTACGCAAGTTTTAAACAGTTCTTGCTTGTTTCTTGCCAGACCACTAAAAATTATACTATTTTTGAAAAATTTGTCAACTTTAAATAGAACATTCTATCAGATTTAGTTGCATTGAACAAAAATTTTAAAATCTACTTCTGGCCGGAAAGTAATAGATCCGTCCATATAGTACATAATATAATATAATATATACAGTGTTCCTTAAAAAATCAGCAACTAAATAGATTTTTTTTATTTTTTAAAAAAACCTTTTTACGGCAATAATTTGTGCTGGTCTGAAAACCTATTTAGTGTCTATCAGATATACCGAGTGATTTTCACTTATTTATCCTTATTTGTGTCAAAACATGTTCTTCATGCACGACGGTGCATCACCTCATTTTGCCGTAAAAAAATCTCTTAATGAAGAATTTGCTGACAGATGGATTGGTAGAGGACAAGAAGCGCATATTCAATGGCCTCCGCGGTTCCAGATTTAAATCCTTTTTCATCTGGATAGTGTTAAAAACACAAGTGTCTACACAAATTAATAATTCGGAAAAACAGTGACACAGAATTCAAAATGCTGTAAACGCACTACGAGAAAACGACGATGTTTTAACCTTCCGATTACCATTGGGGTCTTTCTTGACCCCAGACGTGTTGTTTTTGTTGTCTTTTCTTAGGTTTTTTTTTACAACTGTCCCAATATTTTTTTAGCTGAGTTTCTTTCATCAATGTTTAATAATATATAACAAATTGTTCAATTGTTATTTGTTTTGCGACGTAAAAAAAAATATTGTCGTTGGGGTCATATTTGACCCCACTTTTCAAGTGTCTGTGAAGTTAGCACGACATTCTATAAATACAAAAAAAATAATAAGAGTTCCAATATCACTTTTCATAGTTCTATAGTTCCTGATAAAAATTAAAAAAGTTCCGCATTGCTTAACTTAAAAAAACGAAATTGTAAAAATGTCGTGCTAACTTCGTAAATCTAGCACGACACTCTTCTCTCTAAAGTACTAAAACGCGTTAAAAATTACTATTTTTGACAAGAGTTCTGAATAGTTCCGGTCAACTTAAGTATATGTATATATATACATGTATAAAATTTTAGATCACTGTTTTAAAAATTAACTATTTTTAAATAAATTTCTAATATTCAGACACAGCACGACATTTTGTAAAAATGTGTAGTACTGATGATTTTCCTTAGTTTTAATAGAAATTTTACACAGCTCTAAAAGAGTTCTATGCATTAGAAACGTTTTAAAGAATAGTTCCAATTGATTACTATTTTTTAAACAATTTTCAAAAATTACGTCTGTCACGACATTTTTTGAAAATGTGTCGCGATGATGATTTTCCGCAGTTTTAATAGAAATTTTACAGTTCTATAAGGGTTCTATGCATTAGAAACGTTTTAAAGAATAGTTCCAATTGATTACTATTTTTTAAACAATTTTCAAAAATTACGTCTGTCACGACATTTTGTGAAAATGTGTCGTGCTGATGATTTTCCTTAGTTTTAATATAAATTTTACAGTTCTATAAGGGTTCTATGCATTAGAAACGTTTTAAAGAATAGTTCCAACTGATTACTGTTTTTTAAACAATTTTCAAAAATTACGTCTGTCATGACATTTTGTGAAAATGTGTCGTGCTGATGATTTTCCGCAGTTTTAATAGAAATTTTACACAGTTCTATAAGAGTTCTATGCATTAGACACATTTTAAAGAAAAGTTCCAACTGATTACTATTTTTTAAACAATTTTCAAAAATTACGTCTGTCATGACATTTTGTGAAAATGTGTCGTGCTGATGATTTTCCGCAGTTTTAAAAGAAATTTTACACAGTTCCATAAGAGTTCTATGCATTAGAAACATTTTAAAGAAAAGGTCCAACTGATTACTATTTTTTAAACAATTTTCATAAATTACGTCTGTCACGACATTTTGTGAAAATGTGTCGCGATGATGATTTTCTGCAGTTTTAATAGAAATTTTACAGTTCTATAAGGGTTCTATGCATTAGAAACGTTTTAAAAAATACTTCCAACTGATTACTATTTTTTAAACAATTTTCAAAAATTACGTCTGGCACGACATTTTGTGAAAATGTATCGTGCTGATGATTTTCCTTAGTTTTAATAGAAATTTTACACAGTTCTGTAAGAGTTCTATGCATTAGATACATTTTAAAGAAAAGTTCCAACTGATTACTATTTTTTAAACAATTTTCAAAAATTACGTCTGTCATGACATTTTGTGAAAATGTGTCGTGCTGATGATTTTTCGCAGTTTTAAAAGAAATTTTACACAGTTCTATAAGAGTTCTATGCATTAGAAACGTTTTAAAAAATACTTCCAACTGATTACTATTTTTTAAACAATTTTCAAAAATTACGTCTGTTACGACATTTTGTGAAAATGTGTCGTGCTGATGATTTTCCTTAGTTTTAATAGAAATTTTACACAGTTCTGTAAGAGTTCTATGCATTAGACACATTTTAAAGAAAAGTTCCAACTTATTACTATTTTTTAAACAATTTTCAAAAATTACGTCTGTCATGACATTTTGTAAAAATGTGTCGTGCTGATGATTTTCCGCAGTTTTAATAGAAATTTTACACAGTTGTATAAGAGTTCTATGCATTAGAAACATTTTAATGAAAAGTTCTAACTGATTACTATTTTTAAACAATTTTCAAAAATTACGTCTGGCACGACATTTTGTGAAAATGTGTCGTGCTGATGATTTTCCGCAGATTTAATAGAAATTTTACACAGTTCTATAAGAATTCTATGCATTAGAAACAGTTTAAAGAAAAGTTCCAACTGATTAAATTTTAATAATAATTTAACACAGTTCTATATGAGTTCTACGTTTCAGAGACATTTTAACAGTAAGTTTCAACTGATTACTAAAAAAAAATTTTTTACAGAATGTCGTGCTGAGCGTGAATATTATAAATTTATTCAAAACTGTTAATTGTTAAAATAGTGATCTAAAATTACACATATAGAATTATAGATATACTTAAGTTGACCGGAACTATTTAGAACTCTTGTCAAAAATAGTAATTTTCAACGTGTTTTAGTACTTTAGAGAGGAGAGTGTCGTGCTAGATTTGCGAAGTTAGCACGACATTTTTACAATTTCATTTTTTTAAGGTAGGAAATGCGGAACTTTTTTTAATTTTTATCAGGAACTGTAGAACTATGAAAAGTGCTATTGGAACTCTTATTATTTTTTTTGTATTTATAGAATGTCGTGCTAAATTCACAGACACACTTTTCAACGTGTTATTCGTCTGAATCATGATTACTACCATTCCGTCTTTAGCCATTACACTCGGTGAGTTTGTTCGAATCAGTTGAAAAGTGTGTCTGCTGTGTTATTACATTTGATTAGAAAAAGTTGTTGCTGAATTATGGCTAGAAAATATTTGTCTCAGCGTGAAGTGGAAGAAATAGCTAGCAATATTAATTTACTGAATGAAATTGAAGATGAAATTGTATCTGACGATAGTGATGCCGAATTTGAAGAAGTAAGTGTACCTGATGTAAACCCGATTGAAAGTTCGGAAGACGATGACAGTGATGATAATTCGCCCAATGATAAAGATATACTGGTGGGTAAAGATGGTTCCATATAGAAAAAAAATAAGCCTCACGTTAGAAGACGAAATCAGCGAAATATTCTTAAAACACCGCCAGGATTAACAAAATTCAGTGAACATATTTCAACATGCCTAGATGCTTTCCATTTATTTATCTCGGAAGACATTATGGACATAATACTTAGAGAAACAAACATTCGAGCTACAAGAATTGTAGGCTATACGTGGAAGCCAGTAGATGCGGATGAGTTACATGCATTTTTTGGATTACTGCTTCTAGCTGGTGGTTTGAAAGCACGCCAAGAACCAATATTGGAGCTGTGGAGTACGAACTACATGTCTCTCCATAGACCAATTTTTTGTGCTGCAATGTCTCGTAATCGAATGAGAGACCTTTTGAAATACATTCGATTTGACGATATGAACACCCGAGAAGAACGACGGACAACAGATAAACTAGCAGCTATTCGTAACATTCACGATATTCTCGCTGCAAATTGCAAAAAATCCAATAACCCTAATGCTGAAGTATGTATTGATGAACAACTTGTTCCTTTCCGTGGAAAATGTCCCTTTCCAGTGTATATGAAGTCAAAGCCAGATAAATACGGAATTAAAATCTGGGCTTTATGCGATGTTAATAACAGATATTGCTGGAGCTTCCAAATATATACTGGAATGGTAGACAACGCTCCAGAACGGGAACAATTTTATCGTTTTATGCACGAGTATAAAATTTCATTTCTAGGGAAGCGGGTAGTTTTGGATTTGGTTGAGGGTTTGAGAAAAGGTTATGGTATTACCACAGATAATTTTTTTACGTCTATGCCTTTGGCGAAGGAGCTACTGCAGCAATCAAAAACCTTGACCGGAACAATTCGTAAAACACGTAGACAAATACCAAAAGAATTTTTGCCAAAAGCGAAATTCTATATAGAGAAGACACAATTTTAGTATTTTACGTACCTAAAAAATATAGAAGCGTTATGCTACTTTCAACGCAACACCAAGATTTGGAATTGTCCGGAGAAGACCTCAGTTACAAACCGCAAGTTATCTTGGACTATAATAGCTGCAAAGAAGCTGTGGACAGCGTCGATAAAATGGTGAAGAAATACTCATGCAGAAGAAATACAAATCGCTGGCCTCTTGTTCTATTTTTTAATTTCCTTGATATTGCTGCCATGAATGAATTTATTCTATACACTACGAAATTTGGAAATTTTGAAAAAGGGAAAACATCCCGAAGGAGATTATTTTTGCAAAAACTTGGGTTTGAATTAGTAATCCCACATATCAAAAAACGTACACTTCAAGGATTACCAAGACATGTGCAGAATGCAATAGCGATGGTTTTGGCAGACACAGAACCAAAGGAATAGGGACCGCAAGACGAAACTATCGTTCGCCCAAAAAGAGGTCGTTGTAAGATATGTCCAAGAGCAAATGACAAAAAATGTTCGGAAACATGTGAAAAGTGCAAATTCTTTGTACGTAAACAACATTGCCAGAAAAAAACTACAATAATATGGAATAGTTGTTGCCCTCGGTAATTTATGTTTACATTTTGTTTTTATATTTTTATTAATTTATATGAAATCTAATGTTAATTTAAAATATTAATAAAGGTTACCAGTACAAATTAATCGGTTTTTCTTTACAAAATAAGAAAAAAAACTTGGGGTCAAATCTGACCCCACTTGGTAATCGGCGCCTCAAAAATTGCTTGGTAATCCGAAGGTTAAGAAGAAGGTATTTCAATTGAAGACTTGGAAAAAAAATTGGTCTTTGTATCTACCAGCAACTAAATTTTGTATTACAATTGGTGTTTGAGAAAACATTTTTTTCCTTCGAAACTATGTAAAACAGAGGGTTTTTACAAGAGTCAAAAAATGAAGATGATGAGCGAGACTTCCTGTTAAAAAAGTAATATTACCACGCCTAAGAAAATTATTTTACAAGGAGGCGAGAACGGTTGTAACTCTTCTACAACGATTTATTTTAATACTGAAAGTAGGATAATCCTCTAAAATGCAATTTTGCCAAATTTCATTAAATTTGTTAAAAATGTAATTTTTTAAGTAGACTTCTCAGGAACTAACGGTACATTTTGGTATATAGATAAATAGGATCCAATCGACTTATTTTGACCTCTTTACCCGTGGTAGTTTTGCAATTTTGGGACACCCTGTATAAACTAAGCAATAATGTCCTGAAAATATCATTTACGTATTCTAGGGTAACGCACAATCAATGAACGTTTCCAGCAACTCTAAACAGATCTATAAAACTGTATTAAAAATGCAGTAAATGCATGCAAAAAGTCGTGAGAATGCAGTCTCACACATCCATCACCATATTGACCATGACCTTAGCGAATTGATGCACACAAAAATATTTAAAAGAGTGCAATTCACACACTCCTATACGCTTCTATGAAATTACATTTCTTAAAAAATAACAAGCGTTTAATATTTATGCATTAGGTGAGCATTGAGAACGTTAGAAGATTTCCGCGAATTTCAATATGCAATAAACGTGGCGAGAGATGAAAATGAATGAATGATGAAATAAACTGTAGAAACTACTTTAAAGGCGTAACATGTCCATACATTACTATCCAGAATGGTATAAGTTTCTTTGAAATATCTATATTTACATTTCATTAAAGTTGTAATTATTTAACCGTAAACAGGTGAACGTAATTTATGACAAATTTAAAATCCAACGTAAACAATAACAATAATTTCTTGTTGCTTATATTCAAATCAAATCAAATTATCCTGCAGGAATTCTTTTATTATACTCGTATTGGTAATAGAGGAAAAGTATAGTAATTAATTTAGACACGATGTAACTTGATAACGCCTCGTATCAGACAACTAATATTTTGTTTAAATTATAAACAGGAATGTTTATAAAACCATATAATGTATTTGAGAAATTTCTAACTTCGATAGGATACATAATTTTCTTCTACCAATCCCATCACAGCCTAAGGTTCTTAATCCACGCCAATATTAGAATATAACTAAAATATAAGCGTTGTTAAGAACTCCCAGTATATACTGAAACGTTCTCGAAGATATTGCCAAGTTCGAGACAATGTCCGAAGAATGTTGAATATCTACAGACAACAGAAATATATAAAACGATTCAAAGGAAGCTGGAGTTCAGTTTTTCGAATTGAATAGTGAAGAAGATTTTGTCGGTTTAAAATAAATAAATGATGACGTGTGCAGGTGCTAGTGAAACATAAATACGTCGCGTACGGATCTGCTTTACCATTCTTCAGAGTCATAACAACCTATACGAAATTGAAAAAATCCGTTCTTTCATTTAGAATAAGAATCGATTATTAACCTCCACCATTAAACAATCATAAATGTTATAACAAACTGACACTTCACTTTCTTCTAAGAAGAGTTTGCTGTACTAAAGATTTTCAACTTTTTCTAACTCAAGTGTTATCGTAAATATCAGCTACTTCGTTTTTCAGTGGTCAAACAATGAGTTGCTGAATTTAAGCGTGGTCATATAGCACCAGTGTAACTACAGGGGGCCTGTATGGGCCGGGCACCCCCAAGACTTGTCCAGACCCCTCTCAAGAAATATGTAATTTACACATAATGATGTCTTTTTATGAACAATAGGACCCAGCCCCCCCCCTACCGCGGATGTCTAGTTACAAGCATGACGGCTACTGCCCCGGATAAGATTGAAAAAGTCCATCGTATTGTATTGAATAACAGTCGAGCAAAAGTGACATTGTGGACAGAATCTTAACTACCGCGGTTGCTCCTACCGCAAAGAAAACTGAATCGTCGTTAGACGCGCCGCAATCTGAGAGACTTTTGTGCCGTTTCATAATCCTCGAAAAAACATGATTATTGAGATTCCCATGAAATTATCTTGGTTCTACTTGAAAAAAAATTAATGGCAGGCCGCAATGGCCAAAATTCATGAGTTGTTTAGCAGTGCATGCTGCCGAATGATTCAGAATCTTCTATCAGACTGATTATATCTGTAATTGTTAGTTAGACCTTTTGGCGCGTTTTCGCCGCAATCTGAGAGACTTTTGTACCGTTTCATAATTCTCGAAAAAACATGATTATTGAGATTCCCATGAAATTATCTTGGTTCTACTTGGAAAAAAGGAAAATAATAAATTGCGGGTCGCAATGGCCAAAATTCATGAGTTGTTTCGCTGTACATGCTGCCGAATGCTTCAGGATCTTCTATCAAACTGATTATATCTGTAGTTGTTCCTCCTTATATCCGTCGTTGATTTACTGATGCGTGTCTGTTGTTCTCCATCGACTGTGACCGATTGTATTCATCGTCACAGTTGAAATTGAAATGCTTTTCTATCTTGATGGCCTTTTTGATGATCCTCCGATGATAGTTATTCGTAGCAGCTAATACTTCTGGTTCATCAAAATCCATCTTATATCCGTGCTCGTGTACATGTTCCGCAATTGCTGATTGAGCAATTTTCTTTCTTCGTGTGTAGCTCTGACGTTCCTTGACTCGCTGCCGACCTTCCCGTTTGTCCGGCGTCGCTGCTTCCGCATTCACATATTAGTATGTAGACTGCTACTCATTTTAGATCGATGCAGTACTTTTATGTACATTTTGGTTAAAATCCTACCAATCTTCTCTGTTGTTCCGGGAAAAAGGCAAGCGAGCGAATCCTCTAGGTATTTCCCTTAGCTTGGGTGTCGTTTTGGTTCCAGTTTATTTAAGGGTTTTCATTATCTTTGTTTACCATTACATCCAAGAGCGGTAATCTTCCATCTTCTATTTCCGTAGTGGGTGCTGTTTGTTGATGTACTCAAAGCAATCTTGAAGTTACTCTCTTCCATGTAGCCAAATGATGAAAGTACTGTCAACGTATCGAATCCAGCTATTACTGGTGACAGTGGGCTCCGCATTGCTGTTCCGCTCTTTCGTTCGTAGTATCTGTTATCACATAGAAACTAGGTAGTGGACAGGCAGAGCTTCAGTAGATCCATAGTAAGTAATCCAAAATCACTAATCGCAACTATTGCGTCGTTCGTAGGTATGTTGCTAAATAACGAAGTACCATCAAAGCTCACCAATACGTCGTCACGATCAGTTGTTCTTCACGTATGATGCCATCTTCCCTGTGTGCGGTTTTAACATATTTCCTAGGTATTTGGCTAGGACGTAAGTCAGCGATTCAATACTACTAACAATAGGGCAAGGTGGTATTTCTTCTTTGTGGGTCTTCGGTAGACCTAGGTGGTTGACTGGCTCAAAGTATAAACCATGTTTTGTCTTCTTCCGAGAGTGTTGAACTCTTTAAAAGTTCTTTTACTCTTTGAGCAATCTTCGCCGTAGGATCTCTATGAAGTTGAAGTGGACGTTCCTTAGGTTGCTTAGAGCCATCTTCTCGTCGTTGATTATATTGGTTTCTTCAAAACACGGCTCACTTCGTGTAGTACTTTTTCAACTTCTAGAGTTGATAAATACTTCACTGCTACTTCCACTTTTGTGATGTCTTCCTTCGGTATCTTTTCTAATGAAATAACAAAGTTCGTTTCCATTCCTAACAGTTTCGTTTCCACCGTTGTTAGTTCCTTTGATGACAGATTAACAACTATGTTCTTCAGTATCTTCCTGTCAATCTCCTGTTTCTCGGCATCTTTGGAACTGTTGGTCTGCTGACATCCATGCAATATGGTCTATAAGATCCCAGTCTTCCTGCTTTAGTTCGTTTTCCAACGTCAAATGGAAGTCCATAATAGTTGTGGATATCATCTGCAGTTCTCTGAACACTCGGTAAATACTCTTAGTAGTGCTTTTTCAGTACTTCTTATTATCGTCTTGGCTGTCTCAATTTATATGTGATGAATCATTGTTAAGAACGTTAGTGTAATCCCTTGGTTTGGCTTTCTCCTAGAGGATTCGCCTGCTTGCCTTCTGTTTCCAGATCAACAGAGAAGATTGGTAGAATTTTAACCAAAAAGAACATAAAATTTAGCCTCAGCAGTACTGCATCTATCCAAAATAAGTGTACCGGCACTAATGATAAGTTATCACAGATTAAAGGAGAAGGAGTCTAGAAACTAATGTATGAATGCAGAAAAAGCTACGTCGGACCAACGGGAAACTCGGTCAAAGAAAGATTTAAGGAATATAAGAACGACACAAAGAAAGAGAACTGTATAATCAGCAATTGTGGAACATGTACCCGAGCACGGACATAAGGTCGACGACTTTGATGAACCAGAAGTATTAGCTGCTACGAAAAACTAGGGCATAATCAGAGAAAGCCATCAAGATAGAAAAGCATCCCAATTTCAACGGTCGATGAAACAGAACGGCCACACACCAGTGAATAAACGACGTATATACGGAGGAACTACTACAGAGAGAAGAGTCTGATAGCATATCCTAAAAAAACTGACAGCCTAAACGTCGAAGCAAACAAATGAATATACGGCGGAACCTGGAAGAAGAGACACCGGCCGTAAAAGCCTACGGAATTTTAATCCTCGTAGTTCATTCTCATTCGAGCCGAAGTGAATTCTCTATCCCCACATAAAAAAGCAATATATATTCAAATATAAATTAATACCGTGAGACCAATTTAAATTTAAATCCTTAAAGACATGTAAAATTACATCGTCTACTAGCGAAGAAAAAAAACAACGAAAACTAAAAATCTGAAAACGCGCATGTGTTTCTTAGAAGAGTGTGAAGCTTTTAAAAGATACGACCCCGGGAAACGGTCGGAATCTTAAGGGGTGAATTTTGTTCGAGATGGCAATACGTTTTCACCCTGAAAAGTTTCTTTGTATAATTTGTGTTTTTGTTTTGTCAATCTTTGTAACTTGCTAGGTATGTATGTAGAATAATTATAATCCATGTAAGTCTGTCTGTTTTTGTATTTGTGCTGTAAACGGAAACCAGGGTAGTTTTTACAATTGTTTCCTTTGTTTGAAAAGCTAGCGTGGGTCGCCATTTTATAGTACCGTTACTTTCCCTGTTATATTTCTTTTATTTTTCTCTGCCAATTTATGTTTTCTTTTAAAAATTGTGTTTAAACAAAACGATTTTATTTTACAATTGAAATTTTATGAAGTGTAAACTTACTCAAGTCGCGTACCCGAATAACGGAGCTCGTTTTATTGTAACTTTCTTTTGTTTGCTCATTGCTCGTGTGTTTTATGAATTGCTCAAATTGCTAGAAGTTAGAATTGTTTTATACTATGATATTCATACCTTCATGACTGGAAAGAACCATATGTACGTTAACTGGTGTAAAGACCGTTGTTTGAATTGCCTTGTCGAATGTAAACATATCATTTTATTTACCGTGAGGGGCATACATCATGTGGCTGCAGGTAGTTCTCATACTATGAGGACCCTGTGTATTTTTTTTGTGAAGTAGCTTATCTTGAATCTATGATATAGACAAGTGCCTGCTTCGATATATGTATTAAAGTCGCGGTAGGTTGCTTCCATGATAATGGGCCCTACATTTTATAAAATTTGTTTGATATTATTGTGTGTTTATTATATGTGTATTTTGTGTATTATATGTGTATTTTTGGCCCTTATTTGTTTGTCTCGACCAATCAACTAATAGCTGAATTGCACCCGTATCCCAGAACTTCAGTACCCACCGATAGGCCGTCGGTTAACTAACCCTTTTTCAGTTTAATGTGATGATGTACGTGCATGTGTTTATGTGTCGGGATTTGAACCTGTTATCAGAACATTTTATTTAAACTCACGACATTCTAACTTCTAGATTGACGGTGTAATTTCATTTATCTGAAAAAGGTTACAATAAAATGAGCAACGTACATAATTACTAACATTAGAATGTCTTCCGGGTTTGGACCGTGTCATAGTTGCAACCGAAGCTGCCAAAGTTTCGCCCACTTTCGTAAGGGGCTTCATCAGGGCGTGAGATAAATCGCAAAACTCAAACAAGCAATCGAAATCTAACTAAGAACTTCTCAAAAGTTAGGTTATCCACTTGTAAAACAAGCCATAACCTAAACTATGAAAATGTAAGACAGAAAACGATAACCTGAAAAAGCAAACGAAAATCTAACAAAGAACCACTACCGAGTTAGGTAATCAACTTGTGAACCAAGCCAGATTCTAAACTAAGTAGAACTTCTACTTAGTTTAGAATCTGGCCGTGGAAGCCTTCGCTATTACATTAACGTACATAATTACTTGTTAATTTAATCTGCTACTGTCTTATTTTGATTCGACCCAAAACGTAATTTATTCGTCGCCTGCTAAAAAGTATAGCCGAAGCATTTATGCAGTTGGCTTTTATTAATTCATAATTTACTTCTTTTTATGCTGTATCTTGCAACATAATATCTTCAAAGGAAGTTAGTTTACTAGTAAAACTTCCATAATAAATGATAATAGTAACGTGCGAAACACTACTCCCTAGTTAACCTCACTTTTCAGTTTACATTGCTTTGTTGCCAAGCTTCTATTAGTTTCGCCGTGTTGCCATACTTGCTAAAAGTACTTAAAAGACGAGTAATTTCTTTTACTCATTATCATATAATATATT
Source organism: Aquatica leii (assembly GCA_035610365.1). Classification (NCBI taxonomy): domain Eukaryota; kingdom Metazoa; phylum Arthropoda; class Insecta; order Coleoptera; family Lampyridae; genus Aquatica; species Aquatica leii. The sequence goes on along the minus strand of CM069436.1, from coordinate 7,050,656 downwards.
AGCTGATTCTTTATAACAGTTGTTGTTTTGTATATCCAAATTATGTAGTTTATTTGTATTAACACTCAGTTTAAGAACCGGAGGGGTTTCTTCGCTCTGTTCTTTCCCTCCTACGACGGTTCCCACCGAACAGGCACGGTCTCGGTTAAAATTTAAAGAGTTCAATTCGAATAAAAATTACGATTCATTTTTTTATTGTGTGTTTTATTTAACCTATTACAGCCTTCCCACATATCGAGAGTAAGCAGTGTATAACGAACTTAATACCACGTAACAGGGGGGGGGGGTAGCGACGATCACAGCCACAGCGAGATGTCGCTACTTTTTGTTTGTTCGCGGGTTTTAAACTTCAAACGCGAGTGGGTTACATCACAACTGCAATAAGAAAAAAGGGTAAAACAAAAGAATATCCCTCATCTCCCACCGTTTTCAGAGATCCCGTTCCCCCTTTTCTGTCACCTTTCTATAATTATGGTTATGAATTTTGATTTAGAGAGGTGATAATGTATAAATGTAAAAAATAATAAATAAATATCTTCATTCGATGCTTGCTTTCTTTTTGTACCCTCAAGTAGAAGTGTCTCGTAACAAAGACTAGCAATATTCTGCCAACATGCTCGCATTCCACTTTCGTGTAAATCTCCACACGAACTTATTGATCTCTCGATAGAACCGTTCTTCGTAACTGTATCATTGTTTTGGTACGTTTACTTCATATTCACACAGTATGCAGCCGGTAACTTATTCCTATTAGTGAACAGGAAACTTAGAAGTTTATCCTTGACGAGTCTATAAAAAGTCTCCATTTGTCTGAGTCATATAGCATATTTAGTTCATCATCGATGCCTTTAAATTAGGGTGGAACATTAAACATTAATATTCCGAAAAACTAATTTCAAGGTTGACTGTCTAGACACGTAAAAGGAAATCGAGAGGTAACTCCAAATCCCTGGCGAGATCATTCAATTCCAACTTCGTAAGGTGATGTTGTCGATAAGGTAAATCCACTGGTCATCATGGGTAGATGTATCGTTTGATGGTTTAGGCTGTAGTTTTTGGGAGCACTGGGATTCCGAAGAATTTGTTGTAAGACAGTCTTACGAGCTGAAGGGCTAAACTTTTGACAAGAGTAAAAATCTGTAAGATGATGAGTTTCGCGCCAAACCATCAGTATACCAATCTGTTGGAACCCAATTCTTCTCCTAATCGCCAACTTTCAAAGTCAATTCTCTGCAAACATATCAGAAACTATCGGGATTATTATTATTATTTGCATGGCATAACAGTGTATCAATGCCCGATATTAATCACAACTCACTCACGTACTATAATTTACTTGGAAAAAGTCTAAGTAGAAAAATGTCAACCGTTTTACACCATTTAAACAACTTTGAAACGCAGAATCTCCGTCTAGAATAATGATTAGTTGACTCTGCGATCAGGAGAAATGTGATGTACTAAACAACGTAGAGTTTACAATGCGGGGTTTTAGTGACAAGAACAATGCAAGTTTAAACTAGCAAAGCATAAAAATTCCTGCACAGACCTGTGCGTGCGAGGTATTGGGAGCGCTAACGTGGTCCAGCAAATCTTAAAAACTTTCTTGCTCACTCCACACCCGTCTTTAGCCAAAAGTGTTGCTATATGTGGTTGTTTAGAAAAAGGTAGGGAGGAACTGAAGGCTAAGTGAAATTTTTATATTTATATTTTCATAACTTTAGAGAGAACTAATCCTCCTCTCCAATCTACCTCCTTAGTGCAAATGTTCATGTTTTAAGAGTTTTCACCTCTCCAATCCCTTAGAAGAAATTTAAAGGCTAAAATAATACATTTCCTCTCTCCAAATCAAACTCATGGCCAGAAAATAATCGGCCCAAAAACAGTGGGTGATAGAGGAAAACGGAGGCCATATTCAGAAAGTCAAATTAGACAAGAATCAGTAGAAATGATGCCAGGGCCGATTTTCACGCAGACCAGAGATTATTCGTATCGATGTGCTCGCTGAGACAACTAACTGGCCAAATAAAATCGAAAAAGTAGAAAGACACAAAAATTCAAATCAATCTTGGAATCCAATTTACGATCCTCTCTTAAACTTTTGTTTCTCTATTCCTTTATATATCCTGCTGTGTTCTTAATAACCAATTAAGCTTTAAAAGAATAAAGACTTTAACCAGGTTTTAATAGATAATTAAAAACAAGCACGGAAATAATATTCATTTATGCAAACGAAAAAACCAAGAATGTGTCAACGGTGTAAACATTAACACCAACAAGCTGGTTCCTACTGAATTTCTAATAGAACTGTAACGGACAATGATAAGTAGATCATCAGACGTATTACCGCTTGTCTGATCATTTCAAACGGTATGTCTAGTAAACGCAATCGGAATAAAAAAAGTCCAAAAATGCGAGGCATCTTTCCTCGTGTCGAAAAGATGGAAGAACCAAAAAACATCTATAGTTCAATGAATTCTTAATTGATGAATAATGTAAGAACTATAATTTTGATTCATTAAGTGAGGGTTATGACGGCTACCAACGAATACAAATGTCGTTAATCAATCAATCTTTTCTGGACACTGTCATGTTAGTGTGGTCGTCAAAGAAGAGAAGAACACGACGAGCAAAATTAAAAATAGTTTACTATTGTAGGTTTTTTTTGCGGCGAATTTTAGCGAGATCAAATAAAATTGTTTTACAATAGCAAAAAGCGATTCATTTACACCGGGCGTTTCTACGTGACGTTTTTGAGTAATATAAAAGTCTGCGTCATTTACCTAATTATAAAAAATAAACACGAAAACGTAACAGTAAGCTCCCGTCGTAATTGACTAAATCGTACTAATTACAATCAAGATAAAACCATCACAAACGAATCGAGATTTCACAGAAAGATACCATTAAGAATATGTACGAGGAGTGAACCGAAACGATACGAAAAATGTTCAACATGCGAATGCATATTTTACTTTTATTATTCAATGGTAATGTAACAGCAGCTTGTACAGATCATTCATGAAGAAATAACAATGGATGCCTTGCATAATATAAGTAGACAATGTCGATCGGATTGACTTAACAAATATGGTGATTCAGTGGCAAGCAGGTGTACGGCAATTGAAAGGAAAAGTAATGTATCATATGTCTGACTTTGATTAAATACCTTATATATAATTTAAATGATTTAAAAACGCCCCCAAAACATAAACGGTGTAACAGAAAACATATAGCAAAAGTGTTTTCGTTTTAAAAGAAAAGAAACCTCCTATCAATTATTTGTTCTTCTTTACCTTAATTACTAAATATGTAGTATGTAGTAACTATTACTTAAATTTTACGTTCCTCTATTCTTGGATTATATCGCTTTAAGAAAAGCTGAAATTATAAGCAACAATTTCTGCTACAATTTAAACCATGTGGAGTCTGTAATCGCAGAAAAATTAAACAAAGATCACCCGGTATGTTTTTTTTGTTTCTTGTGTTCGTCGTCGTATTATGCGAATCTATTCTTTATGGGTCATTTTTGCTTATTCGTATTTATTGCGAATTGAAAACGGCAAAAATGTATGTATGAGATATGATATTCGTTTGGCAAATCGTACGAGAATATTTTTACAACAGGTAAAACTCGATTAGTGTGGCTCTGTGGAAGAAGAATTTTTTTTAAATATAAACCCAAAGAAGAATTAGACCAACAATCACAAAGATAGCTGCACACATACAGTCGTCATTTTAATGGGTTTTTTCGCGTGTTAATGAACGTAAAAAAACGGTGTTTGAGAAAAACGTAATCATTTTCACGTATTATAAACGTTTGATTTTTACGTTAAACTTATAACCCATGTAAACCGGCGTCTTGGTTTTAATTTATTATAACCGACTTTTTATACTCACTTAAGCTCGTCAATATTACGTTTCTTTTTAACGTATTATTCGCGTGGCAATGAACGTAAAAACCACTGTTTAAAAGAAATGTAATAATTTTCGCGTATTATAAACGTTTGATTTTTATGTTGAACTTATGACCCATGTAAACCGGCGTCTTGATTTTGAATTATCATTTTTATTCTCACTGAAGCTCGTTAATATTACGTCTCATCATAACGTATTATTCGAGTGTTAATGGACGTTAAAAAAACACTGAAAGAAACGTAATAATGTTTACGTATTACAAACGTTTCATTTATACGTTAAATTGATGACCCATGTCAACTAGCGTCATGGTTTTGATTTATTATAACCATTTTTATTATTCTTGTGTTAATGAAAGTAAAAACACTTTTTAAGAGAAATGTAATAATTTTCTCGTATTCTGAACGTTTGATTTTTACGTTAAATTTATGATCCATGTAAACCGGCGTCTTGGTTTTAATTTATTATAACCGATTTTTGATTTTCTCTTAAACTCGTCAATATTGCGTTTCATTTTAACGTATTATTCGCGTGTTAATAAACGTAAAAAACACTGTTTGAAAAAACGTAATAATTTTCACGTATTATAAACGTTTGATTTTTACGATAAATTTATGACCCAGCTAAACGGGGGTCTTGGTTTTACTCTATTACAACCGATTTTTTATGCTCACTTCAGCTCCTCAATATTGCGTTTCATTTTAACATTTGTTCGCGTTTAAATGAGCGTCGTTATTTCAAAAAAATGTAATAATTTTCGCGTATTCGGAATGTTTGTTTTTTTACGTTAAATTTATAACCTATGTAAACAGGCGTCTTGATTTAGATTTATTATAACCGATATCTTTTTATTCTTACTTAAGCTCGTCAATATTGCGTTCCATTTTAACGTATTATTCGTGTGTTAATGAACGTTAAAACACTGACAGAAACGTAATAATGTTCACATATTCTGAACGCTTGATTTTTACGTTAAATTTACGATCGATATAAACGAACGTCTTAGTTTTAATTTATTATAATCTATTTTTTATTCTTACTTAAACTCGTCAATATTGCGTTTTAATTTAACGTGAAATTCGCGTGTTAATGAAGATAAAAACATTGTTTGAAAAAAACAATTTTCAAATATTATAAACGTGTGATTTTTACGTTAAATTTATGACTCATGTAAACCGCCGTGGTAGTTTTGATTTATTATAACCAATTGTTTAGAGAAAATGTAGTAATTTTTGCGTATGCTGAACGATTACATTTACGTTAAACTTATAAATAACACACTTGAACATATGTCTTAGATTTGATTTATTATAACCGATTTTGTGTACTCACTTAAACTCGTTAATATTACGTATTATTCGCGTGTTAATAAACGTAAAAAACACTGTTTGAAGAAACGTAATAATTTTCACGTATTTTAAACGTTTGATTTTTACCTTAAATTTAAAACCCACGTAAACGGTCGTCTTTTGATTTATTTATTGCGTTCCATTTTAACGTATTATTCGTTGTTAATGAACGTAAAAAAACACTGATACATTTACGGTAAATTTATGACCAATACAAACGCACGTCTTAGTTTAAATTTATTATAACCTATTTTTGTTCTTACTTAGGCTCGTCAATAACGCGTTTCATTTTCACGTATTATTTCTGTTTTAATAAACGTAAAAAACACTAACAGTTTCATTTTTACGTTAAATTTAAGTCCCGTGTAAACCGGCGTCATAGTTTTTATTTATTATAACCTATTTTTTATTCTCACTTAAGCTCGTCAATATTGCGTTTCATTTTAACGTATTATTCGCGTATTAATGGACGTAAAAAACACTGATAAAAACGTAATAATTTTCACGTATTCTAAACGTTTCATCTTTACGTTTAATTTATGACCCCATAAACAGATGTCTTAGTTTTGATTTATTATAACCTATTTTTTATTCTCACTTCAACTCGTCAATATTGCGTTCGATTTTAACGTATTATTCGTGAGATAATAGACGTAAAAAAACACTGTTTGAAAAAAACAATAATTTTCAAGTATTATAAACGTGTGATTTTTAAGTTAAATTTATGACCTGGGTAAACCGCCGTCATAGTTTTGATTTATTATAACCGATTTTTTATATTGCGTTTCATTTTAACGTATTATTCGCGTGTTAAATGGACGTAAAAAACACTGTTTGAGAGAAATGTAATAATCTTCAAGTCATCTGAACGTTTCATTTTTACGTTAAATTTAAGACCCGTGTAAACCGGCGTCATAGTTTTATTTATTATAACTGACTTTTTATTCTCACTTAAACTCGTCAATATTGCGTTTCCTTTTAACGTATCATTGGCGTGTTAATAGACGTAACAAACACTGTTTGAGAGAAATGTAAGAATATTCGCGTAATCTGAACGTGTGATTTTTACGTTAAATTTATAACCCAGGTAAACCGCTGTCATAGTTTTGATTTATTATAACCGATTTTTTATTCTCACTTAAGCTCGTCAATATTGCGTTTCATTTCAACGTATTATTTGCGCATAAATGGACGTAAAAAACACTGATAAAAAAACGTAATAATTTTCACGTATTATAAACGTTTAATTTTTTATTTAAATTTATTATTGCGTTTCATTTTAACGTATTACATGCGTATTAATAAACGTAAAAAAAGTTTGAAAGACACGTAATAGTGTTCACGTATTATAAACGTTTGATTTGTACGTAAAATTTATGACCCATGTAAACGGTCGTGTTGGTATTGATTTATTATAACCGATTTCTTATTCTCACTTAAGCTCGTCAATATTGCGTTCCATTTTAACGTATTATTCGCGTGTTAATAGACGTAAAAAAAGGTTTGAAAAAAATGTAATAATTTTCACGTATTATAAAATTTTGATTTTTAAGTTAAATTTATAACCCATGTAAACAGTCGTCTTGGTTTTGATTTATTATAACCGATTCCTTATTCTCACTTAACCTCGTCAATATTGCGTTCCATTTTAACGTATTATTCGCGTGTTAATAGACCTAAAAAAAGGTTTGAAAAAAAATGTAATAATTTTCATGTATTATAAACGTTTGATTTGTACGTTAAATTTATGACCCATGTAAACGGTCGTCTTGGTTTTGATTTATTATAACCGATTTCTTATTCTCACGTAAGCTCGTCAATATTGCGTTCCATTTTAACGTATTATTCGCGTGTTAATAGACGTAAAAAAAGATTTGAAAAAAATGTAATAATTTTCACGTATAAAATTTTGATTTTTAAGTTAAATTTATGACCCATGTAAACGGTCGTCTTGGTTTTGATTTATTATAACCGAGTTCTTATTCTCACGTAAGCTCGTCAATATTGCGTTCCATTTTAACGTATTATTCGCGTGTTAATAGACGTAAAAAAAAAGTTTGAAAAAATGTAATAATTAATAGGTATTATAAAATTTTGATTTTTAAGTTAAATTTATGACCCATGTAGACAAGCGCGTCTTGGTTTTGTCGTCAATATTGGGTTTTATTTTAACGTATTATTTGCGTGTTAATAAACGTAAAAAACACTGTTGGGAAAAACGTAATATTTTTTGCGTGTTGTAAACGTTTGATTTTTACGTGTAATTTATAACCCGTGAGGGTTTTGATTTATTATAACGATTTTTTATTCTCTTTACGCTCGTCAATATTGCTTTTGATTTTAACGTGTTATTTACGTAAGCGGATAAACTTATGATTGTATGTTTCATTGAAAACTACGCATTATATTGCAACGTATGAATCTTTTATTAAAATTTTAACTTAAAAGCATATTATCCGAGACGGATCAGTGCTAAACCAATCATCTTGCTCGTAGGATTTATGAAGCATAAAAGTTATAATAAATGCAGATGCTTCCAATGATATTTTACAGGGATTACGAAAAACCTAACGCAACCGCTTCGACGCAAGTACTAAAAAAAATCGAGAAATCATCCGCCCCTTAACCCTAACCATGCACAAAACGATTTTTATATGTTTCTTCACCTTAAGAATTTTTTTTTCAGAGTAGAGATGCAATACTGACAAAGAAGTCAAGAAAATTGAACACAAATACTGGCATAGATGAGTTTGTGCCACGATATAATAAATGTTTACATTTAAAGGAAGATTATGTAGAGACCTATAAAAATATTACTTAAAAAATTTGAAAGTATTTTTCATTGATTATAGACTTTTGAGCCAGGGAAAATCGAAAAACGTGAGGAAAAATGGAATCATTGTACAACCCCACCGGGGGGTATTTCGCACGCTCGGAGTGCCATGCAACCTATAGCGAATACTAAAGCCATTCTTAGATACTGACCCTCGCACCCCAGGTTCCCGTTACACCCCAGGCAGCACACTGACGTCATTGACGTCTTAATGACGTTTCGTACATAATTTTGACGTCAATAAAACGTAATGTGCCTGTCTGGGACGGCAGGCGTTGCAATAACCCCTACTGCGGGTTGTACGACCTACGACCCAGTCTCAATTAAGAAGTTGGCAGTTCAGTGCTTAACACGGAATGGCACCTTCCGTTCTAACTCTTTGTTTCTGGTGGGTCTTTGCTGGTCAGTTTTGCACCTCGAATACCAGCTCTCCATGTAAGCGGTAGCTGTGTGTATTTAAAGTGGGCATAGAAGCCTAAGCACCTCCTCGTATGACGAAATAAGTCGACGTTCAACCTGTGCCTAAGCTAGTTATCAAGCTTCCGATAGGCAGACATCATGTAAATTAGAGATAACAGATAGCGAATTTCCCAGGTGGAGACTTGTTTCTCCCTCGGGTACTCGTTTTACCGGACCACGTTTGAGGAAACACCGTCGCAGTCTCCTCCATGCTACTAAATGGATTACTCTGCTGCCTCGCAGTGTTCGTTTCTCTCTCCCCAGAAATAAATCTCGATTTATCAGCACTAGTAAAAAAGTTATTATTGCGCCCGTTTGGGATCGTACACAAGTCCGCAACCGGAGGATGTTCCACCACTGTAGACTATCAGAAGATTAGCATAAACATGAGTACTACCGCGTTGGGATTCGGTACGTCTCGACCGTTGATCAAGGCTATGCTGGAATTGGATAAAAACGTATCCGTCTTCAGAGCAACTCGTGTTGGTCATTCAGTTCACGTCTATACGTAGTAAAGAGCGCTATCCCGAGTGCACCGCGAAGAACCGACTAACATTACACTGATTGGAAGTATCGAACGATACTATAAAAAGTAGAAAAAAATGTTACAAAACCGATTTTTAAGATGACCAATCGACCAATTTATACCTTATAGTCTACAGACTTCTTGTGTGAAATGTCAGGTTCACTAACGTTTTAACAAAATTAAACTGTTTTACCGTTCTACAAATCTTCAGTTCATTCGCATTTTTGTTTCATCACTTAAAGTTGTCTTTAATGCATTCGTCACTAAGTTCGTTAGTGTCTACCTGTCTTTAATATATCTTAAGGAATCTTAACACAAACCCTAGACATAGATGCACGTCAACTTTTTTTGTACCGAGCTCATGAAAAACATTTGTACAAAAGTTTAAAATAAAAGAATAACATACATACTAATTTCAATTAGTTGTATACATAAAAACAGTAATTAATGTAATAAAAAAATTAGTAATTGAGCATTTTTAATGCTTGCACATAAACTAAAATTTTTATAATTAACGATTTCGCCGTTTGCATTATTAATACCGTGGAACAAAAATATGCTACGGAATTTAATGGCGAGCATTAACAAAGTCTGGCTTAAGTAACCAAAAACGTAAAACGCATACGAATGACTTGCTAAAAAATGTACATTATGCAAGACGAGGAGCAGTCTCTTACAGCTGCGAATCATTCAAATGAGGCAATCATCTCAGGAAGTAATATGGTAGAATCCTGAGAGTGTCTTGGATGCAATCTGGCCACTCGTCAGGTACAGTTACATTAACAGTCCACCAATACTGTTGAACTAAGTACATACAAAAGGTAGAATAGTAATTGAACGAGGTCAACGATTTCCCAGATTGTGCTTGATACCGAGGAACACTTGCAGAATATAAAATGAGAGCGCCATTTTAATGCAGTTTATTCATGTTTAAATTTGCAAGCACGCAATCTCTAACTTCACACTGATTTATCTGCGTTTGAACAAGATTATAACCGTCTACGCGGAATTACCCAGGAAAAGATGAAAATCGTACCAAAAGGTATACCTTCTGCATAATGTATTCGGATTTTTCGATTACGCGCCGTTAATTAATTTATATTGCCTTTGGTATTCTTAAACTCATTAATAAAACGCCTCAATGGCTATTAATTATTTCGTTAACGTAAAAAACGTCTACAAGGCGTTGTTCTCAACAGAGAGAGAAAGTCCAATCGTTAGTTCACTTTTATTTTTATAAAATATAGTAAATGCTAACGCGTTTATTTAACATTATCTAATAATTCTCTTTAAAAAGTGATTACGCACAAACGGAAGCTCGGAAAAATTCCTGCATAATAATAACGCGTTCAATCAAGTTGTCGATAACAGGTGAAGCCCAGTTTACCTACTTTCGCGTTAGATAAAAATTGTTAAAATTATAACGGTAGAACTTGATTTTTAAATTATTTAAATTTGATATGGGTTTGGCTACTTGTATTATTGCATCTTCCGTTTCGTTTACGGACGTCGTTAATTATTTAAAAAAAATGTACATCGCTTACCCTATTTTGGTTATTAGCTTTCCATGCACGTGAAGATAACTTGTCACGAATCTCTTATTGACCTGCAAATAAAAAAAATGAAAATAAAGTGCAATCGTACATTGTACAGTTACTTGGTCAAAAAAGGCAAAAGCAAAAAATCGTACCTCTAAACATGTTAACGCGGCCAAATCCTCTTCTTCGGAATCGAGATGTTTAGGTTCCTGGGCGGCGGTGGTTGTTCTATGGACACGACGACCACCATCGGGACGTATCCAAATTTCGCGGCGCAAAGAACCGGGCAAACCGACGGTTTCGGATTCTTTTTCTTTCATGTGTTGCCTTTGCTTTTCGGCACGTTCTTCTCTGCGTTTACGTTCGCCCTGTTCGTACTAAAAAGAATATCGTAAATTCGTGATTCAACCTTAACCACACTTTAACAACCACTAGTATTAATTAGTAATTGTGTAATTAAGAATTTAAGTATACATACACAGATTTGATGCAGGTACTGCAGCATGTTAAAAAGAATCAAAGGTAATTAAGAGAAAACAGATTTTAAAAAAACGTCACCGCCATTTTTTCAAAATGGAAACCATTATTACATTAGATACCTCCAGTGGCGCACTCAAAATTTAATGGTAGAAGGAGTCGAGTTAAACAGATAAAATATTTTCGATAGAAATTCAATCAATTTAATTCGGTAATAAGAAAAAATTGTTTAAAGAACAAAATAAAATTTTCTTCGCGTATTTTATTCCCAGTGTTATGCAACAAAGCAAATTGGTTAGTTTTTATTGCAGTTATAAGCACTGATTCATTCCTATTTAATTTTATTCAATAAACTTTTACAGAAAATCTTTTTTGTTAATTAAAAGTCAGACTAAGAAGTTCTACAATGAACGAAAAGTCGTTCATAATATCAATGAATGTTAATCTTTGACTTCTATTCATTGCTGCAATGAACTTTTTCATTGTTCCAATGAAATATGATTCCTTGTTTGATGATGGCGATCATTAATATTGTGAAAATACGATCATCAATACAAAGAATACAATCATTGATTTAAAGTATGGTATTCATAGTAGCAATGGATCAGTTTCATAATACTAAAAAAACTTACGCTAGATGCAGTTTTGAACATAAAGATCCTTTCTTATTTACTGAATTTTGTAGTCTAGTATCAAATTTTAGAAATCCATTTAAATCTTTCAATTCAGACTACTTATTTTACAAATTTCTGAAAACGAACGGCTATGTTGATACTCTCAAAGAAGTGACTATTAACCATGAGGTACAACCAATACACCCGATAGGTAATCTAGTAAATCAGAAAGTAAAAACTAAGAATGTTGTGATGCCCTTGAAATTTCAAATGAAATCATTCTTTGAAAGAAATAATCTATTACAACCAACATTAGATTACCTGAAAAGTTTTAAAAACAACGATAAATTGACAAATTTCATCCAAGGAGAATAATGGAAAGAAAAAATTCAATTATATCCCAATAAAATTGTACTTCCTTATTACACATTGACGACTTTGAGATCAATAATCCCCTTGGTTCACACTCAACAAAACATTTTATTTGTAATATTTATTAATCATTTCCAGCAGAAGAGTCTAAATTAGAAAATGTTTTTTATGGTGCAGTGACAAAATCAAGCGATTTGAAGTCATTCGGCAATGAGAAATGTTTTGAAGTTCTCATAGATGAGATTAAAGATTTAGAAATCAATGGAATAGAAATGGAAAATGACAAAAATGTCATTGCCAGTGTTCATTTTATATTAGGTTTAGTGATTGGTGACAACTTAGGGTTGAATTCATTTCTGAATTTCAACAAGTCGTTTTCTAGCAGTTTTTTTGTCGATTTTGTAGTGCTTCAAAAGAAGATACTCATAAGTTAAGTTATGAACTTATTCGAACTACTGCAAATTATGAAATTCATGCTCTAAATGCAAATTTCGGAGTTGCAAAAAATTCCCAACTCAACGGTATCCCTTCATTTCACGTTGTAAACGTTGTAAAATTATTATGCAGATGTCATGCATGATCTTTTTGAAGGTATCTGCCATTACAATTTCTGCCATATTATTGACTATTTTATTAGCATGAAGTATTTTGATCTAGACACCCTCAACGATCGTAAACAGAATTTTGAATATGGACCGACTGAAATTGACAATATTTCCTCAAAAATAGAACCGCACCATCTTAAAAAACAGAAATTAAAAATGTCAGCCAGAGAAATGACGACTTTTACTTTATATTTCCCAATAATGATCGGAGACTTGGTTCCATTGGACGATCCTGTCTGGAACTTTCTCTTGAATTTTATTGAAATAGTAGATACTATGTTTTGAATTCGACATATTAAATATCAGTATACTGGAAAAGAAAATTGAAAAACACAATAATGACTACATTACATTGTTTAATGATACGCTCAAGCCTAAGTACCACAATTTAACTCATTACCCCAAATTAATAAGAAAATCTGGTCCTCTCCGAAAGTTTTAATGTTTCAAATATGAAGTAAAGCATAGGCAATTTAAAATTTATTCACGTAACATAACATCCCGCAAGAACATCTGCCTTACTTTGGCGAAAAAATATGAGCTGAAGTTTGCTCATCAACTATGACAGGCACAAATTTTCTGAAATTGCGTTTCAATCCCAATATAAAGCATAAAACACTCAGTAACTACAAAAATATTATCTCTGAAATTTTTCACAATACTGAAATATCCATTGAATTCTATTCTCAGGTCCAGTATAATGGAATTAAATATAAGAAAGATAATTATTTGGTTGTATATAATAACGACGTTTTATTCTATAAAATGTTGGAAATTGTCGTTGTTGAAGAAAAAACACTTTTATTTTTTTTGCCAAACATTGCAAAATGTTAATTTTTATCCCCATTTCATTGCTTATGAACTTGACCTCATTGAACAGTTTGGTTCACTTTCACTGATTGCACCAGACCAAATTCTCGGACCTCCTATCTCTTTAATAAAGACTGCAAAAAGAAAACACTTACTGGGCCCAAAAGAATATTACAGGATGATTTAGCTTCAAGTACCTACTACTTTACCCAAGACCGTTTTTGCATGCAGTCTCTGTTCCGAATTGCCAGTGTTGCAATGACAGGTGTCTCATTCGTAATTTTGAAAACAAATTTAATATGAGCCACTATAAAGCATAACATTTTTAATCCATTAAAACAATCTTAATAATTCCAATCCTCAAATGAATATTTGGTCACTAAAACAGTTGGAGGGAATGGATCCTGTTTCGCTTTATGAATATGGTCACCCTCTGACGATGGAAGGTCTCCAAGACCCCGCCACCTATGTAGAAGTTCCCGCAAAATTACTGGAAAATACAGCTTTAGTTAAAGAAGCGTAATGTGCATCACAAAATTTGCTAGAAATAAGACCGCAAATGTCCGAAAGAACAAATGTGTAAGGGCGGGACAATTTTTATGACAAACTCCTCCTCTATTATCCAACTTTTTTTAGCAGTCTGCCAAACACTTCTCAATCTGCACATGAAAGTACAAATACGTATAGTGGAAATCTATATGAGCGTAACATTTCTGACAATACCGATGCAATAAAATCACAACTGCAAATAACTGAACTGAGATCACTGCTTTCCAAATGGAATGTGGAAGCAATTCTTGATGAATTGATTGGTAAGCGATTGTTTTAAGCTAGTTTTCTACTAATTGTGAATGTTTCAGCTCAAAAGGTTTTCGTTGATATTTCGAAAATTACCAAACGTCACCATATTCAATTTTTGTTGAAAGAATTTGATCTGGAATGAAGAGATTCCATTGGAATGCCTTTAAGTCCATGGTCGTGTAGTAATCATTCATTTCCAACGTCTTCGGTAGGATCAATCAGCAGACCTCAGACACCAGAACGTGAGAATCAGTTTTCGCCATACAAAAGATTTACACAATCTCCATCTTTAAATGATAATGAACCTTCTACCAGCATTCAATTGAGCACGATATTAGAGTTATCTACTAGAGGCAGCATGTTGGTGGAGACTTACAACAAGTTTGGAAAATTTGATGAAGAACAAAGAAATTCTTTAATAACGTTAATTGCAAAATTCATTGAAGATAAATCTTTGAAAATGTCGTTAGCTGCAAGCTACAAAATTGAAAGGATAATATTAGAACAATTTCCATCCGAAAAACTGGTTTGCTTAATTTTGTTGTACTATGGAAAAATCTTACATAACATTGTTTTTAGGAGTACTATCGCACAATTAAAAGGGGAAGACTCTATGCCAAGTATTGTAATATTACAGCATCATTTAAAAAAGGAGTTCTAAAACAAGTGGCAGAGGGCACCAAGAAAAAAACAGAAAGGACAAAATCCAGACATGAAGAAGTTTTAGGTAAACATACAAATAATCGTCAGCACTTAGTTGAGAGTTTAGCAAGTGCGAGAGATCATGCCAAATAATAAATAGGTACACCCGGGGACAATGAAAAAGCCAATCCTCGAAGTAGTTTGATGATATTTAACTTTATTATCTAATTCCATTATCTACGTGACCGTAATATAACAGAAAATCTACCTGGCTATTACAATACGTTCTTGGTTATTGCTAACAATTAAAGAGTATGCAAAATTTCTACGTTAGATCGTTAGGCGGTGGGCTTTTTCATTGTCCCCGGGTGTACTTGATAGTTTCAGTATCTTCAAGATTTTTTTGTTACCAATAATTACTTAAAACTTTTTGTAGCTATAAAATTGTATTGCTGATAAAAATTCATGAGAATGTTGACGTAAAAAAGCAGTTCGTCAGTTCTAGAAGATTCAATTTTGTAGATAATCGCAAACTAATAATCTAATTAACCTATAATTCAATTATAATTTTCCGTGTAGCACCAGGGTATTAAGAAGTCGGATATTTTTTAGTTTCCAGAACCAGAAGAGAATGCCGAAATGTGCATAAAAGCACTTAAATATGACAATTTGTCATCGGAGGAATTTGATGTTACCTGGAAGGCCTGCTGCCAATTTCGTTTGCAATTTATCAAGCACCATCCCAATACGGCAGAGATTATGGAAAAATGGCCATTTTACAAAAACCCATCTGGTTTTCGATTGGTAAGTGTACATATTACTTAGTTTTTCACAATTTGCTTTACCTACTATACTATAATTGTTGGATCGTTCTAGATTGACATGGACTTCCAAGCATCGTTCCGTCGAGACGGACCTTTGACGAATTGGGAAAAGATGTTCAATAAACTATTACTTTTCCTTACAACAGAACATCACATAAAAGACCGAAATGTCAAGTCTACGTTGGTCAAAATGATAAAAAACAACACAATTTCAGAAAGTAAGTCCCAAACATGTACAACTTTTTAAAAAATGGTTGTTTATGCTTTGTATGATTGTCAACTTTTACTCACTCAAAAAATAACTGCAGAAATTTTGGAAGTGATAATACTAATCAAAGCTTGTTTTTTACAGATCGACGCAACGCAGCTCTGATTTGGGCCCTACATGGCTACTTTGTGCCAACAAACAGAGTAACCAGAAAGGATGCCACTGGCAAAAAATCAATTATTAAGTTCACCATAAAAGACTCCCAAGAATCAGTTATTTTTGTGGGTGTCCATTCAAAGGTCAAAGTATTATCAGAATACTTATGTTCTGAATAAATTCTATCTTTTTAGTTTTGTCTTTTTTTTAATATGCATCCTATCCAATTACTGCAAATATTTCGAAATACCAAACTTTTTAAAAGATGACAGTATTCAGTATTATCATCATTATAGTTTCTGTAGATATTTTGAAAACACCTTCTCTGTAGAGACCCTAATTTATCATTATTACGATGTGTGGGTAATGAATATATTCGGTAATTCAATGCGCACTATTCGTTGACACAATGAATTATTCAATAAATAATTAATTCATCAGTTCAGCCTGAAACGTACTTGTGTCCACATTTACATTATATTACGATGATAGTTATTGTAATCAAGAGTGAGACACACATAATACAATTTTATGCGAGTTAGAAAAGAAGATAAGTAAATGTTTAAATGCTTTCGCAGGGTTTTCAGCCGGGTCGCCTATGCCAAAGATAATACTTAGTGCAATTATCTTTGAGTGCAATGTTACGTGACTTACGTTATCTATCGTTATCTCGGCAGCACGTGTATGTTAAATACAGATTTCTTATCAGATATGACAATCTTTACAGTCGATTTTCTTAGTTAATCGATAATATTCATTTGTAAAAGATGGCTTATACAAGACGTTAAAAAATAAATAGCTAATAACTGTTTACACATCTAGAATTTAAATTTAATGCTCGTCCTCAGCCTTGACTTCAAATTCGACCAACCAATAAACATAAAAATAAAGAAGTTTACAGTAATTTTAAAGAATCTGTGTATGATTCGTTAGATTGGATTTGTGGATTTAAAATAAATAATAGATTTTAGTGTTTTGTTTTTGTGATGAGATGATGCATTAATCATTATGTTGTAAAAATAATGTTACGGATTTATAGCATTTAAAAGAAAAAGTAAAAAGCAATTATGAGGTCAATTAAAGACTATAATGTAAATGTTTGTAAAAACTAAAATTAGATACATATATTAAATAAAACAATCGATTGACTTTACATATGACTACAGTGGAAAGAGAGCGATATTTCTCTGTGTTAAAAAGAATTAAAACATTTCTACGAAATTGGCAATACTATGAGACAAGAAAGATGTGCATTTCTATGCTAAGCATTAAAAAATCATTGTAAATTTTAATGCGCTTGTTATTGATTATTTTAGTAAATGTAATTATAGACGAATATCTTCAATCTTAAACATAATTGATCTTAAATATAAATCAGGTTACTGTAAGAATGTCTTCTTAGCCTTTTTGCGATCATTGCGTTTTTTTTAAATGACCCTCTTGTATGATTGACCACCAGCCGCCACTGGATAAAGCTGTAGTTAAATTATCAGCACTTGCTTCAATTCAGTCTTGCCAATATCTTGATTGATAAATTTTCTTCCGAATTAAATACGTATTCTTCCTCTTTTAATTTTTCCTTCTTCAATATCTTCCATCATATTGAAGTGTCCCGAATCAGTTGACGCTGTCATCGCTGAATTGACACGGCTTGCGTATCCTACAGAACCCGATACCTCCTGGGGGAATTGACTATTCAATCCATCAAACGAAGAAACAACTACTCACGAACAGGTAAAAGTGACCATTAGTTTGGAAAATGGAGTACTCGACCATCAAGTACTGGTAGCCGACATCATGGAAAAAGTTATCCTGGGAATTGACGTTATAAAGAAGTGTGGATTCTATTTGGAAATGAAGAACGATGCCGTGCGAGTCTTATTGCGTGAAGACGTAACTGTGTCTGGAAGAACTAAAAGTGTGGTGATGGCACTCCTGGATGTTAATCTCCGCGAAGGCTACGTTCGCGCAATTGAACCAATGGAAGGCGAATTGATGGAACCGGTTGGCAGTACAATTGAAAAAAAAACGGTGCGCGTAAGAATGATAATATCAACTCGGATGCAGTAACGTTGAGAGAGAAGACCTAGGTAGACCAATGTACGCCAGTATCTCAAACTGTGAAATGCATGAATTATAATGAAGCTACGTCAAATTGCCAGACCTCAGCCAAGACCGGCTGGCTAAAGTTAAAACGTTCATCCAGCAGTCTTAAGATGTGTTTGCGCTGGAGAGTATTTCCAAACGAAAAACTGACGTGGTAAAATACAAAATTAATACAACATCCACGCCAACTTCCTTTGACAAAAAGAGTCGAACAAATAATTACGGATATAAAGATAGAAGGGGAAATTAAACCTTCAAGTAGTCCACGAGTGATACTAGTAAAAAAGAAAGATAGATCAACGACAGACAACTGACAACTTAACTTCTTCTTCTTTTCGAAGACCTTCGGTCTGTTTTCCTTTAAAGTCAGTTTGATATTCTTGGGATGTAGGTTGCCAGCTATCTCTCCACCGTTTTAGGGGTCTTCCCTTTGGTCTCTGTCCTCCTGGTATACCCTCCAGAGCCTCCTCATCCATTCTTTTTACGTGGTAGGTAATACCATTAGCGTCTTCTCTGATTTCCCCATCTTACCACATCATCCACTGCGCGCGTATGTTATTTCATCATTCCTAATTCTGTCTCTGGGTGTTTTTCCGGCGATCAATCTCAACGTTCTCATTTCTGCTGTCATTAATAGTGATTTTGTTTTGTTTGTGTCTGGTTTTATCTCGATTCCGTAGCTTAATGCAGATCTCACACATGCTTTATATATCCTTATTTTGCTATCGGTTCGCATATATTTATTATTCCACACAACAGCTCTGAAGCATCCAGATGTAACAGCGGCCCTATTTATTTGATGTTTTAATTCTTGCACTGGGTTATGGTAGCTCATTGTATCTACTCTAAGGTATTTAAAATCCGTAACTTGTTCTATACTGTTTCCTTCAATTTCAATTTTGGAATAGGTCATAGTTTTAGTTTTTTCTTTTGAAATTTTCATATTATCTTTCTGTGCTAAGGTCGTCCTCCGTTTCTGACATGATCGTTGCATCATCGGCGTAACAAATCATATTAAAGCCGTCTGTGTTGCAGCCTATATGGCGGGTTTAAAGAGTTTACTTGTTTTATTATGTTGTCCATTATTAAGTTGAACAGAAATGGACTGAAGCTGTCTCCTTGTCTAATTCCGGCTGGTGTTGGTATATCTTTAGTTGCTTGATTAGTGGCTTTATAATAACCGTCATGTTGTTGGTGTTGATTTGATATATAATAACGATATCCGACGGTACATGTCGTTTTTTTAAAATACCTATTCCATTTCTTAGCCCGACCCTGTCAATGCTTTTGTCAGGTCTATGAAGCAGGTATACAACTTAACAATGTGACCAAAAGTAACAGTTAACCTTTACCAAGAATTGACGATACTTTAGACACCCTGTCAGAATCTCAGTGATTTTGCATGTTGGGTACTGGCAGGTAGAATTGGAACCAAAGAACCGTAAAAATGCAGCTTTTACGAAAGGAACTGAGTGTGGCAGTTCACTATTATACGTTTCGGTTTAATGAAGACTGTCTTGGAAGACGTGCTTTGTTTATCTAGACGTCGTGATTGTTTGGAGGGTCGTTTGAAGAACATTTAAACAACCTGAAGAAAGTGTGCAATACCTTGGCTACATTAAATCTAGAGAAGAGTTTAGGGCTGACCCAGACAAAATCCAAGCAGTGCAAGCATAGCCAAAACCAATCGACAAGCATCGAATTCACAGCTTCCTTGGGTTGTGCACCTATTATAGACGATTTGTACCCGAATTTGCCAACATTGCCAAACCTTTGACAAAATTGACCGACGAAAGAACAGAATTTAGATGGAATGAAGACTGTGAAAACGCTTTCCATCAACTAAGACAGGCCTTAGTCACTTCACCGATTTTAAATTATTCAAGAGAAGGTGGAAAACTTGTTTTGCAAGTAATCTGGTGATAGATGCAATCCTTTCGCAGTTGCAAAATTGACAAGAAAAAGTCTTCGCGTATTTTAGCTTTGTCCAGGCCACAGAGAAATTACAAAGTGACTAGGAAAGAGAGCTGTTAGCAGTCGTCAAGTCCATAGAACAATTCTACAAATATTTGTATGAACAAAAACGCTTACATT
Source organism: Aquatica leii (assembly GCA_035610365.1). Lineage (NCBI taxonomy): Eukaryota > Metazoa > Arthropoda > Insecta > Coleoptera > Lampyridae > Aquatica > Aquatica leii. The sequence goes on along the minus strand of CM069436.1, from coordinate 7,030,327 downwards.
GTAAAAATTCCAGTTATAAAAACACCAGTTTTTTTTCGTAAAACAAGCGCATTGGCGGTCATTTCAATTTCGTTGAATTAATTGGTTTTATATTTGTTTGCATTATTAACCACTTAACAAAAGTAGCCGTTATAAGACGGAAAAGTATTGCGCATTATAAGACGGAAAGAGATTATTCAAGCTTTTTAAATGTATTTTCGAGATTGTATCGCATTTGACAATATTGTATCACCAATTAGTAACTCATTGTGTAAAATGAAAAGGATACAATAATGAATAAATAATAAATAAAACATGTGAATGACTATCAGTCTGAAGCGTTCCCGGTTAAGGGGTTGAACAATGTTTCAACAAATCATTAATTAAAACTTAAAATTACTAAATCGATAGGTTCTAAAAGAAATGTAAAAAAATGTAATTTAGATTTCTCGCCTTTTCTTTATTTCATTTCATTTACGTGTGACTTTGAACATAACATAAAGGATCAGAAATTTAACTGTAATAATTCACCATTTTACACTTAAATGTGAAGATTATAAAAATTATTTTCTTTGCGATGATACAAAAGTCAAAGTTAGGACATCCTTTTCGGTCGTAATATTTGATTTGATGGTGATTATAATGGGCTTGTTAAATAATATCATTTGCCGCGATGAACTGATGGACAAACAGCGTCTGAACGCAGGTAGTCCTATACGGGAACTTGTACTCTAATTTACAATGAAATCTCTTGCGTCTATGCTATAGGCAAATGTCCATTTTTATGTATTAAGAGACCCTACATTTTATAACGTTTTTTAATCTATTATGTGTGTATGATATGTGTACTTTTTGCCCACGTTTGTTTGTACCAGCACTCCAATTTTAGTTGAGTTGCTTCCGTTCCAGGACCTCAGTATCTACTGGCAAGCCGCCTGTTAACTAACTCTTGGTCTGTTTAATATAATGACGTTTGTGCACGTGTTCAGAATTAAACCTGTTATTGGATCTGTGTTTTTTGTGTAACTGACTTAAATTTTGGATGTCCTGTCCGTTGCCGATCCGACAAAATTTGAATTCAAACTTTTACCTTTTTTATCAACAAATTGAGCACTATTTGAAGATCTGCGTTGGTTAGTGCGTTAAAAATTGTTGTTTGTTCCTTACTTTGTTTTTTAAACATTTTCCGAACACAATTTGTTATTTTCTAGAATGCATGTCATAGTCTTAAAAAAAGTATATACGGCGTAGTAAAAAATTATCTCCAAAAAATGGTTTCCATTTTTAAAAAATGACATTCGATATCGTCTCACACCATGTTCTAATCTCAGAGGATGACATTTTAAAAACAAAAGATTTTGTGCGAGCGATTTTATCAAACGTGGAAATTATAAATTTGTTCCAGACTTATTTATCTCGTCACTTTATAATCCAAATAATGTATTAACATTAATGTAAACTCCAAAATCGATAAATAGAAAGAAGGGAAACTTGGAAACAAAAGAAACGACGCAATGCGAAAGGGGAACTTCAAAGATAATACTAAATGAGGAAAATAAGAACACAATAAGCGATTCAAAATACAAGTCATCCAGATCCATTTGCTTGATTATTTCCCTGCATATTTCATAGACGAAACGGAAATATAAACACTTAAACAATCGCTCGTTACAAATGAGGTATTCGAGTAGAAATAAAAAGATAAAAGAAACTTAAAATTCGCTAACCAATTAGAATCTATATTTTCACGGCAATTTTGTTTTGTCTTGGATAACTTTGGACGACTTAAGATATCTTAACAAATATTAGTATACTCAAATATTTCTAAAACCAACTGGAACCGATCAACCAGAGTGTGTGGTTCCTTATTTTTGAAGATGAGTTGTCTTCGGAGAGCGCATGGTTCCAACTTTTCCACCTTGAGGAATTGCCCTTTAACCAATCTACGACAATCATTGAGTTAGTCCAGTTGTAGATAGAGATCTTGCAAAAGCCTACGGCTGTGGTTGCTCTCTTCATTAGGTTACCCAGAATCTTGTTGAAGCAACCTTTGATTTTGCTACCAGCAGCGTTTTCTGTGTTTCTTGTGTTATGTTGATTGTTGTTGCATATATGGCTGATCCATAAGCTCTTTCTGATGCATCGCAGAAGCCATGAAGTACGAAGGATATTTTAATTTCGGTAAAGTTGATCCATCTAGGGATTTTAATATCTTCGACAGATTTTAGGTGAATGGACAAGTCTGTCTATTTTGCTGCTATGCTCTCTGGCACATATTGATCCCAATTGATTGCAATGTGTTACTATTTAATTGCTGTGGGATTAAATGTGGTGATGTATCGTATCTAAGTTGTTGCTTTGGTATAGTTTGTTAGGGTTGATTAGTTAATTTTGGCAAGTCCGTTTGTTTTGGTGTTTGAGTTGTGACCATTGGTTGAAATATTTGGCGGTGAGTGTACAATGTTACAGAAGACTCGAAGACCCTTCTCACTTTTAAAAGATATAAATGAGATATAAATAAAACATAAACTAAGGTAGTAAGTAAAACATCCTCGGAACAGAATCAGAAACAATTGTAGTATACCACTAAAAGCAATGAAATGGTTCAAGTCGATTTAAAATACGAAATGGAAAACAAGTGAATGAAAACGAGCGTGTACACTAACAGTTAACAATTTTAAAAAATATCCAAACATAACGAAATTTAAAAATTTATAACCAGCTTACCTTTCTTGCATTCTCGTCAAAAAGTGAAGCTAAATACTCTTTAGCCGAAGGAACTGGGTTCGACGACATTAAACTTCTCATGTAGTAGTAGACGGCATCTAATTTTCTACGCTGTAACAAAAAAATTATATTAATTTTTACGTATAATACGTTATCAATGAAAAAAAAAGTCAATAACAGAAAAATAATTGGCAAAACCTAGGAGTAGTGTCGGATTCCCGCTTTCTAAGACAAACCCTACATCTCCAACTTCTCTCAGATTGACAACAGAACTACCAGTGGGCCAAAATCGGCCATTTGCTGGGTAGGCAAAATATTGCTATGTGATTGGTTAACGACATATAGTAATGGTAACAATCTTGTGGGTACTATTACCACTACTGTTAAAGGAAACTATATGTATACTAATAGTAGTTTATGAGATACCCAAAGGCGGTAATCATCACATATGTCGCTAACACAAAATATATATATACTTTGCCTACGGTACAAATGGTTAACTTTGGCTTCACTTTTAATATACAACTGATATTCGGGTTGTAACGACTTAAAATACGCAATGATTAGTAAGGTTCTCGATCGTAAACGGCGCAGCATATGCTTGAAATCCAGATGTGCTTAAACGCCATTTTTCCGTCACAGCGTTGAAAATATCATCTCTAAAGTTGCTGCGGTAACAGGAAGCGTAGTAAGAATGCGAAGAAATAATAAGACGAATATTTTCGGCTTGGCATGGTGTTTACGTAAGAGGAGGGAACGACGCTAATTGCTTCTCGTAGTTTAGTGAGAAAATTTGGTATATCCGATTGCGCTGTCACTGGTTGCTGGACAATAAAATTGGCAGCTAACCGAATATGTGTTCCATACAAAACTTTATTTGTGACAGTCAAAGAAAGTTCTCGGTAGATTAGCTGTTGTCGATTGAGGGTAAGCCTCTAAACATTTTTGTGGGATTCGTGTCAAAGGTGGAATCTCAATTTACAATTTCCTCATTGGCTAATCCAGCCAAAACTATATTCGAAAGACAAAGAAGATTGACTGCTGCAACTCCTTTATTGTCACAATTTCTGGACATACAAATGCAAATTCAAGCTCAATCTGAAAATGTGTCAGATGAGGTTATCGTCCAAGAAGAATTCACAAATTCTTATTATGACTCAATTGCGACAGCAGAATATTTGTCGAGTCAACTTTCTCCTTCAAGAACCGAAGGTATACCTACACCGACTGGTTTGAGCGATCCAAATGGGCTTCAAAACCCAATTAACAGCAATAATTCTATCGAGCTTCCTGTTATCAATCTTCCAAAATTCTCAGGCCAGATTGAATCTTGCTTAGAATACAGAGACTTGTACAAAAGTCTTATTCATGAGAATGATTCAATTACTTCCATACAAAAGTTTCATTATCTACGTGCCTCCTTAAGTTGTGACGCGTTGCTTACAATAAGCAAAAGAAAATTATCCATTGGCTTGGGACACTCTTTGTGAGCGTTATAATAACTCTCGAATGTTGGTTTACAACCATATAAAGGCACTATTAAATCTTGAATCTCTCAACCAAGAATCTGGGAAGACGATTCGTCACCTTCATGACATGTTATTCAAGTATGTCAATGCACTGAAGTCGATTTCAGAAACGGAAGGTCTGTTTGATACACTTATAATTCACTTGATGGCTGTCAAACTCGACCCTCACACAGCAAGGGAGTGGGAAATACTCAAAAGTAACAAGGCAGCTATTCTACCCACACTTGAGGATTTTAAAGGATTTCTAAAGAGTACCGCAGATCTACTTGATACTCTAAATTTAAAACGAGATAAGCAAGTTCCAGTGAGGGTTAAGGTCACTTCTAGAGCTTTTGTTGGTCACACTCTATATTCTGTGTTGTGCAAAGGTGCTCACAATTTATATGCTTGTCCAGATTTTCACCAGCTTTATGTTCCAGATAGGCTTTCAAGGGTTAAAGAGTTGCATGCCTGCTTTAACTGTCTTAGCAAAGGTCACGCAATGCCACAATGTTCATCAAAATTCAATTGTCGTACGTGTAAGCGAAAGCACCATACATTGCTACACAAAGAGCCTAATGTTACTTCGCCCTCGCTTCCAGAGATGGCAACTTCAAGTAGCCAATCCATTTCGGCATTCGCTTCAAATACTGTTCAGGTTCTGTTACCTACAGCTAGGACAAACATTGTGAATTGTGAGGGAAATCCTTTTCCGGTTCGTATTCTACTCGACTCTGGATCTCAGTCTAGCTTTATCACCTCTAATATGTGCAAGAAACTTAACCTTCCAGTCAAAGCAGTCAACGTTAGTGTGACTGGGTTGTCCACAACCAATACTCAAGTCAATTCAAGGTGTGATTTACAAATTCAAGCCCATCACTCCTCCTTTACAGTCAATCTTTTTTGCTTATTAATTGATAGAATTACTAACACCTTGCCTGGTTTTCGTGTGAACACGTGCAAATTCCCGAGGACATTCATCTGTCAGATCCTCTCTATGACAAGCCTGGCGAGAAAGACATGCTTATAGGTTCTTCCGAATTTTGGGGCCTTCTTTGCGAAGGTCAGATTCATGTTCGTCCGCATCTTCCTACTATTCAAAACACCCACCTTGGTTGGGTGATTAGTGGTCTTATTCCTGATAGCAAAAATAAACATATTATGTGCCATCTTTCTCGGTCGGACGATGTGGATTTTCAACTGTCAAAATTTTGGGAAGTCGAACAATATCCTGTGGAAAAGGTCTATTCACAGGAAGAGAATATCTGCTAAACACATTTCGTGCAAAGTTGTAAACGTGTTCCTGATGGTCGTTTTATTGTACAAATTCCTTTTAAGCAATCGCCATCTCTTTTAAGCGACTCATTGCAAGTGGCTACCAAGCGCTTTTTCTCTTTGGAGAAACGATTGCAATCTAATGACACTCTGCGTAAACTTTACACTTCATTCATGGACGAACACGAGCGACTTGGACACATGACAAAGATTGTTGTTAGTCCTTCGGAAAAATCTTTTTATATGCCCCATCATGGCGTGTTGAAAGAAAACAGTCTAAGCTCGAAATTGCGTGTTGTGTTTGATGGCTCTGTTCAATCCACGACTGACTATTTCTTGAACGACTTACAAATGGTCGGACCTGTGATACAACAGGACTTATTCTCCATCTTGATTCGGTTCAGAAAATTTGCCTATGCCATATCTGCGGATATTGAAAAAATGTATCGGCAGGTGCTCATTGATCCTCTACAAAGGCCGTTACAATGCATTCTTTGGCATCCATCGCCGCAATCTTCTCTTGCTACATACAATCTTAATACTGTAACATATGGTACAGCCTCAGCTTCCTTCTTGGCCAGTCGTAGCCTACTTCAACTTGCAATCGACTGCAGGGATTCTCTTCCCGAAATTTCTAAGGTAATTAAAGATTTCTACGTGGACGATCTTTTGACTGGTTCGGATTCATTAGATTCTGCTAGAGACTTATGTCGGAACATTCAAGCTGTGTGCATGCGAGGTGGTTTTAAATTATGTAAATGGATCTCCAACGATCCTCAAGTATTAGACTACATCAATGTGGTTGATATTCATCCAGGTTTACAAGAATTTGGCTCCCACGAAAATGCCCACACTTTAGGTTTGTTGTGGCAATTCCAAACTGATGATCTCATGTTTTCAATTTCGGTTCCGTCCTTTACAGCTGTGACTAAGCGAGCCATACTTTCAAGTATTGCTCCAATCTTTGACCCTCTTGGATTGTTGGCTCCTTGTACAATTTTAGGCAAGATGCTGATTCAGCAGCTATGGTTGGAGAGACTTTCTTGGGACGATCCCGTTCCAAAGCACATCCTTGATAAATGGAATTTGTTTTGTCATGAGCTTCCAACCCTTAATGATTGTCGTATTCCACGACATGCTGTGTGCCCAAATACGATTTCTGTGGAATTGCATGGTTTTTCCGACGCGTCGATAAGGTCTGTTAATAGCAGTGGCGCGGTTCGTGTTAGTATATTGTGTGCGAAGTCGAAGGTTTCGCCTCTGAAACCGCTCACGATTCCTAAGTTGGGGCTTTGCGCTGCAACCTTGCTTTCTAAACTTTTCATTTGTGTCCACACGGCGCTGAATATTCAATTCATGCGATCTGTCTTATGGACTGACTCTACCATAGTACTTGGTTGGTTGAGTACTCCTTCCAATCTCACAAAAAACATTTGTTTCCAATCGAATTGCTGATATTCAGGAACTAACTTCTAGTTGTCTTTGGCGTCATATTCCGAGTAAATCCAACCCCGCGGACTTGCTCTCTAGAGGTATTTTTCCACGTCAACTAGTCGATTCTCCCATATGGTGGAACGGGCCTCAATGGTTGCAGGATGATGAATCTAAATGGCCTTCCGTAAATTCTTCAATTACGTCAACGCTTCCAGAGCTAAAGGGGCAAATTACTTGTCATCATACGACCATGTCTTTTAACGATCCTTTTCCTATATCAAAATTTTCAAATCTCAAAAGGCTAATAACTGTGGCTGCTTATTGTTTGCGTTTTATCAACAACTGTCGCATCTTGCTTTCTTCAAGACGATATGGTCCTCTGTCTTGCGAAGAGTTGCAAGTTTCTATGAACAAAATCATAAAAATATCGCAAAATGAATTTTTCGCAGATGAGCCTAAAGCTTTCAATTGTTCTCGGGATCCTAAGCCCTCAGAAACGATCTGTAATTTACGCCCTTTCTTATACTCATCTAGTGGTATTATTCGTGTGGGAGGTAGGCTACATAATTCAAATTATGACTTCAACAAGATTCATCCTGCGATCATTTCTAATAAACACCATCTCTCGACTATTATTATGAGATCCACACATTTACAACATAATCACCCCCGACCTCAATTACTTCTTGCCATTGTCCGTGAACAGTATTGGATCACTAATGGTCGCAATCTAGCTAGGAAAATAGTTCACGCTTGTATCAGGTCAGATTCTCAGCTAAAACTACCAATCCTATCATGGGATCTCTCCCAGCGTCACGCATTCAACCTGGACCCACATTTAGTAATGTAGAGGTAGATTACGCAGGTCCATTCGCAATTAAAGACCGCAAGGGTCGGGGCTGTAAAACGTCCAAATCTTCCTTGAGCTTATTCGTCTGCTTTGTCACAAAGGCAGTTCATCTTGAATTAGTCACCACCTTATCTACAGAATCCGTTTTAATGAGTTTACGGAGATTCGTTGCTCGTAGAGGTAAACCGCCAAGCATGCATTCTGACAACGGCACCAATTTTGTTGGAGCAAATTCTGCCTTGAGAGAACTAGGTGAATTTCTCACCGCGCAAAATACATCAATTTTAGAAGCAAGCGCTCGCGAGGGAATTGCGTGGCATTTTATCCCTCCTCACTCTCCACATTTCAGTGGTCTGTGGGAAGCCGGTGTCCGTTCAGTCAAGCATCATCTTAAGAGAGTTGCCGGCAACTTGATTTTAACATTTGAGGAATTATCCACCCTATTATGTCAGATAGAAGAATTCCCGTCCGTTAACTCCGTTATCTCCTGACCCGAATGATTTAAGCCCTTTAACACCTGCCCACTTCGTTATTGGACGCACCTTGACGTCTGTACCTGAGGATGACTGCACTACAATTCCTACTTCACGACTCTCGACATTTTAAGCTGTGCAAGCCGCACAGCAGCATTTTTGGGAAAGATGGAATAAAGAGTACGTATCTGAGCTCCAGTGCAGAACCAAATGGCAGTCAAGCAAGTCCCAACTGCAAGTCGACACTCTTGTACTGATTAAGGATGATAATCAACCTCCCTTTCATTGGAAATTGGGAAGAATCGTCAAATTACACCCAGGGGCCGACGGAGTCGTTCGTGTGGCCTCCATAACAACTAGAGGCGGTGTTATTCGTCATACCTTTTCGAAATATTGTCCTTTGGACATTTAGTGATGATTTGTACTTAGCTTCGCAGTGTTAGCGCAAGTTCAAGTGTTAGAAATTAAGATTTAGCTTAGATACACAATCTATGTAATTATACTCTTTAAGCTTGATGTTATTGAAAGCCTAGTCTTTCAAGGCCGGGGGCATGTTTAGGCCTATTTGTTCGTTTTAATTAAGTACGGGCCTGTGCCAAGTGCAGCCCATGTACCGCTAGGGGATTTTGGTGTGATTGTTACTGTTAAGACCGATTGGGAGTTAGTCTGTCATCATTATTATGTTGTTGTACGTTCAACATTAAAATATATACTCAGCGTTTAAATGAAGAAGTTTCTTTAATAAAAACAAATACATTCAAGGTCCTTCGAAAACAACGTAAAATCAAAAGGACGCCGTTATGCGCGTACACCCTCTATACAGAATCGATACAATCAGCGCAGATAAATAACCGCAACCAAATAATCAAAACCGCACCTTTCTGCGCTCCAAAACTAAAAAAGGAGTACAGATACGCAAAGACACACTGTAGAGTTTGTGAGAACAAGAGAATACACTTTAAACTTAACAATACTCACCGCATACACTGCTAAAACGGCTAACTGATTGTACGGTTTTCCATTCTTAGGGTTGATTTCGTGGGCCTTAATATACCATCTACAACCATAAAAAGATCAATATAAATCTCATATTCAAAAAAAAAACTTACTGTCTACACTTTCCATAGTTAGAAGTTTCATTAACTTGTTCCCTGTACCTGACCAAGTCCCCCAAAAACAAGAAAATCTTCTGAGCCGAAATTAAAGCCAGTTTAATCAAACCCTTCTGCGTCACTAAGTTGTTATAACCCAAGTAATCGTTTAATCTAAATTTATAAGTCTGCTCTAAGAGGTCCAATAACCCTTCGAAATATTTAGTTCCTTCGTCAATAAGTGATAAAAGAAATTCTTTGTACTGTTTTTTATTGGCAGGTTCGTTGGCTATCGCTTTTCTCATCATTTCAATGATATTGTGGTACAAAACACGCCAAAAATGTTGTTCGACGTTTTCCGACTGGCAAAACTTTATATCTTTGCACAACAAATATTGCAAGCTCTCCATTAAATATCTCCTTAGCCTAACTACCATCTCCCAATTTACCAGAATTAAACCCGAGTTGTTAATGCACTGTAGTTCATAATCGGCTTGTTTTATATGTTTTAGGAGAGAAACCGAATGACAAATTTTCCAACTTTCGGAGTTTTCGTCATACCAGGATGGTCCAACGTTGCCGTATTGGTCTGTGATGTATTGCTGCAGTTGTGGTGGCGAATTTTCTAAGTTTTCGGAAAAGCCGGGCGCGCTCATGCGAGCGCTGCTCGATTTAACTATAATAGGCTTGCTAGGATTACTTGGATCAAACAAACTTTTCTGTTGCTGACTAGCATGCGATTTTTTTATTTCGGGATATCTCGGCCAGTCTACGCTCACCGATTTTACATCTTTCGGTGGCAGCGTTATAATCCCGCCTTTTTTAACGTCTAACTCTTTGGGTTCGACTTCTTTTTCGGAATTACGTCGAGTGCGCAAATTTTCCTCTCTCCAATTTTCGGGTTCGTTACGCGAACTCGTGCCTCTATCAAAACTAGACTCTCTACTTGCGTTTTTATCTCTCGAATTCCTTCGTCTTCTGTAACGATTATCAGGTACTTTAAAATTATCCGTGGCGTTATGGTGACTGTGATCGTCTTTGTTTCTCGATAAAATGTGTTTGTTTGAATGTTGATTATCGGTGCTGTGTTCTCTGAATCTGCTACTGCTCCTATTTTCAAAAAGTTTTTAGTCATTAATTTTGAGAAATACAAAAATACTAATGTAAATAAATCTCCCAAACCTAAGTAAATTAGTAAACCGTTCATTCCTATGTAAATCCTAAACTATATCGGTACGTAAACTCATGCACGTTTGGATTATTACTAGTATGAACCAAAACAACTAAGCACGTTACTCATCGCCAAGAATTCGGGAAAATATATGAAAAAAACACCTTGTCACAGCACAAAGTTCAGCAACGGCTTCATCATGAAAGAGGTTTACATTTGTATCAAACAGCTTCAGACGGTGTAGAGACAACATTCTCAAAACAAGAAGACTTCGCTATGCCTACAAGAGTAGTGCCGAAGAAGCTCAGTTTCAATGTGATTGTGTTAGCGACATATAGGGATGACTATCATCTTGTGGGTACCCGCGGGTTGAGCTACCTGTCTCCAGGTTGTGGATACGATAGTAGATAAGATGCCACGATACGCAGCTTTACTAGTGTTTTGACTACGATAGAAATGGAATTGGAGAAAAGATTGGGGGCAGATAACTTTAGTAAGTTGGTAAGGGATGAGAAATGAGAAAAAAATCAACCGAAAGATTTCGAAAATTATGAAAGAAAAAGTAGAAGAGGAAAAAGGAGGATCAAAAACGAGTGAACAAAACCTTCGTCGCCTGAAGTAATGCCCGAAAAGGTCTACCGGATGTAGAGCCAAGACAAGAGCGGACGGATGACTTCCTCACTACTCTGGTAGTATGTGCTAATAAAAGATTTCCACCTCCTGTAAAAAAAATCCAAAATCCTACAGATCGTTCAGCTTGACTTCCGTCATCTTAAAACTACTTAAAATAGTAGTCTATAGGTATGTACGGGGCGCCTCTGGACCGAAGCCAGTATGCATACCAATCCCAAAAATCTTGTGAGCTAGCAACTTATCAACTAGTAAGCAGATGCGAAAATGCAATGCAATATAATGATATTGCATTGGATGCTTTTCTAGATATTGAAGAAGCAGTTGGCAATACTACATCACCTCCATTGCATAACGAAAAAAGGCATCACACTTTTAGTGCAAAACTAGGTCAAGTCAATGCTCAGGAATCGGACGGTAACAGCTACTTTGTACGATAGCATTGTAGGAGCCAAGGTAGCTGGCGGGTGCCCTCAATGCGGAGTGCCGTCACCCCTTATGTAGTGCCTCGGCATGGACGACCCACTATAAGAACTAGAAGACGAAAGGATATTCGCTTCAGGATACGCCGGCGATCTCACCATTATTACAAACTGGAAGTCTGTGGCAACTGTATCTAACATAATGCAGAGTGCACTAAACATCATCAAAAAATGATGGAAAAGGACTATTAGTGAAACCATCCAAGACGGCAATGCTTGCGTTTACCAAACGAACTACATAAAACTACTTACAATGTACCGAGTCACGCTCTCGATGACAAAAGAAGTCAAATATCTGAGACTTATTCTTGATACCAGACTGGCCTTCAACGATTATCCAGACAAAATTACAACGAAGGTAATCAAGGTTCTTAATGCAACCAAACGGATGGTAAATCACACAAAGATTGAAACCCACAACGACCAAATGGTTTATACTGTGGTGACAAAACCCATCATCACATAGGGTACGCTTGTCTAGAGTGAGAGCTTCCAAGCTAGACAAAGTGCAGAGAATTGCATGTCTGCTGATAACAGAAGCGATGCGAACCACGCCTACAGCAGTCATGGAAGCATTACTTTCACTTCCAGCATTAACGTAACCATGAAAGCAAGACTAGCAGCATACATGTTGCAGATTAAGGAACACGCGTCAATTACCGAGAAATACAAAACGGGTATATACAACGTGCTGCGTAAAAAAACAACCTTAACTACGAGATCCGACAAAATATTATCCCCTCGTAAGGATATTTAACGTGATGTCACGAGACGAGTTTAACGTTTACCCGGGCGCAGTTAAAAAAACTATCTGGTACACAGATGGAACCAAAAATCGCAACGATACTGCGGGAATATATTTTTGCTGACCTTGGGTAAATATCGTCCGCTTTTCAAGCTGAAACTGCCGCTATCGACTGGTGTGTCAAAAACGTTATCGGCTCGAGATCATACGCAAACGGTCCGATATCGATCATGCCCGACAGTCAAGTAGCGCTAGGTCGTCAGTCATAAAAATCCAAACTGATTACGACATGCATAAACAGTCTGGAGACATTTACAACTCGTCAACAAATTCAGCTAGTCTAAATACCAAGAGACCAAAGTGCAAATGGAAATCTAATGGCGGACGCACTAGTTAAAAAAGGCACAACATAGACATAGACGCAGCAAACTAGCAGCAGAACATAAGATGAGGTACGCAGAAACCTATAGTTTTCTTTAATAGTAGTTCGTAAGATACCCACAAGATGGCAATGATTAGTATATGTCGTTACTACTAAATATCACTGCTTTTGTCCCTTTTATGAGACAACGCAAAAGACACGTTCCCAAATACGAAACTTAAGCAGAAAGATGTTCAACTACATAACATTGTTTGCTCGCATAAGACATGCTAAACTATGTTAATTTCGTGCTTAGTTTTTCCTGATTAATTTAAACTACCGTTACAGTTTAATAATAAACAAATTTTGAAAAATCTCCGAGTAAAATAGAATTAACACTATCCTATGTATATATATAAAATCGTCACTATATAGTATTTAACTTACCTTTTTTTATGCCTTTTGCATTTCCTACAATACAAAGAAAAACCAAACTTAGTTAAATGTTCACACTCGCTGTTACAAATACTCTAATAAATCAGAGAAAGCACAAAAATAATAAGCCAAATCAGTTTTTAGGAAAGCGTACCCAAGCGAAAAAAACTCACTAACATACTAAACCAGCTTAAACGTTAATTACTTTTTGTTTCGCTTCCTCGAACTCGCGGGCTGTGAAACGGTGTTTGTTTCGAGTAAACTTGCCATCGACGAGCTTCTGGTGACTACATCGCTTAACGCTTCTTCGGCTTCTAGACGCACTTGCAATTCTACTTCCTCGCTCCAATCCTAATCATGAGTAAAAGTTTTGGTTAGCGTAATGTTTCTAATACTATAAGCAACGTAAAATATAAATAGTTAAATAACCACAGAAGTTTTGTTATGTTTATTCCCTGTTTGTGTATGTTTGATAGAAGAAAAAAGACGTAACGAAAAAAGCATTCTAACGGACAAAGATTCTGGCGACAAAGATGATTCAGGTACCATAGATGATTTAAGCTTTGTTCTTACTTCTCTTTAAGATTCATTACTTGAACAGGAGGATGGAGATGTCGAAACGGAGGACGCATGATAAACTGATAAAAACGACTTTCCTGTCACTATAGTGGTTGCCACTAATAATAGAAATAATGGAGGTTGGCGTAACATTGATTTGACACAATCAAATTGTAAAAAATTTCTTCAAGAAGTGATGGTTACCTGCTGAATTATATGCACAAAAAAATTTGAGCTAAGAAAAGTTGTTTGTTTCAATGAGTTCTATCTAATATTTTCGGATGTTACAACTTAGTATTAACAACCTGTATATCACAGATGATCATCTCCTGGCTACTATTCCCGATAAAAAAAGACGTCGTTGTGCTGAGCTGGATCACAAACATAAGAAACCAATTTACGATATGCGAATCGAATGCAATGTAATTTTTCTACATCGATAATGTAATACTTATGTCAAAATACTGTCAAAATTTTACAAAAACTGATTTCTATCCCAAGAAGATGGCCGAAGGTCAAAATAATCGTATCGAAAATATGTGCCAAATAAATATATCATTTTTCACCTAAGAGAAGCTGAAAGTGTCATCAAAAGTTTATTTTATCAAAGAAAACAATGCCGAAATTTTAATGATAGATCATTGTGTCAATTCTACAACAAAAACAGGTACTTTAAATGGAACACTGTGTATACTCTGTACTAGTAAAGCTTGTTAAATTTAAAATTCTCATTACTTATCATTCATCAAATTATTTACATTTAACAAATAAAGAGGTTCTGGTGAACTCATAACGTACAAACATCAGACTAGAAGATTGATTTTTCTTATGATTTCCATTTTTATTGTGGAGCTGTGTATATAAGTAACATATTCTACATTTAGAATCTATAATCGCTGATTGGTGCATTTTATTTAGATGACAACGGACTTGCGGCTTAGACCGCGTCATAATAAAACACCCAGACTTAGTCCTAGTTTCTACTTGTAAACCAAAACAAGGAGTTGAACTTGGCCTTTGCCGAAGACGCTAATCGTCTCTAATACCAAAAGTATTAATGGTAGTGCGTTACGACATTTGGGAAGCGTGGTGATTTACGAACTTTTACTTTCTTTTCTTCAGTACATGAAGAAAGTGTTTGTGCCTTATGATGAATTTCCTTTCCTCAACTATTTGAAAATGATCCGCCGTTTAAGTGAAAGAATAGACATTTTGAAGATGATCGGTTACGGAGACAGAGTTACAGAATTACAATCTACCGTGAGTAAGTAAGGTCGATCCATATTTCAACAATTTGCTTTGACTAAAAGAATGTCTATGCAACATTCGGACATCTCTGATGCTCTTCGTAGCGTACAAACGGCCCTTCAGTTCGTAACTGACAAGTTGTCAGCTCCTGGCCAGCAGATCACAACTGGTCCTGTTTCGTATGTCCAAGTAGCTCGGTCGAACAGAATTGCCGACAACGTGAAAGTACCTTCCGGCATCACTATCCCAGTGTCCGCAAAAACAGACTCACGTACATTCTTAGACCAGCAAATTTCGACCGCAGATTATCCTTCTTTTTCGACCGTCAACCGTCATCTCAAGACTGTGATCTTGAATGAATGGCAACAGCAGTGGAATACGTCCCATTAAGAAGGTAACGCCTATTCCTTGATTCCAAATATCCTAGACTGAATCAACATGTCCCATAATCCGGGACGAGCGTCCACACGTCCTTTTTCAGCAAGAGAACGCACGTCCCCGTATTACTCGTTAATATTTTGCCGTGGACACTCTGTTCACCGGATTTAAAGCATATCGAATATGTGTGGAATGTGATGAGGAAGAGGCTATCCACTTTGCACCATCCTCGACAGACACTGGCACAGTTAATCCACAAAGTTCAAGTCTCCCTCTATCTCATTTTGTCTATGCCTAGACGTGTACAGGAGTGTACTCAGCTACGGTATCGCCAAACACGTTTTTTTCGGATTACATGTTAATAACATTTCTTAAAAATGTTATTGTTTCATTCTTGATGTAAAGTCACCACTTAGTCAAAAAATTAAGTTGGAGAAATTATTCCTTCTGTGTGTAACATTTCTAATGTCACTGAGTATGTACCCGACAATTTTGGTTTGTAAGTTCGAGTCGATATACCATATATAATATATATATAACGCAGGGTTGCTCTACGGCTGGTGCCGCTTTCCTGCTCCCATCCTCTAGGCCTTTCTATCGTTCGATTCTTCGTCCTCCAGTCTTCTGGCCTCCTTCGCTGCTTCCACCCCTTGGATCCATTTCTTCTTCGGCCTTCCGCGTTTCCTTCTCTCCGGTGGTACCCACTTTGTTACGTGCATAAATTTAAATAATGCACTACCCTGTATATTGGTTTAATTAAAAATTACTTTTCTATTTCTCGACGCCATCTATCGGGTTCGTTGGTCTCTTCGTATTGAGTAGACGATATCCGGTGAGATACGGGCATTTTTGACTTTAACATCGTTCATGTTATAACCTATGTCTGCGTGAATTAAAAATCGTTTTCTCACAACATCCACGTGTTGGGACACGATAGGTAATAGAAGTCTTCTTAATTAACTAATTTAATCCACGCATGGTAAGTGGCTTTTGTTCTTTCTTTGATTAAAGGTAATTTTTATGTCTTTTCGTTAGCGCCATGTGCTACCTCCTAAATATAGGTATTCTTGTCGTAATTTAAAATCTACAAGGAAAAATTATAATTTAATTACGATCGTAAAGTATTCGAGTCGTCACCGGCCATTCCACCACGTCCTGGCACCTGTTTCTATTCGATACCGAATTAGGAGGGATTAGCATCGACAAATACTTTTACTCATGCGGCAAACACCTGCGAAACCAACTGGCATCGACGGTGTACAACAGCATTCGACAACCGGGTTATATTATATGTACTTTCTTTAACAATAAGTAACCATTTTTGTAGATCTTGATTTCGTGAGACATTGGTTTGACACGATTTGCGACTCAAATTGATTTTAGGCTCACTTGCCGGGGAAAGCGCTTTCTTCGACCAAGTAGAAGTTACTGTATTTGTGGGTAAGTTAATTTATTTATTTGTTCGCTGTCAGTAAGGTCGCTCACGAAACTGTAGCTAATGTTAATTCCGTAATTGCTAACATTGTTTTATTACCATTAAGGTAGTATCATTAGTTATTCTGTATTTTTCGCATGCTGTGTACAACCAATAATTATTACGAAAGTTTAGTATTAATTCAGTAATTATTATCACTGTTTTATTATCAGTAATGCCGTATTATTAATTACTTTGTGTGTTTCGCATACTGTGTACAACCAATATTTACTACAAACTATTCTTCGCTGTTCATTTCAACGTAACTTACTTATGTATTGTGTGTTGCCGATACTACTGGCATTCCTGTACTGAAAATTCGATATATCTGTGATAATCATCGACGATTCTAAATTAAAGTTGTTATCTTGGTTACTCTTTCTTTTATGGCAACATACCTTTCTCTTTTGATCGTCGTTATCTAATAACAAACTTTGGCTACTCGACCATCAGGGTAATAAGGATTACGAACCTCCAATTGTGTTACAAGTTTGGACCGTCTGTCGTGAGCGAGGCAGAAGTGTTATCTTAGATCAGCTCTGGCGCCCTTAAGCATACTTCCTATGAACCTCTCCTACTTCCGACTATATGAGTTGGCCGTGCAAGGTTTGTAAAACCTAAAGCTTGTAACAACTTCATCGCCTTGTTCGGCCATCTCTCGCCCCCCATTCTCTGTACATGCCCGTACCAGATAAGTTGTTTTTTCTCCACTTCCTCTATAATATTCCTCTCCACTTCGAGTTGTTCTCGGATGTCTATATTTCGTATTGTATCCGTTCTTACGAGGCCGCAACTTTTCCTCCAGTACCGCATCTCTGTTGCCAACAGGCGGGACGAACTCTTCTTCCCCAGCTGCCATGCTTCTGCGCCGTAGGTGATCACACTTTGTACTAGGGCCGAGTACATTCTCTTTTTGTTTGTTTTTTTTCACATTTCAAAATTGAGTTCAGTTAATAGTACGTATTTCTAAGCAACACGTGCGCAAAAAAAGAGTTAAACAGACTTTTGAATGATCGCATCAAAAAATGTAAACAACTCAAAAATCGTTTTAAGCTTTAGCAAGTATTTTAAACCAGTACAAACTACACAAGTGTTCCATTTAAATAAAATTGGTAGATATTTTATTACACGCAATATTTGAAATTTTTCCTTGACCAGAAGCTCCAATAACAAAAATTTCACTAATGTGTTTCACGAATCAAAATGCCCCAAACACAGTTTACTTTTAAGTTTACACCCATTACCTCGCAAGTGTTCCAATCGGTCTATATGTACAATCTATATTATAAAAGCTAAACAGTGAGAACAAGTATAGCAAAAGCAAACTGAGACGAAAGCCTTACTAAGGATATAAACATTGTGCAATGTAATAATGAAATAAAGACTAAAGAGCAAAAACCGACAAGTCAAGACAGGTTACAAAAGAACGTAAAATACGATAGCCATTAGAGTGTCTCAAAATAACTATACACAAATAAACACAAATTGTAGTTTTGTTTTATTAGAATATACTATTCATTTTAAGCTGACAGTGCTTAAAGAAATAACAAAATCGCAATAGACTCCCTTCGCATCGCGATTTGAAACGCCAATAGTCTGCTCAACAAGAAACTGGAATTTCAAGAATTCCTCCATCGCTGTCGCCCTCGTCTCCAAAACTCGTCTTCGGAACTGCGACAACCCTATTATCTGGAACTACACCTTGTACAACACAAATTGAACCATAGGTCGCGGAGGTGGTACGGCCGTTTACATCAAACGTTCCATCTCTCACCCGATGCCACAACTACAAAATCTAAAAACTACCCAAATAGTCATTAGCACGACAGCCAACGGAGACATCGTTCTCTGCACTGCCTACATCCCGCCAAACAAAGACGTCTTACCCGTAGATTTAGACGCGATTATTAACGCCAGAATAGAAGATCTTAACACGAAGCATCCAGACTGGCACAGCAGGAAAACGAACCGCAATGGTCGACTCCTGCATGACCTCCCCAGCATCCAAAATTTCGTCGTAGATGGACACTACGAACACACCAACCATCCTCACAACCGACTTCCAACTTCCAACCGTTTCTGACCTCAAGTGATCAATCGGAAAACGACAATCTCCAGTACCCTGTGGCAATCTTTCCAATTGGAAGCCAGAAAATTTATCACAAAAGTTCCGGTCATACAAAACATCCCTGAACTTGAAACCTCAATTGACAATTTCACAGAACTTATCAAAAGATGAATCACAAAAGCCACCAAATCTATCACTACTACTCCACATTCGCGACCAAATCACCGAGAAAAACCGTCTAATAAGCAGATGGCAACGTACCCGCCACCCAGACGACAATAAAGCACTCAACGCAGCTCAAACTGCCATCCGAACCCAATTCCAGCAACATCGTAATCTTCTCTTCAACGATAAACTTCGGTCCCTAAATGCACAAGACAACAGCGTGTGGGAAATGGCCAACATCCTTAAAAACAGAAACAAGCCACTCATACCCGCCATTCACGGTCCTCGAGGTCTAGTCTATACTGACCTAGACAAAGCCGGAGCTTTCGCAGACACGCTCGAACTCCAATTTAGAACAAACCATCCATACGCCGAAGACTTCCGACGCACCAATGTGATACCGCAAAGTCCTGACAGCCAACCCAAACGAGCCTATTAGGCACACGTCTACCAAATAAATCGTAGTGGAGAACAAAAACATCAAACCGCGCAAAGCTCCTGGGAACGCCCTCAAACTTCTTCCCAAAAACGGTATAGCGTCCCTAACTGCAATTTTCAACGCATGTCTACGACTCCAAAACTTTCCACGTCAATGGAAAACCGCGGACGTTATAGTAATCCGCAAACCACGTCATGCCCCAAAACTACCGTCCAATCAGCTTACTTCCGACGCTGGGTAAGTTATTGGAATGAATAATTCTTACTAGATTACAGGAACCAACCAAATCATCCCCCAAGAACAGTTCGGTTTTCGCAAGGAACATTCCACCGTCCACCAAGCTTTACGCGTCGTTGTGCAGATCACCGCGACGTCACCGGCGCCGTCTTTCTCGACATCGAGAAAGCATTCGACAAGGTTTGGCATCGCGGGCTACTCTACAAGATGTATGGTCTAAGGATTAATCACTTAATGGTCCAACTCCTCGGATCCTTCCTAAATTGATCAAACTTTTGACCGGCAAGTCTACTTCACGACACATAGAAGCCGATGTTCCTCAAGGATCTACGCTATCCCCACTTCTATATAACATCTTCACGGCAGATGTCCCAAAAATCGACGGACACCTTCTATGCCGACGACTCCGCCGTCTTGACAACATCCCGCTCATCCGCTCAAGCCGAGAAAAATCTTCAAATGGCCCTCACGTCACTAGACAAGGGTACGACGACTGGAGAATACAAGTCAATCCCAACAAAAGCGCCGCTGTCCTCTTCAACCGAAGGAACATCGGTTCCACACTCCGTCTCCACATCAAAGGCAACGACGTCCCCTGGGTGGGCGAGACGAAACATCTCGGAGTCACCTTAGACAAGAAATTGTTATAGAAACCCCACATCACTCAAGAGCTGGCCTCTTCCAACGGTTTGCTGGTAAAACTATATCACATGCTGTCCGCAACAGCCGCCTTAATATCGACAACATCCTCATCTCCTCATCTACAAGATGCTCATCCGCCCCTTCATGACCTACGCAGCACAAAATAAGATGCTCTGAATGATCGCAGACCGACTCCACCAAGAACTCGACATCCCGATGATTGCCGATTGCGTCCCTCAATTCGCAGCTGCGCTCCATGCAGACCTCGAGCACCCATCCCAACCCGCTCGTTCGACGGCTTTGGTACTACGACCGAGATGACATGTCTAGGCACAAGCGGTCGAAGTATGCAATCCTAAATTAAGTAGAATGAAATATTGAACCCAGCGGAAAAGTTAGAAACCAAAGAGGATACTCGGAGGTGGAAAACCGATCCAACGAGGTTATTTAAGCAGATTTTGTTATCACATAAGCTTTAAAAATGTTCACATTAAACAAGCAATAAACATGTATGAAATTGAATTGAATTCATCAACTTGTACGCCGCCTATGTCAATTACATCTGTGTTTAATATAGACATTATTCATTATTTTATTATGTAAAAACAAATTGTACAAAATGTTTTTGTGGAAACGTCTTTTATTCGAACTATCGAAAATACAATTGTTGCAGGTATTTTAAGTTACGATTTTTCGTAATGAGTGCTCAAAATTACACCTTCTTGAGCATTTTTTAAAATATAATTAAAACAGTGTTAGTTAGAAGTATAAAAATTGAATATGATATTTATCACTAATCAATTGATTTTATTTGACTTCAGAGGTCAGAACTTTTTACTACGATAGTAGTGTAGGACAGATCTTGCCGACCAAATTTACTGAGTGGGAAATAAAACATTTAAGTTCTGGTTTTTAGAAGCATTTAAAAATGTGTTTATATTTCAGTTAACGCCCTCTGGTGGCGTTGGTAGCAGTAATATGAAAACATTTGAAATGCCTGTCAATTAAACCAATGCAAACACTGCAAAATTTGTTTCATTCTGTTTACCGTACCCAGCTCACTTGACATTTAAGAAAGATTTACACCTATCACGTTTTTTAAGAAATCTGAAGACCCCGGTTTAGTTATTTTGTTGCTAACAGTCTACTGCCTTAAACCTCAATCAAAAATAGCTAGTTATATGTGTAATTTTTGAGAAAAACACAATTTCAAAAAAATTAGACAGCGCCCTCTAGCGTTTACTTCGCTTGCTACATTGGTTTAAATTTAGAAATATGTAGTTCGTAAAACAGGGCGCTTTTCAACAAAAACAAATTCGTCGACTTAGGTTAAGCAGAACAGGATCAAGATTACCACTGTGCTCCATATCTTAGAAGAACAAAATTCTTCGAATTAACTTTAAGTAAATCTTGTAGGTCTTGGAAATTTTTTATATCGCCATCTAGCGATCGACGTACAAATCTATAAATAATTTACGAACTGAAGAAAACAATAAAATGAGAAAGAAAAAAGAACCAACCCTGTATATAAAACTAACACTTCTGTGAGTCATTGAACCAAAAAACCATTAAATTAAATTGATTAACAATTGAAACCACAAAGTCGTATTCAATTGATAAATTAAACACCGGAAATAAGAACGTCACCATGTAAATTTATATTTTTGAGACACCCTTATAGCGAGTAATAAAAAAATCTAAAAGTACATACCAATATTGGGCTATCCCTTAACACACTACTAGATGTCTGCGGTTCTTTTTGAGGCGGTGGCGGTGTTGGTGGTGAAACCGGAGATAATTGAGCTTCTAAACTTTCTCTAAAACCCCGCGAGGGTGTATTTTCTTCCCTACTTTTATAGTTATCAATTCTTCTAGTATCCCGAACGTTGCGTGGTATTCGCTCTTCGTAATCGTTATATCTGTGCTTTGTTTCGGAACGATTTGAACTTCTATACAAATTTTCGTTGCTCTTGGTTTTATGGCGAATCATATGTGGGGAAGACGATCTTGAATTGCACGGACTTCTTTGCATCCGATTTGGAGTAGCACAATGATAGTATCCACCGACGGATGTGTTATCGTAATCCTGGTGCATTCTAGCTCGCCCTCTCCCCCTATGCGGTAACGTATAATACATGTTGTAGTTGTCTGGCATGTGTTGCTGATGACGCGATAATTCCATATGCATGTTCATACAAGGTTGTGGCGGGTACATCTGTTTGACAGAATAATTGTGTTGGGTCTGGGGATTCGAAGGAACTTGACTGGAACCCTAAAAAACAAACTATAAAACCAGTATTCAATTAAACGAGTATAATCACTTGAAAAACAAGGCTGTTCCCGTCCCAAGCACACTCAGATTGTGTACCGATGTAATCGACGTCTAATTTATTTTCTTCCAGATATTTTCGTTTTAAACGCGGAGGTAACGAATCGAGATTTTTTTGCCACTTTTCGTGCTCTAACCCAACACTACTGTGCCGTCGACCACTAGGTGGTTTCATGTAGATTTTCTCGCCGTAATTCCGTGTAGGATCTACACTTCTGGTATCGCGAACTCCCCGATTCCAATTATTGTTCGATTGATAGGATATGGCACGTGGTTCCGAACCTTGCCTAACGTCTCTGTATTGATTATTAGGCGAATTTGATCTCCAATTTCTTTCGTCGTTTGATTCGCTCGGCCTTCGCCTATTTGAATAACGTTTGGGTCTAATTGTACTATGTTCGTTTTCGACGATGTCTACGGTTTTATTGTCTACGTGTGATAAATTATCGTTCGATTGATTAATACTAGTAGATTCGCGTGCTTGCACTAACGGTTTAGGTACATAAAATGTTTGGTCGGGTTTCTTAGGTCTACGTCTATAATCATCTTTAATGGTCAAATCCCCAATTTTATAACCTACTGCGTCAATATCAACGTCCCGTTGTTTATAATTATAATGCGCTTGTGAGTCTTTCCCGTGTTGTTGTCGATGCACCAAACTTGTATCGGACTCGGTTTCTTCGACGTGCGTAGATTTCCGCAAAGGCCCGCTTCCGGGTCTATAAATCTGTTGATTAGGTTTTCCTCGTCTCATATTGTTATCCAAACTCGAAATTCCTAAAAAGACACAAGGTAAAGATTGTTTAGTGTTTGAGGTTATGTTTTGATTGTGAGGGTTATATAAGGTTTGTGCGATAATTAAATGCGTGCAAAGAGTGAATTTACACTTAGGTCACTTACCAAATGCACAATAATTAACGAAATTGTATAAAAACATAAAAGAAACTCCGTACGATTGTGACACCTACCACTATCTTATTAGCTTGACAGCTTCGCAACGGAAAAATTGCCGCTTTCAAATCAATCAAATTAGAAAACGTTGAATTTTCACATGTACGCCAAAAAATTAAAAAAAAAACAAAAATTTTTTAAAATTTCCTTTCTGTCTAAATTGAAAGTTGTCGAAATAACCTTGAAAATTAGTTTTTTCGTTAGGAGTTACAAATAAATTTGCGGGAAATTCAAATTTTTTTTAATTTGAACTAAACAAACATCGCGATGGTGATTAAAAAAATTTGAAAACTCTCAATTACTAATATAATACAAGCCTGTTTTGTTCAAGTATTCAAATGACTATGATTAATGACGTTTAAACAATTTACAACAATACTTAATAATATTTACAAAAGATTGATCTTATTTATATATTTCTTAGTTTATATATACTCCGTCAATGCATTCGCACATACTCCATGTCCCTGTTTTCCAATAATCGTAATTTCGCCGTTCACCGCATTCCTCAATGCGTTCTTGCACTTCCAGTTTCAGCTTTCTAACAAATTTTCTTCATTCATTCAATGACGTTAAATAAACTAATGTCTCTAAATGTCTGTCATCTTATTGTCCAGTTTTTTTACACAGTCCGCAATTTTGTATTAATAACGTGTACTTTCTGTAACTTTCTTGTATTTAATTTGTATATATAACGTACGTTACAAATACAAGCTGTAGAATTTAGCCAAGGCTGCAGATACAGCTTAAAAATAAATTAATACACAAGATGGAATACATTAATAATTGACCTAAACACAAATAAAACGTGCATTTTCCTAGCCAATCAAATTGCGTTTTTATTACATTACTTTTACGTTGTTAGAATATCTTCCCACTAAACAAATCTGTTACCTTTATATCAAATTTATATAAATACGACGATCTTATATTTACATAAATTATTTTATGTAATATTAATGTCACATTTATATCAGTGTTAGTTTATTAAGTCATTTTTGGTATATAACATTTATATAAGTTTAGTGATGATTATTTTCTTTACATGTCACACAGATATAAAAATATGATGTAAAAAGTTTTCTATAGCTGCGTCTTTATTATTGACGATTTTGAAAATATAATTGAAAATAAATGTACATTTAAATTTTCAGATATTCCTCATATAAAAATACTTACATATGATTTACTATCTAAGCATATTTGTTTGAAAAATATGTGTGCAGTTATATAATAATGTATATAAAAAATTTGAGTATACTATATATAAGTTTAACTTTATTCATTGCCATTTGGCTTACAAATCTCAAATCAAATTTCGTATTTCTGGTCCAACGAAGACTCCTTCTTTTACTCTTAAGTTTAACTTTATTCATTGCCATTTGGCTTACAAATTTGGTCGTGTTGTCTATACATATATATTACATTTTCTTATCCCTTCTCCCCCCTTAACTTTTTCCTCCTGCTCCATACTTGCTCCATAAATTCCGCTCCTTTTCCGTTTTCATCTAAGATATCCACTGTTTTCATCACCTCTTCTCTTAGTTCCCTGCATCTCTTTCTCATGTGGTTCAGATCTTCCGTTTCTTCTCCACATAGACTGCACATAGCCTGCACAACTTTTCTGGTTCTTCCTTCCAATATTTGTTCCCTAACTCCTCGTTTCCACATCTGAACCTTGCCACCATTTTTTTCCTTTTGTTGCTTTTAATCTCACTGTCTTTTAAATATTCCGGCACCCCTTCACCCTTGATATCTTTATAATTCCTATTATATCTGCCCTCTTTTATCTTTATCCATCTTTCTTGTCTTTCGATGTCTCTTTCTTTCCTTATTTTTTCTTCTCTTGTCCCTACCCCCTCTTCTCTTAATCTCTCCACTTCTTCACTCGCGTACCCATTTCTTTTTGTAATACTCTTCTCTGCCCTCCTGCCCGTACTTCACTTTCCCTCCCTTTATCTCTTTCCAACATTCTTGCAGAATTTTGCAATCTGTTCTTTCCCTCATTTCTTCCACGTATTTTATTGCTCTTTTTCCTGTCTCAATCCTTATTTTTCTATCTGAACCTCCTCTCTCACAATTTACCCCGGTGTATCCCTGTCCAATCCTAACACCCATCTCCAGTATTTTTCCTGTAGCCCCTCTACCTCCCTCCACTCCTTCCAGCCCCATATTTCCGCTCCATACATTACCACCCCTTTATTAATTTTTCGAACAGCAATTTTTTTTTTTTTTTTATATCCATCTTGAATACTCTTTCCCCCACACCCCAGACTTATCCTATTAGCCTGTTTCCTTTCTTCACCCTTTCCTTTATGCGTTCTCCTTCTTTATTATCCTGTTTCATCGTGTAGCCCAGGTATGTAAATTCCTTCACTTGTTGCACTTTCTCATCACTCCATCTCCACTCCTCTCTTTTTCTTTTCCCCCCTCCTTTTCTAAATATCATTATCTTTGTTTTCACCGTGTTTACTTCCATTTCTTTTTTTTTTGATATATTTCTCTAGCGTTTTCATCATCTCTTTCATTTCCTTTTTCTCCTTAGCCACCAGCACTATGTCATCCGCATACGCCAACGACCATACCTTAGCTTTCCCTACCACTATCCCTCCTGTCTGTTGTCCTCTCATTGTCTCTTCCAGATCCCCGTATATACCGAGAACAGGCTTGGGCTCAGTGGACATCCCTGCCTCAACCCTCTCTTTGTTATGAATTTCTCACTCTCTTCCCCATTCACTTTAACCCTGCTTCTCGTTTCTTCGTATATTTCCTTTATTCTTTGTATTAATCTTTCATTGATTTTTTTTCTTTTCATATATTCCCACAGCTTTTCCCTATTCACTTTGTCAAAAGCAGCTTTTAGGTCTACGAATAGTGCTACCATTTTCCCTCTTTTTTTTCTAGTTCTTTATTTGCTAAGTGTTTCATTATATATATATGTTGTCTATCGCCTTCTTCCTTTTCTGAATCCCGCTTGTCCGTCTGGTACCAAACTTCTTTCCTCTATTTCCTTCTGTAATCTTTCTTGCAGTATTGTGGCGTACAATTTGTATGCCGAGCTCAATAATGTTACCCCTCTATAATTCTCGACTTTATTTGTTTCGCCTTTTTTATGTATTGGGCATATTATTCCCTCTCTCCATCTCTCTGGGAATCCTTCCCCTTTCCATATTTTGTTTATTATTTCCGTCATCCTTTTTGATACATTTTTTCCCCCGTATATCCACTCTTCTCCTTGTATCCCATCTTCTCCTGTCGCCTTTCCTTTTTATATTCTTTATCGCCTCTATTACTTCTTCCTCCCTTATTCTATCCCTATCTCCTTCTTCTTGTCTTACTACCGCGTCTTTCCTTTTTCTTTTTCCTGCTTTTGTTCTTCCCTCCCAACAGGTTCCGAAAATATATCTCCCATTCTTTAATTTTTATTCCCTTTGTCGTCCTGTTTTTTTCCTCTGCTTCTTTAGGTACTTCCATACATCTTCTTCCGTTTTTATTCCTTTAATCTGCTCCTCTTGTTTCTTTTTGTTTTCCTCCTTCTTTCTGTCGCATGTTTTTTGTATATTTTTACTGCTTCTTTGTATTCTTCTTTTTCTTTCTTCCCTTTTTCCACTGTCTTAATGCTCTTCTTGCATTTTTCTTTGCTTCCTTGCATTCCTTATCCCACCATTTCTTCCATCCAGTTTTCTCCCCCTTCCATTTTCTAAATCTGACTCTCTCTGTTGCTTTCTCCATCATCTCTCTCATTTCCTCTACACTTTCTTGTATTTCCTTCCCTATCCATACCGTTTTCCCTATTCTCTCTTTATATCTTTTTATACTCTCTTCTGTCCACTTATTTTTAGTTATGTAGTTCTCCTCTTCCTCTCTCTCTTCTCTTTCCCTTCCTTCCATTGTCAATTCCAGTGGTTGATGGTCTGACTCTACCCTTTCTCCCACCTTAAATGTCTTTACCTTTTCTGCGGCCTCTTCATTTGTCATTACAAAATCTATTATTGATTCTCCCCTTCCTCCTATGTACGTAAATTCCCCCTTTCCATATTCTTCTCTGTTCCCGTTCATTATTTCCCACCCTTTTTCGTTGCACAATTCCAGCAGTTCTTCTCCCTCTTTATTTATCACCTTGTCCTTTGTTTGTCTCTTTCCCGTCCCTTTTCTTTCTTGTATTCCCCCCTCTTCCCCTATTCTTCCGTTGAAGTCCCCTCCTACTATTATCAATCCCTCTTCCCTCTCTTCTATCATCTCTTCTATGTTTTTCCTTGTCTCTTTCATTCTACTGCTATAAACCGTCACTACTTTTATTTTTGTTTTTCCCCACTGCATGTTCCTTTCTACAACTCCTCTTCTCTGTTGCACTTTCTCCTTCTTTTCCTGGTTCAACCATTTTTTCTTATTCTCGTTATTATCCCCACCTTTGCTCTCCCTTTTTCTTTTCTCTTTCTGCATGTTGCACCACCCACTCAAATTCCTCCGGCAACTCTTTTTCCCACCACTCCCATTCTTTTTCTTCCATCCATGTTTCCTGTAATCCCACTACATCCTGTTCCTTGATGTACTTCCAGAAATCATGTTCCTTGTTTTTTATTCCTGCTACGTTCCAAAACAATACTCTCAGCTCACTCACCTCCCCCCGTGCTTCTTCCTCACTTTCTTTTTTTCTCCCTTCTTTTTCTTTTCCATTTCCATCTCTCATTATTCCTTTTCTTTGCCGTTTCGTCAACTTTCCCTCCTTTACCACCCCCCCTTTGCCCTTTAGTTTTTTGCCTTTTGGTTCCCCACTTTCTCTTCTCTTTCTCTGCACAGTCCCCTATCTTTGTCGTTCCATATGTATCTGTCTCCGTCTATCTCCATTTTTCTGTACCCTACCCATACTCTTTTTCCTTCCGCTCTTTTTTCCACCGCTATGTTCATTATTTCTCTTTGCACTCTTCTTTCCTCCCATGTCAAATCGTGACTTATATATATTCTTGTATTCTTTAATTTCTTCTTCTCCTCCATTACCTTCGGTTTTTCCTCCCATCCTCCGATTTTCGCCACCACCATCTCATTTTTCTTCTCTTTGTTTATTACTGTCACTTTTTTTACCTCTACTTTTACATTTAATTTTTCTTCCAGCATCAATGCTAAATCTCTTTGTGGTTCTTCACTTCTCTACCCCTTTATCACAATATTATTCTTTCTTTTCCATCTTTCCTCGTCTTCCGGTTTTTTCTCCAGTTTTTCTATTCTCTCCACCAGTTTCTCTTTTTCTTTCTCCCACTTCTTTTCTCTTTCTCCCATTTCTTTTTTCATTTCTTTGATTTCTTGTCTTATTCCTTGCATATTTTCTTCCATCTGTTTCATCATTTCTCTCATTAATTCTTTCAACTCCTCCATTTCTTTCCTTCCTCCTTCTGTTCTTGAGGTTTTTCCTTCGTTCTCCTCCGATATCTTATTAACGTCTGGTGATCTTATTGTTTTCTTTCCTCTTTCAAATATTTGTTGCCTTTCTTTTTCCTCTTCCTTTCTCTCTCTTTTATTCATCCCTTTCCCCTTTTGTTATTACTTATTATTTATTTTTTTTTTTTAAATTTAGTTATTTATTTAATTTTTTTTTTCTTTATTAATTTTTTTAATTTATTGTTACTATGATTCTTTCTAACTGTATTTAATTAACGCCCGCCACAAATATTAGAAAAGTATATAAATAAAAGTTTGTATTTCACTGTTATCACAAGCGCGCGCTTGACCTTTAAACAAGTCCGCGATATCCGCTCGCATTCGCACACGTTATCTGAGCCACCTATATCTTCTTCTCCATAATTTTAATGTACTTATTTACTACTAAAACTGTACTTCTAATCCTTTCTTCCACTTCACATTCCTCACCCCGCACCCGTAAATTAATTGCTGTAAATCACTTTAAATTACCCAAAACTCCGCACTACTATTAAACACGTCCTCACTCAATCACCTTCAAAACACGACCCAAATTTGAGTATACGTTATATTGGAATAAAAAGAACACTCTGATAAATGTAGTAAAGCACCTAAGCACAGCACAGCAAAGGAAACATCGGATGAATAAAAAAAAACAGAGTATGTTATTATTGGTCTATCTTTCTTTGAAATTGAATATCAAATTTGAAAATAGTTTCCATTGAGTCAACAACGCCACCGCAAAATGCAACAATCGAAGGAAACTATATCATAAGGTGTAATATGGTATCTTTTATTGATTGTATTTAATAATATAATAATAAACACTTATTATTCTTATTAATAAAGGAACATCTACGTAACAAGTTTATGTAAAACAAAGTACATCACAGTGATGTCAAATTGTTACATGAAATTTATGTCACAATTGAGATAACATGTTCTGGACATTTTCATATAAAAGTGATGCAAATGTTACATCTACGTTACTTAAAAGTGAAACTGGTATATTATATTTACATAAATGTGATATAAAAATGTTTAGTGGGTACTTACTCCCAAATCCAGTTTATATGTCTTTCAGATCCTTGCTACTTTTTTCTGTTATTCTCTTTAAACACATTCGTGTAAAATTCTGACCTAAAAGAGGAAGAGAAAATGTTCTGTGTCAGACTAGTTTTTCCATGTAAATTTGTGTATATTGCAAAGATATTTCTTGTACATTTTGTAATCATTTTAATCAATTGACAACAAAAACAGGCTTCTGAAGTACTGCTGTTCTTAAAACGCATAAAACCATCTGCCCTATCATTTTGGTAGTCTTGCAGATAAGCGTGCTGTTTTTGGTTTATGGTCTCTAGCAATCTTAGATAGTATTTCGTTGAGTATTCTTGCTACGTGCTGACTTTACTCTCTGCGGCGTCTTCCTGACCATCTTACAACATTTTCTACATTGCACGTCTACCTTATGTTCTCGTTTGGTAATCATTTTGTATTTGTTTTTGATTTAATTAAGTAGTATATGCATAAATGCACATTCCATTTGCCTTCTGCTGACGCAAATTCATTGCAATTACATCGCACTCTAATTAATTTTGCCACACTCGCAGAAACACAAATACACGACTAGAATCTGCAGACGCATCTATGTCCCGCAACCTCATTGCAGTATAAACTTTAATGCGTCGGTGGTGATGACTAACGGTGTGTTTGCAACTGGGTGGTGGTTCATGGTTGATTCAGCAAATTGTCGTTTGCTTTCGTTGAAAGTCTCGTCGGCTTCGTTGGTCCACTGCTAGGGTTGGTTCCCTTTTAGTAGGTCGTGCAGTGGGGCTTGGCATTCGGCGGCGTTGTTGATAAAGCTTCGATAGTAATTTAACATACCGAGTACCTGTCGTAGTTTTTTTGCTGTTTTGGGCCGTGGAAAATTTAATATCGCCTGGACTTTGTCTTCCAGGGGCTTCGTGCCCTGGCTTGAGACGTGGTATCCAAGGAATTGTACTTCGCTTTTTCCAAAATAGCATTTCTCTGGGTTGACTACTATTCCGTTTTCTGCGAGTCGTTGGAAGAGTCGTTTGAGGTGCTCTTCGTGTTGTTCCTCGCTTTCCGATGCTACCAACACGTCGTCTATGTAGGCATAGCAGAAGTCGTAGTCTCTCAGTATGTCGTCCATAAATCGTTGGAACGTCTGCGCGGCGTTTCGTAGGCCAAAGGTCATATACGGAAATTCGAATAACCCGAATGGAGTTGTAATTGCCGTTTTGGGTATATCCTTTTCGGCCACTGGTATCTGGTGGTATGCTATCGTCGAAAATATAGTCTTCCCTGCCAGGTCATGGGAGAAGCCTTCGATGTGTGGGATGGGGTACCGGTCTGGGACTGTCCTCGCGTTAAGTGCCCTGTAGTCACCGCATGGTCTCCATTCGCTAGTTTTTTTGGGAACTAAGTGTAGTGGCGATGTCCTCGGACTGGAGGAGGGTCGTGCAATTCTCAGTTGTAGCATGGCTTGGAACTTTTTCGTGCCGCTTCCAGCCTGTCTGGTGCTAACCTGCGTGGTTTGTGTGCTACTGGTGGTCCATCCGTTGTTTCTATGAAGTGCTCGGTCCCATGTGGTCGTTTACCAAAGATTCCCGCTGGTTTCGTTAGCGTTGGGTAGTTCTTTAGTATTTCGGCGTGGTACTTCCCCTTGTACGGTGCATATGTTGCCGTTTGTTCGTCTTCCTCTGTGCGTTAGTTTCGCTCGAGAGTCCACCAACCTTTGATTTTTGACGTCGACGAGGAGTTCGTAGTGAGCTAGAAAATCTGCTCCGATTATGGGCTTTGCGATGTCGAATATGAAGAACCTCCATAGAAAATCTCTTCTAAGTTTCAGATCGAGGTTCATGTTTATCGTGCCGTAGGAAACTATTTGCACTGGGAAAGTGCACACCTCTGCTCCCGTGTCAATTAGGAATTCGATTTTTGTATGCCCATCGGTGACGTGTAAACGGCGAGGATTATTTTGCGAGTCGTGTACCACCTCTAGCGACTTGCTCCTTCGTTTCCCGAATTTTTTTTGCACGGGGTCGGCATTTTCTCGCTCCCTTCCCGAACCGGAAATGGTACCAGCATGTATCGTACTCCTTGTTAGGTGTACGGCTGCGACTGCTCTTTCGGTTTGTGGGTTTTTCTCGTTCTGTGGGTCGCCCTCGCGTTTTTAGTTCGGCGATTTCTGCGGCTAGCTTTGTCAGTGCCTCCTGTATAGCGTCGTTGGGTTGTACTGCGTATACATGTTGGGGCCTCGTTGCGTTTATTGCGTCTGCTAGCCCCGCGGAGTCTGCAGGATTTGCTCTTTTCTGCACTGCCAGGATGGCTTGAGTGTTCTGCAGTAGTCGGCTGGTCCTAATGGACTTCAACAGATCGTTGGGGACTGAGGTTCCTGCTAGTGCTTGTAGGTGTCTTAGGAATTGTGACGGTTTGCAATCCCCAAGTTCTTCTCGTTCGAGGAGCTGCGTCATCCTCTGCTCGTGGGTAGCACAACCTTTTTATTAGTTCCGTTTTTAACGTTTCGTAGCGGTTGGTCTGAGGTGGTTTCGTTAGGATGTCGCGGACCTTGCAAGCGTATTTGGCTTCCAGACTGCTGGCTATGTATCCATATTTGGTTTCGTCACTGCTAATTCCGCTGATTGGGCAGTGACTTTCCGCCTGTGCAAACCACATCTCGGGGTCGGATGCCCAGAATGGTGGTATTTTCATGTGTACCCTGTGTACTTCTGGACGTTGTGGGTCGGTATCTGTCATTTTCTCGTTCGTTGGCGGCTACCAGTTGTTTTTGGAGTGTCCTCTTCGAACGTCGGGTGTCACCACTTTGGATTTGGTTGCGTGTTCTTTGTTAATTTAGTTGAAGAGGTTCAGACCATATAGCGTTTATTTTTCATTATTTACAGTATGTACATTACATTTGACGTTTTTGCGTGCTTCGTTCTTCTGGCGGATGCAGGAACGTATCAAGTGTCGGCGTAGGTCTCGAGGCGTAGCGATGTTGGCTGGCAGCCCGTCGTACGTCAATACACGTAGGTTCAGCGGTCGTAGTTCCCAAGCGCGTGTGTGCGTGGCTGACGGCGTTTTGATCGACGAGTCTGGTAACGGCGTTACTGGTCGGACTGGAGGCGTGCGGTTCAGGAAACGACGTAACACGTTTCGACGGTGCTTGCGCTCTCTCGGTGGTGTCAAAAGCATCTGCACCACGTGCTTCCTGGAGCTGCCCGCGATATCGTTCAGCAGCGGGAGCTTCGTACGCAGGGTGGCTATACAAACAGACCGGGTGTCGCTATGTGAGCAAACGAGGTGTCGCTATACGAGCAGACTGGGAGATCCTTCGCTATTGAGAGCAGAAGGACTCTGCCTTTTTCTGCGCGATGGCCTCGGTTGTAAAGGCTGACGAGCGCCTCTGATTGGTGAGCGTGCGTGAAGATGTGCGCGTGGTGGGTGCGCGTGGGGATGTGCGCGTGGTGGGGCTGGCTGTGGCCAGCGTACTGCTGACTGCGTCACCTGTTCCAGGTAGCGCATTACCGAAGTACACCACAAAACAAATGACATTACCGTACGGCGACATAACCGTCTACTGCAATCTCTACGTTTCAACTGCTCGGCCTTTTGTACCAAAAAATTACTACCGACAAGTTTTTGATCCCAATTTCTACATCCAGTAATACGAGCTACAAGTTGTCTTATCAAACAGAGCTACGTCTGACCATCCATGCTAACTACAGAAACTGGACACTAGTGCCAGCACTTAAAAGCTACACCACACCCAGCCGCTCTCATTGAAACAATCCAACTTCCAATCGCCGTTTCAAACATGTCCGCTAAGACATCGTTAGGTCACTTTTCATTTCCAAAAGTAAACGTTCTTGACTTACACGCATCGATAGATCTTCATCCCGATGATTTGATTCCATCAAAAACATCGAAACCGCTAACGTCTTTGTTCTTTGTTATTCAATCAACTTGGGTAACTTATGGGTACTAAACACCTACGAATAATAGCTTACCATCTACAAGCAAATGGCATGATAAAACGTTTACACCGAAAATTGTAGGCAGCTATTCAATGCAACAACAAACTCAAATTTCACTATCTATTGTAGTAGAAGCTCCAACATCTTTTTTTTTTCACAGGAGATGCAAACCTTTTATTAGTACTATGGTACATACCACCAGAGTAGTGTGAGAGTCTCCCTAAAAAACGAGTATACTCAATAAAACCACCTCCTTCGGCTCTTGCCTTTGCTTCTTGTCTAGTAGACCCTTTCAGATATTACTTCAGGTAAAGCTTCGACTTTCACTCTGATTTCATTCTATATTTTCGTCTTCTATTTTAGAAATCCTTAGGCCGATTTTATTCCATTTACCCTCCCTTGCCAAGTTCCCGCCCTGAGCCTTTCTCCCAGTTACTTAAAACATCCTCCCACCTTGAGCGCTCTAGAACGTGTTTCACATCATCCACTCTCGCGTCGCAATACACGCATCCTTCTCTTTACTATCCTTGTGAGATATGAACCAAAATTCCCGTTAGAAATTGAACCACATAGTGCTTCAACCCCGACGTTCCCCATTTCACCCACTCATCCACTCTGTTAAATAATCCGTGCTTACATCTGCCAACGCTTACCCTATCTCATCTTTCCTGCCACTCTTATATCATCCTGCCCAAATATGGCCCTTCTTAATCGGCGATATCCCGGCCACCACAAGAATGACCTTCGTCAACACTATCCTATATACCGCAGTCATCCTCAGAACAGCTCTCTTCTGCGCCCTCTCTAACATATCGAAGTGGTGCTTCGACTCCAGTCTGGTTCCACAAATAGGAAACCCATACAGAAAAACAGAGCATACCACCCCTACATACATTCTTCTCCGTTTGGATCTTAATCCTTCAACGTTGGACATGAGTCGAGTTTCCGTTTTCTCGCATACACCTCTTATGTGCTCAGTTACTCTACCGTTCTCTCCGGTCCACACGCGTAAGTACCTCAAGGCCTTTCCACTTTTGATACCCAGTACACCCTTATCTACAAGTTCTCGGCTTTATCGGGGACTCGACACAGACCACATCTCCACCCTATAGATCCCCTCTTTTGCGTTCCTTCTCACCAATAATACGGTTTTACCCTCGACTACCACCTCTAAGTCGTCTGTGTATCCCAACAACGTGATACCGTCCGGCATCGCCAGCTACAGTACTTTGTCTTAATAGAAGTTCCAGAAAAGTGGTCCTAGAACCAACCCCTGCGAGACCCCCGCCGTGAGCTCTATTTTTTTTACTTGCCCCAACGTGCACCCACTTCTCCCTAAGGTAAACTTTTACTATGCTTAGCAAGTACCAAAGGTCTTCTATGGCCTGGCAACGCGTTCTAAAAGTCACCAAAATGCAAGATCCTCTGTTCTAGTGTCCTACACTTCTTATACTTTATCTACAATTTTTAAGACCCTTTCCAATTGCTTTTAGAATGAACTTGGATTTCTTTAAACCGAATTGGTTCTGGTTTTATTTATTTATTCCCCGTTTCCATCCATTCCTTCATTATCTCTCCTACTATTACTTATAACAGTTTTCTTAAGACTGAAAGGAAGCATACTAGTCTAAAACCTCCCGCTTTTCCATTAGGTTTAGTGGGCTTCGGAACCAGCGCCAAACTCCCGTTCTTATTCCATTCCCTCCAAAAAGAATCGTTTCCAGCAGGTTATCCCCGATCACTCGAGAAGCCCCTAGGCATTTTCACGTTTCATGAGCTTTACGGCATTTTTCATCTTCTCTCTTATTACCACCGGTACCTCGTTGATCGGCACTTTCCTCCACTCAATCTTACCGTGCTTTGGAAACAGTTCCCTCACCAGACGCACTCTTTCTTTTACTCCCGTATTCACTTTTACTTTCGTATCATACTTCCTTGTCACAATCTGGTATCCATCTCCTTATATAACCTTCTTAAAATCTGCTAATAGGCTCTTGTAATTCTGTCCTTTACTTTTTCTTATTTGCTATTTTAGCTCCGTTCTTTTACTTTTTTCCCTACCATTCTGTCTTCTATACTTTCTCCTTTTTCATGTTGCATCCTTCCACAATTATACTTGTCAGCTCTTCCAACTCATCTCATCCCACGTACATTTTATCTTAAAACTTCCATTCTTTCTTATAGGTTTTCCTCATTCGTTCTCCATCTAATGCTACTTTCATTCCTATATTTACCATGACCGTTTTTGCCTTTATTCCATACCCAGCGTAAGTATACCTGTGAGTACTTAGCGTTTCCCATTCATTCATTTTTCACTCACCAGAGTTACTCGATTGCTGGTTTACTCTTACCTACGTTACGTTAGTGCCAACATCTAGACACCCAAATGCCAGCATTACCTCTGCTAGATAACAGATGAGGCTCTGTCGACTCAGCATCAGAAAGTATAACATGATACCAGTTATCCCAAGAAAATGAGGTTTTATGTGGCTGGGTTAATCATCCTCACAAAGGTTCAGAGAGAAAAAATTGACGGATAACTGGGAAACGGACTTGACACGATTTAAGCTTAAGAATCGGAACATGGAACGTCAACGGTATAAACGGAAATTAAGTAGAAATAATAGAGGAAATAAATATAATATGGAACACATGTGTTAACGCCATGCCCAGCAATTTCTACATTTTAGGTATGGTAGAACATCCTCGCGTTTAGTGTTGTTTGCGAGAGATTCGGTGAGGTAAGAATGCATTTCCATTTTACGAAACGATTTAATTTCTCTTTTATTATAGCAAATTTGATCATTCGCTCGTATTGATTACCTTGGATAAGTCAATGATTGAGAAATAAATCATACACAAAAGACAATTACTTGACTACACGAGTTCGATGTCGATCGTGTCAGCCACTAACCTACGTTAGATGAGCAACTGAAACCAATGTTTGTATAACCTCTGCTGGGACAAATAACTACGAATTGGTGGTACACTTGTTAATATAACTTAAACGACTTCGAAAAGCTTAGCGTACTTTAGTTTTAATTAGCTTAACTTGTACGATATTTAAGATGTTTTAGATATGCCATTAGCTAATCGCATACCTTGCTGCTTATACTTTGTTTTGGCGTCGGTGATATACACGGACGGCTTGACATAAACACATTGTTATCACGAACAGACCACCGAATAAACTAAACACCAAGCCTAAGGCTTCATTGATTTTCATTGTGCATCGTCCATGTCATCAATGCCATAATGTCACAAATCACTATGGTTAGCACATCAACAAACAAGCAATTGCAAAATTAACGTTAATTTTTTGACATAATGTCAAACATACTAAAACTTCGCGTGTCTAAATTGAAAGTTGTCAAAATAACCTTGAAATGATTTTTTCGTAACATGTAGCAAATAAATTTGGCTTAACATCATTAAATTATTTGGGTTTGATTAATACCAAAAACAAAAATGGATATAAAAAAATTTGAAGGACCAAAACGGAAATCGCTCGCCGGTCCATTGCTAATGCAATCGACACCCGGGGCCATGGCGCATTTCCAAATAACTAATTCGTTTTCGCGCGATGTGGAAAAAGGCGGCGATACTTTGAGGAAAGCTATGATCGCCATGGAAAATTTACTATTAGAAGGAAGCATAAACATTGTTTCTTCCATGCAAATATATTAAAATAAGTTTTAATGGCCAATTTCACTTTAAAAGTATAATTTTAGCGAAACTAATAAAACTATACTATGTGTAAAATACACTGAGGAATTTGAAAACGTAGCTGCTGGGTTTTCCGATGGTATGATAAGATTGTTTAAAAGCAGCGACGGCGAGATTGTACGCACGCTTTATGACTCAGAGATACAACAAAGCACCTCTCCAGTTACTTCCATACAACATAGACCAGTGTCTAAAAACTACCCCATCGTAAATTGTTTAACTTGTACTTGTACGTATCCTATAACTTTGTTCAAATAATACAAGACACTTTGTAGATTCGAATGGATGTGTCAAAAGCTGGAATTACAATTATGGGCAGTGCATTTACACTATAAGAGAAAAAAGACAAACTTATGGAATAACTTATCACCCACGCCTGCCAAAATTCATCACTTACGGTGACGATTTAAAGGTTTATCTGTACGATGAAGAAACTCGAACGCAAGAACGCATACTTTCTGCTAGGTGAGACTACGCATAAATTAAAGACTGTAACACTTAACGTAAACATTTAGCGAAGTACCGGGATCGCTAGATGGCCATGCTTCACGGATCTTCGCAGCGTGTTTTAACCCGCGTTCTAACCACGAGCTTATCACTGGTGGATGGGACGACGTCGTCTACTTTTGGGACCTGCGACAACCACACGCTTTAAGGCACCTCTCACAGATACATATCTGCGGCGAAGGATTAGATATAAGCCCTCGAGGAACTGAGGTTACTAAATACACAACTCCAAATTCCAACTACGGGCTATTTTTCAGATTTTATCATGCAGTTGGCGAAGAGAAAATCCCTTGCAACTATACGATTACGCAACGGGAGAACTCATAGTAACGATGGAACCCGATGTACACGAAAGTCTGGTTAGTATTTTTCTAAATAAAATTTTATAGTGATTTTAGTTGTATTGTGGCAAGTTTATGACTAAAGACTTTATAATGGTTGGTGGAAGTGACCAGAATACGTTTCGAGTGGTCGATTTGCAGACTTATGCGGTATGTCACAGTTACGTCACGTAACTATTTGTTATATTACAAAATTTCAGTCGGTTGGTACGATAACCGGTTTGAGTGGAGGTGTTTACGATGTCGACATTGGTCCTAAAAAAACGAAAAGAATTCAAAAAGATGCACCAAGAAGTAAGATGCAAGAGTTAAGTAGTTTACCCAGAGTAGCATTTGTTAGTGGAAATAAATTGTATCAAGTTGATTTTTTATAAAATAAAATCAAATTAAAACTTGATCAAATTTCTTCCATTGATTAAATAGAACGTAATCGAATTCGCGACAAGTAAGAATCCGATGTGCTGGAGTGTCAGGAACGCCGCACGATGGACAGCTATCGTCATCCAAAACGCTGATACGTTTTAGATTTAAAAAGAACGGGAAGCCTCTCGCCCAACGACGTGGAACATTTTGACTCAAGTTAAGATATCCAGGATGAGGAAATAGGTCTTACGCCCTTTATGAGAAGTGTCCTACAGCCGCCGCCATTCACCCAAGATCGAGATCTTTAAGTGACGCTGGACTGATGAAAAGGACGAAACATTGTCGGTTGATACGTGATGGTCCACGAATGTGCACGAACCAGTCTTGCCTAAAAGTTTCCTGCAAAAGAGATGTCAATTACCTATGCGTTTGTGGTCTAGCAAAGTCCGAGGTACTCGAAAACCCTATGGACGGGAATGTTGTTGAGGCGCAGTAAAGAATCTCGTTTTAAATTGAACCCAAATCCATGTACTTAGTCTGGTTGTTGCTGCTAGTCCAGCTTGTAACGATGCCTAGAAACGTGTTGTATTTTGTCTCGAAATTGCGGACACCGTGACAGAAATGTCGTCCGCGTATGCAAAAATGTCGTAGTCTGCTGGTAGTTCTTTGCCAAAATCCAGCTGACGCTTTTCAGCCGTTTTAACACCAAATTAGCAAGCAAAAAGACAAAGGCACAAAACGCACCCGATCCAAAAACAGTAACTGAAGTATCGGGTGTACGACAGTGACATCTGTAGCACAAACGAAGAACAAGCAAGGCTTGTTAAGACAGTTCTGCTCCAAATTTTGACAAAAGTTAAATCTACTCCCAGGATTTCTAAAATAATTCAAAAAATTATTTTCTGATAACTTTTTGTACCAATCACTCTACCAACGATTTGTTGCTTAGAGATAAGTCAAAACCTAAAAAATACAAAGCTTAAACTTTACCTTAAGCAAAAAAACCTAGGTTTAAAAATAAAAGACGATCGACGCCTAATCCGCAAATCAGAGAAAAACGGATCGCTCTTAATCTTACTCTTTAGACAGACCGTTATAAAGTTCAAACCCATGCAGCATCTTCGCTCAACAACCCTAAACAAGTAAGCAGTTTTTGGAGCAATTGTAGAGCAATAATTACCGTTACCCTAAAGAATTTATTGTCAAAAAGACCGACCCCCATTAGTACCGCTAGTATTCTTGTCTTTAGGCTTTTGCGACAGTAGTCCACTCTTCCGAGCTGGTTACCGTGTTACTGATAAATTTGGTTTCTTGACGTTTCGGTCATCATCTCGTGTACTTCTTCAGATGATTTCAAAAACTGGTCCGTGACGTTTCGGTTGACCGGTCTCAGATTAAATGCTTCCAGATGCTCTCTTCCGTCGTCCTTATTGACATTGAAGACATTAGCAAGTACCCTGGTTCCGTCTAAGTCGATTGCATGTCCTGTGGTCTGGGAGTGTTCCGCTGCCGCCGATCTCATGCTATTCCTTCTCATGTCTATTCCCAATAAACACAGATGGACTTAAATTACTGTTGAATTGCCATTAAATTACGGTAATTTAAGTAGTAATTTAAACAGTAAAAATGGCGCCATTAAGCAACCACTTAAACTACCAAAAATTCATTGACTTCTAAATTACTAATAAGCTACCATTAAAATACTGTTGTTATATTAGAATTTAATTTAAGTACTTACCTGGGGTTTGATCCCACAAACACCAGGAAAATCCCTTGCAACCTAAAGGTGTTAACCGCTACTCTACCTGACCTAATACTATAAATGCTAACTACACGTTATATATGTTGAATACAAAATAGAGTAACTTATTCGTAATTTAATACTTTCAACGTGAACCATTAAATATTTCACATGACAATCAGACTGATGATGAATTAGTCCTATATATACATTTGCATCGCTACGTATTAATTATACTCTTGTTGTTTTTGTTATTCGATAATTCATGTCTTAGTTGCTTGAAGTGGTTTATATAATCCGAATATTTTTGGATACGGCAGGTACCTAATTTCAAGCAATATTGATATTCTTGTATCATAAGTTATAATATTTACTTTTGTTTTATATTTATATTGCGTTACTGGATCCCGCAGATTGACCAATGCTATTTGACTTTCCAGTATTAATATTTTCGTAAACTGTACAAAATCTTTTTAGTTGTCGATAATAATTGCCACTTTCCTTCTTTCTATGCATTCTTCAAGCAATTGTTTGATAGCAGACCTAACTGTTTAGCAAATATAACGACTATTTTTAAAATAATTTAGCTTAACATTTATATAACAACTCTATTACTACTGACTATTAATTTACCTTGTATTTTAACGGACATTCAATTACCATTAAACTCCCCAACCTAATTATGGAATTACGACTAAGTTACTGAGTAAACTATTCAAGCTACCAATCATTATACATTACTCCTAAATTACTTTTGAATTGCTGGGTAGTATAATGGTAACTCAATTACCGGTAAACTACAACGTTCAATTTTTTAATTACTCTTAAGTTACTGGTTAAACTATTCTTAAACTACGAACCATTACATTACTCCTTAATTACTTTCTAATTACCGGGTAGTATAATGGTGACTCAATTACTATTAAACTACAACGTTTAATTTTTTAATTACTATTAAGTTACTAATTAAATTACTTTTATGCTACCACAATACTGAAATACTCCTACACTACTTCGTATACTACTTTTAAACTAGTAACCATTTAAATTACTGCTAAAAGTCACCTTAGACTACTCTTAAATTACGAAAAAAATTAAATTACTTATAAATGACTTTTCAATACCCAATAAACTACTAAATTAAGCTACCTTGTGTTTGCTGGGTTATGTGTTCGTTCAGTCTTGTGTTAAACTTCCTTCCGGTCTGCTTTTTTGGCCTCTTTGTCGGTTGTCTTTTGATCGCGTTGAGTATGTCCCTCCTGTAGTATCTATTCTTCAGTCGAGCACTTGTAGATGTTTTATTTCCTTTTCCAATAATTCTGGTTACATATCACTTGTACCCTCTTTACAAACGTGTGGAGCACTCCTAGTTTCAGCATAAGATGGTGGCGTGATTGCGCGTTTAAATAGACCCCATTGCTGCGCCGTCAGTCTGTTTGTAATAGGATGAATGTGACCATTATAAACTTTGTCCAAAGGCGTATCAGATCGGCTAGCGTTCAATCCATGTCTTCCAAATGTTAATAACCGAGTTCCAAAGCTTAATACATAAGAATCTTGCTGAAGATAGAAGTAATATTAGAGTTTACCAAGATATCGGTATATTTCAGCTTTATACTACGTATCTAGTCGATAAAATGGGTTGAGTTTCTAATGTGATCTGATTTTTCGACGAACGTCTGTAAACTATTGCACAGGTACCTTGCTAGCTTGTGGGTGACTGATCCAGTTGCACTGACAATCGGTCGATGAGGTATTACTGGTTTGTGGATCTAAGGAAGGCCGTAGAAGTGAGAGACTCTTGGTATCGAAGATGGCATTCAAGATTTCCTTCTCCAATCTTTCGTTTGGGATCCTTGTGATCTTTTTGTAGGTGGAGTCCTCCAAGAGAGCGTTTATTTTGATGTCACCCGCTGTATCCATGACCACTGTGGCATTTCTTTTCTCGCCTGGAAGGATGGTGATTTCTTTATTTCTCTTCGCTCTACTCCGCGTATGTTGAGTTTTGGTAGTTTAGCTTTCTTCAATACCAGTACAGTTTTAACTGTGGTTTCAGTAGCGCTGACGATGTGATCGTTCAGAATAGTCTTCGAAGCTAAGCCGAAGTTCATTTTTTTGGAGAGTGCTACCGTGGATGGTTCATCCAATGTGAGTATGGAGAAGTCGATGACGGTCTTGGTAGGTCCTAGATGTTGTTCTCTCTGGGTTTGGGCTGCGTTTAATTTGTCGAACTTCTTCTATCTGTTGATACTTCCGCTATCCTGGTTGCCTTGTCCATTAGGATTATGTCCAGTGTGTTCCAGATGTCTTGATCCAAACTGCTCAACAACAAAAGATGTACCCGCAAGAGTTTTTGCGCGGTTAATTCCAATTGGCTAGCGTCAAAAGAGCTGTACTTCTCCGAGTAGTGCGGTTGTCTCGTCCGATTTTGCAAACCTCGTGACTAATTTATTGGTCGCGTTAAGGCCCACTTTGAAGTGTTTAGCGCTAAGTATCCTGGATATTTTGTGCGTACAGCCTTTTATGTATGGAAGAAAA
Organism: Aquatica leii; assembly: GCA_035610365.1. Lineage (NCBI taxonomy): Eukaryota > Metazoa > Arthropoda > Insecta > Coleoptera > Lampyridae > Aquatica > Aquatica leii. The sequence continues at coordinate 6,987,046 of CM069436.1, read as the reverse complement.
GTTGGCTTTTATGGCTTTGGCTGCGATCATATCCACGTGATGGCCATAATTAATGTGTTTGTCCATGTGAACTCCAAAGTATTTCAGGCTTTTACCGGGTGAGACGAGAAACTCCCGTAGCCTGAACAGCACCGATTTTTCTTCTGCCCGAAAAGATAATGACCTCCATTTTTTTGGGAGCTAGCTGTAACTCTTTGGATTTAAACCAATTGTCTAGCGTGGGTAGAGCATAGTTCGTCTTTTTCCCGAGCACTGATTAGTAAAGAGAGGTAATGGGTCCCCTCCCCAAATTGAAATATTTTGTCGAATGTGAAGGACTGTGTGCCCTGAAGGACTCCGCAGGGCACCTGGATTTGCTCAGTGCCTTCTGCATTACGAAGTATCAGTTTCTGGTCGTTAAGGTAACTACTTGAGGTTTACTATGTAGCCTTCAATTCGTTTGGTCACAAGCACGTCTATGATGATCGACCACGCCAACAAGTTGAACGACGTCAAGCGTTACCATAGCGCATAGTTTTCTGGTTCTCCAGGTGTCTTTTGTAGCCCAACGGTCGACAGTCTCTATAGCATCCATTGTCGACCTGTTTCTTCTAACACCGCACTGTTTGTCGGACAGGCCCCCTAGTTCATAGATGTTGGTTTGTAGACTGGCGAGTATGAGGTGTTCATACAGTTATCGCTAGTGTTCAGCAGGCACAACGGGTCGTTGGCGGAAGATTTTTGTTTGTCTAATAGCACTAAAGCGCCTCTTCTCCCACTCTTCCAGGAAGTCTTGCCCTAGCAAGAGCACGTTTAACAGAAGTGCTAGCTTGATGAGATATCTTTTGGCTTCTGTATGTATGCAATCGGGTCTGGGCGCTTTGTTTTTGTTTATCTTTCTTACCGCCTTGACCATTTCGTTCACGCTGAATGAAGGTGGCGAGGGAGTGGTTTACTGAAGACCTTACCATTTCTGGCTTACGTGAAAGTAAAATCGTAAGCAATTCTTCCATGGTTTCGAATTTGATCGGGGGTCTAGGTCGATCAACATTAAGTCTGTTTATTGCTATTGGGCACCCTCTACCTCACGGCTTATTCTCTATGCTCTCACATAGCTCCCTCTAAACCCAATCTTTCGCAGCCAGTATCTACTTCTAAATTCACTTCCTTCCTTCTATATTGCTGTGTGGCTAGCGTTTTGTATTGTGCCCGTTTGTTTCCCTAGCCGCAATACGACTCATTCGCTGGCACTTCTTCCTAAGTCTGACTAGTTGCTCGCTCCACCAATATATATCAGGGCTAATTCGGCCATTTTTCCTTGCCCTAGGCATGCTGACCTCACACACTGTTTTCTTGTATATCTACATCTCTTCGCGTCGTCCGTTTAAAAGTTTCAAGTAGTTCTTTTGCCGTCCAGCTTATGAGCTTTCGTAGGTGGCTGCTGCTGCGGTTAACAGAGAGGAGCTGATCGCATATTTGGAATTGGATGTATCTATGGTCGCTTAAGGTTCTATTTTCTAAAACTACCTAGCCCGGTGTGACTACTTCATCAGCTCTGGTTAGGTTTACGATAGATGACCTGTTGGTGATGGAGGTGTGTTTAACCATTATTTAACATTACCATGCCGCTGCTCGCCATCCACTCAGTTAGTAGGCAGTCTCTTTGTTTCCACCCTATTCCTGGGACTTCGTCCATATACTACGACCTGTTCATTCACATAGTGAACATTTCTTTAGCTCTTTGCATTTGGTTCTAAAGTCCATAAAGTCTCAGTTGAAGAAGCGAGCTCTCCAATCGGGTCTCGTTTCCAGTATTCGACAAGAGGTTATGCCTATCCGGACTTTCTTTGCCTCTAATAGTTTGGATCCTATTGACTTTGTTGTTATTGCTGTAGCAATTTGCATTCCTTTGGCGCTGGAGCGCAGTTTTCCTACTCCCTGTAGGTAAATCCAACCGCTGGTAAGAGAGCATCCTGTACTTCGTTAAGTGTCGTGACCTCATCTGTCCTTTATGTGGAGCACAATTCTGCTATTTCTTCCTATTTTTACGTTTGTCTTAACCTTCTCCAGCTTGGACTCAAAGAGTCCTTAAATTGTTTTGACTTCAGCTTTTGTTTCCAGCTACTAGGAGCAGGTTACCTTCCTAGGGTTTCCTCGCCGCTTTGAATGAATCCCCTTCAGTCTTGCTTCCCAAAGATTCCTTGGCAGTTTTAAGCAGATCACCAACAGCGAACTGTAAGTTTATCCCTGCTATGTCCTATCTTTTTCAAGAATGTTGTTTTATACTACTCCCAGTCTTCTTCAACTACTGACTGGAGATTTTTTAGCATCAGTAGCTTGCCTTTGTCCAGTATTCTACTTTGATCAACGTCGTTAGGTGATGAACATGTGTTGTTTTCATTTTTGTGTGCTGGCTTTTCGTCTGCAATTAATTTTCTTCAGGCTAAGGCCTCCCAGATTTCGAAGTTAATTGCACTGTCGAGTATTGACTTCACTTTTTCTAACTGGGCCACTTCATTTCTTAACTTCGTTGAGTATCGTGTGCACACCTCCACGTACCTCGGCTACAGCGTTACATTATGGGTAAAGAAAAACTGAATACATCGAAATGAATTAATCTACTCAAATACTGTATTTTTTATTTTATTGTGTTTACACATAAAACAATTTTAAGCAATACAATTTAATTAGATACTTTACATACTATAGTACAAAAAAATTTGTCTTATCACACATATACACACAAAGCGCTGGAGAATACCTGAAATAACGTGAAATTTTCCGTTCAACTTCTTCGCAATAATAATAATAATAATAATACTATGGTCCTCTGCATACTAAAAACTGTACAAGAAGGTTCGCATATATATTTCTTTCATCATAAGGCAGCATAGACAAAGGTTTCCGAGAGAAGTTGAGGTATTTTTTATGCGTATAATATTGGCGCGAAAATCCTTAAAGCCTCATCGAAGAAGTTTAATACAACCAATCGCACACATACAAGACTAGATTTCTGGACAGCCATCTAACCTAAGCTGTGAAATTCAACAAAACTGTTTGTGTGATGCTAATACCACACCATTGTAAAACTAAGCGGTACAAAAGTAAATAAATAAAAATTAAGATTTCGATAAATAGTGCGGTTAATCCTTAATCAAAATATTTGGCAAACGTATTTTCACAATCAATATTACATTCTATTGGCTCAATTTTAGATAAATAGAAAATAAACAACAAATTATTTATTTTTAAAAATAATCGATAATAAAATGCACAATTTTTTGTAGAAAATTTTATATCGAACAAAATCCTTGGAGATCACAATAACTACTTGTTAAAAAAAACTTTTTCGGCTACTTCTACAGTAGCGTTTACTACTCCTATTAATCTTTCTTTAAACTTACCGCCGATAATAGTGAGCTTGCGCGTTGAGCTTTACATTGTATTATAGAGAGGATTTCGCCGAGGTTTTATATTAATTTTGGCTAAAGGATGACTTTTACCAAACTGTTGTTGTTTCATAGTTGCTTTAGCAATTACAGTAGCAACAACAACGTTTGGAGTTGGATTTTTACTAGGAGCTATGGGCGGTCGTTTCGAGTGACTACCGGAAGTTTTTTCGCTACCAAGGTTATTTTTATATCCCGTAATCAAAGGACTTTGCATCGATCTCGAACTATCGCTAGATACTTCGATACAGGAAAATCGCGCGTTTCGGTGTTGATTATTAGGAATGAAAATTTTAGGTCGTAAATGCACATGCGAATCCTGTTTACCTTTGGTGCAATGTTCAAATTTCCCTATTAGCATTTTAAAACTGTAATCTTCGCCAGAATCCGATTCGGTTGGGCTTAAATCACATTTATCCTTCTCGACGTGCACACTCTGAGGAGACGATGGCAAACTTTTGGGTTTTGAGCTTTCATCCTGAGCAATTTCCACGTTGTTCTGGTTCATTCGTTCTACATTCGTGACAGTCTTAGCTTCAAACTCCTTCTTTAGACTCCTAACGATGCCGGAAATACCATGATCCAGTTCGGGCGGATCGTCCTTAGGTAGTTTCGGATCTTTGTTTAAATTCTCCATGTAGAGTTTGTGCTGTTTAACGGAGAAACACTGTGCAGTTGCTATCACATTTGAGTCCTTAATGGAAGAGACGTTCGAAGCTGAACGAGAAAGAGAACACTCTTGCGGAATAATATCGATGCATCTTTCGGGTGCGCTAACTGACAAACGGGAACCGCCACCGTATACATTTAAATTATCTTTAGATTTCACTATGTCAATTTCTGCAGATATGGCACTAGAACTAGTTTCCTCGACCGCATTTTCGATAAGAGCCAAATTAAACGCCTCAGCTACGTTTTCTCTTTCGGGATAATCACAATGAACAGTTTCCAGTGACGAATCGTTAGAAAATCCTCCCTCTAGCTTTTGTTTTGTTCGTTTAACTGTTCCTGGATACCAGGAAAACTCTTCCTTTTCCGACCCACTACTACCACTTTCGGCGCCATTCGTGTGCAACGTCTTCTCCCCTTTCTCGTTCATATAATAAACGGGACCACCTGGACGCATATCGTAAGACCCCCAAGAACTGTTCCTCGAAGGTAAGGTACGCGTATCGCCCGAGCCTAACGAACTATGCCTCGATGGTACATCCCGCGTTTCGTTCTGGTACCCTAACACCACGGCGCTGTCGTACGACCCCCACGAACTTTGTCGCGACGGACAATCCCGAGTCTCTTCAGTCCCTTCTGTTATATTAGGCGGAAGTAACGGAATCACCGACATGCGTTGCTGCTTCCTTTCTTCTCGATCAAAAACTCGATCTAACTGGTTAGAAAACGGATCGCCGTCTTTAGATTTGTTAGTATTATACATAGTTTTGTTTTGAAACGTATCAGGAACTTTGTTTACACTGTTACTATACGGCACAGCACTATTACGTGTCTCAATAGGTTGAAGCACGGTCGAAGCAGTCCACATTGTTTGTTCTGGTTCACTATTATTAATACTAAAATCACAGGCGTTATTGGTTAAGTCACAATAGGATAAAGTACTCGATTGTTTCTCTCCCGGATCCCAAATTTCTTTTTTAACGAGTACCGCGCGAAGCATAGGTGGTGTTTTGGTTCGTAACGATGAATCTTCTTCGACTGGGGCTTCGAAATTGTCGATAGGAGATGATGGTTTTGAAGTCGAAGACGATTCGTCCGAGTTTTGTGCAAGATTCAACACCAATTTTTTCCGACATTCTTTTGAACAAATTTCCTTTTGCGATTCAAATTCGTTCACTATTTGTTTCACGGTTGTTACCGTTTCAGATTCGGACGCATCTGAAGATAGACTTTGTCCGGGTAGGTGCCGAATTTGATTTGGAGAAACGCTGTAAGATTCGCCGTTATCGCACGGTAGTAAAACGTTGCGGTGAAGTTTTGTAACACTTTTATGACGCCGTAAGGAACCGAGCGATTCTTTTGATAATGATTTTCTATTCAGACTTTCTAACGATCGAAATGGTGTCACTACAGCTGATATGTTTTCGGTATCACGGAGATGATCTGGCGACCAAGATTTGGGACGGGCGCCTAATTGTCTTAAGTCTTGGCCGGACATGGTTGTTTGTAAAATGGCGCTTCGCGACAGAGCTTGGAGTAGAGGCGTTGGTTGGCTACCGGATGGTGGCGCGCGTTCGCTTTTTTCGCCTGGGGATTTTAAGTTCGTTTCCGATTTGGAGCGTTGCAATTTTTCTTTATTCTTCATGGCGTCTAGAATACCTTGATATGTCTCGAGTTGCGTTACGAAGCTTTTATTCGGTTTAATACAGCTGCGTTTATCTTTAACGTGTTGCATCGCGGTTTTGAAATCCCAGTTGTATGCTTTCATAGCGTATGCGATTACGACAGACGCCGAGCGGCTTATACCCATTTTGCAATGCACGAGTACTTTAGAACCTTCTTTTCTAGCTTTACTAATGTACTTATATGTGTTGTCCCAGTATTTTAATAAGTCCGTTTTTTCGTCATCATACACTCGTACGTTTAAATAGTCAAATGTTCCCGGGAAGAAGTTGTCGATCTCCCTAGTCACGTTTAAAATATGACGAACGCTGGAAAAAAAACCTTTTAGTTAAAACCAAAACGGTTTGAGTAACCACTTACCCGTTCCTCTGCAATTCTTCGTAATTTGATGCGTTCCATTCCGAGCCCAAATACACGTGATCAAAAATTTCAGTCGGCGCGTCCATCTGTCCTAAAATCGTCAACATTTCTTGATCTATAAACGATTTGTACTCGGCCAAATCCATATCCAATTCGTCTTCCAACCTCATTCGAATATATTTGCTGGTAACTTCGTCGAGATCAACGCTCATCATAATTTCCTTCAGCGTTGACCTTATAACTTTTTCGGCTTGTTCCCGCTCGGTCGGTTTTGTACGTATAGAATCAGGTGACGGCGGACGTCTCGATTCCAAGTCGTCCATGGCGTGCCATTCGTTAAGACAAGAACGATCCGATTCAATTCTTTGTTCATAATAATCGACCCAATCGTGCGATATTCCGCCTTGAAAATAATTTTCTTCGCGCGCTTTGGAACTTGCTTTATGTAGAGTTTGTAATGCCGACCTGAAATCGAGCACCATTTTAAATAAATAATAATAAAATAAAATAAAAACAGTAGTTTCGTGATAAGAGGATTTGCGGAATGTTATCTCGGTTGGATTTTGTAGCGGTCAACATCAGAGGATGTTATGACATAACGCGCGTGAGGTTTTCCTAGTATTTTAGATTTTCGCTTTGTTTGGATATAGTGGGTTATAACTAATAAATAATATAAACAAATGTAGTTGACATTATTCAATGCAGAAGGTCGACTAGTCATGAATATTTGAATAAGCTATGCTAGATGTAATGTATTAAACAGGATATTTAATAAACACTGATTGCGAAATGTGCAATGTTAAAAAAAAACAGAGAAATAAACATTGCGACACCTTGAATAGAATTCCTTGTGCAGACAAAATTTGAATTCGTTATTTAACAAGATTCGGATGCTGACAGTGATGGCATGATCTTGAACAAATCAATGCAAGGAGAAAGGCGTATGTCAACGCCAACTTCTTATCCAACGCGAAAGTTAGACGAAGTGGGTCTACCTAAAAGGCCAATAACTTTGAAAATCCTTAAAAAAAAGTAAAGGCGTTGGTATTGCAATGTCGACAAGTACTATGTTGTGCACCGAGTCATTAAAAAATTTTCCGCAATGTTCATTATTATGTTAATTTAAGGAAACAAATGTTTTAACTCCTGCACTCGCTCGACTAGGATATCGCCAAACTAAGAAGCGACTCCTCTCACTTATGTGGTCATACTCGCAGATGGCGTAATAACAATAAAAATGAACATACCTATTAGTATTCCAACAGCAAAAATTTGCGGTAGTACATAACTGATTCACAACCATTATAACACTTAAACCAAATCACTACCGTGAGTTGAAAAAAGTTATTACGTGCTCAAAAAACTGACATCAATCAACTACTATTATGCCTCTCATAACAGCAGGAGACGTACATCGAACACTCGTGTTAGACTAATGGAAATCCTTAGAAAAGTGCAAATTAAATACGGAGAGGTGGTCACATAAAAACTCGCTACGATTCCATAGCCATATTTAGTCACAAGCAAATAAATATATTTACAATGCCACCACGATAGCGTTGACACCAAACGTTTCATTTTCCAATTTGAAAAGAAACCGTGGTGTATTGGCTCCGCACCGTGTATATTACATATGAATGAAAACCCGAAGTCCTTCAAAAATTTCTGCCGAGTGGTGCCCAAATATAGAGAATTTACGTACAACTCCTTCGGAAAAATCAACTCGACGATTTTCAAGAAACCGTTTGCGTAAATAGCCAATAAAATTATTATTATTAAATAAGAGTTAAAGATGAAAGAGGTCGGGATTTTTCGATGACCCATATCGTAATAAAATTGACCTCATTTATTTTCTTGTCCTTGTTTTTTAAATTTAACACAGCTGTACATTTTATAAACGATTTAATGTGATCGTTATACTACCACAATGTTTAACCAATTGTCTCGTATGTAAATTACGTCTGACAAATAAAATTCTTGCTCGTGGCTTTTTCTATTCAAAAGGGTTATTTACTGTCACCGGACGTATTTCGCTCATAAACTCTTTACGACGTTCAAATTCCATATATGTTTTTCTACCGCAACTATATATAAGCGTGGTCATGCATTTGTCCTTTGCTACATACATACGTTGTTAATAATTCGTCTATAAAATTTCATTAAAAAAATTAATTACAGCAAACCCGAATCCTCCATCCAACATCGAGTAGAAAGACCATGACTGTCCACGAGTCAAAATTATCTGATAGAACCATAAAAATGCAAACAACAGAATGATTCATCCATCTTTAATATTCCAGACAGAATAGCATAAAAAGAAGACATTAAACTCATAAGAATTACCAAATGAACAATGAAGTTTAAAGAAGAAACTATAAAAGTTTAAGAATTAAAATCAGCTCAAACGAAAGAAAAATTATACCAAAAAATAATCACAAAACCTTAGGTCATTTTCTCCGATATAAAATAATGAAAAATGGAATGAAAACAAGGAGAACGGTAGAACTGAATCAGACCAGATGCTAATAGAAATACGACAGAATAATATAAAAAGAACAAATAATAGTGAAATAGCAAGACAAAATTATACAACAAAAGGAGGTAGAATGGTTAATATAAGAAACAAAACTGACCTAAGGTTTATGGCATAATAGAATAACTGCATAGAAGAAACGAAAAATCTAAAACGTTATGTAACAACAAAATTAAAATCAGGACTAACTCTAAAATGATAACAGAACTATAATTTTATGGAACAAATAAATAAGACGGAAGAAAGAAACAGTAAAAGTTAGCACATAAAAACAAAGACACAAAGAAAGTCGAACGTATCGATATGACGACCCAGAAAAAAAATCGTATCATACACCGATACATATCGATATTCCGATATTAATCGATACACCTATACTCCAATACGTATCGATATTGCAATACGTATCAATATTTTATACTTACCGATATTTCAATGCGTATCAGTACTGCGATACGTATCAATATTCTGATATGTATCGATATTCCGGTACAGAAAATTCGTTAAAGAAGACATCTTAGCAAAAGGCAAAGATAACTCATTTATGCAAGATAATAGAACTGTAGATGTAAATATAAAAATGTTAAATTATATTAGAAATATTAAGATATTTTGATACGTATCTATATTCCGATACTAATCGATACACCGATACTCTAATACGTATCAATACTGCAATACGTATAAATATTTTATACTTATTAATATTGCAATAGGTATCAACAAAGCGATACACATCAATATTCTGATATGTACCGATATTCCGATACAGAAAATGATTTAAAGAAGAAGTGTTAACAAACGACAAAGCTAACACATTTTTGCAAAATAAAAGACCTGTAGATGTAAATATAAAAATGTTAATAATTTATATTAGAAATATTAAGATATTTTTATACGCATCTATATTCCGATGCGTATCGATATTCCGATATGTATCGATACACCGATATCTATAGATATTCCAATACGTATCAATAGTGCAATAATAACCAATAATGCGATACGTATCAGTATTCCGATATGTAACGATACTGCGATACGTATCAATATTCCGATATGTACCGATATTTCGATACAGAAATTTCTTTAAAGAAGACGTTTTAGCAAAAGGCGAAGATAACACATTTATGCAAGATGGAACTGTAGATGTAAATATAAAAATGTTAATAATTTATATTAGAAATATTAAGATATTTTGATACGTATACATATTCCGATACGTATCAATATTGCGATATTAATCGATACACCGATACTCTTAATACGTATCAATACTGCAATAGGTATAAATATTTTATACCTATTGATATTCCAATACGTATCAACACAGCGATACACATCAATATTCCGATATGTACAGATATTCCGATACAGAAATTGCTTTAAAAAAGACGATTTAGCAAAAGGCAAAGATAACTCATTTATGCAAGATAATAGAACTGTAGATGTAAATATAAAAATGTTAATTTATATTAGAAATATTAAGATATTTTGATACGTATCTACATATATTCCGATACTAATCGATACACCGATACTCCAATAGGTATCGACACTGCAACACGTATCAATATTTTATACTTGTCGATAATCCAATACGTTATCAATTCAGCATTACGTATCAATATTCTGATATGTACCGATATTCCGATACAGAAAATGCTTTAAAAAAGACGTCTTAGCAAAAGATTGCAAGATAAAAGAACCGTAGATGTGAATACTAAATGTAAATCATTTATATTAGAAATATTACGATATTTTGGTATGTAATTTCGATATACCGATACGTATCGATATATTTCGATATATACGTATCTCTAATGATAATGAAGCGAGCTTAAAACGACTGCTTTCGAGCTCTATGCCATTAGTTTCTATTTGTGGTCGCCAATCAAATAAAAAAAGTCTACACTATCTTGATGGTCCATACTATAAAATTTCAGATTTTCGAGGCCTGGTTACATAAAGCGTTGTCAACTTTGACGGTATAGTTAACTACGTGGTCACATCGCTAAGTGTCGCCATTGGTCATCAAGTACAAAATCAAATGTAATTGACCACCGATGAGGTAGTTAACGACGGCATCAGCTAACCACATACTTAACTTTGCCTTAGAGAACCGGGCATCAGTCTGTTGTAAAAATATTTTCTTTTCTCAGATGACGCCGTGTCATGGTGTTGAATTTAATCTCGAAAATGTAGACTTTTATAAACACTCTCGTCGCAGAATTTTTTTCTTTTCTCAGATGACGTCGTGCCATAGTGTTCTCGACGTTTCGCCAATCTTAGTGTCAGATTCTTCAAAATGTTTCGAAATATCTAGTGTGACTTCTTTCGTTTCTCCTAGTACATAGAGTCTTAGATTTTTGAGAATTGTAGAAATTCGCAGAATTTGTCTGTCTGTCTGTCAGTTTTTTTTTAATGTTTCGAAATACCGTTGGTGTTGCCTCTTTCGCTTCTCCTGACATATAGTCACAGAATTTTGAAAAATCTAAGCTTTCACCAACTGTCTTTCGTAGAAATATTTTCTTTTCTCTTATATGAAATGCGAAGGCGTTGAATTTAATCTCGACACCTCGCCGATCTTAGCGCCAGGGTCTTCAAAATGTTTCGAAATACTATTAGTGTTGCCTCTATCGTTTCTCCTTATACATACAGTGTCAGATTTTTGTGAAATGTAAGCTTTCACAAACTTTGTCTGTCGTAGAAATATTTGATTTTCTCAGAAGACGCCGAGCCATGACGTTGACGTTTCGCCGATCTTAGTATCAGTTTCTTTAAAATGTTTGAAAATACTGTTGGTGTTGCTTCTTTCGCTCCTTCTTGTACATAAAGTGCCAGAGTTTTGAGAAATATAGGCGTCACAAGCTTTGTCTGTGCCAGAGTGTTGTAATTAATCGCAACGTTTCGCCGATGTTATGGTCAACTTCTTCAAAATGTTTTGAAATACTACTATGTCCGAGACTTTCGAGAAATGTAAATTTTCACAAACTTTGTCGTAGAAATATCTCCACGTTCCGCCGATCTTAGTATCAATTTTTTTTTAAGTGTTTCGAAATGTTGCCTGTTTTGCTTCTCCTTTATATAAAGTACCAGATTTTAGAGATCTTAGTGACAACTTCTTCAAAATGTCTCAAAATACTGCTGATGCAGCCTCTTTCACTTCTCCTTGTATATAGTCACTGATTTTCTAGGCTTTTATAAACTGTCTGTCGTAGAAATATTTTCTTTTCTCTTATATAACATCATGCTATAGTGTTGAATTGAATCTCGACGTTTCGCCAATATTAGTCAGCTTCTTCAAAATGTTTTAAAATACTACTAGTGTTGCCTCTTTCGCTTCTGCTTGTACATAAAGACTTTACAGACTTTGTCTGTCGTAGAAATATTTCCTTTACTCAGGTGACGCCGTGCCATAGTATTGAATTTAATATCTCGACGTTTTCCTGATCTTAGTATCAGCGTCTGTAAAATGTCTTAAAATACTGATGGTGTTGCCTCTCTCGCTTCTCCTTGTACATAAAGTGACATAATTTTCGAGAAAAGTAGACTTTACAAGCTTTGTCTATGGTAGAAATACTTTCTTTACTCAGATGACGCCGTGCCATAGTATTGAATTTAATCTCGACGTTGCACCGATCTTAGTGTCAGCGTCTGTAAAATGTTTCCAAATACTGACGGTGTTACCTCTTTCGCTTCTCCTTGTACAGTCCCAGATTTTCGAGTAGTGGAAACTAACGCAAAGTTTGTCTTAGTAACATTTGCTTTTATCAGCTGATGCCGTATCATGGTATTGAATTTAATCTGGATGTTTCGGCGGTCTTAGTGTCAGCTTCTTCAAAATGTTTCAAAATACTACTGGTGTTGCCTCTTTCGCTTCTCCTTCTAGATAAAGTGTTTTAATTTTTGAGAAATGTAAACTTCACATTTGTCGTAGAAATATATTCTTTACTCAGATGACGCCGTGCCATAGTATTGAATTGAATCTCGACGTTTCGCCGATTTTAGTGTCAGCGTCTGTAAAATGTTTCTAAATACTGATGGTGTTACCTCTTTCGCTTCTCCTTGTACATAAAGTCCCAGATTTTCGAGTAGTGGAAACTAACGCAAAGTTTGTCTTAGAAACATTTGCTTTTATCAGCTGATGCCGTACCATGGTATTAAATTTAATCTGGATGTTTCGGCGGTCTTAGTGTCAGCTTCTTCAAAATGTTTCGAAATACTACTGGTGTTGCCTCTTTCGCTTCTCCTTCTAGATAAAGTGTTATAATTTTCGAGAAATGTAGGCTTCACAACCTTTGTCTGTCGTAGAAATATGTTCTTTACTCAGATGACGCCGTGCCATAGTATTGAATTTAATCTCGACGTTTCGCCGATCTTAGTGTCAGCGTCTGTAAAATGTATCCAAATACTGATCTTTTGCTTCTCCTTGTACATAAAGTCCCAGTTTTTCAAGAAATGTAGACTTTTGCAGACTATCGTCTTCTTTTTTCTCAGATAACGCCGTGCGATGGTGTTGAATTTAATCTGGATGTTTCGGCGGTCTTAGTGTCAGCTTCTTTAAAATATTTCGAATTACTGTTTGTGTATTTGGTTTATCCTTCTACATCAAGTCCCAAATTTTCGAGAAACGTAGGTTTTCAACGCCATTTTCCAGTTGTGGAAATATTTTCTTTTCTTAGATGACGCTTGTCACGATATTTAATTTAATATCGTTTTACCGATTCAGTCAGTTTCTTCAAATTATTTCGAAATATTATTGGTGTTGCCCCTTTCACTTCTTGTAGATAAAAGTCCCAGATTTTTAAGAAATGTAGAATTTCACAGACTTTGTCGTAGAAATATATTTTTTTCAGATGCGCTGTGCCTTGGTGTTAAAATTAATCTTAACGTTTCGCCGATCTTAGCTTCAGCTTCTTCAAGACGTTGCTAAACATTGTTGGTGTTGCCTTTTCCTTTCTCCTTCTCCTAGATTTTCCAAAAATGTATACTTTCACAGACTTTGTCTGTTAAGAAATATTCCTTTTCTCAGATGACGTTAAGCCACGGTATTGAACTTAATCTGGACGTTTCGCCGATCTCAATGTCTTATTCAAGATGTTTCCAAATACTGTTAGTGTTACATCTTTCGCTTCTTCTTGTACATAACGTCCTAGATTTTCAAAAAATGTAGGCTTTCGCAGACTTCTTTGTCGTAAAAATTGTTTTTTCTCAGATAACGACGAGTCATAGTGTTGAATTGATCTCGACGTTTCGCCAATCTTAGTGTCAGCCTCTTCAAAATACTGTTAGTGTTGCCTGTTTCGCGTATATGTATTTTTTCAATACTTTCGTCTTTCTTCGTGTAGTGTTACGAAAATGGTTCGATAACTACGTGACCTAACAAAGAAAACGCAAGTTTTTTTTTGACAAAAACCATTTTACTTTTCAATGGAGTCTCAAATCAAATCCAAATTTGTCAATTTTAACCATTGCAATCGTAGACCTGTAGTCAGGTACGTTATCCCGATAGAAAAGCACCTTCTTCTTTGCCAAATGAGGCCGTATTTCTTTGATTTTGTTGCTAAGTTATTGCAATGAATTGGCATAATACTCGATATGTATTGTTTTTTCCCGTTTCTAAGTAGTCCACCAAGATAATTTCATGAGAATTCCAAAACACAGTTGCTATAACCATTCCTGATAACCAAATCTTTTTTGTTTCTTCGGTAGCGGAGAACCTTGTGTGTCCATTATTTGAAATTATTAGTTTATCTTTATTTGCTCACTTGTGTGTTGCAAAAGTTATTCGTGTTTCTATTAAACTATTTCTATAAACTATTTACAAGTTTACCCCTTTTTTTACATTTAAATTTATATTTACATTCTTCTTACATTTATTTACACTTTTCAGTTACCGTTTCTCTTTTCATTTTTCTTCCTCTCCTCTTAGTTGTTTCCCCCTTCTTCATACTTCTTCCATCTACTCCGCTCCTTTTCCGTTTTCTAAAATTTTCTCTACTTTCTTAATCTCTTCTCTTAACTCCCTGCATTCATTCCTCATGTGTTTAAGATCCTCAGTCTCTTCTCCACATAGTCTACACCTCCTTTCTTCCTCATTTCTCCAGTATCTATTTCCTAACTCTTCGTTCCCACATCTGAATCTATCATTTTTTTCTTCTTGCTTTTGTTCCCTCTCCCTTTCAGGTATTCTGGAACCCCTTCTCCCTTGATATTCTTATAATTCACATTATATCTGGCCTCTTTTATCTTTGTCCATCTTTCCTGCTTTTCTATGTCCCTATCTCTCCTTATTATTTCCTCACTTACCCCTACTCCCTCTTCCCTTAATCTCTCTATTTCTTCCCTCGCGTACCCGTTTCTTTTATAATATTCTGCCCGTACTTCAATCTTCCTTCCTTTATCTTCTTCCAACATTCCTGTAGTATTTTACATTCGGTTCGTTTCCTCAGTTCTTCCTCGTATTTTATAACCCTTTTTCCTGTCATTATTTGAACTGTTCTTTGTTTTTGGAAGTGTAATGGTAAATTCGGGTTTCATTGACGGGTATGAAACGACGGATCCAACAAAAACATGTCAAAAAGTCGCTAGAAACACTCTAACAATTAAGTTTTTTTCCTGTCCGAGCACCCAACGCACTGATTATTTTTTCATTTCCAATTCTGTGCACACTGTCATTTCAAGTATCTAGTATGTGTGGTATCTCGCGCTCTTTTACTCTATGGTTATTTAGTACGATATGGGGAACATTTTCAATAATATCAGCAATCCAGTTTTCAACCGTAAAAAACAATTCCAATAGTGTTAAATCCAACTCTGCTTTGATTTCGGTTGGTGTTAAGCCTTTCAAATGAAAGTTCTTTATTACTGCTTTCAACTTAGTTTTTCCATTGTTAACAAAATCACACGGAATGTTCACTTGGACGTATTGTCAAAAACAGACATATTAAAAGATGAGGTAAAGAAAGGTAAAAAAATATTCCTCCAAATTCGCACCATCTCTGTGTTAGAACCATTCTCATATTTTTCCCTGTGTCCCTCATTTCATATCCTTCCTCCTTTCGGTTAAAACTATAATTTCTAAAGCCTCTCGTACTATTCTTGAGTAGTAGTGGAAAGTTAATAGTTTAACAATGTTGTGGATTTAATTGCATGGTAGGTCATTGATGATTCTACACTGGATGCTTCTTTCCGTTCGGTTTCTTTTATATTTTTCTTTTAAAGATATTTATGCTATCAGAACTGAAGATAAATCTAGTATTTACTTTTCTTTGGAGCTTCTTTGTACTACTTATTATCAAAAGATTTGCTCTACAATAATTATTTTACTGTTATAGTCAAGTGGTCTCCAGGCTTGTTATGTTATGTATACAGCAAAACTTAATGAACACAGAAAAAAAGCAACCGAGTAGCTATGTGGTATTTTTAATTCAATGAAAACTAAATCAGACACTTTAAAGTTTACTCGTGCCCAAAAGTTATAAACTACGACACGAATTTAATTAGAAAAACAAATTACAAACAATAACAAAGCTAAAAACGCATCGAAACAATAAAAAAATGTCATTGGCTGTTCGCGAAGAATGAATGGAAACATCGTCCGGCAGTCATTGTAAATTTTAATTGAAAACCTTAAAAGGAAACCAAGCACCGTCTGAAGAAAACTGAAGTTGTATTTGTCGATCGTTAACAGTCTGAAGGTTAACGGTACTATGCAACCGGTGCACATATTAAACAGACATCAATCCAAAAGAGTTCCATTCAAGTCCATCGAAAGGGAACTTCTACTAACTGTTCGTTGTTGATGGAGACGCGCTGTCGTGGGAACTAACTGCAGATTTTCCGAATATGGAGCGTCTCGCTTCTTATAAGGGTTTAGCGCGGTGGATGAAATTTTTGCGAATTAAAATGATGCATAAAAATTTAGGGCAAATGTCCAAAAAGGTGCCGGCACTTCTATGAACAAATATAGCGATGATTGGACTATAACGTAGTTTATCGACCAAGCCCGTTCTAATTTAAGCAGCGCCGCGACGCCCTCCGCCGTTGGCGGTCCGCGTCGCCATTTATGGCGCTCGTTTAGTGGTCAGTTCCGATTGACACGTGGATTAATCCAATTCAACATGTGAACGTAATCATTTTTCCACAATTTAATGTAAATTAAGCGTAGGTTATTTTTCTACTATTAAATGCGATAAAAATATAAAGGCGTTAATGTATTTCGTCATGTCAATTTTATTCACCTACGACGATTAATCGAAAAGTAATTGTACATTGTAGAAAAGTTCGAGATTATCGGTGCAATAACATTCGAAAAATTTGCTAGAAGAATCAACAACCAAAGTTGGTTATGAATTAACTTTGCCCAATCAATGACGTAGAATCAAACAATTCGTAATTAGTTATGCATAAACATAATCGATTATAGATTTGTCAGCGATATCACTTTGATATTAGTGATAAGAAACAAACATTTGGCAATGAATAATTCCTTAAAGCTCGTAATTCCTAAATGCTTTACATTTCAGAAACAATACTAAAATGGAGATTCGCTCCAAAAAACAAACGATAATAGCAAATGCTATAGACCAAAATAGTTAACAATAGCACATTTCTAATAAAGATCAAAATTTTGCTAGGTAAAGAAGTTCACATTGGTAAAAAGATTAAGTCCATCTATATTTTTTCGCGATATAAAAATTGACCATTTTGGAAGAGGACATTAACGATGCAAAAAGTGTTACCATTAAAGGAGTAAGTTAGTATGTCCAAATTGGTCGGATTGCGCAAAAGGACGGAAAAGGAGAATAAAGAAAAATACTTACCACATCGCCTGTACCGAAACTGGTTTAAAAATATGATGACGTCCACATACGCTAACACTGAAGCCACTGAAAAAGGAAAAAAAACGTTAATATTGAATTTACCAGACAGTATGACGCTAAGTAACCTCATTGCTAAACGGTCGACCTCAAGGGTTCGTCGTTTACATTCTAAAAGGTCAACGTACAGTAATTAGGGCAATATTATGTCATTAATCAGTCTTTGAAAATTGGTAATTACAGGTTTATAACTCGGCCACTTTTTAGCATCTTCATTTCTTTCTTCTAACCAATTTACGTCGAGCTTTCGAAACGACTATACGTGACTGTATAAGAAATAATGTACAATCGATAGCAATCATCATGAACGATTACATAGTCATGCAAGCACGAAATTTAAAGATTGTAATAGTTTCACAAAATGGGGAACGAACCGAATGCGTTCGCACAACCGAAAGGAAGAAAAAAATACGTTGCCTTTCACGTTTGTGATATAAGAAACGATTCTAGTTGAGTAATCGAATAATCATTTATGCCTCACCCGTATACAAGCAAATAAAGTTATGTGTGAGAAACACGACGTAAAAATTAAACGTGTTTTGGCATGAGCGCTCGTGTTTTGAAAGCGCGTGTAATCCACAAATCGTACGAGTTTACATTATCCACCTGTCGTGAATTTCGGAAATAAAAATACTTCAAAAAGAACCATGTTTATTCCAGACACAAAAACAAAATTTTATAATTTGTAAAAACGTCCAAATGAACGCACTTCCTGTTTTTTAACCAATGTATTACATTAACGACGTAAAAAGTCATCCTTCTCATTTGTTTTTCTCGAAATTTTAATTACAACGACTAAAAGTAATGTTTTGTTTACGAGTTCTCTGATGTAACCCCAAAAACCAAAATATTTTGAACGAAAATGCATTTCAGAATTGTGTAAAGTGCAATTATTTTCTTAAAAGTGGTTTACCAAATTTAATTGTTGGCCGGGCCGGGATTTGAACCCGGACCACCAACGTAGTAAGGAGGCACGCAAGCCACATACGACAAGATAAATAAATTATTTTAAAAAACTTAAATGTGGATGTCACTGAACGACTATTGTTTTTAGAGGAGATCATCATCTTGTCGACACACAATTCCATAGACTCCCAATCCACTCATGTTTAAAAACGACGTTCACGAAAAGTAAAGCAATCATATTGTACTAACCAAATAGTTATGAAGAATTCAGAGACACTTATATTACAAATTTTAGACATTACCGGTAATTCCATCACTTTTAAACGGTGGTCTTCTCGTACCCTTTCTTTAATAATTAATTTTTTTTCTAACGCTACTTCTTCTATTGGTCGACGAACCTCGAATTCATTTTTTAGCAATAGTGACACCGTCCGTGAAAGTCCAAACAATATCATTACAAACATGTACGGAAAGAAATTGTACTTCAACTAAAAGATTAGATTCTATTTGCACCAAGAAGAACAAATTATTGTCAAATTTGGCATTTCTACGTTGATGCCGAGACCAACAAGTGACACCCAATTTCGTAAAGATCAAACATCATACAACAACAAAGATAGCTAAGAAAATCTTGAAAAAAGCAGAAGAAACCCTACTCCAAAAACGAGTGCACCAAGCCTACACAAATCTACAATTGATCTCTAAGAAGATTATGGAACTACATCTGACACTACCCAATACAATGAAGAGAGCATTGTAAAAGGCAAAAATACCTAAGTGCAACATTCCCAGGGAAGAAAAGACAACGTTGAAAAAACATCGTCATACTGAAAGCAGACAAAGGGAATGCGACAGTGCTACTAAATAAAAAAAATTACCACAGCAAGATGAGAGAACATACGACGGAGAAAAGGATAAAGTAGTCTTCCAAGATGGAAAAAAGGCTATTCCCAAGAACCACAAAACCACCCAGACTATACGGTGTAGTGGATCCCCAACGTACGATTTATCCAATTATCTAATTAACTTACTGAAACCTCACACCGGGCAGACTACATCATATCTGAAGAACTCACATAATTTTGATGGAAGTCCTATGAACTATACGCTCAAAACTGAACCTACAGACATCTCAGTGATGAAGAAGCCATAACATCCAATCCGCTGAAACCTAAGTGCTGGTTACGATATGTCGATAATACCTTTGTAATATGGCAACACGGAGAGAAGAAATTACAACAATTTATAGACCACATCAGTTCACGAAACCATCAAATTCAGAACAGAAGTAGAGAAGGATATAAAATCTTAAGCTTTAACGGTTACTTTGGTTCCGATTATAAGCCACATTCGGCTTAGATCACGTCGTAGTTGAACACCCAGACTTTTTAGACTTAGTCTCTCATAGCCCAACTAAAACAAAAGAAAGCTCCCAGTTTTGACCTGATAACGGCAGAAGTTCTGAAACAGCTACCAAAGAAAGGTATAGTTCTGCTGACAATCCTCTTTAATGCAGTGTTGAGACTACAATACTTCCCAAATCTGTGGAAAGTGTCCATTATAAATATGGTACTTAAACCGGGGAAGATTCCCACAGAAGTCACATCTTACAGACCTATAAGTCTTCTCCCAGTACTATCAAAACTTACTGAGAAACTAATATTAAGTCGACTTCTCCCAGTTCTTGAAGAGCAAAAAATAATACCCGACCATCAATTCGGATTTCGGGCACACCATGGAACGACTGAACAAATACACCGAGTAGCTCACACAACACGACAGACGCTGGAGAGGAAGGAGTACTGCACGGCCGTATTCCTAGACATACAACAGGCCTTTGACCGTGTATGGTATAAGGGTCTCTTATATAAGCTAAAACTACTCCTTCCAAACACTGAGTACATGCTTTTGAGGTCTTATCTGGAACAACGAATTTACCAAGTCAAGTGCGGAGATCGCCTGTCATCCATCTGCCAAATAGAAGCAGGAGTGCCTCAAGGATCGGTGCTGGGCCATATCCTCTACACAATATTTACCGCTGATATACCTATCACAGAAGAAGTAGTAACTGCAACCTATGCAGATGACACTGCAATCCTTTCTAGCAGTAAAGATCCTAGTCTAGCATCCGTAAAACTACAAAAACATCTAGATAGAATCGGAATATGGCTAAAGATGTGGCGAATAAGAGCTAGTCCTGCAAAATCAGTTCACATAACATTTACTTTGAATAGAGGTGCCTGTCCACCTGTTACACTTAACGGAGATATCTTGACACAACAAACAACAGTGCAATACCTGGGCAAACAGAGAACAAGCAAACAAAAAGTTCAGGGATATGCACTGGCTGCTGGGCAGGCAATCGACTCTCAGCTTGGAGAATAAGTTCCTGATATACAAATGCATTATAAAACCAGTATGGACATATGGTATACAACTCTGGGGGTCAGCTAGTCACTCAAATATAGAAATACTACAGCGCTTCCAAAATAAAGCATTAAAAACTTTGACCAATGCCCCATGGTTCATAAGGAGCACAGAAGTGCATGAATATCTGCAACTCCCTACAGTCAGAGAAGAAATAGAGAAGTCTTCTGATGCCTATAAGCAGAGACTTGAAAAACACATAAATAGTTTAGTCACAGAGGTCCTTAACACCAAGGACTCTATATTCCGCCTAAAAAGAATACGACTAGCCACCATCTAATCATCTAATAACAAGAAATGACACATCACAGGATGTGCATATCTAAAGCCACTTATATATAATAGAAGTCACATCTGATTATAGCTCTTGGCTGATTGCAGATTGATAAAAGACAAAAAAAAAGTCTCTCATTGAGACCCAAACGTTATAATCGAAAGGTGTAATGGTGAAGAGAACCCAAGAAGAAAAACTACGATATAAGAAGTACGCTGAGCAATAAAAAATCCTGAAGAAACTTGCAGTATGGACAGAGAAACGTCAAACGCAAGTTTTGACACACGGCGAAACTAGAAAGAAGTTATTAGCACCGGAGGTGAAAACCTACGCCGTCTCACTTTGTATTGTCACTTTTCGGTGTACTGGCAATTAGTTAACTTATCCTGTCAGTCTTTTCCTAATTGTACGTAGGTCACTTCTTAAGCTTTTGCAAAAACAATAAAAAAACAAATTGTTATCTTAAAAGTATTCTGATATAGCTTGCGTACTGTATAAGTTTCGTCCCGGAATACCCTGTTGCTACATTCAGAGTGATGGCTGTCATTTTGTTGTTTTTCTTGATGGATGGAATTATTCAAAGAAAAAAACTATATTTCCGGCGACTTCGAGATTTACATGGTCATTTAACGTGTGCGCCCAGTAAAGCTTTCAATTAAAAATATTCGCATTCATTCACGTTATAGATGGGTTTAGTAGTTTTGCTTCATATGTGAAGGTTTTTCTGGGGTAAAAATTAATTTCTATTTTTGTGACTTAATTCTGATTGTGTTTGCCACTTTGGATTTGAATTACTTTTCGTTAAAAACGATCATTAGAAGCACGTACTAATGAGGATATTTCGAAACGTAATTGTCGTACTTCGTGTGATATTATAATACACTTTGAGGCACACCTGCGATAGGAGTAGTAAAAATCACTCGGAAGCTTGACGCATTTAATTACGACGATTCATTTTTTGTCTACAAGCAACTTCCTTGTGATATCATTTTATATCTAAATCTCTCTTTATACTTTTTAACAATTTTAGGGGACGATTCAGGCATGCCAATAGCTATTAGCATGCCTGGATATTCGTACCATTTCGTTACTTGCTATTAATTTGTGTATTTGTCAAAAGTAAAATACGCGCGACGTAGATACAGGTGTTTCACGACTAATAAACGGAAATTATTGTTTGTATAATTACGCTTTTAATTTATGCTAAATGGTTCGGGTTGCAGATTCACTAATTTCGCATCCAATCAAAATTAACTCTTCGATTACATATTACACTGTCATACTGTACTAAGATTACTTTATGTACAGAGTGTTGCTTACCCTCTAGGGATTATACCAACTTTATCAACTTTTAATTGTTACAATATATGTAATTCTGCCTCACTTATCTTTTAACCTCGCTTTCCTTCGTTGTTAAAAATAAATGTATTCGTTTTGTCATTTGTTCTTTCAGTGTTTGATAGAGTTAAACATTATCTTCCATTATTAGTTTCCAACCGTTTTGGCACCTTTTTAATTTCTTATAGGACTAGCACACCGAGACTTGCGACCCGCCGGCCGAATCATGCTGAGCTAGACGCCTGCAATTGAGTTACGAGAAAATTCTCTTAACAAAATTCTCAAAACATTTTTTGACTCTGATGATGGTACCTCAGAGTGTAGAGAGATTCAACAGCGTCTTAAAGTTATAAAAATCACGCGTCAACGCATTTTTTAATTGACATTCAATGTTTTTCTCTGTCAAATAATCAATTGCTTCTCGTACCGTGATATGATAAAGAAATGATGCAACGTTTTCGGTTATTCCTGATTTCATTGACGACTCTCAGCTAAGGAATTGTTGTATACCGTTCAGCATTAAACGTTCTTCGATCCGCGATATATTCAGTGTTCGCAAGCAAACCACTTTTATTGGATTCGGTTCACCGTGGGACACCCAAAGAGTTGATGGTTGCTTAGTTTCTGGCTGGTACAAATATATGCAAGTTTCGTTTCGTGTTGCGGCGTTGTATACAGTTTTTGTATTTTTTTAGTCGTATTTCTTGAGTATTTCCAGATACCAATTGACACGAAACTGTTTTTAAGCCTTTATCAAGTTATACGGAATCCATCGGAAACAATCTTTTTCGCAGCTAAATGTTCATGCAAAATCGAATGTACCTCAGCTTCGACATGCATAAAAATGTCTCTGTTTGAAGGTAAGTTCATTGCTGATCACGTTGCGTACAACATCGATGTTTTTTTTTTAAAAACTCATTTGGTAGACCTGCACCGCCACAACAAAATTCTGCAAACCCAGTGTAAACAAAGTTTTCCGATGATGATAAAATACCAAAAGCGATTCGAAACTGTTCAATCATAGAAACTTTTGAATGAATACGAAGATGTTCAAAAAACAGTTTAAAAAAATTGATAAATTTGTTATTAGCGTCTAATTGTTTTTTTTCGCTTCGTTAGAAAATCTATGGTTTCCTAGATATATTAAAGAGAAGAATATACCAGCCGAAATAATTAGTTTTAAAAAAATAACAAACTGATGAGCTTATCCGGTCAGTTCTTTGTGAAATTGTACCTTTTAAGTTCTAACAAACTCTCAAAACATTTTTCCCGCTCTAATGTTGGTACATTAGAAACATGACAGCGTCTTAAAGTGATCAAAAACGCTATCCACGAGGTTTTTTGTTAGACATTTAATGTTTTTCTCCGTCAAATAATCAATCGTTTGACGTACTGTGTTAGCACCGCGGTTGAGTTATCTGGCATTGTCATTGTAAAAAATGTTACGTGTCGTTAGTGATAAAGCTTCAGATTTTTGTACTTGGACAAAATTCTTAGTACCGTAATGGTAGCAAGCAGGCCACTGGCGATACGATAACAGCATTTTGTGTCCGACATTTGCCGAAGACCATTTCTCGGTTGATGTTCGCTGTAGATAGATTTTAGTAGATACCTTCTCCGTTCAATCATAAGTACTTTTTTTAAACTTAATTTCACGTCGTCGCTACTATTACGCTTTTTGCTATAAAATGAAAATTCGTTGCTGGTATTGAATTTTCTCTCTACTCAATTACTCGCATGTAATGGCTACGTTACGCTATTTTGCTTTTGCTAATTTATTCATTCATTACAACGAAATTGACGGAAGCTCGAGGTCCTTTCTTCAAACCGAGCTATGAAGGCTGAAAGACTTATTTACCATGTAATAGTGTCTCATACTTAGTAGACCTATTAAGCCCGGTATAATTAACGTGGGATAGATGACTTGAGGTATTGGACTACCTGACAAATGTTTTTTCGATGTGGTTTACTTGCCTTACGTCTTCAACGTTAATATTAGTGTTATCCTTTTCAAACTATGCCTTCAGTGTTATTAATAATGTTCAATTTTATGACTGGTATTAATCCTTCAGTTACATTTAGTGTACGTTAAGATCATTATCAATATTTTACTTCCAGTCGAGTCTATAACTCAACATTCAACTTATTTCACAATTAAGTACTGATTATGTTGACTTGTACCATACTAGTACCATAGTAATTCGTTCGTATTTAAAACCGTTAGTGCCTAAGATTAAATCGTCGAATGCAAGCTTGCACTCAAGTGTAAAATTTATTAAAGTTTTCTTCTCTTTGGCAAACAAAAGTAGTGGCATACTTGTTAATGTTTAATCGATTTACCTTATGTAGTATTTATTGATTTTTACTTGTATATTTATTAGAACACAGGTATTTCTTACCGATTGAAAAATATATAACCAATTAGTTGAGTTTTTTCGTTGATAGGTGTTTGCTTTTCTCTTAATTTCTTGTACAACGAGTTCGTATGTACCCTTGGCGTCTTGGATTCTACCATTAGGAGTGGCGCCCGTTTTTTTCTTCTTTTATTCTTAACCACGCCGATTCATTGACATCTCAGGTAGTCGTGGTAACGTGGTTACTATCATCAGGCCCGCTCAAAAAAAGTTGGTAAAAACAAGGATGCAATGTTTTCGATTGTTGTTCCTAATTTCATCTATGACTAAGGTAACAAACTGTTGTATACCGTTCAGCATTAACTGTTCCTCGATTCGTGATACGTTCAGTGTAACGAAAATCGAAAGTATTTCGCAACCAAACCACTTTTGTTGAATTCGGTTCATTTTGGATGCCCCAGAGAGTTGATTGTTGCCTAGTTTCTAGCTCGTTCATCAATGTTTTCTTTCTTTCTTTTAATTCATTGCTCAATCACGTTTCAAAGTGATGTTTAGATTATTGTATCAACTGACAAAATTCCCTTGTTTATAAATTAGCATTAATAATAAAAAATAGTAATTTTTTAAAACAAAGAAAAAATTTCGCTGGACGATGAAAAACATAACTTCCTCAAAAAAAAAAGCTCCGGTCCGTATATCGGATTATCGGCGAAATTCAGTAGCAATCAAGTCACGCTCTACTACTAAACATTCCAGAAGACACGATAATGACTATTATAAAATTCTATAAAACATGGCAAAAACGTTTACTTTCCCCGTTATTGAAGATATCAGCAAATAAAGAAATAACTTTAAGAAAACGTTGTCAGCTTCTATCAGATGCAAAGAACAGTACGATTTTAATGACACATTCCCGTTTAAATAAATAAATAATTTGGTTTGGTTCTTAAATCTCTTAATCCCAAGAAGAATTGATCCGATCCATTGTGCACATTCAGTGCTACACAATGGTTCGCATGCAAGTAGAATTTGGTGAAAAAAACTGATGTACTATTAGAGTTTCACAGCTTTAAATAATAAGCGAAAAGCTTTGAGCTTGACATTACACCGTTAGAAAAATTAATACAAAACGAGTTAAAAAGAATACTTTTCGGTGTATTGTGTCCTGTCCAAAACTCATCTTTATATTCTACTACAGTATCAATTTTGTCGATGTTTTATTCTAAAAAATAATAAATTTTAAAAAAAAAGAGATACATACCCATCTCCGTCCAGCGTAATGGCAGTATCGGCAAGAACACGAAGTACCAAACCAACAGTCGTTTTCTCATTACAGTCAATACCCAAAAGACACGATTCTTCAGCCCGTTTTCCCAATCTTGAAACTACGACTAAATATCTAGTTCGACTAGAATGAACGCTTTCCAATTTAACAGCCTGAAACAATAACAAATGATAAACAATTAGAAATTAAAAATACGGAAATCGAAATATACGCGTGAACAAATTTAATAAAACCGCGAGACACTTTCACTTACGCGCGATTACGCAGTATTAACCTATATTTTCGGTATTTGTATTTCGGTTTATAGGCTGATTTGCATTCAGCACGTTTTGCAGTGACTGACAGATTAAGAGAAACACATTTACCATCTGGCGGTTAAGTACTATGTAATGGCAATCTAAAATAAACCTACCAGAAATACTAAAAGGGTTGTAAGTACAACGATTTTACAATTCGTTAAGACTGTCAAATTAAGAAACTTTACAGACTACGTTTGCTACAAATAAATTACAAAAGCAGAGGTTTAAAGCACCCTCGTGTTTACATCGAATACGTTTTTTTAAAATTGTACTTCAAAGCGTATGCTATTCTGTAACAGTAAATTCTCACTCTTGCTTTCAAGAATTAAATAATCGCCCTGTTTTGGTACATCGACTTCATGATGTTGTTGAGACAAATTACAGACATTTTTCCTGTTGACGTAGTAAAACACCCCCAATTTCAACGTTGGTTTATTTTCAGTTTTACTTTGCATGTAATTTCCTTAAATTCATAACAATATCAATTCAGCACTGTCTGAAGAACAGTGCACAATTACCATATACGTTTGCAGAGATCATTTAAGATTTGGGAGTAAACAATAAAAATTCAATCATTTCTTAATGATAAATTAAAATCTAATCGTCATTCAAATAATTCTGAGTGACAAATAAAAATGTATTCATCATTTGTATATTAAGTGACAAATAAAGAGTCAATTGTTATTGAAAAAAAAATTGGAGTGACGAATAAAAATTAATTTTTATTAATAGTTTATAATCAATTGAATGACAAATAGTTTTTTATTATTTGAAATACTTTTACACTCTACGGATAGGAAAGGATCTGATTATATATATTATTTGAAATAAGTCAAATAAGAATTGCATTTTTATTTGTCATTCAAAATAATTTAAATAACGGTTGAATTTTTATTTATTTTAAAATTATTAATGAATAATGTATTTGCTATTACCTATACCCTCCCGTTTACTGCTGTCGTAATTGAATTGAATTGAATTTTATTCAGTAAGAATATGTACATATACATTTTTTCTGCGTGAGGGAACACACCCTCGTATGCAACTGAATCAAAAATTTGAAGATAAAATATAAAGTATATAATAGTAAAAAATAACAACTTCTACAATATAGAAGTAAAATATAAAAGGAATAAAAAAATTAATTTTTCTATAGTTATGTCACATTTATGACATGACATTTTTTCTTTTTTTTCCCCTATAAAATTCATTATTTATTCTTCGGTTTTTAGCACTTCTTCGATGCATGTGCTTTTTATCCACTTCACTTTTTCACATGTAATTCTTTTTTTTTCAGTGTCTTTGTAGTTTATCAGTTTTGTTCGTAGTTCTGTGTTCATGCTGTTTATTAGTCTTATTCCAATGAATTCGTATGTTCTTTGGCCAATTGCTTTTTTCTTCAAGGGAATCCTTATGAGGCGCAGGTCTGTCTGTCTTGAGGATCTTATACCCTGCTTGTGGTTTTCATTTTGTAGTCCTGCCTTTGATAGGATGATTATTGCTTGGAGTCCGAATGTTTCTTGGATGTTTAACTGTTTAGTTTCACTAAATAATAGTTCAGTCGGATAACTCAAGGGTTTATTGTAGATCACTTTAAGTACTCCTTTTTGTATGATTTCAATTTGTTTTTTGTTGGTTTTATTTGCGCTTCTCCAGACCCTTACCTTAAGCACGAATAAAAAAGTGCATGGTATATGGATTCAATTAATTTTTCAGGAACAATATTTTTTTGAATTTTTGAATATGTATCATCGAAGGTGACTATCAATAATAACACCCAGGTATTTGGCGTGTGTTGATATTTTCATTTGCTTTTTTTCTTGGTGGTATCTGAAGGTTATGTATTTCCATATTGGTATTGATGGTATCTGTGATCCAAAAAGTATAGTTTCTGTCTTCTCGACATTCACTGTTAATGAGTTGTTTGAGAACCATTGGTATACTCTGGGCATTTCGTTTATGACTAGTTTTTTTAGTTCATCCCAGGTCGTTGATTCGAAAATTATGGATGTATCATCAGCAATTGAGAATATTTTTCCTGTTATTGGAAGCTCGTATAAGTCTATATAGAATAAATAAAAGTGGGCCTATAACTGTACCTTGAGGGACACCATATTCCATAATTTCAATGTCGCTTGTGTATTTTTCTATTCTAACACTTTGTTCTCTTTGTGTCAAATACCTTTCGGTAGTGATCGAGCTAGTCCTCTAATACCCATCAATTCAAGCTTTTTGAGTAGTATTTTGTGGTCTAATGTATCAAAAGCTTTTGCCAGGTCTGCAAAGATTGAAAGCGTGTTTTTTGTTGTCAATGTTTTCATAGATTCTTTTTGTAAATTCTGTTAAAGTGTCTTCTGTTGATTTTCCTTGTCCTAATCCCAATAAAACGCCTTAGAAAACTATTTAACACAGCCAAAAAGAGCGGAGACTGGGACGAATACAGAACCAGCCTCACAACATACAACAATACTATTAAAAAAGAAACGAGAAACTTTTAGAGAAGGTATTGTAAGTACAGAAAACAAACCTACTTGTTCCCGCCAACAAAGAACCCTACTGAAAACATCGGTTCCACACTGATCGAAAGCGAAAAGTTTACGGACTCAGTTAAAAGAACTCTGCAGGAACTACTGAAAAGACACTTCCCGAGTTCATCGTTAACTCCTAAGCACCAAGGCCTAAAGATACTAAACAAAAGAGCATCCAAACAGAACTTGAACTTAGCGAAGAAAATAATTAACCCTGAAAACCTAGAATGAAGAATCAATACGTTTAAACACTTTCAGTCTCTAAGAACTGATGAAATTTATCCTATTATGCTGCAAAAGAATTTGCTACTCTGCGAAACGCAAAATGTGAGATTCTCAGAGAGAGTTTAGCATTTTCGCAAATACCAAACAGCTGGCAAATTGTCGTATTCACACCAAAGTCGAAAAGACCTACATATGCCTAAAGAAAATCCTATAAACCAATCAGCTTGGCTTCCTTCATCTTAAAACTACCTGAAAAAGTAGTAGTCAGGTACGTATGAGATGAGGCACTAAAAGTTTCCGAAAGCAATATGCATACCAATCCGGAAAGCAGATGCAAAAATGCAATCCCATAGAATGAAATTGCATTGGGTGATTTTCTACATATTGAAAGAATATTTCACAATACCACCTTCACCTCTATTTCAAGGGCAACAAAAAGAAACACCATCACAGCGAAACTGGGTCAACTTAACGCTTAAGAATCGGATAGTAACAGCTACTTAGCTGTAGCAGCAAAAGTGCTGCTGTAGTACCTCGTCATACGGCCTACTAAAAAACTACAAGGAGGGATATCGCTTTAGAATACGCCGACAATCGCACCATCATTACAAACGCAAAATTTGAGGAAACTGTATCCAACATAGTGCAGAGTGCACTAAACACCGTCAAAGAATAGTGTAAAAAATGAGACTATGAGTAAACCCAACGAAGCAGTCATTCCGCTTACCAAATGACGGAAAACGAATGATATAAAACTAGTTACAATGTACAAAGTCACGTTTTAGATGATAAAAAAACTCAAATATCTGGAACTCTCTCTTGATACCAAACTGACTTTCAACGTTCATCTGGAAAACGTCACAACGAAAGCCATCAAGATTCTTAATGCAACCAAGCGGATGAGTCTTGAAACCCGCAGTGACCAAATGTTTATATGCTGTAGTAAGAAGACCCATCAAAACGATGCGTTTGTAAAGGGAGAGAGAAACAACCTAAAAACAGCTTCTAGGCTAGGCAAATTACAGAGAATGGCATATCTGCTGATAATAGAAGAAACGATGAGTACCATATCCACATGGAAGCACTAGTTTCACTTCCACCATTACACCTTGTTGTAATGATGAAAGCAAGACAAGCAGCATACTACAGGCTTTATTCCCTTTTTGGTTCAACTCTTGATAGGAGAGATACTGAATCACTACGTAGTGTTAAGTATACAAATAAACTATGTGATATAGTATTTTTATAAAAACAAACATGCACTATAGTATATGTATATAGAAACATGCACTATGGTCTAATAGTAAATTATAACACAACGGAAAATTTGGTCTATGTCGGTTGAGTAAAATTGTATATTACATACGACGCACAAAGGGGCAGAACTCATGAATCGTTGGCAAAAACTCCCACGCGCAAAGTATTATCTATTGTTCTGCTTTATAACTTATAAACAGCAGGTAGACTCAGCCGTTCGATAACCGTTTTTTTTTCATTATTCAACACTAAAACAATCGAGATACTTCAGTCGAAACTTACGCTTTTCGCAGCCCGTACGATTATAGCAAATTTTTGGGTATTTAAAAGTCAAGTTTGAGTGATTATTCATCAAAAATTTACCATGGAAGCTTCGGCAACGGGTGAGTAATATAATTAAGCTTTTAAACAATGTATTTTAGATATATTTAATAGTTGGCTATTAGTTTTATTATTGGGTTATTAAAATGATTAAGCATTAAGTTGTTTTTGAGTAAACATAGGTGTTTAGTTCCACTAGTTGTCACTAATTGTAATGATTTTGGTCTCTTATTTTACCTGATACCATACTCTTTAAACTGATAACAAAAATTTTTGCCTTTATTTGCCCCAATTTATGTAAATCGCAGATTTACTAATACTAAAACAGTAAATTTAAGTAATATTTTTAAGTAGTTGATTTTTTATTTTTTTTGTTTTCTTTTAGGATCTGAATGTTTTGATATTTTTATATCACGGATAGATTTATATAACAAAATGCTCGAGTCTGGTCATGAAAAACTCGACGAGCAAGTACCATTTTTGAAAAAATACCTGAGCGTACTAGATGCCCGGAATGGAAATACCTAGAGCTGAATATAAGAATTTCTTATTTTATTGCCGAATTCAAGAAGAGGTGGTCTGCTTCGAACCGAACGAGACAAAGGTTTCTCACGAAAAATGATAGTTGGCTTAAATCTTCGATAAGTTTTCCGAACTTTGTAGATCAAAACTTAAAATTGGGAAGACCAAAACTAGATTTTAAAGAAACTTCGGATAGGACAAAACGTTTGAAAACACAGAATTTACGGTCGACTCACAGTGCTGAGAAGCTGTGTTACGCAGCGCAAATGAGCCTAAGGTCTGCTGGAGCAACTGATGCTGCTGCCTTGCTAAAAGAAATTACAACTACTTCTCCGAGACGAGCCAAACGTTATAAAGAAGCTTTTAAAAAAAATAAAACCAAAGAACCAGAGCTTCTTCCCACGCATGAAGCTTTATTAATGTTTGTCGAAGCGCAACTTACAAGAAACCAATACGACGTGATAAGATCTAAAGCTAAGGACCGATTTCCATCCTACAAGAAAATACAAGAAGCCAAAAAGGAATGCTATCCTGATAAAAAGCATTTTAAAGTGACTGAAACAGGAGCTGAGATTGAGCTACAAGGACTGCTTGACCATACAGTTACACGTATTCTTCAGGTTCAGAATGAAGTTTTAAAGAGTCAACAGAACTTAAACCAGTTAGTTTTAATATCAAAGTGGGGGTTTGACGGCTCATCAG
Organism: Aquatica leii; assembly: GCA_035610365.1. Lineage (NCBI taxonomy): Eukaryota > Metazoa > Arthropoda > Insecta > Coleoptera > Lampyridae > Aquatica > Aquatica leii. Next base: position 6,955,050 of record CM069436.1, on the reverse strand, counting down.
GTCATTCAGAATATAAACAAAAGTTTACAAACGAGTCATACAGCGATGGGAGTATTTTTATGTCTTCAACAGTACCCTTGAGGCTTATAGACGGAGATCCTGAAAAACCGATTAAAGCCCAAACAGTATTGTGGAGCAATACACGGGCATCTTCAACAAGATTTTGCCGTCCAATCAAGTTTGAAAATGAAAATTTGTAATTCTCTGACAGATACAAAGTCGACAATGCGATGTTTTCTATGTGGTTTGACGTCTAAAGATTTCAATAATATTAGTAAATGCGTGAATACTAGTATAAATAAAGATAATTTAGAATTTGGAATATCCACCCTTTACGCTTGGATAAGATTCTTCGAGTGTTTAATCAATCTATCATATAAACTTCCATTACAGAAATGGCAAGCTCGAGGCGCAGAAAACAAAGAAATAATAGATATAAGAAAACATGAAATCAGGCAAAAGTTTAAATCAGAATTGGGTCTAATTATCGACAAACCTAAACCTGGATATGGTAATAGCAATGATGGAAACACGGCTCGGCGCTTTTTTGAAAATGCAGCAGTGTCAAGTGAAATAACAGGAATCGATCTAGAAGTAATTAAACGATTTCGTACCATACTACGAGCAATGTCAAGTGGATATACCATTGATTTACTACGATTCCAAGCTTATACATTAGAAAGTGCACATTTGTTCGTAAAAATATTCTTGGTACTGTATGCCACCTACTATTCATAAAGTTTTAATTCATGGACCTATTATAATCGAAACAGCTCTATTGCCTATAGGGCAATTAAGCGAAGAAGCCCAGGAGGCAAATAACAAAATGTTCAAAAAATACAGAGAAGGATATTCACGCAAAATTTCAAGAGATAAAACCAACGAAGACATCATTAACAGGCTTTTGATATCATCAGACCCACTCATCACTAGTATGCAGAAGCCACAACAACATAAATATGCATTAGACAGAGATGTGATTCAACTTTTGCAAGCACCTGAATTAGACATTACTGATACATCAGAATTAGTTCCGTTTGATGATGATGATGTGATGATGATGATGATGATGATGATGATGATGATGATGAATGATTCTTGTGCAATAAATGTTTACTATATTGCAATATTTTGTTTTATTTTACTTTATTAAATTGTTATCACGGTATATCTTTATACATTTTCAATTAAGGTTTTTTTCAGTTTAAGACTTTTTTGTGAAATTTTATATATAAACAACGGTTTTAAAACAGGAAGATGCATTGTAATGATAGCTGATACTAAAAAATGATGAACAAAAAGAAAAAATAATTTTTGCCATCTTTTCATGACATCTGCCCCACTGTGCGACGGTTGAATAACAAACTTATCGTACTTACTAAATATATGAACAACACTTCTCTTAAAACAGTGCTGGTAGGCAGCTGGTCACGATATTCTGTGTCGTTTCTTCGAACTTGTAGTATAAATTCTTGCCAAACTTCTCCAGCCTTAGGAAGTCTTCTTCTTTCTGACTGATGATCATCTCTATCGAGGTACCGATACAATCCTAATACTCTCTGCTCAATAACGTGTGTTGTATTAGTGTCTCGGCAAACAGACTTTTCATTTCTACTCTAAAACTGGTCCATCTTGGACATGTAAATATCGTGTGCTCCGCAGTATATACACTAGGAGTCAATCTTTATGTCTATGTCGTTTAGATAAATGGCAAAGCCGTGTCCAGTAAGAACCTGGTTAATATAATAGTTTAAGTTGCCATGATTCCTTTTGACCCTGTTCTCAACATCTTTTATGAGCCTACAGGTCCATTTGCTCTTCTGGCTGCTCTGCCATCGTCTAGCTTCTGTCTTAGCGAAACAGCTTTTCGTTATACCTGATGCTCTTCCTCTCTAGTGCCACTAAGTCTCAGGGTATATTCCATTAAACCATAGTATTTGCGCATCCTCATCGTTCCTGTCCACACCGACGCCGCGTACAGGATCGTAAAGGTGGCGATGGTTGATATCAACCTCCTTCTCATCTTATCATTGACGCTCTTTTCGTGTAAGGAATGAACCGTGCTATGACCGACGCTGTTGTTGTAGCTTTGGCTGTAGCCATTACCACGTGGTGGCCATAGTTGATGTACTTGTCTATGTAGATCCCAAAGCATTTCAAGTTTTTACAGGGTACGACGACAAAATCTCGTAGTCTGATCTCGACAGCACCAATTTTCCTTCTGCCCGAGAAGATAATAGATTTCCTTTTCTCAAGTGCTTTTGATTTTAATTAGTTGTCTATCGTGAGTAGAGAACGGTTAGTTTTTACCACGAGTTCGCTTTCTTTCCTAGCACTGGTTAGTAGAGTGAAGACACCGGCACACGCTATAGGGCCCTCTCACCAAGTTGTGGTCAAGGATTTCGTCAAATGTGATGTTCAACAAAGTCGGGCCCAGCAACTAACCTTAAGAGACTCCACAGGTCACCTAGATTTCCTTGGTGCTTTGTGTACTCAGTAGCATTGGTCTTCTGTTTTGGAAATAACTACCTATCAGATTTACTAAGTAACCTATGACGCTTATAATCTCAAGCGTTTCTATGCCGAATGACCACGCCATAGTTTCCTAGTCCTCTAAGTGCCTTTCGTAGTTTCAGTAGCCCATCGGTCGACCGACTATAGCATCCATTGTCGATGCGCCTCTTCTAAAGCGAAACTGTTTACCTGACAAGCCTTCTAGTTCGGTAATGTTGACTTATAGCCTAACGAGTATGAGGTATTGGCATAGTTTAGCCATAATATTCAGCAGGCACAACGGCCTGTATAACCCTATGTCGCTGGGAGAGGGATTTTCTTTCCCTTTGTCCAGTAGCAACAAATTTACTTTCTTCCACTCCTCCGGAAAGTCTTGCTTTAATAATAGTGCGATTACGAAGAATTCCATCTTATCAGGGTATTTTTTGGCGACCGAGATCACTTCCGTAGGTATACAGACTAGTCTTGACAATTTCTTTTTATTTATTCACTTCACCGCCTCCTTGCTGAATGGAGGTGTAGAAGCGTATCTGCTGACCCCCTAAAGAATTCCGGCTTACTTGGTAATAAGTTGCTAGCCACTTTTATAAGTTCTTGTTTGATCTATATGTTTGGGTCGGTCGACCTAGACTCTTTTTGTAGCGATTTGGCCGCCTCTACCCCATGGATCGCTGTCTATGCAGTCACATAACTCCATCGAAGCACGGTCTGTTGCCATTAAAATCGCCTTCTTCTATACTGCTCTGCGGCTGGTGTAATTTTAGTGTTATGTCTCTTATTTTCCTTAGCTGCAGTACGCTTCATTCGCTGATACTCCAATCTGAAGTTAGCCAGTTCCTTGCTCTACCAATAAATACCAGTGCTTGTTCGATCGTTTCCCTCGCCCTAGGAAAGCTGGCGTCACAGGCTTTGTCTACAATAATGCCTCTCCCTCGAAATTATTACCCCATGACTTTGAATTAGTCTCCCGACGGTTTTCAAGAGACTTTCCTCTTTTAACTTATGCACTTTCTAAGATGCCCGGCTATCTAAAGGGTTCCTGCGTAGATTGGTGTTTGTATAAAATTGGATGTATCTATAGTCACTTATAGTTTTATCTTCGCTAACAGCCCATTTATCAATCATTTTTGTGATATGTTCGTCCGTTAAGGTGACAACAACAGAGGACCTGCCGTTTGTTGCGAAGGTGGGTACGTTCCCGTAGTTGATTAACCACCATATCTTGACTGGCCAACTACTCTGCTAGTGTTCTGCCTCTTGCATCCTCCCTAACTTCGCCTCATTCTAGGGACTTAGTATTAAAGTCTACAGCAATTATGGATGATTTTCCGTATTACTGATTGTCGTTAAGGATCCCGGTTAAGTGATCGATTGGCTGGATAGAAAATACATATCAAGAGTAAATCCAGAAGGCATTCATTTTATTCGCACTGCCCTGCCGATAGTTATCGTTCGAGAGGTAGCTATCTTATTCCCAAACGTAGCTACTGCGTCAACTTCGTCATTGTCCATGATCTATCCAGAAGTTCTTGCCCTTTGCACGTTGCGTTCAGTGACTAGTAAACATGTAGGCTGCAGATCAATGAACACACATACTATAGGGACATACAAACCAAAATATATAACATGCTACGTGAAAAAACAATCTTAACTATGAGATCAGACTTCACAAAAGATTATCACCGTAACGAGACAAATGAACAGAAAACATTTACCCGGGCGCGGTTAAAAAAACTATCTGGTACATAGATGGAGCCAAAAATCGCAACGGCACCGGTGCCAGCATACGAAGGCAGGCACAATGGGAAGCCATTTCGATGACCTTGGGTAAATACGCGCCCGCTTTTCAAACTGAGGTTGCGACTATAGACTGGTGTGTCAGGAACATTATCGGTCTGAGATCATACACAAACGGCCCGATAGCGATCATGTAGCTAAGATCACCAGTAATAAAATCCAATCTAATTATGGCATGCATTAACAGTTTGGAGACATTGGCAACTCACTAAATAGTGCAGCTAGTCTAGATACCGAAGAAACAGGCTATAAAGAAAAACCTAATAGCGAACGCAACAGGCGTAAATATCAGACATAAACCCGCTTTCGTAATCTTTTACGATGCCGGAAAAGAAATAATTCGCAGCAAACTAGCAGCGGAACATAAACTTAGGAAAAACTCTGCAAAGGTAAGACACAAAACTCGACCTTATAGAGCCACAAATAAACACTCAAACTGCATTGTCAAGTCACAGTCGACAAAGATTAAACAAACTTACAGGACTAATAACAAATGTATACATAAAATGAAACGGCAAAGTAGTCACTTACGCCGCGAATGTTTAGAAGACAACAAAACTATACAGCATTTGCTGTGTAAATGCAAAGCATACCAAACGCAACGCACTACAATTCTCGGCAAACCAAAGTTAACTGATGAGAAGTTCATAGACAAAACACAACTGCTGAAAGAGTGAAAATCAGAGGTGCATTAAACGGTCACAGAAACTTTTCGAAACATATGCTGCCAAAAAATGGCACTTTGACCTGGAATAATTTAGAGTTTGATCACAAAACATTTCTCAAACAATGCAATGTCGCAATATGGTCTAGACCAGTGTTTCTCAGACAGTGCTCAGCAAAACAATTCCCAGAGCTTCTCGAAATGGTAAAATCATAAATATTTTTATTGAGTCTGCAGAAGTAGAAGTTTTGGTTTGTGCACGAGAACTAAGAATAAAGGTTGTTTTTCGATGACACCACTAGACTATACTCAGTTTCCCATGTGTTTCCTTTTGGTAATTTGAAGATAGTCGTCCTTTTAGCAACAAAAAATAGACGTACTACTTCAAAATATATTTCCACGACCGTGTCGATCATGTTTTTCTATTACAGGTTTGAAACCTTGATCCTTTACACGTATTTTATATCTTTTTCTGGATCCTCACAATCCTTGCACCTGATAATATGTTTAGATACAATATATTATTATTTGTTGAAAAACTGTCCTTCCATTGTCATTTCTATGTTAAAAACAATGTATTCTTAGCAAAAGTTGACAAAGTCAGAATGCGAAAAATACATCGACTCCCTACTCCTTCAGTAGATTTATTTTACATTAATTATACTGAAACCCAAACCAGTTGTCTTCAACTGAAAATAGTTGACCAACTATAGTATCAGTTTTAAAGTGAGAGTTAAAAAAATCACTAGTTTAAATACTGGGCTTTTGAAAATTTTACAATCAAAACTAAAATTTAAACAAGCTAAATTATTGTTAATCAATGAATGTTCCAAAAGTCAACAAAACCATGCAAAAGTCTTGTACTAATACCCAAAAAATCTCTTATTGTCATAATCTAGAAGAAACATTATAGAGATTAGTTCCTTACAAAAGTAAGAAAAAGGCGAAAATTTCGGTCCAATTCCAGAAAACGTAGTTACTTATTTTAGAAAATGTTTTTTTATAATCCCATCTAACTAGTGACGACGTAAAGGCATTGAGTTTTATATTCATGAATTCTGATATCAACAAGTTGTCTTTAACAAATCACATTTCTTTACACTAACAAAACTAGTTATATATATATATACATATAGCAAAAACAAAACTAATTCGTATCGATCAACGAGACTAAGCCATACGAACGAGGTTAGTAAAGCATGACTTACCACGTCCATTTTTGTTTGGGAAAAAAATCAGAAGTATCAGTATAAAGGAGAGGTGGTGTGTACAAACATCTTTAGAGGTATCTATGTTGAAATACGTAACAAAAACGCAAAAATCCAAATCTAAGTATGAATCTCCATATATTAAAAAAAATCAAGCCATTAATAATTGAATCTGCAAGAAAAAATTTAGAATGTAATGCAAAAGGAAATACCTATACATACAATGTAATAAAAGAAGTGAATACGATGACATGGTTTTAATTTACCAAAGAAACACTCATGACAGTGTCGTAAAAGATTCTAAACAATCAAATAAATCTAAAAACATTGCATGCACACAAATGTAATTGTTTAAATTATCATAAACGTTACATTGATCAAACCAAACAAAAAATTAAAATTCCCCAAAACAAATGTTATTTTAAAACAAAAATTACATATGCGTGTCTTAAAACACATACACGCATTAAAATAACATAATTACTGTCTAATAATTTAAGTTAATTTTCAACGTTAATTATTAGTTTTAGGATGTTCCGGATTCGAGTCTAAAATTAATCCGATAGTGACATTTAGTTTCGTAACGCTGATGTAAGAAGATTTACTAACACTAAACTATCTCACCTTTTTACTTGCATAACGATCCGTGCTAAATAAATCACAATCCATCGAGCCTCAAAAATAACAATTGTTTTGAAATCATTCAATCGAACGACTTCTTTAAAATTATATTATGGAATAGAAAAAACTTAAAAACAATTTGGCTAAAATCCAAAATATAAAAATATCAAAGCGTGTTTAAGAATATAAACTATTATAAATATAAAAAATCCAAACTGTAAAGTTGCCAGTTAATTTATTGTAACTGAAATTGTCGTTTTTGCGATTTACCAAGCCATATATGGACAGTCACGCCTCAATCTTCAGCAATATTTTAGAAAATTCTAGTTGGAGAAAAAACATTTCTAAATACAAACTTAATCCAAAAATAACAGCATTGTGCAAAATTTAATAAATCTATTTGTGAACCAGATTTTTTAATATCTTCGGAATGTTTTACAGCTCTATGACGGTATAACCAAAAACAACATGCACTTTTTTTTATGTAAGTGGCCACATAAAATTTTTTTTCTGATTTCATTGATATAAATAGGTTTAATGCGTTTTCTCATTTTGTTTGGATTTTTAAAGTAGAAACAATTTTATTGCCGCAATAAACTACGAAGAAATACAGATGTAGGATTTGACAAACAGCTTAATATTTTATATTATATTAGAGCACCATCTTGCTAAAATATTTTTCCTCAAACTTTCGTGTTTTAAATAAGAATACAAGATATTCAAATTAAGTCCCATTTGCATATTAATTTTAGTGGAAATTGGAATACAATAAATCTGGGACAAAGTTATGTGGAAGGAGTCGATAAAACAGGTAGACGTAAACAATAGTTGAAACCCCTTTAGACATTATCGCGTTTGTCAACTAGACTTTTACCAAGATAACATTTCTACAAAAACCGAATTCAAGGAATAGAAAAACAACTCTACACCTGCTCGTCAGGTATGTGAAGCCATTTATTATAACAAACCGGTCGAAACAAGAACATTTTATTTGTTTCTTGGATACGCTAGATGCTTATTAATACGACAGGATGTGTCAGTAATTGTTAATTGCACCAGTTTAACTAACCATCGATACGAGGTGCACGTAAAAATTAATGTCGCAAACATCGCTTCGTCATCGTTAACATTTCTTTGTATGTAAATTTTTATTCTTATTAATATAGCAACTAACTAATAAACCTACAGGTTGTCATACGTCTTGATTGTTGTGTCTTATATCGCACCGCTTTGCGAACCGCACATTCTTTAAATATGAATCAGATAAACTGCTTAAGGTAGTAACTGCCTACAACATCGAAAAGAAAACAGAAAAAACAATGTATAATTGCGATTACAATCATTAGCTGAGATGAAATACCGCTACGAACGCATTTAAACATAACCTTTCAAGTTTGGCGCAGTGTTGAAAAAAATGAAACAAGATCAGCGCAGTAAGAGATTAATTATACTGCAAAAGAAGCTTTAATCATTTTGCCTTTCTAAATACGATAAATAATGACTTCAATGTGATTTAAAAAAAAAAGTTCGTTTTCCATTTTTGTTGGCGATTTTCTTATATGGCCAATGCCCAAAAAATCCATCAATCAAAGAAAGAAGAATTATAAGGCAATAAAGATGAATAGATAATGATGTAAATGTAACAAATTACGTACTAATATTCCGAGAGAAAAACAGCGAATAGAAAATACATGAAAAACTAGTCAGAATAAAAAGTATAAAAAAAGTTTTTAAAAAATATAAAAAGCGCCAAGAAAACGACATGGAGAAAATGAGAAAAAAGACTCAAAACACGAGATAAAAATAGAGATATTTTCAAAACTTTCAAGGCCAAGTACGAATTATAATAAAAACAAAAAAATAATTACAAGCGATAAAAAAGTTTAAAACCAGCCTAGACGTGACAAAATAACAAAAATCATCTTTTTTTCTTTAGTATTTTCCACTTATTCAGACATTTCCTGAACTCATTTTTTTCAGACGATTTTATCTATTGCAATAGCGGAAGTTTCCACGACCGGATTCTACTAAGATAAGAACGTCTTCCGAATATGAACCGTGTCAATGCTGTAATCAAAGTTGCCAACGTTTCGCCCACTTTCGTAAGAGAGTTCATCAAGACGTGAAAGAAATCGAACAAGCAACAAAGTAAGAACCACTAGGTAATCAAGTTGTAAACCAAGCCAAATTCTAAACTCTTAAAGAAGACATCTTATGTGGTTCAATTCAATTTCCAAATCAGAAGAGTTAGCCTTAAAAAGTCTTCGTATGAATTCCAGCTGACAAAGGCAACGCTGCCGTTGTCTTAAACCAAACTGATTACGCTGAAAAAATCAATTCTATTCTATCACAGGAAACGTACACTCCTTCAAAGTTTAAACGTAAGGTCAGCCAAATCATTAAATCTTCTAATCTACTTCCCATCGTCAGTACTATCCAAACTCCTACTTACAAGCTAACCAAGTTTGCAAAAGTCACAACTTGTGGTTAGAAATCTACAAAGAAGCGATGGAGATCCAGAAAGAAGGCAACAATTCAAATAAAAACTTCCATCTGAAAACATTTATTTAGAGACCCCTCAAGCAATTAATATAAATACTTAAACGCAATAAAAGCAGAAAAAAACAAAGAAACGTCAAGAAACCAAATTTCAAGATTAGACGACTGGTACAAAAACCTAAAAGCAAGCATAGCTAAATATTTGTCCAATACGGTTTGAAGTTTTCCGTGCTGGTTGCCACGTCGTCGGTTTATGACATGATAAACTGACAACGTGTCAACCAGTCTGGGCAACTTCAAACCATTGAAGGAGGCCACGGAAGCTTACAAACAAAACTCCTAAACTAACTGATGTTTCTACGACGACGCAGGAAAGAACTAACAATCGTCATAAACCGACCACATAGCAACGAACCCAGAAAATTTCAAACCCTTGATGGAGACCACGGAAGCTTACAAAACAAAACCAAGAAATCTCTATGGAAAAGAAATCTATTAATCTATATTGATTGAAAAAAACTGAAGAAATACAGAAGAAAAAAATAAAAACTCCTAACCCAACTAAAGTTTCTACGGCGACGCAGGGAAGAATGAATCATAAACGTCATAAACCGACGACATGGGAAGCAGTCCGAAAAACTTCACACCATTGAACGAGGTCACGGGACCTTATAAACAAAAAAAATGTCCAATGTTCTTTCTTTGCGAATTAACAGGTAAAACCTCTTCTCACATTCACAACTCTCACCATTTTATTCAACGTTTAGAAACTACGAAGCTTGAGTTTGGAATTTTCTTGTGAGTTTTGATGTCACTTCAGTTTTTACCAAAGTTCCAACTAAAGATTCGCTTATTAACATCGAACAGATTCTGTCTCACTATGGCAAAGATTTGAGTTTGATCCCTCTTATTGATAAGTGCACACTTACTTCCAATTCCAGTTTTGGATGCCACTATAAGTTCTTCTCTATCTACTGTTGTGGATAACATTGTTATAAAATATTTTAAAACCGTTGGTTTATAATCATCGATATTAAAACATAAAATCTACTTTAGGTACGTGAGCAACACGTTCATTGTTTGGTTCGATGGTCATCTCGAATTGTCTAGGCTTCTTGATCGTATTTATTTAAAATAATTTCTCGACGTTCTTGTAACCCATAAACCCAACGGACTCTTAGGCAATTTTTTTACCAAACCAACGAACATGATTTGACTCATCATTAGTTCATCACGGTTTTTTTATTTGCAAACCCAAAAATCTAGGATCAAAACTCCGTCGTTTTAGTAGAACCCTACAATAATGGTTATATGAAGCGGGATATTCAGTTAGTTATTAATCGTCTACAACCATGTGCTACAGTGCCTAAAAACATTTCTACTTCTGAGTCAAATCCGAAGTTGACATTTTTAAGAAACTTCTTCATAAGAAAAACATTATGCCTATATTTAACTCGACAGGCAAAATCTCTCAAACTCATCCTTCTTCCAAGAACAAAGTTTCTACACTTTTTACTAATATCCGTGTGTCAAAGCTGTTCAATCATCCTGAAGAAGCTGGCAGTATAGAAAGCGAAACGTCGAATGCAAGTTTTAACAAACGGTTTTCGTGATCTCATTTCTTCTTTAATAAGAAAATCCAAGAGAGGATAAAAATCATCATCAACAACCCAATAACTTCAATGGTGACCACGGTTTCGAATTATCCCCACTTCGTAACCCAATCACAGTCGCGCTGAACCAACCGCGACTATGCTTTTTTGTATATGCTTTTTAAAGCACTAGTATGGAGTTTAAAATTAGTGATTCTTTGTTAGATTATCGTTTGCTTCTCCAAGTTCATCAAACTCTTCAGTTCAGAATCTGACCTGATTCACAACTCTTGAGAGGTTCTTAGTTAGATTTCAATTGCTTGTTTGAGTACTTCGATTTATTTCACGCCCCTTACGAAAGGTGGAAAAACGGTTCAAACCCAAAAAACATTCTTATCTTAGTATTTTTACCTATTCCTTAAGTTCTCATTAGATCCACTATCTTCAATTTATCTATATCCATTTCAAGTATTTTTTTACCGATCTTTCTCTTTCGTTTCGATTTTGTTGTTGTTTGTTGCCTCTCGCTTATTTTTAATTACCTCAAGTTTTTACATCCGTGTCCCAAAGTTTCCGATATCGCGATTTTCTAATCTTTTCCAAAAATTCTTTTTAGATTTCTTTTTTGGATGGGTATCTTTACATCTGCGTCTTTAGTTAAATACATTTTTTCCCGAGTGTTTTCGATTCTTTTACTATTCTCCTTATTTCGCCCTTTTTAAATGTAAATTATATTTACTTTTCCCACGTTTTCACCTATCGTCCTCAGTAATGTTTCTTTGATTGCTTCCCATGTTTCTTCTAGCGTCCATTTTGTTGTTTAGACTCTGGTATTATTTATTTCATTTTATTTAGTTTTTAGCTTGTGTATTGCTAATCCACTGTTTTTTTGTCCAATTTTTAGTGCAGTTTTTACTAACTTTGCTATTCCAATCTACCAGTACTAGTGTCTTCTTCTTTGTTTAGGTATTGCTCTCCAGAAATATAGCATGCATTTATTCGTTAGATAGTATACTCCCTTTGATCCTTTTTTCGTTTCGTTTTCACCTAAAATTTGGATGTTATTTTTATCAATTTATACAGTTGTTTTTATGTCTTTCTTCCTTAATAGGCTTCTACTTCATACTAATGTTTTTCATGTTTCTTCTTAATCGTTATTCTATTCTGCTACCAGTCGGAATTTTGTTGCTTATTTGTTTGACTAACTGATGACGTCCTAAAAGGAAGCTTTGATTTACTTTCTTATTCTTTGTCTTAAAATGACCATTTTTATTTTCGTATTTCTTTTATTCCTCTTCTGGCTCATTAATTGTCTTCGTTCTTTAATTTCACCATATTAATTTAAAAGTGTCCTGTGCCGTTTCTCAAATATTTTACTCAATTTTCCTCTTTTCAAATTTTTGCGTTAAAGTAATCTAAGGTCCTCCTTTTATGTTTTTTTCAGTCTTCAGTTATCTTACGAGTTCTATCAGTGTTGGTCTGTTTTTATCCATTTGTTCTGATTTCTTCAAGTACTTTTTCCATCTCAATTTCGACTGGTAGTTGCAATAAAATTAAAATAAGAACGTTAAAACAATGTTCTTACCAAGAAAGGTTCAGAAAATAGAAACAAAATTAAGAAGGAATTAGAAAAGATATAGCAAGAATTTAAGCAATACGCTGGGAAGAACAAAAAAAAATAGATAAGTACTTCTGTCTCTTTTTTTTGCAAGGATGTTTATCCCTACTACTAACATACTGTCAATTGTGAGGCACGGAAGTAGTATATTATATACTAAGGTTGGGAAGTATATGAGAGACAGATTATATCGCAAGACTATACACACTTTTCTCCATTACTAGAATTATTGAAACATTTTTACCTGTTACTAAATCAAATTTCAAAGTGAAGATGTTAATTTCAAATTAAAAATCACGTGAGTGATTGCAACCGTTGTCATTAGTTTAGTAGAATTAATGCTGACGTAATTTGTAATTGTAAATTTATAACACCGAAATAAACAGACAACCAAGATTTTTTTTTGCTAAACTTACTAAAATTACATAAAAACAGTTACTTTAAGCATTGATTATATCTAAACCATATCTGATTCGTTAAAATTCACATTTAGTGAAGCGCAAACTTCAAATATTAATTTGTTTAATTAACAAATAATTATTTTCGGGTTTTTAACCGCGTTCCATATTTACACTTTTCACAAAATTTGTAAAACTTAGAAAACTTACAACTTTTGAAAAATTTACAATGTTTAACGTTTCGACAGTCATGTCGCTGTCTTCTTCAGAAAAATCCTGACAAGCCTTTATATTACGCCGTTCGGGTCAATGGTTCCGATTCATTAGTTTTCCGGAACATGTTTTTCCATATAGGCGCTAGATCGATTCCATTATCCCTATTAAAATTGTCGTACTTCTGGATTTCGATGGCTTCCTTGTATAGTCTAGGCCAGAAGTTTTGGGATTTAGCCAACATTGTTGCCTCTTCAAATTTTATCGTATGACCGGTGTCTAAAAAGTGTTCCGCAACAGCAGATCTTGTGTTATGTTTCTTTGTATCCGCCTTATGTTCTTTTAATCTGGTAGCTATGTTGCGCCCCGTTTGTCCTATGTAATCCAGCCCACACGAACAAGGGATGTGGCAGACCCCTGGTTCCTCGAGTGGTGCTTTTGTTTCTTTTGATTTTGAGAAATTGGCGGATATTTTATTTGTTGCAGTGAAGACCACTTTGATATTTTTCTTTCTAAGTATGCTGGCTGTTTTATCCGTGCAGCCTTTTATGTAAAGAAGGAAGGAAGTTGCCACCGGTTCCTCCTTCTTTGGTTTTTCCTTACTGTGTTTGTTAATTGCTCGATATATGTCTGCTTTTCTGAAACCGTTTTTTATTAAGGCGTTTGTTAGGTGACCTAGCTCGGTCTTTAACGTGTTCGGTTCACTGATCGCCTTGGCCCTGTGTACTAAAGTTTTTAGAACTACAAACTTCTGAGCTAGATGATGATGTGATTCGGCGTTGAGGTATCTATGAGTATGTGTCGGTTTTCTATATACTTGATGTCCCAATTTGTTGTCCATATTTCGAGTGACCAGTACGTCAAAGAACGGAATACTTCTGTTTGTTTTCTTTTCCATGGTGAATTTGATGTTGAAATCTAACTGGTTGATGTGATCCAGAAAGTTGTGTAGTGTTTCTGTTCCATGAGACCAAATAACAAATGTATCGTCCACATAACGTAGCCAGCATTTAGGTTTGAGAGTAGCGGTTTCTAATGCTCTTTCTTCAAAATCCTCTATAAATATATTGGCGATGACTGGAGAAAGTGGTGATCCCATGGCTGCCCTTCAATTTGTTCGTATACAATATTGTTGAATGAGAAGTACGTGGACTTTAAGCATAGCTCAAATAGTCCGTTAAGCTCCTCATCCAAATCCGCTTTTCGTAATTTGGTCTTGATGATCTCCAGTGCTGTTTGTAGTGGCACTTTTGTGAAGAGAGATGTCAAAACTGACTGAAATGTCTTTTGGATCCAATTTAATTTCTTTAATTCTTGAGATGAAGTGCTGGGAACTCTTTACTTGATGGATGCTTTTTCCCGTAAGTATTTGTAAAATGGTACATAAGTATCTAGCCAGACGATGAGTGGCTGGACCTGTAACACTCACAATTGGACGAAGCGGTACCCCTGGTTTGTAGATTTTTGGAAGGCCGTAAAGGTGCGGCATCCTGGTGTCTGTAGGAATTAGTCGTGTCTCTTTTGATGTTCCGGGATCGTGCTTGCGGATTTTACAGCGGCCGAAATCTTTCTCTCTAGAGGTTTTATTGGATTCCTCTTCAATGGTTTGTACGCCGAATCTTGTAGCAAAGTATCGATTTTTTCCATGTAGTCGTTGGTGTCCATAATTACAGAGGCATTTCCTTTATCAGCTGGTAATACAGTGATTTCTTTGTTGGCTTTAAGTTCGCTTAGAGAATTTTTTTCCTCTCGATTGATGTTGGATTTCGGTGCTATAGATTTCTTCAGAATGTCGGCTGTTTTGACCCTCGCCTCTTCTTGAATATGTTGTGGTAGAGTTCTGAGTGTGCTCTCCAATGAACTCGCTATTTCTTCCTTTGGTATAAATTTTGGTGTGGTAGCAAAATTTAATCCTTTTGATAAGATGGCTGTTGCTGGTCCACTGAGTGTGGTGGAAGACGTATTGATGATGATCCTGTCTGTCTCTAATTGCGGCGGTGAAGGATGTTGTACTTCCTTTAACTTCTGGAACTTCGCCATTTGTATTTTCTTTGCCTTTTTGGCGATCTCTTCGGCTTTTTCTGTAGATAGTTTGTCGATCAAATCCCAGATTGTCAAATCTATTGTGTTGATTAGTCGTGAATGGACTGAAAATAACTCCGTGGTTTTCTAGTCTAATTGGCGTTTAGTTTCGTGTATCCTCTCCCTTAACAAGGCTCGGCTGGCTCTTCGCAGTATATGCTTTCCGGTTCTAGTCTTGATGTGATGTTGTATTTGCAGAAAACTTGGGACAATGTCCTGGTCTCTACATCTGCTCAAAAAGGCTGAGCAAGCGGACGTTGGCGTTTGATCCTGAGTGTCTAAAATTTTCGCACGATTTTAAAAACTTCCTCCCCGTACAGTCGGATAATTTTATTTTTGAGGCTTTCGCGACCATGATTTTTTAACAAATAATTATTTTCGGGTTTTGAACCGCGTTCCATATTTACACTTTTCACAAAATTTATAAAACTTAGAAAACTTACAAACTTTGAAAAATTTACAATATTTGACGTTTCGACAGTCATGTCGCTGTCTTCTTCAGAAAAAAATGAAACTGAAACTTAGCGCCTATATGGAAAAACATGTTCCGAAAAACTAATGAATCGGAACCGTCACGAACCATTGACCCGAACGGCGTAATATAATGGCTTGTCAGGATCCTATATCTTCAGTGCTAATGATAACTACCATCTTGTGAATTTTATCAAGAAAAAGCATTAATTACATGTATAGAGTTTTCTTTAATAGTAGTTCGTGAGATACCCACAAGACGGTACCTATTACTATATCTCGTTGTAATATTGTTAACAATATTTTCCTATCCAGCAAATGGTTGATTTTGGCTTCACTTTTAATTTGTTACTTAGTTATCCAGTATATATATAGGAGATGCAAGAGTTAACCTCCTTGGTTTTTTGATTTTGTTATTCATTTTTTTTTATCACAGCAATTAATTAATCAATTAATTCCATTTGAAGCGATATTTCCACTTGCTCCACGTCCACGTCGAAAAGAGTCACATGAACGAAAATCCTAAAATCTAAATGCAAAATCTGTATTCTGTAAATTTCTGATTTTCCCACTACCAAAGTTTTCTTTGAAAACACTTTATATGCTAAATAGCTCATGGAGAAATTGTCCTCGTTCTGCATATTTGTATTTAGCTCGTTCAAATGACTGGTGAGATCAACCAAAAATGCAAAATTAGATAACCATTTATCATCTTCGAAAGCTTGGACCAGTCGAGTCAGCCCTTCATTTCCATGGCAGTTTACATTTGTTCTCTTAACTTGATGACAAATTATGTCTCCATATTCTATTTCCAAGCTCTGCAGGAATTGCCAGAACTGGTGCTGATTCAAACCTCTTGATTTAATAAAATTTGCACACGAAACAACTGTCTCCATTATGAGTTGATGAATTATACAATGAAATGTCAACAGATTATTGTGACTATTTCATTGTGATAATTCAGACAAATCGGTTCCTTATAATAACAAACCTCATAGAAGATAAAACGTTTTTGTATTATTACTTATAGGCCCCAAAAGATTTTAGAAATAATTTAGAGCTCCAAAACACTATTAACCAAACTTTTGCATTTCCAAACTGTTCTTAAAGCAGATTGACGGCAAGCTTGGTTGCCTAAGCGTCTCAAATACTTCCGAATTCAGTAGCGCCCTCTCGTCGATCGCTATTGTACCATCGAGATCTACAATAGGGTGCGCTCGGGTATCTCTTTTTAAATAAAAGTAAGAAATGGAACGTTACCTCGAAGGAGCGCTTCTCCCTTTTACTTGGCATGTTTTTTATACCATATTTTACAGCGCCAACAATTACTGCGACGAATGAGTTTACAGAGTCAAGCAGACGATTTGACGCCAAAGTTAGCATTTTTCGGAAGTAATATGTTAAACAATTGTAAAAGATTTTAAAAAGTGTGTTACACTTGTATGAAAGAGGCAATGAAGAACCTTTTAACACCAATGCATATGATGAGAAAAAATTGCTAAACTTAAGAATCGATTTGATTTAAAAAAATCATCAACCCGTAACGACTGTTAATGAAAACTGTTAAAATATTTGTTCCAACAATCAAATAGCGAACACGAAAATAATAAAAAAGAAACTGCGTTTACTTATTTATAAGATTTGTCAAAACTTGAAAACTAAGTAGAGGAGTGCCAATGTAACAAAAAAATTTTAGGAAAAAAATTGAGAATGTAAGAAAAAGTAAAGTCCTTGTGGAATATTACAACCATAACCATGAATAGTTAATCAAAAAAGTAGCATACAGGTGTAACTTTATACTTGATACATATTGTTTACAACACAACTATTGCAAAAAGATAAAACTATTAAGAAACGTTGACATTCATACCGTTATTAATAAATTACCATATTTGAAATAAACAAGCAAAGTAATTAAAATGCAAATTTTTTCTTCTGAAGCATTCGCGTTTTTACATAATTCGTTATTTTACATGCATGGTTATAATTAAAACTAATTAAATATGTCAAATTATAAGATAATATTGCAGTTTCTCACATTTTTTTTCTCGTTGATTATTTAAAAACCGCGGCAAGTTTTGTAATTTATCCTTGATTCGACTTTTCTACTATCGCTTTTATTAGTTTAAGGTTAACTTTTTAAGTATCTAACAGATACTTTATTACTTAATCTTACAAATTGGGGAGTAATAAAACTGAATCGTATTCGAACCAGAACTCTGAAGGTTGTAGAAGAATCGCTAATTACGTATAAATTCGTGCAGGCTGAACTACTTAGTTTTGAAGTTTTTGGGTTACAGTGTCATCATCTATACTACTTGAATTTGTCTTTCGTCGATGATTAAGAGTTGTTAAACTTGTTTCGTTTCATTTATAGCTGGTACTTAAAAATTGCGTCCGTTATTTGGTATCATGAATTAAAAAAATTAACTACAACAAAAATTAACAAATTTGTAAAAGCGAGATCGTTACGTTCGTAACTTTTGACCGGGGCAATATTGTCTAATTTTCTAATTGTGAAATACACGTTCTACTTTCGTTAATCAAACAATTTGACAGCTTTGCGTGTCATCTTAACCGTATTTGGTAAACAACAGAATAATAAAATTTGCGACGATTGTCTGGTAGTTGTTTTGACGAAATTGTATCAATGAGACCTAAATACGTTTAAAAAATGCATAAACTAGACGAAACGTTTTACCGTTTTGTACTGTGATTTACTGATTCTTGATATTTTAAACGCGGTAATCCCCATAAAATTTTCTGCAAATTTTTGGCTGAAGGGTTAAATTTGAATTATAAACTGATCATTTTATTTGAAAAGTCAATTAGCGAATATGTTTTTAAACTGTTAATATTTCGAAATTACAAATATGTATATTCTTTTTTTATAAAGAACAATAAAAAAGTTGCAACTCTTGAAATTTGGTCTTGCCAAAATCTTAAAGACGTGTCTTAAACTTGGTCGTGCTAATGGCGTCTCGATCTCGGTCTTAGTCTCCAACTCTTGCGAGACCAAGAGAAGACTGTAAAACCACTACACAAAAATAGCGTTATATTGTATTCTTAGAAAAAATTGTTTAGAAAAAATTCATAATTGGTAAAAAAAGACAGATCCAACTCCAGAATTTGAAAATAAGAATAAGCAAAATCAAACTGGATTCTGGAAAGTGCTAGGTTTGGTTATCCAATTAACAAAACCATACTGTTTAATCCTGTTAAACAAATTGTAAACCTAAGAGGAATTGAAAGCGGACCTGGGCGAAAATAGTTTAATGGGTTTCTCGAGAAGTATAATAAACTTTATTGCAATGTTTTAGAAGGAATTTGTTAAAGAAAAAAAATTGTTTCAGAAAATGACTTTAAACATGTAGGAAACTATAAAGTTGTTAGTTAGATAGTAAATATCACAAGTGCGAATTTCAAAAATTGTATTTCAATAATAAGCAGAATAATATTTCTAACTGTAGAGATGTTTCATTACGTCGTGAACTGTGACCTTGAATCGAAAATCGTAAAAACGACGTCATTCTATTTAAAAGGCACTCGCGTCAACAAAAATTAAAAACAATCACATACATATTTATATATTAAATAAAAATATATTTACTTGTAACATGTAAAAACTTATTAATAACAAATACAACGACAAAAGCAAAGATAGGTTAGAAAAATTTTCCGACGAATGTGTAAGACAGATGATAACATTTTGACATATATGGACTACAACGTCGCAGTTGACGAGATCCTGAAAGAAGTTTACCACACAAGTGCTTATCTAATTGGAGAAACCATCATTAAAGACCAGTAGATAACTGTTACGTCCTATTTGGACTCTTCAGCACTGGAATACTCTAATTCAGTTTCCACGCACATATAAAACAAATTGCCATAGCTTTATTCCATTAGGGTCTTAGATTTATTGGTAAATCTGAGGCTAAGCGCCATGAAAGAAACGGAGTTGCGTACAAGTTAATCCACATGTAGGAAACTATAAACTTGAATAATACGCGGCAAAATATTACTAACTGTACCACGTAAGTTATATTTTCTAACTAACAACTTCATAGCTTCCTACGTGTGGATTACCTCGTACGTAGCTCCGTTCCTAAAAGATGGCGTTTAGCCTTAGATAGATGACTTTAACACCCAAATGAGATAAAACTATAGCAATTTGTTTTATACTATAGTTGTGGAAACTGCATTAGAGTATTCCAGTGCTGAAGAGTTCAAATAGGACGAAAAACTGTTCACTGGTCTCTAATGATGATTTCTGCAATTTTATAAACAGATCTTTGCACTTGCAAAACAGGAATAAACTTTTTGAAATTTGCAATTGTAATGTTTACTAACAACCTCATAGTTTCCTACATGTGGATTAACTCGTACGTATCTCAGTTTCTACGAGATGACGCTTAGCCTCAGATTTACCAAAGTGAGTTACCTTTTAGGAGAAAATTTATGTATTATCGGAAATCCAAACGGAATTCTCAATGCTGATAATACAAAGAGAGTTGTTTCTGGTTCCCAAAAAAAAGAAATCTTCGGAGAAGACAAAATAATAATTAGAATCAAAACCACAAGTCTCATGGCACCACCATGAATCGTCTTACAAGTTTCAACGGTTTCTAAAGAGAATAATTCACAATTAAGAGAGTTCCCAGGAAGAAATCTGCTTTAGACAAGAAATTGTTATACAATTTTCGACTCTGGATAATTTCCGTGTTGTCGTTATCACACAAGCTAAGCTACCGTCACACTTCGTAGTGGACAGTTCATTCCGAGTTCTGAAGATGTCCACACGACGTGGGACTGAAGCTCAGGTTGTGTGAAACCTGAATTCAACTAAGACAATATTGATTACAATCAATGCTACAGATCTTATAGCACCACCATTATCTGTCTACTAGTTTCAAAAGAAAATTGTTCACAACTAAGAAAGACACCAAGTCTTGTCCGCAGAGAAAAATCAATCTTTAGACAAGACACATATCCCAATATTGATTACAGTCAATGCTGCAAGTATTATGGCGCGTTTTAGAAGTTTCCAAAAAGAATTGACAGCTAAGAGAGACTTTGTTCTTGTATCCAAAGAGAATGCAGTAACCAAATAAGAGATTACAGTTAATGCTGCAGATTTTATAGTAGAGCACCACCATTAACCGCCTACAAAAGGTTTCCAAGGAAAAGTGTTCACAGCTAAGGAAAACTTGGTTCTTATCTCTTATCTTCAGACCAAACAAATATCACAGCATTGATTTCAGCCAATGTTGATCAGTAACTGTCTTCGAGTTTCAGAAATTTCCAAAGAGAATTTGTTACGTGTCACTACTTACTAATTTTCCAAAAGTCATAACTGTACTTAAATTTCACTATATGCAAACCCCACTAGATATGACAATTCAGATTATTCAATACTTACGGGAAAGGATTGCTCCGGTGGTGGTTACTCCTTGTTTATTTTCCAGTCTTAAGTCGCTGTGAGTGGGTCAATTTTGAAAAGAAACCTGTTCGCTTAATTGTAACTAACTGTTCTTTCTATTTAAGTTTCATCGTCGATTATTTTTATTACGTTTTTAGCGATTGAGATTGTTTCTATATACTAACGAAATTAAGGCTATTCTCGATTAGAAGACCTCACAGGTAAAAGAGCGTCGACCATGTTGCTTTTAGTAATTTAAAATTCTTATAACGAGTCTAGTCGAGTCGAGGTAATCCTATTCAAGTCGTTATTAAGTTGTGGAAAAGTAATTTACCCGGAAATTATGTCGCATACCCAATGACCTCCAGACTCTGTTTTATTCGAGTCAAGTTATTTACATTACTAATTACATTAGTCTTTAGCTACGATGAGTTTATCTGAAGATTTTAATTAATAACTTACTTTCAGTCGAAGTTATAAAACGTCTGTAGGTATATGTTATAAAATTGTTGACTGTATTCCAATCAAATATCCTTAATTGTTCTAAACGTAGTCAATTTCAGGAATTTAGGCAAACAAGTCGTTGCATGTAAGCTTACATACTTCGCCCGTCTCGGAAATATCTTTCGAATGTAGCTGTCATTCAGCTACTTATTAATAAACTTCGGTGGGGTAGTTTTTCCAATTTGTACTCACTTAAACGTTGCTATTCATTATTTTTATTGTTTTTAACTGTCATAAATTTTAATTTTTCGCTATTGTAAACCGTCTTTGACAGTTTTGAGCACTTGTCAACATAAACGTCAAATTATCTTTGAGAGATTTTGAGACTTTAGAGGCAACAATACAAACAATAAAATGTTGTATTCAACTCGTTCTTGTCTAAATTAGGCCTTTTTATCCTCGAGGACTTTTTAAACTCTCGTTTTACTCGGGTTTAAAAATGCCCTCTCGGGAAAAAAACGTCTAATTTACACAGGAACTCGTTAAATAAACTACTATTTTTAAATTACTATATTGTTCGCGATTGCATATTAATAGTTGATCTATTTTACTTCATAAGTTATCGGTTTATCACCGGTGATCGTGTTAGTTTATGTAACCGGTTTTCTTCTTTGTTTGTTATCAAATCCTGTAAAGTAATAGTATATCAATGTTAACAATAACAAGATAACAGCAAGTGTTATTGTTTGAGATTGTTACGTTTTCTTGTTGATAGTATTCTTTTTACTCTATCCTATTTCCTCATTAGTGGGGTCTTCGAGCCGAGGATCTGCCTGGTTTAAGGAATGGCGCCTATTTCTATTTCTTTCTTTATTATAGCTCTCTTAACCACGCCCACTCACCAGCTAGCCCTGGTTGTTGCCAACACAACCATTGTAGCAAAAGGGTGGTAACAAATTGTTCACAGCTAAGAGAGACTTGGTTCTTATCCTCAGAAATTCGTCTTCAGACAAACCCAACACCATAACATTAATTAAAGTCAATGATGCAGATCTCATAGCACATCACCTGTCCACAAGTTTGGCGGGTTTATAAAGAGAATTCTTAGCAGCTAAAAAGAGACTTTTTCTTCCGAGAAGACAAATATCACAATATTAATTATGGCACAGTAATTATAGCTATAGATCTCATGGCAGCAAAACCAACTGTCCACAAGTTTTAGAGGTATCTACAGCTAAAAGAAACTAGGTTCTTGTCCCCAGAAAGAATTCGTCTTCATACAAAACAAACATCACAACATCAATTACAGTAAACGCTGCAGCTTTTATAGTGCTATAATGAACTGTCCAGAAGTCTCAGTAGTTTCCAGAAATAATTCTTTACAAACAAGACAAATAACACAACATTAATTACAGTCAATACTGCAGATCTCATGGCACTCCAATTGACTGTCTGTAAGTTTCAGAGGTTTCCAAAGAACATTCTTCACAGCTAAGAGACTTGATTCTTGTCTCCAGAAAGACGTGGTCTTGTTCCCAGAAATAATTCGGTCTTCAGACAACATTGATTACAATCAACGCTGCAGATTTCATGACACCACAATTAAATGTCAAGAAATTTTGGAAATTTCGAAACAGAATTCTTAACAGCTAAGAAAGTAGTGATTTTTGTCCCCAGAAATAATTCGTCTTAAGACTAAACAGACATCACAATATCAATTACAGTCACGCTGCAACTTTGATAGCACTACAATTAACTCTCTATAAGTTTCAAAGGTTTGTAAAAAGAATTTTTCACAACTAAGAGAGACTAGATTCTTGTACCCAGAAAGACTGCTGCAGATCTCATGGCGCCATCATTAACTACCTACAAGTTTCAGAGCGTTCCAAAAAAGATTTTTCACAGCTAAGGAAGACTTGGTTTTTATCCCCAGAAATAATTCGGTCTTCAAACAAGACAAATATTAAAATATTAATTACAGTCAATACTGAAGATCTCATGATACTAACTGTCTATAAGCTTCAAATGTTTCTTAAAAAAGTTTTTCGCCGCTAAGAGAGACTAGCTTCTTGTCCCCAGAAAGAATTCGTTTTCAAAACAAAATAAACAACATAGATTAGTCAATACTTCTAATGTCATGGTAACACCATTCAGACACTTAAATTTAAGAGGTTCCAAAAAAAATGTTAACAGCTAGCTTGGTTCTTGTCCCCAGAAATAGTTCATCTTAATACTAAACAAACATCACAATATCAATTACAGTCAACACTGCAACTTTGGTGGCACCACAATTAACTCTCTATAAGTTTCAAAGGTTTGTAAAAAGAATTTTTCACAACTAAGAGAGACTAGATTCTTGTACCCAGAAAGACTGCTGTAGATCTCATGGCGCCATCATTAACTACCTACAAGTTTCAGAGCGTTCCAAAGAAGATTTTTCACAGCTAAGGAAGACTTGGTTTTTATCCCCAGAAATAATTCGGTCTTCAAACAAGACAAATATGAAAATATTAATTGCAGTCAATACTGAAGATCTCATGATATCACAATTAACTGTCTATAAGCTTCAAATGTTTCTTAAAAAAATTATTCGCCGCTAAGAGAGACTAACTTCTTGTTCCCAGAAAGAATTCGTTTTCAAGACAAAATAAACAACATAGATTAGTCAATACTTCTGATGTCATGGTAACACCATTCAGACACTTAAATTTCAGAGGTTCCAAAAAAAATGTTCACAGCTAGCTTGGTTCTTGTCCCCAGAAATAGTTCGTCTTAATACTAAACAAACATCACAATATCAATTACAGTCAACACTGCAACTTTGGTGGCACCACAATTAACTCTCTATAAGTTTCAAAGGTTTGTAAAAAGAATTTTTCACAACTAAGAGAGACTAGATTCTTGTACCCAGAAAGACTGCTGCAGATCTCATGGCGCCATCATTAACTACGTACAAGTTTTAGAGCGTTCCAAAGAAGATTTTTCACAGCTAAGGAAGACTTGGTTTTTATCCGCAGAAATAATTCGGTCTTCAAACAAGACAAATATTAAAACATTAATTAATTACAGTCAATACTGAAGATCTCATGATACCACAATTAACTGTCTATAAGCTTCAAATGTTTCTAAAAAAAATTCTTCGCTGCTAAAAGAGACTAGCTTCTTGTCCCCAGAAAGAATTCGTTTTCAAAACAAAATAAACAACATAGATAAGTCAATACTTCTGATGTCATGGTAACACCATTCAGACACTTAAATTTCAGAGGTTCCAAAAAAAATGTTCACAGCTAACTTGGTTCTTGTCCCCAGAAAAAATTCAGTATCCAAACAAGACAAATACCACAACATTAATTACAGTTAATGTTGCAGATCTGATAGCACCATCGTTAACTACTTACATGTTTCACAAGTTTCAAAAGAAGATTGCGCAACCAAGCTCCAACTGGTTAAATAATTAGAAAGTAAGTGGCTAAGAAGTGAACTATTTTTTGAATGTATAGGAAATATTTTTAATTCAAATGAAACTGAACGTTTAGTGACGTTTTTTTATGGACACCTATCGCATATTAATATTCACTTCTGTCATCTGCGACACTGTGTCCAAATGCCACACACAGTTATGAAGTTCATTCAAAACCTGAAAACGTATTCTTCAAAATGAAGTTCAGAATAGCTCAAGTACTGATCATTTAGTTTTCTATTTCAAATGACCTGCCACAAATAGTTTTTTCAATTTGACTACTTAAAGAACTATGCCATTTTTGTTTGGCATCCATGTATATAGAAGAAAACCTCCCCTAAAATAGTTAGCCGTTACATTACTAATGATGAACGACTCTGTAAGCATTTTAAAACATTGAGAAGCTTTCATACTCAAATAGCTATAGACTTTCCAAGCAACAAGTCACGGTTAATGTGTTTGTAGAAGGAATCGTCAAAAAGTCAGTCAACCAAAAATTGTTTAGAAGTTCATTTTTAATTCATTAACCGAAAGCAGCACCAAAACTACCCTTCGATATGAAGATTCCAAATCTTTAGTTGCATCTATGTAGGCCGTGTTAATAATAAGTGCTACAATCAACTGTTTTTAGAATCCGACAAAGACAATCAAGATACTCTCATCCACTGATTTTCTTTTTTCTACCCATATGCTTTAACTAGCTTCTAATTAGTCCATCTTTTTTCATATAATTAGTTTTTCCTTTTCCATGTCCCTTCTTTATCATCTCAGTGTCTTACTTTTCTTCATTCTTCCCCGCATTTAATTCAAGATTTCCATTATTTCCTTCACATCTTCTATACATTGATTTCTTCTTTACGTTTAATATGTTTCAGTAAACTCCGCCATCTCGGTGATGATGCTGACGTTTTTTTCGTCATTTAAATACTTGGATAAAGATAAATTTTAAAGATAATACTCAAACAAATTGACCATAGACGTGATAATTGGATACGATAACTTTTTTACGCCGAACTGTAAGCTAGATTTTAAATGTGCCTGTGACAAAAAGAGCACAAAAACGAAGATTTGGGTGGTGATAAAATTTTGCTTAATGGTACATACATTAGAAAGTTGAGAAAACGCTGCCTAGATCTCAAGAATTGTGACTCAAACAAAAAGTTTGTCGTCATCATATTTACCATGTAACTGTCACTTCAGTTTTTAAATAACAAAAAAATGATATCAATTCTTTCAGGGTTTAAAAAATTTTTCGATTCATGCTTGATAACATCGCACATCGAAGACTTGGTTTCGAAACAGATTTTAATTTAACTGAACCGGCTCTATTTTTGGTTCTTCCAAAACGCATTAATAGAAAAACAACTATTGCACATAGTTAAAAATAATTTTAAAAAAACTGAAAAATAGCGTATATCAGCAAAGGAAAAACCAATTAAAATGAATGTAATTATTTTGTTATGAAAAAAACTGAGTATTGGAAACTAGGACGATGTCCAAATTTGAACATGCAAAGCGTAAACATAGCGGAACGGCCTTTGTTATTTTTATCGTAGTACTATTTTATTAGTTCAAGGTCAATCCGTCGCCAATTTTATAATCTCTCCCCTTTTAATATTTTTAAAGATTGAATTATGGTACAACGCAAGCTAACAATAAAATAGTTAATGCGACTTAAGAATTTACTCCCGAGACAAAACTTGCGTGTACCGAAAAAAAATTAGAAATCGTTTGATATTAATGACAAACTAAATTAATGTTTTTGTGCAATTTTCCACTCGTTTCTTTATTATTAAAACAAAGTGAAAGGCAACAATACTTTCCAATAAATAAAAGGACGTAACCTTTTTTAGTTACTAACTTGTGCAATGAGAAAAACAAAAGACTTACCATTTTTAAGGTTTCTTCCGGTCGTAACAGGTAGAACATCGACTGCAGATGCTTTTGGATGTTGCTACCATGGGCTTCGGATTGTTTGCTGGATTTTTGAGCCTCCGCCGGTAGCACCAAAGCAGTGCCCTTTCCGGCGAAATAGCATTCGCTAAGGCTGAAAAACAAAGAAACGTGTTAATGTTGTGAGGCACAAGTTCCAGTGTAAAAGATGCACCTGTCGATTTTGACAGCGATGTCATCCCAAAATATATATCGATCCAAAATGATAACTTAAATAACTAAAATAACTCGCGACGAATGTTTTTCAGATTTTTGAAACTTAACGTACGAACACTTGCAAATGACTAAAAAGATCGTCAAGGTTTAAGTCTGGCAAATCCCGCGAACGTGTGGGTGACTCGACTAAAATCGTCGACTGGTTTTAGAAAAAGGTATAAAGATAATCATCACGTCATTTATCGTCTTGTAGATTTTAATCGATGGCAAAAATTATTGCCGATATATTTGTACACAATGGATCTCGGTGAAAATGTCACACTTCCGCATACTGCCAATCATTCGTCGAAGAATTAAATGCAACCAACTCAAGGATTGTTGGTCTACCGACATACTTCGTTGTTATGTATTGGTAAGAAACTAAATATAAACATTACCTTAACCGGTTTTTTGTACGATTTATGAAAGGCACGTACCGTGTCTATATTAATTACTAGTTTAAATATTTTGGCAAACATCTGAGTTGCATGTCCATAGAAAATCAAATAACCTTGGAGCAGAACAAATAATTTATCTTTGCAAGACTCCAATAAACACGAATTCTAAAAAAAGAACACAAATGTGAATGTAAACATTTTCGGTTTCGTAACCGCGTATGCTTATGTATTTAATAATGCAACGAGTAGGAAATATACATAAATTACGCTAAAAATTCATCAAAGGATAAGATTTCATCGCAATATGTAAAAATTATGTACGTTGGTTTTATAAACTAATAGAGAAAAGTAGTAGCCAAATAGGTTACGTAAGATAAGTCGTTGCTCTATCGGTTAACGAACATTTACACACATTTTGGTTGTTTCCCAACCTAATAAGATCTAATGACAGTGTAAACAATTCAATATGTTAATTGTTCACAACAAAACGCATTTGTTCTTAAAGAAAAAAATTGCTACAGAAAGATATCACTCAGACTCACTTTAAAAAGCCGTTCATATTAGTCGCATTTAAATTAATTTCGAAATCCTAGAAGAAAAAATAAAAACAACCATGAGAAAGTGGACAAGATGAAATAGAAAACAGAAAGGAAAAAAAATTAAAGACTACAAACAAGAAAGTGGCCATTGTAGAGCCAAAATGAAGAAAGGATTTGGTCACGAATGACCGAAATATACAATACAATATGTCCAAGAGATAAGAATGCACAGCATAAGAATCTTCTATGTATAAAGGAACAGATACAGGGCGTTTTCAATTAGAAAAAGTTGAATTATATAAAGTATTAAAAATTCAGTAGTGTGTTCGTTTTTTCGTATTTGTTTTAAAAGAATTTAAAAAAAAA
Organism: Aquatica leii; assembly: GCA_035610365.1. Lineage (NCBI taxonomy): Eukaryota > Metazoa > Arthropoda > Insecta > Coleoptera > Lampyridae > Aquatica > Aquatica leii. Next base: position 6,926,596 of record CM069436.1, on the reverse strand, counting down.
ACTAACAGCACTTTGTCGTGGGTACTTTTTAAGCTTTGCAAAATAGGGGTTTCAAATTTTTTAACAAACGTTTCATCTCCGAGAAACCATCATATCAACTTAATTTTTTTATATGGCCACAAAAAAAGAAATATCCAGTATTCGGTGAAACTTTTTATTAAAAAATTCAACGATGTTTATGGATCGAAAGCTAAAAATTAAAAAAAATGAATTTTAATATTTTCTTACTTATTCATCTAGTAGGCGTTGAAACAAAATGTCAAAAAATTATAACGAGTGTTCAAATAGGTTGCTAATATTTTCTAGACACAACTATGCTCTCATTACAGTAAAATTGCAAACATGGTCTAACATTTTTGTTATTTTGTATGAACTGCTGCTATAACCGTTGTCAATAACTGTTCATTTTCAAAAGTTGCGTCACATACACTTGGTTTTTACACCACTCCAGAGGAAAATCCAACGGGCTTAAATCCGGTGATCCGCTTGGTTAAGCTACTTCACTGTGAGTTCCAATCCATTTTTCAAGAAACCTCTGCGAGAAGTACTCACGTACATTTCTTAGATTATGCCCCAGGCGCCATCTTGTTGAAACCAGCAGTTGGTAACGACAGCTAGATTTATTTAACCAAGACATCGTTGAAATCAAGATACATTTCGGATTTTCAATTGACGTAGTAAATAAAAATCCCCATTATTCTGCCTTGTTGCTTTTTTTTAATGATTGTCTGTTGCCCAATAATGTTTGATACGCCGGTTCAAAATGCCATTCTTGGTTATCATGTTTCATCAGACCAAATTAATTCAAAAAGAAAATTTTGATCTTTTCTGGTATTCCATTCGAAACTGAACCGATGCTCAATTAGTCTTGTTGATACTTCAGGATTTTCAAGAACGGATAGTGGAACAGGATTCGCTTTATCTTGGCTGGATTGTTTTTAACGAGATAAAACCGGTTTTTTAAATGACACAAATTCATTAAATTAGATACCAAGCGTCAAAAAATTGATTTTCCAGGTTCAAGATAATTATCAAAATCAAAAAATTCAATTTTTTAGAAAATTTTGAAAACGATAAATGACAGCATAGGCCTGTTTACCATGACATTCTACAGTTAGTAGATTTTCTTAGTGCTTAGTTTTGCTGATCTGTCTTGATGGTAAAAGTTTATCTATTTTTTTCACCGTACTATATCGAATTTCAATATTCTAGAATCTTCCTAAGTCTATCGATGACCCCAGCGACACTAAAATAATAATAAATCTTTTTTTGCGTTTTGTTTTTTAGAAGTGCCGAAGTGTGTAGCCATTCTTCACAAACGAATCCTTGTAGAGTTGTTTCTCTTGCGACTTTCGCGTCACTTATTTTCATCAGTTCTTTTGTTGAGGGTGGTGCTATGATGTCATATGAACATATCGATCAGTGTGTGTCTTCTTGCTATAGGCCGAATGAATAAGTTGGTTGTGCATTAAGCTAGTACATATAAAAATGGTACTTTTTCATTTTCTTTTGCCTTATAAAACTGATGTAGGTGGAGTAGTTCTTAATGTGACTAAAATAAACGGCTCTTCCGTAGGACTCCGGGTTATGCCGTAGTTGTTGCAAATTTTCCTTAATGTTTCGTTGATCATGCTGTCAACTTTTTCTACGACTGATCTTGTCTTTTGTTTCTCATTGACCAGGTGTCTCACTATGTTGCTTTTGTATATCCACCACGGTTGTGGTTGGTCGATCGATGTGTCTGCAGATTTTGTTCAACATTACCAAGCTTTCATGCGTTGCTGCACCGATTCTTATCCTCTCAGTTGAGTTGAAGCATCCATGTTTCGCATCCGTATAAGTAAATGGCTTTCTATATTTTCATTTTTGTTTTGTTAATAAATCCTCTATTAATTCCATGGAACAGTTTACTTGTCGAAATATGTTATTGATCTCCTCTTCTAATTTTCCAACATTAACTATGGTTATTCCCAGATAAGATTGTAAGCGACTTTAGGAGTAGACCGCGTCGTTGAATACCTAGACTTTTTAGGCTTGGTCCTAATCTCTCCTTGAGAGCAAAGTTCTACTTCTTGTTTTGACTTTCAAGGACAAACTAGAACAAAGCTTTAAAAGTTTGGATGTTCAACTACGACGCAGTCTAAACCGAAAATCGCTTATAATCGTAACCAAGAAAACCGGGAAAGCTTAAAATTCTATATTCCCAGATACTTTATATTTTTCACATGCTCCACTAGATAATTGATTCTCCCACTTTTATCGATTTTAATTTGTGATACCCTGCTGTCATCTTTTTTGTTAACATTTCTGATGATTTTGTCCATAAATGTGCAGTGAATTAAGATTACTCCTGGTATAACGCCCTTTGTCGTTCTAAATGCTTTAATCAACAGTCTTCTGCCATTTTGTCAAATGCATATTTCAGTTCGACCAAATATACAAGGTGTCCTGTGAGGTAAGGTACAAAATTTCAGAACGTGTTCCTCAGGTAAATTCGAGTCAAAAATGTCTATATAAATATGGTCCGCAAATGCTTCCTTATCGAGATATATTCTTTAAATTTTAGTATTCTTACAGGAGAAAATGTGTGGTGGAGCACCATGTCTAACCGACGCGGACGAGGGAGCCATCGCTCCCACTCCTACTACTTCGGGCTTCCCCCACCATTACGTAAGATATCAATGATTTTTTTAACAATCTGGTGACTTCACAAATTGAATTTCTTTAGAGACTCTTCCTAAAAATCTATTGACTTCTACTGCAACGTAATGGCTTTATGACTATAAGAATCTAATTACTTTAAAAAATCTACCGTCTTTTTTAAAATTTCAACAATAGTATTTAGAAATAAAAATATATAAATATATCAGAAAATATAGTTACTTTATCGGTTTAAGAAAAAACTATCGAGTTCTACAGCAATCTATATACTCAAAAATCTAGTAAATTTTATAAAATATCACAAATTTAATTTTTTTAACGGCTTCTAAAAAATCTATTACAATCTAATGACTTTATGACTTCTATAAAAATCTAACAACTCGTTAAAAAATCTAGCAATTTGTGTCGGTTTAAAAAAAATATTGATATTTACTTATAAGAATCTAATGGCATTTCTAAGATGTCAATGATTGTTTTATCAATCTGACGACTTTACAAATTTAATTATCAAGTTTTCCTAAAAAATCTATTGACTTCTATTTCAATGTAATGACTCTATGAGTTCTATAAGAATGTAATGACTTTAAAAATATAATGAGTTGTCAATGATTATTTTAAGAATCTGATGGTAACTTCACAAATTTAATTTCTTTAACAATGTTTTTAAAAAAATCTATTGACTTCAATAAAAATATAATCACTATGACTTCTACAAGAATCTAAGGACTTTCGATAATCAAACGTCTTTTTAAGGCTTCAACAATAGTTTTTAGAATCTGATGATTTCAAAAATATAGTTGCTTTTCCGGCTTAAAAAAATCTATTGGGTTCTACAGCAATCCATTGAGTTCTATAGCAATCTATTGACTTTTTCACAAAACAGAAAAACTTTTATTAGAAGATATCAATAATTATTCTAAGAATCTAATCTTCACAAATTTTCTTTTGTAAAAAATCTTATGACTTCTCTAAGAATCTAATAACTCTTAAAAAAATCTAGTAACTTTTGTACGAGGTTACTAACTTTTTTAAGTATTTAGTGGCTTCAAAAATTTACTTACATTAGCGATTCTTCTAAGAACTCCATTAGCTTTTGTAAACCTAATGACTTTCAAAAACCTATGGACAGCCGTAGCAGGCAATGTAAGCTGTTATTATTTATTGTGACAGTTGAGCTGTCAGTTTGATTGGACTCCACATTTCATCAGACGGTTAATTTCAAATATGTCATGTTTTTTACAAACGAAGAATAGGCAGACATGCTGTTAGTCTATGGATACTGCAACTGCAGTGGTAGGAAATCAGTGAGGGAATACCACCGCCGGTATCCGAATCAAAGAATACCTGATGGTAGAGTATTCGAGAGAATTTTCGAACATCTTAGAGTAGCTACTAATAAAATTTAAAAAATGTCATACCTCGATAAGGAAGCATTTGCGGACCATGTTCATATAGACATTTTCGACACAAATTTTACCCGAGGAACACGTCCTGAAATTTTGTACCATACCTCGCGAGCCACCCTGTATATATACTCCCTTATTGTAGAGTAATAACTTCTCTATTATCTATCTCGCGTCCGAACGGAGCTTTCTTAGAATACGCGTCACCTGCTTTTTTTAACGTTATTTGCATTTTGGTCTTTTTTGTTAGTATTATTTAGAAAACACAGTTCTTTTATGGAATGGAATTATTTATTTGTACTACATTCCTATTCTTTTTTTGACCGAATGCGTTCTTTGTGCAGTTAAGCTCTGTCCAGACACTAGATCCTGGTCGAGTAGTACAATTCTAATTGTAAAAATATGGTCCTAGATGCAGTGGCCAGGTCTAATTCTGCTTTGTGGTTTGTGTAACTCATCTTCTAATTCCTTTCAAAGTCTTCTTTCTAGGATCATCTCCTATACGTTTAGCTGTGCAAAGCAATAAAATTCCATAGTAATTTAAACAATCTTCATAATTTCCCTTTTTGAAGCGGTTTTCTAGTCTCTGGGTAATGTTAAAGTGTCCCATGCTTCACTAACAATCCACGCTTTCCCATGCATTTTAATAGCTCTGCCTTTAACCGATCTACTCCCAGCGACTCCCCACTGTTAAATTTTCATATCGCTTTCTTCTTCAATCAGTACACTATCACTTGTTTCTTCTAGTTGTATGTTGTCACTTTCTTCATTTAGTATTAGTGTGTTTTGTGCTTCTGTGTCATCTTCGTTAATGTCAACTCGCTAGCTAAAGAAGAAACAACCAAAAGAAGAACAGTGAAAATGATAAGTGACAAGGAAATCTGGCTCTAGAACAAAAAAACTCAAAAATAAGAGATGCATCACAATGAGCAAAGTGAATCGCCATCAAAAAACGATTAACAAGGAAATGTACAAAATGGCATAAAGAGAAAACGACAGAAGCAACCATTACAGAAATAAATAAAAACAAATTACTTAGAATAGGAATATGAAACAATAGAAGTATAAATAAAAAACATTGTTAAGTCGAAAAAGACTACGTGGAAAATTTACAACAGAAAAATGAAGAAGCTTATGAAAATTGCAAAACACGAAGACAAATGACAAAAGAGAAGGTCAAAATAGGTAGATTTTCAGACTAAGATAGAAGAAGACAGTACCGAAGAAATAGATAAAGACAAATTATAGCTAAAGAATCAAAATAATGACCAAAGATAATAAAGTTATGAACAGGTGGAAGCAATACTTTCAACTTTCAGGATCAAATAGAACATGGCGAAATAAAAATTTATAATACTATAATTTTATGGCCGCAATCATGCTCTCTTCTATTTTAGTAACCACGCCACACTGCGAGTGTTTATTAAACTATTCTAGTTCAAACATAGCGATCGATTAAAATCTTTCAAAGATTCAATTTAACTTCATTTACATATACAAAGATCTACGATTTAATAAAAAAAAAGAGGAACCGACACATAACTAAATTAAAACATTGCGTAATGAAAATGTAAAAAAACTTATGTTCTGACAATTACAAGATGGTTGGATGTGTATAGAAACATCTAACAATAAATCTTTAGTAGAAATGCTTTAAAAATAAATGTCAATGTAATAATCACAAACTAAAAATATTTCCAATATTCAGTAACATTTATATTTAGTTTTTACGTTATACGAGGTTCAATCAGAATTTTTACAAAATAACTTTAGTCGTTATGTCTGTTTTCTTCGAATTAATTCTTCAACACCTTTCCTAGCAGTAATTGTTCTTCACGCACGTGTTCACTAATCTTTTTAAAACACATTAACACTTACTTTTCTCATAGAACACTGAAGAGTGATTTACAGGGTCATTTTCCGTGTATGGCGACATAAATTAGAAGTAGGTTCAAGTTAAGCCATTGATTTTGTAAAAGTTTACAAAGCACTGTTCAATCAAAAATTAGAAAACGAGTAAGATTTATTATTTATAGTATTTTTCAAGCCATTAAAAATGTTGTAATTTAAACGCAATTAAAAATAGTGTTTTTTCACTGTATAGAATCCGTCAATCAAAATCTATATAATAACGTAGAGGGTGTAGTAGATAACAATGGAAACATCCTACACGTCTCGGCTTTCTCTTCGAAAATGGGCAAACATGTAGGGTATACCTAAATAGTGCACGTGCGCCATATTAGTACAAAGCATGCGAGACAGTCAGATGAAGCATTGATCCTCGGTAACCTCTTCAATGTGTAATGGCGAAAGCATTGTCAGTAATAGTCTTTCAAATTTATAAATGTGGGAAGTACTCGCATAATGAATTTACTAGCCATTATTGTCTGATGGGACCAAATTCATTTGCACACATTCCTTTTTATTCTTAGAGGTTTAGTAATATCGATTACATTATACATGGTTGTCAATATATAAAATTAATATATTCGAACATTTAATTTTTTAAAAGTCAACTCTGGTGCATGCACACTGATCACAACAAAAACAAACCTCGAAGTAAGAATTAATATGAATTTTCTAATTATTTCTAAATACTACAAAGTTCTTAAAAAAACGTTTACGGAAAACAAATAATTGCCTACAAGTAACTAAATAAAACAGAAAAGCACAATATCTAAACTAAATAACCAAACCATCATAAAATCTTATGCCAACTGTACACTATCGCCGAGGCGTGCCAAGACTACCCAAACGCGAGAGTGTACTGACTGGGTACTATTTAAAAAAATGAATAACATTTTTTAAAATAAATAACAGTGTGTACCATCAAGAAATCATTATTGATATTAAATAAATATATATTTTGTTTGCTGATCGTTTTTAAGTAATCAAAACCACAGCGAAAACTGAGTGCACCAAGTGTGTACCTAATGTTTCGGCAAGATTTGCTTAAGCCAATAAATTATAAAAAAACTTCCGAAGCAAGTAAACGTTGACCCTACAGAAATAACAAAACTTAAAAAATATTTTAGAAACAATAAATAGAAAAGCCGGCTAGATATACTATACGAAAGTATTGAAAAAGAACAACAAAACAACACTCATATAAAACTAGATAGGAATAAACTTGCTAAACATAGTTTACATTATCTATACAAAAATATGAAAGAAGAATCTGAATTGTTATACTCTTCGAACAAACCGATTTCCAAAAAAGAAGATCTAGTGCTTATAATGGTAATTAGAGAAATTAGAGCTGTTCGAAAAGTCAAAGTAAGAGAGGAAGTTAACGTTAACACTTACCCAACTCTTAGTATTCCTGTAAACGTTAGCTACGCGTCTCTAGCAGCTTTCAAATTTCCAAAGGTATTGATGACGAATTAGAAACCACAACGATCTTATTTACAACAAAACCGTTGAAGATATATCACTCTTGAAAGATATTACATCATCATTACGAAGAAACGTCACAAATACGACCCGAACTAAAAAGACAGTAATTTTGGAATTAAGATTAACAACAGGATAACCATGAAACTTTCAGTTTTTTTATGCGTTATTGTTTGTAGAACATTGAGACTAAAAAATCAGATCTGGAGAATGGACAAAACAAAAAATATTCTCGTCTGTACGCCTCCTTCTCTAAATATTTGAAAACTATGGTCAGACTATCAAATCCAAGAAATTCAAAAACTTGTTTGATACGATCTACGATGTGAATGAGATATTGCCGTGCACACACCAAAAAGCCCAAATATAGTTTATTGATCGGAACACATACTCGCCATATCTAAACTTGATTGTGCAAAAAGGTTCTCGGTCAAAAAATGACTTAAATTTCACCAAAGGGTACCACGATCTTCAATAAGAAAATTTGCTTCCTACTATTACTTAGTAGTGAAACGCGTTTCGATAATCAGACTTGAAAAGGTCGTTAACAAACTACAAAAGTTAACATACCTAAAGATGGCCCACAAACCGGGCTTTAGTTCGGCTCGACCCGAAAGACCTGATATTCGTAAACTTAGCAAAATTATACATATCAAAAAGTCGGATCTTGGTTCGACCCGAAGCCCACGTCTGATTTCGGCTAAGTCTCATAAATCTATTAGTTAAAAAAATGCTGGACCTTACGAACACAGTCCTGTTTGAATAAAACCAGCTCTGATTACCCATAGAAATAAAACGATCATGTTTAGCGGTCTTTATTACGTATAGAAAGACAGAATGTTTTTAATTTCAACATAAAATTCCCTAAGAAGACAAGAGACCTTCGCCTTGGTGTATTTAGGATTCATAAAATTGTAGTGAATGTTAGAGATTCGTTTAGAAAAACCTCCCAGGAACAGTAAAACCCAAAACTGTGACATCGAAAAAGTCAATACATCTACCTCAGACACACTTTAACAATAGGCAAAAAAAATCCAGCTAAAAAAATAATGAAAACCAATAAAACTCTCATGGAAACCTCAAACACATTTTTAAAAACAAAGATATTCCGGTCTAGAAGAAAAGAAGAACCATGCCAAAATAGCCCCAAGAGAAAACACAAAGATATCAGTAAGAGAACCAAAATAACAGATGATCAGCAAATGAAGAACAGAATCCAAATGACGCTGGGTAGGTGTTATAACAAGAACAGATAGGAAGAAATGAAACTGTCTAACAGACGACCGAGAAGGGTGGAAAGACCTAAACACAACTGGATAGACATCAAATAAAGCAGGAAAACATGGATTTCCTAAGCATAAAACAGAAAAGAATGGAAAATGCTAAGAGAGACCTATGACCTAAAATGGATTAATGAAGAAAAAGACATTTTCGGAAAATCTACAATACGAGATATTTGGGACACTAGTACGGAAAGAATGGAACTAACCAAATGTTCAAAATAAACCACATTGAAAGGTCCTGAACGAAATTCAACATAAGAAATAAGAAGAAATATAGTGTTAAATTCTTCTTCATTGACGCTTCTTTTGTGTTAGGCATGAGCCCTGCTATGATCGACGCAGTTTCCATAGCTTACCACGTGGTGGCCCTAATTGATGTACTTGTCTATGTAGACCCCAAAGTATTTTAGGTTTTTACCGGGTGCGACGACAAAATCTCGCAGTCTAAACTCGACAGCACCGATTTTCCTTTTGCCCGAGAAGATAATAGCTTCCGTTTTCTTAAGTACTAGATCTAACACTTTTGATTTTATGCACTTGTCTATCGTGAGTAGAGCACGATTAGTCTTTACCACGAGCTTGCTTTCTTCCCTAGCACTGGTTAGTAGAGTGAGAGGAACAGCAAATGCTACTACATGACCGTCCTCCCTCAGATTGAAGTCAAGAATCTCGTCGAATGTAATGTTCCACAGAGTCGGGTCCAGCACCAAACCTTAAGGAACTCTACAAATCACCAGAATTTCCTTGATGCCTTCTGTAGTCCATAACACCAGTTTTCTGTTTTGGAAATAGCTACCTATCAGATTTATTAGTTAAACTTCGACGTCTTTGGTCTCAAGGACGTCTATAATGATTGGCCACGCCAACGAGTTGAACGGATTTCTTACGTCCGAAGTTACCATGACGAATACTTTCCTAGCTCTTTAAGTGCCTTTTCTGGTTTCTGTAGCCCATCGATTGACAAATTCTATGGCATTCATTGTCAATCTGCGTCTACTAAAGTCAAACTGTTTATCTGACAAGTCTCCTAGGTCGGCAATGTTGGCTTGTAGTCTGGGGAGTATGCGGTGTTCGTAGCGTTTGGACGTAGTATTCAACAGGTACAACGGCCTGGGGAAAAGTTTTTTCCCTTTGTCCAGTATCACCAAGTTAGCTTTTTTCCACTCCTCTGAAAAGTCTTGCTTAAATATGATTAATATGAGTGCGCTTGTCAAGGTATTTGCAAGACTTCGTCCGTGTTGAATCGAGATGGTGGAGGAGTGACCACCTCACGAAATCCGGTATACTTGGGAATCAGTTGCTAGTCACTTCTATAAGTTCTAGTTTAATCTTGGGTTTGGGTCGCTCGATCATGATTTGATAGCCTCGACCCCATAGATCGCTCTCTATGCTTTCACATAGCTCCATCCAAACACGATCTTTTACCATTAAAATCTCCTTCCTAAATTCACTTCTTATTCTTTAGTATTTGTCGTGCGGCTGGTGTAATTTTAGTGTTATGTCTCTTATTTTCCCTAGCTGCAGTGGGCCTCATTAGCTGGCACTCCTTTCTGAGATTGGCGAGTTCCTCCATCAATAAATGCCGGTTCGGTCGTATTTCTTCGCCTTGGGCATCACAGGCTTTGTTCATAATAATGCCCATCTCACTCGGGGTTATTACCCCATAACCTTGAGTTAGTACCCCGAAGGTTGTCAAGATTCTTTCCTTATTTAACTTGGGCTGGCTGTCTCTGATGTTCCTGCGTGGAATGGTGTTTAGGTAAAATTGGATGTATCTATGGTGAGTTAGAGTTTCATCTTCGCTGACTGTCCATCTATCAATCATTTTTTCGATAACATCGTCCGCTAAAGTGACATCAATAATAGAGAACCTCTGCCGTTTATTGCGAAGATAGTACGTTTGCGTAGTTGATTACCACCATAGCTTAATTGACCAACCACTCTGCAAGTATTCTGCCCCTTGAATTCTCCCTGGCTTCGCCCGATTCTGGGGACTTGGTATTGAGGTCTCCAGCAATTATGGGTAGTTTTTAGCTTTTCCGCATTGCTGTTTCCATATCATTTAGGACCCCGGTAAAGTGATCGATTGGCTGATTGGGAGATATATAACAAGAGTAAATCCAGAAGGCATCCAGCTCAATCGCCACTGACCTTCCTATGTTATCGTTCGCGAGATACCTATCATATTACTAAACGTAGCTACTGCGGCAACTTTGTTATTGTCCATGGTCCAGCCAGAGGTTCTTGTCCTTTGCACGTTTTGTTCAGTGACTAGTACCAGGTCGATGCGTCTTTCTTTGGTTGTGGCGCACAGTAAATCATGTGTATCTGTATTTTGTATCTGGGGCATTCCACGGTCCATGGATTGTGGCTTTCCTCGTTGCAGCCTAGGGAGTCCGGTTCTCTCGCATTTCATACATTGATCTCTTCTGTCTGGCCCTTAACTAATGATTTGCCGTTCGCGAAACTCAAAATCGGTCTATAATAGCAATAAAAATGTTATCATGAAAAACACGGAGTGAATTAGCTCATATTTTCTGTATCCTACCAATATGTTGAGAAGGGCCAGAAACCAGTTCCACGGTAACAGTTTATAATAGTCACAACAGTCACCAAGGCGCTGAACCATGGATAAGGAAAAGAACTCTTATCGAAACTTTGCGTCACAATAATCGGGCAGATATTGGCACCATTCTAACAATAATACAAGCTACTGGCATTATATACGTCACAACGTTGTACCAAAAACCAATCAGATATTCAAATCTCACGCTATATCCTTAAATCCATTATAAATTAAGCATAAGCCTGTAGTCACACTTAAAAAATAAAAGTGAATTCGTTCAACGGAACCAGTTTTTGGTACAACGTAGCTAAGACGAAAAAATTGTGCGCACCAACTGTTAAAAAAATATTGTTAAATATGAATTACAAGAATTGTGATAAATGAAGTTTTTAAATCCAGATGTCTAATATATTTTTAATCATTGCGCCAAAAGACACAATTAAATGAGTTTCTAACTCGACTAATGCTAGAATTTGACCGAAAGCAACAACATAAATTGCTTAAATGTGAAGGCACTTTTCGGCAATACTAAAAAATGATCATAAATTTTCTGTTCTACCGTTACATTATCGCTCAATTACCTTTCAACTATTAAACTCGAAACGCAAATGACCTGTACTTTAGCATTACAATCTACACATACGCGTGTCACAAGAAAGCTTAAGTACCGATACAGTTAGTTAGTTACTCGTTAGGTTAACGACCATCATTTACATTTACTACTTTTAAAAAAATTAAGTTCCGCGATTTAGTATCATCAGTAATTGCACACTTGTTCCCAATAGCGAACTCAAACATGTTCCGGACCCATTCGGTATCTAATTATGACAGTCAATGAAAAAGTGGGCTAATAAACCCTTTGTTACAAAAACAGTACAAACGACATTAACAATAGATTTCATCAAAAATGTAATTACCTCTAACTGCGAAAGTGCGTGTAGTTATAGTCTCACTTTTTTTTTAAAATAGAAACAACAATGCAAGTCACCAACTTTCGAAAACTATCGCGCGATGAAGCGCCGCAACAAAGCAAATTCTGAAATAAAGACTCTTGATTGTATAGAATGCAGGGTAGTCACGCAAGGGGTAGTAGCAGGACAATGCCCTTTATATGCTCCATACAAACTGTATATAAAGTTGACGATAATATATTGCATTTTCCTCTATTCACCAGGTACAATTTCAAAAATTGGTCGATTTATTGATGTAGGTTAACGCCGATTGCTTTATTTGCTTCGTGTGCGTTATTTAACGTCACTATGACAACTCACCAGATCGAAAGCCTCATTAAATCCCTTTATATCGGTGCATTATTGCCCTTTTCCATCTAACAATTTTAATTCAGATACGTACACATTTCGTCATATTTCGTTACGCTGACCTACATCAATTTGTTGTACTTCAAATAATTTGCCAGAATATGTTTTCATTCATGCGCTTTTGGGTGATCCGACTTCTTACCGGCGTTTTATATTATACTTTAATTTAAAAAAAAGTAATTGTAAGCAGAGGAAACGAAAAGTAAATTGATTTCGCAATTAATGTTCTCGGGTCAAAGATCTTAATATTAAATCGATTAATTAACGCACCATGTGATGAACGAGTTAATCGCTTCGTCTCGTCTCAGTCAGGTAATTTTTCACGGTCAAAGAAGTTTTCATTTTACGTTTTTTTTGCATTTGGATAAACTTAAGAACAAATGTACAAAACTGGTACATAACCAAAGCAAAGAAAAAAGTGCACAAGAGTGGCAGTGGAAATAAATTTTAAAAATATGCAAAATATGTATTATTTATTTTTGTTCCGCTATACTGCATTTACCTTCTCCGTAAGTTTCCCATGTCCAAATTTATACTGTACAATTCACATACTAATATTCTATCCACGGTCTACTCGTTTTTTAATAACTGATATGTGCGACTTTGCCTATGTATAACACTACAAGAACCACTGTGGCACAATACTAAACAAAAATGACTCCACCAAATACCACAATAACCTATAACATTTGAACGCGTTTAGATATCATGATGATATCATCATCAACTACAAGAAACTAATGTTAAAAAATTAACTGTAGATCCCTATGACGACTATAAAACGTTCAAAGTTGATTTTACACCTGCGAATTTTTTTTTTTTGAATAAAACTGCGGGTTAAAGCCACAACGTAAAGGTCATTGGGGGTAAACCAATGTCAATGCAATGCAGAGTGAACTACTGGACGGCCGTCTCGCCCTTTTGAGGCTCAGCAGCAGTAGGAGATACACTCAAATGTAATTCCCACAATTGCATAGACAATCCTATAGCTTTATATTGATGTATGATAGGGGTAACGATTAGCAACGTTTGATAGCAGAGCCATCTCATAGTGTGAATTACTATGTATCAAAGATAACTGTAAATAGCTATAACGACGGTAAAACGTTGAAAGTTGATTTTACACCTGCAAAATTCGAAATAGTTTTGAATAAAACTGCGGCGTAAAACCACAACGTGAAGAAGATTGGAGGTAAAGCAATGTCAATGCAATTGTGCAAATGCCACCAGAGTGAAATACTGGACGACCGTTTCGCCCTTTTGAGGCTCAGCAGCAGTATGAAATACACTCTAATGTCATGTACAATGTACTAAAAAAGATAACTAAAATTAGAATGCAACCCGAAATGTGTATGTGTGGGTCAATCCACTAACGTGCGTTCAATTTTTATAAAAAAAAATATGCATTTAAATTGTTTTTATTTTATTTTCGAATACTAAATACGTAATTGGATATATATAATTACTTATAAACTTATGTGTAATTCGAAAGTGGTCTTAAAAATTTTTGAGAAGAACCGATTTACAAAAGCATTAATTTTACATTTATATACACACACAATTCCTTCCCTGCCAAAAATTGATCTAAAATCCAAAAGCAACAAAATCATATGTGGCGGGAAAACTCACAGATCTTACCCGAAATTTAAATTCAAACAAAAACGCGGAAAAAATTAAACCTAAAATTTAAATTTAAAAAACGCGGAAAACCCGATCTTACCCAAATACAACCGAAGGAAACTGATATCACCCGAACGCAACCAAAATTTAAACTCAAAATGTTGCCCGCGCACCCAAACTTACACGAACGCAGCTAAAATTCAAATTTAAAAAAAGCGCGGGAAAATATGAATCAGAACCGACACTACAACTGTTACTGTGTAATAGCAAGACAAGTTAAAGAAGGTTTCCAAAAAAATCGCAGTTGTTATTGTTGACTGCAAAAAAGAATAAGATTTGATCAACCAAACTAATTTAATACAAATGAGCCTATGTCAAGACATAGATAAAATATAAGAGCAATTAAGGTTTTGTTGTGGACACTCAGTACTGCTTTCCAAAAAATCTAATCAGTAAGTCGACCAAAAAATAACAAAGCTAACATAGAAAACAAAATGGACGGCCTTGACTTCGCAGATGCTCTTAAATCCTTTTTAGATTCTGTAGATAAACAGCAGACTAATAAAGAAATAGATCAATTTCAGTTACAAGTAGAAAAGGCAAACAAATAAAATACAACTCACAATTCAATCATTAATTGCACAAATACCTACTAAAATGGCTATAAAATGTACAACGCTTCAATATAAGAAAATTCACAAAATAGGAAGTAGAGCAGAAACGTCTTCCAGAAACAAACTGTGTCAATGTTGAAATTTTGCGACTACTTTAGTAAGTAGTTGAAACAGTTAAATAATCAACCTGACAACCAAACAAGATCCTGAACTCTAAAGAAATTCAAAAAAGAAAATGAAATTGGATCTATTGAAGTAGTATCTTCCGGGTGTTGCCGTGTTGTCATATTAAAACTTGACGTTTAACTGCTCATGCTGTCAGCTTCTTCAGAAGATTTTCAAAAACTGCTGTTGTTATCTTTTGATTCTGGTTATATTGCTATGCTCCATTGGTCCATGTCAGTAGTTCCTTAAAACGTGTACAATTATATTTGTTAGACCGCGTCTAATGACATAGGTTTGAATGTGTTTGGTGTAGTAATGTTTTTTTGTATTTTTCGTCTATAGTCATCCTCTCTGTTGTTGCTGTTCTTCATTATTTCCAGCGACTCTCTCGCCATTCGTTAATAAAAATTTTAACGTTGTGATAGTTCATAGCGTATTCTCCTTGTTGCTGTAAGTGTTCTGTGACTGCGGATTTCTCAATGTATCTCGTTGTGAGTCTCTGCAATGTTCGTTTATTTTGCACTGTATACTGTTCCAGTTTGCCCTATATAAGACTTTTCACAACTACACTGAAGTTAGTAGATTCGCTTGGTTTGTAGTCGAGTAGTCAATCTTTACTTGCAGATACAAGTTACTCGATCTTCACGGCCGTGTTGTATCTTCCTCTAATGTTCGTCCTCTACAGCACTTTCTTCAATCTATCAGTCACTTTGGCAACGTAAGTAGATAAGCGAATCCAACTGACGCTGATTGTGGTTCGTTCTTCTTTGTAGTACTTGTTCTTCAGATTTCTTTACATTTATATCCATTCCTTGCCAGCGCGTCAGTTAGCCGTAAAAACTTTGCTGGTCAGTGTTCTGGATCACTTATTTTCTCTGTCCGTCGTAGAAGTATCGCGATAAGTGATATTTTTTGTTGTGGGTGGTGGTGTGATATAGCATGTAGATATCTGTCTGGATGAGTTTTCTTTCTCTATACGATGTGTCATAGCTTGTTATGTGTGCGTTTCACTAGTACATCCAGAAATGGTACTCAACCATCTTCTTCAACTTTCATCATGAAACTGATGTGCGGGTGTTCCATTTGATGCGACCATATTATGAAGGTGTCGTTCCGTAGCGGTACCAGCACGTGGATTTCCTCTTACTTATTCGTATCATCTTCGAAGGTCTCCATGTAAATATTGACAATCACTGGCGACAACGGAGAACCCATTGCAGCGCCACTTTTGTCCTCGTAAAATGTATTGTTTTACAAGGAGTACTTTGTAATTAAACATAATCTAGCTAAGTCGATAAAGACTTCACTTAGTCCTTTGGGCACTAATCAATCTCTGATAAGTCGAAATATTTCTTCAACTGGTACGTTGGCGAAAAATAAAACTACATCAAAACTTACTTAGTATGTGTAACTACTTAAAATACATTTCAGTATATTTCTGACTGATGGATACGCAACTTTTCACTTACAGTCACGTGTTGGCTAAAAATTTTAATTGCTAATAAGTTTGTCTACCGTAGGGAGGGCAGCATAGGCTAGAAATCCGGATGTGGCCTAAACGCCATTCTTACGTTGAATTTTATGCATGTCGGAGGTTGCAGAACAGCACTCGGCACGGGTAAGATTTTCTTCCATAAACATCCACCTTATGTCAATCTTTTTTAGGGTAAATTTCTCTCGATGCAGAACATATAAACCTCTGCGAATCCTGTTTGATGTTAATTTTCGTGTTGAAACAAAATTTTACTTAAGGTTGGTTATAAATTTTATTCACGTGGTTGCGAGTTACCAATTTTGACATTTTCAGCTCCTTGTTAGTTACCCTCATGCATAATTATTACTGAAGTTCTGGAAACACGTTACTAACCGGTCTACCAATGCTACCGTTTGAGGCATTTCTATCGTGAGCGTGGATAAACATCTCGAGTAGACTATCCCTTCTTGATCGATTGATCTTAAACGTCGACCCATGCGGGATCAAGCGATCGAATAAGACCGTCAGTCAGTGGGTATACAAAATAATTGCTATTTTGCATTAATTTTTTGTAATAAGATTCGGAAGTATGTTGCTTATGTTACGTTAATAGGACGATTATATAAACCAAATTTCATTTAGCTTGTACGGCTGGCGCCACCCGTCCCAGTAATTTTAATAAAAGGAAAGAAAGATAATAGAGCGAGAACAATTTAAATTTTATCTGTTTGAAACAAAACTTGTGGGTTGCCAAAAAAGGTGGCGCAGGACACCGGCTCACCAGACGAAGTTGGGTACTAATATATCGACCCACGACCATCACCGATTTAAGCTAGCCAAACAGGTGAGTCAACAAACTACTTTTTTTTACACCTTCACAATTCTTTCGTGACATATGCCTTTGTTATTTGGTGTTGTTGTAGTACTTCTACAAACTATATGGATTTCTTTACGTAGCTGCTTGTCCATCCCGCATGTTGTTGCAGTTCTTTGGCCAGGTATTTCGCAAGTTCGTAGGTAGATGATCCAAACTAACATTAGAATGTCTTCCGGGTTTGGACCGTGTCATAGTTGCAACCGAAGCTGCCAACGTTTCGCCCACTTCGGTTGCAATAATGACACGGTCCAAACCCGGAAGACATTCTAATGTTAGTATAGATTCCGGCCGTGGAAGCCTTCGCTATTAGATGATCCAAAGTCTAACGATCAGTCTACACGGGTTTCCCTGTTTCTGAATCTTGGGTAATCCCTATAACCGTAATAATCAAATTAATATTATTGTTCTAGCTTTTTGTTATCTAATGTTATATTCATTCATTTCTTCTCTCGTCCTATATATACATCCCTTTAGATTTAGCGTGTTTTACTTTTTTAACTATTCCTTCCACATATTTAACTTTTTTTGCAATCTTCACCTTCGGCACATAATGTATACTTGATACACGTTTTTAAAATTCCATCCACTAACATAAATAATGTTAAACTTAACAATTCCACCTATTTTTACTATGAATAACTGTGATCTCATATTTTCTGTTCTGGCGTAGCTTTTGGTGTCTTCGTTTAGTTTTTCTGTGTTTTTTCTCTGTTTTAGTCTAACTACTTTGTTTTTTTAAATTCCATCTAATATTTTTCTCCCCATTCTATCAAACGCTTTTTCTAAGTCTAAAAACGCCATGCACACTTCCTTATTTTGTTTCAATTTTGGCTATTATTTGGTTTATTGTGAATATGTGGTCATGTGTACTCAGTTTCTTTAATTCGCTTTGCTCTTCTTCTAACTGGTGTTCTACTGTTTCTCTCAACCTTACGTCCATTATTCTGTCATATATTTTCTCCACTGTGCTTAGTAACGTTTTTCCTCGATAATTTTTGTACTGGTACTATTATTCCGATTTTCCAATCTTTTGGTATTTTTCCAGCATTCTTAGTTTTATTGAATAACACTCTTAAAATGTCAATACTCCCGATATTCTTTATCATTTCAGAAGATATTCTGTTGTACCTTCCCGATTTTCATCTTCTTAGTTTTTAATCGCTTCTATTCCTTCTTCTCTCTTAACGTCTTCTTCATTTGCATCGTTTGTATCTGGTATATTCTATTCTGTGTCGTTTCTACAATATTCCTAAACTTCTTCGCAAGAGTTCAGCGTCTCTCTAAAATATTTTTTCCATTGTGTAAGTTCCTTCTGCCCTTTAGGTTTCGAATTGTTTAATTTTTTTTCTGCTTTCCTTTTCTCTTTATTTAATAGTTAAAAAAATTACTTCTGATTTGTTTTGCTATCTTGTTTCATTCTTTTGGCAAATTCTTCCCATTTTTCTCGTTTCGAATTCCTAAGTATCTGCTTTAGATTGATGCGGTGATTTTTATATCATTTGTAATATTGCAACGTCTTGTTGCTTATGTAGATTTTCTAGAATTTCATCTTTAATTGGATTTTTTTCTAATATTTGCATTCCAACAGCTAGTTTGCTTTTTTCTTTTTTTAGTGTTGTTGTCCCACATACTTCTTTTGCAGTGCCTAGTATCATTTGTTTACCTTTTGCCAAATTTCCCACGTGTCCAAAAAAATAATTAAACAACGTCGATTATATTATGGAGAAAAAATTCAATTTTCCGATTAAAACCAAAAAAGCTATTAAAATTTATAATATAATCCAAAATTTATTATTCCCTTCATTTAAACGATATTTACAATAACACTCCTGACTGAAAAAGTCTTTCGTAAATAAATAAACAAGTTCAAATAAAGAAACTGGTCGATCCCATTCCAAGAAAAACAAACATAACGTTCACAAAAGCTAACATTGCGTGTAACTACAAAGAAACAATTATACTTGAAACAACCCACAAAAGTGCAAAATTACCATACGTATTAAAATTGGCACAGAAGTATCGGCTGCATATTTTTCCCTCAATTTCGACGAGCTAAAAGTGATTAGGCACTGCTTTGATATGCAAAACAACATCACTCAAAAGCAGTGCAACCGTATAGATAATTAAATTAGCATCCCCCTACGTTTCAAGCAAGAGAAAACATGTACGTACAAAAATTGTTCAAACTTTAGAGTTGCATTTCATTTTTCGCCATTTTACTTATTCCAGCAAACACCTCTTCGACACTTTTAAATTACTGGATTATAGAAAAAACGGGAAATCCGGTAGGTTCTAAATTATGTAAATTGCAATGCATAAATCAGGAATTTTCAACTTTTCGAATTGTTCTTTTTTTCCAACACCCACTCGGCGCATCGATCGCTTTTTAAGACGCTAAAATATGCACGTCGCCATGCTTACGCCTTTTAATCACCGATATTGATTTTGTTTTTTTCCACGGCAAATGTTTTAGTGTATTTCAACAGGTGTTGAAAATCAAATTAAGTCAACAGGTAGTGATAAAAGCAATTAAGGGTGTGTCCTAAACGTTCGTCTTAAAGAAAGCGCTGAGGGTTGTCAGATAAAAGCTACTTTTACCTTGGCCCATATTCGAGGTCACGTTCGTTGCAGAATCCAAATTTAAAGGATCGACCGTTTGACCTGGTTTATTGCGACAGAATTGGAAAATTGTATTTTAGGCATTACCCGCGACACTTCATTTAAATAAGTATTAAACACTGTTGAAAAAGGGCGAGGCTTCTAATTATTTTTGACACAAATAAGACTTAAATCGGCGATAAACGAACAATGCAGGTGGGTACAAAGGAAGTCATATAAATGCGACATGTGTACTTAAAACACAAGTTGCAAAAAAAGAGTAACGGTACAAAAATCTACATTCCGCAATAAAAAGTTATTTGCATCATTGCATGAAGCAGTCGGAAAAGTGTCTAGAAAACTTAAATTCATGTACAAATTTAATTATTTTTTAAACTTATTTTATAAAATGTAAACAACTTTTCCTTATCGTTATCAATACATAAAACTTTAATCATAAATGACGACAAATACAATGGTTTCTGTATTTACAATCTTTTAAAACAAGTAATTGAAGCGAAAAATTATCGATTTTTTAGATAATTGCGTGACGATCGATACAAGAAGGAAATTACAGCGCATTTTGTTCCAAATTAACTAAATCCAAGTCCAACACGTTAAAAATTAAAACTAAACAATGACTGTGACAAGTTTTGTTGCAAAAACCAAAAATTTGTCACGTAGCTATAGTAATAAAAAGCTACGATAAATCTATGACTAACTTTGAAAATCGATGTCTACGTTGATTATAATATAGATTTAGTTTTATCTCAAAATAATAATTGATTAATTTTAAAAATTTTGATAATGAAAAGTAACAAGAAAAGTTGCCAAATATACATATTCTAAGAAACGCTGATAATATAAAACCTAAACGTTCTCAAAAACAAAAAAATTTTTAAAAATTTTTTAATAGACAAAAACTAAATCCGAAATTTTTAACATACGTAAAGATGATCTGAATACAAATACTAAAAGAAAGGCAGACGAAATAAGTTTAAAATAAAAAAAGAAAATACTTTGAAAAAGATAGTAAAGAAACCAAAAATTGAAAAACAAAACAAACAATCTAGGAAAAAGAACATAATATAATAAAACTAAAACGGAAGTACTAATAAGTTCACGATATCTATAAAAACAAAAGATTAAGAAATTAGTGGTTAAGTAATAAAACATTTCACCACTCTGCAAATTTTTTTTTTTGAATGAACAAAGAATATATTCGAATTTTTAAAAAATCATGTTTTTAACATTACGTAAAGGTGGTTGATTTGAATAGAAGAAAAGCAGACGTATTAAATTTAAAACAAAAAAAACTTTGAAAAAGATAGTAAAGAAACCAAATTTAAAAAACGAAAATGTGAAAATGCCATTGATCATATTTTTTCCTCATCTTAATAAAGTTTATTTTAAAAAATCTAAAGATAGTGAAGAAGAGAAAAAAGAGAATTAGACTACAAAAGTTATATATAATGTGATTGAAATTCGAGTTCCAACGTGGGAATCTCGCTTATTATAAATGATCGAAACTTCGGTAAATTTTATTATCCGCTGAAAAAACTGAAAATTGTGAATTTCGAAAATCAGCCATACTTCTTTTGCGATCGTTAAAAAAAATTAATCGATTTATTTGCACAACAACTTTTGCAGATAGCAAGTGGCACTTCTTTTTGAGTTGGTTCAATTTTGTTTTACAAAACCAAACTTCATTTTTTCTTATGGGTGCGATATGAGAAACATATTATCCGATTGCATTTATTTTTTCAATTTTCAAACAATTTTGAGTTTTAATAAGCGGGATCCCGGTGTAGGAACTCTAATTTCAATCACACTGTATATAAAAAGCTTGAACAAAAAGAAGTAAAGAAAATCAAAAAATTACCAAATTTTAAAATAACTTTAGAGAAGAATTTTGCAAAGGAACCTAAAATAAAAAGTAAAAAATAGAGTTACTTTGACAATAAAAGTGAAGTGAAGAATTTGAAAAAAGACAAGCGTCGAAACCAAAGTTATATTTTTCTCTTAATAAATTGATCAAAGTTGGTTTTAGAAAATCTTAAAATAAAAAGTGAAGAACAACAAAACCAACAAATTTTGACAAAAATATGAAATAAAACTAACAGATTTAAGAAAACTGAACCCTAAAAAAATTAAATTTAAAAAGCAGCATAAATTTAGGGTAACAAAAAATAAAGAGACTATAAGAACACAATTTTCCATTCTGGATAATTCCCGTGTTATCGTTATTACAAAAGCTGAGGTTTCGTCACAATTCTTAAATGCGTTGAAGGACGTTATTCCTTTTTAATCTGACGGTGTTAATAGCATTCCTTGCTCTTGTGGTCGTGCATACATAGGAGAAACGCGTAGAACGTAAGAATTCGTATTAAGGAGTATCTAAAATGTAGTAGTCTTAAATAATCTTCGAAGTCAGCGGTGGCTAGACACGTACTACAAATGGGTCGTCAAATTATGTTTGAAAACACTAAAATTTTGGCGAATGCTTCTAATTACTATCAGCGAAAAATTAGAAAATCCATTAAAATAATTAAAAATCCTCTTAATATTAACCGAGATTCTAATTTTCCTTTGCCGGAGATTTGGAAACCAGTTGTATCGATCGGAGGCAAGTCTATAAAACCAAGACTTCACGGCGCAATCAGTAAGTTTGTTACTGACTGAAAATTTCCACTGCGACATGTGACGAAGACTATGATAACGGCAACACGAGAATTGTCCTGAATAGAAAATTGTGTTACAAATACAACTGGTGGAAACCTGGATTCTACTATAAGACTATAAAAAGTTCACGTGTTAAAATCAATCGTTAAAACAAGACAAAAAGTAATCATTCAAATTGAAAGTGAGAAACGTTGAAATGAAGGAAAGGAAAATTAGGAAAAGTGATAATCCGTCAGTTTTTTGTAAAAAGAATTGTTTCTCTTTACTCCGGATTAAGGTGATTTCCGATTTACTTGGCCTTCACAGGCAAAATGGTGTCGGCCATGTTGCTTACAGTAATTTAAAATTCTTATAGCGAGTTTGGTAGAGTTGAGGTCTCAGAGTTGAGAATCTTGCCAGCACAAGGAGTGGTGCCTATTTTTTCTTTTTTTATTATAGTATTATTAACGTAATATTTTACATTTATGTGAACTTAAGAAAGAATCTAGATCGGAAATTCAAAGCAAAAGGCAGATGTTTTTGTAAACTATTTGGAAAAATAGTTTAAACGATCCCCAGAAACGACAAGTAATAAAAATATTACAAACAGGATGAAGATGAAATCCCTCGAGTAACGCTAAAGGAACTCAAGTATACCTGCAGATACAACGTCATTAATAAGAAAGCATCAGGATACAATCTTATTCCAAGACAAATAATTAAAGAATTACCAGATCTAGCTTTACGTTAACTCCAAAACATCATCAAGGCATGTCTAAAAACTAACCATGTGCCGTGTGAATAGAAGATTGCTGAAGTGCTATACCGAAACAATAAAAACCACCAACAGAACTAGCATCGGTATCCTTCGATATCTTTGTTGCCAGTTAGTCGAAATTTTTTGAAAATCTTCTGAAGAAACTAGCACAAATTATCGAAACTAAAAAACTAATTTCGATTGAACTATAGATCAGGTATATCGTATAACCTACGTAGTGAAAAAAGCATTGGATGAGAAAAATATTTGTTCTGCTGTTGCGATGTTGCGCAAGCATTTAACAAAGTTTGGCACAAAAGCCTGCTTTTCATACTACATAAAGATTTACCTAGAATATTGTCAGAAGAAACTGCATCAAATATCTGCAGGTGTACCACAAGGAAGTGTGCTGTACCTGCTTTATATAATATAGTCCATGAAAATGATGCCTTAATCAGCAATTTTGCTGACGATACGATTCTGAGGGTTAAAAAGATTCAGAAGCAGCAACAATTAAACTACAAAAAGCCGTAAACAAGGTGAGCTTGTGAACTTTATTACGGTGTATCAAACTGAATGAATACAAATCAACTCATATCAATTTCACGTATAATAAGATACTTTCCAGTTATAGTTAATAATCAAGCTGTACCATACGCCAATACGGTAAAGTACTTGGGTGTAAATCTTTATGCGAAGCTAAATTGGATAGAGCAAATACTCAAGAAAAAAGAACTAGATATTAAATATAGAAAACTCTTCTGTCTACTAGGACGCAAATGCGGATTGGCAGTAAAGAATAAAATATTGATATGTAAGCAACTTTCCCCGTTTTTCATGTATTTACTTGCAGAAGAAATTAAACTCGTGTCACTTGACTCTTTTAGAAAACAGTGTTTAACTAACAGTGCCATCTGTTGACATGTTTACGATAGTACATAGTGTTTCAATATTCCGCTTTCTCGATTTTATCATTGTTCCAAGAGGAACCAAACGCGTGGAGAGAGTTCAGCAACATTCCAAGGCCTCCATCAGTATCATAGTGTGCGGAAACGCTTCTGGAGATTTATTGCCCCCTATGGTGGTGTACAAGGCAAGAAATCTATACAAAGGTTGGACAAAAGGAAGTCCTCCTGGAACGGTCTACAGCAACACACCCAGTGGCTGGTTCGATATCGAACAGTTTGAAAAATAGTTTTTCCAAATTTTACTGCCCAAAATTAAAGACATTGAAAATCCTAGAAAAAAACTTGTTATTGGGGACAATCTAGCCTCTCATTTTTCACCTGCTGTCATTGGAGCTTGTAAAGAGAACAATATTGATATGACTGCGTTCCCACCCAACAGCACCCACCTTTTGCAGCCATTAGATGTGGCAGTGTTTGCCCCGTTTAAAAAAAAATGGCGTCAGATTCTAGACAAATGGCGCAGTGAAACCAAATCGTCTTCGTCCATTCCAAAAGAATATTTTCCAACGCTCCTAAATCTATTGTGGCTTGCAGTCAGTGAGAATGTGTCCAATAATTTACAATCTGGATTTCGAGCCACAGGGCTCTGTCCATTTAATCCCCAAGAACTTCTTAAAAGAATTCCAGACTATCAAGACTACGCAAATGCCTAAGCTGGTATCCTAAATGAGAGCCTAATTGATCTGCTTCAAGATCTACGCGGATCAAATAAGGAAAAGGTCACTAAAACACGTGGCAGGAAAATAGAGCCCGGTAAACGGTTGATGCACCTCAATCAAACCTATCTACAGATGAACCAGTCGCTGGCCCTTCAAGAACCCAGAGAAAGATTCTTACTAGTAGCGACGATGATAGTGACGACGAACCCGTTGCAAGTTTAGTTGCAGTTCCTAAAAAAATGCCAATAAGAAAGCAAGCAAAAAGGATTGTTAAAGCTACAGATGACGTCTGCACCATTTGCTCTAGAAAGTGGAATAATTACAGAGGTCCTGATTGGATTTGTTGCGGTAAATGCAAAAAATGGATTTGTGGCTTTTGCAGTGAGACGAGCACGGACCCATTTTTTGTTTGTTCCCTCTGTACAAACGAAGATTTTGACAGTGATGACTCTTTAAAAGATGCTAATTTTTCTCTGTAAAAAGAATGTATTGATTTTTTTTTGTGAAACCTGTAGAGAATTTATGTTTATTTTACTTACAGAATTTGTTTTGAGTTGTTCTTTAAATCTTGGTAATAAATAAATGTATTATTAAAAAAAAATGCATTATAACTTCAATAACTTCCGAAATATAAGACCAAACTCAAAGCTGCCCCCATAATTTATCATTTTTGATGCCAATGAAGGCTTAATACAGCCTCTACATTGGCGTAAATTTGATTTGCAGATGCTGCCAAAGTAACCCCAAAATTCTGCCTACTTTGGCACCCAACAAAAAATTTTTTTTCTCCATCATGTGTGGATGACAACCAACCATATTTGGGTGATCTACTGCCAATCGGTTTCTGACTTAGAGCACCAAAATAGGTCAAAACCTGCCAAAGTTACCTCGTTTTACGGTAGTAGTTACGGAAATTACCTCATACATAAAAACGTTACCTCTTTATAATATTAGTATAGATTCAAACATTTTAAAACAAAGTATTACCTGAAAGCTCCATGGTATGTGCGGCGTGCGAAACAAAGACTACATCGTGATTTGCGAATTGTTTTAGTTACATATGCAGTAAAGCACAATTTACGTCTGCAATCATACAAACGTGGATATAAGAAACAAAGTTCATCGGCTTAAACGAACGAAACCACATTAAATGTCGGTATAACACAAGACTAGTTTTATTTTATGAACACACGTAACCAAAAAATCGTAAACTGAGAATAATTGATCCATCGAATAGACTGGTTTTGGTAATAATCAGTGAAGTAGCCAGAATTTCAGTTAGAGAGGAGATGGTCTGGTAAGAATATTTGTTGTACTTTATAAATAGACTAAAAAGTTTTGAAACTCCCCCCTGGTTTTTTTGCAAGCATCACTTTAATGGGGATTTTTAATAAATATTTTGGGAGGAGTCTGGACTCTCAGGGCCCCTACGCTAGTTACGTCACTGCAATGATATAGCATTTTTAGTTAGTAAGAAACCTGGAACCATTTGAAGGTTTTCACTCACAAAAAAAACCTTTATGTTGACAATTAGATGCAAATATCAAAAAATCCTACTATCAAATAAACCAGAAAAACAAATATAAAATAAACAAAATAAAAATTACAGCACAGTAATCCGTTCAGACAACAGAACTCTTTCGACCTTAATATAATTGTTTTTTATTCATTCGATAAGCTTACGTGCTGAATTTCAAGCAAAGTTACTACGACCGTAGCATTGCATACTGATCACAGTCATGTTCACGCTGACGCTGCATCAAAAGAAAAGAAACATTTAATAGAAACGTTATCTAGCCATAGAAAAACTTGTTTTAAATATAACACAATGACCTAGGTTTTAGAGCCAAATCTTTCATATTTTTTAAGCGAAATGAATGAGTTAGGCATAGTTTTTATATTGTATATTGCGAAACACACTATATGTGACAAATACATAAATTTATGTAATGATGTATTTTTTACAACTAAACTAAAAATTCAGAGCTCTGCTATTATTAGTTTTAAAAAATGTTTCACAATCAAAGACGTTCTGCCCATGTAAAAGTTTTTTATGTTAAACTCGTTATTTTCATGTACAGGAAGAGTGTTTTTACAAAATAACATAGAATTAGAAAATAAATTATAAATATCCAACATAAATATTTTCTCGTAAGAGTACAGTGTCAGAAATGATAATTAAAGAATAATGCAATTTTCCATCAAAAAACAAAATATTTCCACAACCTTTACCAATAGAGGCGCGAAACGAAAAAAAAATGAAAAGAAAATTCTCATTTCCCTCAGTTGAAAACATGACTCTACAAGCCCTATTGTAAACATTAATCGACTAATCGATTTTTTTTATTGGTGCAAATCCACTTTGTTCTGTGTACGAATTTGTATTAAAATTCGTCGCCTTTATAATCAGGAACATACGGTTTGAAAATCGAAACTATTCCGAAAAACGCCCCCTGGAGACATCAAACCGATGCGTTTTGGTAATTTCACACCGTAATCCAAAACGTAAGCATTGGTCGAAACGATACAAAAATGAAATAACCGACGTCAAAGCAAAAAAATTGTAATT
The DNA here is from genome assembly GCA_035610365.1 of Aquatica leii. Taxonomy (NCBI): domain Eukaryota; kingdom Metazoa; phylum Arthropoda; class Insecta; order Coleoptera; family Lampyridae; genus Aquatica; species Aquatica leii. The sequence goes on along the minus strand of CM069436.1, from coordinate 6,899,009 downwards.
TTGGTAAATGGTCCGCAATAAACCATTATAAAAGTTTACATTTACTAGCGTATGTTTTGATTAAATTAAAAGGTCAAGGCAAATTTTCCAAACACTATAAAACATCTGCATCATTACTTTTCGAAGAAAAATTAAGGAACGTAATGTCAATCGAGCATTTACACAAAAAAAACGATAAAAATTGTTCTCGTGCAATTACACAAGATAGTACTATCTTTTTACTTTCTATTTCTACACAAAAAATTGACGTTTATAATTATTGGTGCTTGTTAATTATTACTTTCCCCTGTCCATACACGTTTACAAAAACATTTACTCTAAATCTATACTGTATTATTGCGCAATTGTACATAGAACAAACGACCTAAATAAATAATTGCCTAATCATTTTTATATGAACAAAAGTAATGTGGCGATGGTATTTACATAAATTCATTGATAAAAACTCGACAAGGTTGTGCACATAAAAGCTTAGTTATCGCAATTGATTCTGGTAAATTTTGACCTCAATAGATGCTAATTTTTACAACGTAATCAGCGCCAAGCACAACGTTTATTACGCGACTAACAAATTTGTAAGAAAAAAATAACAAAGAAAAAATTGTAAACATATTTAGACTGACCTCGACGTGTAACGTTTGAAATGAGAAACATCTGCTTGAAGATCACTAAACTGCCAAATAATTACGCGCAAAATCGAGAAAAAGACGAAATTTAGGTAAAGTTCATCCGTAAATATAGTGACATGTGTTTGGAGGTCATTCTCACCGGTACGGATTTAGATTTTTCGTTATGCATGAAGAGGTTACGTCGTTTTTTGAAATTCACGTACGGCGAGTCGCATTTTAAATAGAATTCTGTTCCAAAACAAAAACATTACTGATGCATTTTGCGAGACCTAAAGAAATCGAATTTCTTTACCAGTATAAAAATCCTGCTACTATTTAGGTAAAAAAAAGTATAAATTTTGTAACTAACAACAAGATCAGGAAATGAAATTAAACTGTCGGGCGATAACCCAGTTTTTTTAAGACCATTTTTCATTCATTGAGTAAAAACAAATGTTCACAGAATTAAAAATAAAATACCAGATAATTAGGTTAAATCTGTTGACTGTAATATTATCAAAGCGTTTCTTCAACATTATGCTATAATTGTGAGAAAATTCAGTATAAAAAAATTATGCACTTGCACTTTGTATTTTTGGAGCCATTACAAACCTAATTAATTAACATTCTGTCTATATTTAAACAGTCTCTACATCTTACACAAAAAAATAAGTCAGAAAAGAATCCTCATAACAAATAGTACATTGCTGTCAACAAGGATTATTCCCTTTTTATGCAAAATTCCTAAGGACTAAAGCAAAGAAAGACTTTTGAGTCTTTTATGGCTAAACTTTCTACAGAGCTCGGTAGTAAATCTACTCGACAGGAATGGAAGTCAAAACTTTAAGTTCATGATGCAGTTTTTTGTTCTTGTAAGATAGAAATGCACAGAAAACAATTGCTGAAATGAGAAGTTTTATTGAGAAATGAAAAAACTCTTAAGCGTTTTATCTGGGCCCAAAGAACTAGAAGATGAAAAGAATAAAAAAATTCTAGTCGAAAATATGTCTACACTATAAAAGCGAAAGAAGATCCTCGAAAAAGTACTGTGAAGAAATTGAAAAATCATCAGAATATGATAGGCTCTAGAAGGCTTTGCACAAACATAACCAGGGCAAACTTGAGTCATAAAAAAAACACAGAAAGGTACATCCATACCTGTAAACGTAGTAACGAGTTCAAACTTTGACATATCTAAAAAACGAAGATTCCAGTACTGAAAACTGGCTAACAAGCTGATAGACAAAAGTAAGATTATTTGGGAATATTTGCTTTCGCCTCTGTGCAGATTATTTATTCGCTTGACATCTTTTATACTCAAGACTATTGAAAAATTAATAGATGAGCATATTAAAAACGAAGCACTGGGTACAGCACCTTTGCCTCGACACTAATAACAGGTAAATCGTGTGAACCGAGCATACATGAGCTCGCATAAAGGATTGAAAGTTTTTTTTTAGAAATCAAGAGATTGCATCAGAGCTTTCTTAGATATAGAGGGAGCATTTGATAACACCTCTTTTGACTACATTAGGAAGGCTATCAAAAGTCAAAAAGTATCTTGCTATACTGCTATGTGACAAATTTGGGAAAGTTGTTTCAAACCTCATGCAAAAAGCCCTGAAAATATTGGAAAACTGAAGACGGTAGAGGGGCTAACAGTAAACCCTGTCAAAACAATAGCAGCCTTTACAAGGAGAAGGAAACTTCAGGGTTTGAAGAAACTTCAGAAACAATTTCAACTGAGCAATAATGTTAAATAATTAAGACTCGTTTTAAACACTAAATTAACCTTTAACGGCACTTAAAGAAATCAATCAACAAAACTACTAGGCCATTTTGGGATATATATTATGGTAATAGTTCCCCGAGCTAATTGTTATTGTTGGTTGCTTTTAGTCGGTTTCCCAAATCTACGCTGAATCTAAGGTTTCCATAAAATATTTTTTTAGGTTCTTCACCCAAAACAACCATAAATTACCAATGACGATAAATATACGTAACTATTATTTCCTGAGAGTAACGTCTCATCTCACGTGTTCCTTTGGTATGCATCTGAGAAATTTTTCTTGGTTGGTTGTTTTTCATCTGTTTCCGAGATCTACTTTAGAACCTGAAGTTCCTATAAAATATTTTTTTGGGTTCGTCGCCCCAAACAATCATAAATTACCAATGACGATAAATAAACGTCACTATTATTCCTTGAGAGTAATGTCACCAAGTTTCTTCTATTTTACGTGTATCTTTGGTTTGCATATGAGACAATTTTTCTTGGTTGCTTGTTTTTAGTCTGTTACCGAGATCTACGGTAGAATCTGAAGATTTTATAAAATATTTTTTTGAGTTCTTCGCCCCAACCAATCATAAATTACCAATTGCAATAAATAAACGTAACCTGAGAGTAACGTCGCTAAGTTTCTTCTATTTTACCTGTTTCTTTGGTTTGGACATGAAAATTTTCTCTTGGTTGGTTGTTTTTCGTCTGTTTCCGAGATCTACCCTAGAATCTGCAATTTCTATAAAAGATTTTCTCGAGTTCTTCACCCCAAACAACCATAAATTATCAATGACGTTAAATAAACGTAACTATTGCTCCCCTGACAGTAACGTCGCTAAATTTCTTCTATCCTACGTGTTTCTTTGGTTTGCCTATGAGAAATTTTTCTTGGTTGGTTGTTTTACATTTGTTGCCGAGAATCTACGCTAGAATCTGAAGTTACTATAAAAGATTTTTTCGAGTTCTTCACCCCAAGCAATCATAAATTACCAATGACGACAAATAACCGTAATTTTACTCCCTGAGAGTAACGTCGCTAAGTTCCGAGATCTACGGTAGAATCTGTAGATTCGAAGAAATATTTTTTTTAGTTCTTCACCCCAAGCAATCATAAATTACCAATTGCAATAAATAAACGTAACCTGACAGTAACGTCGGTAAGTTTCTTCTATTTTACCTGTTTCTTTGGTTTGGACATGAAAATTTTCTCTTGGTTGGTTGTTTTACGTCTGTTGCCAGGATCTACGCTAGAATCTGAAGTTCCTATAAAAGATTTTTTTGAGTTCTTCACCCCAAACAACCATAAATTATCAATGACGTTAAATAAACGTAACTATTGCTCCCCTGACAGTAACGTCGCTAAATTTCTTCTATCTTACGTGTTTCTTAATTTGCATCTGAAAAATTTTTCTTGGTTGGTTGTTTTTCGTCTGTTTCCGAGATTTACGCTAGAATCTTAAGTTCCTATAAAAGATTGTTTCGAGTTCTTCGCCCCAAGCAATCATAAATTACCAATGACGACAAATAACCGTAACTATTACTCCCTGAGAGTAACATCGCTAATTTTTTTCTATCTTAATTGTTTCTTTGGTTTGCATATGAGAAAATTGTCTTGGTTGGTTGTTTTACGTTTGTTGCCAAGATCTACGCTAGAATCTGAAGTTCCCATAAAAGAATTTTTCGAGTTCTTCAACCCAATCAATCATAATTTACCAATGACTATAAATAAACGTAACTATTACTCCAGAGAGTAACGTAACTAAATTTCTTCTTTCTTACGTGTTTCTTTGGTTTACATCTGAGAAATTTTTCTTGATTGATTGTTTTTCGTCTCTGTTTCCGAGATCTACGGTAGAATCTGAAGATTCTAAAAAATATTTTTCGAGTTCTTCACCCCAACCAATCATAAATTACCAATTGAAACAAATAAACTTAACCTGAGAGTAACGTCGCTAAGTTTCTTCTATTTTGCGTGTTTCTTTGGTTTGCATCTGAAAATTTTTTCTTGGTTGGTTGTTTTACGTCTGTTGCCAGGATCTACGATAGAATCTGAAGTTCCTATAAAAGATTTTTTCGAGTTCTTCACCCCAAACAATCATAAATTACCAATGACTATAAATAACCGTAAATATTACTCCCTGAAAGTAACGTTGCTAAGTTTCTTCCATCTTAGGTGTTTATTTGGTTTGCAACTGAGAAATTTTTCTTGGTTGGTTGTTTTTCGTGTTTCCGATATCTACGCTAGAATCACAAGTTTCTACAAACGATTTTTTTGAGTTCTTCACCCCAAACAACCATTAAAGTCTAATAACGATAAATAAACGTAACTATTATTCCATAAGAATAACGTCGCTAAACTTCTTCCATCTTACGTGTTTCTTTGGTTTGCATCTGATAATTTTTTCTTGGTTGGTTGTTTTTCGTGTTTCCGATATGTACGCTAGAATCTAAAGTTTCTATAATAGATTTTTTTGGGTTCTTCACTCCAAACAACCATTAAAGTCTAATAACGATAAATAAACGTAACTATTATTCCATAAGAATAACGTCGCTAAATTTTTTCTATCTTACGTGTTTCTTTGGTTTGCATCTGATAATTTTTTCTTGGTTGGTTGTTTTTCGTCTGTTTCACAGATCTACGCTAGAAATTGAAGTTTCTATAAAAGATTTTTTTGGGTTCTTTGTCCCAAACAACCAAAAATTACCAATGACGTTAAATAAACGTAACTAATATTCCCTGAAAGTAATTCAACTAGGAAGGTAGTTGCTGCTAAAGCGCCCCCGCAAGGAGAAGTGTTATCGCCTCTATTGTGAAGCTTAGTAGGCAACAATTTAGGAGGAACTTGACCAGCACGAAATACATGCGCAATGATACGCAGATGATATTACTATATTGATACGTAGCAAGTTCGAGAGAGTTGTTTCAAACCTCATGCAAAAAGCCCTGGTGGTAGGTACGGCAGATGAGCTAACAATGAACTCTGCCAGGCCAACAATAGTAGCCTTTAGAAGAAGAAAACTTCAGGATTTAAAGAAACTTCAATTTTACAGCCAAGAACTTTAACTAAACAACGTGGTTAAAACGCTCACTTACAGAAAACAATCAACAAAACTACTCGAGCATTTAAAATCTAACGGATGGGTTACACTCGTTCTAGAGTAGGATATCAGATTTTTGATCAGATAAACAAAAACTACACGCTAAGCACAAACGTTATCGGATAGTTATACCGACAAAGGGAAAGAAAGCAGATGGACAACAACTGAGAACGCAGCAGGCAATCACCTAGTAGACAGATGGTTCCAAAACTGCACAAGGTACTGGAGCGGGAATCGCTGGCAATAAATTAGAGAGCAACTTTAGTGTAAATCTGGACTGTCTAGCAACCGTATTCCAAGCAGAAATTATTTCAATATCCGCTTCTAAGAAATGAGTAGGAAAACCTATCAAAATAAGAGGATCCAAATATTTACGCTCTAGAGCAGTTGACAACAGTTACTCTACAATAGACAACATTTGTGGCTTAGTCAGCAGAAAGAGGACGCCATATCTTTCGCGAACCGACTGGAAATTTTAGCTTTCCATGATGACCCACGCATTTGTAATCAAGTTTTAATTAAACAGAACTCAAGAACCCTAATAAGTTGTAATTATGCCTTTTTTGTCCTTCCAGAATACACTAATGCGTGGACTTAAAGAGTTAATATCGATGATAACAAATATAAGGTGAGTAACTAGTCACTTTGCTAATTAAAGTCGTCTTAGTAAACCTTTTCTTGTTGCAATCAAATTTTTTACCAATTACTTTTAGACCACCCGTAACTACGCTCTTTGAAATCTATTTGATATTAAGAGTAGAAAATGACACATTATTTAAATTGTAAACCGATAACATGTTATATGATTCAAGCGTTTATCTTTATGCGATAGGTAAGAGAAAGTTCTAACAAAAGATTTTATGAATGTACATCCAGCAAAACTAATTTTGAGTAAATTTTTGCCGTAAACTTTGTGCAAACAAAGAAAAAAAAATTAACATAGTAAGCTATGCATTTTAACAGAATCAACTAATTTACTGAATAATACAGCTTTTGAAAATTATTAGATTTTGAGCATATTACCAAAAAAATGCCTATGCCGCCCACCCATACAACCAAAAAATAGTGTAAAAGTAAATCTCTCAATTAAGTATTAATAAATGATTAAATCGATCTGTAAAAACTTACATACAAAAATTATTTTATTGCTGACGTTGAGGTTCACATACTCAAATTCATTACGAAGAAAGTACTCGTGCTTATGTGGGTACTTAAGATCTGCTTTTAGCTAAGCTTACTAATACAAGAAAATTTAAAAATCGAAGTGTGTCTAATTATACAAATTAAAATTTTTATTTTATTTTGTGCGCGTAAATTTGATTTGAAAGAAAAAAAATTGAAAACAGCAAAAATGTTGTTACGTATTTACAATCTGCAAATTTGTTTATTGGTAAAATAAAATAAAACAAGAAACTTACCGCTGCCGCCCCGTTTTTGAAACAATCCAGAATCCGGACACTATTAACCGACCGAAACACTCGAAAGATTTACATTAAATAAATGTAAATTTAACGAAATTAAGATTATTTTAAGAAACGTAACAAAAACTAGACTAGATATGAGCAAACCTTGTCAAACTATTTATTACGCTAATTTCGTCACCAATACATTTTCGCCGTATTTTAAACGACTAAATAAAATTGCCTTGGAGCTTATCTTATCGTGGTTAAACTTGTCAAAAAAAATACAATTATTTGAAATTTTGTACAATGTGCACAAACTTGTTGCACTAAATATGAGTTTGTTTGCGCTTAATGTCTTTAATTAGACAAAAAAAAATGTTTCAAAAAAGAATCAAAAGTGTGCTCAAGAACAAAAAATACAACGTTTTGTACACTGTTTTAATAATCCTTGCTCAAAGCTCCAAATCAATTTTTGTTCAAACTGGCGATGTCCATGACTTCGTTCAGGTCTAAACCTCAAATAAGTGAGAAAAAAACGGTTAGCAAACACCTCTTTACCTTTTGAATAGGCAAAATGTTGGCAACTTTTAATACCCTCAAAAAACATGCATTTTTTACGTTTTCAAGTTACGTCGTGGTACGTCGCGTACCAGACTGAGTTTCTCTGTATCAAAACGTGACCAAATTCAAATTATCAAGTTTTAATATATAAAGTGGACGACTATAGACAAATACACCAGAAAGGTATCAGAATAGATACCACCAAAATGAATAGAGAAAGGACAGAGACTACGAGTTCAAGAGATGATCAAATTTTGATTGGAGATACTCTATAGTCCAGTCCGTGGGGTAGAAACCATTTTGAAATTTGTTGTTCCTTGATCAAGAATTCAAGTTTCGACCTTGGGCGAGGAAGGCACGATTTATTACATAAATATAACAATTCTTAACAAACTGTTGTAAGCTCATTTCCACACCACCATGAAATGAGATCAAAATAGTGCGTTTTTTTATTGTAATGTCTCCGGTAGATGTAATCTACATATTACAGTTTGATGTTACATTATCTATCATGGTTTTTTTTTCTTTTAGATAGTCCGGGTTGATGTATGTCTTCGTCCTCATCTTCGAACTCATTGTCTGCGTTCTTGATCACCTCCTCGAGTAACATTTTGTTATCTTCGTACTAGTTTTCGATGCAGAGGTTTGCATCGAAAAAAAATACGCATAATTGACCACTAGAATATCCACACACAACTGAACACATGCTCCACATCCTTTTTTACATTTCCACGAAATGATTTTTAATAGCATTTCGGAGGCTGGTATTTTTCATTGCTACAAGAGCTATTTCTACCAAGTTTCCATCCCAAAGTTATTTGTCGATTTTACGAAACATTGATAGTGAACTTCTTCCAAGGTTTCTTTTTCCATGTCGCCATCATACAAAGCAACGAGAAAGCGTACCCCAGTGTCTTTTGGTTTGGCGTTCTTTTGTTTGAAGATGTTTATGTAGGTATCCTTGGTTAAAGAGAAACGATGTCGTGTCGCAGCAACTAAGCGCATGAAGAAACTATTAACGGAATAGAGCAACATCTTCTTTAATGACGTACATAATAGCTAAACAAAATTTTTTAAAAACAAGTAAAACTGAGTTTTTTTTAATGAAAAATATCCACTATATGACGTTAAGTGGTGTTCATACAAAAAATATAAATAAAAAAATACAGGAACTTATGTTATCTTATTATTTGAACATTTTGTTGTTATATTAACCGTTTAAGAGTTAAGTAATTTTTTGTACATTTAATTTAAGATGGCGCCCGAGCCTTCCTCTCTCAAAGTGAAAATCTTTGTATTCAGGGTCTATCCCTAAACAATATATTCCAAAATAGTTTCTACCCCATCGTTTGTAAAAGAAAAACCACTACTGACTGAACTACTACAAAACATTTGCAAAATTTGAAAATATCAAGTATAAGAAAGGAAGTTACGCCGATATATCAAAACAATAATAGAAACGAGACAAGGCTGTTACTGAACTCTAATTTTAGTTAAACAAGCACAAAAAGCATGTAAGAAATAGATCACAAGAAATGAAGCTTTTTTCGTATGCTATTCGTCAAAAACGTTCTGAACATGTCTGTCAATTTCGCTCTTTGTTCAAAATATATTCATTATAAGGAAGAATTTATTGTGTGTATTTATTTATGACACCCGGCAATGCCCTGCTGCATATCTGTGTTCTTGGTTCAGAAAACAAAATCCTTCAAATGGAATTAAAAAAATATATTTTTTCTTCTAGACCGTCAAAGAAAGAGCCCATTCAATACTAACATTTTGGTCATAATTTAAAATACGCATGATCATATTTTGATTGCTCTTGCAGAAACCAACAGTAATCCCCTATCAAGTTGGAAATGGTACCGTCTTGATATCTTGCTTCCTGGTGGAATCTTTCACCATGTGCATCACTCACGGCTCCCATATTTGACAGAAATAAGGTGATATGCAAATGCAAGAAATGCATCTTTAGTGGCATTCGACAACCGAAGCGCTGGTAGGCTGTTAGCAAGTTGTCCACAAGATCTACATAGTTTTCTGCTCGATGGTTCCCAAAGAAGTTCTGTACAACAAGCACAAATCCGTCCCAAGCTGCTTGTTCTCGTTTCATCAGCTCCAATCTCAAATCAAATTTCGTATTTCTGGTCCAACGAAGACTCCTCCTTTTACTCTTGCGTCAGTTTCTATCTTTCCAAACTTGCCTTTTAGGTATTGAAAATCATGATTTGTTTTATCCATCGCTGCAACATGCTGTTTCATAACACCCAAGTAAATTTCTAGGTGACCAATTCTTCACTATGTAGTGATTCTTATTATCGCGACTATTACACAGGCAAAGAAGGCACATGTGATTTGTGAACCCAGTCTGCATTCCTAGCAGAAGGGCTACAACCTTCAAATCACCGCAATTATTCTAATTGCTCCGAGTACTTAATCCGCATCAAGGAAGTGTTCATTGTTTCGTAGGTTTACTTCATTCATACGGCAGAAGCAGTAGGAATTCATGGTTTCTGGTTGCCTTTGTTTAGTAGTGCAGTGCAGTAGTAAGACTGGTTGAGCTAATGCCAATTAAAAGTCTCCACTCTTCGTTTACGTATTTGTTATCTAGTTTCTTCATGAATCCTGTTACGTCATGACAGAAGCAGATACCGTTTTCAACAGCACAAAAATGCGCAACTGTAGCACCTCTCTGAAGTTAGCTCCATTCTTTCAGTCTGGAACCCAACAGTTCAGACGTGTATTCCATAGATTCAGCGCTTTGTCATCAACTTCTTTATCACTTTTCTCGTTGTTCATTACATCGGATGGACGAGGAGGAATTGATACTAAGTAATCTGTACCATGCATCACAAGCTTTAGAGCAGACTGTCAATCCAGATACACCATTTTTGACTTGTTCTTCTTGCACTACCCGGATATGTTCGTTATACAGAAGTAGCAATCCGAATGGTGCATCTTTCAGCTCCTGCCAAATTATGGGAACAGCAAAAAACATTCGATTTCGCTTGTCGTTTAACCACTAGGTTACGCCAGAGCAACACACAGTGCAACAGATGGAAGAGCGCAGGATTTTGTTTGATCTCCGATTTCACATCCGGACGTCGGCGTCGTATACTTTCAACAAATGTAGCAAAAGCAGTTCAGGTTGTTCAAACAACTGCTTCTATTTATCTTTCGTTTAATGAATCACCATATATCGAATCTTCTTATACGAAATCATTTAAATGCGCGTTACTTCGACTATTGAGTAAAACACAGAACCACACTACCACAAAAAATTCTCTAATTTCCTCCGAATCAGATTAACGGACCAACAAGAGAAATTGCAGAGAAATTAGAACTTGCCCAAGTCTGCCTGTTTGTTTTTACCACTACACACTTATCTAGCTACAGACGCATAAAGCAAAGTCACCTTAAGAATTTTTACGTGTCATTGCCTATTAATTTACTATAACTCGTAATTCTCATTAAATGACCCCACTAGATGGGATAATCTCCGATTATTCTATAGTCACGGGAGAATATTGCGATGATAGCCATTTTTACTTTCACTTTTCTGTTTTAAATCGTTGTAAGTGGTCAATTTTGATAAGGTGCTTGTCCGCTTAATTGTAAGTAATCCTTCTGTTTATTTAATTTTCATCGTCGGTTATTTTTATTACGCCTTCAGCAATGTCACTGGAATGAAGAATTGTTTCTGTATACTCCGGATTAAGACAATTTTCAAATACGATTCACAGGTAAAGTGGCATCGGCCATGTTTCTTATAGTAATTTAAAATTCTGATAGCAAGTTTAGTAGCGTCGAAGTAAATCTTATTCAAGCATCACTAAGCTGTAGAAACAGTAATTCCCCCGCCTCACTATAATTTTAGTTTTTATTATTTTGTACCCGAATTACCTAATTGTATTCAATTTTCTATCTACTTATGGAACCTTAAGCATTGTTAATTTGGCTATACGATACTACTTATAATTAGACTTTAACTACCCGGATTTTATTTGAAGATCATACTTAATAATTTACTTTAAGTCGAAGTTATAAAACGCCTTCAGCTTTATATTATGAAGTTGTTTTGCTTGCGCTGACTGTATTACATTCAAGCTTCTTTAATTGTTTTAAACGTAGTTAAGGCCAGATTATGGCAAACCCACGTCGTTGTATGTAAGCTTACATACTTCGCAAGTGTCAGAAATAACTTCGGATGTAGCTGCCATTAGCTGTTTGCTTTAAGGAACTTTGGCCGATCGATTTGCGTTATAAGTTTACGGTATTTACGTGTTAAGATTTGGTAACCGGATTAGCTTATGTAACCGCTCGTTTTCTGTTCTGCCCGTACAGTTTTGAAATTTTTGACTGAGAAATGGCCATCAAAAAATAAGACCGCCTAATTAACTTACAAAAAAGTTTGCATACAGTGTTTGATTAGATTTCTTAAACTCCTGTACTTTTAAAGAATACCCAATAGTGGATGACTGTTTTATAAAATTTATTAATAAAACTTTAATAAAAACACAAAGAAAAAACCCGTTTCTTCTGCTGTATCATCATAAGCTTCCGGGTTTTTCTAACAAATAAGTTGCAATCAACAGAGAATTTTTAACAAAATGCGAATATTATTCAGCATGTAATGAGTTAACAGTAGTAGAAAAAAAAACAATATCAATGCAAATTAAACGTTTACAAAAACCGTTTCAAAAATCAAAATAATAGACCAAAAAACTAACGTTACATAACCTTACTTTAAATCGTTTTGCATTTGATCCCGAGTTTTTCTAGCAAAGGCTTCACGACTAAATAGACTTTCCACAATCATTAAATTTTCTACTCAAAGCGTGACGTTTCTAAAGAAAATAATTAAGAAGAAACCATTAATCAAACTAACCGTACAGAAAACATTCCTCTAATTTATTTAAATAAGCGCAGACAAAACAACAATTTATAGTCGCAACTTTGTTGCAGGTTAATTTTAAGTTTTTTATTCTAATTATAAACGTGCTGAACGTGGTTATTTATAAATATAAAATCTTGTTACATGGAAACAAAGAAGCATTAAAACGAACAAAATTTGCATTCGCGCTACAAAATACACAATTAACTGTAAAAATCGTCTTTTTTTGGTTTTATAACGTAAAAACACTTTCACGGTTGCTTTCACTTACGGTGCAAATTTTTTTTTGTCAAAATCCGTTCATGCACAAAGCCGCCTTCGATATCAAATCAAACATAAACAATGACACTAATACGGAAACAAATTTTTAAAAAAATTTTGACAATGAGTAACAAACTTTCTCTTGTAAGATATCGCATTACGTTTCATTAATGATAAAGAGTACAATAAGTTGTTGCGAAACTATCGACAAATACGTGTTTGACATTGCGCGACGATAATAAATTATGGTACCAATAGACTTTGACAATGTGGAAAGTATCCGCCATGTTTAAATGAAACAATCACCGGAACACACTGATGATCGTATGCTACGCTAATTTAAAATCTTCAACTTAAAACAAAGAATCTATAATAAAAAAATGCACATCGATTCGCATAATTAGGATTAGTTCCAGCAAATTGGAGCGTTTCCACGTTAAATATTCTTCAAGATCAATGGTGATCATTAACAAAAACAAACGATAGCATTTTCTATCGTTAGTTCGACCTAAAGAAACTTAGATCTCGCTCCACGTGTAGGTACATACGCACTCTTCTAAAAATATCTCGAAACTAAACGCGTGTCCACACGTTAATACCGCCCATTCAACAATTTTTACAATTTTACAAAGACAAATTGTAAAATATCAACGCTTTGTGTAACGAAGGAAACAATGCTCGTGTATATTTAATTCTTCCGGTACACCATAAAGCACTTCCTTACATTGCCAAATACGTGATAATGTCAAGGTTGATGTAAACTTTTGTTCCAGATCATCTTCCGTGCAATTACCAGCACGTGGAAGATTTTCTCTATTGTTCGGTTGATTCGATTGCAAATTTATGGATTTGGCCCGCGTTACCTCTATGCGTTATGTTTATTCTGGAATAAAATTGAGCATTTGCGACGAAGAAAGGTGTTTAACGTAACTCGTCTTACCATAAGAGCGATTACAAATTGTTGTTAAATAAGGAAGTGGTGAATGAAAATGGTGTTGAAGGCAGAAGTCGGCATTCATAAAAGGAATGGAATCTCGCAATTTTACTAGATTCGCTACTGAAATTTATGTTTTCTAACTTCCCCATTTTATGACGTTTATTACATTGGTTAACGTTTCTGCGTTGCATTTAATTACGCTATAATTAATACAGTTAGTCGCTAAGCGAAAATTCGTAAAAAAGTAGAAAGTGACAATATTATTATATATCAATTACTGCTTTGACATTGGAAGATTATGGCCATTTAACATTGATTCTTTTAAAAATACTTTCTAAATTAACATAAGTTGGCAATCGTGTAAACTATGCTTTTATTACTCGAAAAAACAATATTTTAGCGAAATTAATTAGTAGTAGCTTTCAGAGTTGTCGACTGTTTATTTGTTGACATATGTCAAACAAGGTTCTTAAATCTCTCAAAGAACTAAACGGATAAACTTAGAAACGTCCAAATGAATAATTTCTTCATTTAGTTGGCGTATTACCTACAACGTAGTTGAAAAATTACGTCACCGATGTAAACGACGTGAAACTGATTTAAATTTGCAGTTAAGATTTTAGTTTTAAAAAATCCTACTGGATGCATCTGATTTGCCATTAACCATTTCAACCAATGACATGTACGTGCTGACGCTGCATCTATCGAATAGATAACGCCATTTAATCATTTTAAGTAGACATCCTAAGTCTTATAAAATATAGCAGATTAGTTTCTCCTAACGCCGCTAGAAAACTAGCGAATTCACGGATACTAAAATCTATCAAAGATAGAAGACCAATATCTTCGCTACTTATAACCATAGATAAAGATAAGACCGTGAAGAAAACTGCCAGGTCCTTCATTCTGCAGAGAGAAGAGAAGAATCAATCTTAGAATTGAATAAAAGTGCTCGCAGTTTATATTATTAGAATTGTTCTTTAAAATGATCGATTAAAGAAAAATATTCCCGTGAATACACTTGAGAACGGAAACAATCAAAATTAAACAGTTTCGAGAAATGGAAACGTTTGGTTTGTATTTTTGGGCATAGAACTGAATTTAGAATTTCGAGTATAAGTCATAATCGATCTTAGCTTCTAAGTGGTATTATTATGACTGATATCTGCTTGCCAAGTTTCATATATACGTTTTGGGTAGGACCCCTATGTACACTCACAAAAAGAAAAAACGAGACACTACTTTAAAGAAACGATTGCAATTGATGATGTTTCTGTTGTCTACTTTTTTCGGTCTTCAAAGCCTCGCAGGTTAAATTTTCATTTTTTACTCAAAATCTTAAAATCGAAAAGAAAAATGACTTGTTTCACTGTCTCTTACAACAATTTGAATCAACTGTTACCGAAACAATGTAAAACTGCCAGGTCCTTCATTCTGTAGAGAGAAGAGAAGAATCAATCTTAGAATCGAATAAAAGTGCTCGCAGTTTATATTATTAGAATTGTTCTTTAAAATGACCGATTAAAAAAATGATTCCCGTGAATACACTTGAGAACGGAAACAATCAAAATCAAACAGTTTCGAAAAATCGAAACATAGCATTTGGTTTTTATTTTTGGGCATAGAACTGAATTTAGAATTTCGAGCATAAGTCATAATCGATCTTAGCTTCTAAGTGGTATTATTATGACTGATATCTGCTTGCTAAGTTCCATATATACGTTTTGGGCAGGACCCCTATGTACACTCACAAAAAGAAAAAACGAGACACTACAGCTGCTTTTCTTTTATCTTTAAAGAAAAGATTGCAATTGATGATGTTTCTGTTGTCTACTTTTTTCGGTCTTCAAAGCCTCGCAGGTTAAATTTTCATTTTTTACTCAAAATCTTAAAATCGAAAAGAAAAATGACTTGTTTCACTGTCTCTTACAACAATTTGAATCAACTGTTACCGATACAATGTAAAACTGCCAAGTCCTTCATTCTGTAGAGAGAAGAGAAGAATCAATCTTAGAATCGAATAAAAGTGCTCGCAGTTTATATTATTAGAACTGTTCTTTAAAATGACCGATTAAAAAAAATTATTCCCGTGAATACACTTGAGAACGGAAACAATCAAAATCAAACAGTTTCGAAAAATCGAAACATAGCGTTTGGTTTTTATTTTTGGGCATAGAACTGAATTTAGAATTTCGAGCATAAGTCATAATCGATCTTAGCTTCTAAGTGGTATTATTATGACTGATATCTGCTTGCTAAGTTCCATATATACGTTTTGGGCAGGACCCCTATGTACACTCACAAAAAGAAAAAACGAGACACTACAGCTGCTTTTCTTTTATCTTTAAAGAAAAGATTGCAATTGATGATGTTTCTGTTGTCTACTTTTTTCGGTCTTCAAAGCCTCGCAGGTTAAATTTTCATTTTTTACTCAAAATCTTAAAATCGAAAAGAAAAATGACTTGTTTCACTGTCTCTTACAACAATTTGAATCAACTGTTACCGAAACAATGTAATCAATGACTTTTCAGTTTTTTTTCATTTTCCTTTCTTTAATTTTATAATTTTTTCTCTTGAATATGAACGATTAATTTAATACGCCAAATTTGTTTTAAATTATTGTTAAAATCTTCAAATTGATAAAACAAACTATCTTCTTTATTTTCATTTTTGAAAAATGTAATAGAAACCTTTTCCGTTTAACATGTCACTTTTTATTTTTCATCTTAATTTATAACAATTTTAAATGTAGTTTTGTATCTCTTTTGTGTTCATTTTTTCACTTAAATTCTCTAGATAATAAAACTAATTTTTTTCTTGCACTTGTCTATAAAATAAATTTCCATCAAATTGTAGTTCAGATCTTTTTGGTTTTCTTTAGTTTCTCCTTTTTTCAATTTTTCTTAAATAATTTTTTTTAATCCATTAATTAAGATAAATTATAATTAATTTTGTTTTAATTTTTTTTTCATTTTAGATTCTTCTCTAAAATTCCGTCACCTCTGACGTTAATGACAACTATTTAGTACGTCAACGTTTGTTTCGTCATTTTATATAACCATTTAAGAGTTATATTGTAATATATAAGATTAATCCTCGTTTACACAACTATATGTTTATAAGCAAGTGTCCCATTTTTTCTTTTCTTAAGTGTGCATACACAAATTTAATTTTAGAATAGTCGTTGAGTAATTTTCTGATGATGTCTACGTCAAAATCTTACTAATTACTACCTAGTTATCACCGCAGTGCAGTGTCAAAAGCATTTTGTTTCCAATTAGAAAACCAATTTTCTCACATTTATTTATCCATTGATTTAATACTGTGACAATTAGTTACACTTTTTCAGTTATTCTGAAAGTGACAGATGTTCGAATTTAACGTATTCACACGAAAAAATCAACGTGATTTGCGGACCATCAACATTAAAACCTTAGCATCGTATCGATCCGGGTTTAGAGTCGGTTAAATGTACTATTCACTAAAATTCCTATGGTGACAATACAAGGCCCATTTACCGAAATATCTACTAATTTAGGGCGAATTTAGTTTGCTTCACCTAAAGAATTTTATCTGATAACGCTATATGTACGTGATAAATTACTTTTCAGCAAATTTCAGGAAATTGTGTGAGAGGTGCCGTTAGCTAACAGCATACTTCAGAACAAAAATTGTAAGTATTTTGTTTCCTATTTAAAGTTTCTTTTTGTCTTTGTTAGTACATATTATGCTCGGTTTCGCTTAATCACCAGATATTGGATAATTCTGTTGTATCCACCAATTTGAATTGTAAACCTTAAGCCACCAAACTTAATTTTATGTACGAAGTGTTTCCCAACCTAAGAGGGCTTGCATCAACGATTATTGTCTATGATATTTACGAACGAACTCTTAATTGATAACATCTATGTAATTCTACATCGCACATTTTTTTAAACTCTTTATTAAAATAAATATATTCGTATTGTCATTTGTTCTCTGTCAGTCTAAGACAGATTTAAACGGTATTTGCCATTAACAGTTTCCAACCGTTTTGGAACATTTTTAAATTATTTTTTAATTACCACACCGAGACTTGCAGTCCTCATGGCGAGTTGTATTGAGCTAACCGCCTGCATTTAAGTGACGGGTAAATTGTAGTTTCTAGTTTATCTCTTAGAAAATGATCACCTTACGTAAAGATTCAAAAATCCTTTGAGCTTGTATAGTTTCCATGTAAATGCAAAATACTGATATTTTGTACAAAAGAAACCCAGGTCATCAAATTATCCTCCTAGGCTTAAATTAAAAATCAACCACTGTGGTGACTTCTTCAACATACTTGGCTCCAAATTTATTGTTGGAAGTTATTTCATTAGTAAACATATTCTCCGACGTTCACGACTACCAAAGTAAACCAATATACAACTAATCTATACCAATTGAAATAAAACAATTAACTTCTAAAAACGGAAAGCACGGTCTAGGTGGCGTCGAACCCAGGCAACGATGAATAAAAATATACTCAATCGTATTAACAACCAATTAAAGACACAACTCAGAGAACTTCGCTGACTACGTTACTAAACTAAACAGATTCGATAACTCTATCTAGCGACTAATTAAATCCAAAAAAACCAAAAGAAAATGCACCAATAAAAAAACCTTGTTGATCACCACGCGAAATGACCAAAAACGACAGAATTTTTTTGCAGATCATCACCAGTTTATATCTTTACTTCACACAAAGTTCGGAACGAACTCAACCATCTTAAGATTCGCAAAGCACAAGGCACAGACAATGTGACGCTAAAAAGATCAAGAAATTGCCGAAAAAAAGTACACTCTATATCAACGACAATTTCAATGCCATTTTAAGACTGCAGCACTGTCCGTCAAGGTTAAAAACAACTGAAATCACCTTAATATCTAAGTAAGCCAGGCAAGAACCTAAATGACGTAACCTACGTCCAATTAGTTTGCTCTCTACAATTTCCAAAGTTAGAACGCTAATTAGTACAGAGAATAAATGCAGATATTCAACCAGATAACTAGCTCTATCCCCAACAATTTGGTTTCCGAGCAGGACACTCTGCAGTTTAGCAATAATCCAAGTTATTACCAAAACTTTCAAACAAAAACATTATTGTACTTCAATTCTAATGGATGTCAGCCAGGCCTTGGTCAAGCTCTGGCACACAGACAGAATCAAGGCAATCGTCCTACTAAAGTATTTTCGGCTCTCTATAAAGAAGTGTATCCTAATCTAAGAGGGCTTGCATCAACGATTATTGTCTGTGATATTTACCAAGGAACTCTTAATTGATAACCTCTATGTAATTCTACATCGCATATTTTTTTAAACTCTCTTTATTAAAATTAATATATTCGTTTTGTCATTTGTTCTCTGTCAGTCTAAGACAGATTTAAACGATATCTGCCATTAACAGTTTCCAATCGTTTTGGCGCCTTTCTAAATTATTTTATAATTAGCACACCGAGACCTGCAATTCTCTCGCCGAGTTGTATTGAGCTAATCGCCTGCATTTAAGTGACGGGTAAACTCTAGTAACAAAATGAAAAGAAACCCCAGGTAAAACGAGGCTCTCCACCTCTTAGAAAATGATCACCTCGTAAAGATTCAATAATCCTTTGAGCTTGTTTAGTTTCTAAGCAAATGCAAAATACTGATATATTTTAAAAAAGAAACCAATGTCATCAAATTGCCCTCCTAGGCACAACTTAAAACTCAACCACTGCGGTGACTTCTTCAACACACATGGCTCCAAATTTATTGTTGGAAGTTATTTCAACAGTAAACATATTCTCGGAGGTTCACGGCTAATAACTACCAAAGTTAAACCAACATACAACAAATCTATACCAATTAATTTCTAAAAACGGAAAGCACGGTCTAGGTGGCACCGAACCCAGGCACCCGTGAATAAAAATATACTTAATCGTATGAACAACCAATTAAAGACACTACTCAGAGAACTTCGCTGACTACGTTACTAAACTAAACAGATTCGACAACTCTATCTGGCGATCAATTAAATCCAAAAAAAACTAAAAGAAAATGCTCCAATAGAAAACCTTGTTGATCACCACGCGAAATGACCAAAAAAGACTGAATTTTTTTGCAGATCATCTCCAGTGTATATCTTCACTTCACACAAAGTTCGGAACAAACTCAATCATCTTAACATCCGCAAAGCACAAGGTACAAACAATGTGACGCCAAAAATATTAAGGAATTGCTCAAAAAAGGTACACTCTATATCAACGACAATTTCAATGCCATTTTTAAACTGCAGCACTGCCCCTCAAGGTTAAAAACAGCTGAAATCACCTTAATATCTAAGTAAGCCAGGCAAGAACCTAAATGACGTAACCTCCGTCCAATTAGTTTGCTCCCTACAATTTCCAAGGTTAAAACGCTTATTACTACAGAGAATAAATGCAGATATTCAACCAGATAACTAGTTTCCTCCCCAAAAATTTCGTTTTCGGGCAGGATACTCTGCAGTTTAGCAAACACATCAAATAATCCAAGTTATTACCCAAAGTTTCAAGCAAAAACATTATTGTACTTCAATTCTACTGGATGTCAGCCAGGCCTTGGACAAGGTCTGGCACACAGACAGAATCAAGGCAATCTTCCTACTAAAGTATTTTGGCTACTTGAAATGGTGGGATCGGCTCTCTATAAAGAAATGTTTCCCAACCTAAGAGGGCTTGCATCAACGATTATTGTCTGTGATATTTACCAAGGAAGTCTTAATTGATAACCTCTATGTAATTCTACATCGCACATTTTTTTAAACTCTTTATTAAAATAAATATATTCGTTTTGTCATTTGTTCTCTGTCAGTCTAAGACAGATTTAAACGGTATCTGTCATTAACAGTTTCCGATCGTTTTGGCGCCTTTCTAAACTATTTTATAATTAGCACACCGAGACCTGCAATTCTCTCGCCGAGTTGTATTAAGCTAATCGCCTGCATTTAAGTGACGGGTTAATTCTAGTAACAAAATGAAAGGAAACCCCAGGTAAAACGAGGTCTCCATCTCTTAGAAAATGATCACCTCGTAAAGATTCAATAATCCTTTGAGCTTGTTTAGTTTCTAAGCAAATGCAAAATACTGATATATTTTAAAAAAGAAACCAATGTCATAAAATTGCCCTCCTAGGCACAACTTAAAACTCAACCACTGCGGTGACTTCTTCAACACACATGGCTCCAAATTTATTGTTGGAAGTTATTTCAACAGTAAACATATTCTCGGAGATTCACGGCTAATAACTACCAAAGTTAAACCAACATACAACAAATCTATACCAACTGAAATAAAACAATTAATTTCTAAAAACGAAAAGCACGGTCTAGGTGGCGCCGAACCCAGGCACCCGTGGATCAAAATATACTCAATCGTATTAACAACAACCAATTAAAGACACAACTCAGAGAACTTCGCTGACTACGTTACTAAACTAAACAGATTCGATAACTCTATCTGGCGACCAATTAAATCCAAAAAAAAATGCTCCAATAAAAAACCTGGTTGATCACAACGCTAAATGACCAAAAAAAGACTGAATTTTTTGCAGATCATCTCCAGTTTATATCTTCACTTCACACAAAGTTCGGAACGACCTCAACCATTTTAACATCCGCAAAGCACGAGGTACAGACAATATGACGCCAAAAATATCAAGGAATTGCTGAAAAAAGGTACACTCTATATCAACGACAATTTCAATGCCATTTTAAGACTGCAGCACTGCCCCTCATGGTTAAAAACAGCTGAAATAACCTTAATATCTAAGTAAGCCAGGCAAGAACTTAAATGACGTAACCTCCGTCCAATTAGTTTGCTCCCTACAATTTTCAAGGTTAAAACGCTTATTACTACAGATATTCAACCAGATAACTAGCTTCCTCCCCAACAATTTGGTTTCCGAGCAGGACACTCTGCAGTTTAGCAAACACATCGAATAATCCAAGTTATTACCCAAACTTTTAAACAAAAACATTATTGTACTTCAATTCTAATGGATGTCAGCCAGACCTTGGTCAAGCTCTGGCACACAGACAGAATCAAGGCAATCTTCCCACTAAAGAATTTTGGTTACTTGAAATGGACCGGCTCTCTATAACTTATATACATCCGACATCCCCACAACCCGTTGTTACATGTCGTGATTTACGTATTTGCTCTAAACAACAATTCATAATAAAATTCACGACTGCGCTGGTTTCTCGACGGCACTGACCGTTTCTATGAAAGGGGTTTTAATTGCTCATTTTTACTTGGGTTGTCGCTGTAATCACCGGCCTGTTCTCACGCTTTCCGCTTTTTCTGATTTGCAACTTTTAAAGATCATAATACTTATGTAATTCAGTTGTTGTGCGTACGCTGACTAATAACCCGTCGAGTTACCTTAAATCAATTTGAGTATATTCAAACCAGAATCGTACGTAAGCTTACATACGCATTTTGTTAACTATAATTGCATAAGAGGTAGTGGACTGTTACCACTTGATCTCTGGTGGGTAAGTTTTTGAATATTATCCTTCTTTACGCGGTGTTATTTAAGTACAATAATCGATTTGTAAAATGTTCCAACTATACGTAAATTCAGTGTTGTGTGATCGAGTGATTGTTAATCAATTTTTTGACCTATTTAAAACTAAACGAACAAAACTTACAGCATCCGTTCGCTGATTATTTTGTGTATTATTGAATTCGTTACATTATAATTACTCTCCAAGATTTTTATCAGTACGTGGAGTGGCGCGTAGGTAATTTTCTATCTTTATTATAGTTTCTCAACTACGCCCACTCGCCGACTATAGCTAGCCGTAGTGACGTGGTTATTACCAACGAGGCCCACTGCAGAAAAAGGTTGGTAACACAGTAAAACTATTGTCTGTACTTTTGCTGATGATACTGCCATACTAACAACTTATGCCTAGCAATAGCATCTAACTCACTCACTTAAATGTGCGACAGGTCTGGTTACATTTTTGAAAATTAAAACAAATCACAGTACATAGACTTCGCCTAAGACTAGAACTCAAAACTTTCCCTAAAAAACAAAATACTGATCATCATCCCTATTTGGACGTATGGAATCGAAATCTGGGAATGCACCGGCAAATTCAATATAGCAATGCTACAAAGAAGTCAATCTAAAGTACTACGTACCATAGCTCACGCACCGTGGTACATACCATCGAACCAGACGCTACACAAAGATCTGAGGATTTAAAGATGTCATCAAGCTAAGAGGTAGAAACCATCACGATAGAATGGTAGCCCACTCAAATAACTTGCTGCTTGGAAGAGAATACCCAAGAAGACTACATAGATTTTGACCAGCAGAACTACACGCGAATTAAGAGAGGTCTCGTCAAGTCATTTTAAATTAAAGTTCTGTTATATAATAAGCTCATATAATATAGTAGTTCTGATTGCTAATAGACTAGAGAAAAACCCCCAACTAAATTCAGTAATCAACAAAAATCAAATATTTTCATTGTTCTTAACTGTCAAAAATTTTAATTTTTCGCTATTGTAAACCGCCTTTGACAGGTTTTGCGCACTTGTCAACATAAACGTCAAAATATTTTTGAGAGACTTTGAGACTTTGGGGGTCTCCTAGTCTCTGTTCGAGCAATAAAATGTTGTATTCAGTTGGTTCTTCTCCAAATTGGACACTTTTTTTCCGTCGAGGACTTTTTAAATCCTCGTCTCACTCGGGTTTAAAAATGTCCTCTTGGGAAAAAAAGCGTCCAATTTACACAGGAACTCGTTAAATAAACTGTTATTGTACCATGCGCCCTTTTCAATCCTCTTTTTTTGATGATTTTCGATCGCGTTCGCCTTGTAGCGGAAACGGTCAAAAAACAATAACAAAACAAAATGTATCTGCCGGTTAGATTTTATTCAACTACTAAATTAAATCCTTTGTTTATTCGTTACGCAAATTTATAAAAAGCTATCAAACAGTTAAAAAAACTGCATATGTAAACATTTACAAACTTATTTAAATTGGATTACAGTTACTTCTCAGATCATAAAACAAACGCGGTGTTGTAATACTCCATAACAATTATTTAATGTTATTTAACAGTACCCATTCAATTTCGACATTTGCTATTTATTTAACGTAATAATTGAATTCATTTTTTCCTTTTTAACCGGATATCAAATAGTTAAACAAGAAATCAAGAACGATTAATTAAAACGTGTTCTGCTCTAAATAGCAGTTACCAGTTTTGCTTAACCAATGTAGTCGAGTATCTTTTTTTGAAATCGCACAAATTAATTGTTACGAAAATTCTAAATTAAACAATCGTTTGCATTTTAGATCCGTAGACACCAACGCTTATTAAATCTGTACAAGGTTGCTACAATTAAAATGCTCCGAAATATTAATTAAAGCGTTAACGTGTAGAACAATACTCAGCCGTAGGCAACTTAAAATGACCTGGTATACACGCAATAAGTGCATTACCTTCGAGCGTTAATAATTAGAATATACGAGGACTCGACGAAAAAACTTGGATAACATGAATGAACTGTACCAGATGTTTAGCTGGCAATTACAATTGGATAAAGGAACAAAACGTTTAGCGTTTTTGTTTGATTTATAGCAAGAACGGCTTTCGATGCGTGACTAGATTTCAAATATTTCATAGCGGGTCAATTGCCATGCTTTACAGCGACGTTACGAAATGTCCGAGTTTATTTGGATGTTTTTCTAATTCGTTAGAATCAGTTTTTAAAAATCGAATAGAAAGTTGGTTGCATAACACAAAAATTAATTTTTTTTGTGATCATTTATTAAACTGATTTTTTTTTAAAATTTAACCCACATTAAAGTAATGGACGAGTACTAGACCCACGCCGATAAAAACGTTGTAATTTGCGAAATCCAAGGTGTAAAAGATTAGTGTCAGACAAATAAAGTGCGCGCTAATGGGAAGCCGTTTCATTTCGCAACATCGCATTGTTTGCAAAATATGAGAAAAAAAATTATAAAGGTTTTTTTTAATAGCATTTATTATGTCAATGTTAGTAAATAGAAAGCAGCGACATATAAAGTACAGTTTCAAAGAAAAAGGTTTTTTTTTTAAATTCATAGCGCTATTATAATCGTAACCGAACGTGAGTAGAAATTACAGGATGTGTACAAGTGGCATCAAAACACAATAAGTAACGAGGAAGAAGAAGCGAATGTAGGTTAACCATTTTCACATAAATTATATAATCGTTATGTATCTGCATTCATGTGTTTTTGTATGTAATTAACTTCCTTACTTTTAAATGCCACCTTTATAACGAAAAAATATATAATTTAAATACATTTTCTTAAACGGTTATGAAATACTATCTCATTTAGGCACCTGGCGTTAAAAACTGCAATTCGCAACGATAATTAATATAATATAAATAAATTATCCTGTTTCAGTTCCTGTCAGTTAGTTAATCATTTAGATTCGAACGAGAGAAAAAGTTAGCAAAAATCCGGAAACACTTTGCCTTGAATCATACCGATAACGGTATATTGAAACTGCAAATTGTCGAACATTATCAACAAAAGTGAATTTTAATTTGGTTTTAATAATTGTTAATTAGATACTATCGGAATTTTATTTTGAAACAACTGATAACCGTATTTGTCTAACTACTGGAACAAGTTCATCGGTTTGTTTATTTTGAAAAATATTTTGTCGACCTCAATCTGTTTCCTTTTCACGACGTATAAAATACAACAAAACGCGTTTTTTAAAACAGCATAAGGCATAATAGGTTTAAAAATTCTCTGTTCTTCTACACAAAGAATAATCAAATAAAAATGTTTTGCAAAGATAGCGGTATAAATATTTTTCTAAAGATAATAAAACGCTCCTGTTTGAAATGAAAATGAAACAAGTTCACTCAAGATACGTCAAACATATCTTGAAAAAACAATGTAATCACTAGGGCTGTTACAAATTACTATTATATATGTATATATATATACAGGGTGATTGAAAAAAGGCACATAAGCTCTTCAGTACGTTATTGGGAGTAATAATTGAAGTGTAGGAAAAAATAGTAAAAGAAATCTTAGCCGTTAATTTGCCGAGAAATGGAGAAGTTCAGTTGAGACCTCAACTTTGAATTCATACGGATTTTGTAACTTCTCATCATTTCATATAATAATTTAAGTATTTTTTCATAGTGGGTAATAAAAAAAATGCTCATATCACCTTATTATCCTAAAATATTAGGTTTACTTCTCGTTGGTAACTACAAAAATGTAGCAGCTAAAATTTTTTCCTGATTTTTCTATAGTTCAAATAATCGTCCTCTACAACCTGCTTATGCGCCATTTTTGAATCACCCTGTATATTGATAATAATATACAAAGTGATCAACCTCAAGTGTCCCGAAATAGTATGCCGAAAAATTCTAGTTAGTCATGTCTTATGTTTTGCATATCAGGAATTATTTTAATTCGGACAGAACCAAACTTAAAAATAATCTGTCAGAATATTCTATTTAGAAATACTAACTCACTAATGGCGCCAATTCAAATGTTTCAGTCACGTTGTCGACCTTAGGGACTGTTCATCTTGAATAAACACGGTATTATAACTATAGTTAAAACGCTCAACAGATGGAAACAAGTCCCTCCCACAAATGTTTTTGTTATTATTTAATTCAAAATACACGGCAAAATTACATTTCCTGAACCTTTCAGCGTTTCGTTAACTTTTATCGGTATTTTTATGTGTACACAATTTATTATTTCAAGTAATATCTTTAAAGACCATTTGCTGTTGTTTATATCAGGGTAAAAAATAATTTCTTCTAAAATACCTACTAACTAACAAAACAACATTTTTATAGGTTATCTAATACATTATTATGGATCTTTCGCCAATTAAAAACCTAAATCGAAACATTTATCAGTATCTGATAAAGAAACTATTCTAAATATCCCTAAAACTTGCGAACAAAGTCAACCAAATAGTAAATTTACAGCTACAGCAGCAGGTAATGTAACCATTTATTGTATTTGCGTTTTTTATACACTTATATGTGAAGATTTTATAATAACTTTACTTATTTACATCAGTGTTTCTTATTTTCTGTGTACAGTGTGCTAAATGAATATAACACAAATCACGTATTGCATTCTCCGTTAGTCAATGCCAATTTCAGATATTACGGATGTAATGAAAAGCGTCCTATGACATCTTCTGCATTTGTTCTTTTTATGTAATGAACCACCAACAGCACAGAAAGTTTTGACTTGCTTTAATGAAGATGAGAACTTATTATGTATGTATTTATTACTTGCTGTTAGTTATTACAATTATATTAATCTTTTTTTTTAATATTCAATACATGATCATTTCTAACTAATAAAATTCAATCTGTCAATCGTATAGGCAACCAACGAAAGTTGTTTAAGTGATTATAAATAAAGCAGATGTAAACACTGCTTGAAAAGTAAAGAAAAATAGACATATACACTATGTTGTAAAAAATGCAACAGCAAGAAAGCGTTAAAATTTTTGAACTAAACTTAGCAGAAATGTAGTAACTAGTGAAATATAGTAATTAATTAAAATTTCATTCAAAATAATCCAGTAGTCATGGAAAATTTGACGTTTTACTTGTTACAATCGAAATTATCGCGTATATTTCATGTGATATTAGGTCGATTTCGGTATTCTGTTTGGTTGCAATTCTTTTGTTGCTAACCGTCTTAACCGTAACCAATCCTCTGTAGTACGGTGTCATCAACCATGGTCTAGAGAAGGTCAAGAACGTCGTAGACAAAGAAGTAGACAGCCAAAACAGACAAATGTGGCCCAGGACCGCCAACTTCGATTATCATAAAGCATCAAAAGACCGATACTTGAGTACAAAATCAATAGCAGATCAATAGTTTCGAAACGAAGAACGTCCTGTAACCCATCGTACAGTTTACCATCGTATTTAAGCTTTTGGCTTGCAGTCCTCTCAACCACATCTTGTGCTTCCGCTGACGGCTCGTCATCGACAGCAACGTGGTGTACCTTGCGACTGGTTTGGGACGTGGAATGGCATAGGGTGGTCTTCTGCTTGTGAATGCACGATAGTCAGGCGTAGACGTGGAGAACGTAGCAATTTGCAGTTTTTTATTGAGCGGCATGTTCACCACAGTGTGTGGGTTATGGTATGGATATGGGGCGCTATTGTTTATGGGAGCAGCTCGCAGTTGGTATTCATCCGAGACAATATGAATGCCCACCGATATCTTGATGAAGTGGTAGAATCCCATATTCATCCATTTCTCCAGGAGCTGGAGGACCCGATTTTCCAAAAAGATAATTCCTATCCGCACATTGCATGGAACGCTTCGAAGTGGCTAACCTCAATATCTTGCCATGACCACTCAGATCTTACTTGTGCTAAAGAAGTAGACTGTGGAACTCGTACTTAAGTAATTATATGTGAGATGACAGTAAAGTTCGTGCCAAACCATGGACACAGCAAACGACATTGATTTCCGAGTATCTTTGAGACATTTGGTCAAACTGCAGCAAACTGTTGGAACCCAATCCTTGTCCGGATTGGCAAGTAAAATTTATAGACTGACTGAAAAAGCGGAGAAGAGGTGTTCGTGGCGCTTTTAAAGTGAATTACCCGCAAGCATAACAGAAAGTATCGGGATGATTTATAAACTTGCGTGGCATAATTAGACAGTATATCAATGCTTAATATTAAACTCACACTCACATACCTGAATTCAATTGGAAAAAACCGTAAAAAACCGCTCTACACAATTTAAACAACTCGGAAACACACGATACGATTGCGAGACACATCCTCTGAAGATACCGTGCAGGACGATACTGAAAGCAGCAGTGCACGTTTAAACTTGTAAGAGCATGGAACTGTAAGAAGAGATTTTTCTAAGAGATAGCATTGCTAAAGTCAATATCCAAGAAGTCTAAATTTACTCTTAAGTAACTGTAAATCACCAACGGAATCATTTAATACCGACGAAGTAATTATATGAGGTTGCCGATGAGGTAAATACAGAAGATGGAATTGAAAAAACTGCAGAAAAAAATCGATGCTGGACTCATCTACTCTTGCAGAACCGACGACACAATAATCTGATTGATTGTCTTCCAGTCCGGTAATATCAATGTCCCTTTATTATACTTGATACAAGTCATCACCAAATTGCTTCGAAAATCCAAAAATGTAATTAATAATATAGTGTTCCATTTGAAATTAAAAAAATAATAACTACTTCCAGTTGAAGTGAACGTTATTTCATCCTCTAAAATTTCAAAACTGTAGATGTATTATTTTTTTTGTTGGCCCTCTACCGGTCAAATCCGCCCAATTTTTGTGAACAACTAAAAGTGAGCTAATGTCAGCGCCATTTTTTCCACTCTACCTCCTTCTAACGTATGATCGACGTCAGAAAAGCATTAATCTCACTCTAGGCCGCTCTCTCGACCTGCCAGTGTTGGCACCAAAAAACCGTGTGGTTGGCATCGTCTGATTCCTCACCACACAGAAAGCAAGACGGATTTTGTTGTTTCAGTACGTCAGCAAGAAATGCCCCGAAATAGTCATGTCCTGTAAACACCTGCATACTATCGTAGTTTAAGTTGCCGAATTTTCTTATTGTCCATGTCCGCACGTCAGGAATGAGCTCTCTCGTCCAGGTCGCTCTTGAGTAATTTGCCCATCTGGTCTGCCACATTGTTAGTGTTAATTCCTTCCTATCGGTTTTGCACATGCCGTCTCTCGCGTTGTTGCGTTCCTCAGCTAAAATGTCGATTAGCGGGGTCCCAGCAAAAACCCTGGCAGCTTTCAGGGGTACCGTTTTATAGGCAACCGTAATTCTAAAAGCTAGCCTCCTCTGTATTTTTTCGGCTAACATCCTATTACTGCCGATACTCAATGCGGATGACCACACAGAAACAGCGTACATGATAGTGTTGAGCACCTTGGTCAGAATTATCTTCCACGTGGAGTTTGACAAGGGCTACTTCATGTGTTCTTGCTTTATTTAGGACAGTTTTGAGCTGTGATGTAAATGAAAGGTGAGTATCTAGTGTCACCGAAGATATTTCATATTGTCTTTCGTCGTGACCGGAACTAAGCCGTGCATAAACGTAATTGGTCTAAAGCAGTTTATTCGTCCGTATCTAAGGCTTCAGGTGTGCGTCCCTGCCCAAATATCGCGAGATCTTCCGAGTACGCTGTTAGTTCAATTGCTGCGGGTAGCCGGATAGAGAAAATATCATAGAAAATATTACACAGGATGGGGCCTAAGATAGACCCCTGTAGAACACCGCACGTGACTTTATAGTACACATTTTCATTGTGTCTATCCACATATATTACGCTTCTATTAGTTAAGTAACTGGCGATGGCGTTGACTAAATGAGAGTCCAGCCCTTTAGACTCCATCTTCTCGAGAATCCTTGACCACGGCGTGGAGTTAACTGCGTTTTGGATATCAAATGAAACCAGCGGCCTTAATTTCCTAGTCCGCCAAGTTCCTGCTTTTGCCAACGTAGTGATTCTCATCAGGGCATCGGTTGTCGATTTCCCCTTTCTAAATTAAAATTGGACTGGCGACAAATCCTCTTTTATGGCTAGGTCTTGTAATAGTCTATCTAGGACGAATATTTCATAGACTTTTGCAGTGCTGTTTATAAGGCAGATAAGGCAAAAAAATCTAGCTGGGGTGTCTCCTTTACCGAGTTTCGAGATCAGGGCGAGTGTGGCCTGTTTCCATTTATCTAGGAAGTTGCCTATGGCATATTCGTAGTTGTATAAATAGAGGAGATCATCTTAGAAGTTGCTTGCCAGAAGTTTAAGGCATTCCATAGATATACCATCGGGTCCAGGAGCTTTTTTATTCCCTGACCTATTGAGTGCAAGTTCCAACACTTTTTTCATGAACGGGCAAACGTTATAGATGCTTCTCGGAATCTACGTTGAAGTACTGTGAACTGGGAAGAAATGTTGTATAATTGGGACAGGTAGCTGGTTTCGTTCCGTTACCTATCTTAACTTTTTTGGAGACTACCTTGTACGCTGTCCCCCATGGATTATTGTCCAGATTGGCGCACATCACATCCCACCTATTTCTCTTTCCGATATTTATGCCCCATTTGTACTGTTACCTACATTCCATGTAGGTACTATATGCAACTTCTTCGACTTTATTGTTGTCGCGTTTGGCCTTCTTTTGGCGCAGATGCATTCCTTGTGTAGGCGATCCAGGTAGTCCGACCACCAATATAATGCGATATTGCTCCTGTGCCTTAGAACGTAGCATGCTTATGCGCTTTTCTTAGTGCACTAGCAAAGTGCTCCGAGTCACGTGACTGTAAGCCAAGGTTGTTGTCACGTAACGCGACTTGTTGCTGTACAACCGTATTCTTGTTCCCCATATCAATCACAAATGAAAAGTTAATTATGATCGCTGACTGTCCGCAGTTAGCACATCCCATTCCAAAACTTTAGAAGCGACGTTCCTAGAGCGCAAGATAAGGTCAATGTGCGAGTTTTTTCCAGCTCACTCAAAGGTAGGTGTTAGGCCTGTATTACGTATGGTCAGTTCATCAGCTGCAGTAAACTCAAGAATCTTTTCGCCTTTATGGCATCTACGGTTAGCTCCCCACTCCAAAGCCTTCGAATTGAAGTGCCTCGTTACTATCGTATGACACCCTAGAGTTCTCCTTACATTAATATATCATCAACATTGGATGGAAAATCGCTGGCGCTAGTGTTCCGCGAGATGTAACAGTTGAAGATACTTAAGTTATTAATTTGCAGGATAGTGTGCAACTTAAACGCTGTACATTTGACACCTAGTCTATCGTCTCTGATATAGATCGCCGTTTTCTGTTCGTTATCCATCGTCAAATTAGCTTTCGTAGCCATGATGATGTTAGACTCATTTATTAAAACCGCCTTAAATTTTTCGGCAATGACCGTGACCAGAGCCTGAGTCGCTCGCCTGCGCCCTAAATTAAAGATGTATCATAACATTCATAACCAATACCTCTGGTGAACTATTGTCAGTCTATATCTTCAAAACGATTGGTACATATTTTTTAAATAACAATGACGTGTTCGTTTACATCCCACTGTGTACGTACCTACTAAAATCTAACTAGCAACATCTGTTTAAAAAAAAACTAACTTAAGTTTAACGCAATACACCGTAAATTAAAACATAAAATGATCACCTATTGGAGTAATAACCAGTGTTTCTAAAAATATAGATAAATACAGTAAAAATTAGGAATAAACGATCGCCGATCATTTTTATTGAATAAAATTCGAATTAATTACTCACTGATAGGTATGTTTCTATATTAGAGTGTATAATGGCGCCAACTAAAGTTATGCACTTAAGCGCCGGACACTATTAGCGCGCCCCCTTATTCGAACTTTTTATTTGTCGCTTTAGTAGTTGTTGCGTAAAATATTTGTTTTTTTTTACAAATCAAACATCGACGATAAGACGGGAAATAGAAATAAAGAAAGATTGATTGGGTCGCATATTTCAGTATAAACTTAAGGTGTTTAACTGTACTTTTGGTGTTTATAATTTATTAGTCTCGTACTCCATAACACCTTCGATCATTATTCTTACTGTGACACCTATAGAAAAAGCTCGATTTTAAATTAACTTTAATTAGAAATTCTACCTTATTTCCGTGTTTTGTTTGTAAACAGTTGCATAAATTAACATAAACTTAGGCGATATTATAAATTATTAAAAGCATCCGTGACAGTTTCAACAGGCAAAAAGCAGTGACAATGAAAATAAGAATAAAAACTGAAGTGTATAATTCAGGCTAAAACAGTCAACAAAGTAAGTAGACCATATTTATCAACACTCGTAAAAACACGTAAAGTGCACTTTCAATTCACCAAAACTAGTATAGCTTGAAGAAAGCTGTTATGAATCAGATTCAGTGACAAAAAAAAACGAAAGTGACTTTAAATTAGCGCATATGCAAATCGCTAATAATTCGAACAAATAGAAACCCGTACTGTGATTCACGAATCTTTTTTTTAAACCAATAAATTAGGTTACGAGTGCGTTTTAGTACATAAACGGCACTTTAGTTAAAAAGAAAGTACATGATAAAAAAACGAGAGAAAAGGGAGAAATAATCATTTCAACTACGACTATGTAGGTTGCGTTAGTTCTATTGCGACTAGAACACAGTTACCTCACATAATGACAAAAACATAAAGTGCAACTTACCTCTTTGAGTTTCTAACTGTGCTGACATCATCTCCAATGACCCCTGAACTTCCGTCCTACAAAAAAAACCAACAACATTAATAAATAAATACATAAATTAATAAATACAAAGCAAAAATACGAATGTGAGAAAATCGTGAAAAGTTTATTGAACCGATAAACATATAGTTGGCATTAATTATTAAAACCACACTTTGCTGACTTTTTTTTAAACGCACTCTGTATATTTTGTATATTGATACATGTATAATTACGATAAAATTAAGTAATTTCTATAAATTACAATTAGCTATGATTAACCTTGTCCCACACAAATAAAATAAAATAAGTGTTTGATGCATCTAATTACAAAAGTTCAATCAACTCGCCCTTTGTTAACAATTAAGGAAGATTTGAAATAAAAGAATACTTTCTGTGCATTACGTTACTCATAAATATGCATAAAATGTGCACGATTATAAGTATGAACAATACTCGTACAGGATATACGCGATGTTATGTGCTAATGAAGATTCAAAGATAGCTGCACATGAAAATGCGCGTTGAACAAATATTATTCAAAGCGAATGTGGCTATATCAGGTCAAGTCTATGTACATATTTTTTAAATGAGTCTTATTTACAGAATGGCAACGAAAAACAACACATTATTCACGCTTAAAAAAATACCGAACAGTTACAGGAAGACGAATTAAGGAGGAAGTAAACAGTAACCCATACAATGTTTGCTAGAAACTGAGGTATGTTATTGAAACATATTGTAACGAATTTTAAAACTTTATTTTTATTAAGTTTACACGATTATTGATTATTATACACCTAACAAACAGTTTAATAGAAAGAACACTTTATTAATTTTTATATCACTGTAACTGTATACCATCCGCGGTAAAGATTCGCTTTTATTTATCTACACTATTTAATTACACTCGCACACGCGTTTATTTATTATATTCTTCTTAAAATTTATGACTAGTCTTTAAACTTAAACTTGATTTTCTTTGTATAAATTTTATATTTAAATTTTGTCTGAGACTAGAACATTCCATCTCTTTTGACATTCGTCACGAATGTTACTGCAAAATGTTTGTGCGGATGTTTTACGGCAATATTTTATCAATGCGATTAATGTCCAGCAGCAAACTAAGACTGCATTTAGCTTGATATCACTTTTCCATGGTTCACGTCCTGGTAGAACCGTTCCCCCATGTTAATCGCTTACGACTCCCAAATTTTCTGGAAAGAAATCGATATGAGCTTCCAGAAAGTGAATTTTACATCCCATTTCTTTGTAGGCACTAAGTGTCTAAGCTTTGACAGTTCCAAGAAAATTGGTAACAACTGTTTTAAAAGCTCCCCATGCTCTTCGCCATAACTTCTCCTTCGTGGTCTAAAAATAACCCTATTTATTTTTGCCTCACAACTCTCGGAAATTTCAGTTTCAGATACAATAACCCTCAAAATTTTTACGCCCTTCTCTCGGAAAAAAGAAACGCATTTGGACTTTACACATAGGCCTAACTTCGATATTGTTTTTACTTTTTGTTAAAACAAAAAATTAACCAAGACAAAACTGTTTGATTACATTATAATTATGCTGTGTGTACAAGTGTAAAGTAATGTAACTTGTTACATGTTACAATTTTAGAAGACTAGTTAGTTCCGCAGAACTAGATGCTACATAATCTATGATTTTCTCGTAATCAAATTGAAAATCTTTTTCTACATAAAACAAAACAAAATCCTCCAATAATTCTTGTCCCAAAGAAAATCTCAAGCGATTCTTGATTATTTTCAACACTAAGAAAAAAGATACTTGAGTACACGATAAAGTTAAAACAAACTTGTAGACTATGTACAAAGTCGTGTAGAATTCGCCATGTGTATTTAACTCCTGCAATAGTTCTAGCACACAAACTAGACAATGTTTACATTTCTCCTATGCGTCGCAATGTACCAATTCTTCAATCATTTCATCTTGTTCAGCGACTCTATGTAAAACAGCCATCTGATCTTCCTCCTCATGGTCGCTGGATGATAGGGCGGAAGTAGCTGCGGTTGCTAATGGCGCTTTCTGCTTCGGATTGTAAGCTTCATAATAAATTGAGAATTGGTGTAACTCTCGGAAACGTTTGTCACGGTTGGTGTTACTGAGTTCAGACAGTTTTCTCAAGACAAGTTCATCGCGGCTCATTTCCAAGGTTTTGACTTTCGCGAAATTTCTGGAGTCAAGCAAAGCGATGTCATTCATCAGTTCATCATTGCATATGAAGCGCCTTTGAATTTGTTGCTGTGCAGTATCGATGATGACATTGAAAACTCCGAATTCGAAAGCTTTTGTCGGAGATTCCCGGAGTTGTCTTGACTCATCGGCAGATATCTCTCCAGGAAGTCTCTTAGCAATTGAAACACGTTTCTGTGGAAGCTCTTGTTCAATTGTGATGTCACGCTCTTTTAGCAATATGCGTTCCTGTACATTAGCAACAAACTCGGAGGTTGCGCGGTGTAGTACTGTGAAGCTCTTACGTTTTTCACAGATCTGGGCATGCAATGCTTTAATCAAATTGCTCGCTTTCAAGCAATCGAGACCATCAGTTTGAAGATATTTGGAAACTGGCGTAGATACGTTGAACAAGTCACAATACACAAAAGCAATGAGTATGTTTTCAAATTTGCACCAGTTGTCAAGGAGGGACTTTGCCTTGAATGAGACGTCAGACGCAAAGTCATCACCAATTGCAATAGTATGAAGACAAATAGCAGCGTCAAGAACTTTTTACAGTCCTTCAACGAAACATTCGGATCATCAATAAAACTTTGTAGTGCTTTATCTTTACTCCACCAACGAGTTGCATTTACTTTCTGTAGCCGATGGAGTAATTGATGACCTTTACCTGACTCTTTATTAATCGTTGTCTACACAATCATCCTTTTATGAGATTCAGAAATGAAGACTGTCGTGCTTTGTAGCAGACCAAGGAAATCTTTTGCAGACTTACAACTTTCTGTGGAGTTTGTCATCACCAAGTTGAGAGCATGTGCATAACAATGTACATAAACTAGTGACGGACTGTCCCTCTTTAGTTGAGCTTGAAGACCGTTATACTGCCCACTCATACTTGCTGCGCCATCAAAGGAACATCCGACTATCTGCTTGGTGGCCAATTGAAACTTATCCAGTTGATCTGCAGATAGAGTGTTTCTCCTGTAACAGTAACCGCACACGTACGCGTCCATTCAGTACATATCTCACAAATAATGCCAGCTGATCTATAACTGCAATATCCTGAGTTGAATCAACTTCTATACTAAATATCATTGCTTGGCGAACCTCATTTGCAATGTCCAGCTGAATTTGAATGACCATATATTTGATGAGCTTATTGATAAAAGACTTTGAGATGAAGGTCAAAAAAGCACCTCTTCCTTTAAGTCCTGGAGATTTCGCCTTTCGGTCTTGGCTATTTTTAATGGCCTGATCAACATGATTTTTTAGGACATGATCATAATTATCTAAAAGTAAGAATAACTCTTCCATAATTTATTTGCTTGTTGTTCAGATCGGCTGTTGCTTCAAATTTTGCTCTATAAGCCAAGCCTTGCTTGCCAATAAACAAAACGATGTCAATTAGGCGGTGCAATATTTGTCGTCTGACTTGGATGTCACTTTTCCGTTTTGTTACCATTTCCATGTTTATCAATGATTCAATGTCTTTTTTTGAGCTTACGTGCAGATATGCTCTTGCAGCATTGACATGAGCGGTTGAACTCTCGTGTTTTTCAAGTCTCCCATATAGATGCTTCAAGTTCACTTCCATTCCTTTAATAAAAGAGGAAGAGATTTCTCTGTCCGTAAATTCTGAAGAAAATGACATACAGATAGCACAATATACCTTCCGTGTTTCAGAGCAATACGATAGCCATTTACGAGGTTCAGTTGACATATCAGGTAATGTGCGCTGATAGGTTTTTCTTGCCTTAAATGGAAGGTCTGTATCTAGGTCACTTGGTTGGATAGGATGGTGTTTCATGAAGGCTAGTTTCTCATTGCTGTCGGCGTGATAGTGTGGTGGAATAAATTTCCAAAGGTCTGAATGACGAGAATGTGCTTCGTTGATATCTTCTGATAGTGATTTCTCAGCATCAGATACCTCTTGTTGGGTTGAGATTGATGAACTGAGGGGGTTCACCGTCGGCGTCTTGTTGCAAAGTTCGGTCACAGTCGATAGGGCACAACAGACACGCACCGGTGAATCAACTACGCATATAAGAAAGAACAACTACAGAGAAAATCAGTTTGATAGCAGATCAGAAACTAGTAGCATGGACAGCAAAACTTCCAAGCAAAGTACGATGAAATCCGGAAGAAGCGACAGCCGTGAAAACCTACGGAATTTAATGCTATATAGATTTAGTAAAAAAAAGGACTTTGTAGGTATGATATTTCAATAAACCCTTTTCATGAATAACATTGCTCACATTCTTTGCTGGTTGTGGAACGGCATGGTCTGGGTTTTTTTGTCTTGGGAGCATATTAACTGCCTAGTATTGTCATACCTAGCATCTAATGTTTCCCACTTGATTGAACAAGAGCAGATCTACTAAGAGGTGTCCCATAGCTTGTTAGTAAGGCTTTTGCAATATTCTGCCAAAATTCTAGCAAATCCGCAGATCTAGTTAGTACTGAGCTTCTCTTCTTATTTTTTGACCGCAAGCTTATTCCATAATATGAAACATTTTGATCCATACGATCCGTTCCACCCATATTCTAATTGTAATTTTTAATCAAATTTGACTGAAAAACTTTATCTTTTTGGATTCACTAATTGAGTACCTTGTGACAAAATCATAAGACCGTTGTCGTTCCATCTTCAGCACAAGATTTTATTTGCGCTGCCATAATAGCTCCGTTCTGATGATTTCTTTGTAATGACAGTGAATGGCCATTTTTCAGTTCTGTTGGATCGTACAGTTCCAACATACCCTATACGATTTATTGTCAAATAGTCAATTAGCGTAATGGAAGTAAAGTAATTGTCTGCGTATAAACACTGTGCCATGACTGTATTGTAAATTTTAGGGATACGGTCAGCAAAGTGCACAAATATTCCATCACCAAGACCTTTTTATTAAACCCTTTGCTCCTCAATAACCCCGGAAATCTATAAGATATCCAGATGTTTTTCTTTGATGTGCCGTAATAGAGCATATAGTTTTGTCAATACTTAATTCAGTCTTCCTAACTGTGAATTCAAAAAATCAATGTCTGAGTGTTTCAAGATACAGTGAAATGTTGTAGGTTTCATCTTTGCCGTCAATGCTAAGATTATCGTTTAACTGACAGAATCTTATAATGGTTTCAAATCTATTGCGACCCATACTGTTTGAGATCATGGTATTCTTTACATAATCTGATTTCTCCATATACAATCGCCGCTTAGAATTGACGTTATATCCACCAACTATCAAAATTGCTATAAACGCTTTTAGTGCATCTAC
The DNA here is from genome assembly GCA_035610365.1 of Aquatica leii. NCBI lineage: Eukaryota > Metazoa > Arthropoda > Insecta > Coleoptera > Lampyridae > Aquatica > Aquatica leii. Next base: position 6,860,680 of record CM069436.1, on the reverse strand, counting down.
TACAAACTCCAGTTTAGTTTTCTAAAATCCGTAAATCTGTAGAGGAAAAACTAATAAAACTGCAGAGGAGTCGAGAAACGCGAAAAAAATGATAAACAAATTGTTCCACTGTCGTGTTGTCTTAGATGGCATCTGATTAGATAATGCCTCAATAAATCCTGCTGCTACCTGTACTTATTCGTCTTCTTCTTGTAGTTCCTCTTGTTCTTTTAAATTACACGGTCCTTTTTTCTTCAGTGTCTTGTTACATGTCCTTATTAATAAACTTTCACATTTCAAACTTTGAAGAAAATTCTTAGTACCGCGCTGTAAGCGAGGCGTCCCTGGTCGCCTCGTTGCATAGCATTTCGTTTCCAACATTAACTGCGAGTAGGTTAATTTGGTAGGAACTTTGATCGTTTATTTGCAAGTAACTTTCCTTTTATTTAATTTCACGTCGCTGTTTTACTATTACGCTTTTAGCGATTGTGATGACTGTCGAATAAAGATTCTCTTTACTGAAACATTTCGATCATTTGTTATCGGTACAGAACCGCTCGAAGTCTTAGAATGATCATGCCCCGTTATTGGAAACTTAATTCCATGTTTGATCGATCTCTGATTGGCCGAAATTTATTTATTGATCGATTTGTCTATAATTTCATGAATTTGGCTTTTGGAAAATATACAGAAAATTAGTTCTCGTTGTCAAGTTGTTTGCTTTTCTCTTCTATCTAATTTCTTCGACAGTAAGATTCTACGAATAGACGTGGCACCCGTTTTTTCTTTTTTATAATAGCATTCTCAACCATGTCCAGTCATCGTTACCAGCAAAATCCGTTGGAAACAAATATTGGTAACAGTCTGTACTATCAAATCCTGTTTCCATAAAGTCTATGTTGCTCTCACCAATCATGATATACAACAATCTTAGATTGTGACTGTAACTGGATACTATCAATTTGCTAAATGTTCTCCCAAAATTTTCATCAACCACTACCCTCATCAGGCAAAACGTGCGAATTCGGAAAAGCTAAGTAAACATCTGCACTGTTTGCGGATTGCAGTATTTCTGATTCTCAAGAAGCGACATCTTATGTGCTTTTGACCTATAGAAAAGAATGAAGACAACTGTTAACTAAAAGAAATCTACAAATCCAGATGAAAAAATATGTTCCATAGAATTCCATAGAGAACGCTATAAACTACCAACAAATGTAAAAACGTTAGGTTGGGCATCGATAAGTTAATATCCAGTAATGGTAGAAATACGTTTTTAGGATCAACCAGTGGTTTTAGACCCGGAGTTAGTCCTTGGCGTCAATTTTTCTTTTAACTTTCAAGTCTCCACAAATGAACTATTCATAGTCTTTATACCGGATATGTTCTAGATCAGTGAATGAGCGCCAATTCCTTGGTTCATGCTTCTGTCTCAATGGATCAAATAAGTTCTCAATATTCGTGCAGTATGCCAAAACCCTTTCTTGAACGAACCCAAAACCTTCATAAAGATTCCATCCTTTTAATCTGGATACTAAAAGTTCTGACTGATTTGGATTGTTTTAAATTGTGAACCATATTATTCAGTTTAGCCTGTGAAATTAAATATGATTCTATTGAACATCCTGGTGCTTTAAAGTCTGGATGTGGATTTCATGTGCGAATTGCAAATCATCCGTTTAATCACCGGCACCAATCAGGTTCTTCTTCGATTAAACTCCACGATTATGGTTTTGGGATAGGAAGTTCTTCACTATATTTGACAGGCCGTACCTCTTAGCCAATTTGTTAACAATATTACACACGTCTTACAATGTCGGTTAAGGTCCCATGACTTATCTTGATCGCCTATTTTGACTACGAAGTCAAGAACTCTGCGTATAAGTTGAGTGAAAGTACGTTTTTGGCATTTAAAGATAGTTCCCCAAACACACAACAAAAACATTATTACACACTGCCTATGATTTACTTGTTATTTCACAAAATGTATGTTTCATAGTATGACTATGTAAAGTGCACGCTGCTTAATAGAATCACAGGTAATGTTTTCAGTCGGGTAATAGTAATTATAATTTCGGTTATGTTAGCAATTTTCTTCTCAGGTTTGTTTCTATACATGATTAATAACCTATTTACATGCATTCTTTAGCTGAATTTTTACAATAAGCATGTTTATAGTAAAAAAATTAATCTTTGCTGTGTTTATTCAGGTATTTTAAATGACATATGTAACATTACTTCATTTAATAATGTACCAATACGTTATCTTTGAGTTACTTTGCATTTTCAGAGTACTTGAAAAGAATGTGAAGTTTCTAGAATAACAGCTTAATTTAACTCTGTCTTATGTGTTAACATTATTTTGTATTATTTTCACTTGTAGTGTCAGTCAAACTACTGAGAAAAAATGTATACATAACTCTTCGATTTATCTGCTGTTTTGAATATCGAATTTTGTTATAATTTGGTTAGTGTGATCAAAAACCCCAAGTCCTAATGTGATTCTATTAATCGGCGTGCACTATATTTTTTTCGTCTTCAAAACTCGACACGTGATTAAAATACATCCTTCGTCGTCTATTTTATTTGATGTGACAAAATTCACACCAATATATAAAAGAGATATAGTAAATTCGTATTACGTGCAAGCTTCTTCAAAAGAAGTGTCAAGCTTTGTATAGATATACGAAACTTAAATAACCAAAGCTTCACAAAAACGATAAGCTCCTCTCACAAACGGTAAAAGAACACGGAATTAATTATTATAATTAATGTAAAAATAGAAACTACTTCGATTCAAGACGACGTAAACGTAAATACAGAATTTATTAAATCTTTAATGGAACACATACTTGTACGAAAAAGGGAGAGACTTTTAATCACTTCAAACTAATCAGTTTCATATCGGTAACGCGCCTAAAAACGAGATAAAAATACGTATTTGTGATTACAATTATTGCTACGTTTAGACTTCAAACTGTGATACTCCAAAATTGAACCAAACAAAAATCAATATAAAAATAAATAAATTTAATACAGTTTTCGAAATCGCAATTGATAAGTTAGATATAAATAATAAGATTTCTATTTTCCTTTCGCAAACAACAAAACTTAATTGAATCGATTTTATCCAAATCGCTTAATAAAAAAGATCGTCCATTAACAATTAATTGTTTACAAACTAAAAAGAGTTTTAATAGCCGCTCAGCATAATAAAAAATTCATAAAGCGTATAAAGCACTTTCTCTTCTCTATTAAGTAAGGAGGCAACTTCTTACATACCCATATATGGGCATATATGACTTGACAACAAATCTATTGAATGCTAAATTTGAAAAGTTCATTTTAATGGGACATATAGAGTTCTGTCGACACGTCTCGAACCTTTTCAAAAACTCATACAATATTCAAATGAGAAAAGCACTGAAAAAATTCCATTAAAAACTTGTAAATAATAAACTTTCCTTGTTGTGGAAACATGTTAAAAGATTCAAATTAATTTAAATTGAAAACTTTATTCGGACAAATATCTTTATGTTTAATCGTGACGAGAAAACGAGAACAAATTTTTTTTATAAACTTAAATTTGTCTAATTTAAACTCGAATTTAAATCATCCTAAAATTTTCAGGTATGAAATTGCAAACTTTACGCCTACTTTGGCAAAGAAGTTTCAACAAGGCGGCTTTGAAGCAATCGTTTTTTTTCCAGTTGGCTCGTTCAAAAAATTAAATTTTGCTTTTTAAAATTCTAGATCCCACACTGCATATTTATAACTAAAGCGACTTTGCAACAACTTCATCCTTATATGGGTCATTATTTCCAGTAAAAAACGCATCTTTTCATATAACCCAAAACCAACCTATATCAGAATACTTTTAACACACTTGTATGTTAAAAGTATTCTAATATAGGTTGCGTGCTGTATAAGTTTCGTCGCGGAACGCCCTATTGCTACATTCAGAGTATTGGCTGTCATTTTTTTTGTTATTTTTCTTAATGTATGGAATTAAAAAAGGAAAAAAACATTTCCGATGAACGTAAAAAGGATTTTAGATGAAAATCTAACGTGCGCGTCCAGTGAGACATTCATTTCTAAATATTCGCCTGCATCCACGTTATTAATAGATGCATTGGTTTTATTTCATAAGTGAATGTTTTTCTGGGGCAAAAATTAATTTCTATTTGTGGGACACAACTTGATTTTCCCGTAATTATAATAGCCACTTGGGCTACCGCCACGTGTTTGCCCCATTGAGGGATTCGATAACTTTGAACGCGTACTAAGGAAAACATTGGTTACTAACACCAATTTGAAAAAGTAATCTGAGGGCAAGTCGTTGACGTACTTCGTGTGATGGTCTACTACACTTGGAGGCACAACTGCTATAGGAATAGTGAAAATCACTCGGAAGCTTGACGCATTCGGTTACAACGATTCTTTGTTTAGCTTACAAGCAACTTATTTATTATATCATTTTATATCTAATTATTTCTTTCCTTAGTCAAGCATGCCGTTAGCTATTAGCATGACTGCATTATCGTGAGTACAAGTTCCGTACTTTCTATTAATTTGTGTATTTGACAAACGTAAAATACGTGCGACGTAGGTATAGATGTTATCACGACTACGAACGCAAATTTGTTTGTACAATTACGGTTTAGTTCTTCGATTATCTATTAATTTATACTGTTATACCATACTACGATAATTTTATGTACGAAGTATTGCGTACCGTCCAGGGCTTGCATCGACGTTATTGACTGTTATATTTATCTAATATTACTATAAATGTAATTCTGGCTCGTTACTTTTTTAACCACTCTCTTTCGTTCTTAAAAATAATTATAGTCGTTCTTATAACCTTTGTTTCGCCATTTGTTCTCTTTCAGTGTTCGACATATTTAACCGATATCTGCCAGTAATAGTTTCCGTTTTGGCGTCTTTTTAATGCCTCTATGATTAGCACACCGAGACCTGTGATCCTCTCGCCGAATTGTATTGAACTAGCCGCCTGCCTTTAAGTTACAGGTACAAAGACACGTAACACACTAACATATAAACTATTCACTCCTCGGTCATCTAATAAGTCAAACTCTTAAAGACTATACACAAACGGAAGATTCGATACATTATCAATCGCCAACTACATCTGCGCCTCTCGGAAACAAAAAACTTCAGACATAGCCAAAAAAGTGTAATCTAATAAGCAATCTGTCCAACACCAGAAAAATGTGACAAACGCCGGATCATATTAAAGTACTAAAAAAGGTAATATAGAAAGGAATATAACCAAAAGGAAAAAACTTTTCTGGTGCATACATAGAAGAATTCAATAGTATATGCGCACAGACTATCAGATTGAGACTAATCCATTGAGATTAATAGAAACAATATTTTCTTTAAAATGTGCGATTCGTTTCTTTCCGTCTAGTGTGCATGTACCTTAATACCGCTTTGTGAGAAAGTCAAACCATATGACTTACGAAATCACACACCATCAAAACATGACTTGCATTTACAAGTGATATACATATACAGCTCTATCAGCTCGTTCCGTTCCTTGTGGCAAAACTAGTGTCCGCGCCATGTTATTTTAAACCGGTTCGGCGCATACTTGGTTTTCGCCACAAGAAACTGAATAAGCTCTATCAAAGTGGGGTGTGATGCTTCTTCTTACATATCTCAAAGTTCATTGGTGCCATTGAAATAATTAAAAAAGACGAACAAGTATGATAATCATCTGCGTAAAATTAAAATAGCACAAGTTTTGTTTATGCTGTTATGCCAAAAATCCAGAAAAAACATTTCCAATAACTACACCAAGACAGTACATTTTTATTGATAATGATGGATTAGAAAATATGAAAAGCGGTAAATAAATAACACAAAGTCATCTGTACAGAAGCATTCTATAAGAAAGAACTCTCTTCATAAATTAAAGAAAAAAGATTAGACTAAACTAGAAACACTTAAATTACAGTAAAATTGTATGAGAGTCTATTTGATAACGTTTTATCCACTTTCGTAAAGAGCTTCATCAGAGAAACAAAGAGGGGATAGTTCAAAACACAATTGTAGTTATTGGGGTGTGATAATTTTTATTGCTCTGTTTTCCTATTAAAGAAGAATGAAGATTCGTAACCACCGAAGCGTGAATAAAATCTATGTTGTGATCTGTGGTAACATGATATTCAGCAACAGCAGACTTCGAAATATGCCTTTCCTTATACAAAAATCATGTTCTGAAATGCGTGTGATGACGAACCACCAGTTTCACCGATGTAGACTAAAGAAAATAAACGAGAAATTTGATATACACCTTGAGATGAAAGTGTAGGTAATTTGTCCTTGATATAAGGAAGAATCTAGTAAACTGTCGGATTGAATGTGGATTTAATACCATTTTTACAAAGAAGTTTCTCTGTTTGATCTGTGACCTTATGAATGTAAAGTAATAAAGTCAATTCAGGATTGGATTCGGAAGCAAAAATCTCCTAATGTATTCGAATGCGTGGATGATTAATAACTACTTGAAAATCTCGCTTCATATAACCATTATGCAAGTTTTAGTAAGATGACGAAGATTCAGTAATAGAACGTTTCTGCGAGGATGATGAAACAAAGCATAAAGATATCTGTACGTATAGGTGGCTTTGCGATTAACATAACCAAAAGTCCGTCAAGTTTACAAGTCACAAAGACGTCGAGAAATGGAAGAGATCCACTGTTTTCGATGGTAAATTTAATATCTGGGTGTTGGTGATTTAAAAGATCAAGAAACGTAGACAATTAGAGATGACCATAGAACCAAACAAAAAACTTGTTATCAGACTGAAAGTCAGTGAACAATGAGCATTTTTCAATCAGAGGAACCAAATTTAAATCTTTGCCATAGTGAAACAGAATCTGTTCGATGATAGATATGTTATGACATGTCGATGGCGTTTTCGTTAGTTTGACTGCGGCCATTTCCACGTGATCGCTATAATTAATGTTTTTCCATGTAAAACCTCAGGTATTTAAGTTTTTACGAGGTACGACGACGAACTCTCATATCCTGAACTCGACAGCACCGATTTTCCTTCCGTTTTCCTGTAAGCTAGCTCTAGCGCTTTGGATTTTAACTAGTTGTATAGCGTGACTAAAACACGGTTCGTCTTTACGAAGAGCTCGCCTTCATCCCTACAACTAGAAATAAAACAAAATCATCGGCAAACACCACTACATGGGCGCCCTTCCCCATATTAAGGTCTAGTATTTTGTCAGAACTCCTCAAGTTATCTGGATTTTTTCAGTGTCTTTTGCACTACGAATAATCTGTCTTTAAGGTAACTACTTATGAGGTTTACTATGTAGCCTTCGATTCTATCATTCCACCATTCTGGGTGGATGGGAAAAAGTTTTCCTTTATCTAGTAGCACTAACTTGGCTCTTTTCCGGAAAGTCTTGCCCTAACAAAAGCTTGTTTAACAGCAGTGCCATCTTGTGGCGACCACCGCAATTGCTTCCGGAGATATGCAATCAAATTCCTTTTTGTTTATCTTTCTCCCTACTTCGACGATTTCGTTCACGCTGAATGGAGGAGGCGAAGAAGTACTGCTGAAGATCTAAGCATTTCTGACTTACCCCACGTTTCTCTATGCTCTCACATAGCTTCATCCAAGCTCGATCTTTCGCCGTCATGATCGCCTTTTTGAATTCACTTCTCTGCTCTATATATATGTGTGTGTGGTTAGCGTAAATTTTGTATTCTGCCTCATATTTTCCTTAGCCGCAATACGCCTCATTCGCTCGTACTCCTTCCTAAGTCTGACCAGTTCCTCGCTCTACCAATATATACCAGTGTTAGTTCGGCCACTTTTCCTCGCCCTGAACATGCTGGCATCACAAGCTCTTTTCATAAATGTGTACATGTCTTCTAAATAAATTTTTTTACGATCGCGCGTCACCCGTTCAAAAGTATCAAGTAGTTTGACGTCCAGCTTGTGAGCTTTCCATCGCGGTTGGCTGCTGCGGTTGAGCGAGCGGGATTGACCGCGTATTTGGAATTGAGTGTATCTATGGTTTCATTTTCTAAAACTACCCAAACCACGATTTACCATGCCGCATCTGGCCAGCCATTCAGTTAGTAAGCGCCAGTTATTATGACCGGCTTTTTGTATTTACGTAACAACGCCTCAGTGTTGCCTAATACCTTTGGAAGTGCTCAAGTGTCTGGTTGGGCGAAATGTAGCACGAGTAAATGCAGTAGTGTTCTAGCTCTACAGCAATAGCCTCACTCCTGCTTTCAGTTTGTTGCACTGTTACCTTGTTCCCGAATATTGTTACGGATGCGTCTTCTTCTGCATCTATTCTCCATCCAGCGACTTCTGCTTTATTCACATTGCGTTCAGTGACCATTACTACGAGCCTAAAGATTTACTCGAAAAGAAGATTGATTTTATGTATACAACATATTTACAATGAAGTTAACGACAAATTCGTGAAGAAACTTAAGAAATGAATTTGGAAACGATCAAAATATTAATACATCTGAAGACAAGCCAACTAATAAACGTAGTCCTACAAAAACAAAAATTTATCAGTCAATCAGTTATGTTCAGAAAAACCAAACTGAACCCAATACTATACCAAAACAAAGGAAGGCAAACGGTTTATTAAAATTAATAAGCAAAGAATGCGAATTCATTCACTGAACGAATCAATACGAATGAGTCCACATAATTCAGTACATTGACGAAATTACTCCAAGGAAAGATTGAAGTAAAATAACCGAAATAGTCTACTTCGCATTAAACCTTTTTGACGTGGATTAAAATTAGGACTGGGTCGTCGTATCAATTTACCGATATGTATCGATACATTAGGCGTATCAATATTCCGATATGTATCGATACACCGATAGGTATCGATATTCCAATACATATCGATTCGAATCGAATATTGATATTCGATATAGAAAAAGTCAAAGAGAATACATTTTTCCAAGATAAAAGAACAGTAGATCTAAATACCTACAAAGATCTTCATAATTTAAATTAGACATATTAAGGTATGGATACTCCGATACGTATCGATAATCGATACACAAAATCCTGTATCGTCCACTCTTAATTATAATGCAAAATCCATTAGGTTTTTGTTTAATATTCTTCAATCAATCTACGTCTATTGATTTCTTCATACCAACTAATGAACATATTTTCTAAAATATTTTACACTGAAATTACGTCTTAAGCTCAGATAAAAGTAACATTCCTTCAGAGATTAGAATAACGTATGAAACTTTTCCGAGGTTGATAATTTTTTATGTACAAAATTTCCTTATATGTATGTACCACATATTTCATAATTATAGAGGATATAAAATTATTCCACATCCTCAATTATCAACCAATAAATATAAACTAAAAAAAGGTGTATTATCCGCTTTTACAAAACATCGACTAATTGTAAACCGGTTATTGAACTTTAGACTGTAATTTTTCCCAATAAGTCCACAGATGCATGTTTCTATCTTTGTTTACGTCTATCGTATATGGAGATAAATAGAAATATCTACCACGTTAAGATATATTTTACAAAACTTCTTTTGTAACTTTGAAATAACACACGTGCTCTTACATCTGTTTCAATACAGATTATATCGCGAGCTAAAGACGAATACGTGATGTCTCAAAGTTTATTGCAAAATATTGCGCATCGGTGGTATTAAAAAACTATCAAATGTAAAATATAGATGTTATTTATTATTTTAACAACTACTTAATAGATTTCTGTTTCCGACATTACCATATATCTCGTCATACATAAAACGGAAGACAGAAAAAAATAACGAGTATCATAAATCAGAAACTGAAGCTTTCTTTAAGTTTTAAGGTTTCCGGTGTAATCTTATGTGTGTCAATATAAAAGGGTCGTCCTGAATGTCTCTTTTAAGGTTTGCGCGTACAATGTGCAAACAAAAAGTTTCCAGTTTTCGAAATTACGTTCACAAAGCGTTGAAAACAAAACTTTCACTAAGACAAACTCAAAATTAGAAAAAAATTATGTGTGTACTAATAATAGCTTGATTATAGTAATCATACTTTAACAAAAGAGCGGTTGTTAACCAAAATACAATACCGACTATTATATTCCACTTGTTTTCGATAATAGCACAAAAAGCTTTCTAAATTACACATTTTAAGTGAACTTTCAAATTATCATAGTATGTATCTACGATTTGCTTATAATACGTTTAATTGCATCCGTGTACCTTTACCTCGAAGTTTTTGTTTTTATTAAGTAACGGTATCTCCTTGCGTAATCTACATTAAGGTTCACGTGAGATAAATGAAAGTGGAATGTACGTATCTTGTATATCAACTGGTGTTGATGTGATTCTGTGATCTCTTTCTGCATTATTTCGTGTTGTATTACATTGCAAGAAAGTGATTTTTAATACTATAATCAAGCGTGTGAAGAAAGTTTCTTCCTAATGTCAGGAGTTATGTCATGTACATAACAATAGAACAGCTAAAAAAATATGTATATTGTGAATCATCCTAAACATTTATTGCCAATATGTTGATCATCTTTTTTTTTGCGTAACTCATACTAAAGAATGGATATTTTCACAAATCGAAATTATCTGAAGTTTAAAATTAATTAAGCAGAATCATCAGATATTAGTATATTAAGAAAGGTTTCTTCTACCTATGCACTAAAATCTCTGTCCAAAAATTTTGATATTAAGGAATTTTTAAATGAAGTGATGTTAACCTGGTAGAGTTGGGTACGGTCCTGTAGTAGTAAAACATAATAAACAATTATCCGATGTCACCTTATTGAGTTGTATGTATGTAATCATATTTGAAGTCCACATAAAAATATGACTAAATATATGCAGTTTAATAACAAATACCAATTTTAACAGAAAAATCGCCAGTCAATTAAACGGACGAGTTGGCTCACAGGAGTTCTATAATTCACTAAAACATGATGAACTCAGTTAAAATTTTCAAACAAATACACGTGCTGTGGGTTTGGGATTAAGACTTTGCAAAAACTGATTTCGTTATTTCATTTTCCAAAAAATAACAAAATGAGAGACTTAAGTATATGAATAATCAAATGCTAGACAAATTGAGACAAATCTAACCAAGTCTAATCAAACCAAAATTAATTTCCTGTCATTTTTCCCAAAAAGTTTTCAGTAACTCTGTAATCGTATTTCGCGTTAGAATTTAACAGAACAGGCAAAAGTAAAGAACGAAACAAAAACCATCGTCAAAACAAACAAATATGTAATAGTATTCAAAAAACAAAAAGAAACAATGGACGCTTAATTAATACATTTGGGGTGTATGAGGCACGCTTTTACCAAAAGCGTCATAGACGGGAGGTAGTTGCGGTAACTGATCCTCCAGAAGTGCCCAACTTTCACTTATGGCTCCAAGCAACTACACCCCAAAAAACTACATTGACCTACAAGATAAACTAAGTGAGGGTAGTCAGATATGACGAACACGCAACGTCTGCACCTAAAAAGACAACGTCTGCCTCCAGGAGATCAGTCAAAGTCAAAACTCGTCAACGCGCAAAACATGCTAGACAAAACTTTTCATAATGTCATAGGGAATGTTAAAACACAAAACAAAATCTCAGACGGATAATATCTAATTCAAAATCCCAATCCAAAGCAAAATCGAACAGCCTCCTGGATTTTGGGAAAAGCGAAAATGTAATATCTTCATACAACGTAAACCAAAACCAAAATACACCCACAAACTCTTCATAGCAACATCTAACATAAAGACAAATAGAAGAGCTCGAACCTGAATTGGAAAACATAAAATGAAACATCGTAGAAATATGCGAGAGGGAGAAAAGACGATCATCCTAAAATGGAGGCTCGTTCTATACGAGAATAATTTTAGACCAACTAATGGAACCGGAAGTAAAATCGGTAGTCAAGTAATACGCAATCTTATAGGGAGTTTGGTACGTTGCGTTAAAGTTAAATCAGAAATATAACATCCAGGTAATATAGTGCTACGCACCAACCCGTAACGCAAAATATACTTCTACCAAACAACAATACGATCTAAGAATACGAAGAGTCGTTACTAAAGATTTTAATGCCAAAATAAGCACAAAACATTCACCATAGCAAACCCTCCTGGAAGAAAGGAACGATAGAGGAGACAAATTAATGAACTATATCAGAACTGAAAAACTATTTTGCCTAAACACCTTTAAGAAACCAATCCAAAGAAGATGGACCTGGCACAGTGCAGATGGCCTGACGAAAAATGAACTTCATACTATCCAATAAGAAGAACATATGTATAAGTCTTTCAGTATTAAATACACTCAACAACAAAAATAGCGAGAAGTCAATAGCTGAGTGTCTGCAACTGAATAAAGACGAATACAAAAATGAAATTAGAAGAAAAACATCAGCAGGAATATTACGAAAAATGAACATAGACGATCTTTCAGCAAACAGTCACAAAGAAAATATATAGCAAAACAGAAGAGAATAAATTATCAATGGAAACAAGATAACTAATACACGAAAGAAGAGAAACTTGCTCAGACTACCCCATTACAACGCCACAATTAAGAAGGTAAAAAGAAGGTATGTTAGAATACAAATGATCAAAACTATAGAAGCAAACCAAAACATGAGAGAAAACAACAAAAAAAGGGATTGTTGAAATAAATGTCTTTCATGGTAAAGTTTTATCCAACAAAAAAAACACATTGTCGCGAAAGTACAAAGATTCTATGACCCAATAAAACCCATAAAAATATTGGAAACAAATAAAGAACCGGAACACACTAAGAGAAGACTACATAACAACAGAAATGCTAAACATGGAAGAAATCACATTGATAGAACACATGTCGAAGGTAGAAGAAATACGAAAAACACTGCATAAAAAAAGGTTTCGCAAATATAGAAAATTTTCGGTCGATAAGCTTATTACCACACCTACATATATAAGCTTCTGGTGAGGATTATCACAAACCGACGCACAATAAAACTGGATTTCTACCGACCAGTGGAACTAGTGGGCTTTGACACAACAGATCACCTGCAGACAATCCAAACACTTATCAAAAAGACAACAGAATACACATCCACCCAATACACATAGCGTTCCTAGATTGCCATTAAGATCTGGAATTTTCTCACGGCAATGAACGATGCGTGGATTGACGTCAGATACAATGCCCAAATAAAACATATACAAACAAGCTACCTCCACGTAAAAATAATAAAAACATACACGCGGAAAAAATAAATCCAAACAAAGTGGTGTGACCAGGAGATTTCCCACAAACTATGCTCTGTGACATTAACATTGCAACACAAAGAAGGGGCAAGAATATTGTGACCGAACTAGACAGCAAGGTTTAGCTATTCAGAGATAACAAATGATTAGAGTTTGAAAGAAAAAGAACAAAGATAAACACAATTCTTATTTAATAATGTGTTGGTTGTGGCATCCATTCTAGTAGGTAGTCGATTTCCTCTTGGGTTATTGTATCCCAAACAACTTGCAATTCATGTCGGATAGCTACCTGTGTCTGTGGAGGATGCGCTAAGTTCCTCTGTTTTTTACCCATAATGTCCCACATGTATTCAATAGGCATAAGGTCGGACAATCTGGGTGGCCATGCTAAGAGATTAAAATTTGCCTCTTCGAATCGGCCATAGAGTGTCTTACTACGTGAGGACGTGCTTTTACCTAATGAAAAAGTGCTGAAGAAATAGAAGAATATGGGGTTCTATCACCTCGTTAATATACCGCCTCAAATAAATTCCAAACGAGACTTACTCCCATAAACTATAGAACCGCATACAATAATTTCCAGTGTGGTGCACATGCCGCTCAACAAAATATTAAACATTGCGCCGTTCCCCACATCTTGGTCTGACTCCCATACGGTCATCATGCATCCCCAAACGAAATCGGGATTTATCACTAAAGACTACTCTGTCATTCCAGATAAGTCAACCTATATCACTCCAAACGTTAATGTCGGTGTTAAGCCGTCAGTAGTGGCACTAGATGTGGCTGATAAGATTGCAATCCAAAACTTCTGATTCGACGGTAAATTGTTCGAAGGGTTTACAGTACGGCCTTTATTACCAAACCATTAATCGGCGATTGATCTGGCAATGGAAAATCGGTCTTTTATTGTCATAAGTCGAAGATGGCGGCCCAGCATCTCATAGTCTCCAAACGTTGAGGTCGGTGTTGAGCCGTCAGTGGTAGCACAATATGTGCTAAGATTACAATCCAAAACTTCTAATTTGACGGTAAACTGTTCGAAGGGTTACTGTACGGCCTTCATTACCTAACCATTGATCGGCGATTAATCTGGTACTGGAAAATCGGTCTTTCATTGCCATAAGTCGGAGATGGCGGTCCTGTGTCTCATTTGTTTGTCGCCGCCCCCCAGGGCCTTGTCTACGACGATTCTAATCTTCAATAGTCCATGCTTAATAACAGAGCGCGATAGTGGATTGGTTCCAGTTAAGACGATTTGCAATTTCTCTGTACGAAAAACCACCTTCACGTAAGCCAACAATTCGACCTCAGTCGAATTCGCTTAATTGGTGGTATTTTTCACGCTATACCACTCTACGCATAGTCACACTCTCATCAAAACACATTATACAGAAGAATCACAATAGATAATAATATTAAAATCAACCGAGACACAATAATGAAGTAGGAGAAACAAAAAAAGTCACATATGTCATCACCACTTGACATTCATTTACTACCTCTAAGTAGCTAAACCTTCCTACCAAGTTTGGTCACAAAATTCACAACCCTTCTTGATGTTGCAATTTCAATGTCACAGAGTATACCTAGTAGAGCAAATTAGTGGTCTACTTAGAACTTTTGGCACCTTGGGAGGCATTTGTAGCGATAGAAAAAATCGCTAACATTACGATTGACGTTGATGCTACCCATTTTGTATGATGACGCTCGTTTTGGGCGAAATTATAGTGATGATGTTCAAGTGTCCTATGATCGTAACAGTTTTCGATGCCTGTTAGATGAAAATTTTGTTGCCCTATAACAGTTGGGCTCCTGTCGCTGCAAATTCATGCACCTCACGTGTCACAGCGCTGAACTAACTATACGTCTTAATGATCTTTATAAATCCCTAAAGTCATATAAATTAGTTTCGTTCTTTTGGGCGGATCCTCGACTCAGCATATAAAAAACCAGAGATTGTGTACGAAAAATTATGTGTATGAAAGTAGAACGACGGCTGAGACCTAATCTCAATATTTTAACCAATTGTTCCTCCACTATGCGAACACGCGTCCCCAACCAAACGAAAGGTTGAAAAAAAATCACCACACTTTAATGACAAAATCACGTTACACAAATACGCCATATGTGTAAAAAAAGAAGCACGAAAAGACCCCAAGTAAGATAGGCCATAAAAGTAAGTCAATGAATCGAATTAGGTGAAAGAAGTTTACCACTAAACCGGGTTGAACTTAATGGCCACTGTCTTATAAAGATTATAACGACTATTTGCTACCAAATACGTCCCTGAAATAACTTACCTCCTGGTTTTTCAGTAGTGAAAAGCTTTTCAGGTTAACAAAAAAAATATGACGTCGACTTAAGCATAATAATAAATCTTAGCATGAAATATAGTTTGTGATGCCCTCATCGCAAACATGAATATTTGTTCGTTAGTGTAGTTACGTAATGACGAAAAAAAACTGTAAAACGGCAAAGTGATAAATCGAAAATCTACGTAACACTATGCTTTGAAAGTAAATTATTATTAAAGTATAAGCGTGCGTCTTATAGAAAATCTGTTTAAATCTTCTAAAATTTAGTTAAAAAAAGCTTTAAAAACTTCATAAATTCAAATATTAGATTATTATATATTTAGAAGTTGGTACTACGTAAAACATTCGAATTTTAAACTTGACATTCAGTTAGTTATAAATGTAATAACAACAATATATTTATGATGTTTTCAATGTGTTTTTTTTATTTCTTTAAAAAAATAATGCATGCTACTCTCGTTCGTTATGCTATGCTTTACTTTCGACGTTAGTCACATAAATTACGATTAGAGGATCGATCGTGTTCAATTTGTAGTTTGTGAAAAAAATCCTGAAAAATTGTTTGAATCTTTTGTAAATCCTGAAGTTAAGAAGAAACTTCGCTAGTTTGGGAAAAAGTTGGAAAAAACTAGTAATGTAAATCTACCTACGTTAGTTTTATACTAAATAAAAAATTGCGGAGAATTCAAATAATTTACCCGAACAAAAAAGGTGAAAAATATAAGAAGATTTTTATAACAAAAGAACTCGAATATTAGCCAAAACCACCATTGCCGGCTGTGATTTTAAAGATTTGAGTGATAACAGCTTTGACGATATTTTTAATTATTCAAGAAATCGGCTAATCTTTAAAAGAAATCAAGTAAAATCTTTGAAAATCTCAAGACAACCACAAGAAATCTTTAATTAATTAAAGATCAAAAGAAACAAGCAATCAGGTTGGAAATCACTCCTCGATTACACGGTTGAGTCTTAAAATTAAAAAAAAATCAATCACGGAAAGTAACAAAAACAAAGTTTCATCGATTGAAATATCGAATGATAGATAATTGCTAATAGTAAATTAATCGAATTCCTTCGAAACGTATCATCTTTTAAATTCTGATTATAGCTAGAAGGTAAAATAAGTTCTTGGACAAATGGCAGACAGATGTTTCTCGGAAAATACTCCTTTTAAATTTACATCTGTCGGAACACCCATCAAAATATTTTAATTGGTATGAAACTTTTAGCGCACTTGATATATCTGCGCGGGATTGTGAAATAATCGCTTTAAAAAACTAATTAAAATTATGCAATATTTTTTTTTGTACGAAAGCATTTGATATGAAGCAATCGTACAGCAAAGACTCAGTCGTTAACCTCGTCTTTAAATGAGTAATTTCTACAAAGATCGTGATGTGTTAAGTGAACGTTGGTCTATACCATCCTTGCACATTGCATTTATATGTAAAGTTCATACTTCGCCTCTTTTTATTATAAAACTATTTATTTTGAATTTTTTAACGCATCGTGTAAGTCATGTTAAGAAGCTGTATTTACCTGTGACTCACCGAACATCCAAGACAAAGAAGTCGACCACCTTAAAACAGTACGTTTACCCGCTAATTTTACTTATTCGCTAATTACAGTTACAACTTAATGCGAATTAATTTTAATTTTAACGCAGATAGTATTTCATATAAGAAACCTTTGTTTGGCTTTTATTCAAAACGTGGAAAATTTCATTGTCCTATATCTCGAGTTACAATGCATACGCGTATTATGTTATCTTTCCTTGCTTTGAATTTCCAGGGTTATTGTGTGATCATGTGAAATTTTCTTTTCGTAAAACGAGATTCGCCGTCTCAAAAAAATTATGCAACTTCTGACAATGAAAAGAATTTCTCTGGGAACCAAAAACGATGAAACATCGCCTAATGAGAAATTCCTAAAAAACAGAACAAAGATTTTTCGGAATCCCAAAAAAGTAGGTTTACAACAATGACTCATTATAAACCGGCAAACATTTCTGTTCTAGAAGATACGAGGAAATGCTTGTGGTTTCTTTGATGTGGAGTAACTATTTTAAAATGTATTTAGAAGGAAAACGCTATTAGAATAAGCGAAACATTATACTCAACAAAAAATTAAATAAGATATATTATGGTGATAGAATCCTAAATTTCTTTAGTATTTTTGTTGGCTGGGTACAAGACGTGCAAATTTTGAAATGTCACATAAATACGCCTTAGAATTAGTCATTTTTTCTAACTCGATTGTGTTCTTGCTCGCTTATAAATAAACAATTAAAAATCTTAATCTTTTTAACAATGCATTTTTGTATAACATTTTCTTTTAATTCGCTATTGTCAATTAATTACCTGTATGAATCATAGAATATGAATAGGATTTGCCAATATACATAATGCATTCGTTTGCACAACAAAGTAAAATTGAAAGAAAAAAAATATTTAGAAACAAACAAAGTTTTTTTTTATAATAGATTTAAGCTTTCTTTAGAATATACAAAAATTATTTATTGATAATATTATTAACTCAAATTAATTATTGTGATTTCTCACCACCTCGATTAGTTTGCTAAAAAAAGTTGTGTGGACTACATAAAAAAACACAAAACAAGTTTGGATTTTACAAAATCACCAATTACGTGTCCGGACAAAAACATCGTCCCCCATGGCGCCTGTGAAGTTAGCACGAGATTCTATAAATTCAAGAAAAAATAATAATAGGTATAGCACTTTTTATAGTTCTACAGTTCTTGATAAAAATTAAAAAAAGCTCCGCATTTCTTACGTTAAAAAAAACGAAATTGTAAAAATGTCGTGCAACTTCGCAAATCTAGCACGACACCCTCCTCTCTAAAGTACTAAAACGCCTTAAATATTACTGTTTTTAACAAGAGTTCTGAATTTTAGATCGCTATTGTAACCATTAACAATTCTGAATAAATTTCTAATATTAACGCTCAGTGTAGTGAAATGTTTACTTTTGTACAAAAATTTTTGTAATTATTTAAATCTGTACATAGTGTTCCATTGAAAATAAGAAAATTATTAACGTTTGAAGTTTGCCAAATTCGTGCTAGTTTTTATGAAGTAATAGGTTAGGAAATATGGCAAAGTTGACACGGAATCATTAAAACAATGTTTAAAGATTCCAAAAACCTAAACCGCATACCAATAGAGCTAAAAACAAAGAAGTAATAGGCTATTTTTGTTGAAGACACAACTGTCAAATGTTTACGAAAAAAATTAATAACTCGAAAACTATTAAGTTTAGGTATAGCGAATGGTGTAAGACATTTTATTAGAAATTACTTAAGAAATTTAAAAATCAAAAAATATACACGGTGTCCCATTTAAATAAAACATTTTTTCCTTATACACCCTGTATGTTTGAAAATAATTTTAGGAAAAACTTTTTTAAACCAATAACTTTTTGTACAAATCATTTTTTTTCTCACGGGAAAGGCGCTAGGAAAGCCCGGCGGCAGTATATACTTAACTTGACCAGAACTATTCAGAACTCTTGTCAAAAATAGTAATATTCAACGCGTTTTAATACTTTAGAGGAGGGCGTCGTGCTAGATTCGCGAAGTTAGTACGACATTTTTACAATTTCGTTTTTAAAGGCAGAAAAAGCAGAACCTTTTTTAATTTTTATCAAAAACTGTAGAACTATGAAAAATGCTACTGGAACTTTTTTTTGAATTTATAGAATGTCGTGCTAACTTCACAGACGCTCTCCTATTCCGCAACTATTGCAAGAATTCAATTTTTTTGGATAAAAATGACATAATGACCTGAGAAAGTTGGATTCGATAGGTACAATTAATTTTAGCCTTCAAGAGACAAGCATAAGTTAGAAAAGACGTTCCCATTTACAGTTCACACCTTGCAAATTTTAAGAAAAATAGAAACCTCAGAAGTAAAGTAAAGTACGGGCAGGAGGGCAGAGAAGAGTATTACAAAAGAAACGGATACGCGAGAGAAGAAGTGGAGAGATTAAGAGAAGAGGGAGTAGGGATAAAGGAAGAAATAATAAGAAGAGATAGGGACATCGAAAAACAAGAAAGATGAACAAGGATAAAAGAGGGCAGATATAATAGGAATTATAAGGATATCAAGGGGGAAGGGGTGCCAGAATATTTAAAGGTGAAAGGGAATAAGAGCAACAAGAAGAAAAAATGATAGCACGGTTCAGATGTAGGAACGAAGAGTTAAGTAACAAATACTGGAAAAAAGAAGAAGAAAAGATGTGCAGACTATGTGGAGAAGAGACGGAAGACCTTAACCACATGAAGGATAAATGCAGAGAGTTAACAGAAGAGGTTATGAAAGCAGAGGACATCTTACAAAAAAACAGAAAAGGAGCGGAGTGGATAAAAGAAGTATGGAGAAGAAAAACAAAGTTAAGAGGAGAGGAGCGATAAAAAAATGTAAAAATGTAAATAGAATGTAAGGTAGTAATTGTAAATAGGGGAAAGACGAATCAATTGTAAGCAATTCAAATAAAGTTAAACTATATAAATAGAAACCTCAGAAGATTAAGAAAAAAAATGTACTAAAAAAAGTTGAATAATTTGAGGTTATGGTACATTTACTTAAACGAGAGTAAAAAAATTCCCTTAATTGTGGCTTCAGATTCCTAGATTAGAAAAAATTATAAAGTCAGTGCGACAAGCACGAATAAAAAAAAATGCAAAAGTAATCACTCCAAATATTGCAGTTTTTAAGTAATGGCAGATCCCTTGACACGTCACTGTATGTGTATTTGGTATACATTTTTTTTACAGTAGAGGCCCGAGGACACTTCCCTGTGGCGTTTATTGGAAACAGCTCCGAATCTATTATTATAAGATTTAAGGATAAGAAAGTAGTTTCTAAGAAGGAGTAATCGCAGTTTGTAAAGGAGTCCAATGTGGCAGACTTTATCAAACGCCTGCGTTATATCTAGAAACGCAGCGGAATAGTACTCTTTGTTTTCGAAGGTATCGTTGATCTTTTTGACTCGATGTATTTGTTCAACCGTGGAATGCATCGGCCTAAAGCCAAACTGATGATTAGATATTATATCGTTCTTTTCCATAATTGGTCAGAGCCTTTTTAGTGTTAGCTTTACAAACAAGACCTTGGCTCGCTGGGAGGTTTTTCTAGTTTTAGTATTAAGATAACTTGTGCCACTTTCCATTGGTCTAGAAAATACCCTATACAGACTATTAAATAGCTGAGTAAAAATTTAATTCCGTTGGAAGGTAGTTCTTTAAGCATTTTACCAGTAATTAGCTCATATCCTGGCACTTGCTTTGAATGTAGACTGCTAATAATTTCTTCGACTTCAGTTGTTTTGAATCGCTGAATTGGTGCTTTGTTCTGGCCTATGTCCCTTGAGGTGTTCTGATGGACGGGGAATGTTTTTACCGGTGTGAAGTTAGCCATAGATTTCAGCCATAGAAATTAATTTCCAGTTTCACATCTTAAAAACGAATTAGAACTATTACAAAGTGTTATTTCACTCAATACTGTTACTAAATAATAAAAACAATCATTGTTTATTAATATTTAAAAAAAAAAATTTTTTTAACAACTTTCACAGATAAAACCATTTCCTGCATTAACGCTTATTTTTTGCAATGACGTGCAATTCTGATTTTTCTGCAAATTCACATACGTATAGAAAATGCATTAATAAACAACATATCAAAAAATTAGGATGTAGTTATTTCTATAATTAAAAATAATTCGATTCAAAGTTGGGCTTTCGCGGCACGATGTTGAATGTTAACGCCACCTAATTAAAGTCGTTTTTTCGCAATGACGTGCAGTTCTGATTTTTCTGCAAATTCATATACGTATAGAAAATGCATTAATAAACAACATATCAAAAAATTAGGATGTAGTTATTTCTATAATTAAAAATAATTCGATTCAAAGTTGGGCTTTCGCGGCACGATGTTGAATGTTAACGGCACCTAATTAAAGTCGTTTTTTCGCAATGACGTGCAGTTCTGATTTTCTGCAAATTTACATACGTATAGAATAAGCATCAATAAACAACATATCAAAAAATTAGGATGTAGTTATTTCTATAATTAAAAATAATTCGATTCAAAGTTGGGCTTTCGCGGCACGATGTTGAATGTTAACGGCACCTAATTAAAGTCGTGTTTTCGCAATGACGTGCAGTTCTGATTTTTCTGCAAATTTACATACGTATAGAATAAGCATCAATAAACAACATATCAAAAAATTAGGATGTAGTTATTTCTATAATTAAAAATAATTCGATTCAAAGTTGGGCTTTCGCGGCACGATGTTGAATGTTAACGCCACCTAATTAAAGTCGTTTTTTCGCAATGACGTGCAGTTCTGATTTTTCTGCAAATTCATATACGTATAGAAAATGCATTAATAAACAACATATCAAAAAATTAGGATGTAGTTATTTCTATAATTAAAAATAATTCGATTCAAAGTTGGGCTTTCGCGGCACGATGTTGAATGTTAACGGCACCTAATTAAAGTCGTTTTTTCGCAATGACGTGCAGTTCTGATTTTTCTGCAAATTTACATACGTATAGAATAAGCATCAATAAACAACATATCAAAAAATTAGGATGTAGTTATTTCTATAATTAAAAATAATTCGATTTAAAGTTGGACTTTCGCGGCACGATGTTGAATGTTAACGGCACCTAATTAAAGTCGTTTTTTCGCAATGACGTGCAGTTCTGATTTTTCTGCAAATTTACATACGTATAGAATAAGCATCAATAAACAACATAACAAAAAATTAGGATGTAGTTATTTCTATAATTAAAAATAATTCGATTCAAAGTTGGGCTTTCGCGGCACGATGTTGAATGTTAACGGCACCTAATTAAAGTCGTTTTTTCGCAATGACGTGCAATTCTGATTTTTCTGCAAATTTACATACGTATAGAATAGTATATTAAAACAAGTTACAGAATGAACGCGCTTCAATCACGACACCGAGTTTCATACACGAGCCGCGCAGCTGAGTTTATGAAAGCGGTCAGTGATTAAACGCTATTCTATGACGTGTGCTTTATACTATTTTCTCTATTTTGATACAATATTTAATATTTTTCGTATAATTTTAATTTTAAAACAACATTGGGAAATTTTTATATTTTATTGATTTGGAACACTTACTTACACTTTGACATATTGAAATTTATGTGTTAACCTAAAATTTCATACAAAATTATCTCTATACCTTTATAAGTACACAACTTTGAATTAATAATACATTTTTATTTTATTTTGGCATCAAAATTTGAGTTTCAATTGTTAAGGTCCAATAATTTTGATTTCTTTTTCATGTAACGTCAACTTGCGATGCAGAGATACCAACTTTGAAAAAACTAATATTACTAAAATTCGTGTAAGAATTTGCTTATTCTTACACGGATTTTAATGTAAGAATAGCTAATTCTCATGTCGAAATAGAGAATAAGCATATATAATGCAAGAAATTTGTGTGCTTGGCTAAAACATTACGGTATAGTGGTAGAAAATAGTACAAAAGGAGGATAGACATTTCAGAATTATCTATATAAAAGAGAAGCTAGTAGCAATTCAATATTAATAATTTGTGCTATAAATGATGTACGAAAAATAAAAACCATAACAAAATTTAAATCTACAGTACGCCTCGTTTTCAAAAAACTTAGAGTAACCGGTAAAAAAGTATATTATACTGAAATAACTCCAACTATGCACCAAAAAAAAGTAATGGAAAAAAAAGTCAAAATATTTAATAACTACGTCATTGCGAAAAAACGACTTTAATTTGGCGCCGTTAGCGTTTAGCATCGTGCCGCGCAAGCCCAACTTTGAATCGAATTATTTTTAATTATAGAAATAACTACATCCTAATTTTTTGATATGTTGTTTACTAATGCATTTTCTATACGTATGTAAATTTGCAGAAAAATCAGAATTGCACGTCATTGCGAAAAAACGACGTTAATTTTGTGCCGTTAGCGTTTAGCATCGTGCCGCGCAAGCCCAACTTTGAATCGAATTATTTTTAATTATAGAAATAACTACATCCTAATTTTTTGATATGTTGTTTATTAATGCATTTTCTATACGTATGTGAATTTGCAGAAAAATCAGAATTGCACGTCATTGCGAAAAAACGACGTTAATTTGGTGCCGTTAGCGTTTAGCATCGTGCCGCGCAAGCCCAACTTTGAATCGAATTATTTTTAATTATAAATAACTACATCCTAATTTTTTGATATATTTGTTTACTAATGCATTTTCTATACGTATGTGAATTTGCAAAAAAATCAGAATTGCACGTCATTGCGAAAAAACGACTTTAATTTGGTGCCGTTAGCGTTTAGCATCGTGCCGCGCAAGCCCAACTTTGAATCGAATTATTTTAATTATAGAAATAACTACATCTAATTTTTTGATATGTTGTTTATTAATGCATTTTCTATACGTATGTGAATTTGCAAAAAATCAGAATTGCACGTCATTGCGAAAAAACGACTTTAATTTGGTGCCGTTAGCGTTTAGCATCGTGCCGCGCAAAGCCCAACTTTGAATCGAATTATTTTTAATTATAGAAATAACTACATCCTAATATTTTGATATGTTGTTTATTAATGCATTTTCTATACGTATGTAAATTTGCAGAAAAATCAGAATTGCACGTCATTGCGAAAAAACGACGTTAATTTTGTGCCGTTAGCGTTTAGCATCGTGCCGCGCAAGCCCAACTTTGAATCGAATTATTTTTAATTATAGAAATAACTACATCCTAATTTTTTGATATGTTGTTTATTAATGCATTTTCTATACGTATGTGAATTTGCAGAAAAATCAGAATTGCACGTCATTGCGAAAAAACGACGTTAATTTGGTGCCGTTAGCGTTTAGCATCGTGCCGCGCAAGCCCAACTTTGAATCGAATTATTTTTAATTATAAAAATAACTACATCCTAATTTTTTGATATGTTGTTTACTAATGCATTTTCTATACGTATGTGAATTTGCAAAAAAATCAGAATTGCACGTCATTGCGAAAAAACGACTTTAATTTGGTGCCGTTAGCGTTTAGCATCGTGCCGCGCAAGCCCAACTTTGAATCGAATTATTTTTAATTATAGAAATAACTACATCCTAATTTTTTGATATGTTGTTTATTAATGCATTTTCTATACGTATGTGAATTTGCAAAAAAATCAGAATTGCACGTCATTGCGAAAAAACGACTTTAATTTGGTGCCGTTAGCGTTTAGCATCGTGCCGCGCAAGCCCAACTTTGAATCGAATTATTTTTAATTATAGAAATAACTACATCCTAATTTTTTGATATGTTGTTTATTAATGCATTTTCTATACGTATGTGAATTTGCAGAAAAATCAGAATTGCACGTCATTGCGAAAAAACGACGTTAATTTTGTGCCGTTAGCGTTTAGCATCGTGCCGCGCAAGCCCAACTTTGAATCGAATTATTTTTAATTATAGAAATAACTACATCCTAATTTTTTGATATGTTGTTTATTAATGCATTTTCTATACGTATGTGAATTTGCAGAAAAATCAGAATTGCACGTCATTGCGAAAAAACGACGTTAATTTTGTGCCGTTAGCGTTTAGCATCGTGCCGCGCAAGCCCAACTTTGAATCGAATTATTTTTAATTATAGAAATAACTACATCCTAATTTTTTTATATGTTGTTTATTAATGCATTTTCTATACGTATGTGAATTTGCAGAAAAATCAGAATTGCACGTCATTGTGAAAAATAAGCGTTAATGCAGGAAATGGTTTTATCTATGAGAGTTGTTAAAATTTTCTTTTTTTTTTAAATATTGATAAATATTGATTGTTTTTATTATTTAGTAACAGTATTGAAAGATATAACACTTTGTAATAGTTCTAATTCGTTTTTAAGATGTGAAACTGGAAATTAATTTCTATGGCTGAAATCTATGGCTAACTTCACACCGGTAATGTTTTTTTACCTGTTTTTTTAGTTGTCTTCCAAAAAGAGCCATCGATGGCTTCTGTAGCTGTAAGTCCTTCTAAGAAAGACTGGATACATTAATTTTTGTTTTTGCTTAGCAGGTCTTTTAGTTCCTAAGTGGCTGCATTTAGTAAACGTTTGTTGTTTTAAGGCGTTCTCAGTATCTGCCATTGCTTGCGTATTCTTCTCTTTTCAAGTATTTTTTGTTTGATATAGGGCAGTCATAAGATGTAGAAGTAATTAATTTCTTAGGCGTTGAATTCCAGGCCACTCATTGTATCGTGCCATTGAAATGCTTTACAGCGTCTTCCATGTTAGTTTCAGTCTTGTCGAATGCCTTTTGTAACGCAATAGTCAAGTAGATCAGGTTGTTTGCGCCTGTCAGATGACCAAGAAGTAGGTTTGCCGGTGTAGACATATTTCAAATTGTTGGTTTCTATAGTTTTAAGTAACTCGCTTCCTTTGGGTGTGATAATTCTAGATCCCCAAACGGTATGTTTAGCATTGTAATCTCCTCCTGAAATAAACCGTTGTCCTAAAGTACTATAATAATCCTCAAAGTGGTCCTGCTTTACTGTGGAACTGGCTGCTTCAGAAAGGGTTTGCTGTAACTGCTTAATTAATATTTTTGATAATTATGGCGGTACCACCTCGAGCAGTTCCTGTTGGATGATTAGTATTATACAGTGTAATTAGAAATCCTTAGATAACTTTTATCGGTAAAGTGAATTTCAGAAATTAATATGTCAATGTGAATTCTAATAAATGTTTTTAGCTCGTCAACGTTGGCATTCCATTATTTAAGTTTGGTAAGTACGATTGTCATTAAATTTAGTAGGGTTCCTATTTGATCGAACATGTTTTTCATCATGTTTTAGGTCTTGCAATTCATTAGATTGCTGATTAGGTTGGTTGGTGTTTGATAGACGCGTTATATTGGGGGGCAAATGGGAAGGGTGTTAGTTTCGGTTTGTTGCTTGCGCATTTGATAATCCTGGTGGACCTTGTTGATAACGTATGATTGATGCTAGAGGAGAATACTGCTTTGGTCTAAGTTGTGGGGAATCTTTTTTTGCAGTTCTTTATAGATTATACATCTCTTGTAATTAGCAGGGCGATTTAGTCCACACAAGACACATCGGACGTCTTTGGATGATGATCGCCTGCACATTTGAAGCATCTGTGTTTTAAGTAGCAGAAATGGTTGGACCATACCTTTGACATCTCGCACATTGAGCGATTTCTCTTTTCTGTATCGGTGGTTCAAATTTGATTTTACAATGCTGTATGTACTCAACATTGCAGATATCTTTGTTGTTTGATGCTGGCTGGCTTTAATTCAATAATGAACATTGGAACTGGTAATTTTGTTCTGTACTGTTTGTTGTTCCAAATATTCGTGACCTTGCGTCTTAATTTCTCTATTTCCGCTTTTCGTGAGTGTTAATAAAGTGGTGCACATTTTTTAGTACAACCTTGTAACCTTGTTGTGGAATTCGGTCTGTTTTTCGTTCAAAGCTTTTAGTGTAGTACCATAATGTTCAGTCAGTTTTGGTTTGGCTTTTACCTGATTTCCAGCGAGAGCTTTAAATTTTACGACTGGATCTAGTTTAATAAGCGGTACGATATTGTCTTTCGATTGTTTGGCTTTTCATTCTAAATCATGTTAAAGGTTTCTACTTCTTTTCTGTGAAACTTTGGTCCAGGGATTTTCTGGTTGCGATAAATACATAGAGGTTTGGGGACTGTATTGGGGTTGCTCATAAGGTTGGGTATAAAACATACTTTGTTGTGGCTGTTTAAAGAAAATCTGCATTTGTTCTGACGTTATCATTGGTGAAGGTAACGCCACTGGGCCTGCTGCTATTTGCGAGGATGGAATCCCTCCAGACGGCGGAGGCAACGCCATATCATCCTTCGCATACGACTTGATTGATGTAATATTTTTGCTGTTTATTGATACCAGATAAACCATTGCAAATAAACACTCGCGATAACTTGAAGTCAGTAGATAAGACAGCTGCGAACGGAACGTCTTTCCTCTTTTAAATTCAAATCTTATCCAAGCTACATTTAACTTTGTCTAACAAATTAGAACACTCGATATGGGTAAAAATATTTCATTTCATCCTTCACAGCCTAAGAAAATGTTAGACAACCTTAAAATAATTGTCAATCTACAGAGACAGTTTTAACTATGCTGTTATGCCTAAAACAACACCAATAGAAGACAAAGTATGTGGAGTAGAAGTTGTAATACGCACTCTACCTACGGAGATCTCTGAAACTACTCGACAGGATGTTTGCAACATTGTAAGAAAAGAAAAACCGCCACGCTCAAATATTTTAGTTCTGAGAGCAGATAAAGGAAACGTTACAATCGTTATAAACTTACAAGATTACAACAAGAAAATGACAAACTTACTCTCGAAAGATTGCTACAAACGTCAATAGAGAAACCTTTTAAACTCTATGCACTCAAGTAAACTACGCCATCAAAAACTTAACTATATAGATATTAACAAGAATCGAGCTTTGATTGTCAAAAATCCAGTTATCCCTTCGACCGATAGTGAGCACCATCAATTCGCCGACCCAATCGTTATCTAGCTAGTCAATAGAGCGATAACACAAACAAAAAATCGTATTATCTCTGTTGTACTCACTGTTTCCTCTTTTCATTCGAATAGTGGAACGTGTTTTCTAAATTCGCATGATGATGTAAGGATCATCTTTCGTGACAACGACTATATATTGACGTGAAATTTGATTTTTTGTTAGTCTACATTTGAAATGGCGAGATAAAATTTGGATTGAAATGTTGTTAATAAAAAAACTGTCCAAGAAAACAAGCAAAAGATCAACTTATCTATACAAATTGAAAATTTTTTTTTAAACTTTAAAATAGTTTTTCAGATTCAAAAAAATTCTACGACCGCATAATACTATAATAAAACTATTATTAACCCTTACTCTGCGAGCACCACAATTAGAACTTTGATATTTGCAGAGCAACAAATTTAGAGCATTTACTAATATCAAATTGAAGCAAGCAAGAAATGTTTTTCGGACACTTTAACCTTGTAGCGTTTGCACGCTAACGTGTTTTTCGCTATTATTTAACCTTATTCTGCAAGAAAAAAATACGGGACTAGCATATTTAGTGAGCAAACAATTAGGAAAAAATTATTCTGTTATTGTTATATTTGATTTGTTTCGTTATATATATATTGTTCCGCTAACTTTATCTTCTTTTAGCGTAACCTAAGAAATAAAAAAAAAACCAGAGCAAATTTTTTTTTCTTTTACAACTTATTAGCAATAAATGAGCAATAAATAAAAAACTTAGTTAACATCCATTCCGCCCATTTTGTTCTGCTAACTTATAAGACGTGAAAATGTGTCGTGCTGAGTATGTTTTGCAGTTTTTACCAGTTCTAAGCTTCAACAAAAATTTTACAAAAAGTTTTTGACAGCAACAATTTATTAAATAAAATTAATTCGCGTAACAAATTTTCTGGTTTATTGCAAAAGACTTTGCTATCTCTCAGTTAATATCGCTGACATCAAGTGAACATTCATTTTAAATATTAGGTAACATAGGCTAAAAATCCAAAATTTTGCAAGAAATATGAGCAACGATTTTATCCATACAACATGATATTTTGAATACCATTAATACAAACAATCTCATTTAAAAAAATACACAGTCGTACGTTAAAATTTTTCGTATTATTTAAGTTTATGTTCATTTTGTTACTTTTTACGTATAAGCTGAAGAATATAAAAATTCTTAACATATTCGGTTGAGTACTCAGTTCGATAAATATGCAACTGTATCAATCTCAAAAATCAAATCAATCAACAAGATTTTAGCACAAAGAATTCAAGTAAAGTTGCGAAAAAGAAACTAACTTGTAAAAAGACAAAGTTCAAGTTCCTCGTTCCATTCAAACACATTTTCGATTACCAAATAAAATTTAAAGAAGCCAACGTGATTTAAATAAGAATATACATAATTAGGCATGCATGTGAAAATATGCACATAGAAATGAGGTCATATATTATACTGCAACAAAAGTAAACACTTCATTTGCAATGTTAAAATTTTAATTATATAAAAGCATCATTGCATCGACCAAACAGATTTTATCTATTCATCAATTTACAACATTAAATAATTACATAACAGCTGCTCTACATCATAAACCTTGGCTATTGTTCATTATATTGCATAAAATCAAAAAAAATACTTTCACTCTTTATTTATAAAATATAGACGATGCAATTTAAATAAATAAAAGTAAAAGAAGAATGTGGCAAGAAGAGAGTAAAGCAACAGTTATTGAACCATATGTCTCGAATGCAATTTAATAAATTTATTACAACATTAGAGTAACTTAGATTGCGTCGAGTTAAGTACAAAGTGAAATTTTGATGTGTTGAGTTGTATCGTTGACTGAATATCAACGATTGCGCGTAATATTCGCCAATTAAGTAATTGAAGACATTCATCGCTAACCTATTTTTTAATATTAGAAAATTATAGCCTTCGAAATATTACACACTTTTTTTTCGTATAATGAATAAAGTCGTACGCAATTATGACGTGAAACGAAAAACCAATAATCTATCAGGATTAGTAACAATACATTCATATCAATTTAATCAGATTATTTCGATTTGGTAATAATAATACCAGTACAACAAAAACACATCAAGGCACTTTTCATAAACATATTAGTTAAACGTGAACAATCATATTAACGTAACGTAAGATGACCACGAGAATACGTCAAAGATATAATCGTCCTTTACTATTTAATGCTGGAACAAACTAATCCAGTGAAAGAAAAATAAATTGTAGACAGCAACAGTTTGGCTATTGACAAATTTTATGCTGGTACAAGCAAATTTGACAATTAATCTAAAACCTTAGGTTAGTTTATATTGCTATACGTAGCATACGCAGTAATAACTCCGAAATATATAAAACTTCAAGACAATTGATTTTGTGACCAATGACGACATGACTATGAAGATAACTACATCGTCAAAATTAACAATGCTTTATGCAATCGGGCCCTTAAGACCTTTAAATACATTTTCTAACAAACACACTTCATTTTATGTATATCTCGATTTTTCACTTTGAGGCTCTACAATTTTTTCGTCATTACGTAACTACATGTTGATGTCTGCAATGAAGGCAGCACACAAATGCTCTTAGTGAGCGGTATGTATCAATAATTTCGTAATTTAAATGTGTTGAGATGGGCAAAACTTTTCCCAACTTTTTTCCTATTTGCCAAGAACTTTTGTAGACACATATACAATATTCCAATAAGATTAAAGGCCAAAACAATCTAAACACGCACAACAGACCAAAACTACTTCAAAATCTAATAAACGCTTTTTTTTAAAATTCCCCCCACGACAAAAAAAATCTATTATACCTTTGTACCCTAATGGGTGTCGGATTAATTTGACCTCCTACGTCTCATTGAACCACTTCCTTCTGGTCCCCCGGCAACAATTTCATTTCTTATCTCGTCTTTCCACTCATTTTTCTAAGTTCCTCTATTCTCTGCAGCCTGCTTCTAATCCTCCTTCCTATTCTCCTCTTCTCCATAATTTTCTTTACTAATCCATTATTGTTTACCCTTAGTACATGAACATACCATTTCAGTTGCTTTCTTCCTATGTATTTGTCTTATTTGTTCATTCTATATTATATCTAGCTTAGTTTTCCCGTTTTCTCATTTCCGCGACGTTAATTTTTAATTCGTCTATGATTCGCTCGCGTAAAAAATTTAAAGTTTTCGATTATCTTCCATGCGAAAAAAATGTTGTGCCAAAAATTATAATATAAGACCTTGCCAAAAACCCAATAATCCTATTGTAAAAGCCAGAGACAAATTTTTTATCTATCTTTGAGTTTATACCTGGTTTTCTCAAACCTTTTTATTACCATATTTTCCATATCATTCCAATAGCTAAGATCGAATTTAATGCATTCATCAATTCTTCGAATTTCCTGTATTGACCCCAAAAATGTAATCACTTTGGCCGCAGCATGGCCACAGGTAGAGTTTTGGGACTTAACTCACTGTATCCAGTGTCCACTGGCAAGACTGCCACGCTCCTTAAACTTTTTCATTACTTCAGAGACTGAAAGTTGTCAAAACATTGACACTATTCGCCAATTGCAAAAAAAAATTCCTCATAAGAAAATTCAATGTTGTCACAAATGTAGAAAACGCGAACTCGCTCGAATTGACAGCTGTGTAAAAGTTCAATTCAAGAAAGACCAAGAATACTGGATTAAATTTCTGCAAAAAGTAGTGTCAGTGGGGAAATTCCTTACATCGCGTAGTTTTTTCGCGGACATACAGAACTATTTGATTCTCAACATAATAGCAACTACTTGGGAATTTTAGAATTGTTAGAGTGAGATACTCTATATATATCTTCTACAATTTGCGAAGAAATAATGGGAAACAAGTTTCTGACAGTTATTGTAAAAGAAATTCAAGAAACCAAATATAATTCTCTAAAAGTTGATTCAAAACAAGATATTTCCCACATAAACTGTCTGGAATCTCAGATGGGAAAGTAGTAGAACGTTTCCTTCCATTTATCCCAAAATTTAATCATACTGGAGAAGCACTTGGGACTACTGTTTTCAATGCGACGTTGCCATCGAAAACCTAAGAAGACAATCTTACGATAACGCTGTCAATATGTCAAGATTCTACAGTGTTCTTCAAGCGCCTATTGCCAACACACTCGCGCAATTTGGTCGGAATACATGCTGTGCAAAAGTACGTTAGAGCAAATTCATTCTTCAAACTTGTGCAAGTAATGTTTAATTTTTTTCGGCTTTTATGCTCAATCAGTTGCAAAGTTCTCTAGTAGTATTAAAAAAAATGTATCGGTATGTAACATAAGGTGTAAGAGCCGATGGCGTTATCACAAAGTTGTATCAGCTTCGAGAAAGCTCTGCATGTCATTTCTGAAGATATGACTCAAAAGCCAGAAACAGTTCACAAAGCCAGATGTCTAAATGATCTAAGAAGAAAATGTCATGACCGGCTCCTGGGATGTAATTCTAGATCGAACTAGATAATGAACCTTTTCAAAATTAAAACGATTGAAAAATAATGATAGATCTTCAATGAAACAAGAAATACTAAATTTATTTTAAAATGTATTCAATAAAACCTAGGTCTTCCGGGTTTGAACCGTGTCAATGGCGTAACCGAAGCCGCCAATGTTGCGCACTTTCTAATATAATCAACTTGTGAACCAATCAGATTCCAAACTCCACAGAAGTGAATTAAGAAGAAGTAAGCACCGTATATAAAGAAGTATCATCGTGGTTGATTGAGCACGACTCTGATTGGGTTACGGTCGAAAAAAGCCATGTTTTCTATAAACAAGTTTCAAAAGGGTGGTCACGGTTGATGTTATTGAGATGTTGGATGGTTTCTATGCTCTCTTGGATTTTCCTATTGAAGATTAGAGATGTTGCAACCACAAAAATGTTATCAAAGTATATGTTGGGACCTGTGGTAAAATTATGTTCAGCAATAGCAAACTTAGACCTTTTCCTTATACAACGATCACATTGTGAAATGCGTGTGATGACGGAACACCCAGTTTCGCCGATGTAGACTAAACCACATGAACAAGTTATTTCGTATACACTTCAAGATAAAAGAGTAGGAAATTTCTCCTTAAAAGAAAGAATAATCTGAGAGATTTGGAGTCGAATGTAGGTTTGATATCATCGTTACAAACAAGTTGCCCTATTTGATCTGTGATTTTATGAATGTAAAAGTGCCAATTTTAAATTGGATTCGGAAGTAGAAATGTCATTGGGTATTCGAGCGCGTGGATGTAGACGACGATTCATACTTACATGAATATCTTGTTTCATGTAACCATTGTTGAATAAGGTTCTAGCTTGGTCGGGCACACAAGGGGATTGAAACCCACAATGACCAAATGGTTATATACTGTGGTAGCAAGACCCATCATCACATACGGCGCGCTTGTATGGGGTGAGAGAACCAACCTGAAAAACACAACTGCAAAGCTAAGCAAGGTACAGAGAATGGCATGTCTACTGATAACAGGAGCGATGAGAACCACGCCCACAGTAGCCATGGAAGCACTACTTTCACTTTCACCATTACATCTCGTTGTAATGATGGAATCAAGACAAGCAGCATACAGGCTGCAGATTAATGGACACGCGTCAATTACCGGGAAAAACAAACTGACTATATACAACGTGCTGCGTGAAGAAACAATCTTAACTATGAGATCCGACTTCACAAAAAATTATCACATTTTAAAGAAACTTAAAGTGATAATACCGTCACGAAACAAGTAGACAAAAAACATTTACCCGGGCGCGGCTAAAGGAACTATCTGGTACACAGATGGGGCCAAAAATCGCAACGGTACCGGAGCAGAAGTATATGGAGGCAAGCACCATGAGAAGCAATTTTCGCTTACTTTGGGTAAATATGCATCCGCTTTTCAAGCTAAAGTTGCTGCTATTGACTCGTGTGTCAGGAACATAATCGACTCGAAATCATTCACACTGACACTAAGATCACCAGAAATAAAATCCAAACTGATTATAGCATGCATAAGCAGTCTGGAAACATTGGCAACTCGCCAACCAGTGCAGCTCATCTGGATACCAAAAGACCAGAAGGTAAAGAGTAATCTAATGGCGGACGCACTAGCAAAAAAGGGCACAACAGGGACATATATCGGACCTGAACCCGTTTTCGGAATCGCATACGAGACCGGAAAAGAAATAATTCGCAGCAAACTTGCAGCGGAGCATAAAAAACTATGGAAAAACTCTTCAGAGATGAGGCACACAAAACTCTTCCTTACAGAGCCACAATTAAACACTCAAACTGCACTATCAAGCATGAGTCGACAAAAATTAAGGAAACTTACGGAACTAATTACAGAGCACTGTGGCCTTAACAAACATATGCATAAAATGGGATTGCAAAGTAGCCCCTTATGCCGCGGATGCTTGGAAGACGACGAGACTCCGCAGCATCTGCTGTGCAAATGTGAATCGTATCAAATGCAACGCACAACGATTCTCGGAAAACCAAAGCTAACCGATGATGAGTTGAAAAAAGCCGCTTAAAATAAACTTCTGGACTTCATTGACGAAACAGAACTGATGAGGGAGTAATACATCAGAGGTGCACAAAAGGACCAAGAAGACCGCAGTGCAGGGGTGCTAGACAAACAATTATAAATTAACATAAAGAAACATTGTTGAATAAGGTTCTAGTAAGATAACGGAGTTACGAGTGTTGACAAATAGAAAAAGCACGATAAGCCGAAGATTCAATAAGAGAACGTTTCTGTGCAGAATGATGAGATAATACATGAAAACAGCTGTACGTATGGATGAGTTTGCGATAAACAGGACAGCCCAAAAAGCCGTCGGGTTTACGAGTAAGAAGAACGTCGAGAAATGGGAGAGAACCATTATTTTCGATTTCCATGATGAATTTGATATCTGAGTTTTGGTTGTTTAGATGATCAAGAAACCTAGACAATTCGAAATGACCATAAAACCATAATATCGATTATTCAATATAAGCGGCACCAAAAATGTGTTCGTAAAACGTAAAGGTTATCAAATTGGAAGTGGATGATCTTTACCATCGTGAGACAGAATCTGTTCAATGATAGTAAGAAATCTTTAATAGAAATCTTGGTAAAAAGTGAAGTGATATCAAAACTCACAAGATCCTGGGGTTGAAGCTTTACAGTTTCCAAAATGGAAAGAAATGGTGATAGTTGAAGATAGGAGAAGAGGTTTCGCTAGTAAATTCGTAAAGAATGTTAGAAAAAAACTTGGCTAACTTGTAAGTAGGAGGTACTGACGATGAGATCTATCTTGTTTGTAGATTTTGGGAAGTTTGTATAGACGAAGTAGTAGAATCTGAAGGGGTAGTCGACGTTTGGTTTCAGGAAATAGATTAGAAGATTTGATTATTTGACTGACCTCAACGATTCAATCTTTAAAGTGAGATTCCGAGTTAAAAGACCATACGTTTCTTCTAACAGAATAAAATAGATTTTCCCAGCGTAGTTAGTTTGGTTCAAAACGACAGTTGCGTTCCCTTATCGGCAAGGTTTGCAATGCTAACTCTTCCGACTGAAAAATGTTGGATTTAGAAAATTTAAATGATTCCAGGAATTTATCACTATAAATATGAATGGAATCTAGATAGCACTGTGCTATTCTGAAGTTAGAGTCTCAAACTAAATAAATTGACTACTGTTTTCAAGGAGCTAGAAGTAGAATAAAGTTTGTGATTGTTAGATTCCAACAATTGAAATTTTTTGAGCTGAGGTTCAGTGGTAAGCCGTCGAGTGGTCTCAGATTGCTGGTAAGTAATTTTGGCAATCATCCGGTGTTGGTCAATACAAGATGAAGGTAAAAGAGTTGTTTAGAAATATGGTATGGTCTGCTTAATCCGATCGCGCATGAACGCTAAGCTAGCACGGTAGAGAATGTGTTGGAATGTGGAATTTGATTTTCAGAAATGCAAAAATAATGTTGAGGTCGCGACAACGAAAGTGCATAAAAATTTGACGAGTTTAGAAAATACAAAGATTGTAGAAGAAGATTTTTAATGCAACAGCGAAGGGTTCCACAACCGCAGTTGCCAACGTTTCGTCCACTTTATCAAGGCGCAACTCCAATAAACTATCTAAATCTAACTAAAAACCTCTGAAGAGTTAGGTAATCAAATTGTAAACTAGATTCTAAACTCATAGAAAGCTAAGAAATTTAAAATATAAACTTTATTGGAAGATACTGTGTGAAGGAGTTCCGAGATTTTGATGATGGTTTAATCCGGTACTGTTCAGATAAAAACATATCCAAAAGATTTCAAAACTCAATAGTTAACGTACGAATACAAATTTATTTGACCTATGATATTAGTAGTGTGAAAAAATAGTTAAAGTATGTCAAGTCTAACAAGAAGTGTCAGCAATATAATTTGGACCAAAGCTTAAATAATTTCTGAAATGTTTGTTGAAAATATACGTTTACTGTTTAACCCAATTTCTGAAACTTTAATATCTCATACGATTAAGAAGCAGTAAAAACGATGAACGCGCCAGATAAAAACGATTTAGATTTCAGTTAAGCACTTGGAAAAAGAAAGTTATTAGTAAAAATTTTTTGAAGTCTGAAAATCTAACTCCAACCTCTA
The DNA here is from genome assembly GCA_035610365.1 of Aquatica leii. Taxonomy (NCBI): domain Eukaryota; kingdom Metazoa; phylum Arthropoda; class Insecta; order Coleoptera; family Lampyridae; genus Aquatica; species Aquatica leii. The sequence goes on along the minus strand of CM069436.1, from coordinate 6,823,796 downwards.
AAAAATATTCCAGGCACTTCTTATAACGAAAAAAAAACAATATAATCAAACGTCAGTTACTCGGTTTATACAATAATTTTATTGATAAACAATAAAAATGACTTGCCAACTTTAAATCGCTTATCTAGAAAACGTTTATAAATATCACCGTAATATAAACTTAAAATCAACAATTACCAAGTATTTTTTATCAGTTATTTAATGATGTCGGATTACTGTTTATAGGTGCGATCGTCCACAAAGTGTTTACCTATAGGATTCGATAACAACCCACCGCTACGGAATTCTTCAAAAATGATATGCCAAAACTTGAACAAAAACATCTGGTGCCAGACGGGCCCAATTGCAAGGGTTCGTTGTGCCCGCATTGTAGAAAAATAAAGAAAAAGTACCTGGGTCTTGAATACCTAAGGACCATCTGCTTGCATTTGAGGTAAATTATTTGTAAGGAACCTGAAACTGCCCGAAGGACAATTGGTTCAATTTTTTTGCATAGCCTCCATATCGAATTGCTAATATTACTTAAAAAGGTTTAAATTTACAACATAAATTGTTGCGTATCGATGATGATCTTATATGGAGACACTAAGGCTACGGTATGCAAAGAGGTCACGATCATTGCCCTGCGTTTTATCTGCGCTCTATACATATCACTTTACTTACAGACAAGAAAAAGTTGATACCGTTGACTATTAATTTATGCGCTGTAGTAAGTCATTAGTAAAAAAAAAACACACACACGACGTTTATTGCTTTTTGATGTAAACTAACTGACCAACTTCGAACGAAACGAGTGTCCTTATTAACTTATAAACTCGTAGAAGTTCTTCCTTTTCAGGAAACATACATCCTGGTTTTTGCGACATACAACTTGCCTTGATGTCTTGCTAATATAATGCCGATTAATAATTAATGCAAAACAACTAAATTTACTAATTTATACATATTTATAATAATGACTTAATTTCCGTACAATTTAATTAATTAAACCCGTATTTTGTAACATTATTGTTTAACTTAAGTCAACGACATTTTTATGCAAGAAACTACAGCTAGAATATTTTTGAACAAATGCAAATTTCAAAACATAAAAATATGCGTGACTAATTCAATTTTTTTTTGTACGCAAGCCTTAAAAAAGAAAATTACAGGATGTGAAACAACTTTCATATTTATATTTATATTGAAATTGATTGCATCAGTACAGAGACAAACAATAAACAAATTCGATTTCTTCAAAAATAATAATTATTAAAAAGAAACCCAATATTACTGTATACTGATATGAAAATATCTACATTCATAAAATGCCATTAAAATACCTTCCACACTTTTCCTTTTTTAACTAAAAAAAATACACCAGACATAGTTTTCTTTTTTGGCATTACATAGAAGTGCATTGTTTTGTTTAAATGCGATGACTCATTTTTATTATCAATCCCCAAATTTTTCGCAACCCTAAATGCAACCTAGCGTAGATGACAGGGCAAAGACTAATTGGTTTCCAAACTACACACAGACAATTTTTTCTAATTTAACTTGCAATCGAACGAGCTTTGAAAAAATTAGTTATCTGAATTCAATGTTCATTTCCCACAATCAAAACATAAATAAAACAAAAACGCAAAGGTCAAATTCGCGAGTTTATTAACCTAAAACGAGAACAACAAATTTAACTTCAAAGAAAAACAGAAAATTGTAGGTGCTCTTCCGGTAAACCGACTTATTATTTTACGTCGCGTGCTTGAGACTTTAAGTGTAAAGAATAGGATGAAATTTCCCTATAGAATTTTGCCCTCCACTTAGCGATCTATAAGTTCACTTTACAACCCTTTTAAGCTTCGCGTAGGGGTCTAAAATATTAATCCGATCCATTTTTTTTACGAATAATTGTAGCAATTTATTTAATTACTAATTAAATTCGATCACGATCGGGTCGCACCTTAAAAAGAAAAAGTGAGAAAATTCAAAAACGTCCTCGTATTTGAAAGGGATGCGATCGTATCGATTTAAAATGTCCCTTGATTGCAATGGTGGGAGTAAATGGTTTTTTTTACGTGTAGAGAGGTTCTTTGTTCTGGTCATTGATTTCTTGGACTGCTGTAACAAACATGTAAATTTGCCTAGTTGTAGACCTTGCTATATTTCAAAGTAATTTCTGGTTGTTCGCTATAGGTACTTAACTTTATACGTGCATTTACACTATCACGTAAAAGGAAAAGTCTACCATTATATTTTTACAGTCGGATAACTATTGCTTATATATACTATCACGCAACCCTGTACTTGTAGACGACCTTCGTTGCTTCAAGAAATTTTCAATTTATTTATTAGTGCACGAACATCGTATCCGAGTCGATATATCAATATTCTAAAATTGTTATTTTTTCAATATTACGATACACGCACATGTACTTGATCTTAATGTAAGCAGTTACTCAAAATATTACTTTCCAAGCAGTTGCTGTATTTTCGTTTTAATAACTATGAATTCAATTTTAACATACACGTTTTAAAAATAAAACGCAAAACCAGTCCCCCCATTAAAATTAAACAATTGATTATCGCTACATCAATTTCTATCATTTTCTTAAGATCAACTTTTTATGGCAAATTTTATAGTCTCATCGTATTCTACACACCTAGAGAATCGCAAACACCAAAAGACAGTCCTCTCAAATTCTTTAAATTAAATAATCTAATCGTTTTCGTCGATTTACTCTCGACTTCGTACGGTTTGTCTCAAATTTTAATGAACAGATAACCATTATTGCAATTTTTATAACTGCATCGTGTTCTGCACACCTTTCTACATAGGGGATCCCAAAACCCAGTTCTTCCAATTTTCATAAATTAAACAATCAAATAGTTCTCGTAGATTTACTCTCGACTTCGTACAGTTCGTCTCAAATTGTACTAAAAAGATCCTCTTTCATTGGAATTTTATAATCGCACAGTGTTATGCACACCTTTTTACATAGGAAATTAAAAAGGAAACACCAAAAAACAGCCCTCACGATTTTAAAAAAATAAACAACCAAATAGGTCTTCGTACGGTACGTCTCAAATTTTACTAAACAGATCGACTTTTATTGCAATTTTTATAATCGTATCGTATTCTACACACATTTATAATAAGAAATCACAAACACCAAAAGGCAGTTCTCCCAATTGCTTTTAAATTAAAAAATCAAATAGTTCTTGTTGGGTCGATTTACTTTCGACTTCGTACGGTTTTCCTCAAACTTTGCTAGAAAGATCACTTTTTATTACAATTTTTATAAACGCATAGTATTATGCACACTTTTTTACATAGGAAATCGCAATCATAATTTAAAAAAACAACAACCAAATAGTTCTCGTAGATTTACTCTCGACTTCGTACGGTTTGACTCAAATGTTATTAAAAAGATCAACTTTTATTGTAGTTTTTATAATCGCATTGTATTCTACACACCTTTTTTGATAAGAAATCGCAAACACCAAAAGGCAGTTTTCCGAATCTTTTTAAATTAAACAATCAAATAGTTTCCGTGGCGTAAATTTACTTTCGACTTCGTACGGTTTGTCTCAAATTTTACTAGAAAGATCACCTTCTATTGTAATTTTTATAATCGCACAGTGTTATGCACACTTTTTTATATAGGAATTCGCAAACATCAACAGGTAGTTCTTTCAATTTTTTTAAAAGAAACAACCAAATACTTCTCGTAGATTTCGTACGGTTCGTTCAACTTTTATTGCAGTTTTTATAATCGCATTGTATTCTACACACCTTTTTACATAGGAAATCGCAAACACCAAAAGCCAGTTTTCCCAATTTTTTAGAATTAAACAATAAAATAGTTTCCGTGGCATCGATTCACTTTCGACTTCGTACGGAAAAACACAAATTTCCATAAAATGATCATCCTTCATTGCACCTTTTTACATAGAAAAACACCAAAAGAAAGTCCTCCCAAATTTTGTAAACTAAACAATCAAATAGTTATCGTTGATTTATTCTCTATTTCGTACGGCTTGTCTCAAATGTTTCTAAAAAGATCCCGTTCTATTGCAATTTTTATAATTGCATCGAGTTCTGCAGACTTCTTTAGGAATTCGAAAAACCACGAACCAATTCTTCCAAATTAGTAAATTAAACAATTAAATATGTAGTTCTCGTTGATTTATTCTCGACTTCGTACGGTTTGTCTCAAATTCTAATAAAAGACTCCTTTTATTGCAAATTTTATAATTGCATCGGGTTCTGCACACCTTTTTGCAAAGAAATTCGCAAAAACCAAGATACAATCCTCTCAATTTTTGTAAACTAAACAATCAAATAGTTATCGTTGATTTATTCTCTACTTCGTACGGTTTGTATCAAATTTTTCTAAAAAAATCCCGTCTTATTGCAATTTTTATAATTGCATCGAATTCTTCAGACCTCTTCAGAATTCGAAAAACCACGGAGCAATCCTCCCAAATGTAGTAAATTAAACAATGAAATATGTAGTTCTCGTTGATTTATTCTCGACTTCGTACGGTTTGTCTCAAATTCTAATAAAAAGACTCCTTTTATTGCATCTTTTATAATTGCATCGTGTTCTGCACACATTTTTGCAAAGAAATTAATAAGAACCAAGATACAATCCTCTCCATTTTTGCAAACTAAACAATCAAATAGTTCTCGTTGATTTATTCTCTACTTCGTACGGTTTGTCTCAAATGTTTCTAAAAAAATCCCGTTTTATTGCAATTTTTATAATTGCATCGACTTCTGCAGACCTCTTTAGAATTCGAAAAACCACGGAGCAATCCTCCCAAATGTAGTAAATTATACAATGAAATATGCAGTTCTCGTTGATTTATTCTCGACTTCGTACGGTTTGTCTCAAATTCTAATAAAAAGACACCTTTTATTGCAACTTTTATAATTGCATCGTGTTCTGCACACCTTTTTGCAAAGAAATTCGCAAAAACCAAGATACAATCCTCTCAATTTTTGTAAACTAAACAATCAAATAGTTCTCGTTGATTTATTCTCGACTTCGTACGGTTTGTCTCAAATTCTAATTAAAAAACCACCTTTTATTGCAATTTTTATAATTGCATCGTGTTTTGGACACTTTTTTACATATGAAATCGCAAAAACCAAAAAACAGTCCACCCAATGTTTGTCAATTAAACAATCAAATAGTTCTCGTTGATTTACTCTGGACTTCGTACGGTTTGTCTCAATTCCTACTAAAAAGCTCAACTTTTGTTGCAATTTTTATACATATATTTATATATGGAAAAGCAATGACTAGAGGACAGCCTCCGCCGCATTTTTTCAAATTAAACAATCAAAGTACAGCCTTTTGGTCTTCGCATTTTATTTCAGAATTTGTATATTCAATTTTATAAATTTAGCATAGTTATTAAAATAGGAATAGAGCAACCGTCTCGTTTACCGTTGCATCAGCTCGGTTTTAAAGTTTGCGAGGCTATCGCTTTGGGTAATCTCAGGACCCGCCTTGAAACACGGATCAAGGAGTCAATGGGCGCATTCGATAAACCCAAAGGCGAAGCGAAAGTGAAGAACGGATCGCGCATCGTGGCGCTCGCATCAAGAGAGTCTCATGCGGTAAAGCGAATGATTAGAGCGAATCGGTGTCGAAACGACCTCTACCTATTCTCAAACTTTAAATGTGTGAGATCTCCGGCTTGTCCGATTAACGAAGCCGCGAGATCGGATCTAGAGTGCCAAGTGGGCCAATTTTGGTAACCAGAACTGGCGCTGTGCGATGAACCAAACGTAAAGTTAAAGCGGCCAAATCGACGCTCATGGGAAACCATGAAAGGCGTTGGTTACAAAAAATGCCAATTTTTTTTAAAAAAAAAAGGTCTTTTATGAAACTGTTAGTCAGTCTACCTACTATAGACACCTTTCGTGTCACAACTTGAAGAATCATCTAGAACAGACTCTACTGATTGTATTTTATGAGTGTCTCTTTACAAATAAAATGCATTATAAAGTACCTAAATTATAAAAACTATTTCTAACTTAACTAAAAAAAAATATTATTCGTAAATAACTGAATTGTTGCCTTAGAGGAGAGACGTAATTAATTAGTTAGAATACATCGTATTAAACTTATTACAAAATTTATAAAACACGCTTTTTTTAAATTATTATTTAACTATAAACTCATTAGCCTTCCACTTTGAAATTTTGAGAATCACTTACCAAAAGTATAAACTATTTGCAGAAAATATTTTCAAAAATTTACTTTTTGAGAAAATCAAAATCAATATTTTGAATTTTATTTCTCAAAAACACTTTTTATAACAAAATATGTTGTGTTGTACATCAAAAGAAAGAGCATTTAAAACTGAGTAAAATGGTACCACTCCAATCTTTCTAGCTCAATTGGGAGAAAAGCTATGGTGTTTTCAAATATGTCGGTTAGGTTTCTTGACGGATCTTAAGAAACTTTACATAGCCGTAATTTTGAAAACGTTTGACAACTTTCATACCAAATTTCTTCAAATTCTGAAATAGTCAAGTTAGTTTTTTTATTTTAGTGTGAATGACCCAAAAGTCTTGGCTAACTTCTCTCTGGTAACTTTTATTCAAAACCAAAAATGTTTATCCCTACTACTATTAATATACGACTTTAACTCGAATATCAACGGTGTATAAAAAGTGAAGTTAAAATGTGCCATTTATAACGTAGGTAAAATGTTATTATTGGTTAGTTTGAATGTGATTGTGTCGGCGACGTATGTGTTAACTACTATCTTTTGGGTATCTCATAAATTACTATTAAAAAACATATAGTTTTCTTTAATAGTAGTTCCTGAGATGTCCACAAGAAGGCAACCAATCACATAGCAATATTTTTCCTACCCAGCAAATGGCCGACTTTGGCTTCACTTTTAATTTATTAGCTAGCTATCCAGTGTATAAAAGATGTAGGCGTAAACATCTTTGTTCAAAAAACAACATTTTCTAGCCTAAGACAAACTAGAAAGTATGAGACAACCTGAAAACGTTCTGAATACATACTTATTTAAAATTTCGAATCAACACTGTGTTGATAATAAATACAAATTACGAGTGTTTGGATTCGTAATTTATAATTAGCACCTTCGAAAAGTGACAAACTCTAACTAGTTGTTACGTCTTTAGCACGCTTAGTATTCTTTTGTATAGTGTTATTCATATCACCGATTCAGAAAATGGTATTTTACGAGTACGAGTAAATTTGTGAATCAAAATGAGATCATTTTTACTCACCGAAAAAATTTATTGCTAGTAGATTTTTAATCGTCAGGATTATTACAAAAAAAATTAATCAGAACCTGTATTCCAATTTATAAAAATGTTTCTCAAACTGTGCCCCGTGGAGCACTTAGTGCTCTCCAAGACAATTCCCAGTGCTCCACGAAAAAATAGATCATGTATAAAAAATTAAAACCCCGCCACGTTGAAAGTGCTTTGTAAGAAATGATTTAATTAATACAGTTACAAATTTCTAGCTGTGGCCCAAATTTGGAACTCGTCAAGCTAATTAGTATTGATTTTTATCAGTTAGTTCAGAAGTAATATTTTGCCTAATTCTAAAAACAAACAAACGCGTTGCAAATTAAATTTCAAACAAAAGCTTTAAACGCGGAAATGATTATTCACGAAAAGGAAAAATAAACAATTTCCATGAAAATTTAAATTTTAAAACAGTTTAAACACATAACGGATTTTAAAGGACTTTCTTTTAATTGTCATTTAAACAAACACCTCCCGTGAAGTTTATTGCTGTTTAAAAATACGAATATTTTTTTTACGTTGTGTAATAAATAGTTATACATTCAAATAAGGATGTTAATGTTTCGTGCTGCTTATTAACCCAAATACTGATTTGAGCCCTAACACGTGTTTGTTAAAAGAATACGATCTTACATAACGTCCCATGGTGCAACTTGTTTGGATTAAATTTCACCACCCCTTCTTTCATTCATTATTTTAATCCCCTAAATGGAAGTACGAGGTTATCGATTTGGAAATTGCCAATTTACGTAACTGGTCCGAATATATAGACACTCGTAAACACCCGGTATGTATATAAATTGATTTTATTTGTTGTTCTCACACAACTGGAAAATGAATGCATTCAGTACTTAAGAGTTGGTCTTGTAGTGAATCGATTTGCAACGAAACGAATCAATAAATTATTAAGGTGAGTCACCCATCACTTCTTGAAATCTTCACAAAGAAATTAGTACGAGCAATGTTTTCGACGAAGAGACACACAAAAATCAAGGCTCTTTAGAGTCTCATAAGTTGTAAACTTCCATCAAAACGGATGAAGTGGTGGCAAGAAATTGCCTTTTAGTCTCTTTAAAGTTCTGATCTTGGCACTTATTTTTCAATTAAGGTTACGTAATCGTAGTAAATGGTAATAATAATTTAAAGACACCATCAACTTCTGTACGATTAATAGAAGTTCCATGCGAGCTCTCTCCCTTGACAAAAATACCAGTGAAAACATTGGACATCATCAGGATCAAATCACAAAAAGCAAATTTAAATGAGGAAGTTAATCAGCTAATTGAAATATGCTTCGGTTCCACGTTCTTTGCATTTAGTATCATTATATCAGTATCAATGCCAATCTATTTATGTTGGCTACAATACGTAGATGATACCTTCATAATATGGCCTCACCCTTAACAGTTTCATGGATTACATCAATGATTTAGAAGCAGACATCAAATTTATCATATCGAAATAAACAGGAGCGTCCGGTTCTAGAACGTAATGATCATTTGGGAGATTGACAACATCCTGGAACACCAAGTATACAGAAAACCAACACATACCCACAGAAACGTCAATGCCAAATCACACCATCACTCTGCTGTCTGATCAGAAGTTGGTTGAGCATTATCAGCAAACCCAACACCCTGAAAACTAAGCTCGTATATCTAACGAACGTCTTGAGAAAAAACAGATATAGGAAAGCAGTAATAGATAAAGAGATCAACAGACAATAGAAAGAACAACCAAAGAAAAAAGATCATATTGCAATCAGCTTTCTTCCATACATAAAGAGCTCCACGAACAAAATAGCTAAAACACTTAAGGGTAAATACATTAAAGTGATCTATATGCAACAACTTTCCAAAATCGAAGGAGTCCACTACATACCTTGCACTTGCAAGCTGGCATATGTGGGACAAATAGATCACAATATTGCTACCCAGATAGACTAAGGACACGAAAAGAGAACACAAAAACGCCTGTCGCAGAACATTTCTTAGACACCAGATACGCTGTAAAATTTGAAAGCAGACAACCATGTTAGTCAAATCCCGTAACTTTTGACCCATAGTATATTTTCACTAAATGAAACTGTTGAAAATTTAAAAAAAAACGTAAATAGTCAGAACTTTTTGTAAAAATGTTTATATATACTCATATAGAACTGTGAAAAACTATCATTATATTTGCAGAAAATAATCGAGACAACACATTTTCATTGTTGATCAAAAATTGTTAATTGGTAAAATTTCGATACGAAAGTGCACACAGTATATGCTTACCGTAAACAAAACTAATCAGAACCCTTCTAGAAAATAGTATTTAAAAAAAGGCGTTATTACGATGATTACGGCCGGCGAGCAACGTGATGCAGCCCGAGGCCTTATGTTGCTCGATAGGCATAATCATTCAGTAACGCCAACGGTCCATACAAGATTTTATTTTTCACTTTACATAAACTAAATTTTAATTTTACAATCACAACGAATGTGCAAGAATTACTTAAATATGTTAAAAAAGAATGCACAAAAAGAAATAGAAAACGTGTTACCATCTAAATCTAAACACAAATATGAAAAGAAAGTACGTAAAAAAAAGGGCGTTATCGACCCATAACGCTCACGGTATTATGAGTAAGTTATAACAAAATGAAAAATAAAAATAAAATAAACTTAACCTGTTTCTCATAGTGAAAATAGTCCCTAAAGATGACGTAGATAAAAACATTTGACTGGAAAAATATAGAAGACATTCGCAATACTAACATACAAAAGCAAAATTTCCCACCACTAGCGTATAATTCAAATAACAGGTGACCAGGTGTTATTTTAAATTATTTTCGTTTATACAGGACGTTACGTATTACCAGAGTGACCTAAACATACTTCTTTTTAACTGAGTCACCCTATAAGTTTTTCAAAATTAGATTAAGCTCATCTTCCCCTTGCTTCCAATATAGGGTTTAATTATATTATGCACAGTATTTCAAAATTTATCGTCAATTGTATACGAGGATCCATCCTATTTCAACGTCTAAGCAATTTATAATTACGCAGGTGTAAAATCGACTTGCAACGTTTACCACCTTTATAGCTATTTACAGTTATCGTTCATACCCTAGACAAAACAACTTCACAATAGTTTGTTTCCAGGCATAATTTTTTGATATTAGTAGGTACAGTGTTATTTCTTTATTATTGCAACAATTAAATATTGGGCGAGACAAATCTCGAACACATAATTTTCAAAATTTTGTTAAATGAATCTCCCTGTATGTATTTTAAAAACGGAATTAACACTTTATGTTCTTTCACTTTTATAAAGCATTCTCTATAGCTAAAATCTTTATTTTTTGAGATTTTACAAGTAATTACAAAGATTTTTTAACAACTTTCTATTATAAAAAGTTGGCCGTGGGCAAATGACAGATATTATTGAGTTATAATTACAAGCTTCTCATTTAACAAATTTCTATAAAATTTTGTATTGTTTAATAATTTGTAAACTCTTAAATATTGTTTGAAATGAACTTCCCTGTTGAGGAATTAACAGACTTGAGAGAATGTAAGAAAAATTGTTTATTAGCACAAAGAATTTGCTAAGCGAGATATCCTTTTCGAAGACAGCCCCAGAAAATAAGTTGAAAAGTGTTATGTTAAAAAGTAGATCAATTTTTGAGTATAAAAATGTTTCAAGTATAAAATTTGTCCCTCGACACGCCCTACCTTCTTCTTCGTAGCCGGCTGTCAAAACGAATTCATTTCCTGCTAACGTTTTGTAAAATTACGGACCGTTCTTAGCGGTCTTTCTGGCCCAACAAGGCTTTCATTATTAAATTGGTTCGCGCCACTCCACGTGAATATGTGGGCGTAGTGTTGAGTGAAAACTGATTTTGGGGTATGTGGTTTTATAACGTTTTTTGTATTGAGAACTTAAATTAATTCTTTAGCGGGTCCGATCCCTCCACTTGTAATCTTATCGGTGACGTTGGTAACACCTATTTGTCGAGAAGTTTCCATGACGTCAAGTCGCTGAAGGCTAAGGAGTTGTACACCACTTTATGGGAAGAAATACTTACACAAGTGCGAAGTTAATTAGAGGGAAGCTCGGCGCATTCTTTTACGTCAAATATTGTATGCATTAAACCAAATTACTTGTGCTAACACAATATGTACGCTTGTGTCAAATTGCATATTACGTTTTATGTCAGACTGGTACGGAATTAGCTAATACCCTACTAGATAATACACAACTGTAAGTATTGTATTTTCTATTTCACCTTGTTGGTTATGTCGATTATTAGAATGGCCACACGTAGTACATACTAGGTTGTAATCACAATATTAAACTCTTTTTTTGTGTGTCACATACTTATCGGGTGCGCTTTGATTCTCGGCACTTTAATTTTCGTATTCTTGAAATTTAACTTAATCAAGTAAAGTCATTCCTTCGTTAAATGTAAAAGTTAGATCGATTAGGGGACGTAGATATGCGACACGTTGCCCTAACAAAAGGCGTAACTTATATTTGGCCTGAGATATCAACCCATGTAATATTGTTTGCAACGTTTATATAACTACACTTATGTACTGTCTTCGTCCTCTTCAACTACGTTGTGATACATCACAAAGTTTGCGACTCCCTCTCCGGGGAAACTGTGTTAGCCGTTGCCTCGTTTTACTTTCCTATAAGGAAAGTACGCGATCGCAATTTTTCTTCAAAAAATTTTTTTGAAGAATTTTACGTTTCAAGGTCTCCTGAATCAGAAAAACGTATTTTTGACAAATTTTTTTTGGGTGTTTGTGTGTGTGTGTGTGTGTGCAACGTTGTACCCACGATAACTTTCGAATCAAAAGTCCTAGTAACTTGAAATTTGGTATGGAGCTGGTTTTTCATATTTTCTCGGTTCTATCAAAAGATGGGTCTGATAAAGAAACCGGAAGTAGGTGCATCTGCCATTTTGAACAGTTTTTCTTATATAATTTTGTACGAATGTAAATTATTCGAATTATTTTTACAGTTTCTTATAGAGATAATTCTTTTTTAACAATTTATTCAAATAATTTTTTTTCTAACATAAGCAGTTTATTAGATATTTGATTTATAATTGAAATTGAATTCGATATATGATCCTAGGTTCGAATCCAGCCTACAATTTTAGAAAAAATTTTATATCTTGAAAGAAAAGCAAGATACGTTAAAAAATAACAATTTGTCTCTAAATTCTTTTGACTTTATATACGGAGTGCTGCATCTTATTTAAGTTATCTTTGGATGTACCCACGATAACTCTCGAACCTCGTCTCGAACCAAACGTCCTAATTACTTGAAGTTTGGTATCAAGCTGGCTTTTCAGATTCTCTCGGCTCTATCAAAAGATGTGTTTGGTAAAGAAACCGGAATTGGATGTATCCGCCACTTTTAACAGTTTTTCTTATATAATTTTGTACGTATCTAAATTATTCCAAGTATTTTTACAGTTTCCTAACAATTTATTTAAATAAAAAAAATTCTGACATTAACAGTTTATCTGATATTTAGTTTGTAATTTAAAATGAATTCACAAATATAATATAGTTTCAAATCCTGTCTGCGACGATTTTTTTTAACTGATTTACTAAAGGGGTAAGTAATATCCAGGCGCACAAATGTACTAGAAAATCAATACAAACGTGTAAATATCACTTCAAAATGGTTTTATAATAGCATAACTTAAAAAAATATGTAAATATTCCTTCATCATTCCTTATAGGAAAGTTGTGTGGTGACCACACCAGTTTTTTTTGTTGTTACAAGAAAACCAGCGTAACAAATAGTTATGTTAAAAAACCTTGTGTGAATTTTGCCCAGTCGTAAACGCCATGTACGAATTTGATTGACTCTTTAATTCATTTTTCGTTTTGTTCACACTTAAGAAAACGGTACGCAATCCCCAGTGATATCCACATTTAAAAGCCTTAAAACATCCGTGTAAATCAATTTCAATTTCGATGTTTTGCATATGAAAGAATCGCTGCGATAAGAGTGCATTTCTATTTTATGGAGAGATGTAATTTTTATTTTATCACAGCCAGTTTAGTCACCCTTACGTGTTTGTTACCTCAGAAAATTGTTACCTATTACCCAATTCATTCTTCCTTGGGTCGATAATTGGGACGTCCACAGATGCCGGAATTAAATAACTAAATCTTATTAGTGAAAGTGAGTTCATGTGCAATATTCGTTAGATGGGCAACTAATCCCTAAGACTCGGCGACACGCCTGGAAATCATCAGTTAAAAGATTCATTGTATATCAATTAGTTAAACTGTCAGCTATTTTGGATATGCCATTAGCTAATTGTATGTCAATAACCTCTTTCTGTATTTCATAGTTTGTTTTGGTTTCGATCGTAGACACCAACGACCTAGATATATGCATGTTATCACGATTAACTCATGCAGATTTTTCTTCTGACTGCGTAATCACTTTAGATTTGTATTGATTCGATTCTTCTTATTTGTATTTACCAAATTATATTCACTAACTTCAACGTTAACAAAACCTACGTGTATGCGGTGTTGCCTAATTTAAGGATCCGCTAATACTGGCATTATTGCATTTTTACTTGTGAACAATTGTTTGTGTACTTGTTGTTTTTCTGTCTAGGGTATACTAGATGTTGAAATGGGATTGATTCTTGTATACAATTGGCCATTAACTTTGAACTACCCTGTAGAATATAATTAAACCCAATTGGAAGCAAGGAGACGATGAGCTTAATGTAGATTTGACAAAATATATAAAATGACTCGTATAAAAAAAGTATGTTTACTTCACCCTAGTAATACGTAGCACCGTGTATAAACAAAAATAACTTGAAAACGTGTAGTTTTAAGTTGGCTATAATTTCTGTAAATATTTTTTTTTTAATATTCTCCATAACTATTATTCTATTTATAACATCTTATACTACGACATTTTTTTAAAACCAAGATTATAATTTCCCGCGGATTAAACCACCAAGATTATGTTAAATTTGCGATAAATTAATGAATTTTCCTTAAAATCTTTGCACCTGTTTTTAACTCCGATATTTCAAGTAAAGGAAAACGAATAAAAAGCTGAGATTTTGGAGATTGAAAAATGAACAATTTTGCACGAACAAAAATTTCTTGCAGTAGAATACTTTGTTATAGAAAACGTGGGAATATACAAAATAAACACTTACAGAGCAATTAACGGTAAATATGACAGGATCAGATTTAAATTACTCATCGTGTTTACGAATGCAAATTAAACAAAGGTATACGGTCGAGTACTTTGTACATTTTCGTGAATAACCGTAAAAAAATCGAAACAGTTAACGAAAACGCATTCGTAATAGAAATAACTGGAAATCAAAAGGCATTTCAAATCAATGAATTCAAATCGATTTCGATCGAAGAATGAAACCGGTTAAACGTCTATTCATCACAGAGACTTCCCGATACCGAAAAAAACATTCATTCAGTTCCCTGGTATAAGTTCGCAATGTGCAAATTAATACTTTTTTTGTAATCAAAAATTACTTACGTTGATTTTGTTTAACTTCAAGGTTCGAAGCCGTACTCTCGGTGGGTTCCTTTTATTGTGCTTATTGGCCGAATCCCAAGGAGGTTTTTGTGTGTTTGTGGTGTCGGTGTTTGCGCCCGAGGAGCATAGTATACTATCCCAAGGAGATGGTGGGTTCGGTGCCCTTGGTGGTGGTAATATGTACAACATAGTTTTATAGCGTCAATTACACTTAAAGCACCAAAGACACTTTTGTTAATTCATTTAAAAACGTTTTTTAGGCATTGTTTATACGCGTTATTGGTACTTACACTACGATATCACCATTTACATACAACAACGAAACCTATACTAACTTACTGTGCTCGACGCTGCGACCCCAACCACGTTTGTGAAAATTGGGAGAGCAGCGCCACAACTGGCCAATACGAAACTATCGGTACCGTTAATAATTAATACTCAACTAGAAGAGGCTAATAAACTTTTCCAAAAATTTGCATAAAGCGTTTGAAACAAAAATCCCTAAAAATACGACTAGGAAACAAAACACAAACGACAAATTATGACTCATTATAACCTGAATTAATTAAGTTTAGAAACAAATAAACGTTTTTCTTTATAAACAGTAATTTAAAAAAAAAACGAGACTTACAATAACTTCTGGTGCATTATTGGTGCTTGGACTTCTTTGAACGGTCACTAGTGGCATACTAATTATTGTTCAAAAAATTAGTAGTCACACTAAAATACACTCACTCACGGTATAATTTCACAAATCACTAACTGCCACAATCGAACACTACATTATTTTGACAATAATAATATAAAAACGTCACAAGAAAGACATGTCAATAATCATTCACAATTTCTAAGTTCACAACCAATCCATTTCTACATTATCGATAAAACGACCTTGTGGTTTTTGTCACAGCTGAAAAAATGCCCAAAATTTTCACACCAACAAACCAAATTCGGCTAACGAATGTAGCCGTAGTGCGTTTAAAGAAAACGGGGAAAAGATTCGAAATCGCCTGCTACAGAAACAAAGTCGTCTCATGGCGCAACAATGTGTAAGTACGCACCACTTACTCACCGTTCCTCATCACAAAATTTATAGAGAAACTGACATCGACGAAGTCTTACAAACTCACACAATCTTCAACAACGTCTCCAAAGGCCAAGCAGCTAAAAAGGAAGATATAATTAAAGCATTCGGCGACAAAGAAGACACCGAAATTTGTCGCGAAATACTATCAAAAGGCGAATTACAAGTCTCAGATAAAGAACGACAATCTCAAATAGATTCGCAATTTAAAGAAGTTGCAACTGAAGTGTCCAATAGGTGCGTTAACCCCGAACTAAATCGTCCTTACCCTATCGCCGTTATTGAAAAAGCAATGAAAAATGCTCATTATTCGGTTAAACCGCACCAGAGTATCAAGCAACAGGCTATGACCGTAATAAAACTCTTAAAAGAAAGCATACCCATTGAGAGGGCACAGATGAAGATGAAAATTTCGTTCCTTAACAAAAACATCGACAAATTTAAAAAGGAGTTGAAGAAAGTTTCTTCTGTTAAAATCGAAACAGAAACGGTCGACGAAGAGTCTGTAACTTTAATCTTTCTAATTGATCCTGGTCATTATAAAGAAGTTGAGGAGATGGCAAAGAAGCAAAGTAAGGGTAGCTCGATATTAGAAGTAATATCATATAAGGAAGTTGCTGTTGGTAACGAATATCTGTAACACGAGGGTTTATTCATTAATTTGCCGGTTATTCAAAAATCGGAACAAAACTAATTTATTTTTTTATTGTTGAGATTAACACGTAAGATTTGGAATGTTATATGTTTGATGTTTTATGTTAATTTTATTTATAATAAAGAAATACTTATAACCATGACGAAGTTTATTTTTAGAATTGAATTACTTAACACTTCTTTTACTGTGATTAATGCGTTGTGAATCTTTAAGTTGAAGGGGGTATTCAAACAGTATACTGAAAGAAGTATCTTTTAGCATATGTCAGATTGTCCCTTAATATACGCAACCCACATTACACCTAAAAATTTGATTTCTTGTGTACCTCTTCAAGTGTTCCCCAAAACAAGCACCAGCAGCTTACAGTTATTGAACATACCCGAAACTAAAAATCCTTAATATAGGCAACTCACATTGCATTTTAAATATCGATTTTTTTACCAGTAGTTTACAGTTCTTGAGCATACCCAAAACTTGCACTCAAAAATACATAAAAAACTTAATATACACAACCCACATCACACCTAAAATATTGCAGTTTTAAAAAATCGATTCCCTTCAAGTGTTACCCGAAACACACCAGCAGCTGAAGTGTAAAAAACTCCTTAATATACGCAACCCACATCGCTTTTACCCTCTACTTTCTTAACTTCCTGCATTAATTCCTCATGTGTTTAAAGTCCTTCTCTACATTTCTTCCTCTTTTTTCCAGTATCTATTGCCCATCTCTTCGTTCCCACATCTGAACCTTGCTATAATTTTTTTCTTCTTGCTTTTGTTCTCTTTTCCCTTTAGATATCCTATAACCCCTTCTCCCTTGATATTATTATAATTCACATAATATCTGGCCTCTTTTATCTTTGTGCATCGTACCTGCTTTTCTAGGTCCCTATCTCTCCTTATTATTTCCTCTCTAACCCGTACTCCCTCTTCCCTTAATCTCTCTACATCTTCTCTCGCGTACTCGTTTCTTTTATAAAATTCTTCTCTGCCATCCTGTCCGTACTTCACTCTTCCTCTCTTTATCTCTTTCCAACATTCCTGTAGTATTCTGCATTCGGTTCTTCCTCGTATTTTATAGCCCCTTTTTCTGCCTGAACTTCCTCTCTGATATTATACCCCGGTATTTCTGTATCTAGTCCTAATACCTATTTCCAGTATTTTTCTTGTATCCCTTCTACCTCTTTATTCTGCGTCCACTCCCATATTTTCGCCCCATATATCATCACACTTTTTATTAGCTTCTCAAACAGCAGCCTTCTTTTCCCCCATACTTGTCGCATTAACCTGTTTCCTTTCCTCACTCTTTCCTGTATGTGTTCCCCCTTCTTTTCTAAATATCATATTTTTGTTTTTTCCGTATTTACTTCCATTTCTTTTTTTCATGTATTTTTCCAGCTGCTTCATCATCTCCTTCATTTCCTTAGCCACCAACATTATATCATGCGCATACGCCAACGACCACACCTTCACTTTCCCTACTACCATCCCTGCTATCTGTTGTCCTCTCATTGTCTCCTCCAAATCCCCCGTATATACTGCAAGCACCCCTCTGTAATTCTTCACTTCCTTTCTGTCTCCTTTTTTGTGTATCGGCCATGCCTCTTTCCGAGAATCCTTCCTCTTTCCATATTTTATTTATTTCTGTCATCCTTTTTGCTACATTTTCTTCCCCGTATACCCACTCTTCGCCTTGTTTCCCATCTTTTCCGGCCGCCTTTCCTTTTTTCCCTTCTTTATTGCATCTATTACTTCGTCTTCGTTTATTCTATCTCTATGTCCTTATTCCATTCTTACTACTACTTCTTATCTTTGCCTTTCTTCTCCTTTCTGATTTTGTCCAACTAATGAGGCAGATGCTGAAGCCCTTCTAAGACTTTTGGATGAATTGTCAGATGTAGAGCTGAGTGAAGATGACCAGGGAGATGTTGATAATTTTTATACTGAACCTTCAGTAGATGCTGTGCGTATAGGTGCAGATAAAGTTGGACTAATAACGGTTGTCGTGGAAAAGAAGCTATATGATGACGGGGAAGATGAGTTACCTTTGACGTAACTCGCGAGATTGATAAAATCACAACAAAAAGATACACAGGTGACATCGAAACAAAATATTAGGTAGTGTAAACGTGATTTTGAAACCCAACAGTTAATGATTGGCAAGAACCTGAACAGAAGGAAACAGAACAGCTCAACCCATTAGGCTATTGTCATAAATATATAACTGAACTTGAGTTTGAAAAAATAGCAACATTTACTAATATTTATGCCCATCAAACCGACAAATTCTTCTGAACTGAAAACGCTTTTCGGGCTCCATATCGCAATTGGTTGCCTCAAATCCCCAAAAGTTCGAATGTTTTGGAGTGCTGCTCTGAAAATCAACCTCTTTTCTGAAAATATGTCGAGAGACCGTTTTTTTTTCAACTCAGCAGTAATCTGCATTGTGTTAACAACCTAAACGTGCCTGCAAATAATACAGATAAACTTTACAAAGTGCGTCCAATATATTGAAGCGTTCAAGAAATTACTTGCAAATGCAAGAGCCTTCTAGAAGCTGTTATCCATTTTCTAGAAGATATAGCGAAAAGTAAGGAACGCTCGAGAAGGATTCGCCGATGTCTATAAATACGTAAGAAAGAAATCGTAAGTTAGTTATTGCTAGAATGCGAATGTGTTAAGAAGATTATCAAGTGGAAATAAATCGTTAGTACGCGTGTGTCTACATAAATAAATCGAGAATAATCGTGAACGTGATAATTAGTGTAAACAAGTGTGATATCCGAGGACGTTATCTTATCTTCTTGTAAGTGATATAAATTATAGTGTAAGTGTTTTTATTAAATATTATTAGATTTTATTAGTTCGGTTAATTTAAAAGTGTACATATTTCTAGAATAAGTAAACGTAGTTTTAGTCGTTTTAAATAAATTAGTTTTTAATAAATAGATACGCAACAATATGAAGCCATTAGAAAAAGGTGTCTTGAGCTAGAACTTGAACAATGTATATGTATTGATGAACAAATTGTTCCTTTCAGGGACCGACTTTCAATTAAACAGTACGTGAAAGGTAAACTAACACCTTGGGGTGTCAAAATATATTTCTGTGTGGAAGATACGGAATGGGCTATGACTTTCTTATATATCAAGAAAGTAACACACCGATATGTCCAGAAAATCTGAAAAAAATTGGGGTTGGCGCTTCTGTTGTTTTACACCTTAGTAAAAGAATTGACAAGAATGCTCACATGTTGTTCTACGATAGTTATCTCTCGTCATATCAACTTTTGCAGGTTCTCAAGAACAGAAAAATATATGCAGCTGGCACAATCAGGTTGAATAGATTTAGAAATCCTCCCTTTTTAGGAGACAAAGAACTAAAGGACAAAGGTAGATGATCTCATTATGAGATCGCAAGTGAAGATGCTGATGTTCTAGTAAAACGGCTGGATAATCGTTCAGTAGCACTAGCATCTGAAGCTTCTTGATGTGATCCAAAAACGAAAACATTCATGAATGTGTCGAGACCTGAAATCTTTAAAATTTATAATCACTCGATGGGAGGAGTGGATCTTTTAGATCAGATGATTAGTCTCTACCGAATTTATCTTAGTTCTCCTAAATGGACACTTTGTATGATATTTCACGCTGGTTCAAATACTGGAAAGACTGTGATCCCAAAAAAAGATCAATTGCAACTGATAGATTTTCGCTTGAGATTAGCCGAGTCTTGTAAAAGTGGGTGTAACCTTAAAAAGAGGAACACCAAGCACCACACCGCAGTCAACAGTAAGACCAAAACTTCTGAAAAGGAATGAAGAAAATAGACCAATTCCAAAAGTCCAGCATGATAAAGTCCCCCACTTAGAGAATAATAAAGAAGGAAAACGCTGTAAATACCCTACATGTAACAAAAAGACACGCTTTTATTGTGATAAATGTAGCTGAAACTGTTTTGTAGCGTTCCATAGAAAATTTTTCGTGGCCAGAAAAAAAAGGTCTCAATGGGTTAATGATCTTCTTGCTTTTTTCTTTGCCTCCTTGCATTCTCTATCCCACCATTTTTTCCATCCTGTTTTCTCCCCCTTCCACTTTCTAAATCTAACTTTCTCTGTTGCTTTCTCAATCATCTCTCATTTCCTCTACACTCTTATGTAATCCCTTGCCTACCCATACCGTGGCCCCTATTCTATTCTCTGTCCAAATTTTTTTCGTTAAGTACGAGGAGTTCATCTATTTCTTTCTCTTCTCTTGCTTCCATTGTCAACTCTAATGGTTGGTGATCTGACTCCACCCTTTCTCCCAGCTTAATTTCAGCTTTTCTTCAACCTTTTCATTTGTCATTACAAAATCTATTATTGATTCTCCCCTTCCTCCTATGTGCGTATACTCCCCAATTCCTTTTTCTTCTCTGTTTCCATTCATTATTGCTCACCCCTTTTCATTGCACATTTCCAGTAGTTCTTCAACCTCGTTATTTATCACTTTCTCCTTTGTTCGTTTTTTCCGTGCCTTTCCTTTCTTGCATTCGCCTCTATTCGCCCATTTTTCGCGATAAAGTCCCCTCTTAATATTATCAAACCCTCCTCTCTCTCTCCTATCATCTCTGCTATGTTCTTTCTTGTCTCTTTCATTATGCTGCTATCCACCGTCACTATTTTTATTTTTGTTTTTCCCCACTGTATGTTTCTTTCGACAATTCCTCTTCACTGTTGCGCTTTCTCTTCCTAACTCAAACATTTTCTTCTTATTCCCGTTATTACACCCCCGTTTACTCCTCTCTCTTTCTGCATGTTACACCACTCACTCAAATTTCTCCGGTAACTCTTTCCCACCACTCCCATTCTTTTTCTTCCATCCATGTTTCCTGTCATTCCACTACATCATGTCCCGCTACGTTCCAAAACAATACTTTCAACTCTCCCCCTGTGCTTCTTCCTTACTTTCCTTTATTCCTCTTTCTTGGTATTCTCCCTTTCCAGTACTCATTATTCCTTTTCTTTGCGATTTCGTCAACATTCTTTTCTTTTTCACCCTCCCTGCACCCTTTAGTTATTTGCCCTTTGACTACCCGTTTTCTCTCCCCTTTCTCTAGTCAGCTCCTTATTTCTATCGTTCCATATGTATTTTTCTCCGTCTATCTCCATTTTCTTGTATTCTACAGAGTAGAAGGGAAAAGAGTATCTGTTTATTATTTTTCTTTGTACTCTCCTTTCTTTCCATGTCAAATCGTGATTTATATAAATTCTTGTGTTCTTTAATTTCCTCTTCGCCATCGCATCACTGCCAGCTTTATATCTTCTACTTTCACGTTTAATTTTTCTTTCAGCATCAATACTAATTCCTTTGGAGGTTCTTTAGTTCTCCACCCCATTATTACAATATTATTCTTCTTTTTCCATCTCTCCTCATCTTCCGCTTTTTTATCCAGTTTTTCTATGCTCTCTACCACTTTTTCTTTCTTCCACTTCTTTTCTCTTTCTGCCATTTCTTCTTTTATTTCTTGCCTTATTCCTTGCGTGTTTTCTTCCATCTGTTTCATCATCTCTCTCATTAATTCCTTTAGTTTCTCAATTTATTTCTGTTCTTTTTTCTTTCCTCTTTCTGTTATTAAGCTGTTTCCTTCGTTTTTCTCCGTTATCTTTTTAATGTCCGGTGATCTTATTGTTTTCTACCCTTTTCCAAATATTTATTGTCATATTCATTCCTTTCTCCTTTTTATTCCTTTGTACTTTTTTCTTTCTTTTCGTGTTTAAAACGTCCCACTTGTAGGGGTTTCCCTTTAATTTCGTATTAAATGCAATAATTTATATTAATGTAGGAAGTTATCTTTTGTCACTGACCTCGATTGTACTAACTTGTTCGTCGCAGTTTTATACTTCTCCACTACGGTTTTATACTTTTCACTTAATTATTTATTCTTTCTTGCCCTTACACCCTACCTCCGTTACCCATCGAGATCTCTCTCCTTCTGCCCTCTTACTACCATTACTAATTCCAGTTCTTTCACCCGCTAACTTCTGCACTTGTATTTAACTTTAACGTTGCCTTAAACGTAAAATGCGACCTTCTATGGCCAAAGGTTCCGTACGAATCTCGTCAAAAGTATAAAAAAAACTTTATTATACGCAACCCACATCACACCTAAAACAACACAATTTTAAAAATTGATTTTTTGTGTACCTCCCCTTCAAGTGTCCAATAAGTACCAGTAGATTACAGTTTTTGAGCGTACCCAAAACTTGCACTCAAAAGTTCAAAAAAAAACCTTAACGTACGCAACCCACACCACAGACACCAGTAGCACTAGTAAGTATAAAAACCCCTTAATGTACGGAACCCACATCGCGTCTATAATATTGCAATTTTCAAAAACAATTTCTCGCATAGCTTCTCTGCAAGTGTTAGCCGAAACCGGCACCAGCAGCTTACAATATACTAGTAAGTGTAAAAAAAACATAATATACCCAACCCAGATCGCATCTTCCCAGACAAATTTCTGAATTCGCTTTTAATCAAAGTATTTATACACGCAACCAAAAGTATACAGATTCTCAAGTCTTACTGAGCAATCATCTTTTGAACCAGAAGTATGAAAACTTTACAATAATAGGTGTATCTTAGATATGAATCTTCCTCTCTTATGGTCATTAGAATATACTGATGCATCGTTGGATAGCAAAGTCGAAAGTCATCCTTCGTCACCAGCAAGCGCCGTTGCGTCATGAGCACGTCTGCAGACAAATAGTCGTACAAATGTGCAGTTGCCTCGTATTAAACGTCCAAAATTCGATAATTCCTTGAAAGATTAGCCTACTTGTCAAGACGTATTCACCTAGCTGATACACGACAATAATTTGTTATCAGCAAGGAGAAAATCAATACCTATTTTCTACCTTGTTAAAAAAACCCTTGACTTTAGTTAATTTGAAATTATTCATTCTATTGGCAGAATATATCAAACGCACCCAAAGTTAGTTTGCAATCACCCCAAACATTACAAATTTTGAATACATTTGTGGAAAATTTGGCAGCACCGGATCAAACTGATGAAATTGATCGTTGCGATTTTACCTTGCTTAATTGGTTGCGTCAGAAATTGGATTCTGACACTCGTCAACGATTCGAATTGAGTCATTCACAAACTCAGGTCCCAACTTTTGAAATGTTACGATAGTTCCTTAGCGATCAATGTCGTTTAGTAATAGTTCATCCAATACAGCAAAATCTCGCACTGGTCATTAGGATCTCCCAAAATTTAGTGGTGAAGTAGAAAGACGCAAACCACAATTTCAGTTAGCTGTAACGTTCGATCAAACGTCGTCTCAACCACGTTGTTTCTACTATAAAGATCAATCACATGCCATTTTTCATTGTAGTAATTTCGCTGGTCTTAAACCTTATGCTCGTTACATTGCTGCCAAATCCTCACGTCTTTGTTTGAAGTGTTTAAGTCGCAGACATTTAGATCGTGCAGTTCGAAAGCCACTTTCAGAAAACTTCTTATGAAGCTCGTCGCTCCCAAGAATCTTCGCACTGATTCAACGACCTCAAGTAGAAAGTCCGTCTGTTAGTCTTGAGGTTCAAGATCGCTGGGACAATTTTCAAACTTTTAGAGAACTTTGTGAACCAAGAAGTCAAATAAGCTTCATCATAGAGCGCTGTCGTAATCGACTTGGTATTTCGAGTAGTCGTTTATCAGCAGCAATTTTCTGCTTAGGTAACACATCGATAAGGTCCTAAATTTAGAAGCATGAACTTGGCAGATCCTGATTGGAACATTTCCGGTAATATCGATCTCCTTTTAGATGCTGACATCTACGTTATGAAAATAAAAATGACCAAATGTTTCATCAGAGACTAGTCTTGATGGCACTTTAAAGTCGTTTTGGCACGTCGAAGAAATTCCCAACAAATGCCGCTTTCCAACTAAAGATACGCAGGCAGAAAATACGTTTGTTAGCACACACACACACTAGAGACCATTCGGATTGTTTCGTTGCCGTTTAATGACTTGGAATCGAGGCCAGTCTTGAAGGTATGCGAGAAATCGCACATTGTCGCCTTTTAGTACTGGAGCATCGTTTATCGTTGTTGAACCCTTCAATACGAGAAAAATATAATGAGTTTATGAAAGACTATCTGACCTCTTAACACATGTTGGTGGTTTTCTCAATCAAGGATTCGCAGAATTCGCGGAACTATTACATTCCACACCGCTGTATCTTTAAACAAAATGATACATCGTCTAAGATTCGTGTAGTGTTAGAAACATCAGCTAAGGACAACAAATGTGTCTCACTAAATGATACACTTCTTGCTGGATGGAAACTCCAAAATGATTTTACCTCAATTATGTTGCTGCCATTTCATCTTCACTTGTGATGTACGTCAAATAGTAGTTCCGCCTTCGCATAGAAAGTTTCAGTTGATTCTTTGGTCACGTACAAAGTCCATACAAACATATCCATTGGACACCGTAACTTATGGTGTCGCATCGTAATTGGCTCAGGAACGCCAGGATGAATTTTCTCTCTCTTCACAAGCGATCCTCGACAACTTGTACGTAGATGACTTCGCATGTGAAGTCGACACATTAGATTCGTTAATAGATTTAAATACCCGATTGATTAAATTACTTAATTTTAGTTGTTTGGAGTTACGCAAATAGTCTTTTAATGACCCATTGATATCCACTTCGTTACCGGCGGAGCATTGCCAAACTAGCCCCTTCTTGTTTGACACAGAGACTGATGTCATTTCAAAGATTTTAGGTCTACTGTGGCACGCTTCTATAGATTCGTTTTCATTCAGGATTAAACCAATGGATTCGCTCTGCACTAATAGAACCCTTTAGGGTTCCTTTGTCCACTTAAATTTTTCGCAAAAAGATTTTACAACATCTGTGGCTTATAGGTTTCGATTGAAACGCAGAGACCGCTAATGATGTTAGCAGTCAGTAGAAAACGTATAAATCTTCACTCGTCGCTTTGTCGAATCTCTAAATTCCTCGTTGTATAAACCTTTCGTCATTCCTTGAATGTCCGTTGTTTGCATTCTGCGATGCATCGGAGTTGGGCTACGCTTGTGTAATTTTGGTTTCGTTCGTAATGGCCAAATCGAAGGTCACGCCACTTCGTTTAGAACTGTTGACTACTGTGTTATTGTCTCACGTTGTTGTATTTGTACTAAGAAACTATAGATAGATCGTAGCTATAAAGGAAATAATCACTTGGAGTGATTCGCAGGTAACATTGACGTGGATACGCTCTTCGCCACCCATTAAAAGACCTTTATAGCTAAACGCGTCTCTGACATCCAAGAAATCGTTCCTCCTAGTTGTTGGCGTCACGTTCTTTCTGGTGACAACCCGGTCGATTTGACTTCGCGTAGTCTTCTGCCAATAGAGTTCGTCGCATGCTCTGTATGTTGGGTAGAACCAAATTAGCTTTGTCAGCAGAGAGAAAGAAACAGTTGTTTCGTCGCCGCCAGAAACCACCTGTAAAATGATATGCGGTACAAATAGTTCGTAATGAGTTTTACACTTGATTCGTTTGTTATTCTTCATACGGCACAAAGCACCCCACTTTATAAAACCACAAAATCACCAGCACCTTTACGTTACGTATATTATTTATTGTTAATTGTTTGGCCATTCGGCCTTACAATGAGTTACGTTACATCTTTCTCTTATATAATAATATAATTTGTACAGAAATTTAAAAAAAAAACTAAAAACAAAAAACTTTCTCCCCTAAAATCTTTCCATCACCATCTTACTATTCTAATTTTTTAGATCTAACCCTCCCCTCTTATCCTTCTTTCCTTTACTGAATTCATCCAATCCAATCCCTCCCCTTCACCCTAAGCAAAACCTTCCTCCCCATCATTTCTTCCCTTAGCTCGCCACACTCCTCACTCATGTGCTCTATGTCCTCCCATCTCTCCCCACATAGTCTACATCTCCTCATTGCATCCTACTTCCAATACTTATTTACGTTCTCTTCATTGCCGCATCTAAACCTGGCTATTAGTCGCTTTTCTCCTAAGTTTCTCCTCCCCATCAGATACTTAGGAACCTCCCTGGATACTATTTTCCCATATCTTACACTATACTTTCCTTCCCTTATCTTTCCTTCCCTCTCTTGCACCTGCGAATCTTTGTCTCTTAGTACTATCTCCCCCGTATTTAACCTCCCTTCCACTCTCCTTCTTTCCACCTCTTCTCTTGCGAAACCTCCTCGTTGATAGTACAGTTTTCTTTCTTCCTGCCCATATATGTTTTTACTATCCTTTACCGTCCTCCAGCAACATTGCAAAATTTTACATTCTCTCCTTTCCTTCATTTTCTCTTCATAACCCATCGCCCTTTTCCCTGCTTCTATTCTAATCTTCTTTAACTTCCCTTCCTCTTCTATTATGTACCCTGGCGTCTCCCTGTCTAAACCTAGTATCCATTTCCAATATTTTATTTGTACCTTTTCCAATAGGTTCCACTCTTTCCAACCCCATACCTCCACCCCGTACATCATCACACTTTTAACCAACTTTTCAAACAGCCATCTTCTCTTTTCGATCTCCTTCCCAAATACTCTTTCCCCTAAACTCCATACCTGCCCTAATACCCTTCTTTGCTAACTCCTTTATGTGCGCATCATCTTTATTATCATACCTTAGCCTATATCCCAAATAAGTCACTTCATTCACTGTCTCTATCCTCTGTTCTCCCCAACGTAACTCTTCTTTTTTCTTCCTTCCTTTCCCTTTTTGAAAAATTACCATCTTAGACTTCTCACATTTAAACCCAAGTCTTTCCTTTCCAGATACCTCTTTATCATATTTATCATACCTTTCATCTCCAACTCATTTTTTGCCACCATGACCATATCGTCTGCATATACCAACACCCACACTTTAATCCCTCCCTCGATGACAACCCCACCACACTGACCTCCCTTCTTCTATGTCCCCTATATACAGTGCAAATAAAATAGGGCTAAGAGGACACCCCTGCCTTAGCCCCTTCCTCGTCCAAAACACTTCACTAACACTATCCCCTATTTTTACCCTATTCTTAGTCTCTTTATATATCTCTTCCAGTTTCCTCACTAGTTGTTCCTCTATTCCCTTTTTCCTTAACACCCTCCATAGCTTTTCCCTATTCACATTATCAAACGCAGCTTCTATGTCCATAAAGAACGCGTATACCTTACCCCTTTTCTTATCTAGCTCTCCATTCACTAACTGTTTTAATATATAAACATTGTCTATTGCCCTTCTTCCCACTCTAAATCCCATCTGCCAATCTGGTAATAGTCTTTTTTCTTCCACTTCCTTTTCCAACCTCATTTGTATAATCATGGCATACAATTTATAACTTACATTAGTGACACTAATCCCTCTATAATTCTTTACCTCCTTCCTATCCCCTCCCTTATAAACCGGCAGAATTAAACTTTCTTTCCAACTCCCTGGCAATTCCTCCCTTTTCCATATTGTATTATAAATTTTCCTTATATTTCCTCTCACTCTCTCCCCTACATATTTCCATTGTTCTCCTTGCGTACCGTCCGTTCCTGCCGTCTTCCTTAATTTTAGTCTATTTATTGCTTTCTCCATTTCCTCTTTCGTTATCTCCCACCCCTCCTGTATTGTATTTACCCCTTGCAATATCACCTGCCCTGGTCCTTCTATTGTTCCCTCCAAACGCTCCATACAATAATCCAGCCACACCTTTATATCCGTTAAACCTCCTCTCCTCTTATCTCTTCTTCTCTCCTTGTTTACAAATTCCTACAATTCTCCTTCTTTTTTTATTTCCTTTACTTGTTTCTCCATTTCCTCTTTATACGACACCTTTCTCTCAGCACACACATTTTTAAACTTCACTTTCTTCTCCTTATACTCCTGCACATCTATTCTACCTTTCTTCCATCTTCTTCTAGCGTTTCTCATCTCTGTTTTTGCCTCTCGACATTCTCTATTCCACCACCTATTTTCGTTCCTCTTTTTTCCTTGCTTTCTCACAAACCTTTTCTTTTCTACTGCCTTCTCCATTTCTGCAGTCAACTCCTTTAGTCCTTCTTCCCCCCCTACCTCTCCCCAAATCACTTGCTCCAACTTCATCTTATATCTTCCTATGCTTTCCTCAGTCCACACCTTTTTTACTCCCCATCCCTTCTGTTCCTTCTTAATTCCTTGCTCCTTTCCTTTTAAAATCACTTCCAGTGGCTGATGATCCGATTCCTCCTCATCCCCCACTTTAAAACTTTCTATGTCCTCCCACATCTCTCCACTTACCATCACGTAATCAATCACCGATTCCCTCCTCCCTCCCATATAAGTATAGTCACCTCTGTCCCCCTCCTCTATATTTCCATTTAGGATTGACCATCCTTTTTCCTCACACATCTCCACTAACATTTTCCCATTCTTATTAACTGTCTTATCGATGCTAACTCTTCTCTTTACTTCCCTTCCTATAATTACTCCTCCCTTTTCCCCTGTTCTCGCGTTAAAATCACCCTCTATAATAATCTTTTCTTTTTCCTCCCCCTGTACCATATTCTCAATCTGTTCACTTAACATCCTCATATCCCGCCCATAAACTGTTAACACTATATATTTTTCCTTTCCTTCTCTAACCAGATAATTTTTTACTATCCCTTTTTCTTACTTCTCGTTTCCCTCCTCTTCTTCACCCGACCAGTTCCTTTTTATGCCCGTTATTATTCCTCCTCTTGCTCTACCTTTACTTTCTCTTCTAGTTGCAAATTCCACCTTCCAATTATACCCCTCTGGTAATTTTTTCTTCCATACTTCCCAGTCTTTTTCCTCCAACCATGTTTCCGACATTCCCATCATATCAAAGCCTTCTACGTATCTCCAGAAATCCTCTCCCTTTTTTTTTATACCTGCCACATTCCAAAACAATAATTTCATTTGATTCTGCTTTTCCATCTCTTTTTCCTTAAAACTTGATAATCCAACATCATTTGATCCATCCTTCCCTCCCCCAACTCTTAATTTTTTGTCCCCTTCTTCACTAGAGTTCCCCTCTCCTCATCCCAAAATCTTTCTTCACCTTCCACCCACACTTTCAAGAATCCTATTTTAATCTTTTTCCCTCTCTCCCTTCATCTTATCTTCTTTTGTATATCTATTTCCCTTCTCGTCATGTCATCGTCTAAATAAATGCTCGTACCTTTTTTTTTGCTTCCATACATTTAACTTATCCTCAAATGTACCCATCCTTACTAACATTACACGCTTTTGTAGCTTTCTAGTTTCTACCACTGTTTTCTCAATATTTAAATCCTTCTTCATCCAATTTTCCACTTACTCCTTTTGCTCCTTCTTTCCATCTTTCACTTCCATACCTCTTATGATTATGTTTGTTCTCCTTTTTTCTTTTTCGTTTTTTTCCCAGCTTCTTTCTATCTTCTCCAATCTGGCCTCCAACTTTCTATACTTTTCTCCCATTTCTTCAAATTTCCTTTTCCATTCTTCATTTGACTTTCTTAATTATTCTTTCATCTCCTTTACCTCTTTATTATTCTCTTCGTTACGTATATTTATCGCGCGCCGCGGTCGCTGCAATCACATCTTCAGTGACAGTGGTACCAACTTCGTTAGGGCCAACAAACAATTGGCTGCTCAATTCAAATTCGCAGTGGGAACTGAAGCCATTCAGTGGCATTTCAATCCTCCTTCCATTCCACAT
Organism: Aquatica leii; assembly: GCA_035610365.1. Taxonomy (NCBI): domain Eukaryota; kingdom Metazoa; phylum Arthropoda; class Insecta; order Coleoptera; family Lampyridae; genus Aquatica; species Aquatica leii. The sequence continues at coordinate 6,793,490 of CM069436.1, read as the reverse complement.
TTCAGTGGTTTGTGGGAGACCGGGATCAAATCTCTTAAAACTCATCTCTTACGGGTAATTGAAAATAAAATTCTTACTTATGAGGAGAGGAACACTTTTGTACAAATAGAGCCAGTCCTTAATTCTCAACCTCTATGTAGTCTTAGCTCAGATCTCAATCACTTGAACGTGTTATCACTTGGTCATTTTCTGACATTAGAACCCTTAACGTCCGCACCGGACCCATTTGTCAATTTTGAAAAACACTCGCGTTTCGTGATGGCAATTGTTACAAAGGTTACACCAAGACTTTTGGAACAGATAGAAAAATAAATACCTGTACACACTATATCAACGCGGAAAGTGTGCAAAATCAAAAGTGCTTGAGCCAATAGATATTGACACGTTAGTCCTAATCAAGGACGAGTGCATCTCTACAATAGTGGATGAGCAGTGTAGTTGAATTGCATACTGGAAAGGATAATGTTCGCGTGACGACAGTTCTTACTGTTCAAATGCCCTCTAGTAAGTTATGCCCCCAGCCTTTGCAGTAACATTGTAATATACTAAGATCCAGTTTGTCAATTACAGTTTAAACTACGGTTAATTTCAAAAAGGTTAGTACAAAACTAATGACTAGTCATATGACAGTATTTCAAAATTAACTTGAGTTTAAGTTAACGAAAGTTTTAACTATACTACCCGACACTTACTGGCAAGTGTAAAAACCCCTAATATACGCAAGCCACATTGCATCTTTCCAGAAATAGTTTTTAATCAAAGTAAGAAAATCTCATATTTTGAACCGGATGAATAAAACTTTATAACAATAATTAATCTGAGAGAAGAATCTTTTTGCATAGGTGAGATTTTCCCTTAATATGCGAACCCACGTCGCATCTAAAATATCGCAATTTTACAAAACGATTTCTTGTATACCTTCCCTTTAAGTGTTACACAAAACGGACACCAGCAGCTTACAGTTGTTAAGCGTACCTGAAACTTACTCGTAAGTCTAAAAAGCCCTTAGGATACGCAGCCCACATCACACCTGAAATAACGCAATTTTAAAAATTAATTTCTTGTGTACCTTCGTTACCTGAAACGGGAACAAATAGCTTAGAATTGTTGAGCGTGCCAAACACCCCTTAATTTGCGCAACCCACATCGCAGATCCATCCAGATATAGTTTCTAACATAGTTTTTAATCAAAGTATTTAAAAGTATGCAGATTTGTAAGTCTTACTGAGCGAGAAAATTTTATCCTTTGAACCAAATTGATCAAAACTTGACTACAATAGTTAATCTAAAAGAATGTTTTTGCATAGCTGAGATTCTCCATTAATATACACAACCCACATCGCACCTACAATATCGCAATTTTTAAAATCGAATTCCTGCGTACCTTCCCGACAAGTGTTACATAAAATGAGCACCATGTGGGCACCAGTAGCTTACTGTCTTTAAGCGTACCCGAAACTTCCACTCGTAAGTCTAAAAAAAACTCTTAGGATACGCAACCCACATCACACCTAAAATATCGTAATTTTAAAAATTGATTTTTTGTGTATCTTCCTTTCAAGTTTGCCCAAAACAAGCACCACTAGCATACAGTTGTTGAACATACCCAAAACTTGCTCTCGTAAGTGAAAAAAAACCCTTAATGTACGCAACCCACATAGCACCTAAAATATCACAGTGTAAAAAATCGATTTCTTGGGTACCTTCGTTACCTGAAACGGTATCAATACCTCGAACACTTACCACTAGTAAGTGTAAAAGTCCCTTAATATACGCAACCCAGATCGCATCTTCCCAGATATAGTTTCTGAAATAGTTTTTAATCACAGTATTTACACCTGCACCAAAAGTATACAAATTCTTAAATCTTACTGAGCAAGAAATTCTCATCAATTGAACCAAACGAATAAAAACTAAAATAATAGTTAATTTGAGAAAAGAATTTTTTCCTATAGGAGAGATGGTCTCTAAATATACGCAACCCGCATTGCACCTAAAACATCGCGATTTAAAAAATCGATTTTTTTTGTACCTTCCTTTCAAGTGTTGTCCAAAAGAAGCACCAGTAGCTTACAACTGTTGAGCGTACCCGAAACCCACATTGCAATTTCAAAAGTTGAATTCTTGTGTACTGTCCCTTCGAGTGTTACCCAAAATGAACACCAGTAGCTTAGTTTTATATTTCTTATTCAATTATGTAAATTTGTTAAGAATCTTTAGATTGAGGATTTGGCAAAAACTAAAAAACATACAATAAAAGGTTCAAGGTATACATTACTATAAAAGTTTTACTTTACCAATAGTAGAACAAAATTTTATTTAGAAAAAGCAGGAAACAATAAATTTACGAAGAAGATTGTAAGTATGGCGTATACTTACATTCTATAATTTTTTTTGTAAAAAAGCAAGTTATAGTAAAATTTATGACAGAGACGTGAAACTGCAGAAGTTATCTATAATGGGGAGATTTTCTGTCCCGTAAATCCAATCCAAATGTTCACTTTCAAGAGAATTCATAGATAGAGCAGGAAAAATATTTAAAAATTGTAGGTACAAATGCATAAAACAAAATCAATGCTTTATACAATCACATAAATTTATAACAAATAACCATAAACGTTATCAACAACACTAATTATACTCTCTATAAGAAATAATATTCAAAATCCAATAAATCGTTTTAAATTCTTCTTGCAAATAAAACCCTAAAAATTATGTCGATGTAAAAACTCATTAAACACATAAAGTGTAATAAGATATTGTCGATATCATTGAAACCAATATCTTTGATTACACGTATCCTACAGTATACATAAAATAAATTTTAAAATTACTGTGCTTGAATTTTCTCGTCCGGTTTTGGTATATAAATGCTTTCTGTTCGTTTATCTAATTTGGCAGCTATTCGAGAAACTGTAAAAAGAAAATCGGAAAGCCGATTTAGATATATAAGTGCTTCTTTATGTAAGCAGTCTTCTTGAACTAACGGAACTATAACCCGTTCTGTTTTACGACAAATCGCTCTTGCTACATGCAACGAAGCAGCAGCTATACCACCTCCCTATAACCAAATAAAGGAGTCCCGGTTTAAGCCTTAAAATTTACATACGGGTATGATATAACGTTCTGGGGGCGGTAATTGCTTTGAGTAATGATGAATCCAATCTTCCAGTTCTTTCGTGTGTGTAGACGAAATTGACTTTTGGTTTTTGTCTCCACAACGTGATATAGCCGTACTAATATCTATAATCACAGTTTGAATTCTCTTTAATTTGTCGCAATATTCGTGTTCGCCTTCTTGAGCATGTTCTCTAGCAATTCTAAAACCGGCAATTCAGTATAAACAAAAGCAACGACTTTCGCATTACCCTATATAAGATAATAATTCCTCGGTGGAACCTATGGCATTGAAAATTTTATGATCTTTAGGTAGAATTTGGCCAGTGAGCGTTTTGGAAGATCCATCGTCCCCATTTCGACTAAAAGTTTCTATTATTTCGGTGTTTTCGGCTGGACTTATCGATGGTGGTGCAGTTTGCGCGCTACAAGTTTTTCCGCTAATCATAAAAAAGTTTTAACCAAGAATTCAATACCTTTTGCAGTAACTTCGCTTAAAGTATATGTTACCGGTACTAATTAAGCGTTTAAAAACCATTGTACTCGGTTAATCGTTTTATAATTAGTGTATAAAAATATTGACATTAGAGGTTAGGTTTTATCACATGACAAACCTTTAATCTTTGCAGTTTGCACATAGGCGTCTCTACGGGGCGATTTTCGGTGAATGCATAAGCGCCGTATCTAACTACTGTTAGACTCGAAAAAAATGTTTACACAAAAAATATTTAAATGAGTGTATATAAAAAGTTACAATCTGCGTGTCACAAAAAAACCTGGGATATGAAATAAAAGGTTTATTCGTTTTTGTGCCTATTACTATTATTAATAATTCTAAAAACATTACTATTAATAGCGTAAAAGTTAAACACAATATAGAAAACACTTCAAAATACCTCATTCTTGAGCTTCGGATAATTATGCACTAACAAACTTATGTTATATGCATAAAATAGGCATTAAAAACATTAAAAAATTATTTTATCTGCGTACCTTTCAACATCGCAGAATACTATTGGGCCAAATGCTAATTCTGTTATGTTTGTTATACTTAGATTAGGATGACAAACAGCACTATGTGAACCATTAGTATTCAATATATTAGTAAAATTTTTTAATTGTTTGTAAGCAGAATTTATTGTTAAACAGCTTCGGTCCAAGTACCACATCGTGTCACAACTAGAGACGGAAGCAAACTAACAACAGTACCAGTAATTTCCCTAAACTTGGTCACACAAGATGGTGCTCTCAGAAACACTTTCTTTGCTAAAGATATCAATATTAACACTTTGATATTTCGAACGCACTAACTCAGCCAGCTAACCATGTACCACACAAGTAATATTAATTATTTTTGAATATAGAACCTTTCATTGCTTTGCACTACCATGCAATAAGCCAAAGTTTTCTAAACAATAAAAATAAATCACACATTAATCAAAAACTTTGTATACAACAAAAAAAGTCACACGTAATTCCAACATGTTAAGGTACACTTAAAAAAAAGAAAATACGAGACACAAGCAACTTCTAAGTACCAACATGTAGCTATATAAATAAAATTAATCGTATCCATTACAACTTAAAATTTAGTTAAATAGAATATTAGCAAATTTTAAAAATAAAATAAATACTGACTGGCTAAGTCAATAAACATTATAGGAACAAATGAGATTGATCTGAGTAATAAAATATAACCAGCAGCTCAAACGTACTATGCACTAAGCAAAAGTTTTCTAAACAATTAAAAAAATCACACGAAATACCAATATGTTAATGTACACTCAAGAAAAGAAAAAACGCGAGACTAACAGGTTCTCAGTACCAATCCATAGCTGAGTAAACGAAATTTAATCTTAGCCATTACATTTAACAGTTTGTTAAAATCATAATCGGCGAGATTTCCTACAGCCCTTAAGGTGTGATTTAATTATTTTTTATTATGATGGTTATTAGATAAATTTCTTTAACATGAACCCTTTTATTCACATTCGGCTTATTTAGTTTGCCAGAGACAGATCATCGCACATGTTTAAGAAAACAAAATATTTTTGTTTAATATAGTTTTTTGTATTGGTTGTTATCTTTTTTTATTTCTTGTTGCTATGTTTTTCTTGACGTATTGATTAAAAAAAATATATTTATTCCAGTGCCCGTTGAAAATCAATCTCAGTGTTAGAGCGTTTTGAAATTTCCGCTCTTTTTTCTTATTTTTCTGCGGGGTTAATAATAATGTAATGTCTTAGAAGTCAGAAAACTTTATAAAGAAGGATTTTCAAATAAAAGATTTCTGATAAGAAAACCTTTGAAAGAGTGGATCGTCGTTTGAGAGAGGTAAAAATTAAAATGTTTTATTTTTTACTTGTATTTATCGAATGATATAAATTTAATGTAACATGTCTTAAATCAATTTAGGAAAAAATCTTCAAAAAATCCATGCGTTTCTTCCTGAAAACTTTCCGCAGAGTATTGAATTTTCTGAGTTTTAAATCGACACAGAAACAATCCAAATTTAATTGGTACAGTTCTCTTTAGGAACGAAGCTGAATTTTTTAAAAACGAGATTATAAACTCCCATCATTAGGCAGAGAAAAACCCCCATGCTTTTATTATAAAGCATCATCATTGTCAATTTGAACTCATCAACGTGTGGACCAAAATAATCGGGCAACGTTTAATTGGACCATTTGTATTGCCAACAAGGTTAACTGGAGAACTTTATTTGGAACTTCTTCAGAACAATTTGCCAGAACTTTTAGAAGATCTACCTCTGGCAATACGACGTGGTGTATGGTTTATGTATGATGGGGTAACACCTAAACAGAAACTTCCAAAATCGATGGGTACGAAAAGAAGGACCAGTGGCTTGGCCTCCTCAATCACCCCACTTAAATCCATTGGATTTTTTTATTGGGGTTACTTAAAAACTTTCGTAGCCTATGCTAATCCAATAGACGATCAAGACCTTATTGGAAATGATTAATTTCCATCGTCGCTAAATAAGGACTAATGTTGAAGCATTGTGGAGGGTTCAACAATCTTAAATTCTTAGAGCTAAAAACTGTATTATATAATATATTTTGTTTTCGTAAACAGTTCAGTTTATCGATGTCAATAGCATCATTTTTTTAGTTAAACGTTTAGGCTGTTCAAAAATATTATTGTCGTGTCTTTATCGTACAGGGTGTTAGATATATAGTTTGTCCCTGGGAAACTAAATAAGCTGAATGTGAATTTTTAGAGAGGTAAGACGTAATGCACTAGAAGCTCGTATAATTTATCGAAGAAAATATACAAATCATCAGAAACCAACTTGCATTTTTAGAATAATAGTAAATAGATTAGATGTAAATCACGTGACAGTTTGACAAATTCTGAAAAAACAAGATCTGCATCCGTTTTCTAAATAAAAAGTGCAAGCTTTAGATCCTGAAGATTTCTAGCCAAGATTGTTGTTTTGTCGTTGGTTTCTTGAACATTGCAATCTTTAAAAGGCAAAGAAAACGTGTGTGGGTATGAAAACTCGCTACAAACAATTACGAAAGTACAAAATTAAACCACAATACAATAAATAAGTGTCTGCGTTCTTCAAACTTTACCGGAAGAATAAAATCGTGTTTTAAATTTTGAAATTTTTGTCCCTACACCAACAACGAAAAGTAGGCGTACTTTGAAAATCAAATTTAGTGCTTTTCTTGTTGTTTCGTTGTTCATTGTTTTATTTGTCATTTTTGTTTATTGTTTGCTTGTTGTTTTTATTGTTTAATTTTCTTGTTTGATGACAGCAAACCTACTTTCTTTTAAATAATTGTTCCAGCTGACATGATCCAGTTTAAATTTAAATCCAATTAAAGATGTGCGAAATTACGCAAGCATCGTCATCTGGCAAAATTAAACGATAACTACGAATCCGAAAATGTGCATAAGCGGTTTTAAGAAAGGATTGCGCACGCTAAGGTTGAAATGTCAAAATCAGAAGGACCAGCCCGAGGTACAATCGGCATTCTTAATATAAAACTTGTATAATGTTTGGTTTTTTTGTGTTATTTCTAATGTAAGTAACTGTATACAGTTAGTTAACGTAAGGGATGAGAAAATTAGCTGTAATTTTTAAGCACTTTGCATTAAAATTCCGGAGTTATAAATATATTACGTTTTCTTTGTTTTGGTAAAACAAACGCGTTGGGGGCCATTTTGTCGATTTAATTTTTTCATGTGTCTGAGGAATTTCAAAATCAATGTATGTGGCATTATTGACCGAGGTTTTTCACGTTATTGATTAAAACTTAAAATTACTAAGTCGACATGTCTTGAAACGTAATTTAGATTAGTTGTTTTTTCTTTACTTTATAACTTAATTTATGTATAATTTTGAAGACAACATTAACAGCCGTAAATTTAAGTGTAATAATTAACTAGTTTATATTTAAACTTAAAGATTATTTAAAATTGAAAGTGGCTTTGAGTAGATATTTCTTTGTTTGTAAAAGGAAGTTATCTCCTTTGCCATTTTGTTTTTATTATTTGTATGCCTTTGACGTGTTTTAGAATCAATTTGCGTTTACAAGTTATTTATGCTAATCTCGAGCTTCAATTCGAAATTATGCATAATAATTTATTAGTTTTTTTGTACATTTATAATTTGATATAAAAGTTGCTCAAGGTTAAGACATGTTTTCGATCAGAATATTTACCTATTTCTGTGATTAGAATGGAGGTGAAACAGTGAAAAATATCAATGTATGCATTGCCTTGTAAAATGTAATCTAATATTTTATTTACCGTGAGGGGCAAACATATTGAGGTAGCTTTCTGTTTGGATCCTACTTGTATTTTATTTAAAGTTGTCTATCTTAGATCTATGATATAGACAAGTTCCTGCTTTTATATATTCAAATCGCGGTAGGTTGTTTCCTGAATGAACCTTACATTTTATAACATTTTTTTTAATATATTATTGTGTGTTTCATTCAACTAATAGCTGGGTTGCTTCCGTAACTAGAACCTCAGTACCCACTGACAAGTCACCAGTTAACTAACTTTTTTTCTATTTTGACATAGGAATTAGCAATTCTCACACTAAAATCCGTGTAAGAATTAGCAAATTCTTACACGAATTTTAGTAATGTTAGTTTTTTCAAAGTTGGTATTTCTGCATCGTAAGCTGACGTTACATGAAAAAGAAATCAAAATCATGGTAACTTAACAATTAAAATTCAAATGTTGATGCCAAGATAAAATAAAGACGTCCTATTAATTCACTAAGTTACTTATAAAGGTATAAAAGAGATCATTTCGTATGCGATTTTAGGTTAACACATAAACTTCAATGTGTCAAAGTGTAAGTGTTGCCAATTCAATAAAATACAAAAGTTTCTCAATGTTGTTTTAAAATTAAAATTATACAGGAAATATTAAAATTAAATCAAAATAGAGAAAATAGTATAAAACACACACGTTATAGAATACGTTTCAATCACTCTACCGCTTCATAAACTCGCCGCTGCGCGGCTCGTGTATGCAACCCGGTCTCGTGATTGAAGCGCGTTCATTCTGTAACTTGTGTTTTAATATAATATTCTTCTGTTTAATATTCTTATTCTTATTATTTTAGTAAAGAATTGTCGTGTTTAGTAAAAACCCAGACCTCTTCTAGTCTTTCTTCGCTATCGCTTTTTCTGTATTCAGACAAGTTTCTTAGAGTCGGTGATCGAATTGATAATTATTATATATTGATAATAATCGGTAATCTCCCTTTTAATTCCAAACATCCAATAATTTGGCCACAGTCCGCACCATTGGCGATGATTTTCTCTTCATTTCGCGTACATATACTGCGACTCCTCAAATACCAGATTTGCCCAGTGATCGTACTCGTACAACTAGACCTGTCAGTAAAACTGGCACTGATTTTGTAGGACGTACAACACAACCGGCATAAAGCAGCCTCAAATAAAGATTTGTGTATTCGTATGATTTACAACTAAAGCGTGCACTTCTGATAACTTCAGATCTTACTTCAGCTTCTTTTCTTGCTGCTCATCCTTTCAGATTGTGGTAGAAATTATATTGTAGCTTCATGGCATTTAAAACAATTGACATTTTTTTTAAAAGAAAATCAGAATATTTCCAGAATCATCTCTTTAAGATTGAAGTACATTTAAATCCTTCCATAACAGTATATTTTGGAGGTTTGTGGGAAGTTGTAGTCAAGTCAGTTAAAAAGCTTCTGTATCGCCTGATTGGTAACGTCACGTTGTTTTCGAGTTTTCTCGTATTAAAACCGTTCTAAATAGTCGACCTCTTTGTGCTCTGCCCGGACCAGACAATAACTTTGATTATCTTAGTCCAGGTTATTTTTAAAATTGGAACTACCCTTTTATTTTATACTCGTGTCAGCTTTCACCGTCCTTTCAGATTCATCAGTCTTTTTGGAGGATATGGTCTACAGAATACTTAAACACTCTGTTACAAAGAACAAAATGGAAACACTTAACATCTAATTTACAAACTGGCGATATCGTTTTTATAAAAAAAATGACTGTTTACCTATGCCTAGGTGTCGCATAAAAGAACTTTTTCCTGACAAGGTAATTTTTTTGAGTTTGTATCTGCAATCAGTCTGGATGACTATAAGCGGATCTGTTGTGTGCTACATGTATTTTAGGGCAGATGAAGCCGTTGCTTCAATTTCCCACTTCAAGTACAGACTTCCTTTTCAGTCTTTTCACTGCATAGGATTGGTTCAGCAAGTCAGTGGCCAATGGGTTGGGGTGACGTGCGAGACGATCAGAGTATTTTTGTTTATAAATTTCTATTTCGGCATCTACAGTCGATACGTTCAGGTACTCGTGAATTTCATAATTTCTGGTGGACCATAGAGCGTTCACTATAGTGCGTAGTATATTGTTTTGTACTTGTTGCAGGCGGAGTCTATTACTTTTGCTGGCCGTGTCCCACAGTTGAACATCATAGGTCCATATAGGTTTCAGTATCGAGTTGTAGATGATTTATTATCAACTGATAGCACTGATTTTCTGCCAATGAGCCAGTACAGGTTTTTGAACTTGTGGTTAATTTCATCCCTTTTCTTTTTAACATGGGTTCTCCAAGTTAATCTCCTGTCTAGATGGAAACCCAAGTACTTTACACGGTCGGAGTGTGGCAAAACATTGTGACCTATTTTTACTGGTGGGCAGTCTCCTTTCCTTAAGGTTAATGTGATGTGGCTGAATTTCTCGATGCTAACAAGGATGCGCCATTTTTGCAGCCATTTATTTGTCTCGTCTAGCAAATCCTGTATTTTGTCACTAGCCTTCTGAGGGATTCTGTCGGTTGCCAAATAGGGTATGTCGTAGGTAGAAACAGTGGTCCCATCTGATATCGGCAGATCAAATATAAATATGTTATACAACATAGGACCAAGTATTGTACCTTGTGGAACCCCTGCTTCTATTGTGTACAGAGACGATCTAGCCTCCCCATGTTTCATTTGGAATAGTCTCTCAGCCACATAGGATTTAATTATAACGAAGAATGGATATGGCAGCTTCTTCTTAACCTTGCATAGAAGATCTTTATGCCATACTTTCTACGGTGGAGTGAGATTTTCGGAATCCAAATCGGTGTCCTGGAACTATGTCGCAATCATCCATACTTGATCTTAGTCTGGTTGAAAATATTTTGTCCCATAGCTTAGAGAGTGCAGGTGTTAGGCTGATTGGCCTGTAGGAAGAAGTCTCATACGCAGGTTTTCCTGGCTTGTGGATCATTATTATCTGAGAAACTTTCCAGATGCGTGGAAAATAAGATATTCGGATAATCGCATTGAATAGACAAGCCAAATGAAATATATTTTTTCTTGGGAGCTCTTTTATGATTTTAGGGGTGATCAAGTCGAAGCCGGGTGCTTTATTAACATCTAACGACTGGATTTCCCCTTAGAATTTCTTTGGGAGAAGTAGGTGTGATTGGTGAGCCCATTTGCATGTCCCAACCTAATATCCGATCGATATCACTTTCATCAAGACTTTCGTTTGATCTAAATACTGAAGCCAGATGCTTAGCAAATGTCTCCGATTTTTCTGTCAGTCCTTGCCCAAGCTGTGGATGATCTTATGGGGGGGGGAGGGAAACATTGCTGCGGGTTGCCAGATATTTGGTAGCTTTCCATAGGGAGTATTCATGTTTACCATAGGGAGTCATGTTTTCTAGCTTTCTTTTTAGGGAAAGATTTACAGATGTTCTGAGGACTGCTTTTAGTTCTTTTGCAGCTTTCTGGTACTCAGTTTTATCATCGGGATGTCTTAATTGTTGCCATGTTCGTCTTAGACGGCGCTTCTCTTTGATTTTATTCTTGATTTCCCAAGAATATGAGACACTAGCTGATTTTGGTTTCACATTTGGTGTATTTATCCGGACTGCAACTTGGATCAGGTTGGTTATGTATCCACAGAAGTCTTCAATGTTCTCGGGTGTCTTTAATGGAACTTTAAGCTCTAAATGTTCTCGAAGATAACTACGGAAGTCCTCCCAATCTGTTTTATGATTGTACAAGGATTCCACTTGCTCTTGGATATTTGGGGTAGTAATCACGGTGATTATTACTGGGGTGTGATCAGAGCTACCGTCAAGTTTGGGTTCTGCTGTCGAGTACAAGTGTCCTAATCCTTTAGTAACAAAGAAATCAAGCAAATCAGGAAGTTTCTTGGGATCGGATGGCCAGTATGTAGGTTCCCCTGTTGCTTACGGTTGTAGGTGGTTAGCTTTTAAGCAGGATTTCAATGTACAACCTTGCGGTAAGGTAGTACGGTATCCCCAGAATGTATGCTTAGCGTTCCAGTCACTTCCTGATATGAATTTGTTTCCAAGAGTCTGAAAGTAGTCCCCAAACATTTCTTCAGATATTACATGCTTGGGAGGGCAGTATATTGAAGATACTTTGTAGAACCAGTGCGGTCTTCTATCTGTACTGTGGTTGCTTGGATGTGGTGTGAGGTGTAATTTTCCATTAGGAAGTGTTTTAAATTTGACCTGATTATTAATGCTGAGCCAGCATGAGCTCTTCCATCCGGGTGTGGGGTAAAATATATATTGTATCCTTTTATTTGGAACGAACTTCTGGGTGTGCAATCTGATTCAAAAATTAGAACAATATCCAATTTGCTTGCTATAATTAGAGATTTTAGTTCAGTTATATTGGGTGGTCCATTAATGTTCCACGCAGCAATTCGAAGGGAAGCCATTAAGGGTTTAATTTGGCAATGACTGTTGTCAATAGGTTTAGTAGAGTACCTATTTGTTGAAAGAGTTGATCTAATTTTTCATTTTGTTTGATCAGCAATTTTTCCAGTGTGGAACTTTGTTGAGTGTTATTCTTGTTTTCTTCTGGTAGGGATTCCTGTAGATGCCCAGCAGTAGCTCTTGCATATGTCATCTTAGGATTGTTTTGGACTGTTCTAGTTGAGGTGTTGGGATGTGATGGTTGAAGTTGTGATGGTAGTACTGTAGAAGTTGATGTTTGCTCTGCTGGTTGTGTTCTTGGATAGATAGCGTTCTTTTTTCTGGCTAGGATTTGTCTATAGACCTCGCAGCCTTTGTAATTAGCGGGGTGGTCACATGAACATAATGCACATTTTGCAGGAGTGTTTCTGTCGTTTTTCAAACAAGCTGATGTTTTGTGACCTTCCCCACATTTTACACATCTGTATGGCCTCATGCAATTGTTCTTGCAGTGACCATATTGTTGGCACCTTTAACATTGAACACTTTTCCTTCTCTTCAATTTTAACTTTTTGGCTGTATATGTATTGAATGTCTTTAACTGCTTTCCTATTTGGATCTGGTTCTAGATTAACAAAAAAGGTTGACGTGTAGGCTTTTTATTGGGGTCATGTCTTGAGTTGATTATCTCTCCCCGGACTATATTACCTGTTTTTTCAATTTCTTCTGCAATGGTCTCCTGAGGGGTAGTGTAGTGAAGATTTTTGATCACGATTCTGTAGCATCGGGTTTCCTTTCTCGTGAAAGTATGTCCTATTAGTCCTTTTTGTCTGATCAGATCTACAACTTTTTTATAGTTTTCAACACAATCTACTATTATACGTAGCAAGTTCTTGTATATATCTTAAGCTAGTTGTATTAATAACAGTCTCCATTAACTTTTTGAGTTCATGAACATTATCGATGCCATACAAAATTATTGGTGGAAGTTTGTTTGGTTTCTGTTCTACAGGTGTCACTACGTGTTTGTCCTTCTGGTTTATGAGTAGTGTACTAAAACGGTTAGATGTTGTAATGCCTTCTGGGGATGGGCTACTCAGTGTTTTTCTTTTAGGATTTCGGGTTTGTGGTCCCTCTGCCAAGTTGAGGGGCAGTTACTCATGTTGTCCTCGGAGTTAAAAAATCCAGATTGCTGTACTTCATCTAATTGAGGTCTAGGACTTCTTTCTTGTATACTGCCGACTAGGCTACTTCTTTGTTCTAGAAGTAAACAGACTTGGATGGAATGCCTGTTAGACCATTTTTTAGTGGTATTTGGTTTTTGTTCTGATATCGATTTAAGCGAAATTGGCCCCCTCCAGAATCCGTGGGGCTGCCTGAGCATAGTTCTACAGAAGCTGCAGAGCTATGTTCAGTGAGGGATTTTTCGTGTTCTACGGTACCCACCTAGGGTAGTTTAGTTTTTGGTTCCCCCATTGTATAAATTGAGACTGATCCACAGCTTTGTCTTTTCTGTTGGGGTTCGCTCCCTTAGGACGATGTCTTACGAGACTAAACGCACGTCCTTGCCTAAAGGTTTTGGATCGCGCTAGGTATTTGATTTCCCTACTCCCATATCTGGGGGGCGTTCCCCTATCCACCACATGGGGACGCGTTCGATGCGAGACCTACAACTCCACACGACAAGGTAATTGTAATTAAATTATGTTTGTGATGTAATTCATACCACAAATAACAGAGAATAATACCTGCAGGATAAATCTAGAAAAACAACAACAAAAATCATGCTCTTTAATAAAAAATATAAATTCGATAACACACTGTATATATTATACACTAAAGCACTAAAAAAGTAAAACTAAAAATATGTAATGGTGTATCAGGTGTATCATTTGTTATGATAATGGCAATGTTATTACTACAAATAAAAAGATCATATTACGATAAAAAATGTGACCATCGATATTAAGACAAAGTTAACTTATCCAACATGCCGAAATTCCTAATTCGAATTACATTTATAAGTGGAGCTATCATGGGTTTCTTACTCGGCTTACTACTGCTACCATCGCACAAGAAAACTGGCAAAATTCACTTAACACCGGAATCTAAACCTGTTGTAAAACCGTATGAACCTTGGTTTACAGGGCAGAACTTACAACGTCACGTTATACCAATAGATACCTTAAGATACAGTGGCCTCGATTATTACACCGAATCTATGTACTTATATAACAAAATACGTATTTTATGTGTTGTGCTAGTACACAAAATAAAATATGCTAAAGCTTCTTTAATGACGTGGACGAAACAGTGCAACCACATAGAACTTGTACACTTAAAACCTAGCAAAATTGGTGTGAAACGTAAAAAAGAAGACGCTGCTTGGCCTTTGCTATGTAAAACCTTAGTAAATACATCCAAGTCTTTCCATTGGGTTTTCGTTGTGAATGATAATACGTTTGCTTTAGTCGAAAATATTAGATACTTAGTAGCACCATTAAACCATTCTAGTCAGTATTACTTAGGGCACGCTATCAAATTTTGGGGAGTGAAGTATAACGTAGGATCAGCCGGGTACCTCATAAGCAACGCCACACTCGCAGCTTTAAAACTAAACCAAAGAAATTCGTGTATCACCGACTCAGTTATATGGAATTTAGAAGATTATTATTTAGGTAAAACGTTGAGTCAGTTGAATATTACTGTGTATGACACTCGTGATGAGTTGGGTTTTGGTACTTTCCACGGATTCAACTTGCAAAAGTTGTTTTTCCCAGGAAGTACCACTATGTCGAATTATTATAAGTATAGCGTTTACCCAACGCCTTGTTGCAGTCCAAAATCGGTTACATTTCAGGTACGTCTCTAATAACTTCATTATAGTATAGAATCCAGTGTGTTCACAATGAATTTGTTTTTTAGGTATCAAACAGCAACAGTATGTACACGTATGAATATTTGTTAAAACAACTGCAGGTATTCACATCGGGTACGTTAGGAAATCGAGCACCCGCCACCCAAATTAACAAAGATGAGGTATTTGGTTTAAAATATTAAATGCTCTATTAACAATTTTATTAAATTTAGGTATGGAAATCGATTTTAAAACAACACGGTTACACTAACACCAACGTATCTGCGGAAGAGTATTACGAATTCTGGGTGAACCTAGTCAGTGATCCAACTTCGTTTGCACAAAAAATTAAGACTCGTAATTGAATATTTGATTGTTAACATTTATCGTTAAGTTTTAAATTATATTTTTCTAATTTTCTATTATAATATTTATGTGCAACAGTATTTTATTTGGTGTGAGAAAAGAGTTACATGCGTTTAATTCCTCATTACAATGAAACAAATAAACACATCGCTGCAAGCCTTGCTTCACAGCCCTGAACGTATCAAGAAACAGAAAAATATAAAAAAAGCTTACATTTATCCATAAACGCAGTAGATTGATTTGTATTTCTTCAATTAATTGTAGCACTTCACGAATTCACTTAAATTTGCTTATAAAAGCAGAGAAAAAAGCAACATTTTAAACCAATTTTGAATATTCAAGGTTGTCGGCTGTGGTTCAGTTTACGTCATTTATATACAGTAACTAACACAATTGTATGATTACTGTAAGAGACGCGCAACCGCAAATCTTTTCCGTTCTGAAAAGTTGCTGAAAAATAGATGGCGAATTTATAAAAGTTGCCGAAATTCAGTTTAGTAGAAACTCAGCATCCGACTGTTACTAGCTCGTGCGAAAACCATAACTTAAACTACGGTTTAACTAAACCTGTCTTAATTTTAAAATTATATCATATTATTGGTTAGCACAAAACCAATACTTTGACAGCTCCACCTAACGTACAATAAATTGATGCTAATGTTAATGTTACATATTTAATACCTACAAGTACAACCAACACAAAGTGGACCACAGGAAAGAAGGCAGCGACACAAAAGCGCGAACCATCAGTAAAGAAAAGAAATTTTACAGTGTTGCAGCTGACACCGCAAAGGAATTCCATTCAGATAAACTTAACGACATGGTGTTATAAAGGTAAGGAGGAGAACGGTTTTTTAGTATTTTAAAAACAAAACCCGACATAAAAACGTAGGTAAGTATTAAGATGAATCTCCAGAAGTTTGGAGAGAAAAAAAGACATGCTCACGGAGTTTAAATTTGTTGGGGTGAATAATTGCAAAAATCACAGAAAGAACACAAAGAAGAATCTCTTCGATACCAACTAAAAGCTGCTACAACGTTTACTTCAGCAATACCAGAAAAAGAAAGGTTACCTGAGGATATAACATTACAACAATCGAGGCTGAAGATACCATTGCTAGGGGACCAGAAAAGTGCTAATTAAGTTCCTCTATGTCGACAGGACAAATAAGATTATTGCTGTCAACTATCCTATGCTTCCTAATATTACGCCATAGAGTCTGAGAAGACAGGTTAGGTTGAAGATCAGAAGCAATATATTCTCTCTTACACGAATTCTAAACTCTATAAGCCTTATCCCTGTCTTTAATCAGTTTTAATATTTGAGATCAAACTAAAAGGTACCAGAATTTTTTACCTACACGAACAATTTGAACTAGGTGAATATTCATATGCTGCTTCCTATAGAATTTCAGCAGCGCATTGTAACCACATCTCGTTACAGATTTTTTTTGCTGACGAGCTTTACACAACATCTTCTTAGCTTTTCTTTTCAATTATAGAAGCAAAATAGCATGGTGATACACCAGGGGACATCAAGTTGCTAATGGAATAAGATCGAAAAAAATGAAGAAAACCAGAGGATAAAATGCGTAGGCCCAGATGGAAGGATAGAGAGTTCAAGAGATAGGCAAAGTGCAACGAGATTAGCTTAGTTGGCGGTGGATGTTGTATGATGGGAGAACAGTAGGCAACACATCTTCAAAGTCAGGTATATTGGAGTGAGGTGCAGAAATACGAGAGACTACTTCAACCTACTTAAACGATCCACTGAAGTTTATAGCACAATAATCACGTATTCAATAATATAATTAGTGAAAGATAGAAGAACTTTATATTTAATGTCGGATTTTACATATATGCCAACACTCTCCTTCCAGCTCTACAATGATGCCTCACTATGTGCATTAGAGATTAGCTTGAAATAGCTACTAAACTATTGCGCAAGAACGGGCGTTGCCAAGTCTCTGAGATTCCTATAATACCTAGAGGACGAAAGTTTACATAATCTCTAATGCTGTGTACATTAGAAGGCAAATTTTGCGCATTGAAAGAATGCTTACAACATAGCTTTTTCGATCCTTCAATCGTAGGCAACGTGGCCGGAGACAGTAGAGCAGAGAATCTTAAGCTATATCATACTCCGGCGAATGATAATAGTTGGCAACATTCTGAAAATAAGGAAACTGGGAATTGCTGTAGTACTACACGTTGTACAAAGGTTTAGAGATTCTATTAATGTATGGATTAAAATGATCTAGTTTATATTTAAATCCAATTAAAAACACGCCAGAATTATATAAGCATCGTCATCTGGAAGAAAGAACGATAACTTCGGACCCGTATGCGCATGATCTGTTTTAAGAGGTAGTTGCGCACGCTATGAGGTTAAACGTGGGAGCAGAGAGGTTCGGACCGATAATACAATCAGCATGGATAATGTAAAATTTGTGTTATTTATAATGTAACTGTATATCGTTAGCTTATGTAAGAGATTAACTGTAATTTTTAAGCACTTTGCATTAAAATTCCAGCGGTATAGGTTTTGATAAAACAATTGCATTGGCGGCCATTTTAATTTTGTCGATTCAACTGTTTTATGTGTATAATGCATTTCAAAATCAATTTATGTGGAATTGTTAAACGGTTCTCACAAATTATTCATTAAAACTTAATTGTAATAATTAACTAAATTATACTTAAGTTTGAAGATTATTTAAAATTGAAAGTGGTTTTGTGCAGATGTTTCTTTGTTTGTAAAAAGAAGCTATGTAAACTCCTGTGCCATTTTGTTTTTTGTATGCGTTTAATGTGTTTTGGAAGCAATTTTTTCTCTGCAAGTTATGTAGGGGAGAGTGTCCAACAGTGAGACATTGCGTTTCCCCCACTCGTCATATATTCAACATGCATATGCAATGTATGACTGAGACTCATTTAACATAGCCCTGTTTCTCACCAGTCTACTCAAGGCTGCATGCAAAGACGCACGTGGTGTTAAAGCGAATGCATATTTGGCGCGTAAAAGTAATTTTTCCATTTATTTTGTTTTAATTGCCTACCTGAAATATAACGGTGTTTTGTGAAAGTTTTCCCACACAGCACGCGAGATGCAATGGATATACATATTTATCCATATAATATCCATTGATGTACATCCGTAGTTTAATATCCATTGTATATGCACCTTATATACATTCATGGATATCTGTGAAATAGGATTATCTTAAGTGTTATAAGTGTTATGTTCGGAAACATTTTTTTTTATGTATCATGTTACATAATTTTGTGAGTTGCTATTTTTTATCAAAATTATTTAGAAATAATTATATTCTCTAAAATTTAACATTTGTAGTAAATATTTAACATGCAACAACAAATTTAAAGAAAAATTGAAAAAGTAAAAAAAAAAACCTTGGCGCGGTTTAATTTAAACTTTCTTCGTTGTTCGTTTGTTTTCGCCAAGGTTTTCGCGTATATTATCGCCACTGAATTATTGCACACGCAAACTTTTTGGTTTTTTGTTTAGCTTGTATTTATCGTATGCAAACCATTTTGTGCTTTAAAATTTCGAAAAAATGTGTTTGTTTTTCATCATTTAGGATGGATGGGTAAACAAAATAAGTAAGTATTAAATTCAAATATAAATTATTTCTTAATAATAAATATATAACCTAAAAACAATTTCCCAATTCATTATTCTTATTGCTGAGTTTTATATTTAATTGAAGTTTTTTTTTAGATCGATTCAATCTACTTTGTTGGATGAAAAGATACAGCAAACGAGACATGTTTTAACCAAGTAATTGGTCTGGATCAAGCAAAACAAATTTGTAAAAATATTTTAAATTTAATTTATGGTAAGAGGCTTCAGAGTATTTTATAGTTTATAGGTTAAAACTTAAAACATTGACTTTATATGTATATTAACGTAATGTGATTTCAAGTGCATTACTGCCAAACTTGACTTTCATGTTGTATTTTATTTCACGACTATTTACAAAGCAAGTCTTTATAATTACTTCAAAAACTTCAAAATTTAGTTTAGAAATTGTTAAAAAAGTGCATAAGTTATTTGAGTAGCATTACAATGTAATTTTTATTTTACAGTATCCATAAGAAAAAATTCAAATTGTGGTGCAGCTTTACAACACGCAATAAACACCAGGAGTAGTGGGTACGAAAGACGCCAATAAACATAAGCACAGAATGAATGTAAATAGGTTTTTTATATTTTTTAAATTTTTTTTAGTACATATATGGACATTGTATGTTAAGTTTCCAAATTGTTTTATTAATTAAATTAAAAATGATAATACCATTGTATGCATTTAATTTGTGTTAAGTTGCTAACATTGCCAATGCTTTTAAAATTGCGCACTATTTATGTGATGGCAAAGTACATATTATATTGCACAGATTTCACTGGCATTCTACATTTAACTTGTATTAATATACAGAACTTGCCGATATTGGTTCGATGCAATTTCTGCATTGGCAAGATTCATCCGGCAATATATCGGCCGGTGTGTCACCTGGTTACCGGCAGTGTACTTCTTTTTAGTACATTGCCAGCATTCTGAGTGCCGGCTAAGGAGTACATTGCCAGTACAGACCCATTGATTTGTGTTTATTGGGTAAAGACAAGGTATTTTTGCATATTTGAATTTACTTTTGCTGTACATTAATCTAGTAAGTATTTGGATTCCTATAATATAAATAATGGATAAAAGCTCTAGAAAAATGAGAGAATGTGTAAATAAAAAAGTTCGATTGTGTTTGAGTGAAAATGAACAAGTGGTCATATTTTCTGTGGACCGACCGGAGTTGTTGCATCTGGAAAATATCACTATTGGCATTTTGTATTGACTTTATTTGACGTGTGGCCATATTTTTTGTTAATATATAGATATGCACATATATTTTACCTACATATGAAGGTTCTATAAAAAAATGAATGTTTATTATACTTTAATTAAATGTTTATTGAACCTCCATATGTATGTATTTTGTACGTTCATATGACTGTTCAATATATCTCCATATGGATGTAAAATGTTTATCCACCTGGAGGTCCTATGGACATACTATGAAGATCTTTCCGTGACGGAATGATATATCCAGTGGACCTCCATCCTTGCTCCATAATATTAAATATGGATGTTCGATGCACCTCCGGTATCCATGGTTGGTGTGTACATTTCATATCCATTGGATATGCTTGTGCTGTGTGGGTTATATCGTAGAGGTAAGTTGGTTTATGCACTTTCAGGGGTTCGAGTTTTGCCGATGGCAATTTGGACGAAACTGGGACCGTAACAGTCCAAAAACCTCAGAAAGTGATGGCACTTAAAGGCGCTAAGCAGGTTAATAAAGTAACAAGTGGCGAAAGGGGAACCCTTGTTACAACTTGCTGCATTGTGAGCGCTACAGGGCAATATTTACCTCCAGCGATGACGTTTCCAAGAAAACACTTAAAGCACTGCACCTAGTGGGTGGATTAATGCTGGTTTGTTTCTTGAAGTGATGAAGCATTTTATTAAATACTCTAATAGCTCTAAAGAAAACCCGGTTCTCCTAATATATATGACAACCACAAAAGCCATCTTAGTATTGCTGTTCTTAACATGGCCAAAGACAATGGGATAACAATTCTAACCATTCTACCACACTCTTCAAATAAATTGCAACCGTTGGATGTTGGAGTGTACAAATCATTCTCAATTGCATATAATGCAGCCGTCGACAGCTGGATGATGCAACATCCTGGCAAGCTACTTTCTATATATGAGGTAGCCGAGTGTGTTGGGATTGCTCACCAAAAAGCCCTAACACCAAGCAATATTATTTAAAAAATGTGGAATATATCCATTCGACGATAATGTTTTCACCGATGTAGATTTCCTGCCAAGCGCCCTTACCGATCGTGTATTCACAGAAAAAACAGACAACAATGGAACCAAGTTAGTTTTACCAAAGAATTCTTCATCGGCACTTGACAAATAAAGACGCTGAAAAGGACACAGAGGGTGGTAATAATAGCAACAGTATCTTCAAAAGCCCTGAGAAATTTAGAGGTTTCTACAAGGTCGAAGCTCGTAAATCAAAAAATATGCGAAGGAAAAGAAAAGCATAATCGCAACAGACACTCCGGAAAAGGATGCAATAGAAGAAAAGAGCATCTCCAAAAACACATAAAGCTGTTAAGAAAGATAAAGTACAAACATTAAAAATCCAAAAGACCAAGAAACAAATATTTTGTGATGAATCTTCAGACTCGGAAGAAGAACTAGTTCTGAATTCTTCTTCATCGGATGAATCATTTCTTGTCAAGGTTGACTCAGAGGTATTTCAGGACCTACACCGCAATCCGAAAGAAGATGATTTTGTCCTTGCAGAATTTGTAGTAGAAGGAAATAAAGAAAAGATTTATTACGTTGGAAAAATCCTTAAAAAGGTTAATCAAGTAACATTCTTACGAAATCAGAAGAAGGGAACAAACAAGTTCATATTCCCTGATGTTACTGATGAATCCATAGTCCCAGTAACTGACATTAAACTTATTTTACCTTCCCCCATTCTCTGCGGACATACCAGCCGGCAGAAGGTTTCTTTTACTTTCGAAGTAGATTTTAGTGCTCTGAATATTCGATAAAATCTAGGTATATTTATTTTTATCCTCTACTTTATTTCATTTTATTGTTAAACATGTTCACTGAATGTTTAAATATTATTTTTAATAGACGTGTTTCACATATTTGTACAAAATGTATTTTTACTCCAAAAATGACCGTTGTCTCATTGTTAAATAAAAGGTGTCTTACTTGGACTTGTCTACCCAACAGTGAAACAAATTCGACTGTTTCTATTTGTCTACAAGAAAAACTGAAAATATAAAATAACTTAAAAACTGATACAAAAACATTTAAATAAAAGCTATACCTTCATTCCAGTACAAAAATATTTAATGATATTAAATATATAATGATTCCACTATAAATAAATAAATAAATAATAAGTAATAACAAAAGGGGGAAAGGGATGAATATAAGAGAGAGAGAGGAAGAGGAAAGAGAAAGGCAACAAATATTTGAAAGAGGAAAGAAAACAATAAGATCACCAGACGTTAATAAGATATCGGAGGAGAACGAAGGAAAAACCTCAAGAACAGAAGGAGGAAGGAAAGAAATGGAGGAGTTAAAAGAATTAATGAGATAAATGATGAAACAGATCGAAGAAAATATGCAAGGAATAAGACAAGAAATCAAAGAAATGAAAAAAGAAATGGGAGAAAGAGAAAAGAAGTGAGAGAAAGAAAAAGAGAAACTGGTGGAGAGAATAGAAAAACTAGAGAAAAAAGCCGAAGACGAGGATAGATGGGAAAGAAAGAATAATATCGTGATAAAGGGGTGGAGAAGTGAAAAACCACAAAAAGATTTAGCAGTGATGCTGGAAGAAAAATTAAATGTAAAAGTAGAGGTGAAAAAAGTGACAGTAATAAACAAAGAGAAGAAAAATGAGATGGTGGTGACGGAAATCGGAGGATGGGTGGAAAAACAGAAGGTAATGGAGGAGAAGAAGAAAGAAGAAATTAAAGAATACAAGAATATATATAAGTCACGATTTAACATGGGAGGAAAGAAGAGTGCAAAGAGAAATAATGAACATAGCGATGGAAAGAAGAGCGGAAGGAAAAAGAGTATGGGTAGGGTACAGAAAAATGGAGATAGACGAAGACAGATACATATGGAACGACAAGGATAGGGGACTGTGCAGAGAAAGAGCAGAGAAAGTGGGGAACCAAAAGGCAAAAACTAAAGGGCAAAGGGGGTGGTAAAGGAGGGAAAGTTGACGAAACGGCAAAGAAAAGGAATAATGAAAGATGGAAATGGAAAAGAAAAAGAAGGGAGAAAAAAGAAAGTAAGGAAGAAGTACGGGGAGGTGAGTGAGCTGAGAGTATTGTTTTGGAACGTAGCAGGAATAAAAAACAAGGAACATGATTTCTGGAAGTACATCAAGGAACAGGATGTAGTGGGATTACAGGAAACATGGATGGAAGAAAAAGAATGGGAGTGGTGGGAAAAAGAGTTGCCAGAGGAATTTGAGTGGGTGGTGCAACATGCAGAAAGAGAAAAGAAAAAAGGGAGAGCAAAGGGGGTATAATAACGGGAATAAGAAAAAAATGGTTGAACCAGGAAAAGAAGGAGAAAGTGCAACAGAGAAGAGGAGTTGTAGAAAGGAACATGCAGTGGGGAAAAACAAAAATAAAAGTGGTGACGGTTTATAGCAGTAGAATGAAAGAGACAAGGAAAAACTTAGAAGAGATAATAGATGAGAGAGAAGAGGGATTGATAATAGTAGGAGGGGACTTCAACGCAAGAATAGGGGAAGAGGGGGGAATACAAGAAAGAAAAGGGACGGGAAAGAGACAAACAAAGGACAAGGTGTTAAATAAAGAGGGAGAGGAACTGCTGGAATTGTGCAACGAAAAAGGGTGGGAAATAATGAACGGGAACAGAGAAGATGATGGAAAGGGGGAATTTACGTACATATGAAGAAGGGGAGAATCAATAATAGATTTTGTAATGACAAATGAAGAGGCCGCAGAAAAGGTAAAGATATTTAAGGTGGGAGAAAGAGTAGTCAGACCATCAACCACTGGAATTGACAATGGAAGGAAGGGAAAGAGAAGAGAGAAAGGAAGAGGAGAAGTACATAACTAAAAGAAAGTGGACAGAAGAGAGTATAAAAAGATATAAAGAGAGAATAGGGAAAACGGTATGGATAGGGAAGGAAGTACAAGAAAGTGTAGAGGAAATGAGAGAGATGATGGAGAAAGCAACAGAGAGAGTCAGATTTAGAAAATGGAAGGGGAGAAAACTGGATGGAAGAAATGGTGAGATAAGGAATGCAAGGAAGCAAAGAAAAAGGCAAGAAGAGCATTAAGGCAGTGGAAAAAAGGGAAGATAGAAAAAGAAGAATACAAAGAAGCAGTAAAATATACAAAAAACATGCGATAGAAAGAAGGAGGAAAACAAAAAGAAACAAGAGGAGCAGATTAAAGGAATAAAAACGGAAGAAGATGTATGGAAGTACCTAAAGAAGCAGAGGAAAAAAACAGGACGACAAAGGGAATAAAAATTAAAGAATGGGAGATATATTTTCGGAACCTGTTGGGAGGGGAAGAACACAAGCTGGAAAAAGAAAAAAGGAAAGACGCGGTAGTAAGACAAGAAGAAGGAGATAGGGATAGAATAAGGGAGGAAGAAGTAATAGAAGCGATAAAGAATATAAAAAAAGGAAAGGCGACAGGAGAAGATGGGATACAAGGAGAAGAGTGGATATACGGGGGAGAAAATGTAGCAAAAAGGATGACGGAAATAATAAACAAAATATGGAAAGGGGAAGGATTCCCAGAGAGATGGAGAGAGGGATTAATATGCCCAATACATAAAAAAGGCGAAAACAAGAAAGTCGAGAATTATAGAGAGGTAACATTACTGAGTTCGGCATACAAATTGTACGCGACAATACTGCAAGAAAGATTACAGAAGGAAATTGAGGAAAGAAGTTTGGTACCAGACGGACAAGCGGGATTCAGAAAAGGAAGAAGGGCGATAGACAACATATATATATATATATAAAATGAAACGCTTAGCAAATAAAGAACTAGAAAAAAAGGAGGGAATATGGTAGCACTATTCGTAGACCTAAAAGCTGCTTTTGACAAAGTGAATAGGAAAAAGCTGTGGGAATATATGAAAAGAAAAAAAATCAATGAAAGATTAATACAAAGAATAGAGGAAATATACGAAGAAACGAGAAGCAGGGTTAAAGTGAATGGGGAAGAGAGTGAGAAATTCATAACAAAGAGAGGGTTGAGGCAGGGATGTTCACTGAGCCCAAGCCTGTTCTCGGTATATACGGGGGATCTGGAAGAGACAATGAGAGGACAACAGACAGGAGGGATATTGGTAGGGAAAGCTAAGGTATGGTCGTTGGCGTATGCGGATGACATAGTGCTGGTGGCTAAGGAGGAAAAGGAAATGAAAGAGATGATGAAAACCATAGAAAAATATATGAAAAAAAAAGAATTGGAAGTAAACCCGGAGAAAACAAAGATAATGATATTTAGAAAAGGAGGGGGGAAAAGAAAAAGAGAGGAGTGGAGATGGAGTGATGAGAAAGTGCAACAAGTGAAGGAATTTACATACGTGGGCTACACGATGAAAAAGGATAATAAAGAGGGAGAACACATAAAGGAAACAGGCTAATAGGACAAGTCTGGGGTGTGGGGGAAAGAGTATTCAAGATGGATATAAAAAAAGAAAATTGCTGTTCGAAAAATTAATAAAGGGGGGGGTAATGTATGGAGCGGAAATATGGGGCTGGAAGGAGTGGAGGGAGGTAGAGGGGCTACAGGAAAAATACTGGAGATGGGTGTTAGGATTGGACAGGGATACACCGGGGTATATTGTGAGAGAGGAGGTTCAGATAGAAAAAATAAGGATTGAGACAGGAAAAAGAGCAATAAAATACGAGGAAGAAATGAGGGAAAGAACAGATTGCAAAATTGTGCAAGAATGTTGGAAAGAGATAAAGGGAGGGAAAGTGAAGTACGGGCAGGAGGACAGAGAAGAGTATTACAAAAGAAACGGGTACGCGAGTGAAAAAGTGGAGAGATTAAGAGAAGAGGGGGTAGGGACAAGAGAAGAAATAATAAGGAGAGATAGAGACATAGAAAAACAAGAAAGATGGACAAAGATAAAAGAGAGCAGATATAATAGGAATTATAAAGATATCAAGGGTGAAGGGGTGCCGGAATATTTAAAAGACAATGAGATTAAAAGCAACAAAAGGAAAAAAATTGTAGCAAGGTTCAGATGTGGCAACGAGGAGTTAGGGAACAAATATTGGAAGGAAGAACCAGAAAAGTTGTGCAGGCTATGTGGAGAAGAAACGGAAGATCTGAACCACATGAGAAAGCGATGCAGGGAACTAAGAGAAGAGGTGATGAAAACAGTGGATATCTTAGATGAAAACGGAAAAGGAGCGGAATGGATGGAGGAAGTATGGAGCAGGAGGAAAAAGTTAAGGGGGGAGAAGGGATAAGAAAATGTAATATATATGTATAGACAACACGACCAAATTTGTAAGCCAAATGGCAATGAATAAAGTTAAACTTATATATAAATAAATAAAAAAGTGTCTCACTGTTGGGCACTCTCCCCTATGCTAATCTCTGATGGTTTCAATTCTAAATGCATAATAATGTATTTGTACGTTTATAATTTGATGATATAAAAGTTGGTCAAGGTTAGGACATCCTTTTGATCGCAATATTTACCTATTGATCGTGATTCTAATGGGTTAGATAACAGGGAAAACATCAGTGTATGCATTGCCTTATTTACCATGATGAACAAATAGCGTTCAGTCGCAGGTAGTTCTCATACTATGGAGACCCTGTACTTTAAATCAAGTAGTGTATCTTGGGTCTATGATATAAACAACTGCCTGCTTTTGTGTATTAAAATCGCGCTAGGTTGTTTCCATAATGGACCCTACATTTTATAACATGTTTGATATATTAGTGTGTATACTTTTGGCCTACATTTGTTTGTACAGACACTTCAACTTTAGCTGAGTTGCTTCCGTAACCAGGACCTCAGTACCTGTGCAAGTGCCTAAATGTGTTGGCATTCAAATCTGTTCTATCTTAAGATGTAGTAACCTGTTGGCATGACGTTAACATGCGTGTTAAGTATTTGTTTAACGTTCAAAGCGGAAATATGATCATCAGTGACGTCTACTGCGTTAATGACATATCACTGAGCGAAATTCATACAGCATGAAAACTACACTAAAAATGTTTTTAACTTAACATATACACAAAATGCGCTAAGCTTCCGAGAATCTTTTACCTGATAATTAACAGTTGTGTAACCAACTCTTCAGGATTAGTGTATTAAATTTGCCTATTTAACAAATATTACACGATATGATCCTATTTAACCAGAATTCACTAATAATGTGGATGCTTCAAGGTTCTTAAATGTAAATATCGCTGGACATTGCGTTATTATACGTGCAGTTTCCTTAGCGTGAACAAAAGCGGAAATGAAGTAATAAGCAAATCGTCATAAACGTATTTTGAGAATGGGCTAAATTTATACAGCACTAGAAACCATAGCAACATTTTTTTAACAGGTTTAAAGATTTGCAGATTGTTTTTTTAGTTACACTACGTAGTGAGTAGCGGCGCTACTTACTTGAGAATTCAAAGTAAGGCGAGAGGAGTATCAGTTTGTAGATTGCGCCTCTACAGTATTTTTCACTCAAAGCTTTCCGAATGCCATAATAACAACAATCACATTTAACATTATTTATTTATACAATTCATAATAGCATTATAGAGAAATCTAATTTGTAAGAAGTGATATACAAAATAACTTTTATACATAAAATATGAAAGATTACAAATAAACATACTCTTGTTAACGATAAATGGAAGAATATGTGTGCTTGTACCAATATTTAAAAAATTAATGCACTAGGAATGTTACATTTGTTAGATGGGCAATAATAGAAATACACCTACACATACGATGTTATCAATTATCGACTGATACTTTTTGTTAACACCCTGTATAACAATAGTAAACACTATATGGTATTTATAAATAACAGTAAATATATTTCCTTAAATAATTACTATTTTAAAAAATCTTACTTCACAAGTATAGTTGCCGTTTGACTAAGAACGTACGTAAGAAGATTATTATGCCAAGGAAGCTCAACTCTTATTCTAAAGTCTAAAGTCCACAACCTTAAGGTTTTAAGTACGTCCCCGATCGCCACAACTATACAAGTATTCTTTGTTATACATATAAATTATTATATTCTTATTATTAATAACAACTGATTGTTGATTAACTATCGATCGAACTAAGATCAGTCAAAAAGCTAGTGGCAAATCCTTTTTGACCCGATCTTCTGCTATACACAAACTTGGTACATATGTGCAAAACATTGGCATAAAAAATGCTCGGTGATTATAAAAACCAGTGGCAAGGTTCCTCTATTTTTTTTTAAATAAAATATGGCACCAATATTAACTCCAAGCAAGAGTTACACACAGAACACAGAACTGGAATGGGAGTAAACTAAAGAAAAATTGATTTACACTTGGAAATTAATACTATATATAAATTCCACTAAATTATTTACATACATTCTTAATACGTACAGGTTGTAACATCCCATCTACGGATAATTTTCCAAAAATATTAAACACTTTGTGTACATATTAAAACTTTACAAGTTTATTTCTTAATCTGAATTGCATTATGAAAACAGACTATGTACTTTTCGACTAGATTTTGTAACAAATTTAACTTTTCCTTACATTCATTTAAGGGTGTCAAGTTAATCGGCAGGAAAAATTGTGAAAATTTAGTTCACGTGCTTAACAATTACTACTCGATCGCTTACGGTGAAAATGAACATAATCACAGAGCGACAAGAAGCAGTTACCTACTTGTACTTTGCTTTATAAACCAACATACTGAACGTGATTGATTTATAATATTTGAATGTCGTTAAAACGATTGTCAAAAATCTATTGAAAAAATTAAAATAATAATACTGGCGTAATAAGAAAAATTTACTTAAAGAACATTGTCAATAAACGGTAATGTTGAAAAACCTAATAACATAACGGCGTTTTTCAAACGGGGAGATAACAGTAACACTATTGGTCATAGATTTAACTGACCGGTATCTATTTAGAAGTGCCACTGAGACCCCCCGTTGTTATCTCATTCACCCGGCGTTGCGCTTGAAGACCAACGATCGAACTCGATACCAGAATCGGGACTTACGCCGATATGTGCCAACGGACTCAAAAAATCCGTGTGCTGTCTGCATTTACAGTCTTCGCGTAATCGACAATTCGGACAAGGTCTAGATTTGTTTTCCTCCACCTTACGCAATTCGTGTTGCTCTCGTCGAATTTGTTCCATTAAGTTGCCGGGACTTTGCGACGACACGTCCAGTTTCAATTCTCTCTCGAAATTGTGCAACTGCTCCATGAAGTGGAAGTTAGGTGCGATATTGGATTTTCGGGCTCGTACTAAATTAAAGGCATCGTTTAGGTTGAGCGAACATTTATACATTATATATGCTACGGTTATTGTGACCGAGCGTGATACTCCAGCCAGGCAGTGTACTAACACTCCCTTCTTGTGCGATCGAGCTTCATCTGAAATTAAAAAGAACGCTATGAGTCAAATGTCAACAAGAAATTTCTTTAAAGTAGATTTACATAGTAAAAATTAAGTTCTCAATAGAAAAAAAAATTCTTTGTAAGTCACTATAAAGTAGCGTGACTGATCCTACGTTTTCTGCATTACTTTTAGCCACATCACCAATGGTTTTGGTTGGTATGAGCCTTCTGGTAGATACTGAGTTTTCAAGTCACTACCCGACTTTCTCAAATGCTTTATAGGTAGAGTACACTCAAGAAAAAACGGGACCTTACCTACTTCTAAGTACAAACATATTAGCTATGTAATTAATTATTCCGAAGTGTGAAAATTCCTTTTTTTTTGTAAATTGTTATTGCAATCTAATTGTGTTAAAACGCAATTTTGTCGGTTATGATTTTAACAGCCTTTTAACTACAAATATTAATGTATCAAGCTTAAAAAAATACAATCTTAGACAATGCATTTCTGCAGTCATCTATCTCCAATATTTTTGGTGACAAAAACGGCAAAGTTTTCTTGTTGTTTAAATATTGATACAAAAGTTGGAAGAAAAGTTTTTAGAAAAAAGTAAAAGCAGTATAATAAAACAAAACAAAAATGTCAAAAATTATATATTCTTAAATAATTCAAAAACCTAAGAAAAAAAAGTACATTTCTTTAATTAATCAATCACATTTTTATCTACTCTTTTATTTTAAGTTTACGTTTAATAAATTTAGAGTTTTAAGAATTATTCTTTTCTTCAATTTTATCGCTTCTTGCGGTAATTGTTTTACTTATTTAATTAATAGCGTTTTTGTTTTCTTCACATCTTTCTTCGCTTCGCTTTTCAACTTTGTTTTCTTTTCTAAAAAAAGTTTGAAACGTTTTTTCATTTAAGTTTTTTATCAAAATCTGGAAATCAATAAAAAAACATTCGCTATTTTAGTTTCCTCGTTAATTTTGTCACTGAATATTTAACAAGAAAGGAACAATTAACTGCGACATGTAAAGTTTTATTACAGTTTAAAACAATGCTGAGTAAAATTTCCTGAACTGTTTAAGCCTGTGCTGGCGTTATAATGGATAATAACAACACAATGCGCTAGCATTCCATTCAGATCCAAAACTAATATGTATTTACAAAGAAATTATAAAAGCGGCGATACAATACTTAGAAACATGTACTGTCCCGTTTTTCTCTTCCTTGAGTGTACTTCGACTATGTTATGAACATAGCATAAATAAAGCCTAAAAACATTAGATATGTAGGGAATGCTAAATTTTAAATCCCAGTCTAAGATTATCGGACAGTTCAGACAGACTTTAAAGTCGGTTTCTAGATCAAGGTCCAGAGGATCATTAATTTATAATCAGAAAATTCTACTTTCCACTCTGGAGATATACTAAATGCAACCTTAAATCCTTTGTCCGTGGTCAACATCAAAAATTTTATAAAGTAATAAAATAAAATAGGAAACAACACTGCATAGATTAAAGTTTTGATACGTTCATAAAAAGTAGTTTTTTTCTGAACTTGCATTAACGATCGCGTTGTATTAAAGTTAGTTTTCGTAATTGAGATTAAATGATTTCTGCTAGTAACACACTGAATATTTAACAAGAAAAGAACAATTAACTGCGACATTTAAAAGTTTTATTACAGTTTAAAACAATGCTGAGTAAAATTTCCTGAACTGTTTAAGGCCTGTGCTGGCGTTATAATGGATAATAACAACACTATGCGCTAGCATTCCATTCAGATCCGAAACTAATATGTATTTACAAAGAAATTGTAAAAGCGCCGAAACAGTACTTAGAAACATGTACTGTCCCGTTTTTCTCTTCCTTGAGTGTACTTCGACTATGTTATGAACATAAATAAAGTCTAAAAACATTAGATATGTGGGGAATGCTAAATTTGAAATTGTTACAATGACGACATCTTTAGGTTGTTTACAACATACATAAGATAATCGACGAACGAATTAATTTAGAAAAAACTACTTTTCACTCTGGAGATATAATAAATGTAAACTTAAATCCTTTGTACGTTGTCCTACATTAATATTTTTAAAAGTAGTAAAATATAATAGAAAACAAAACTGTATGGAATCAAGTTTTAACATTTTCCTGAAAAGTAGTTTTTTTTCTAGACTTGCTTTAACGATCGCGTTGTATCACAGTTGGTTTTCGTAATTTATATTAATTGAATTCTAGTAGTAACAGCATTTATGTACGTTGCCGAAAATGTTTCTTGTT
The DNA here is from genome assembly GCA_035610365.1 of Aquatica leii. Classification (NCBI taxonomy): domain Eukaryota; kingdom Metazoa; phylum Arthropoda; class Insecta; order Coleoptera; family Lampyridae; genus Aquatica; species Aquatica leii. Next base: position 6,761,420 of record CM069436.1, on the reverse strand, counting down.
ACTTTCGTCGTTGCTTGAATGAAATACAATCTAAAGTAGTCTGTAAAAGCTTTAGATCATTCGAGTGCAAACTGAACAATAAATTAAGTACTTTTCATCTAAAGCTTTAAACTCTAAAACCAATTTTATTATGAATTTATAACGTTCAGACAGACTTTAAAATCGGTTTTTGGATACGAATCCGAAAGATAATTAATTTATAATCAGAAAAAACCTTCTTTCCACTCTAGAGTACACTAAATGAAACCTTAAATCCTTTGTACGTCGTCAACATCAATATTGTTATAAAGCAAGAAAATAAAATAGAAAACAACACGGTATGGATTACAGTTTTGATATGTTTATGAAAAGTAGTTTTTTTTTCTGAACTTGCATAAATGATCGCGTTGTAAATGATTTCTGGTAGTAACAGCATTTACGTTGCCCACACTCCACAGTTTTTCTTGAGAACAGTCAATTGTTTTTACTTTTCGTCGTTGCTTAAATAACATACAATCTTAAGTAGTCTGTAAATTACACCGACGTTTTTTAATATACCTGATACCATTCTTCCAGTCAAAGATTATAAGACAGTTCAGACAGACTTTAGAGTCGGTTTCTAGATCGAGATCCAAAGGATCATTAATTTATAATCAGAAAAATCTACTTTCCACTCTGGATATATACTAAATGAAACCTTAAATCCTTTGTCCGTCGTCAACATCAAAAATTTTATAAAGTAATAAAATAAAATAGGAAACAACACTGCATATATTAAAGTTTTGATACGTTCGTAAAAAGTAGTTTTTTTTCTGAACTTGCATTAACGATCGCGTTGTATTAAAGTTGGTTTTCGTAATTGACATTAAACGATGTCTGGTAGTAACAGCATTTACGTTGCCGAAATTTTTTCTTGAAAACCGTCAATTGTTTTTACTTTTCGTCCTAGCTTGCATTAAATACAATCTAAAGTAGCCTGTAAATGCTCTATTTCAGCGAAAGTTTTCTAATGAACAGAAGTTTTATGAGTCACTTTCAAGCTACATATTTTTGGTTGATATGAGCATTAAAGTGTGAACTAAACAATAAATTACGTACTTTTGATCTAAAGTTCTAAACTCTATAAACAATTTTAATAGGAATTTATAACGTTCAGGCAAGAATCGCTGATATACCTGATGACATTCTTCCAATCAAAAGGAGTGGAATCGTTCAGACAGACTTTAAAGTCGGTTTTTGGTTCGAGATCCAAAGAATCACTAATTTATACTTAAAAAAACTACTTTCGACTCTGGAGATATACTAAATGTAAACTTAAATCCTTCGTACGTCGTCAACATCAGTATTTTTATGAAAAAAAAAAATAGAAAACAGCACTCATGGATTAAAGTTTTGATAGTTCATAAAATGATTTTTTTTCTGAACTTGCATTAACGATCGCATTGTATTAAAGTTGGTTTTCGTAATTGACATTAAATGATTTCTGCTAGTAACAGCATTTACGTTGTCCGCAGTTCTTCCCGAGAACAGTCAATTGTTTTTACTTTTGGTCGTTGCTCAAATAAAATACAATATAAAGTAGCCTGTAAAATGCTTTATTACACCGACGTTTTGCAATATACCTGATACCATTCTTCCAGTGAAATATTATGGGACCGTTCAGACAGACTTTAAAGTCGGTTTTTAAATCGAAGTCCAGAGGATCATTAATTTATAATCAGAAAAATCTACATTCCACTCTGAAGATATACTAAATGAAACTTGAAATCTTTTGTCCGTCGTCAACATCAATAATTTTATAAAGTAATAAAATAAAATAAGAAACAACACGGCATGGATTATAGTTTTGATACGTTCATTAAAAGTAGTTTTTTTCTAAACTTGCATTAACGATCGCATTGTATTAAAGTTGGTTTTCGTAATTGACATTAAACGATGTCTGGTAGTAACAGCATTTACGTTGCCGAAAATTTTTCTTGAAAACCGTCAATTGTCTTTACTTTTCGTCCTAGCTTGAATTAAATACAATCTAAAGTAGCCTGTAAATGCTCTATTTCAGCGAAAGTTTTCTAATGAACAGTTTTATGAGTCACTTTCAAGCTACACAGTTTTGGTTGATATGAGCATATAGTGCGAACTAAACAATAAACTACGTACTTTTCATCGAAAGTTCTAAGCTCTATAAACAATTTTAATATGAATTTATAACGTTCAGGCTAGAATCACTGATGTATCTGATGACAACCTTCCAATCAAAAGTTATGGAGTCGTTCAGACAGACTTTAAAGTCGGTTTTTGGTTCGAGATCCAAAGAATTACTAATTTATACTTAAAAAAAACTACTTTCGACTCTGGAGATATACTGAATGTAAACTTAAATCCTTCGTACGTCGTCATCAGTATTTTTATAAAGCAAAAAAATAAAATAGAAAACAGCACTCATGGATTAGTTTTGATAGTTCATAAAATGATTTTTTTTCTGAACTTGCATTAACGATCGCGTTGTATTAAAGTTGGTTTTCGTAATTGACATTAAACGATGTCTGGTAGTAACAGCATTTACGTTGTCCGCAGTTCTTCCCGAGAACAGTCAATTGTTTTTACTTTTGGTCGTTGCTTGAATAAAATACAATAAAAAGTAGCCTGTAAATGCTTTATTACACCGACGTTTTGCAATATACCTGATAGCATTCTTCCAGTGAAATATTATGGAACCGTTCAGACAGACTTTAAAGTCGGTTTTTAAATCGAAGTCCAGAGGATCATTAATTTATAATCAGAAAAATCTACATTCCACTCTGAAGATATACTAAATGAAGCTTTAAATCTTTTGTCCGTCGTCAACATCAATAATTATATAAAGTAATAAAATAAAATAAGAAACAACACTGCATGGATTAAAGTTCTGATACGTTCATTAAAAGTAGTTTTTTTCTGAACTTGCATTAACGATCGCGTTGTATTAAAGTTGGTTTTCGTAATTGTGATTAAATGATTTCTGCTAGTAACAGCATTTACGTTGTCCACAGTTCTTCTCAAGAACAATCAATTGTTTTTACTTTTGGTCGTTGCTTAAATAAAATACAATATAAAGTAGCTTGTGAATGCTTTATTACACTGACGTTTTGCAATATACCTGATACCATTCTTCCAGTCAAATATTACGGGACAGTTCAGACAGACTTTAAAGTCGGTTTTTAGATCGAGATCCAGAGGATCATTAATTTATAATCAGGAAAAACTACTTTCCACTCTGGAGATATATTAAATGAAACCTTAAATCCATTGTACGTCAATATCAATAATTTTATAAAGTAATAAAATAAAATAAACAACACTGCATTGATTAAAGTTTTGATACGTTCATAAAAAGTAGTTTTTTTCTGAACTTGCATTAACGATCGCGTTGTATTAAAGTTGGTTTTCGTAATTGACATTAAACGATGTCTGGTAGTAACAGCATTTACGTTGCCGAAAATTTTTCTTGAAAACCGTCAATTGTTTTTACTTTTCGTCCTAGCTTGAATTAAATACAATCTAAAGTAGCCTGTAAATGCTCTATTTCAGCGAAAGTTTTCTAATGAACAGAAGTTTTATGAGTCACTTTCAAGCCACATATTTTTGGTTGATATGAGCATTAGAGTGTGAGCTAAACAATAAATTACGTACTTTTGATCTAAAGTTCTAAACTCTATAAACAATTTTAATATTAATTTATAACGTTCAGGCAAGAATCGCTGATATACCTGATGACATTCTTCCAATCAAAAGTTTTGGAGTCGTTCAGACAGACTTTAAAGTCGGTTTTTGGTTCGAGATCCAAAGAATCACTAATTTATACTTAAAAAAGTTTTGATACGTTCATGAAAAGAATTTTTTTCTAGACTTGCATTAACGATCGCATTGTATTAAAGTTGGTTTTCATAATTGACATTAAATGATTTCTGCTAGTAACAGCATTTACGTTGTCTGCAGTTCTTCCCGAGAACAGTCAATTGTTTTTACTTTTGGTCGTTGCTTAAATAAAATACAATATAAAGTAGCCTGTAAATGCTTTATTACACCGACGTTTTGCAATATACCTGATACCATTCTTCCAGTCAAAGATTGTGAAACCGTTCAGACAGACTTTAAAGTCGGTTTTTAGATCGAGGTTCGAAGGATCATTAATTTATAATCAGAAAAATCTACTTTCCACTCTGGAGATATACTAAATAAAACCTTAAATCCTTTGTCCGTCGTCAACATCAATAATTTTATAAAGTAATAAAATAAAATAAGAAACAATACTGCATGGACGATCACGTTGTATTAAAGTTGGTTTTCGTAATTACTAAATGTAAACTTAAATCCTTCGTACGTCGTCAACATCAGTATTTTTATGAAGCAAAAAATAAAATAGAAAACAGCACTCATGGATTAAAGTTTTGATAGTTCATAAAATGAATTTTTTTCTGGACTTGCAATAATGATCGCATTGTATTAAAGTTGGTTTTCGTAATTGACATTAAATAATTTCTGCTAGTAACAGCATTTACGTTGCCCACAGTTCTTCCCGAGAACAGTCAATTGTGTTTACTTTTTGTCGTTGCTTAAATAAAATACAATCTTAAGCAGTCTGTAAATTACACCGACGTTTTGTAATAAACCTGATACCATTCTTCCAGTCAAAGATTATGGGACAGTTCAGACAGGCTTTAAAGTCGGTTTTTAGATCGAGATCCAAAGGATCATTAATTTATAATTAGAAAAACCTACTTTCCACTCTAGAGATATACTAAATGCATCCTTAAATCCTTTGTCCGTCGTCAACATCAATAATTTTATAAAGTAATAAAATAAAATAGGAAGCAACACTGCATGGATTAAAGTTTTGATACGTTCATAAAAAGTAGTTTTTTTCTGAACTTGCATTAACGATCGCGTTGTATTAAAGTTGGTTTTCGTAATTACTAAATGTAAACTTAAATCCTTCGTACGTCGTCAACATCAGTATTTTTATGAAGCAAAAAAATAAAATAGAAAACAGCACTCATGGATTAAAGTTTTGATAGTTCATAAAATGATTTTTTTTCTGGACTTGCATTAATGATCGCATTGTATTAAAGTTGGTTTTCGTAACTGACATTAAATAATTTCTGGTGGTAACAGCATTTACGTTGTCCACAGTTCTTCTCGAGAACAGTCAATTGTTTTTACTTTTCGTCGTTGCTTAAATAAAATACAATCTTAAGCAGTCTGTAAATTACACCGACGTTTTGTAATATACCTGATACCATTCTTCCAGTCAAAGATTATGAAACAGTTCAGACAGACTTTAAAGTCGGTTTTTAGATCGAGATCCAAAGAATCACTAATTTATACTTAAAAAAACTACTTTCGACTCTAGAGATATACTAAATGTAAACTTAAATCCTTCGTACGTCGTCAATATCAATAATTATATAAAGTAATAAAATAAAATAAGAAACAACACTGCATGGATTAAAGTTTTGATACGTTCATTAAAAGTAGTTTTTTTCTGAACTTGCATTAACGATCGCGTTGTATTAAAGTTGGTTTTTGTAATTGTCATTAAATAATTTCTGCTAGTAACAGCATTTACGTTGTCCACAGTTCTTCTCAAGAACAGTCAATTGTTTTTACTTTTTGTCGTTGCTTAAATAAAATACAATATAAATTAGTCTGTAAATGCTTTATTACTCCGACGTTTTGCAATATACCTGATACTATTCTTCCAGTCAAAGATTATAGGACCGTTCAGACTGACTTTAAAGTCGGTTTTTAAATTGAAGTCCAGAGGATCATTAATTTATAATCTGAAAAATCTACATTCCACTCTGGATATATACTAAATGAAACCTTAAATCCTTTGTCCGTCGTCAACATCAATAATTTTATAAAGTAATAAAATAAAATAAGAAACAACACTGCATGGATTAAAGTTTTGATACGTTCATTAAAAGTAGTTTTTTTCTGAACTTGCATGAACGATCGCATTGTATTAAAGTTGGTTTTCGTAATTGAGATTAAATGATTGCTGGTAGTAACATCATTTACGTTGCCGAGAATTTTTCTTGAAAACAGTCAATTGTTTTTACTTTTCGTCGTAGCTTGAATTAAATACAATCTAAAGTAGCCTGTAAATGATCTATTTCAGCGAAAGTTTTCTAATGAAGAGAAGTTTTATGAGTCATTTTCAAGCTACAGATTTCTGGTTGATATGAGCATTAGAGTGTGAGCTAAACAATAAATTACGTACTTCTGATCTAAAGTTCTAAACTCTATACACAATTGTAATATGAATTTATAACGTTCAGGCAGGAATCGCTGACATACCTGATGAGATTCTTCCAATCAAACGTTGTGGAATCGTTCAGGCAGACTTTAAAGTCGGTTTTTGGTTCGAGATCCAAAGAATCACTAATTTATACTTAAAAAAAATACTTTCGACTCAGAGATTTACTAAATGTAAACTTAAATCCTTCGCACGTCGTCAACATCAGTATTTTTATAAAGCAAAATAATAAAATAAAAAACAGTACTCATGGATTAAAGTTTTGATACGTTCATAAAATGATTTTTTTTAGACTTGCATTAACGATCGCATTGTATTAAAGTTGGTTTTCGTAATTGACATTAAATAATTTCTGCTAGTAACAGCATTTACGTTGTCCACAGTTCTTCTCGAGAACAGTCAATTGTTTTTACTTTTCGTCGTTGCTTAAATAAAATACAATCTAAAGCAGTCTGTAAATTACACCGACGTTTTGTAATAAACCTGATACCATTCTTCCAGTCAAAGATTATGGGACAGTTCAGACAGACTTTAAAGTCGGTTTTTATGATCGAGATCCAAAGAATCACTAATTTATACTTAAAAAAACTACTTTCGACTCTAGAGATATACTAAATGTAAACTTAAATCCTTCGTACGTCGTCAACATCAATAATTATATAAAGTAATAAAATAAAATAAGAAACAACACTGCATGGATTAAAGTTTTGATACGTTCATTAAAAGTAGTTTTTTTCTGAACTTGCATTAACGATCGCGTTGTATTAAAGTTGGTTTTCGTAATTACTAAATGTAAACTTAAATCCTTCGTACGTCGTCAAGATCAGTATTTTTATGAAGCAAAAAATAAAATAGAAAACAGCACTCATGGATTAAAGTTTTGATAGTTCATAAAATGATTTTTTTTCTAGACTTGCATTAATGATCGCATTGTATTAAAGTTGGTTTTCGCAATTGACATTAAATAATTTCTGCTAGTAACAGCATTTACGTTGTCCACAGTTCTTCTCGAGAACAGTCAATTGTTTTTACTTTTCGTCGTTGCTTAAATAAAATACAATCTTAAGCAGTCTGTAAATTACACCGACGTTTTGTAATATACCTGATACCATTCATCCAGTCAAAGATTATTAAACAGTTCAGACAGACTTTAAAGTCGGTTTTTAGATCGAGATCCAAAGAATCACTAATTTATACTTAAAAAAACTACTTTCGACTCTAGAGATATACTAAATGTAAACTTAAATCCTTCGTACGTCGTCAACATCAATAATTATATAAAGTAATAAAATAAAATAAGAAACAACACTGCATGGATTAAAGTTTTGATACGTTCATTAAAAGTAGTTTTTTTCTGAACTTGCATTAACGATCGCGTTGTATTAAAGTTGGTTTTCGTAATTGTGATTAAATGATTTCTACTAGTACCAGCATTTACGTTGCCGAGAATTTTTCTTGAAAACCGTCTATTGTTTTTACTTTTCGTCGTAGCTTGAAAAATACAATCTAAAGTAGCCTGTAAATGCTCTATTTCAGCGAAAGTTTTCTAATGAACAGAAGTTTTATGAGTCACTATCAAGCCACATATTTTTGGTTGATATGAGCATTATAGTGTGAGCTAAACAATAAATTATGTACTTCTGATCTAAAGTTCTAAACTATATAAACCATTTTAATATTAATTTATAACGTTCAGGCAAGAATCGCTGATATACCTGATAACATTCTTCCAATCAAAAGTTGTGGAATCGTTCAGACAGGCTTTAAAGTCGGTTTTTGGTTCGAGATCCAAAGAATCACTAATTTATACTAAAAAAAACTATTTTAGACTGTGGAGATATACTAAATGTAAACTTAAATCATTCGTACGTCGTCAACATCAGTATTTTTATAAAGCAAAAAAAAATAAAATAGAAAATAGCACTCATGGATTAAAGTTTTGATACGCTCATAAAAAGTAGTTTTTTTCTGAACTTGCATTAACGATCGCGTTGTATTAAAGTTGGTTTTTGTAATTGTCATTAAATAATTTCTGCTAGTAACAGCATTTACGTTGTCCACAGTTCTTCTCAAGAACAGTCAATTGTTTTTACTTTTTGTCGTTGCTTAAATAAAATACAATATAAATTAGTCTGTAAATGCTTTATTACTCCGACGTTTTGCAATATACCTGATACTATTCTTCCAGTCAAAGATTATAGGACCGTTCAGACTGACTTTAAAGTCGGTTTTTAAATTGAAGTCCAGAGGATCATTAATTTATAATCTGAAAAAACTACTTTCCACTCTGGAGATATATTAAATGAAACCTTAAATCCATTGTACGTCAACATCAATAATTTTATAAAGTAATAAAATAAAATAAGAAACAACACTGCATGGATTAAAGTTTTGATACGTTCATGAAAAGTAGTTTTTTTCTGAACATGCATTAACGATCGCGTTGTATTAAAGTTGGTTTCCGTAATTGAGATTAAATGATTTCTGGTAGCAACAGCATTTACGTTGCCGAAATTTTTTCTTGAAAACCGTCAATTGTTTTTACTTTTCGTCGTAGCTTGAATTAAATACAATCTAAAGTAGCCTGTAGATGCTCTATTTCAGCGAAAGTTCTCTAATGTACAGAAGTTTTATGAGTCACTTTCAAGCCACATATTTTTGGTTGATATGAGCATTAGAGTGTGAGCTAAACAATAAATTACGTACTTTTGATCTAAAGTTCTAAACTCTATACACAATTTTAATATGAATTTATAACGTTCAGACAGGAATCGCTGATATTCCTGATGACATTCTTCCAATCAAAAGTTTTGGAGCCGTTCAGATAGACTTTAAAGTCGGTTTTTGGTTCGAGATCCAAAGAATCACTAATTTATACTTAAAAAAAACTACTTTCGACTCTGGAGATATACTAAATGTAAACTTAAATCCTTCGTACGTCCTCAACACCAGTATCTTTATGAAGCAAAAAAATAAAATAGAAAACAGCACTCATGGATTAAAGTTTTGTTGATACGTTCATAAAATGAATTTTTCTCTGGACTTACATTAACGATCGCATTGTATTAAAGTTGGTTTTCGTAATGGACATTAAATGATTTCTGCTAGTAACAGCATTTACGTTGTCCACAGTTCTTTTCGAGAACAGTCAATTGTTTTTACTTTTTGTCGTTGCTTAAATAAATTACAATCTAAAGTAGCCTGTAAATTGCACCAACGTTTTGTAATATACCTGATACCATTCTTCCAGTCAAAGATTGTGGAACCGTTCAGACAGACTTTAAAGTCGGTTTTTAGATCGAGGTCCAAAGGATCATTAATTTATAATCAGAAAAAACTACTTTCCACTCTGGAGATATATTAAATGAAACCTTAAATCCTTTGTACGTCAATATCAATAATTTTATAAAGCAATAAAATAAAATAGGAAGCAACACTGTATGGATTAAAGTTTTGAAAAGTTCATAAAAAGTAGTTTTTTTCTGAACTTGCATTAACGATCGCGTTGTATTAAAGTTAGTTTTCGTAATTGAGATTGAATGATTTCTGCTAGTAACAGCATACGTTCCCAAGAATTTTTCTTGAAAACCGTCTATTGTTTGACTTTTCGTCTTAGCTTGAATTAAATACAATCTAAAGTAGCCTGTAAAGGCTCTATTTCAGTGAAAGTTTTCTAATAAACAGAAGTTTTATGAGTCACTTTTAAGCCACATCTTTTTGGTTGATATGAGCATAAGAGTGTGAACTAAACAAAAAATTACGTACTTTTGATCTAAAGTTCTAAACTCTATAAACAATTTTAATATTAGTTTATAACGTTCAGGCAAGAATCGCTGATATACCTGATGACATTCTTCCAATCAAAAGTTTTGGAGTCGTTCAGACAGACTTTAAAGTCGATTTTTGGTTCGAGATCCAAAGAATCACTAATTTATACTTAAAAAAAACTACTTTAGACTCTGGAGATATACTAAATGTAAACTTAAATCATTCGTACGTCGTCAACATCAGTATTTTTATAAAGCAAAAAAATAAAATAGAGAACAGCATTCATGGATTAAAGTTTTGATACGTTCATAAAATGATGCTTTTTCTGGACTTGCATTAACGATCGCATTGTATTAAAGTTGGTTTTCCTAATTGATATTAGATGATTTCTGCTAGTAACAGCATTTACATTGCCCACAGTTCTTCTTGAGAACAGTCAATTGTTTTTACTTTTTGTCGTTGCTTAAATAAAATACAATCTTAAGTAGCCTGTAAATTGCTCCGACGTTTTGTAATACACTTGATACGATTCTCCCAGTTAAAGATTATCGGACAGTTCAGACAGACTTTAAAGTCGGTTTCTAGATCAAGGTCCAGAGGATCATTAATTTATAATCAGAAAAATCTACTTTCCACTATGGATATATATTAAATGAAACCTTAAATCCTTTGTCCGTCGTCAACATCAATAATTTTATAAAGTAATAAAATAAAATAAGAAACAACACTGCTTGGATTAAAGTTTTGATACGTTCATGAAAAAATTTTTTTTCTAGACTTGCATTAACGATCGCGTTGTATTAAAGTTGGTGTTCGTAATTGACATTAAATCATTTCTGCTAGTAACAGCATTTACGTTGCCGAGAATTTTCCTTGAAAACAGTCAATTGTTTTTACTTTTCGTCGTAGCTTAAAAAATACAATCTAAAGTAGCCTGGAAACGCTCTATTTCAGCGAAAGTTTTCTAATGAACAGAAGTTTTATGAGCTACTTTCAAGCCTCATATTTTTGGTTGATATGAGCATTAGAGTGTGAGCTAAACAATAAATTACGTACTTTTGATCTAAAGTTCTAAACTCTATAAACAATTTTAATATTAATTTATAACGTTCTGGCAAGAATCGCTGATATACCTGACATTCTTCCTATCAAAAGTTTTGGAGCCGTTCAGATAGACTTTAAAGTCGGTTTTTGGTTCGCGATCCAAAGAATCACTAATTTATACTTTCGACTATGGAGATATACTAAATGTAAACTTAAATCCTTCGTACGTCGTCATCAGTATTTTTATAAAGCAAAAAAATAAAATAGAAAACAGCACTCATGGATTAAAGTTTTGATAGTTCATAAAATATTTTTTTTTCTGAACTTGCATTAACGATCGCATTGTATTAAAGTTAGTTTTCGTAATTGACATTAAATGATTTCTGCTAGTAACAGCATTTACATTGCCCACACTTCTTCTTAAGAACAGTCAATTGTTTTTACTTTTTGTCGTTGCCTAAATAAAATACAATCTAAAGTAGCCTGTAAATTGCACCGACGTTTTGTAATATACCTGATACCATTCTTCCAGTCAAAGATTATGGGACAGGACAGGATCATTAATTTATAATCAGAAAATCTTTTTTCCACTCTGGAGATATACTAAATGAAACCTTAAATCCTTTGTCCGTCGTCAACATCAATAATTTTATAAAGTAATAAAATAAAATAAGAAACAATACTGCATGGATTAAAGTTTTGATACGTTCATAAAAAGTAGTTTTTTTTCTGAACTTGCATTAACGATCGCGTTGTATTAAAGTTCGTCTTCGTAATTGAAATTAAATCTGGTACTAAGAGCATTTACGTTGCTGAAAGTTAAACACAAGTCACCAGTGAGCAGTTATTGATTTTTCACATTGAGAGACTGGAAACGCCAGAACAAAGACAACGTCCAAGAATGAACAAAAAATGCGTAAGGTAAAACAGAAAGTAAAAAACGACAAAATAGAAAAACGTTTTAAAACCTTCTCAATCATTAATGTATGCACATTTTACAGTATTTAAATTTAATTCTAAAATGTTTTTCCTTCTCAGACATCCTGTACAAATCAAATTTTTATTTGTACTCGCGAAAACTTTTTTAGAAATCAGTTTGAACGGCTAAAATAAAAAACGGTTGAGAAAAGTCCACAGGGAAATGTTACGGATGGCTCGCGTGAAGATTGGAATTTTTGATAAATGTCAATGAAATAGTTTATCAAATATTTAAGCAGACGACTGAAAAAAAAGAAACCTTTATAAGCTAGTAAAAAGTTTCGGTGGAAAGTAGGATACGAATTGGGGTGGAATCAACCACTTCAGACTTAGTTAATGAAACTTGATTATAAAAATTCGTGTTAATGCCCAATTTTTTTAAGATAATGTGACAAGTTCACATAAGAAATAAACGCCAAAAATAAATTAGACAGAAATTGGGAATTTACATAAACGCTTTCGCTGCCTGTGAATGGAGTAAACTCCCGTTGACCTACATCTACCCCATTCATGTCTACTGAATGAAACTCAGATGAGAACGAGGGTGGCCAAAATGAAACAGAAGCTCTCTTCCCTTTTAACTGAAATAAAGCTATCTTTCTCTTGTAGCACGAAGGTATTGATTATTGAGTTGGCGGACGACGACGGCACAACCCCCTGTAAACGCTAGAGCACGGTTATAGCACCCACGCATTTATATTGCTACAAATACAACGCTCTTTAATTAGTTTTATTTATTTTAATTCATAAACTCGCGCATTGTATATTTTACATGTTTGTTTATCAGAAAATGTATACACAAACAATTTTACTCACCTATAAATTCTATTGCCTGCGGAAAATGACTAGCAAGATTTTGTGACCAATGATCTGTTATCGGTATTTGCATGTACTTGATGCTTCCTAAATCTTCGAAGACGTTAGGCAAGTCCGGTGTGACATTCAGAACGTACTGAAAAAAATTTAAAAAAATTATTGGCTTACGATATTACACACTTTCGACAAAGTCTTTGGAAAAACCAATGCAGAGTTAAACAATGACGAAGTATAAACTCAGTCATTGCATGACAGTTAATTTTTTTAAGTACAGATAAGAACACTTCTCACGTAATTTACAACATTAAATCAAATATGCGAAACGAAATAAAATATAGTCAAAAAAACTGCCATATTTAAAGTTAAAAAAAGTTTAAATCGTATCAAATTGGTAACACAAATAACCCACGTTTCGCCTACTTTGTAATCGAATAACTAAATAAGCAATCAGAATTCTGATTGGTTACGATTGAAAAAAAGACGTGTTAATACTAATACAAAAGCAATAACAAGATAATTCTGTCTTTTTTATACAATTACGTTCCAAGATGCGTACTGACAGAACGACCTGTTTTACCAATGCAATTTATACGACAAAAAACAACAAACTTGATATACACCTTGTGACAAAAGTGTTTTTCCTGACAAATGAAGTATGACGTATACTATATTTAACCAAGCATTAACTTGCGTTGTTAGAGTGATGAAGACACAAATTCCCTCCTCAACTTTCGAGACTGACGCTAATTGCCTTCTAGAAAGGAAGAATTCCTCCAGTCGCTCAGTTAGGTCTTCTACTTAAAAGATTTGTTTGTTCAGGATTGATTCCATTCAGTTCTTTGTTTTGTATTAATGACGAAGACTTGAGAGCGTTTTTCACTGTGCTAGAAATGCTTTCTAAACTTCAATCTAGTTCTTGATCAAAGCTGTACAAACACCCAAAAAGTTGATGTTAGTTTTAAAGTTCTAGTTATGATTCTCATAGTTGTATTTAACAGCTCGACTATTATGCCAAACGAACGCACAGTACTCACCCGTCGAGTGTACTAGAAAAAGTGCCGACGTCCTAATAATGCCAGGAACTGCGCTCCAGTCAAAACAAGCGAGTTTATCTTCTTCTTCTGTCTTCTTACTCAAAGCCTGTTCTTCATCGTTTTAGCCTTTCTTCCCTAATTACTCTAGATGTAGATTGTCTCTCCATCTCTTTCTTAGTCGACCTATGTTTCTTTTCCTTAAAGCCGATTTGTCTATTAACCTTCTCACAACTCAATCTTGTCCTAATTTCTCTGTATGTGCATTCCATTCTCGTTTTCTGTGTCCATTCTCCAATAGTCTTCTTTCTCTGTCATACAAGATCTTTCCGGTGATTTTTCACAGTAATTTTATCTCTGCCGTCTTCAATGTTTTAGTTTTCGCTGTGTCAGGCCTGTTCTCAGCCATATGGTATCGTTTTTGCAATTTTGTCAGCTTTCATGACTTGCTAGGATACTTCATTTTCTATATCTCCGAAGCTTGATAATTGAACTCCTAGATACTGAAGTGTCAGTACTTGTTCGATTATGTTTTGATTCACTTCAAGTTTACATCGGATAGGTTCTTCTGATGTGTCATGCATTCAGTTTTATAGGCGGCTATATTCATATTAAATTGTTTTACTGTTAAACAAGTGTAGATTTTTCATTTTTCACCACGTAACTCGATATTGAAAGAAGCGAACGTCGAGAAATTACGGTTCGCACACCTGAGAATGTGGAGCGTGTGAGACGAGATGTTAATGCAAGCCCAAAACGCTCAACCAGACGCCGAGCTCCCGTTCTTAGCATGTTATTTGAGTCCGCAAAGAATTCTCAAGAGTTGAAATTCCACCCGTACAAAATCCCTACAGCAACAGCCTCTCCAAAGTAATAAAGTAGTGGTTTGGTGTCAAGTTTACAACTTCTTTAAAAAATAACTGGAAGAGACGGTCACGGTTAATCTCCAGCGTTATGTCACTACGATCTAAAAATTTCGAATTCTACAATTGGAAGAAAACGAATACGACACGCAAAAAATATGGTTCCAACAGAACGGAACTACTACACATACGGCTCCAGTATCCATGCAGTATGCGCTCTGTTTCCCGGACATGCAATCTCGCGCAACGGAGATGTTTCTTGACCATCTCGCTCGCCAGACTTCACGGTGTGTCATTATTCTTTATAGGACTACTTCAAAGCAAAGCTCTACAGGAATTAACCATGCACCATTCCAGAATTGAAGATCAATCCGAGATTCCAATGAACAGTGCGGAACTTTAGAGATCCACTCCAATGTATAGTTCGACAAGGAAGCACATAAGTTACTTACCCTAAGTAACCTGTACCAGTGAAAAACGCAAATAAAGATTCTACCCATCAGTTGTAAGCAGAAAAGATGCAGACTATCCTATTGAAGACAGCGATCCGTATCTCATGCTATCTACCACTTCCGAAAAGCTCGATTATTTCAACAGTTGTTTGGTGATTGTCTAATTCAGCTTCAAGACCTTTTTAAAAGAAGTCTCTTAACCTTTTGAGAACGATTGCGGCATAGTATACACGACCCTTGCAAATTTGGGGCACAGACGAACGCCGTATATACACATATATTTAATATATACGTTCAATTTTAAAATTTGGCGTTCCGTTTATTATATACACAAGACTATTGTTAAGCACGGTGGTGTTTCGTACTTAATAGTTTGACACTTATCCAAGTAATCAATATTTGAACAATGCCAGATTCTAGGGCAAGTGTCAGTGATCATTCAACATTAAGTTGTTTGATCACTGACACTTGCCCTAGAATCTGGTATTGTTGAAATATTGATTACCTGGGTTGTCAGAAATTCGCTGGGGTAAGAATACATTTTCATTTTACAGCGCGATTTGAATTGTCTTTGTTATCATAGCAACTTTGATTAAACACCCGTTTTCTTACATTGGAAAATTCCTATGACGAACTAATAGGTAGTTAATAATAATTTTACCTAGGGGTGGTCCCAATATGGTCCCGGCACCGCGACCTGTAGGTCTATTCTGCTCCCCGATGTTTTCTACCCTTCTAGAATATCTGTATCCTTGACAAAGTCCAAGATTTCAGTAGGGTGAATCTTCGTTATTTCCTCTTGTGTAATCTTTTCATTTCCAAGTAGGCGTACCCTTGCCCTTATGAATGCTTCACAGTGGCAGATGACGTGGTATGGAGTTTCTTCCTCCTCACTACAACCCCTGCATAACGGGCTATCAGTCAGTCCCATTTTATGCAGGTGTTTGTTTAAACGATAGTGGCCTGTCACTATCTCTGTCGCAAGTTTAGTCTTCGTCCTACTTAACTTTAAGATGGACGTTGCTAAGTCTCCGTTGGGGTTTCCAGAAAGACCTTAGAATGATCCTGTCCTGGGACTTTCGACCAGTGTCTGCAGTGCACTTTCGTGCGTATTGCTTGAATCTCCTGTTTATCTGTATTAGATGTAATCCCACAAGCCGGTTCAGGGCCTATGAGTGGTTGCGCGCTTGCCGCCCGTCAGCAACCTGGTTACCCGCAATTCCCGCATGCGCAGGTGCCCACACTAGTGTAACTGTATTACACTTACCTAGTGCGTTTAGCATTTGTGTGCATTCAAGTACAAGACCTGAGTTCATCACATATGAATCTAATGCTGCAATCGCTGCTTTACTGTCTGTGACTATTAAGATTCTCCTTTTAGAAAGGTTCTCTTTTAATAGTTGAGCAGATGCTGTCAGGATTGCATATACCGCAGCTTGGAACACGGTCGCTTTTTGACCTAGGCTTACAGAGATTCTGCAGCCCTGTCCATTGCTCCCGTACACTCCGGAGCCAGTGCCATTATTGGTTTTAGAGCCATCTGTGTAATACACGATTCCATTCAGCTTTGTTTTGTTGGAATTGTTCTCCCAGTCGTAACGGGTGGGGATTGTTGTCTTAAACAGTTTAATAGGGCAAACTGTTTTGGGTATTCTCTCAGTTATCGTACTGAGGTTTTTGTTTTTAGAGATCTCGTCAAAGATGGTCGAATGCCCCACCCCTCCTCGCCGTTGACTCTCAGACGGTATGCCTCTCTGAGTGCCTCCGCCCTAATTACTAGATGTAGTGGCGGCAGGTCCGAGAGAGTCTCCATGGCTGCCGTCGGGGTGGTTATCATTGCCCCCGTGATTCCAAGGCAAGCTCTGCGCTGTACCTTGCTGAGTGTCTGTATGGCCCTCTGGGTGAAGGTCCTATGCCACCACACCAGTGACGCGTACGTAATGATCGGTCTGATCATTCGAGTGTATATCCAGTGGGTCATCTTTGGTGATAAGCCCCACTTGCTTCTGAACGCTCGCCTGCAAGCCCACAAAGACTTTGTGGCTTTGTTCCCTATTCTCTCTAGGTGTGGTTTGAAGGTTAGCCCCTGGTCTAATGTTACGCCCAAGTATTTGCCTTCCCTCACTACCTGTACTGTAGCTTGGCTCCGTACATTGCTATGCTCTTTAGCTTTGTCGGGCCTTTCCTTCGTGAGAAGAGAATGAGGTTCGTTTTTGCCGGATTGACCGACAAGCCCTCTTCTCTACACCACCGTTCAACTAGATTTAAAGCTCCCTGCATCACAACTGATAGGGTCTCTTCAAATCTGCCACGTACCACAATCACTATGTCGTCGGCATAGCCAACCGTGTTGTAGCCTACCTCACTTAATTGCCTCAGCAGTCCGTCTACCACCAAACACCACAGTAACGGGGAGAGAACTACCCTCTGCGGACATCCTCGTGCAGCTCGGACCGTTACAGAGTCGTTATTAAGCGAGGCCGTAATGTTTCTATGTCTTAGCATGGTATCAATCCATTTACTCACGGTAGTATGTACCCTTTTGCTTTCCATAGCAGTTTTAATCGATTCCAGAGAGGTATTATCAAACGCCCCCTCTATGTCTAAAAACGCCCCTGGAGCCACTTCCTTGCAGGAGATCGCCCTTTCGGTTGCGTCCACTACTCTGTGGGCGGCAAGTTCACAGGATTTATCTAGTTGATAGGCACATTGGTATTTACTGATGGGATCAGGCCCCAGCACCTCGTCCCTAATGTGTCGCTCAATCAGTTTCTCCAATAGTTTGAGGAGAAATGACGTTCGACTGAGGGGTCTAAACGACTTAACTAGGGCGTATGAGTCCCGCCCAGGTTTGGGTATAAATACGACTTTTACGTCCCTCCACGCCATAGGTATGTATCCCAGGGGAACGCTTGCCCTTAGTAATGTACATAGTGTGGAGGCTAGCAGGTCTAAGCCTTGTTGTAATAGAACAGGGAAAATTCAATTCAAAATTTTTCACTGCCCACCTAATTTTGGTTAGGTTCACTATCTGACGAGCTAGAACACAATTTGTCTTGTTTCCTCTTGAGAGGGGTTCCAGAGTTGTTGATACGCTAGCGTCAGATTTGGTGAGGGTCTTTGATCCCGGAAAGTGTAACTGGAGCAGAAGCTCCAAGATCTCATTTACGGTCTCTGTGTAACCCCCCACACTTTTCTTCAAGGAACCGATTCTAGCCTCTGTTCCTCCTTCTAAAGCTCCTTGGAGTCTTGCACCTTCTGGAATCTGTTTGATTTCCTCGCAGTGCCTCCTCCACGAGTCACGTTTTGCCTTTCTTATGGCCTTATTGTATTCGGTGAGTGTAGTTCGGTATGAACCCCATTCCCCGGTGTTTTTTGCTCTATTAAAGAGATTTCTTGTCTGAGTCCGCAATCTCAAGAGTCCCTCATGCCACCAGGGCGTACTAATAGGTAATGCACGGAATATAAGAACTATACCGGATGCGTATTCTGATAATCTACGTTAGATGGGGAAATTACCTGTTGAGATAACTTATTTGACTTCGAGAAGCTTAGAGCACTTTGCTTTTAATCAGTCATATAAAACAGAGCAATATATTTGTGGTTACTGTGTATATATGTATCAGTTTAATTTGCAGAAATTTTAGGGGATGTGCCATTAGCTAATCGCATATTCGGAATGCTGCTGTAAATAACCCTTGATTTCACTTATATATTACATTTTCTATTAAAAACTTTTTGTAATGAATATGTCTAAAATTAATGATTAAAAATTTTCTGTGAAATCGGTTAAAAAAAGCTTTATTTCTAGTTGGCTTTGCTTTTTAAATTGTATTTGATAAATAGTAAACCAGTCTACGATTGTTATCTCTCCCATTGGCTTGTTATAAGCAATAACACTAGTAAACAAAGATTTTATGTTAAACTTCTCCAAGCTGTCATTTCCTTACTATTTAAAGCAATCTCAAATAAGTTGTTACACAACAGATATCAAATTTGCGATCCTTCTTTCCACTTTGAATCCGACAGTTTAGAATATGTCTTGGGTACTAGAAGCCTTCTCCCTCCTTGCTCATGGCTTTTACAAGATTCTTCATTAGTTCCAACTGGATATGAAAAAGAGGTAAGATAATATTTTTTGGATGTACCAACGGAGCGAATTTGACAATACTCTGCCCAGGTACAAAATTTTCTCTCGACGGACAAACTTGCTCGTAGTAGAGATGATCGGCTCCACTATCCCAAAAGCAAAGGAAACAGCAGTACTTTGTGTATCCTAGCTGCAAGTCCAGAACAAACACAACCACCTTAAGGTCCCCACCGATATGCAATTCGTAATCTATGTAGTTGATGGATTTCAGTATAAGTTCCATTCTTTCGTATGTTTCCTTCATGCTCACTTCATGTGCATTGATGGTTTCTTGTAACCATTTTGTAGCAATACAGCCGTTAAACAATCTCCACTCCCCTGGATGATGTTCGTAGCTTAATTTTACCATGAGACTGTTTACATCTATGTAGGAACATATTTCATTTTTCAGACTTAAAAAAGACTGAAAAGGTTTCCTGTCTGCTCCTGAACACCGAAATTCGGGTTTCTTTAGCAAGAAAACTCCACTGCTGAAGCCTTGATCTCATGAGCTAAGCTAGATCCTTCGACAACTTTAAATCGCGATACAAATCCTTCAACTCCTCCTGTTTATTTAGGTGTAGCGCCACAGATACAGGAAGCTCTTCACAATGTAGCACTGGCCTTAGAGCGTAAGGTATATTTGAGTATTCGATTTTGTGTTTACTTTTTTCTGAAAACCCGGTGAATGTGGTCATGCAAAAGTAGAAATCACTTAAATGGCTTGTGAGCTCACGTCCAACCATTAGGACAGCATAAGACTTCGCATTTCTCTTGTTACATGTCATTATTTATGTATTTTCTAAAAGTAGTAACCCGATTAAGTTCACAACGCCACTGTTGCGGGCACCAGTGTATGTAAAATGTTTAATTTTTATTTGATATTTAGGAGAAGGAAGCACGAACGGACCGGCACCTTCACCTGCATTCTTTAAGTCGCTGTGAACAGTTGATTTAGTTAAGACGCTGTCCGCTAAATTGTACGTAAATCTTCTTTCTATTTAATTTTCATCGTCGGTTATTTGTATTACGCTTTTGGTAGTTATACTGTTATGAAGAATTGTTTAGTATACTAGCAAGATTGGAGCGATTCTTTAATCGGGTTGGCGTTCGCAGATAATTAAGATGGCGTCGGCCATGTTGCTTTCAATACGTTTAAAATTCTTTTAGCGAGTTTGCGGGGGCTTCGAAACGGTTTTCCTAGTAGTATCAATCTGCGGGAATCGTAATTTTCTTCGTAAATGGTGGTACTCATCTAGTAAAATCCTGAAGCCATATTATTGCAATGGTTCACACTTGTAAATTCCGCCTATCACTAGAATCTATTTATGGCGATAGATGACTTGCGCCTCATTCTAATTGTTGTTTTTTAATTTGAATTCACCGTATTACCTATTCTAATTTTTAACCATCAAGATTCTAATTGTAGATCATACTAAATCATAAGTTTAAAACATCTTTAACTTTATGTAATGCAGTTTGTCTTGAATACGCTGACGTTCTACCATTTAAGTTTGTTTAAACAAGAAACTTCGGTGGAGTAAGTTTGTTGTACTCATTTTGTTCATTGTTATTAATTATATCTGTCGATTATAAATTAGATCGCGACTGCATGTAAACGAAATAGTTACGGCAATTCTTAATCGTTCAACTTGCTAATAAATTCTTTGTTCTTGATTGTCTTTTTTTTTGCTCTTTGCTTTGTCGTTGTCGTTGTTGTTTGAAACGTACCTTTGATATCTCCGAACCGAGGATATTATTAGTACGAGAACTGTGTTAGAGGCATTAAATTATGTCCTGAACTGTGATCTTGAGTTGAAAATTGGAATTAATAAACTAAAAATTGAAAATTTGACAAGTCTAAGTGAATCCCAAAAACGTTAGTTCATATAAAAGACAACCACGTCAACAAAAACTTTTAATAATTTAAAAATAATTAGATATTTATATATTAAATAAAAATAAGTAGTAATGAAGACTTGTTAATTACAAATACGACAAAAGCAATTATAGGTTAGTAAAAATGTTACGCCGAATATTTGTAAGACGGATGATAGCAACATTTTGACATAAACTGATTACAGCGCCACAGTTCACGAGATCC
This sequence comes from Aquatica leii, assembly GCA_035610365.1. Classification (NCBI taxonomy): domain Eukaryota; kingdom Metazoa; phylum Arthropoda; class Insecta; order Coleoptera; family Lampyridae; genus Aquatica; species Aquatica leii. The sequence goes on along the minus strand of CM069436.1, from coordinate 6,739,958 downwards.
TGAAAGACTTCTACATGTCACTATATACATTCTCTAATTTGAACTAAAATTCTCGCCGTCACTGTTTGCGGACTTTATCGTTTGTAAAATGAGCAATCGTATTTGACATTTAAAGGAAGGCAGCGCGAACAAAACAAACTTTAACTTTTCATTTTATATACTTTACATTGCTGTGAACGTTCGATTTTATCAAGACGCTATCCGCTACATTGTAAGTAATTCTTCTTTCTATTTCAGCGTCGGTTGTTTCTATTATGATTTTTAAAACAGCGTCGGCATGATACTTTCAATACGTCTAACCTTTTTTACGAAGTTTCCTGGGGCTACAAAACGGCTTTCTCAGCGATATAGATATGCGGAATTCATGATTGTTTCTTCGTAAATCAGGATAATCCTCTAATTAAAGTCTAGAATCCGTATGACTCGAATCAATGGTTCACACCTGTGGAATCCGCATTACGTTACTCGCGTTAACGTAACTCAAACTTGAAGGATTAAGGGTAATAGCTGCTACTATTCAAAATAGAGTATGTAATCAAGTGTATTTAGCACTTTAGACAGAACACTAAGTTTAATGACAGCCGCCAACTAGATCAGTCAAATATGACTGTATTATTACTAATATTAGAAGTTTGTATTTTTATGGAGAGCACAGTGCCATAATAACATAATCCTTGAGGTTCTGGAATGAACATTTAGGAACAATTATGTGTCGGAATATACAATATCTTGCTCTTAAAAGTATGGCCTACTAAAATAGTGAAACGTTCGAGAAGTTATTCGCAACTTCGAGAGCCTTCGCGAGGTTTTCTAGAACGTTCGCCGAAAGATGCAGAACATACGTTTTGCCACAATGTATAAATACCGAACAAACAAATCGTAAGTTAGTTATTGCCGTAATGCGAAAACAGCAGTGTTAAGGAGATTATTCAAGTCTAAATAAATAAGTCGTTAACGCGTGTTATAAATAAATGTACGAAGTACGTGACTTAGTGTAAACAAATGTGTGAAGCTATCCGCGAACTTTATCTTATCTTCGTGTAAGTCTTTTCATTAAATATTATTAGATTTAATTAGTTCGGTTAATTTAAAAGTGTACATATTTTTAGTATAAGTAAAAATATTTTTAGTAGTTTAAATAAATTAGTTTTAATAATAAAATTCGTTACAAAGTGATGCCACGGTGTCGGGTTCGCGATTTTTTTTAGTGTAAATACCATTAAGTAATCTAATATCGCTCCCGTAATAAAAACATTAATTGCGTAAATAAATAAAACTTTAGTTCCCGTTTAATCGTAGCTGTTCCAGTTTGTTAAAGTAGTGTATTTAAACTTTTTATTCGTGTTATATTTAAATTTATGCCGGTGACGCGTTTGCAAAAAGTGAAAATGGATTCAAAAATATTTGAAATTCTCGAATCGATGAATAAAAATATCTAAGAAAAACTGTCCAAAAATTCTCAGAAGATGAAAGAAAATTCGCAGAAAATAGAAAAGTTTTACGAAAATTCTCAGAAAATTGAAGAAAAACTGTCGAAAAATTCCAGTAAAATGGAAGAAAAACTCTCCGAACATTCTCAGAAAATGGAGGAAAGTTCTAGAAGTTTAAAATAAGAAATACGAACGAGCTTAGAAAATCAAATCAAACTTCAAGAAGAAACTCAAGCAGACATGTTACATTTAAGAGAAGAAATATGCGAAGTTCTGGAAAACGGAAAACAATCTATGAATGAGAAAATAGAAGCAATAGAGGACAAATTAGAAGACAGAATGAAACTGCTTGAAGAAAGAATGAACCAAATGAATTACCATGGTGAAGGAAGTGTCACGAGTGAAGATTTAATAATGAACCGTTGGGAAGAAACCACCCACAAGTTTAAGGTTGTACCGCCAAATTCTGATGATAAAGTTCCATGGTCAACCTACTACAAGCAGTTTGAAGTCGCAGATACAGCTAATGGTTGGAGCAACAAGCAGAAAGCAACGTCTTTAATTGTGTCCTTGCGCGGAGAAGCGCTTGGAATTTTACAAACTGTTCCTGACCACCTACAAGAAAATTACGAACTCTTAATATCACGATTAGAAATGAGATATGGAGATGCCCATCTTCAACAAGTCTATCAAGCTCAAATTAAAAGTCGGGTTCAGGAAACTGCCGAAAGTCTTCAAGAGTTTGAGGCTGACATCGCCAGATTAACACGGCTTGCTTATCATACAGCGCCAGATACCTTCTTGGAGCAGTTGGCTATTCAAACCTTTATAGACGGCCTCCGAGACAACGAAACGCAGCAGACTCTCCGGTTAGCTCGACCGAAAACATTAGATGACGCTTTGGTGCATGCTTTGGAGTTTGAAGCAGCAAAACAAGCATCGCAACGAGACGGCCATAGACTCTGCTGTGCTGCAGAAGTACCCGCGCAGACACTGGAAAGCATCGTGGAGATAGCGCGACGAATACTTCGAGAAAGAGGAGTGACAACTTTAAACTGCAGTGAAATAAGAGCGCTCGAAAATTTGGAACGAGGCGACCAAAAGAGACAAAAGATAATCTCGTCTAGTCAGGCCCCGGAAATTACCATTCAAATGGCGTCGCCTGAGAAGCAATTGCATAGCATTTATCTCGATGGCAAGATCAATGGAAGAAGTGTTCAGTTACTGGTTGACACTGGAGCGACGAAGACCATTATTCGTCCTGACATGTTATTGGAAAACGAGAAGACATCACCAGTAACAGTACAACTTCCAACTGCGACGGGCGAAGAAATACCTACTCACGGACAAGCCAACGTAACCATTGGTTTGGGAAATGGAGTACTCGACAATCAAGTACTGGTAGCCGACATCACGGAAAAAGTTATCCTGGGAATGGACGTGATAAAGAAGTATGGGTTCCATTTGGATATGATGAACGATGTCCTGAAGATCGACAATGAAGAAATTCCATTTCATTCGTCAGAGAAGGCAGCCGTGCGAGTTTTATTGAGTGAAGACGTGACTCTGCCTGAGAGGACTGAAAGTGTAGTGAAGGCACGCCTGGATGGAAATCTCCGGGAAGGCTACATACGCGCGATTGAACTAATGGAGGGCGGCTTAATTAAAAAGGGACTACTGGTTGGCAGAACTTTAGTACGAATAAAGAACACAATGCCAGTAAGGATCTGAAACATTAACTCAGATCCTGTAACGTTGAAAAAGAAGACCGTGGTAGGCCAATGCACGCCAGTATCACAAATTGTGAGATGCGTGAAGTCAAACGAAGATACGTTGCCAAAAAAGTGTTCGCAACATCTATTGGACATTCTTACCACCAAATGCCAAAACCTCAGCCAAGATTAGCTGGCTAAAGTTAAAGTGTTGATCCAAGAGTATCAAGATGTGTTCGCGCTGGAGAGTGGCTTCAAAGGAAGAACTAACGTGGTGAAACATAAAATCAATACCGGAGACGCTCGGCCGATACGACAACATCCACTTTCTTTGGCGAAAAGAGAAGAAGCTGAACAAATAATTACGGATATGGAGATAGAAGGCGTAATTAAACCTTCAAGTAGCCCAGGGGCATCCCCAGTGGTACTAGTAAAGAAGAAGGATGGATCAACGAGGTTTTGCGTAGACTACAGGCAGCTAAACGACGTGACCAAAAAGGACAGCTACCCTTTACCCAGAATTGACGATACGCTAGACACCCTGTCAGGATCCCATTGGTTTTCCACGTTAGATTTAAAAAGTGGTTACTGGCAGATAGAATTAGAACCCAAGGATCGTGAAAAAACAGCTTTTACGATCGGAACTGGTTTGTAGCAGTTCACTGTGATGCCCTTCGGCCTGTGTAACGCTCCTGCAACATTCGAGCGTTTGATGGAGACCATCTTACGCGGATTGTCTTGGAAGACACGCTTGGAATATCTGGACGACGTGATCGTGGTTGGAAGGTCGTTTGAAGAACACTTGAACAACTTGAAAAAAGTGTTCCAGCGACTACGTGGGGCTAACCTCAAACTGAGCCCAAAGAAGTGCCACGTATTTAAGAATGAAGTGCAATACCTTGGCCACGTAGTATCTAGAGATGGAGTAAAGGCTGACTCAGACAAAATCCGAGCAGTGCAAGCATGGCCAAGACAAATCGACAAACATCAGGTCCAAAGTTTCCTTGCGTTGTGCACGTATTATAGACGATTTGTACCCGGATTTGCTAATATTGTCAAACCTTTGACGAAATTGACGGAAGAAAGAACAGAATTTAGATGGAATGAAGTCTGCGAAAATTCTGTCCATCAACTAAAACAGGCCCTAGTCACTTCGCCGATTTTGAGTTATCCAAGAGAAGATGGAAAATTTGTTTTGGATACCGACGCAAGCAATCTGGCCATAGGCGCGGTCCTTTCGCAGGTTCAAGATGGACAAGAAAAAGTTATCGCGTATTTTAGCAAGGTTTTGTCCAGGCCAGAAAGAAATTATTGCGTGACTAGGAGGGAGCTGTTAGCAGTCGTCAAGTCCATCGAACATTTCTACAAATATTTGTATGAACGAAAATTTTTACTGAAAACAGACCACGTCGCTTTAAAATGGCTACTGCAGTTCCGTAACCCAGAAGGACAAGTGGCAAGATGGATCGAGAGACTGCAAGAGTATGACTATGACACAGAACACCGTGCCGGAAGCAGTCATCGGAACGCTGATGCCTTACCCAGAAGACCATGTCCGGCGGACTGCAGCCATTGTTCGCGACTGGAAGAAAAACTTGAATGCCTCCGGAGAACTGCTATGGTTGATGATGATTGGGAACCTGAGCAGTTACGTCGCAAACAAGAAGACGATCCTGAAATAAAACTACTCCTGGACTGGAAAGAAAGCGGCCGACGACCGGGAAAAAGTGAGTGCTTTGGGCAGAAACATCAAAGCGTACTGGGCGCAGTAAGACTCCTTGATATTAGAAGACGGTCTTCTTAAGCGATCCCTAGAAAGTGCCGAGGGCACGGGAAACAGACTACAGTTGGTAGTGCCGAAGAGCAGGGTGTCAGAAGTGTTGAAGCATCTCTACGATGGGACATCAGGAGGACACTTTGGCATTAAGAAGACGTTGGGTAAAGTGCGAGAACCATTCTACTGGATGAACTGCAAAGAGGACGTCATGAAATGGTGCCGTAAATGCAAAGTCTGCGCATCAGGAAATGGTCCAGCGAGAAAGCGCAAAGCACCCATAAAGCAATACAACGTAGGAATCCCTTTAGAAAGAGTAGGCATTGACATCGCAGGGTCGTTCCCAGAATTCGATTCGGGAAATAAATACATCCTGGTGGCGATGGATTATTTCACGAAATGGACGGAGGCTCACGCCATGCCCAATCAGGAAGCAGCTACAGTCGCAGACGTATTTGTAAAAGAGTTTTTCTGCCGGTTTGGAGTTCCGTTGAAATTACACTCCGATCAAGGCCGCAATTTTGAATCTGGGCTGTTTAAAAAAGTTTGCCGACTGTTGGAAATTAAGAAAACTAGGACGACGCCCCTCAATCTGATGGCATGCACCTTTTCCTAATGACATACCGATCATCCGTTCACGAAAGCACAGACCAAACACCATCCTGTGTAATGCTCGGTAGTGAAATACGATTGCCATGCGACCTTCAATTTGGGCGGATACCGGAAGTAGAAGTTGCTGGAGAAGATTACGTCAGCAAGCTGACCAAGAGGCTAGACGAAATACATGAAGAAGTCCTTAAAAACACACAAATTGTCAGCGACAAGATGAAGATTAGATATGACAAGGCACAAAATGGTGGGTTTCAACCTGATGGTCTGGTTGTATAATCCTCAAAGGAGACGTGGTTTGTCGCCGAAACTGCAAAGGCAATGGGAGGGCCCTTATGAAGTCATCCAGCATATTAATGACGTCATATATCGCATCCGAAAACCGCCCAGAAGCAAGCCAAAAGTGGTCCAAGTCGATCGTCTAGCCCCGTTTGCTGGCGATATTCACAATACACAAGTTCAGGTCCTAACCAGAGTAATAAGTAGCAGAACCAGGAATACAATCGAAGAAATGGAGTTCGAGAAGTTTATGAACTTATACGGAGGTTCTGGAACAGCAAGACCTGTTCCAGACACAAAAAGATTACGCCACCGCACATTGCGTGAGCGGGGATCTTGACATGTCCAGAGGGGTTGCAGTCGTGTTTAAAAGAAGTTTGACCAGCTAGATGAATTACAAAGATAACAACCGGCAGTCGGAAAAGTTTTAGGACTATGTGGTGACGGACACTTCGTTTTCTATCTGGTCACCAAGAAATACTCACGTATCAAGCCGTTATACAAAGATCTGTGGCGAACATTATGGAATCTCAAGAGAGAAATGGAGTTCCATCATGTTAAGAAATCGGCAGTACCAAAGCTTGGTTGTGGCTTAGATCAACTGAATTGGAAGACAGTTCGAAACATGTCGGAGGTCGTCTTCCGAGGAACAGGCGTTCAAGTGTTGGTCTGTAGTTACCAACCAAGAAGAATATCAGGTCAGGAAAAGTCCATTGACTGTTACTTTTATGGTCAAGGTAGTTGCCGAAATGGAAAAAGCTGCCGCTATCGCCACGATCCTTTTTACCGGTGTCGCATACAGTCTTCTGTTCTGGGCCAGAACTGTCCTAAGAAGGGACCAGTGAAACGTTCAAGAAGTTATTCGCAACTTCGAGAGCCTTCGCGAGGTTTTCTAGAACGTTCACCGAAGGATGCAGAACATACGGGAACGTTTTGTCACAATCTATAAATACCGAACAAACAAATCGTAAGTTAGTTATTGCCGTAATGCGAAAACAGCAGTGTTAAGAAGATTATTCAAGTCTAAATAAATAAGTCGTTAACGCGTGTTATAAATAAATCTACAAAGTACGTGACTTAGTGTAAACAAGTGTGTGAAGCTATCCGCGGACTTTATCTTATCTTCGTGTCAGTGATAGTGTTATACATAAATTAGTGTGTTTTCATTAAATATTATTAGATTTAATTAGTTCGGTTAATTCAAAAGTGTACATATTTTTAGTATAAGTAAAAATATTTTTAGTAGTTTAAATAAATTAGTTTTAATAATAAAATTCATTACAATAGGAAAATGTAATGTTCTCTACCATAAAATAGAAAAATACAAGGTGGTCCATTTAAAAGAGAGTTTTTGATGTTTGAAAAATATAAAATTAGAATCCTTTTTTTAAAACAATCTGAAAAATACCGAAATCCTACACAGATTCAATGAAAACCGTAAGGACCAAAATCATTTGGTATAAATATCTGTTGTTTTAAGTAGAACGTTTTCATGTTTCTAATTCTTTTTTTAGAAATTGATAATGGATAGATATAGTAAACCTTTAATAAAGTGAACCTGGTTTTTAACGCATAATCTAAAAAAGTCATAAAATACAGTGTCGCCTTTTAAAAAACCTAACTTTGACATGTTACAAAAATTAGGCTGATATTTTCTACCGTTTCGGCCTAAGAAGCCGAGTAAATAGTTGTAACTCATCCTGTATGTTTGCATTCAAAACTATTCCTATTCATCCCAATCTATGATATGTACGTGTTGCAAATGTAAGAATAAATACCACACTAAAATAACCTAAACACAAACAACAGAAGCGGAAGAATAAAGCATTATGAAGAACGTATCCACAAAATAAAAAGAAAAATTGGCTTTGATGACAGCAAAATATACTCGTTTTACACAGAACCCTGATAAAAAAACGGAGGTTTCCTTTGACGTACAAGTTAAAAAAATCTAGCCTTTTACAATTACATTTTTAGATTGGCTGAAAATCTGTTTCTCATAAATTAGTCTTGGCGCTTACGTTTTTTTAAATATTTTTTCTAGTTGAATGCATTATTTCGCATTTTCCAATCGATTAAAAAAAAAATAAAATTAATTTAATTTCTAAAATAAACCCACCTGTATGCTGTGCCTAGCAAGGGCCTGACTATCTTCGCTATTAGCGGCGTTTCCCAAAAATAAATAAGGTAAAATCTCCACTGGAAACTCTTTGTCATCTTCTAAACCTAAAAAAGAGGACTTAATTAACGTTTATAAATACATAATTAATGGTTTTCGAAAATATCAAAGACAAACAAAGATAAAATTTATTTGTATCGTTCTTTAGTTTTCAAAATAGAAACCGTTAAAATAAAAACAAACACAAAATGGAACAAGAAAATATTTATGTTACATTCAGATGTTTGTCTAATTTCCAATTTTAATTATGCTTTTGATGTCAAAACTTTTGTACAGCGTCACCTTTATAATAAAGTTCGAGATGAAAATGAAAGTGATTTATTTAAGGTAAACGGTAGTCTGACGTCATTTTCTCTCACTTTTACTCCTACAGAGAAATTATTGTGAATAAACAAAGAAAATGTCACGTGTTTTATTTCAAATTATTATTTTTTTGTCATATAACGTTGGGTGGAATGACGCACTTTGACTAATAATAAATAATTAATTAAGATACTTTATACATAATGTTAAGGCGAGGAAAGTCTTTATTTAAAAGAATCAAAGTAAATAAAAATAGGATTTGTAAAACGAGAATAATTTGGTTTTGCTTCTTATTTAAAAATATTATTTTTGCCTCGAGTGTTCGTTATAATACGGTAAGCATTCATCAAATGAAACTTGAGACACACACTTCTTATTTAGGTGTTGGTGGTGAGACGAAGAATAATTTTCCAATTTGATTTTGCCATCACTAGTTAATTGATAATTAGTGGGGTAATGGCACACTGCATTCTACACTTCCTCTTCCTAACTGTTCTCGATTTTCCAGGTAATTTTTTTCCCGACCACGTACTATACAATGCAAATTTTCATAACCGCTTGTTAATGAACGTGAGTATAGCTGCATAATTAATCCCATTAACTTAGCGAATATAAAAATTGTAAAATAAAATCATAAAAATTTTACTTTAATAAACAGAATATGTTCTACTCGACAACAAATTTTTATAGTAGAATTGAGGTTTCCACGTCATTCGTCATACAATTTTGCATTGTAGGTAATTTCCGTGAGCTTTCGTCACATGCCGCAGTGGACATCTTCAGAGCCCGGAACAAACTGATTGATTGCGCCGTGAAGTTTCGCTTTTATAGACCGGCCTCCGATGCAGGGTTAGGGAGAAGAAAGAGATACTGAGATGCCACAAGTGCTGGGAAACAGGACATATGTCGTGGGGCAAGGGGCCTGATAAGGGCAGCCTATGCTTCAGATGCGGCGAAGGAGGCCACCTTATCCAAGATTGCGACAGAGAGGAAAAATGTCCACTCTGCGAAACAATTGAAAAAGGGGGCAGGAATAGGACAGAGCCAACTCTAAAAACTGTAGCTGCGAGATAATCAGTATCAAACAGAGAGAAATTAAGACAACTGAATAATGAAGATAAAAACAAATAAATTTGAATAATAGAAGAGTCGCTTATGACATGGCAAAACAAGTTGCAAAAGAAAGAGACATAGACATTATGTTGTTTTCAGAAATGGGTGGTGTTAGAGACAAGGACATATTAAAAGATAAGAGTGAGAAAGCAGGCATCTGCATACTAAATAATAAGTTAGTTATAAGTACATGTGGGGCGGGTAGGTGTATTGTGTGGGTTAAATTAGGTAAGATAAGTGTTTTTAGTACCTATTTTTCTCCTAATGAGGACATTGAGTTTTTTAAAGCGGATCTCGAAGAACTAGCGGCCATAAAATCAGCAGCAAAAGGAGGTGCACTAATTGGTGGCGATTTTAACGCCGCGTCTAGTACCTGGGGCGCAGCACGAAACAACACAAGAGGAAACATAGTAGAGGAATGGATGGCTAGCCTAGACCTCATAACTCTTAATAGAGGAAACAAACCAACCTTTGAGAGAGGAAAACAAAAAACCTATATTGACCTAACATTAAAACAAGACTAGAGCATATGGTAAAACAAACGGCCGAAGAAGACCTAAATACAGTAGATAAAATGACCAAATTCCTACGTCAACTATGTAAAGAAACTATGCCCATAAGAACAACAAATAAAAGGGGAGAATACTGGTGGAACGACGAGATCAACTTACAAAGAAGAAGATGCATCAAAACAAGAAGAAATTACCAACACCAGATTAGGAAACGTGATGAAGCTCAGGATGAAAAGAAAATACTAAAAGAAAAAAGAAAAAAACTAACAGTGATGATCAAAAAAAGTATGAAGGAGTGCTGGAAAAAGATCTGTGACGAGCTCGATCAAGATATTTGGGGAAAAGGGTACCAGTTGCCTTGCATAATAAAAAAATGATAGAAATAATACAAAAACTATTTCCCGAAGAAGATAAACTTAAAGAAAGGAACAGATATAAAAACCAGCTTTTCGATTTTGAACCAACTTGCTACGGGCAAAGCTCCAGGACCTGATGGAGTTCCTGCTGAGGTGGTAAAAGTAGTGGCTATACAAAGAGCACAGACCTGGGCTAATGTGTTAAACTCGTGTGTCAGAGAAGGTAATTTTCCACAGTGCTGGAAAAAAGCAAACCTAGTACTAATACCAAAGGGAGAGACGAGCTCGACATATAGACCTATTTGTCTGATAGACGCTGCGGGCAAGATATTGAAGAGGGTACTGGCCGAGCGCCTCAAACATAAAATAAAAGGTCAACAATAGACGCAATAAGAGTCGTGACGAAAGAAATAAAAGAGACCAACACTGGGACATGGAGGACAAGGCAGGTTTGCCTAGTAATAGCAAATAGATGTACAAAATGCCTTCAACTCGGCATCTAGACGACAAATAATGAAGGCACTAGTGGAAATGGAGATACCAGGCTATCTAATAAATATACTACAGGACTACTTGATAGATCGAAGCATACAGATAAATGACTCGAAGGGAAGAAATATAGTACACAAAGTAACCTCCGGGGTTCCACAAGGTTCGGTCCTTGGGCCAATCCTATGGAATACCATGTACGACGGAGTGCTAAGATTAAGTATGCCAGATGGGGTTAAACTGATTGGCTTTGCAGATGATCTCACAATAGTTACAAGATCCAAACAGATACAAGAAGCAGTATACAGAGCAAAAATAGCAATGAAAACCATTAAAAAATGGACGACGGAAAACAGACTAAAGCTGGTTCCAGAGAAAATAAAAGTAGAACTAATGACGGGGCAAAGAAGAATCACAGCGCTAAATTTAGAACTACTAGAGCAAAAAATAATAACCCAGAAAAGTATCAAGGTCCTTGGTATAACCATTGATAAAAACCTCAGCTTCATTGAGCACGTCAAGACGATAACAGATAGAGCTCTTACAAAAGTAAACGCATTGAGGAGGATGCTCCCAAATCATCAAAGAGGAAAGTTATAGCACACGCGGTGGATTCAATCGTATTGTACGGAGCAGAGATTTGGCAGGAAGCAATCAAATTTGGAACAGTAAATAAACTATTAGATAAGGTGCAAAAAATCCTAGCAATAAGAATTAGTCGAGCTTACAGAACAGTAAACACACAAGACATTATGGTGGTTGCTGGAATCCCACCGCTACAGATCCTGGCTAAAAAAAGAAAAGATAAAATGGACACTAGTGCAACAATAGCAGAATGGCAGAAACAGTGGGAAGACCGAGAGTCATGGACAAAAAAATTGATTCCAAACATATACTCCTGGATACACAGAAAACACGGGAAACTGAGTTACTATACGACGCAGCTGCTGACTGGGCACCGTGAAAATGGAGAATACTTACACAAAATTAAAAAAAGAGAAAATGATAACTGCGCGGATTGTAGTGAAAAGGATGATAAAGAACATGCGGTGTTTAAATGTAAAAGATGGAAGGAAGAAAGAAGGAAAATCGAAGAAAAGATAGGAGAAGAAGAAAAAGCATCTAACATCATTAGCGTAATTTGTGAGAACGAAGATAAATGGAAAGAAATAGAAAGTTGGTACACAAAAATAATCAAGAAAAGAGAGAAGGAAGCAAAGAAGAGGGAAAAAGGGATAAGTAACTAAGGAGACGGCTAATTGCCAAACTAGCATAGCGAAAACCGCGAAAGCGGTACCCTATGCTGGTGAAAAGGAGATGTGAGGAGAGGTTTTAGTGGGTAGGCCTTGCCAAGATGGCAAGGAGAATCCCACACACCCCCGCAGAATGCGGAAAGCCAATCAATGGTTTCCCCTCCTAGTTATTACTTTTGGATACGATATATGACGTCATTAATACGCTGCACGACTTCATAAGAGCCTTCCCTTTGCCTCTGCAGCTTCGGCGACAAACTTTGGGGATTATACAACCACACCATGTCGCCTGAAACCCACCATTTTGTGCCTTGACGTCATATCTTTTCTTCATTCTGTCTCTGGCAAATTGTGTGTTTTTACGGACTGCCTCGTGTAGGAGGCGGTGCTATGAATGGGACAGTTTTTTTGTTTTATCCACAAGATTTTTGTATCCGAAAATTTTACTAGTTACACTTATGTGACATTGTCATTAGGGATATACGTATTTATTTGTAAAAACGAAAATGTTTAATATTACAAAAAAACAAAAAATTGGCGAATTAAAAAAAAACAATCACTTTGTCCCATTCAACCCTCAGTATGTTTTGAATGGGACAGTCCTCAGGGTTGGATGGGACAATGAAATAAATCAAAAGTAATCAATCATAAAATACTCTTCAAGTTATAAGATTCTACCAAACTTAGTTTCATAAGAAGAAAAGTCAATGTCAAATTTCAGATTCGCTTTTGTTCTTAATGTTGCAAGGTTCATGTGTGGTTGTCTTAGTTTTCTGATGATGCTTCTTCTTTCCACATCTAAAATGTCATCTTCAGGTGGATAAAAAAACTTATTCGAGTTACCAAATCTTCTGAAGAACTTAACTTCGAAGTCGCAGTTTCCTATGTAAGACAGTTTGTTTTTTTTTTCGTCGAAAAATCTACCAATACAGTCGTTTATTTTCAAGATCTCACTATTAATATCCTCACTGTCACTTTCGCTGTGACTCTGATCTGACTCTTGCAACTCAAAGTCTTCCACATTGGAGTCATCACTACTTTTTTCTAAAATCTTCCGTTTGCATTGCTTTTCAGATTTACTCAAACTATTCTTCCTAAGTTTGGCATGGTGCTGTTCTTCTATTGCGTTTACATCTGGAGTATCTGTTAATACCCGTGTACTGCCTCTTTTTCTACCTTTAATAACTTCTGTTCTCTCTGAACCTTTCGGAAATGCTTGAACTGACTCAGGTGTTACTGTTACTAATGTGGACAAGGAGTTCTTATCAATTCTGGCATGTGATAGCCCTGACACCGGGTCATCTAGCTGATGACTAGTTGACGGCAGATGATGGTCTGTTATAAAAGAACTCAAGAAATCAGATTCCCGAAAGATGAGGCGGATGAGACGAAAAATCTGCAAGAATATTCTTGGGAGTGAATGCATTCAAGTACGCTTTGTTAGCAACGCTTGGGATTTGGTAAATGTTGAATGTCTTGCCCGGGTTGGATAGCATCCATTCATTATGAGCAGTTTTGAAATAGGTTTTGAAAGGCCCGTACACTGAAACGTCGAGCGGTTGCAGTTTATGGCTGCAGTGTGGAGGAAATGTTAACAAGACCACGTGGTGGCTTTTGGCATAAGTGACGATATCCAAGCTAATATGAGACTCGTGATTACCGAGCAATAGCAGTATTGGTTCTTCCTGAGTTGGCTTCGTATGTTTGACAAAATGTTTGAATGCCAAAAAGAAATTACTTTCGGTCATCCAACCAGATTTGTTTGCAAGCCCAAAACTTTCTGGTGGAGCACCGTGGAGCATAAAATCTCTGAAGTTTAATCTGGGAAACACGAATACTGGTGGAATAGTGTTACCGTTTGCTCCAACAAATGTCAGCATCGTTACTAACGTCCCCCTATCTGCGGAGGTTGCCTGCCCAACTTGTTTCAAGTCCCTTTAGAAAAACACTTTTTTCGGTGGATCTGTAACTGTGAGAAGATTTGTTGCATCACAGTAGTTGTAAATTTGTGCTTCTCCATTACACGTTCAAAGTTATCAAAGAACCTACCAACAGTGGTCGGATGGAAAGCAGTGGCCCGGCTTAAGTTTGTTTTCTCTGGTTTTCTTAGCGACCACAGACTTCTATGCCTGGGTTTGAAGTGCTTGAGCCAATCTAAGCCTGCTTTTAATTCTGCGTCCCATTTTTTGGTATAGGAAATGTTTAATCTTTGGGCGTATTTGTACGCAAGCTGTCGGAGACCCATATGACCTATACCGTAGTACATTTTCGACGCAATTATCAAATAATCCACTAGAGCATTTTCCTGCTCTAGGGAGAAAAGACACCTATTCCCAATATCTGGTTTATGTTGAAACTGTTGCACATCCTGAAGTTTGCGAACATTGGATACTGCTCAATGTATTGAATCGATAATTTGTTATTAATGACATCCTTCACAGCTTCTTTCGTCACATCGGACGTCAGTCGGGTAATTTTTTTCCCCTTAGGAACCCATACTCAGACTCAAATTCAATAAATAAATTGAAACTAATTAATTATTAAGTGGTGTCTTGAATGGGACATCGTCCCACTCAATGCATTGAAATCTCTCCCATTCATCACTAGTATAACCTTAATTGAAGATTAATAGCTTGCAAATATTCACCTTCAAATAGCAGCCACTATAATCAGAGAGCCAATTATATAGCCTTCAAGTCTAAAACGAACAAAACTCTCAATAGTTTTTGTGAAAAACTTTCCAGAAAAACGATTTCTTAATGAAAACACAAACAGTTACATTTCACACCCATAAACCACGTTTTAAACTACTGTCAAAAAGAAACCACAGAACACTACTAAACATATTAAAATTTAAGGCACAAGTGCTACCATCTATGTCTAAGCTATAGTTCACACGGGTTTGGAAGAAAACTCGACTGTCCCATTCAATACTTGTCCCACTCATGGCAGCATCCCCTTGTCTAGTCTCTTGATCAGCTTGCTGACGTAGTCTTCTCCAGACACTTCTTCCGGTCTTCGTCCAAATTGGAGATCGCATGACAGTCGTGTTTCGCCACCGAACATGATCGGTATGCCATTAGAAAACGGTGCAAGTACTAATCTTAATCTCTTTGGTGTTTGGACAGTACTTTGACCAAGTACTTTCCATTGTTCAATTTTTCCGTTCGACGATGCCATCAGATTTGAAGATGGGGAGGCGCCTTTCTGTTTTCTTAATTCCCAACAGTCGACAAACTTCTTGAAACAGTCCAGACTTAAAGTTGCGACCTTGGTTGGAATGTAATTCCAACAAAACTCCAAACCGACAGAAAAACCCTTTCACTAATACGTCTGCGACTGTAGATGCTTCTTGATTGGGTATGGCGTAAGCCTCCGTCCATTTCGTGAAACAATCCATCGCCAACAGGATGTATTTGTTTCCCGAATCAGATTCTGGGAACGGCTCTGCGATGTCAAATGCTACTCTTGCTAAAGGACTTCCCACGTTATACTGTTTCATCAGTGCTTTGCGCTTTTCGCTGGACCACTTCCTAATTCCTTGTGACACCCGGCTCTTTGGCAGTACCAACTGTAGTCTGTTTTCTGTGCCGTCGAAACTCTCTAGGCCCCAAAGCACTAACTTTTTCCTAGGTTCGTCGGCGGCCGTTTTCTTTCCAGTTCAGGAGCAGTCTTATTTCGGTATCGTTTTCTTGTTCGCGACGCAACTGCTCAGGTTCCCACACGCCTATGGCATCGGTATCCAAAACAAACTTTCCATCTTCTTTTGGATAACTTAAAATCGGCGAAGTGGCTAGGACCTGTTTTAGTTGATGAAAAGCGTTTTCGTAATCTTCGTTTCATCTAAATTCTTCTCTTTCTTCAGTTAGTTTCGTCAAAGCTTTGGCCATATTGACAAATCCGGGTACAAATCGTTTATAATAGATGCACAATCTAAGAAAACTTGCACTGCTCTAATTTTGTCTGGATCAACTTTTACTCCATCTCTAGATACGACGTGGCTAAGGTATTGCATATATTCATAAATACTTCGGTTCACTTCTTTGGGCTCAGTTTAGATTTGCCCAAGTTGTTCAAGTGTTGTCAGCGAGAGATCTAATGTGCTGTGTATAAAAAGTTAAAAGTATTTAAGAAATGTGTAATTATTACTGATCCCTACACAGCCTAATGTAGGTAAATTATGGCTTGGATAGTCAGTAGTGCAGTAGATACGATTTAAGAGGTATCAGTCCTGCACAGCCTCATGCAGAGAATTATGGCTTGGTCCATTGATACGTTAAATTGTAGTGATTGAGACAATCAAAATACGGTTGTAAAATGATTGCTTCTATTTGACATAATAATGTAGACATCTCTTCGTATGTTAGCGTGGTGCTCCCAATAATTCGTTTTAGATTTTATTTTGTGGATTTCACAGTTGCTTCCCAGAGCCCTCCGATATCCCGAGCTGCGGGAGGAATGAAATGCCAATGTACCCCAACTGTTGTCAATTTTTGCAGCATAGAATCATTTTCTACTATGTTCATCATCTCTTGTTGTAATGCTTTTTTAGCTCCTACAAAAGTAGTTCCATTGTCACTGTATATATGGCTGCTGTTTCCTCTTCTTGATGTAAATCTTCCAAAGGCAGCAAAAATGCATTTGTAGTCATATCACTCACAGCTTCTAAATGTACTGCTTTTGTAGTTAAACCTACAAAAATTACAATGTATTCTTTATACGAGTGATGTCCTCGATACGAATTCAATTGTAACCACTGTGAACCCTTCCACCATAAATCCGCGTAAGATAGTCTACATCAAACTCTCGAACGTTGCAGAAGCGTTACACAAACCGAAGGATATCTCAGTGAACTGCCACAAACCAGTTCTAATCGTAAAGCTGTTTTTTCACGGTCCTTGGGTTCAAATTCTACCTGCCAGTAACCACTCTGTATAAATATAACGTGGAAAACAACTAACATCCTGACAGGGTGTCTAACGTATCGTCAATTCTCGGTAAAGGGTAGTTGTCTTTTTTGGTCACGTCGTTAAGCTATCTGTAGTCTACGCAAAACCTCGTTTCTTTTTTACGAGTACCACTGGGGACGCCCATGGACCATTTAAGGGTTCAATCACACCTTCTCTCTACATAATGGTAATTATTGTACAGCTTCTTCTCTTTTCGCCAAAGGACGTCGGCGTGGATGTTCCAGTATTAATTTTATGCGTCTCCATGTTAGTTCTTCCTTTGGAATCAGTCTCCAGTACGAACACATCTTGATACTGTTGGATCAACACTTTAACTTTAACCAGCTGGCCTTGGCTGAGGTTTTGGCATTTGGAGATAGCGTCTTAGGTCGAGCTAACCGTCGAGTTGGCCGCGTTTCGCTGTCCCGCAGACCGTCCACAAAGGTTTGAATAGCCAACAGCTCCAGAAAGGTATCTAGTGCTGTAGGATACGCAAGCCTTGTCAGTCTGGCGATGTCAGCCTCGAACTCTTGAAGGTTTTTTGAACTCGACTTTTTATTAAGGCTTAGTACACCTGTTAAAGATAAGGATTTCCATATCTCATTTCTAAACGTGAAATTAAGAGTTTGTAATTTTCTTGAGGGTAGTCAGTAACAGTCTGCAAATTCCAAGCGATTCTCCACGTAAGGCAACTATTAAAGACGTCGCTTTCTGCTTGTCGTTCCAACCATTAGATCAATTAAAGATCAAATAATGTTAACTGAATCAGGTACTGGTACGTTAATAAACAGACTCGGCATCAAAACTAACCAGAATATCAGTCGGTTGCAAACCAAATTATGCAACTTCTGAACAAAATTTCCCGAATCAAGTAGAAATGACTCAGTCTTCCTTGCTAAAAGTTTTAATAAAGTTGCTAGATATTGCAAAATTTTAGCGAATGTTTCTAATTTCCTTCAGGGAAGGATTAGGGAATCGATTGAAATAATTAAAAATCATTTTAATATTAACCGCGATTCTAATTTACCTTGACCGGATATTTGGAAACTAGTTTTATCGATCGGAGACTGGTCTATAAAAGCGAGATTTCACGGCGCAATCAATCAGTTTGTTCCGGGCTTTTAAGATGTCCACTGCGACGTGTGACGAAAGCTCAGCTTGTGTGATAACGACAACTCGAGAATCATCCAGAGTAGAAAATTCGCAAAATTCTTGTGATTTTAGCATCTCTCCTTATCTCTACATATGATAGAAACTTTACATCCGGTCTTTTATAAGATTTATGTTTTCAGAAAGAGAAGACACACATAATAAAAAAAATATATACGACGAAAGAAACAATTAGTAACGGAAAACTTACCTGAGATTACAGCTAACAATGTTACTAATACAAGAAGCAAATTCATCAACAACCAGAAGCGGAATACTGTTTCTGTATCCGTGTTCACTTCTTTTTCAGTGATCCCACAGTAACTTTTCTCGGTGGAGTCGACTTTCATTTTTTCAGCTCAGAAGTCTTTTCGGGGACCGTTTTTGGCAAACGCAATTGGTGGCCAAAAACATCAACTTGAAAGCTTTTCGCTTCGTACGAAGCATCTCCACAAGATACGAATGGTTCACACTTTTCTCTATAAACAACATCTTGTGGTACAACGCCACGTACTTCTTGAGCAATGACTATCCCATACGTGTTCTTCTTTCCTTTTCGATAGTCTTTTATCTTTATTAAAACCCACCAAATTAAATGAAAACAAAGAGAAGCCTGAAAAGGAAAAAAACCCGTCTTGCAAACTTCGAAGCCAACACCAAACCACTCAAAACCGAGCAAATATGAACTAAGAATTTGGATCAACGTACCCCCCACCCCTCAAAATTGCAGACTGGGTCAAAGAAGATAAAAAAACAGTCCTCGCTGTAGCTAAAGAAAACAAAGAAGGAAATTGGATTTTTCAGATGGCTGGTAAGACTTTAAAACCTAACCGCGGAGTAACGGTCATAATTCATATTTTTTATACACGAACCATTTTGCTCACACAATTGAAGTCTGAGCAAAGGAGTAACTTTCCTAGCACTTAACGAAGTTGATCAAAAATTATAGCATTAATTATACATTGTCAATCTATTATTTTTTTTGTATTCGTGCCTCAAACCTCATCGACTAGATCTAGCCGACGAAGCTTGGTATATGAATATGTTATGTGTTGTTAGTAATAACCAGTCACAATTTTCGTATTTTAACACATTAACACAAATAGCTAGCGCATCACCGGCTGCATATTTCGGTACAATGCGATATCCACGGTGGAATCTTTCGTCCGAACTCATTTCTTATTTGACATAAGCTGTGGGTACATTAAGTTTCGTAGGAACCTTCTCCGTTCAATCGTAGGTAATTTCTTTTTATTTAATTTTACATCGTCATTATTGCGTTTTTAGGGATTTGAATGAAATTAAGTACTGCAGAACTACCGGATGCCATTTTGTTTTTGCAAACTTAAAATTCTTGACAGCGAATTTGGCGGAAGCTCCGGACCCTTTCAACACGCTATGATACTAAGACTATACTATGACGAGTACATGGATTAACGCGCTAACAGCCAATAGATAAAGACGAGCAGTGTTGTCAAAATTCGAGAACGTCAGATATCTAAACCAATTGCTGTGGTCGAAAGGTAATCCAATGCTGATGAGGCGAGATTGTAGTCCCGTTAAAAGACTGCAATAAACATTGTGTAATAATGTGGCCAATGTTTTGTTTTAGAGCTTCCTTTCAATGGGAAGTCTTTAATCTTGATTGTAGAATCTATCACAACTTGCCTATTTTCATTTTCAGTCTCTCTCTAAGACTCTCGTTCTTTAATTTCGAAATTTTCCTCAGAACATTTTTCAGCTGATGCAGAATGGACGTCTCTGCTGTTGAGTACACTAAAGCCATAATCGATATGCGTAAGGAGTAATTTAAGTTGTTTCGGAGAGTTTTTGGATCAATTTCAGTCCTGTCTTGGTTTTTGCAGATTCTCTAAATTGGGTTTGTACGACAGCGGAGTTAAGAGAAACGCCTACGAATTTCAGAAAGTAATTGCTCAGATCGCTTATGAGAGCTTCTTTTCTAGAAAACTTGCTGAGGTTCTCAAAGATATGTGTTATACATGGTTAGTATGAGTTAATCGCAAAACATTTTTGAAAATGATTGTATGAAATCAGAATTCTGACAGCATGTACTATAGTCAGTGAACTATGTTTCAAACAGGAAATAAAACAGAAACAAAAAACTTTTTTTTATACCGGGCTCTCAAGATGTCAACTGTGACGTGTGACAAAAGCTCAGCTTGTGTGATAACAACAACACTGGCATTATCCAGAATGAAAAAATGTATTAGGCAAATAATTAAGAATTCGTCAACAAATATCACAGTTCATAATAATTTTTACTTGTTAAATGCAAAGAAAATGTATACTTAGTCCTCATAAAAAACGTAATACGTACTTACAGTCGTACTTGCAGACGACTGACCTCAAACCAAAAATAAATTGTATATAAGATACAAAGTATTTACGATTATGCGTTTCCGAATATGCGATTAGCTAATGGCACTCCAATACAAATATAAAATTTCTATAATTAAAATGTTACGTATATACAAAGTTACCACAAATAAATTGATCAGTTTCAAACAATAGATTATAAAAACCAAGTGCGTTAAACTTCCCAAAGTTAGTAAAGATACTGCAGCCAGTGTGCCCTCGAATTTGTGGTAATACTGTTTACAATCCGTACGTGCCTTATTAGATCGTCATAGAAATTCTCCAAAGTAAAAGAACATGTGTAAGTATCCAAAGTTGCTATGAGAACACAGAAAAATCCTTACCCCAGCAAATTTCTCACAACCATCACATTCAAAACCTTTATTTATTTAAATCAGCGTGGATGATTTAAGTTACTTCAGATATGAAAACCCCTGGACACACACACGTGTAATTTCTTTAACGTACGAAACGAAAGTATTCTTATAAAAAATATTTTTAACATAGCAATTGTTTCATCTGGAGATGAAAAAGATAAACTGGTGTAATTAACGTTTTGCGTTGTGTTCGTGCAAACCTCTTTACGGTTTCTTTTCTGCTATATCTTCCCCAAAACGGTTTCCATAGCTTTATTGAAACATTTTCCATATTCTGACAGTCAACATTGCTATGTTAAAAAACCTTAGTATGGTTTCCTGTGCTGTATGAATTTTTTCCAGTCGTAAATGTCATTTACGCGCTGGACGTCACTGGTGATCATTTGCGCTTCTAACGTTAATGAAGCAGCACGTGTGTTAACGTTATGCCAAGTGATTTCTACATAATAAATGTCGTGGAACATCCTCGCTATTAGTGGGTAAATCAATTGTGATTTTGAAATGTATATGTGTATTAGATTAACTAGCGAGAATGTCAAGGAGATGTTTTGGATATGCTATTAGTTAATCGCATATTAGGAACACTGAGTAATTGTTTGTTTTGGCGTCAGTCGTATGCACGAATGGTTCAACATATACACTTGTTATCACTATTAACGTTACTTTTAAACGGTGCACTTTGTTTCATTATTGTTTAATCACTAGAATTCCGTCATAATTTAAATTTTTTTATATTGACTAACTTACTGCTTATGTGTGCGTAATTTTATTGTACGTTAATACTAACTTTACTGTGATATTGTGTGCAAACCATTAGCTGTTGTTGTTGAAATAAATATACTCGTTGTTAGACTTGTGTTAGTCGATTTATCTACCTTAAGCTTTGTCAGGTGAAAACGGGCATCTGTAGTTTATATTTCTCTACGTTTCAATTAAATTATAATCGACACATCAAAGATCAGGCTGAATCCTGTTGATTTCACACCGACGATCCACTCCCCGAAGTTCTTAGCTGCCGCTACTTGCTTTAGGAGGATTAAGTTACTGGTAAGTGATCGCACTTCAGTCTAACGTGGATTTAAGTTCTTACCGTAACTAAATGTTTAGTCTTAGGTCTTAGCAACTGCTGACTACCGACCTTAATTCTTTTAATTGAGTGTTCTTTACTTTATTAGAATTGTACTTCGCCTTTACACACTTCGTCGTATGTTCTTTGTGAACAGAAATAAAGAAAATCCGATTTGGAAAGAGAAGTGATAAAGAAAAGACTGAGAATTGAGACAAGTGTTAGAGACTCCTCGTGATTTTTTAAATGAACAAATACATTCTTTCAAAATTTGGATGTAAGATTTGTTTACAGCGTCTAGGTCATATCCAATAGCCTTGTCGGAAACCTTTGATAGTCGATATTGTTTGGACTCGTTATCTCGAAAAAGCATTTTTACATATACTTCTGCATATATTAAGTTAGAATTAGACGTCATAGAATACTTTTAGTACCGTCCACCAAAAAAACTACTCACACTTTCGGTTATTTATAAACAAGTTCGTAGTAAACTTTGTAGGTGCGTGAGAAATCTAAAAGGTAATTCATTAGACTTATCTAATCGGCAGTGCGTTAGTAAATCGTTCGAAAACTAGGTGAGCTAAATTTTAGGTTAAGTAATATCGAACAAAAGTCTGGACATAGATACGCTTTCAAGGTCACCTCCCAGGCCGTCGTGACCTACTAAACCAAAATGCGCACCCTTAAAATTCGGAGGTGTTTCAACGATTAAATTTCGACTATTCAGAACGAGACACAATCGGTGTTTTTTAAGACAACTTACCTAGAGAGCTGTCGCATCTATCATCTGTGTCTGAACTATCAGTCGAACTATTTGCTGCCGATGAAAGACTGTCACAACTACGATGTGGAGGTCGATGAAGAGGTGGTGCGGAGATTCTTAACGATCGTAATCCCATTAAGGGTAGTGGGTCAGGACCTGCAGCTGGAGGAAGCGTTCCCGTCGTTTCCAGCAATTCCGAACAGCTGTCACACCATTCAGGATAAGATGCCTTAAATCTTGAAAATCCATCTGAAACAAGACGCGCGTTCTTAATATTATATCCGAATATAACAGATTAACAGACATTTAGGTCGGAACGGGAAGTTATCTCATTCAAAGATGTACGATCAAGAACAATCCGGAAACGTTGAACCAAAGCCAAATTGGCATTAATTCAATACCAAACTTCAGCGCAAAATAATTAAATTTAGTTATGTTACAAAACTTAAAACATTATTATTACGTTTTGATTTGTAAAAAAATCTATCGAATTTTCGTAGGTGATATTCGAATTTCCACAATGAGGACAAGGAAGCCTGCAGCTGAACCTAGTTTTCCCAACTGCACCGTTGCTAGGTAACACAAGGAGTCACCCCATTATACACGAGGTATGTTCCTACGGAAGAGCCACGTTTTCACCTACTTTCGAGAAAATGTCGAAACCAATTTAAAACTTTGACCTGGGTACACGTAAAATAATAATTTTGCAACAAAAAAAACGCACGGTTGTCATCAAACTTCGCTTAGATAATAAAAAAACCTGTCTCTCTTCATCAACTTGCAATTTTAATTCCATATCAATTTAACATTTTGTTTTCGTTACATTTCCGACGTAATGAATTTTTTTTAGATTTAATGGAACACGGGTGGTTACATAAAAAAAATACATAAAAGAATATTATGCTGTGGGGGGTTTTGTTAAAGTAAATTGGGAGGAAAGATGTCTTCGTTTCAAAATCTCACGCGATGGTCCACGTGTAAACAAATAATTGAAACGAAAATCGATGTAACAGAAAAATAACTTAGATAACATCTATAGAAATGAGAAAAAATTTAAATTGGTATAACTTGGAAAAAAAAACCGAAAATGATCATAAAGAAACGACCTAATAAAATAAATTATAACGCGAGTTAAAATTAATAAAATAGACAAGTGCAAGTTGTTTCAATTAATTTTACATTATAATTTATTATGATTTAGTTAAATTTAACAATTTATTTATTTTCACTATTTCAGAAAAAAAAACTACTACTCTACTGCCTTTAGAGCTTGTTTAAGACGTTTTTTAAGCAGAATAAAAATAAAATAAAAAATAATAAAAACGACCTATAGCGTTAAGTGAAAAATAATGTCTGATGTATGCTACTTTTCCACAACGAATTTATAGTGGCTATTATTCGCGAGGATGAAGTTTCCCATGGTTGTAGGTTGATCCAATAAACCACTTATGCATGACTTCTAAAAGAATGTAAACGGCAAAAATGTCAATAGGAATAAGCCAAACATAAACAAAAAAAAGCAGATCAATAGAAATTACTTTAAAAACAAGTACGTGAAATACACGATACATACATACTGTCACTAACAGTCTTAGAAAAAGTAAAAAAAAATAAATAGAAATTAAATAAAAGATTAGAAATTCTAAATATCAAAAACCACTGTAAGATAACAAACGTCCCTTCCTTGCTCGTGCACCAGCCCGAATATGCGAACACAAAGCTCGTACTAAGAGAATATTTTGTTTACTTAAATCTACGCATGTGTAGACGGTGTCACGATCATAGCTAAACCAAATATTCGTGACCTTTGACGTGTGTCATTTTACCGATACCAAATGTACGAACTTTGTGTCCACATATTCGGCATTTGTACACGAGCACCCAACATTCGTATACGAATACGCATGTGTCCATACTTTAGCTTCGAATCGATAACGATTTTTTGTAGTCGAATATTCGTGCACGAATACATCTGTCCACACGTGCCTGTACAGTACGAACTCGAATATTCGTGTTTGGTGGCCAAATTGAATGGAATAATTATTTTCGTGGAATTTATAAACAAAACATTATTTCATATTAATATGAAAACATTAATATAAAACCCGTGTTCAAACAACTAAACCAAATATTCGTGCACTGTGAAGTATGTCATTTTACACTAATCAGAACATTCGTATAAGAACACGCATGTGTACAACTTCCTTTAACTTTAAATTGCATCAAATATTCGTGATCGTTGACAGTTGTTTGTAGGCGAATATTCGTGCTTATTGACGATTGTTTCTGGCAAAATATTCGTGCATGAATACATCTATTACAAATTCCAAAATTTGCGCTTGGTTCACAAATTGAGTAAAATTTATAAACGCAATATTATTCCAACATTAATATGAAACCCGTGATCAGACAACCCAACACCAAACAACCGATAACAGTTCTAGTAAAACAAAAACTGACATCTACGCATGTGTGAACGGTGCCACAAACATAGCTAATTTAAATATTCGTGCACTTTGATGTATGTTCTGTTACTGGCACTAAATCAAACATTATACAAATACCAAATGTTTGCCTTTTGAGTTCGAATTTTATGTCCAAATATTCGTGCACGAGCATTGAACATTTGTATGAAATCATGGATATGTAAACTATACTTTAACTTGGAATCGCATCGAATATTTGTGCGATTATTTATAGGAGAATATTCGTGCACGCATAGGATCTATCAACACATTCCTGTATAGTACCAATTCGAATATTCGTGTTTGGTTGACGAATTGAGTGGAATAATTGTTTTGAGTGGAATTTATAAACAAAATATTATTTTAACGTTAACAAGCACAAATCACAAACATAACTAAACCAAATATTCGTGCCCCTTGATGTGTGCCATTTTACCTACACTAAACCGAACATTATATAAATACAAAACGTTTGTCCTATCAGTAAAGATTTTGTGACTATATATTCGGCATGAGCACCGAACATTTTTATACATACACGTGTGGACCATGCTTTAGCTTCGAACCGCATCGTATATTCGTGCTTGTTGACGATTGTTTGTGGGCGAATATTCGTGCACGAATGAATCTGTCTATACATGCATGTACAGTACGACTTCGAATATTCGTTGGTTGACGAATTTAATGCAATAATTATTTTAAATAGGATTTATAAACAAAATATTATTTCAACATTAATATAAAACAACATAACAGTAATAGTAAAATAAAAACAAACGTCTACGCATGTATGGTCGGTACTGCGAACATAGCTACACAAAATATTCGGGCCCTTTCATAATCCGAACATTATACGAATAGCAAATATTTTTCCTCTAAGTACAAAATTTGTGTCCATATATTCAGCACTGGTAGACGACCACCAAACATTAGCATGTATGAACCATACTTTAGGTTCGAATCGCATAAAATATTCGTCTTCGTTGATGATTGTTTGTGGGCGAATACATTTGTCCACACTCTATTAGTAGTACTTTGAGCATTGATCTCTTTTACAGTTACTAAGATGCTAACCTTGCCCTTCCATTCTCCCCCTTAATCCGGGCTTGAGACCGGCAACGGCGCCCTTGGAGCAACTGGATTCACCTACAGGAGACAAACAAATACCAGTACTAACAAGAATCCATCAGGGTGATAGTTTGGGCCTGATCTTGTCCAACCTCATTATGAATAAAATAATTAATAGTGTAAAAGAAGTTGCTGGAGGATACAAGATGGGACAAGAATTTTTGATGGCTGATAACGAGAACGATCTAAAGCGACTGCTATATATCGGTTTCAAACAAGAGGAATACAATAAGCAGATATCTGTAGAGAAGACAGATTCAATGGTTGTAGCAATAAACGACAAACCCATTTACCAGTGTTTCTAATGTCGAAATTGAGATGACGAGGTCCAAGGACAACAAAAAGTCCGAACCTAAGTGAGTAAAGCCTCAAGAATCTCTGTCTATTTGAGGGACCTCATATGGAGAAACAAATATATGTCCACTGAAACCAAACTCCGGATACATAAAACAGTCGGGAGACTTGTACTCACATATCTGAAGTGGATACAACAAAAACGAAGAACATAATAAGGGCAGCAAAGATTAAGACATTAAGAGCTATTAAAGGAGTAAGCTTGAGAAACCATATAAGAAGCAAAGTTATAAGAGAAAATCTCAAAATTCAAGATATAATGCGGTCTAGAAAATTGAGACGACGATATTGGACAGACCACTTCGACAGAATGACAGAAGACCCATAGGCAAAGAATGAAATCGAACTCAAAAAGACCTCCTAGCCCACCTCACAAAAAATGGTGCGAAAGCTGGACATCTGCTTTCCAAGAAAAGTTAAAAAAAGAAGACTAAGTCTTAAGAAAAAAGAAAGAAGTTTGATTGACTCTATAAATGGTACTTTGGGCCTTGGATCTCTTTTACAGTGGTGGGCTGCTAGCCTTGTCCATCAACCCTCCTCTTTTATCTGGGCTTGGGACTAATGCATCCACCCTAGAACGCTGTAGGAGACGAACAAGTACCAGTACTAACAGGAATCCGTCATGGTGGTTTGAGCTCATTCTTATTTAACCTTACTATAAATAAACTAATAGTGTAAACAAATTGCTGAAGGATACAGAATAGGAGAAGAAACAATAAACATACTAGACTATGCTAACGACGCAATTTTGATGGCTGACGATTTACAGCGACTGCTATATCGGATTCAAACAAGAGCAGAAAACCTTAATATGCAGATATCTGTAAATAAAACAAAATCAAATTGTTATAGTTGAGTTCAAGGAGATCTTCCTAACCCGCCTCCCAAAAGATGATACGAAAACTGGACATCTGTTTCCCAAGAGGTTGAACAAGATTCAGAAAAGTAGAAGAAACAAGATTCAGTCTTAAGAAAATAGAAAGAAGAAGTGTGTGGTTGACCAACTCAGTGGAATAATTATTTTAAGTGGAATTTATAAACAACATCAATGTGAAATCCGTGACCAACACAACACCAAACATCGGATAACAGTAATAGTAAAACAAAAACTGACGTCTATGTACGTGTTGTCGGTACCACGAGCACAGCTAAACGAAATACATATTCGTGTCCTTTGATGTGTGTGATTTTACCAGCAGTAATCCAAACATCATACGAATACCAAATATTTGTCCTCTGAGAACGAACTTTGTGTCCACATATTCGGCATTCGTGCACGATCACAGAACACTCGTATACGAACACGCATCTGTGGACCATACTTTAGCTTCGAATCGTATGGAATATTCGTGCTCGTTGACGATTGTTTGCAGGCGAATATTCGATTATTTGTGAGCCGTGTACGAATACATCTGCCGACACATTTCTGTACAGTACGAATTCCCATATTCGTGTTTGGTTGGCAAATTGAGTGGAATTTATAATCAAAATATTATTTAATGTAAATATAAAACGTGACTAAACAATTTATAACAGAGTTAGCAAAACAAAAACCGACGTCTACGCATGTGTGAACGAACCAAACATTCGTGCCCTTTGATACGTGTGATTTTACCGATGCTAATCCGAACATTATACGAATAGCAAATATTTGCCATCTAAGTACAAACTTTATGTCCATATATATTCGGCATTCGTAGACCACTAAACATTAGCATGTGTGAATCATACTTTAGCTTCGTATTGCATAGAATATTCGTCTTCGTTGATGATTGTTTGTGGGCGAATATTTGTGCACGAATACATCTGTCCACACTATATTAGTAGTACTTTGAGCATTGATCTCTTTTACATTTGCTACGATGCTAACCTTGTTCTTTCATTCTCCCCCTTAATCTGGGCTTGGAACCGGCAACGGCGCCCTTGAAGCAACTGAATTTACCTATAGGAGACTAACAAACACTACTACTAACAAGAATCCACCAGGGCGATAGTTTGAGCCTGATCTTGTTCAACCTCATTATGAATAAAATAATTAATAGTGTAAAAGAAGTTGCTGGAGGATACAAGATGGGACAAGAATTTTTGATGGCTGATAACGAGAACGATCTAAAGCGACTGCTATATATCGGTTTCAACAAGAGGAATATGATAAGAGAAGACAGAATCAATGGTCGTAGCAAAGAGTCCACTAGATGTACATTCGCTATAAACGACAAACCCATTTATCAGTGTTTCTAATGTCAAAGTTGAGAAGACGAGCTCCAAGAACAATAAAGTCCGAACCCAAGTGAATAAAGAATCTCTGGCTATTGGAAGAATCTCATATGGAGAAACATATATGTCACTGAAAACAAACTCCGCATATATCAAACAGTCGTGAGAATTGTATTCACAAATATGGAGTGGATACAACAAACACGAGCATAATAAGAGCAACGGAGATGATCTCAAAATTAAAGATATAATGCGGTCTACAAAATTGAGACGACGATATTGGAGAGACCACTTCGACATAATGACAGAAGACCCATGGGCAAAGGATGAAAAACGAACTCAAAAAGACCTCCTAGCCCACCTCACAAAAAATGGTGCAAAAGCTGGACATCTGCTTCCCAAGAAAAGTAAAAAAAAACAAGACTAAGTCTTAAGAAAAAAGAAAGAAGTGTTTGATTGACTCTATAAGTGGTACTTTGGGCATTGGATCTTTTTTACCGTAGTGGGCTGCTAACCTTGCCCATCAATTCTCCTCTTTTATCTGGGCTTGGAACTAATGAATCCACCCTAGAACGCTGTAGGAGACGAACAAGTACCAGTACTAACAGAAATCCGTCATGGTGGTTTGAGCTTAATCTTGTTTAACCTTATTATAAATAAAATAATAGTGTAGACAGATTCATTCGTGCACGAATATTCGCCCACAAACAATCGTCAACAAACACGAATATACGACGCGGTTCGAAGCTAAAGCATGCTCCACACGTGTATGTATACAAATGTTCGGTGCTCATGCCGAATATATAGTCAAATATAGGACAAACATTTTGTATTTATATAATGTTCGGTTTAGTGTCGGTAAAATGGCACACATCAAGGGGCACGAATATTTGGTTTAGTTATGTTTGTGGTACCGTCACACATACATAGACGATTGTGCTTGTTAACGTGGAAATAATATTTTGTTTATAAATTCCACTCAAAATAATTATTCCACTCAATTCGTCAAGCGAACACGAATATTCAAATTCGTACTATACAGGAATGTGTAGACAGATCATATTCGTGCACGAATATTCTCCCACAAACAATCGCACAAATATTCGATGCGATTCCAAGTTAAAGTATGGTTCACATATGCCTGATTTTATACGAATGTTCAGTGCTCGTGCACGATTGCCGAATATGTGGACATCAAATTCGAACTCAAAATGCAAACATTTGGTTTTTGTATAGTGTTTGAATTAGTGCCAGTACAAAGGCACACATCAAAGCGCACGAATATTTGGTTTAGCTGTGTTTTTAGCACCACCCACACGTACGCAGACGTCAATTTTTGTTTCACTATAATTGTCACTGGTTATTTTGTGTCTTGTTGTCTGGTCACGAATGTTTGGTGCTCGTGCACAAATGACGAATATGTGCGCACAAAGTTTGTACTTAAAAGGCAATATTCGCATAATCGGATTAGTGACGGTAAAATCACTAACATCAAAGAGCATGAATATTTGGTTTAGTTATGTTTGTGGTACTGTCACACATACGTAGACGTTTGTGTTTGTGTTGAAATAATATTTTGTTTATAAATTCCACTCAAAACAATTATTCCACTCAATTCGTCAACCAAACACGAATATTCGAATTCGTACTATACAGGAATGTGTGGACATATCCTATTCGTGTTCTTTGATGTGTGTCATCTTAACGACACTAATTCGACCATGATACGAATACCAAATATTTGACCTCTGAGTACGAACTTTGTGTCCAAATATTCGGCATTTGTACACGATCACCGAACATTCGTATAAAAACAGGCATGTATGATTTATCTTCGAATCGCATCGAATATTTGTGCTCGGTGGTGGTTGTTTGTGGGCATATTGCTTTTTAGTAGTATTTTATAAACAAAATATTATTTCATATTCATATGTGAACCGTGACCAGACAACCGATAACAGTTGTAGTAAAATAAAAACCAAAGTCTACGCATGTGTGAACGATGCTACAAAGATAGTTATATCAAATACTCGCGCCCTTTGATATATGTGATTTTACGGACAGTAATCCGAACGTCATACGAATACCAAATGTTTATCCTCTGAGTACGAACTTTGAGTTCACATATTCGGCATTCACGCACAAGTACAGAACACTCGTATACGAACACGCATCTGGGGACCATACTTTAGCTTCGAATCACATCGAATATTCGTGCTCGTTGATGATTGCTTGCGGGCGAACATTCGTGATCGTTGACGATTATTTGTGAGCGAATATTCGTGTACGAATACATCCGGTCACGCATGTATGTACAGTACGAATTCTCATATTCGTGTTTGGTTGTGCATGTGTGATGAACCATACTTTAGCTTCAAATATTTAAGCTTGTGATTTTTTGTTGGAAAATATTCGTGCACGAATACATCTGTCCACACATTTGGTACAGTGCGAATTCGAATATTCGTGTTTGGTTGACAAATTGAGTAGAATTTAGAATCAAAATATTATTTTAATGTAAATACAAAACTTGTGATCAAACAATTTATACATTATATAAAAATACCAAATATTTGCCCTCTGAGTACGCACTCTGTATTCACATATTCGTGGACGAGCACTGAACATTCGTACGAAAACACGCATGTGTGATGAACCATACTTTAGCTTTAAATATTAAAGCTTGTTGTGATTTTTTGTTGGAAAATATTCGTGCACGAATACATCTGTCCACACATTTGGTACAGTGCGAATTCGAATATTCGTGTTTGGTTGACAAATTGAGTGGAATTTATAATCAAAATATTATTTTAATGTAAATACAAAACCTGTGATCAAACAATTTATACATTATATAAAAATACTAAATGTTTGCCCTCTGAGTACAAACTCTGTGTTCACATATTCGTACACGAGCACTGAACATTCGTATGAAAACACGCATGTGTGATGGACCATACTTTAGCTTCAAATATTCACGCTTGTTGACGATTTTTTGTTGGAGAATATTCGTGCACGAATACATCTGTCCACACGTGCTGGTACAGTGCGAATTCGAATACATATTCGTGTTTGATTGACGAATTTAGTGGAATAATTATTTT
The DNA here is from genome assembly GCA_035610365.1 of Aquatica leii. NCBI lineage: Eukaryota > Metazoa > Arthropoda > Insecta > Coleoptera > Lampyridae > Aquatica > Aquatica leii. Next base: position 6,708,001 of record CM069436.1, on the reverse strand, counting down.
GAGTGGAATTTATAAACAAAATATTATGTTAATAATAATATGAAATCCTGGACCAGACAACCGAAACAGTCATAGTATGCTTAGCTATAATACAAAAAGTACCGTTTTTGCTACAACATACTGTATACAAGATACCGAATTTTTAATACCCAATCCGCCAAATCAGTATAATATAGAACAGTGGGTTTCAACCTTTTTGCTACAACGGATTACCAAAAACTTAAAAAAAAAATTGGCGGACACCTTAAAAATAAAAAACGATCTTCGCATTCACTTAAAATTTCAGAAATAAAAACAAAATAATGATATCTAAATTTATTATTAAGGATACCAGATTTTCTTTTAACTTGTCGAGGAACGCTAACAGACGCCGCTGACCCCTACCAATAGCTATGCGAACCCCTGGGAGTCCGCGGCCCAAAGATTGAAAACCACTAATATAGAAGACACAAATTAAAGAAAAATTGCAAAAAATAAAATAAAATGTTTTCATTAATTAGTCATATTTGAGTATGTGGTATTTTTGAAGAAACGTCAAAGTCATCGTTTTATACTATCGTCCTCACTTGTAACAAGTCTTACTTACTTAATTTTGATCTATGGTAGAGAATAATTATTATAATCACCAGTGGCGGTTAGTGATCAATACTGCAAGGGGGTCATTTCAATATTAAAATTTTAAAAACGCATTTTTCATCAATTGATCTATCTTGGGCATAAGCAAAATGAAACGTTGCATATTTGCAATTGTAAATTAATTTTTAGTATTTTTTTGGAGGGAGGAACCCAATCAAAAAGACGCCACTGATAACCATTACAACTTAAAAAATTAATTTGAACAAAAAACCGAAAAAACTAACAACAAAATATTTGTTTCAATTTCACACCCTGTATATTAAATTCCAACTGTGCATAACAAGACACGTGTCATAACTACTAAGAAAGTAAATATTACACAACTTCCTTGTTTGCTGCATACGCACATATTAATTCCCTAATACAAAAAAATAAATCTAGATCACTGAAAGTCAAATATTAATAAGCACAGCAAAAATAGAAAGTAATTAACGTTATATCTTTAACGCCTGTAAAAAATTTGTTTACATAAACAAACTGCAGAATATGTATCTGGCAAACCCACCCACGACATAATGTTCTGTTTAATATCAATGGCTTATTGTATTGTCTTCTACGTAACTTCCGCTACGTAGGTGTGTTTATTCATTATTCCCCACGCGTACTAATTATTAAAAAAAAATTTCTTTATATACAATTTACAATGTAATTTAAATCCGTTGTAGTGGAGTTTTCTTTTTCGAGAACCGAACGTGAAAATCGTTTTTCTCGGAAATACAACCGGAAGATGGTTTTTTAGATTACGACTATAACACAGTTCCTATGATATTTTTTTATCTAAATGGCAATTAAATTAAAATGACGTTTCAAAAGAGGATATTTGATTAGACGATTGCAAACGCCTTGATACGAGATTATGCAGGTTGTAACTTGTTATAATGGATCATCGTAATTGACAATGAACGTTACGTCACAACGCCATTTGCATGTATTTAATTTATTCTAAAATGGATAATATAATAAATAATAACGTTCTATGGTACACAAAATAACTTGAACTCGTTTTTTATAATTGTTTCTATTGATAACATCTTTATGTAAACATTTATGCAGTAGATTGAATCTAAGCTAACCTTGCTTGAATAAATCAGATTCAAAGATTATAACCGAACAATAAACAAAGACGATTATTGTAGGATCGATACGGCTACGCTAATTAATTAAACGAAAATTCCCATCGTAAGTTATAATTTCGCGTTTAGAACAAAATCGTCCTTAGAAGAACGAATCAGAATCGATAGGTTCATCAAAGTAAATCGATTAAACCGTTCAGATTTATAATTAGCTTGGGATAATTATGCAGATACGTATTACAATAAATTTTGTGCATTATAATCTAAAATCAGAAATTTATATACAGGGTAAAACATTAGTAAAGAGATCATGGAAGTACGACTCGAAGAACGAATCAAATAACGACATATAATAATGACTACCATGACATCAGTATTCAGAAAAAAACATTGATTTCATATATATAGTTTCCTTTTATAGTAGTTCCTGAGATACCCACAGGATGGTAACCATTATTGTATGATGTAACGTCGTTAACCAATCACATAATATTTTCCCTACCCTGCAAATGACCAAATTTCCCTTTGCTAAAGAAGAGGTTCCTCTTACTCTTCATTTAGTGAACAAAGCTAGAGCCAAAGTCAGTTACTTCAACTAAACTGAGATTTACTGAGACCATAATATGAAAATGATATCGGTGCAAATCATGTGATATTCCATCGCTTGGATGGCGATTTTTCGGCTTCGGCGATACGTAGACAGGAAATTTTATAATAAATAGTGTCTACTTCCAGCACAAAACTTATCGAGCATTTGACACTCTTGCCCGTAGACACTTGATACAGTGTCTTTGAGTTAAGTTCCAAAATGTCCACCATCCAGTCAAGGTGTTTACATTTTTGGAGTCAATACAGGAAATTCAAAGATAACAAGAAAAAATCCATGTAAAGATTAAATTCAGTCATTGAAAAGATATGAAGAATGCATTAAAAGGTTTGGCAAACTTAGGCTTCAAAATGAAGATACATAGAATTTTGAAGACTCTGATCCCTACGATGGTACTATAATGTAGTCATAATTTTTTAAGTACAGCAAATAAAAACTAAATAATAGTCACCGTAACTACCAGAGAGTTCTGCCCAGCAAAATAAAGAACAAAGAAAAAATAATACTAATTAATTTGAACTTCTTCGTTTAGGAGGGGCATGTAAAACCACTTTAATTTATTTTTATAAATAAAAATTTGTCAATTGTTTGTTGAACGTTGATGTCCTGCGTTATATAAAAAATTTTAATTATTGACCATTTTATGTTTAATGTTTTATTTAATAATAATTAAACACAATCTCGTAAACTTGCCGATGTCCTTGGTCGGTGGATTGATCCACTTGATTTTATTCTTTGGCTTGATGAAGTGCTCGCCTTTAGCACGAAACGTTGCCACAATAATAAATTAAAGTGATTTTACATGCCCCTCCTAAACGAAGAAGTCCAAATTAATTAGTAAACATACAGACGAGGAGAAAGAATCTTTACCAAGAAAAAATAATGCAGATTAATGTGGACAGAAGAAAAGCAGCGCACGATCTAATGCTTGCGACGGTAAAGAACAACAAGACTGATATTGTAACGCTCTCTGAACCCAACGGTATCAAAACCAGGGTCGTTGAACAGATAATGGACCTCGAGGAGAATTCAGCGATCGCGATCCTTAACAGATCTATGGGACGAATAACACATTAGTGTTTGCAGAGTGCAGTAGCGGTTGAATTGGAACGCTGCTGTGGCTGTACTCGTGCTAGATCTGTCCGAATATCTCAATCAAGTATTTCAGGGTCCTCAAAAAATTTAGGCGTCAATATATTCGCACAAAAAACCTTCTGACTTTAACGCTAAATATCTTGAATGAGGGGAGACAGGATAAAAAATGCCGGCTTCTGTCTAAATGAATCCCTGTTCTCGATATGAGCGTAATGAATGTGGCCAACTTTCCCACCTTCTCGTTACCAGGAAGAATTCGATCATAGATGTTACATGTGCCAGTGCCCAAATAGCCTCCAGTATTAGCAGATCAACAGTGTTTATTGGCGAAACAATAAGTGACACCGTTATAATCCTTTGAAATAATAGACAATACGTCACCAAATAACGATCGAACACCAATAAACTAGACCCAGACATGCTAAGTGATACATTTGCCCGGCTCTCGCATTCATACAACACCATAATACCAGAACCTATGGCGGACATTATGGAGAAAAACATCGTGGTACTCGAGAAGGAATGTCAACGTGCTAAGACAATCGCTGCCAGGTCAATAGTCCTGCATGCTAGAAATATGCAGAAGCATAGACCACGGTCCATGAGGGAAAGTATATAAAGTTGCTTCGAAAAAGCTTAAAAAAAGCCCATCCTTGCAGGCTACCCAATCATCAGCAATTATACACGGTCATAAACTAACTTATCCCCAAGAAACCATCTAGGGATGTAGACATAATACCTATCCCCTCCCAGCATCTTCGTTCTTAATAAGAAGACCCCGATGGTATCCAGACCGAAGCTCTAGTGGAGCTCACCGCTAGCAACCACGGCGTGCTGACACGCCTCATGAACCACATGCTTCAAACTCGATCATTTCCGAGCCATGGAAAAAGACCAGGTTCGTTCTTTTGGATTAGGACAAAAACGCGCCAAACGAAGCAAGTTCATATAGACCGCTCTGTTTACTAAGCACTATTCCAGGTAAACTCCAAAACATGCATAGCTTGTAAAAGCTTGAGTAGAGTAGTAATTTAGGTTGTCGTGTTTTCTGTTGGTGCATTCTTTGATGTCCGGTATTAATTTTTTGGTCAAGGTCCCTTTGAGATATTTTACATAATTATTTTGCCATTCCTGGTCGCTTTGTTCATTCATACTCTTGCGTTCGCCCTTTCCTTAGTCATTAATTCGATGGGTGTGATCCTCGCCAAGACCGTTGCGTTCTTTCGGCTAGTTGGCTTACACTCTCTATTTTCATGGCTTCGTACCAGATCGGTGCAGCATATAAAATCGCCGAATGTACCGTAGACATAATTAGTTCCGTTTTAGTAGGCGTTGAGCCTTTCACGTTTGCTATAAGTCTGTTGCTCTCTTGTCCACTTTCATTACTACGTTTCCAATATGTGGTCCAAATGGCATGTTCCTATCCAGTGTCACACCCAAATATTTCATTGTTTCTTTCATGTTCACATTGGCGCCCCTGAAGAAAAAGTGGAAAGAGGCAATTTTCCTTCTTCCTGAGAACGTTATCGCTTCTAATTTGTTAAACGCCACTTTTAATTTGTTTGCTACCATCCAGGAAAAAAACCTCTCTAAGCCTAAGTTTACTGTCCACACGAATACCTCAACGGTGCTCCCTTTACTGAAAAGCGGCAAGTCATCTGCAAATGCAGTTAATGCTAACTGCGCTGGCAGGAGTGTTTACAGTAAGTTGTCATAAAAGATGCTCCATAAAGTGGGTCCCCAGGATAGAGCCCTGCGATACACTGTACGTCATATGCTACTTAATGGCAACGTCTTGGCCATCCAGGTAAGTGATGCTCCTATTGGTCAATGAACTTGTTATCACCTTAATCATATGTGGGTCAATTCTTTTCTTCCTCATTTTTTCCACTAGTAGAACCCACGGCACCGAATTAAAAGCATTTTGGATGTCAATCGAGACTAAGGCTCCGATCTTCCTTTTTTCCCACGTACCCTCCTTGGCTGTCGTGGCTAGCGATCGAATACGGTCGAGAGCATCTATCTCAATTTTTTTCTACCTTGCTTTTGATCCTACTCAGGAGCAGTTTGTCGTACAACTTTGCCAGATTAATCAACTAGCAAATAGGCCTCAAGCTTTGACCAACTTTATCATCACTTGGGGCTTTGGGGATGAGTGTCAGATTAGCCTCTTTCCACGGATCTAGAAAATTGCCCTTTGCTCCGCATCGAAAATCTTTAGTGAAAGGTCCGGATGTTCCATTGATGCAATCTTAACTACTTCATTCGGTATTCCATCAGGTCCTGGTGCGTTTTTAAGAGCAAGGTTGGAAGTAACTTCTATCAGTTCTTCTTTTGTGAAGAGCGGACGGTATGTGGTGCCACCAATACATCACTTATTAATTGGCTGCTCCGGAAAAAGCTTTCTAAATAGTTGGTTCGCTTCTTCACCACTGGGCTCTTCATAGCAATTCCCAGTTTGAACTTTTTGTTCACAATTTTAAATCCCGTACCACACGGATTGTTTTTTAACTTCGCGCACATATCCTGTCAAGCCTTATTCTTTGCTCTACTAATGACTGAGCGATACTGCTTTTGTGATTGTTTATTTAAGTCTTCGAGTTCGACTCTCGTTGCGTTGTTGTTACTGCGTAGCAATTTCCTGCGCTTCCTGATGCACTCTTTCCTCGAAAGTTGTAGCTGTTCAGACCACCAGTACAGCGAGTGCCTGTTTTTCCCTTAGAGTGTGCGTGGCATACTCTCATTGCACGCGTAGGTAATTGCATTAGTAATTTCCTCGAGGTTTATGGAATCCTTGTCGCACTCTAGTTGCTCCCTTAACGCTGTCTTGAATTTAGTTGCGTCTAGCTTACTAGGGTTCCATCTGCGCTTTGTTATATGCTTTTTTTAGGCCGTTGCTGGTTGCTTCCTTGAACTTCATAGTATATGTAACGGTGATCGCTTAGACTCTCCTCCTCCAGAACTTCCCACTTGAGTATCATCTGTGCCACTTCTTCAGAACCAAGAGTGAGATCGATGAAAGGATTTCCTGCCCTCGCATAGGAAGGTTGGGTCCTTGTTGGTGTTCAATACCAGCATGTCTTCCATGGCAAATCATTCCAAAAGCATAACTCCTCTTTTATCTCTTCTAGCCGAAGTGCCTTGGCGTTAAAATCGACACGTATTATCACCTGACCTTTTACGTTTTTTTTCTCAATCCCAATTTAATCTGATATCTTATCTAATTTATTATGATCCACGTTTGGTAAAACAATTATAGAAGGTGATACCATAGAGTTGTAGAATCGTGTACGATTTCCTCGCAATGCATTTCGCTCCTAAGCGCTTGCAGTCTGAAATATATATTGCGGTGCGGTGTTCGCTGTCCATACTTGACAGATTGCAAGACAGGGAGTCTATCAGACAGACAATATAGATTCATGCGCGGCAGATCCACAATGGATGCTCTAGAGGCCGTCGACTGCTGGACTAGACTAACTCGCGTATGCACCAAGAGAACTAAAAAACTCTGTGCCCTGGTCACGCTTGATGTGAGAAATGTATTCAACTATCTAGCGTAGCTCATAATTGAGACACTCAAAAAGTACAAACTTGAACCTTACCTCACCAACATTAGACAAAACTACCTTAGTAATAGAAGACTGATAATAAAAAGTTCCAACGGATTGGAAACTCTCTAGGTGACTTGCGGGGTCCCACACGGGTCGGTATTAGAAACACATTTGACAGTATACTAAGAATAGACCTCGGCTCACAAGCCCAAGTCATCACGTTTGCGGACGACATTACCGTAATGATCAGTGCAAGAACGGAATACAAGCTCGCGAGAATGACGAATATGGCAATCACACAGATCCATAATTGGATTATTAATCAAGAACTAGAGATAGCGCCAAGCAAAAGTGAAGCCATAGTCTTCGCGGACAAACGCCAAATAAGCACCATGTCATTTAGAGTACATAACCACGTCGTCACACCGAAATATTTGAACTATGGCCACCATGTAGTGATAGCAGCCTCCAAAGTCACTATAATGGCATTTACAATCACAAGCAATATGCCGAATGTAAACGGCCCATGCATGTTAAAAAGGCGACTAGTATAAGCAGTCGTCGCTTCGAGTATGCTGCCGCCCATATGGGCTGTATAACTCAAAATGGAGAAGTATCAAGGTATAGTTCAACAAATACAAAAGAAAGTAAGCATTAAAATTGTATCGAGCTACAGAAGTATAACAACGGAATTAGCTCTACTCCTGGCTAAGACTTTACCTTAGAACCTACTAGCAGAGGAGATGTATTGTGAGAGTAAGTATACTCAACAAGAAATAAGCAAGAGAGATGACAAAGTGGCCAGAAGAGTAAATGGATCCGCTAACATTAAACTCTAGCTGGGTACACATCATGGAGCATTAAACTTCCATCTCACCCAGATACTGTCAGGCTACGGCTGCTTTGCCATCTACCTGGATGCATTAAGATAAAAACCAACTCCCCAATGCATATTCTGTGAAGTGGAAGACGTGGAACTTACAGTGTTTGCCTGTTTCACTGAACTATTTTTATAGGAGAACTGGTCGAGCTGGTCCACGAGCAACTGATTCTCCAGATAATAAGTAACCGGGAGCGTTTGGTGAGAATCAATGCCTCGCTAGCTAGGATATCAAGTCAGAAAGAAGCGGGCTTCTTAAGACTGAAGAAGGCAAGATACCGTTTTATTCGCCGTTTAAGTGAAAAGGGAGGAATCAAAATTTTGATGATTAGTTACGGAGACAGAGTTGGCACACAAGTTGCAGCTTGCCTTTTTTTGATAACAAATATCCCAACAGAGAAACAATTTCGCAGTCCACCGTTAGAAAAGTAGAGCAAAAATTTTTGGAAGTGCGCAATGTGAGAGATCGCCTTAAAATAGGTCGTCTAACAGTGTAAGAAGATGTAAAAACAATCATTGTACTTGAGTTTCAAGAAAATTCCCATTTATCCACCCGCCAAATAGCACCAGACAACGAAAGATCGAAGTTGTCTTGAAATATTTGAAGTTGGAAAAATGGCACCCGTATAAAATAGTTTTGGTCCAAGAACGAAACGAAGATGATCTTGACCGCAGGTTAGAGTTTTGCGAAACCATGTTTTAACGCCTGAATGGTGACGAAGAATTCTTGCGGAATATTGTATTTTCCGACGAGGCTACCTTTTATCTCGACGGCACAGTAAATCGACAAAGCTGTCGATATTGGTCTCCTAGAAATCAACAGTGGAAAATGGAAACTCATAGTCAGTTTCCACAAAAAGTTCACGTTTGAGCTGGCATTATAGGTAAGTAACTGTATCTTGGGTTCATTTTTCTTTAAGGACACGTTGACAGGTTAAAGATATAAAAATGAAGGCTTCCACGGCCGGAGTCTATACTAAGATAATAACATCTTCCGGGTTTGGACCGTGTCAGTTGTGGCCGAAGTTGCCTAAACCAAACTTTAGGTTTTAATATTAATGATTCCAAAGCAACCGTTTCAACGGATTCCATAAAAATGTTAGTTAGAACAGGTGATAGAGGAGAACCCATAGCAGCACCAGAAATTTGTTCGTAAAACTTGTTATCAAATTGGAAGTAAGTAGAGGATAGACACTTTTCAATAAGAGGAACCAAACTCAAGTCCTTGCCATGTTGAGACAGAATCTGTTTGATGATAATGAGCGAATCCTTTATAGGAACTTTAGTAAAAAGTGAAGTAACATCAAAGCTCACGAGAAGATCTTGGGGTTCAAGTTTTATAGTTTGTAGACGTTGAATAAAATGCTGAGAGTTGAGGATGTGAAAAGAGGTTTTACCTGTAAACTCGCAAAGAATGTTGAACAAGAAGTTGGCTAGCTTGTAAGTAGGAGATTTGATAGTACTGACGATAGGTCGAAAGGGAATACCTTGTTGGTGAATTTTGGGGAAATCCGTATATACGAGGTGGATTAGAATCTGCAGAGGTAAGTCGACGTATAGTTTCAGGAGGTAGATTGGAAGATTTGATGATTTGGCTGACCTCATGTTCAATCCTCGAAGTGGGGTTACGAGTTAGAAGAGTACGTTTCCTCAGACGCAATAGACGTTGATTACCTAACTCTGTAGTGTTTTTCAGAGTTTAGAATCTGGCTTGGTTCACAAATTGATTACCTAACTTTCAGTTAGATTTCGGTTGCTTGTTCGAGTTCTTCGATTTCTCTCACGCCCTGATGAAACCCCTTACGAAAGTGGGCAAAACGTTAGCAATTTCGGTTACAACAATGACACGGTCCAAACACCGAAGACGTTCTTATCTTAGGTTAAAGATACCTTGAATTCTTTAGAGATGAATTAGTCCGTGAACTTCTTATGGGAGTATTTGAAAAGCAAAGTTTAACTCAATAGACCAAATACCATCGACTAGAGGACAGAATTCGTAACGAAATGTGGGTAATTCCAGACGATACTCTGGGTAAGGTTCTCCAAGAGTTATAGTGGCGGATGGGATATTGTCAAGAAATGCTTGGAGATCACTCGAACATTTACTTTGATTTTCTGTTGTACATGTTAATGATTATTCCCATTTCTCAACGACTAACTTAGTCGTTGATTGCTGATATTAATTCCAACGAATTTGGTTGATTTTTCGAAATTAAATAATTAGTCCCTGAATCTTTTTAGAACTCTCGACGTTAGGTAAAAAAATATCCAGTGTACTAAATTAAAACACAACAATGTTTTATGCACCAGATAACTTTTACTTACATTTTTGAAATTTTGGAAACGAATATATTTCAACATCACACTTTTTTAACATTTTCCTACCCAGAAAAAAACTCGATCAAAATCCGTTAAAAAAACGTTGATGACATCATAACTTAGAAACAAAACACAAGCAAAAATGGTCAATGGCGGAAAAAAGTGACATTTAAACAAACAAAATCGACGTGTCCGAGGAAATTTCCTCTTTTAGAAAATAATGAATACTTTACTGTAAATGTCTTTTATACAGTAGGAATTTGCAAAATATTTTGAACACTTTTAGACTTAATTGTTTGAAAATGTTTTTTTTAACCATCGGATAACTGAAAACAGTGCCAGACAAACACGATATTCAAATTTAAAGATGCGACAATAGATAATAAAAACCTAAGGTAAAACTTTGTGAATATGTAAAAACACAAAGTTTTTCTACATCACGGAAAAATCCCATTGCTTTCCAATTCCCCCGGTTGTTTTCGTCGACTTTACTTGGAAAACTTCAAGCAATAATCATAAACATAAATGAAAGTTCACTAGAATTACATTAGATCAATAAAAATTAATGATTCTTCGCAAAGTTTAAATTCATTCATTGCGCACCGTGTCTTTACCAACGAAAAAAAAATGATGTAGAAGTCGTATGCAAATTTTTGAAAATATTTTCGTATTACTTAAAGACGGAAACACGTGTGCATGTGGAAGTAGAAATTGTAATTAATAATGTGTTGCTACAAATAGCTATTTTTTAATGTTGTATATACCGTGCTTTAAATATGCTAAGCTGCGGAAATGACGCGAAACAAAAGGATTTAATATCGTCCTTTTGCGTATAGAAACAAACATTTAAATTTAATGTATGTAAATGGAGTATAATTATGCGCCGTTGCCAATATTGAAAAGGCAAACGATAACCTATGATTCCATGAAACCTATCTCAATTTGATGAATGAAAAATTGTGTCGGAAATAGAAATTACCGCGATGCTTTTTTTTTCTATTCACAAATAAGTAATAAAAGGATTTAGTATTTATGGAGGAGTAGTGGAAAAACGTTCACGCTTGCATTTTGCTAAAGCAAATAATCAAAACGTCAGTCTATTTAGCGAAAGACAGGAAATCCGGTTAAAGGGGCGATTAATCTATTTTCGTTTCGTACGTTTGATGCACTCTTTTAATACGTTCCATATTTTATCGAAAATGTCAGAGATACCTTCATAAATTCCGGTCGCAAAAGGTGAAAGGTTACCACAATGTTCGAAATTGTAATTTCTCCTTTTTGTCATGAATGAAAATGAAATTACAAAATGCATTTTCTTTTCGTCAAAAGCAAGAATTTATATTAATAAATTGCTTATTTACATAAATAAATAGACGAGATTGTTCTATCGCATTTGCATCTGCATTGAATAAAATAAAATTCCCACGTGAGTAGTAAATAAGCTGTGCCAGTGAGTCTCGCATAGTTAGGTTGAATGTCGCCCATCCGGTAGGAAATCGTATCCATCCATTACGATTTCCGGTGTGCTCACTAACCTTGCCGAAGTTTACCTTACCTTGGCCTCTTCTCCATAACATTTTTAAAATCAAATTCCTCGACAAACATAATTATATTAAGACGATTAATCGGTTGAACTTGTGCACCTCGGACAAAAGAAAGCAATACACGAATTGGGTCGACATCCATAGAATATCTTAAATTAACAGTGGTTTTTAAAATTCTAATCAAAAGCTCATCTAAACACCAAACAATCGGCCAAAATAAATTTTATAAAATGTTCAAGTAAAGAAGCTAGGAAATTCAAATATTGGTTCATAGATGATTTTTTTAAGTTTATTTTAGCATGTGGCGACGCAAAAAGCATATTTTTTTAAATCACCGACATATTTTTAAAAGATTGATTACAGGGTTGTGAAAATATTCCAGATTCATAATAAATGCAAAGTTAAATTAGAAAATATCATACTAAGATAAGAATGTCTTCTGGGTTTGGACCGTGTCATTGTTGTTGTAACCGAAGTTGCCAACGTTTCGCCCACTTTCGTAAGGGGCTTCATCAGGGCGTGAAATATATCGCAAAACTCAAACAAGTAACCGAAATCTAACTAAGAACTTCTCCAAAGTTAGATTATCAACTTGTGACACAAACCATAATCTAAACGCTGAAAAGGTAAGACAAAAAACGATAACTTGAAAAAGCAAACGAAAATCTAACAAAGAACCACTACCGAGTTAGGTAATCAACTTGTGAACCAAGCCAGATTCTAAACTCCGTAGAAGTGACTTAAGAAGAAATAGTCAACGTATGTATATAAAGGAAAGAGATCGTCACAGATGGTTAAGCTCGACTCTGATTGGGTTACGGTTGATAAGGGGCGTGTTTTCGACTGAAGGTCATCTCAAAAAGTTTCAATTATTGGAATCCAAGAATCGAAAAATTTCATCCACTACTAACTCCTTAAAGACGATTGTCAATTTATCTAGTTTGGTCCTCACCTCAGAACAGGAATCGGTTCTCTCTAAGGGTTTGAATTTTGCGGTTGCTACCAAACGTATTTTTAAAGAAGATATGCTGTAAGATGTGCTGTTGAGTCTTCTATAAGACATCTTCCTCGCCACATCTCAGATCCCATTCGTATTAACACTGGCAAAATCATCTAAATTCCTAAATCCAACATTTCTAAGTCAGAAGAGTCAGCTCTAAAAAGTCTTCGTAAGAACCCTGATATTATTGTTCTTCCAGCCGACAAAGGCAACGCTACTGTAAGTAATCAATTCTATTTTGTCTGAGGAAACTCTTCTAACTCACAACCCCACTTCGAGGATTGAACGTGAGGTCAGCCAAATCATCAAATCTTCCAATCTACCTCCTGAAACAAACGTCGACTTACCCCATCAGATTCTAAATCACCTCGTCTATACGGACTTTCCAAAATTCACAAACAAGGTATTCCTTTTGGACCTATCGTCAGTACTATCCAATCTCCTACATACAAGCTAGCCAAGTTCTTGTCCAACATTCTTTGCGAGTTTACAGGTAAAACCTCTTCTCACATCCTCAACTCTCACCGTTTTATTCAACGTCTAGAAACCATAAAACTTGAACCCCAAGATCTTCTCGTTAGCTTTGATGTTACTTCACTTTTTACCAAAGTTCCTATTAAGGATTCGTTTATTATCATTAAACAGATTCTGTCTCAACATGGCAAGGATTTGAGTTTGGTTCCTCTTATTGATAAGTGTCTATCCTCTACTTACTTCCAATTTGATAACAAGTTTTACCAACAAGTTTCTGGTGCTGCTATGGGTTCTCCTCTATCACCTGTTGTAGCTAACATTTTAATGGAATCCTTTGAAAAGGTTGCTTTGGAATCATCAATATTAAAACCTAAAGTGTGGTTTAGTTATGTTGACGACACGTTTATTGTTTGGTCTCATGGTCATCTTGAATTGTTTCTTGATCATTTTAACAATCAACACTTAGATCTCAAATTTACTATGGGAATCGAAAGTAATGGTTCTCTTCCATTTCTTGACATTCTTGTGACTCGTAAGTCCGACGGACTTCTAGACCATTCTGTTTATCGCAAACCCACCCATAGGAACAGATACCTTCATGCTTCGTCCCATCATCATCCTGCACAGAAACGTTCTGTTATTGAATATTTGGTTCATCGTGCCTTTTCTATTTGCCAACCTGAGAATCTAGACTCAGAACTCCGTCATCTTACTAGAACCTTAGTGAACAATGGTTATGTAAAGCGAGATATTCATAGAGTTATTAATCGTCGTCTACATCCACATACTCGATTACCTAAGGACATTTCTACTCCCGAAACCACAAGGTTACAGATCAAATAGAGAAACTTCTTCGTAAGAATGGTATTAAACCCATATTCAACTCAACAGGCACAATCTCTCAGATTCTTCTTTCTCCCGAAGACAAATTTCCTACACTTTCATCTCAAGGTGTATACCAAATTCCCTGTTCTTGTGGTTTAGTCTACATTGGTGAAACCGGTCGTTCAGTAATTACTCGCATTTCAGAACATGATCGTCATTTAAGGAAAAGGTATATTTCCAAGTCTGCGGTTGCTGAACATCATTTTACTACAGGTCACAAGATATTTGATAATGTTTCGTTGATTGCCAAATCTCCCTTCTTTTTCAGCAGGAAATTCCGAGAAAACACCCCAATAACTTCAATCGCGGTTATGGTTTCGAGCTATCCCCTCTTTGGTCACTTATCGAGAACACGCCCCCTAGCAACCGTGACCCAATCAGGGTCGAGCTTAACCATCTGTGACGATCTTTTTCCTTTATATACATACGTAGACTATTTATTCTTAAGTCACTTCTACGAAGTTTAGAATCTGGCTTGGTTCACAAGTTGATTACCTAACTGGGTAGTGGTTCTTTGTTAGATTTTCGTTTGCTTTTTCAAATTATCGTTTTCTTTCTTACCTTTTCAGAGTTTAGATTATGGCTTGTGTCACAAGTTGATAATCTAACTTTTGAGAAGTTCTTAGTTAGATTTCGGTTGTTTGTTTGAGTTTTGTGATTTATCTCACGCCCGGATGAAGCCCCTTCCGAAAGTGGGCGAAACGTTAGTAACTTCGGTTACAACAACAATGACACGGTCCAAACCCGGAAGACATTCTTATCTTAGTATAGATTCCGGCCGTGGAAGCCTTCGCTATTACAGAAAATATCATGTTTACCCCTAATGGATTAAAAGTGAAGCCAAAATCGACCATTTGCAGGGTAGGCAAAACATTGTTATGTGATTGGTTAACGTCATTACAACGACATATAATAATGATTACCATGTTGTGGATATATCACAAACTATTATCAAAGAAAACTACATATGTAGTTAATGCTATTTTATAATAGTAATTTGAGAGATACGCACAAGATGGTAATGTCCGTAACACAATTACATTTGAACTGACCAATAATGACATTTTGCCTACCTTGCAAATGGCCGATTTTAGCTTCATTTGTTTTATATACAGGTCATATTCGAGTATGCAATCCCGTATATTAATAGTAGAAATAAATATTATTGGAACATAGAGTTTTCCGATAATCAACAAGTTTAGGAGTAATTTAGTAGATTTAACTTTAATTAAGCTTTAAATAACTTAACTAACGTTAAGTTTAACAAATGATATTAACTAAACAAACTGTGATCTAGCCAACTACAAATAGTGATAGTAGCATCGCTCATCAGAACAAACATATTACACATTATACATTTGCTCTCCTTCTTTTTAGTATTGTTTAGTATAGTTACATTGTCTTTCAGATACTCGGGTGGACGCCTGGTTCTGCAGGAATTGGGAAGTGTAGGATTTAGATAGTTCATATCAGTACTTATTTTGTTGTTCTGATGGAAGTATCTAGTACCTGTCTGCCGGTATCGTCGTATGGTGTGTTAATCTTGGTTTGACATGGGTGTTGAGATGGTTTTACAGGAGTCCTGATTCTTGGTTGTATCTCCTCTAGGAGTGAAGTGTCACAGAGAAACACTAGTTTCTCCCCCATCCGGTAATTTAACATCTGCGTACTCAGGTTTAGCTTCTATTCCTTCCTAGACAAGAAGTTCGTGTTTGTTTCCCAAAGTTTTTCATCAGAATCAGTCCTGGAATTGACAGCCAAGTAGGTAATGAAGAGCCACTATGTTATCTTCTAACATGAGTATTCTTTCTAGAAGAGTGGCATTTGTAGCTAAGCAAAAAAGAGAGCGTATCGAGTGAAGTGCCGGCTGCAA
Source organism: Aquatica leii (assembly GCA_035610365.1). Lineage (NCBI taxonomy): Eukaryota > Metazoa > Arthropoda > Insecta > Coleoptera > Lampyridae > Aquatica > Aquatica leii. The sequence goes on along the minus strand of CM069436.1, from coordinate 6,692,064 downwards.
AAACAGTGCCCATTGCTGTATACTTAAGCCTTTCAGTTTTGGAGTTCTATGGTTTTTCAGATTATGTCATTGTATTGCTCCACTTGGCCATTTGCTGCTGGATTGTAAGCTGTAGTACGACTAGTAACAATGCTAAATGGGACTTCAGTTCATTTGACATAAATGAAGACCCTGTCAGACTGTATGTACGTGGGCCTTCGGAATACTGAAAATATATTCTATAAGCTGCTGATGACCGTAGCGGCAGATGTATCATAGCAAGGTATGGTGTTATGTAAAAAAATTGGTAGTTCTTCGTAGTCGGCTGTCAGAACGATTTTTTTTGCTGCTAACGTTTTGTAAATTACGGACCGTTCTTAGCGGTCTTTCCGGCCCAACAAAAAGCTTTCATTATTAAGTTGGTTCACGATACTCCACGTGGATATGTGGGCGAATTTTACGTAGTGTTGAGTGAAAGCTTATTTTGTGGTATGTAATTTTATAACGTTTTTGTATTGAGGGCTTAAATTAATTCTTTAGCGGATCCGATCCCTCCACCTGTAATTTTATCAGTGACGTTCGTAACACCTGGTGGTCGAAAAATTACCATGATGTCACGTTAATGTTAACGTTATTGCTTATACACCGTCAAAAGTTGGAAACCTTCAGGATTATCCGTCTTTTGGGAGACAAATTACTACGAAAACTGGGAAAAGTTACTTCGCTAAGTCAAAGGGAAACGCTGCGCATTTGCGTTCTTAAATGATTGGATGCTAGGAGACCTTTTACTTATATGCTCGTTTAGATTGGGTTTAATATTACTTTTTAGGTAACTCAAGTACGGAATTAGCTAATCCCCTACTGGATAAAACCTAACTGTGAGTATTACTATTTCAATTTTTTTGATTTGTACTTCGGTGGTCATGTCGTTTATAACCGTACGTGCATGTTAGGTTAACACAATTAATAATGTTTTTGTGCTTCACAAACTCGTAAGCGTTGAGCCTCGAAGGCTTAAGCTGTTTGTTTATCTACAATTTTAAAATTTGCGAATATAAATTAAAACGTCATGCTTATGTAAACGTTTAGACCGACAGGGTCAGCTTGTTGTACGGTGTGTTGCTCACTAGTCGATGCAACTTATAATTCATTCGATCCACGTATAAATATTGGCGAAAACTTATGTTAAATATATATATTCTGCGTTATTACTTCTGTGGTGTTATTTATTCTTTTCCAGCTACGGGTAGAGTTAGACAGTATCTCCCTGACTTAATCTTTCATCGTCTTGGCGCTTTTTTTCAGATTTACGTTAGAATTTCGCATAACAAAGACTGCGATCCCTTTCCGAAGAAGCTGTGCTAGCCGCTGCTACGTTTTGTTGCAAGAAGACAAGCGTAACCATTTATTCTTGGCTGCCCAACTCGAGGAACCTGATTTTCTCGTAACAAGGGATACCTCAAGTACTCATCTATAATAGTTAGGGGGAAGTGGTTTTTGTTGGTAGAAGACAATAAGGCTTTAAAATCAATATTTAACCTTTCGAAAGATTGGAAAGGTTTTGATTACGGTACCATCATATCTATGGAAGCACGGTTTCAGTTCTTGACATGTTATACAATCACTAATAGTTTTCTTTACTTCCTCCACCGAGAAAAGCAGGTTTTTGGACTGGATCCAGCGGTCCATACGGGTTATTCCTGGATGACGAAGAGCCACATGCACCTCCATCAAATCGGTTCCGGAGGTTGTAGCCGCTGATATTCTAGAGAGGGAGTCTGCAGTTGCATTTTTGTTCCCCGGACGGTAAACAATGTTTGACACATGCGAGTTCCAGTATCCAGCGCATGATCTTTTAATTCTTGATTTTACTTAGATGCAGTTGATTGAACATGAAGGCCACCAAACGTAGATCAGTGAAAACTTAAAAATGTCTACCTATGAGATAGTGCCTCCAGTAACGTATTGATTCAACTATTGCATGTGCTTCTTTTTCAATTGACGAGTGTCTTTCTTAGACTGGTGGTAAGGTACCTACAACATTAGAGGCATCAGTTTCAACGCAAAAAGGAACGTCGTCAATAGCAGCTGGAGAGTGGCGTTCACGAAAAAAAGTTGAAAGCAGCGACAGCCTTCTCTGATAGGAGAAAAAGAGACTTCGGTCAAGAGAGGGCAAATTTTAGCTAAAAATGCTGGAATCCATAGACAATAGTGAGCGAACATTCCGAGAGCTCTTTGCAGGGAAGCAGTATCCCTAAAAACAGGTAGATTCATTAACGGAACTAGTCTCACTGAATCTGGTCTGATAGTTTTGTTTTTAACAATATACCGCAATAGACTTTGTAGAGTAGACACATTTTTCTTCGTTTTGTGTTAGATTATACTTTTAGCAGCAGCAAAAAAACTGTGCATATTCGTATCGTACTCTTGCTGACCCCTTCCACCAATTGTAACATAATCCAAATAAGGAAGCATACTCTCCAGTTGTTCCTCCTGAATCCTGAATAGTCCTTTGGAAACATGCTACACCATTAGTAACTCCAAAGGGAACACGTCAGAATTGGTACAATTTACCATCAGCTTCGAATGCTGTATAATGTCGCTCAGAATCAATGATTTACACTTGATGGTAGGCATTTTTAAGGCCAATTCTACTGAATAATTTCTATTACAAATTCGCGAAATTAATTCTTTTATTCTGGGAAGAGGGTAGCCGTCTAGCATGGTGAATTTGTTTATGGTTTATGAATAATCGATGATAACCATTTTTTTACGATTTTCATCGGTAATAACAAATGCTTGAGCACGCCATGGAGAGTGGCTGGGTTCGATAATATTCTCCTTTAGCAGTCTTTGAATTTCTGCGTCAATGAACTGCCGATCTTCTACCGTGTGCCGCCTCAATTTATTTATCACTGGTTTACAGTCAAGAGTCAGTTTGATAAATAAAGACATTGGGGCGACGTTTGCAATAGCTAGTGAACATATCTGAAGCGGAGGCTTGTTCACACTGAAGTTTATGATCAGAGAAGAGTGATTTTTCAGCATATCATGGTCGATCAAGAAGTCAGCGCAGAGGTCTTTCATGATTAACTCTTCTATATTTTCATATCAATGAGTTTGTACTTCAATGCTCACAACACAGCGCCAGCGTTCCACAATTTCTGACGTCATAGCTGACTTGGTCATAGTTATCTTACCGAGATACCGTGTCATTTTGAGGTTGCACGTTGTCAATGTCTAAGGTTACTAAAACTGAGGGAGCTCCTACTGTCAATTAATGTGTAGAGTTTTACTCCATAAACTGTCACAGTAACTAATGATTTTTGTAAACAATTGGGAACAGACAATAGTGAGGCTAACGTATAAGTAGAGGCAGCCCCCTCGCCTGAATCGCGTTGTTTTGATTTACACGCCTTTTGGTAATGTCCTTTCTTGACACATTTACGACAGATCGCATTTCTAACAGAGCAAGCGTTTCGCAAATTTCGGCCGTTACCACAGTACGCAGCTGCTGTAGAATGATCTACAGATTGTTGTGTTTCTTTTTTAAATCTGACAATATCTTCTCTTCCAAGTTCTACTATTTCTTTGTTCTTTCTCAATATCTTGTCATGCTAGGTCCCAGAAGAAGTCATTATTTTGTTTTCGGATTTTCAGGTTTACAGATTTTTAGTTTTTTATTTCTTCCTGTGTTTCCACATCTTCCGAGCAATCGCATTCTACTTGTTTAATTCACTTTAATTCACCTTTTTTTTCAATAAATTTGATTTTCCGTTTTCTAGCCTCTTCACGTTCCTGATCAAATTAATCCATACTTGGTCAAGAAGTTGTTGGTTTTCTCTGCTACTTTTATTGTCTTTACTTTGTATTCTTTGTGATTTTTTTCGTGTTGGCGTGTCTATTCTTTCTTATCCCTGCACTTCGACTTTCAATCTTCAACTCCCAATGCATTTAAATGTTCTTCTATGACACATTTCTTCTTCTTTTTCTATTTCTTTGTTATCTCAAAAATCTTATTTCTCCATCTGTTGTCATGTTAGGTCCCATAAGAACGCATTATTTTATTTTCTCTGATTTTTAAGCGTTTTTTGGTTCCCTTTTTTCTACATATTCCGGGCGCTCGCCTTCTTTCTTCTGTGTGCCTCTGTTTCATATTTCTTCTTCCTTTGTGTATAACATTTCTTGGTAGTATTGTTTCCAGCGACGCCCATCTTTTTAGGTCGTTCTCTATTTTGCCGGTTTTGTCCTTCCTTCCACTGATTTTACCTGTTTTTTTGTTCTGTTGGTATCTAATTTTTTATAAAATTTTACCTTTCTATTCTATCTTTTCTAATTTCTTATATATATCCAGTCGTTCTTTTTCTTTTTGTATCGGTTTAACCCTGGCTAAGTTTGTCTGGCATCTTCATATTCCTAGCCAAATTAATTCATATTTGGTTGAAAGGTTCTTGGTTTTTTCTTCTGCTTTTATTGTCTTTCTTCTGTATTCGTTGTGTTTTTTGTGCCTTTTTTATTCCTGCACTTCAACTTCCATTCTTCAACGCTCACGCCTTTAAGTCTTCTTCTAGGTTATCTTTCCCTTGATCTTGCTTGTTTCTTAGACCCGAATCTTCCTTATCATCCTCTTTGATTTTCTTCTCATGTGTCCAACCCATCCAAATCGTTGGGTTCTTGTAAATCTGACAATATCTACTCTTTCAAGTTATTCTTCTATTTGTTTATTTTTTCTTAATCTCTCATCCTGTTAGGTCCCAAAAATGTTTCCATTATTTGATTCTCTGATTTTTTAGAAGTTATAATAGGTCGTGATATGTAAGTAAGAATTTCGTTTCAGTCGTATGCTGAATCTCTCCTTTCAGCAATGTCTCTCCGTCTTTCTCCATTTTGTTACATAGTGATTTCTAGAGAATTGTATCTCCTTTGCGTACTTCTATTTGTTGTCATTTCTAGCAATGCTAAGAATTTTTCAGGTATTTCTAAGTGTTCTAGTTCTTTTATTTCGTTCCTGCTAACTAAATCAAAAACCATTTTAAAATCTAAAAATTTGACATGTATTTCTTTATTCTGTAGTCTCTAAGTATATTTTCAGCGTATTTTAACCTTTTGTACATTAAATTTACCAAAATTTTATAGATTGCGCTCGCGGCCTTATTACTTTCTTCCATTCTTTCTTATACCCGCATTTCGACATTCAGTTTTCAACTCCCAATGCCTTTAGTTTTTTTTTTGACATTTCTTCTTCTTCTATTTCTTTGTTGTTTCAAAAATATTATTTTTCCAATTCTTGTTAGGTCCCATAAGAAGTCTTCTATGGTATATTTCCTTTGATCTTAATTGTTTCTTAGATCCGAAGAGTGCCTTGTTTTTAATCTTCCTTATCATCTCCTTTAGTTTTCTTCTCACGCGTCCAACCCATCTAAATCGTTGTGTTTTTGTAAATCTGACAATATTTTCTCTTCCAAGTTCTTCTACTTCTTTCTCAATCTCTGGTCATGTTAGGTCTCAACTCCTAATGCCTTTAAGTCTTTTGCGATGGCACATTTCTCTTGGTCTTCCTTGTTTCTTAGAACCGAAAAGTGTCCACTATGTAATCTTCTTCATCATCTCCTTTGGTTTTCTTTTCATGCTTTCAACCGATCTAAATCGTTGTTTTTATAAATCTAACAATATCTTCTCTTCCAAGTTCTTAGATTTCTGTGTTCTTTCTCAACCTTATTTCTCCATCTCTTGTTACGTTAGGTCCCATTTTTTATAGAATTGTTTTAGGTTGCAGTTTGCGCCTTCCTGTTCTATCTTTTCTAATGTCATATATATACACATGTAATCGTTCATTTTTTCTTGTATATTGCATTTATTGCGTTTCTTTTCCCTTTTTTTTAATCGATTTAATTCTTGCTAAGTTTTTCGATTTTTTGGCCTCTTCACATTCCTGGTCAAACCAACTTCTACTTGGTCGAGAAGTAGTTGATTTTCTCTACTGCTTTTATTGTCTTTCCTTTGTATTCTTTGTGATTTTTGTGGTTTTTTTCGTGTTGGCGTGTCTATTATTTTCTTCTATTCTCTCTTATCCCTGCACTTCGACTTTCAATCTTCAACTCCCAATGCCTTTAAATCTTGTTCAATAGCATATTTCTTCTTCTTTTTCTATTTCTTTGTTGTATCAAAAATCTTATTTCTCCATCTGTTGTCATGTTAGGTGCCATAAGAAACCACTATTTTATTTTCTCTGATTTTTAAGCGTTTTTTGGTTCCCTTTTTTCTACATATTCCGGGCGCTCGCCTTCTTTCTTCTGTGTGCCTCTGTTTCATATTTCTTCTTCCTTTCTATATAATATTTCTTGGTAGTATTGTTTCCAATCACACCCATCTTTTGTAGGTCGTTCTCTATTTTGCCAATTTTGTCCTTCATTCCACTAATTTTAGCTGTTTTTTTGTTCTGTTGGCATCTAATTTTTTATAAAAGTTTAACTTTCTACCTTTTAACTTATCTTTTCTAATTTCTTATATATATCCAGTCGTTCTTTTTCTTTTTGTATCGGTTTAATCCTGGCTAAGTTGGTCCATTTTCTGGGATCTTCATATTCCTAGTCAAATTAATTCATATTTGGTTGAAAGGTTCTTGGTTTTTTCTTCTGCTTTTATTGTCTTTCTTCTGTATTCGTTGTGTTGTTTGTGCCTTTTTTATTCCTGCACTTCAACTTCCATTCTTCAACGCCTTTAAGTCTTCTTCTAGGTTATCGTTCCCTTGATCTTCCTTGTTTCTTAGACCCGAATTTGCCCACTCTGTGATCTTCCTTATCATCTCCTTTGGTTTTCTTCTCATGTGTCCAACCCATCCAAATCGTTGGGTTCTTGTAAATCTGACAATATCTACTCTTCTAAGTTATTCTTCTATTTGTTTTTTTTGTCAATCTCTCATCCTGTAAGGTCCTAAAAATGTTCTATTATTTGATTCCCTGAATGGCTATAATAGGTCGTAATATGTAAGTAAGATTTTCGTTTCTGTCGTATGCTGCATCTCCTTCCAGCAATGTCTCTCCGTCTTTCTCCATTTAGTTACATAGTGATTTCTAGTAAAAATTGAGTCTCATTTGCGCACTTTTATTTGTTAAGTCGTTTCTAGCAGTGCTAAGAAATTTTCAGGTATTTCTAAGTCTTCTAGTTATTTTATTATTTCGTTCCTGCTGAATCAAAAATAATTTTAAAATCTAAAAATATAACATGTATTTCTTTATTCTGTAGTCCCCAAATATATTTTCAACGTATGTCTTTAGTCTTTTGTACATTAAATTTACCAAGATTTTATAGATTGCGTTCGCGGCCTTATTACTTTCTTCCATTCTTTGTTATGCTCGCATTTCGACATTCAGTTTTCAACTCCCAATGCCTCTAGTTTTTTTATGACATTTCTTCTTCTTCTATTTCTTTGTTGTTTCAAAAATATTATTTTTACAATTCTTGTCATGTTAGGTCCCATAAGAAGTCTTCTATGGTATATTTCCTTTGATCTTAATTGTTTCTTAGATACGAAGAGTGCCCTGTCTTTAATCTTCCTTATCATCTCCTTTAGTTTTCTTCTCACGTGTCCAACCCATCTAAATCGTTGTGTTTTTGTAAATCTGACAATATTTTCTCTTCTCAGTTCTTCTATTTCTTTCTTCTTTCTCAATTTTATTTCTCCATCTGTTGTCATGTTAGGTCTCAACTCCTAATGCCTTTAAGTCTTTTGCGATGGCACATTTCCCTTGGTCTTCTTTGTTTCTTAGAACCGAAAAGTGCCCATTATGTAATCTTCTTCATCATCTCCCTTGGTTTTCTTTTCATGCTTTCAACCGATCTAAATTGTTGTTTTTATAAATCTAACAATATCTTCTCTTCCAAGTTCATCGATTTCTGTGTTCTTTCTCAACCTTATTTCTCCATCTCTTGTTACGTTAGGTCCCATTTTTTATAGAATTGTTTTAGGTTGCAGTTTGCGCCTTCCTGTTCTATCTTTTCTAATGTCATATATATACACATGTAGTCGTTCATTTTTTTCTTGTATATTGCATTTATTGAGTTTCTTTTCCCTTTTTTTTAATCGATTTAATTCTTGCTAAGTTTTTCGATTTTTTGGCCTCTTCACATTCCTGGTCAAACCAACTTCTACTTGGTCGAGAAGTAGTTGATTTTCTCTACTGCTTTCATTGTCTTTCCTTTGTATTCTTTGTGATTTTTGTGGTTTTTTTCGTGTTGGCGTGTCTATTATTTTCTTCTATTCTCTCTTATCCCTGCACTTCGACTTTCAATCTTCAACTCCCAATGCCTTTAAATCTTGTTCAATAGCATATTTCTTCTTCTTTTTCTATTTCTTTGTTGTATCAAAAATCTTATTTCTCCATCTGTTGTCATGTTAGGTGCCATAAGAAACCACTATTTTATTTTCTCTGATTTTTAAGCGTTTCTTGGTTCCCTTTTTTCTACATCTTCCGGGCACTCGCCTTTTTTGTTCTGTGTGGCTCTCATTCGTATTTCTTCTTCCTTTGTGTATAACATTTCTTGGTAGTATTGTTTCCAACGACGCCCATCTTTTTTAGGTCGTTCTTTATTTTGCCGGTTTTGTCCTTCATTCCACTAATTTTAGCTGTTTTTTTGTTCTGTTGGTATCTAATTTTTTATAAAAGTTTACCTTTCTATTCTATCTTTTCTAATTTCTTATATATATCCAGTCGTTCCTTTTCTTTTTGTATCGGTTTAATTCTGGCTAAGTTTGTCTGGCATCTTCATATTCCTAGTCAAATTAATTCATATTTGGTTGAAAGATTCTTGGTTTTTTCTTCTGCTTTTATTGTCTTTCTTCTGTATTCGTTGTGTTTTTTGTGCTTTTTTGTGCCTGCACAACAAATTCCAGTCTTCAACGCTCAACGCCTTTACGTCTTCTTCTAGGTTATCTTTCCCTTGATCTTACTTGTTTCTCAGATCCGAATTTTCCCACTCTGCGATCTTCCTTATCATCTCCTTTGGTTTTCTTCTCATGTGTCCAACCCATCCAAATCGTTGGGTTCTTGTAAATCTGACAATATCTACTCTTCCAAGTTATTCTTCTATTTGTTTTTTTTTCTCAATCTCTCATCCTGTAAGGTCCCAAAAATGTTCTCATTATTTGATTCTCTGATTTTTAGAAGCTATAATAGGTCGTAATATGTAAGTAAGATTTTCGTTTCTGTCGTATGCTGCATCTCCTTCCAGCAATGTTTCTCCGTCTTTCTCCATCTGGTTACATAGTGATTTCTAGAAAATTAAATCTCATTTGCGTACTTCTATTTGTTAAGTCGTTTCTAGCAGTGCTAAGAAATTTTCAGGTATTTCTAAGTGTTCTAGTTATTTTATTATTTCGTTCCTGCTGAATCAAAAATAATTTTAAAATCTAAAAATATAACATGTATTTCTTTATTCTGTAGTCCCCAAATATATTTTCAACGTATGTCTTTAGCCTTTTGTACATTAAATTTACCAAGATTTTATAGATTGCGTTCGCGGCCTTATTACTTTCTTCCATTCTTTGTTATACCCGCATTTCGACATTCAGTTTTCAACTCCCAATGCCTTTGTAGTCTTTTTTATGACATATTTCTTCTTCTTCTATTTTTTTGTTGTTTCAAAAATATTATTTTTCCAATTTTTGTTATGTTAGGTCCCATTAGAAGTCTTCTATGGTATATTTCCTGTGATCTTAATTGTTTCTTAGATCCGAAGAGTGCCCTGTCTTTAATCTTCCTTATCATCTCCTTTGGTTTCTTCTCACGTGTCCAACCCATCTAAATCGTTGTTTTGTGTTGTGTTGTAAATCTGACAATATTTTCTCTTCCCAGTTCTTCTATTTCTTTCTTCTTTCACAATTTTATTTCTCCATCTGTTGTCATGTTAGGTCTCAACTCCTAATGCCTTTAAGTCTTTTGCGATGGCACATTTCCCTTGGTCTTCTTTGTTTCTTAGAACCGAAAAGTGTCCACTATGTAATCTTCTTCATCATCTCCTTTGGTTTTCTTTTCATGCGTTCAACCGATCTAAATCGTTGTTTTTATAAATCTAACAATATCTTCTCTTCCAAGTTCATCGATTTCTGTGTTCGTTCTCAACCTTATTTCTCCATCTCTTGTTACGTTAGGTCCCATTTTTTAGAGAATTGTTTTAGGTTGCAGTTTGTGCCTTCCTGTTCTATCTTTTCTAATGTCATATATGTATATACACATGTAGTCGTTCATTTTTTTCTTGTATATTGCATTATATATTCTATAGCACATTTCTCTTAGTCTTTCTTGTTTCTTAGGCCCAAAGAGTGCCTACTCAGTAATCTTCCTTTTCACCTCCTTTGGTTTTCTTTTCATGTGTCCAACTCATCTAAATCGTTGTGTTTTAGTAAATCTAACAATATCTTCTCTTTCACGTTCTCCTATTACTTTGTACTTTGTAAATCTTATTTTTACATCTATTGGCACGTTAGGCCCCAGAAGAAGTCATTATTTTGTCTGTTTTTTAGGCTTAGCTTATTTTAGTTTTCTTTTTTTTTCTTGGTAGTTGTGTTTTCAACGACGCCCATCTTTTGTAGGTCGTTCTCCATTTCATTTGTTATGTCCTTTATTCCACTTGTTTTTATTTTTTTCTTGTTCTGTTTGAATCTAATTTTTTATAGAATCCTTTTAGGTTGGAGTTTTGGCCGTCCTGTACTATCTTTCCTAAAATCTTACATATGTACCCAGTCGTTCTTTTACTTCTTGTATATTGCATTTATTGCGTTTCTTTTTCCTTCTTCTTTTATGACATATTTGCTTTGGTCTTAATTATTTCTTAAGCCTCTGTAATCTTTCTTATCATCTCCATTGGTTTTCTTCTCAAACGTGTGTTTTTGTAAATCTGACAATATCTTCTTTTCCAAGTTCTTCTTCTGTTTCTTTGTTCTTCCTCAATCTCATTTGTTCATCTCTTGTCATGCTAGCTCCCAGAATTGTTCTCTTCTTTATTATCTCTAATTTGCATGTCTTCTCCTTTTTGACTTTAATAATTCTTTAATGATTACTGACTCTTATTTGGTCGAGAAATTGTTAGTTTTTTTCATGGTCTCTGCTAATTTTATGGTCTTTCATTTCTTTCCATATCTCATTTGTATTCGTAACTACAGACAACAAAAGAAAACGAACTCTCAACTCAAGAACCTTGTCAAAAACCACCACACCACTGTCGTAGAAACTGATAGCGTCAATGTACTGTTGCTGAAACGACTATATCGTACTTCGAGAAAATAATACTAACCCTTAAACTCTAAATTCAGAAAATATGGTAATGTTTTACCTTTACGCCACAAAAGAAAAATCTTCAACTACTCAAGACGCAGAACAATAACTCGCATATTAGAAAATTAAGAAACCTCCATAAAGACCAAGAACTGTCTACGTCAAAACAAGTATCAAAGCTGCTTTAAGCAATCTTCCTATATAGTCCAAGTACTTCCACCTAGTTTACATTAAAAAGCCACGAATAGTAAAGATCTAAATAAGCAAATTCATATAAATTAGAAGTGAACCGATTTTCGATAGAATCGAATATGATTCTATCAACTATCCACCAAACATGAACTTGATTAAAATAGCAAGTTGCAACGATAATTAGCAAAAGACTGCTTAAAAGCCTTAAAGAAACAATTTAAAAAAAAACCAAAGATTTAACGTTTTAAATCCAACTTTAATAGCCTTGCTATCGATCGACCAATTAATTAACTCCGAAAGATTCACATTAAAGAATCGTTCATACTGATTCGTTCAGTAAAAGAATCGATGTTGTTCCTGTTCTGATTCCTTCAATTAAAAACAACGAATTATTGTCAATTAACTTTAAACGTATCAGTCACATTGTTATTTATTGCTTTAACGCACATTTAAATTGAATCTAAGTGAACGACTCGATTTAATATATTGATTCGTTCTTAACTTATCACGATTACCTACGGAGACAAACGAAATTAAAACAAAAAAATTAATTAAAGATATTTTGTACTAAACTCGGTTTACAGTCGTAGTTGAAATAAAAGATACGCCATTTCGCACGTTTCATCATAACTTTGGTCCAAATGGAGCAACCCAAGTAAATTAACGTGTAACGTTTTAAATTTTAAGCCCACGTGCGTCACCCAGTTCCATTAGATTTCGAGATATTTCATTTTAAATGAAAAGTTAAGAGAATTGTAGTACCATTCCTTATGTTCCATCATAACTTTTATATAAGTGGACCGAGTAAATTAAGAGTCGACAGTTTAAGCCCACATAGTCATTAAAACTCCATCAGATTTCGGGTATCACCTGTTTCCAAAATTAAAGAAAAAACACTCGTAGATTATTATAAATCCCTGGTACTACCGCTACTTATTTGCAAATTAAAAAATAATTTATTGTAAATACTTGGACATTCTTATATTTGATTCGTTCATATTTCTGAAGTATTTGGGATCAACGACATTTTCCGAATGTTCGTTTTATTATTCGGTTTTAACCAATCCAAACAAACTAACATTTTTTTTGAATCGACACAAAAACGCATTCTTTCGAATCTCCCCGCAAGTTTTTCTTTCAGAAATTTCATTCATTTCTCCAACAACTTTCATAAGCCGTAATTACGAAATTACGTCTTTTTCGCCACCCGCTTTATTAATGAAATATTCTTTACAATTACTAGCTTTGTAATCAAATCGTTTTACTATTAGTTAAAGAAAACGAGTTTCTATTGGAATAAAAAATAAAGTTGCGTTAGTAAACTTTCCAGCCAAATGCGTTCAGTTTTATGGGAATATAGTGTTAATCTACAAAATAGGATCGTTTATTCTATCCAAAGTGCGTTTTTTTTGTAGAACTCCGATAGACAAACTTTTCGAAAATGCATAAATTCGCCATATCTTTTTTTTGAAAGAAAAGATTTAAAAACATTCGGCGACGACAACATTGTAGAATAAAGATCGCGAGATTCGCTCTTGAATAAGCAACCCACGCAGAATAGATCCCGAAGGGGGATGAAATAATGCGTGGGTAGAAACTGTTTTCCACCCACTAAACCCTCTCTACGTTTTCGCCCTATTCAAGGGCACCCTTGCTGTCTGCTTCCTTTGCCAATTTTAGCAATGATAAACCCACGCTTTTCACATTTTATTTTAATGTATATTCATAACAACGCCAATTACATTTTAGCCAAATATACATTTTAGAACATTTTAATCGATTTCAGACTTAACAAAAATATACAAACACGCGTGCGATAATATTACACACAAAGAAAAAAAATTGCACAAGCGACGCCAACGAAACATGACTCAATATTGTAATTCCATAACGAATGATTCAGTGAACTTAAGAAAAAATATAAACGCGACAAGAAGAAAAAATAAATTAATAAATCCTTGGGGCGGAATTTTTTGCATTCGTAATTACAAGTTTAAAAAAAAATTATTAGTTAATTCCAGGAATGCAGCGAAACTTGCGGTTAATTTAACTCATTAACTAATTCTGTGAATAGATAAGTTTATATTATTTTATAACTTGGGGATATTAAATTTATTGTAATTTTTACGAGAATATTGGCGACACGGTAGCCTTAAAAAACAAACAAAAAAACTTGACATGCAAACAAAGCACCTGAACTTCAGTGCCCATATTCGGAATCACAGCCAAAAGACTAAGAAAATCGACTACAACAAAAAAAAAGACAACTAAATAAGCAATTGCTAATTATTTCGCAGAAAAGTTTTGCAATAAAATCCGATAACTTTATAAATCTGTTGATAGATGTCGCACTTGTAACTAATCTAAAACAAAATAGATCGACAAAAGTAAAATAAAACGAATTTTCGTGTACGGTTAAGTGTTAATTAATTATTAATATTTACTATCGTATTTATAATACATTTAAGTACACAGAAAAACTTTCCCCTAACACTCGTGTATGAATTTGATAAATGAAAAACACTCATTACTCGTTAATGAATTTTATTAGACCTAGTTTTCAAATCTTGCTTACGAAAATATTTCGAATATATACAAGGTGTTTTTTAATTTAAGCAGACAATCACGTTCGATTTGATTAACTAATTTTTTTGATCAATTTCCAATTGAGAGATTCTTTGATGTTTTTGAGTAAATGATTAAAATTCGTATCTCACATGTTTTGAATTTATGACTCCACCCCACATAATTGAATTTTTTTTAAATATACAATTCACTTAGGTGTTTAATAGAACCGTGTGTGCAAGTGTAATAAATTAAAACGTTAATAAATTTTTTAATTTTTTTCATGCTATCGGCTTGCACTATGAATAAAATTTTTATTACAGCACCCCACATTATTGAACATTGTTTCTTTATGTTTAATATACAATATTAGACACTTAGGGGTTTATTAGAACGATGCGTGCAAGTGTAATAAATTAAAATTTTAAACATTTCGATTTGTACACTTTTTTCATGTTATCGGCTTGTATGAATAAAATTTATTACACCCCCCACATTGCTAAACACTGTTTCTTTATATTTAATATAGAATATTAGTCACTTAGGTGTTTATTAGAACGGTGTGTGCAAGTGTAATAAATTAAAAATTGAAACAATTCTATTTGCAATTTTTTTCATATTATCGGCTTGTATGAATAAAATTTAGTACACTACCTCACAATATTAAACACTGAGTCTTAAGATTTAATATACAATATTAGACACTTAGGTGTTTAATAGAACCGTGTGTGCAAGTGTAATAAATTAAAACTTTAAAGAATTCCAATTTTATATTTTTTCTCGTGTTATCACCTTGTGCTGTGTGAATAGAATTTATTACACCACCCTACATTATTTATTACTGTTACAGAATTAATAAGACCACCTCATATTATTGAACACTGTTCCTTATGTTTAATATACAATTGTAGACACGTGAGTATTCAATATAACGGTGTGTGCAAGTGTAATAAATTAAAAATTTCAACAAATCTATTTGCATTTTTTTTTCATATTATCGGCTTGTATGAATAAAATTTATTACACTATACTAAACGCTGCCTCTTAAGGTTTAATATACAATATTAGACACTTAGGTGTTTAATAGAACCGGGTGTGCAAGTGTAATAAATTAAAACTTTACAGAATTCCGATTTTAAATTTTTTCTCGTGTTATCAACTTGTGCTGTGTGAATAAACTTTATTACACCGCCCTACATTATTTACTACTGTTTTTTTTATATTTAGTATATAAAAATAGACACTTAGGAGTTTAATAAAACGGTGTGTGTTAGTGTAATCAATTAAAATTTTAAACAATTCTATTTCTAATTTTTTTTCGTGTTATCGGCTTGTACTATATGAATAAAATTTATTACACCACCCCACATTATTGAACACTGTTTCTTTTTGTTTCATATACAATATTAGACACTTAAGTGTTTAATAGAACAGTGAGTGCAAGTGTAATAAATTAAAACTTTAAACAATCCTGATATTTAATTTTTTTTCGTGTTATCAGCTTGTACTGTATGATTAAAATTTATTACACCACCCTACAATATTTATCACTGTTTTTTATGTTTAATATACAAAATTAGACACTTAGGTGTTTAATAAAACGGTGTGTGCAAGTGTAATCAATTAAAATTTTAAACAAACCGATTTTTTAATTTCTTTCATGTTATCAGTTTGCACCGTATGAATAAAATTTATTACACCACCCCACATCATTGAACACTGTTTCTTTATGTTTAATATACAATATTAGAGACTTAGAGGTTTATTAGAACGATGCGTGCAAGTGTAATAAATTAAAAAATTAAACAATTCTATTTGCAATTTTTTTCATATCGGCTTGTATGAATAAAATGTATTACACTACCCCACAATATTAAACATTGGCTCTTGATATAAAATATTAGACACTTAAGTGTTTAATAGAACAGTGTGTGCAAGTGTAATAAATCAAAAATTTCAACAAATCTATTTGCATTTTTTTTTCATATTATCGGCTTGTATGAATAAAATTTATTACACTATACTAAACACTGCCTCTTAAGGTTTAATATGCAATATTAGACACTTAGGTGTTTAATAGAACCGTGTGTGCAAGTGTAATAATTAAAACTTTAAAGAATTCCGATTTTAAATTTTTTCTCGTGTTATCACCTTGTGCTGTGTGAATAAACCTTATTACACCGCCCTACATTATTTATTACTGTTTTTTTTATATTTAGTATATAAAAATAGAGACTTAAGTGTTTAATAGAACAGTGTGTGCAAGTGTAATAAATTAAAACTTTAAGCAATCCCGATTTTAAATTTGTTTTCGTGTTATCAGCTTGTACTGTATGATTAAAATTTATTACACCACCCTACATTATTTATTATTGTTTTTTTATGTTTAATATACAAAATTAGACACTTACGTGTTTAATAAAACGGTGTGTGTTAGTGTAATACATTAAAATTTCAAACAAACCAATTTTTAATTTTTTTCGTGTTATCGGTTTGCACCGTATGAATAAAATTTATTACATCACCCCACATTATTGAACGCTCTTTCTTTATGTTTGATACAGAATCTTAGTCACTTAGGTGTTTATTAGAACGGTGTGTGCAAGCGTAATAAATTAAACTTTAAACAACCCCAATTTTTAATTTTTTTTTCGTGTTATCAGCTTGTACTGTATGATTAAAATTTATTACACCACCCTATATTATTTATTATTGTTTTTTATGTTTAATATACAAAATTAGACACTTAGGTGTATAATAAAATGTGTGTTAGTGTAATAAATTAAAATTTTAAACAAACCGATTTTTAATTTTTTTCATGTTATCGTTTTGCACTGTATGAATAAAATTTATTACACCACCCCACATTATTGAACATTGTTTCTTTATGTTTGATATAGAATCTAAGTCACTTAGGTGTTTATTAGAACCGTGTGTGCAAGTGTAATAATTAAAACTTTAAAGAATTCCGATTTTAAATTTTTTCTCGTGTTATCACCTTGTGCTGTGTGAATAAACCTTATTACACCGCCCTACATTATTTATTACTGTTTTTTTATATTTAGTATATAAAAATAGAGACTTAAGTGTTTAATAGAACAGTGTGTGCAAGTGTAATAAATTAAAACTTTAAGCAATCCCGATTTTAAATTTGTTTTCGTCTTATCAGCTTGTACTATATAATTAAAATTTATTACACCACCCTACATTATTTATTATTGTTTTTTTATGTTTAATATACAAAATTAGACACTTAGGTGTTTAATAAAACGGTGTGTTAGTGTAATAAATTAAAATTTTAAACAAACCGATTTTTAATTTTTTTCATGTTATCGGTTTGCACTGTATGAATAAAATTTATTACACCACCCCACATTATTGAACACTGTTTCTTTATGTTTCATATACAATATTAGACACTTAAGTGTTTAATAGAACAGTGTGTGCAAGTGTAATAAATTAAAACTTTAAACAATCCCGATTTTTAATTTTTTTTCGTGTTATCAGCTTGTACTGTATGATTAAAATTTATTACACCACCCTACATTATTTATTATTGTTTTTTTATGTTTAATATACAAAATTAGACACTTAGGTGTTTAATAAAACGGTGTGTGTTAGTGTAATAAATTAAAATTTTAAACAAACCGATTTTTAATTTTTTTCATGTTATCGGTTTGCACTGTATGAATAAAATTTATTACACCACCCCACATTATTGAACACTGTTTCTTTATGTTGGATATAGAATCTTAGTCACTTAAGTGTTTAATAGAGCGGCGTGTGCAAGTGTAATAAATAAAAACTTTAGGCAATACCGATTTTTAATTTTTTTTTGTGTTATCAGCTTGTACTGTATGATTAAAATGTATTACACCACCCTACATTATTTATTATTGTTTTTATAATGTTTAATATACAAAATTAGTCACTTAGGTGTTTAATAAAACGGAGTGTGTTACTGTCATAAATTAAAATTTGAAACAAACCGATTTTTAATTTTTTTCATGTTTTCGGTTTGCACTGTATGAATAAATTTATTACACCACCCCACATTATTGAACACCGTTTCTTTATGTTTGATATAGAATTATAGTCACTTAGGTGTTTATTAGAACGGTGTGTGCAAGCGTAATAAATAAAAACATGAAACAATTCCGACTTTTACTTTTTTTCATGTTATCGGTTTGCACTGTATGAATAAAATTTATTACACCACACCACATTGTTGATTGTTTTTTTATGTTTAGTATACAAGATTAGAAATTTAAGTATTTAATAAAACAGTGCGTGCTAGTGTAATAAATTAAAATTTTAAACAATCCGATTTTTAATGTTTTTCATGTTATCGGCTTGCACTGTACGAATAAAACTTATTACACGTTATCGGCTTGTATTGTATGAATAAAATTTATTACTTCACCCCACATTATTAAAGACTGTTTCTTTATGTTTAATACACAATGTACGACACTTAGGTGTTTATTAGAACGATGAGTGCAAGTGTAATAAATTAAAACTTTAAACGATTCGATTTGTAATTTTTTTCATCTTATCAGCTTGTATTGTATGAATAAAATAGATTACACCATCCCACATTATTCAACACTGTTTCTTTATGTTTAACATACAATATTAGACACTTAGGTGTTTGTTACAACGATGTATGCAAGTATAATAAATCAAAACTTGAAACAATTCGATTAAAAAAATTTTTTTCACGTTATCGGCTTGTATTCTATGAATAAAATTTATTACACGTTTCTTTATGTTAAATATACAATATTAGACACTTAGGTGTTTAGGTGTTTAGTGTAGTAAATTAATATTTTAAACAAACCGATTTTTAATTTTTTTCATGTTATCGGTTTGCACTGTATGATTAAAATTTATTACACCACCCCACAATATTGAACACTATTCCTTATGTTTAATATACAATTGTAGACACGTAGGTGTTCAATAGAACGGTGTGTGCAAGTGTTCTCGTGTTATCACCTTGTGCTGTGTGAATAAAATTTATTACACCACCCTACATTATTTATTACTGTTTTTTTAATGTTTAATATACAACATTACACAATTAAGTCTTTAATAGAACGATGTGTGCTAGTGTAATAAATGGAAACTTTAAACAAACCGTTTTCTAATTTTTTTTGTAGTATCTGTTTGTACTGTATACATAGAATTAATAAGACCACCTCATATTATTGAACAGTGTTCCTTATGTTTAATATACAATTGTAGACACGTAGATGTTCAATAAAACGGTGGTGTGCAAGTGTGATAAACAAAAACTTTAAACAATCCTATTTCTAATTATTTTTTCGTGTTACCAACTTGTACTGTATGAATAATATTTATTACAACACCCCATATTCTTGAACACTGTTTCTGTATGTTTAATATACAATATTAGACACTTAGGTGTTTATTAGAACGATGTGTGCAAGTGTCATAAATTAAAACTTTAAACAATTCGACTTGTAATGTTTTTTCATCTTATCGGCTTGTATTGGATGAATAAAATTTATTACACCACCCCACATTATTCAACACTGTTTCTTTATGTTTAATATACAAGATTAGACACTTAGGTGTTTGCAACAACGGTGTGTGCTAGTGTAATAAATTAAAACTTTTAAACAATTCGATTTTTTATTTTTTTTTCAGTTATCGGCTTGTATTACATGAATAAAATTTATTACACGTTTTTAGACACTTAGATGTTTATTAAAACCATGTATGCAAGTGTAATAAATTAAAACTTTAAACAATTCGATTTGTAATGTTTTTTCATCTTATCGGCTTGTATTGTATGAATAAAATTTATTACACCACCCCACATTATTCAACACTGTTTCTTTATGTTTAATATACAATATTAGACACTTAGGTGTTTGCAACAACGGTGTGTGCTAGTGTAATAAATTAAAACTTTTAAACAACTCGATTTTTAATTTTTTTTCATGTTATCGGCTTGTATTACATGAATAAAATTTATTACACGTTTTTAGACACTTAGGTGTTTATTAGAACAATGTATGCAAGTGTAATAACGTAAAACTTTAAACAATCCCGATTTTTAATTTTTTTCGTGTTATCAGCTTGTACTGTATGATTAAAATTTATTACACCACCCTACATTATTTATTATTGTTTTTTATGTTTAATATACAAAATTAGACACTTAGGTGTTTAATAAAACGATGCGTGCAAGTGTAATAAATTAAAATTTTAAACATTTCGATTTGTAAACTTTTTTCATGTTATCGGCTTGTATTGTATGAATAAAATTTAGTACACTACCCCACAATATTAAATACTGAATCTTAAGGTTTAATATACAATATTAGACACTTAGGTGTTTAATAGAACCGTGTGTGCAAGTGTAATAAATTAAAACATTAAAGAATTCCAATTTTATATTTTTTCTGGTGTTATCACCTTGTGCTGTGTGACTAGAATTTATTACACCACCCTACATTATTTATTACTGTTTATTTACTGTTTAATATACAACATTACACAATTAAGTGTTTAATAGAACGATGTGTGCTAGTGTAATAAATGGAAACTTTAAACAAACCGTTTTCTAATTTTTTTTTGTAGTATCTGCTTGTACTGTATACATAGAATTAATAAGACCACCTCATATTATTGAACAGTGTTCCTTATGTTTAATATACAATTGTAGACACGTAGGTGTTCAATAAAACGGTGGTGTGCAAGTGTGATAAATAAAAACTTTAAATAATCCTATTTCTAATTATTTTTTCGTGTTACCAACTTGTACTGTATGAATAAAATTTATTAAAACACCCCACATTATTGCAGACTGTTTCTGTATGTTTAATATACACTATTAAGACACTTAGGTGTTTATTAGAACGATGTGTGCAAGTGTAATAAATTAAAACTTTAAACAATTCGATTTCTAATGTTTTTTTATCTTATCGGCTTGTATTGTATGAATAAAATTTATTACACCACCCCACATTATTCAACACTGTTTCTTTATGTTTAATATACAATATTAGACACTTAGGTGTTTGCAACAACGGTGTGTGCTAATGTAATAAATTAAAACTTTTAAACAACTCGATTTTGAATTTTTTTTCATGTTATCGGCTTGTATTACATGAATAAAATTTATTACACGTTTTTAGACACTTAGGTGTTTATTAGAACGATGTATGCAAGTGTAATAAAGTAAAACTTTAAACAATCCCGATTTTTAATTTTTTTTCGTGTTATCAGCTTGTACTGTATGATTAAAATTTATTACACCACCCTACATTATTTATTATTGTTTTTTATGTTTAATATACAAAATTAGACACTTAGGTTTTTAATAAAACGATGCGTGCAAGTGTAATAAATTAAAATTTTAAACATTTCGATTTGTAAACTTTTTTCATGTTATCGGCTTGTATTGTATGAATAAAATTTAGTACACTACCCCACAATACTAAACACTGAATCTTAAGGTTTAATATACAATATTAGACACTTAAGTGTTAAATAGAACATTGTGTGCAAGTGTAGTCAATTAAAATTTTAAACAAACCGATTTTTTAATTTCTTTCATGTTATCGCTTTGCACTGTATGATTAAAATTTATTACACCACCCTACATTATTTATTATTGTTTTTTATGTTTAATATACAAAATTGGACACTTAGGTGTTTAATAAAACGATGTGTGCAAGTGTAATAAATTAAAATTTTAAACATTTCGATTTGTAAACTTTTTTCATGCTATCGGCTTGTATTGTGTGAATAAAATTTAGTACACTACCCCACAATATTAAACACTGAATCTTAAGGTTTAATATACAATATTAGACACTTGGATGTTTATTAGAACGGTGTGTGCAAGCGTAATAAATTAAAACTTTAAACAATCCAGATCTTTAATTTTTTTTATCAGCTTGTATTGTATCATTAAAATTTATTACACCGCCCTACATTATTTATTATTGTTTTTTATGTTTAATATACAAAATTAGACACTTAGGTGTTTAATAAAACGATGCGTGCAAGTGTAATAAATTAAAATTTTAAACATTTCGATTTGTAAACTTTTTTCATGTTATCGGCTTGTATTGTATGAATAAAATTTAGTACACTACCCCACAATATTAAATACTGAATCTTAAGGTTTAATATACAATATTAGACACTTGGATGTTTATTAGAACGGTGTGTGCAAGCGTAATAAATTAAAACTTTAAACAATCCTAATTTTTAATTTTTTTTCGTGTTATCAGCTTGTACTGTATGATTAAAATTTATTACACCACCCTACATTATTTATTATTGTTTCTTATGTTTAATATACAAAATTAGACACTTAGGTGTTTAATAAAACGATGCGTGCAAGTGTAATAAATTAAAATTTTAAACATTTCGATTTGTAAACTTTTTCATGTTATCGGCTTGTATTGTATGAATAAAATTTAGTACACTACCCCACAATATTAAATACTGAATCTTAAGGTTTAATATACAATATTAGACACTTGGATGTTTATTAGAACGGTGTGTGCAAGCGTAATAAATTAAAACTTTAAACAATCCTAATTTTTAATTTTTTTTCGTGTTATCAGCTTGTACTGTATGATTAAAATTTATTACACCACCCTACATTATTTATTATTGTTTCTTATGTTTAATATACAAAATTAGACACTTAGGTGTTTAATAAAACGATGCGTGCAAGTGTAATAAATTAAAATTTTAAACATTTCGATTTGTAAACTTTTTTCATGTTATCGGCTTGTATTGTATGAATAAAATTTAGTACACTACCCCACAATATTAAATACTGAATCTTAAGGTTTAATATACAATATTAGACACTTGGATGTTTATTAGAACGGTGTGTGCAAGCGTAATAAATTAAAACTTTAAACAATCCTAATTTTTAATTTTTTCGTGTTATCAGCTTGTACTGTATGATTAAAATTTATTACACCACCCTACATTATTTATTATTGTTTCTTATGTTTAATATACAAAATTAGACACTTAGGTGTTTAATAAAACGATGCGTGCAAGTGTAATAAATTAAAATTTTAAACATTTCTGATTTGTAAACTTTTTCATGTTATCGGCTTGTATTGTATGAATAAAATTTAGTACACTACCCCACAATATTAAATACTGAATCTTAAGGTTTAATATACAATATTAGACACTTGGATGTTTATTAGAACGGTGTGTGCAAGCGTAATAAATTAAAACTTTAAACAATCCTAATTTTTAATTTTTTTTCGTGTTATCAGCTTGTACTGTATGATTAAAATTTATTACACCACCCTACATTATTTATTATTGTTTCTTATGTTTAATATACAAAATTAGACACTTAGGTGTTTAATAAAACGATGCGTGCAAGTGTAATAAATTAAAATTTTAAACATTTCGATTTGTAAACTTTTTTCATGTTATCGGCTTGTATTGTATGAATAAAATTTAGTACACTACCCCACAATATTAAATACTGAATCTTAAGGTTTAATATACAATATTAGACACTTGGATGTTTATTAGAACGGTGTGTGCAAGCGTAATAAATTAAAACTTTAAACAATCCTAATTTTTAATTTTTTTTCGTGTTATCAGCTTGTACTGTATGATTAAAATTTATTACACCACCCTACATTATTTATTATTGTTTCTTATGTTTAATATACAAAATTAGACACTTAGGTGTTTAATAAAACGATGCGTGCAAGTGTAATAAATTAAAATTTTAAACATTTCGATTTGTAAACTTTTTTCATGTTATCGGCTTGTATTGTATGAATAAAATTTAGTACACTACCCCACAATATTAAATACTGAATCTTAAGGTTTAATATACAATATTAGACACTTGGATGTTTATTAGAACGGTGTGTGTGCAAGCGTAATAAATTAAAACTTTAAACAATCCTAATTTTTAATTTTTTTTCGTGTTATCAGCTTGTACTGTATGATTAAAATTTATTACACCACCCTACATTATTTATTATTGTTTCTTATGTTTAATATACAAAATTAGACACTTAGGTGTTTAATAAAACGATGCGTGCAAGTGTAATAAATTAAAATTTTAAACATTTCGATTTGTAAACTTTTTTCATGTTATCGGCTTGTATTGTATGAATAAAATTTAGTACACTACCCCACAATATTAAATACTGAATCTTAAGGTTTAATATACAATATTAGACACTTAAGTGTTTAATAGAACCGTGTGTGCAAATGTAATAAATTAAAACTTTAAAGAATTCCACTTTTATATTTTTTCTCGTGTCATCACCTTGTGCTGTGTGAATAGAATTTATTACACCACCCTACATTATTTATTACTGTTTTTTTAATGTTTAATATACAACATTACACAATTAAGTGTTTAATAGAACGATGTGTGCTAGTGTAATAAATGGAAACTTTAAACAAAACATTTTCTAATTTTTTTTTGTAGTATCTGCTTGTACTGTATACATAGAATTAATAAGACCACCTCATATTATTGAACAGTGTTCGTTATGTTTAATATACAATTGTAGACATGTAGGTGTTCAATAGAACGGTGGTGTGCAAGTGTGATAAATAAAAACTTTAAACAATCCTATTTCTAATTATTATTTCGTGTTACCAACTTGTACTGTATGAATAAAATTTATTACAACACCCCACATTATTGCACACTGTTTCTGCATGTTTAATATACAATATTAAGACACTTAGGTGTTTATTAGAACGATGTGTGCAAGTGTAATAAATTAAAACTTTAAACAATTCGATTTGTAATGTTTATTCATCTTATCGACTTGTATTGTATGAATAAAATTTATTACATTACCCCACAATATTAAACACTGAGTCTTAAGGTTTAATATACAATATTAGACACTTAGGTGTTTGCAACAACGGTGTGTGCTAGTGTAACAAATTAAAACTTTTAAACAATTCGATTCTTAATTTTTTTTTCATGTTATCGGCTTGTATTACATGAATAAAATTTATTAAACGTTTTTAGACACTTAGATGTTTATTAGAACGATGTATGCAAGTGTAATAAATTAAAACTTTAAACAATCCCAGTTTTTAATTTTTTTTCGTGTTATCAGCTTGTACTGTATGATTAAAATTTATTACACCACCCTACATTATTTATTATTGTTTTTTATGTTTAATATACAAAATTAGACACTTAGGTTTTTAATAAAACGATGCGTGCAAGTGTAATAAATTAAAATTTTAAACATTTCGATTTGTAAACTTTTTTCATGTTATCGGCTTGTATTGTATGAATAAAATTTAGTACACTACCCCACAATACTAAACACTGAATCTTAAGGTTTAATATACAATATTAGACACTTAAGTGTTAAATAGAACATTGTGTGCAAGTGTAGTCAATTAAAATTTTAAACAAACCGATTTTTTAATTTCTTTCATGTTATCGCTTTGCACTGTATGATTAAAATTTATTACACCACCCTACATTATTTATTATTGTTTTTTATGTTTAATATACAAAATTGGACACTTAGGTGTTTAATAAAACGATGTGTGCAAGTGTAATAAATTAAAATTTTAAACATTTCGATTTGTAAACTTTTTTCATGCTATCGGCTTGTATTGTGTGAATAAAATTTAGTACACTACCCCACAATATTAAACACTGAATCTTAAGGTTTAATATACAATATTAGACACTTGGATGTTTATTAGAACGGTGTGTGCAAGCGTAATAAATTAAAACTTTAAACAATCCAGATCTTTAATTTTTTTTATCAGCTTGTATTGTATCATTAAAATTTATTACACCGCCCTACATTATTTATTATTGTTTTTATGTTTAATATACAAAATTAGACACTTAGGTGTTTAATAAAACGATGCGTGCAAGTGTAATAAATTAAAATTTTAAACATTTCGATTTGTAAACTTTTTTCATGTTATCGGCTTGTATTGTATGAATAAAATTTAGTACACTACCCCACAATATTAAATACTGAATCTTAAGGTTTAATATACAATATTAGACACTTGGATGTTTATTAGAACGGTGTGTGCAAGCGTAATAAATTAAAACTTTAAACAATCCTAATTTTTAATTTTTTTTCGTGTTATCAGCTTGTACTGTATGATTAAAATTTATTACACCACCCTACATTATTTATTATTGTTTCTTATGTTTAATATACAAAATTAGACACTTAGGTGTTTAATAAAACGATGCGTGCAAGTGTAATAAATTAAAATTTTAAACATTTCGATTTGTAAACTTTTTTCATGTTATCGGCTTGTATTGTATGAATAAAATTTAGTACACTACCCCACAATATTAAATACTGAATCTTAAGGTTTAATATACAATATTAGACACTTGGATGTTTATTAGAACGGTGTGTGCAAGCGTAATAAATTAAAACTTTAAACAATCCTAATTTTTAATTTTTTTTCGTGTTATCAGCTTGTACTGTATGATTAAAATTTATTACACCACCCTACATTATTTATTATTGTTTCTTATGTTTAATATACAAAATTAGACACTTAGGTGTTTAATAAAACGATGCGTGCAAGTGTAATAAATTAAAATTTTAAACATTTCGATTTGTAAACTTTTTCATGTTATCGGCTTGTATTGTATGAATAAAATTTAGTACACTACCCCACAATATTAAATACTGAATCTTAAGGTTTAATATACAATATTAGACACTTGGATGTTTATTAGAACGGTGTGTGTGCAAGCGTAATAAATTAAAACTTTAAACAATCCTAATTTTTAATTTTTTTTCGTGTTATCAGCTTGTACTGTATGATTAAAATTTATTACACCACCCTACATTATTTATTATTGTTTCTTATGTTTAATATACAAAATTAGACACTTAGGTGTTTAATAAAACGATGCGTGCAAGTGTAATAAATTAAAATTTTAAACATTTCGATTTGTAAACTTTTTTCATGTTATCGGCTTGTATTGTATGAATAAAATTTAGTACACTACCCCACAATATTAAATACTGAATCTTAAGGTTTAATATACAATATTAGACACTTGGATGTTTATTAGAACGGTGTGTGCAAGCGTAATAAATTAAAACTTTAAACAATCCTAATTTTTAATTTTTTCGTGTTGTCAGCTTGTACTGTATGATTAAAATTTATTACACCACCCTACATTATTTATTATTGTTTCTTATGTTTAATATACAAAATTAGACACTTAGGTGTTTAATAAAACGATGCGTGCAAGTGTAATAAATTAAAATTTTAAACATTTCGATTTGTAAACTTTTTCATGTTATCGGCTTGTATTGTATGAATAAAATTTAGTACACTACCCCACAATATTAAATACTGAATCTTAAGGTTTAATATACAATATTAGACACTTGGATGTTTATTAGAACGGTGTGTGCAAGCGTAATAAATTAAAACTTTAAACAATCCTAATTTTTAATTTTTTTTCGTGTTATCAGCTTGTACTGTATGATTAAAATTTATTACACCACCCTACATTATTTATTATTGTTTCTTATGTTTAATATACAAAATTAGACACTTAGGTGTTTAATAAAACGATGCGTGCAAGTGTAATAAATTAAAATTTTAAACATTTCGATTTGTAAACTTTTTCATGTTATCGGCTTGTATTGTATGAATAAAATTTAGTACACTACCCCACAATATTAAATACTGAATCTTAAGGTTTAATATACAATATTAGACACTTGGATGTTTATTAGAACGGTGTGTGCAAGCGTAATAAATTAAAACTTTAAACAATCCTAATTTTTAATTTTTTTTCGTGTTATCAGCTTGTACTGTATGATTAAAATTTATTACACCACCCTACATTATTTATTATTGTTTCTTATGTTTAATATACAAAATTAGACACTTAGGTGTTTAATAAAACGATGCGTGCAAGTGTAATAAATTAAAATTTTAAACATTTCGATTTGTAAACTTTTTTCATGTTATCGGCTTGTATTGTATGAATAAAATTTAGTACACTACCCCACAATATTAAATACTGAATCTTAAAGTTTAATATACAATATTAGACACTTGGATGTTTATTAGAACGGTGTGTGCAAGCGTAATAAATTAAAACTTTAAACAATCCTAATTTTTAATTTTTTTTCGTGTTATCAGCTTGTACTGTATGATTAAAATTTATTACACCACCCTACATTATTTATTATTGTTTCTTATGTTTAATATACAAAATTAGACACTTAGGTGTTTAATAAAACGATGCGTGCAAGTGTAATAAATTAAAATTTTAAACATTTCGATTTGTAAACTTTTTCATGTTATCGGCTTGTATTGTATGAATAAAATTTAGTACACTACCCCACAATATTAAATACTGAATCTTAAGGTTTAATATACAATATTAGACACTTGGATGTTTATTAGAACGGTGTGTGCAAGCGTAATAAATTAAAACTTTAAACAATCCTAATTTTTAATTTTTTTTCGTGTTATCAGCTTGTACTGTATGATTAAAATTTATTACACCACCCTACATTATTTATTATTGTTTCTTATGTTTAATATACAAAATTAGACACTTAGGTGTTTAATAAAACGATGCGTGCAAGTGTAATAAATTAAAATTTTAAACATTTCGATTTGTAAACTTTTTTCATGTTATCGGCTTGTATTGTATGAATAAAATTTAGTACACTACCCCACAATATTAAATACTGAATCTTAAAGTTTAATATACAATATTAGACACTTGGATGTTTATTAGAACGGTGTGTGCAAGCGTAATAAATTAAAACTTTAAACAATCCAGATCTTTAATTTTTTTTATCAGCTTGTATTGTATCATTAAAATTTATTACACCGCCCTACATTATTTATTATTGTTTTTTATGTTTAATATACAAAATTAGACACTTAGGTGTTTAATAAAACGATGCGTGCAAGTGTAATAAATTAAAATTTTAAACATTTCGATTTGTAAACTTTTTTCATGTTATCGGCTTGTATTGTATGAATAAAATTTAGTACACTACCCCACAATATTAAATACTGAATCTTAAGGTTTAATATACAATATTAGACACTTGGATGTTTATTAGAACGGTGTGTGCAAGCGTAATAAATTAAAACTTTAAACAATCCTAATTTTTAATTTTTTTTCGTGTTATCAGCTTGTACTGTATGATTAAAATTTATTACACCACCCTACATTATTTATTATTGTTTCTTATGTTTAATATACAAAATTAGACACTTAGGTGTTTAATAAAACGATGCGTGCAAGTGTAATAAATTAAAATTTTAAACATTTCGATTTGTAAACTTTTTTCATGTTATCGGCTTGTATTGTATGAATAAAATTTAGTACACTACCCCACAATATTAAATACTGAATCTTAAGGTTTAATATACAATATTAGACACTTGGATGTTTATTAGAACGGTGTGTGTGCAAGCGTAATAAATTAAAACTTTAAACAATCCTAATTTTTAATTTTTTCGTGTTATCAGCTTGTACTGTATGATTAAAATTTATTACACCACCCTACATTATTTATTATTGTTTCTTATGTTTAATATACAAAATTAGACACTTAGGTGTTTAATAAAACGATGCGTGCAAGTGTAATAAATTAAAATTTTAAACATTTCGAGTTGTAAACTTTTTCATGTTATCGGCTTGTATTGTATGAATAAAATTTAGTACACTACCCCACAATATTAAATACTGAATCTTAAGGTTTAATATACAATATTAGACACTTGGATGTTTATTAGAACGGTGTGTGCAAGCGTAATAAATTAAAACTTTAAACAATCCTAATTTTTAATTTTTTTTCGTGTTATCAGCTTGTACTGTATGATTAAAATTTATTACACCACCCTACATTATTTATTATTGTTTCTTATGTTTAATATACAAAATTAGACACTTAGGTGTTTAATAAAACGATGCGTGCAAGTGTAATAAATTAAAATTTTAAACATTTCGATTTGTAAACTTTTTCATGTTATCGGCTTGTATTGTATGAATAAAATTTAGTACACTACCCCACAATATTAAATACTGAATCTTAAGGTTTAATATACAATATTAGACACTTGGATGTTTATTAGAACGGTGTGTGCAAGCGTAATAAATTAAAACTTTAAACAATCCTAATTTTTAATTTTTTTTCGTGTTATCAGCTTGTACTGTATGATTAAAATTTATTACACCACCCTACATTATTTATTATTGTTTCTTATGTTTAATATACAAAATTAGACACTTAGGTGTTTAATAAAACGATGCGTGCAAGTGTAATAAATTAAAATTTTAAACATTTCGATTTGGAAACTTTTTCATGTTATCGGCTTGTATTGTATGAATAAAATTTAGTACACTACCCCACAATATTAAATACTGAATCTTAAGGTTTAATATACAATATTAGACACTTGGATGTTTATTAGAACGGTGTGTGCAAGCGTAATAAATTAAAACTTTAAACAATCCTAATTTTTAATTTTTTTTCGTGTTATCAGCTTGTACTGTATGATTAAAATTTATTACACCACCCTACATTATTTATTATTGTTTCTTATGTTTAATATACAAAATTAGACACTTAGGTGTTTAATAAAACGATGCGTGCAAGTGTAATAAATTAAAATTTTAAACATTTCGATTTGTAAACTTTTTTCATGTTATCGGCTTGTATTGTATGAATAAAATTTAGTACACTACCCCACAATATTAAATACTGAATCTTAAGGTTTAATATACAATATTAGACACTTGGATGTTTATTAGAACGGTGTGTGCAAGCGTAATAAATTAAAACTTTAAACAATCCTAATTTTTAATTTTTTTTCGTGTTATCAGCTTGTACTGTATGATTAAAATTTATTACACCACCCTACATTATTTATTATTGTTTCTTATGTTTAATATACAAAATTAGACACTTAGGTGTTTAATAAAACGATGCGTGCAAGTGTAATAAATTAAAATTTTAAACATTTCGATTTGTAAACTTTTTCATGTTATCGGCTTGTATTGTATGAATAAAATTTAGTACACTACCCCACAATATTAAATACTGAATCTTAAGGTTTAATATACAATATTAGACACTTGGATGTTTATTAGAACGGTGTGTGCAAGCGTAATAAATTAAAACTTTAAACAATCCTAATTTTTAATTTTTTCGTGTTATCAGCTTGTACTGTATGATTAAAATTTATTACACCACCCTACATTATTTATTATTGTTTCTTATGTTTAATATACAAAATTAGACACTTAGGTGTTTAATAAAACGATGCGTGCAAGTGTAATAAATTAAAATTTTAAACATTTCGATTTGTAAACTTTTTTCATGTTATCGGCTTGTATTGTATGAATAAAATTTAGTACACTACCCCACAATATTAAATACTGAATCTTAAAGTTTAATATACAATATTAGACACTTGGATGTTTATTAGAACGGTGTGTGCAAGCGTAATAAATTAAAACTTTAAACAATCCTAATTTTTAATTTTTTCGTGTTATCAGCTTGTACTGTATGATTAAAATTTATTACACCACCCTACATTATTTATTATTGTTTCTTATGTTTAATATACAAAATTAGACACTTAGGTGTTTAATAAAACGATGCGTGCAAGTGTAATAAATTAAAATTTTAAACATTTCGATTTGTAAACTTTTTTCATGTTATCGGCTTGTATTGTATGAATAAAATTTAGTACACTACCCCACAATATTAAATACTGAATCTTAAGGTTTAATATACAATATTAGACACTTGGATGTTTATTAGAACGGTGTGTGCAAGCGTAATAAATTAAAACTTTAAACAATCCTAATTTTTAATTTTTTTTCGTGTTATCAGCTTGTACTGTATGATTAAAATTTATTACACCACCCTACATTATTTATTATTGTTTTTTTATGTTCAATATACAACATTAGACATTTAGGTGTTTGATAGAACGGCGTGTGCTACTGCTCATTTTTACAATTATTTTAAAGTTGTACCCCATAGATGTAACTTAGCAAGTATCAATCTGTTGTAATTAATTTGAATCAAGTTTGGGTGTTTATCCCAGTTCTATATCCTGTTTATTGACAGAAATACGAAAAGCGTAGTGTACCTTGAACAAAAACACTCGCCCCGCTACGTAAAAATTGTAATAATTTTTTAGCATTGTAATAATTTGTAATTAATGGGTAAAAATGTACGGTGGTTTTTTAGGCGCTGGTGTAGCATTAAATACCTTCAAAAACCAAATTCTTGGCTAATGTTTTTCAGCGAATG
Source organism: Aquatica leii (assembly GCA_035610365.1). Taxonomy (NCBI): domain Eukaryota; kingdom Metazoa; phylum Arthropoda; class Insecta; order Coleoptera; family Lampyridae; genus Aquatica; species Aquatica leii. The sequence continues at coordinate 6,659,729 of CM069436.1, read as the reverse complement.
AAGAGACTACATGAAAGTTTAAAGAAATGTTTCTGAAGTGGACAGAGTGAAATAAATGTTTCAAGAACTGGTTTTATAGGAGAAAATGTGTTACTCTTCAAAAAAAATGTTTTAAAAAAACAATAAGCACTTTTAAATATAAACATCGTGTAATTGTTCTAAAACTGACTCAGTCAAAATGATAAGGTTTTAAAAGAAAATATATCACGTTGTATATTTACAAATCTTACACTAAAATAATTGCGATGGCAAAATTTAACATTTAATCAACTAAATGTGTGGTAGTGATTAATCATATTTAGAAAGACAGTGTGTTTTTCTGAACCGATAAACAAATTGAAAATAAAAAATAAGTAAACTGAGCAGTGGAAAAAATCACAATTAATCAAAAACGATTGTTTTTATCGTATCGTATACGGATTCTTCGCCGATCATATAAGATCATTACAAATAATCATTTCTTCCTGATACCTGTACTGCTGATTTGATTCTGAACCTATTATAAAACACCCTGTATATCATGATTCGCAAAAGAGAATCAAAGAATTAAAGCAAAAACAAAAGTTATATCCCCACCTACTTTTTTAGACAAATATTCATGTTTAACATAGAATTAAACTTTAATTTTGACGCCGATGTACATAGACTTCAAAGGAAGTGCATGACTATTGTATTGTGTTAAGTTCACTACACAATAAAAATAATAATCATTGCGCAAAGAGGATATCCTCAACAGGATAAGATCATAAAAGACGTTTATTTTTTAAATAAAGTACGAATACAACAAAACGCAAATTTAATTAGTGCACGTTAGAGATGCAATGATTAAATAATAAATATATTTATTACTGGATAAATTAATTTTTTTTTGTAATAATCGCGCATAGTGTATGCTTGTTTCTAACATCCTGCTGCCAACATTAATTAATGCATTAAAGATAAGGTAATTAATATTACAAGAGGCTTCTCTATAAGTCGCCGCGGATAAATGATGATGTTCATTAAGCATATTTTTACTCAAATTGAATTTGATTTATTACGTCCCGTTTCCCCGACATGAAGGAGGAGAATATTTAATCACTTAACGAAGACAGTTTTAAACACAACTTTTGTAGTACCAAGTCAAATTAATAAAAGTAATAATTACAAAATAACATCTACAAATGTTTTTTAAAAACGAATCCTTATGAAAGTTAACAAAAAGTTCGAAAATAGAAACAAAACTTTAATTCAATCGTTATTGTCGTATTATTGATTGTTAAATTAAAATCTAATCATTTCAGTAATTGTGAGTGACAAAATAACGTGACAAATAAAAATTCAATTGTCATTTGAATGATTTGGAGTAACGAATAAAAAATTGTACAAGTTAAATTATACTTAAAAGATTGCAAATATTTCGTGAATTAATAATTTTAATAACAATTATTAGAAAAATTTTAACAAGTTATTCGAGCTTACAGGAACTTCATTTCTGAAATCAGAATAAGTTAAAATAACGATTAAAATTTGATTTCGAGGTCAGAAGTATTGGAATGAATGTTTATTCGAAGTGTATAATCGGTTGAACGATGAAATCCTTTTTATTTATTATTTGAAATAAGTCAAATAAAAATTGCATTTTGTCATTCAAAATAATTTAAATAACGATTGAATTTTTATTCGCTATTTCAAAATTATTAAGGGTTTTATTTCATGTCCATATCTGGTCTGCGCTAATATTATGAACAGTAATCGTTGTATTTTTATATCGTTTCAACATTCAATCGTAGCAGACTTCTCGAAAAGCTCCATCAACCGTCATTGCACATTGATTTTTTGTTATTTTTTTCGGGAACGGATGACGTAGAAACACTAATTTAAATAGCAAATTAACCTTTCTAAAATCAGTATCAGTAAAAATAATGATTAAAATTTTATTTATTAGTCAGACGCAATGAAACAAATAAATTTTTATTCGTCGTTTATAATTCGTTGTACGATAAATAAATTTTTATTTATTATTTGAAATAAGTCAAACAAGAATTGCATTCTTATTCGTCATTCAAAATAATTTAAACAACGATTGAATTTTTATTTGTTATCCCAAAATCATAATTGAAGATTTTATTGTATATGCGGTAAAAAAGTGTAGATATTTAGTATATCGTTTCAATATTCAACCGTCATGTCGAAGCCGACGTCTCCAAAAGCTCTATCAACCGTTACTTTATTGCACGTTCGTTTTTTGTTATTTTTTTCGGGAATAGAAGACGCGAGTTCTTATTAAATAGTGAATAAATGTTTATCTCTTTTTTAACTTAAGGTAAACAATCTTTTTTCTCGAAAACTCATGTATTAGCATTGAAATAACAGATTGATCAACACAAATAACTTCAAAAACATACACTGACGTTACATCCATTTGCAATAATATTTCAAAAACAACTACAAAAATATTCTTCATGACTCATACGCACAGTCGTAAAACTATTAAAGGTGCAAAAATGCAAAATTCTACAAACATGCAACAGACAAATTAATTATATTACGGTCCTCGTAATACGCAATACACCAATTAACCTAATGATTAAACAGTGATATACAAACGTGGTGAGTCAGAAGAATTCTATATTACTAAGGACTAAAATTAGCCTTTGGGAAGTAATAGGCGGATACACATTACAGGATGTGTCACCTGTTGCAAGAAATAACCCCCGCCTTTAATATCCGTATTACTTAAGAAAAAAAACATCAATAGGAAAACGTTTTATTTGTATCGAGGGATCTGACCTTTTACTTCAATTATTACGTTAATACTTTTTTTTAATAATTCGATTACGCTGGAGAAATAGCCTGGTGGAATTTAATACCTTCAATATTATATGACATCATGAGGTTATGTCGTAAATTAGTGAGTGCAATATTATTGCTTTGTCGCGTGTACAACGCAACTAAAAAAAATTCAATGCGCCAACAATGAAGAGCAATTAAAACAATTCATAGCACACAACAATTATTTAATTAAAGTCCTGAAAATTAAGCACTTGTTCATGGCGTTATAGTATGACAGCCGCGGTTATTATTATCTAAAAAAATATATACGTAGCACATACATTCGTAACAGCATTTAAATCGGAAATGATTCAAGATGACACAAAAATAATTACATCGAGTATTTATAGTGTATTACTAAGACTAAAATTTTAAAAATGATTAAAAATTTCTAATCATAAATCGGTACATTTCCACATGATTAATCGTTTCAAAATCGTAATCGCTACATCCGCCCCAGTGAAGTACCTAAGCCAAACAAGATTATTTTGATTATAGACAATAATAAAACCGAAAGGAAAAGATAAGATAAAGAAACAAATTCCATGACTAAGATGCCAAAAACCATTCATTAATCACACCAATTAGGTGTTGTTTTCCATACTGATAAATGATAAGTTGTACGTTTTATTCAAGCAACGATGAAAATAGACCGAGTAATCGTAAACTATTAAAGTCTGATTTAGGAGTGTGAACGCCTTCGATCGTATACTTTTAGTAAATTTCTTATTGAAAGTAAGAACAGACTTTCTAAAATACTTGGCGAAATTTAATATTTTGCCTTTACGAACACAGGTAAATAAAGGCGGAATTTTAATCCCACCTTATGAATTAAAACACCCTCGCCATTTCTAAACTATGAATTACTTAGCATTTAATAAGGAGCTTTTACTAGATCAATTTATGGAAAATAGGATGCTTATCTATACTTAATACATTTTAATTTATTAGCATGCACGTAGGTATATTATCGAATACAACTTTATCTAACTCGGTTCATTCATATTCATTAAATTCAATACACCCACCGCTACCAGATTATCAATCAATTCACACCTACTTTTCACAATATCCTTCCAAATAACAAGACGATCCCGAAATGAAAGATGATAACGTAACTTAATTTCCTCGAAGCGATTTTAATTACTTCTTCGCCTTCACTTCAAACAGATGTCCTCAAACTCATTGATTAATTTCCAAATTTGATTTGCAAATGACTTCTAGCGAATTAGATGGTTTTTGTGTTTTGATTAAATTGTAAACAAAAATTTTCTCAATTACAAAAACATGTTAAAGCTTTTGCCAAGTACGAGTGGATTCTCATTAGGGGTGATATAGTCAAAGCCAACTTAAATTAGTTGCACGTCATCAACATTAGTGACGTATTTTGTTTTTTAAAACAGCTTTAAATGCCAACTGTAATTAATTTTTCTTAAAATTAAATTGGTAGGAATGTTTCACCGTATTTATTACCAGTTTAAATCAAATTATTTAACAAACACAATCACTGAAAGTGGAAAAATAAACGTTCCTCAATGAAATAAAGAATAAAACCATTTGTATAGAGTGATTCATACTGACCGTCTATTAGCAGTATCTCGAGGAGCTTCGAATTTGAAAATTTGGCTATTGCTGTAAAACTGGTAAATTATCTATTCCATAAAAGTCTTTGTTACTTCTGGTTATACCAAAAGTTGATCCCAACATTGTTATTTAAAGATTAACGTCCCTTTTTAAAATCCAAAATTTGATATAGGTGTCGACAATAAATGTCGAACCGTGTTAGATCGAGATATCTGAAAGACCATGATGAACAACGACCATTCCAGCGGTCTTCGAAAGTCTCAGTCCACGTAAAAATATGAATATGCCAGCAACTCCTCCCATTTGGTACCAAAACTTTTCAACGTACCTTCTGTCAGTTGCCTCTGGCATAAATTAGAAGTTTTCCCCAGACAAGTCGATTCCACGTGCTGATTTTCCGCAGTAATAGAATCTCCCTAGATTTTCATTAAAACATGTCAAAACTCCATGCTTCTAACACCATCGCCTGATCGAAGCTTTTGAACTATGTATCACTGAGGATGAACATTAAAATATGCCAAGACGTAAAATTTTAGTAATTTCTTCACTTGTAATAGGCTTAGGTCCAGTCACTCTCCAAATTGTAAAAAAAATCTATACGATTCCTTTCTCTATCTATCATTGAACAATTTTGTGAATGTCCCAATCAATGCATAAACATTCGAAATATTTTCGTTATAAAAATGGCGACGGTTGATGTTTTAAGCAACAATTCATCTTCTTCTTTAGTTGACGTTCTCTATCCTCCTTGTTATGCAACATTTCTCTGTCCTGCGTTGTCGTTATACCATTTTTTCATCAGGCGGTTATGATTCCTTTTTAAATTTTATCCACTCCATTGTTTATCGAGAGAAATAAAGAATATGGTTAAAGAAAAAATGGCAAAACAGGTATAAGTCCGAAAACCGTTATTTCAAATATGATAACGGTTATTGACTATCTCTTATTCTTTATTTACATGCCCTTTCCGAGTTTACGATTCTTCTTTTAACCAATTTTTCCAGGAAGTCTGTTGCCAAAGTTTTAACATCTTCTATTTTCCTCCGTTTTCGTTCGTCTGTTTCCGCTATCCCTTTCATCCATGTCTTCCGTGGTCTGTTTTTCGTTTTCTTTCAGCTTATCAAAGAGATTAAATTTTCTTTGACCACGAAAAAATCTGTGGAAAGACAGTTGTTATGTAACGGAAAGTTACCAGAAACGTGCAAAACGACCTAATTAGCGCTGTTGCCCAAACCAAAAGAAAGTGAGGTAAGTGCAATTTGGATTTGTAAAGAAGAAATAAATTATGAATGCAGAGATAGAAGTCAAGAATATGATCAAAGAGAAAAGGAAAAAGAAAAAGATATAGATCAAGAAATCGTTCATTCAAATATGAGAAGTGTTATTGACAACTATCTCTTCTTCTTTCTCTACACCCTTTCAAGCGTCCGAGTTCACGGTTCTTCTTTTAATCACTTTTTCTACCCTTTCTGTCTGCTGTCAAGGTTTCAATAGCTTTAATTTTCCTCCCCTTTCGATTGCCTACCTCTGCTATCTCTTGCATCCATGTCTTCTATAGTCTGTCCCTTTTTCGTTTTCGTTCGGCTTATCAAATCGAGACTAACAGATTAAAATGTCCTTAGTCATGTTAAAGTACTTCTTTTCACCATCTTTTTGCCAAGATTTTAATTTCTTCTATTTTTCTCCCTTTTCGTTTACCTATCTCTGTTCTCCCTTGCATAGGTTTCTTCTGTTATTTGTTCCTTTGCCGTTCGGTTTATTAAATCAAGGCTAAGAGACTGAACTTTCCTTGGTAACGAAGAACTCGAGTAAGACACTTGGCAATACAGTTCCTCCAGAAAACAGATGGAAGTTACTAATACCAAAGCAATTTTCCAGAAAAAGTGAAACACTTAAGGCAGAAAGATCTGAAGAAAACAGCATGCAAACTCAGCTAAAAGTGGGATACCAGCAATAATAGAATCCCACCAGAAGTTGTGAAAAGATTAAGAACACCAGCAGCAGATCTCTTGCTGAGAATCTAAAGCAGCTGCTTGAAATAACGAAAGTTTCTAGAAACGTAAAAAACGACTGACTTAGCGCCGTTGCGCAAACAGCAAAAATGAGATAAGTGCAATATAGATTTATAAAAAATAAATAAATATGAATGTACCCATAGAAGTCAAGAGAAAGCAAGAGAAAAATGGGAAAAAATTGATTACGGTCTTTTCTTCTTTCTCTACGCCCTCTAGAGCGTCTGAGTTCACAGTTCTTCTTTTAACCACTTCTTCCATACTTTTTCTGTCAGTTGCCAAGGATTTCATTTCTTCTATTTACCTCCTTTTTTGTTCACCTATCTCTGCTATCCCTTGCATCGATGTGGTCTGTCCCGATGAAAATTTTCTTAATCACAAAGAACCCGAGTAAAACACGTGGAAAAACAATCGCTCTGGAAAACAGAAAAAAGTTCCCAATACCAACGCAATTTTCAAGAAAATTTGAAACCCTTAAGGCAAAAGGATCTGGAGAAAACAGCAAGCAAACTCGGTAGAATTTGGAATCCCAGCTATTATTGAATTACTCAAACCGAACAAAAGTAAGACAAGTGCAGTATGGATTTGTAAAGAATAAATCAACTATAGATGGAATGATAGAAATCAAGAATATTGTCAAAGAAAAAGTGGGAAAAAAATTTAGGTCCGAAAACCGTGCAATCCAAAATGAATGATAGGTTATTACTATCTCTTCTTATTCTTCTTCTTTCTGTACACCGTATGCGCTTTCGAGTGTCGGAGTTTAAAGTTCTTCTTTTTGCCACTTTTCCCATTCCTTCCTGTCTGTTGTCAAAGTTTTTCCTTCTATTTTCCGCCCTTTTCGTTCGCTTATCTGTGCTATCCTTTGCATCCATGTTTTCTGTAGTCTGTCTCTTTTTCGTTCGGCCCATCAAACCGAGGCTGAGAGATTAAAACTTCCTTGACCACGAAGAACCCGAGAAAAACACGTGGAAATAGAAAGTGTCCAAAACCAACGCAATTTTTAGAAAAATCTAGAGAAAACAGCATGCAAACTCGGCGGCAAGTGAGATCCAAGCAATCATAGAATCTCACCAAAAGTTGTCAAAAAGTTATGTACACAAACAGCAGATCTCTTACTGAAAATATATAAAAGCTACTTGAAGAAACGTAAAAGACGACTGACTTTGCGCTGTTGTTCAAACGGAACAAAAGTGAGGCTAGTGATATATGCATTTGTAAAGAAGAAATAAACTATGAATGCAGCGATACAAGTCAAGAATGTAGTCAAAGGAAGAAGAAACCGTTCGTTCAAATATGATAAGGGTTATTGACAACTATCTCTTCTTCTTTCTCTTCACCATATGCCCCTTCGAGCGTCCGAGTTTACGGTACTTCTTTTAACCACTTGTTCCATCCCTTCCTTCTCTAGCCTAAGTTTTAATTTCTTCTATTTTGCTCTCTTTTCATTCGCCTATCTCTGCTATCCCTTGCAACCAAGTCTTCTGTGGTCTGGCCCTTTCCGTTCTGATAAGCCAGATCGAGGTCAAGAGTTTAAATCTTCCTTAGTCACGAAAAACCCCAGTAAAACAGGTAGAAAAACAGTTGCTCCAGAAAACAGATAGAAGTTCCTAACACCAACGCAATTTTCAAGAGAATTTGAAACGCTTAAGACAGAAAAATCCGGAGAAAACAACATGCAAACTCAATAGAAAGTGAGATCTCAACAATGATGAAATCCCGCCATATGTTGTGAAAAGATTAAGTACACAAACAAAATATCTTTTAGTAAGAATCTATAACAGTTACTTGAAGAAAGAAAAGTTATGTTAAAAATGCTTTAGTATAATGTTTGTCCCTGTATGAAAATTATTCTCGGTACGCCTACTTTTCGTTGTTGGAATAGGGACAAAATGTCAAATTTTAAACACGATTTTATTCTTCCGGTAAAGTTTGAAGAACGCAGCCCATTTAACGTTGTGTACGCCAAACAAAGCCTTCATTATTAAGTATTTCACGCACATCCCTGTGGATATGAAATCGATCCGAGTGAGAATCCATACCTCCATCCATGTTCTTTATCTGTGGAGTTAATAAGCATATGTTGCAATTGGAAAATTTCCATAATGACGTCACGTCACTGGTGTTAACACCACCTACACTTTCGAAGGTGAAATACAATTGAAGGAAACAATTACCGAATTTACGAATTTGAGGGAAACTCTGCAGATTCGCTTATTTTTAGTAAACGTATGAATTAAAAAGGAGTTTACTTGTGATAACGCCGTATGTACATCTTTGTTAAATGCTGATAAGGTGCCACTAGCTAGTCGCACGCTTTGAGGAAAACTAATTGTAAGTATTATACTTCTTATTTTAATTCTTAGTATTTTGTTGGTCTGTAGATTGTAATGACGACTTTAGGTACATGTTAGGTCGTTAAATAATAAATTAAAAAGTACGGTGCGCTTTGATTCTCTAGATCTTCGAGATTCGTATCGTTGTATTTTAATTTACGAAGTGAATCCGTTTCTATCTTGAATGTAAAATTTTAGACCAACAAGGTAATTTTGTTATACGACGTGCTGCCTAGTCAAAGGTTGATTTACTATTTTGTCTGTGATACTGACCTAAGTAATACTGTTTGATCACATTTATATAGATTTAGGGTATGTTAACTTCTAACGTTAACTGCGGTCTGTGATAATATAAATATACTCTGTGTTGCCACTTCTGTTTTGTCATTTGTTCTATTTCAGCTTCGGGTAGTTTTAAACAGCGTCTCATCGTTTCGGAGCCTTTTTAAAATTTAGCACCGCAAAACTTACGACTCAATCACCAGAACAACTGAGTTAGTCGTCGCTTTTTAAAGTTACGAGTAACACCACGTAAAAAAATTTCTAAAAACCTGAATAACGACCGACTTAGCTACACCATATTCTGCTCTCTCTTGTATCGGTGTCTTTTGTGGCCTGTCCCTTTTCCGTTCGTCTTGTCAATTCGAGACTAAGAGATTAAAATTTCCTTGGTCACGAAAAACCCGAGTAAAACACTTGGAAAGACAATTGCTCCAGAAAACAGATAAACCAATACCAACGCAATTTTCCAGAAATTTTGGTACCATTAAGGAAGAAAAATCGGGAGTACATAAGCAAGAGATCTCTTACTGAGAATCTATAACAGCTATTTGAAGAAATGAAAGTTTCTAGAAACACGAAAAACAATTGATTTAGCGCTGTTGCTCAAACTGAACAAAATATGGTCATAAAACGGAAAAAAAGATCTAGGTCAGGAAACCTTTCATTCTACACCATATGCCCTTTCAAGAGTTCGAGTTCATGGTTCTTCTTTTAATCACTTTTTCTATCCCTTTCTGTCTGCTGACAAGGTTTTAATAGCTTCTATTCTCTCCCCTTTCGATCGCCTCTCTTTGCTATCACTTACATAGTCCATTATTTGTTTTCGTTCGACTTATCAAATCGAGACTAAGAGATTAAAATTAATTTCGTTAGCCATGAAGAAACCGAGAAAATTATATAAAAAGACAATAATATGGTTAAAAAAAATCCGATCCTAGGAGTTCACGGTTCTTCTTTTAACCATTTTTTTCATACCTTCCTGTATGTTACCATTTCTTCTATTTTCCTCGGTTTTCATTTGCCTACCTCTACTATTAGTTTCATCCATTTCTTCTTTCTTTTGTCTTATCAAATCAAGGGTAAAAGATTAAAATTTCTTTGGTTATATGGATAGACAGTTGTTTGAGGTTCCTAATATTAACAAAATTTTCAAGAATATGTGAAACACTTAACGCAGAAAGAACTGGACAAAACAACCTGCAAACTCAGCGGCAATTGCAGTAGATCTCTTACTGAAAATCTACAATAGCTACTTAAAGAAAGAAAATTTCTAGAAACGTGAAAAATTACCGAATGTGAGATTGCTCAAACCAATCAAAATTGAGGCAAGTGCAACATGAATTTGTAAAGCCAGAAATCGACTAAGGATGCAACGATAGAAATCAAGAATATAGACAAAGAGAAAGTGGGAAAAAAGGTATAGTTCTAGATAGGTTCATTCAAATATGATAAGAGTTATCTATCTCTTCTTCTTTTGACCACTTTTTCCATCCCTTCGGGTCTGTTGCCAAGGTTTAAATTTCTTCTATTTTCCTCCGTTTTAATTCGCCTACCTCTGCTATTCGTTTTATCAATGTCTCCTGTGGTATGTCCCGTTTTCGTTTTGAAACGTTTGAACTGTCTGCTTTTCCCCGACTTTGTTAATAATTTTTTTAAATTGTGTGTAGACTATCGATACTAAAACATGGGTAAATCTAGATCCAAATTGGCTGAGTTTTTTGACATTCGTTCCACGTGCAACAAAAAAAATTAACCGCGTTTTTAACGATAAATATTGGGAATCGCCACAGCGCGGTTTTGGCGTAGGCGTACCTCTAATAGAAATTAAATGACAATTTGTAAGCCTACACATACCAAGAAAATTTCTACGTCGTCTTTAATTGTGGTCATGTGGAATTATTACGAATAGTAGATGTGGGTAGTACGAAGATTTAATTTATTTGAAATCTAAAAATCGGTTTAATAACCCACATAACGTCCTACTCAATTATCTCATTTGATTCATAGAAAAATATTACGATATAAATAATACTATATAAGGTCGAAACACTTCATTATGCGACAATAAAATAATGTCAAAGTCGAACTGGATGATCATAGCTCAAAGCACTGACGCATCATTTTAACCATGGCGCAGAATAATTTTGATTCTACGCAACTGTTTAAAAGTAAGCGAATTGTATTTGTTATAAAGCGACACAATCAACATTACAACACGTCCTGTAAAAAAAGTGTGCATTTACAAATATATTTTTATAGTGAACATGGCCTTGCTTTTATGCAAAGGACGTTGAGAACGCCTCCACGAATTAGTCACATAAAATTAAAGGGGTACCATAAATAAACATTTTTATAGCATGCAAATGTACATTTTATAAGATATAAACGTGGGAGTTTCGTGCGTTGTTTGCAACCTCGACGGTTATACATCTATGTATATGTCATTTAGAAAACGCGGTTTCTGTTAAAAATGAATGATGCCATCCAATTGTTTCATAAACCGTACTGTTTTACATATATTTATAAAGAAAAACCACTAATGTTGTTTAAAATTGTCTAGTGTGGTATAAACGAAACATTAAATTCACAATACATCGGAAATATACAATATTATTTGTAAAGAATGTAACCAAATATCTATTGGACAAACAAAAAAAGAACGTTTCAAAGAGGACATTTAACCATGTTAAGCATAGATCGTTAGTAGTGTATATATTTAAGAACAATCATAGAATAGAAGGATAATAACGGTTTGAATCTGAAGTTTTTGCAAATTGATAGAATTTTTATGTTAAATTCTTAACTACGAAAAACTTATTAAAACCATTGCGCATCGAAAAAAACCAGCTCAATGTAGAAGCTTCACTTTCAGTGATCTAATGATCCTGAGACTCCTACGAGCTGAAATAAACCACTTTCAACAAAATTCATTTGAGATACTGTTCCTGGAGAAAAACCAAAGAAGTCCAGCACTAAAGAAAAAGAAACAAATATACGTAGAATAAAATATTTGTAAACAATGATGTAACATAGGTATATACAGAAATTAGATTCTGTATAAACGGTATCATTTCAAAAGACAAGTGGTGTGTCAATGTCCATATCATCTAGAAATGTACATTTATGGTATAAAACTCGGCTAATGATTATATGCTCCCCAAATATATTGCGCAGATTTCAGAATACGTCGTGTCTTTCTTAAAAATTTCGCTCTACGTACAAAAATGATTACAAGCAATTACTGGATCGATGCCAAAAAATCGAATGCAAAAAAACCAAGAGAAAAAAAAGAAGAGTAAACCCTGAACTAATGAGTTTTTTTTTATTTTTTTTTTATAAGGAGTAATATAATTAGAGAATAGAAGTTTAACCAAATGATGATGAAGTTTGGAACAATGGCTATTGGAATGCACTCTCTGAATCGGAGCTGGTATTTTTGTTTTTTTCAAATTGCAATTCTTGACGCCCTAGAAGCTGAACCAGCCAAATCGACCCACACCAAAAACAAAAATTTTGTTACTTGTTTATTACAACTATCCTAAATTTATTACTCCTGCCAAAACGGAGTAATAGCGTTGGGAGCTAGCTTAGATCTAAAACAAACTCCACTAACGACTACCCCTACAAATTTTGTGCGCAGATTTCAAATGACGTCATGTCTTTCTTAAAAAAATTTCGCTCTACGTGCAAAAATGATTACAAACGAGGAGTGGATAGATGCCAAAAAATCAAATGCAGAAAAACTAAGAAAGAAAAAACCTCAAGACCACAATAAGTTGAATAAAACAGAGGAGTATATCTAGAACTAGTGAGTTCTTTCTTAATTACACTATCTTAAATTTATTACCCCTACCAAATCCGCCCTTACTAAAAATAATAGTTTTTCATTATCAATTTATTACCACTGAAATATGCTAGCCACAATTTTCCCTAACTTTAACCTAGCTAGCAACACCACAAAAATTTCAAAGATTAATTTTCAAATATATTTTTTTATCTAAAAAAAGGCTGTGATCTCAATTCTTAACGCCCTAGAACAGGGGTTTCCAACTTATGAGTGACCGAGGGCCGCCATTAGATTCATGGAGTAAATAGGGGGCCGCATCCGCACAGTTATATATTTATATAGCTACGATTAATGAAATCCGCAGGCCGCATGCAGGAAAGCCGCGGGCCGCGTGTTGGAAATCCCTGCCCTAGAAGCTGCATCAGCCAAATCGGGCTCCCACATCAAAAACAATAGTTGAAAATTTTATTACTTGTTTATTACCACTATCCTAAATTTATTACCCCTACCAATACAGAGTAATAGCGTTGTGAGCTAGCTTAGATCTAAAACTAAAACTACGCTAAACTACAGCCCCTCCAAATTTAGTGCGCAGATTTCACATGACGTCATCTTTCTTACACAAATTTCGCTCTACGTGCAAAAATGATTACAAACGAGGAGTGGATAGATTTCAAAAAATCGAATGCAGAGAAACCAAGAGCGAAATAATCTAAAATCCATAATAAATTGAGTAAAAAAGAGGAGAAAACACAAGACTGAGTTTTTTTATTATCACTATCTTTCATTTATTACCCCCACCCATTTGCAGTAATATCGTTGAGCTAGCTTAGATATAAGCTGCACCAGCCAAATCCGCCCTTACCAAAAATAATAGTTGCTAGATTTTGGTACTTTTTCATTACCAATTTATTACCACTTTCCTATTACCTCTACCAATTCGAAGTAATCGCGTTGGGGGCTAGCTTAAGTTTAAATTATTGAAAAGATTTAGAATTCCTCAGTGTGAGAATCGTTTTTCTCAAAATCTTGAATTGTCGCAAAGTGTGAACCGAAAACCAATCAGTAAGGTCATTGATAAGCCATTGTCACACCGAGATTAGAAGGTATCAGTAGAAGCAGTTTTTTTTGATAAAAAATCAAATAGGTAGAGAATGAAAGTTTAAACAAATCACAGGTGAAGTTTAGAACAATGGCAATTAGAATCCACTCTCTGAATGGATGCTGGTACTTTTGTATTTATAATTCAAAATGGTTTTGATGCGTTTACAGAAATGTCAAAAAACATAAGTTACTCAAGGACTGCCAACTTCTCAAACTTTAAGAAAGAATCGACGGTACGAGTAGTAAGGAGAATTGCTGAACAAGAAATTAGTATCTGAACAGCGTAAACAAATTAATCTTATTGTTCTTGGATCAATTTCAATGGGTTTTTATAAGATCTTGGAATATGCTAGTCACAATTTTTCCTTCTTGAACCTAGCTAGCAACACCACAAAAATTTCGAAGATTCATTTTTGAATATATTTTATTGCACATCTAAAAAAGGCTGTGTACATAAAACTGCAATTCTTGACGCCCTAGAAGCTGCGCCAGCCAAATAAACCCACACCAAAAACAATAGTTGAAAATTTTGTTACTTGTTTATTACCACTATTCTAAGTTTATTACCCCTACCAAAACGGAGTAATAGCGTTATGAGCTAGCTTAAATCTAAAACTAAAACTCGCTAACGACTACATCCCCTCCAAATTTTATGACGACATATCTTTCTTACAAAAATTTCGATCTACGTGCAAGAATGATTACAAACGAGGAGTGAATAGATGCCAAAAATCGAATGAAGAAAAACCAAGAGAGAAAGAACCTAAAGTCCACAATAAGTTGAGTAAAAAAGAGAAGTAAACCCAGTACGAATAAGGAATTTTAACTTTTTTTATTACCACTATCCTAAATTTATTACCCCTACTAATTTGCAGTAATAGCGTTGCGAGCAAGCTTAGAACTAAGCCGCACCAGCCAAATCAGCCGTCACCAGATATAATAGTTGCGAGATTTTGTTACATTTTTATTACCACTTTCCCATTACCTCTACCAATTCGAAGTAATCGCGTTGGGGGCTAGCTTAAGTTTAAATTATTGAAAACGTTTACAATTACTCAGTGTGCGAATCTTTTTTTTTAAATCTTAAATAGTTGCAAAGTATGAACCAAAAACTAATCTGTGAAGTCATTGATAAGTTATTGCCATTCAGAGATTGGAAGCTAGTACTATCCTACATTGATTACCCGTACCAATACAGAGCAATAGCGTTGTGAGCTAGCTTAGATCTAAAACTAAAACTCCGCTAAACTGCATACCCTCTAAATTTAGTGCACAGATTTCACATGAAGCCATATCTTTCTTACAAAAACGACACACTACACATTGAGATTCCAATGCCCTTGATATTGGGCTTTGCGCAACAAGTGATAATTGTTGTCAGACCAGTAATGCATATTATGCAAATTAACTTCTAAAAGTGGTCGCATCCGTCCAAAGAAACAAAAATTTCGCTCTACGTGCAAAAATGAAAACGATGCGAAAAAATGGAATGCAGAAAAACTAAGAAACGAAAGGTTCTTAATAAGTTGAGTAAAAAAGAAAAGTATACCCAGGACTAAGAAAAAGTGTAAGTGACGATATTTATATCAATATATAAACGATATAAATTTCGTTTTTCCTTCAGTGACATTTACCGCTCTGAAGATGCAAGCTGCAATGTCTTGCGAAACGTCAGTTTGCTTGGGTTCACGAACGACAATACGGCAAAGGCCAAGTTCTCTTTCTTGTTTTGACTCTCAAAGAGAGACTAGGACCAAGGCTAAAAAGTCTGGGTGTTTAACTACGACGCGGTCTAAGCCGAAAGTCGCTTATGATCAGTTTATTACCACTATCCTAAATTTATTACCCCTACCAATACAAAGTAATAGCGTTGTAAGCTAGCATAGATCTAGAACTAAAACTCAGTTAACGACTATATCCCCTCCAAATTTACCGTGCAATTTCAGACGTCTTTCTTAAAAAAAAATTACAAACGAGGAGTGAATAACTACCAAATAATCGAATGCAGAAAAACCAAGAAAGAAAGAACCTAAAGTCCACAATAAGTTGAGTAGAAAAGAGGAGTAAGTCCAGAACTAACGAGTTTACCTTATTGAAAAGTTTTACAATTCCTCTGTATAAGAATAGTTTTTTTTTCCAAATCTTAAACTACCACAAACCGATCTGAGGGATCATTATTACTCCTCTACCAATACACGCAGTAATCGCGTTGGGGGCTAGCTTAAACCCTCCTACCGAAACGGAGTAATAACGTTGTGAGCTAGCTTAAAAATAAAACAAACTCCACTAACGACTAACCACACAAATTTAGTGTGCAGATTTCACATGACGTCATGTCTTTCTTACAAAAATTTCGCTCTACTTGCAAAAATGATTACAAACGAGGAGTGAATAGATGCCAAAAAATCGAATGCAGAAAAACTAAGAAAGAAAAAACCTGAAGTCCACAATGAGTTGAGTAAAAAAGAAGAGTATACCCAGGACTAATGAGTTTTTTTTAATTATCACTATCTTAAATTGATTACCCCTATCAATTTACAGTAATAGCCTTGTGAGCTAGCTTAGATCTAAGCTGCACCAGCCAAATCAACCCTCACCAAAAATATTAGTTGCGAGATTTTGTTACTTTTTCATTACCAATTTATTATCATTTTCCTATTACCTCTACCAATTCGAAGTATTCGCGTTGGGAACTAACTTAAGTTTAACTTATTGAAAACATTTAAAATTCCTCAGTGTGAGAATCGTTTTTATCAAAATCTTAAATTGTCGCAAAGCGGAAAACAAAAACCAATCTGTGAAGTAATTGATAAGTTATTTCCATTCAGAGATTGGAAAGTATCAGTAAAAGTAGTTTATTTGGTAAAGAGTCAAATAATTATATAATGAAAGTTTAACCAAAGCACATATGAAGTTTGGGACAATGGCTATTGGAATGCACTCTCTGAATCGGGGCTGGTATTTTTGTTTTTTCAATTCGAAATTAATAAAGAATCGACGATACGAGCAGTAAGAAATAAAAATAAGAAATTAGTATCTGAACAACGTAAATAAATTAATCTTATTGTTTTTGGATCAATATCAATGGGTTTTTATGAGATCTTGGATGCTAGCCACAATTTTTCTTTATCTTTAGCCTAGCTAGCAACCCCACAAAAATTTCAAAGATTAATTTTCAAATATATTTTTTTATCTAAAAAAAGGCTGTGATTACAAAATCTCAATTCTTAACGCCCTAGAAGCTACACCAGCCAAATCGGGCTCCCACATCAAAAACAATAGTTGAAAATTTTGTTACTTGTTTATTACCACTATCCTAAATTGATTACCCGTACCAATACAGAGTAATAGCGTTGTGAGCTAGCTTAGATCTAAAACTAAAACTACGCTAAACTACAGCCCCTCCAAATTTAGTGCGCAGATTTCACATGACGTCATCTTTCTTACACAAATTTCGCTCTACGTGCAAAAATGATTACAAACGAAGAGTGGATAGATTTCAAAAAATCGAATGCAGAGAAACCAAGAGCGAAAGCATCTAAAGTCCATAATAAATTGAGTAAAAAAGAGGAGAAAACCCAATACTGAGTTTTTTTATTATCACTATCTTACATTTATTACCCCCACCAATTTGCAGTAATATCGTTGTGAGCTAGCTTAGATATAAGCTGCACCAGCCAAATCCGCCCTTACCAAAAATAATAGTTGCGAGATTTTGTTACTTTTTCATTACCAATTTATTACCACTTTCCTATTACCTCTACCAATAGGAAGTAATCGCGTTGGGTGCTAGCTTAAGTTTAAATTATTGAAAAAATTTACAATTCCTCAGTGTGAGAATCGTTTTTTTTCAAAAGCTTAAATTGTCGCAAAGTGGGAATCAAAATCCAATCAGTAAGGTCATTGATAAGCCACGAGATTAGAAGGCGTCAAAAGAAGTAGTTTTTTTG
Source organism: Aquatica leii (assembly GCA_035610365.1). Taxonomy (NCBI): domain Eukaryota; kingdom Metazoa; phylum Arthropoda; class Insecta; order Coleoptera; family Lampyridae; genus Aquatica; species Aquatica leii. The sequence goes on along the minus strand of CM069436.1, from coordinate 6,641,860 downwards.
ATAAAAAGTCAAGTAAAGCATGAAAGTTTAAATAAATCATAGGCGAAGTTTGAAACAATGGCTATTGGAATGTATTCTCTGAATCGCAGCTGGTATTTTTGTTTTTTCCATTCGAAATGGTTTTGATGCGTTTAGACACAAATGTCAAAAAACATAAGTTACTCAAGGTCTGCCAACTTCTCAAGCTTTAAGAAAGAATGAACGCTACGAGCAGTAAAAAAAATTGCTGAACAAGAAATTAGTGAACAGCATAAAAAGATTAATTTTATTGTTTTTGGATCAATATCAATAAGTTCTTATAAGATCTTGGAATATGCTAGTCACAATTTTTCCTTCTTGAACCTAGCTAGCAACACCACAAAAATTTCGAAGATTCATTTTTGAATATATTTTATTGCACATCTAAAAAAGGCTGTGTACATAACACTGCAATTCTTGACGCCCTAGAAGCTGCACCAGATAAATATACCCACACCAAAAACAATAGTTGAAAATTTTGTTACTTGTTTATTACCACTATTCTAAATTTATTACCCCTACCAAAACGGAGTAATAGCGTTATGAGCTAGCTTAGATCTAAAACTAAAACTCGCTAACGACTACATCCCCTCCAAATTTAATGACGACATATCTTTCTTACAAAAATTTCGATCTACGTGCAAGAATGATTACAAACGAAGAGTGAATAGATGCCAAAAATCGAATGGAGAAAAACCAAGAGAGAAAGAACCTAAACTCCACAATAAGTTGAGTAAAAAAGAGAAGTAAACCCAGAACGAATGGGTATTTTTTACTTTTTTTATTACCACTATCCTAAATTTAAAACCGCTACTAATTTGCAGTAATAGCGTTGCGAGCTAGCTTAGATCTAAGCTGCACCAGCCAAATCAGCCGTCACCAGATATAATAGTTGCGAGATTTTGTTACTTTTTTATTACCACTTTCCCATTACCTCTACCAATTCGAAGTAATCGGGTTGGGGGCTAGCTTAAGTTTAAATTATTGAAAACATTTACAATTACTCAGTGTGCGAATCTTTTTTTTTAAATCTTAAATAGTTGCCAAGTATGAACCAAAAACTAATCTGTGAAGTCGTTGATAAGTTATTGCCATTCAGAGATTGAAAGGTAGCACTATCCTAAATTGATTACCCCTACGAATACAGAGCAATAGCATTGTGAGCTAGCTTCGATCTAAAACTAAAACTCCGCTAAACTACATACCCTTTAAATTTAGTGCACGGATTTCACATGACGTCATATCTTTCTTACGAAGATGACACAACACACATTGAGAATCCAATGCCCATGATATTGGGCTTTGCCTCGGGCTTTGCGCAACAAGTGATAATTTTTCTCAGACCAGTAATGCATATTATGCAAATTAACGTTTCCATCACTTCTAAAAGTGACGGCATCCGTCCAAAAAAACAAAAATTTTGCTCTACGTGCAAAAATGAAAACGAAGAATGGATAGATGCGAAAAAATGGAATTCAGAAAAACTAAGAAAGGAAAGGTTCTCAATAAGTTGAGTAAAAAAGAGAAGTATACTTAGGACTACGAAAAAGTGTAAGTGACGATATTTATATCAATATATAAACGATATAAATTTCGTCACTTACACTTTTTCCTTCTGTGACATTTACCACTCTGAAGATGCAAGCTGCAATGTCTTGCAAAACGTCAACTTGTTTGGGTTCTCTTTCTTGTTTTGACTCTCAATACGACGCGGCCGGTTTATTACCACTTTCCTAAATTTATTACACCTACCGATACAAAGTAATAGCGTTGTAAGCTAGCATAGATCTAAAACTAAAACTCAGTTAACGACTATATCCCCTCCAAATTTATCGTGCAGATTTCAGACGTCTTTCTTAAAAAAAATTACAAACGAGGAGTGAATAACTACCAAATAATCGAATGCAGAAAAACCAAGAAAGAAAGAACCTAAAGTCCACAATAAGTTGAGTAGAAAAGAGGAGTAAGTCCAGAACTAACGAGTTTACCTTATTGAAAAGTTTTACAATTCCTCTGTATAAGAATAGTTTTTTTTTCCAAATCTTAAACTACCACAAACCGAATCTGAGGGATCATGGATAAGCCATCGCTACAATGAGATTAGAAGGTATCACTACAAGACTAAGATAATTCTTCGAGAACCAAATTTTAATTGAATCAATGAAGATGAAGTTTGGAACAATGGCTATTTGAATGTATCCTCAACTTCTCAAACTTGAAGAAAAAATCAACGATACGAGCAGTAAGAAAAATTGCTGAACAAGAAATCGTTCTTTTTGGATCAATGGGTTGAATGAGGTCTTCAAATAAGCTAGTCACAATATTTCCTTTACTTTAATCGTGCTAGCAACACTCCAAAATTTCGAAAATTAATTTTCAAATTTATTTTTGCACATCTAAAAAAAGCCTGTAGAAAAGATCGCGATTCTTAGCGCACTGGAAGCGGCACCAGCCGTATCAATCAACACCAAAAATAATAATTAGAGATTTTATTACTTTTCGATTACCACTATAGTAAATTTATTATCCTGTCAATATGGAGTAATAGCGTTGTAGGCTAGCTTAGATCTAAGCTGCACCAGCCGAATCAAATCACAACAAAAAAAATAGTTGGAGATTTTATTACCACTATCCTAAATTTATTACCCCTACCAATACAAGTAATAGCGTTGTGAACTAGATTAGATCTAAGTCGCAGCAGCCCACACCAAAAATAATAATTAAGAGATTTTATTTTTTTTTATTACCCCAACCAATATAGAGTAATAATAATTGGAGGTTTTGTTACATTTTTGTTACCAATTGATTACCACTACCCTTAATTTATTATTCCTACCAATACGGAGTAACCGCGTGATGGACTAGCTTAAAATTTAATCTATTTTAATTATCATTACAACAAATTTATTACCACTACCAATACTAAGTAATCGCTTTGTAGGAAAGTTTCGCTATAACCTGAACAAAGTATAACGCAACTATGCTTAAAAAATGATATCAATATGCGGCTTACGTAACATTATAATAAAGCAAATTTTCCCTGTTTTGCCCAGCTTACATCTAAGTTAACCCAAAACGCAATTACTCCATATTGATAGAAGTAATAAATTTAACATTGTGATAACTTGGCAATAAAAAAGTAACAAAATCTCCAACTAATATGTTTGGTTTGGGCCGATTTGGCAGATGCAACTTCCAAGACATCGATTTTTGGCTTATTTCAAAATGGAGGTGCAGCTAAAGAGCCAACAACTAACAAAGGATCGAGCCATTGAGGCAAGATACTTTCAGTTTGATATCGTGAGTCACTATCGGTAGTATTTTTGTAACGAGACTGCATCTTAAAAATTATTTGAATCAATTTCCAGGTGAGGTTTGAGACTAATTGTAAATCAACGACTCTAAGAAATCAAGTCTCACTCTGATTAGATTCAATTATACAAAAAAATATGTACAAGGTATTACAAATCTTATCAAGTGAGCTCTAACAATAAACAAAAGAACCAAAGTTACTAAGCACGATTTTGAGAAATCACGTCAACTTTACGTCTAAGTATTTACCAGTTATTGACTAAAAAAAAATCCTTACTTTTCTATATTATTTTTTAATGATCAAAAGTACCAATAATAACTTTAGAAGCAATAGGTTCCTTATAAAAGCAGAAAGAATGGATTCAGATTCAGTCAAAAGAACTCGTCATTAGCAACAAGTTTTCAGTAACGAAATTACATGTAAACAATAAAGAAAAAAATTGTTAAAAACGCAGACTAAAAATAAAAACAGTGCTAAACGAAAACATATTTACGGTAAAAATCCTACTAAATCTGTCGATGGATTTACGATGATAAAGAGTTAAACGGGAAGTCACAAAAAACTGAGACTTTGTCCAATTAGACAGAATGAAAACGTCGGGAACCGATGACAACATCGAACCGCGCGTTTCTTTGAAAATTAAGCCAACATTCCTCCTCTCGTCTTTACCGATTTACAACCGTAACAAAATTCCACGAAAAAATTTCCAAGAACAAGTTCCAACAAGATGGAATCTTGTTCTGTGCGTACCAATAAAAATAGTAATTAATGGGACCACCAGGACTTTTGCGTTAGGTATTGATGCATCTTTAGTAATGACCGCCGAAACGTTTACGTCAAAAACAAATTAAATAATAAAAAAAAAAGAGTCCGAAGTAGGATGTGTAAAATTAGATTAGGTTTGTATCCTTCGAGCATAAAATAGGAGGTAGTAATTTTGAAAAACGCCGGATACGATCGCGTATTGCATCCGGCGTGTATTAAATCTATAATTGTAAGGAACAAATAAAACGTTTCAGCGAGAAATTACCATCAACGCGATAGATATAAAAACTTTATTTGTAAACAAGTTAATAATAGTGTCATAATCGTGTTGGTTAAGTAATAGTAACGCATCTCATGAATGAATTGGAAACTTAAGTGAACTTAAAAATATTCAATGGACAGAGTAAAAGTACGTACTTGAAGCAATCAGTGAATGGAGGAGGAAAACTAAACAACTAAACTATTATTATTTCGCTGGGCGATTGTACCTGTGGATCATTGGAACATGCAATAAATTCCTTAACCGACTGTTATTAAAAGTCCAGCGAAGGACTAGCGGTTGTTTGTGAACGAAAAACGTTCGATTGTAAATAAAAACACGGTTTAAGCTACGTTAAATATCATACGTACTAACCTTCGAGACAAACTACACGGCAACCATCTTGAGTCAGCCTTCGCAATAAAACGCTTAACGTTGAATCACTCAGGTGTTGTTGGATTCCATATAAATCGTTGTAAAGTACGAACAAATTCTCCTTGTAGCTGCTACAGATTTTATTCTTAAGTTCTCTGCATTTTATGGTCGAAATCAAGTCGATTTTACCAGCGGCTAAACGTCTGAGCATAATAGAAGGAATGGAAAAATTTACCGCATCTCGAATATGCGATTCTCCGTATTCGTTCGAAGATCTACAGTCTAAAATAACTAATCTTTTCGAATCACTTCTCAGTTCGGCTAAAAGCCATTCGCGAGAAACAAATTCGTATTCGGAATCTGGCGCAGTAGGCATTTTAGCGAAATAACAAAAACCACGCGAAACTATCACTGATTATCGTTTTAAAATTGCGCTTACATTTACTTATCACATAAAAAATGCATCGATAAACATAAGTTTCAGTCAACAATCTTTTAAAAACATAACAGCGTACACTTGCAACACAACATCACTTCTCAGAATGATTATACAACTGCTCGACTATGTTCGTTCTCCATATTTCAGCTATTGTGCGAGGGTGTACGACTGTAATCGTCTACGAACGAAACGCGATTGGTGCGCAGTCACGTGAGCGCTCCAACGGGACCAATCCCATCTCAGAACGTCATTTCATTGAAGAGGTTCGCGGAATATTTTCTATGTCTTCACAATTACGACGTACGTTATCGATACAATCGGTGACCGTTTCGTGATTTAAATCGAAAGTACGTCGTTACTTAATACGTTGCATTCGTCGACGAGCGTGGGCGTTATATAATAGATTTTGTGATTAGAAATGACGTCACGAACGAGGGGGGCACCTCGTTGTGAATTGGTTTTTTGCGTGATAGGTTGATGCTTTTGCAACTTGTACTTATTTCGAATCTATTTTTGATCAATATAATGACCATAACTCTTGAATGAATGACATAATGCACGCGAGTTTCTTAAAAATCATTCATTAATGTATTCTTAACTTCTTTAATTAATCCTTCAATTTGAAACGTGACAGTTGTTGATCGATGCCATAATTTTTAATTAAAACAAAATTGCAACAACACTCCAGTGTTTGATTTGACTCATAATAAATAACAATAAAACGTCGAATTAATAAGTTGACTCAGAAATATTAGTCAAGTCAAGGTTAATGGTTTGTAGATTTATAACAATGCAATATTTTATTGTTATTATTCCTTAAGGTCGGGTTCATAGCCCTTGCACTGAAGCCCTAAGTCTAAAAACTTATATAGACGTTTTTGCTGTTACTGTCAGAGTTCTACAAATGATTATTATTGATGTAGTATGTTTGTTACTTTCTTACTATAGACATTGAATGTTCATAAATATCAGTCTAACATCGTACTATATAGCGAGTGTTTCCATGTTTGTTGACTTTTTAGTCTGTACGTTGCTACCAGAGCCCAGAGCCTCTGATTCTACCACCAAGTATATATAAGTTTAACTTTATTCATTGCCATTTGGCTTACAAATTTGGTCGTGTTGTCTATACATATATACTACATTTTCTTATCCCTTCTCCCCCTTAACTTTTTCCTCCTGCTCCATACTTCCTCCATCCATTCCGCTCCTTTTCCGTTTTCATCTAAGATATCCACTGTTTTCATCACCTCTTCTCTTAGTTCCCTGCATCTCTTTCTCATGTGGTTCAGATCTTCCGCTTCTTCTCCACATAGCCTGCACAACTTTTCTGGTTCTTCTTTCCAATATTTGTTCCCTAACTCCTCGTTGCCACATCTGAACCTTGCCACCATTTTTTTCCTTTTGTTGCTTTTAATCTCACTGTCTTTTAAATATTCCGGCACCCCTTCACCCTTGATATCTTTATAATTCCTATTATATCTGCTCTCTTTTATCTTTGTCCATCTTTCTTGTTTTTCGATGTCTCTATCTCTCCACAGAGAGAAATCTTTGTATATTTTATCTACAATTGTTAATCAAAAGTGCACAAATTGGGTCTGAAAAAGTGACAAGACCAATTTGTGCAGTTTTATTGCATTCATTTGTGTAGAATAAATTGTACAGCTTTTTTAACAATTTGCAGTAAAGTTTTGCACAATGTTGTGATACCTTTTTAAAACTATGCTTGAAGTATTTTTACCCAATGGTATGTTAAATGTCTAACAGCGTTACGTTATCTAGACCCATATTCTCTTTGGTTAATTTTGCACAATATTGTGCAAATTATTATTATTTCGTTTAGCTTCTTATTGTACAACTTTATGCATCTTGGTTAAATGTTATTTACTTAAAAATAACATATATTGGGTAAATTGTCAATAAAACATTACAAATCTTAAAAGCATTATTTATTTACATTTAAATGGTATACTTATTTTATATACTTATTCTTTTAAATCGAGGGATATCTTAAAATTCCATTACTTGTTGTTATCGATTCACACAGATTTTTTATAAATGTGGTTGATTTGCCCGCTACAGCTACAGCAGTTAGCAGTCACATTTTTAATAATGTTTTTTGCTTGAAATGATGGTTTTCTTCAATTTCGATTTCATGTTGATAAATAACAGCTGAAACAATACAGAAAGTAAGTAATGTAAAATCTCCAGCAAAAATTAGCTGTTGTTCGTAGAATTAAGTTAACACTAGAATTAAATACAGATTTTAAAGCGATGAATGAGGTTATGCAAAGGTTATACTTAAAATGTTATAAATACACTTACCTGGTTCAAATAACAGCGTTTAAAAGTCTTGACAGAAACTAACTGAATAGCTACGAATTTTTCAGAAAACAGGAGGTAAAGATGTAAACAAACCCAACGCAATCAAGGAATTTTGATTGTAGACATTTTTTCAAGCGGATATACTTGCTAATTGTGATTGGTTGAAACATTTATCTCTTCAAATTTTTAAAGTTAGTTCACATATTTTCCGAGAACTTTGTTTACTTCGACGCTCTGCATGCGGTCTGTAAGTGTCAACATAAAACGCGTTATCGCTTATCGTTATCGTTCAATTTTTTTCTTTGTTCCGAGTTTAAAAGAATTGCATAATCTTATTGTAATTATCAAAGCTGTACGAGAAACTAAAACAAAATTGTGCAAAATACTAGCACATTGTTGTCGAATACAAAACATACTAAAGTTTATAATATTTTTCAAACAATTTGTCAAATAAAACTTCATAACCTATTTATCCAAACGTATTAAATAAAAGCGTGCAAGCCTATGGTATAAATATAAACAATTGTAGTAATATCATCAACAATACAGTTATGCACAATGTTGTGCAAAATTGTGATACAGCATTTCTCTCTGTGTCCTTATTATTTCTTCTCTTGTCCCTACCCCCTCTTCTCTTAATTTCTCCACTTCTTCACTCGCGTACCCGTTTCTTTTGTAATACTCTTCTCTGCCCTCCTGCCCGTACTTCACTTTCTCTCCCTTTATATCTTTCCAACATTCTTGCAGAATTTTGCAATCTGTTCTTTCCCTCATTTCTTCCTCGTATTTTACTGCTCTTTTTCCTGTCTCGATCCTTATTTTTTCTATCTGAACCTCCTCTCTCACAATATACCCCGGTGTATCCCTGTCCAATCCTAACACCCATCTCCAGTATTTTTCCTGTAGCCCCTCTACCTCCCTCCACTCCTTCCAGCCCCATATTTTCGCTCCATACATTACCACCCCCTTTATTAATTTTTCAAACAACAATTTTCTATTTTTTATATCCATCTTGAATACTCTTTCCCCCACACCCAGACTTGTCCTATTAGCCTGTTTCCTTTCTTCACCCTTTCCTTTATGTGTTCTCCCTCTTTATTATCCTGTTTCATCGTGTAGCCCAGGTATGTAAATTCCTTCACTTGTTGCACTTTCTCATCACTCCATCTCCACTCCTCTCTTTTTCTTTTCCCCCCTCCTTTTCTAAATATCATTATCTTTGTTTTCTCCGTGTTTACTTCCATTTCTTTTTTTTTCATATATTTTTCTAGCGTTTTCATCATCTCTTTCATTTCCTTTTCCTCCTTAGCCACCAGCACTACGTCATCCGCATATGCCAACGACCATACCTTAGCTTGCCCTACCACTATCCCTCCTGTCTGTTGTCCTCTCATTGTCTCTTCCAGATCCCCCGTATATACCGAGAACAGGCTTGGGCTCAGTGGACATCCCTGCTTCAACCCTCTCTTTGTTATGAATTTCTCACTCTCTTCCCCATTCACTTTAACCCTGCTTCTCGTTTCTTCGTATATTTCCTCTATTCTTTGTATTAATCTGTCATTGATTTTTTTTCTTTTCATATAATCCCACAGCTTTTCTCTATTCACTTTGTCAAAAGCAGCTTTTAGGTCTACAAATAGTGCTACCATATTCCCTCCTTTTTTTTCTACTTCTTTATTTGCTAAGTGTTTCATTATATATATGTTGTCTATCGCCCTTCTTCCTTTTCTGAATCCCGCTTGTCCGTCTGATACCAAACTTCTTTCCTCTATTTCCTTCTGTAATCTTTCTTGCAGTATTGTCGCGTACAATTTGTATGCCGAGCTCAATAATGTTACCCCTCTATAATTCTCGACTTTATTTTTTTCGCCTTTTTTATGTATTGGGCATATTATTCCCTCTCTCCATCTCTCTGGGAATCCTTCCCCTTTCCATATTTTGTTTATTATTTCCGTCATCCTTTTTGCTACATTTTCTCCCCCGTATATCCACTCTTCTCCTTGTATCCCCTCTTCTCCTGTCGCCTTTCCTTTTTTTATATTCTTTATCGCCTCTATTACTTCTTCATCCCTTATTCTATACCTATCTCCTTCTTCTTGACTTACTACCGCGTCTTTCCTTTTTTCTTTTTCCTGCTTTTGTTCTTCCCCTCCCAACAGGTTCCGAAAATATATCTCCCATTCTTTAATTTTTATTCCCTTTGTCGTCCTGTTTTTTTCCTCTGCTTCTTTAGATACTTCCATACATCTTCTTCCGTTTTTATTCCTTTAATCTGCTCCTCTTATTTCTTTTTGTTTTCCTCCTTCTTTCTGTCGCATGTTTTTGTATATTTTTACTGCTTCTTTGTATTCTTCCTTTTCTTTCTTCCCTTTTTTCCACTGTCTTAATGCTCTTCTTGCATTTTTCTTAGCTTCCTTGCATTCCTTATCCCACCATTTCTTCCATCCAGTTTTCTCCCCCTTCCATTTTCTAAATCTGACTCTCTCTGTTGCTTTCTCCATCATCTCTCTCATTTCCTCTACACTTTCTTGTACTTCCTTCCCTATCCATACCGTTTTCCATATTCTCTCTTTATATCTTTTTATATTCTCTTCTGTCCATTTTTTTTAATTATGTACTTCTCTTCCTCTCTCTCTTCTCTTTCCCTTCCTTCCATTGTCAATTCCAGTGGTTGATGGTCTGACTCTACTCTTTCTCCCACCTTAAATGTCTTTACCTTTTCTGCGGCCTCTTCATTTGTCATTACAAAATCTATTATTGATTCTCCCCTTCCTCCTATGTACGTAAATTCTCCCTTTCCATCTTCTTCTCTGTTTCCGTTCATGATTTCCCACCCTCTTTCGTTGCACAATTCCAGCAGTTCCTCTCCCTCTTTATTTATCACTTTGTCCTTTGTTTGTCTCTTTCCCGTCCCTTTTCTTTCTTGTATTCCCCCCTCTTCCCCTATTCTTGCGTTGAAGTCCCCTCCTACTATTATCAATCCCTCTTCCCTCTCTTCTATCATCTCTTCTATGTTTTTCCTTGTCTCTTTCATTCTACTGCTATAAACCGTCACTACTTTTATTTTTGTTTTTCCCCACTGCATGTTCCTTTCTACAACTCCTCTTCTCTGTTGCACTTTCTCCTTCTTTTCCTGGTTCAACCATTTTTTTCTTATTCCCGTTATTATCCCCCTTCGCTTTCCCTTTTTTCTTTTCTCTTTCTGCATGTTGCACCACCCACTCAAATTCCTCCGGCAACACTTTTTCCCAGCACTCCCATTCTTTTTCTTCCATCCATGTTTCCTGTAATCCCACTACATCCTGTTCCTTGATGTACTTCCAGAAATCATGTTCCTTGTTTTTTATTCCTGCTACGTTCCAAAACAATACTCTCAGCTCACTCACCTCCCCCCGTGTTTCTTCCTCACTTTCTTTTTTTCTCTCTTCTTTTTCTTTTCCATTTCCATCTTTCGTTATTCCTTTTCCTTGCCGTTTCGTCAACTTTCCCTCCTTTACCACCCCCCCTTTGCCCTTTAGTTTTTTGCCTTTTGGTTCCCCACTTTTTCTTCACTTTCTCTGCACAGTCCCCTATCCTTGTCGTTCCCTATGTATCTGTCTCCGTCTATCTCCATTTTTCTGTACCCTACCCATACTCTTTTTCCTTCCGCTCTTTTTTCCACCGCTATGTTCATTATTTCTCTTTGCACTCTTCTTTCCTCCCATGTCAAATCGTGACTTATATATATTCTTGTATTCTTTAATTTCTTCTTCTCCTCCATTACCTTCTGTTTTTCCTCCCATCCTCCGATTTCCGCCACCACCATCTCGTTTTTCTTCTCTTTGTTTATTACTGTCACTTTTTTCACCTCTACTTTTACATTTAATTTTTCTTCCAGCATCACTGCTAAATCTTTTTGTGGTTTTTCACTTTTCCATCCCTTTATCACAATATTATTCTTTCTTTTCCATCTTTCCTCGTCTTCCGCTTTTTCCTCCAGTTTTTTTATTCTCTCCACCAGTTTCTTTTTTTCTTTCTCCCACTTCTTTTCCCTTTCTCCCATTTCTTTGATTTCTTGTCTTATTCCTTGCATATTTTCCTCCATTTGTTTCATCATTTCTCTCATTAATTCTTTTAACTCCTCCATTTCTTTCCTTCCTCCTTCTGTTCTTGAGGTTTTTCCTTCGCTCTCCTCCGATATCTTTTTAATGTCTGGAGATCTTATTGTTTTCTTTCCTCTTTCAAATATTTGTTGCCTTTCTTTTTCCTCTTCCTCTCTCTCTCTTTTATTCATCCCTTTCCCCCTTTTGTTATTACTTATTATTTATTATTATTTTTTTTTAAGATTTAGTTATTTATTTAATTTTTTTTTCTTTATTAATTTTAAAATTTATTGTTACTATGATTCTTTCTAACTGTATTTAATTAACGTCCGCCACAAATATTAGAAAAGCATATAAATAAAAGTTTGTATTTCACTGTTATCACAAGCGCGCGCTTGACCTTTAAACAAGTCCGCGATATCCGCTCGCATTCGCACACGTTATCTGAGCCACCTATATCTTCTTATCCATACTTTTAATGTACTTATTTACTACTCACATTACACCTGTACTTCTAATCCTTTCTTCACTTCACATTCCTCACCACGCACACGTAAATTAATTGCTGTAAATCACTTTAAATTACCCAAAACTCCGCACTAGTATTAAACACGTCCTCACTCAATCACCTTCAAAACACGACTTACCACCAAGTATTGAAGTTAAAAAATTTCCGGCGCGACTGCTTAGGTTGACATTGTTCTTGTAATTCCTGAACATGCAAGTTTTTGTAGCTTGCTCAGGCTTGTTCCTTTTTGACTTTATGTTAATAATTAGAGAGCCGAACATAACTGTGCTAAACTCTAGTACAGCTCTGTTTACCTCCGAAGCCAATCGGGTCACGTTTTTATAACATTAATTTTACGTTATTAGAGTAACATATCCCACAATACATACAAAACAAACACAAGAAAAAGACAAAGAATAGAATTTGCCCAACAAGATGGTAGAAATTTAGCGACGTTACTCTAAGGAAATAACAATTATGTTTATTTAACGTCATTGGTCATTTATGGTTGCTTAGGTAGATACGTGGTGGGACAATTTCGATTAAGATAACAAACTCTGCATATGAGAACATCAAATATAAATGATAGATGCACCGTATGTTCCAGATTGAACGACTACTGAAACCTTACTCGTCTGGAAACTTAGAAAATAATGCATTTTAGCCCACAATTTATCAAAAAAAATGTTTAACAAACACTGAATGTTTTGTGTTACTTGAGGACTTGTACTAACCAAAATTTCTTCTGATAGAGTGATTGTTCATATAGGTACATCTACTTATTTATTCATTGCAGTCTTGATTGTTTTCTACAAGCGTATCAGCGGCTTATAGCTAAAACTAACTCAAGACCAGTCGAACCAGCGTCATCACTCTTCCTTTCTCACACTTGCCTCTTATATCCCCTTACGAATAACAGTCGCTAAAAAAGTTTCGCTTACAAAAAACCAGTTACCAAAAGGCTGCATATACCACAGTCCTTAGGCATTAACAATGCTATTAAGAATGACAAATTTTAAGCCCCATTTGCTCTCGTTAAGAACGCAATTCAACTTGAATCGAATCTAAAGATTTGACTAAGCCATCAACCATTTTTTTAGTGGAGAATATCCATGATAGAACTCGTGGGAAATTTAAGTTTTATGAGAATTTGTCCTCTTGTTAGCTAGAAATCTTGCGAGGAATTATAAAGCATTATTCAGATAGAGAATATGGCAGTCCATACTTAGATAGAGTCAAAGTAATAGCCTATTACTTTTTGTCTTTAGTAATTTGAGAATTATGTCCTGTTAAGCTGCTGTGTAATGGAAATCGCCTGGTGGTGCACTCTCAATGGCGCCCGAGTTAGTTTCTGCAGTACACAGACGTGAACTAACTTCCCCCCAAAATTAACCCCGACGTGGTAGTAATCGCGACAAAACTGGTCTTTTGATGTACTCACTTTACGGTGGTGTGGTCCGCGGGGTGTGGACTAATTGTGTACAACCCAAACAAGCGAGAGCAGTTTGCCCTAAAGCTGTTACCCTTAGAACAATACAACTCTACCCAATTCCGGGATTTGGTTTTGAACAAGAACTGGAAGCTCGGTTATGAGTAATTTTTTAAATGATTTTACCATGTCGGTAAATCCAAACCTACTTTTCACTCGAAGGACCCAGTTAGACTTGCAGGTAAGAACTTGAAGCACGGCTTAAGCCTTGGGGTTTTATCAGTGCCAGAGTAAATCTAGACCTAGTAGTTGGAGAAGAGAAAAGACTAGCATGATAGATGGGATTTGTCTTTCCAGCAGCGGAGGCGGCTTGAGGTTGTCGTATGCGGCCCATGCAAATTTTCTTGCACCTTTGACCCATAAAACGGTTAGCAATTTACCCGATTCCAGTATTCGCACTGATGCGATGTACGAACACTGTGAGGTAGCAGAGAAATCCATTTTGTAGGACGAAAAAGATTATGACGGCGAAACGTACAACGCAGTGCTGCGGAAACAGGAATAATCAAGAAAGAAAGCAAACTTTACAGAGACTCCCATTACACGATGCTTTATCCAATTGGTGCTGGTCTTTCCAGGAGCTTCAAAAATAGCTTAGGTACATGTTGAACGTCGAATTACGCTGTCGTGCAACATTAAAGTCCTTTAATAAAAGAGAAAAGAAATGTTTAAGCATTCTATCGTCGCCGTGTATGTAAAAGCTGCCGAACTGGTCAGCAAAGATCAACCAGAAATAAAGAGTTAGGAAGGATGATACCATTCAAAGTTAGACACTGAACTGCGCACTTGCTAAGCGTAGTAAAAGATTACCTCAAAGAGAGACAGCCGTACGTCAGGGCAGATAAAAAAATGTGCTCACAGGCGTCGGTTTTAGGTCTGTTTCTGTACAACCTTAACTACGACAGAGTACTGGAACTAGCGATACCGGACAGTGTCACGCTGTTGAAATACGTAGAAGATTTTGCGGTGGTAGTCAAGGGTAAAACCGCAGAACTGGATTAGAAGGTAGACAGAAGAGAGGATCTATAGAATGAAGAGGTGATTCAAAGATCACGGTCTGTGCCCGGCCCCGGATAAAACCGAAGCGGATGTCCTGGTCGGACACAGACGAACGAAGAAATTTTTGATAGGTGGGAGATCTGGGCATCAGAAGTAGGAACGTTGGTACTTTGGCGTGTGGATCGGGCAGAATGGTAGAGAAACTAAGCACGCATATATTTATATATATTGGGTTTGATTACATACATTCACAATATTTCATTCTATCATGTACATACTATAATCATACAAACGCAGATTGTCTTCCCACGCCCAGCCTCCATGCTTTTCTGTTATAGGCTATGTCCTCATCCAAATCGCGATCTCTCATGGCTTTTGTAATCCCATCGTTACAGAAACGCCGTGGTCTGCCTTTTTTGTTTTTTCCCGTGGGTTTCCATGCAAATCGTTTCGGCCATCTGATTTCCTCCATTCGTACTATGTGCCCGAACCATTTTAAAAGTCTCTTTTCAATCCTATCTATTATCGTTTTCTGTTGCTTCCATTGTTCTTCTAATTTCATCATTACGTACATGTTCCAGTCCTGATCTTCGCGCATTTCTTCTTAGATAATCCATTTCCACAGCTATTATTTTCCGTTTATCTTCGTTTATTGTCCATACTTCATTACCGTAACATAGCACTGTCTCTACCATGGTCTGGCCTATCCCCTTTTTATTCTTCTTACTAATATGTTTGTCTCACCATATCGCATTGAGTACGCCTATTGCATTGAGTGCACTTTGTATCTTTTGCTGAATCTCTTGTTTACCTATGCTATCCTTGTCCACTACTGTTCCCAAATACTTGAATTTATCTACTTGCTTTATGTTGATGTCATCGTTAATAAGAATTAGGAACTGTGCATCAGAATTCACTAATAAATATTTTGTTTTTTCCAAGCTGATCTCAAATCCCCATTTTTTATATTCATTGTAGTCTTCTAAGCAGGAATTCCATATTATACGCATCCTGGGCTAAGCACTAAGCACGTGTATGCGAAAAACGAAAAAAATCTGTGAAGAGTTTAGAGTCGAATAATACGTTAGAGAAGACGCAGAGAAAATTTGTCATGAGAAAGAATGCTACTTATAGGACGGTGTCGACGGAAGCCATCCTGGTAGTTAAGAAGAGTATAAGAAAGAAAGTAAATAACTTTAAATATCATCCATCTGCAGACAGAACGATGAAAGAGTGGCAGAAAAAATAGGATAAACGTTGGCAGATGGACACACTGGTCAATTGGCAGAGTGGATGAGTGGGTAAAATGGAGAACGACGGAGTTGAACCGCTATCTAGTCCAATTTCTGATGGGCCACAAGGGTTTTGGTTCCTATTTGATATGAAAAAGAAGGATGAATATATTGCCACGTAAGAATGAATAATGCGAAACACGACCGAGAGTGCCTAAGGTTAAAAGCTGGGGGCGGATAAATTTAGGAAGTTGCCACGCGTTTATTATTCGGCTTTTGTTTTACTTTCTTTTAAATGATTGTTGCAGTTTTTTTGGACAGACCAAAAAAAGTATTTCAGACAAATGCTATAGTAGATGGTTTAAGGGTTTTATAAATGTATAATTTCCAAAATTGTATAGGGTTGTTTTCAAGATATCTTGTTTTGAAATTTTTGATCGATCGCCATTTTGTTATTTGATCAAATCAAAAATAATTTAAAATACAAATGTTTTAGAGAACCGAAAGCAAATGCATTTTTAATTCTTTTATTTATTTTTTTTAGCATTATACAGTTAACCAGATGACGAATAACCTCATAATGACGTAATTCTGACGTCAATAAAGTTAGTGTGCTGCGTAGGTTTCAAGAAGTTACTTTTTAGTGATTATTATTATTATTATTAATTATTTGTAACTAATACGTGCAAAATCAAAAGTTAAAAACAATGAGTTCTTAGGTTACTCAGTAATACTTGAAAACTCATGGGTTGAGTCACCTATCGGGCGCGTCTCCAGTTGATGGATAGGAGGGTAGATACGATGTAACGGTACGCAGCTTTACTAGCTGAACCGGGACAACCTTGTTTACCTTGGCAGGTGTTGAAGTCGCGGCCTAAAATCCGTACGTACTCCAATACTACTGTTACGCGAACCAGCTCTTCCAGCTCAAACTGTAGAGTCGTGGCAAGAACCAACACTGAGATAACGATGCCTGTCGTTGCTCTGCTGACTTTGATCAGCAAGCACGGCAGCCAAACCGAAACCTCTTGCTGCTGTGGACTTGTCTCACGGGCAAGCAGTGCTAGGTGGTCTTGACTTAATGTTCTGAACCAAGAAGAAAAAACTTCATCAAACACTTTTTTTTAAAGTTTAGCCAAATTAATGACCCCTTCTTTTAGGAAGATGGATGAAAGCAACTACTTCAGTAATTTTGCGACGTTTCGTGCTCAGGATGAACACTTTATTAGGCTCGCTCACACTGAGTCAGGTAAATTTTTAATATAAATAAAATAAATGTACGTGAAACATGTTTTTTAATTAAAATTTTTTATTTTATTTATATAAAAAAATTACTTGACTCAGTGTGAGCGAGCCTGATGAAGTTTTCATCCTAAGCACGAAACGTCGCAAAATTACTGAAGTAGTTGCTTTCATCCAATCTCCTAAAAGAAGGGGTCATTAATTTGGCCAAACTTTAAAAATAACCGTTACCAGGAGGCGAATCGTTCTATTAAGAAACTCATCAAAAACCTAAATCTAAGGCGGGAAGAACCAGGCCGATAAATAAATGCGTGACCAGTCGAGACTAGTTCCAATCTTGGGGCACCAGGCGAACCCCGTTGTATCTAACCTTCTGTGCCTATCCAGACACTACGCACGGTGACCTTCTTTTCCTCCATACTCGTGGGAACATATATGGAACTATCGGCTCAAAATTTAAATTTAAGAAAAGACGGGGACTGTGAGCAGAACTCAAAAATATCGGATCATGCTGAGCGCGAACCCGAAAAGTCTAAAAAGCTTTCGCGGGCGGCAAGGCGAAAGCTTAAAAAACAGAGAGAATCGGGAGCTCAGGCAACCGGTTCCACTCCAATGGCGGAGACACGAGAGCGACACCAAGCGACACACGCAATTGTATCAAGTGCCGGAACAACAGAAGCGCAAAAACGCAACCTTTCTAGCAGTAGTACACCAGCGACACAAAAACGAGCAGTAAAGCAAAGGCGAGGTGTCGAAGGAACCCAAAAAAAAGACATTTTGACGGGAATTGATTGATAAATTGCAGACAAACTTCTCCGCGTTTTCAAGAATGTACCCATAAAGGTGGATTTCTGAAAATAACGTGCACAGACGAAGCAACCAGAGAGTGGCTAGTCGCCACGTCAAATATTAAGAAATCACTGAGGAGGATAGGAAACTAGGGTCCCGAGAACAGCACTGGAACCTGCCACCATACTGAAAAGAATATCGGTACAAAACAACAGTACTAAAACGTGACAGGTGGTTAACGTTAAACCAGATCCTAAAGAAACCCAATACGTCCTGTTTATGGACAAGGGGCCCTGGGTGGAACCGTCAACCAACCAATTGCAACTTAGAAGATAACTCTCCGGGCGCTGGCCGACTACAAAAAGAACAACAAAAAACCGGATGCTACAAGTGATGTCCACGAGGCAATGGATGTAAATCCAGTGCCGAAAGAACGTGCTGACAGCAAATCTAATGCTGAAAGTCGTTTAAATAAATATACATCACTGTAGGGCAGCCTCGGCGCCCCTCAGTGCTTACATCGTGACACACGATATTGCCCTTGTCCAGGAGCCACGGATCAACAAGGGAACAATAAAAAGAGGTGAACTGTCCAGGTAGATGGCTGCTTGCAGCTCAGCTTGTGCACATGCATTATTGTAAAAAATGCACTAAACTTAATGCCATTGTAGGATCTATATTATAGAGAGCTGAAATATCTGTAGTAGAGGAAGGTATCAGGAAGGAGTTCATTATCGGATCCGGTTACTTTCCCTGCGACCAGACAGGACAACCGCCGCCGGAGGAAGTCCACAGACTGATTAACAGTAGGACCAACAAACCTGCACTCTTAGATGCGATGCCAATGCACATCACACCTTGTGGGGGAGCACAAACACAAATCCAAGAGGTGAAAAACTTTTAGAATTTATTCTAAAAGGCAATTTAGACAATAAATAACGGAGATGCGCTTACGTTTATAACCGTGTCGCGCAACTTATTAACCTTACGCTTGCTAGTCCAAAAGCGAGCAAAATGATAAAAAATGTGGCATGTATCAGATGAACCTACTTGATCTGATAATAGATAGATTCAATTCAACATTGAATCAGACAAGGAACTCGTAATGGAATACAGAAACCCGAGAAAAACCGGCAAGGATTTGTTCAACGAACACAGTTGCAAAATCAACGCACGAGCTAGA
The DNA here is from genome assembly GCA_035610365.1 of Aquatica leii. Taxonomy (NCBI): domain Eukaryota; kingdom Metazoa; phylum Arthropoda; class Insecta; order Coleoptera; family Lampyridae; genus Aquatica; species Aquatica leii. The sequence continues at coordinate 6,622,842 of CM069436.1, read as the reverse complement.
ACTAATGACGGACAGTATTGTTACCTCATTAAAACCCGCATTTGAAGCAAGCTGCCCAAAAACAGCAGGACAACTTGGCGAAACAGGAAGCTTGACAAAGCAAGAACACGCACCAGAAGGCTATTTAATACGACCAAAAAAAGCGGAGGTACTCTGCAAGAACTACTGCAAAAACACTTCCCGGGTTCATCGTTAACTGAAGTTCCAAAGCACCAGGACCTGGAGGTACTAGACAAACGGGTACCTAAAAGGAACTGGGACTTAGCGAGAAAAATAATTAATCCTAAAAACCTAGAATGGGGAATCAATACGTTTAAACTCTTTCAGTCTCTAGGAGCCGATTGAATTTATCACATCATACTGTAAAAAAGATTTGCTGCTTTTCGAATCGCAGTATGCGAAATTCTCAGTGCCAGCTTAGCACTTTTGCACATACCAAATAGCTGGCGGATTGTCAAGGTAGTATTTATACCAAAGCCAGGGAGATCTACGTACGCCGTGGCAAAACCTTGACCGATCAGCTTAACTTCCTTTATCTTAAAACTACTTAAAAAAGTAGTCGACAGGTATATACGGGACGGGGCGCTAAAGGCTTCGCCTTTGCACTGAGACCAGTATGCTTACCAATCTGGAAAATCTTGCGAGCTAGTAATTCAACTAGCAAGCAGATGCGAAAATGCAATCCAATACAATCATATTGCATTGGGTGCTTTTCTAGACATTGAAGGAGTATTTGACGATACTACCTTTACACCTCAATTGCAAGGGCAATGGAGAAAAAAGGATTTACACCTCTAGTCCGAAACTGGGCCAATTCAATACTCAGAAATCGGATGGTAACAGCTACTTCGTACGGTAGCACTGAGGAAGCCAAAGTGACTGGCGGGTGCCTACAAGGCGAGGTACCCCCTACTGTGGTGCCTTGTAATGGACGGCCTACTACAAGAATTAGAAGACGGCGAGGTATTTGCTTTAGGACACGCCGACAATCTCACCATTGTATCAAAAATGATGCAGTGCATTAAACATCGCCGAAAAATGGTACCTGCAGAGCTAAGCAAAGTACAGAGAATGACATGTCTGCTGATGACAGGAGCGATGACAACCACGCCCACAGCACCCATAGAAGCACTACTTTCACCATTACACTTCGTTGTAATAATGGAAGCAAGACAAGCAGGATACAGGCTGCAAATTAATATACACAGGTCAATTACAGAGAAAAACAAACCGGGTATATACAACGTGCTGCGTGAAAAAACAATCTTAACTATGAGATTCGAAGTGATAATACAGTCACGAGATGAGTGGACAAAAAACATTTACCCGGGTGCGGTTAAAGGAACCATCTGGTACACAGATGGGGGCCAAAAACCGCAACGGTACCGGAGCAGGAGTATATGGAGTAAATATGCGTCCGCTTTTCAAGCTGAAGCTGCTGCTATTGACTGGTGAGGAACATTATCGACCCGGAATCATACACAAATGGTCCGATATCAATTATGTCTGACAGCCAAGCAGCACTAAGATCGCCAGTAATAAAACTGTTTATGGCATGCATAAACAGTCTGGAAATATTGGCTACCCGGCAACTAATGCAGCTTATCTGGATACCAAAAGACCAGAATGTAAAGGGAAACCTAATGGCGGAGCACTAGCTAAAAAGGGCACAACAGGAACATATGTCGAACCTGAACCCCTTTTCGGAATCGCATACGAAACCGGAAAAGAAATAATTCGCACCAAACTAGCAGCGGAGCATAAGAAACCATGGAAAAACTCTTCAGAAATGAGGCACACAAAACTCTTCCTTACAGAACCACAATCAAACACCCAAACTGCTCTATCAAGCATGAGTCGACAAAGGTTAAGAAAACTCACGGGACTAATAACAGGGCCTAACAAACATATGCATAAAATCTGATTGCATCTGCTGTGCAAATGCGAAGCATATCAAATGCAACGCACGATTATGGACAAACTTCTTCTTCTTCTCGAGTCCTTAAACCAAAAGTTTCATATGTCCTTCCAGTGGCGGGCACAAGCTATGGCCCTGTCGGTGGCTGAGGTGAGGTCCTCCATGGTACATTTTTCGTCGAGGAGTCGGCAGATCGGAAGATGTTCCATGGTCTGTCTTTCCCCGCAGTCGCATAAATCGCTGTCGCTAGAGTACCCCCACTTGGTCATGTTGACTTTGGATCTGCCAGTTCTAGTGCGTAGGCGGTTTAGGCTTTTCCACGTAGTCCAGTCCAGATCACCGCCAGCGGGTAGGTGTTCTCCCACTTCTAGGCTGGTACCGTCGATTGCGTCGGTGTTTTTAACGCGTTCGCGCCATGAATCTAACCTCGCTGCTTTAGCTGTCGAGTCCAGGGGTTTCTCGGGTATGAAGCTTTTTCGGGATTTTAGGTGTTTGTCGACGTTGGTATGGCCGTACAATGGATGTCTGGGGTCCTCTAGTTGCCTCAGTTTTTCCCGCCTACTCGCTACATTTCTTCTTATGTCTGGTGGAGCAATACCGGCTAATAGGTAGAGGCTGTTGATGGGTGTCGGTTTCAGGCATCCCGTGATGTAGCGACAGCTCTCGTTGAGCACCGGGTCGAGTTTTTTGGCATGAGATGACCGCTCCCAAACTGGGCACGCAAATTCTGCTGTGGAGTAGCAGAGTGCGAGTGCAGTAGAGCGCAGGGTGGTCGGGTTGGCGCCCCACTTGGTGTTGGCCAGTTTTCTGAGGATATTGTTCCGAGCGCTGACTTTCCCCTTCGTCTTTTCCACGTGGGCCCTATAAGTCAGGGTCCGGTCGAGGACGACTCCGAGGTACACTGGGCTCTGGTAGTGTTCTATTTCCGTACCATTCCAGGTGATGCGTAACTTCCGGTTTGCTTCCCGATGGCGCAGATGGAAAGCAGTTACCTGTGTTTTGGTCGGATTTGGTCTCAGGTAGTTCTTGCTGTAGTAGGTTGAGAGGTTCGATAGAGCAGATTTAAGGAATCTCTCTTTCTCCTGTGCTGTGACGCACAGATCGTCAGCATATAAGAAACTCCTGCAATTAGGGTGGATGGGCTGATCGTTGGTGTAAATATTGAAGAGGGTCGGTGCTAGCACACTTCCCTGAGGGAGGCCGTTCTGTTGCCGTCTCCAGCGGCTCTTCTGCTTACAGAGTTCTACATAGAATCGTCTGTTTTCCAATAGCGATTTGATGACTTGCACTAGGTGTAGTCGTGTGTCATGTCGTAGATCTTCGAGAGGAGTATCCTATGGTTCACAGTATCGTATGCAGCTGAGAGATCTACAAATACTGCGCCTGTGATTTTCCCTTTTTCAAAACCATCTTCTATGTGCTGGGTGAGGTTGAGTGTCTGTCCCGTGCAGGATTTGCCCGGGCGGAAGCCAGCTTGTTCTGGGATTAGGTGTTCTTCGATCAGGGGAGACAGATGGTTCAGGATGAGACGTTCATAGAGTTTGTGGAGGTGGCAGAGAAGTGATATTGGTCTGAAGTTTTTGGGGTCCGAGGCGTCTTTGCCCGGTTTTAGAAGGGCAATGACGCGTGCCTGCCGCCATAGCTTCGGGATGTTATATGAAGAAGAGCAGTTCTTAAACAGCTCTAATATCCACTTTCTTGTCCTTGGTCCGAAGTGTTTTATTTGTTCTGAGCAAATGTCGTCCATTCCAGCCGCTTTACCATTTTTCAGGTTCTTAATACAGATGGACAAACTAAAACTAACCGATGATGACTTCTGGACTTCAATGACAGAATAGAACTGCTGAGGAAGTAATAAATCAGAGGTGCACAAAAAGACCAAAGAAACCGCAGTGCAGGGAGGCTAGACGAACCACCTCTGGAATTAAATTAAAAATACTTGAAAAACCAAAGTTTTATTATTTATTAAGTCGTACTGTAAATATGTTGTTTTATTCTTCTCCATAACAAAACTGTTGTAAAATACTCACCAACAAAAAATATAAGTATATTAATGTGTATAAATATATGTATAGATTAAATAAATTAAATTAAATGTATATTCGTTTGATTTAAACGTTAATCAGCACCTATAGAGATCTTTGTAGAATTTACCAAGAGTTTTATAGTAACCATGATCACAATTTCGAAACCTTGGACTACCGCTTGCCGGTCTACTACCAGAACTACGCTCCTCGTTATTATCGCTACATCGTAAAGTCTCTTTGATTCGACGATGTATTTGTTTAGCTAAACTAGGTTTCGGTGGTTGCGAACAATGTATACACAATCTATTATTACAAGGACTTTCTTTGGTAGGATTTAAGCAACATCTCTGGCTCTCGTTCGAATCATAATTCACAGGAGTAGTCGGATGTGTTTTGTTGGAATTAATGCTGCACGCACACGATTTTTTTGAAGGTTGTTCTTTAACAGGATTCGGTTTGTTAACTTTACAAACAAACGCATTCCCAGTTTTAACGGTACAGTAATTTACATTCGTCTAAAAATCGAATTAAAATTCTATCGGTACTGGCATCGTATTACCTGTGGTGTTCTTCCACTGTCAAAGTAACTGCTATACTTAGTACACAACTGACAACCATCACCAGAATGGCTACTTTCACACGCACACGGTTCTGCAAAAAAAGTCGTTTCTACCACACCTTAAAAATTGTTTATTCCGAACAAACCTGTGTACTTATCCACTTTAAAAGCGGTTTTTCCCATTTCATACGAGTACGTCTGCAGTAGTTTCGAGCTGTTACTTTTCGATACCGGACACAGCTCTATTTTCTTACCCTCGAGACAAGCACTAAAAAGCTAAGGTCATTTGCTAGCGTTTACAAAAAATAAAACTTGCCGACACTTTTTGGAGCAGCAGTCTTCGACACTTTGAGGTTTCCTCGCCAATAAAGAATCGTCCGCTTTTTTATAAATAAACGGGGGCCTCAATTCTGACGTTTTTCTCGGCGAAAAACACGGTTTGGTTCTAAAATAAATTAAATTGCAAGTGTTTCAACGAAAACCATCGGGGACATACTTATAGTATTCAAGAGAATGACAAACTCGTTTTTGACGCGGCGGTTTCAGGTTCCGTTTCATATTAGTTGAGATATAATTGGAAGGTATTGTTTTGGGGTTGATAACATAACTGTCCGATTTCCTGTGGGTACTATCGCAGATAATTTCTTCGACTGTGGTTCTGGTACTAATCTCAATCTTAGGCGAAATTATACCCTAAAAACAAACGTAATGCCTCAATATTAGATGTTTTAAGCATACTGGGAAATTTTTCGACGGTTCCATTAGCAAATCTATGTCCAGTCCCGATAGAGTTTTATCCGAAGAAGATGGATACAACACCTCTTGAAGAGAAGTTTGAAACGAAGCAATTACGTTACCTAAATCCTCATTTTGCCATTGCACTAATTCAGCATATAAAAAATCCTTATCTATAATAATAATTTGGTACTTATTAATCATATTTACTATCCGTTCAACTCACCTATGTAACTTTGTAAATCGATTAAAGTGTGTGCCGAATAAAAAGTTTTATAAAATATAAATTGCTCGTGATATAAAAGAGGAAAGACCGGTGGTAAAGCGGTTGTTTGAATGCACGAGTCCAACATGTACATTTGCAAAGATACTTTTCCATTAGGACACAACCATACACCAGGACAAGTAACCTTAAAAACCGTAAACCTTATACACATTTTTTTACTGTCAGTGTAACGTACAGCTTGTAGGTCAAGTTGTATTTGTACACGAAGAGCTTTCCTAGACATTTTTAATCATCGCTTACAATCACAGTACATAGTAAAACTACACAAAAAATTTTCAGGCCGAGATTTTCCTTGTATATACAATAATGGCATGTGTCACAAAAAATATGACAAATCGAGAAAAATATGTTTGCATTCGGGTTGCTAAGATACCACGTTATTGATCGATATATTTTTAGAAACAATTTTATTTTAGTATCAATAAAATACTACATGTAAATGTATCATGCGGGATGAAGATCCTTTAATTGAGCTAACGTTTTTCGAAATTCCTTCACATCTTTGATGAAATACGACCCAGTTCGTTTATCGGTTATCTCTTCGGGATTATCTAAATAAGTTACATCAAATTTATTTATCTTTGAAGGTTCTATAACTAAAAAAGTTAACAGCACTTATGGTCTATAAAGATTTGTTTACCAAAATCCGTGGGTAATATTAACGAACGCTTGCTAGTAATTGACCTAGAGCTCGGAGAACGTTTTGCTTTTAGATCTCCTGGCACGGGTATTTGAACAAGTTTTTCGACCAAACTCTTCACCATGCCTACGGAATTTTCTTCTTGGTTTGGTTTATGACCCACGATCTAAAATTACGTAAATTTCAAAACTACATTTTTTTATCGTAACATCAAGCAACTATATAGGGTGATTCACGGTGACTGCTGCGTTACTCATCTAAAGAACAAGCCAAAAAACTAAAACTTTGTAAATTTAGGTAGATTCGTCACCTGTATTTTTATACTCTCCATTTCAGTGGTTGTGAGTTTGCTAACAATCTTTTGGTTAACGCCCAAATAAACGCAATACTAAACAGCAGTCATTTTCTAATTCTTAAATTATACCAGCTACACTCCACTGGATTTTTTAGTCGTTGGAAAAACGTTAAACATACTCCTATAAGGCATTTTTAGTGCACCGCGAATCTGAAATATATTTGTAGAAAATTTCAAAACAGCGTGTAGAATATTCTAGAAAAGTATGGAAAATTATAGATATAGATCGAATATTGGCGAAAGTTCTAAATAATAAAATCTGCTAGATTTACGAAAACAAAAACGCGCGTTTACTAAACGACCCTCAGCATCAAGCAACGCATCTTTCAAGGTCGCATATCTTTAATCAAATTAATTTAGACAGCAGTATAAGAGCTCACACGATTCTGAAATGAACCGTAGAAAATAATACTGTGGAGATACCACCATTCGCAAACAGATATCCACAAGATGGTAATCAATATTATATGTTGTTAACCAATCGCATTCCGTTGGTTGAGCTACATTTCAGGCACGTCTCCAGGTGGTAGATAGGGTGCCAGGATACGCAGCTTTACTAGCTGAGCTGTGACAACCCTGTTTACCCTGGCAGGTATTGGAATCGCGGCCTAAAATCCATACGTATTCCAATGCTAATGTCATGTGAACCAAACTCAAACCACTTTACTGCTGTGGACATGTCCCACAGGCAGCACGTGCTGGAGGGTCTTCACTTAATTGCTTGGACCAAGAACCAACCTTTTAATAAAACCTAAATCTATGGTCGGGAAGAGCAAGCCAATACAAACGTGACTAGATAGATGACCAGTCGTCACTGGTTCCAACATCCGAGCACTAGGCAAACCCCGTTGTATATGACATTGCGCAATGCAAACTTCATTTCCTTCGCACTCGTAGGACATATATGAAACCACTTATACAAAACTTAAAAACCGGAGACTCTGAGCAGAACTCAACAATATCGGGTGATGATGGGCGCAAACCCAAAAAACCTAAAAAGCTTTTGGCGGCGGCAAAGAGGAACTTGAAAAACAAAAAGAATCGGGGGTTCACACAAGAGAAAGGTCTCACGCTTCTGAAATAAACCGTGGAAAATAATACTGTGGAGATACCACCATTCGCAAACAGATATCCACAAGATGGTAATCAATATTATATGTTGTTAACCAATCGCATTCCGTTGGTTGAGCTACCTTTCGGGCACGTCTCCAGGTTGTAGATAGGGTGCCACGATACGCAGCTTTACTAGGTGAGCCGTGACAACCCTGTTTACCCTGACAGGTGTTGGAATTGCGGCCTAAAATCCATACGCATTCCAATACTAATGTTATGTGAACCAACCTCAAACCTCTCTACTGCTGTGGAAATGTCCCACAGGCAGCACGTGCTGGAGGGTCTTCACTTAATTGCCTGGACCAAGAACCAACCTTATAATAAAACCTAAACCTATGGTGGGGTAGACCAGGCCAATACAAACGCGACTAGATAGAAAACCAGTCGTCACTGGTTCCAACATCCGAGCACTAGGTAAACCCCGTTGTATATGACATTGCGCAATGCGACCTTCATTTCCTTCGTACTCGTGGGACATATATAAAACCACTTATACAAAACTTTAAAACCGGAGACTCTGAGCAGAACTCAACAATATTGGGTGATGATGGGCGCAAACCCGAAAAGCCTAAAAAGCTTTCGGCGGTGGCAAAGAGGAACTTGAAAAACAAAAAGAATCGGGGGTTCACACAAGAGAAAGGTCTCACGATTCTGAAATAAACCGAGGAAAATAATACTGTGGAAATACCACCATTCGCAAACAGATATCCACAAGATGGTAATCAATATTATATGTTGTTAACCAATCGCATTCCGTTGGTTGAGCTACCTTTCGGGCACGTCTCCAGGTTGTAGATAGGGTGCCACGATACGCAGCTTTACTAGGTGAGCCGTGACAACCCTGTTTACCCTGGCAGGTGTTGGAATTGCGACCTAAAATCCATACGCATCTCTTTACTGCTGTGGACATGTCCCACAGGCAGCACGTGCTGGAGGGTCTTCACTTAATTGCCTGGACCAAGAACCAACCTTATAATAAAACCTAAATCTATGGTGGGGTAGATCAGGCCAATACAAACGTGACTAGATAGAAAACCAGTCGTCACTGGTTCCAACATCCGCGCACTAGGTAAACCCCGTCGTATATGACATTGCGCAATGCGACCTTCATTTCCTTCGTACTCGTGGGACATATATGAAACCACTTATACAAAACTTAAAAGCCGGAGACTCTGAGCAGAACTCAACAATATCGGGTGATGATGGGCGCAAACCCGATAAGCCTAAAAAGCTTTTGGCGGCGACAAAGAGGAACTTAAAAAATAAAAAGAATCGGGGGTTCACACAAGAGAAAGGTCTCACGATTTTGAAATAAACCGTGGAAAATAATACTGTGGAGATACCACCATTCGCAAACAGATATCCACAAGATGGTAATCAATATTATATATTGTTAACCAAACGCATTCCGTTGGTTGAGCTACCTTCAGGCACGTCTCCAGGTTGTAGATAGGGTGCCACGATACGCAGCTTTACTAGCTGAGCCGTGACAACCCTGTTTACCCTGGCAGGTGTTGGAATTGCGGCCTAAAATCCATACGCATTCCAATACTAATGTTATGTGAACCAACGTCAAACCTCTTTACTGCTGTGGACATGTCCCACAGGCAGCACGTGCTTGAGGGTCTTCACTTAATTGCCTGGACCAAGAACCAACCTTATAATAAAACCTAAATCTATGTTCGGGAAAAGCAAGCCAATACAAACGTGACTAGATAGATGACCAGTCGTCACTGGTTCCAACATCCGAGCACTAGGCAAACCCTGTTGTATATGACATTGCGCAATGCGACCTTCATTGCCTCCGTACTCGTGGGACATATATGAAACCACTTATACAAAACTTAAAAGAAAAAGACGGGGACTCTGAGCAGAACTCAACAATATCGGGTGATGCTGGGCGCAAACCCGAAAAACGTAAAAAGCTTTCGGCGGCGGCAAAGCGGAACCTAAAAAACCAAAAGAATCGAGGGCTCACACAAGATAAAGGTTAAGCTTTTCCGCATTTTCAGGAATGCACCCATAAAAGAAAACTCCAAAAAAGAACGTGCGCAGACGAGGCAACCAGGGAGTGGCTAGTCGACACGTCAAACGATAAGGAACTTGAGATTATTTATCTTAAAGACGGTCCTGCACCCGAAAAAATTCTCACTTGGGTCCCGGGACTAATATTAAAACCGGACACACTACTGAAAAGAATATCGGTACAGAATAACATCAGTACCGAGACGTGGCGGGTGGTTAACACTAAACCTGGTCCCAAAAGAACCAAATACGTCAGGTTTATGAACGTGGGGTTCTGGGTGAAGATAGAAGTAGTAGCCAACCAATTGCACTTCGGATTCTCGAAGATTAGCCCTGTCCACGAGGAACGCATTGACGGCAATTCTAACGCTCAAAGTCGTTCACACGATATTGATATTGTCCTTGATTAGGAGCCATGGATCCACAAGGGAGTAATAAAAGAGTTTAACTGTCCAAGTAGATGGCTGATTGTAGTTCAACGTGTGCACAACCACTGTACATGCCATTGTGGGATTTATGTTCTAGAGACCTAGTGGCAGCTAAAACATTTGTACTAGAGAAAGGCATCAAGAAGGTCTGCTTACCTGCCCTACGACAAGACAAGATTCATCGATACGACGTCAATGCAACCCACATCTTGTGGGGGAACACAAACAAAAATCCAAGCGGTGAAAAACTTTTAACATTCATTTTAAAATCCAATCTAGATATAATAAATAACAGAGAAACGCCCTGTATCTTCAGGGACTAGTTTACCGCTGCAAGATCAACGCACGAGCATGAACCTAATAACGGACAGTATGTTTAATTCAATAAAATCCGCATTTGAAGCAAGCTGCCCAATAACAGTCAAACGAAACCCCAACAAGGTAACTAGGTGAAACAGGATGCTTGACAAAGGACTAGAAGGCAAAGAGAGACTCTTAGAGAAGGAATGTAGAAAACGAACCTACATGTCTCGCCTCCAAAAAGCTCTGAGCAAGGACCGTACTGGACACATCGTTTCTATGCTGACCGAAATGGAACATTTACAGACTCAATTGAAAGTACTCTGCAGGAACTACTGCAAAAACACTTCCCGGATTCAACATTAACTGAAGTTCCTAAACACCAGGACCTAAAGTGTCTAAACAAACGGACAGCCAAAAGGAACTAAGACTTAGCGAGAAAAATAAATAATCCTCAAAACCCACAAAACGGGATGCTGTGGTGTCTCGTCATAGACGGCCTACTGCAAGAACTAGAAGACAAGGAGTATTCGCTTTAGGATACGTTGACGATTTCGTCATTATTACAAACGGGAAATTCAGAGTAATTGCATCAGTGAACCCAACCAAGACGGCAATCGTTCCGTTTACCAACCAACGGAAAATGGATGACTAAACTACTTACAATATCCATACGGAGTCACGCCCTCGATGATAAAGACAGTCAGATATCTGGGATTCACTCTTATACCAGACTGACTTTCAACGCTCGTGTAAAAAAAGTCACAACGAAGGCCATCAGGGCACTTAATGCAAGACGGTCGATCACACATGTGGATTGAGACCTACAATGACCAAATGGTTATATACTGTGGTAACAAAACCCATCATCACATACGGTGCGCTTGGTGGGATGAAAAAACCAACATGAATAGCACAGCTTCTGAGCTAGACAAAGTACAGAGAATGTACTTTCACTTCCACCATTACACTTCGTTGTAATGATAGAAGCAAGACAATCAGTGTACAGGCTGCAGATTAATGAACACACGTCAATTATCGGGATATACATACCGGGTGTATACAACGTGTTGCGGGAAGATCTTAAGATTATCAAATCTTAAAAAAAAAATTAAGTGATAATACTGTCATGAGACGAGTAGGTGTGCCAGAATCATTATAAACCCGAGAGCATACACATACGGTACAATCAACACTACTGGCGCTAAGATCACCAGTAATAAAATCCAAACTCATTATGGCATGCATAAACAATCTGGAAATACTCGCCAACAAGTGCAATTAGTCTACATACCAACAGAACTGAGCATAAAAGGAAACCTAATGGCGAATGTACTAGCTAAAGAGGACAATAGGAACTGAATCCTACTTAGAAATTGCCTAGAATACCGGAAAAGAAGAAATTAAAATTTCCTTAGCCGCGAAAAACCCAAAAAAAAGAAATCAACTATAGATGCTGCGATGAAATTCAAAAATATGATCAAATAATAAGAGTTATTGACAACTATCTCTTCTTCTTTCTCTACACGTTATGCCCTTTCGAGCATCTGAGTTTAGTGTTTTTCTTTCCGCAACTTTTCCGTCCCTTTTTTTATAATATCAATCCAATATATGTGGAGTATCAACCTGTAGTTCTTCGTTTAATTCTCTTCCAAACTTCTTCCACCTTCTTTGTTTTGTACTTATTACCATCTTCTTCGCCGTGTTTGTTCTCTTCACGTACTCCTCATCTTCAACCAATTTAGTGGTCATATTTTTTTTTCAAGCTTGTTTTTGTTTCTAAGTTGTTTCCCGCATGCACCCGCTTGTACTTTTGCAATAATTTGTTATTACTTCATTAGTTCTCATTTATCATTTTTTCCTCTTTTGTATTTCCATTTCGTCTTTAATTGATATTCGTTCTTCTACAGTTGATCTATCTATTTTAATTTTACTCTCTTTATTGTTGACTGCATTCTGCATGTTGTGACCCTAACTCGACTTCTTCATTGTTTGCATCTGCTTCACTTCTAACTCTCCTGTATACACTATATAGACTATGATGCTTTCGTTTAGTTTCGTTCTTCTGTTATGCATCGATTGGTTGATTCGATAACGTGTTTTCAATTTTGATATCGTTCATCTGACAAAATTCCAGCATTTTCTTTTCGTTTCTGTTCAGTTGTTTTTTTCTGTATTGTTCCCATTCCCGAATTTGTATATACCTCTTTTCTTAACTCCCTGCATTCATTCCTCATGTGCTTAACGTCCTCCGTCTTTTCTCCACATAGTCTGCACCTCTTTTCTCCAGTATTTGTTTCCTAACTTTTCATTCCCACACCTGAACCTTGCTATCATTTTTTTCTTCTTGTTGCTTTTATTCCCTTTCTCCTTTAGATATTTTGGAACCCCTTCTCCCTTAATATTCTTATGATTCACGTTATATCTGCCCTCTTTTATCTTTGTCCATCTTTTCTGTTTTTCATGTCCCCATCTCTCCTTCCTATTTCCTCTCTTACCCCTACTCCCTTTTCGCTTAATTTCTCTACTTCTTCTCTCGCGTACGCGTTTCTTTTATTCTTCTTTGCCATCCTACCCGTATTTAACTCTTCCTTCCTCTGTCTCTCTCCACCATTCCTGTGGGATTTTGCACTCGATTCTTTCCCTCAGTACTTCCTTATTTGTAGCCCCATTTCCTGTCTTTATTCTTATTTTTTCTGCCTGCACTTCCTCTCTTATAATATACACCGGTGTTTCCCTGTCTAGCCCTAATACCCATTTCCAGTATTTTTCTTGTATCCCTTCTACCTCTTTATACTCCTTCCACCCCATATATCACCACACTTTTTATTAGTTTCTCAAACAGCAGCCTTCTTTTTTCTATGTCCACCCCAAACAAATTTTCCCCCACACTCCACACTTATCCTATCAACCTGTTTCCTTTTTTCACTCTTTCCATTATGTGTTCCTCCTTATTATTCTGCTTCATCGCATAATTCCTTCACATGCTACACTTTTCCCCTTCCTCCATTTCCACTCCTCTCCCTTCCCCTCTCCCTTTCTAAATACCATTATTTTTGTTTTCTCCGTATTTACTTCTATTACTGTTTTTTAATGTATTTTTCAGCATTTTCATCATCTAATTCTCCTCCTTAGCCACCAACACTATGTCATCCGCAACGACCACAGCTTCACTTTCCCTACTACTATCCCTCCTATCTGTTGTCCTCCAAATCCCCCGCAGGAGCTCAGTGAGCATCCCTATCTCAACTCTCTCCTTGTAACGAATTTCTCGCTCTCCTCTACATTCACTTTCACCCTGCTCCTCGTTTCTTCGTAAATTTCCTCCATTCCCTCTATTAATCTTTCATTTATTTTTTTTCCTCGTGTATTCTCACAGTTTTCCCCTGTTCACTATGTCGGCTTTTAAATCTACGAACAGAGCCACCATTTCCTCCTTTGTTCTTTAGCTTTTTATCACTCTTCTGCCCTTTCTGAATTCTGCTTGTCCGTCTGGTACCAAACTTATTTCCTCTATTTCTTTCTGTACTCTTCCTTGTATCACTGTCGCATTTAATGTGTATGCCGTGATTAATAATGCCACCCCTCTATAATTCTTCACTTCATTTCTGTCTCCTTTTTTGTGTATTAGGCATATTATTCCCTCTCTTCATCTCTCCCGGAACCCTTCCCATTTCCATATTTTGTTTACTATTTCCGTCGTCCTTTTTGCTACATTTTCTTCCCCCACTCTTCGCATTGTATCCTATCTTCTCCTGTCGTCTTCCTTTTTTTTAACTTCTTTAATGCCTCTATTAGTTCGTCTTACTACTTCTTTTCTTTGCCTTTCTTCTCCTTTCTGATTTTGTTCTCCCCCCGCCCTACCATAGCAGGTTTCTAAAATATCTCTCCCAATCTTTTATTTGTATTCCCTTTGTCGTCCATTTTCTCGTCCTTTCTTTCTTTATGTATTTCCATACCGCTTCTTCCGTTTTTATTCCCTTGATCTAATCTTGTTTCTTTTTGTTTTCTTCCTTTTTTATCTCGCATGTTTACTTGTAGAATTTTACTACTTATTTTTATTGCTTCCGTTATTTCCCCTGTCTTAATGCTCTTCTTGCATTTTCTTTGCCCTGTTGAATTTTCTATCCCACCATTTCTTCCATCCTGTTTTCTGCCCTTCCACTTTCTTAATCTGACTTTCTCTGTTGCTTTCTCCATACTCTTTCTTATTTCCTCCACACTCTCTTGTAATGCCCCCTACCTATACCGTTTTCCTTATTCTTTGTATCTCTCTATACTCGCTTCTATCCTTTTTTTTTCATTATGTACTCCTCATTTTTTCTCTCTCTTCTCTTTCTCTTCCTTCCATTGTCAATTCCAATACTCCCCCATTCCTTTTTTTCTCTGTTCCCATTCATGATTTCCCATCCCCTTTCGTTGTACATTTCCAGCAGTTCTTCTCCCTCTTTATTTATCACTTTGTCCTTTGTTTGTCTCTTTCCTTTCTTGTATTCCTCCCTCTACCCCTATTGTAGCGTTAAATTCCCTTTCTACTGTTATCAATCTGTCCTCCCTCTATTCTATGTTTTTTCTTGTCTCTTTCATTTTACTGCTATACACAATAACTATTTTTATTCTTGTTTTTCTGCACTGTATGTTCCTTTCTACAATTCCTCTTCTCTATTGCATTTTCTCTTTCTCTTCCTGACTTCTTATTCCCGTTATTGCATCCCTTTGCTCTCCTTTTACTTTTCTCTCTTTCTGCATGTTGCACCACCCACTCAAACTCCTCCAGTAACTCTTTTTCCCACCACTCTTATTCTCTTTCTTCTATCCAGGAGGAGACCTGTAATCCCACTACATCATGTTTCCTGATGTATTCCCAAAAATCCTGTTCCTTATTGAAGCTAAGTTCCAAAACAATACTCTCAGCTCACTCATCTCCCCCTGGCTTCTTCCTTACTTTCCTTTATTCCTTTTTCTTAGTCTTTTCCTTTCCATTACTCATTATTTCCTTTCTTTGTCATTTTGTGTATCGAGTATATTATTCCCTCTCTTCATCTCTCCGGAAACCCTTCCCATTTCCATATTTTGTTTACTATTTACGTCGTACTTTTTGCTACATTGTCTTCCCCGTATACTCACTCTTCGTCTTGTATCCCATCTCCTCCTGTCGCCTTCCGTTTTATTTACGTTCTTTAATGCCTCTATTAGTTCGTCTTACTACTACTTCTTTTCTTTGCCTTTCTCCTCCTTTCTGATTTTGTTCTCCCCCTCAGGTATATCTCTCCCATTCTTTTATTTGTATTCCCTTTGTCGTCCATTTTCTCTTCCTTTCTTTTTTTATGTATTTCCATACCTCTTCTACCGTTTTTATTCCTTTGATCTTGTTTCTTTTTGTTTTCTTCCTTTTTTCTCTCGCATGTTTTCTTGTAGCGTTTTACTACTTCTTCGTATTCTTCTTTTTATTGCTTCCCTTTTCTCCACTGTCTTAATGCTCCTCTTGCATTTTTCTTTGCCTCCTTGCATTTTCTATCCCACCATTTCTTCCATCCTGTTTTCTGCCCTTCCACTTTCTAAATCTGACTTTCTCTGTTGCTTTCTCCATCCTCTCTCTCATTTCCTCCACACTCTCTTGTAATGCCCCCTAGCAATACCGTTTTCCTTATTCTGTCTTTGTATCTCTGTATACTCGCTTCTGTCCATATTTTTTTCATTATGTACTTCTCATACCTTGTTCTCTGTATTCTCTTTCTCTTCCTTCCATTGTCAATTCCAGTGGTTGGTGGTCTTGAGTCCACCCTTTCTTCTACCTTAAATGTCATCACCTTTATTCCAGCTTCTTCATTTGTCATTACAAAATATATTATTGATTATCCCCTTTCTCCTATGTACGTATACTCTCCCATTCCTTATTTTCTCTGTTCCCATTCCCTTTCGTTGTACATTTCCAGCAGATCTTCTCCCTCTTTATTTATCACTTTGTCTCTTTCCCGTCCCTTTCCTCTACCCCTATTCTAGCGTTAAATTCCCTTTCTACTGTTATCAATCTGTCCTCCCTCTCTTCTATGTTCTTTCTTGTCTCTTTCATTTCACTGCTATACAGAATAACTATTTTTATTCTTGTTTTTCCGCACTGTATGTTCCTTTCTACAATTCCTCTTCTCTGTTGCACTTTCTCTTTCTCTTCCTGACTTCTTATTCCCGTTATTGCACCCCTTTGCTCTCCTTTTACTTTCCTCTCTTTCTGCATGTTGCACCACCCACTCAAATTCCTCCGGTAACTCTTTTTCCCACCACTCCTATTCTTTTTCTTCCATTCAGGAGGAGACCTGTAATCCCACTACATCCTGTTTCCTGATTCCCAAAAATCCTGTTCCTTGTTCTTTATTCCCGCTAAGTTCCAAAACAATACTCTCAGCTCACTCATCTCGCCCTGTGCTTCTTCCGTACTTTCCTTTATTCCTCTTTCTTCGTCTTTTCCTTTTCCATTACTCATTATTCCCTTTCTTTGTCATTTCGTCAACATTCTTTCCTTTTTCGCTCCCCTTCATCCTCTAGTTTTTTGCCCTTTAGCTACTCATTTTCTCTGTCGTTTCATATGTATCTTTCTCCGTCTATCTTCATTTTTCTGTATTCTACCCAAACTCTTTTCCCTTCCGCTCTTTTTTCCACCGCTATGTTCTTCATTTTTTCTTTGTACTCTCCTTTCTTCCCATGTTAAATCGTGATTTATATAAATTCTTGTATTCCGTAATTTCTTCTTCTCGGCCATCACCTTCTGCTTTTCCTCCTATTTCCGCCACCACCATCTCATTTTCCTTCTCTCTGTTTATCATTGTCACCTTTTTCACTTCTACGTTTAATTTTTCTTTCAGCACCAATAGTATATCCTTCTGTGGTTCTTTACTACTCCACCCCTTTATTACGATATTATTCTTCCTTTTCTATCTCTTCTCATCTTTCGCTTTTTTTCCAGTTTTTTCTATTCTCTCTACTAGTTCCTCTTTTTCTTTCTTGCACTTTCTCCCTTTCTCCTATTTCCTTGATTTCCTGCCTTAGTCCTTGCATGTATTCTTCCATCTGTTTCATCATCTCTTTCATGAATTCTTTTGATTCTTCCATTTCTTTCTGTTCTTTTCTCGTATTTTTTTTAAATTTGTGTCGTTTGTCCTGAATTTGTATAGTTTCCTACTATCGCGTTCCAATCTTCTATTATAATATTATTTCATGTTTTTCCTTTATTTATTTAACGTTTGTTTGGACATCTCTTCAGTTCCTTCTGTCAGAGCATATACAGAGTGTTAATACTAAGTTGGCAGATAGAACTTATTGAAACAAGCTACTTTTCTTAGTTCAAATTTTTGATTTAGAGTCGTTGGTGTTTTTTTATTTTATAATTGTCATTAATCCCTTATTTTAAGAAATATTTAAAAAATACAAATGGCGAGCGATCAAAAATTTCAAACCAAGATATATTGAAAACCACTCGATCGATTTTTGAAAATAAAACATTTATAAAATCCTCAAACTATCTACTATAACATTGGTCCGAAACTACTTGGTGCTGGTTGCGTGAGACTAAACTAAGCTAGGGTTAATAGCAGCTGCGAATTAAGTTATCCCTTATTACTAAACAAATCGTGTAGTAATAATAACAGTTGCTTTTTTGTCGAAGTGTTCTGTACGTTTAATGCTAGCTTATAATAAAATGAAAATTCTTTAAACATTTACAATTATAAATAGTTAAAATTATCAAAGGTATGATGTTTCTATAGATATTGCAGGTGAATTCAACCCAAAGATACAACATAATTTTAAAACAGATATATAAGCAGAGTGGAAATAATTAGTTCCTACCTGCATACTCAGCTTCCTGTAGGTATTATCTTTACTGAACATATTATGCTGCTCCCACCACTTCCTAACTTCTCCAATTTGTAACTCCTCTATGGCTTTTATTTCTTTTTGTATTCTATCAAACTGATACTCGCAATTGACAATTTCGTCCCAATTCCTAATAGCTTCATCTTCCAAATCGATATCGACATGATGCTTTCTTTTAATTAAATCCTTCTTAGTTTGTATAAACTTTTTCTCGGTAAGTTTTTTCAATAACTTATAAGTGTATACGAGAAAATCTTCTATTCTTTTATCTACGTGATCGGTAGTGTATTTATCCGCTTGGGTATTAACCGTTATTGTAAAACCTAACACTCCGTAAGTGTCTCGCAACGAACAAGAAACTTTATACCCCAGCTGTTCCTTTGTTCTTAATTTATCGAAAAGGGGTTCTTCGATGATCAACTAAGATTAAACTAAATAGATTAAGAACGAAGAAAAATAGTAAACAGACCAATATTAGCTCTAAAATGACGGTGTTTTTAATGTCGGCTTTTCCACATTGATAATAATTAGTTATGATCGAGTTTGAGTTTTCTTTGTTAAAGGAATGGACCCGACAACAATGCTCGCCCAGTGGGAGTTGATTTATTATAATCTGTAAATGTGATTAATAAAAAAAACAAGAAAAATTTGGTAGTTTACCTTGGGACGGTCTTCTGGAACTAACCCAGTCGTGCTAAAACTCTTCAATAAACTTTGAGTTGCTTGTAAAGCGGTTTTACTCGATATGTTTCCTTGTACCAAACCCTGTATATAAACGTTCTTTAAGAATTTTTCCGAAAACTCTTTCATATCGTCGAAAGTAATTTCAGATATATTAGAATGTTTATCGATTAATGAAAAATAATTTTCTTGTAAAATAAATAAACGTAAATCTCTGTAATGGTGTGGAATAAATTTCTAATAAAATCCTAACCTCAACTTACTTGCACAACCTGGACGGTTTTAAGAAACCGTTGTATAACGATTTAGTAAATTTTTCTTTTACGGCGTTAAATAACGGTTCGGTTAAAAGTTCGTCTACGTTAACTAAATATTTTCCTATCAGTTCGATTAGTAACTAAAATTTTTTGATCGGTGATTAATAATTTGGTTTGTAGGACGCTTACATGCAATTTTTGATTGTATCCCGATATCTTAAGGCAAATTCCTTTTTCGCACGGAAGTATGTCGTATTCTAATTCGGCTAGTTGAGCGTCGTATCCTTCTTCCGCTAAATTCAAATTAATCAGAATCGAATACATCAGTATTAGACAAGAGCTGAAAAATTACATTCAAATATTTTTCATCAACGAATGTATGTTACCTTTTAATGCTTTTTAATGCATACGGAGTAATGATATAGTAATAGTAATAACCCATAGGGAGTGCAAACTTATTATCCTTACGATACCATAACTCAATCACAGCTGTGTCCATTATTTTCTGGGGAAATTCCGGCGCATTCTTAATTTTAGGTAAGATACTGAAGTCTGTTGTTATATAAGGATTGGGTTCGGGTAGAGCAAATTCTGGTAGCGGTTTTGCATTGGTCCAACAATCAAGCCAATCGGAAGGAATCTCTACAAATAATTAAATCGGAAAAAATTTACTACAACAAAAGATTACCTCGATCCGTATACTGCGTTTTAAACCACGGTTCGAGTTTATCATAAGTGATGTCGGCGGGTACTTGCGTAGAATTAATCATAATATTCATGTTATCCGGACTTAATTTATTTAGCACCATTGTAATTGCCTGGCGAAAAAAATTAAAATTTTGCTTTTATCAAAGACGAACTTACATTTGCATCATAATCAAACATTAAAGATTCTCCCGTTAAGTAGTCAACGGGTGGATAATATTGCATATTCTCAACTAAATCCTCTACATTATCGGCAGCACTTTCATCTTCCTCAAAACGGAACGAAATTTCTTCGATACACTGAATCTCCTTGAATATTCGTTCACTAGGACCAACTTTTTTTAGTAAGGTTATGTAAGAGAAAATACTTTCGATAATGCTTTTTAAGTTATCGAAACCCTCTTTAGTCAACACAAGGTTGATTGTGAATGTAGCGTATATTGAATTAAATTCGGCACCGGATTCACTATTTCCCGCATATAAAGACAACACCCATACCCTAAAAGAAGTCGTTAATATCCAACACAACTCCAAAATCAGCCCCTTACTTTTTTCTAAGGTACGAAAACAAACTATTTTTGCCTTGATACCCGAGCAACCAAGAAACATACACATGCGGCTTAGACCGGTACATTTGTAGCAATGAAGGGATTGGAAACGTTAAATCAACCTGAAACCACTTAATAGACAAATCGGCGTAAGTACAGTATTAGTTACCTGGCAAACATCCTTCACCGGTTTAACATAATACAACCGTTTGAATTTACTAGTATTGAAAATTTCAAACGAGAAGTTTTTAAAATCATCGGGTGGTAAGCTATTGTTCGGTATCTCGGAAAAACATTTCACAACGTGCGACTCTAGCGTCGATAAAGGTAATCTAGCCTTAACACATCATTAGTTGCAATACAATGCAATTGCGTGCACTTACTTGAACAGCCAAAGTCATTCTATGTGCCGAATAATGCCTTTTTCGAAACTCGTGCAATCTTTCATACAACTTATCATCGCTGACATTTTCTTTTAACGTTATTAAGTTGCCCCAAGAGAATGAATTCACCGGAGAACTTTCTTCCGATAAACTAACCAATAATTGTTCCTTACGGAAGTCATCTGATGGAACTGCGATCTGAAATTCTATATTTCCAAACGTTACATTTTAGTACCGAAATTTAATAAAAACGACTTGCCTGATTCTACAGCCTCTCTTTCCCGAGTCATCGAATCTCTTTGCATCAACGGACTAATAAAAAATTGGGAAAATTTATCTAAAGCTGTAAACAAATGCTTCTCAAAGCATTCGAAATAAAACGTAGTGACTTCATAATCCGTGGATGCATTATCCGATCCACCATGTTTCTAAAATTAAAGTTAATTGCATCGATCGCAAAACTCTAACACCAACAAACGGTAATAAACGAATCAAAATCATTCTCTTGCGGAAACTTCTTGCTGCCCATAAACACCATATGTTCTAAAAAATGTGCCAAACCAGGAATATCTTTCGGATCACTGAAGCTTCCCACTCCGATACATAAAGCAGCGGCAGCCTAAAAACTAACGTCGTTTCACAAAACACCAGCAGGACGAATTTACCAGCTTCGTTCCTTTGATGTTTGATTTAAGTACTTTAGCATCATCTTTGTCACTATCATCGGCTAACGCTTCTATAGATTCAGCTTCACTGGCACTCTCAACTTCACTAGCAGATTCACTTTCGTCAGAGTCGTCATCACTTCCATCATCGAAATCTGCAATTAAACATGCAGTCAGTCCATTTTCTAACCGAATGACTCTAAAAAGTAATTAAAATAAATATTCTTAAAATTATAATAGAAACATTGTTACTTGTAATCTTTTTTGTCGCTGTAACTTTTTGTCGGACTTTCCAAAACCGTGAAAGCCTTTTTTATTTGTAGATTCCGTGTACGCGTGCTACTTGAAGATTTTACTTTTACGTTTGATCCAACCTTTTGAAATGACTTCTTCATCGTTAAATTAGTGTGAAAAAATCGAAAATTAATTGAGAAACTATTAAATAACCTAAATGTCTGAAATAATTTAACCATGAAAATTTTTCCTTTACCGTTGGATCTAACTCTTATTTATTCCAAAACTTATAACACCAATGAACCAATATTACAAAACATTTGAAAAGGCCAAACAGTTTACATATTTATGAAATATAGGATTAAATATTAAGCTGTAATATTTGTAGTAATTAATTTACACATAAACAAAAAAAACTGAATAGGCGAATGACTTCTTCCATTCCTTATCCAAAGAGTTTTCTTCCCTAATCAGCAAGGAAACGTTTTTTTCATGTTTTCAAAACGTAACATAAAAAACGTTTTTACTTTATGAGAAATTATACTTTTGTTTGCTTTCACCTATACACTTTTATCTTTTATATATTGTAACAAAAGTACAACTATATAAAATTTTGTTACATATTGTTAATAAATACATAATACATATTACACCTTTTTGTTTTTCTAAAAATTTTATTGCAAATTCAAATTAAGTATCTAATAAACGCGTTTGCGCAAAGGTGGTTTACGGTTCCTTTGCAGCTTCTTTAAAGCTTTGCTAGTACCACAAAGAGCTATATAAACCCGATTTTAATGCATTAAAGGAGCTCCGTAACAGCAACATAACTGCGGAATTTTTAGCTACTTAAACCCTTCATGGAGGTTTCAGTTTTTCCACAAGCCACTTAAAAGTGTTCTAAAGAGTAACTTTAAAAGCGAAAGTAGTTATAAAGAAGACAGTTTTAGCTACAATTTGCTCACTGAGAATGTAATATATTTGGTATTTAATGAGAGTCTATTGAGATCCAACCATATCTTTTCACTCTTTCGAGTCCCTAGAAGCAACATTGAAGGCGCTGGACCATAACGGGGCGGAAAAGAACAATACGGTGTCGTCTGCAAATAAGTATGTGCGACCTTCTATTTCGGATTCAAAATTTGGCTGGCCGTTGATAAATGCCAAAAATAAAACAGGCGCTAAAACTGTACCTTGAAAAATTCCGTAGCAAGTTCCATACAAACTAGCACTGAAAACCTCCTAACTTAACGCCGATCGTTCCACCTCCATACTCTCAAGTTTTTTGATTTTTTGATCAACAGGACATAAGACACAGTGTCGAACGCTTTCGCTAAATCAAGGAAGATTCCTATTGTCTTAATGCCTCGGTCTAAAGATTCATTTATTTCTGAAGTGACTGTATCTAGAGAGTAGTGACGGAGTTTGTTTAGTATTCTTATGAGTGTGCCATCTTTATTTAGGTACACTGAGAAAAACGTTCTAAATGAACTGTTTTGCTACAACTTTTTTAATTGCTACAACCCAATCAGCAAGGAAACGTTTTTCATATTTTAAAAACGTTACCGTAGAACGGGGATATATGAAACATGCCGGGTTATATGAAACTTTGATCACGATTGTGAATATTCCCTCCGCAAATGTCATCGGCGCCATCTAGCGGCCTCGTTCTGGTCTTTAATTGTACCTACATTATGGTGTGTAGTATTCTACATTAAAGTTTGTTTGTAGAAAATATTAAGTGTAGACTAAAAAACAAAATAAGCAATTAATCTTACTTATATATTTTTTACTAGTTACAAAAACCTATTTGTGTCAAGTTAACGGTAAGTAATACAACATACATTATATAGAATAAATATTACTTCATAACCTCAATAGTAAACTGAAACAGAAAAATTTAAAAAAAATCCAATGAATTATGAACAATAGCATAAAGAATAAAAAATGTAATTTTGTAGGGTTATACGAAACGATGCCAAGAAAGCATATACACGTATTGGGAACTGCGTATCGGCGCAATTACTCAAATGAGAGCATGGAAAATGCTTTGAGAGATTTGGTAGAGAACAATTTGTCATTAATGCAAGCAGCCGAGCGACACGGTGTGCCCAGAGCTACCTTGTATAAAAAATATAGAGGTATGCATAGTAATAGATTAGGAAAACCTCCCGCCATAAAGCCACATGAGGAAGATCTAATAGCGCAAGCCATATTGATAGCAGCTGAGTATAATGTCCCATTTACAAACTCAGTATTACAAGACTTTGTGGAGCAATATCTAAATCGAAAAGGAGTGATAATTTCATCGTTTAGGGATAATCGACCTGGAAAAGATTGGTGCGAATATTTAATGAAAAGGCATCCTTTCCTGGCAAGAAGGAATTCTGAAAATATAAAAAGATGCTGCTGACTTGGCTTCAGCTACCATATCAGCTTATTTTGAACATTTGCCGATCACTTTAGATGGTATTGATTCTGCAAATATAATTAAATACGATGAAACCAATATTACGGACAATCCGGGTACTGAGAAGGTCTTCGCTCGTAGAGGGACTAAACATGCACACCGAATAATGGATTCATCAAAATCCTCCACTTCAATTATGTTTGCAGCATGTGCTGATGGCACTTTGTTACCAATATATGTGGTATATAGGTCGAAATATGTGTATCCTGATTGGATAGAGGGTGGACCCGAAGGCGCTCGTTATAACAGAACAGCGTCTGGATGGTTCGATGCTGATACATTCGAAGATTGGTTTATGAAGGTTGCTCTTCCTTTCTTGAAAAGAAAGGAAGGAAAAAAAGTCATCATTGGTGACAATTTAGGCAGCCATTTGTCGCATTACAGCGTTTTATTAGCATGAACAAAACAACATCGCTTTTGTATTTTTACCCACGAATAGCACACATGTTTGTCAACCCTTGGACGTCGCTGTATTCCGACCTCTGAAAAGAGCCTGGAAAAAAATCTTAACCGAATGGAAGCTTCATAACAAAGGTGTAGTACCAAAACAACAGTTTCCTACACTTCTAAAGCAGTTATTAGAAAGCACAGCTGAAAATACAAAAAACAATATTCTCGCAGGATTTAAAGCAGCGGGCATATACCCATTAAACCCAGATATGGTTTTAAATAAAATTCAACCTAAAGTGGCCAATCAAAATATCAATAATAATGCTGCCATAACCGAGGCGTTTTCAACCGTTATGACGAATTTGACAAAAACAAATGAAAGTAACCGTATAACTCGAAGAAGGAAACTAAATGTGCCTGCTGGAAGCTCAGTATCAGCAGCTGACGTGGGTGTAAATATCAATGCTGGACCATCACATGATATTGAGATTGATGCAGACGATGCAGTCACTGAAAACTTCGTGCCTAATGATGATTTATCCGACTGCGAGACTGAAAATCATGATGAAAATGTGGCTCCTAATAGTCATGAAACGGAGGATATTAAAATGCGTGTAATAGGTCCTGGTGATATTGACGAAGGTTGTTTTGTTTTAGTTAATTTCGTTTATGACATGGGAAAAAAGAAACAGCGTGAAAAAACCTACGTCGCAAAAATTGTAAGAATAGGCAAGATAAATATAAAAGTTAGCTGCCTTAGGCAATTTAAAAACGATAAAAATAAATTTGTGTTTCCCGACATTGAGGACATAAGTACTGTGAAACTTTGTCAAATAAAATTCAAACTACAAACGCCCCAAATAAAAAGAGGTCTATATACATTCAGTAGCGATGTCATTTGAACATTTTTGTATTTTTAAATAATAATGTTCTATATTATTTAGGGTGTACCTTAATTTTTGTTCCATTATAAACAGTAAAAAGAAGCTTTTTATGTTTTCCCTTTTTTTAATACTATAAAATGTGTTTTCCATATATTTTAAAATTTTTTTTTGTGTAATAATGTTTCATAAAGGTAATAACGAAAGCCTTTATGAAACAACATATAAAATATAGCTGTTTTACACATAAATTTTCCAACGTTTCATATATCCCCACATATCGGGTTATATGAAACACAATTTAACCAAAAAAAAAGCAACAATTTAAGCATTTGCTAGAAATTATTTTTAAGTAATGGGCAGATAAAGCAAACAGCATTCGAATTTATTAATTACATTTACTTAATGTTTTCTGTACGGGTAACATTACACAAAATACTGTTAAAATTGTTTCATATATCCCCGTTCTACGGTACGTTTTAAAATAGTCGAAATAAAAAATGTTTTCCAAAAACATGTTATTGTTGCGTTTTAAAAATATTTCATTTAAACATTGATATAGAAATATTTTAAAAATGTTTTCTGAACCGTTTTTTACTAACATAAAAAAACGTTTTTACTTTATTAGAAATTATACTTTTGCTTGCTTTCACCTATACACACAACTATATACTTTTGTTACATATTATTAATAAATTCATATTAAATCTTTTCGTCTTTCTAAAGACTTTCTTGCAAATTTGAATTAGGTACTCAATAACCGCGTTTGCGCAAAGTACCAGTATCTGCGTGAAAAGATGGCGATTTTGTATATTACACTTGCATTATATTTTAAGCTTCACCGAATCAAAAATTTCCATGGTGTTACTCGCTATGCTGTGTAATGTATTGTTAGAGTGTATCAGTTTAATTGTTTTCTAATTTGCGTTCTAGTGAAACTCAAATTGATATACTTTTAGTATATGTCAGCATTTATTATGATGATACCTGTGATGATACGTTTTTCTTTGCAAGAAATTTTGCTGAAGTGTAATATTGTAGTATCCAGATATTCCAGTTCAAATTTCACAAGTATTGTTGGTTGCCTGCACAGCTATTTGTCTAAGAAAACGTATCTTAATGTCGGTGAGGAAACGGGGGTGGGTTAGCGCTTGCGGAAAAAAATAGGGGGACTTTAAAACCCGAGGGAAGGAGGGAGGTAGTTTTGATTGCTGGTGGTCGTAGAAACAAAGAAATAGAGAACAAAGGAAAGTTACGGGTGAAAAAAAATAATAAGTAAATAGTGCTATTGCAATTGCAGGTATGAATTCATTCTATACATTCAAATTCAAAATAATTAAATGTTATTTGTAATGGCAGTTAAAAATTAATTTTAAAAGCATTGATACATGTTTTCTTTGTTCACTTAAGGCTAAGGAATTAAATTGAGCTGTCTTAGTTTTGGTGTATAATTGTTGTATTTTTCTTTACTTCTTGTAGGACATTTTTTTGTAATTTATTTGAAAGTAACGTAATTGGTTCTTTTGTATTCTTGATTGTATTGTAAAGTAACCCAATGTGATTCATGTATGTAATGAATCTAAGATTGATTTAAAAAACTAATCTAAACGTTCTATGCTGAACGTTTTCTTTAGAACGGTCTATGATCGGCCTCGAAACGATGAGCCATGATTAGATTACTTTGGTAGCCGGTTTTACTAATGTTGCAATTTCGAAGCATTTTCAACTTTAGCCATACGTACTCGCAATCCAGAGACATTGGTACCTTGGACATGGCATGTCCACTCTTTAACGATTCTTGTGTTTTAGTTGATGATATGCGAAGGTGTAACTTAGCGATTAAGGTCCTCTTAATATGTTTTGATCAAAGCAAGCTTCCGTATTCAATTTGTAGATTAGATTCATTATATATGAACTTCTGTAATCTATTGCATTTTTTTCTACATTATTTGCATGTGTGTATTTTATTTTATTGTTTGTTAAATATTTTGGATATGAAAAGATAACGACTGGTGGAGGTTTCTTGCATGCTCTTCCTCCTACAATAAATCGACATTTTATTACAAGTGTTAGTTTTTATCTCTTTTTTTATCTCTCTCTTACCTTTCTTATTATGGACAGACCTATTTCACGCATGTTAATGTCCGAGAGTAAAACAGAGTAATGAAATATATTTTTTTTTGGTGTTGGGTTAAGCTTAAATTTTGTTTTGGCAACGTAGTTGGTAGACGATTTTACGCGGGATATTTTTTTCTTTTTAAATACTCGCACATTACACTACAATATTATTTGTTACAGCCAATGTTACAGCAGTGGTACACTAAAACGTTCATTTGGCCAAATGGGAGATTTGAACGTGCACAATAACCAATTAATCTTAGTATGTAATTTTGTGTGTACAAAATTTCAAAATCTTGAATTGTTAGTTGTTCTGATTTTCGTTTTTACACAAAGAGGTACATGCATAAATTAGTCAAAAGTTTTCTTATTGTATGGATAGGATCCTTCGGTGTGAAGGAACGGCAACAATAAAAACAACAAATAAATGTTGTTTTAATTGTTCCCGTTTCTCCACTCCGAAAGATCCTATCCATAAAATAGAAAAACTTTTGATTAATTGGAAACTTTTGTGAGGATTATTATAATTATTTCAATTAATATAAAGTAATTACACGAATTTTTGTTATAAGCATTAGGGTGTTTGCAGTCACATGAAATTAAAGTATTTTGAGTACATAAAGATTGTATTATCTATCTTTTGTAAGCATTTTAGGGCTGGTTCTATAATAATGGTATAAATGTCAATTAAGTTACACCGTTGATTGACAAGTTACACTTAGTTTGATTGTAAAATGCTGTCGTTATTGGTTAGTATAAATAAAACTAACAGCCAAATATGTCAGTATTTTAAAATTAAGGCAAGTATAACTAAACTTACATGTTATACCATGATTGTAGAACTACGTACCCTTAAGCATATTGGAATTTATTTATTATACATTTTTTATACATTAAATATGTAACATTTGTAAAATATTATAAATATATATAAATAATATTTTTTAAACATTTTTAGAATGTTTTTCTAACATGGACTTTGTAACGTAATTCTGGCCATTAAGACGTTTTTGCAATGTTTTCAAAAATGTAAATATATCTTTTGTAAAACGCTGCAAAAAACATTTCAAAAATGTTTCCTTGTTGATTGGGTCATCAACTATATCTTCTTTTTTATAAATATTTTATTGTCCACAACACTAACTTAACTACTAAAGCGTTCGTGTGGAATTGTAGGTCTCCCATCGAACGCGTCCTCAGGTGGTGGATAGGAGATATGGGAGGCACTAGCGAAATCAAATACCTAACACGAACCAATACCTTCAGGCAAGGACGCGTCCTAAGGGAGCAAACCCCAACAGACAAGACAAAAAGCTGTGGATCAGTCTCAATTTATATGATGGAGGAACCAAAAACTAAACTACCCCAGGAGGGTACCGTAGAACACGGAAAATCCATCACTGAACATAGCTCTGCGGCCTCTGTAGAACTATGCTCAGGCAGTCCCACGGATTCTGGAGGGGCCAATTTCGCTTAAATAAAACGATATCAGAACATAAACCAAATACCACTAAAAAATGGCCCAACAGGCATTCCATCCAAGTCTGTTTAATCCTAGACCAAGAAATTAGATGAAGTACAGCAATCTGGAAATTCTAACTCCAAGGACAACATGAGTAACTGCCCCCCAACTTGTCAGAGGGTGCCACAAACCCGAAATCCTAAAAGGAAAAAACTGAGTAGTCCATCCCCAGAAGGCATTACAACAGGAATCCATACCAGAAGAAAACAAGAATAACACTCAACAAAGTTCCACACTGGAAAAATTGCTGATCAAACAAAATGAAAAATTAGATCAACTCTTTGGACAAATAGGTACTCTACTAAACCTATTGACAACACAGTCATTGCCAAATTAATCCTTATTAATGGCTTCCCTTCGAATTGGTGCGTGGAATTGGTGACAGAACTAAAAGCAGTCCTCAGAGCATCTGCAAATCTTTCCCTAAAACAAAAGCTAGAAAACATGACTCCATATGGTAAACATGAATACTCCCTATGGAAAGCTACCAAAATATCTGGCAAACCGCAGCAATGTTTCCCCCCATCAGATCATCCACAGTTTGAGCAAGGACTGGCACAGAAAAATCGGAGACATTTGCTAAAGCATCTGGCCTCAGTATTTAGATCAAACGAAAGTTTTGTTGGTGATAGTGATATCAATCGGATATTAGGTTGGGACATGCAAATGAGCTCACTAAGCACACCTACTTCTCCCAAAGAAATTCTAAGAGAAATGAAGTCGTTAGATGTTAAAAAAGCACCCGACTTTGACTTGATCACCTCTAAAATCCTAAAAGAGCTCCCAAGAAAAAGCATATCTCATTTGGCTTGCCTATTCAATGCAATTATCTGAATATCTTATTTCCCACGCATCTGGAAAGTTTCTCAGATAATACCGATCCACAAGCCAGGAAAACCTGCTCATGAGACATCTTCCTACAGGCCAATCAGCCTAACACCTGTACTCTCTAAGCTATGAGGAAAAATTTTTCCAACCAGACTAAGATCAAGTATGGATGATTACGACATAGTTTCAGCACACCAATTTGGATTTCGAAAATCTCACTCCACCGTAGAACAAACACACCGCATATACCAAATGGCAAGACAAAGCATTGAACAAAGACAATACTGTTTTGCGGTCTTTTTAGATGTAAAACAGGCTTTTGACAAAGTATGGCATAAGGGTCTTCTATGCAAGATTAAGGAGAAGCCGCCATATCTATTCTTCTTTATAATGAAATCCTATCTGGCTGATAGACTATTCCAAGTGAAACATGGGGAGGCTAGATCGTCTCTGTACGCAATAGAAGCAGGGGTTCCACAAGGTACAATACTTGGCCCTATGTTGTATAACATATTTATATTTGATCTCCCTATATCAGATGAGACCACTGTTGCTACCTATGCAAACGACATAGCCTATTTGGCAACCGACAGCATCCCTCAGAAGGCTAGTGACAAAATACAGCATTTGCTAGATGAGACAAATAAATGGCTACAAAAATGGCGTATCCTTGTTAGCACCGAGAAATCCAGCCACATCACATTCACCCTAAGAAAAGAAGACTGCCCACCAGTAAAACTAAGTCACAATGTTTTGCCACAGTCCAACTGTGTAAAGTACTAGGGTTTCCATCTAGACAGGAGATTAACTTGGAGAATCCATATTAAAAAGAAAAGGGATGAAATTAACCACAAGTTCAAAAACCTGTACTGGCTCATTGGAAGAAAAACAGTGCTATCAGTTGATAATAAATTGCTCATCTACAACTCGATACTGAAACCTATATGGACCTATGGTGTTCAACTGTGTCTGCAACGAGTACAAAACAATATACTACGCACTATAGCGAACGCTCCATGGTTCACCAGAAATGATGAAATTCACGAGTACCTGAACATATCGACTGTAGATACCGAAATAGAAATTTAGAAATAAAAATACACTGATCGTCTCGCACGTCAGCCCAACCCATTGGCCACTGACTTGCTGAACCAATCCTATGCAGTGAAAAGACTGAAAAGGAAGTCTGTACTTGAAGTGGGAAATTGAAGCAACGGCTTCATCTGCCCTAAAATACATGTAACATACACAACAGATCCGCTTATAGTCATCCACACTGATTGCACCCAGCAAACACAAGGTAGCTTAATTTAGTAGTTTATTGGGTATTGAAAAGTCATTTATAAGTAATTTAATTTTTTTCGTAATTTAAGAGTAGTCTAAGGTGACTTTTAGCAGTAATTTAAATTTTAGACATAAAACTTTCACCATAAAACATTATAAAATTATTTTTTTGGGTAATTGGTGTATATTTATTTAGAATTACAATTGCTAGCTTTCGAACTTTGTCTAAGTTCTTCGTCAGGCAAAAATTAAATTAATTTGACAATTATAAAAACTAAGGTAACTAAAAACAATAACTATAAGGGAACTAGATAATAAGCGCAAGTATTTAGCTACAGCATTCGCTCGAAGGTCTAAAGGAAAACCACCATAAAAACTCTAGACGTAGCTTAAGTGTCAATGGTGGACAAATTAAGATTAAGAAATAACAGGTAACCATGTGTCAGAAAGTTCGTAACCACTGTCTCTATTGAAATTGTTAGGATGTTTGATAATTTCAATAGCTTCTCTAATCTTTCTTGATTTCCAGTTCTTTGTTTTAGAAATTGTTTTAGTTTTCTCAAACTTTACATCATGAAGAGTGTCAAGTGCATGTTCGGCAATGGCAGACTTAGTAGGTTGTATTAAACGAAGATGTCTTTTATGTTCTTTTAATCTCGTATCTATAGTTCTACCCGTTTCGCCAATATATACCTTGCCACAAGTGCATGGGACTTGGTACACTCCACAGGTATTGTAAGGTATTTTGTCTTTTAAAGGATTCAACAAATTTTTAATTTTAGTAGTAGTATTATAAGCTACTTTTATCTTATGTTTACTTAGTATTCTTCCAATTTTGTCACTTATGTTGGAAACAAAGGGTAGAATTACAAAGTTTTGGTTAATAGTTGAATCATCTGTAACAGTAGGTCTTGTCTTTGGTCTAAGAAACTTTTTAATTTGTTCTTTATTAAAACCATTTCTTATAAAAACTTTCTTAAGGTGTTCTAATTCTTCTTGTAATTTTTCTTGGTGACAAATTATTGTTGCACGATTATATAATGTGCGAATCGTCCCAAGTTTCTGAGCTGGGTGATGATGAGAATTACCCAAAAAAATAATTTTATAGTAATTTAAATGGTTACTAGTTTAAAAGTAGTATACGAAGTAGTTTAGGAGTATTTCAGTATTGTGGTAGCATAAAAGTAATTTAATTAGTAACTTAATAGTAATTAAAAAATTAAACGTTGTAGTTTAATAGTAATTGAGTCACCATTATACTACCCGGTAATTAGAAAGTAATTAAGGAGTAATGTAATGGTGCGTAGCTTAAGAATAGTTTAACCAGTAACTTAAGAGTAATTAAAAAATTGAAAGTTGTAGTTTAATGGTAATTGAGTCACCGTTATACCACACAGTAATTAGAGAGTAATTAAGAAGTAATGCAATGGTGGGTAGCTTAAAAATAGTTTAACCAGTAACTTAAGAGTAATTAAAAAATTGAACGTTGTAGTTTACCGCTAATTGAGTTACCATTATACTACCCAGCAATTCAAAAGTAATTTAGGAGTAATGTAATGATTGGTAGCTTGAATAGTTTACTCAGTAACTTAGTCGTAATTCCAGTATTAGGTTGGGGAGTTTAATGGTAATTGAATGTCCGTTAAAATACAAGGTAAATTAATAGTCAGTAGTAATAGAGTTGCTATATAAATGTTAAGCTAAATTATTTTAAAAATAGTCGTTATATTTGCCAAACAGTTAGGTCTGCTATCAACTTGAAGAATGCATAGAAAGAAGGAAAGTGGCAATTGTTATCGACAACTAAAAAGATTTCGTACAGTTTACGAAAATATTAATATTGGAAAGTCAAATAGCATTGGTCAATCTGCGGGATCCAGTAACGCAATATAAATATAAAACAAAAGTAAATATTATAACTTATAATACAAGAATATCAATATTGCATGAAATTATGTACCTGCCGTATCTAAAAATATTCGGATTATATAAACCACCTCAAGCAACTAAGACATGAATTATCCTGATTACAGAATAACAAAAACAACAATAAGAGTATAATTAATACGTAGCGATGCAAATGTATATATAGGACTAATTCATCATCAGTCTGATTGTCATGTGAAATATTTAATGGTTCACGTTGAAAGTATTAAATTACGAATAAGTTACTCTATTTTGTATTCAACATATATAACGTGTAGTTAGCATTTATAGTATTAGGTCAGGTAGAGTAGTGGTTAACACGTTTAGGTTGCAAGGGATTTTCCTGATGTTCGTGGGATCAAACCCCAGGTAAGTACTTAAATTAAATTCTAATTTAAAAAAAATCCCACAATTTATCAATTATGTGCGTCAAATTCTGTAAACGAAATAAATAAAAAAATACAGAAACAAATAATTAACTAAAAAAACTATTTTTTTAAATGTGTAGTGGTTTTAATAATAATCTAATAGTTTTGCTAGTAGTTCAAAACAGTAGTTTAACAGTAATTCAATGGTAATATAACAACAGTATTTTAATGGTAGCTTATTAGTAATTTAGAAGTCAATGAATTTTTGGTAGTTTAAGTGGTTGCTTAATGGCGCCCTTTTTACTGTTTAAATTACTACTTAAATTACCGTAATTTAATGGCAATTCAACAGTAATTTAAGTCCATCTGTGTTTGCTGGGCAGATACAAACCAAAAAAAAAGTACTAAAGCGCCTAAAGATTTAAAATCCAGAACTTCTAATAGAAAGTAGTGTCTCGGCTGCATTAGACCTTACTTGAATCTTTCCCGACGCTTATTCATACGTCTCAGATAAAAAAGAAAAGGGAGATGGAGTTCGCCAAATTCCAAGGAAAGATCTTATCATCCACTTAGCTTGACATCTTTTATGCCCAAGACTATTTAAAAATTAATAGATAAGCATTTTAATGACAAAGCAGTGGGTACAGCACCTTTGCAGTATACTTGTCAAACAGGTAAATCGCGCGAAGTGAGCGTACATAAGCCCACACACAGAATTAAAAGTTCTTATAGCACTGCACTGCACTGAGAACATTTTTATATTTAGATGTAGCATTGTATAACGCGTCTTTGACCTCCATTTGGAAAGCTGTCAAAGGTCCGTAAAAAAATGAATCAGATCTGCGGTAGCGGGCAGCGGATTACAAACTCGCTGAGCAATGTAAGCAGAAAGGTGACTGTTGCTAAAGGATGCAGAGAGATATCGCTTCTATTGTGAAGCTTATAGTAATCGCTTACGGAAACCTGAATAGAACAGAATACATGCAGATCATATCGCTGTATTGATATGTCGCAGGTTAGGGATAGTTATTTCAAACCTCGTTGCAAAAATCCTGAAAATAGTGGAAAACTGGCGTACGGCAGAGGGACTAACAATAATATAAACTGTACCAAGACAACAATAGTAACCTTTACGAAGAGAAGGAAATATTAAGAATTGAAGAAAGAGAAAGAACTTGAACTGAGTAATGAAATTAAATATTGGATACTAAATTAACCTTTAACGTTCACTTAAGGTTACTCGGACATTTTGGACCTATAAGAGTCTGATAGGTATAACCTATATAAAGACAATGGTATATAGGGGCAATGTCAACGGCGCCTATTGCAGCAATGGAATAACTTTTCTAGACTATGTACCTCTACATTTAGTGGTAAAATGAAAAGCTTGGGCAGCAGCGTACCGGTTAAAATCAGACGGATGGAGAAACACTCGTCGTGGGCCAGAACCGGTCCAAGCATCCACTTCCACAAACTTTATATCGGGTATTTATACCGGCGTAGGGATAGAAGGTAAGGGTCGCTGATAGCAATCAGAGAGGAACTTTGTAGCGTAAACCTGGGTTGTCTACAAACCGTATTTTAAACAGAAATTGTTGCAGTATGCGCTTGTGCTTAAGAAGCTATTAGTAAGTCGCGTCAAAATAGAAGAACCAAAATAGTTTGTGTCAACTCGCTAGTCCGTCTAGCTGAGCACAACAGAATTACTATACAATGGACTAAAGAACATAAATGAGACGAAGAAAACGAAGGCGAGCTGAAATTCGAAATTGAAAACATTACTTGCCGATACATACATTTATGTATTTTTATTTCTTTGCCTCTATAAACTAATCGATCTATTGTGCTGGCGAAAACGTAACCATAGTGGTTTTTGTATGCCCATCCTTAGGGCTAGGCAAAATACTAACATGAAGTATTTGAAATTCAAAATACCCATATCACATCGTATTTGCATTACCAAAATATTTGAAATAGGTGGACTGTTCTCACTGCAAATATAAGTTCCGGATTGCTACCATGATACAAATCGTAATGAAAAAACACTAGAAACGAAAGGAAAGTTTGAAATACTGCCGAGCCCTGCCCATCCTATGAGAAGTTGAAACTTTTAATTTTGCTGAAATAATGCCTGTTTGTTTTACGTTTTATAACGCAGCATCAATATGTCCACTGTGATAGAATTTTCACGTAAAAAAAAATATTTAAAAAGAAAACGTCACGAGTTCAAGTACCCAACTGCTAGGCAACGAAATTTTGCTTTCCATTTATTTTATCTTCAAAATGCAAACCTAAACACATTTCCTGTTATGTTTCGTGAGAATTTCGCTGTTTATTTACACAACATAAAATACGTGACGTGATAGCGTGTGAGTAACCATCATCGCAATCATCAAGTACTAGCATTATCGTAAGTATTTTTTGATAATATTTTTACAAACATTGCAGTATAATCCGTATAATCTCTGAAACTGAAATCAGTTATTCGAGTTATTCTAAAGTTGTATAAAACGACTAACATGCGAGTGTTGCTTTATGTTTGAAATTAAAAATTACATTCCCGGCAAAAGTAATTATTAGTGTACGTGCGCGGGTCAAATACTCATTTCTTTAAGGAAAAAAACTATTAATTTAGATAAGATATATAAATACAGGGACAGTGCGATTTGTTTCGCAAGGTATGATTTTTTTTTATAATAGATTTAATTTTAAACATAATCGAAAGCTGTAAAATA
The DNA here is from genome assembly GCA_035610365.1 of Aquatica leii. Taxonomy (NCBI): domain Eukaryota; kingdom Metazoa; phylum Arthropoda; class Insecta; order Coleoptera; family Lampyridae; genus Aquatica; species Aquatica leii. The sequence continues at coordinate 6,586,595 of CM069436.1, read as the reverse complement.
TACATTTAAGCATAAGTTTCTTTTCGGTTTTGTCGTATTTGGCTATTAGCGCTAGTATCAAATAAAATTGGGGACGCCTTTACCAACTCATATTTTTGGTTCCTCCTGATCTGTAATCAAATACGTTAAAGAATTGATTTTAAAGCGCAACCTGTCCCGCATTTAAAAAACAACTCGCAAAAGTTATACAAATATAAAATTTAATTCAAAGTAAATTTACAATAAAATTAAACAAACAGTAACAATATTCAGAAGGCGATTTATTTGTTTTTCAAATTTTCTTTGCCGATTTTGTTTTTCTTAAGTTTCCCAAGCTGAAACGAGACGTATTCAATATTACAATAAAAAAAATAAATCAATACAAACCAAATTCGTTTTCACATTTTTGTTAATGCCAGCATTGTTTTCATTAAGAATACTTCTAGGATTTGATTGTTGAGTGTCTCTCGTTATTGGATTCGATTTTCTTTTAGGAGTGTTTGCGAATGAGGTAGCTGTTTGTTTTAATTTGTTGATTAAAACTTCTTTATTGCTAGGACCTATGCTGTAGCTTCGGGTAAAACTTGTTTTTGCTTCTGCGGTTTTTAAATCAGTGGCAGAATGCCTACGATATATAAATCTGGGCGACGGGATAGAAGAATCTCTTTTTGAGTTTCCCGATTGATTCGACAAGTTAGGGGTTGAAGCGGATTGACTTGATCTTGTAGACGTTACACTGGAATGTAGTTATTGGAATGTTAATAAAGTAATCTCTTTTGCATTCAATGTGAAAGATGGAACTGTTGAATGTGAGGAAAACGAGAAATCAACAGAATTATTGGAAATAATTCATTCATGTGTGGGGATCAAAATGATGGAATTATTTAGGATAAATAAGGCAAAATCAAGCCTCTCAAGAAGAGCTGAGAAATTTTGAAACGCCTTCAAAGACTTTGCTAATCTAATCTGGTCCTCTAGTACAGTTTTGGGGAGACACAATCCTGGCGGAAAATTACACGAAATGGATATTGGAGAAGTATTGAGGAAATAGTCAAAATCAGTAAAGAAATGACGAAGATCTTGAACGTCAGCTTGGAAATTGTTATGAAGATCAACAGCGAGCAAGTGCATATTGAAGCGTTCCCGAAATATTTGGAACATTCGAGACGGTCGAGAGATAGAATGTTCTAGTTCCAGATCAAAGAAAAAAGCACGTGCTCGTTTAAATAAATACAAAGTCGGTGTAAAAAAGAATGTGTTGTTAAAATAAACAAGTGCATCAAGTGACTAATTAACTTATCCGCGAACAGTATACGGTTATAGTGATAAATAAATTAATGTAAGTGTTGTTTCCATTAAAATGTTAGTTATTATGCCTTACCTTGTATTGTGTTAGGTTTATAATAGTCAATAATTAGTAAAAATAAATTAAATTTTTAAAATTTCGTTACAATATGCTTAGAACAAAGTTCAAAGTAACAATCACATACCTTCCAATAGAATCCCTTTTAGTGACCGGAGACACCAAACCTTCAATTTTACTTTTATTCAAACACGGCAGTTTACGAGTATCATTGGTAGTAATTCCGGGAGTGGATTGGGCCATTGGTTTCAATTGCGGTTCCTGCACACATCACGTTTAAATCTCCATTTAAATTTTCGTAAAAAACTTACATTAATCGGTGTACTAGTCTTCGATTTGAATAAAGAAGAAACCGGTAATCTTTGTGGAGTGACAGCGGTCCCAAAAATTTTTCCTCCAAACCCTGTCAAAAATTAAATAAGTTATTTCAACATCTAAACCTTTTTGAAACAGTTCATAAATTTAAACAATTACAATAAAAATACGAATTTATAACAAAAATATATACTTACGTTTGGACATATCCATTACCGGTATTAGTGCCTTTAGCGGGCCTTTATTAACCTTCTTCCCAGTGTTTTCCAACTTCTTCGGTTTCAATTTAGAACTGCCGACAGGTTTGGTGGATTTAATATTAGAACAATCAGAAATACTATCGGATTTCTCACTAAATGGTTTCGAATGGACAGGCAAAGAAAACGATTTGTTAAGACGTTTGTTTTTAGTTTTGGTCGATGTAGATAAATCCAACGTGTTTTCAGTATTGGATTTGTTTATTCTAAGATCTAAGACTTCGTGAATATCATGAGCATCTTGGTGATCCTGTTCTATCGACGAATGACCAGAATCTTCCAAATTATCACATTTATTTCCCGAACATAAAATATTCGCCAGACTAAACAGCAGTTGTTCACCTTCTTCATTTTGTTCTTTATTGATGATGGAATAGAGATTTGTGAGAAGCTTCTTAGGATCCGGAGGACTTTTAGTACTACTGGTACTACTGCTTCTGTGCGAGTTGTTAAAAATATTATTTAAATTTTCTTTAAATTCTTCTTCTTTAGTAGAGAGTGGTAGAACAGAACAATTTAAATCCTTAGTATCGTTGAGGTTTTCTGTTACAATAGGAACAGTCTTATCAATTTCTTTAAATACACTCTCGGTATCGACTTCATCTTCAGATTCTTCTGGCGAAACCAGTATGGGAGGAGTTATGCAGTCAAGGGTAGTTTCTTTAAAAACTTAACGATGAATAGTAAAACTGAAACAATCAGATGATGTACTTACGATTCTCACATATTAATAATGATCCATCAGCTAATTTCGATGCCAAATCATTTGCTTCAACTAAGACAGCATCCTCCTAAAAATACGTATTAAAAAAATATATAAATTAATGTGACAATTTCTTACGAAAACATCATCATCTCCTTCGATTAAATCAAGTATTTGCAGCGGCAACTCTTTATTTTCACTAGGTTTTTTGAACTCTGGCAAAGATGCATAATGTATTCGAGTTGTTTCGTGATATTCTTCATTAGCTTTAGGAGTATTTAACGAAGTAAATTTTATCTTACTGTTACTTTTTAAGAAGGCATCATTTAAAATCGCTTCTGACTTAGGAGATAAAATATTGGACGGTTCACTAACTTCTAAACTACACGAATTAAAACACGAACCGCCACTCATCGAATTAGTACTAATAGAAGGAAATTCTCCAGAAAATGGTAGTAGAAAGGCGGTGTTTAACGGGCTGTTAAAACTTTTCGACGTTTGGAAAATGTTACTTACTAATATTTTACATGCGCTGCCACTATTTGTTAAATCATTATTAAAACTACAATTTAATTCTTCTAATTTTAATACGCCCAACGATTCTTTCTCCGAGAGATCATAATTATCACATTTTAAAAAATACTCTGCTGCGTTTATGTTTGCACTATCAATAAATTGGGTTTCCTGCATGGTGTCGATATTTTTCGTTACAGAATCGAACGGGTTATTTCCCGGAGAACCGTTCGGTGAACATTTTAAATTTTCTTTCAGAAGTGGACTGTTAAAATCCATTAGATCTTGGACCTCGGTGGTTGAGGTTGTAGTATTCATTGTGTAGAATTTGATTTTAACAGTGCATTTAAATGATTAATACGTTCACATATTCTTTAACTTGAATAGACAACCGGCTTGTATTGTTTGATAATGATAGATAAGGTAATAAATGTGAAAATAAATCGAAAATATTCTTTTTTTGTTCGTTTGTACGTTAACTTTCAAATTATATCGCGCGGTTGTCACTAGTCTCGTTTTAGTACATAGTTGCCAAACTTACTTTTCCATCAGTTTTTCTTCTGTATAATTTTTTACCGAAAGTTTATTTTCGCTTGATTTTGTTTATTTCGATACAAGGTTAGCAAAAAACATTTTTTTTCTTAAAACAAGTAATAATAATAGCTTGTATTTTTATACCAGAGCAATAGAAAATTATAAGTTTTATAGTGTCCCAAAAAAAACGATGATTTCATATTTGGTAATTTAACCGAATCTGCTTGAACGTTTACATTGCAATCAGGCCCGACAAGAGGGGGGGGGGGTCGACGGGGAAAATACCCGGGGCCCCTGGGTTCTAGGGACCCCGGAGAAAAAATCTATCATGATTTAAGTCAATCATATTGAAGAAATACTCCATTTAAAATCAATTTATGATGCCAATATACAAAACAAATCTCTCTCGCCCATTGAGTTACTAAACATCATTAAAAAAATGAAACTGGATGTATTCTTTCCCAACATAATAATAGCAATAAGATTATTTTGTACGATCCCTGTAACCGTTGCTGAAGCAGAACGATCCTTTAGTGTTTTAAAAAGGATAAAAGATGTTTTGAGATCCACAATGTCACAACACCGATTGAATGATTTAGGAATGTTGTCGATTGAATCTGAAATGGCTAAGAAAATTGATTTTCAAGACGTAATTAATTTGTTTGCTAGGCGCAAGGTTCGGAAAGCAACATTCTAAAAAATAATTTGTTTTTTGTACTTTTTTTGTAATTTTTTAGTATATCCCCGGGCTCCAAAAGTCCTCTCGGCGGCCCTTGATTGCAATCGAATTTACCTACTTAAAAGTGACCTTTTGATTTTTATTTTATTGCTACCCTAAAAATAACTAAAGTATACATTTTTAAATTTACGAACATTTTCGAAATTTGTTTATGATTTTATTGATAAACTCTTATACTTAAAGATAATGCGAAAGAAGAAAAGACATATGGAACTACATTGAATAATAATTATGTTTTATTAGTAATTATGTTTTCTTAGTAAAAATGCATGTTATCACAGTTAATCAGATCGCGTTTTTATTACATCACTTTTGCATTATTAGAGTACACTCAATCAAACAAAAAACGGGACACCTTTGTTAGTTCGATTGAAATAGACGTCTCGCTGTGGCTGTGAACGCCAAGCTATCTCCCCCTTTGTACATTGACCGGTGTGAAGTTACCCATAAATCCAGCCATAAAAATTCTACCGCAGTTTAAGTAACTCAAACAAAGATTTAAAAGATCTATTTAGTAATAATGACTTAAATACAAATATTACAAGTATGTTAGAGTCTTAGCTATTATAATTTATCAATAATTAAATTATTTGTTTCTAAACTATCACCAAATTAATAAGTGTAATTGTAATTTATAGCATGAGTGCTCGGTTTAATTTCTATGCAAATTGGCACACTTACAGTACACACCATGTACAATAACATAATAAAAAACGAAAGTGTAACTGTATTTGCAAAAAAAGTTATTTAAGTTTAACGACGCGTAATGCCCCGAGGCCCGTAACTATACGAAGCTAAACTTTGAAGTCGATTTAAAGCATGAGTGCGCGGTTTAATTTTTATGCAAATTGCAACACTTACAGTACACGCCATGTATAATAACAAATATTTTAATTATTGATAAATTATAATAGTTAAGACTGTAATATATACTCGTAATACTTATATTTAAGTCATTATTATTACCAAATAGATCCTTTAAATCTTTGTTTGAGTTACTTAAATTGCGGTAGGATTTTTATGGCTGGATTTATGGGTAACTTCACACCGGTTCTACGTTGTATTAAGTTTGTTGTATACCGCTTACTGTCGATATATGGGAAGTGGGAAGACTGTAGGAGGTTAAATAACACACAGCAAAAGTAAATCGTGGTATTTATTTAATAAATTTTAACCGAAATTTTGCCTATTTAAAACGTTTTTAGAATGCCATCTTGTGGTAAAAATACCACATAGGATAATATAGAAAACTATAAATTAGTACGGAGGGTAGAAAAGTTGTCATTGGATTTAATGACAGCGAAAGTCAATGATCTATTGACAATTGACGCTGTCAAAATCCCAACTATAAAATAGGTTAGGAACAATGTCAGTACAATTGTGAAAAACAACATCAGAACTAGCGGACAGCTGTTTCGTTCTTTAGGAACTCGTCAGCGCTAGGATACACCGATGTGTTTCCACAACCATACTGACAGACAACCGTACTCTTTTATGTCGTGTAGACATTACTAACATATTTAAAACGTTTTTAGAATGCCATCTTGTGGTAAAAATACCACATAGGATAATATAGAAAACTATAAATTAGTACGGAGGGTAGAAAAGTTGTCATTGGATTTAATGACAGCGAAAGTCAATGATCTATTGACAATTGACGCTGTCAAAATTGCCTGTTTGGAGGAACCCACATTAGGAGGAGAACAAACCTCATTATATTAAACAAAAGAAGAGTTACTTAACTGACGGCTTGCCTGTGCGTATTAGGGTCCTAGTTACGGAAGTAACCCAGCTATTAGTTGACTGGTGGGGACATAAAATAAGAAACTGTTCATAAAATGGATACAAGTTGCACTCTTACATATAAAATACAAGCAGGATCGAATCAGGAAGCAACATGCGACTTCAAGATATTTGCCCCTCGCAGAAAATAAAATATTAGATTACACTTTACAAGGCAATAAAGTTTAAATACCTTTTTTTACAAACAAAAAAATACCGGCACTAAACCTCTTTCAATTTAGTAATCTTCAAATTTAAGTATAAAATGGTTAATTATTGCGGTCAAATTCACGAGGAAATTAAAATAAAGAAAATACTACGAATTTAAAGTATCTTTCAAAGAATCCTTTAAGACATGTCGATTTAGTAATATTAAGTTTTAACTAATAATTTGTGAAAAAATTCCACATAAATTGGTTTTGAAATGCTTTATACACACATAAAACAATTGAATCGACAAAATTTAATGACCAAAACAAAGAAAACTTGGTGTTTCTATAACACCGGAATTTTAATACAAAGTGTACAGATTTAAGTTAACTTTATCAGTATTTACCTTAGCTAACTAATACTCATAAAACACAAAGAAAACCATACATTACACAAATTTTGTATTAATAATGCTGATTGTACCGCGGGCTGGAACTGGAACTCTTCTGATTCGATGTTCAAGCCTAAGCGTGCGCAACTCCCTCTTAAAAACCAGATCATGCGCGTTTTTGTAGCTATGGTTCTTTCCACTAGATGACGATGCTTAACGTAATTTTGCACGTTGGACTTAAATTTAAACTGGATAATATTTGTCGGAGGCACTGAATATAATCTTGCCTACGACTATGAACAGCATACACGTGCACTCATTTGTTTGTGTTCCCAAAAGTATGTTTAAAATGTTTAGTCTTTATAACTTAATAACTTAGAATCAACCAATAAGGGTTTGATATTTTGTAATATTGCCTTTTATGGGCATAGGAACGCGTGTGAAATTACGGTTTCATATGAATGGAACGACACCAGCTAGAAAATGTAACTTGTAAGAGGGCAGATTGAAATGATATTTGGTGGTGACAACTTGATACGATAAAAGAGCTAGTGTCGGATCGTTTGTTCCAGTGTTGATCATTAAACGTTTATAAATTTAATTTTTATATTAATGAAAACAGTTTTTTTGTTTGTGTTAATGACTTTGTTTGAAATTTGTAATCGTAACTTTTGCTATAGTAAATAAATTGCGTAAACGGTCAGTGTCGTGCGTTATTCACTTGTAATAAATTATCGATGCAGTCTAACCCAGTACAAACGCCCAACGAAGCCCCTTTTATTGTCGATGCGTCTCTGACATATTTTATACTCAAAGATACTTGTTTAAAATATTGTCAAGACCAAATTAATTTAACTTACTATTGTTAATATAGTTCTCATTGAAGTAAAATAAATATAAATTAGATTAAGTTCAAAAAATGTAATAATCTGAAAGTGAGTTTTGTTGTTGCTCTAATGCCAGAGATCGTTACCCTCGCGGTGTTGACATCACGACAAAAACACCGTGTAACTATTCACCATTTCATTATTTAACTATATCAACTATATCTTGTTGTTATTTATAATTAAAGGAATTGCCAACGGTGCTCAATCATCGTTGCACACAACTGTTCGTTGCGCCTGTGGTTCCACCTATGCTATTACTTAATAATTGTTTCTTAATAGGTCGAGTGTAATTACTTTTGCAAATGCTTTTATTTTTTCTACACAGGATTTTCTCCAATATCCCACAATAATTTGTAATACTCAAAAAAATACCCGTAATTGCATAAAATTCTCAAATTATGTGGAATTCAACTACAATTGGCAACACTGTTTTGTTTTCTTTACCTCGGCTGATGTAAGGTTAATGGAGGTTATGTCGAATGTTTTTCGATTAGTTGTATCTCAGTATTTTAATTCCCAGTTTCTGATGGCTCTTCTACCCTTCCCCCAAGCTTCGGATGTATTCAAGTAATTGTAATTTAATGTTGTTTCCAGAAATGAAGAATTTTATTTTGATAGTCCTGGCTTTGGCCTGCGAAAGTATCACCGCTTTGTCGATGGAGGAACTAAAGTCGATGATGGGTGATAAGGCTTGTGTAGAAGGTACACGCTTCGATAATCCTTAAGCTATCTGCTATAGATAAAGTTAATTTATTTTAGGTGTATTGGTCACTATGCCACAAGGACTTACTCTAGTTACATCTACCGCATATCCTTCAAAATCTAATCTGCCATTCTTAGGTATTTTATTACAATACATTTAGCCGCTGTTATTAATTTGTTTTTTAGTGCGGCATGAGGAATCTGAAGCTATTGATGATGAACAAACCTTGACAAACACTACTTTTGTACCTACCGATAACTTAGGTAAAACCAAAAAGACAACTCCATTGCAATTAATTAACGAATTGGCTCGATACAACAAAATAGATCACCAGTATCGTCTCATTAGCGAGGAGGTATGTTGTTTATAATTAATTGAAGCAAATTAAGATTTTTGTGTTAGGGCGAAGCACACAAGAAAATATTTACCGTTACACTAACATTGGGCAATGAAGAATACGAAGCAGACGGTACCAGTATTAAGAAAGCGCAACATGCTGTAGCAATGGTTGCTTTACAACAAACTGACTATGAACACCTGCCTGTTAAAGCAAATAAAAATTCTGGAACGCTTACACCGACGGTAGAACTAAATGCACTTGCTACGAAAAGGTGTGAGAAAGTAGTGTACGAATTAGATGAACCACCTGGTCAGGTACTAATATTTTTATACACATTCCAATCGTATAAATGCATTTATTTATAGGGATACATTCCTCAAACACCGTTTCAACCACGTCACAATTACAAATCGAAAAAGCCAGCATATTATTATAGCCCTAATAAGAATTATACCATAAAAAACTATCGCACCAGTTTCGAAAACCGTTATTATAATCAGCAAAAGAACAAGCACCGTCCAGGAGAACTGTTTCATATTCGTTTACGAGTCGGGGAACGTGAATACTTAGGAACAGGGTACACAGTACAAGCAGCTCGTCATGATGCGGCTGCGAAGGCCATCGAGGACATAAAAGAACGAGAAGCGGAAGAATCCCAACAATGTGTCACCAATATCAGTAATTACAATTAATAGCTTTTGTGTTAAAAATTATTTAATCATTTTAAAGAATCTCGAAATGAAGCTTGTAACGAGCTTAATGCACCAACAAAGTCGGCAATATCTTTGGTGCACGAAATCGGTCTCAAGAAAAACTTCGATATAATTTTTGAGGTTATAAGCGAGAAAGGTCCTCCGCATATGAGAGAGTTTGTAACTCAATGTCGTGTCGGAGAATTCTTAACCGAGGGCGAAGGTCCAAGTAAAAAAAAATCAAAAAGGAACGCCGCTGAAAAAATGGTGCAAGAATTGAGTAAATTTGGGCATCTACCGAACACTAACGAAGTCATTACTCCGAAACCTAAACTTGAAACGAAGAAAAAGAAGAAACGTAACTTAATTAAGGATGATCAAAGTGCGGACTATGCACATATCAATCCGATTTCCCGTTTGGAAGAAATTCAAAGAGCAAAAAAAGAGAAGGAACCGATGTATTATGTAAATATATAAACAAACTAAACCCGTTTAAATTCTTGCTTTAAAAACCTATTTTAGGTGATCGAGGATCGTGCTAATTCAAAAAATCAGGAATTTGTTATCCAAGTGTCTGTTAATGGTCACATTTCGACCGGTTCTGGTCCAAGTAAGAAAATTGCTAAACGAAATGCTGCTGAATCTCTACTAGTGTCATTAGGCTACTCCAACAGCCCAACACAACAATTTCCTTCTAAAGCTGATACAATGGTACACTCGGTGTTCCTTTTTAATTGAGACTAATTATAATAATTTTTTTGTTTTTACAGAATAAAGATAGCACCAAACACTCGACATCGAGTTCTCATACAAGTCTATCTGATGTAGGTAAAGATAAGCAATCACAAACACGAAGGAGGTCGCATAATGTAAGTGCAAAAGATCGATTAATACACTTAGCCCAAATGTTAGGAATAATAATACAATTTTCTGATTTTCCAAAAATCGATCACAAATTGTATCTTACTTTGATATCGTTAAGTACAAATCCACCGCAAGTTTGTCAAGGCGAAGGCCCCACCACTGAGTTATCTCACGAAAAAGCAGCTATAGAAGCTCTCACTGTGATTTCGGAATTAGAGTCTGACATTTTAAGACCAAATAAGAAGGAGGATGTTAGCGAAATTGTAAATCCTCCTAAACCGCAAGCGCCAGAAAGGCACATTAACCAAAACGATTTTAAGGAGTCTTAAGAACCATTGGAATTTATATCTATTTTTTTTTATTTTTAGTGGAGTTTATTATTTTATTACACTTAAACAATTTAAATTGATTTTTGTTGTCTTTATTTTCGTAAGTCTGAAGCTATGTTGAGTGATTATTGAAGTTTGTGATTTGCAGTAATCAAACTGAGAATTAGTGTAGGTATATAAGATGTATTTTTACACTAAATATTTATTAATGTTTGTTGAATTTATTAAAAAATATTTGCTCTGTGGCTTTCTTCATAAAAATTACGTGAAAAAAAATCTTCAATACCTGACTGTTACGGTCTCTATCAAGTCGATTATTTAGTTTTAGTTTAAATACGGACTTGTAAAAGGTGCGCTCCATATATGAGTAAGAAGTGAGGTTTAGTTTAGTTTTAAGGTATGGTAGGGTAAACCAAAGATAGATGGTCCTTCGAGCCAGATGACTCAGGTCATGGTGGATGTATATGTAACTCTCATGATTACTAGTTCTGGCATTTTTTTGATTGATACTCTCAATTTGAAACAAGACAAACCTAATCCTCTGAAGGTTAAGGTCACTTCTAAATCCTTTGTTAGCCACGTTATTTGTTGTGTAATGTGCAAAGGGCGTCGCAACTTATATGCAGGTCCAGATGTTTATCAGTTTACAGTACCGGAGAGGCTTTCAAGAGTCGAAGAGCTGCACTGATTTAACTGTCTCAGTAACGGTCATTTAGTGACGAGACCGATTTCTACCTATTCTAGGTTCTGTAACCTTAGACGTAGGTGACGCGGGGTACAGTTGTGCAGGTTCTCTAAACTTGTTTGCTCGAGATCATGTGTACCGCGTCTATCGATGTGCAAGTACAACAGGGCTATGTACAAGGATACTACGGATAATGCTAACTGATCATTCTATACGTATCCTTTCCTAAATACTGCATTCATTCATGTCATCAACTCTATACACACACCTACGAAACAAGCGCAAAGACTCAAGCCACTGCCTTCTTAAGATTTAACACACTGCTAACTCTAAATCTCCCCTTTTCTGTCTTTACCCTTTTTGGGCACTTACGGTGGGTTTCGGATATGAAGAAATTGACCCCGATCGTTACAATTCATGATTCACTTTATTAAACGAAACTTAACATTCTATCTTCACTTCAGCCATCTTAATCTCTAATTCCTGTGTTGCCGCATTTCTTTAAATACATGAAAATACATGACAATTCTCCCAGGCGTAATATAAGTAAATATGATATAATACAAAAGAATAACTATATGTAATAACATTGAAAATAAACTTAAAGAAAGAGAAAAAAAATAGTGTTTTGTTTTCACAGGTTTAATCTTTCTACTGGTTTTTTCTTCCGTGATGATCGACGGAGTATCGGTGAAGAATTTTGTAGATGTTCGCTGTTACCATCATTTGACACATCTTTTGTTTCAGCAATCAGTTCAAGATCTTCTGAGTCTAAGTCGGCTTGGGTTTGTTGCAATGCTACCGGCGGTGTGTAGGTAATCTCTCCAGAACCTCGGTTGTCATCGTGACTGGTTGAGCTAAGCTTTTATAATTTTGACTGTCCAATTGATGGCGAGACTGAGGCGTCATCTGGGTCAATTCATCTAAGGGTTGGTCTGCAAAACTGACTCTTTTCTTCTCGATTGGAACTTCTGTTCTTCTTAGCTGATCTATGTGTCTTTTGATTACATAACCACTATCCAATTCTATAAGGTAATGAAGACGGCCTAGTTTTTCTACTACTGTACCATACTTCCATATTGTTGATGAACTGTAATTTCTTGATTGAACTCTCTCTCCCAGGCGTAAATTTATACTCATTTGAGGCGTTTGTTCTGTACCACAATGTAGAGGCTGCATTTTTAATAAATCGAGTCTGGTTCTTAGGTTTCTACCTATAAAAAGCTCTGCTGGAGACTTATCTTCGTTCGATAACGGTGTTGCTCTGTAACGTAGCAGGATTTCATACAACTTTGAATGAATGGTTCCAGGTTCGTTAGACATTGCCTTTAATTTTCTTTTTAGTGTTTGAACATATCTTTCAGCCTGACCATTTGTGGCTGGGTGACTTGGTGCTATAAACGATTGTCTAATTCCATTCCTTGAGCAGAAGTCTTTGAATTCTGCTGATGTGAAAATTGTTGCATTGTCTGACACTAAAATTTGTGGCAGTCCATTTCTGCTAAAAATTTCTTGTAGCATTTTGATTGTAGAGGTTGAAGTGGGCGGAGTTTTTGACGCTAGAATTTCAGGCCATTTTGATTTTGCATCAATTACTAGAAAGAAAAAGTATCCTTGGTATGGTCCTGCGTAGTCCATGTGAATTCTTTGCCAATTTTCATCTGGAATTTCCCATGTATGTAGAGGCACTTTTTCAGGAGAACTCTTTATGTCAGCGCAGGGTTTACACGACTTTACCAAGCATTCAATATCCCGGTCAATATTTTTCCAGTAACAGTACCTTCTAGAAAGTGCTTTCATTCTGACTACGCCTTGATGAGTTGAATGAAGCTCTTTTAACACTTCTGCTTGTAAACTGCTAGGAATTACTACTCTTGAGCCTCGAAATAGAACATCATCATGGAGACTGAATTCTGATGAGTCGTTGTTGCCCAATCTCAAATCTATTTTTAATTTTCGTAATTCTTCGTCATTTTCTGTTTCCATTTTTATTGAGTCAAATGTGACAGTACTAGAAGTAACCTTTGAAATAACCATGTTAAATATGTGATAATCTTCGTCTTGGAAATATTTTCACAGGATAATGGGGCACGTGACAAGTAGTCTGCATTTGCGTGTTCGTTTGATTTCAGTGTCGAATTTCGTAGTCAGATCCACTTAGGAACATCGCATATCTAATGAGTCTCGATGCAGTGATGGATGGTAGTTTTTGGTTCCATCAAAAAATATAAGTCAACGGTTTGTTGTCCGTGATCAGAGTAAATTTTCTTCCATAGATGTAAATGTATAATTTTTGAAATGCCCAATAAATTGCAGTTGCTTCTTTATCCAATTGTGAATATTTTTTTTCACTTTGTGTTAATGATCTTGATATGAACATGATCGGTCGTTCTTCACCATCTATTATATGAGACAATACGGCAGCAATACCTACTGGGCTAGCATCTGTTGCCAAAACAATGGGTAAGTTAGGGTCGTATCTTACCAAAACTGTGTCACTTGCTATTTCATTCTTAATTTGTAGGAAAGCTGACTCGCAGGAAGCTGTCCATTTAAAAGGTTCATTTCTTTTTAATAACTGATAAATGGGATGCATCGTTTTAGTGACGTCTGGCAAGAATTTAGAGTAATATGAGACATATCCTATGAACGAGCGAACTTCGCTTACATTCTTCGGACGAGGACTATTTATTATCGCTTCTACTTTTTCTGGCGTCTTCTGAATACCTTTACTGCTGACAATATGTCCCAAATATTTGACTTCAGAGGCAAATAATTTGCATTTCTTCTTGTTTAAGTGTAGGTTTATTTCTCTTAAGCGATTGAGACAGTTAATGAGTCTGACATGACACGTTTCCAGTGAGTCTGCATGCACAACAATGTCATCGAAGTATGTTGTAACACCTTCTAACCCTTGTAAAGCTGTATCGATAAATTTGTGGAATTCATTGGGTGCTGTCTTGATACCAAACGCAAGTCGTTTCATTTTATATGTGCCTTTATGTGTCGAAATGGTTTGTAAGTTTTCGCCTTGTTGATCTACTTGGAGATGTTGATATGCTCTATAAATATCCAAAATGCAGAAGACCTTGCTTCCTCTGAGGCTATTTAATACATCGTCAATTAATGGTATTGGATAACGCGCATCTTGCAAAATTGGATTCACTGTAGGCTTATAATCAATGCATAGTCGTACATTCCCATCAGGTTTTGGTACACAAACAAGAGGGGAACCCCAATCTGAGTAATCAATCTTTTCGATTATTCCTCGACTTTCTAACAATTCTAATTCGGATTCTACTTTTTCTTGTAATGCGTATGGAATTAGTCTAGGTTTTAAAAATATTGGTGTGACATTTTGATTTTTCAGTTGAAATGAGCATTTATAATTGGGCACGAGTCCTATGCGTTCTTCAAATACGTCTGCATAATTGTTTAAAATATCTTGTTTTAATCTGTCGACAGAAGTAGTTTCTAGTTGACTAATTTTTGTTTGCAAATGCATTGTGCTCTGTAAGCGGTTGTTTATGTTTATTATATTTAAATGTCGGAGCCATGTTCTTCCAGCGATAGCAGCATACGGGGCTGGAACAACGTAAAGATCTTCTATTGATTTGTTTTGTCCATAAGAAACTGGAACTTTTAGTACGCCAATGGGTTTAAATGTTTCTTCAGTATAAACACGAAATACGATATCAGTTTTTTCAAGAGGGCGATTTATGTTTAAACGCGTAAAGTCTATTTCGTTTATTAATGTAACTGGACTCCCGGTGTCTATTTCAAAATTTATGATCTCATCACATACTTTTATAGGTGCAATGAACTTATCATATTCTCGTGACGCGATTGTTTTTTTATATTAATAATCTTGTTTACATTAAACTGCAATGATGCTTCATCATTTTGCACGTTCTGAAGATAAAGAACGATCTATTTGGTTAATTCGTTCCTGATGTGTAGAAATTGAATTTGATTTTGTTAGACTCGTAATGCAAACTGTTCCTATATGTCCGATTTTATTACACAGATTACACTTTACTGAATTTCTATCTCGACGACAATCGATAATTTTATGTGAGCCATGTCCGCATCTTAAACACAATCCATCTATTCTAATTCACGGAGATTAACACGCGAACGTACACGGTTATTCTTGTATCTCGATGTTGAAAATGGTGTTATGCTTTCACTCCGGCTTCTCGATGACGTTCTCTGATTGCGATGCATACTTCTTCTACGACGCACAAAATTGTTTCTGCTGTTTTCAGAATACTTGTTTATTACGTTTGAATGGCGACTCTCTTGAATTCTATTTATTGATGCTCGAAATTACTTTATTTCTATTCTTGAAGCTTCGAAGGTTAGCGCTACTTCCACAGCTCTATCAAATGTTAATTCTTTGATTTGTAATAGTTTTCTCTAATGTTGGAGTCAGATAATCCCTAATAAACTGAGCTCTCAAAAATATATTAGCAATAGATATTCCGCAATTATCCGATGTACAGTTGAAGTCGCAGGTGGTTGTTAACTGACGTAATGCCGCGACGTATTGAGCTATTGTTTCACTTGGGGACTGCATACGTGACAAAAATTTATGCTGTTCAATAACTGTTGTCGGAGCTGGACACAAATGCGTTTCTAACAATTTCATTAATTCGTCATATGTTTTCGAAATAGGAATTTCAGGGGCTGTGAGGCTACTTAGTAATTGATAATGCTTGCTTCCCAAACAATTGATTAGAACTTTTAATTGTGCCGCTTTACATTCTGGAGTACTCCCGGCTAACTGTTTTATTGCGAAAAAGTTTTCGAGGCGTTGACGGTAAGTTTTAAAAGTTTCTTTCGTGTCATCAAAAGGTTCAAAAGATAAGGCTTGACTTACTAGAACATCGGCTGTGCTTAACTGTGAGACAGGCGTGACAGGAGTTTGTTGTTGCACATTTTGAGTCTGCAGGTTTTTCATAAACTGAGTCAGAACTTCTACTAGGTTTTGTATTTCCGCCATTGTTGTAGTTGTATTTCACTTACACGATCACTTATTAAAGTTTATAATCCCGTACTCGTCGCCACTTTTCTGTCTTTACCCTTTTTGGGCACTTACGGTGGGTTTCGGATATGAAGAAATTGACCCCGATCGTTACAATTCATGATTCACTTTATTAAACGAAACTTAACATTCTATCTTCACTTCAGCCATCTTAATCTCTAATTCCTGTGTTGCCGCATTTCTTTAAATACATGAAAATACATGACATCCCCCAAGTCACCTCGTCAGCCAAAAGCTCACCGAGATCCAAATCAACGTTCAATCTCAAGGAAAGCCTCAATTGGATCCCTTGTCGAAGGTCTACAGACCACATGTCAACATCAGATACTCCCAATCCCAATCTTCCTCACCACACAAACACAAAGAACTCCGCCTTACCGATGCGAGTCAAATACACGTTAAAACAGCAGTGCCTCGTAAGGAAACAACCAATTGCCCAACCGATATCTAACCATGGACACCATTCCACCGTCCTCACACTCATAAAGCGATACGCACTCTTCTTACTTATACGAAATCCCGGGGTCGTGTTTTGAAGGTGGTTGAGTGAGGACGTGTTTAATAGTATTGCGGAGTTTTGTGTAATTTAAAGTAATTTACAGCAATTAATTTACGTGTGCGTGTTGAGGATTGTGAAGTGGAAGAAATGATTAGAAGTACAGTTTTAATGTGAGTAGTAAATAAGTACATTAAAATTATGGATAAGAAGATATAGGTGGCTCAGATAACGTGTGCGAATGCGAGCGGATATCGCGGTCTAGTTTAAAGGTCAAGCGCGCGCTTTTGATAACAGTGAAGTACAAACTTTTATTTATATACTGTTTCTAATATTTGTGGCGGGCTTTAATTAAATACAATTAGAAAGAATCATAATAACAATAAATTTAAAAAAATCAATAAAGAAAAAAACTAAATAAATAACTAAATTAAAAAAAAATAAAGTAATAAAAAAAGGGGGAAAGGGATGAATAAAAGAGAGAGAGAGGAAGAGGAAAAAGAAAGGCAACAAATATTTGAAAGAGGAAAGAAAACAATAAGATCGCCAGACATTAAAAAAATATCTGAGGAGAGCGAAGGAAAAACCTCAAGAACAGAAGGAGGAAGGAAAGAAATGGAGGAGTTAAAAGAATTAATGAGAGAAATGATGAAACAGATGGAAGAAAATATGCAAGGAATAAGACAAGAAATCAAAGAAATGGGAGAAAGAGAAAAGAAGTGGGAGAAAGAAAAAGAGAAACTGGTGGAGAGAATAGAAAAACTGGAGAAAAAAGCGGAAGACGAGGAAAGATGGAAAAGAAAGAATAATATTGTGATAAAGGGGTGGAGAAGTGAAAAACCACAAAAAGATTTAGCAGTGATGCTGGAAGAAAAATTAAATGTAAAAGTAGAGGTGAAAAAGTGACAGTAATAAACAAAGAGAAGAAAAATGAGATGGTGGTGGCGGAAATCGGAGGATGGGAGGAAAAACAGAAGGTAATGGAGGAGAAGAAGAAATTAAAGAATACAAGAATATATATAAGTCACGATTTAACATGGGAGGAAAGAAGAGTGCAAAGAGAAATAATGAACATAGCGATGGAAAGAAGAGCGGAAGGAAAAAGAGTATGGGTAGGGTACAGAAAAATGGAGATAGACGGAGACAGATACATATGGAACGACAAGGATAGGGGACTGTGCAGAGAAAGAGAAGAGAAACTGGGGAACCAAAAGGCAAAAAACTAAAGGCCAAAGGGGGGTGGTAAAGGAGAGAAAGTTGACGAAATGGCAAAGAAAAGGAATAATGAGAGATGGAAATGAAAAAGAAAAAGAAGGAAGAAAAAAAGAAAGTAAGGAAGAAGCACGGGGGGAGGTGAGTGAGCTGAGAGTATTGTTTTGGAACGTAGCGGGAATAAAAAACAAGGAACATGATTTCTGGAAGTACATCAAGGAACAGGATGTAGTCGGATTACAGGAAACATGGATGTTATATATGCGTGGTTGCATATTAAATACGTTAATTAAACAACAACATTATGTTTATTGAGACCAACTAGATGAATTACATTAATTCCGTTAAATCTATGATATACGTCGTGTTAGTTGTATCTCGTGGTCATTACTGCTTACCCATGCTTCCGCTCGTGCGCTGACATCCCCTTCTAGCGTTTCCTTACTAGGCGCGCGTTATACAAATGTTCATACATTACAATGGATGAAAGAAAAAGAATGGGAGTGCTGGGAAAAAGAGTTGCCGGAGGAATTTGAGTGGGTGGTGCAACATGCAGAAAGAGAAAAGAAAAAAGGGAGAGCAAAGGGGGGTATAATAACGGGAATAAGAAAAAAATGGTTGAGCCAGGAAAAGAAAGAGAAAGTGCAACAGAGAAGAGGAGTTGTAGAAAGGAGATACAGTGGGGAAAAACAAAAATAAAAGTAGTGACGGTTTATAGCAGTAGAATGAAAGAGACAAGGAAAAACATAGAAGAGATGATAGAAGAGAGGGAAGAGGGATTGATAATAGTAGGAGGGGACTTCAACGCAAGAATAGGGGAAGAGGGGGGAATACAAGAAAGAAAAGGGACGGGAAAGAGACAAACAAAGGACAAGGTGATAAATAAAGAGGGAGAAGAACTGCTGGAATTGTGCAACGAAAAAGGGTGGGAAATAATGAACGGGAACAGAGAAGAAGATGGAAAGGGGGAATTTACGTACATAGGAGGAAGGGGAGAATCAATAATAGATTTTGTAATGACAAATGAAGAGACCGCAGAAAAGGTAAAGACATTTAAGGTGGGAGAAAGGGTAGAGTCAGACCATCAACCACTGGAATTGACAATGGAAGGAAGGGAAAGAGAAGAGAGAGAGGAAGAGGAGAAGTACATAATAAAAAAAGTGATCAGAAGAGGGTATAAAAAGATATAAAGAGAGAATAGGGAAAACGGTATGGATAGGGAAGGAATTACAAGAAAGTGTAGAGGAAATGAGAGAGATGATGGAGAAAGCAACAGAGAGTCAGATTTAGAAAATGGAAGGGGAAGAAAACAGGATGGAAGAAATGGTGGGATAAGGAATGCAAGGAAGCAAAGAAAAATGCAAGAAGAGCATTAAGACAGTGGAAAAAAAGGAGGAAAGAAAAAGAAGCAGTAAAAATATACAAAAAAACATGCGACAGAAAGAAGGAAGAAAACAAAAAGAAACAAGAGGAGCAGATCAAAGGAATAAAAACGGAAGAAGATGTATGTAAGTACCTAAAGAAACAGAGGAAAAAAAAACATGACGACAAAGGGAATAAAAATTAAAGAATGGGAGATATATTTTCGGAACCTGTTGGGAGGGGAAGAACAAAGGCAGAAAAAAGAAAAAAAGAAAAGACGCGGTAGTAAGACAAGAAGAAGGAGATAGGGATGGAATAAGTGAAGAAGAAGTAATGGAGGCGATAAAGAATATAAAAAAAGGAAAGGCGACAGGAGAAGATGGGATACAAGGAGAAGAGTGGATATACGGGGGAGAAAGTGTAGCAAAAAGGATGACGGAAATACTAAACAAAATATGGAAAGGGGAAGGATTTCCAGAGAGATGGAGAGAGGGAATAATATGCCCAATCCATAAAAAAGGAGAAAAAAGAATTATAGAGGGGTAACATTATTGAGCACGGCATACAAATTGTACGCGACAATACTGCAAGAAAGACTACAGAAGGAAATAGAGGAAAGAAGTTTGGTACCAGACGGGCAAGCGGGATTCAGAAAAGGAAGAAGGGCGATAGACAACATATATATACTGAAACACTTAGCAAATAAAGAACTAGAAAAAAAAGAGGGAAAATGGTGGCACTATTCGTGGATCTAAAAGCTGCTTTTGACAAAGTGAATAGGGAAAAGCTGTGGGAATATATGAAAAGAAAAAAAATAAATGAAAGATTAATACAAAGAATAGAGGAAATATACGAAGAAACGAGAAGCAGGGTGAAAGTGAATGGGGAAGAGAGTGAGAAATTCATCACAAAGAGAGGGTTGAGGCAGGGATGTCCACTGAGCCCAAGCCTGTTCTCAGTATATACGGGGGATCTGGAAGAGACAATGAGAGGACAACAGACAGGAGGGATAGTGGTAGGGAAAGCTAAGGTATGGTCGTTGGCGTATGCGGATGACATAGTGCTGGTGGCTAAGGAGGAAAAGGAAATGAAAGAGATGATGAAAACGCTAGAAAAATATATGTAAAAAAAAGAAATGGAAGTAAACACGGAGAAAACAAAGATAATGATATTTAGAAAAGGAGGGGGAAAAGAAAAAGAGAGGAGTGGATATGGAGTGATGAGAAAGTGCAACAAGTGAAGGAATTTACATACCTGGGCTACACGATGAAACAGGATAATAAAGAGGGAGAACACATAAAGGAAAGGGTGAAGAAAGGAAACAGGCTAATAGGACAAGTCTGGGGTGTGGGGGAAAGAATATTCAAGATGGATATAAAAAGGAAAATTGTTGTTTGAAAAATTAATAAAGGGGGTGGTAATGTATGGAGCGGAAATATGGGGCTGGAAGGAGTGGAGGGAGGTAGAGGGGCTACAGGAAAAATACTGGAGATGGGTGTTAGGATTGGACAGGGATACACCGGGGTATATTGTGAGAGAGGAGGTACAGATAGAAAAAATAAGGGTAGGGACAGGAAAGAGAGCAATAAAATACGAGGAAGAAATGATGGAAAGAACAGATTGCAAAATACTGCAAGAATGTTGGAAAGAGATAAAGGGAGGGAAAGTGAAGTACGGGCAGGAGGGCAGAGAAGAGTATTACAAAAGAAACGGGTACGCGAGTGAAGAAGTGGAGAGATTAAGAGAAGAGAGGGAGTAGGGGTAAGGGAAGAAATAATAAGGAGAGATAGAGACATCGAAAAACAAAAAAGATGGACAAAGATAAAAGAGGGCAAATATAATAGAAATTATAAAGATATTAAGGGTGAAGGAGTGCCGGAATATTTAAAAGATAGAGAGATTAAAAGCAACAAAAAGAAAAAAATGATAGCAAGGTTCAGATGTGGCAACGAAGAGTTAAGGAACAAATATTGGAAAGAAGAAACAGAAAAGATGTGCAGGCTATGTGGAGAAGAAACGGAGGACCTTAACCACATGAGACAGAAATGCAGGGAACTAAGAGAAGAGGTGATGAAAATAGTGGATATCTTAGATGAAAACGGAAAAGGAGCGGAATGGATGGAGGAAGTATGGAGCAAGAGGAAAAAGTTAAGGGGGGAGAAGGGATAAGAAAATGTATTAGATATGTATATATAGCACGATCAAATTTGTAAGCCAAATGGCAACGAATAAAGTTAAACTTATATTATACGAAATCCCACCAATCCTTCCTTCGACCTCCTAACTACATTCCTATTCTCACCTCGCTTATCAAATCAATCGGATCGCACGGGATCCGCTTTCGCACAACATACAACTCGCCTTGCATACGAGCCTCCAAGTCCCACGGAACGAAGCCAAAGAGAACTTGTAAAGCCTGACACTGTCTAACAGATCGGACGTATCCTATAAAAAACAGTACTTTCTGCGTACGGTTCAGCAAAACTACTCTAAAGATTTAGACGACGTTACCACACACTGGACGCCGACATCATGCCTTTATACCAAACACGAGTAGCCGCATCTTTAACTCATTCTTTCGGTAGAACTCGTCTTATCATCCCACTCAACTGAACTATCCTGAAATGCACGACCTCCATGTGACGATTGAAGCTCATCGTATCGTCGGTGGTGTTGCAACCGCAAGAGCATTTCGTCATCAGCATCTTAGTAGTCTGTCGCAAAACACTTGCGCCGACACTTAATCCCCATTCGTTGATCAGATTCAACCATTCCTAAACGTATTTCTGCAATGCTATTTTGCTTGTACCTTCCACAATAAATGTCAGGTCGTCTGTATATTTTTCCAACAGTACATTCATCATCATGTTCCACACCGCCGGGCCGCAAATTGATCCCTGCGGACACCCTTTCAAAACCCTTGTCTCAACAACATCCTCTACTCTACAAAGTTACCGGGAACGATTTGTACTTCGATGCACTCACAATCTCCTTCAGACGCCACCAGGCATCTTCAGTAGATAAATTTTTCTTAAAAGCGAACCTGCCTCGCGCTTCTAGGCCATACCAGTTTCAAGTCTTACCACCAACATTCCTTCTATAATCTTGCCATAGACGCCCAACAAACAAATCAGCTTGAATAAACTCTGTATTTAAAAGCACCTTATACACGTGCGTGCTTCCATGGCTCTAAGCGCCAGAAAGTAACTTCCTAGTTCACCTACCACGTGTTTGGATAGCAAAGGCTCAACACAGTCAATGCCGGGGGGCCTGATGCCAGTCAAACGCTTTACTGCATACCACAACTTCTTAAACGTAAATACACTTGGCGTCACCTCGACGCACTCATACATACATACGATAATTATACTCTACGTACATCTAAGGGAAACTATGCACTCAATAACTTCTCTACATTTTCGCGCCAAATCGAATAAGACACATTCTCGTCCACAATACTACATAACGTATGCATACGTCTCTTTTTACCGCGACAAGTCTTATAGACTGGACCCCAAGCATTCGCATTCTTCTCAACTCCCCACGAACTCTTCCCGGTTACGCTCCTTTAGCTCTCTAATACTCCTCATATACTCACTACCCCTTATGGTACTTCTTTCTTGCAGCTCTTACACTTCTCTTCAACTTTTCAAGCTCATCACACCATCACCGCACCATTCTCTGCTTATGTACACAGCTCCTTTTCTTTAATAGACAATCACAAGACTGCATGACCCATCCAAGGAACCTATCATACATAACCGGAACTGTCAGGGAAAAGAGTTCTTCCACCGAACATACTACTACATACATCCGCAAGACATACAGGAAGTCATTCCATACCGATAACTGTCATCCAACGAGATCGATACAGCGTTATGATCGCTAATATCAACCCAATCTTCATGCACCATCTACTCTGTCTCCAACATCTATGTCACTTTCGCCGCTGTGCTTGTAGACAACACACAAACCAGTATCCGTCAAACACTCTTCCAAGCACTCCACTCTTCCATCTCTATCTATGGCACGTTCGCGCAACTGACTGCACCACTTAGAAAATGCAGTATTTGCATCCATACCAATCAAAAACGCACGACCTGCCAACGTGTTACACATCTCTCTACTGTACGCCACATATGGTTGTATAGGACTACCATACCGACAATACACAGAGACTACAAATATCTCAAGCTCTCCCTTCTTTAACTCTTTTTTTATTTATTTTAGGGCGTTAGCCAGCCACGGCTGGCACAAGTGACTATTCGCACGTTCAGTTATGCAAGGTGGTATACGTTTCCGCTTTCTTCTTCTTCCTTGCACAACCTCGAGAAGTAAGTAAGTGCGCTAATTAATAATGCACGAGTCCGCCCTGTGTACACCAACTCTTTCATTTAGCTTTTTTGTTCTCATCACTATAGTGAGGAATGCACTAATTTCCCATCAAGCTATTTCATCAGTAATCATCATTGTTCCAATTAGATTTCCTTGATGTAAATTGTACTTCTTTGCCTGTGGGTCTCTGTCGGCATATGAGAATGGCGTGTAGAGCGTCGTCCACGTCTTCCTCCCAAAGAAAACAAGAATTTTCCTTTTTTTGGATTCCACATAGGTATGCAGGCGCGGCTCCAGCAGTTTATTTCGGTGGGGGCTCCATCACTTTAAAGCGGGGGGGGGGGGGTGCTCATCACATTTTTAAATAATAATGTATTGAATATGGCGTTAATATAAAATTGAATAATACTTCGTTATGCACCAAGCTTTTACTTGCAAGCGATAAAGCATCATAAATTACACAACTATAAAAAAAGCGAATGTATTACATACAAACTGAGAAAAACTTCAGTATTATTCTCAATGTCGGGGGGGGGGGGCATAGCCCCCCCGGCCCCCCTCTGGAGCCGCGCCTGTAGGTATGAACCAAAGCAGCCATGTGCTGTTAGTGTCTGAGTAGAGTGATAGCTTAGGAAGCCAAATCTACGGCTTGTCCAGGCTTCGATTTTAGGGATAAGCTTGCGAGTCCAGGCTTTTTTGGACTATTGATACAAGCGGGCTTGCCATTTTCGAATAGATTCTGATTTTCTAGCGTTTTTACAGATTTCTAGTCTAGCTTTGTGCTTTTCTTCTGCTAGGATGTCGATTGGTACGGTGCCCGCCAGCACTCTAGCAGCTGCAAGGGAGACTGTACGATACGCTGAGGTTATTATTAGTGCTACTTTTCTTTGGGTTTTATCGGCCATACTCTTGTATTTCTCAATTTTCGTGACCCATAGCCATACCGGTGCTGGGTACAGAAGTGCTAATACCAAGGTGTTCATAATTAATTTTCTTTTAAGGGCCGATGAGTCTTGGACGTTCTTCATGAACCCAGCAAATATAGCCGCTCGTTTGTCTGCCTTTTTCGTCACATTATCTAAGTGCGGCCCAAACGTCGAGTATAACCCGCATATATTTTATGTTATCTTTTATTGGTACGGGCACCCATCTATGTCAGAAAATGATAGGGTCGATTTTTCTTTTACCCGTGAACGCTATGGCTTCAGTTTTTTCTACTGCTACCTATTGTTTATTTCGCATCAACCAGGAGTCCACTCCCTCTATATGCTATTATTTAAGGTTTGTGTAAGCGCTTCTGCGTTGCTACCTTAACCAAAAATCGCCAGGTCATCTGCAAACGCGGTAAGTTGAACTTGTCTTGGAAGTTGGGTCTAAAGCAGATCATCATAAAAAAATGTTCCAAAAGGTTGGCTCCATAATAGAACCTTAAGGAACTCCGCATGTCATATGTCGTACACTGTCCCTGTTATCATTTGTGTATGTGATGTATCTATTTGTTAAGTAATTAGCAACAATTTTAATTAAGTGGGCATTTATACCCATCTTCTGCGTTTTTTCAATATGGAGCACTCAAGGCAGTGAATTAAAGGCGTTTTTTATGTCAATGAGCACTAAGGCACTAATATTCCCCTTTCTCTACGCGCCGGTTCTGGCCGGCCAGGTCTCTAATTCTGAGGAGAGCATTTATCGTAGATGTATTCTTGGTGAAACCAAATTGGCAATCGGCCAACTTAACTGAACACAGACATCGCACTTGTCAGCCAAGTTAGTCCCCATCATAGTCTGTAAAGAGGAACCGTGGACGACTACCGCTAATACTCCGTCCAGAATCAAGTACTTGACAACATCCGCCAGAAGACCAACAACTCTACACTACAGGCTCTTGCAAGACTTTTCTCACGCATCAACACTCCGAGTTTATTCATACTACCAGCCGCATTCATATAGTTCACCTGTATAAGCTTAATACAATCAGACGTTAAGCATTTATCTCTCTAGCACACGCCACCCTCTTCTAATACTTGTGCACACCTAGGACACTATGGTTAGCCCTTAGTTTTTGCAACACCACTCATTCTTAAACGAGGAGGGCACATGACCTGCCTCGCCACACCCAGACACACGCACTCTTTGCATTCGCGAAGAATGTGGTCGTACGCATGGCACTTGAAGCACATATGTGTTCCACCTGCTCTCTTACCCTACAAGCTCTCCCAGCCGACGAAAACGCCCCAATCTTTTTTTTTTCTAAACAAAGCGTTGGCCCACCGCAGTAGGATCAAGTCGTCTTCGCCACGGTCACCGTTTAGACAACTAAGTCAGCATTCGGAGTACACGCACGCACTATGGTAGTAGGTAGGATAAGATTTAATTTCGCACCCCCCCCCATATTACTTGTCTTTTTGGCACATCATTTTTTTGGATGCACCATTTAGGAGTGTCACGAGTGAATGGTTGACACTTTATGTTTAGCCGTTGTCGGGTCTTTCACATTGGCCATTAATCTGGCTAAGACAATTGCCCTTCCGTCCGCTTTAGTGGTTATGCTTTCTACGTGCTGCACAAAAGAGATGTTTTTGTCCAGAACGACACCCAGATAGATATCGTCACACCACTGTAACAGAATTTTATATCGTCGAGCTTTCTCCTGTCCGTAAAGGCGATCGGCACACTTTTTTCAACTGCTACTGACAACTTATTTTCTCTTAGCCACCCGTCTACTACGAGTAGCTCTTGGTTCATGTTCTGGGTTAAAAATTAGACAGTTTTCCCTTCTTCAAAGATAGCCAAGTCGTCGGCGAAGGCTGTTAGATGTATGATATCTGGTAGCTGGGTGGTCAGTAGATTGTCGTAGAACAGGTTCCACAATGTGGGGCCCAAAATGGATCCTTGTGGACGCCCCAATCTACGAAAGAGTTTCGCATTTGCAACCTAACTTTTCACTTTCATCTTTGTTCTAACCCTCGAATTTCGCTTCTGAACGAACACCAGATTTTTTTACGTTCTGCTCAAAGACCTCCTTCATCAACACCTTGTCAAACAACTATGCCTTCGGCACGTCAATGATGAAGACCTGAGGTCCAACATTTCTTGGCACGTCAACACGCAGCCCTGGTCGCCCACACGCACCAGACTTTCTCAACTCCGCCGTGATCCTCAACAGAATGGGTCTCGACTATCACGCAGTGACTTTTACGTCGGACAATTTTCTCTGCACTTTCGCCAGCCGTGCTGTACCGACGACTTAGCTTCCACCGGCTTTAGAACCGGCCTGAGAGTCAAATGTCTATTTTCACTAAGCCTACCAATCAGGGGGGTTAACAACACTAACATAAGTCCGAACAACTTCTCTCTGTTCAGCCACACCCTTATCCTGCCTACATTCGTTCAACTGCCTCTTTAGGGTAGCGTTCTTTACCATCAACTTGATGAGCAGGTCCTTATACCGATTTACCGTCCCGAGAACATACATACAGGTCATTTTTGAGAACTTTTTGGCTTCTGCCAAGAGGATTTTTCTCAATTCTTTAGCACTTATCATGCTTTCCTACTGCTGTGTTTCATGTCTAAGCGTTCGATTATGTTCGATCTTCTCTATACAACTGTATCCTTGCAGCATCGGTATAGCTTCTTTGCTAAGACCCGAGATGCATTCAGTTCTGCAACTTCTTGGTGTGGATTTCCGCAAAGAAAAAACATGGTCCACGAATGTTTTGTTGCGTTCTGGCACAGGGCACTAGCTGCTTATGTTACGGTCTATGAGGTCGTGGAACGCTTCCCAATTGCATTTTTTGAAACTAAACCGCCCCTTGAAAGGCACGTATTGAGCTTTGATGGCTACGTTTGACTGCAAGTACATTATTGGTTGGTAAAGATGTTATCAGGATTGTATCCTCTGTGTTGAAAGATCGGGGAAGTTTGGGTTGCAGCATGCCTTGTCCGTCTGTCCATTATTTAAGTTTGTGGCCGCTGTCATCAGCGAGGAGAGCTTGGGTTGTATGTCTGCAGGGCGCCCATGTTGAAAAAGACGCTAGGTGGCTTATATACATCTAGTTAGTTATTCCATGTTTATTAAAGTTGTAACGAGGGCTGGCTTTTTTATAGACACGGAAGGAGCCTCCATGAAGATTGCTCTAAACCCGATACGAAAGCTGGCGTTGTTAGAGTAACTTGGAGGAACGAGGACTGAACTTATACAAGCTAGCTTTGCAAAGATTCTCTTCTTTCACAAAGAAATAAGAAAAACATGTTTTTAAGTAACTATTTAAGAAATAAAATAAGAAAGCATACATATCACAAGTTTAGGAAAGAGCATCTAGTAATCTATAAAATTTCTGGATCGTGAAGATTAATGTTTAAATTTTTAAATTGCTTGTCTGTTTGCATTTTCCATTTATAACCCATCATTTGAGATACTTCATTTTCTACTAACTCGTAAGACTTACTATTGTACCTCAACCACGCATAGAACTCGTCTGACCATTCGGGGCTTTGTGTCCAGTCGCAACGTTTTATAACCGCATTGGCACGCACGTATAAGTAACGCAATTTCTTAGCCGCGTTAGCTAGAAGTAGCACAGTCGATGTGGATATTCGTTCTGTAACAATCTAATTCATTGACTAAGCGTTGTGTTATCAAATTAGTGTGGAAACTTACTAAAACCTTTAACGATGGGCATTGTCGACACAAAAGCAACAAGGTACTATCGACTCTTTCATGGAAAGATTTCGATCGGTAGAAACGTGGTATGCTTTTATGTCCGTAAATGCATAACCCTTTACTGTATAATTCAATTGCAGACATCAAGTGAAACGTTTGTATCTAAAAAAAAATTGTAACGGCTTGTAGTATTTCCCAGAAGTCATACCCCAATGTGCGGAGAATCATACATGACAGTTTTAACGGGCGCACACTCCTGCCATACCATTTGCTTATCCTTATTACTTTGTAACTGTAAATGAACACACAAATGGGGGTTGTTTTTTTGGCACGTGCGCCACGCTTTGACGGGAACAGGTTTTATACTCGCATCGTTGGGTGTATAACGGTTCTGGAATATATGCAAATGCTTCAACTTGGTGTATCCCAATAGCTCGACAGTTTCTTCTCCCAGATTCTGTGGGCTTATAACTAATACGTTCAGGTTTAGAAATATACCAATGTGCAAAATTTGATATTGCGCCCTGGTGGTGTTAACCAAAATCATAGTTTTAAGCGTTAAGTAACAAGTTTCGCAAACACCGTCCAGTAAGTATTGCGCTTCCTGGGAATCTAGCATTAAGTCGATAAGTTCAATTGTCTTCAGCTTTTTTAAATTTCCCATTAGTCTTTTGAGCGCTTCTAATAGCTTTCCACCGGTACCAAAAAGTCGAATACGTTCAGTTTCGTCTCTATTCGACATGTTACAAGGAAATGTAAATTTCAAGCTTTGTATGTTAGTACCAACGCCTTTTTTCGCTACTTCTCGTGCTGTTTGTTCCGTGTACCAAGAAATCATATTCATAAATTCGTAGAGATTATAAAAATTCAGCATTGGCTCAAAAGTCAAGTGCCTGAAGTATCGACCGACTTGCGCCATACACGCTTGCGTTCTTAGATGATCTAACACATACTACAAAAAAGAATTAAGCAAATTAAATATAAATTAAGGTACAACCTGCCATCCCGAGTAATAATTAAATCTTCCACGGGTCAATGTAGAATCTTCGAGAACGAAATGTGCCCACACTTTGGGTAAGTAAAAGGCGTTGTACCATGATTTACACACGAGACTGGCATAGTATTTTTGCCTAATTGATAAATAAGAAAAGATTTCTTCTAGGAGAACATCTGGGAGTTGGGACCAACCTGAGCTAGTTTCAATCTCATCCCCATCTTCTTTTTCCAAATCAATATAATACGCTAACAAATAAATAGAATTATGCGTTAATTACAAATTATGTGCGCATGAGTTTGTAAAGATAGGTGGAGTAAATATTTAAAAGTTTAATCTGCGGCAATCATAATAAGTACCTTTCTCTTCACTAACCTTCCAACAAGCTTTTTGCATTTTTAAAACGACAAACTCGAGAAATCTAATTATATGTTAATTGCGTTTTCTTGCGGGTCAAAAATAGCGGTCTATTAAAAGCTACAACACGCGCGATATATTTAGAATTTAATTTAGACTCGGACTTTTTTTTTCAAATATTCGAAACATATTTTGTTAATTCCATTTGGGCATTTATTTATTATGAAATATTAACAGGTTGAATTCGAAGATTTGTTAAAGGCGCTTATTTTTAGAAATTAAATGAAAACGAAAGTACAAATGAACGAGTTGGTAGACCGAATCTAAAAAAAAATGTTTTGAAGTCTTGAAACAGGGGGGTATTAAGTAAGTTTGTTCTAAAAGATCAACGCCGAATATTTAGAAAAGTACGTCAAGTTGACAATCTAGACTCGTACTACCGCTCTGTAAAAGTTGAAAATGTTTCCCAAGCCTATTAATGATCATAAAGAGAAAACAAAGCGTTCTTGTCTTTGTTTTATCTCTACTAATGGTTAAAGTAACTCATCAGCACTGCGAAACTTATACTGAGAACGTAGGTGTAAAAATGTTAGAGACTACTGAAACACGAATAAGTCTCGTGGTTTTCAACAAAGTCGGCATTACGTCTTACTTTACAGAGTATTTACTTTGTATCAAAGTTATTGTCCCAGACAGCACATTACGTTTTATTGACGTCAAAATTACGCACGAGACGTCATTAAGACGTCTCACTGTCGTCAGTGTCCTGCCTGAGATAGCACTTGCAACATAAACTTCAAGATGATAATAGTTCTATCGTTCAAGTTTCATCGTCTGATGAATCATTAAAAAAGTTACAATAAAAAACAAAATCTAGGCGCCATTTCTTATACTGGCACGATTCTCAGCTCGGAGACACCAAGGGCACGTCTAAACCCACTATCGAAAAGATTAGGCAAATATAATTCTCTTAAACAATAACATTTACCATTCATTTGTAATTACAAACCTAGATATAATCGTACTTGATGGGATTTAATAACAAGCAAAACAGAAAAAACTAGAAATGTATAACAAAATTAATAATACTTGATAAAAAATTGAATATAATTACAGGATACAGGTACAAGATAATCGAAAGTAAAAGTTATAGCGAGATGCGAGACGAATACTTCGCGAAAACACAACTGTGCAAAGTTTGATTCGAGTAAAACAGATCCCGGAAGTGATTAAGTACGCGACAACATTCTCAAGAAAATTACTTTTTTCACAACTTAATAACGACTTAAATTAGTTACCTCGACACTACCAGACTTATAAGTTTTAAATTACTAAAAGCAAAATGGTCGACGCCATTTACCTATGAGAACCGAGAATCGCCTTAATTCCGCCGATATATAGAAACAATCTTCGTTTCAGTGAAATCGTTAAAACTTACTTACGCGGACAAGCGACTTAAGACAGAAAAAATTAATAGGTAAATGACTACCAGCGCAATCCCCCTAAACCCGAACGCCCGTATCAAATAAATCTTAATTGGACAACCAGTAGGGTTCGCATACCAGTGACCTAGCAAAATTTAATTACAATTACTTTTAGAAAATTAACAAGTAATGTCACACACTGACTGACTAAAGTCAGAGTCATGAGTTGATTTTACATACATGAAGAAAACCAAGTATCCCAAATTGACCAAACGTTTTCGTGGGTTGAGGCAACTAAAGGCGCGTCTCCAGGTGATTGATAGGAAAGTAAATATAGTGGCAGGTATCGCGGTTTCCACGCCGGTAAATTAACATCGGTTCAATCTTCATACAGGAACTTGAGGCACGGTTTAAGTTTAACCAGTGTCGGTGAATCAGGACACAGCACTAAAGAGAGAGGAAAGAGGAAAGTCCTGTTGCAAATAAGCATGAGCTTGACCTTCCAGCAGCGGAAGCGTCTTGTGGTAGGTGAACGCGGTCCAATACGCCTAGGGTCTATGTGAGTTGTCTTGCGCCTTAAACCCATAAAACGGACAGCAATATATCCGATGCCAGTATCCTCAATATACTGACGCATTTGTGTGAAAAGGGTAAAGGCTGTACGAGCATTGCGAGGTAACAAAGGAATCTATTTTGTAGGATGCGACCTCCGCCATATCCGGTACTGATGCCGGCGTCTCCGGAAACTAGGTACAGATTAGACGTCGAGTTATTCCATGGTGCGACATTAGCCCCTCAACTTGGGGTGGAAGCGGTCTATTACCACCTCGATACACACTGCTATCCCCCATCATCGGGCGTCCGAGAGTTGTTATCGAGGTGCCGAATTGAACTGCTTCGTGTTAAACACTAAACTGCCGAAGTTGCCTTAAATCCATAAAACGGACAGCAATCTACCGGATTCCGGTATCCTTAGTATACTGGTTCATTTATGCGAAAAGGTACGAGAGCTGTACAAATATTATGAGGTAGCGGAGGATGGAAGGGACTGCGACCATGATTCGTCAAACGTGGTCCAGTCACAACCCGTGCATCTGGTGCTCTATCTACTGTAGACAGTATCTCAGGAACTAGCTTTATTTATTTATTGTTAATTGTTTAGCCATTCGGCCTTACAATGGGTTACGTTACCCTTACCTTATTCTCTTAACAAAATAATATAATTTGTACAGAAATTACAAACTAAAAAACTTTCTCCCCTAAAATCTTCCCATCACCATCTAACTATTCTAATACTTTAGACCTAACCCTCCCCTCTTATCCTTCTTTCCTTTACTGCTTTCATCCAATCCAATCCCTCCCCTTCCTCTCCAAGCAAAGCCTTCCTCCCCCTCATTTCTTCCCTTAGCTCGTCACACTCCTCACTCAAGTGCTCTATGTCCTCCCATCCCTCCCCACATAATCTACATCTCCTCATTACATCCTCCTTCCAATACTTATTTAAATTCTCCTCATTTCCGCATCTAAACCTGGCTATAAGTCGTTTCTCTCCTAAGCTTCTCCTCCCCATCAGATACTTAGGAACCCCCCTAGACACTATATTCCCATATCTTGCGTTATACTTTCCTTCTCTCTCTTGCACCTGCGAATCTTTATCTCTTCTTACTATCTCCCCCGTATTTAACCTCCCTTCCTCTCTCCTTTCCACCTCTTCTCTTGCGAAACCTCTTTGTTGATAGTACAGTTTCCTTTCTTCCTGCCCATATATGTTTTTGCTATCTTTTACCGTCCTCCAGCAACATTGCAAGATTTTACATTCTCTCCTTTCCTTCATTTTCTCTTCATAACCCATCGCCCTTTTCCCTGCTTCTATTCTAATCTTCTCTAACTTCCCCTCCTCCTCTATTATGTACCCTGGCATCTCCCTGTCTAAACCTAGTATCCACTTCCAATATTTTATTTATACTCTTTCCAATAGGTTCCACTCTTTCCAACCCCATACTTCCACCCCGTACATCATCACATTTTTAATCAATTTTTCAAACAGCCATCTTCTCTTCTCGATCTCCTTCCCAAATACTCCATACCTGCCCTAATACCCCGCTACCATTCTTTGCTAACTCCCTTATATGCGCATCATCTTTATTATTATACCTTAGCCTATATCCCAAATATGTCACTTCATTCACTGTCTCTATCTTCTGTTCTCCCCAACTTAACTCTTCCTTTTTCTTCCTTCCTCTCCCTTTTTAAAAAACTACCATCTTAACTTTCTCACATTTAAACCCAAGTCTTTCCTTTCCAGATACCTCTTTATCGTATTTATCATACCTTTCAACTCCAACTCATTTTTTGCCACCATGACCATATCGTCTGCATATGCCAACACCCACACTTTAATCCCTCCCTCCATGACAACCCCACCACACTGACCTTCCTTCAACACATCTTCTATGTCCCCTATATACAGTGCAAATAAAATAGTGCTAAGAGGACACCCCTGCCTTAGCCCCTTCCTCGTCCAAAACACTTCACTAACACTATCCCCTATTTACCCTATTCTTAGTCTCTTTATATATCCCTTCCAGTTTCCTCACTAGTTGTTCTCCTATTCCCTTTTTCCTTAACACCCTCCATAGCTTTTCTCTATTCACATTATCAAACGCAGCTTCTATGTCCATAAAGAACGCGTATACCTTACCCCTTTTCTTATCTAGCTCTCCATTCACTAACTGCTTCAATATATAAACATTGTCTATTGCCCTTCTTCCCACTCTAAATCCCATCTGCCAATCTGGTAATAGTCTTTTTTCTTCCACTTCCTTTTCCAGCCTCCTTTGTATAATCATGGCATACAATTTATAACTTACATTAGTGACACTAATCCCTCTATAATTCTTTACCTCCTTCCTATCCCCTCCCTTATAAACCGGCAGAATTAAACTTTTTTTCCAATTCCCTGGAAATTCCTCCCCTTTCCATATTGTATTAAAAATTTGCCGTATATATCCTCTCACTCTCTCCCCTACATATTTCCACTGTTCTCCTTGCGTACCGTCCGTTCCTGCCGTCTTCCTTAATTTTAGTCTATTTATTGCTTCCTCCATTTCCTCTTTCGTTATCTCCCACCCCTCCTGTATTGCATTTACCCTTTGCAATATCACCTGCCCTGGTCCTTCTATATTGTTCCCTCCAAACGCTCCATACAATAACCCAACCACACCTTTATATCCGTTAATCCTCCTCTCCTCTTATCTCTTCTTCTCTCCTTGTTTAGAAATTCCCACACTTCTTCTTCTTTCTTTATTTCCTTTACTTGTTTCTCCATTTCCTCTTTATACGACACCTTTCTCTCAGCACATACATTTTTAAAATTCACTTTCTTCTCCTTATACTCCTGCACATCTATTCAACCTTTCTTCCATCTTCTTCTAGCATTTCTCATCTCTGTTTTTGCCTCTCTACATTGAACATGTACAAGTTGGACGTCGACTTATTCCGCCGTACGACATTAAAGAAGGGAGGTGCAATGTTTGTATGATTTTACTTATATTGTTTATGGAGGAGCAATTTTTGTGTGATTTTACCTATATTGTTCAAAGGAGGGGGGCAATTTATGTGTCATTTCGTTTTTTTAAATTTAAGAAACACACTTGAAAAATCTTAAAATTGGTAAAAATATATTGCTTCGGTCGTGAGTCAGGAAGGAAGGAATTGCACCTATTGCCCTTCCTAGATTCGCGCCTGTACTACCCCTCATAAGATGGCGTGCGAGAGCTGTTACCGAAGTGCTGAACTGGCCAGCAAACATCGACCAGAAAGTAAGAGTCAGAAAAGAGGGAGCTGCTCCGTGTTAAGCACTGAACTGCCGACTTCTTAATAGACACTGGACAGTACAACAATTATACCACAAGGATATCGAAGAGTTCTTTTTAGCAAACACCCGTGCTGATCAGCTCACCAAGGATTGACTGGTGCAGAACTTAACATAATTAATGCTAATGAGGTGCCAAAAACTAACTAGAACATTGTATATAGATTTCAGAACCCGTATTATAACCGGAAAAATTATATTATCCAAAATCCATAGGTTTTTATAAAAATCCGGGGTGTTGTGGATAAGAATGATCTCATTCCGCGATAACCAAACGTTCCTGTAGTTTGAGCGTCTCGAAATGACAAATAAGAAAGCAAACACAGCACTACGCACTATTAATAATACTGTACCGAGAATTGGCACTACTCCCAGCTCAAACTGTAGTGTAGTGGCAACACTGGGATAATGTGTATTAGCGTTGTTGGCTTAGATCACGAGGAAAAAACCTAATTAAAAACCTAAATCTAAAGTGGAGAGAGCCAGATGAATAAATTCGTGACAGATCATTCGCTCGGGGCACCAAGCGAAAATATATAGTTCGCTATGCGTATAGGAACACTTTATTGGTAGTTTTTATTTCCTCTTTACTCGTGGGACTTATGTGGACAAAGCATATGATCTACAATTAGAACAGACTAAAAAGAAACAAGTTCTGCAAGTAAAAACTTCATCAGTAAGGGGAAAGGGCAAGAAATCTGAGACATCAGAGACAAATGCGCACCCCTTAACACGAAAGGAGTTTTGAGTCAAAAGGTTGGGACGAGCCTTATTAAGATTCTTTGGATTCAAGCTCTAGAGATATTGACCGAAAAAAAATCTACTATGATGTAAATTTAAAACGGGATACCGTTTTTGTGCCTATCAACCCACCAAGAATCGGCTGGTGCGGACTCTAGGAAAAAAAAACTTGGCCAAGTGCGAAACTAAACAACATTGATGATAAGAACGTGCTAAAACCAGCTAGACCCTTAGTGGATTCCGGAACCCGTCGTGGAACCGAAAAAAGTATCAAAGCACAGGCCTACACAGCCGGAGTCTATACTAAGGTAAGAAGGTCTCGTTATCAACCATAAATTTCAGAGGCTCCTGTTAGTAACAACTAAGTCTAGCTGAGATGTCGGTTACTAAGCGTGGTTGAGAATTCTATACTATATCAAAAGAAAAAATAATAGGCGCCACTCCGAGCGTACCGGCAGAGACTTTGGTTTGGAGACACCCAGGATGCAAATAAACTCACTGTTGGAGAATTATGAAAAAACAACTATCATCGAGAGATAACAAACTACTACTTTGTCTTCCCAGAAGTAACAAAAAAAAAGTAAATGCTACATAAGCTAAATTGCTTAAACATTAACAAATATATTTTACTGCTATTACTTATCAAAGAAATAAGAAAATCTTTTATAAATTGGACTCTAGTAATTAATAATAAAACTGTAAAACACAAAGCAAAATCATGTATAAAATAATAATTATATGCATTGGCGGAATGAAATTCTCAAAAAACGAGACTTAAACATATAAATTAATATAACATAAGACACCAAAGACATGAAGTTCCTTAGCTAGTAATCATGTTACTTCAGTAATATTACTCCCAAACTTGCGAGGAGTGTGAGCTTACAATCGTCGACTTACGTTTGCCAAACTTTAGCCTTGAATACGAATAAATAAGGACACTGGAGTGAACACCTGAGGTTGTCAATCTCACAATAATTATATCGGGTAGAATCAGTCTACTAGGTATGAGGCATAATTACAAGAGGATTAATACCTTCACCCTCAGTAGTTGGGTTTTAATAAATGACATTGAGGTTGCGTCAAATTCGCTGTGAGCAATTGAGTAGAAAGAAAATCGATTTAACTTTTTTAATACAAGTAGACAATCTTAATTTAATTGGAATCGGATTGAACGGACAAGGTTCCTGCGAAACTCAATCTACTAACAGCAAACGCCAACCAGGAAATAAGAATCCGACGAGTCGGACACGAAAAGTTAAATTGTATATTCAGTAGCGCGCTCCTGCCAGTGCAGTAGTAGACACTTTGTCAAAACATGACACGTTATTATTAACAACACGTAACATTCTTCCGGGTTGTCAACGTTTCGCCCACTTTCGTAAGGCTCTTAGTCAGAGCGTGAAGGAAACCAAACTAAAAAAAAAGAAACTAAGAACCACTAATGTAATAGCGGAGGCTTCTACGGCATAGTATAAGAACCACTACTTTGTATATAGAAAAGTCAGGTTCTGTGTGCGCTGAATGCCAGTTTTGACAACAGCAGTTTTCCAAAAAAAATAATATGTACATTTTGACGTACGTCAACAAATACGAAAACCTGATCAACCAATTGAACGTATCCAATAATGCTCAGTGTGAGCAAGGGACCCCCCAGGACATATCCGAGTGTGATGAGTCATCGTCTCTGGTTTTGTTCACTTTGCACGAGGCATAAATGCTTAGGATTGTGGTATATTGGACTGTTGTAGTAAGGATGAAGTAAACGTTTAAAAAAATAAAAACCTTTAATAATTGTATTTACATTTTTTATAGTATAAAAGCTACGTTCAGGTAAATGTTTGAGGGTTGATGCAGCGAATTTGGTTTAATCGTTCGTAGGTATTTTAATGAACATATGACAATACAAATGCCCAACGGTCTCAATGTTTTGTTGCATTATAATGCGAAGCGTCGTTGTATAAATATCAGGTGGTCGAGCTAGAGTCGGATCTCTCCAATAAATGCCCGAATTATCAGAATTAAACAATGCCGGAGATGGTACATGATCCCTCATATAATTCCAGACGCAATCTCTCAATATTTGAACGATCTCTGAACAATTAAAGTACGGAATTACAGTACTAATGTCTGATAACGGAGGTGGTAGTAGCTGCCCGAGCGCCATCACATCCAACACCTTTCTCGTAGTATCTAACATCGATTTGTATTTTAACGGATCTGCAAATTTCGTTTGGTCACCGATACTGTTCCATTGATGGATTAAAGTAGCCGTTATTGCTCTTAACAAAACCGAGCAATAACAGAGAGTCGGGCGATACATAGCAACAAGAGTTAAGAGTTCCCATAACAGCGGAGAACTATTAAACAGTTTTCTAATGTAGAAATCGCGTTCAATTGTAACCTAAATCAAACGAAGTTACTTGGATAACAGACTCATTGTACCCACCTTGCAAAATTCTTCTTCTGGCCAAGGTAATCCATTGTACATTACATCTGGACTTACAAACTGTACCAGAAGCAATGAAACAGAAGTTAAACTATCGAGCGACATGTCAGCACTTTTACTGTCATTATTCGAAGGTAACGAGCAACAAGCTTTAAGTGCGCGAATAAATTGTTCAATATTAGTATCACACACATCTTTTGCAGTTTCCATACAATGAATCGACCTCTTTCTACCTGATCCGATCATCCCTCCATTTAATATAGAAGAATTTTTGGTTAACGCAATTGTTTTATTCTGAAAAATTGTAACTGTACAATTATCGTTAAGTTATCAAATAACTAACTTTTTTCCGGTTTTGTTCAAGGAGATATTTATCCGGTTCGTCGTCATTATCGGTAACTTCAATTTTTGCTCCAAACAACGCCTTGTTGTTACCGAAAAGTGCAGCTTCTAAAAGCTCACGTAGAGCTAGCATTTTTGCTGCTTTTGAATGCAAAGTAACGCGTTTAAGTATATCGCAAACTCTTTGATATCCAACCAGCTGGACGGCTTCGTCTAAAACTATAAGGTAGAACCGGTTTACTACTAAAAGAACACGTACCTGATTCATCACAGCACATGAAAAAATAGTTAACTGTAGCCATCGTGAAATTTAAAATCGCCTGTACAGGTATTGAATACGAGTGGTATCCGTCTAAAGATGGTATCTGTAACAAATCCAGGAGCTCTGCCATAGCGTGATACACTTGAACGTTGTACTTATTAGTCCCAAACAATTTCGTTAAATAAACTAAGTTGGCGTGAATAGCTCTCCACACTAACTTCGATTGGAGCAATGGGAATTGTTCGCTTTTTTCCCACCTAGGCAACGTATTAAATCTAACAAATTCGAATCAACACACCTACCGTAAAAGAGTCAATAAATTTTTTAAAATCCGCAACAGATTTTCTTCCTCTAAATCGTTGAGGTTAGATTTATCAGTTACGTTTGTTAAGACTTGTTCCAAAATTATAGCGAAGTGACCACCTTTCTCACAGTACGGTTCTATGGTTTTATCCAAAAGTTCGTTTGTTAAAATTTGAACTAACGATGATAAGTGTTCGTCCGTTACGGCATTTTTAAATAAGTGCACGCATGCTTTCACTAACACTGAAGGGTTACTGTGACCTAAAATTCCATGTTAAGTAACAGTATTTAACTTCGATAGATTCAATGCCTATGAAAATAATTATTCTAGAAGCAGTTTCTGCTCGGATTTGTTCCGAATGAAGAATATAGAAAACATCTTCTACTTCTCTGATGAAGGATTCTAAGATGTTTATTGCGGCGTTTGGGTGTTGCGATTGTGTTCGTACCAAGCAGTCGATTTCTTGCATTATATATTCTGGAATTATTCGTTAGTAATTTTTTTAAACGGAATAAGCAGCTAACCTATCATTTCTTGCGCATATTTTTTAATATCGTTCTTAAGACTGTCATTCTCGATTAAAGTGTCCATAAAAATGCAGTCTAACAAAATGTTTATTATTTGTACACCTCCTACTTCGCATTTTATTATTAAATTTACGATAAAATCCTAGAAGAGATACATATTTGGATTTATTTTAAAAATTTATGTGAACGAGAGAGAGATCTCTCATTTATACACGGTTTTGTGATGTATATATAATTATGTATTTACAATCAAATGGAAAATATATGTTACATTCTAAACTACATATATAAAATAAACGAAATAGTCAAAACAATATAAGTAGGACTGAGTTTCAAATATTGAGCAGAAAATGTTTTAGTAAGTGTTAGATATATAATAGAGTATTTTATTTACATTAATAATGTTTATTGAAATAATTGGAGAGAAACGACTGGTTTTACTGTAACGAGCTATAAATAATGTAATCGTTGTAGTTTAATAGAGTTTTTGCAATGTTTGTTAAAAATTTGATTACTTCTTATAAACAGTTACAAAATGAAGAAAAATAATTTTACCTAAAATATTTGCTTTTTATTAAATAAAAAACAATAAGTTAATAAACCAGTTAAAGTATGCAGGTCCATCTCTCCCCGTTACTGTGGTGTTTGGTGGTAGACGGACTGCTGAGGCAATTAAGTGAGGCAGGCTACAACACGGTTGGCTATGCCGACGACATAGTGATTGTGGTACGTGGTAGATTTAAAGAGACCGTATCAGTTGTGATGCAGGGAGCCTTAAATCTAGTTGAACGGTGATGTAGAGAAGAGGGCTTGTCGGTCAATCCGGCAAAAACGAACCTCATCCTCTTCTCATTAAGGAAAGGCCCGACAAAGCTAAAGAGCATAACAATGTACGGAGCCAAGCTACAGGTTGTGAGGGAAGGCAAATACTTGGGCGTAACATTAGACCAAGGGCTAACCTTCAAACCACACCTAGAGAGAATAGCGAACAAAGCCAGAAAGTCCTTGTGGGCTTGCAGGCGAGAATTCGGAAGCAAGTGGGGCTTATCTCCAAAGATGACCCACTGGATATACACTCGAATGATCAGACCGATCATTACGTACGCGTCACTGGTGTGGTGGCATAGGACCTTCACCCAGAGGGCCGTACAGACACTCAGCAAGGTACAGCGCAGAGCTTGCCTTGGAATCACGGGGACAATAATAACCACCCCGACGGCAGCCATGGAGACTCTCCTGGACCTGCCGCCACTACACCTAGTAATTAGGGCGGAGGCACTCAAAGGGGCATACCGTCTGAGAGTCAACGGCGAGGAGGGATCGTCAAGGGTGGGACATTAGACCATCTTTGACGAGATCTCTAAAGACAAAAACCTCAGTATGATAACTGAGAGAATACCCAAAACAGTTTGTCCTATTAAACTGTTTAAGATAACAATCCCCACCCGTTACGACTGGGAGAACAATTCCAACAAAACAAAGCTGAATGGAATCGTGTATTACACAGATGGCTCAAAAACCACTAAGGGCACTGGCTCTGGAGTGTACGGGAGCAATGGACAGGGCTGCAGAATCTCTGTAAGCCTCGGTCAAAAAGCGACCGTGTTCCAAGCCGAGGTATATGCAATCCTGACAGCATCTGCTCAACTATTAAAAGAGAACCTTTCTAAAAAGAGAATCTTTATAGTCACAGACAGTAAAGCAGCGATTGCAGCATTAGATTCGTATGTGGTGAACTCAGGGCTAGTACTTGAATGCACACAAATGCTAAACGCACTAGGTAGGTGTAATACAGTTACACTAGTGTGGGCACCTGGGCATGCGGGAGTCGCGGGTAACCAGGTTGCTGACGGGCTTGCCAGGGCGGCAAGCGCGAAACCACTCATAAGCCCTGAACCGGCTTGTGGGATTACATATAACACAGCCAAACAGGAGATTCAAGCAATACTCACGAAAGAGCACTGCAGACACTGGTCGAAAGTCCCAGGATAGAATCATTCTAAGGTCCTTCTGAAAACCCCCGACGTCCATCTTAAAGTTAAGTAGGACTAAGACCAAACTTGCGACAGAGATGGTGACAGGCCACTGTCGTTTAAACAAACACCTGCATAAAATGGGACTGACTGATAGGCCGTTATGCAGGGGTTGCGGTGAGGAGGAAGAAAATCCATACCATGTCATCTGCCACTGTAAAGCATTCACAAAGACAAGGGAACGCCTACTTAGAAATGAAAAGATTACACAAGAGGAAGTAACGAACATTCGCCCTACTGAAATCCTGGACTTTGTCAAAGATACAGGTATTCTAGAAGGGTAGAAAACATCAGAGAGCACAACAGACCTACAGGTCGCGGTGCCGGGACCATATTGGGACCACCCCTAGATCAATAATAATAATAATGCAGGTCCATACATTCATTCTAATCTGTTGGTCAATAATTATTGTTTTATGTGAATTGTATTCAGTTATACACGAATTTTCTGTCCACCTTAAATTATTTTTTAATCGTTGTTTAATTTTTGCTACTAAGCCATAATCTGGTTTTATCTTATAAGGCTCTTAATTAAACAATAATATTAATAAATTAATGTTTCAAGCACATTTATAACACTTGTTTTATAAACACTTAAATATTATGACACAAATAACCCGCAAATGATCTACGGAAGAATATTCTAAAAAAAAATTAACATTCTCGTCACGTTGAAGCGCCACTTATATGTCTTTAACTATAAAGTTGCCATCCTTTTTCTTTTATTCTAACTAATATTTACAAACTAACAATAAGTCACTAATAATTGATATATTTCGACACTTCGAATACTTTTCGGAAACATAACGTAACACTGCCTCCTCGTTAGATCCGTTCTGTCTCAGAACAGGTTCAAACTCATAGCATCTGTAAAAGGAGTCATGACTGTAAGCACAATTCTGTCCATTTCCACATCGTCCTTGTTGATAGAGATAACAGTCCACTGTCTTGTCGTTCCCAGTCGTGTTTCCAAAGTTATAGCTGGAAATCAACACTTGTGCTCGTGTACCCCGAAATATGATGGAACATTCCGCATCCTCCTCCAACCCAGTTGGTCTAAACCGCAGCCAAGTCTGAGGAGCGCCAGTTTCCTGATGTTGTTTCGCATGACGTGGTCTCAGGTCCAGCAAGTCGTTCCATAAGTCTCTGTATTTGGGCTTCTGATGAGACAACTCCATAGTAACTGAGTAATAGATAGACCGTTGCTGATCTTGAATTTTCAAAACTCGTCCTACTGTAAGTCGCTGTTTTAGAAGTTAATCTAAGCGTCCTAACTTCCTCTTAAATACCACGGCAATTCCTCTGGAGATACGCAAGTCTTGGACAACACAGTGTGCAAGGGAGTAGTCCTTCGGTACGTCAAACAGATCTTGTTATACTTCTGTGGTCACTTCAAACCTTGTTTTCGCTGTTCCATTGTAGGTTAACATGAACCACTTTCGTATCGTCCTTATCTGTCACTCTATCACATCGTCGTCCGTGTTGTTGCGGGCGTAGGGGGCCAATCGATTGATGTGTACTATCTTCGGTTTGCCTCTTGGTAACTTTCGGACGCGGTAGATGACATTATTTATTTTTGCCAAAATGGCGTAAGGACCTTCCCATTGTCTATGTAACTTTGGAGAGAACCGTCGTTTTCGTTGTGGGTTGTACAACCAAACCAGGTTAAAACCCTCCTTCTCTGGGCCTTACGTCGTATTAATCTTTCATTCGGTAACTGGCGATTTGGATGTTCTCTCGGACGTTATTGGAAATGATCTGCATTCTCTTCTTGAGTTGGCTGACGTAGTCATCCCCAACAACTTCTTCTCGAGACTTGCATCCAAACTGAAGATCGCACGGTAACCTTATCTCAGGTCCAAACATCACACAAACAGGAGTTTGCCCGGTAGTCTCGTGAAAGGATCATCGAAACGCCATTAGGAACAAATGTAAATATTGTTTCCAGTCTCGACGGTGTTCGGAGACCACTTGGCTAGAACTTCCCCATCGTTCTATTCATTTGTTCCCCCATGTCATCTGTTTAAGTATGAAGTGGTGTAGTCCTGGTCTTCTTGATTCCCAGCATTCGACAGACGTTTTGGAACAAGGCACATTCGAAGTTACGTCCCTGATTTGAATGAAGCTTGATTCGGTATCGCGTACGCTTCCGTCAATTTGGTGAAATAATCCATGGCGAACAGAAAGTAATTGTTGCCCTGTTCAGTTTCTGGGATTGGCCTGTGACGTCAATTGCTACCCTTTCGAATAGACTTCCGACGTTGTACTGTCTCATAGTAGCCTTCCGCTTTCCAATTAGTACGTTTTCAGACACGCGTAATTTACATTTGCGGCACCACTCCTTTACACTTTTTGTTTGCAGTTCACCGAATAGAACCTTTCCCTGGCCTTTTCAAGCGTCCTCTTCACACCAAAATGCCCTCCAAAAGTTCCGTCATGCGCAATTCTTCTGAAACTCGGCTTCTCGGCACCACTAGCTGCAGTTTCGTCTTGGTGCCATCTTCGCTCTCCAGCGATCGCTTCAGAATACCATTTTCTAATTTCAAGGAGTCCCACTGTGTCCAATACGCCATTTTCCAATCCGAATCAATCTGGACAATTCAGAATTTCTTAGGGCAGACGCAGGACGTACCGGAGAGAAC
This sequence comes from Aquatica leii, assembly GCA_035610365.1. Taxonomy (NCBI): domain Eukaryota; kingdom Metazoa; phylum Arthropoda; class Insecta; order Coleoptera; family Lampyridae; genus Aquatica; species Aquatica leii. Next base: position 6,542,305 of record CM069436.1, on the reverse strand, counting down.
GGCAATCGTAACCGACTCTAGAACTGCGCAAGAAGCTTTGACAAGCGTTTCCAGGCAAGCGGAGCTGGTCTTCGAAGTTTGGAAACTCATAAGACCAGCAAACGACAAAACGCGATTAGAGTTTTGCTGGACCAAAGCTCACGCGGGAAACGAACGAGCTGATCAATTAGCAAAAGAAGCAGCTTTAGCCGACGACATCGAATACCAATTATTGTCAATCGCTTCTAGTCGAGAACAATGACCACAGTTCACCGGGCATAGTAGTCTAGATAAGGCGTCTGCGTTGCGATGACTAGTTTCAACATGATGTTCTGTATAAAAATCGTATTCTTGTAATCGTTCAATCCATTTCGCAACTTGTCCATCTGGGTTTCAAAATTGAAGAAGCCTTTCAGAGCAGCTTGGTCAATCCACAGAAAAAAATTCCGTTCATATAAGTATTTGTAGAAGTGCTCAACGAACTTGACAACAGCTCTCTTCTAGTTACACAATAATTTCTCTCAGGTTTCGACAGGACTTTACTAAAGTAACCGATCACCCTCTCTTCTCCATTCTGGATTTGACGAATCTGCGATAATACGTGCACAATCCAAGAAAACTACGAAGTTCGTGTTTATCCCTTGGCATTGGTCAATCTTGGACTGAAGGATTTTATCAGGGTCGGCTATCACTCCCGTCCTGGATACAATGTGTCCTAAATATTTCACTTCAGGAATGGCACTTCTTTGAACTTAATTTCAGGTTTGTACCTCGCAATCGTTAAAACACTTCCTTCAAATTTTCCAAGTGCTCTTCGAACGATTTTCCAACCATAATCACGTCGACCAAATACACCAGGCACGTTTTCCAAGACAGTCCGAGCAAGATCGTCTCCATCAAACGCTCGAAAGTCGCAGGAGCGTTGTACAATACAAAGGGCATAACCGTAAATTGCCATAAACTGGTTCCAATCGTAAACGCAGTTTCCTCGCGGTCCTTTCAAGTCCACTTGCCAGTAGTTATCTAAAGTGTCGTGAATTTGGGGTAACGGGTAACTATCTTTCTTGGTGACCTCATCGAGTTGTCTATAATCAACACAAAATCTCGTTGACCCATCCTTTTTCTTCATCAAGGCCACTAGAGATGCGCACGGACTGTTAGATGGTTCGATCACACCATCTGTTTGCATTTCGGCGATTATCTTCTCGACTGCTTCTCGCTTGGTCAAGGGAAGCCGCCTCAGATGCTGTCCGATTGGTTGAGCATCGTCAGTTTTTATTTTGTGTTTCACGATGTCAGTTCTTCCTTTAGAGTTATCATCCATTGCAAACACGTCGTGGTATGAATTAGTTTCTTGACTTCACTGCGCTCGCACTGGTCAAGATCTTGATACGCTGAAATGACCATTTCCAGTAACTGTTCGCTGATAAGTTTTCAACAAGGTTTGCACATTTCATAATGTAGCACACCGACGTAGATTGTCCTATCACAGTAAACTTATTCAAAGTTACTTAGTTTGGACTGGTATTCATGATTCTAACTGGTATTGCGTTTTTGACCTTCACCATAGCTTTATCATCTAGTAGTCCTTGGGCGAATATTTCATTTTCGGTTGGTTCGATGCTACGAATGGAACCTTCCCGGAGATCTCCATCCAGACATCCATTCAATCCGCTCTCCTTTACTAGAACAACCCTCATCTTTCGACGAATGAAAAGGAATTTCTTCGTTTTCTAGTTTAAGGACATCATTTTCCATGTTTAAATGGAATCCACACTTCTTTATAAGATCCATGCCCAAGATAATTTCTTCAGTTATGTCAGCTATTAGTATCCGATAATTAATTGATTTATTTCCAATATAAATAGTTACCATAATTTCTCCATGAATTGGGACTGTTTCGCCAGTTGTTATCTTTAGTTGTATCTTGATTGGCGTTATTTTTCCATATGCCCAAACTAGATATGGACGCTCTCGTTGCTCTTGTGTCAACCAATAGTTCAACTCCTCGTCCATTGATGGTGCTATCAACATAGATGCTGTTCAAGGAGTTAGTTAGTTCTAGATGGAAACGGGTGTACAACCCAGACCTAGCCTTCGTAAGCAACAACATCGCTGACCTCTGCAGTAAAGCCGTGCTGGAACCCATACCACACACACAGCACAGGCCGATATCCATTAGCGCATCACCAGCAGTCACACCAATCACGGCCCCATTCCGCCGCCGTTTCAACTTCAAAAGAGCAGACAGGACAGGATTTGCAGAGGACCTGGACACGAAAGTGGCAAACATCGAACCGTCACAGACCAACTACAACCTGTTCGTTGACGCCGTACGTACTGCATCCAGAAAGAACATACCACGAGGATGTAGAACCAGCTACGTGCCAGGACTCTCCCATGAGATGATAGACGAATATCAGAAGTACCAACAGCTATTCCAAGCAAATCCGTTCTCGGATAGCACCATTGCATCTGGTACAGAACTAGCACTAAAGATACAGGAAGAAAGACAGAAGTCATGGCAAAACATGATTGAAAGTGTGGACATGACCCACAGCAGTAGGAAAGCCTGGCTCCCCATCAAGAAGCTAAGCAACGACCCCAAAAAGGCTGAACAACACCATAATGTCACTGCAAACCAGGTTGCAAGCCAACTCCTTCTAAACGGGAAAGCACCAACTAAACAACCTAAGATGAGGATCAAGCGACAACCTGGCAAAAAAAACAACAGCTTCAATACCACCTTCACCATGGAAGAGCTCAACATCTGTATTAAGAACCTGAAAAATGGTAAAGCGGCTGGAATGGACGACATTTCATATAACATCCCGAAGCTATGGCGGCAGGCACGCGTCATTGCCCTTCTAAAACCGGGCAAAGACGCCTCGGACCCCAAAAACTTCAGACCAATATCACTTCTGCCACCTCCACAAACTCTATGAACGTCTCATCCTGAACCATCTGTCTCCCCTGATCGAAGAACACCTAATCCCAGAACAAGCTGGCTTCCGCCCGGGCAAATCCTGCACGGGACAAACACTCAACCTCACCCAGCACATAGAAGATGGTTTTGAAAAAGGGAAAATCACAGGCGCAGTATTTGTAGATCTCTCAGCTGCATACGATACTGTGAACCATAGGATGCTCCTCTCGAAGATCTACGACATGACACACGACTACCACCTAGTGCAAGTCATCAAATCGCTATTGGAAAACAGACAATTCTATGTAGAACTCTGCAAGCAGAAGAGCCGCTGGAGACGGCAACAGAACGGCCTCCCTCAGGGAAGTGTGCTAGCACCGACCCTCTTCAATATCTACACCAACGATCAGCCCATCCACCCTAATTGCAGGAGTTTCTTATATGCTGACGATCTGTGCGTCACAGCACAGGAGAAAGAGTTCACCACCATCGAGAGAGTCCTTACATCTGCTCTATCGAACCTCTCAACCTATTACAGCAAGAACTACCTGAGACCAAATCCGACCAAAACACAGGTAACTGCTTTCCATCTGCGCCATCGGGAAGCAAACCGGAAGTTACGCATCACCTGGAATGGTACGGAAATAGAACACCACCAGAACCCAGTGTACCTCGGAGTCGTCCTCGACCGGACCCTGACTTATAGGGCTCACGTGGAAAAGACGAAGGGGAAAGTCAGCGCTCGGAACAATATCCTCAGAAAACTAGCCAACACCAAGTGGGGCGCCAACCCGACCACCCTGCGCTCTACTGCACTCGCACTCTGCTACTCCACAACAGAATTTGCGTGCCCAGTTTGGGAGCGGTCATCTCATGCCAAAAAACTCGACCCGGTGCTCAACGAGAGCTGTCGCTACATCACGGGATGCCTGAAACCGACACCCATCAACAGCCTCTATCTATTAGCCTGTATTGGTCCACCAGACATAAGAAGAAATGTAGCGAGTAGGCGAGAAAAACTGAGGCAACTAGAGGACCCCAGACATCCATTGTACGGCCATACCAACGTCGACAAACGCCTAAAATCCCGAAAAAGCTTCATACCCGAGAAACCCCTGGACTCAACAGCTAAAGCAGCGAGGTTGGATTCATGGCGCGAACGCGTTAAAAACACCGACGCAATCGACGGTACCAGCTTAGAAGTGGGAGAACACCTACCCGCTGGCGGTGATCTGGACTGGACTACGTGGAAAAGCCTAAACCGCCTACGCACTAGAACTGGCAGATCCAAAGTCAACATGTGGGGGTACTCTAGCGACAGCGATTTATGCGACTGCGGGGAAAGACAGACCATGGAACATCTTCCGATCTGCCGACTCCTCGACGAAAAATGCACCATGGAGGACCTCACCGCAGCCACCGACAGGGCCATAGCCTGTGCCCGCCACTGGAAGGACATATGAAACTTTTGGTTTAAGGACTCGAGAAGAAGAAGAAGAAGAAGGAGTTAGTTGGCGATGCAGCGTTGATTATGATCTCCGGAGCGTGGTTGTTGGAGATCGACTTTTGCCCCTTTCGGATGACCTCTACTAGTTTTCCCGATGGCTCTAGTGTTCTTGGTTTGGGACAGCGGCGTCGAATGTGACCCAGTTCACCACGGTTCCATCAAAGGCCTCGACGTACACGACTTGTTTGGTCACGTAATACTCGTCGAAGGAGCTCTTCAATGCTTTCCTGCCTTTCACCTTGATCCTCTACCATATTACGAACACGATGACTACCTCCATGAGACGCCTGCTTTTCCGCTTCAAACTCTAACGCAGCGTATGTTGTGTATCGCTGTCCCTTAAACCATCGACAAAAGTTTGTATTGCCAGTTGTTCCAGAAAACTGTTCGTTCGTTCGTTGTTCGTTCGTTGTTCGTTTGTTCTTTCGTTGTTCGTTCGTTCGTTTGTTGTTCATTCGTTGTTTGTTCGTTCGTCGTTCGTTCGCTGTTCATTTGTTGTTCGTTTGTTGTTTGTTCGTTCGTTGTTCATTTGTTGTTCGTTCGTTGTTCGTTTGTTGTTTGTTCGTTCGTTCTACTACTACTATGGAGATGTAGGGTAAACTGTTGAAGATGGGCGTCTCCATATCGCATCTCCAGACGTAAGGTCAGCAGCTGATAATCCATTTGTTGGCAATCAAGAATGGTCTGCAAGATGTTTATCACTTCTCCTCAGAGGGCAACAATCAGCAAAGTGACTTTCTCTTGGTCGTTCCATCAATTTAACCTTTAGTTCTAATCTCACTTTTTGAACTGTAACAGTCAACTATGCTTTCACTAATAGGAATTGCAAAGTAAACCTTAACTGTTGTTACAGAACTGTTATGATACACTAACACAGTTCACATACTTTCTACTACACTTAAAGTGATCTGAAAATTTCCTGGCGCCCGAGGGATAAGAAGGAGGTAGCACAGATCATTTGTGGTGTAGTTGTATTACATTAAAAAAAATAAAACACTTCTTATGTTGTCGGATCAGAGTAGCTTAGATCTTATCAGTCAGTTATAAATAGTTGAATAAATCACAATTACACCACTTGCAGGATAATGCCTGAATAAAATCGTACTTACCTTCAAAGCTTCAGGAGATCCAAAATATTTACACCAATCATCAATAAAGTTACAAAGTTGTACAATCACTGTAACCGGCACTAAAATTAAGTTGTTAAACTAAACAATCAACAAATACAACAATAACTTACAAGTTTCTTTAATGTCCTTGGAGATTGCTTGTAAAAGCGTCGGCGATAAATACGCCAATTGTAACAAAAACGGTACCGTCGCTTTTTTTTGTGGTTTCAACTCTTCAGAATCGTTAAACGCCAAAGGTTGTAAACTCCATTTAAACAAATCCAATAGAGCGGTGCATATATCGTCGCAATGGCTACCAGCTAAATGCCCTAATATCCCCACAACCGATTTTAATTTGGGAGATTCGCTTCCTTGTTCGTACGATTTATTTTGACAAAAATCTTTTAAACCACACGATAATACTCTTGTAATCACAGTCGTTGGAAAACAACTACCAACATGTGCCACAACCCAATCGAAATTCGGAGAATGCTTTACTGACGTATCTATAAATAAATAATTACTAAAAGAGGTTTGTACCTATACAACGTACCTAATAAAGCGTTGATACATGCTTCTGTGTCCGAATGTATAAGTGAAGATAAACATTGAGTTGTTATATCTATGAGAGTACGAGTTGCTCTACAACTCATCCACAGTTGGAGTGTTTCATTGACACCTAAAACAATCGTTTAGATTTAGTTAAGGCAAAACAAAAACGTACTTGTAGAGACATGAGCTCTTCCGGCGTATCTAGTTGAAAGCTCGCCTAAAAGTTCAAGCGACCACGTACTAATAATTGGGGCCCATGCTTCAGCATTCAATGAAACTAAACTACAAATAACAGTGTGTATTTCGGATATGATTGCTTCGTCATCTTCCGAAACTGGTGGTAATTGACCTGTAGCTATTTCGGTCTAAAACACAACTCTTTAGTTTTGTGACTGATTAAAACGACTATCACCTCAATCCGAACAATAAAATTTTGCGTAGCTGTATTGAATACTACACAAAAATATTCTAATACGGCGTCCCGAGCTGCTGGTAATGTTTTTAGTAGTGATAATGCAGCTTTCGTTAAATCGAAATGATTGTACTTTGTAGTTTGTGTTGCTCCACCAATAAACGATTTTAATTCGAGTAAGACGTCGGTTTGTTGAATATTACGTATGGTCGAGTGAGACATTGTTGAATAAATCTATTTTGCAAAGAAAAATTAAGTAAAATCAAATGTTTAACATATTTGTTTACAGAGGTTATGTTATGTTCACGTCGGCAGTAACTAATAACACTAAATAACACGCCTACGGTAACTTAAGTCTGTGCTTATGCAATGTATAGGGTGTTTCGTTTTCAACGTAATGTTTTTTTGTAATGCATCTACCAGCTAATATTATGGCTTTTTAGTGTCTATTAAATTAAAAACTGGTTTTTTTAAATTGTACTTGTTAATATTTTTTCTTTAATATATCGCTTATATTTTTGAAATATTTACATTATGTTTGTTTTTGTTGATAGTTATTTTCTAATAGCAGGTATAAAATTGCTTTTTTTTTGTTATTTTAACGCACGACTACTTAAATAAACGTCTTGAAGGCATTTTAAAATAATTATTTGTGTAAAATTGACGTCTTGTTTCAGACGATGATTTGACGTCAAATGAACGTAATTTTCACGTCTTTTTAGAGACCTGCTCTTTTTCGAATAGTGGAAACAAAGGTTTTGAGTGAGCTGTGGTAATATACGATTAAAAGAAAAGAAATTGGAACAATAAAAACAAAAAACCGTAACTGTCTTATTTAAACTATGAAGTGCGATAAAATTTAAACTGAAAATAAAAGTCACGCTAAATATAATTAATTATTTTTTTTACTGCTAGATCGAACTAATATCCTCGTAGAGATTTAAGTGGATAAGCTAAGATCAATGAAACAACAAATATAAAATATGACAAAAAAAGTCAGTTGTAGGGTAGAAAACGTAACCAGAGTTACAATAAAATGTAATTAAAATCCATAAATAAAAATTAAATTGAAATGGTGTAAATGGTGCTAGCGTAAATATGCAAGAATTTAATCTCAATGTTTTTTACAACTATAACAAAATCATACAAAAATTTGTTATCACTCGTAATTACAGCAAATTTATGCATTCTTCCTAAAATTGTTGTTTGTAATTACATAGATAAGTAATTTGAAAATTGCTTAGGCGATACCTATGCAAATCTAATTACAGAATTATACAACGTTTAGGTATAAAACGGAACGTATCATGTTTATAGTCAGTTGACAAGATGAAAGCTGCATTGTGCTTTTTGTTTACACTTGCCATTGTGCAAGATAATTTTGCTGAAGGATCAGGTAAGTAATTAATACAATTACTATTGAATTATATTGCGTTCTTTGTTAGTATTCCCGGCGAAAAAAAATCTTAGACACCATCATCCGCATCAACACTGTAGATGGGTTTGCACTCATAAACCTAACTCAGGTACAACAACTAAACGACCAGGATTATCTACGTCTAATACCCCATTACAAACATCATCGTCTTCTATACATACGTCAAAATCAACTTCTTCCGAGGACGCTAGGTCTAGTACAACAAAATACACAACATCAGTAACTTCTAGAATTACAACAACTACTACACCTGGAAAATTGCAACAAACTACAAGTTCATCCGGTGGATTGACTACGAACAAACCTACAACTTCAAATGTATCAAACCTATCCACGACAACCGAAAAAACAGTAACTTCATCTTGCGGCGGATCGCAAGGTTTAGGATTGGGAGTAGGAGGAACTGGACTAAACGTCGGTCAAGTTAATCCCGGTGGTTCAGGCGTAGGTGGAAACGCAAATGGATCGCTTGAAATAAACGGAGGCAGTTTTGGTGGTAATGGTATTGGTTCCGGTGGAATTGGATTGGGACTTAACGGAACTGGGTCCGGAGGTAGCGGTTATGGTAACGGTGGCGGAGTTAACGTAAATACCGGGAATGGAGGATCTGGAAATGGTGGAAGCGGTGGATACTTTAACGGAAACGTTAGCGGAAACGGCGGTTCCGGTCTTGGATTACTCGGCGGTTTAGGTAGCGGAGGAAGCGGAATTGACGTTTCTGGTGCTATTAATAATGGAGGCGTAGGCCTGGGTGGGGATGGAAATGGGCATGTGGTTGTTAATAATGGTAGTTTTGGAGGAAATGGTTACGGCGTAGGTGGGAGTGGGTTTGGATTTAATGGTACTGGTACAGGTGGTTCGGGATACGGTAATGGTGGATATGTGGGTATCAATACGGGTAATGGTGGATATGGCCAAGGCGGGTATGGCGGTTATTACAATGGAAATATAAATGGTACTGGTGGACATGGTTTGGGATTAGGTTTCGGATCCGGGTTAGGGCTAGGATTAGAAGGCGATGGAACTAACATTGGCGATTCTATTGGAGATGGTGGATTAGGAGTGGGTGGTTCTGGACATGGTAACGTTGCTATAAACCATGGTACATTTGGGGGAGATGGATATGGAGTAGGAGGTACAGGGTTTGGTGTTAATGGTACTGGGATTGGAGGCAGTGGAAATGGGTATGGTGGAGGTGTAGATATTAGTGTTGGTATGGGAGGGAATGGAAATGGTGGAAGTGGTGGTAATTTTAATGGAAATATTAGTGGTGAAGGTGGGCATGGTTTAGGATTAGTTCTTCCACCAATCGGTTCTGGATTAGGATTAGGAATTGGAGGTGATGGAACTAATATTGCTTCGATTGGAGAAGGTGGACCAGGCGTAGGTGGTTCAAGTAATGGACACGTTGTTATAAACGGTGGCGAATTTGGAGGAGATGGATATGGTGTCGGAGGAACAGGGGCTGGTCTTAACGGTACAGGTGTTGGAGGCAGCGGAAGCGGGTCTGGTGGTGGTGTAAATCTAAATCTAGGCTCAGGAGGCTTAGGGTTTGGTGGAAGTGGAAGTACTTTTAATGGCAACACTGATGGTAATGGAGGGCACGGATTTGGATTTGGAATCAGACACGCACAACGTAAGTTGATTACCAATAACGATAACACTATAAATTTAATTAATTTTAGCGAAAAGGCCTATAAAATCGCATAACGAGAAAGTGAAGGTCCGTAGCAAAGGATCACCTAAAAACAAACCTTTACAAAACAAAAACCGAGCAGCCAATTAATGACAATTAATAATCTTCTATGTATTTCGTAACGGTGGTGGTATAAATAAAGCTTAATTATGATGTAGCGTTGATTAATTTTACTTACGTTAAAGTTTAAACGGAATCCCAACAAATTTAGGTTTTTCCATGGTTTTGTCTAACCTCAAAAGGATTTCATGAGTAATAAAAGGTGCTACTGTTACAGGACAATAAAATCTACGATCTTGTCTATCTAACTCTACAACCGGTTTGTACCAACCATACCTACATTTCAAAAATGCGAAACAAATACAACATTAATTAAAAATGAAAACCTGTGACTTTCCGTAACAGGCCAATCATACTTATTCTTAGGTATTTTAACTTTTGCACGTTTTATAGCATCGACTATATTCATGTCAGCTTTAGACAAGTCTAACGTATCGTGAGTCGAGTAAAATTTGCCAGTAATAATTTGTTCTGAAACGTCAAAGTATAGACAAGTGTAGAAACGGAATAAAGAACTCAACTGAAATAATTAGCTGTGTACTGATCGTACACAGTAAAAAGAGCATCATCTTTTTCATATCTTTCTTTTAAAAATCTCTCGGTTACTTTTTTAGACATTTTTTAAAATAGAAATATACACTAATAATTTTGACAACGTTTATAATAGTTTTAATGTCGCTATGGATATAGTTCAAACACTGTCTCTTTGGTCTTCCCAAGCAAGAATTGTGTTCATGTTTGCTATGGTTTTAGTGCTCCACGGTTCTAAAGGATCTGGTGAATCCGGAGGTGTTACTCGTTCAATTTTATTAGCAGAATAACAAGTTCTGGCGACATCAACCGATGGTGCTACTCTAAGAATAATTTTATATAATTCAATCTGCAAACAAAAACTTATTACCTGTTCATTTTGGCTGTTTTTGGTCTCTTTCTTCTTTTTTCTGGTACATTGCCACTTTGCACTTCCGAGTCGCAACCGTCTTCTTTAACGGTTTCGGAAATTGTAACCGATCTGTAAGTGTTTTGTAATTACTTTTGATTCGTTAATAAACGGTATTTACAATTTATCGTTAGCTACTGCAACGTCAATGTTGTACGGCCTCATATTTTCTTCTTCTCTTTGCGAGTTTCTTAACTCTCGTATCCTCTCTTCGGCGTAGTCCAAATGACAGTCGTTGTTATCATTGCCCACACTTTCAGAAGAGCTCGATTCCAAATTAACTAACCGTTTCATGCCCGAGCTTTTTGATTTTGCTGAGAAGTGTCGTTTATTCGCGGATTTTGCTCTACGCGTTCGCGAAATCTTTCCCAGTAATGGAGCATCTTAAAAGAAGTAATTGATTATTTGGCATATACGTTTGATGTGTTACCTCCAAATTCTTCACTATCGCTTGGTTCCAAAGCAGCAAACTTCTTCTTCATGTTTTCAACTTTCTTCACCAACGTTTCGGTGCCTGCGAAAATTCCAGCTATGACTTTAGCGCTAGACGTAGGCGGCTTAGACGATATTTCTTCGGTGACTGTTAAATTAGCCGCTTGTACAGCTAAGTGGTTTAATTTTTCGGGTTCGGTTTCGTAGTTTTTGGAAAAAAGAACCAATTCGCGTAAAGGATCTGTTAACGGTTCGTCACCAATCGTAGGCGGATTACATTGTATTGTTGGTATTTTATCTAAAACTTGTGGCTTTGAGTCCGCAACCGGAATTGTGACGTTTTCTTAAAGTGCGTCAAATCAGTAAATTAATATAAAATAAACAGAGTATACCTGTGTTAATCGTAACTTGTTTTTGTACAGGTTGAGACTCGATTATTGTTTGATTTAAGCTTACTTCTTGGGGTGGTTTAGCGTTGTTTGCTAAATGCAAACCTTGCGCCGCACCACCTATATCTAAATCATGCGTGAATGCCATAACGTCCAAAGCCGTAGTTAGAGCTTCTCCAAACGCGCCCGTTACATTAGGACCTTGAGGATCTGTTAACGGATCTGCTCTAGTTCTAAAACACCAAATTAAAACATTGTTAAATAAAACCTATCTATAATTTACGTTTTAACTTTTACTGGCGAATTAATCGATTCTCTTCCCCACATCAGACACCTCAACTCCTCCCCGGTCATACCTCTTTTTCTCAACGCATTAATTGTAACTTTTCCAACTCTCTAAAATTGAGTATAAATTTGCGAACAAACACAAAACAAATATTACCTTCCAATTTGCGACCGAGCCCTTACGTTGCTTAGCTTTTGTTTTACTCTTCAGTTTAATTACAACAACTGCGCGTTGCTCTGTACTGGGATCTTCACTGGGACCTAAAGAAATACTATACTCTTGTAAGTATCGGTGAGCGTCTGCTTGCGGGATAGCTCTTTCTAAAGTAACAACGATTTTTGCCCACTGCAAAAAAAAATAAACGCTTGGTTTAAGAAATTGTCTTTGTATTTATTACCTGTTTCATATACTCCTTTTCGCTTTGTTCAATTACATGAGCGTATGTATTACCCATCATGGCTATTAACATGTTTAGCAACAATATTGGCACAAACACCATAAATATTATAAACACAGACTTGCTAACCGACGGGTAAGTAGTTTGTCCCAATTCTTGATACTTAAAAACATTAATAATAAAAATGAAACGCATAGAAAAAATTACAGTTAGTTATAATAATAATTTCCAAATTAAAGAGCTAATTTTAAGTGGGTTAAACGCGTTTGCGCGCTATCATTTTCTCTTGTAGTAGTCTCGCCGAAACGAGTGACGTCAGCTGTGCAAGAGAGGTAAAATTTAGTTCAATTAACCATTTTTATCACGTAACCTAAGCAAGGTACTTCCGAATCTCCTTACAAAAACAAACTATAGAATAGTAATTGTAATTAAATGACAAAAAAATGGGACATTTTCCAATCACGTTATCATGCATTCGTTGACCTCGTAGCAAACGATTATCACTTGAATATTCATGTATCAAATAATTCGAAATTATTTTTAGCAAAACTTCGGCGAACTACTGGATTACGTCTCCGCACTGACGGTCATATTTGATCGCTTGGCCCCGAATGGATCGACGTTTGTTAATTACAGCATAAATACCTTGAAATGCAGGTGTAATATTAAAAGGATAGTATACTCGAGATAGATTGTTCAGCCTCGCTCACAATCGACAAGCCACAAACGGAAACATTTGTAGATCAGTTAGAAACCCCTTTTGTAGATCTTCAGTAATAAATAATCATGAGGGTAACCAAGAAGGAGCAACGTTGTTATTGCAACACTAAAATTAACATCGAGCAAGAAGAAATGTATCCGTTCTGCATCGAAAGAAATTTCCCGAGTGTTGTTACAAATTCTACGTAAGAATAGCGTTTAAGCGCATCCGGCGGATCTTAAGTCTATGCTGCGCCGCTTGACAGGCAAACTTACTAGCCGTTGCAATATCTATCCCACAAGCAACTGAAATTCGTCTACCCGACACTCAACTTTGGTTTCTCTTCAGATTGCGAATAAATCTTTCGCCTTTAGCTAAAGCAAAAGGACTTTGATTAATTCATTTTGCGAGCAAATCAAGCGAAGTCGGATTATTAAGGCCGACAAGTAATTTTGTAATTTGTTATAATAGCGTTGTTATTTTGTGTTATAAAGTTGTTCCTTTACCTTTACCTTACCTCCACGAGGTTAAAGGTGGACAACGACTTACAGGCTATAAGTCCAACCGTTTCTGGCAATAAGCTCCTGTGTACGGCTAAAAGGGTATCAGGTCACAGTTTGTTTCTCCAGCCGACACTCCACGAGCGTCGCGCTGTCGCGCTCAGCCCCTCCTATTCCCTCAGTCTCCTCCGCCATGGAGGCTGAGTCCGCGTCTAGCAAGCGTCGTCGTGAAGACGACGACGATGTCATCCTTTCTGATAAAACCTCCCTAGACAGCATTGAAACTTCCTTCGATGCCGACATCACTCGTCTTACCAAGCTAATCTCTGCCTGCAAGATTACCACTTCTCGTCAATCAGAAATGATTGACATAGTCAGCAGGCTTCAAGCGACTTTCAGGAAATCCTTAATCAACCGTCGTGTCTTGCAGCAAACTGCTAACATTGCTAATGCCTTGGCTGATGTCCAATCAGCCTTGCAATCTGTTACAGCCAAGTTGTCCACAACCGATGCTGCACATCCCGCCCCAGTCTTCTATTCTCAAGCGGCCCGAACCAAACTAGTCGAATAGGTCGAGGTACCTTCCGACAAATCCGTCGCACCTGTTCCCAGGTCGACAGTAGTAATTGTTCCAAAACCCGATAGTCCCCTCAAGACCGCTGACGAAACCAAGACGACCCTCATGAAAGTTTTGGATCCGCAAAGATATGGCCTAAGACTAGACCGTGTGACGAAAACGGGGAAAAGCTCTATCAGACTGGATTCTGAGAAATCAGATTTGACAAAAATTCCCGCGGCCATCCTAGATCAAGCCGGCCTTGTGATCAAACCCCAAGGCAAATCGTTTCTTCGCATTTCTATCCTAGACGTTCCTAGAAACCTGTCCCCTGAGCAGGTGAAAGAGGCTTTGGTCTCTCAGAACTTCCACGATGCCTCTCAGATCAGGTGCTTCATCTGGCAAATGAGCACTTAAAAGTGCTGTTTTGCTTCGGCAATAGAGAAGGGCCAAGTTGTAACTGGATACTGGAGGTTCATCTGGAGGTTCATCCGGAAGTTCGACGATACCTTTTGGTATCGCGTCGTGTGTACGTCGCCTGGAATGCATGCCGGGTCAATGACCATATCCGGGTCACACGTTCTTTTAACTGCCAAAAATACGGCCACCATTCGACGAACTGTAAGAGCGACATACAGTGCGGCATTGTGCTGAAAAGCACGAGACTAAAACATGCCCTAACCTGGATCGAGACCCGACGTGCGCTAACTGCGTTCGCTTTGGCGACAAAGAAGACGTCGTCAAACATAAGGCGACCTCTAACACCTGCCCGGCGTATTTAAAACGGCTCGACGCCAAGATTTCAAATACCGATTATGGACTTTGAGGACACCCAATTAACTTTGAGGTTTGCGCAAGTGAATCTTCGCAATTCACGTGTTGCGACTTTCGAAGCGATGAGTTTCTCCTCCGACAACTACATTGACGTATTACTGACCCAAGAGCCATACGTGTTCAGTTCAGGCTCAGGGTACAAGCTCGCTGGTGCGGCTGTACCCTTCAACAGGATTGCCGCATCCTCTTCTATGCGGTACTACTCGGCTATTGTTTTCAATAGTTCGAAGCCCGTCGGAGTGGTAACACTCAGCCATTTAACTAATGACTGCAATGCGGTAATTATGGTTACGGTTGGAAACACCTCCTTTGCAATCGTCGGCGTTTATTGGCCGCCGAGTGAGGATGTTCGTATTCATCTCCAGCACTTAGATAAAATCCTTGATGAACTAAGAGGCACTCCTATTATCATAGCAGGTGACTTCAACTCGAAATCGCCGCTTAGGCACTCCCCGGTGAACGTGGGTGAACGCGACCTCTGTGTTGTTAATGAACCATATCAACCTTTCACTTTCGCTAGCTATCTAGGTTCAACTAATATAGACGTCACATTAACTTCTCCTTGTTTAGCCAGAAAAATATCAAACTGGCGCGTCATTCCAGATGTAATTGAAAGTGACCACCGACTGATACGGTTTGAATTAACCGTCAAGGCCCTTGATTTTAAACGCATTGATCCCGTTCGCCTAAATGAGGCTATAGTAAATTTAATTCCTACTTATCTTCCACGTGGTACTTTATGCCACGATCCTAAATCTGTGGACGCCTTCATTGATAAGTTAACCAGGATGATCCTCGATTCTTGTCAAAATGGCTTGAATAGCATACGCTTAAAATCTAGAGCTGGTGTACCTTGGTAGAGTTCCAAGTTAGATAGGTTAAAGCGAGCGGTGCGTTGTTTAAGAAAACACCACCAAAAAGCCCCTGCCGACGTAAAACCTTAGTGGCTTGCCTCTTATAAGGCCGCGCTTCACCGGTACAAACTGGTAGTGAAGACAGCAAAATATAGCTCATGGCAAAGTTTTGTGGAAAAAAGCCTGGCAACGAGTCCTTGGGGGTTAGTTTACAGGTTATCCTCCCGTAAGTTCCTGTCGATCCAACCGTGCTCCAATGTTAAAGACGGCGACAGATACACTATTTTAGAATTAGACACGATCAAAGTTATAGTTTCCACATTATTCCCGGACGACGATCCCTCGACGGACAATGCCCATCATGCCCAAATAAGATCCCGATCTCTTTTGCTAAGTAATTCCCGACAGGACTAGGTGGTCACTAGCGACGATTTAGCCGCGGTGGCTAGCAAAATTCCTAGAAACAAAGCTCCTGGACTTGACGGAATACATTGTAATGTTTTGCGAACGGTTGTCCTAGATTCTCTGTCATCAACGATCATTGGCCTGTTTAACTCATATATAAAAATTGGTTATTTTCGTACCAGCTGGAAAGCTGGTAGACTAATCACTATTCTCAAACCCGAAAAGAAGGATCTCGCCAACCCCAACTCGTATCGCCCGATAACTAGGTTATCCGAACTAGGCAAACTTTTCGAAAGGACACTTTAAAAACGTACACGACGACATTTCGCCTAACGTTTTATTCCATCCTAGTCAATATGGCTTCGTTCCTGGCAAAACGACAACTGACGCCGCCCGTCGATTAATGACAATTGCACAATCGAACGTTTCCAAGTACAGAATAGTTATTTTCATAGACATCTCTGGAGCGTCCAACAACATATGGTGGCCCTCTATAATCGAAGCTCTCGTCGTTAAGAGAGTACCTGCAGATGCTACGCGCATCATTTGTAGTTATTTGTCGAATAGATCGATAACTTATTCTGCGAACGTTTCACGTTCAACTTTCACAAAACGACTGACGAAGGGCTATCCACAAGGCTCGGTTTTTGGGCCGACTTTGTGGAGCTTGGTTGTCAATGATCTCCTGGACAAAGACTTACCAGCAGACTACGACATTTTCGTTTATGCGGACGACATAACCGTCACAGTGTCCGCAAATTCTCGACGAGACTTGGAGGCAAAATCTAACACGTGCCTAAATATTGTGACTGACTGGGCTGAACCAAAATTCTTTGCAAGGCTGGCTCCTGCAATTTCCTTGACCAGCACGTTTCAAACGACGATTTTCCGTCCTTTTCAGCGGCCAAGCGTCACTTAAAGGTCTTGATCTTGGGTGAATGGCAGCGGCTGTGGGACACTTCCCATAAAGGGCGTAATGCCTATTCTCTTATCCCGGATATCTTTACCTGGGTTAGAATGCCCCACGTCCCTGGATGAGAGGCCGTCCAAATCCTGTCTTCACACGGCGGATTTCGTTGCCATCTAAAGCGCATTAGCGTTTTGTCGTATTGTATCTTGTCGCGAATTCGATGAGGATCGGAGTGCCCTGTCATCCATTGTTAGCCCGTATCCCGATTTCCCTCAGACCATCCTCGAACTGGTGCCTGATGTAAACATTTATAGACGTTTTGCAAAGAGAGACCAGAGTTTACAATAAGAATAAGGTTTTATTTTCTAACGAAATTTGCATGGTTTTGTTTATTTTCTTATAAGTACCGCTACGGTAAAGTAGGTATTTAGTTTTTATTAACATTAATAGCATGTATTTTATTTTAGAGTCATTTATTTCATTCTTTTTATTTTGAATAACCCTTTTAGTTTCTTTTTCGCCATAGCTACTAAACTAATCTGCCTCTCTTAGTTCCTGTTCAAATTTTCTAAGTCCTTTTCCCACCTACTTGGTTTTATGCCTTAGAAGCGGAGATAAGCCGAAAGGCAGGTGCCTCGCTGAACCGCGTGCTCTCAAAGCATGTACCGTTACCTTAACCCATCTAACCGAGTATTAATCAGACTTGTTCTTTAAATGAAACATGTTCTTTTCTTACCTATCCTATTTTGTGGCGAACTTGTACCAAGCAAGTTCGGGTGGTTTGGTGGGTCTACATCCTCCTCCTCCTCCTCCTCCTCCTCCTCCTCCTCCTCACCCGACACTCAAAAATGTACTAAGGCGTGTTTTAAGTCGTACAACTGTAACTGGTCCAAAAGACTATATCCGATAGACTGCAGCCTTTGTTGAAAAAGATTGAACAAAGAACTGCTATGGCTGATAACAAGATAACCTGAGCAGTTGCGTCGCGAACTGAAAAGCAATTAACCGACGACCGGTCAGAGTAAGTGCTATGGGCAGAAACATCAAAGTATACTAAGCGCAGTTGAACTTCTTGAGAGTGAAAGGTGGTCTTTTTAAGCGATCTTCACCGTCGACTGCACGAAAGATAGGCTGCAGTTGGTAGTGCCGAAGAGCCGAGTGTCAAGAGTCGCATTTGCACGAGGGTACATTAGGAGAACACTTTGGCGTAAAAAAGACATTAGAGAAAGTTCGAGCAAAATTTGACTGGGTGAACTAAGAAGAAGACGTTATGGAATGGTGTGTGAGCATCTACCAAGGTTCTAAAAAGGCTAGATTCGAAATTATAACCCTTGGTACCGTCGTTAGGGCAGTAAAAATAAATACAGTTTAAGATAAACTAAAGTGCGACAGTCTTTATAAATATCGAATGATAGTCATACATTATTTACTTCTAAGTTGTTTTTCTTAAATATCGTTATATTTTATTAGTTAGTTTAATCAAAAATTAGTTATATTTAAAATAATCATATCTAAATCGTGTAAATCCTTAGTTTAAATATTGAAATGTTCGAGAAGTTATTGGCAACTTTGAGAGCCTTCGCGAGGTTTTCTAGAATGTTCACCGAAGAATGCGGAACATACGGGAATGTATAAACACTGTGCAAACAAATCCAAAGTCAGTTATTTCCGTAATTCGAAGGCGGCAGTGTTAAGAAGATTATTCAAGTTGAAATAAATAAGTGATTAACGCCTGTTATAAATAAATCTATAAACAATAAGAGTTAAATAAGTGTGTAAAGTTATCCGCGGACTTTATCTTATCTTCGTGTAAGTGATATAAATTAGTGTAAGTGTTTTTATTAAATATCCTTAGATTAAGTAATTCGGTTAGTTATAAACGTGTATATGCTTTTAGTATAAGTAAAAATAAATTAGTTTTAATAATAAAATTCGTTACAAGTGGTGTCACGGTGTCGGGTTCGCGATTTTTTTTAGTGTAAACACCATTAAGTAATGTAATATCGCTCCCGTAATAAAAACATTGATTGCGTAAATAAATAAAACTTTAGTTTGCGTGTTTTTTTTATTAGCTGTTCCATTTAGTTAAACTAGTGTCAGGCTTTATTAAAATAAACTTTTTTTTATTATTCGTGGTTAAATTTATGCCGGTGACGCGTTCGCAAGCAGTTAAAATGGATTCAAAAATATTTGAAATTCTCGAATCGATGAATAAAAATATGGAGGAAAATAATAAGAAAACGGTCAAAAATTCTCAGAAAATTGAAGAAAAACTATCCGAACATTCTAGAAAAATGGAAGAAAAGTTTTACGAAAATTCGCAGAAAATAGAACAAAAATCGTTGGAAAATCCTAGAAGTTTAAAAGAAGAAATACAAACTAGCATAGAAAACCAAATTCAAATAGTTCAAGAGGAAACCCAAACAGGACAGGCTACATACGCGCGATTGAACTAATGAAGGGCGGCTTAGTTGAAAAGGGACTACTTGTTGGCAGAACTTTAGTACGAGCAAAGGTACGAGTAAAGAACACGATGCCAGTAAGAATCTTAAACATCAACTCAGATCCTGTAACGTTGAAAAAGAAGACCCTGGTAGGCCAATGCACGCCAATATCACAAATTGTGAATGAAGATACGTCGCCGAGGTAGTGTCCACAACATCCATTGGACATTCTTACCACCAAATGCCAAAACCTCAGCCAAGACCAGCTGGCTAAAGTTAAAATGTTGATCTAAGAGTATCAAGATGTGTTCGCGATGGAGAGTGGCTCCAAAAGATAAACTAACGTGGTAAAACATAAAATTAATACCAGAGACGCTCGGCCGATACGACAACATCCACGCAGACTTCCTTTGGCGAAAAGAGAGGAAGCCGAAGATATTATTACGGATATGGAGAGAGAAGGCGTGATTAAGCCTTCAAGTAGCCCATGGGCATCCCCAGTGGTACTCGTACAGAAGAAGGATGGATCAACGAGGTTTTGCGTAGACTACAGGCATCTGAACGACGTGACCAAAAAGGACAGTTACTCTTTACCCATAATTGACGATACGCTAGTTACCCTGTCAGGCAGGTAGAATTGGAACCCAAAGATCGTGAAAAAACAGCTTTTACGATAGGAACTGGTTTGTGGCAGTTCACTGTACTGTCCTTTGGTCTGTGTTACACTCCTGCAACATTCGAGCGTTTGATGGAGATCATCTTGCGCGGATTGTCTTGGAAGACGTGATTGGTTTACCTGGACGACGTGATCGTGGTTGGAAGGTCGTTTGAAGAACACTTGAACAACTTGAAGCAAGTGTTCCAGCGACTACGTGGGGCTAACCTCAAACTGAGCCCAAAGAAGTGACACGTATTTGAGAAAGAAGTAAAATACCTTGGCCACGTCGTATCTAGAGATGAAGTGAAGATTGACCCAGACAAAATCCGAGCAGTGCAAGCATAGCCAAGACCAATCCACAAACATCAGGTCCGAAGTTTCCTTGGGTTGTGCACTTATTATAGACGATTTGTACCCGGATTTGCTAATATTGCTAAACCTTTGACGAAATTGACGAAAGAAAAAGCAGAATTTAGATGGAATGAAAATTGCGAAAATTCTCTTCATCAACTAAAAGAGGCCCTAGTCACTATGCCGATTCTGAGTTATCCAAGAGAAGATGGAAAATTTGTTTTGCATACGGACGCAAGAAATCTGGCCATAGGCGCGGTCCTTTCGCAGGTTCAAGATGGACAAGAAAAAGTTATCGTGTATTTTAGCAAGGTTTTGACCAGGCCAGAAAGGAATTATTGCATGACTAGGAGGGAGCTATTAGCAGTCGTCAAGTCCATCAAACATTTTTAAAAATATTTGTATGAACAAAAATTTTCACTGAGAACTGACCACGCCGCTTTAAAATGGCTACTGCAGTTCCTTAACCCGGAAGGACAAGTGGCAAGATGGATCGAGAAACTGCAAAAGTATGACTATGACACAGAACACCGTGCCGGAAGCAGTCATCGGAACGCTGATGCCTTGTTCAGAAGACCATGTCCGGCGGGCTGCAGCCATTGTTCGCGACTGGAAGAAAAAGCTGAATGCCTTCGGAGAACTGCTAGAGTTGGTGATGAGTGGGAACCTGAGCAGTTACGTCGCGAACAAAAAAACGATCCTGAAATAAGACTGCTCCTGGACTGGAAAGAAAGCGGCCGACGACCAACCTGGAAAAAAGCGAGTGCCATGGGCAGAAACATCAAAGTGTACTAGGCGAAGTGGGACTCCTTGATAGTAGAAGACGATCTTCTTAAGCGATCACTAGAGAATGCAGGAGGCACGGCAGACAGATTACAGTTGGTAGTGCCAAAGAGTAGGGTGTCAAAAGTGTTGAAAAATCTTTACAATGGGACATCAGGAGGACACTTTGGCATTAAGAAGACGTTGGGTAAAGTGCGAGAACGATTCTACTGGATGAACTGCAAAGAGGACGTCATGAAGTGGTGCAGTAAATGCACGGTCTGCGCATCAGGAAATGGTCCAGCGAGAAAGCGTAAAACACCCATGAAGCAATACAACGTAGGAAACCCTTTAGAAAGAGTAGCGATTGACATCGCAGGGCCGTTCCCAGAATCTGATTCAGGAAATAAATAGATCCTGGTGGCGATGAATTATTTTACAAAATGGACGGAGGCTTACGCCATACCCAATCAGGAAGCAGCTACAGTCGCAGACGTATTAGTAAAAGAGTTTTTCTGCCGGTTTGGAATTCCGTTGGAATTACACTCCGATCAAGGCCGCAATTTTGAGTCTGGGCTGTTTCAAGAAATTTGCCGACTATTGCGAATTAAGAAAACTAAGACGACGCCCTCCATCTTCAATCTGATGGCATGGTTGAGCGGATGAATCGAACAATGGGCAAGTACTTAGCCAAGGTAGTGACCGATCACCAAAGAGACTGGGATCAGTACTTGCACCTTTTCCTAATGGCATACCAATCATCCGTTCACGAAAGCACAGACCAAACACTATTCTGTGTGATGCTCGGTCGCGAAATACGATTGCCATACGACCTCCACTTTGGGCGAGAACCGGAAGAAAAAGTTGCTGGTGAAGATTACGTCAGCAAACTGACCAAGAGGCTAGACAAACTACATGAAGAGGTCCGTAAAAGCACACAAATTGCCAGCGACAGGATGAAGACTAGATATGACGTCAATACACAAAATGTTGGGTTTCAACCTGGCGATATGGTCTGGTTGTATAATTCTCAAAGGAGACGTGGTTTGTCGCCGAAGTTGCAAAGACAATAGGAGAGCCCATATGAAGCCATGCAGCGTATTAATGACGTCATATATCGCATCCGAAAACTGCCCAAAAGCAAGCCAAAAGTGGTCCACGTGGATCGTCTACCCCGTTTGCTGGCGATAATCACAATACGCAAGTATAGGTCCGAACCAGAGTAATAAGCAGCAGAACCAGAAATCAAATCGAAGAAATGGAGTTTGAGAAGTTTATGAACTTATACGGAGGTTCTGGAAAGGCTAGGTTCGGAGTTACTACCGAGGAACAACAAGACCTGTTCCAAACACGAAAAGATTACGCCATCGCACGTTGCGTAAGCGAAGATCTTAACATGTCCAGAGGGGTTGCAGTCGTGTTTAAAAAGAAGTTTGAGCAGCTAGATGAACTACGAAGACAGCAACTGACAGTGGAAAAAGTTTTAAGACTACGCGGTGACAGACGCTTCGTTTTCTATCTGGTCACCAAGAAATACTCACGCAGCAAGCCCTTGTATATAAGTTTAACTTTATTCATTGCCATTTGGCTTACAAATTTGGTCGTGTTGTCTATACATATATATTACATTTTCTTATCCCTTCTCCCCCCTTAACTTTTTCCTCCTGCTCCATACTTCCTCCATCCATTCCGCTCCTTTTCCGTTTTCATCTAAGATATCCACTGTTTTCATCACCTCTTCTCTTAGTTCCCTGCATCTCTTTCTCATGTGGTTCAGATCTTCCGTTTCTTCTCCACATAGCCTGCACAACTTTTCTGGTTCTTCCTTCCAATATTTGTTCCCTAACTCCTCGTTGCCACATCTGAACCTTGCCACCATTTTTTTCCTTTTGTTGCTTTTAATCTCACCGTCTTTTAAATATTCCGGCACCCCTTCACCCTTGATATCTTTATAATTCCTATTATATCTGCTCTCTTTTATCTTTGTCCATCTTTCTTGTTTTTCTATGTCTCTATCTCTCCTTATTATTTCTTCTCTTGTCCCTACCCCCTCTTCTCTTAATCTCTCCACTTCTTCACTCGCGTACCCGTTTCTTTTGTAATACTCTTCTCTGCCCTCCTGCCCGTACTTCACTTTCCCTCCCTTTATCTCTTTCCAACATTCTTGCAGAATTTTGCAATCTGTTCTTTCCCTCATTTCTTCCTCGTATTTTATTGCTCTTTTTCCTGTCTCAATCCTTATTTTTTCTTTCTGCACCTCCTCTTTCACAATATACCCCGGTGTATCCCTGTCCAATCCTAACACCCATCTCCAGTATTTTTCCTGTAGCCCCTCTACCCCCTCCACTCCTTCCAGCCCCATATTTTCCCTCCATTCATTACCACCCCCTTTATTAATTTTTTGAACAGCAATTTTCTTTTTTTTTATATCCATCTTGAAAATTCTTTCCCCCACACCACATACTTGTCCTATTAGCCTGTTTCCTTACTTCACCCTTTCTTTTATGTGTTCTCCCTCTTTATTATCCTGTTTCATCGTGTAGCCCAGGTATGTAAATTCCTTCACTTGTTGCACTTTCTCATCACTCCATATCCACTCCTCTCTTTTTCTTTTCCCCCTCCTTTTCTAAATATCATTATCTTTGTTTTCTCCGTGTTTACTTCCAATTCTTTTTTTTCATATATTTTTCTAGCGTTTTCATCATCTCTTTCATTTCTTTTTCCTCCTTAGCCACCAGCACTATGTCATCCGCATACGCCAACGACCATACCTTAGCTTTCCCTACCACTATCCCTCCTGTCTGTTGTCCTCTCATTGTCTCTTTCAGATCCCCCGTATATACCGAGAACAGGCTTGGGCTCAGTGGACATCCCTGCCTCAACCCTCTCTTTGTTATGAATTTCTCACTCTCTTCCCCATTCACTTTAACCCTGCTTCTCGTTTCATCGTATATTTCCTCTATTCTTTGTATTAATCTTCCATTGATTTTTTTTCTTTTCATATATTCCCACAGCTTTTCCCTATTCACTTTGTCAAAAGCAGCTTTTAGGTCTACGAATAGTGCTACCATTTTCCTTCCTTTTTTTCTAGTTCTTTATTTGCTAAGTGTTTCATTATATATATGTTGTCTATCGCCCTTCTTCCTTTTCTGAATCCCGCTTGTCCGTCTGGTACCAAACTTCTTTTCTCTATTTCCTTCTGTAATCTTTCTTGCAGTATTGTCGCGTACAATTTGTATGCCGAGCTCAGTAATGTTACCCCTCTATAATTCTCGACTTTCTTTTTTTCGCCTTTTTTATGTATTGGGCATATTATTCCCTTTCTCCATCTCTCTGGGAATCCTTCCCCTTTCCATATTTTGTTTATTATTTCCGTCATCCTTTTTGCTACATTTTCTCCCCCGTATATCCACTCTTCTCCTTGTATCCCATCTTCTCCTGTCGCCTTTCCTTTTTTTATTCTTTATCGCCTCTATTACTTCTTCCTCCCTTATTCTATCCCTCTCTCCTTCTTCTTGTCCTCCTCCCGCGTCTCTCCTTTTTCTTTTTCCTGCTTCTGTTCTTCCCCTCCCAATAGCTTCCGAAAATATATCTCCCATTCTTTAATTTTTATTCCCTTTGTCGTCCTGTTTTTCCTCTGCTTCTTTAGGTACTTCCATACATCTTCTTCCGTTTTTATTCCTTTAATCTGCTCCTCTTGTTTCTTTTGTTTTCCTCCTTCTTTCTATCGCATGTTTTTTTGTATATTTTTACTGCTTCTTTGTATTTTTCTTTTCTTTCTTCCCTTTTTCCACTGTCTTAATGCTCTTCTTGCCTTTTTCTTTGCTTCCTTGCATTCCTTATCCCACCATTTCTTCCATCCAGTTTTCTCCCTCTTCCATTTTCTAGATCTGACTCTCTCTGTTGCTTTCTCCATCATCTCTCTCATTTCCTCTACACTTTCTTGTACTTCCTTCCCTATCCATACCGTTTTCCCTATTCTCTCTTTATATCTTTTTATACTCTCTTCTGTCCACTTTTTTTTAGTTATGTACTTCTCCTTTTCCTCTCTCTCTTCTCTTTCCCTTCCTTCCATTGTCAATCCCAGTGGTTGATGGTCTGACTCTACTCTTTCTCCCACCTTAAATGTCTTTACCTTTTCTGCGGCCTCTTCATTTGTCATTACAAAATCTATTATTGATTCTCCCCTTCCTCCATTGTACGTAAATTCCCCCTTTCCATCATCTTCTCTGTTCCCGTTCATTATTTCCCATCTTTTTTCGTTGCACAATTCCAGCAGTTCCTCTCCCTCTTTATTTATCACCTTGTCCTTTGTTTGTCTCTTTCCCGTCCCTTTTCTTTCTTTCAAGCCCTTGTACAAATAGATAGAATCTCAAGAGAGAAATGTACTTCCACAAAATTAAAAAATTGGCAGTACCCAAGCTTGTTTGTGGCCTTGATCAATTTGATTGAAGGACAGTTCGAAATATGCTGAAGGTGGTCTTCCGAGGAACAGACGTTCAAGTGTTGGCCTGCAGTTACCAACCAAGAAGAATATCGGGTCAGGAAAAGTCTATTGGCTGTCACTTTTATGGTCAAGGAAATTGGTGAAATGGAAAAAGCTGCCGCTATCGCCACGACCCGTTTTACCGGTGTCGCATCCTGTCTCCTGTTCTTGGACAGAACAATCCTAAGAAGAGGACAGTGAAACGTTCGAGAAGTTTTCTTAACTTCGAGAGCCTTCGTGAGGTTTTCTACAACGTTCACCGAAAGATGCGGAACATACGGGAACGTTTTGCCACAATGTATAAATACTGTGCAAAGAAATCCGAAGTCAGTTATTTCCGTAATGCGAAGACGGCTGTGTTAAGAAGATTATTCAAGTTGAAATAAATAAGCGATTAACGCATGATATAAATAAATCTACAAAGTACGTGACTTTAACGTAAACAATAAGAGTTAAACAAGTGTGTGAAGTTATCCACGGACTTGATCTTATCTTCGTGTAAGTGATATAAATTAGTGTAAGCGTTTTTATTAAATATCCTTAGACTTAATTGATTCGGTTAACTATAAACTTGTACATATTTTTAGTATAAATTAATTAGTTTTAATAATAAAATTCGTTACAATATATTTAGATTTAAAAATCGTTAAAAAAACTTACGTCATAGTTTCCAAGAGTAATTTGAAATAACGCCATCCACGTTGAAGTATAACTATTGTACAACGAGTTTTTAAGGTTGGGAAAACCTTTGTACAAAAAGTAAAAAGATTGCGAAAACCCAAACAACACTATAGTGTATATAATTCCAAAAGTTAACATGTCTCCTGTTATCATACTGTATATCATTGTTACGAACGGACCGGTTAATCGTACTGCACTATAAATTACAAAAAATTATATAAGAAAGTACCAACACGTTATAGATTTACCCCGCGAAAAACATTAACAAAAACCAAGAACCCGGCACAGCAAACGCTAAAATAGCCTCTTCAGTTTTTTTGTCGCCGCTTATTCTAAACGGAATACATGCCAAAATCAATAAATTCGATATTAAAAAAATTGCCTTTGCTGGCGAATGAACCTTAAAAAAATGCATTATTTTTTTTTAGAAACTTCTAACAATTACCTGTTGTTTCAAAAAAGTCCAAAAACCTTGGTTTTTAATTTCGTCCCCTTGTTGTATGACGACGTAATAAACAACCGCGAGCACGGTTCCTATTTCAGCAGCGTACCTATAACACAAAGCGCCGTGGAAACGTTTCTAGCAAATACGCTCGTACCTGCCGATCACTACTAAGTCATCGGTCGCCTGAAACAAAGGCTCGTCTGGATCATCCGGTCGTAAATACACAGCTGCTGAAAGTAATATAAGATGAATGATAAAAATGAGCAAACGCTTCAAAAATTGCTTCTGAAAAAGGAAAAGTCAAGTTTGGAAATATGCATTAAACGTTTTTACCCGAACAAACGTTTTCCATTTCTCCTCCAGCAACCTTTGAATGATGCCACCGTCCAACATGTTTAAATGCTCTTCTTTGGTCCCGTTGAGAATAATAAATAAAGCAGAATTCCAATCTGTAAACGAGCTATTTAATATCAATAGTAAAATGTTTACCGACGTACTTGTACGTCCATCTGGCAGAAGCGTGTCCAAAGCGTTTAACGTGTAACCTGAACACGTGATGTTGCTGTATCGCCAAAACTCCTTAGAAGAAAGTTCTAACATTTCTCTAAACACTTCGGCTCTACCTGCAAAAATCATTAGAAGTTTTGTTAAGTAGTAAAGAAAACTAACCAAGTTTACAAGCCAATGTGAGAGGGGTTAGCCCCGCTTTATTAACTATGCCGTTGCTTGCTGGTAGTTTTGGATGTCTTAATGCGTATCCAAACATATCCTACAAAAAATAAAACAGTAATCGATGTCTAATTATATTGAAGTATAACACGTCAAACCAACAACCAATTGGCGCCCAACGTGGGGCCGCTATTATGATAAATAATCACCATTGATTTTTGTACGGATTTTTTACACAATTGAAAAAACGTGTCTTTTACCTTAGGTTACAAGTTGTACAATTATATGTCATTGTTAATGGCGGTATATGTTTGTTTCTCTTATATTACAAAGTTGCACAATTGTTTATTTTGCAAAATGTTTGGTTAGACATCTTACAGCAGCAAATTCGGTCACACATAAGTGTTGTCTTACCCAAAACCTACAAGTTTCATGATTTGATCAAATCAAACATCAGCATCGTCCAAATTATTATCTCTGGAGTTTAAAAATCCTGCTTCTTTTGTGCGTTTAAAATCACAAATAAAATTTAAATAAAAATATTCAACGTACCAATTTATCACATACAACAACCATATGAAGAATCATGTTTCCAAAATTGTCTTGTAAATCAGGATGCGCCCCGTTATCGAGTAGTAAATTATAAACACTCTCATTGGCGCAACAAGCGGCCCAAGCTAATGGATATTCTCCTAAATATGCAAGTCCTTCATAATCAGTATGTTTAGCTGGTCTTGCTTTTTGTTGATCGCGAGGTAGAAAAAAGCTACCCGTAGCTCTTTGATTAACATTAGCTCCTGCTTCGACCAAATCTTGTACTAATTCATTATTGTTATACGCAATAGCTAAATGTAAAGCACTTGCGCCTGAAATTACATAAAATGTTAGAACCGATTTTTAATTAAAAACAGAAGTAACCTAAATATTCTTCTCCTTCGACGACGTCGACGCTCAAGCGCGGAAAACACTTTAAAAGAGTTCTGGCTAATTTAGTATGTATTTTACTATCGCACATAATTAAAACGTGTAATAAACTTTCACCTAGCGAACCTCGATATTGCATCTGCCAACACGCTTCGTGATCTTTCCACTTCGCTAATGGATCGTGAGGACTTAAAGACGCTTCTATGGGAAGCACAACTTGTTGATGATCTCGAAACTTCCACCTTAAATACTCCGCTCGGTTAATTATGTGTCCTTTACCATTCTGATACATTAATTGACCGAATTGTTCGCGCATTAATGTTTCCACCTTGGCGATTCCTCCATAATTGTAAGCATCAATTAATTCACCGCCCTTTTTGTAATTGGCCAAATTGTACAAGAAGCACATGTCTTCGTTCGATGCTTGACTTATTACTCTGTCGAGAGTAGAGCCGCTTTCCTGAATTTTATTTTTACGCGTATTGCAGTGTTTACTGCAATTTCTGCCCATTTTGCTAGAAACGCATTTGAGCCGAAACGATTGTTTAATCAATAAAATGTAGGTCGTTGGTTGACCCAAAAATTGTGGTTGTTGTTATTGTAAGAGGCTGGTACGAAGTGTCTCGATCTAATTATTAGAAAGCCGACCTCGTCAAAAAAATCGCAGGGTACTTCTTTTTTGCGTATTTCATAACCGATGTATCAAATTATTGATTCTAGTCATTAGTTTTTTTTCCAGAAAGTTTACTGTTATTACTTTTTATGAAGCTGATGATGTGTTCTTAGACATTACTTAGATAGCAGTGGTTATAAAAAAATGCATTTATGAAATACCGAAATTTATCTTGGTCAATATGTCCAATCAAAAACAAACACAAGACCTTACCTTTATGGTAAGTTTGGTTGTCATCTAAAGAGTATTAGCAAACGAGCTGATGCTGCACATAATATTGTCACTTTCTGGAAATTTACTGAGACTCGAAAAAAAACACATATCTCAATTTCAGTTAGACATTATCGGTTCACTTAGACTTTTTTAAGCCCCCAGTAACATAAGACATTCTATAGACGCAAGGATTGTGTCCTCATAAGGTACATAAGTCCATGGACAAATAATGAATGCCCACAGATTGCTTAAATACGAATAACCAATGTGTTACCATACTATGGATAGGATATCCATACTATGTGCATATCACGTTCATAAACGTATGTTGAATGTAAGAGTTCACAAAATAATCTAATATAGGTTCTATAATTGTCCGAATAATAGTATATCTTTGGAACTAACATTGTATGTACGTCTTCAGGGGTGATATACAGATGGAAAAGAGAAATTGCCGACATTCACACAGGATGTACATTAAACATCCATTGGATGTACTTGGGTAACTTAGGCTTTGATCAGTTGCGACTAAAAACCTACATTAGCGCTTTTACTCCTTGTAAGAGTGCAGATGATTAGAACATGATGGACGATGTCGTCAACTCATATAAAAGCTATATCAAAACTGGTGTAAAATTTGGAAAAGAAAAACTGCAACAAAAGCCAAAGAAGCAGGCCACCTAAACTTTTATAAACTTTGAACCAATATGAAGAAATGATAAGCAAAAATTACGACGGCAGCAGGTATTTGTGGAAAGTGATGAATCACCAGCAATGGCAAGCGCCGACGTTGCGTCGTAACGTGTTTATGGCGGGCGGCGTAATGCGGTTGCTCGTAGGCTCGCAGTTACTGCAAAGAAAGGCGGTAGTCGACGACTACAGCGCGTGCTGCAACGGGTTGATATGTAAACCTCGTTGAGGGCGGCGATCCAGACATCACGGGTGTGACGTAATGGCAGTGGTAGGCCCGAGAAGAAAGGGAAGCGTGAACCGGATCCAGTTTGTTCATTAAGCAATCAAAAGTTTTGCGGCTCACGTTTCCTCGCGTAGATAACAAAGTGGATTGACTCTACTTCAAGAGAGAGTGTTTTCTTCAGCTCGGAGGTCTTCTGTAAACCTTATAATTGCCTTCGGGTGTTTTGATACAGCCTATGTATATTTGTGTTTGGGCGCTACTAGAAATGTTGGCATGTTTCCAATCCGGTGTGGTAGATGGCGCAACAAGCAGTCGAAGATGAGGTCGTGAGCTTGTAGCGCGTTACTCTATGATGTGTTTCACGTTCTAGGGCGCCAATTAATACACTTGACGATAACGTAGAAACTGAGCCGCCCATTCAAAAAAAAAATGTCTTAACCATCCACTGATTCCCAAAATAGAATTAATTACGGCTGTTGGCTTGTTTTTTTTAAAGCGTTCCAGATGGCTTAAAGTCGTCTAGAATGTTAGAGCAGCTCTGCACGTATAGTGGGATGTTGCAGTTGGGGTAGTAGAAACGTCATCTCTAGTGGAAGGAGCGGTACTATTTAGTCTTCATTTCTAACTACAAAAATTTTCTGAAACATCTGATAAATCGGATCACGGACACAAAACGACTCATATGCTATTAGTAAGTATTAGTAAGCAAGCGGTTCAAAAACCAAAAAACGACAACAGTAGAAGATGATTTATACAGATTGTCCCTGCAATTTCCCATTTACACGTCACGTCACGTAATATTCGCGTAATTTTTTGTCAGTGACGTTATCTGATGAATTTTTGTCAAATGTATGACGTGATTTGCTCTTATTTAAGCTCCGCCTCTAAAAATGTTTCCCAGATTCTTCTAACTTAGATTTTCATTTCAAATAGTATATCTCTTTGTTTCAATTCATAAATGAGACTCAGAACCTTTCGCACTCCAAGGCAAGCCGGTGGCTTCCTATCCGCTTTCTTTTTTGTCGAAGTAAGAGATAGGCAATGACCTCGAGCCATAAGCATTTTGAAGTATAGTTCTAGATAAATTGTAGCTGGATCTATGTCGAAGGTAATGGCTTACGACTCGTGGTGTTGCGTTGGGTGCACCGTGCCTCGTTGTCTCAGTGCACAGCTACTGTCATAGCTCTAAGAAGACTTTATCGTGCTAACAAGCTCCGGTAAGAAGTGTCTTTTAAAGTAATGTCTTTCGTCGTCATGTTAAAACTTAACGTTTTGCTACCCGTAGTGTCAACTTCTTCAGAAGATTTCCAAAGACTGCTGTGGTTGTCTTAGTATTGTTTTACCGTATCGAATGGTGTAGGTTGGATTGTGTTTGTAGTAGTCATGCTTTTAGGTATATACGCCAGTCTTCAAGTGCTGTTTAATCTATAGTCATTTTCTATGTTAAAGTTTTTGCTGTTCTTCAGTATTTCCAGCGACTCTTTCACTATTCGCTTGTCTTTTGCAAGCATTTTAACGTTGCCATGGTTAATGGCATGTTCTCCTTGTTTGTGTAAGTGTTTTGCGACTGCTGCATGATTTCTCAATGTATATCTGTTGTGCGTCTCTCCGATCTTCCTTTATTCTGCACTGAAAAAATTTTTTTTACAGTAGGTGGAAACCTTTTATTGGCACTCTTGCACATATCATCATAGTTGTGTGGCAATCTTTCTAAAAAACGGATATCCCCACTAAAACCACCTCCTTCAGGCGAGGAAGGCTTCGTTCACTTGACTTTCCCCTTGTTTTCATCCTTCATGTTTCTCTTCTACTTTCTTTTACTTAGTTTCCGAAATCGACAAGCCGGTTTTTTCTCATTTCTTTTATCGACTTTTAAAAGCTTTCCGCTCTTAAAAATAAAACGACATAGTAGTTCAACCCCAAGGCACCCAATTCATTATCTATTAAATAACCCGTCCCTCCATCTGCCATCTTTCCTGCCACTCCTTCATCATCCTGTTCGAAGATGGTTGATGTTAAAAATCTCTAACTCTCTTTCTTGTACTCTCCCTAACCGGCGGTTTTCCGGTCACAACCAGGATCGCATTTGTCAACACCGTCGTATAGACTGCAGTCATCCTCAAGACAGTCTTCCTCTGCGTCTTCTCTAATATATTGAGGTTATGTTTTGGACCCTGTCCAAATTCCAAAATAGGGGCCTCGTACAAGAGAACGGAGCGCACTGCCCCTACATTCACTCTTCTTCGTTCGAAGTTTGGTTCTCTCACGCTAGGCATGAGTTGAACCAAACTCTACAAATTTTTCCGCTTTCTTGCATACACGTTTTACGTGTTTAGTCACTTTACCGTTCTTTCCGATTCACACGCACGTACCTTAAGGCTTTCTCACTTTTGTCACCCAGTCTCCCATTCTTATCGACAAGTTTTTAATTCGCCAACCAAAACAATGAATTCTGTTTCTTCTGCCTTTCTTCTTACCAGTTCTGCGGTTTTACCCTCGGCTACCACTGCGAAGTTGTCTGCGTATCCCAACAGCTTGACCCTATTAGGCATCGTTAGCTCCAGTACCTCGTCGTAATAGAAGACCGACCCCTGCGGAACTCCCGCCGTGAGCTCTATTTTCTCACGTACTCCAACGTGCATCTTTGTCTTTCATGGCGCTAATCAATTCTTACTTTATCTACAATTTTTAAGACCCCTCAATTACCTACGTTTAGGAAGGACTTGTCTTTCTTAAAACCGAATTTGTTTTGGTTTAATTTATTCTTCGTCGCTAATCATTCTTTCTCCTCCAGTCCCGGTCTTCTATTCTATCGGCAAAACACTGCTTTTCAGGTTTGGGTGCTATTGAGGCACCACTTGGAGTGTTGGGTTTGGTTGCGTGTTCTTTGTTAATTTAGTTGAAGAGGTTCAGACTACATAGCGTTTATTTTTCATTATTTACAGTATGTACATTACATTTGACGTTTTTGCGTGCTTCGTTCTTCTGGCGGATGCGTGAACGTATTACGTGTCGGCGTGGGTCTCAAAGCGTAGCGATGTTGGTTCGCAGCCCGTCGTACGTCAATACGCGGAGGTTCAGCGGTCGTAGTTCCCAAGCGCGTGTGAGCGTGGCTGAGGGCGTTTTGATCGGAGTGTCTGGTAACGGCGTTTTTATTGGCGAGTCTGGTAACGGTGTTACTGGTCGGACTGGAGGCGTGCGGTTCTGGAAACGACGTAACACGTTTCGACGGTGCTTGCGCTCTCTCGGTGGTGTCGAAGGCATCGGCACCACGTTCTTCCTGAGGCTGCTCGCGATATCGTTCAGCGGCGGGAGCTTCGTACGCAGAGTCGCTATACAAGCAGACCGGGTGTCGCTATGTGAGCAGACGGGGTGTGGAATAACTCTGCTTTTTCCTGCGCGAGGGTCTCGGTTATAAAGGCTGACGAGCGCCTCTGATTGGTGGGCGCGTGTGGGAATGTGCGCGTGGTGAGCGCGCGTAAGGATGTGCGCGTGGTAAGCGCGCGTGGGATGTGCGCGTGGTGGGGCTGGCTGTGGCCAGCGTACTGCTGACGTGCGTCACCTGTACCGGGTAGCGTATTACCGAAGTACACCACAAAGGTATTTGGTGACGCATGATGCTTTGTTTCCGATCACTGGACAGGCCGTGCGTAGAATTTCTGCCGTTATCCCATTGAGCCTCAAGGTCTTCCCACTCTTCATGCGGCATTTCCCAATTCCTTTTAGCTTTGCACTGTTTTTTTTCTCCCATTCGTACTCTGTCCTATACCTTTTTTCCCAATATTTTGGTCATCCTTCTGCCAGCTTTCACGCATTCACTCTTAACTCTAGCAATGTCTACCGTCCACCGACACTTTTCCTTTTTCTTTTGATCCTTCTTTATTAAAGTATTCTAGCTTTTTTTGAAGCTTCCTCACTCGTTCCCCATTTCATGCTACTTTAATTTCTACATTCACTGGCACTTTTTTTTACCTTTATTCCATACTGCGTTCAGTTTGTCCTATATATAACTTTTCACAATTACACTAAAGTTTGTAGTTTTCCTTAGTTGCGCAATCTTTTTGAGCGTGTTGTATCTCACTCCAATCTTCTTACTTCTAGTTCCAGTACTTTCTTGAATAAATCAGTCGTTCCGACAAGTTAAGATAGGTAAGCGAATCCAGCTGGAGCTGGTCGTGGTTTGTTCTTCTTTGTGGCACTTGCTCTTCAGATTTATTTAGAATTATATATCCATTCTCTGTCAGCGCGTCAGTTAGCCGTAGAGTCTCTGCTGGTTGATTTTGTGGATCACTAATATTTTCTGTCCGTTCTAGAATTGTCGTAATAAGTAATCATTTTAGTTATATATATATTTTCTCTTGGTATTGATAAATTCTTGATTGCGTTTCTAGTTTAGCGTTCAATTTTTTTGTTGGATTTCTGCTCATCTTGGTGTAGTGTTTTGAGTCTAGCAGTGCTTCTGTCTTTTTACTGTATAGTCTGTACTATCTATTACAACTATTGAGATCCCTTTGTCGCTTCTTAATATGACAATGTGGTTCTTTCGGATGCTTTTTATCGTATCATATAGGCTTTTGAATAATATGTTACTCCAGTTGTAGATGTAGATCGTAGTTGATGGTTCGTGCTTCTTCTGCACGTCGAATTATCTTCTGTACCGTCGTAGTGTTCTGATGATATCGTATCTTCACAAAATCAGGAGTAACGTGTAGATCGCGGCAAGAATGCCAACAATGCTATAGTAATCGGTTTTTTCCTTACATCGTTTGTCATCTTATAGTAGATATCCTCTTCGTGTCGCGTCCAATAATTGAATGTAGGTCGTTGTCCATTAAAGTAATGTATTTTGGAACAGTTAGAACTTCACACACATAACAAGCTGTCAAACCATATATACGAAAAAAACTCATACAGACTAATATCTACCTGCTAGATCACATCATCCTACACCAAAGAAGATTAATGATAAAGTTCTACGAGTAATTGACGCACTGGCAAAGAATAGATATAAATCTAAAGAAATCCGCAGAGCCAAGTGCTAAAAAGAATGAACAACAACCAGCGCGTACCCTACGTAACCGGAGTGACTGATAGATTGAAGGAAGTGCGTTGGACAAGCGGAAGTTGTGCAAAAAGTCAAGGAACATTGAAGAGAGGCACAACAAAGATACATTGAGAAATTAGCAGTCGCAGGACACTTACACCAAGTAGAAAATGCCATTAATTATGACAACATTAAAAAACTTGTACGGAACAAACATTATATTACCAACAAATGGCGAAAGTCGCTGGAAATAATGAAGAACAGTAACAACTTTAACACATCGGATGGCTGTGGAGACTACAAAAAAATACCTAAAAACATGACTATTACAAACACATTTCAACTTACACCATATTATACGTGTGTTCAACAAACCACTGACACGGATCAACAGATCGTAGCAAGACACAACAGCATGCTTTGAAAATTTCCTGAAGAAGCTGACAGCATGGGCAGCAAAACGTTAAGTTTTAACGTTACTACACAACACCCTTTGAAGACATACAATAGTTTTTTTGTAGTTACGCCACTGACTATAAGCTACAATTGTGATTAAAAGATTTTTAAAAAACTTTACAAATAAAAGAGTATTTAAAAATAAATAAAAGAACAATAAACAATGCGAAAAATTGTAAATAACGAATTGATAAAAATTAAACAAATTGAATTTGAAATTTAACTTGACTAAGTTGGTAGTACCGAAAATTCAAATTTATCGGCGCGAAAATAAAAGAAGTACATTCCAATGTCGCGTACTATTTTTACTCTAAATAAATATGGCGACTGGTAAGCATTTTTGTTGAACAAAAATGGTTTAAAATGCCTAATGGATATTTTATTAAAGACTTAGAGTGTAAATATTGTAAACTAATAAATTATCAGTATTTAAAAAAGTGATTTTAAGTGACGCGAGTGTTAAAAATTTATTACGTTTATTTTTCGATTGTTGCCAGTGAAACATTTAAATGTAAGTAATTTACCTTACGGATTGAACTACTAGAACGCAATTGCGTTCAAATACACATTTCTAGTAAATACCAGATTAATTTCTATACTTTAATTTATTATTAGTTTATAATTAGGTTAAGAGACATTAAACTATATGTACATTCCATGCCAACTTTTTAAATTTTTTCGTAATTAACCGATTATCGCTTAGAAATTAAAAATAGTGAGTGTTACGGGGTTGATTTTTTCGAATGTTGTTAAACTTTATACGCGTATGAGTCATTTTCCTATTTTTTTTTTTAATTCCGCTTATTTTAAATTCTTATTCTGACGCTGACTGTACTGTTAAGTTAACGCCCACACGTACACACTCTGCAAAATCATGTGGGATTTGTGGGCTTTTGACATTAAACATGAATTATTCATTTCATTTGAATAAACCCTATAAACTATATAAGGAAACTTGTACGAAACAATTCTTTTAAATGTGATTCAGATAGGATGAGCCTTAATCACTGTGATTCGATTGTATCAGGAAAAAATACTACGGTATATTCCATAAAAATATTGATGGGTAAATGCCAAGAACGTGTTTGCGTTTTTTCTCAGTTATCTTGTTTGAATCGTTACACACTTAACAATAAGTCTATTTTAGTCTCTGTTACTGTCTCATCGTAATTACCATGTTTTCGTGTTACTTCCACCTTTCAATATTTCATCGAAAAATCTACATTATTTTCTCCTTCTGTAGAAGGAAGAAAACGAGTGAAATGTGTTGCATAAAAATAACCGAGATAAACTTCCAGTCCCACTACTAACAGAAGTTCCTAAAATAAACCTCATACATGTCTTAAGTTAATGGTTATTCTATCCTAGTCTTTACTATTCGTGTCCAAGCTCTCATCTTTTTCTTATGAATTTTTGATGTAAGGTGTGTTTTCACTCATTGATTTTTGTTACCTTGCTTTACTTCAATGAGTTTATTACTACACGGTACTAATTTAAAGAAAATTATAAGCTGCATATAAAAAAAATACATTTAAATATGTTTGAAGGTATTGAACGAGCCGATGCTTGGCATTGTACCAAACAACTGACTACTGCCAGTTGTGTATTGATACTTGGGATATTCTTAACACAATATTTATTGAGTTCAAACACTTGTTTCCCAAAATCATTTCCTAGAAATATAAATTGAATTTTGATACGATCTATATATGGAACTACTTTTGAAACATCTATAGTTGTTTTTCTCTTAAGTTTTGGCACCGACGTTTTAGTATGTTGTTTGGATTATGACTGGTAAATTAGATTGTTTTTAAAAGTCAGATTATATTTTTTGAGATATTTATATGTATTTTGCTGATATGCCAGATCGAAAATCATTTACTGGCCGAGACGCACAAGTTCAAACACTTATCTACAAATGTTGTTTTCAGCTTTTACTCGTTTCCTGATTTTTTTAAATTCTTATCGTGGTGATACCAAACTAGGGGTAATTCACTCGACGAAAAATGTACACGTATTGCCGCAATCGGGGTGATTGCGGAGATTTCTTAAAATGAGGCGATTCCTTAAAAATATGCTTGAGAATATGAATATTGATTGACTGACATGATTTTTTTTACAGTTGCAGTCGAAATTAATGGGTTTCTGAGCCCATTCAGCTATACACTTTTGTTTCTGATGTAAGAAACTACATTAAAGAAAAAAAATTTATTTCGAATGTAAAAATACTCGGGAAATACATTTTAGTGTGTACAGGGTTACATATAGGTAGATTTATACATTAATTTTTTTCAAACTTCTGTATTTTTTCTCCACTGCCACGGTGTCACACCTTTTGAGGGAGAATGCACCAATCCCAATTAAAGAAATAGTGCCATAAAAAATATATTTATTTTCTACCATGTATACATCGTCTTGCTTTGGCCACACGAACTGGTCAAGTTCAGATTTCAAAAATTTTATCTTAGAGTCATTAATGATTTCAATAACTCTACCTATATACCAAGATTGGTACATAACGGCATAATATTGTTCGACATTAATTAAAATAACCTCCTCGGGGACATCATCTTCGGAGAAACTTTCGTTCTTAAAATCACTTTCTGTGTTGTAACTGCCACTTGACGTATCGGACCTGGGGTAATTGCTGTTTTCTTCTTTGATTTTGGTTTGGACATTCCTGATGTTCCTCGTACTTGAAGCAACCTATCACTCGACAAACGACCCATTTTGCTAGAGAAAAACCATATAAGTGTGGATTTCTTCACTACCATTTCTTTATTATTCACATAGATTCTTAAGAAGTTATTATCCGTATTTTTCTTGTCAATAACTGTTTTAAAATCTTTAACATTCAAACCCTCTACTTCGGAAAATATGTTCATCTCTTTCTGCACATCTTCTAGATCATCTTCATGTATCTGGCTAATATCTTTTTCACTTTGATAAGACCATTTTTCGCTAATTTCAGTCAAATCCATCGTGACAGTTAATGAAATATGTTCTATCGCATTACGTTTCAAATCGTCTGGTAATGACATACAGAGATCTTCTGAATCGATTAATGCTTGGTCCATCGATTTTTCAATTGTTTGTTTCAGTTGTTGATTAGAAGGAATTCCATTGGAAGTCATTGTGGCATTAATTCCCAATTTGGCTGTTTTCTCTCTAGGAAATATGAAGTGTTCTGAAATATTAATTAAACGTAACTGATATAATTAATTATAGGGTATTTGCAGTCCAGTTGGCTAATATAAACAAGCAAAATTTATTAAGAATCATTTAAGCAAGGGTGTAAAGTAGAAAAATTAACAATTTTGTGTACTATAAAAAATCGGTTTGGTGGGAACTTTTCTAATGCGACTGGCTCTAAGCACGTATTATTGGAGATTACAAACCTGAATCACTAACAATGTCATTAATGGCTTGAATTCTGTGTTGTTTTTGTAATAATTCTAACATATCAAAATTAACTTGTGTAACATTGTACTTGTCATAGATCTTGTCTGTCTAAAAAATCGTTCGCAGGGTTGGCTGCTGTATAACCATGGATTTTCGAGATTTCTACACTTCTTTATTCAACTTAACAAGGCGTGTGCATTAACTTCTGTGCAGCTGTATGAATTCAGAGAAATCCAATTTTTGCCTAATGTGAAATTGTGATACTTTATCCACTCTCGCCACAGCCTCAAAAAAAAAGGTTGCATACCATAAATAATACACTCGACGTTCAATATCAATAGATTTATCAATGAAGAAATCTAATATGTATCGGGTTATAATTAAGTAGCGTTGGGTAGCTTTAAACTCATCCGCTGTTAGTATAGCTGTTACTTGGTTGCTAGATAACTTGTTGATTGCTTTGAAATTCATGTTGTCAGTTTCTGCAAAAGAGAGCTCTATTAAAAGTTTGTGCACACAGTAAGAATGCTATTCACCGTTCAGATCGCTTAAGCATAGAAAATGTTTATCTTTTGGCAACTCCTTAATCATAATAATAAATGATTTTTTTGAAACAGTATAATCTCCCATACATAGTTGCACTTTAGAATTTAGTAATCTAGTTTTTAATTTAGTGGCTATATGAATGGTATCCTGGACCACAGTCTAAGTCATAGTCAGCCTGGTTTGATCCATTTTCGCTTGATGGTAAGCCGGCATGGACTTTCATGGCTTTTAAACAGCGCGTATCGCCATCAGAAGAAAAACCAGCAATTGCTATACCATTTTCGTTTGCCAGTTCTTGTAGACATTTTCATCTTTTCAGAACATCTTCCGAATTAAACCGATTACACTGGTCTGCACAAAAATATTTTTTATCGAGCCCTGACACTATTCCGGGTGATTCTTATGTAAAATGATGTCCTGAATCCAAATATGTCTTCCGTTTTCTTCCATCACCCACCATTTTCGAGGGAGCCCCAAATCTCTAATTTTACCACTTTTCGATAAATTAATTATAATTTATTTATCGAACGATAATAATAATTATAATAATTATTATAATAATAAATATATGGACATGAATTTAATTTAAATGGGAAAAAGAACTATTTTAGCTATAAACAGTAATTAATAAAAAGATATTCATCGTTACTTGGTGCTTGCTTTCCTTTTATACCCTGAGGTACAGCTCTCTCGTTTCAAAAACCAGCAGTACTCCGCCAACATGCTTGCATTCCACTTCCCTGAAAATCTCTTCTCCAGCTTAGCGATGTCTTGATGGAACCGTTTACCGTGTTCATCCGAGACTGCCCCTCGACGTGAGCGACATAATCTTCACTTTTGTGGTTACCCAGGAAGTTCTTACAAACGTTTTGAAATTCAAGCCAAGCTCGTTTTTCTTTTCGATTTAGGTGTTGAATAAACGTCGAATCTTGGAAGAGTTGTCTGATCTGGGGACCAACAAAAACGCCTTCTTTGATTTTAGCTTCTCTAAGACGAGGAAATTTAGTTTTCAAAAATTGAAATGCGCCACCTGTCTTGTCCACTGCTTTCACAAACTGCTTGATCAATCCAAGTTTGATGTGTAAAGGTGGTCAGTAAATATTTTTCTTCGGAACCAAAGGATTGTGGGCGACATTTTTCTGACTAGGAGTAAGATTTTCTCGCAGAGGCCAGTCCCGTACGATGTAATGTTTATCTCGAGCTCGGTTATCCCATTCACAAAGGAAGCTGCAATATTTTGTGAATCCTGATTGCAGGCCCGTGAGTAGAGCAACAACTTTTAGGTCAGCGCAAAGTTTCCACTTATAATCATGATAACTAATTTTATCAAGGATTCTGAAGATGTTTTCGTGCGTTTCTTTCATATCAACAGAGTATGCAACTGGAACTGATGGGAAGTCATTCCCATTTGCCAACAGGACAACTTTTAAGCTTGTTTTTGATGAGTTTATAAACAGTCTCCATTTGTCTGGGTCACATGGCATCTGTAGCTCTGTCGTCAATAAATTTGCATTAGGGCAGAACACTAAACTTTTATCTTCTAAGAAAAGACATTTCAGGGTTGCTTGTCTGGTCCTGTAAGAAGATATTTTTACTTCATTTTCTAAGAG
This sequence comes from Aquatica leii, assembly GCA_035610365.1. Lineage (NCBI taxonomy): Eukaryota > Metazoa > Arthropoda > Insecta > Coleoptera > Lampyridae > Aquatica > Aquatica leii. The sequence continues at coordinate 6,501,143 of CM069436.1, read as the reverse complement.
ATTCCACTGTTGAAGTCGCGATCCTAGGAGCTGAGATTTAGTCTTGGGTAACTGCAAATCCCTGACAAGATCATTTAATTCCGATTGAGTGAGGAGGTGAGGTTGCCGAGAAACTAAATCTGCGGAATACTCTTCATCATCATTGAACGTATCATTCGAAGCTCCAGGTTGTGGCTTAGAGTCTTTTAAATCAATATTCGGCTCTAGAGTATAAGTGTTTGGGGGTTCTGGGATTGGCAAAGTATCGTTATGAGGAACAGGTCTTAGAGCTGACGGAATATTGGGATACTGAATTGTATGCTTACTTTTGCTCGAAAACCCGACGGTGGAAGTCATAGAAATGTAACAATCTGTAAATGACAGCGAGGTTCACGCCAAACCATGGGCACAGCAAATGGCATTGATTTACGGGTACCTTTGAGCCATTTGGTCAAACTACTGTAACAAGTCGTACATCAAACTGATGGAGCCCAAGTCTTGTCCTGGTCGCCAACTTGACAATCAAAGTACAATTTATAAGCTGTTTTAACAAGCGGAGAAAGGGGTTTTCGTTGCGTTTTTAAAGTTAATTCCCCGCAGACATAGCAGAAGCTATCGGGATGATTTTTACACTCGCGTGGCATAATTAAACAGTAATTCAACGCCCGACATTAACCACAAATCACACTTAGTCACTTGAAAAAATCCGGAGTAAAAGTAGTTTTACTGTTTTACACAAATGAACAAAAATGAACACAAAATCCAGCACGTTTAAAACGTCGACAAGTTAACTCTGCAACTGCTATAGATGTACTGATCGAAGCAGTTAAGCAAACAATGCAATATACTATAATGATAAGAGTAATGCAAGCTCAAGCCTGTCGAAAATTCCTGTTCAAACCTGCATGTAGTATTGAGATCGTCAGCGTCGTGCAGTGAATCTTCCTAACTGTTTATTGATATTTTTTTACTGTTCTTATATATTTGTATTTTATTGTTGTTTTTATATACATTTTATAGCAAAACTTTTGCCATATACTTTGGTATAAATTTTATTACCTGCTTTGGGATGTTTAACGGCTATAAGTTAAAAGTCTAAAAAAAATGCAAAAAATAAAATAAAAATGCCCCCCCCCCAAAATAGGTGGGTGATGGGTAAAAACGGAGCTCATTTTTGGATTCAGGTCATTTTACATAAGAATCGTCAAGAATGGTATCAGGGCCGATTTTCATGCAGACCAGTGTTATCTGACCCAAAAATTGATAAACACAACGCTGGGGCACCGTCAATTAGTGGTTGAGCCATAAACACGTATGCTTTATTAGCAAGATTCTGTTTCTCTAAAGTATTTTAGATGTCTGAAACTGAATTTATTGTGTACTGATTGCTAATGGGATATCCAGTCTTTTCTGATAGCTCCGGCACACACACACGATTTGATTTGTTGAATTATTGTAACGAACTCTACGTATTATTGCAGTTTGGTCTTCCGATATAAAAATATGTGTAGGATACTTCCTCTTTTCTAAAAATTCTTTTAATCGGGAGAATTTAATTTCTCCTTCTACATATCTTTCACGATCTGTCAGTGTTCTATTGAGTGTTGCAATTGACGGTAACCCATTCGCTGAATTGGCGGCAAGTGTTTTGTACGCTAAACGTCCTGCCGTTATCCATATATATAAACAAAAAATTTTGAATTCTGTTGCGTAGCGGTTTTCTGATTTCTTTTTGCCATGTTTACCTGAATTTTTTTCAACGTATTTGTTGAGCATATCTAAGAACGTATAGGCATCGCATGACTTCTTCAGATGTCTTGAGTTATTATCCCTAATAATATTCATTGTTGGTATTAGTTGATCTTGCAATAAGTGGTTAGCAGAAACCTGTTCTTTTATTTCGTCATACAAGTGGTAATAGTCGGTGGGTTTCCACTGGCTATTATCGAAATTTAGAAAATCACTGTTCTGTTTACGCATAGAACTCCGCATGGAACGAGGAGTAGAGAGCAGATTTTCTTTCAGCGGCAGAATTACACTCCGTTGAGATCTCCCCCGTAATTCTGTCTTTCGAAAAATCCGAAAAAGACGTGTTTGGGAAGAAAGGAGACTGTTTCGCTTGTTGAATGTGTTTCATTAATTTCTGATTCAGTAGAATCGAAGAAATTTTGCGAGGAATTTTGGTTTTTGCTTAACAGAATTACAATGTTATTGAGGCTTGTGGCATTGCTTTTAGCTGTTTCGTTGGATGACGACGGAGACGTTATGAACTTTAATATACTTTGATTTTTCATTTTGAAACTATTTACAGTTTGGGGGTTATGATTTTTAAAATGTGTTTTAAAATGTCTATTAACATTGGAAAGAACCCATTTTAATTTGCCTTTTTCCACTGATGTCTGTGCCTTAGAAATAAAATCACATTTTTGACACCGAACAAACGCACAATGATCTTTATATTCAACCGAAAGATTATCTAATTCAGTTAAACTCGTAGTTCTTTGATCCTAATCATTCAAAGTTTCCAAAAATTTTCTCTGGTAGTTTATTACAATTTTTTTGATATGTTCAATTATTTGATTGTACATTTTCAGTTGAACCAACACTTTGTTTTAAATTCACCGCCGGAATGTTCTTTTCAGATGAAGGTTGTGTCTTTTTTGTGGTTTTTTGTTTTTTGGCATGTGAACTTTCCTCATCTAAGTTAACGTTCATTTTTGAAGGATTTCTTTTTTAGATTTTGTCTATATAAGATCGACAATGCTGTGACAATATGTTTAGAAGCTTTTTATGACCTTCCACAATTTCGAACAGAGCAACGTTTCGATTCAATATTCCATAAAATATTTTTCTTTCATTGTCATCCATAAGATCAGGCAGTATATTTCTCGCAAACATTTCCATTTTTTTAATCATCTTCTATTGCCGCAAGAGAAAAAATTTTGTCATATCCATTATAACATAGCAGTTGAATTAAATAAGGAGGAAGAGATAATTCTTCCAACTCTATCTCTGATAAAAGTTTAGAGAATTTTTTTTTTGGTTGGAATCCATGTTATGTATTTATGAAAAAAAAACACGTAGTGTTACTTCTAGACAAATCTAAAAACAACTAAGCAAATCTCGTTCAGAATTAAAAAAAAAATAATAATAAAATGATGCCTCTCGACCCATTTTGTTCGCTATATTTTGTAAGGGCCGAAGTCATCTGATTGGCGTCAAAATCGACACTATTAAAAAATCGAAAAAACCTTTCAAAACCTGAATCATTCAATATCTCTGACCACTTTTTTTTGTGTTTTCAAAAATTTCCTCACATAAATTACGAAAAACATAGCCAAAAACTATAAAATGTCAACACAAACTTCAAACGCTGGTATTGCAGTTCCCTTTAAGCCATAACTAAAGCGGAACAACCTTACCAGTACTTTCCTAGGTAATCATAAACTATCGACATTTGTCTTACACTAATAAATCTGCTAACATTCTTTTTATCACAATAATCCCCAAAGTATTTAATTTCTTTTTGTACCTATCGAAAACGAAAGAATGTTGATATATGCTATTTCAAGTAAAACCGACATAAAATCACTTCTTGAAAATGTTCCGCGAATTTTAGGGCACCGTGTATAGCTATACTTCCATATTAAACCTCCGCACTGGAACTGTACGTTGAAAACACATAAGTTTCATCGTAAACTGGTATAAATTTTAACATTCAAAAAATATCCTGAGTTATTTTAATGGAAAAAACTTACCGATTTTCTGAAACTTGTGAACTGCACATAAATTTCACGTCACATGTGAAGTTATAATAGCTTAACCGCATGCGCGTCTTAGATTGCTTCCGATTTCTTCGAGGATTGCGAAGATTTCCAAACGACTGCGTGGATTCCTAGCGATTGCAGTTGATTTCTAAGCGATTTCGTACTGATTTCCTCGATTTCGGGGATTTTCTTTATGATTGCAAGGACTTCGTGTCAATTTGTGCACGTATTGCGGGAGTGAATTACCCCTCCTTAAGAAACCAAAAAGATAAAGTTTGGATAAAAAAAAAATAAGATTTTTACTTTATATTCAATTAAATTCGTTGACTAGAAAGAGAGGACTACTGTTCCGGCTAAAACACACACCTATGCCTATACCATGGCTATAGCATCACATTCGCACAAGCTTGCTTTCTGTGATTCTTATCTTGTTAGTCTTGAAGTAGTAGTCTGTTTGTTTAGAAGGGTTTAGGAACCCTTTTGGTTGCTTGAGTTCTGGGAGATGTTTCTGGTAACTAATTTTCTCTTTCTCAAACCATGTTTTTGTCGGGCCCGGAATCTCATATCAGGGTGACGTGGTCATTCTGTGTCAGTTGATATTGTGAATTCAAACGATAGATATCTTTACAGAAGATTTTGTTTAGAACCAGAGTGTTTAGCTGCATTAGTAAGTGTCTTCAGCTTTCAGTTAATTTAGATGATTAAGGCTTCTGCAAGTACAGGGGACAATCTGCATAAGTCAACAGCGTCCTCTATTGTTGTTTCTAGACGTTCAATTTGTTGTTTTTGGGTTTCCACACGTTTTCACTTGCTTACTAATCATAAATCGTTTTGTGTTCGTAATCCTATTATTAATATGATCTTCATTATTATATTCATTATCAGGATCTTCAGAAAATCTTTGTCGTTAGGAAAGAGGCCGAAACAGTGAAGTACAAGATCTTGTGTTTCTGTCGCTCTATTTGAAATAAATGATGGAGATTGCATCGCACCCAAACCAAGGTTTGCAGTTCTGAAGTACTTGCATAATTTTAGCACTTTTGAGAGGCACAGGAACCACATCTTCTGGAAAGTGCCGAGAATCATTACTTAGAATAAAAGTTGGTAGCTCTATCACAGTGTTATCGGATAGTCGGTTTGTGATCCCTGGAACAGGAAAAAACATTAATCCGTGATTTAATAAGCAAGAACGTTCTAGTACACACAGAATTTCTGCCATAGATTAAACCGAGGAAGCTTTTGTGGCACATAGGAGGGAGACTGTCTTTTATGCTATTCTTGCAGTTGTTCCAACTTACCAAGTTTTATGCTATATGTCTTTGATTAGCATAGGATTTATACCTAAACAGCTTTCGAAGGACCAACTTCTCCTTAGTTGCTATCGGTCCACAGTTCTGGTACTACTGAAGAAGTAACCTTTCTTTGCTTATCGCTTATTCCTATGCTTCTATGCAAAGTTTATTGAGGTTCATATGTTTTTGTTTTGCTTCTTAGAACTTTTGTTGCCGTTTGAGTTTTATTTCACTCAATTTTACATCAGCTCTTGGTGTAGCTTTAATACCTGTCGTTTACTGCGTTCCAGTTATTCATATATGTACATTGGTTCTTCTTAGAAGTGCTATTATCTTTTCTAAGGAGCATTGATTGTATCTATCCCATTTAGTACTTCCACTTTTAGGCATCCGGTTTTGAAGACCGACTCATGGAAGAAGGGCAAGATTTTTTTTCCTTTTTATGATGGCTTCAAGAATGCTTCTTTAGCGGGGCAAGTTTTTCAGCCAAGGTTTTTGCTCCGTCTAATAATTTCTTTAAGAAATAATTAGTTTTCTATTGATTCGAAAAGATTGGCATTTTTAGGCTTCACAAGTTTTCATGAATAATCAAGAAAATGTCGTCATCAGCGGCATAGATTAAAGTTGTAGTGTAACACATGAATTATAAAGTTGTAAAAATAAATAAGTTTTTCGACTCATCTGTTTTGGTTAGCTTAAGTCGGAGATGGTCGTAGGTCGAGATGATAGTACCCAACTTCGTCTGGTGAGCCGGTGCCCTGCGTCACCTTTTCTTGTGAGTAGAGGACCGAAGAAATAAGAAAAGTTTGGGCTAGGGAAAAGTACCAACATCCGCAACACAACTGTGCCTTGATAATAGAACAACAGAACGTTATAGCAAGATGATCACGATTTATTTGAGACTAGCACTGAATCACAGTAAGACATCGAAGAAGCTAACGACAGAAAAAGTATCAGCGAAATTCAAAACTATTCACCTAGTTGTCAATACACATATAGTTATAAGTACATAAATCATTCCTCTGTAGTAGATACGTAGTTTATAACGAAAGTATATAATAGAAGATGAATTAAAATTACAATTAGCCTCAAGTAATAATTAAGCAAAAAATAATTAAATCAAAGGTTCCGTATTAAACAGCTAAAATTTAAGTTATTTAAACGCGTTCGCACTCTATTATCTTTTTTCTCTTGTGATATTCTCACCGAGACGGGTGTCGTCAGCCGTGCAAGCGATATGAAATTTGGTTCAAATAACTACTCTATTTACGTAACGTAAGCAATGCACTTCCGAATCTCATTACACAAAATGAATGTAAAATAGCAATTATAATTCAATGACATAAAATATAGAAATATTTCTTAAAGCCGCGTTATCATACGCTTACTGACTACGTTGCAAACGGTTATCAGTTGAGTTGTTATGTACCAAATAATCTGGGAATTACTTCTAGCGAAACCCCGACGCACTGGTTAACGTTTAAGAATTATAGTATAAATACTTTGAAGTACAAGTGTAATAAAAAACGGATAGTCTACTCCAGATGACTGAAAATGCAAAAATTGATAACTCGCTACCTCGTGTGTATAAAATTTATTACCAATCTTAAGTAGATCTTCATTTCAATTGCAACACGAAAATTAACATCGAGCAAGAGATTTACACGTTCTGCATCGAGAGAATTTTCCTTGGAAAGATTGACATAAAGTGGACGTTTATGGAAGAAAATCCTACCCCTACCGAGTGCTGCTCTGCAACCTCCGACATGCACAGGAGATCCGGATCTCTAGCCTGTGCTGCCTCCCTTACAGTAGAAAAACTTATTAGCAATTGAAATTTCCAGCTAACACGCAACCGTGAGTGGAAAGTTGTCAGAAATGTACTAAAATGTATTTTAAGTCGTCATTTATCCAGGAGACAAATCTGAGAACCTTCCTGTGAATACGCACGTCAAAGAACTATATCCTTCTAAAAAAGCGAATTAAGACTCTCAATAAGTAGAGAGCAATTTAACAAAACTTTTCGTGAATTAAAGAAAGAAAAGGCACTAGGATTTCATCACATTCAGGAAGAAATCCTACAAGCACTTGTGACATCCAGGAAGAACATTCTACAAGATGATAAACCACTCGCTGCAGAAATAAAAAAAAATTAAGCAGATTACATTAATGCTCATCTGCAAAACGAGAGGTCCACAAAGATGCGATGATTCTGGAACCTTGAGTTTAGTCTTTCATGATTCAAAATTAAAAATCAGAATCACGTAGTAACTCTGGGTGAACGCATTACTGCGTTTCAAGCGGAACTAGGAGAGTTGAGCCGACAGGAACGTGCATGGCAAAAAATTAACCCAAACACAAAAATTACACAGCGGAGACACTGCGTTTTAGTGGTTAGTTCTACGGTGTTTACACGGTATATTTGTACAAGGTGTTTTTACAGGGATTACACGTCAAATCCACTGTGATTACATGAATTGACGTGTATTCTTCGCGGATACGCCATGTAGGAATAGAAGAAATACACACTGTAAACACATGGTGTATTGTGCGCCATCCATAAAGTTTGTATGTTTTTTTTATATATAAACTACGAAATTTACTTGAAAAATCTAAGTGTGGCTCTATAACCACTTCCGTATGTCGGTTTCCGATATCTGCTTTTGCGGTGATCAAATTATCTTCTTCGGTTTTTATCTGAAACAGTATGACAACGAAATCAGTGAATTAATTTTTAAGATGTTGATTATGGTTATTGGTTAGTGCTTTTCATCAAAGTAATTGTCCTCAGCACTAATTATCATTACTTGTATCAGTTCCAAAAGGTATGTTCCGTCATGTACTTTTCGATTTTAATTTCAATATTTCTTCTATACAAGATTTTGATGAAGAAGGTTAAAAAAAGGTTTAAAAGCACACTGATTTGGCCCGATAGACGAACTGTTTGTTTATCGTTTTTGTTGTCTTATATGAAAGCCATTTTATACGAGTAGTTTTAAATGCAGTCAATAATATTATGTTGTTGTTGATTAGTATTATTTATAATCTTTAATTGATAGTAGTAGTAAAAAAAAAATCCGTAGGTTTTTGAAAGTCATTAAAGTCTTATAAAAGCCAATAGAATTTTTAGAAGAACCGCGAATGAAAGTAACTTTTTGAAGCCACTAAACACAGTTATTAGTCTCGTACAAAAGTCACCGAGTTTTTTAAAGAGTCATTAGATTCTTATAAAAGCATTATTTTTTAGAAAAGAAAATTTGCTAAGTCACTGGGTTCTTAAAATAACCATTGATGTCTTATATTTTTTTTTGTTTTTTGAAAAAGTCAATAGATTGGTATAGAACTCAATAGATTGCTGTAGAAGTCAACAGATTTTTTAAGCCGGTAAAGCAACTATATTTTTGAAGTCACCAGATTCTAAAAACTATTGTTGAAATCTTTAAAAAACGTTATATTTTTGAAAGTCATTAGATTCTTGTAGAAGTCAATAGATTTGTTTAAAAGCGCAGTTAAAGAAATTAAATTTGTGAAGTCACCAGATTCATAAAATAATCGAATCGTTCACATCTTATAGAAGTCAATAGATTTTTAAACGAGTCAATAAATTTCCGTAGAAGTCAATAGCTTTTTTTAATGGTAATTATAAAATAACTATTATATTTTTGAAATCACTACATTCTAAAAACTGTTCTTGAATTGTTATAAAAATCATTAGATTGTTGAGTCATTAGATTCTCATAGAAGTCAAATTCTTAAAATAGTCGTTGACATCTTACAAAAGTCATTGGATTTTTTGAAATGTCAATAGATTCCTATAGAAGTCGATTGATTGATTGCATGATTTTTAAAAAGCCGATAAAGCATCTATATTTTTGAAGGCGCCAGATTTTAAAAACTGTCGTTGAAATCTTATAAAAGTTATTATGTTTTTAAAGATCATTAGATTATTGTAGAAATCAATTATTTTTGTTTTGAAAAGGTCACAAAAGTGACAACATTTTTTAAAGTCATTAGATTCTTTTAGAAGTCAAGTTATTCAATTTTTATATGGTAGAACTTTTTATAAAAAGCCGTTAAAGAAATTAAATTTGTGAAGTCACCAAATTCTTAAAATAATCGTTCACATATTATAAAAGTCAATAGATTTTTAAACGAGTCAAAACATTTCCGTAGAACTCAATAGTTTTTTTTAAAGGTAAGTATAAAATAACTATTATATTTTTGAAATCACCAGATTCTAAAAACTGTTCTTGAAATTTTATAAAAATCATTAGATTTTCGAAAGAGTCAATAGATTATTGTAGAAGTCAATAGGTTTTTTTAAAAGTCGATAAATTAGCTACATTTTTAAGTCACTAGATTCTAAAAACCGTCTTTGAAAACTTATCTTATTAGATTTTTTTGAAAGTCATTGGATTCTTAATGAAATTATAAAGTTATTGGATTCTTATACAAGGCCATAGAATGTTTAGAAAAGTCGATAAAAAAATTAAATAAAGGTCATGTAGAATTCAATAGATTTTTAAGTCGCTAAAGTAAAGCAGCACATTCTAAAAACTGTTCTTTAAAACTTACACAAGTCATTAGATTCTTATAAAAATCATTGTACTTTTTAAAACGCCACTAAAGTCACAAGATTTTTTAAAGAATCATTAGATTTTTATAGAAATCATAAAGTCATTAGATTCTTATAGAAGTCAGTGGATTTTGTACTGAAGCTGCTAAAGCAATCAAATTTGTGAAGCAACCATATTCTTAAAATAATCATTGACACCTTACAACAGTCAGTAGAGTTTTGAAAGAGTCGATAGATTCCTGTAGAAAGTAATATTTTTTTACAAGTTGATAAAATAACTACATTCTTGAAAAAAAAACTCGTTGAAATGTTATAAGAGTCATTAGATTTTTATAGAAATTAATTGATTTTATTTAAAAACCGTTACGAGATTTTCTAGAAAACTCAATAAAGAAATTTAATAGTCATGTGGAAGTCAATAGAATTTTTTAAAAGCCGAAGAAGTAACTACATTTTTGATGTCACCACATTCTAAACACTAGTTAAAATCTAGTAAAAGTCGTTAAATTTTTGAAAGTCATTATAGAAATGAATTGATTTTTTGAAAACGCCAAAAGAATCATTAGGTTTTTATAAAAGTCGTATAGTTTTTATAGAAGTCCATAGATTTTTTTAGAAAATTGGTTAAAGAAATTACATTTGTGAAGTCATCAGATTCTTAAAATAATCATTGACATCTTACAAAAGTGATTAGAATTACTAAAGAGTCAATAGATTCTTGTAGAAGTCAGTAGACTTTTTTAAATAAAGTAACTGCATTTTTGAAGTCACGACGTTCTTAAAACTGTCGTTGAAATCTTATAGATACCTAAAAGTTGTTAGATTCTTGTAGTAGCCATCAAATCATTAGATAAAGCCGCTAAAGAAATGAAATTTGTGTCACCAAATTCTCAAATCAGTCATTGCCATCTTATAAAAATAATTAGACTTTTGAAAGAGTCAATTGATTTTTGTAGAAGTCAATAGATTTTGTTAAAAAAAAGCATAAAGTTACTACATCTTTGAAGCGTAGTTCTAAAAACTGTCATTGAAATCTTAGTAATTAGATTTTTGAGTCATTAGACTCTTATAGAAATTAATATTTAAAACAATAATTACAGTTATTAGATTTTTGAGAGTCATTAGATTTTTGTCGAAATTAATAGATTTTTTTAAATCCCACAAGTCAAGATTTTTTCGAAGTATTAGACTTTTGTAGAGGGCGATAGATTCTTTAGAAAAACCCCTAAAGAAATTAAATTTGTAGAGTTGTCACCAGATTCTTAAAACAATCATTGGCATCTTAGAAAAGTCACTATATTTTTGTAAAACAATAGATTTGTGTGGAAGTTAATAGATTTTTAAAAAGAGCTGACAAAGCAAATATATTTTTGTAGTCACTCGATTTTAAAAACTGTTCTTTAAATCTTACAAAAGTCATTAGATTTTTAAAAGCTATTAGATTCTTATAAAAATTAATAGATTTTTTTTAAACGCCACAAAAGTCCAGATTTTTTAAAGAGTCATAAGATTCTTATAGAAGTCAATAGATTCTTTAGAAAAGCCGCTAAAGAAATTAAATTTGTAGTGTCATCAGACTCTTAAAACAATCGTTGACATCTTATATAATTTTCGAAAGAGTCAATAGATTATTGTAGAAGTCAATAGATTTTTTAAAAATTCGATAAATTAGCTACATTTTTTAAGTAATTAGATTCTTATACAAGTTCATAGATTTTTTAGAAAAGTCAATAAAAAAATTAAATAAACGTCCTGTAGAAGTCAATAGATTTTTTAAAAGTCGCTAAAGTAACTATATTTTTGAAGCACCCTATTCGAAAAACTGTTGAACTTATAAAAGTCATTAGATTTCTTTAAAAATTATTGGATTTTTTAAAACGCCACTAAAGTCACAAGATTTTTTAAAGAATAATTAGATTCTTATAGAAGTCACAAAGTCATTAGATTTTTTTAGAACTTAGTGCGTTTTTTACTGAGACCGCTAAAGCAATCAAATTTCTGAAGCAACCGTATTCTTAAAACGAACAAGTCAATAAATTTCTGTAGAAAGTAATATCTTTTTTTTAAGTCGATAAAGTAACTACATTCCACATTCTAGAAAATGTTGAAATCTTATAAAAGTCGTAAAATTTACTGAATGTCATTAGATTCTTATAGATATATTTAAAACCGCCACAAAAATGACTAGATTTTTTAAAGAGTAATTAGATTCTTCTAGTAGTCATAAAGTCGGTAGATTCTAATAGAAAATAGATTTTTTAGAAAAACCGCTAAAGAAATGAAATTTGCGAAGTCGTCAGCTTCTTAAAACAATCATTGACATGTTATAAATGTAATTACATTTTTTAAAGTCAATAGATTCCTATAGAAGTCAATAGATTTTTTTATTAAAGCCGATGAAGTAACTATATTTTTGAAGTTTGAAGCCAAATTCTAAAACCTGTTGTTAACATTTTGTACTCATTAGATTCTGAAAGTCATTAGATCCTTATCGAAATCAATAGATTTTTTTAAAACGCCACAAAAATCACAAGAGTCATTAGTCTTATAGAATTCAGAAAGTAATTAATTTTTTATGTAAGTCAATAGATTCTTTTAGAAAAGCGATTAGTTAATTAAAATTTGTGAAGTCACCAGATTCTTAAAATAATCATTGACATCTTACAAAAGTGATTAGAATTACTAAAGAGTCAATAGATTATTGTAGAAGTCAGTAGACTTTTTAAAAAAGCCTATAAAGTAACTGCATTTTTTATCAGGACGTTCTTAAAACTGTCATTGAAATCTTAGTTGTTAGATTCTTGTAGTAGCCATCAAATCATTAGATAAAGCCGCTAAAGAAATGACATTTGTGTCACCAAATTCTCAAATCAATCATTGCCATCTTATAAATATAATTAGACTTTTGAAAAAGTCAATTGATTTCTGTAGAAGTCAATAAATTTTGTAAAAAAAAAAGGATAAAGTAACTACATCTTTGAAGCGTAATTCTAAAAACTTATATGAGTAATTAGATTTTTGAGTCATTGGATTCTTATAGAAATCAATATTTAAAACAAAAAAATAATTAGATTTTTAAAAGTCAATAGATTTCTGTAGAAGTCAATTTACTGTCGTTGAATTCTTATACAGTTATTAGATTTTTGTAGAAATTAATAGATTTTTTTTGAACCCCACAAGTCAAGATTTTTTCGAGTTATTAGATTCTTGTAGAGGGCAATAGATTCTTTAGAAAAGCCGCTAAAGAAATTAAATTTGTAGAGTTGTCACCAGATTGTTAAAACAATCATTTGCATCTTAGAAAAGTCACTATATTTTTGTAAAACAGTAGATTTGTGTGGAAGTTAATAGATTTTTAAAAAGAACCGACAAAGCAACTATATTTTTGAACTCACTAGATTCTAAAAACTGCTCTATAAATCTTACAAAAGTCATTAGATTTTTAAAAGCTATTAGATTCTTATAAAAATGACTAGTTTTTTTTAAACGCCACAAAAGTCATTAGATTCTTATAGAAGCCAATAGATTCTTTAGAAAAGCCGCAAAAGAAATTAAATTTGTAGTGTGACTAGATTCTTAAAACATTCGTTTACATCTTATATAATTTTCGAAAGAGTCAATAGATTATTGTAGAAGTCAATAGATTTTTTAAAAATTCGATAAATTAGCTACATTTTTTAAGTAATTGGATTCTTAAAGAAATTATAAAGTTATTAGATTCTTATACAAGTTCATAGATTTTTTAGAAAAGTCAATAAAAAAATTAAATAAACCTCCTGTAGAAGTCAATAGATTTTTTTTTAAGTCGCTAAAGTAACTATTTTTGATTGATAAAACGCCACTAAAGTCACAGGATTTCTAAAGAATCATTAGATTCTTATGGAAGCCATAGTCATGAGATTTTTTTTACAACTTAGTGCATTTTTACTGAGGCCGCTAAAGCAATCAAATTTCAATTTCAATATATTCCACATTCTAGAAACTGTCAAAATCTTAAGTCGTAAAATTTACTGAATGACGTTAGATTCTTATAGAAATCGTTTAAACCGCCACAAAAATGACTAGATTTTTTAAAGAGTAATTAGATTTTTCTAGTAGTGATAAAGTCATTAGAGTCTAATAGAAAATAGATTTTTTTAGAAAAACCGCTAAAGAAATGAAAGTCACCATTTTCTTAAAACAATCATTGACATCTCATAAATGTCATTACATTTTTGAAATTCAATAGAATTCTGTAGAAGATTTTTTTTATTAAAGCCGATAAAGTAACTATATTTTTGAAGTCGCCAAATTCTAAAAACTATTGTTAAAATTTTGTAGTCATTAGATTTTGAAAGTCATTAGATCCTTATCGAAATCAATAGATTTTTTTAAAAGTCACAAGAGTCATTAGTCTTATAGATTTCGGAAAGTAATTACATTCTGAAATAAGTCAAGAGGCCTATAGAAGTAAATAGATTTTGTAAAAGAACCGATAAAGCAACTATATTCTTCAAGTCACCAGCTTATAAAAACTGTTCCTACAACAGGCATTAGATTTTTAAAAGGCATTAGATTCTTATCAAAATCAATAGATTATTTACAAAGCCGTCATTTGTAGTGTCACTAGATCCTTAAAACAATCATTCACGTCTTAGAAAAGAGACTAGATTTTTGAAAGAATAGATTCTTGTAGAAGTCAATAGATTAAAAAAAGCCGATAAAGTAACTATAACCATAAATAATCATTAAAATCGTAAAAAAGTCATTAGGTTCTCCAAAGTCATTAGATTTATTTTAGAAACGTCACAACAAAAGTCAATAGATTCTTTTTATAATTATATTTTTTCACCCAATTGAACAACTTAAACACGATATTTTTTTTGTTTCCAGCAAAATGGTTGTTGGCGAGCCAAACATAAATAATATAATGGGGGGTATAGAAAACACGGGTACTGTCCGACTGCATAATCACAGAAAGAAATTAAAACAAAGATTCGATATAATAAAGAAATTAGGACAAGGCACGTACGGAAAAGTGCAACTGGGCATTAATAAAGAAACTGGACAAGAAGTAGCAATCAAAACAATAAAAAAATCAAAAATCGAAACCGAGGCTGATCTAGTAAGAATACGTAGAGAAATTCAAATAATGTCGTCAGTGCAACACCCTAACATCATTCACATTTACGAAGGTGCGTTCTGATAAAGTGTCTGTAGCGATTCAACTCTCTTTTTTAGTATTTGAAAATCGGGAAAAAATGGTACTCGTGATGGAATATGCAGCTGGGGGCGAGTTGTATGATTATTTATCTGAGCGGAAAGTTTTAACAGAGGAAGAAGCAAGAAGGATATTTAGACAAATTGCGACAGCTTGTTATTACTGTCATAAACATAAAATTTGTCATCGCGATTTAAAATTAGAAAATATTTTGTTAGATGAGCATGGAAATGCTAAGGTTAGGTTTGGCGACGCTAGAAAGGTAACTTAATTAACTATTGCGTTTTCAGATAGCAGATTTTGGGTTATCTAATGTTTTTGATGACCAACGACTGCTATCGACGTTTTGTGGTTCCCCTTTATACGCTTCGCCCGAAATAGTTAAAGGTACTCCATATCACGGACCAGAAGTGGATTGCTGGTCCTTAGGTGTTTTACTATATACTTTAGTTTACGGTGCCATGCCGTTTGATGGTAGCAATTTTAAACGTTTAGTCAGACAAATATCTCAAGGCGATTATTTTGAACCAAAAAAACCTAGTCGTGAGTATCTTTATATACGGGATGTATTCGTATATAATTTCTTATTAATTAGGTGCCTCGCCTTTAATAAGAGATATGCTTACTGTGAACCCTAGAAATAGAGCAAGCATAGAAAAAATATGTTTACATTGGTGGGTAAATGAAGGCTACGACGACTGTTGTTTAGATATATCTGAGGAACTTGCAAATCAAACCCCAGTGAGATTAGATTTACTTTTATCTTTAGCGCCTCCTCCTCCCCAACTAGAAAGTGAGAAATTAGTCGTAACCGGAGAGGTAAATATTCTACCGTATGAAATACCAACTTAATAACATAAATTACAGACGCCGAATGAATCAAATTGCAACACAGAGGCAGCGATACCAACTAGATCTCAATCAGTAGGCAGTTTAATAGAATTAACGAATCCTGCACAGCGTAGAATTAAAGATATGTTGCTTGACGACATGAAATCGTCTCCAAAGCGAAAACTGGAAACAACGATAAGTACGGATCAAATTACGAAGGACGATATTAAAAGAAAAGAAAAAATTATTAAAGAAAACACTATTGCCGATATTACCCTTCATTCGGCAGCACAAAAAGACGCAATTGAAGATACTGGTATGGTTGAAAATGTCGAATTAAATAAAAGTCATACTCAAACGTTATCTCCAGAAATGGAGGTCAGCGAAGAGTACGTAGATCCGTCTACTCAAGGAGCTGCTTGTGCGGAAATAATTGAAGATGCGAGAAGGAACGAATCCAATAAAAATAAAATCAAAGATGTACCTAATCAGGTGTTAGAGAAACTAAATGAAGTTTCTGCAGAAATTGTTGATAAAGAGAATATTAAAGAAGTTGGTGCTGAAATTAAAGACGAAAAGATTGAAGAAAAACAGTCGAAGATACCAGCTAAAAGAAAACCTATTAAGAAAAAAGTCCTTACTGATAAAAACGAAAATTCCACCGCTCAAGTAGAACAAAACGAAGTCGAAAGTGCGCAAAGTGATGTTAAAACCAAAGAAGAAGAAAAGCCTGAAAGCGAAGAAACGCCGGCAGTTAATAACAAACCTGTTGAACGGCGACGTTCTAGAATTTTTGAAACTGCGGAAAAGTTCCAAAACATGATTGCAGCAAACGAGGTTAAACCCGGCGTTATGGAGAAACCAAAGAAGATTGTTATTCCAGGTGTCAGTGTTGGGGGATTTAAAAAAGAGTTTGAAAGAAAAGCTAGTCTGACGTCGACTAATAAAATAGGTTTGGCCAAAAAACAGGAAGAAACTGCCGAAAAAGCTAAAGTCGAACCGGTGGTGAAGGATGAAAAATTGAACGACGAGAACGAATCAAAGATTGTTTCACCAACGGAAGAAGAAATGCAAGCGGAAAAGGAAAAAGAAAGGAGGATGCAAGTTAAGAATGCTGTAGATATAATAACGAACGCGTTAGAAAAAGACGGAACTAGGAAGTCGAAATCGCGACCTTGTATGATAAGGAAACCGCCGGTGCCTTTTGGTGTAGGGGGTCGGTCGGCTTCTGGCAGCATTGCAACGATTCCTATGCCGTTGTCGCCACCTCCTATTACACCTCAGGTGAATATACTTACTTGTAAGCCTGTGGCTATTATTAATTTTTTCAGAGTCCTTTGGAAAAAGAGCCGCTTTCTCCTGGTACGCACGGTTCTATTCCCGCTCAGGTGATAGAAGAAACTAAGTTAGAAACTCCAGACGAAGATCAAACATCGTCGGCGGAGATTACGCTTAAATCGGCCACACTACCTAGGAGAAAAACGACCAAAGCCGAAATTAAATTAGATTACCCTGCGCCCAAACCGGCGACTATGGGTTTCAAGACTGAAATGGCTCATCATATTGAAGGGCATCCGAAATTAACGACGCAACGAAGCGAGGTTACTGCACCTGTTGCGACTCCTCCTGTTAATACTTACCGATCTGCTTCCGTCGAGCCCGAGAATAAACTAAGGCCTAGGGAAAGAATCATTCCCATTTCGTTTGAAAAAGATGTGCCCGAAGAAAGAAGAGAATCTGTGTCTTCACCACCGATTAAGCCTCCAGTGACTAGGATATTCCAGACTCAGAGATCGACCACTTCGCAAAGATCGAACAGTTTATCTCGACAATCTACACAAGAATCTGATTCAGAAACGAATATTGCGTCAGGAGAGCCTATTCGAAAATCTCCTCGAGAGTATATTATACCTATCGCGGTAGAAGGTGGCGGATATGTGACACCACGAGCTGGTAGTTTGGAACCTAGCGATACTGCAAGTACTACCAGTACCATGACGAATAAGTCTAAATTTACTCGTAGAAGAATAAAGTATGTGGTTTTAGTTGGTTATCGTAAGATTAATTTTTTTTATTTTAGCGATCGCGATGGGTCTGAAGACGAATCTCCGTTTGCAGCTTTGCACAGACATAGTTCCTTTGGTAGAGATAGTGATACAGAAGATTCCAGAAGAGATATATTTCGCATGCATAGTCTTAGGTAATATTTGCATCGATTTGATTTTCTTTAATGCGTTAAGTGTAGGAGTTCGAGACCTAGAAAAAGTACTATGGAGCATAACGATTCGTTTAGTTCGGGCGAAGATGACGACGACGATGGATTTGAAATACTCACCGCAGAAAATTTGTTCTCGACTTTATTATCCAGAGTAAGTTTTAAATCGGTTACGGGGGCTGTAGGTTATATTTTCTTAATTTAGGTTCGCGATTTAACGCAAAGGTTAAATGTTGATGGAAGGCCTGGTTTTCCTACTAGTCGTTTACTCAGTAGTCATTTTGATAGAGGTGGAAACTTTTGGAATTTACACAATAGAATTGATCCTTTATCAAGGTTAGTTTCACTTTGCGTATTTGCTGCAATTTAAATAAAAACACGTGTAAATAGAAGGTATTTTTATAGTCTGCGGAATCGATTAGTAATAGAACAGAATGATGGCAAGAAAACAACCTGAACCGGATTTGTGACAGCGCCATCTGTTGGTTGGTATTTAAAACAGATTAGGTTTCGTTAATTATCCGTTCCGTTCTGAACAGGAAGACATTATTCGAATGAAATCGTCATTAATAAATATTAGTTAATACAAATGTTACTTCTCTTTAATTTTCGTACTTGATCGAAACCCGTTGAAAATAATATGGGTTGCTATGTCGATGACGTCATAGCTCGGAAACAAAACCCGAGCAAAAATGTCAATGGCGGAATAAAGTGATGTTGAAACAAATAAAATCGACGTGTCCGAGGAATAATGAATTTATTCCGTACTTGCCATCATTTTTGTTCTTTACTATCCATCGTAAATGTAAGTAATGCAACAAGTTTGGCTTAACTGGTAACTTTTTTTACAAGCTCACGGTTATCTATGACATATACTAAAGTATCAACAACCACAAAGTAAGTTATGTAAGTTTTCTTTTAGTATAAGATATAACGTTAGTTACAGTAAATATGCTAAATATCTTACGTACTTTAGATACTCCACAATGGGACGACCAAGTCGTGAGCAGAGTGTTGAATCTCCAACCGTAAACTCGAGTACCCCATGGCGCCGAAGTGTTAGTCGTGATTTAGCATCAGACATCGATAATGTCTTTAATAATCCAATTACTACTCCTACGCATACAGCCACCTTGCCGAGAGGAGGTAAATATATCAAACTTAAATAGTAAATGGTCTTGTAGCAAAATTCTTTAATTCGATGTTTTTTTTTGTTTTTTGATTGTGTAGATAGTGCTGCAGATTCGAATCTGTAGTTTTTTGTGTTGTCTTGGTAATCCCAGTTTTTTTATTTTTTTGTAGTGTACTTACAAATGAATTTTTTCATTGTTTTTTAATTTTTTTAAACACAATTGGCATTTTTTGATGTATCACGCACAGCCATGGTCATCGTATTATTACTGTATTTTTGAAACTACTACACTTGGGAAATTTGCTGTCAGAGGCAATTATTACTTTCACAAAATTTTGTGCAATAACATAATTTGACTGTTTGAACTAAACATATAGGGCGTCCGAAAAGAGTGGAATATAGTATATATCCCATCAGTATTTTGGTTTCCATCATATAACAAGATCAATTATAAAACTAATGAAGATTAAAGACGCTGGTATATTTTTTGTCTGATTTAATTTTCGGGTATCAGACAACGCGATCAATAATTTACACTGTCGCCGATTATAGATAATAATACCGACCACTCAAACTTCCCGGAAGTGGTCGCGAGAAAAGCAATTTGCACATCACATTCTACCAAAGCCAGTTTTTCATTAATGGTCAATGTTTTGCTCTCTTATGTAAGAAGCTTCATCAGAACGAGAAACAAATCAATAAACTTCAAATAAACAACCGAAAATCACAGATGGTTTCATTTTAGTATAACAAATGACTGTCTATATCGGTTACCATCTTTGGGTAGTTCCAGTTTTTTTGCTTTTCTAAAGAACTTTTTCTCAGAACGAGATAAATTGGGAGACGTCCTTTCATTGAAAGGATTCTCCTATAGTGGTTACTAGCGAGGCAAACGCAAGTTTCACCATATTGACCAAACGATAGACCATATTTTATTGGCCGAGAACGTTTATAATCAGATGCACGATCAGCAAGAAAACACTTCTTACCGGAGCTCTCTTCCACAGTAAACCCTTTGCCGTAGCTTTTTAGTACGATGAACATAGTCTCGCACTGAGACAACAAGGCACGGTGCACCCACCAGCAAAGGGAGTTCAAACATTTAGAAATTGGTGATTCCGGCCAGCTTACCATGACGGAATAACAAGAAAACTCTGCATCTAGATAAGTACAGCGCATCCTACTTTTATGACCAGACGACCCAGAGTTTATGGTCCAAATTGAACATCGGTTCAGTGAGCGGGATTACCGCTGATGGAATATGGATACATAACCGGAAGACATCCTTACCGTACCGGCCACTTAGAACAAGTACAAAAAAAATAAAAACAGGATTGATCAAAAGACACAGCATCAGTCAAGAACAGAAGACGTTCGTAAACCTTCCCAGTTTTTTAGGCACCTGCTGCATCTATCCAACCACAACAAACCTCGTAGATGTTGCCGAACTAGCCGACGCAATATTAAACACAACAGTTCAGTCACACAGAACCTTAGTTGCCACACGCGACGACAGGATAAATCTTAGTTGAAGAGGTTGCCCAACTCAAGATACAGCAATGAAGCAGAATATAGAACCAGGCACTAACGCACGAGTCGAACCAAGCTCAGAAACTATGACACATGCCGATACCACTTGTAATTTGGGGACGTTTGCATCTTACCACGAAAATTATTCGAACAGAAACGCCAAGGTACAAATTAGAACTACACCGCTAGCAAGATCAACACGCACGGAACAATAAACCTAGATTTTGATCCCTGGTTAAGTGGAGTTTTGTTGTAACAAACACACAAAAACTTTCTATAACACTGCGGCTTGTTAATAAACATGAAATTACACGATGCATCTACAAGCCTCACCGTAGAAGGATGTTCCATCTCCCCATGCTCGAAACAGTAGAGTTACTCAATGAATTAACGGCATTTACAAAACCATCAGTATTGCTAACGATCTCTCGGCACGCAAAGAGTCATTACATACAAACAACTTAAGGCCCACTAACAGCTTGCAGACCACGAAGACTTGTGCCCGACAAACTCAAAATATCCAGAAATACGCAGAGATAGGTATCCGATACCTCACTCCGAAGATTTTTCTTATGCGCTGCACGGAAAACTTCACTACTACGATAGATTTCGCAAAAACTGGAAGAAAAATGGGCAGCAACCACGAGCAGCATGTCCGCCGAAAGAAGAAACGTCAAGTTGGGCGGTACCAGGTATACCACGAGTCGTATTGCCATTTGTGCTGATATTCCAACCACAGTCAATCTGGTTGACCACGGAGGTACACTGTTCGCCGCATTTACCGAAAACGACATGACGGAGAAATCCGGATTACGAAGTCCTGTTGTAAGCGTCTGATATATTGTACTATATACGTTAAATTAGTTGAGTTACATGCTAAAATGGTAATCACAGACAGTGAAAAAATGTTAAACGAAACCGCGAGTGTACAAATAATACGTGCTAACGAACGGAACAATAAGAAAACCCCGCACCAATCCCATATTTCTGGTCCTACGACCCAGAGTTATGGATCGCCCAAATCGAAAACCAGTTCAGCGTTAGCGGTATTACCGCCAATGCAACGATGTGTTACCGTACCCAGAACAAGTACCATCATCAACAACAATAGACGAAACAGGTGCTCGAACGAGTAGAACTAGGCGAATGTAAATCTTCTCAGTTTCTTAGGCAACTGCAGTATCTAGCAAGGACAGCGGTACGAAACACATTGCTACATTGGGAGCAAGATATATTAAGCACCGTGTACTCACAATCTCAGTTACCACACTCGACGACAAGATAAAAATTTTAGTCGACGAGGTAGCCCAACTTAAGACAAGAACTTGAAGTCGATCTAAGCCGAGAATCTACGACACATCCAACAAATCGAGAAACGAATAGAGTAGTCGTTAATGACAGCCGACTTCTCGATACTCTACGCGCTATTCGTCGTAACGGACTTGAATATGAAAATTGAATTCTTATTAGAGACAGGAGCCGAGATTTGTTTCTTCCCACGAAAATTACCTAAAAAGTCCAGGTACAAATTAGAAACTTTACGCCGCTAACAGCATAGAGTTCGACAGATGC
Source organism: Aquatica leii (assembly GCA_035610365.1). Lineage (NCBI taxonomy): Eukaryota > Metazoa > Arthropoda > Insecta > Coleoptera > Lampyridae > Aquatica > Aquatica leii. The sequence continues at coordinate 6,479,049 of CM069436.1, read as the reverse complement.
GGAACAATAAATCTAATTGTTGTTCTCAGATTTTGAAAAGGTTTTACGTGGAGAAGTATCGTAACAGACACACAAAAACCCATCATCAATTGCACGATGCATCTACAAGTCTCACAGTAGAGGACGTTCCACCTTCCATGCTTGAAACAGTAGAGTTAGCACGACCAATAACAAGTAAGAATACATTTACATTTACAACACTTTCAGTATTGCACGCAACGAGTCATCAGATACAAACAACCCAAGATCCGTCAACAGTATGCAAACCACGAAGACTCGCGCCCGACAAGCTCAAGATGCCCAAAGACTTCATATTCTTAGTTCATCTTGGGATTGTACAACAATCTAAGAGTCCTTGGTCTGAAGTACTACACATAGTTCGTAAGAAAAATAACGACGCGAGATGATGTGGCGACAATCTAGATTAGCATTCGTTATCTCACATCGAAGATCTATCGTAAGGGCTGCACGGAAAAAGTACTTCACTACAATAGCTTTGACAAAAACCGGAAGAAAAATACGTCTCGCTAACGTAAGGCTCACCATTGGCTAAACTACCAAACCGTTTTCTATTGGTCAGTTATCACCACTTTCGCGAACGGAAGTTTAGTAAATCACCAGACCGTTTTGTATTCACTGAAAACCGGTTATAAGTAGTTGTACGATCAGCAAGAAGAGGCTTCGTACTGGAGTTTGCTAGCACAGTAAAGGATCTTTGCCTTATCTTCTTAGTACGGTGAAAGTAGCCTCGCACCGAAACCACGAGGCACTGTGCACCCATCAGTAACGGGAATTCCAACCTGGCCGCAACCACGATTAGCATTACCATCACCAGTTAGGAAGGCATTACCACCGTTGCCACCTATGCTACGAAGGAAGAAACATTAGGTCAGACGACTCCAGGTATACCACGAGCCGTATCGCTGCTACTGCCGACAACGATCCAACTACAATTAATCTAGCCGACCCACGGAGATACACCGTCCGCTGTATTTAATGCGGACCTCATGACGGAGAAACCCAGACTACAAAATCTTCCTGCAAACGTTTGATAAATTAGTGTAACCATACACTAAATTGTTGACCCTGATCATAAAATTGTTGTTCTAAACAGTGAAAAACTGTTAAACGAAATGTTACGAATGAAATGAATCAGCAAGAAATTTCATCTTTCTGGCCAGACGACCCAATGTTACAGTTCGCCTAATGCGCAATTCAGTTCAGCTTGAGCGGTATTACCACCGATGGAACGATGTGTTACCGCACCCAGAACAACTACCAAAAAATAAAAACCGAGTTAGACAAGAACAAAAGACGAAGCAGCTACTGGAGCGAGAAGAACTAGGAGATCGGAAACGTTTCCAGTTTTTTAGGCACCTAAAGCGTATAGCCGTCTTTGGTAATCTTCTGAAGAATCTGAGAGCTTGAGAAACGTCAAGTTTTAACATGACAACACGGCATCACTCGGAAGACGTTACTAGCATGATAGTCTCCGCTGTAGTTTCTTAGCGCGGTGAAAGTAGCATCGCACTGGGACGACGAGGCACGGTGCACACATCAGTAAAGGGAGTTCCAACCTTTACACGCGCCGCAACTACAAATAACATATATGAACGAAATACGCAGCGGTCGCCTGTTAAGAACATCGCCGTATGCCTTCTGTGCTGTCTGGTGGAGTAGCTCCTTGATGGTCGGCATCTGTAGATCTCGATGTAGCGGGCTGTTTTTAATGATGATTTGTAGCGTCTTGTTCTGGATGATCTCCATTCTGGTGATGTGGGTCTTTGCTGCGGACCATATCACCGATTTGTAGCGAAGCAGTTTGTTGTCCACTGAGAAGACACTGTTTCTCCATAGAATCGGGTACAGCTTGGCGATGACGGCGAAAGCACTCGATGTAAGTAAGTAAGACGTCGGGCGAGAAGAGAAGAGCCAAGTCTTTTGCGTCTTCTTCTCAATAGATGTCATCGCTCATCATGTGAATACCGCTGTACTCTTCGTCGCGTTGACTTTGATTCCCCAGTCGGCGTACCAGCCTTCTAGAGATCCCATGTCTACCTGTAACTGAGTTACAATCGCATTATTAGATCTTGAACTTCCCGGCGCTGCGGTGTCGTTGGCGTAGAGCGCGTACGTCACTCTGGGATTGTTCGGATATGAAGACGTTGTACAAAAGAGGTTCTAGAACGGTATCTTGGCTTAGATTCTTTGGGAGTTTGATTTCGACGTGCGCAACTTCACTCTAAGGTTACGGTTCTGCAAATACGATCGGATGAGATGAAGTGCCGGCGTGCTATCACCTGTTTTCCATTGGGATAGAAAGTGGAGGAACCGAAAGGAAAAGTTATTAGGTTTGCCGATCCCATTTGGTCCAGGTGATTTCCGTTTCTTCAGTTTGGAAATAAGAGTCGGAGTCGTGTGTTCGAGCTGCGTTGTTAGAATTGCACTCAGTCGGTTTTGGACTACTCTACGCATGTGTTCGATTTTGTCGAGTTCAATGTCGTCGTTGGTGGGTCTGAACTGCAGTTTCAAGGTGTCTGCAAACGCTTCTGCTTTGTCGTCGTCTGTGTAAACGATGCCACTCGGACTGTGCATTGGCATTCCTTTGTTTTTTAGTGCTTTTTTGCAGGCGCTGTGGTCTTGAAGGATTCCAGCTTCGTTTCTCATTGTCGGTTGAGATCGCCGTCTTGACTTCGTTCTGCATTCTGTTTAGCGTCGTGTGGTCTTCGTTGTCGATTCTTAATTCTGATCGTTTTTCTGATGTCGAGCGGTAGTTGCTGTAGGTCAGTACCGCCCTTTGTAATAGTCTTCGATGCGGTATCTATAGCCCACCGAATTGCTCCCGCTAGTTTGCTTATCGCGTTTTCGATGATGAATGTTTTCGGCAGAAAGCGTTCGACTTCGTACTCAAAAGCTGGTCATATTCTTCGGGGAACTATCTGCGAGTGGGAGAGGTTAGAAGACTCGTTTAAAAATTGATATATAGATATATACTATTTGAACTAAAAATCCAAGTGGGCGGGATTTGAAAACCACGTTAAGGGGCGGAGCTTGAGTGGGAAGGGTTTAATTAAGGTTTGATAACAATTAATAGTAATAATATGACCATGTGATTCAATCAGTAATAATTTAGGATACATCAGAATATGCCTGGCGGTCTAGAGCATGGTTGTGACAGTGTTGTGTGGTTGCAGCGCGAGTGCGCGTGACGGTGCATGTGCCCTGTGGACCCGCCACCCAGAAGGGCACCCACTAACTGCCTGGCTACCTGCTGCAACAGAAATTCGGTAGGCTGCATGTACTCACTATCACTAAACTTTACCACCTCACACATTTTGTTTTTATTTTTATTATTAATTAAACATCTATTTAAACACACACATCTACGTAACGTATCGCAACGACTTTATTCCCTTGCACCGTAACATGAGTGATTAAGTTGACCCCAAAATAGTATTGACCTAAACTTGTCAGAGTTGTTTTTACTAACTTGATTTTTTTAAGCGTTAATAAATTTTCTTGTAATACTCGAGAATCTCAACATAATTATTGTATTGTTGCCAAAACGTTAATACTTCCTGTTTCTATTTATTTTTTACGATTTTTTTTTGTTTTTTTACGTACACACCGTATGCTTAGTTCTTGCTAAACGAAGCTTGTCTCCATTAACTAATTAATTTTGTGTTTATTAGCAGCTGAAGATTTTTTGTGCCAAAACATTAACACACTCAGGTTAGTTGAATATTTTATAAGTCCGATTCGAAAAAATTCTCTTCTTACACGACCGATTATTTCAGATGCAAATTCGAATAGAGAAAACCTTAATTTAACCGACTTAGATTTAAAAAAATTAAAACTGTCCGATGAAGATGCGCTAGCTTTATCGTACCTAACTCCAGGCCTCTCTCGTCGCATACAGAAACAATTACTTGCTCAATTAGCACCTTCAGAAGCTAAGAAAATATCGAGAACATTATCTATGCGTAACTCGACCGACAATAAATCCGTATCTTGGGATAAAGCCAAATCCGACTCGACTATGTCGAGGTGTTTATCCGTAGAAAGCAGCCCGCTGCGTTACCAAAATAAAACAGCAGACAAGAACGAAGACCTAAAAACGAAATCGTTTTTACCTGTTAAATCTTCAAATCGCGATGACATTACTTCTGGCCATATTAGTAGGAGGCTGAGGTCTCCAAGTTTGGTAAACGACACAAGATCGTTACAAAGCGACTCAACAACGCCAGACGAGTACCTTAAAAACTCAGATTCGTCCCGTTTGTGCAAATATTTATCACCGTCTAAGTATTACGAAAATCTTCCACGCTCGTACACACCCACGGAAACGACAACCACTAGAAAATCGAGGTTCTTAAGACCCGATTTTTACGAAAACAAAGACGCCAATTATTTTTTAAAAGAAAAGAAAGAAAGAGAAATAGAAACCCAGAAAGTTTTGAAAGAAATTAGGGAGAGGCGTAGAAGCAGAGTTCGGGAACAATCTAAAGATCCCAACAAATTAGACGTCAACGGTAGTTTATCGGAAGAAAAAGGGGAAAGCGATAAAAGTACTTCAGAATCAACGGACAACATCCTTAAAAACGTCTCGGATAATATCAAAAATTTAGAAAGCAACGTAAAAAATTTGCACGATTACGTTAACGTTCGGGGCGAAGACAAAATGCCCGATTACGTGAACGTGACCGAAACTCCGGTTGTGAAGAAGAATACCACGTCTAAAATTGCGCGTCCGAAAAGTTACCCGACCGAAACTCAGGAACATAAGAAGTTAATAAGTAAAATTCCGGAAATAGCGTCGGCGAAAACTAAACCGGCTAAAGTAAAAAAGCCGGATAAAGAAAACGAAAAGTCCAAAAATAAATTTTTGCAAAGCATCGAAAAGAAGTTTGAGAGATTACGGAGTTTTAGTAATTCGCCTACAAGCATTAGTAGCGAGGAGGCAAAAGCACGTGAGGATAAGAAGTCCAGCGTTGAAGACACAATAAAACGCTTACGCGAACAAAGTTTGCCTAGGAGTGTTGATAATTGTACAACCGAGTCCGGTTTAATCAAGCGTGCCGTTTCAGTAGAAGATTTATCGAGCACCGATCCAAAACAATTGCAACCGTCGCGAAAATCGGTTACGAAGATTTTAAATTTGTTTAAAAAGTACGAGGATAAAGGTGGTAAGACGAAAAGTGTTAAAAGTAAGAAAACGAAAGACGATGCCAAAAAACCTAAAGAGGAAACGAAAAAGGGTAAAGGCAAAGTGGAGAAGACTAAGCAAGGTGATGACACCGCTACTGTGATTACGAATAACGTTGAGAAATCCGGTATTCCATCAATTGTTATCGATCAAGGTTCGGGTAAAAAACCCGAGCGTCCTAATTCACTTTTATTGGACAATGCGCATAACGAGGGCGGTGCATCGATTAAGCCGACAATGCGAGTCTCTAAGTTACCGGTTACTTCATTTAGGCGTAGTTTGACTTTAGATAATGCTCAAGTAGATTGCAATAAATACAAAAATAATGGCGAATTGGAGCCTAATCATAATAATTTAACGCTAGATTTACAATTACCCGAGAATTTAGAGCCTAGTTCGAGCTCGCCACACGACAAAAGTACAAACCGTAACTCGTTTGCTACTACAGACGATAGCTCTTTGCTGTTATCACCTTACGAAGACAATATGAGCTGTGATTCTTGGTCTATATGTTCAGATTACCACACTCACGAGTTGACTTCGCCGATTTCGCCATGCAGTAACTTTTATTCTGCCGATGAAAATGAATCTGTGTCTGATAGAATTCGAAGAAAAAGCTTCTACACGAGATTTAACGAAAAGAAGCGGCCTAGAAAAACTAGTTTGAACAGTTACAGAGATTTAGACTTATACAAAGATATGAATAGCAGAAAGTCGAATTATAGAAGCGATTACAATTACTTAGATAACAAATCTGCAGAACCGGAACTTTCAAAAGACAAATACTACGCCAATTACGAACCTTTAAGATATAAACGTTACGACCAAAACAACACGGAAAATTTTAACGAATACAACGAGTTTTTCCCTAATAAATACCAAACTTATAATCCGAGAATATACAGACGTTCGGGTTCTGTATACGCGTCAGATACAGAAGAACCTAACACTTTGGATGAGCCTTGCGCGACTGGAAAACAAAAAATGTAAGTTCGTTTATGCTTTCGTTGTATTTGCATAATTGCGTAGTTTTAGGTACAGTTATTATAACCAACCATCCAGATTTAGCAATAGATCCGTATCGCCTGTTAGTGGACAGGGTCCTGTAGAGTCTTCCGTAAATCAAAATACTGTTCAGTCTCCTACCTCTCAAAATCGTCTTTAGTTTTTTTTAAATTTTTTAAACGTTTTTTACTGTACATAGGTTCGTGTTTATAATTGAGTTTCTACGGTTATTGTCGTTATTGAGTTGGGGTTCGTTCATTGCAAAAGTACTCAGTGTGTGTTTTTCAAACAAAATGGTGAAATCGGTGTCGATTAGCGTGGTGCTAATTATGATTAATCGCAATAAGCCTAGTACAAAGTTCTTTAACATATCGTAACAAGAATCATGCACTAGCTATCGTTAATTGATTAAACAAAACTACTACAAGACTAAAATACATTTTTCTACCATTTTACATAGCACTCCAAATTGTTTTTTTTTTACCAATTGACATCTAAAATTATTAATAGTCTTTTTTCTAGTCTAATTTTTAAGTAAAAGATCTAGTGGTTGTTTATGCAATTTTCTGTCTCGTAGTTGTACAGGATGAGTAAAAACATTAGTTTTGTAGAAACTAAATGGCCATTTTGTTTGAAACATGCTGAGTACTAAAACGCGTATTAATTACAAAGGAATGAATTGCTTTACCAAAAAAATGTATCTTTGTTGCTTTATTTGGAAACTGGAATTTTGTTGGTGCTAAATGAATTCATATTTGTTTGTAAATTTCTAGTCTTTATACGCGACTAAAAAAGTCGAAAACTTGGTGCTGTCACATTTTCTGAATTTGTTAAATTAAGGTTCCGTTATAATTTTGAACCGCGATCGGTTTAAGGTTTTTTTTTTGTTCAAACACTTATGTAAATTTATTATTATGTGTAAATGTTGTTTGCTTATTTTATATTTATTTAGTAACGTAGCTGTTTGTCATTATTTATATAACTTATTTACCGTTAGATAGTTTTTCGATTCAAACAAAGTTATGCAAGTTTTGTAAAAATTAATACTCACGTCAATTGTTGATTACCTACATTTGTAAGTAATTTGTTGCTCTTAAGTATTTCAATTAAGTAATCAATTTGCTTATTTGAACTATAAAATCTGTTTGGAAATTTGTTAGTATTTAGATTGATTTCGTGTGAGCTGTTATATACATACTATAGGATGTTGACAATTTTGTGATTTTATAGAAAATAAAAACTTTGTATTTAAATATTATAATGTTGTTTTCTATTTAGAATCGAATGTGAAGACGGTATAGAATATTGCGATTCAGATAGAATTTTTCCCCATTAAATGATACAAAAAATGCTACTGGATGAATATCAATATATAAGCAAAGTACTCTGATCTCTGGTTTTGGATAACAGTTCTGGTGATACGACTCGGGGTTTGTGAGATCAGGCTCAACCACATTCAATGTAAAATTTTATTAATGTCTGTGTGTTTGATACAAATGTCCATATATCTGCCGTACATCTACCATCGGTAATTCCAGTAATACATCTAGGTCCGCTCCTACAGGGTCCCCAGCAAATTAATAAAATCAAATTCCCTGACTTTTCCCGGTTTTTCCCTGACTAAATCTTTTATTTTTCCAGGTGTTTTACTAGTGTCGTAGCTATGTAATGTGGTAGTTTTAAAATAGTAATTGGAAACTTTTTGTTATTAATTTTATTAAATGAACGTACGAAACAATAATAAAAAATATAAGTTAAATTAGATGCAAAATTGTCAAAGAGAAAAAAAGCATTTAGAAACTTTCGATTTTTCGACAATGAACTCTCAAAGTGATTAAAAATAACTATAACTAAAAAGTTTCTACTCTAATCGTATTACTTATCTTTGGTATTAGTGTCACAAACAATCCGTAGTATTACCAACGGTATTACACAAATGCAGCAACATTTGTGGACATATTTTGCTTTGAGATGTATAAAAAAATATGCTTATAAGCAGAAAAATGAAACGTACACCAGTTATAAATTCTAATCCCGTCATAATCAAATTAATTTGAGATATAAATAAATACAGAAATTGATTTCGACTAAGCGATCTTCGCGAATGAAACTGTTTATGTGACAAGTAAAATAGAGATAAATATAATGGGGGAAGGAGTCACATAAAATTCGCAAGATTGAAAAATTTCCCTGACTTTGTGAAACAATTGGATGTTTTCCCTGACTTTTCCATGATTTCCGTGACTATTTTTTATTCCCTGACATTTCTCGGTTTTCCAGGTCGCTGGGAACCCTGGTCTAGCACTTTTGGCGCCCTCGTGCAAATTTAAAATAACGCCCCAAATTTGTATTATGTTCATATGTGAGTACAAATATGGGTTAAGTTAGGTATTATTATCCACTATTGAAAAATAATTTTAAAAAGTATTTTCATAAATTTATTATCATTTTTATATTTTACAAGTACAAGCCATTAGCCATACAAGTATTTTTTCATTGAGGTACATGACATAATTATAAACTTAAAGAAAACAAATATATTCTAACAGTATTACAACTCGACATTTTTGTATTTTAGTTTCAAATGTAATATATGATACAAAAACACAAGAAATAAAAAAAATATTTAGAACATTAAAAATACTCGTTTATATATCACAGGACGAAACTGATCGACAAATAAAAACAAAACAATATTTTAATAATGCAACATGTCACCTTTTAAAGGTTAATATCCAGGTATTAGGTATTGTTATTAATATTTTAGCTAAGTGAATTGAGCTTTCCGTGCTTTACTTTTTGCAAATTGTTTAATTAAATCTTCGGTGTCTAATTCTTTTAGCTGGTCCGTTTCTATTGAAATGATAGCACGATTACTTAGTCGGTTTTGCCCCATGGTCGATCTTAAATAATTTTTTATTATTTTGAGTTTTGAAAAAGATCGTTCTGCGGTAGCAACAGAAACCGGCATTGTTAATAAAATACGAAGTATTATGTTCGTATTAGGAAAAGAATCCACTAAGTTGTTAATTGTTATATAATTTAAAGTTTCTTCTGGAGACGTAATAACTTTTTAATCAAAATTTTGTAAATATTGCAATATTTTAACAAGTTCCACGGCAGTTATGTCTCGTTCATTGCGAGTTTTGAAAAACGCGAAATTATTAGAGTAAGAAGAAAGTAATTGGAATCTCTCATCCACTGATGAAAAACAATCAACTTTGAACTTTAAAGTTTCGTCGTGGATATTGGTTCATCGTCACATTCATAATCAAAATGTTTTTTTTTTTATTTTTCGCGGTCTTAGACTTGTTTTTTGAATGTAGGTTCTATGTCTAAGCTGGATGCTATTTCTTTAGCATCAATCAATAAATCATTAAAACCTTTATAGGACCGATAAGCTTTCAAAAAATTATTCAAATTACACTGGTCTGCAAAAAAATATTTTTTATCGAGCCCTGACACTATTCCGGGTGATTCTTATGTAAAATGACGTCCTGAATCCAAATATGTTTTACGTTTTCTTTCATCACCCACCATTTTCGAGGGAGCCCCAAATCTCTAATTTTACCACTTTTCGATAAATTAATTATAATTTATTTATCGAACGATAATAATAATTATAATAATTATTATAATAATAAATATATAGACATGAATTTAATTTAAATGGGAAAAAGAACTATTTTAGCTATAAACGGTAATAAATAAAAAGATATTCATCGTTACTTGGTGCTTGCTTTCCTTTTATACCCTGAGGTACAACTCTCTCGTTTCAAAAACCAGCAGTACTCCGCCAACATGCTTGCATTCCACTTCCCTGAAAATCTCTTCTCCAGCTTAGCGATGTCTTGATGGAACCGTTCCCCGTGTTCATCCGAGACTGCTCCTAAATTTTCAAGGAAAATGTCCAGATGCGAGTGAAGGAAGTGAACTTTAAGAAACATGTTACATCCTATGTCCTTGTACGCTAAAAGCAGTTCCTCGACGTGAGCGACATAATCTTCACTTTTGTGGTTATCCAGGAAGTTCTTACAAACGTTTTGCAATGCAAGCCAAGCTCGTTTTTCTTTTCGATTTAGGTGTTCAATAAACGTCGAATCTTGGAAGAGTTGTCTAATCGGGGGAGAAACAAAAACGCCTTCTTTGATTTTAGCTTCGCTTAGACGAGGAAATTTAGTTTTCAAAAATTGAAATGCGGCACCTGTCTTGTCCACTGCTTTCACAAACTGCTTGATCAATCCAAGTTTGATGTGTAAAGGTGGTAAGTAAATATTTTCCTTCGGAACCAAAGGATTGTGGGCGACATTTTTCTGACCACGAATAAGATTTTCTCGCAGAGGCCAGTCCCGTACGATGTAATGTTTATCTCGGGCTCGGCTATCCCATTCACAAAGGAAGCAGCAATATTTTGTGAATCCTGATTGCAGGCCCGTGAGTAGAGCAACAACTTTTAAGTCAGCGCAAAGTTTCCACTTATAATCATGATAACTCATTTTATCAAGGATTCTGAAGATGTTTTCGTACGTTTCCTTCATATCAACAGAGTATGCAACTAGAACTGATGGGAAGTCATTCCCATTTGACAACAGGACAACTTTTAAGCTTGTTTTTGATGTCTATAAACAGTCTCCATTTGTCTGGGTCACATGGCATCTGTAGCTCTGTCATCAATAAATTTGCATTAGGGCAGAACACTAAACCTTTATCTTCTGAGAAAAGACATTTCAGGGTTGCTTGTCTGGTCCTGTAAGAAGATATTTTTACTCCCTTTTCTAAGAGATTCCACTGTTGAAGTCGCGATCCTAGGAGCTGAGATTTAGTCTTGGGTAACTGCAAGTCCCAGACAAGATCATTTAATTCCGATTGAGTGAGGTGGTGAGGTTGACGAGAAACTAAATCTGCGGAATACTCTTCTTCACCATTGAACGTATCATTCTAAGCCCCAGGTTGTGGCTCAGAGTCTTTTAAATCAATTTCCGGCTCTAGAGTATAAGTGTTTGGGGGCTCTGGGATTGACAAAGTATCGTTATGAGGAACAGGTCTTGGAGCTCACGGAATATTGGGATACTGAATTGTATGCTTACTTTTGCTCGAAAACCCGACGGTGGAAGTCATACAAAAGTAACAATCTGTAAGATGACAGCGAGGTTCACGCCAAACCATGGGCACAGCAAATGGCATTGATTTACCGGTACCTTTGAGCCATTTGGTCAAACTACTGTAACAAGTCGTACAGCAAACTGATGGAGCCCAAGTCTTGTCCTGGTCGCCAACTTGACAATCAAAGTACAATTTATAAGCTGTTTTAACAAGCGGAGAAAGGGGTTTTCGTTGCGCTTTTAAAGTTAATTCCCCGCAGACATAGCAGAAGCTATCGGGATGATTTTTACACTCGCGTGGCATAATTAAACAGTAATTCAACGCCCGACATTAACTACAAATCACACTTAGTCACTTGAAAAAATCTGGAGTAAAAGTAGTTTTACTGTTTTACACAAATGAACAAAAATGAACACAAAATCCAGCACGTTTAAAACGTCGACAAGTTAACTCTGCAACAGCTGTACATGTACTGATCGAAGCAGTTAACCAAACAATGTAATATACTATAATGAGAAGAGTAATGCAAGTTCAAGCCTGTCGAAAATTCCTGTTCAAACCTGCATGTGGTATTGAGATCGCCAGCGCCGTGCAGTGAATCTTCCTAACTGTTTATTGATATTTTTTTACTGTTCTTATATATTTGTATTTTATTGTTGTTTCTATATACATTTTATAGCGCAACTTTTGCCATATACTTTGGTATAAATTTTATTACCTGCTTTGGGATGTTCAAGGGCTATAAGTTAAAATTCTAAAAAAAATGCAAAAAATAAAATAAAAATAGGGTCCCCTCAAAATAGGTGGGTCATGGGTAAAAACGGAGCTCATTTTTGGATTCAGGAGGTCATTTTACATAAGAATCGTCAAGAATGGTATCAGGGCCGATTTTCATACATCAAAGTTCGGTTTTTGAATAATTTTACTAACAATGTTAACTTTACTTAAAATATTATACCACAATATATGTAAGAATACAAATGAACTCAAAATTTTGCAATTTTTTGGTCAACGATGCAGCCAAATTTTTTACGTTATTTTCTAAGTTTCCTTCAATTATTTCAAACAAAGCATCATAAACCTCCGCAAGTTGATATCTTATGTAAAGGAGTTATTGCATCTATTCTACTAGACCATCGAGTATCCGATAAAGGTTTTAAAGTTAAATTTGTTACATTAGAAAAATTAGATTTCATAATTGACCAGCGTTTAGTAGAAGCTGAAAAAAATACAAACAGTTCTTGAACCAAAGAAAACAAAATTGATTTTGCGGTATCATTCACGACTAAATTTAGGGTATCATTGGAACAAGAAACAAAGAAAGCTCGCGGATTGTAATTCAAATTTTTTTGTAGACGATTACCACGCATATTTGCCCCATTGTCGTAACCCTGACCCCGCAAATCGTTGATATTTAAGCCTTCTTTCTCTAACGCCGACAAAAGAAATTTTGCCAAGCCTTCACCCGACACATTATCTATAAGACAAAATAAAAAATGTTCTTCTATACTAATTCCCGTGCTCTTTAAATTAACAAATCTTATACAAAAATAAAATTTGTTCTTGGTGACTAGAGTCAGGAGTGCAGTCTAATAATATGGAATAATATTTTGCCATTTTAGTTACTTCTAAAATTTTGGATTTGATATTTTCACCGATCAAGTTGAGTACTTCATTTTGTATTTTATCCCCGAGATAGTTTTTTTGATCTTTTATTTGAGAGCGTCTTGTATGTTCTGACATAATCGGGTCGAATTTGGAAATCGTTTCTATGCATTTTAAAAAGTTACCATTGTTTTTCTCAAACAACTTATTACTACTTCCACGAAAAGCTAAATTTTGCTGACTTAAAAAATTCTTTCTATATCTATAACAGCTTGCCGGTATTTAGTTTCTCTGTTTATTACATTTTGAATTTCAGAATTAATTATTTCATTTTTATTAAAACGGTTAGAAAGATCTAGCAATTTTAGAACATTTTCGATATGTAACTTGCTCTTTTCATGAATGTTTAAATGTTCACTTAAATGCTGCCAGTCATTGTAACCAGATTCATCACTAAGGCGTACAGATTTCAAATCGCTGTCATTAAAATTTTTGCAACAGAAGCAGTAAAGTGAATCTTTTGTTTCGGAATACAACAACCAAAAACGCTCAATTTTTTCTTTGTTCGGTAAAATTTTAAAGAAGTAACTGTTGGAAAACTTACGCCCCGATTCCGAACTACCTCTCGGATAAATATCCTTTTTGTATTGATGATGAGCAGGGCCACGTTCTACTAATTCTTGAACATTATCATCTTTCGAAAGTTGACTCATTTTTCGTTATGGTAATTTTTGAAGGTGTTGATTTCTCATTATCAGCGGAACTTGAAGATGTTGATGGATTCCTTTCTAGAAGATCAGTTTCTTGTGTGCTGCTGATACTTGTTTCAAGAACAGGTTCAGAATATTAGTATTCAGCTGTATTATTGTTGTTATTAATATTTGGCAAAGTAGACTCGGGTTTGGAAAAAATGCGTAATTTTGACATGGTTTTCCAGTTCTTCCTCTCTTTTTCTTTCATTCAGCAAATTTTGGTATCCAGACAATTTTTTCTTTTTTCTGACATCCTGTATACTGTAAACAAATTGACAAATTATTCATGAAAAATGGAAATGTTTCGACGTCTCAAACCGAAACTCGAAAGTATTTTCTCAACATTACTTATTTCGTTATTTCAAAATTTATAAGTTTTTATAAATAGTAATATTAGTGCTTATTAATGACTGTTTGAATTTACTTCAATTAACAATGATGTTTATATAATCAAATATAAAAGGATTTTTGAGATGTGTTTTTGGCTTTTAATGTTATAATAAATCTAAAATAAAAAATAAATTTTAGATGAACTCACCTTAATTCACAACACAAAACACATCACTATAAAGTCTGTAAAACTACAAAAAACTAAAGTTTTAAAAGCAGTCTTTTACTCCATGCACCTTTTCACTTCGCTAAGTTAATTATCGATCGGGCATCAGGCAACAAATGAAATCGCGACCGATGCAGCGCTTAAATATGTAAAGCTTCGTACATTGCAAGCTCAGACAGGAAAAAAACGCTTGTTCGCTCGTTGCAAGCCAAATTTCAAGTTCAAACATGAATAAAATCAGATTTGTTTGAGTTCACACAATTCATGTTATCATGTTACGTATTCGATCGAATAAATGCTATTTCCTCAGTTCCCGATTCCCTCGTCTCAAAGAGTAAAAGTTAAAAAAATAAACAAATAAAAAACAATATAATAGCTAGCAATTCCTTACTGGTTTTTTTATCAACAGTAAGATCATAAGTGCTCAACTCTTGTCGGCAAGATTTTATATTTTGTATGAGCAGTGGTTGCTTGGCAATTAAACGAGATCAAATTGACGAAAAGACCCGAGCGCAGAGCGCGGGGGTTCTTTTCCCAAGAATTTGATCGAGTTTAATTACCTTTTAGCAATCAATGCAAATAAAAAAAAATAAAAATCTTGCCTGACAAGAGTTGAGAACGAATGATCTTCGGTTGGAGAATTAACTGAATGAAGCGTTTAATACGTCAAATTTTTAACAACTTTATGAGAACAATTACAATTATAGATTGTATTATACATTATAAAGTCTAACTCAAAATGAGATTTTCAATTATAATTGTAAATAATTTAATGCCTTTCCCATATAACTGTTTTTTATTTATTAATTATTGGTGGCTACATGTTTCAACCTAACGGTCATCATCAGGCCTCTAAAATTATTAACTAAATTAAAATCTCAACCTTAAAATTCTTAATATACTTACAATTAATAAATGAATTAATAAATTAAAATTAAACAGTATATGTCAAAATGACAATATAAATTAAACCAGAAAATGAAATAAATATAAAAATAATTTAAATAAAAACAAAAATATTATTTAAGAAAAAGAAAATCATTTTCAAAATTAACAATTTCATTTAAACGTGTATCTGGTTCTAACTTTTATGTTTAACAATTTCTTTTTTATTGCAAATATGACGAATTTTGTAGTTACTTTTATAATCAAAACAATGGTTATGTTCTAATATATGATTAGCGAAAGAAGATTTATTATATAAATTAATACCAACATTATTGTTTTTAATGTAAGAAAAATGTTCTGCTATTCTTGTTCGAAATTTACTGCCGGTTTGTCCAATATAAAAAGAGCTACAGCTACTACAATTTAATTTGTAAACACCAGATTTAATCAGAATATCAACTTTATCTTTACTATTGACAAGTAAATACTTTAAATTAAATTTAGGTGAAAAAGAAATACATATTAATATTATGCTTTTTAAATAAATTTTGAAGTTGAAAAGAAGAGCGACTAATGTAAGGAAGAGAAAAAATATTTCTTTTTAATGTTATCTGAAAGTGGAGTAAGAGTTGAAATGTTTTTAATATTAATGCAATTAAAAATTTTATTTTGAAGTTTTTTGATCATATCTAAAGGATAATTATTATTATTTGCTAATTTATAAATAATGTTAAGTTCTTTATTAAAATTAAATTTATCAAGAGGTAATTTGTATAAAAGATTAAAAAAGAATCTAAAAGATGACATTTTGTGTGAAAAAGGATGAAAACATACATTCTTTTCAGTTAAAGAAATCATTTCATCATTTCTAACTTGTGATCTACAATGAAGTTAATTATCACTATAAATTTGACAGTGTTGTTTGTTGCTTTATTTTTTTTTTACTTTTGAGTTTTGAGGCTTTTTGGCGCCGTCGTGCACCACACGACTTTGCCCTTAAGTATGGCGCGGGACTTCCGGGAATTAAATGTTTGCGAAGTATTTTAAAATACTGTTGCATTTTATTAGTGCAAAATACTTACTACACAATAATTATTATATTGCCAATTTTTTAAATTTATTATTCTGTACACGCATAATTGTCTACATCACAGGGTTTTCAGTAGCACGAGACAAACGCTTACCACAGAATTTGATATTATTCAAATATTGCCTCCGGAATGTGTCGAATTTGTTAAATATGGGCAGCCACCACGCTTAATACTATTTGAATATTTTTGATCTCGTTTGAAAGAACATTTCATGGTCTTTCCTAAGAAGCTTTTTGTTGAACTGTTTAGTTTAAAATAAATAAACTAAGGGCGTTAACATTTTTGTGGTTTTTGAAAAAAAGTTAAATGGAACGGTATTATTTTTGTAACAGACTTTTCGTCGTCAAAATAATCTCAAAAACCTCCATTACTATATCCATCCGTCCTTAATTTATAAGAGAAAATGTTAACAACTCGAGTACATAGCAGTTACGTCCCCTAGCGGTGGATTTACAAACTTCAAAATAATTTCCATCAATTTCTCTTGTCCACTTTATTTATAAGGATTTTTCTTTCAAACCTCTACCATTGTCGAGGTACAGCTGCTACCCGAACACCCTGAATATATCCTATAGACTAACCTCTAGGGAATTTGTTACCAAGCTCCTCCCAACGAATCTGCCATAAGCTAAATTTGGTTAAAAACAGTTCAGTTCTGTAAAATTCCATTCCGGGATAATTTGAATACTTGTGCACATTCTAAACAGAAGAGCAACGTAGACGGAGCTTCTCAGAAAAATGATATTTTGAGCCGTAGATAAACTAAAGGTTTACAACAAACACAAACTGTGTTACAGATTTTAATAATGAAAATAACCGAAATTCGAAAATAAAATTAACAGATATTTAATAGTAAATTCGTTGGATTTAGAAGACACTAAACAAAATAAAAACGTAACAAAAACAATAAGTATCAACAACATCAATGGAGAAAGCATTATATATAGACTTAGAACAAAGTCATGCAATTTTGTAAAGAAGGCGGGTATTCGGAATGCTGCGTGGCCGCGGAGTTTTGTATTTGTTGCGACGATTGGACGGCAGCAGCCATAGCCATCGAAGCGGGTGTAGTAGTGGGATGGTACGGTACCTATTGATGGTACCATTAGTGTAAACTCGTTTTGGTTTTGTACTTACAGAGGAATTGTGATGAAAACGAGGGTCTAACATCATGGCAGCTGCGACTGCAGCTGCTGTAGACGTTGCAGTTGAATGATTAGTTCTAGCAAGCATGTGATGATTTACAGTTGAGTTTTGATGCTGTGTAGATCTTTGATTATGAGTGGAAGCTAAAATTTGGTGTTGTATGTTGTGAGAATGAGTGTGATGATGAAAATCTGTAGAATCGCCAAAATGATGGTAATTCGTATTAATCCCGGTTATATTACTCGCTATAAAAAGAAGAAGTAGCAGTGATTTGAATAGATTCTGGTACTCACCGGTAGACGTGGGATGATTCTGATGATGCATTATTAAATCTTGCAATTCAGTGACGATAGGTTGCGGCGCAGTAGTCGAAGGTGTCGTATTCGTTTGGGTAAATGTAATCGTATTCGCTGCGACTGTCGTTTCTGGTGTTGTCTATAAAAAACGTTAACTAAAAATGACCGCATATTTAAAGTACAGCATACTTGAGCTTTAGGCTTTGTGCTGCAATTCCTCATTGGTCTAGCTTTATAAGGTACCTTAGCTGAAGCATTTTCACCATGATGCCTCGTAAAATGTTCCTTCAATTTATCCCTCCTCGAACTGGCGTAATCACAATTTGAGCATTTAAAAGGTTTCTCTTCTAAATGTATTCGTTCGTGCCTAACTAAATGGGATTTTTCCATAAAACCGCGGCCACAAATTCCACAAGAGTGTGGTCTGACACCGTTATGTGTTTTGGAGTGACTCAGTAATTGATTCTTTTTAGAAGTGGAATATTTGCAATGCGGATACGAACACCTATATATATCAGCTACAACATTACCCCTGGATTATTTATAACCACTCGTTGATATTCTCACCAGCGTGTATTCTTTTATGTGCAATCATATGACTAAGGAACTTGGTGTGAAACCCACAAGATTCGCAAGTTAAATTTTTATCCGAAGTGTGAGTTGATTTATGGCTCTCTAAGTTGTGCTTATATCTAAAAGTTTTCGTGCAGCTATCACATTTAAATTGTTTTTCTGGTGCGTGGATTTTTAAATGGGACACAAAGTTTTGCTTTTGCCTACATTTGAAAGCGCAAAAAGAGCATTGGTAGACCGATTCGTCTAAATGCTTCGAACGGTGAGATATTAGTTTCGAGATTTGTTCTGTAGTCAGGTCGCCTACAAGGAATTGTTACAAAAGGCACAATCAGTGATGGAACATACAATAGTCGCATTTGTAAGGCGGGCCTGGAAAATGGTTTTTCATGTGGTTTAAGTAATCTCCATGGTATTGGCAAACAAACGTGCATATTCCACACTTGTAGGTAACGTCTTTGGCATGACTCAGAGCAAGGTGCTGCTCCAATAACAAGGAATCGTTAATACTTGTAAAGCATATTGGACATTTTACGCAAGTTTTTTTTTCTATTTCGGTATCTACAAAACCAATACGTTAGCATTTTTACATTGTTACACGTATTTGTACAGTAAGCGATCTACAAGGTACTAGTTTGTCTCAGTCGCTTAGAGGTGAGCAGAAAGTTACCGACAGCGATAACATAAGTTGCAATAACTTGTATTTATTTGTACGACACTTAATAATTTAACACCGCGAAAGACTGACCCCGATCTATAACTAGAATATTTTATTGGTTTCTTAAATCGCCTCGAACATTCTCGATGTTCGAGAATGTTTCACTGTCCCAGAACCGGAGGCTAAACGTGGTACCGATAGAAAAGATGCAGCTCTCTCCATTTCGACAGCTTCATTGGATATAGAAG
This sequence comes from Aquatica leii, assembly GCA_035610365.1. Taxonomy (NCBI): domain Eukaryota; kingdom Metazoa; phylum Arthropoda; class Insecta; order Coleoptera; family Lampyridae; genus Aquatica; species Aquatica leii. The sequence continues at coordinate 6,459,922 of CM069436.1, read as the reverse complement.
TAGCAGTTAACGAACTTTTCCTGGCCGAATGTTCTGCTTGGATGATAACTGTAGACTCCATTTTTCTTTTGAGATGCCATGATGCCCGTTATAGATTCGTACGTGAGTACTTGTTGCTGACAGGTAGAAAATTGAGCGTCGGTTATCATGTAGCTTTATGACTTGACCGATTATTGTCTTCGTAGTTCATTACACCGTCCGACATTTCTTTTAAAGGCTTCCGTATGTCGAAGTCTTTACCCATACAGCATGTGTGTTTAGTTCTTGTTACACTTTGATGTAATTCAGAACCTACCTTTTCCAGAACGCCTGTACATATCCATGAACCTACCGAAGCCCATTCCATCGATTTGGTTACAGGTTCTGTCTTGTTCGGGCCTGATTTTAACAACGTTGTTATCGTGAATAAAAGGAACAATAAACACTGTAGCGTTAAATATTTTTATTCACAATAACCCATGAAACAAAAAAAAACGTTATCGCCAGCAAATGGGACTAGACAGTCGACATGGAGCACCTTTGGCTTAAATTAAGTTCCAAATACGGTACACGAGATCATAAGTACCTTCCCATTGCCTCTGCAGCTTCGGTGACAAACCACGTCCGCGCTGGGGTTTGTAGTTTGGTTGCAGTCGTCTTGGCATCATACTGGCCTTTATTTTGTCGGTAGAAATGTGAGTGGTTGCATACCGCACTTGCACCAATGACGACACAGGCCTGTGCTTTCGTAGACGGACCATCGGTGTCCCATTAGGAGCATGTGCAAGTACTGGTGCCAATCCCTTTGATGCTCGCACACCAAGTACATTCTCATTGTTTGGTTCGTCCGTTCAACCATGCCTCAGACTGGGAATGGAAAGGCACCGTCCTAGTCTTCTTATTTCCCAACAGTCTGCAAACTTCTTGAAACAAAGCAGACTCAAACTTTCGGCCTAGGTCGATATGTAATTCCAACGGAACTCTAAACCGTCAGAAAAACTCTTAGCAAAAGGTCTGTGACTGTTGCTGCCTCTTGATTAGGTATGGCGTTCGCGTAAACCTCCGACCATTTCGTGAAGTAATAATCCATTGCCACAAAGATGTATTTATTTCTTGAACCAGATTCTGGGAACGGCCCTGCAATCTCAATCGCCACCTCTTTCGGACTTTCCCCAATGTCTTCTACACTCCAAAGTGCCTTCCCGATGTACTACGTGCAAATGCTGTAACACATCTGACACTCGGATTTTTGGTACTATCAACTTTAGTCTGTTCTCCACCATCGACGGCTTTAGAAGACCTTCTTCACTGTCAAGGAGTCACTGAGCCCAATAAGCTTTGATGTTTCTCACACCCACTCACTTGTCGGATTGATCGTGAGTCGTTTGCGTTCCAGTTCAAGATTAGTCTCAAATCGGGATTATTTTTTGCTCACGCCACAACTGCTTAGTTTCCACTCATCATCAAACAGTTCTTCGGAGGCAAACGATCTTTTCTTCTAATCGTGAGCAATGGTTGCAGTTTGCCGGACATGGTATTACGAAACTGGAACAGCCGTTTTAATGCAGCGTAGTGCGTTCATAGAAGTATATACAAATAAGTGTTCTATAGACTTGGCAACCTCTAACAGTTCTCTCATAGTAACGCAGTAATTCAACAAAACTTAAATACGCAATTACTTGCGTCGGTATCCACCACAAATTATCCATCTTCTCTTAGATAACTTAAAATCGCTGACGTGACTAGGGCCTATTTTCGCTTTCGCAGTCTTCATTCCATCTAAATTCTGCTCTTTTTTCAGCGAATTTGCTGAAATGTTTGATAATTTTGGAAAATCCGGATACAACTCTAGAAAGATTCAAACCTTGTCTGTGTCAACCGTTACTCCATCTATAGATACAAAGGGATTGAACTTCCTTTTTAAATACGTGGCAATTCTGGCTAAATTTTAAATTTGTGCCACGAAGCTGTTAGAACTCTTCCTTCGGGCTGTTTAAATTCTCTTCAAACGATCTTCCACACACAATCTCGTCGTCCTGATAAACAAGCCACGCGTTTTAAGACAATCCTCGCAAAATGGTTTCCATCAAGGGCATAACGGCGAACTGCCACAAATCCGTTCAGATCGTGAAGACTGTATTTTCACTGTCCTTGGGTTCTCATTCGACCTGCCAGTAACCAATCTTGAAATCCAGCGTAGAAAACCACTAGCATTGTGACAGTGTATTTATCTTGGTCCCTTCGTAATGTATTCAAAACTTCGTTAATGTCTTCTTCTTTGCCAGTACCACTGGGAACGTCGGATGTCGGAGTGGGTGTTGATTTCGTCAGTTCTTCCCCTTGAAACTACTCTCCAGCACGAAGACATCTGGATACTGGTGGATCGATATTTTCACTTTGGCTAGCTGGACATAGATGAGACTTGGCAGTGAGTTGTCTAATAGCTGTTGTAGATACCTCTTTTGTGATGTAGTTTGGTGGAATTTGAGAAAGTGGCGTACATTGGTGTACCACGGTTTTCCTTTTTCAACGTGAATGGATCTGAGTTAACATTTAAAATCCTTACAGGCATCGTGTTTTTCATTCGTGCATGTTCTGTCAACTAGTAGTCCCTCTTCAACCATATCTGCCTCGTTCAATAGCGCAAAAGCAGCCTTCCTGGAGATTTCCAACCAGGTGTGCCATCATCACACATTCAATCCTTCTAGACAGACAGTAGTTTTCACATAATAAAGCTACACATCTATAGAATATGTGGCTAAAAGACTGAATCGATTGGGATAGTATTTTAGCCGCTACAGCCAATTATACATAGGTAAATCCCTTGCGCTCGGAAGCGTGCAAGTATGAAGGGTACGCACGTTCCGTGAAGAAGAAATTCCAGGGAGCTCGATTTACGACCGAGTATAATACGGAGTTTGTGAGCTTTTCTGCGAAAAAGTTATAAACAATGAGGTGAGCATTAAGTACGTGCTCCCGAACTTTTTGACTGTGTTCAACTTTCTGGTAAAATTCGGCTTCAAATTGACCGTCAACTGTCCGTGCAGCGATCACAATGTACATTCCAATCCGCATATCGGAAAATGCTTCCAAGTAAACAGGCGTTTCATGTTTGCTTTGCGCGTCGAGGAATCGGGCTACAAATGAAAATTTTTCTATCTTTGATGGATATGAAAAATACGCTCAGCAACACAATGTCTTGGCAACGTTTGTACCACAGCGTATAGTGTTTCCATTAAACCAACAGAAGGCCGCGCAAGAAGAAATTGAGGCAAATCGTGTAGTGGGGAACGAGAAATTACAAATATCAGTTTTCGGAGATGGCTCCTGAAAAAAACGGGTTTCAGTTCACTCTTCGGCATCGCGTCGCTAATTGGTGAATACACCGGTAAAATTCTGGACGTCGTTGGGAAGTCAGTGATATGCCAAACCTGTGAATTTCTGAATATACAAATTTTATGATTCTAACCCTAAATTCTAAATTACATGTTCGCACCACCGTTAAATATCAAGTTTCATGAAAATGTCTATTTTTTACTTTCATCAGCCATATCGGACTCGTACCCTATAATAATCATAATCTGATATCAATATCGTGTTGAGACAATGTGAAGATGTTGAGTTTAATATTTCCATGCAAAGAAAATCCAAAGTTGACCTAGTTTTTAGGCCTAAAAGAACGAATGCTCCCTACATCATTCCGCATATCCAAATGGAACCCATACATCCTTATCACATCCATTCCGTGATGTCGGATACTAGTACAACAGTTGTGTTGACTTGTCCGTGTGTAGGTATCTCTTCGTCAGTCGCCGTTCCAAGTCATATTTTTACCGGTGATGTCCTCTAATCGTTTAGTAACATGTCAGGGCGTATTATGGTCTTTGTCGCGCTTGTGTTAACCAGTAACTGAGTACGTCGTCCATTAATCTTCCCATCTGTGTGCGATGCATTTTGTATGGTCGACCTGTTCTAGTTTTCCTTACGCTCTTGCTTCTTTTGGGCTTAGTACAGCGTTGTCGTAATTCCGAACCTACCTTTTCCAGAACGCCTGTACATATCCATGAACCTACCGAAGCCCATTTCATCGACTTGGTCACGGGTTCTGTCTTGTTCGGATTTTCAGCAACGTTATCGCCAGTAAACGGGACTAGACAGTCGACATGGGCCACCTTTGGCTTAGATTATGTTCCAAATACGGTACACGAAGTCCTAAGTAATTTCCCACTACTGCAGCGACAAACTACGTCCCCGTTGGGGATTGTAGTTTGGTTGCAGTCGCCTTTGCGTCATACTAGGTCTATATTCTGTCAGTGGTTGCATACTACACTTGCTGACGTAGTCTTCTCCAGCATCTTTCTCCTTTTTTGGTCAAAATTGGAGGTCGTATGACAGTCGCATTTTGTGACAAAGCAAGACACAGAATGATGTTTGGCATGTGCTTTCGTGAACGGACTATCGGTATGCCATTAAGAAGTACTGGTCCCAGTCCCTTTGATGTTCGGACATCAAGTACTTTCTCAGACTGGGGATGGAGAGACGCCGTCCTAGTCTTCTTACTTCCCAACAGCCGGCAAACTTCTTGAAATAAAAGAGACTCAATGTTTCGACCTTGGTCGGTATGTAATTGCAATGGAACTCTAAACTGCCAGAAAAACTCTTAGCAAAACGTCTGCGACTGTTGCTGCCTCTTGATTAGGTATAGCATTGGCGTAAGCCTTCGACGACTTCGTGAAGTAATCCATTGCCACCAAGATGTATTTATTTCTGGAACCAGACTCTGGGAACGGACCTGCAATCTCAATCGCCACCTCTTTCGCACTTTCCCCAATGTCTTCTACATTCCAAAGTATCCTCCCGATGTACCACCGTGCAAATGCTGTAACACATCTGATACTCGGATTTTTGGTACTACAGTCTGTTCTTCGACCCTCGACACTCTAAGGATAGCTTTAGAAGACCTTCTTCACTATCAATGAGTCTCACCGCGCTCAGTAAGCTCTGATGTTTCTGCCCAAAGTACTCACTTCTTGCCAAATTAGTCGTGTGCGTTCCAGTTTAGAATTAGTCTCAATTCGGGGTCACGTTCACACTTATCATCAACCAGTTCTTGGGAGGCAACAGATCTGTTCTTCTAATCGTGAGCAATTGCTTCAGTTTGCCGGACATGGTCTTCTTGACCGAGGTACCAGCGTTACGATGACTGTTTCCAGCACGATGTTTTGTGTCGTAGTCATATTATTACAATCTCAGCGATCCATCGTGCCACTTGCCCTTCCGAATTATGAAGCTGCAACAGCCATTTTAATGCAGCGTAGTCTGTCCTTGGTATCGGCCGAGCGTCTCCGCTATTTATTTTGTCAATTCTTCCTTTCTCTTCAGCACGAAGACATCTTTATATTGGTGGATCGACATTTTTACTTTGGCAGGTTTGGCAGTGAGTGGTGTAATAGCTGCTGTAGATACCTCTTTGGCGATGTAACTTCGATGGAATTTTAGAAGCTGCGTACATTGGCCTACCACGTTTTTTTTTTCAACGTGACTGGATCTGAGTTAACATTCAGGATCCTTACTCGCATCGTGCATATTCTGTCAACCAGTAGTCCCTTTTCAACCCTATCCATTCAGATACGCGCTCGGAGGCGCGCAGATATGAAGGGTCGCGCACTTATTGTAACTCGGTTTCTGTGTTTCTGAACCCGGTTTAAGGTGAAAGTGAGTACGATAAGTTCCTGTAGGTGGCACTGTGGTCGGAAAAGAATTTCCACGCATTTCTACATTTCAATAACATACCCTTAGTCGATGGCACGCTTGTTGAATCAGACACAGTTAGTTCCCGTCGCGTGCTTTTTCTGATTGAATATTGAACAAAAAACGCCGACTTTACGAAAGAAGTACGCACGTCCCGTGAAGAAAAAAATCCAATGAACTCAAGTTTACGGCCGAGGATAATACGGATTTTGTGAGCTCCTCCGCGAAAAAGTTATAAACATTGACGTGAGCATTAGTTACGTGCTCCTGAACTTTTTGGTTGTTCAATTTTCTGGAAAAATTCGGACGCATAGCTAGACCTGGCATCGGCTTCAAACTGACTGTCAACTGTCCGTGCAGCGATCACAGTGTACATTCCAATCCGCATATCGGAAAATGGATCGAAGTGAACAGGCGTTTCATGTTCGCTTTGCGCGTTGAGGAATCAGGCTACAAATGAAGATTTTTTTGTCTTTGGTGGATATGAAAAATACGCTCAGCAACACAATGTCTTGGCAACGTTTGTACCACAGCGGATGGTGTTTTCATTAAACCAAGAGAAGGCCGCGCTTGAAGAAATTGAGACAAATCATGTAGTGGGGAACGAGCCATTACAAATATCAGTTTCCGGAGATGACATGGAAAAAACGGGGTTTCAGTTCATTCTTCGGCATCACGTCGCGAATTGGTGAATGCTACCATTTTGTTAAATTTCAACCAATTTGCATGAGATTAGGTATAAGATCCGAGGGATTTCATCTAGTTTTTAAAACTCATTTGGTTTTTTTTCAGATAAGTAGGAGCGACCCTACACTTGAAATGGTGGACCGCTGTTATCGATGCAGGCATTTAATTTCGCCGCCGTAGCACCCATGTTTTTTATTTTTTTCCCGTTCTCATTTGTGTTCAATGTACAAGAATAAAGGAATAGAAAATTCAAAAACGCATGTATCTATCACTTTTAGCTCTCTTGCAAAAAAAAGCTGGCCCAGTTTTAGGCCTACCTACGTCCATTCCGTGATGTCGGCTACTAGTACAATGGTTATGTTGACTAGTCCATGTGTAGAGATCTCTTCGTCAATCGCTGTTCGAAGTCGTACTGTTACGAATTATGATATTTGTCGCTCTAATGTTAACCAGTAACTGACCACTTCGTTCATTAATCTTCCCATCTATGTGCGATGCAACTTGTATGGTAAGCTCCAGTGCATGGCTCGTTGAGGTGGACCTTCGACCACTTCGGTCGACGTGTTCTAATCTTCCTGACGCTCTGCTCTTCTCTTGGGCTTAGTACAGCGTCGTCGTACGTGGCCACTTCACCGCAGTTCCAGCATTTCTGCGATGCTTTTCTTTTTCTTGTTTAACACTTAGCGTTTTATATCACCGAAACATTAAGATATCATCTCGCACCTGACGTCAATTGCTGCATAAAACTTATTCTATTCAGACTATTTGCATGATTATAAATGTAACTAATTTTTTTAAAACTAAAACGACAACAAATAAGTTTATATAAGTACTGTCGTTATGTTCACACCATAAAGTTATCGAGCAAAACTCGTTCCAATGCAGAGGACTTACTGTACTGTTAAATTATTAACGGTTCAAATAACAATCATAAGTACCTTCTATATTATCCTTATCACAGTTACCAAAAAACATTTGATGGTGTTTATACAAAAATAATCGTAAACTTGGTTTCAAACTGCAAAATAATAATCGTTTAAGTAGTCGTTGTTTTTGATTTCTATGCTTTGGCTTAATATTCAATATCTTAGAATTTGTCTTTGAATTGTAGTGTCTATTCTTCTCGCTTACAGTAATTTTATTATCTGTAGGCTTTTCGCTATCACTATATTTATCATCATTTGTTGTAGACTGAAATATCGTAACGTTATAAAAGCATAGTAGATTGGTGGAAAATGACACAAAAATATCATTAAAATGAACGCACTTATACAGACAAGTTACTATTAACAAACAAAACTAATGAATAAGAGAATTCGTGCAAAAATCAAAAAAGAATTAGTTGCCAATATTAAAATGCAGTAAAAACATATTCTGTAGTATGATAGGTTGCCTACGTTAAGGCGCATTGTAAATATAAAAATTATTTCAACAATTAACTATGTAATGCAACAACAAAAACGTGGACAAAGACTAATAAAATAAATCCGAACCTTTTTAAATCAACACAATAAATAATAACAATGAGTAATTAAATCGATCAATAATCATGACTAATACATACCTGTCCATATTTTAAATGCAACTCATCGTACTTATTTCTAAAACTAGGCAACAATAAATTATTTTGAAATAAACACAACAAAAAATAATAGAAACATAATTCGCTCTTTGAAAAAATAGCAAACGATTCCAAATATCTAAATATATCTGTCGGTTCGAAATTTGTCCATTGCACGGAACTTAACAATTTCAAACAATCTTTTTCTTTAATCCTGGAATTTTTTATAACCCATTCGGATATTATATACACGGCTTTAAACGACGATATATTAAATACCTACAAATGCATATTAATTAATCATCGATTTCTAGCTATCGACATACTCGACTCTTTATAAAATCTTGTAATTCGACTACGGATAAATTTAATACTTCTTTACCATCGCATATTTCGTTTAAATGAGTAACAATCCATCCTTCAACGATATTGCACAAATGTTTTAGTTTAAATCGCTGTGATAAGTAGTACGTAAACAAACAATTATCTACATTTAAATTAGCACCTAGAAACTCAATGCAGTATTCTATAATTTTTGTTATAATAAAATGATCTGCCAGCCGTAGCAATTCCTCAACGTTCGAAAGTTCTATAGTTATGTGTCCAGTATACATATAATTAATAATCGTATTAAATATTTCGCTATTCAGACACGTAACATTTAACTGTTCTCTTATTATAGTGTGATGTTTTAGTATAGAATTAAAGTATGGTGAACTACAGGCTAGTACGTTACGATGTGCTCTCACTATTTTATTATTTACATAAAGGGTAAGGTCGCAAAAACGACTGGCTTTTTTTTGTTCATATAATTTCCTAAACATCCCCGTGGACATTTCGTCGCATATAAAAGTCATTTTATGAATCTCTGCCATGGTTTTACCTAAAAGAAAAAGAACGTATAAAGGGGGTAATTTAAATTACGATTTTAATTCTAGAAATTTTTGAAATTCTATTTTACTAAAAGAAATTGGCTTAGAAAAAGCACCTTTAACGATTTATTCTTTTTCAAAATCAATTCGAACGCATTTTGAAAATTTATTCTTTATTGTCTTTTAACTTTTATTTACACATATTAAATTTGTCTGACGTCACAAACATCAATACGGTAAGTCAAATAATATGTTATACACAGAGTGGTGCAAAATCTTTTTTGAAAACGAATTTGATAAATTTCTGTAATAAAAATTTAAAAAAAGACAACTGCAAATACTGTGATTTTATTATTATTATTATTATTATTATTATTATTATTATTATTATTATTATTATTATTATTATTATTATTATTATTATTTATTACAGTGTACGGTAATAGTTTTAACACTTTTTAGAGTCTTGATGAGAATGAACGAAAGCATGGCTTTCCTTGATTTGGTTGAGGCAAAATATTTAATTTTAACAGTTGGATTAATTTTCTTCTTTTCAATAAGTCTCCCTAAAAACGAGCGTACCGACTAAAGCCACCTCTTTATCCCGCTCTTGTTTTTGCTCCTCGCTTTTTGTTCACTTGACTTTCATCTTGCTTTCATCCTCCCTTTTTCTTTTCTACTTTCTTTTTCATAATTTCCGAAATTTCTCGGCCGATTTTTTTCTGCTTTCCTTGTCATTACTAACTTTCCAAAGTTATCCGCCTTAAGTTCTATTCCATCTTACTCAAAACACCCTTCCACCTTGGACACTCTAGGACGTGTTTTGCATCATCCACTCTCGCGTTGCAATACACGTATCTCTCTCTTTCCCTCTTTTCTATGTTTGTGAAATAAGAATCAAAACTCTTAAAACCGACCTCTGTGAAACACTTGTCGTGAGCTCTATTTTTTCATCTGTTGTGACGTGTAGCCACTGTTTCTTGAGGTAGTTTTTTTATCATGCTTAGCAAGTACACCGGTGCACCTTTGTCTTTCATGACCCTGATGATACCAGACCATGGCACGCTGTTGAACGTATTCTGAACATCGAGCATCACCAGGATGCAGCATCCTCTGTTCTGGTGTTTCACCACAATTTCTAAGACCCTTCTAATTGCGTTTAGGGTGGACTTGCTTTTCTTAAAGCCGAATTGGTTTTGGTTTAATTTATTCTTGGTCTCCATCCACTCTCTCAGTTTATCTCAATTTCCTAAAACCGGAAGGAAACATCTTGGTCTAAAACCCCCCGTTCTTCCATTAGGTTTATTAGGTTTTGGGACCAGCGCCAAATTCCCGGTTTCCCAAGAAGGAACCGCTTCTAAGGCATTTGTTGACCTCTGACAGCAGGTTGTTACCTATAACGGCATGTTCTAACTTCCTTCTCGTTGCCATCAGTACCTCAATGGTCAGCATCTTCTTCCACTCGATTTTACCGTGTCTTGAAGACAGTTCTCTCTCCAGACACACTCTTTGTTCTACTACCACACTCACGTTTACTTTCACACCAAACTTTCTTATCGCGATCTTGTATCCATCTCCCCAACAATCTTTCTTAAGATCTGTTAATAGACTCTTCCAGTTCAGTTCTTTATTTTTCTTTATTGTTTTTTTAGCTCTGTTCTTTTCACTTTGTACTTTTCTGTTTTCTCTCTCCCACTTTTTCTTCCATTCGTACTCTGCCCTATATCTCTTTCTTTTCATATCCATTATAATTGTCATCCTTCTAGCTTTCACAGATTCACTGCTAACTCTCGCTATGTCCACCGTCTACCAATACTTTGATCCATCCTTCCACAATTATGTCTGTCAGTTTTTTCGCTCCCAACTCATCCCTTCCCACATTCTATCTTAATACTTCCATTATTTCTTCTAGTTTTTTTTAAATATTTCTAATTCGTTTTCCATCTCATTTTATTCTTACATTATTTACCGTCACATTTACCCTTATTCCATACCCAGCGTAAGCACCTGTGAGAACTTAGCGTTTCTTCATGCATCACCTTTCAATAACTCATCTTATTCATCCATCTTTCACTCGTCAGAGTAACGTCGATTGATGATTACCGGTTTCCCTTTACGAAAGGTCGTGCACATCCCCGGTTCACTACGGCGAGTTTGAGAGAGGCTGCCAATTCCGTGACGACTTATCTCCTCCAACCTGTAAAAGTCGATCCCCAGATAACGTGCTTTGAATTTACATCTCCTGCTGATATGATCGGTTCCTTTCTGTCTTTTATTTTTGTTTCCCACTCTCCTACTTAATTATTATCAAACTATTTCCTTTTTCGATTTTTTTACCTTTTCATCAAGACACCAACCATTTCCGACCGCAAAGTTTAATCTTAAAAACGCAATCATTATTTTTCATTCTCTCCACTTCCTTTCTAAACTTCTCACACTTCATACTATCCGCCCTATGCCTATCTACACCACACACATAATAGTTAGTCTTTTTTTCACACCCATTTGCTTCGTGTCTCCGTCCCCGCATCTCAGAAACTTTTTTTGTAGTCACTTCCTGTGTGCTCTTACTCTGGGCACTTAAAACACTGGTGTGGCATCACCCTCTCTTTTATTCTAAACTAGTGGAAAAATACCCCACTTTCCTCGTCGCTTCGTCCCTAATCCCCTTCCATCTTTTTTTGCTTGTGTCCCTTCCTCATACTTCTATAACCCTAAAGTTTTTGTTTTCGTCACTTATTCCTTTCGCGACCATCTTATGCATTGCATCTTTTATTTCTTCTTTCCAAACGTATCGTCCACATTCACCACGTTCCTTTCACTCGCCATCCTTATTTTCTTCGTTTTCAAGCATTTACCAACGGCGTAGCTAGGGGAAGAGGGTAGTCAGTGTAACTCGCCCCGAGTGTCACCCGTTTGGGGTGATATCCGACCGCGATTGAAAAAAAATCTCCATATGAAACACACAAAAATGGAAAAAAAATTTATATTACTTCGGCCTACAACGAGTTGCAAAGATCGGGGACCATGCAATCTACAATCTCTGAAGTTCATTTACCCAAAAAATTGATCGAATCGATTACATTAGATTAGATTAGACATGTTGGAAGCTCAGAAACCGAGCGTTTTGTATAAAGCCGATTTTTTGAAATTCTTACACTCGTTCATTCTTTCATTTCTACCTTTCTTTCTCTACAATATTTTAATTGCCATCTACCCGTCTCTCGCGCTTCTGGCTTCGCTAACCTTCACTCTAATCTTTCCAATTTCTATCTCTTCCCTTTCTAACCGCGATAGCGTAACTACTTCCTTCTTTGATCTTTACGATCACCGTGTTGCGTCCCACCCTTCTTCCCCTGTTCCACTTTTCAATTTCCGTCTCTCCATATATCGAGGTGCTAAAATCGCTCTTCCTAACTAAATACTCCGGCGCCCTATCCAACATCCTGATTTCTTTTACGCCGTAGGCCTTTATGTGTATGTCCCTAATTTGTTGACTGCTCAAGCTTCTCACCACTTCCTTCATCAATTTATAGATTTGTTCTATTATCCCTCCCTCTTCTTCTACTTCGATTTTAAGCTTTTCCACTAAGTAATAGGGGAACGACGGGAGAAGAAACCCCTCCGGTCCACTAATCGAATGCAAATGCAAGATAATTGCATAATTTAGATTAATCAAGCAATCAGTTTATAATTGAAGATATCAATAAACAGGAAAGTTAGGACATCCCAAATTTAAACAATTACACGAATACACACAGATATGATAACAGGCTTGAATCCTAACACAGAGTTAAGTAAATGACAGTTTGCCAGTAAGTACCGAAGTCCTGGTTACGGAAGCAACCCATCAAATTATAAACGTACAAAAAAAACAAATAAATTATTATGCATAACTTAGAATTCAAGCCAGAGATTAGTATTTTTAAACTCTCAATTAATACCTTACAAAAATAACTCAATAAATAACGCAAATTAATTCTACAACACGTCAGGTATAGAAATGACAAACAAATATACAAAGTAACGTTGTTTTAGAAACAAAGAAATATTTGCGCAACGCCACCTTTCATTTTAATATTCTTCAAATTATTAAATTTCCGACGCTTAATGATGTGTTCAAAATCACACATAAATGAAATTGAGAAATAAAGAAAATACCACGAATCTAAATTACATTTCTTTTAAGACATGTCGATTTAGTAATTTTATGTTTTAATTTGTGAAAAACATTGTTTAATAATTCCACATAAATTGATTTTAAAAAATACATAGGAGACAGTGATGGTACACATACAAATATAAAAACAATTGAAATGGCCGTTCCATGTTGTCTATCTTTGGATGAAAAAAACGTTTTTTAACAGAAATGTTATGATTTTGCGTTTTCTGAATTTAGCCATGTTTCCGTTAGTAGTGTAATGTCTATGTTACGTTGAAAACGTTGCAGCAAAGCCTGTAGCTTGTAAAGTTTGTTTTTTACACTTCTGATCTAAAATAATAGGCCCCACTTCAAGTGTTTGGTGTTTTTGCTTCTCTATGAGGTCATTTGGTCAATTACCCTACAAAAAAAAATGAATAAGAAAGCTATTTTATTTACTCATGCGTTTAAATAATTGTCAATTTAAACGCAACAGATACGAAAGCTTTCGAATTTACCCGAGGCTGACACGTACATGTGCCTCAACTATGCCCGCATGTATACCAAATGTATACTATATTGAAGCCGAATCGTAAACAATTTTATGCTAAGTAGAAAAGAATATAAGTAACCGTTTTAATGCTTTCGTACGGTCTACAGCCGGGCTTACGTGACTTACGTGATTTATCATTATCCTTTGTAGCACGTCTGTGTCAAAACACAGATGCTGAAATGCACATTTCTTATCACATATGACAAACTTTACAGTCGATTTTCTTAGTTGATCAATAATATTCATTTGTAAGTAATTTGTAATCACGGTGGTACAGGATAAAAAAAATTAATGGTTAATAATAGTTGACACGTTTAGAATTTAATGCGCGCTCTCAGTCTTTACTTCAAATTCGACAGACCACTAAACATAAAAACAAAGAAATCAACAGTAATTTTATAGAATCTATATGTATGATTCGTTAGATTGGATTTGTGGATTTGAAATAAGTAATTGATTTTGCTGTTATGTAGGTATCTTCAGTGTTGTAAATAGATAATTTTTAAATTTTTTTTTCAAAAATTATGTAGTATTAGATAATAGATAAATTATTCAATCTTTATATAGATAACAGATAATAAATGAAATAATCTAGGCTGTAACAACGCTGGATGAAGTTCATTTGAAGAACTACTATGGAATGCGGGAAATTACTGAAGAAAAACATACATATTGTAACTGGAATTTTACGCGACACTGGATTTTTCATACATATTATTTAAATAATTTAGATAAAAAAATTATATATACACAGATACATATAACTTATATATTTTTTATTGTATCTAGATACATATAAAGAGATAAAAAATATGAATCTAGATTAATTTATCTATATGAATTTATATAGATAATTTACAATACTGGGTATGTTTACTGTTTTCACATGATTCATTAATCATTATGATGTAAAAATAATGTTACGGATTTATAGCAATTAAAAGAAAAAGTAAAGAGCACTCGTTATCGGCGAATCACATTGTATGAATTATGCTACTCTTGGGAGCGTTAATATTCGCTTACAAAGAAAGCGATGTTGCTCTACGTTAAAAAGAATTAAAACGTTTCTACGCAATCGGCAATACTAAGGGACAAGAAAGATTGTGCGCATTTTTATGCTGATGATTGAAAAGTCTTTGATTAAAAACATTGTAAATTTTAATGACCTTTACAGTTGTTATTGGTCGGGATAAATTGTAAAGATAGACGATCTTAAATATAAATCGCGTTACTGTAAGAATGTTTTTTGCGATAATTGCGTTTTTTTAATGATCACCAGGCTGTTACTGAATAATAATAATAACTGACGTTCTCATCATAATCATAGTTAGTCAATGAATGTTGCCATAAAACTTGGCAACATTGCATTCATTATCAACATATCCAACAAACGTCAAATTCAGTTGGTGTGGGCGTTTCTAAGCAAAAATTAGAGTTTATTACTTTTTACGTTATTTAATAACTATTCTGTGATTTAATTTTAGATAATAATAATGTCACATCAAACTGGCATTAAAGGTAATTACATTTACTAACTTTTTAGCACAAACTTAACTGAGAATTTTTCCAGCAAATGATACTTTAAAATCTTTCTTCCGTAGCTGCCGTGATGGTAGTATTAGAGCTTTTAAAATTTCCATCAAAGAAGGTTCGTTTGGAATTCAAATTTACATATTTCTATGTTTTCGATGTTGCAGAACAATTAGTACTTTCGGCGTCTGTGAAAGACAAAAAAGGCACTACTTGGGAAAAGGGTTTTGATAAAATCATTGTGCCCTTAGTCGAGGAAAACCAGCCTTGTTATATTTTATATAGATTTGATACGAAAACAGATACAGGTTATGAATGGTTGTTTATTAGTTGGTCTCCTGATACTTCGCCCGTACGTGAAAAAATGTTGTACGCCTCCACAAAGGCAACTTTAAAACAAGAATTTGGAGCAGCACAGATCAAAGAAGAAATACGTGCCTCAATATCGGTAAAATGACTTCGGTCCAAGCATAGATAATACTTCAATAAGTATTTTTAGTCTGAAATTACTTTAGACGGTTACCATAGGTTTAAAAAAGCAGCATTTGAACCTGCACCCTTAACAACTCGAGAAGAAGAGTTGCAAGAAATTAAACGTAGCGAAGTACATACGGATTATAACGTTAGTAGTAAACAGCAGACTTTGGGTGGAGTCGCATTTCCAATTACAGAATCTGCAAAACAAGCTATTTTGGATATGAGACGTAATGGCTATAATTACTTACAGTTTCAAATAGGTACGTATAACTAGTTATCCCAATTTCACATATAATCGGTTAATTGCAGATATCGAAGAGGAACGAATCAATTTGGTTAGTGCTGAAAATATTAGTATTGAAAAATTACAATCGAAAATGCCTGTTAATAGTGCTCGGTACCACTTATTTACTTTTAAACACACACACGAAGGCGATTACAAAGAAAGCATAGGTAAACACCTTCAAATTTAGTTTTAAAGATACAATCCGTTAAATTTCAGTATTTATTTACTCCATGCCTGGATATAATTGCTCAATCAAGGAACGGATGTTATATTCTAGCTGTAAAAATCCATTTTGCGAGATTATCAGTGATTTGGGTATACATATTGAAAAGAAGATGGAAGTCGATTCCGATTCAGAATTAAACGAAAAGTCTTTATATGAAGAGGTGCATCCCGTGAAGAACTTACATCGTCCCATATTTGCCAAACCTAAAGGTCCACCGGGAAGGGGACCTAAACGAATGATCAAAAGCCAAAATAATTAATTTTTTTCGTGACTATTTATGATGCCTTCAAGGCGATTTTGCTCATTTGGTGAATATAATCTTGCCTATGATATCATATTTTTGTAGAACGTATTGTAAAATGTTTGTTTTGTCTTTGCTTATTTTTACTGCAACTTGAACCTTTAAATATACAATTTAAATAACTCTTTCTATTCTAATCGCGAACGAGAAAAAAACGAATTAATTTCAAAATGTATTTAGGTAACTAACGGTGTTCCACAACTCGGCTTTACATTACAATTATTAAAATAATATAAAATATACACATAATTACTCTTAATCAGTTTTATCGGGAATAAAATCTAACTTTGCACCAGTATTGCCTAATTTACGTTCACGTTCTCTAAAAAGTATACTCTGTTCTTTTTCTATGTGCTCTTTATGTGCCTTATTAAAACTATCAGTTCTTTTTTCCAACCATTTATAATTCCAATAACGTACGTCTTGCATAGTCATGCCCGTTAAGTTTAATAAAGAATACGTAATTACACCAGTGAAAGTGCCTAAAACAAGTCCTAAACAACACGATTATATTTACTTTAAATGTTAATATGTTTGTTACCTATCGTAGTTCCAACAACCCAGGCCCTAGGTCCCAATTTAAACCTATATACAAAACCGGCAGCTGCTCCACCAATACAATGTTCGATTATGCCATTTTTACCTCTATATGCAGCTGCACATGTTGACACAGTTCTGCAATGACACCTTCAATGCATAACATTACCAATTAATTTCTCTTACATATACGTTGATGAAAAAAGTGTTAGCCGCCACGACCACTTAAACGCCCCCTTTGCAAAACTAAGAGTTATCGCATCTTGCAACTTTTTCTACAATATTTTCCACGTAATTACAAAATCAATTATCACCTTTAATAAAAACCTTTGCATCGAAATGACTAGTAAACGCAGTAGCTTGATTATTTTTCATAAAATCTATGTATGCCTCGCGACTATAAACGATACCTCCATAAAAGATACCAAAAACCGTACTGAAACACGAGATTTGAATAATAGAGTGTAATTCTGACGATATTCTACCAAAATCGCTATAAAAAAATGTTTGTTAATATGCCTAAATTTACATATCTAATACTCTTTTCTGAATAACTGGCACACTCGTTCCCATCCAGTTTCTTTCTCAAACACTGACAAATCTGCTTCTTTTACTGTTTTTATATCTTTTGAAACTTTGTCATTGTTCATCCAAGTGAGAGGAGACAAGAATGCAATTTTCGTAAAGTTATTTCGTATCATTTTTAAAGTTATCGTAACATTTCTGTAAAGTCTGTAAAGTAAGGTTATATAACCTGATTTTTCAAAAATGTATTGCCAACTGAATAAAATCTTGGTGCCACCAATTTGAACATATTTAAATAACTAGATTAGCATTATCTCCATATTACCCACAAAATAATGAAAATAGTAGATTAAAAACTATATTTTATCAAATACAAGCACTAAAATAAAGTAATATACCTCAGTTATGCAACAAAATTAAATCAAAGTAAATTTAACCGTAACTCAGTGCAGATGCTACTCAAACACTTCGAAGAAAAAATCGTGGATGGTACTCAGTGTGCTAATTATAAGATAATTAAGAGAGCGCCAAAACGGTAGAAATGCTCACTACAAATCCCATTTATATCTGTCAAACATCGAAGGAAAACAAGTTGCAAAACACAAAATAACAAATATATTTATTTCAACAAAGAGTAAAAGGTTAACAACGATGTAGAAATATAGCAGATAAATAGCAACTAAGGGATCGTTAACAAATATCACATTTAATAATAACGATACAGATTTAGATTAGGCAACAATTTGTACATTTAAACAAATCCATTGGCTTAACATTACATTCAAAATAAATTCACGTTGGGAAATACAACACAAATGTCAAATATCACGAGTATAAAGGAAACACAGCGCAACGTTCAGTCGTGCGTGCTGACAAAGTAGAAAAAAAAAATTTAAATAAGAAACAAGATACTTACCATTTTGCGTTCTAGAATATGCAATTAGCTAATGACACATCAAACACAAACTCCTTAAAGTTGCTGAAAAGTAAACTGTTACATATACACAGCGTTACCACAAATAAATGACTCAGTTTGATACGATATTGTAACGAATTTTATTATTAAAATTAATTAATTTATTTATACTAAAAATATGTACACGTCTAAACCAACCGCCCTTAATATTTATTTACACATAATTTAAATTAAACTTAAACGGAACTAATTAAAGCTAGTCTAAGGATAAAAACCTACGGTAATTTATATAAAACATTAGTACGCTAGCACTAATAGGTCCACAGTTGTTTACTCTAAAAGTCACGTTCACTATCACTCGATGTACAATTTTAATTATTTAAAACTTTGCACGTGCTAATCACTTATTTATCTTCACCGTAACAACACTTTAACTTCATTAAGTAACTGCCGATACAGAACTGATCTTCCCCATGCTCGAAAATTTCTTATACATTCATGTTATCTCGGTCTAGAACATTCGCAACCTTTCTGCATTTATCGTTTGCTATCTGGAATTTGGTTTTATCGAATTGTAGATTCGACGTTATTGGCGAATGTTTTAATATGTTCAAAGATCGCTAAGTTTCCCGAAGTTAGTAAAGATATTTTAGTAGACGTGTGTGTAAATTCTCAATCACACACACTAACTAACACATATATGTGTGATTTTGATTTGATTAAAATGGAAGTGACCTTATTGGTTTCCGTATCATAAGGCAAAATTCCTACAGTATGAAAATCACACAAAGATATTTTTAACTTAATAAATTATACTTCGGTGGGCAGAGGCTACCTATATACAAAGACCTTAAATTTGCAAGATGTAAAAAGTGTAATGGTTAAGACACAATAAAGGAATATTGAAATGATCTAGTTTAAATTTGAATTCAATAAAAAGCGTGAATTAACGTAAATATTTTCATTTCGAATTGCGAAGATACGTATGATAGCCTTTCACGGAACGCGCACGCTGAGGGTGGTATGTAAATTGTTGTGAACAACCACAGAGATGATACTGAATTTGCGTGATTGGTCCTTTTTTTGTGTTTGTGTTCTTATAAGCGTGTAAGTAAATTAAATAGAGCTAAGTATCGTAAGGGATGAAATGGGTAACTGTAAATTTTAAACGTTTTATTAAAAGTCCAGCGTTATTGCGTTGTGCATGAACTGTTTTAAGAGGGGGTTGCGCACACTAACGGTTGAACGTCGAAGTAGAAGCAAGTCAGCCTATAGTAGAATCAGCATTCTCAATATAAAATTGATGTTTTGTATTATGTTATTATTGTGTTATCAGAAGAAATAAAATATTATAGTAACTTAACAAAAGACTAAAACTTATTTGAACGATTTTCACGTTTCAAACGCTGAAAAGAGTTACTACTTATATTCTACGGTTTATCGGAATAGGTCATACAAATCGAAATTTCAACGGGAAAAGAATTAAGGGGAAGATTATAAGTTTGCTTCCGGAAGAACACCATTATAACTGCTGCGTTGATTTTGCGGGCACGTACTTAATCAAAGATAAAAAAATTGAAAGGATGTCGGAAAACTAAGTGTTATGTATAGTATTTAACTGCCATCCTATCATTTTGGGGGACGATGGGAAGCTGGCATCAAATCGGTAGAATTAGATCAAAAAAGGGCGCTGGGAGTTTTGAGTTTTATTTACGAAGAGTTCTTAACTGTTTTAACTTAGATTAAGCGATTATTAACTCCCGTCTTTTGTATCCTTTTTCCTCTGACGTTGCCGATTCTGACTTGTAAGAAATTTTAGAAAATCGTGTCTCGTTATCAACGGGTTCACAGAAAAAAAGTCCAATTGTTTTATTAGATGGCATAAAAAATATTTAACTGGACTACATGAGAAAACTGAATGGAATAAGTACTAATCAGTAATTAGTTGGAGACCTGGTGATTCTGTATACCGATAACATGCCTCCATGTCAATGGCGAATGGGGCGTGTTCAGGAGCTGTATCCAGTACAAGACAGTCCCCGTCAGTCAGTCAGCGTAAAAGTGAAATTCATTTAACAGGAGGAGAATGTTTGTGCGTATTTTTGGCACTATGCTAAAATAGGTACATAAGGAAGCTTAATATTCTATTTAAATTAAGTTAGCGTCGCTTTGTCGATTATCTAAGCTTTTATACTCAAAAAACAGTAGAGTTTGTAGATCTACTTTCAATTCAGAATCAATTTTTTTATATACCAAATTACAGATCGTTGATAATCATTCATTTTATGAAACTGTAATTACTTCAACCGACGAAATGTCACAGCTGTCAATTTTTAGAAAACGAAAATGCATAATACCTCGTTATCTGTACAAAATCAAAGTAAAAACAATCCGAACCAAAATAATACTGCGAAAATACGCGTATTTATTTTATCGTAAAACAATTTCTTCAGTGTTATTATCAACAGCCAAAAAATATTACAAATCGAGAATCGTTAGGAAATGCTTTACGAAAATAAAAAACCATTGGTTCGAAGAGAGAGTGCAGTGGAGGTTGTGGCTAAGAGCAGATTTGCATTACAACAATTGCTTAAAACTCAAAGCCTTCGACTGTTGGAAATGTTTTTTGCAATGTAAAAAGCAAAACACAGTCATGATCCACATTGCGAGCTTGTACTACAATTATAAACTGAAAAGAAAATATTTTCGACGTTTAGTCATTTTACCAAACGTATTTAAAAAAGAGCGGATACTGTCCGAGACCATACAAACGTCCAGAATATTTTTGTTTTTGTACTTAAACTCGCTTCAGCTCGTTCGTGTTTGTTTTAACATTCACCTAAAAATGTCTACTAAAATATTTGGGAAACGCATGTTTAAAAAACGAAGGCTTAAGTGCTATTTTATACACTGGAAGAACTATAGCAAAAACCGAAAAGTAAAGAAAAATCAGGAAGTTTTGATACAAGAATTTCGTAAAGTTAAATACAATTATAAAATAATTAGTCAAGCGTTTGTGCAGTGGACGTGTTTTACAAAGAAATCTTTGGGCGAGAAAGTAAAATTACAAGAAGCTGAGGATTTTTTGAACAACAAATTAAAACGTAAGTACTTAAGTGAGTTACGCAAGTATGCTTTAAATAAAGCCGATAAAAGATGCGACTTGTACAACGCTGACCAATATTTCCAAAAGAAATTGTTAAGAAAGTCGATTCGAGCTTTAGCCAGGTACCGAAGAATCAAATTTCAAAAATACGAACAGAAGAACGTAGCGGCTGAGTTTTACACAGCTAAGTTAAAGAAATCTTGCTGGTACAAATTCAAAAAATACCATTTTTTGAAGGTACGCAAGAAGGAGTTGTTTGAATTTGCTGAGTTTTATTCGAAGACAAGATTACTCCAACGCCTTTTTACCAAATTAGTGACTTATAAACAGTACAAAAACCAAAAAACTCAAAAACTAAGGAACGCAGATGTGTTTTACGGTAAAGTATTAGTTAGAAAATACTTTAAATGTTTCAAAAAATACTCCACCGTTAAAAAACAGAAAACATTAGCTGCGATGTGTTTAATAAACCAAGCGACAAAAAGGAGGAATTTTCGAGTATTAGCAAAACTTTTTGCAAAATGGGGATTATATGTTGTTGTGCGCAGAAAAAAGCTAGTACAAATACGTGAAGTTAAGAAACACTATGAAACGACGTTGTTGGTAAATAATTTAAGAAAGTAGAAAGCGTTTGTAAATGGTAGAAAAGTGTTAGAGCTTCGTTCGAAGAATGCCGGGTACTATTATAACTTGGTACTTCAGCGACATACTTTACATAAATGGAAAATGTATATAAACGAAGTGAATTGGTGTAGGATTTACGTCTCTAAAGCCAAAGTTGTTTATAAACACCAGTTGATAAAAAACTGTATGCGATTGTTTTTAACTTCGGCATTTACGTTAATGGAAGCACGTCAAAAAATGGCTTTTGCAAAGTACTATAACAGATATTTATTAACACTAAAATACTATAATAAATGGAAATATAAGACTTTCGAAGTCATCGTTGATAAAAAACGATTTACTAATACAAACATCGTTTGTGAAAATTCGTTTCAGTGGAACCCCGTTTGTTTTCAACAACCTAAGATTCCTTCGTTTTTAAGACCAATACTTGATTAGTCGCAGTGTATTTTGCTAGATAGAATTAATAAACTAATTTGCAAAATTGTTTATCTTTATTTTATATTGGTAAACTTTACTTTCGTTTGTTTTTTTTTGGCCATAGCGTTAAGCACACTCTGCTGTATATTAGCCTATGCAAAGATTTTTGTTACTTTTCCTTGACTTTGTTTATCGCTGAAGAGAAACAATTCAATAACAATCTGCATGCTGCAAATCTTTGTATTGTTTCTTTAATCTTAACCTTGCCCAAGAACGCATTATCTCTGCAAATTTCTCAAAAAAGCAACTTTCTACATTTAGCACTCAAGAAGGGAAAAAGTTACAGATCAATCCAAGAGCAACCAGAAAAGGAAAACAAAGAAGCAGAAACGATTCAAACAACTGAAGACCAAAATTTAAAAAAAAGTGAATCACTAGAAAAGGACACCGAAAACACAAGAGACATTCACAAAATACAAGAAGAGTGCTTGGTCACCAGAAATAAAAAAGTCTCAAAGAACACAAGCTCATAAAAAAAGATTACAAGAAAACAGAAAATACAGAAATGGAAAAAACAAAAGAATTAAGACAAACATGATGACAGAATTTCAAATCATAAGAGAAGAAACCAAACGAAAAGAAGAACGATGGGAAAATGAGAAGCAACAATTAAAAGACAAAATCGAATAAAATGATCTTTGGTTGAAGTATACATTGATTATTTTTAGATAAATAGCTTATACCTATATTCTTACTGTGGCCAACCCAATTTTTTAGAACTCGAGCCGTCACTGGTCTTTTTTTTATAAGGAGCTACGAAAGAGAGGCGATAACTTATATTGAGATGTAAACAAAGAACAGAAACGCATTTAATATAATGTGTGAACGGAAGAAATACCTTTTGGTAGTAGAACTGAAAATAGAATAGTGCGAGGAAAAAATAATAACAAGATGCGCAACCTATTGGAAGAGATGAACAAGGAATTAGATAAAATAGACGGAAGAGAGGAACGAATGGAGAAAAAAATAGATACGTTACATGAAAAAGTTAAAAAAGAAACTGAGCAAATAAAAATAGATAACTAACAACTTAGAGCAAAAATAGAGTAACAGGAATTGAAAATGGAAAAACTAGAAAAAGAAATAAAAAAAAAGAAAATAATAATGCACGGAGTAACGTGAAGACGGTACTAAGAAAAATGAATATACCAATAGTAATAGAGGAAGAAGTAATGGAGATAAGAAGAGTTGGAAAACAACAAATGGAAATAAAAGCTAGACAAATTATAATTAAACTAACGAATATGTCAAAAAAGATGGAAATATTGAAAGCAACAAACAAACTATAAGGAACCAAAATATATGTAGAACAAGATTACGCAAAAACAAAGCAAGAAAGGGAAAAGAGCTAAGAAAATATATAAAAATAATAAAAGAAATGAAAACAGCCAAGACACAAAGCACAAAGAAAGGAAGAACAACTAACCAAAGATTCCCAGAGAATGGTGAAGGAAAGAAGTGGAGAAAAAAATTTAAAAAAAAACAATGAAATGAATAAGGAAATGAATAAGGAAAAAACGTATATAAATGTAAATAGTGTAAATAGAGAAAATAAAATTAAAAACACAAAAAATAATAAGATCAACAATAAAAACAAAAATAAAACGAAAAATTAGAAGAATAAGAAAAGATATATATTTAAAATCAGTACGTGGGATGTAAAAGCAATGCTGGAGCCGGGAAAAATGGAAATCGTAGCAATGGAACTTGGAAGATATAATATAAATATAGCAGCGTTACAAGAACTAAGATGGAAAGGAAATGGAAGAATAGACAAAAATAAATATACATTGTTATACTGGGAAGAGAGAAGCAAGGACTATATGGCGTAGGATTCATAATAATGGAGAAGCTAAAACATAACATGATCGACTTTAAACCAATAAACGAGAGAATGGCGTACCTGAGAATAGAATCGAAACCTTCTAACGTGTCATTATTAAATGTGTATGCGCTAACAGAGACAGCAGACGAAAAAGAAAAAATAGAGGAAATAATCGACATAATACCAAAGGAAGATATAATAATGGTATTAGGAGATTTTAATGCACAGATAAGGAAAGAAGAGTAAATTAGACAAATAGCAGGTAAACACACAATACACGAAACAACAAATGATAACAAAGATTGTGCAACTTAGCAAGGACAGAAATGATAATAGGTAGTACTAAGCACAAACACCCACATAGACACAAAGTAACATGGATATCACCGGATCAAAGAACGCACACGCAAATAGATCTTATAATAGTTAACAAGAGGAAACAATCAACAGTAAGAGATGTACGAACATACAGAGGAGCATGTGCTGACACTGATCACCTAATGGTTACAGCAACGATAAAACAAAAAGTAAAAAAATGGAGCAAATGGAGCGTAGAAAAATTAAGTAAGGAAAGCAATAAAAAGAAATACGAAGAAAAAATAGAAGAGAAATTAAAAGAATATAAGACAAAGACAGAAAACATAGAAGAGCAATGGACGAAAATGAAAGAATGTATAAATAAATAAATAGAAAAGAAACAGGATGGTATGATAGTAAATGTAAAGAAGTAACCAAGAAAAAAATAGAAGCAAGAGTCAGATGGATTAGAAACAGAAGAGAAGAAGTTAAAATTGAGTATGTAAGATTAAGAAAGAAAACTAAAATAATTAACTGCAATGCAGGAAGAGATTGGTTGAAAAGTAAGATAAAACGAATTGAAGATGACAGTAGAAAAAGAAATGTGAAAAGAGAATAAACGACCAAAACAAAACATACAAAATTAAGAGTAATGCAATTAAAGATGAAAATGGAAAACTGGCTGAAAACGACGAGCGATACATGGAGACGTGTATGAAATACTTTAAAGGATTACTGATACAAGCAGAAACGAATGAGACTGAAGAGGAAAAAATAGAAAAACCAAAACAAGAGAGAACAAGTGAAACACCATCGAAAGAAGAAATAATAGAAATTAATGAAATCCAAAACGGCAAAACCCCAGGGAAGGATAGAATAAACACAGAGCTCATAAAGTACGGTGGAGGAAAACTACATAAAAAAATATACAGAATGATGGAAAGAATATGGAAAGAGGAAAGGGTGCCGGTAGAATGGGAATCTGTCAACACTAATACATAATAAACACCACAGGGAAATTAATAGGACAACACCAACGTGGTTTTATTAAAGGAAGATCAACGACAGACGTGATACATATAATAAGACAGATATAGAAAAAGCACATGAGTATCAAATGGAAATGGAACTTCTATTTACAGATTTCAAACAAGTTGTCGGCTCAATCCGAAGAAACGAATTAATAAAAGCATTAAAAGATATGGGAATAAGTACTAAAATAAGAAGGCTGGTAAAAATGACAATGGAAAGAACAAAAATAAGTGTGAAAACTCAAAAAGGCGAAACAGAGAAATTCGAAACAAATAAGGGGGTACGACAAGAAGATTCATTATCTGCTGTACTATTTAACTTTGCATTGGAACACGTACTAAGAAAATAAACAAGGACACAGTAAAAACACATGGAAGGCAAATTATAGGATACGCGGATGACGTAGTATTCGTGGCAAAAAGTAGAGCAGCGATGAAAGAAATGTTAGAAGAAGTAATGCAGGAAGGAGAAAAAATGGGGTTGAGAATTGATATGGAAAAAACAAAAATAATGAAGATAGGTAAGGAAACACAAAAAAAACCAAAACATTATAATGGAGGGGCTCGAGACCGAAGTTGCTATGATTGCAGGTGATGGAAATAGAGATATAAAAATAAAAGAAGAATAATGACAAGTAGCAAAGCATACCAAGCGAATAAAAAACTGCTAAAGAGCAAAATACTTTAGTAGAAAAGTAAAATCAACATATATAAAACAATAATTAGACCAGCAATACTGTATGGGAAACAGGAAGAAGACCTTAGAATACTGGAAAGGAAAATTTGGAGAGCAATATTAGGTTCTGTAAAAGTAGCAGACAATGAATATAAAAGCAGGATGAACTACGAAATAAAACAAGAAATGGAAGAAGATATAGTAAAGAAAATAAAACAACAAAGAGCGAGATGGTTGAGTCACGTATGGAGAGCTGGCAAAGACAAAGTAATATTCTCGATGTTAGAATGGAATCCAGGCAGAAAGAGAAGAAAGGGGAGAAAGATCAACATGGATAAAAGAAGTAACGGAAGACATTAGAAGAGATGGAATGAATGAGTGGAAGTTTCAAGTAATGTATAGAAAAAAGTGAAAAGAAATTTGTGAGAAAATAGAAAAATCTAAAAAGCTCCAAAGAAGCGGCGCTACTCCATCGGGGTGTAAAGCCACTATATATAATATTTTGGCATATTACTTGTGTATCTCTTTGGTGAAACAAAAATGTTATTTTGTTTGAAAATATAAGTGTATAACAAAGTTGTTCATCCTCTCGTTGATAGTTTGCGTTGCTCTTAGTTTTTGGACAGCAGATTCATATGTATCTTTGGTGTTTCCGAGGTAAGGATCTTACTGTTACAGCAGAATGACGCCCATCTTTTCTTTCATATTCAGAAGATGGTGGTCAACATGGTGGTAAGCTTTTTGACGTTATTCATACAACAGATTTACTTTAGGTAGATACGGGAGAATAGCCAGTGCACAGCAGGTAGTCGTTATTAGGTTTAAACGGAAACAGTAGCGGTCTTTCAGGTTTGAAAACAAAAACAGTTACGGAAAGAGTTAGGTATCAGAAAAAGAACCAAGAAAGATTAGAAGCGGATTGCCAGCAAAACCAAATAAACATATAATTGCATAATCAACGTTGAGAAACATATACATTAAATTTAGGTATAACAATCTTTAAATTTAAATCAACGGCTTTTCTTTAGAGACTAATTTTTTTAGTTTTTTGATTTAAACGTTCAACTGACATATTTGGCTCAAAAAATGTCTATATAAAATGTGTAATTAAAAAGAAATGTAAACTAAAAATCCTTGAGGTTTTTTAAATAATTTTAGTACTTTTTTCTGTTACGTTTGAACTTGAATACGATAAGATAAGCTTACTTTGTTCTTAAGGCGAAAAATCTTAGTTGGCGATCATGATGACGAAATTGTCGTAATCTTATAGAGGGGGTGATCGGAGCTTAAATAGATCGACGAGGGCTTGCTCGTTATTCGTTTAATTGTTGCGATGTTCTTTGCAATGTTTTTTGAATTTACCGAAAATATAGTTATTTAATGTGAATAATTCGCGTGTTTCGGGCGACTAATAAACAGTGTCTGTATTCTGGAGCTGGAATTGTTGAACACATGAAGTTACAACGGTAAGTTTCTTCTCTAATTTTGTTTTATTTATTAGTAGAGATTTTTTTCGTACGGTAGTCAAAATTTTTGAGTGTTTTTCAAATAGATTAAAACAAAGAGGTTTTTATTGAAAATTGAACGTCGATTTAATTTCACCTAAGTAAGACAGCTTACAATGTTAATATTTTTTTTGAATATTGTTTGTGTTATGGTAGTTAGAGATCTTCAGTCTCCATCTTGGCATGAATAAACGTATATGGAATTTTATTCTAAACGTTGTATTACTAAGGGATTAACGCTTGCTTAGAATTTATATGTAGATTCACAACATTTTGAAATGGTTTTTTGTTTCCAATACTTTTTTACTTATTGGATAGGTATAGATAAGCACTTGAATCATATAACCTTGTGGTGTTTCGATTATCCATCATAAAACTGGTGTTTTTTGAAATTTTGGAATATGTTTAATTCTTCGATGAAAGTCAGAAGTACTTAAATAAGCTAAAAGATTTTTTTAATTCGCCATACTTATTTTGCATAAGAGCGCTAATTTCAAATTTTTCAAATTGCTGAAATTATGTTTTTTAATGGCACCCTTGATTTCGTTCAACTGTTTCTAATGTAGTTTTTAATTCTCTTATCGATTTGCATTAGTACTTTTTTCTCCTAACATTTACAGTTATAGAGATATTTATATTTTTTTAATTAAATCACAAGCATTATTTTAATCAAGCAAGTTTGTTCTAGTTGGCTTTGCTTTTAGTAATGGAAACATTTGATATTATTCGTGTATCTGAAACTTGGCTTACGTGTTCAATAATTGGTGATTCCGTCAATATTCGTGGTTATAAATTTGTACGTAAAGACAGTTAGTCACAATGACCAGAGGTTTTACATTAAAAGTAATTTTTCTTATTCAGTGTTAGATGTAACAAGCGACACCAATGCAATTGAACAAATTTGGGTGAGTTCAAATTGTAGAAATTCGGTTATAACTATTGGCACCGTTTATAGAAGGCATTAGTTTGTATAAGCTCAGTTCTTTGAGCCATTAGAAGATTTTTTAACTTTAGTAACATCTAAATCTGAAGATGTACTCTGCTTAGGCGATTTCAACATCGATTTATTCAAGTTTAACGATGTAGGTATACACTTTCCAATTTTGTTCTGTAGTTGACTCTATCGGGTATAAACAAATTATTGATAAACCTACATGTGTTACTATAAATAATTCTACATTAATTGATCTAATATTAGTTCCAATGGGCAAGCAAATTATTGTTGTTTTAGATGTCATAAGTATGCAACAAATTTCAGATCATTTAATTTGTTGCGAAGTCGATGTTTCCTACTCAGTAGCAAAAAAGAACACTAAGAATTTAAAAATCTTCGTTCTATTAGCCTTCTTCCGTACTTTTTCGGAATTACAATCTGGTTTTACACCTAATCATATTTGTACAACAGCACTTCTAAACATTACCGATATCATAATAAGAAATGTTGACAGCAATAAATTATGTCTCTTTGTAATGATTGATTATTCGAGAGCATTTGATACGCAGAAATTTGTTTCTGCGAATTTGTACCTAGTCGCCTTTTTTTTTTGCTGTAGCACTATGTATGACGTATTCTTGCAGTTAGTTTTACTGAAAAATCTAAAGTATTGTTGCTAAGGGCGTGAATTATCATGAATCATCACAGTGACTAAATCCTCTGACGTAAGGAACGAAACTTGCCGGTTACAAATTGAGAACTTTGTATTTCTGGCACGTTTCACAGGTTTTAACATATTGAGCGATATTCTTCTTCATGCGTCCTCCCAAAAATAGCTGGTTTGAATTTTCTGTTACGTCATCTTTGCGCCGTAATATTAGGCTGTAGGAGCATGATGATATTCAGCGAGAATTGTTTCCCTTTCTTGGGCTGGTAGTACTATTGACATTGTGTAACCACTCAATGTGATCCGTAGCTGTCTTTTTCATCCTGTTCTAGAGAGCGATCGGAACACAATCAAGTTTTTTCGTCGGTCGCTCTGAGGCTATAGCTGCATCGCCAGTTATTCTACCGGCTTGCTAGCTAGATGGAATCAGTCCTGTGCTCATTAATATAGGTAAAATATAATAATAAAACGCTTGTACATGTATTTAAAATATTGTATATAGTCTTGTGCTCAATGATAAAAGTAAAGTATTGAAACGTCCGAGAAATTACTTGCAAATGCAAGAGCCTTCTAGAACTGTTATCTAGTTTCTAGAAGATATAGCGAAAAGTGAGGAACGATCGAGAAAGATTCGCCGATGTCTATAAAAGCCGAAGATGGAAATCGTAGGTCAGTTATTGCTGGAATGCGAATGTGTTAAGAAGATTATCAAGTGGAAATAAATTGTTAGCACGCGTCTGTCTACATAAATAAATCGAGAATAATCGAGTAAACGTGACATATAGTGTAAACAAATCCGAGGACGTTATCTAATCTTAAGTGATAGTGTTATACAACGGTTATACATAAATTATAGTGTAAGTGTTTTTATTATTAGATTTTATTAGTTCGGTTAATTTAAAAGTGTACATATTTCAATAATAAGTAAACGTAGTTTTAGTCGTTTTAAATAAATTAGTTATTAAAAAAAAAATAAGAACGTAACAGTATAATAAAAAGCTTGTACATGTATTTAAAATTGTTGTATATAGTTGTGTATGAGTCGATGGTACAAACATAGAGAAGAACACAAACATAAAGTTGATTACTTAATGGTCAGATTAAAATTGTTTATGTGGGATAGCGTACTTGGTATTTTGATGCTCTTTAATACGGCATCTGAATCCCAGTGGTTGTTACTCTTGACCCGCGGTAGTTTCGTTTCTCTCCAGCCTAAGGTAGTCTGCTTCTTTCATGCCCATTATTCTAACAATTGTTGAGTTTATGCTTTCCCATTTTTGCCTGCAACTCAGCATCTGTGGGATTAGGAGTTCCGGTGTCATGTCTGGTATGTCGTACCTTAGGCTGGTCCACTGTGGTCAGGCAAACACCGTGTGTTTCACATCGTTCACCTCTCTACAGTAAATGCAGAATGGGTCGTTTTTTTTTCGAATACCGTGCAGGTAGTTGGCAAAGCAGCCTTGCCCTGTCAACGCTTGCGATAGGTGGTAATTTAATTCCCCGTGGTTTCTCTCTAGCCACGGAACAATGTTGGGAATCAAGCGCCGGGTCCATTTGCTTTTTAGGCCACTTTCCCATCTTGCCTGCCAGTGTTGGAGCGTTTCCTTTCTAGCTTCTTTTCTGGTACCGAGGCCTTCCCTTAGTCTGCGTTTTTCATTAGCTAGGAGGTCCCATGGGATAGTACCGGCAAGTAGTTATGCTGCTTCCGTGGCGATAGTTCTATAACACATAATGATTTTAATGCAAACTCTTCTCTGCATTTTTTGATTTATACCCCGGTACTTTCCTATCTCCATGGCCCCGGCCCATATGGGCGCTGCATATAGTATGCTTGATGTTACAACCGATGATACGAGACGCCGCTTCGACATACTCGGTCCGTCTACGTTTGGCATGATGATAGATATAGCCGCCGCCGTTTGGAAGCTTGGATGGCTGTTATTTTTACATGACGTCCGTAGTTTAAATACTTGTCTAGGTAGACGCCAAGGTAGCGGACGTGGTTTTGTGGCACGACAGACTGGTTGTGGACGGTAAAAGTGATGGGGTCCACACGGCGTCTGCCTGAGAAGACTATTGCTTCCGTCTTGTTTGGCGACAGTTCTAGCTCGTAGTCTAAGAGCCATCTGTCGATTTGAGCTATCGCCGTGTTAGTTGTTATCGTGAGCTCGTTTTCGGATCTTGCACTGGACATGAGTGCGACATCATCCGCAAAGGCGATGATTTGCGCCGATGAACCCAAGTCCAGCTTCAATAGGGCATCAAACGTGATGTTCCATAGGGTAGGCCTTAGTACTGACCCTTGCGGGACCCCGTAGGTCACCTGGACAGATTCCACGCCATCAGGCCCTTGTATCATTAGAATCTTGTTTTCCAGGTAGCTTTCTATAATGTTCACAAGATATGTATATAATGATTGGCCACGCTAGTGAATTGAACGCATTTTTAATATCTAGCGTGGTCAGGGCGCATAGTCTTCTTGTTTTCCAGGTGCCTGCTCGGGTCGTTCTAGCCTATCGGTCAACGCTTTCTAAGGCATTCATGGTGGACTTGCCTCGCATGAAGCCATATTGGTGCTCAGATAGCCCCCCTGACGCATCGATGCTGGATCTTAGTCTCTCAAGTATAAAATGCTCGAACATCTTGGCAAATGTATTTAATAGACATAGGCGTCTGTAGGAGATAGCCTCATTAGAGGTCCTTTTCCTTTTGTCAAGTAGGACGAACCTGACCTTTTTCCATATGTCCGGGAATGTTTGTGTTTGCAATAGGTGATTCTTTAGTTGGGCAATTGGTGCAGGGCTATTAATAACGATCTCCGCCAGAGCTTCTGCCGGAATGCCGTCTGGGCTAGGGGCCCTTCCGTTATTTAAGTTCCTGGCCGCGGCAATTATTTCCTCATCTGTTAATGGAGATGTGGGGTATGCGATCGGAGACTTGGAGGTATTCCTTGAAGGTTTCTCTGGGAATAACTCTTTAACTATTGTGTGCAGTTGCTGTTGGTTGGGTTGAGCACCGGGCTGTGTTTTTCTCAACCTTTTTGTTGTTATCCTATGCCCCTTATCCCAAGAGTCACGGTCTACGCTTTTGCAGAGCTCCAGCCATGCCGTTCGCTTGGCGGCATATATGGCTCTGCGGAGTTCCTTCCTACACTCCTTGTGGTGGTGGTTTTCTGTGGTTAATCGGCCGTTGGTTTTCTTATTGGCTCTCGCCGATCATCTTCTGGCGCGCTGGTATTCCCTTTTAAGATTTGCTAGGTCGTCGTTCCACCAGTAGATCCCAGTTGCATTGTATTTGTTTTCTTTGCGTCGGGGCATGCTGGCATCGCAGCATTGGATCATTATGTCTGTCAAGGATTCCGGTGTTACTTCTTTGCATAGGTGTATGAGACGCTCGAAGGTGTTCCTGAGTTTCTCTTTGTTCAGTCTATTAATATTCCATGATGGGAGGAAGTGGAGGTGGTTATGGAGAGGCGACTCGTCATGCATCACCCTCCATCCCTTGATCTTGGAGGCTACCCTGGCACTCGCGCACGTAACATCGATTATAGAAGTGGACCCGCGTGAGGAGAAGGTGGGGGTATTGCTAACATTTATCACGCACATGTCCTGTGACTCGAGCCACTCCGTTAGAGTTCGGCCTCTTTCGTCCTCTCTGTGTTCTTCCCACCCGGGCGATTTAGCATTGAAGTCACCGGATACTAAGGCGGGTTTGTTGTGTGTTTTAAGTGAGCACTTGATGTCCTCGAGGAGTTCGAGAAAGTAGTCGAGGGTGTCGTTTGGCGAAATGTAACACCAGTACAGCCACGTGTTGTTAATCTCCACTGCGACTGCCCCCCTCATTGTCTCGCATCTTTGTATGATCATTGATCCATTCAGAATAGCGATGGCCGATAAGCCCTCAGGGTCCATTACCCAGTTGTCAGCCCTGGATTTATTTATGTTGGGCTCAGAGATTATCATTAGGTCCACATTGTTAGCTCTGGCGGTCGCTAGTATCAGATCATGTGCCGCTTTTCTTCTGCCTATGTTGATTTAGATAATACGTAACTTATTGTCCATAATTGATGAAGTAATCAGGTCTGTTTCTTCTGCAGCGGATTGTACCGGTTTGTTCTTATCGGCATTCTTGCTCTTTCTGCTGAATCTAGGACAGGCCGACGTCCACAGTGTATGGTTTTACACTTTGCACAGAGGGCATCCTTTGCTGTCTTTACACTCCCTTTTGCTGTGACTCTCTTTACCACAGTTGTAACAGCAGTGCCTCCTGTTGGTTTCCCGACAGTTATTGACTGTATGACCGGTTTCCCAACATCTTGAGCATTTATCATCTGCTTTTCTTTCGGCGATCCTGCAGGGAGTTATGCCAATTCTTATTGTTTTCAGCCCTAATAGGAATCTTCTTCTTCTTCTTGTCTGATCCGTCACAACCGTTACTATTTGTTTTCCATTAGCACTCAGTCTAAGCTTGTTTATTCTGAGCGAGCTCGTGTCTGGCTTGTTGGTTCTTTGGCGTATGCCTGCATCCACTTCTTCTAATGTGGCCACTTCGTCGATGTCCTTAATGTGTAAGACTATTTTGTTTCTGCTCGTCGCTGTTACATTGGTGTCGGCTTTGGTCATTTCTTTCCCTAGGATTTTATCTATGGATCGGGCTTTGGTTATATCTTCCGTGATTAGGAGGAGATTACCCTCTCTTGTCTTCTTGGCCGCTTTAAGCGCCTCTGCTTCCGTTTTATTATAGAGCGATTTCTTGACATCTTTGAGGAGGTCTGCATAGGATTTGCCTTCTTCTCTTATTACAATCGATCCGTATGTGCTCGGTTTGTTTGCTGTTGCCAGAGAAGGACATTTAATGTATGCGGTGATACCGAAGCTTTTAAATGCGGCTTCGGCAATTTTTTCCAGTTGTTCAAGGTGTGCCTTTTTGTTTATATTGGAGTCGATGTAAATTGTTTTGGCTCATAGAATGTTTAATCTATTTCTGATCTTACATAGTGATTCGTAAAGCGTCTTGTAGGTTCTTTTACCCTCCGGGCCGTCAATCGTCTGCACAAAAGTGTCTTGAGTGTCGAAGTCAACCGATTTATTCTCGACGAACAATGTCTGCATATTTCGAACAGTCATTAGCTTGCTTTGTTTGATTTTTTCTATCTGAGATTTTTTCTTGATGTAGTTTGGCCAACTCTGATGTCACGCGTTGATCGACATTTTCTAGGATCATGTATGTGTTTTCCGGTTTATTTCCTGGTTGGAGCGTTGATTTTTTGGTGGCCGTAAATGCCTTCTCGGGCCATTGTAGTTGTACGAATTTTCATATTTCGTCGAAGGTATTTGCATTAGATAGCATGGATAGGATGTTTTCTAGATTTTGCTCTTCAAGTTCTACATCTTTTCTACATTTAACGCAGTAAGAAGATCTGGTTTCAGTTGATGCACTGGTTTCGTTTCCCATTCGTTCTTTGGCCTCATTTAGTATGCTTTGTATTTTGTTGGTGTTTAGTTCACTCATGATACTTCTTACCCTGCTGAGCGAGTCTTTTATCCCTTTCAAGGTGTTTGAGTTTTTTTTGGGCCAGTTTGTGTGTATTACGCGGTTCTCCGTCTAACTGCTTGAGTAAGGTTATAACCTTATCTATAAGATTCCGTCCGATGAGGTTGCGGCTCAACGTGTCGCCATCGCTCTGCCTCTTCCTTTTTGTGGGATTGGTATCGTCATAGTAGCATTCAATGTATCCTGTATTAGGTGATCGAGCAATTATGGTATCATTGCTGCTTCCCCCTATTCGGGGGGTGGTGCTGACCCATTTGTCCATGACAAGAAGGTAATGTACCAGTATGGGTTAACTTGAGCCTTGTTATTTAATTGGGGATAACGCTAAGGTGTAAGCGATGCCGCAAAATAGACATTTATTCGTAGGCGGGCCGGCAAATTAAATAAATCAATTTGACGAGTTTGGGGGATCGTAAAAAAATTTGACCGTCAGATAGCTTGGCGCAGCGCGCAAACAGTAGCGAAAAAACGGGGTCTCTAGCTACCCCCGTACTATTATGCGGTCGTTCTTAAATGTTGACCTGATAAGAACTGATAAGCCAACAGTAGCCAAACGACGGGTCGGATAAGAATGATCTACTCGTCAAATGATAAGGTGCAAGCAGAGACTTCTTAGGATGTATAAATCAACTTTATCGGATCGCGCTATCAGAAGATCGCTAACACGTGGTTGGTGCACAATTAAATTAATCACAATATAAACTAAATGAATTGTAGTAATTAACCCGTTACAGTAGGCGGGGCAAACAAAACTGGAGTTAGTAGAGCACTCCGGTAAGAGTTTGGAGAGACATTAGCTAACGCTACGGTTGGCGATCTGTGCCTACAGTGACCGAACTTCTTTCGATATATCTACGGAACTTCTCCACAGCTCAAACCACCGCGATGACTTTACGTTCAGTGGCACCGTAATTTCTTTCTGCTGGATACATTAAGCGGCTGGCGTATTCAACCGGATGCTTTTTTGCTTCTTGTCCCTGCAATAAGACAGTCTTTATAGCGTAACAGCTAGCATCGGTGCGAATGACAAAGGATGGGTCAGGGTCAGCTTAGCGGAGTATGGGTGCTGTCGTAAGTGCCTCCTTCAGTTCTAGAAAAGCTGTTTTTTTGGCTAGGACACCATTCTCACTCAATGTTCTTCTTTAAAAGTCTTGAAAGTGGCTGAGACAAAGTATCATAGTTTTTGATAAACCGTCTGTACTACAATTCAGTTTTAAAGGAAAGTTGTCTGTGATAGCTTGTACTTTGCTAGAGTCGACGCTTATTCTATTTGGCGATATTATATGTCCGAAGTACTTAACTCGTAACCCGAAAAAATTAAACTTATCATGTCGTCTAGATTAGTGATGGGTTTACCGGTTATTTTTTTAACGGCGACAGAGTTACCGGTGACTATATTTCACTCATCACTAGTCTAGATACAGGAGAACGGGCACTCCCGTAAGTTCGGAGCTTAACCGGTGGATTAAGCTTTGAAAGGTAACTGGTGCATTCTTTAGGTCTAACGGCATAGATTTCAACCTGTAAATTTCAAAACGTGTTACCAACGCGGTTTTATCTTTGTCTTCGTCACGTACGGGTATCTGCGAATACCTTTGATGTAGATCGACGGTTGAAATGTAAGTAAGCGCTGTGTGCAAAAAATTGTCTATTCGTTGGCTGGGGTTATTTTATTGGTTTTTGCCATTAAATTTAGGGACGATAACTGGAGCCGCCCAGACTGACTCACACTCTTCTATTATATTTTGATTCGACATCTTTGCTAGTTCTCGTTGGAGTAGCTGTTAGCGTGATGGCGAGAGTCGATACGGAGGGATATAGATCAGCCGGTGCGATCCTGACTCAACGCGAAAAGGACACCGAAAACACAAGAGACATTCACAAAATACAAGAAGAGTGCTTGGTCACCAGAAATAAAAAAATCTCAAAGAACACAGCAAGCAAAAAAGATTACAAGAAAACAGAAAATACAAACATGGAAAAAATGAAAGTATTAATAAAAAAAAATGAATACAAACATGATGACAGAATTTCAAATCCTAAGAGAAGACACGAAACGAAAAGAAAAGGAAAAGCAGCAATTAAAATACAAAATCGTATCAAATGGTCTTTGGTTGAAGTATACATTGATTATTTTTTAGATAAATAGCTTATACCTATATTCTTACTGTGGTCGACCCACTTTTTTAGAACACAAGCCGTCACTGGCCTTTTGTTTTATAATAAGTTAATGATCACGTATCGCTAGTCTAGAAATAAAGATTATTTCTCGACTGCATGTAAGTGTTAATGCTTGATCGATTTTTTTTACTTTATGTATTATTTTGGCATATTACTTGTGTATCTCTTTGGCTACAAAGTTGTTCGTTCTCTCGTTGATAGTTTGCGTTGCTCTTAGTTTTTGGACAGCGGGTTCATATGTATCTTTGGTCTCTCCGAGGTAAGGATTTAACTACATTTTCTTTTTCATATTTAGAAGCTGGTGGTCAACATGCTGGTTAGTTTTTGACGTTATTCACACAATAGATTGAGTTTAGATAGATACGTGAAAATAGCCAGTGCACAGCGGGTAGTCGTTATTAGATTTAAACGGAGAATAGCAGACCGTAGCAGACTACAGTAGCGGTCTTTCGAGTTTAAAAACGGTAAAACAGATACGGAAAGAGTTAGGTATCAGAAAAAGAACCAAGAAAGATTAGAAACAAATTGCCGGCAAAACCAAAAAACATATAAGTAATTACATAATCAACGTTGAGGAACATATACATAAAATTTAGGTATAACTATCTTTAATTTAAATCAACGGCTTTTGTTTAGAGACTAATTTTTTTTAGTTTTTTGATCTAAACGTTCAACTGACATATTCGGCTCAAAAAATGTCTATATAAAACGTGTATTTAAAAAGAAATGTAAACCAAAAATCCTTGAGGTTTTTTAAATAATTTTAGTACTTTTTTCTGTTACGTTTGAACTTGAATACGATAAGATAAGCTTACTTTGTTCTTAAGGCGAAAAATATTGGTTGGCCATCATGATGACGAAATTGTCGTAATCTTATAGAGGGGGTGATCGGAACTCAAATAGATCGACGAGGGCTTGCTCGTTATTAGTTTAATTGTTTCGATGTTCTTTACAATGTTATTTGATTTTGCCGAAAATATAGTTATTTAATGTGAATAATTCGCGTGTTTCAGGCGACTAATAAACAGTGCGTGGATTCTGGAGCTGGGATTGTTGGAAACACGAGGTTACAGCGGTAAGTTTCTTCTTTAATTTTGTTTTATTTATTAGTAGAAAGATTTTTTTCGTACGGTAGTCAAAATTTTTGAATGTTTTTCAAATAGATTTAAGCAAAGGGGTTTATTGAAAATTAAACGTCGATTTAATTTTACGTAAGTAAGATGGCTTACAATGTTAATATTTTTTTGAATATTGTTTGTATTACCTAGTGATTCGAGATCTTCAATCTCCATCTTGGCATGAATAAACGTATAGGGAATTTTATTCTAAACGTTGTATTACTAAGGGATTAACACTTGTTTATAATTTATATGTAGATTTACAAAATTTTAAAATGCATTATTTGTTTTCAACTTTCTTTTACTTAACGCATAGGTACAGATAAGCACTTGAATCATATAACCTTGTGGTGTTTCGATCATCGATCATAAAACTGGTGCTTTTTGAGACTTTGGAATTTGTTTTTGTAAACTGATAGATGAGAGTAAGAAGTATTTAAATAGTCTAAAAGATTTTTTAAATTCGCCATACTTATTTTGTATGAGAGCGCTAATTTTCAAATTTTTCAAATTCCTAAAACTAATTTTTTTTAAAGAGCACTCTCGATTTCTTGCAACTGTTTCTAATGTAGTTTTTAATTCTCTTATCCATTTGCATTAGAACTTTTTTCTCCTAACATTTACAGTTATGGAGATATTTATAAATTTTTATTTAAATCACAAGCATTATTTTAATTAAGCAGGTTTGTCTAGTAGGCTTTGCTTCTAGTAATGGAAACATTTGATATTATTGGAGTAACTGAAACTTGTTTTTTTTTAATTTAGAAACATACGCCCTATTAGCCTTCTTTCGTGCTTTTCTAAAATATTAGAAAAAATAATGACTGAACGAATGCTTAATTTTACAATTGCTATATTACTGGAATTACAATCTGGTTTTAGACCTAATCATAGTACAATGGGCACTTCTAAACATTACCGGTACCATAATAAGAAAGGTTGATAGCAATAAATTATGTCTCCTTGTAATTATTGATTATTCGAGAGCATTTGATGGATAGAATTAGTTAATAATTATTTAAAAAATCGTAATCAAACTGTTATTAGTATTGTTGCTAAGGGCGTGAATTATCATAGGGACTAAATCTTCTGACGTAAGTAAGAGTGTTTCTACGATGACTATCTGCGTATTCCTTGCAGGCGCCTTGGTTGAGCCGTCGAGCTGGAATGCGTTTTGTTAGTGCTATCAAGTATGTTGTAAGCATTGGCACAAAATTCTCGGAATGAATAATGGTGCATTGATCTCGAAAAGCGTCGTTCATACTGTGTGTTGTGTAGACTCGTAAACTGTGGAATTCATGGCAAATCTTATGGCCAGAATGAAGTTGAGACCATGAGTTGAGACCATTGTCGATGTTGTTCTTTTACTACAATGGTCAGTTGTGTCTTTAGATCCAGATTTTTCCTTCCATCGGGTTTGTTTGAGGGTGATATAAGTGTGTAAGCACCTGATGTATCCCGAGGCAGTGGATTACGTGTTGCATAACAGCACTTACAAACGGTGTGCCATTGTCGCTTAATAGTCTTCTTGGTGTTCCAAACCGTAGAAATACTTCGCTGATTAAAGTTTGAGCGCAAGTCATCGCATCTACTTCTACTAGAGCAAAGAGGTTGATCTTTTTAGAGACAGCGATCTGCTATAATCTTCTTATTGCCGCGGGTGTTTTGTAGCAAGCTTGCCGGTTTCAGATCGAGCACTTTATATTTCTGACACATATCAGAGGTTTTAACATACTGAGCGATATACTTTTTTATGCCCTCCTAAAAATACCGTGTATGAATTTTCTGTTACGTTCTCTTCAGGCTGTAGGAAACCGTCATGGTATTCAGCGAGAACTGTTTCCCTTTCTTGGGAAACCACGCAATGTGATCCGTAGCCGTGGTATTTGCATTTTCAATTTATATATATTTTTTTAATTCAGGTTTTTTTAACTGGCCGTTGCGTATTAGCTGAGCTGATCTTCTAAGTACATCTACTA
Organism: Aquatica leii; assembly: GCA_035610365.1. NCBI lineage: Eukaryota > Metazoa > Arthropoda > Insecta > Coleoptera > Lampyridae > Aquatica > Aquatica leii. The sequence continues at coordinate 6,419,604 of CM069436.1, read as the reverse complement.
TAACCATGCAGACTTCGCAAGTATTTCTTGTCTAAAGCGTTCAATTTTAGTACCACTGTAATTTATTTCTGTTGGTGGCAACAGGCGACTGGCGTATTCAATCGGATGCTTTTTTGCTTCTTGTCCCTACAATATGACAGTTCTTATTTACGTAATCGCTAGCATCCGAGCGAATGACAAAAGGTAGACCAGGGTCAGCTTACCGGAGTATGGGTGCTGTCGTAAGTTTCTTCTTCAGTTCTAGAAAAGGAAAGGCTTTGAATAAACCGTCTGTACCACGAGCCAGGTTTGAAGAAAAGTTGTCTGCGATAGCTTGTACTTTGCTAGGGTTGACGCTTATCTTATTTGGCGATATTATATGTCCGAAGTACTTCACTCGTAACCCGAAGAAATGACACTTATCACGTCGTCTAGATGGGTTTACTGCTTATTTTTTAACGGCAACAAAATTACCGGTAGCGATATTGTGCTTATTACTAGTCTAGATACACGAAAACCGTCACTCCTGTAAGTCCGAATCTTAACCGGCCGATTTAGCTATGAATGGTAGCTGGTGCATTCTTTAGGTCTAACGGCATATGTTTCAACCCGTATAGTCCAAAACTTGTTACCAACGCGGTTATATCTTTGTCTTCGTCACGTACGGGTATCTGCGATTACCTTTGATGTAGATTGACGGTTGAAATGTAAGTAGCGCGCGTTGTGTGCAAAAAATTGTCTATTTGTGGTGGAAGATAGTGGTTGGCGGGGGTTATTTTAATGAGTTTTGCTATTAGACTTAGGGAGTATAACTACTGGAGCCGCCCAGACTGAGTCGCACTCTTCTATTATATTTTGATTCGGCATCTTTGCTAGTTCTCGTTGGAGTAGTTGTTGCCGTGATGGCGAAAGTCAATACCAAGGGATGTAGATCGGCCGGTTCGATCCTGTCTCGAAGCGATGTTCTGCATATAATGTTGGTTCTCTCCATGGTGTAAAAGTCTCGGCGTGTTGAGATAGTAACGCATGTAGTTTGCTGCGGTTCTTAGTGTTGAGATTTAGGGTTTTTTCCGTGGTTCTAGTATATGAAGGTCTATCATGGCGATAGGAATTGTCATAGGCTTCTTTTCCAAGGATGTTTTGGAATTTCATATAGTTCCGATATAGCTACTGCAAAAATTTGAGACCTGGATCACGGCATAAATAACAAACAGCAATAGCGGAAAAGATTGGCGCATATTCTTGCGCATACGCCATTTTAGTCTAACTGTTTATACTCCCGCTAAATTAAACCAGCTGGTTCTTAGGATTTGTTATTATTATTTAGCACTATAAATGTGTGTCGGTTAGTATTAGCTGTTTAATAACAATTATATTCTACTATTTACTTTACTAGAATTGATTTTATCAATTTTTTTTGTTATAAGTGTTATAATAAGAAATTTCGGTATAAATGAATTGGTCAATTACATGTTTTGAACAATGATTTGGTAGTAGTATGCCAATATAATCTTTTACAAAATTATCTATATATAATATCTTTAAATTTATACATTAGTTAGTCATCGCCAAATGTTTTGAATTTTAGCTTGGTAATGTATCACGTATACGTTTCTGATTTCTATACCCGAATGGTGTCTACAAGGTCAACAATTTTAAGTATCCCACTTCAAAGGTGCTGCCAGAGAGTTGCATTGCTGATTGTTATTTATGCTGTGCTTGGATGTCATAAATGTTGGCTGACGTAGAAGTGTTTCATGTCCAAATAGTTGTTTGATGCGATATGGTTTGCGACGTGGATCTGTTTAAGACATAGAGTATAGCTCGCGGCGGTTAGAAACTATCGCTAGTTCTGGATGGAAATGAAACTTTTACTACGTTAGGTTAAGGAAGTACACTCTTCGTTTGGTATATTCAACACCATGCGTGCTTGTCACATAAATTCTATTCTCAGTAGCATCCTATTTTGAGTAGCGTATAGTCAAGTCGGTACAAATGTTTCGGCCGTTTAGGCGAACAATTGCAGTGGTACACAGTACAGTATAGTCTGGAGTCTCTTTTCACTGTCCGCAAGGATTGCTGTTACTAGTTCTTTGAAATGATATTATTGACTGCGGAAGTGGTCATATAGCTCTCATCCGCTAATATTTTGTTTGGACGCTATGTGTAAATAGGCTCCTCCTGAGTTACCATCAATCTCTACGGTGACCACATGTCTTAAAACTGGGGCGTTGAGATTTCTGGTGTGTGTTTCGACAAGCAAGAAGTTGACGTGTTTATTTGGGAGTGAGCAGCGTAGCATGCTGGTTTGAGCTCTGATTGGTTTTCTTGTGGAGTATCAGATTTTTTTAGGCGTCTGGCTTTCGCGGACTTTTGTTTTCGACACTCTTCTCTTGTATGGCCGTTGATTATACAGTAGCTGCAGGGATTCGGTTTTGGAACAGTTGTTACACCTTGGTCTTCCATCTTCTTTACTTCTTCAATAACGGAAACAAATGCCGTAAATGCCGACCGTGGAACTGCCTGTTTGTTCACGGTAGAATACACATTGTCGATTTTTTCTTATTATTGTGATATGCCACATGGCTTACTTTATCTATAAAAAAACATATCGTTATGCTTACGACTAAAAAATAAATGAAACTGAAATCAAGTTGCCTCGGAAATGAAACAAATCAAGCTAACTATCTGCTTCAAGCAGCATTAAGTGTACTTTTTGTAGATTATAATCAAATAATGACATTCACTACAGAAAAAAATTGACTGGTTAGACCTTTATTTATCGAGTTGGAATAAATGCAGATTGTCTCCTTGGATTTTGAAATATTGGCGACTATCTTATTTGTTGCATTCAAAGACTCTACAAGGAGAAAATTTTTAAAATCATCAAACGCCAACGCTGCCTTGCTCAATTAGTTTTTTTAGGCAAATCTAGAAACCATGGCATTGTTTCAGGTTTTCTACAAATACATTCCATCATGACCAGAGCAGGGAAGCATATACTTCGAAGAGCCAGCTAAGCCTTGAAATTACAATAGATCCAACAATCTGAGAGTTGAGCGACAAACTATTTACGGAGAAAACCGATAGAATGCCAAGAAAACAAAGAAAATACAAATGACCAAGTTCAAACTGCACCACACTCGACGGACCAACAATCACCATTTTATCTAAAGGATTAAACTTTGCAGCGCTTTATGTAAAGAAGAAATATAGTTGCGACGGAGTCTTTTTTCTTTGGTTTTTCTTTATTGTATTGTTTGTTGATCGCTTTATTTATGTCTGCTTTTCTGTATCCGTTTTTTCTCAAGGCGTCCGTTACATGACCCAGTTGAGTTTTTATCACTGAAGACTTCTAAGCTAAATGATGATGCAATTCAGTATTGAACTATCTGTCGTTGTGTGTCGGTTTCCTGCATACTTGATGCTGAATTTGATGTTGAGTTTAAACTGGTTGATGTTATCCAGTAAGCTGTTGAGTGTTTCTGCTCAGTGAGGTCAAATTATGAAAGTGTCATTTACGTAACGTAATCAGCATTTTGGTTTGAGAGTAGCGGTTTCTGATTCTGTTTCTTTAAAATATATTGACAATGATCGTAGAAAGTGATAACTCAACGGCTGCTTTTTCAGTTTGTTTGTATGTAACGTTGTTAAAAAAATGGATTTTAAGCATAATTTATTTAATCCGTTAAACTCTTCATATAATTTTGCTTTTTGTAATTTGGTTACATCAGAACTGACCAAAATATCTTCTGCTTCTAATATTTCACCACTTTAACCTTTAGGACGAAGTGCTGGAAATTCTTATCGTAATGGATGCTTTGTGAGCGGTTGTAGAATTGCACATAAGTATCAGGCAAGAGCATAGGTGGCTGAATAAACGGTACCCCCGGTTTGTAGATTTTTGAAAAACCGTAAAGATGTAGCGTCCTGCTCTCTGAAGAATATAAGCGTTTTTTCTGATGTTCTCAGATTGTGCTTGTTGATTTTACAACGGTCAAAATCTTTTTCTCCAAAATTTTTATTGGGTTCTTTTTTAACAGTTTGTATGCCGGATCTTGTAGCAATGTGTTGATGTTCGTGTAATTGCTGATGTTCATTATTACAATGGCATTTCCTTTGTAAACTAGTAGTATAGAGATTTTTGTGTTGGTCTGGAGTTTTTTTAAAGCAATTCTTCTATTCCGATTGATGTTTGATCTCGGTGCTGTAGACTTCTGTAGTATATCGACTGTTTTAACTATCGCGTCTTCTGGAATGTGTTGTGGTAGAGTTTGTAGTAGAACTATTTGTTCTTTTGGTATCGATTTTGGTATTACAGCAAAGTTTAATCTTTTAGATAAAATAGCTGTTGCTGGTTTGCTAAGTGTGGTGGAAGACATATTGAACGATGATTCCGTCTCCAATTGCGGTTTTGGAGGAAGTTGTTTTTTTTTGCAATTTTTATCTTTTTCGACGATCTCTATGACTTTCTTTGTAGATAGTTTGTCGATCAAATCTGAGATTGTCGGCTCTATTGTGGTGGGTGGTCGTGAATGGGTTAAAAACAGTTTCGTAGCTTTCTTGTCTAAGTGGTGTCTAGTCTTGTGTATTTTTACCATCAACAAAAATTAGCTGGCTCTTCAAAGTATATGCATCATTGTTCTAGTCTTGATGTCATTTTGTATTTGCAGAAAACTTGAGACAATGTCCTGGCTTCTGCATCTACTCAAAAAGGTTAACTGAGCAATGAGGCGTTGGCGTTTCTAATTTCCGTATGATTTTAAAAACGTCTAAAAAAGGTCTAAAAGATATATAGAGGCGTTTCATTATGTCGTGAACTGTGACCTTGAGTCGAAAATCTGAATTAATATACTAAAAGTCAAAAATTTGACAAGTCTATCTGAATTCCAAAAACGTTAGTCTGTTTAAAAGGCACTCACGTCAATAAAAATCAAAAGTAATCGGATATTTATTTATTAAATAAAAATTAATTTACTTTTAATGATACTTAACTCGTTCTCGCACATTACGCTAATGATGTTAGATGCTTTTATTTCTTTTCCTATCTTTTCTTTGATTTTCCTTCTTTCTTCCTTCCATCTTTTACATTTAAACACCGCATGTTCTTTATCATCCTTTTCACTACAATCCGCGCAGTTGTCATTTTCTGTTTTTTTAATTTTGTGTAAGTATTCTCCATTTTCACCGTGCCCAGTCAGCAGCTGCGTCGTATAGTAACTCAGTTCCCCGTGTTTTCTGTGTAGCCAGGAGTATATGTTTGGGATCAGTTTTTTTGTCCATGACTCTCTGTTTTCCCACTGTTTCTGCCATTCCGCTATTGTTGCACTAGTGTCCATTTTATCTTTTTTTTTAGCCAGGATCTGTAGCGGTGGGATTCCAGCAACCACAATAACGTCTTGTGTGTTTACTGTTCTGTAAGCTCGACTAATTCTTATTGCTAGGATTCTTTGCACCCTATCTAATAGTTTATTTACTGTTCCAAATTTGATTGCTTCCTGCCAAATCTCAGCTCCGTACAATAGGATTAAATCCACCGCGTGTGCTATAACTTTCCTCTTTGATGATCTGGCTCCTCCATGATTTGGGAGTATCCTCCTCAATGCGTTTGCTTTTGTAAGAGCCCTTTCTGTTATCGTCTTGACGTGCTCAATGAAGCTGAGGTTTTTATCAATGGTTATACCAAGGACCTTGATACTTTTCTGGGTTACTATTTTTTGCCCTAGTAGTTCTAAGTTTAGCGCTGTGATTCTTCTCTGCCCCGTCATTAGACCAGCTTTAGTCTGTTTTCCGTCATCCATTTGTTAATGGTTTCCATTGCTATCTTTGCTCTATATACTCCTTCTTGTATCTGTTTGGATCTTGTAACTATTGTGAGATCATCTGCAAGGCCAATAACTTTAACCCCATCTGGCATACTTAATCTTAGTACTCCGTCGTAAATGACATTCCATAGTATTGGCCCAAGGACCGAACGTTGTGGAACCCCGGAGGTTACTTTGTGTATTATATTTCTTCCCTTCGAGTCATTTATCTGTATGTTTCGATCTGTCAAGTAGTCCTGTAGTATATTTATTAGATATCCTGGTATCTTTATTTCCACTAGTGCCTTCATTATTTGTCGTCTAGATGCCGAGTTGAAGGCATTTTGTACATCTATTGCTATCACTAGGCAAACCTGCCTTGTCCTCCATGTCCCAGTGTTGGCCTCTTTTATTTCTTTCGTCACGACTCTTATTGCGTCTATTGTTGACATCCCTTTTCTAAAGCCAAATTGGTTGTCAGCAAGCTTCTTATCAATTTTATGTTTGAGGCGCTCGGCCAGTACCCTCTGCAATATTTTGCCCGCAGCGTCTATCAGACAAATAGGTCTATATGTCGAGCTCGTCTCTCCCTTTGGTATTAGTACTAGGTTTGCTTTTTTCCAGTACAGTGGAAAATTACCTTCTCTGACACACGAGTTTAACACATTGGCCCAGGTCTGTGCTCTTTGTATAGCCACTACTTTTACCACCTTGGCAGGAACTCCATCAAGTCTTGGAGCTTTGCCCGTAGCAAGTCTTTTTGCTGCCTCTTCCACCTCCGTGCTAGATATTGGTTCAAAATCCAAAAGCTGGTTTTTATATCTGTTCCTTTCTTTAAGTTTATCTTCTTCGGGAAATAGTTTTTGTATTATTTCTATTATTTTTTTATTATCCAGACCAATTATAGTTTTTTTTCTTATCTTTTTATAGATTAGCTTGTACCCTTTTCCCCAAATATCTTGATCGAGCTCGTCACAGATCTTTTTCCAGCACTCCTTCTTACTTTTTTTGATCATCACTGTTAGTTTTTTCTTTCCTCCTTCAGTATTTTCTTTTCATCCTGAGCTTCATCACCTTTCCTAATTTGGTGTTGGTTATTCCTTCTTGTTTTGATGCATTTTCTTCTTTGTAAGTTGATCTCTTCCTTCCACCAGTATTCTCCTCTTTTATTTGTTGTTCTTATGGGCATAGTTTCTTTACATAGTTGACGTAGGAATTTAGTCATTTTATCTACTGTATTTAGGTCTTCTTCGACCGTTTGTTTTACCATATGCTCCAGCCTTGTTTTATTCAATTTATTAGTGTTCCAGGTTGGAGTTACCGTTGTTTTCCCTTTTAGAATATTGCTCCTTGTGTCTTCCCATATCCATTCGATATAACGATGATCGCTGAGCGATTCTGTTTCTAGGACTTGCCAGTTTGTTATTCTCTCTTTCATATCGTTTGTGCTCAATGTTAGGTCAATATAAGTTTTTTGTTTTCCTTTGTCGAAAGTTGGTTTGTTGCCTCTGTTAAGAGTTATGAGGTCTAAGCTAGCCATCCATTCCTCTACCATGTTTCCTCTTTTGTTGTTTCGTGTTGCGCCCCAGGTACTAGACGCGGCGTTAAAATCGCCACCAATTAGTGCACCTCCTTTTGCTGCTGATTTTATGGCCTTTGCTAGTTTTTTGAGATCCGCTTTAAAAACCTCAATGTCCTCATTAGGAGAAAAATAGGTACTAAAAATACTTATCTTACTTAATTTAACCCACACAAAACACCTACCCGCCCCACATGTACTTATAACTAACTTATTATTTAGTATGCAGATGCCTGCTTTCTCACTCTCATCTTTTAATATGTCCTTGTCTCTAACACCACCCATTGTTTTGTTTTGCCATGTCATAAGCGACTCTTCTATTATTCAAATTTATTTGTAAAGTTTTTATCTCCATTATTCAGTTGTCTTAATTTCTCTCTGTTTGATACTGATTCTCTCGTAGCTACAATTTTTGGAGTTGCCCCTTTTTCAATTGTTTCGCAGAGTGGACATTTTTCTTCTCTGTCGCACTCTTGGATAAGGTGGCCTTCTTCGCCGCATCTGAAGCATAGGTTGCCCCTATCAGGCCCCTTGCAGTCCCACCACATATGTCCTGTTTCCCAGCACTTGTGGCATCTCAGTATCTCTTTCTTCTCCCTAACCCTGCATGATGTCCATCCTACTTGTAGGTGACCGTCGGTAGTGATTTTTTCCGTTGTTTCTATATCCATCAGCACCCTTGTGGTTCCGTGCTTTCGATGTCGGGTATCTCGTCCTTATGGCTTCCATCACTTCTCTCTCGTTTGAAATGGAGTCGAGATCTCTTATTTCCATTAGCACTTTCGTGAATAATGTTTTGACTTCTCTGCTCGTTGTAGCTGCTATTCTCGCCCTAAGCGGTTCCGCCTTTCCTATGCCTTTCTCTACTTTGAGGAGTACGTTACCTTCTCTGGTTTTTCTAATTCCTTGTATTTTGACGTTTATACCTTCTATGTCCGCTTTCCTAATATCTCTCAATGCCTCCTCATCTTTTTCTTCATTCGCTACTTTTATCAGTACTGCTTCCGATCTTCCTTTTTTCTTGGCCTTTTCTTTTTTTCCTGCAGATTCTTCTGCTTGTTCGTTCTCTTTTTTGGTTTTTGTTTTTCTTTTCTTTACCGTCTTCCATTTATCGCTTTCGTTCTCTGTCTCCTTAGCAGATTCTATATCCGTAGTTGCCTTATCATTAATGATTACCATTTTTGCCCTTTGTGGTGCTATCCTTTTCATGGTCTCAAAAATCGGACTGCTTGCTGTGTCCATTTTCACCACCTCTGAATACCTCATTGGGCTCGTTTTTGCATCTTTATAGATGTATTGTTTTGGTACTATCAGACTAGTGGCTACTTCTGAGTACATTTTTTTTCCAAAAAAGATGCTATCGGCTCATCAGTATTGCTAACTTCTTCACTATATGTTGTTATTTCCCTAGTCGAGCTAACTCTTATCTCATTTACATATTTTCCCCATTTATTGTCTATTAATTGCCTGTTGCTTTCCAGATTCTAGAAATCTTTTATTAGTTGTCTCACTTTCTCTTTTATTGCCAAGTGAACATTCCTATTCTCTTTGATACTTAAAGACTTATTAACAGCAAATACAACGTTAAAAGCAAAGATAGGTTAGAAAAAAAAATACCGGTGTATTTTTGTAAGAATGATAATAACAATCTTTTGACATATACAGACTACAGCGCCACAGTTCACGAGATCCTGAAAGACGTCTACCTTGTTTGTGAATTTTAGGAAATCCGTATAGACGAGGTAGTTTAGAAGCTGAGATCTGATTATTTTGCTCGAATTCAATCTTCGAAGTGGGATTTTGAGTTAAAAGAGCGTACATATTTTTTGACAGGGTATAATGCATTTTCTCAACGTAATCAGTTGCTTAAACTAACCCTTCCCATTTAAAATATTGGATTTAGAAACTTTAGATGGTTCAAGAATTTGTCCACTCTGAAGTCACTTCTAAATATCGGTGAAAGAGTTTTGGAAATCGGATGAGTAGATTCGGGGATTACTTTTTACATCCAAACTTACAAACATACAAACTCTTTATAATATTAGTGTAGAAAGGGTTCATCTGGACATTGTCGCTCTGCACAAAATGCTCAAATTTTCATTGAAAAAGCAGCAATTGTACTATAGTTCACTTTATCTAAAATTTTAAAATTCAAGATGCTCTTTCTTCAACTCTAAGATTCTAAAAACATTTTTATTCTACGTGGGTAATTTCATCCAGAAAAGCGTAAGTTTTATTATTTTATCTTTCACCATCAGGACCAAACAGTATTCAGTTTTATTACTACCTGGTAGTATCTTTTTTTTCAAAAAGGCGTTGTTTATTGTTAAGTTATGGTAAGTCTAATTGCAAGACAAAGTCCTTGTGAATGATTGTTTAGTTTATTCATGTAATCTCTGTTTCTTTTTTTTTAATTGTATTTCTTTTTTGTTAGCTTTGCGTTAAAGGCTCTAAGTATCTTATTTTCTTTTATAGATGATCATAAAATTGATCATTTAACTCTATTTCTTTATCTTTAATAGAGGCGTGGACATTAATAATGATGATGTTATGAAGTCCAACTTTCGTAATTTAGAGATTTTACTGTTTACTGACTGGAAACTTATTATCAACTTTTTTATTGTTTTGTTTATTATACATAAAGCTTGTTCCGTTTGTTCTCAATGAATTCATTCATAATGGTGTCAGCCAAAGTGTACTTCAGAATTCATTTTATTTTTTTCAAAACTAAATTTTAGTTTAGGAAAAAAGAGTGACATCTGTAAGGCAGTTTGATAGCATTTTGGACATGTCTATTGTACATGAATATCTGTCTTTATCTATTATACCTTTCTCACTTCTTTGGCTACGATTTGTATGTTACCTGCTTAAACTATAGTCAGTGTTCTCATTCTTTAGCTTGTTTGTTTTCGTTCGTTTGTCTAGAAATTAATCAAATAACTTTCGGATTGAGACGTTATTGTACCTCCGGGAAAGACTTTATAATTTTAAATGTTTTTCCGACTTTATATTTTAACTGGGTTGACTAACAGATTTTTGATTAGGTTGCTCGGCTTGACAGGATCCACCATATGCGAATAGAGTTTGAGTTTAGTTCTGTTTTGTTTATTTTATTTATTGTGTTGCGTTAATAAAACCGTAACGTATAGTAGGCGGCAGCACAACGCTTCAGAAAGTGAGTTGTAGGTGATTTTTGTAGCTGATTATAATGTAGTTAAAAGAGCGCCAAAACGAGAGAAATACAAATCACGTTTACATGTGTCAAACATAGATATGGCTTTAACACACGTGTTATTTTCTTAACGTTCAAAGCGAAAGTATTCTCAGTGATCTCCGGTACGTAAAATGACATTATCACTGGGCAAAATTTCAACAGCACAAAAACTATACCAAAATATTTTTGGCATAACAATTATTATTGATTATTCTTTTTTTTTGTTTTTTATTGCCTAATTGAAGTGTAGGTCTGTAATCTGAAGGTGTGAACATAATATACAGGTTTTGTTAATGTGCTAATCTATTAGATTTAATTTTATTAAGTAACAAATAACAAAACTCAATTTCTAATTATTTTTATTTTACAGGTGAATGCGGTACGTGCAGACTTACAGCCTCGTTAAGGTAGGAATTTTAACTTTAAAATGCGTACATTTTTTCAACACAGACACATTTAGTTTTTTTTTAATTAAAAATAGGATTTGCAATACTTTTATCAAATTAATAACTATAAAATTTTTTTAATTGTTTGTATTTATTATAATAGTAATCATTTTTTAAATACCCGCGCAATTGATTAAATCCGTATTTCAGTATATTTACGTAATTTTTTTAAAATTATAATTAATTTTGTTTTTTGATTAAATGCTTAACTTTTTATTTACAAATTATTTTTCAATTTTTGGCTTAAATTTTTTAAATTTAAATTTATAGATTATATGTAGGTACACATTTCCTTTATAGGAAAATATTTTTGGTGTAGGTACCGGAAGTGATTTTAGTGATGCGAAATGTTTTTAAACGATCGTAAGTACATATATATGTTATAAATCGTAAGTACTATTTATTTTATATGATTTTTATATATTTTATATTTTTATTAATATTTTTTTATATCTGGCAATTTTTTTATATGTATAAATTTTTCAGCGCATCAAAGATCATCAAATCCTGAGTTGTCTTTTATAATGGGTGAGTTTTTCTCTCTTTCTTTTTAAATTGGTGTTAGACGAGTACCTAATTTTTATATATTAGAAAAGTATATCTCCCTGTATACCGCGAAAAAAATTTTTGTAATCATTAAATCTTCTATACATCGGGAATTCGGGAGTGTTTTTAGTGAATGTGTTTTAAAAAAACTTAAGTGTGATTTATAAATCGTAAGTATTAATTACAATAATAATGTCTAATTGTAGGTGTTTTTGGTACATAGAAATTTTTTAGTACATCAAATTTTATGTTTGTTTTTTTGTATGTCATTGATCTGTTTTTTTAAAAAAAATTTATTCGGTGAGCAATTTTTATGCATTCGAAATGTATACTTTTCCATACATCGCGAATATTGTTTTTTCTACATATATTAAAATTGGTTTTCTATACATCGGGAGTGTTTCAGTGACTTAAAGTGTTTTTATTTTTAATGAATTGTAAGTATTTTTTTAAATCAGGTAAGCATTTTTAATATTGTCGGTGGTTTTTATGAAGTAATAAGTATTTTACTATATTACGTGATTTCTTTTGTATGTAGCAAATATTTAGCAACAAAAGAAGTTGCAATGTATGAAAAATTAATACAATTATTTTGCAGAAACGCAGTTTGTTACAAAGATATTTTTTGTTAGGAGGTTTTGTGGGATTCGTTAACATTATTCGTATTTTTATCAATTTGTTTCTTAATTAGAGAAAGTTAGTCTACACTGCTAGCAGTATATTTATTTTTACATTCGTTCTTGTTCTTGGATGGTCGCAGCATAACTCTTCTATTTTTTAAATACTTTTTTTTGCAATTGACTCGATAAAATCTTATTTTTTCGAAAGGTTTGACGTGTTTTCTGGTTGCTAATGGTATCATCATCGTCTTTTAAACAGAAGTAAGGATTGAGTGTGTGTTAGTATAATAAGAATTGTATGCATACAATGTTTATAATTAACTTTGGAAGTGCTTTATTATATACTGGGCATGGTAAAATTAAGTTTTACTAAAATTAACGGCATGTATAACACATGGAAACATAGGGTTCTAGGCGAAACTCGACCATGTAAAAAAACGAGTTAACGCGTCGAGTGTGGTACCTCCAGGGTGACGTGGAAACCCATGCAATAATAAGTTTACATTCTTATAGAAACAAATTTTTTAATTTACATTAACTTATATACCTATAAAGTTTACAAAACAAAAACAAAATATTAGACAAATTTAATTTTCGACAGCGTTCAGAACCATTTACCCGCGCCTTGCACCCCAAAAGTACAAGTTTTTCTTAAAAAACGAATCATGCGTGTTTTAGTAGTTATCAGATTTTCCACCAGATGACAACGCGTGCGCTTTTGTTTTTGTTTACTTAAAACTATGTTAACCAATAGAGATGTTCAAGATGCTATCAAGCAGTTCTGTCGTCAATAAAGTCAAGAAGCTTAGTCCAAGGGTTTTTTTAACTCATCATCAGCTAGTCTTTGTTTGCCGAGAATCCTTGCGCGTTGAATTTGAGATGCTTCCTATTTACACAGCAAATACTACGGAGTCTCGTCGTCCTACAAACATTTGCGACATAAAGGGCTACTTTGCAGTCCCCTTTTTTTGCATATGTTTGTTAAGGTCACAGTGCCTTTTATAGACTCATGGTTGATAGCGTATTTTCAATGTTTGATTGTGGTTCTGTAAAGAACTTTGTGTGTTTCATCTCTGAAAAGTTTTTCCATAGTTTCTTATATTCCGCTGCTATTTTGCTGCGGATTAATCTTTTTCCGGTATTGTAGGCGATTTCGAAAACGGGTTCAAGTTTAATATGTGTCCCTGTTGTGATATTTTTTAGCTAGCGCGTGCGCCATTAGAGTTTTCTTTACATTCTGACACACCAGTCAATAGCAACAACTTCAGTTTGAAAAGTGGACCAAAGGTTAACAAAAATTGCTTCCCATGGATGTCTGTGTTACCGGATCCTTACCAAACCGCGCCATCCACCTCCAACTTCGTAGTATCCAGCAGTGATTGACTGTTTATGAGCAGTCACCAAAGCTACAAGTATAATATGTATATATTGCAGTGTTATTGTTTAAAAAATTGTAATAAATGAAATGTTTCACCGTATTTAAATTTTGCAAATTCTTTAACTAAGGAAAACCTTTAGTTAATAATAACGTCACCACATGTTCCGGACTAGCTTAGGGTTCAAAGCTTGTTTAAAAGGCGGGAAATTTAAATAATAATCATTTCAAATGCCCTCACACATACTTGAAATAGATTTGAAAAATTTTTTTAAATAAACAAATGCTAACAATTTAATTGCATTTATTATGAACACAAATATTTTAAATTCAAATTTATCAAAATTAAAATGTTACAGAAATAGGATACGGTCGTTTCTAAATAAAATAATTTAATAGACACATCCTTATCTTATACATAATCACATTGAATGTTGATTCGTGGCACCGTTCTTCCATTATTGTTCATTTTTCCTTTTATGTTATCATATTGAAAGTCTTTCACTCAAACCAAAAAGCAAATTATTTTGTGCACGTAACTGTTTATTTCCATTTTTAATTTATTATTGTCACGATTTAAGTTCACATTCGATACACTGCGGTTGCAGTTTTCTTATCTTTGGTGTACAACGACATGTTTATGCTGTCACCCCAATCAGCAAGGAAACGTTTTTTTCATGTTTTAAAAACGTTACAACGTTTTAAAATAGTCGATATAAAAAAATTTTTTCAAAAAAATATTTTTGTTGTGTTTTAATAAAAATTCATTTATTATGATGGTACGTTTTTCGTTGCAAGAAATTTTGCTGAAGTATAATACTATTTGTTACAGCAGTGGTACACTAAAACCTTCATTCTATGTACTTCATGATTTCCATTCTTTGTGATGTTTTAAGGTTATCAAATTTATATGATGTTGACCAAATGAGAGATTTAACGTGCACAATAACCAATTAATCTTGGCATGTAATTTTTTCTGATTTTGATGCACCATTATTTTGTGTGTTGTTACAAGCTTTAGGTATTTTACGAACGGCCAACTCCCAACAGTCGGAGAGAGGGGTAGGTTTCCAAGAAATATATAAAAGGTGTTCCAGGGCGCCAGAGCTTATCCCAAAGTAACTTCTGTCCGCTCACAACAGAATGGTATCACTTGTAACAAGATGTTAGGTTCGTAATGCTGAAAGAAGCGAAGGAAAGAGAAAACTAAATCGTTAATAACAATTGTACTTTAATTACTCTATCAAATATATCTATATATTATATATCTAAATATAGTCAAAGTTAAATAGCCAAATCTAAGTAGATACTAGTGAGAATATACAACATCGAATAACAGCAGGATCGGCAACTTACACTACATAAGTGAAGAACATGGCGAAGAATAGTTCGCAGTAAATATCGTTTACATAATTAGTAATATGGCATTACTGACAAGAAAACAATGATAATAAGTATGGCATTAACATTAAATTATCACAATAAGTATTGGTGGTACACAGCATGCGTAACCCGAAATGAGAGAAGGAAATTACTATATAAATGGTACTTCAATAACGTTCGTAACCACGAAATTAATATGTACAACAGTTTCGTGAGCGACCTTGTTGACAACAAAATAAGATACATATAAAATCACTTACCAAACACAGGAACTTCCAGTTGTGCAGAGAAAGTACTTTCCCCGACACGTAGTCCTGTAAATAATTTGAATTGCAAATCGTGTCAAACCAATGCCTCACGAAATCAAGATCTACAAAATCATTACTTAAATTTTAAAGCAAACACACATAACACAACCCGGTAGTCGGATGCGTTGTACCCCTTTACTGTGGTTTAATTATTTCTACTCGTAGGCCTTATAAAAGTTAGCATCGTCCCCTCAAGATATTTATGGGTGTTAACATGCCAGATAATGGTGGAATGGCCGTTGACGATTCGAATACTCCACACGAGCGTAACGAAGTCACAACTTTCCTGGTGGACGTTAAATTATAACCAGAATGCCCCTAGTTATGAGATAGCACATGGCGTCTGCGTGACTAAACTGAGTTAATTAAGAAAACTTTTATTTTCCATCGTGTCCCAACACGTGGATGATCTTAGAAAACGAATTTTTCACTCACGCAGACATAGGTTAGAACATGAACCGTGTCAAAGTCAAAATGCCGGTCTGTCACCGGACGTCGCCTACTCAATACAAAGTCACCAACGAACCCGATAGATGGCGTCGAGAAATATAAAAGTAATTTTTAATTAAACTGATATACAGGGTAATGCATTATTTAAATTTATGCACGTAACAGAATTCCCCCCCAGCAAGATAAAAGCGTGGAGCGAGAATAACGAAGACAAAAGCTAAAATGAAGATAGAAATTTAGGCATACGCCAAGGATAGAACCCTAAAATCCAAAACCAACCCCAAAACACAATAACACCCAACCCAAGAAGAAACGTAGATGAAAGAAGTTTTCCCAGTTTACTAAGCATCACCAACCAGATGTGTCCCAAAAGTCGCATGAAGCGGAATGATACTTCAAAGAACCAGAAACTCAACCAACAGAATAGAAGTATCAGAACAGGTACTCGTTGAAAGTCGACACCAGTCGTTACGCTAAGAAGCAAGAAAGCAACGCAGTCCCATAGACCTTACTGATCGACAGTACTAAGCAAACCAAGAGAAAAAGAAGAATGATAGGAAAGAAAAGAAGTTTAGACCACGGTCAAGGACAACGCCCTAAAATCCCTTGAAACCCCAACCCCTGAATACAAATCCAACCCTGAATATAAACCCCTAGGAAGCCCCTCAGGAAAAGGACTAAGGTATCATAGGAAAATGGAGAAGGAACGGCACCCACAACCCCGAGACTAGGAAACACCCTAGGAATCCTATCGCAGACTAAGGTTTCCTCGTTGGAGTGCCGGACGATTGTGTGGCGTCGGAGTCTTAATCCCACCTCAAGCCCTCGCGACAGATGTTAAAGCGCGTCGTTGGGCCCCCCAATGTTAGTCCACACAAGCGCACGTCACCGCAACCAGTACTCGCTTGCCCACCATAATCTTCCTCCCACCCAGGATGGATTCTGATCTAAGACCAGAGGGAACAAGACCCAGGAAATCCCCCCACCCTGAAAGTAGATAAAAGAAGAAAGAAATGAAGCATCCCATAATTTTGCCCTAAAATCCAAATATAAAGGACTACAGCCCGCAATTGCGTGACTGTAGCCGGAAGCGGTGCCTGCTGTACAACCACAACATCCTATGCGCCGGTTAAGAAGAATTGGTCACCCCTGCCCAGCTCCGTCAAGTCCGCCGTACGGCCCCCGAAAGGTATAATGCCTGGTCCAGAGCTTGAGGCTACCGGAACAGAGACAATCAACCTTCCCGGACGCATAGCCGTCAGGTTCCCACAACAGGCGCCCCCCCACTCATGGAGACAGATCGAAAGAAGAGAAAGAAAGACAGTAAGACAGAAGGAGAAAAGAGAGTACGATGGAGTGTACGGCTCGACTATCTCTCCCTAGATAGCCGACCCCGAGTGACCTTACCCTACTGCCCAACCAGCCGCTCAAATGCAGTAAGAAAACAAGAAAACATGACGAAGAAATCCGAAACGTCGAGACATAGTATGAAGAACTCACTCACACTAGACTTGGATGGAGATATAGTGCTGTAAAGTCGTCAAAAGACGGTATGATATCCTTCCCAAAAATAGAACGAAACCCAAAATAATAATAACCCTCTACGGGTAGCCCTTCTTAGGCGAACTAACAAAAAAAGTCCCCAAAATACTAAACCCCAAAAGAATAATAAACCAAAATTTATGAGAGGTCTGACAAAGACCACCCAACAGCAACCTAAAACCAACGAAGGAATATCATTAGTAAGGAATCTGGTTACAGTCGACTAAGTCGTATTACTCTGACTGAGTAAAGAAATGAACCAGCAGTCCGATCAGTCACTAAACCCCAAGCCAAAGACTAGAGTGACCTCCAAACCTAGTTTTCCACTATGAATCTACGTAAACCTAATAGACACTAACACCGAGGGACATTACATTTGCCTAACATTAATTGTAGAATTCAAAAGAACCGAAGAAAGATCTGTAACGATACGAATCCAGTAATGCAATTTTTAGGAAATTCACAATAATTATTTGAAAATTGCGCGTGGACTTTCACCGTATCGTAGGTCCCCACCAAATCCGGAACGATGCGCACGGTGATCCCCGCTACAAAGGCAGCCAAGCGGAACCACCGGGGTGTATAAAAGCGGCCACGCGAGCTTAGAGAAACTTAACTTAGCCTTCTTCTCCGAGATCCGTTTCCAGAAACTCCTCTCCGAGAAACCTTTGCTAAACCGAACCTGATTGTTACCTTTGTGTTTTTTTTGATAACCGCTATTACCTGGACTACTCGAACGACCTGTTAATTGATTTACACCGACTACGCTGCGATTCACCTGGACCTGTTTCATTTCGTTCATCTCTCATTCATTAAACTCACCGTCACCGCCACGAACATCATTCAGAGTAAGTGTAAAATTTGTAAAGTCGTGTATCTGTTTGTTCCTGTTGGAGGTGTTAATTCTCCTGTGGTTAGGTATTCGCCTGGCCCGAGCATTAGCACTAATTAATCCAATTTCCGAGTTGTTACATAAAGGCCCTTGTTTAAAGTTTGTGATCTTTTTGTGGTTGGGTAAACCCCGGCTCAAAGATTTAATAATTCAAAGAAAAGAACTTTATGTAACTGAAGCAGCTATAAACAAACAGCTACCGTAAAACTTTAATTAGTAACGCGCCGTGGAATCATATTCACCTGATCATTAATTGTGCATTAAAGCTACCGTAAAACTTTAATTAGTAACGCGCCGTGGAATCATATTCACCTGATCATTAATTGTGCATTAAAGCTACCGTAAAACTTTAATTAGTAACGCGCCGTGGAATCATATTCACCTGATTATAAATTGTGCATTAAATTTACCTGTCAAGCTATTCCGAGTTCACCGGATTCATTCAGTTTCATTTACAAATCGAATTTAACGTTATTGACCTTGAATTTTTATTCAATCAAAGGTTTTAATTACATTTTGTGATCCATTCACGATCCACTCAATCAAAAGTTGTTCACAATAGCACCGTCCACCGACCTGTAAAATTTCATAATTATCGGAGCCGTAATTACTTACTTTTAATGAAATTTTGGGAATTAAGAAACAAGAGGTCAAAGTCCGCCGTCGATTCTTACAGATTTATTCATTAATTACCTGTCTGTTTCCTTAACTGCTTTTAATCCCCGTTCTACCCTAGTTGAAATAAAATCACCACACCTCACACTTAGCCTGGCATTAATTAAAAACCAACAATTTAATAAGGTAATAAAATACGCCATATTAATACTCTGTTGTAGGACTGATAACCGAGTTACCGAAACCGCCAATAGATGGTAGCCTTTCCGGACCGAAATAAAACTACGTACAGGGTCAACCAACCAGAAAAGAAGTTGTTTATTTTGTTTTATTATTGAGTAATCATTTGTTAATTATTTTAATTACTTTATTTTATCCGTTGTTATTATATTATTACGATTTATTTTGTATCAGTTTGCAATAACAAGTATATGCATTGTAAGTCAACAATTATTTACTTCAGTCTCCACTTAGCTACCCGAAGCACCTTAAAGACAAAGCACCACCCAGCCAGAGGGTTGGTACAGATCAGAGTCCGAAGAGCCTTGATCTGGTTTAAGATCTTTAGCATGCCAGACACCCATCGATTGTCCAGTAGTGGTGACTAACTCATACGTCCAAGGAGATTTAACCGTTTTAATAATAAAAGGTCCCAGGAACTTAGGTGCTAACTTGGCATTAAAATGCCTAGTGGCGTCAGAAAGCGTATAGTTACGTCGCCATACCGAATCCCCAATTGCGCGGCTTGAAAATTGCCTTCCGCTAGCGCTCGAGTACGGCAACGTGATGCCTTATTTAGTAGTAGTTTACGATATCCATTTATTGAGAATATAACAGGTGCGAAATGAAGGAACGCAAAATGGCTGTCAAAAGGAAGACGAATTACAAACGAATTTTTACTAAAAGACGACTTTAGCTTACCCTGTAACGCCTCAAAGAAATTAGGTAATTAACTAATTATAAATGGTTTTCCATTATTTCCCAGATGGTAACGGATATATATCAATATTCACTAGTTACAGACCATTTTACATCATTCACGTGTGACGACTTTCTGCCAAATGACATCTAATTAGAAAAGGATCGTTAGAGGGCGTCAAAACCCGAATCTAATTTTACGTCGAAAACACAGGCGTACCTAATGAAAATTTTGACCGTAACAGATTCCCCCCCAGCTAACTCACTATGTTCTTTTTTTTCTCTCCTGGGTTTGTTTGAGGTGGCACATGGCGCTAACCAAAAAGACATAAAAATTACCTTTAATTAAAGAAAGAACACAATCACTTACTCTGCGTGACTAAACTGAGTTAATTAAGAAAACTTCTATTTTCCATCGTGTCCCAACACGTGGATGATCTTAGAAAACGAATTTTTCACTCACGCAGACATAGGTTAGAACATGAACCGTGTCAAAGTCAAAATACCGGTCTGTCACCGGACGTCGCCTACTCAATACAAAGTGACCAACGAACCCGATAGATGGCGTCGAGAAATATAAAAGTAATTTTTAATTAAACTGATATACAGGGTAATGCATTATTTAAATTTATGCACGTAACAGTGTACAAAGTTTTAAAATCTTGGATTGTTAGTTGTACTGGTTTTCGTTTTTACACAAAGAGATACATGCATAATTAGTCAAAAGTTTTTTTTATTTTATGGATAGGATCCTTCGGTGTGGAGGAACAGCAACAATAAAAACAACTTTTATCGTTCAGGCCTTAACAACAGATAAAGGTTGTTTTCACTCCGAAGGATCCTATCTATAAAATAGAAAAACTTTTGATTAATTGGAAACTTTTGTGAGGATTATTATAATTATTTCAATTAATATAAAGTAATTACATGAATAATGTTTGTTTTACTTTTATGTTAATGTGTTAATTTTTGTTATAGGCACCAAATGCGTTTGCAGCCACATGAAATTGAAGTATTTTGAGTACACAAAGATTGTATTATCTATCTTTTGTAAGCATTTTAGGGCTGGTTCTATAATAATGGTATAAATGTCAGTTAAGTTATACTTAGTTTGATTGTAAAATGCTGTCGTTATTGGCTGTGTTATTGGTTAGTATAAATAAAACTAACAGCCAAATATGTCAGTATTTTAAAATTAAAGCAAGTATAACTAAACTTACATTTATACCATGATATGATTGTAGAACTGCCCTTAAGCATATTGCAATATTTAAAAAAAATCGTTGATTATACATTTTTTATACATTAATGTAACATTTGTAAAATATTATAAATATATATAAATAATATTTTTTAAACGTTTTTAGAATGTTTTTCTAATATTGACTTTGCAACGTAATTCTCATCATTAAGACGTTTTTGCAATGTTTTTAAAAATGTAAATATATCTTTTGTAAAACGTTGGAAAAAACATTTCAAAAATGTTTCCTTGTTGATTGGGTTTTTTACTTTTTTAACGTTCACGCGCACCACGTGATTACTGATTAAATTTCTTTATACATTGTTACATGTTAACTGTCCAACTGCAGGTTAACGAAAGATCATTTTAAACCGCAAAGCTTATATTTATATTCTTAAACCGCGAAGCTTATATTTATACTCTTCCCGTATCGCTTGTTCAAAATTGGAGTTTTATTAGTAACTTTTAGCTTTATGACCAAGCTGACTTCTCTTTTGAAACTAACTTCAATTTAATATTATTTTGTTTTTGTGGCAATTTGATATTCACACATTCACCAATTAATCTTCTGTCTATCTTTGTTTTTCTTGTGCTATACAATATTGATTTCCGCACAATTTTTATTTGACACGTTTTACCAATTTTTCATTGTTTTTCCACTTTGTCTGTTTAGATAACAATACTTCACATTCTTAAGCGTCTTTCTGCTACCGCACTTTATTTCTTGTTCTTTTAAATTTGCACTTTTTATAACCTATAACCCTTTGTCTGTATCTTTAAATAAAATCGGTATCAAGTATCTATTTTCAAAGATTTATCTTATCTACATCATAACACATCTAAACTAATAAATTCTAAATACTAACTTATCCTTTTCTACATTGAAATAACAAAATTCAAGTATTTTACATTTATTTACAGATTTCTTCTCATACATAAGTAGTCGAACTGTTTTTTAATTTTGTTGTTAATAATTTTAGAATATAATAACGCATAAAAAAAATAAGAAATGGAAGTAAATACGGAAAAAACAAAAATGATGGTATTTAGAAAAGGAGGGAGGAAAAGTGCAGCAGTTGAAGGAATTCACATACCTGGGTTACACGATGAAGCAGGATAAGGAAGGGGAACACGTAAAAGAATGAGCGAGGAAAGGAAACAGGTTAATAGGACAACTGTGGAGTGTGGGGGAAAGGTTGTTTGGGGTTGACGTAGAAAAAAGAAAGCTACTGTTTGAGAAGCTAATAAAAAATGTGGTGATATATCGGGTGGAGTGGAAGGAGTATAAAGAGGTAGAAAAGGATATAAGATAAATACTGGAAATGGGTATTAGGGATAGATAGAGAAACTCTGGGATATATTATAAGAGAGGAAGTGCAGGCAGAAAAAATAAGAGTAGAGGGAACTGAGGGAAAGAACCGAATGTAAAATACTACAGGAATGTTGAAAGAGGTAAAGAGAGGAAGAGTGAAGCACGAGCAGGATGGCAGAGAAGAATATTATAAAAGAAACAGGTATGCGAGAGAAGAAGTAGGGGGGTTAAGAGAAGTGGGAGTAGGGGTAAGAGAGGAAATAATAAGAAGATATAGGGAAAGATGGACAAATATAAAAGAAGAAGCTAGATATAATGTGAATTATAAGAATATCAAAGGAGAAATGGTTCCAGAATATCTAAAAGGGAAAGGAAACACAAGCAAGAAGAAAAAAATGATAGCAAGGTGCAGATATGGGAACGTTGAGTTAGGAAATAAATATAATAAATAAGGACCTTAAACACACGAGGAATGAATGTAGGGAGTTAAGAGAAGAGGTTAAGAAAGTAGAGGAAATCTTAGAAGAAACCGGAAAAAGAGCGAAGTAGATGTAAGAAGTATATAATAAAGATAAACTTATATAAAGTCTGTGACATGAAAAACTTGTAAACTTTTGAAAACTTTTTAAATAATTTATTTAATGTTCATAAAATTTTACTTCCTTTACATGTGTTTTTTTAATTCCTTTATTATTGAATTAATTAGTCATTAAAGCAATGTTTTCGTTTATTAAACATTGTTTTAATTAATTTAAATAAAAATTTAAATTATATGGTCCGTGCAAATTCATTTCATATTTGTAATGCGTGTTGCAGACCCAACAGGCTCAACAAACTATGTCATTGCAATATATTATAAATATTTTTTATAACGTT
Source organism: Aquatica leii (assembly GCA_035610365.1). Classification (NCBI taxonomy): domain Eukaryota; kingdom Metazoa; phylum Arthropoda; class Insecta; order Coleoptera; family Lampyridae; genus Aquatica; species Aquatica leii. The sequence continues at coordinate 6,396,505 of CM069436.1, read as the reverse complement.
TCTCTAAAATTCGTAATAAATTGTAGCTTTAATGCCATATTTCTTCTAATATATTTTACGTGAAAACAGTCTGGTAATTGCAAACTAATTATCACAGTTAGATGAACGCGATTTGTTAATTAGTAGAAAATTAATTTTTTGTCTTTGTTTATTATTTAAGAAAAAAATATCTAATACTTTATTTTCTTTAACGAAAATTTGTGTTTACAAATATACTGGATATAGATTTTGGCTAGTTATTCGTATAGGACGCACTGGGTTTTTGTTAGTAATTAAAACTCTTTACTAAATGTTTGAGTTTTCAATTTAATAAAAAATAGCTCGATATGGTAAAAACAATTAGTTTTTTTAATGCAATTTGGTTTTCATAGTCTTTTGTATTAAAGTTTGGGCTTTAGTTTTAGTTTTTTCAGCAAGTATAATTTTCTATTAATTTAAAACGGATTGCTTTAGAATGTTTCCGAAATTTGTTTGTTTTGTGCAATTTGATCTCTGTATATGTTGTTGTTACTTAGAATATTATCTTTTTTATAATAACTTCTTCTACTAAGAAAACATTTCGGCGACCTGAAAAGATACTTGGCTGTTAATTACACTTCTTATTATTTGTTCAATAGATAAATATACTTCAAAAAAATGTTTAGTTTATGCAGTGCTTATTTATCTGTTGTTTAAGCTCGTGAAGGTTAACCCATTTTTTTGTACATTTCATTGTTCTATGCTTTTTGCTTTATTTAAGCAAATACAAGTTTAAACGATAGTATCAGAATTACCGCGCCGATTAAGTATTGCCTGTGTGCAAAAATTGTCATAACGCCCATAAAAATTATAGTTAAAAAATTGTTTGGTATTGTTAAATAAAAAGCTAAGTAAAAACAAACAAATGTCTATTCAGATGACAATAATACAAGAAATATAAAAATGGTAAAATATAGAAATCAAATACACTATACAAGGTATGTTAATACATATGTAATTGCAATGGTATAACTCTTAAAAATAACAAAAACTTTTGTAACATGTAATTAAAACAAATTCTTCTAACAAATAAAAGTAAATAATAAATTCTTTCTGTCGGAACTGTCAGCTAGACCTACCTAATATTACAAAACAAAATAAAATCTTATTTTCACAAATTAAAAAATCAGCAATTCACAAAAAATCCACTTTTCGAGCCTTCATGTCGGCAAATTTTTTTATGATATGGTGAACATCTATTTCTTCTAATATAGATGATTCTATTAAGATAATAGATAAATTTGATAACCGTTCTTGACTCATGGTCGACCTTATATAGATTTTTTTATTAACTTTAATTTGGAAAAGGATCTTTCTGCAGTAGCTACAGATACTAGTAAAGCGAGTAGAATTCGAATAGCAACTGCTTAGTTTGAATATACTGCAATTAAATCTACATAAAATATATATGAAAATATAAACTGTAATATATCATTTTTTTAATTTTTTAACATAGGCTGGGTTTGTACAATTTCGTCGTATAAATCGTCTACATCTATATCTACATAATCGTTAAATCTCAGTTTTTCCTGCAATTCTTTGCACGAAAGTCTTAGTTGCGATTTTTCAAGAGTTTAGTCTAAATGGCATAGAAATTGAAAGGCGTCTATGTGATTCTCTAATAAGGCAGATCTTTCATTGACTGAAATTAATGCTTAATTTGTATAATGTTTTGGGATCTGAAATTGGTTTATCTTTGTGTACGTAGTCGAACTGTTTAGTTTTTTGTCGACGTCGTAAACGGGTGGCTGTTTGAAAATTGGATTTTACATCTAACTTTTTTGCAGTTTCTTTTGCTGCAGTAATAACATAATTAAGTTTCTCATCTGTACGGAATTCGAGCAAAAATTAACTTTTGTAAAGCTTCCAGAGCCAATTGATTGTAAAATTTTTCTAACAAAATTGACTTGCACTAAAACTTCATACCAGATGTGAACTAAACATATAAACGTAAATGTTGATATTTTATCCCATAAACTCCTGGCTTGATATTTTGATTCCTGATAAAGTCTATCTGCATTTGTTATGTCGTATAATGCGTCATATATTTCTGGTAAATTTTTAAACAATGGCTTTCTAGAATCAATTCTGCTTGACCATCTTTTGTCAGATAATGGTTTTAAAGTAAAATTAACTAAATGTTGTCTGACGATATTCCAACGTTTAGTAGACGCAGAATAGTAGTTTACGTAACAAGAGTCGAAAGTAAGAAATAGCATAACGAACGTTAATGCGACGCGAGGCCGCACGGCCGAGCGTTGCATGTGAGTGAGTTATGCTATGATTCTTTCGACGAGAGTAATGTACATTATTTTTTGTGTTGCCTTTTATAAAATTATATTCTTTTTTAAAAAAATAAAAAAAAAATCAACAGAAATATAATGTTGGTACTGCATTTATTACTAAACCTGTCAAGTTTGACATTAACTTTAACATCGTTTTTTTTCAATTTTAACTGAATTTCAAGATTTTTAAAATGCTTTTTCCACCTGTCGCATACTCGTTTTAATATATTAATTGACTTTGAACACTTACTTTTATGTGGATTCCTAGTTTTCATTTTGCCACCCTAGAGCTTTGTTCGTTCATTACGTAACTACACTAACGAACGAATATTGACGTTTGCGATGTTGGCAGCACAAAAAAATATTTATTCACACTCAGTTAGTAACGTACAGTTTCCCGAACCTCTTAAAGGTTGGTAAGTGAGCGGTTTCCATGGTTAAAAAAAACGAGTATGTAATGAAACCTCGCGGTCAGTAATGTACACTTTCCGAACCTGTAATTCGTGTGTGTTATGTTTTAACTAATTTGATAAAATGACAATCATAAATTAAATACGTATATGTCAATTGTGAAGTGTGCCTACTACGTTTTAATATTTTACCGAAATAAACGATAATATTTTGGAAGTAGGTTTTCATTCATTTTTTATTAGTTTTATGTTATTTATTTTATTTAATGGCTGATTGTGAATAAAATTGTATACAAACCTTGGCAAAAGTCTTCCATTTGTCTCGAGAACTAGTTCTCTCGACAGAAATGGAATATTTTCCGCCTCGGTATGTAATCTACTATTGTATAATTTCTTGAACTAAACTGTAAAACCAACTGTGTCGTGATTAACTTTTGCAGCAACACTTGTGAATTCAGATCTAAAACAATTTTCTGCAAACCGCAATTTTTACCACGCACGTCGCAGCACGGCCCCCTCACATTATTTATATCTAAATTGAATTTTATAAACTCTTTTATTATAAAAGAACTCAAACCAATACCAGTTGTATCCAAAATATGACAAAAAGTTAAAAATTGTTTGCGTATTTCTAATTATTTAGAACAGGTGCTAAAAGTGGACAACAATGCTAATACTTATTTGCTCTAAATGTATGTGCAATATCCGGTGTAGAGTTCAATATTGGATTTCCTTTGCCAAAACAGATACGATTTCATTCTGTGATTTTGTTTTTAGCTTGTAAAGTAGCACGTTGAATATGATCACTTTGAAAATCTTGGACCAGACAAATCACGAGGAAAATTGAACCGTGTGATTTGTTTTGGGCCATTTTCAACTAAAATTTGTATAGTATTCGTACTTAGAGCTTTTGTTCAATGACCTGAATCATCGTGAATAGAGTTTACCTTGTTCAGGTGTATATCAGTGTTGGTTTCATCAAAGGTTGTTAATTGTTGTGGCTTTTCTTCAGTGGTAATCTGCGCATTAGATTAGTGCGTCGTTTGGTTTTCTTCGTTATCACTAGGAGTCGTTCGAAGCAGAAAAACAAGAAGAACAAGTACTCAAAGTTGATGTAAATGAAACAGAAACAAACTGTGTTATGCTTGTGGTGTTTTCTTTATTGGAACTTTATAATTCATCTCATATTTCTAACATGGTTTAAATAAACCTGTAATTTCAATATATTAAATAGAGATTATTAAATTCAGTGGTGGCTTCTCTATTATGGCAATTGGTCAATGACCCTCCGGAAAAATGAATAAAGAAGGTACTTTATTTACTTTAAAATTACAGAAAAATCAAACTATTAGAGTTTGAAGTTAATTCGTTTAAATTAGGAATTGAGATACGAATACTTGCAAATTTACCGGAGGCTCGCATTTACGTAATATAATTATTGTAGTCAATAGTGAGACACACATAATACAATTTTATGCGAGTTAGAAGAGAAGATAAGTAAACGCTTAAATGCTTGCTTACGGTCTTGAGTCCGTGGGTCATTCCCGTTACTCAGTGCAATGACATCTGACAAACTTTACAGTCAATTTTCTTAGTTGATTTATAATATTCATTTGTAAGAGAGAGAGATTAAGCGCTTTGTTTGAATTTAGTTTTATTATTTTTTGTGTGCTTAGGACCCGAAATTTTTATAGTATAATCTTACGCCGTGATGTGAGTGTAAGCGCGTAAGATTTTCTGCTCTTGTATGTTAAAGTAATTTGTGTCAATTAATGAAACTATTTGAAGAAATTACTAGAAACTTAAGTAATTCTCAAGCGAGTACTTCATTAGTCATACCTTTAACCTAAGTTTTATTGACCACATTACATCAAGAAGAGACGAAACCTGATACTTTTGAACAATTACAAAACTTGGCAAGAAAATTACGTGATGAATTGAACTCAAATGCATCACTACGGAGCAGATAGAGTCCAAAATATTAAATATGACGATCAGCAGACTCAGAGAATCCAAAGAGTTCCATTTGTGATGACGGCATACCTTCTCCCAGAAGGCGCCGAACTCAAATTGAGAATGGAGTCTAACCTACGTCAACATCTATGATGAATTCATCATTACAAGTGTTAGAATCCATGTTAAGTATGAATGAACCCCAGCAAGATTCGATTACAAATAAACAAAAAAAAAACGATTACTTTTGCATGAGGATGTCGTGGAAATTAAATTATTACAAATATACTAATGTTTTGCCATTAGTGCGCTCAGCTCCTCCCAGCATCGTCGCCAGTGTGCAATTATTTAGCGGAGGTGGTTTTATATATGAAGAACACCGGAACAGATTGTTAGGTTTAAAAACGGCCAAACTACTTTTTATAAATATAATTTATCATTACTTAATTTTGAATATTAGTTTTATTAAAAATTGTATTTGTCAAAAATTGTGCTTTTTCTGCAATTATTAAACTTCCGTTTCCGCTAAAATTTACTTTTTACTCTGTTGCCGTTTCTGCTTTTGTTTTGACATTTCTGTTGCATCACTAAAATTTGAAGTAAATAATAGATTTTACTGTTTTCTAGGTTGCACATGATTTATTATACTGTAAAAATACTGTTACTGATTTATAGCATTTCAAAGAAAACGTGACAAAGCACTCGTTATCGGCGAATCACATGAAAAGTTGTATGAATTATGCTACTCTTGGTCGCGTTAATATTCGCTTACAAATACAATTGGACAGCGCTTGCCGAAAGTCAACTAAAGACCACAAAGAAAATGTTTGTAAGAGTGGATACATATATTAAATAAAATAACTGATTGACTTTCCTTGCGACTACCGTAAAAAGTAAGTGATGTTCCTTTACGTAAAAAAAATTAAATCATTTCTATGCAATCGGCAATACTATGGGACAAGAAAGTCGTGCGTATATCTTTGCTGAGCATTGAAAAATCTTACATTAACACTGTAAATTTTTATCGATCGTTTGGGTAATTGTGAAGGTGGACGAATATCTTAAATCTTAAATATAATTGAACTTAAATACAAATTGTGTTAATGTAAAAATGTTTTTTCAGACGATAATTGTGTTTGTTTAAATGACCAAAATTGTATTACGTTCATATGTGAGTACAGATACAGGTCAAGTTAGGTATTATTATCCATTATTGAAAAATAATTTTAAGAAGTATTTTTATAAATTTATTTTCATTTTTATATTTTACAAGTACAAGCCATAAGCCATATAAAAGTATTTTTTCATTGAGGTACATAACATAATTATAAACTTATGGAAAACAGAAATATATTCTAACAGTATTACAACTCAAAATTTTTCTATTTAGTTTCAAATGTAATATATAATACAAAACCACAAGAAATAAAAAAAATATTTAAAACTTTGAAAATTCTCGCTTATATATCATAAGACGAAACTGATCGACAAATAAGAACAAAACAATATATTATTTTAATAATGCAACATGTCACCTTTTAAAGGTTAATAATATCCAGGTATTAGGTGTTTTTATTAATATTTTAGCTAAGTGAATTGAGCTTTCCGTGCTTTAATTTTTGCAAATTCTTTAATTAAATCTTTGGTGTCTAATTCTTTTAGCTGGTCCGTTTCTATTGAAATGACTCCATTGTGGATCTTAAATGTTTTTTTATTATTTTGAGTTTTGAAAAAGATCGTTCTGCGGTAGCACAGAACTCGTATTAGAAAAAGAATCCACTAAGTTGTTAATTGTTATATAATTTAAAGTTTCTTCTGGAGACGTACCTAATAACTTTTTCATCAAGATTTTGTAAATATTGTAATTCTTTAACAAGTTCCACGGCGCAGTTATGTCTCGTTTTGTCGTTTAATAAATTTTCAACTTTTTGACATAATTCTAATTGTTCGTTTTCAGAATAATTTTTAAATTTATCAATATTCCATAAAAACGCGAAGCTATAAGAGTAAGAAGAAAGAAATTGGAATCTCTCATTCACTGATGTTATGATTACATCTAAAGCAGTGATTCCTAAAGTGGTCTCTATCGACCCCCAGGAGTCTATGACTACCTCCTAGGGGCCTACATCAGCGAAAAAAAACTTGGGGGTTCATGAAATGAAAATGGAGGTCTACGATAGTGGATCTCAACATACACTGATAGTACCTATTTACGTACATTATACTATCTTATAATATAAAGACGTATACATTATTTATAAAAGTACCTATAAAGTAAAAAAATTATTATATATGTTTATAAAATTGTGTAAGTTGTAGGATGTAGGCATTCGCTTTGTGGTCGCAATACATTTTAAACTTGCAAAAACCTGCACATAATGATATACCAGTATCATCTTGTTATATACAAGCATACGCGCAGTCTCAGACCTTCGCGAACTTGCACTGACTTGTTCAATTCGTCACTCTATAAATACGAATGTGAGACAAATACGTTTATTCGTTTCCTGAATCTTGAAAAGGAAAGTGCTAAGAAAATATTTGAAAAAATACAAACTGGCAGTTTATCACACAAATTACAGTCAATCAGTGTTATTTTGTTTGAGAGTGTCGGAGAAAAGTAAGTATATTATTTTTTATTAAATTTTAGTTTTGTACTCGTAGTTAGCAAAGATAGATAAACTACGCCAATCGTGACTTCAGTTATTAGTAGTTTAATATTCAAATCATGCAAAATTACAGGAGTACTCCTCAATAGTTTCTTTTTCAAAGTTTTAGCAATCGTTATTATACTCGTAATTACAGTGCAATCTTCGTAATCCGAACTAATTGCTGCAAGGAGATGTTCGGATTATGGAATGTGTTCGGAAAAATCTAAAAAAAGACAATTGTACATACTTATTACGTATGTATTTTATTATTAACATACAATATGTTACCACTTTAAAAGATAAATTAAGAAAATAAGAAATCCACAACTGTACAGCTGCGTGTTTTTTGAAGAATTTCTAATACACACCCTTATTTGTTTTTTTTTTCATAGAATTTAAATGTTTGCATATAGGAAATATATTAAAAAAAGAAGATTTTGGAATTAAACTACATATTTTGGCCGGTCACATAAATAAATATGTATGTGTGTCAATATTTACTTATTTACGACCTTGCTAGGCATTTATTATTCTTTCATAAATACATATATCCTACCAAATAACTTCACAAAAAAGTAAAAAAAAACGTACTTTTCTCCATTGGTCGTTACACTGTGAGCCAGTTCGAATTACTGGAATGTTCGGATTACGGAAGTTCGGATTATGGATATTGCACTGTACATACTTCTCTATATTAACAATAAAATTTTGTATTATTGCTAAAGTGGAACCAGTGAATTTTTACACATGACAGTCGAATGTACGTAGAGATAAATGGCATAACAATTTGTTACTATTTGTTGTATAATATTTTATTCTAACATGTGTCTGGTCATGTTACTTTCAAATTCCTTTGAAGTTCCATCATATCAAAACCTTAAGTAACATTCATAATATTCCCCTTCTTACATTCATTTATAATGGCTGTACGCTTATGCCTGCCATAAAATCTAAGACCATACGATTTAAATTTGACTTTGATTTTTTAATATACAGCTGCTGTACTTTATGTCTTATTTAAATAAATTAATTTTGCCCACAGATGACTGATGCCATGTCCGAATCTAAAAGGAAATGTAGACAGTACAGTGTTGATTATTTGAAATTTGGCTTCATTCCATCATTGTAGGACAAACAATTGCTTATGTCCTTTTATGCAACAAAGTTTTGGGCGATGACCCTATGAAACCATCTAAGCTGCAGAATCATTTGAGAAGATGTCACCCTGATAACACAGATAAAGATTTGAAATAGTTTCAAACACTCAAAGATAAACTTCAGAAGAAACCCTCGCTGGACAGAATGTTCGCTTCGAATTCACAAAGAAACGATGATGGTTTGCGAGCGTCTTACAATATCTCGCCACTTATAGCAAAATCCGGAAAACTGCATACTATCGGAGAGATGTTAATTTTGCTAGCCGTTGAAGAGGTTTTAAAAGCTGTTTTACACAAACCTGCATCTGATATCATTAAAAGAATTCCCTAAAGCAACAATACTGTTGAAAGACTTACTGATGAAATGATATCTGATATTGAAAGCTTCTTGTGTAATTATTGTCAAACGACCCATATCTCTATACAACTGGACGAGTCAACTTTACCTGGTAATGCAGCATTATTATTGGCATATGTTTGTTTTATTATGAATCAAGAAATCTACGAAGAACTGCTTTTCGCAAGAACTTTGACAACCGACACTAAAGGTGAATCAATATTTCATGTTTTGAAGAATTACTTTATTGTGGATTTATAAGCTATTTAAAACAAAATGTGTCAGGGGTGTTAGCAATACATTGCGTCATCGATCGACAACATTTAGTTGCTAAAAATTTGAGTGTTAGATTGCATGAATCTTTTCAATTAGTCATTATCATTAATGCAGTAAACCGAATCCGAAGCAACGCGTTGAATACGCGGTTATTTGCGAAGTTGTGTGAAGAAAATGACGAACACTTTCATCAATTATTCCTTCACACTGAAGTACGCTGGCTGTCGAAAGGCTTATGTTTGACAAGATTTTTTGCACTTTTGAGACTATTTTAGAACTTCTGGATACTAAAGATAAAATTTTAAAAGACAATTTAATGAAGTGGAAAACAGACATCGCATTAACAGATTTGTCTACAAAATTTAGTATGGCTAACTTGCAGTTACAAGGCGACAGTCTAAATTTGATTAAAAAAAAGTCCATCTTATCAGCGTTTCTAGCCAGAGTTAATGAAGCAAAATATTGGACGTAGCAAATTTTCCCAGTTCCCCAATTTGTCACTGACAAGCTGCCAGGAAAACGACATTTCAACCAACGTTCAACTTTTAAATGCCCTCTATTCAGATTTTGAAACTAGGTTTGAAGATGTTTTGACTATGGTAATAGCACCGTGGATAATTAACCCATATGGTGACATAGAAGAAACGAATGTCATAATACAAGAGCAACTGACTGAACTAAGTACAAACGAAGAACTTAAGGTTCAGTTTAAAAACGGATATCAGCAATTCTGGCTGCAAAACAACATACCCGTTACTTATCCCCTATTATGGAATATAGCGAGAATATTTTTAATTTTCTGTCCATCGTCATACCTAGTGGAAAGGGGGTTCAGCTCTGTTACCAATCTCCTAACAAAAAAAAGAAACAGACTGGACATCATTAGCCGAGGAGATTTAAGATTATACCTTACAAAATTGACGCCAAATGTTGATAATTTATAATTAAAGCATCAGGTTCATCCTTCTCACTAAAAGCATTTACTTATTACTTAGTTTATTTTAGGTTACGTATATTTTATATAACATTTTGTTTTGAGTAGTTTTAATTTAAATTCAATTAATAAATGTATAAAACTTAACATGTGTATTTAAGTTTTTAACACTAAACTTCACTACAGTTAGATATTTGCAAAAAATCAATATCAGGTAAGTAGGGGCAAGAGGTCTATGACACAAAAAAGTTTGGGATCCCTAGATCTAGAGCATTAAAAAAACAATCAACTTTACGCTTTAAAGTTTCGTCGTGGATCGTTTTACCGTCACATTCATAATCAAAATGTTTTTATTTATTTTTCGCGGTCTTAGATCTCTTTGTTTTTTGAATTTAGGTTCTATGTCTAAGCTGGATGCTATTTCTTTAACATCAATCAATAGATCATTAAAACCTTGATCAGAGCGATAAGCTTTCAAAAAATTATTCAAATTATTTAAATCATTACAACACTGAGCAACATCAAAGTTCCGTTTTTGAATAATTTTACTAACAATGTTAACTTAAAATATTATACCACAATCTAAGAATGCAAATGAACTCAAAATTTTGTCAAGCTTTCACTCGACACATCATCTATAGGACAAATTAATAAAAAAATGTTTTTCTATACTAATTCCTCTGCTCTTTAAATTAACAAATTTTATACAAACTGAAATTTGTTCTCGGTGAATAGGAGTGCAGTCTAATAATATGGAATAATATTTTGCCTTTTTAGTTAGTTCTAAAATTTTGGATTTGATATTTTCACCGATCAAGTTGATTACTTTATTTTGTATTTTATCCCCGAGATAGTTTTTGTGATCTTTTTTTTGAGAGCGTCTTGTATGTTCTGACATAATCCGGTCAAATTTGGAAATCATTTCTATGCATTTTTAAAAGTTACCAGCAGATATTTTTTACCACATGCACCTTTTCACTTGGCTAAGTTAATTCTCGATTGTGCATCAGGCAACAAATGAAATCGCAACCGATGCAGCGCTGAAATATATAAAGTTCCGTACATTGGCAAGCTCAGACAGGAAAAAAAGCTTGTTTGCTCGTTGGCTCGTTGCAAGCCAAATTTCAAGCTCAAACATGAATAAATTCAGATTTGTTTGAGTTCACACAATTCATGTGATCATGTTACGTATTACACATTCGATCGAATATATGCTATTATTGCGTACTCTCATTTGGAAAATATATTATTTTTGAGAAGTAATTCTGTTCCCTCGTCTCAAAGAGTAAAAATAAAAAAATAAACTGATAAAAAACAATGTAATAGCTAGCAATTTCCTACTGGTTTTTTTATCATTATAAATTTTGATTTGATAGTGTTGTTTGTTGCTTTATCTTTTTTTTACTTTTGCGTTTTGAGGCTTTTCGGCGCCCTCGTGCACCACACGACTTTGCCCTTATGTACGACGCGGGACTGGCCCTGTCTGTACGCGTTTCATTATTAATAAAAACAAGCATTGACTGAGAAAAGTTTTATTGGTTTATGTTCGATCACTTACTTTTAAAAAAATATTTCTATAATATGTACACAGTATAAATTGATTGAGCACGCAATGATGTTAAATACTAATAATAACTTAAAAATAATAACACTTATTTTTTAGCTTCACTTAAATAAAGACGACGATGACTGTCATCGCCATCAAACTAGACTGGCTTATAACAATTATGTTCAAGTTATTGGTCAGTCTTAATTGATCTTACTTGCTAAACATTTGGAAAATTTATTAATTTTTAATAAAAACTAAAACAAACCTTAAGATAATGTTACCCAAATTTAGTAAGAAAATGTTACAATAAATATTTTTAAAAAAACCTATTCTAAAATGCAACTTAAAACGTTAATGGCAAACATTTTCAAAATTAAGTAAATGTTGCTATATACTTAAGTGAAACTTTCTATAAAATTTATAACGCAAAGGAGGAACCCAATTCCCGTCATTACTTTAAAACTAATAATATAGTTATAGTCAGTATCACTTAAGGAAACCGAAGTTCTTGAATATATTGAGGTTGTTGTAAATTGTGATGTGAACTTGAACGTGTTAGTGGTCTTCTTTGATACCTCTGTTCCGGTGGAGTGTGTCTTCTTCTGTGTCTTTCTTCGTCTAACTTATGTTGCGAATCGTCGTACTTCTGCCAATTATCGCTAAACCTTCGTCTACTTTCAAACATTTCTCTACACTGACGCCATTGATTTTCGGAGTCGTTACCAAAAATGTCTAATATGCGCTGCGTTGTAGGCACATCTAAGTTATAGCTACGTCTCCAACCTATTTCTTCTTCTAACATATTCTTTTTATTACTTTTATTCGAGCTCGATTCGCTAGAATTTTCTTCGGACGTGCCTAGACCCAAATCCTTTTCTAAATCTACGTAGGCTTTATTAATTTTTGGACCGCCCGCTTTGTTTTCTAATACGTTGTTACTTTTCAGACTATTACCTAAGTTGGCTCCGTTTAGTGTAAATTGCGGGTGGGGTATGCAGTATGGATGTGGAAAACTTTTCTCGATGCTAGATAGTTTGATTTGTTTGTCGTCGTCGTGGCTTTTACAGGAACCTGGACCGAACAATGAAAGCAAAACCGGAAGCAAGAATAATCCGTGCATGGCACCGAAGAAAACGACCAAAAACACCATTTTAAAAAATACGCTAAAGAGGTAGTTGTTCGGCAAGAGTAACGCAATCATACCGATTATTGTGCTAAAAGCGCCTTGGAATATAGGCAGTCCGAGTGCGTACAAACATTCACGTACACGTTCGTCGGGTCGTTTAGCCGTAGACGACATGTACGCGTAGCAGATATGTGCAGTAAAATCGACGCTGAATCCGATACACATGATTAAGTTTATCATAGATATTGAGTCTAAATTCACTTTCCACAAAGCCATGTAGCCCACAACGCCGCTTTCTATTGAAATTATGCTGAACGCCACCCATAGAGAACACAGCGGATTAGGTATAAAGAGGAACGAAATTACCATCATAATGACAGCACCCATTACCATGTTCTGAATGGACATAGGCTTCACGAGCTCAAACTAAAACAGATTATGAGTGTTGCGAAAAAAGTAGAAAAATTCTTACTTGATCAAAAAATATAAAGTACGGATGAAATACGCTGACGTTCAATGGAGAATCGGTGCATATTTTTCTTAAGGCTTGAACCATTTCTTTTTCGTGCTCGGTGCCGGATATATTAACAGCTTGTATCATAAAGCGCATTCCTTTTATTTTATTGCCTTCTTTATTAAACTCGACGTCTAGAGAGAATGGACTAGACGGATACAACCAATGCTAGAAGCAATTTGTTAAATTACGATAACAACAACGATTAAAGTACCTTCTTCAACGCCGAAATAAAGTCAGCTTCGGTATCGATCGAAATATTTAAGTAATCGCTGTTTTGCTTCGCATAGCTTATGAAACTCCTTAACCACGATTCACTATACAACGAACCAGAAACGTAAGAAGTGTTTTCGAAAGTTTGAGTTAAATTTTCCACTTGTTTCTGAATAATCGGATCTGAGTAGTTGTTTTCGCCGCTTACGATCACCTGAATTCTGTTTAGAAAATTACGTTAGTGTTTAACTTAATTTTAAAAATGTTACCTGTAAGGGAATTCTCTAAAATAATCGTCTTCGCGATCGAAAAACTCGATGGCGTAAGAATCCGCTTTAGCCACTTTACGGCGTTCTAAGCCTTCTTCGATTTGAGTCACGCCGTAGCCGGCACCAAGTAAGTATAACAAAAAAGTTATTATCACTAATACTTTTACGCAGTTGTTGTTTAAAAACGATGCGAAATAATCTCTGAAGAATACCATAAACGTGTGCTCTTTGTTATCGATCGGATTGTCCAAATCGTTAGGATCCACGCCGCCGGTGCAAAAGAAACGGTAAAACCAAGAACGATGTTCTAACAAAATTGGTGGTTTTAAGTGTGGTAATCGTTACATTTTTATACTCACTAGACTTTGATACTGGTTGCACTTTAACGCCTATAACTGAATGTCTGTTGCTTTGTTCGCAGTACCCGGCTATGGCCATGCACGATGAAAAAAACGTAAGGTGCCATATAAAAGTAAATAGTGTGGCAACACCTACAAAAACTAAATTAAAACCAATGCCGAATAAATAACACAACGTACTTGAATACAGGCAGAAGATTTTTACAGACGGAAATGGATTAAATATTCCAATAAAAAAACTAATCATGTCCGTAACTGACGTAATTGTGATGGAAACTGCAGCTTCGCTTAACGTTTTTGCCATCCTTTCTGGTACGCTGTCTTTGATTGAAGTTCGTCGCCATGCAGCTAACATAACAAACGTATCGTCGATACCAATTCCTAAAAATTTCTAATAAAGTAATCCAATTTTTTTTTATTCCATATAATACCGATCATTAAAAACGGGGCTGCTAGGTTTATACCGATGAAATCAACACCGGCATATATGCATGCACCGAACGCCGCTATAGTAGCCATAGCTGCGCTGACGTTGCCCAAAAGACCCAACCACGGCTTGGACCTAACCCAATCCGCCATCATGCACGTAACTAAAAGTCAACATAAGACAAAATTTTAAATCGAATCACACCTACTTATAGAAAATCCCGCCATTATAATGAAAGTTGATGAGAAGTATGGTATCACCGTTCTGGTGTTTTTTTCAAGTTCGTGATCAAGAGTTCTTGAAGCAAAGCGCGCGATTCTGATGTGTTTAAAAACGCCCTGATCTTGAGCGTCTCCTATTACATCTAAAAACTTATCTTCCCAAATAGCTCCTCTAAAAAAAAGGTTTAAATGTTATGGTTTTAACTATACTAATACTAATACTTTTCATCGAGCTTTTTAGAATCGACGTTGACGAAATAAGCCAGTTGTACTGAAGGCACGCTGGTGATTATATCATCTTCGTTAACGACGGTACCGCCAAAATATACGGGAAAAGCATGCGCCTCCCATGTTATCGGATTAAACATAAGAGGAAACGTTAAGTTTAATTGTCCCGATTCGACCTGTAATAAAATTCATATTAATTGCGATTGCACAAGCCGACGTGATTGTAATTATTGTGCGCTTTTTATTATATAATCGGATTAGTGACGTCTGAACTTCTCCAACGAAAGGAATTTTTGACCAAACGATTATTTCTGTTCTACTTTCACTAACGTATCGCGTGCGCGCAACAATTTTTGCAATTGATTTTTGTCATCTTCAGGAAGTCGTTGGTTAACATACATATTACGCGCTCGTCGCCATCGTCGGGTATATCTTTGAAACGAATAATCGCCGATTTCAAACCTACTGCGTTCTATTTTCTAAGCGATGACATACTTCTAAGTAATCACATAGTATTAGACTTGACGTTATTATTTTTTCATGTTCTTATAAAGCAATTTTATTCTTTGTAATTGGAGACATTACT
Organism: Aquatica leii; assembly: GCA_035610365.1. NCBI lineage: Eukaryota > Metazoa > Arthropoda > Insecta > Coleoptera > Lampyridae > Aquatica > Aquatica leii. The sequence goes on along the minus strand of CM069436.1, from coordinate 6,380,992 downwards.
TATACTCTCTACTTTCACTAAAGAACAATTCAGTTTTTTCTAAATATCTTAGGTAAACATGTAATCGATTCCAAATTTTTTTAATTTAGTAAAGTATAAATTTAAATCTTTTTTACATACTGTAAACATATAAATATTAAATTATATTATAATACAACTTTGTTAATCTCTGCGCGTCGTTTTACAACTTTCTTTACTCGTCCCAAAACTTTTTTTTTGTATGAATGAAACATAATTATTTGTAATAAAAATTCAATATTTATACATCTATTATAGGTATCGCGTTAAAAAAATGTAAAAACAGGCTGCGTTCTTCTTTGCGATTATAGGAGAAAGACAAAAAAAAATATTTTTTTCCATTGTCATTTGGTCAATGACCCTCCACAAAAACACTAAAATTTGTTTTATTATTAATTTACAATTGCAAATATTTAACGTTTCATTTTGCTTATTCCAAAGATAGATAAATTAATTCTAAATATAATTTTTGTACTAAGCAAGAATGCGTTTTTAAAGTTTTAATATTGAAATGACCCTCTTGCAGTACTGACCACCAGCCGCCATTGTATAATAATAATTAAAAATGTGTATTGTCCAAACTTTATATACAGGGTGTCCCACGAGGTACTGTACATACTGAAATGGTATGTTCCTTAGGTCAATTTAAGTAGAAAACGTCCTATAAACATAAGTCCAATTCGCCATAGTTACACAGATACAAGCGTTCAAAGTTTATAACTGATCACACATTTTTTTAAAATTAATTATTCTTAGTCAACTGGGAAACAAAAGCCGAACAATATGTCATTTATTGCTTTCTTTTTTACTAATGCCACAGTCGATTTTATTAAATGAAGTGTAATTTAAATGCAAAATGCCTTCTCATTTTTCTAACGAAGAGTATGCTGATATCATTTACATTTATGGATTTTGTGATGGAAATGCGAGATCTGTCGTTAGGAAATATGAACAAAGATTTCCCAACAGGAGGGTGCCAAATCACCAAACCTTTTCTTTTGTGTTTTAACATGTACGGACTCATGGTTCATTTCCATCAGTTTCAACAAGATCTGACCGTCCTGTGCAGTTAAATGTGAATGAGCAGGAAAACATTCTACAGATGGTTGACTACTAGAAGAATTTCTTCTCGAACGGGACTCCCCCGTATGTCAGTATGGCGAACATTACATAATGGGCTTTTGTATCCCTATCACATACAACAGGTTCAGCATCTGGAACTTGGAGATTTTGCTACCCGGTTGAATTTCTGCCACTAGCTAACATTAGTTCCATTCATTTTATTTAGCGACGAGGCGCAATTTACTAGAGATGGAGTGAACAATACACGTAATTCTCATTTGTGGTCATAGGACGTTTTCTACTTAAATTGACCTACCATTTCAGTATGTACAGTACCTTGCGGGACACATTGTATACCAAAAAAAATTGAAATCACCAGAAATATAGTGTTGGTTTTTTCCACCTGTCACACACTCGTTCTAACGTAATATAATAATTGACTTTGAACACTTGGGTTTATGTGGATTTTTGCTTTTCATTTTGACGTTCTAGAGCTTTTTTTGTCTATTACGTAACTACACTAACCAACGAATATTGACGTTTGTAATGTTGGCAGCACAAAATAGTAATTTAGTATTCTGTGGGTTTCTACTTTTCATTTTGCCGCTCTAGAGTTGTTTTCGCCCAGTACTTAACTACAGTAACGCAGGAATATTATCGTTTTCGATGTTGGCAGCGCACAAAATAGTTTTTTTAAATAAAAAAAATTGAGATCACCAGAAACATATTATTAGTACCGCATTTATTACTAAATCTGTCATTTGACATTTACTTTAACATTGTTTATTTCAATTTTAACTGCATTTCGAGATTTTTTTAATGATTTTTTTACCTATCGCACGCATACTCGTTCTAATATATTTGAATTTGAACAATTAGTTTTACGTGAAATTTAACTTTTCATTTTGCCGCTCTAGAGCTTTTTTTGGTCATTAAGTAACTACACTAAAAAACGAATATTGACGCTTGCGATTTTGGCAGTGCACAACATAGTTTTTAAGTAACAAGCGTCGAAAGTAAATCATAGTATAACAAATCTTAATGCGACGCGAAACAGCCTTGCGTGTAAGTAAGTTATGCTATACAACTTTTGACAAGAGTAACGTACCTAATTTTTTAATGTCTTTTGTAAAATTAATTTTAAAAAAAGATAACCTAAAAAAAATTGAGTACACCAGAAACATAATATTGGCACCGCACTTATTACTAAATCTGTCATTTCACATTGACTTTAACATTGTATATTTCAATTTTAACTGCATTTTAAGATTTTTTAACTGAGTTTTTCACCTGTCGCATACTCGTTCTTTTGAACAATTAGTTAAACGTGGTTTTTACTTTTCATTCTGCCGTTCTAGAGCTTTTTCGCTTATTAAATAACTACACTAACGAACGAATATTGACGCTTGCAATGTTGGCAATGCACAAAATAGTTTTTAAGTAACCAGCGTCGAAAGTAAAGCATAGCATAACAAACGTTAATGCGACTTGAAACGGCGTTGCGTGTGGATAGGGAAGGAAGTACAAGAAAGTGTAGAGGAAATGAGAGAGATGATGGAGAAAGCAACAGAGAGAGTCAGATTTAGAAAATGGAAGGGGGAGAAAACTGGATGGAAGAAATGGTGGGATAAGGAATGCAAGGAAGCAAAGAAAAAGGCAAGAAGAGCATTAAGACAGTGGAAAAAAGGGAAGAAAGAAAAAGAAGAATACAAAGAAGCAGAAAAAAAATACAAAAACATGCGATAGAAAAAGGAGGAAAACAAAAAGAAACAAGAGGAGCAGATTAAAGGAATAAAAACGGAAGAAGATGTATGGAAGTACCTAAAGAAGCAGAGGAAACAAAACAGGACGACAAAGGGAATAAAAATTAAAGAATGGGAGATATATTTTCGGAACCTGTTGGGAGAGGAAGAACAAAAGCAGGAAAAAGAAAAAAGGAAAGACGCGGTAGTAAGACAAGAAGAAGGAGATAGGGATAGAATAAGGAAGGAACAAGTAATAGAGGCGATAAAGAATATAAAAAGGAAAAGCGACAGGAGAAGATGGGATACAAGGAGAAGAGTGGATATACGGGGAGAAAATGTAGCAAAAAGGATGACGGAAATAATAAACAAAATATGGAAAAGGGAAGGATTCCCAGAGAGATGGAGAGAGGGAATAATATGCCCAATACATAAAAGGCAAAAAAAGAAAGTCGAGAATTATAGAGGGGTAACATTACTGAGCTCGGCATACAAATTGTACGCGACAATACTGCAAGAAAGATTACAGAAGGAAATAGAGGAAAGAAGTTTGGTACCAGACGGACAAGCGGGATTCAGAAAAGGAAGAAGGGCGATAGACAACATATATATAATGAAACACTTAGCAAATAAAGAACTAGAAAAAAGAGGGAAAATGGTAGCACTATTCGTAGACCTAAAAGCTGCTTTTGACAAAGTGAATAGGGAAAAGCTGTGGGAATATATGAAAAGAAAAAATCAATGAAAGATTAATACAAAGAATAGAGGAAATATACGAAGAAACGAGAAGCAGGGTTAAAGTGAATGGGGAAGAGAGTGAGAAATTCATAACAAAGAGAGGGTTGAGGCAGGGATGTCCACTGAGCCCAAGCCTGTTCTCGGTATATACGGGGATCTGGAAGAAACAATGAGAGGACAGCAGACAGGAGGGATAGTGGTAGGGAAAGCTAAGGTATGGTCGTTGGCGTATGCGGATGACATAGTGCTGGTGGCTAAGGAGGAAAAGGAAATGAAAGAGATGATGAAAACGCTAGAAAAATATATGAAAAAAAAGAATTGGAAGTAAACACGGAGAAAACAAAGATAATGAGATTTAGAAAAGGAGGGGGCAAAGAAAAAGAGAGGAGTGGAGATGGAGTGATGAGGAAGTGCAACAAGTGAAGGAATTTACATACCTGGGCTACACGATGAAACAGGATAATAAAGAGGAGAACACATAAAGGAAAGGGTGAAGAAAGGAAACAGGCTAATAGGACAAGTATGGGGTGTGGGGAAAGAATATTCAAGATGGATATAAAAAAAAGAAAATTGCTGTTCGAAAAATTAATAAAGGGGGTGGTAATGTATGGAGCGGAAATATGGGGCTGGAAGGAGTGGAGGGAGGTAGAGGGGCTACAGGAAAAATACTGGAGATGGGTGTTAGGATTGGACAGGGATACACCGGGGTATATTGTGAGAGAGGAGGTTCAGATAGAAAAAATAAGGATCGAGACAGGAAAAAGAGCAGTAAAATACGAGGAAGAAATGAGGAAAAAAACAGATTGCAAAATTCTGCAAGAATGTTGGAAAGAGATAAAGGGAGGGAAAGTAAAGTACGGGCAGGAGGGCAGAGAAGAGTATTACAAAAGAAACGGGTACGCGAGTGAAGAAGTGGAGAGATTAAGAGAAGAGGGGGTAGGGACAAGAGAAGAAATAATAAGGAGAGATAGAGACATCGAAAAACAAGAAAGATGGACAAAGATAAAAGAGAGCAGATATAATAGGAATTATAAAGATATCAAGGGTGAAGGGGTGCCGGAATATTTAAAAGACGGTGAGATTAAAAGCAACAAAAGGAAAAAAATGGTGGCAAGGTTCAAATATGGCAACGAGGAGTTAGGGAACAAATATTGGAAGGAAGAACCAGAAAAGTTGTGCAGGCTATGTGGTGAAGAAACGGAAGATCTGAACCACATGAGAAAGAGATGCAGGGAACTAAGAGAAGAGGTGAGGAAAACAGTGGATATCTTAGATGAAAACGGAAAAGGAGCGGAATGGATGGAGGAAGTATGGAGCAGGAGGAAAAAGTTAAGGGGGGAGAAGGGATAAGAAAATGTAATATATATGTAATGTAATAACACGACCAAATTTGTAAGCCAAATGGCAATGAATAAAGTTAAACTTATATATAGAAGTAACAAGCCTCGAAAGTAAAGCATAGCATAAAAAATCTTAATGCGACGCGAAACCGCGTTGCGTGTGAGTAAGTTATGCTATGAAACTTTTGACAAGAGTAACGTACCTAATTTTTTGATGTATTTTGTAAAATTAATTTTCTAAAAAAATAATTTAAAAAAATTGAGATCACCAGAAACATAATATTGGTACCGCATTTATTACTAAATCTGTCATTTGACATTGACTTTAACATTGTTTATTTCAATTTTAACTGCATTTCAAGATTTTTTAACTGATTTTTTCACCTGTCGCATACTCGCTCTAATATATTTGAATTTGAACAATTAGTTTTACGTGAAACTCTACTTTTAATTTTGTTGCTCTAGAGTTTTTTTGCTCAATAAGTAACTACACTAACAAACGAATATTGACGCTTGCGATGTTGGCAGTACACAAAATAGTTTTTAAGTAACAAGCCTCGAAAGTAAAGCATAGCATAACAAATCTTAATGCGACGCGAAACCGCGTTGCATGTGAGTAAGTTATGCTATGAAACTTTTGACAAGAGTAACGTACCTAATTTTTTGATGTATTTTGTAAAATTAATGTTTAAAAAAAAGAATTTAAAAAAATTGAGATCACCAGAAACATAATATTGGCACCGCATTTATTACTAAATCTGTCATTTGACATAGACTTTAACATTGTTTATTTCAATTTTAACTGCATTACAAGATTTTTTAACTGATTTTTTCACTTTTCGCATACTCGTTCTAATATATTTGAACAATTAGTTTTACGTGAAACTCTACTTTTAATTTTGTTGCTCTAGAGTTTTTTTGCTCAATAAGTAACTACACTAACAAACGAATATTGACGCTTGCGATGTTGGCAGTACACAAAATAGTTTTTAAGTAACAAGCCTCGAAAGTAAAGCATAGCATAACAAATCTTAATGCGACGCGAAACCGCGTTGCGTGTGAGTAAGTTATGCTATGAAACTTTTGACAAGAGTAACGTACCTAATTTTTTGATGTATTTTGTAAAATTAATTTAAAAAAAAATAACTTAAAAAAATTGAGTACACCAGAAACATAATACTGGCACCGCACTTATTACTAAATCTGTCATTTTTCATTGACTTTAACATTGTTTATTTCAATTTTAACTGCATTTCAAGATGTTTTAACTGACTTTTTCACCTGTCGCATACTCGTTCTAATATAATATTTGACTTTGAACAATTAGTTTTACGTGGATTTTTACTTTTCATTCTGCCGTTCTAGAGCTTTTTCGCTTATTAAGTAACTACACTAACAAACTAATATTGATGCTTGCAATGTTGGCAATGCACAAAATAGTTTTTAAGTAACAAGCGTCGAAAGTAAAGCATAGCATAACAAACGTTAATGTGACTTAAAACGGCGTTGCGTGTGAGTACGTTGCTATGAAACTTTCGACGAGAGTAACGTACTTAATTTGTTGATGTTATCTTTTGTAAAATTAATTTTTTTTAAACTTAAAAAAAACTAGACCACCACAAACATAACATTGGTACCGCATTTTTTTCACCTGTCGCATACTCTATCTAATATAATATTTGAGAGGAAATGTTGTTTCTTTTTCTCTTTTAAATTTACTTAAGTTTGTTGTTGTAATAATCTTCTTTAGGAGAGGCAAATAAATCACTCGAGTTATTTCTTTGAGGCGGCTTATCGTGCAACGTAGTGTGCACTTCTTCACACCACTGTATTATACTTACGAATAAATTACAGTGGCTTTACGTTGCACAAAACGTCGTCATAAAAAATAACTCGAGTGGTTTATTTGCCCCTCCTAAAGAAGATTATTACAACAACAAACTTAAGTATAATATTTGACTTTGAACATTTAGTATTATGTGGATTTCTACTTTTCATATTGCCGCTCTAGAGTTTTTTCTCCAATTAGGTAACTACACTAACGCACGAATATTGACATTTGCAATGTTGACAGTGCACAAAATAGTCTTTAAGTAACAAGCGTCGAATGTAAAGCATAGCTTAAGGAAGGTAAATGTGAGTGAGTTATGCTATGAAACTTTCGACGAGAGTAACGATTTATTGGTTGACTTACAAGAAACTTATTTGTGATATTTTATATGTAATTACTTTTTTGTATATACTTTTAGCAATTTTAGGAAGCGAATCAAGTATGCCGATAGCTATTAACATTACTGGACAATCTTGAGTACCATTTCTTTAAATTTTATTAGGCAAACGGAAAGTATGTGCGACGTAGGTTTGAATTTATTCTAAGTGCGATTTTATTCTTTTTGCGAATTCACTAATTTGGAATCGAATCAAAGTTGAATTCGTCAATTACTTTATTAAAATTATACTGCCATTACTGTACCACAATAATTTAATGTATGGAGTGTTGCTTACTCTCCAGGGATTATTAACTGTGATATTTATAGACAAACTTTTAATTGTTACTATATATGTAATTTTTTTTACCTCTCTCTTTCGTTATTAATAAATTCATTTTTTATAATAACTTTTGTGTCATTTGTTCTCTTTCAGTGTTGGACAGATTTAAACAGTATTTTCACTAATAGTTTCCTATCGTTTTGACGCTTTTTTAAATTACTCTATGATTAGCACACCGAGACTTGCGATCATTTCGCCGAATTCTATTGAGCTAGTCGCCTGTCTTTTAGTTACACGTAAATTCACGTAACATTTTTAGAATCACTAGAAATATAATGTTGGTACTACATTTATTACTAAAGTCAAATTGACATTGACCTTTACATCGTTTTTTTTTCAATTTCAACTGAATTTCATTTTTTTAAATGACTTCTACCTCTCATATACTTGCTCTAATATAATAATTGATTTTAAACACTTAGTTTTATGTGGATTTCTACTACATTCTACATTTTGCCGCTCTAAAACTTTTTTCACTCATTAAGTAACTACACTAACGAACGTAACAAGCGTCAAAACTAAAGCATAGCATAACGAACGTTAATGCTACGCGAGCGTTGCATGTGAGTGAGTTATGTTATGAAGCTTTCGACGAGAGTAACGTACATTATTTTTTGTACAATTTTATTCTTTTTTCAAAAAATAAAAAAAATATAATCACCAAAAACATAATGTTGGTACTACATTTATTACTAAATTTGTTAAATTTAGATCGTTTTAAGATTTTTTAAATGACTTCCACCTGTCGCATACTCGTTCTAATATAATATTTGACTTTGAACAATTAGTTTAACGTGGATTTTTACTTTTCATTCTGCCGCTCTAGAGCTTTTTCGCCCATTAAGTAACTACACTAACGAACGAATATTGACGTTTGCAATGTTGGCAATGCCCAAAATAGTTTTTAAGTAACAAGCGTCGAAAGTAAAGCATAGCATAACAAACGTAAATGCGACGCGAAATCGCTTTGCGTGTGACTAAGTAATGCTATAAAACTTTTGAAGAGAGTAATGTATCTAATTTTTTGATGTTGTGCTTTTTTTAAATTAGTTTTTTTAACTTAAAAAAAATGAGATCACCATAAACATAATATTGGTACCGCATTTATTACTAAATCTGTCATTTGACATTGACTTTAACATTGTTTATTTCAATTTTAACTGCATTTTAAGATTTTTTAACTGACTTTTTTCGCCTGTTGCATACTCGTTCATATATTTGAATTTGAACAATTACTTTTACGTGAAACTCTACTTTTAATTTTGCCGCTCTAGAGCTTTTTCATCCATTAAGTAACTACACTAACGAACGAATATTGACGCTTGCGATGTTGGCAGTGCACAAAATAGCTTTTAAGTAACAAGCGTCGAAAGTAAATCATAGTATAACAAATCTTAATGCGACGCGAAACCGCGTTGCGTGTGAGTAAGTTGAACTATGAAACTTTTGACAAGAGTAACGTACTTAATTTTGTGATGTCTTTTGTAAAATTACTTTAAAAAAAATAACTTAAAAAAATTTGCGATGTTGACAGCGCACAAAATAGTCTTTAGGTAACAAGCGTCGAAAGTAAAGCATAGCTTAAGGAAGGTAAATGTGAGTGAGTTATGCTATGAAACTTTCGACGAGAGTAACGATTTATTGGTAGACTTACAAGAAACTTATTTGTGATATCTTATATGTAATTACTTCTTTATTTATACTTTTAGCAATTTTAGGAGGCGAATTAAGTATGCCGATAGCTATTAACATGACTGGACAATCTTGAGTACCATTTCTTTAATTTTTATTAGCCAAACGTGAAGTATATGCGACGTAGGCATAAGTGTTATCCCGGCTAAAGAACGCAAATTTATTTGTACAATTACCGTTTGAATGCATTCTAAGTGCGATTTGCTTCTGGTTACGAATCCACTAATTTTGCATCGAATCAAAGTTTAATTCGACCACACTAATTTTATGTATGCTGTGTTGCTTACTCTCCGGGGATTATTAACTGTGATGTTTATAGACAAAATTTTAATTGTTACTATATATTGTAATTTTTTTAACTTCTCTCTTTTGTTGTTAATAAATATATTTTTTGTAATAAGCTGTGTTTTGTCATTTGTTCTCTTTCAGTGTTGAACAGATTTATACGGAATTTTCCATTAATAGTTTCCCACCGCTTTGGCGCTTTTTCAAATTCCTTCATGATTAGCACACCGAGGCTTGCGATCCTCTCGCCGAATTCTATTGAGCTAGTCGCCTGCCTGCCACGTAACACTTTTTTAAAATTTAAAAAATTTGGAATCACTAGAAATATGTTGGTACTACATTTATTACTAAATATGTTAAATTTGACATTGACCTTTACATCGTTTTTTCCCGTTGTGATATCAATTTGAGAAGCCGCCACGTGTTTACTAATTTAGAATGGTACATGTCACTTAAATTTCTTACGCTGGAGTTGATAACTGGGAGTACATGTTATTGGAAATGTTGGTTAATAACACTAATTTTGCAATATAATCTGGAGACAAGTCGTTGTCATACTTTCGGTTATGACTATTTATTGTTTGACTACAAGCAACTTACTTGTGATATCATTTTATATCTAAGTATTTTTTTCTTTATAGTTTTAGCAATTTTAGTGACCGATTCATTTAACGGTATCTTCCATTAATAGTTTCCAACCGTTTTGGCGCATTTTTAACTTATTTTAGAATTAGCACACTGAAACTTGCGACCCGATTATGGAATCATACGGAACTAGGCTTCTGAATTTAAGTTATGACAAAATTTTGCTAGCGTATAGCAGCGTAAAGAACCAAAAGTATCAAATTTTCATTCTAGCGGAGTACTAGATCATTTTGGTAGCACAAAAAATTAATTTAAATTAACATAATTTAATCTGTATAGTATTCTGCAAAAAATGCTAAGCTTGTGTTGATTTTTACAGTGTATAATCCAAACTTTATTTAACAGTACGTTCACTTATTATTTTTTTTTAAATGAAACTTCGTTAGCGTGGGTAAACTTGAAAAGGGTACAGCATAGTCGCAACTATATTTTTTTATTTACATTTCTGACGTTTCTTTTGAAATGAGCTATTCTAATCTTCAATTTTAAATCAAAGAGACATAAACGAACTTTATATAGAATATAAAACATCATTAATATAAAATAAAACAGTGCCCAGTTAATTTAAAATGGCAAAGTCCCAGGAACATTTTACTTTCTCATCGATAAATAAAAATTAAAGAAATTAATTAGCAAAGAAGTTTCACTCTTCCGTGAGCTTATGTGGGTGAGGCTCACTTGTTTGTATGTATTAAAAAAAATTACACACGCACTTAGATTATATAACAAATTTTCAATAATTTTTGTTTTTGTTGTAAACAAACTTGTGTTTTTACTCACCTCGTCCATAATATAATCCAAATTTAAAATATTATTTTGAAAACAGTCCGAACCCCATTTTGCACAAATATCTTTATACGAAAAATATTCATCGTCGTAAGAAGCTGTGATGTTTTGTATTAAATTGTCTAATAATCGCATTTCTTTCCACACCTCTTTTCTCAACATGTTTTTGTTCGACGTACTCGATGTTACAATTACTCGTCCGAAACGACCTAGAAATACAAATAATTTTAGAAAAAAGAAAATCTATGTTGCACATGTTGTATTAAACAAATTTTGTTTAAATACGCACCTGCTCTAGTAATTCTCGCTACATTAAACCGATTTGTGTAATTGAGTTTGAAATGCTCTTCTGCAACCGCTCTTTCGTATTTTCCCGGACCATTAACCGGACTGAAAAGATACTCCGGGTCAATGTTGTAATGTATACGTTGGTATCCAGTAAGGCATAAAAGGAAGAGTAGCACAGGAACAATAAGAAAGTAACCTGGATGACGACCAACAAGTAATCCAAGTTTAAAGAAAGATCGATTTAAAAAGTCGTCTAGGCATCGCAAACCCATCTGAAACAAACATTTCAATTCAAAGAAAATTCGATTAAGTTTACAAAAAGCGATACAGTAAAAGTGTGCATTTGCACTTTATTATTATTATTTAATTATTTCACAAATTAAAATCGTTTTCTACATATATTTTAGCTTACAATGTAATCAAATTCAAGTAATGTTAGATGTGGATTAACACCGTTTTGTATAAACTTATAACGTAAGAACTTGATTCTAACAATGTAAGAAATTAATGTCGACTTTACAATTACATAACAATAACAATTTCCTATTTCTCAATTGAGTTTAACTTTTAAAATCGTTGTATATGTAAACAACACTAAAATTTGTGGTCATTAGCATTTTTCATTCACGAAATGGTGTGATTTTTAAAAAAAATTCAATATTTAACAATTACATAATTATGCAAATATTTATTTAGCAAAAAAAGGCGAGAAATCATTATTAAAACAAATACGAGGAAAGGAAGCGTATACACGTTAAGTTGGGTAAACTTTGAACATTTTTAATTTTACATAAAAAATAAATTTGCGGAAGTGTTCTGAATGAGTTTGTTTTATATAACAAAAAGTTATATTATGCGAATGAATATTTATTATGAACATATGAAAGATTTATATAACAATTTGGGTAAATTATTGAACTACGACATCGTTATGTCAAAATATTTTACAAACAAAACGTATACAAGAGTTTTCTTAAAAAATTGTCTAGATCTTATTGGTTCAAGTGATAATACGACGCGTCGATGTCTCTAAATTTTCCTGTGTCTACTTGCAGAAGAAATTAAACTCTTTTGTTGACATGTTTACGATAGTACAAAGTCTTGTTTTCCCCATTTTGTCAACGCCAACATTATTCCGGACACGTACGTACAGTGCGTATCTACCTATCTCGTAGACAAACGCACCTTACCCAGTGGTTTCTTTGCCACACGCTTACACTAAAGCGTATTTTATCTTATTGTTCTTAACTCTCATACATACTAATTTTTGACTTTAGCAAATCGTCTTTGACAGCTTTTGCGTACTTGTCAACATAAACGTCAAACTATTTTTGAGAGATTTTGAGACTTGGGGGCCTTGTAGTCTCTTTTCGAGCAATAACATTTTGAATTCAACTCGTTCCTGTCTAAATTGGACGTTAATTTACACAGTTAATCGTGAAATTAATAACTATTGTTTTTGAAAAACAAAATTTAAACTACTTGTACAAACAATGTTGTGTAATAGGCAGTTTTTATCTACATAAAATTTCCTCGATAGTAAACAAATAAATATTAGAATTTAAGATTACCTACTTAAATTTTCTGTGATAAATTAAAACTAGTTTTAAAGGGAACTCTTAGTCATATTTTATCAATTCGTGTATTAACCTTAACATACAGATATAAGTCGTCTCGGATTTTTAAGGAAGCGTTTGTTTGTAAAAAAAAAACGCAAGGCTTGGTTATTTTGTAATCGATTTTAGTTGTAAAATAGGTCACCATGAATAGCCCTTTAATTTAACAAGATAATATATTGTCTATGTTAACTCTGAAAATAGTTTCAGAGATTATCTCATACATACAAACACACAAGCGTTACCTCTTTACCTCTTCCCTCCAATTTGTAGATTGAAACATTTTCAAATTAAAATGAATTTTAATAAGTACGATAGAATTCCTACGACCTTAGTTATAAATCTGTAAATATACTCTGTGACATAAAAAATTCAACACCAGGAAGACGTTAGAATTTTTGAACCAAACTTAGCAGAAATGTTTTACTAGTCAAAGGTAGTAATTGATTAAAATTTAATTCAAAATAATCCAGTATCCATGGAAAATTTGAAGCATTACTTTTTGTTACAATCGAAGTTAGACAGTAACAATATTATTTTTCTCGTACCTGGAGGCGAAGATGATATTTCGGTCAAGGTAACTGACATCCTGAGAGAAAGTGCGCTGACACCTGGTAATATTATAAAAACAAAAAACGTGGACATAATCAAAGACGATATAGGCAATGAGCAAAAAGGCACTGTAAAGTATACGTTTCTTGGTGAACGGACGACGGGGAACAAAAAAACATGGCCAAAAACAGCGTTCCTTGCGCCAACCAAGGTTAGAGATCGACCTCAGGCAGCTAGTTTAAAGCATCTAAAGCTAGTAGTTGTAGGCAATGAATTCACTCCTGTGAGGAATATCGGCGAGTTTGTCTTTAGGGAGACAAAGGTTACGCTTCTCGTCACTCTCTACAAGTTGCAATCGCAGTAGGAAGAAAAAGAGATAACACTAGTCAGCACGATTAGTAAGACGGGTATGTTGTTAATAAAAAACGACGAAAAATCGTACGCGGACCTGCTTAGAGGCGTCAAAGCTGTCGTTAGGACTACAACTGTAAACACTTTTTTAAGTCCGTTAGGAAAACTAAAAGTGGCCACGTACTGATAGCCTCAAACAACCAAGAGGTGCTGGAGACAATTAGATCTAAGGTTAATACGGAGGTTTCAGGGTCAATATGCACATTAAAGGAGTCAAGCTGTACTGTGCATATCCATAACCTAGACGAGGTCACCGCGAGCGACGAAGTTAGGAAAACCTTAGTAAGTTCAGTTAGGGAAGAAAAGGCAGATAAACTCAAACTGGCTAAGCTGAGACCAGCTAAGTGGGATTTACAATCCATTACGGTCACAGCTGCGTCAAAAACAGCAAAACAACTGCTATAGAGTAAATTTATTAGAGTAGGCTTCAATTCATATCGAATTCTCGAAAAAGTGGAAGCTGTAAAGTGTGGTAGATGTTGGGAGACTGGGCGCGTAAACAAAAACTGCAAAAGACAGAATAGGAGGAAGCCGATACTGTGGTAAGGAGAGGCAATCCAAGGCAAATTGTGCCAAAAGTAAGTACTGCGCAAACTGTGACAGCCCGGACCACTCTCTGTGGACAATGGTCTGCCCTAAATTTAAGAGACACATGTATGACATGAGAGTGTCCACGAACTACAACAACAAACATAGAAGCAATTAGAATAATGCAAATTAACATTGGTCGCAGAAGGGCGGCTCAATCGCTAGTCCCTATTGTAGCCGAAAAATATAAAGCAGACGTGATTTTGATTAATAAAGCAAACTTTTAACATGGCTAAGAATGCACTACTACTAATGGATGCGCAGTCGAGGGTAGCTATTTATCTTAGGAATACAAATCTAGGGACGAAATGCTTGGTCAGAAAGTCATTTACAGTTCTTTAGTGGTAGATATCAACATCTTTAACTGCTACATATCGTCGAACGTTAGTGATAGTGATTTTAGTGTGAACGTAAACGATGTCTTTATAATTGCGAGAAGTACCGCAGATTCAAAAGTAATTGCTGGTTACTTTAACGCGAAAGCGGTTGAATGGGAGGCTAAGCGCACGTGTCAAAGGGGGACAAGATTCTCAACTGGGCGGCCACAACAGACATGATCCTTCTTAACAAGGGATTCAAGCCCACATTTGCGTGCGAAGCGAACAGCTTATATATCGACATCAATCTGTGCTTTAAGGTTATAACATTTAGAGGGGTTGAGTGAGAAATGTTGTTGGAAGACAGTCTCAGCAACCAGAATTATATCCTATTTGTTATAGACACAAAAAGTAACAAAATACAACAAAGCCCTCAGTCTGTAAGTAACTTCCGTTGGAATTTCAATAAGGTCAATTTAGCGAATTACAGCTGCGCATTAAGGGATAGCCTCATTGATAATAGAGGCTAAACACTGAGCAACGCACAAAAGGGCTAAACACTGAGCATCTCACAAAAGCCTTGACGACTACCTTTATGCCTCGATCGAAAGGAGGAAAGAGATACAATACACTCTATTGGTGGACAAAAAATCTGGAACTACAACGCAAGAAATGCATCACCGTAAGAAGGAGGTAGACAAGAATAGCCAAACGCTGCGATTTTCGAGCCAAAGCAGATGTCTACAGGTTATACCAAGAAATTAAAATTAAGTTATACAAACAAGACATAGACAAGGCAAAAAAATGCTTGGAACGAGCTGTGTGTAGAGTTGGATAGTACCCCTGGGTTCAGCATACAAAATTATGTCAAAAAAACTGAAACTGGGAAGTGATAAAACCCGCAGACATGCAAAGAAGCGGCTCACATTATAACAAAACTTTTTCCTGCGCACCCCATAATGCAGTTTAAGAGCGACAATACAAGGACCTCCTGCAGTTTCACCAAGGAAGAATTGGAGAAGGCTATCAGGAAAGCTGGGAATAAGAAATTCTTTCGACTTGATGGCATTCCAATGGAATGTGTAAAGATTCTAGTGAAAGAACATTCGGAAGTACTACTAAGAGTCTACAATAACGGATTTGTAGTCGAGAATTTCCCAACCGACGAAAGCCGCGCAAAATAATATAAAAAACTACACCTGTGTAGACTGCAAAAAGAGTTTGAGTCGATAGGTCTATCGCCAGCACAATTTGGCTTTAGGTGTGGATCTACTCCACTACTGACGCGCTGATGAAAATCCATAAGTTGGCCAAGGAAGGTACGTGGCGGACTAGAAATATAGTGGCCAAGAATCTTAGACAAAATGCTACGTAGAGGAATCGATGCACATCTAGTCAGAACCGTTGTTAGCTAGCTATCGGATAAAAGCGTTATATAGTTAGACAAATTCAATAACGGGCTGTACCATAAGGTTACATGTGGGGTCTCACAGGGATCCATTTTGAGCCCCACTTTATGGAATATTTTTTACAATCTCGTAACCATCAAACTACCGACACAAATTACCCTAACATGACCTGGTGATTTTTGGACAGGGACGTACCCCTCAGGAATTAGAAGATGGAATGAACCAGGTTTTAGAAGTCCTATACGGTTCTTACACGGTCTGATGCTGGTAGAAACAAAGGTCAGTATGATGTCAGTGTGACGCTAGACAGCAGTTTAATTTTCGGTTGTCATCTTGCAAACGTTATGGAGAAGGCTAGTAAAAGAGAAGCGGGTTTGAGCAAATTAACGACAAGAGTCAAAAGGCTAAAACAAACTACCAGGAAGATAATCGTGACTGCGGTGCTAAATACAGTTCTGTATTCAGTACAAATGTAGCATAATATCTTTAAGAACGGAAGTTTAAGGAGCATGGTAAAAAAAATGCAGAGAAAACTGCCCTTGGGGACATCGCCAGGATACT
This sequence comes from Aquatica leii, assembly GCA_035610365.1. Classification (NCBI taxonomy): domain Eukaryota; kingdom Metazoa; phylum Arthropoda; class Insecta; order Coleoptera; family Lampyridae; genus Aquatica; species Aquatica leii. The sequence continues at coordinate 6,364,392 of CM069436.1, read as the reverse complement.
CGCCGTCATTCCGCCTATAGACTTATTAGCAAGCACTGTAACGCCTAAAAGAGTATGACGAAGATAGCCAGAAAGGAATTGACGCTTCGAGCTTGACAAACCAGATGGTCAGAATACACTAAAGCAGTCTGGACCAGAATGCTGATCCCATCCTACGCACGTGAACAGAGAGGAAACTTGGAGACCTACATTACTACAGCATACAAGTTTTCACCGGGCACGGATACTTTGACCTGGCCGGAAGAAGGAGAACCCATCTTGTTTCCTTTGCGGGGATGATATAGATGATTCCGAGCATACAGTTTTTATGTGCAGGCAGTGGCAGGCAGAGCAAATTACAAAAGAAGTATAAGAGCAGGCAGGCTTGGAAGGATATCAGTGTTTTCATTGCGGTCACACTACAGTCGAAAGAATTCGAATGAAAGAAAATGTCTGAGCTAATATATCGGTAACATAGTGCTGGTTTTTCCTTTAGACAGGTCTGTTTTTTTGGACTCCGGGCGAACGAAGTTTCGTCCAACTTTTGTCACTCGGTCTAGTCGTAGACGAGCGTGGTAGGATTTGAGACCTTCATTAGACTTGTATTAATCTCGTCAGCTGTTTTAAAGTTTGTTTCAAGCTTTGGAACGATCACAACTGTGGCAATTTTGCTTGACCAAGTTACTTGGGCATACGATACAGAACCAGTTGTGATCTGCTGACTAGGAGCTGACAACTTTTGTCAGTTACGGACTAAAGGGCCGGGTTTAAAGCTTTCCGTGGTAAGGAACTCACACTAATAGAAAATCGCAATATAATTAATTCATAAACAAATAAATATGGTCTGGTCTTTATACCAGAAATCGCAATTGATCACAATTTAGAAAATATCAATTACCTAAGTTTTAGCTAAATGTGAAAGATTTATTCGCATATTGAAGAGAAACAGATTGCGAAGAAGTGGAAAGCCAAGACCGCCATCTTCGATTAACGGCATTAAAAGATTCTCGAGTACAAGATCAATAATCGTTCAATGGTTTCAAAATGAAGGACGTCCTGTAACCTTTCGTACAATTTACCGTCGAATTAAAGCTTTTGACTTGCAGTCCTATCGACCACATCTTGTGCTTCCGCTGACGACTCGTCATCGACAGCAACGTTTGGAGTAGTGCGCCTTACGACTGGATTAGGACGTGGAATACTATAGAGTGGTCTTCAGTGACGAATCTTGATTCTGCTTGGGAATGCACGATGGTCGCAGGATGGTCAGACGTAGACGTGGAGAACGTCACGATGTGCAGTTTTCTGTACACCACACTGTGGGGATTATGGTATGGGGTGCTACTGTTTATAGAAGTAGGTCACAGTTGGTATTCAGCCAAGAGAATATGAATGCCCATCTATGTGTTGATAAAGTGGTAAGATCCCCATATCCTTCCAGGACCCGATTTCCCAATAGGATAATGCTTGTCCCCACATTGCAAAGCATTCTATAGAGCGCTTCAAAGTGGCTAACGTCAATATCTTGCCGTGGCCACCCAGATTTCTCGACCTTTCGCTAATCGAACATGTGTGAGACATGATGGGTAGAAGAAGCAATTAGCCAATCCTCCACAGACACTAGAAGCTCTCCGGCATGAATTACAAATTGTCTAAGATGCAATACCTCAGGAAGAAGTCGACCACCTGGTGGAATACATGCTAAGAAAGGCGCCGGAGTGTGATACTAAATGGGGTTGGTCCAACACAAAAAATGCTTTTGTCTTTTCTTTAATTTTTTTTGAAACTTTAATCAATTTGACTAGTTAATCATTTCTACCAAGTTTGTCGGTTCAAAAGTTCTAACGCCTTCTTGATGTTGCATTTTTTATGTCACAGAGTATGTCTGATTATTTTTCTTCATATTTCAAGTTTTAGTTTTTTTAGTTTATTATTTGAATTATTATTTTGAAGTAAGTTATACAGTAATATTATTTTTGAAACACTTAAACCTTCAATTAAAAAAATCTCTTGAACGACACCGATAAAACTATTCATGAAAACAAAATATTTTTATTCAATATCTTCGTCTTATCTATCAATTTTCGAAGTTCCTGTTTAAGTGTTCTCAAAGTGACTAAAATGTGGTGGGGTCCCATTATGCATGAACTCTATATCACGTTGCATTGCCAGAAGTGGACCTTCTAAAAACTTCTGCCAAATTGTTTTGAAAAATTTGTTTTTCTTTAGTTAACCTGTGTAAAACCCATTTAAAATATTTCATTCTCTACAGAAAAACTTCAAGAAAAAACCCAAGGACTATTTGAAGACGGTAAGGATGCATCAGCTGTTGCTCTTAAAGGATTTTGGAAAATAAAACTAAACAGCTAATTTTTAGAAATTTCTAGAAGTATTTGCTGTTATGGCATTTACGTTTTCTTTAACATCCTCACAACGATTGATTTGATTTTTACAGTTTTTGTTAATTTTGTGAAATTATCCTGAAATTATTTTCAAAATTTTGCATCAAATCTATATCATCCAATAAGTAGAAGTGAAAAATAAAGCCTGAGAGCGAGTCATAAGTATGACCGCACCGGGGTATGCGGTATTTTGCAAGCCCGGAGTGCCATGCAATCTATCGCATCTATTAAAGCTATTCCTAGGTGCTGATCCTTGCACTTCGTTCTTTTGTTATACGGTAGGCGTTGTAATAAGCTCCAACGCAGTTTTTACAACCTAATTCCAACTAGAAAGTCGGCAGTTCAGTGCTACTTCGGAGTGGCACCCTCCTTTCTGATTCTTTATTTCTGGATGATGTTAGCTGGTATTTGAGTCGGAAATAGTGTTTAAGCACCCCTCCCCTCTTAATAAGAGACTAATGTTCTGCGTCAAAATAAATCGACGCCTAATCTGTGCTTAAGCTAGTTTCCACGTTCTCTAGAGGTCGACCCAAATAGATAGATCACCGGATAGCGAACGCCGCATGGCTATTGTTTTTCATATGTACTTATGAACGATGCAACCTGCACTACAGTTCTTTTCTCAGGTTGCCAAGACAACAAACGCGATTTATATTAGTGTTTTGTTGGTTTTCGAGAAACTAAGTGTACATTTTCGTGATGAAATGTTGCCTGAATGCTTGCCATTATCAATGGTTTTGACGCGGCTTGTAAACACGTTCCTAGTCAATTTAGCTTAATTTTCCGTTCTATGTGTAGTACTATCCATCTGCGTCATCTCTCCTAACAAAAAGTATAGTTTCCGCACTATGAGTTGGGAGAAAAGCCGCATGCAGCATATCTTCTAGCAAAATTATAAAAGATGCTTTATTACAGTGCCTTTAAAAGAAAGAAGCGAAAATACTAATGCAATAGCTTGCTATAGTGCGGATGGAAAATATTTTCAATCAGTTGTAATAGTCAAGGATGTTAACAGGAAACCTGAATTTTCTGATTGACTACCAGGCAAACTTTGCACGAATTATTTCTGGTTCCTAAAATACCTATAAGATTTAACAAAAGAAAAAAATACTCAAAATAAGAAAAACAAAAAGAAATGACTTTCTATAAAAAACACTATAAAAAAAATATCATCAAAAACACTATGCATGCCCTCTTAAGAAAAATAGCGTATCGTGGTCTATTATTGATTCAAATCTTGCTGAGTGGAATAAATGTTCTAGAGCTGAACTTCGTGAAAAAGATTGGAAGTTGTCAAAATAAGTTATGTGGCATCTCTCTTTTTAATGCGGCGTCTCACCCAAGGGCGAGAGACAGATGCCTTTGTGAAGACTTCTCTCCCATAATTACCCTAAATATTTGTTGAACTAGACGCGAGAGATTTTTTTGTTCGTCGTAGGGTGTAAGAAAATGTGTTAGAGCAAGTCCATCACTGGCACACTAAATAAGCCAAATGTGAATAAAAGGGTTTAAAAAAAACCATCATATTAAAAAAAATATTAAATGACATCAAAGAGTTATTTTAAATCTTGCCGTATTATTTTTATGTATCTTATGAAAATCCGGAAAATTGCCCACATATTCTGGGACACCCTGTAGATTACTATATACAAAACGTTAATAAAAAAATGTTATTATTTGTGTTATAATAATAACACAAATGCTCGTTTTGTGTGTTCATTAGGTAACATTTTTTTTCGTTTCTAACAGAATTTCGGTACGTAAAGTTCTGTTGTAAATAACTGTTGCCTGCAGATTTTCTGGAGCACATAGCTCACCTTCGAAGCGTGCATGATTTTAATTTATTAGAATTTTCTTTTTATCGAATTTTGTGATTGACACAGCATCTAACACAAATCTAAAAAAACTGTGCATTTCATACTAAATTTGACTTAATTTTATTGTTGTTTATTGCATTTTTTAATTTCGTTTAATTGTATTTTTGGAATGGCTAGTTTACGACTTAATCGAATTTAATTGAATAATTTTATAACTTAAACTATATAATAAAAAATAAAAGGCGTTTTAATTTAGATAATATTTAATTGATTTTACTAAACGTTTAGAAACTTTACAGTTAAACCAATCTGAAGATTTTTTATAAATATCGTAAAAACCAAAGCAGTTGAAATAAATAAAAAACTTTAATTTTTTTAAAAACATAAACCGAAAAACAATAATTTTCAACTTACAAAATTAATGTGAACAAATAAGTTGTTAGTTTGAGGATCTTCTTTTCTATTGGTGGGTCGTTTGATTTGTCTATTATTTATTGTCGCGTTTATTACTTGATTGTTGCTAAGTTATGAGTTTACTGTCACTTTGCATTTCTTGTTTGTATCGTTGTTAAGAATGCGTATGATTTTTGTTTAAAACACTTTGTATAGCAATTAAAGCTACATAGCATCTTTTTGCGACACTATTTTATTTAAAAAAAATTCTATTATTACAAGATATACAGTGGTTCCCAAACGCAATCAGTCCACGGCGTACCTACAGGTTTAGTATTTTGTCTTGACGCCTTTGTCAAAGTAAATGAATAATAAGACAAATTAGACACAAAGAGGTAAACTACACATTTTTTAAAACTCAAAACACTGCCACACTTATTTTTTCTCTATATTCATTTTTGACCTATATTTGCTTAGTACCACAGCTATATTAAAATTAGGTGCAATCGTTCATTACCAAAACGACACACCCTCCAATGTGACGATTGTATCCGCTAACTCTAAACAATTTAGACAAATTCATAAAACCAACCCATAGATAACTTTCTCGAAACTGCGATGATCCTAAAATTTTAATATCTAACCTGTGAGGCTGGGTACCCACCAGGCGCGTCTCTAGGTGGCGAATAGGAAACCGAATACATAAAGGTGAAAGCCACCTGACTCAGCTGTAGTGTTGTAGCGAAGGGTTTGCACTGAGGTAACAATACGATGCCGGTCCCACATATGGGAACCGATAAACTGCTGACTGTAGCCACGTCTCACAACAAATTTATTACAGACTAAAAACGACAGATCGATAGAGTTTTTACCGCTTCGGGTTATTGCGGCGCAGACTGCCGTCACCCAGATAATTACCACCATAAGAACAAGCACTTCTACTCCGGAGCTGACAGTCCAGACTTATAGTCAAAGACAGTCTGTCAAGCAGAAAAAGACCATAACAAGCTCAAAAAAGCCATTCTTACAGCCAAAGAACGCAGAAAACACGCTAAGTAATCTTGCAAAACCAAAAGGATTAAGCATGACCCCAACTTTAAAAGAAAACAAAAAATGAAGAAGAAGAAGAAGGCAGTAGACCCAGTTTTAAAATTTGAGAACACAACAACCGTAGTTACTCACGGGAATAAAATTCCACGCCCAGACAATGCTACTCCTTTTGCTTTAGAAATAAAAAAGAAAACCAGGCAGAAAGTAGGCCGTAGGCGAAAAGCACAAATATTACTGCCAGTGATTACCAAAAAAATTAGGGCGACCGCTATCTTAATTAGAGAGCCAAACATTATCATCGCTGACAACATGAAACTAACAATAAACGCAGACCACCGGACAGCAATTTATGCATCCACCAAGAACACCGCGGGGATCAAGTGCTTGGAGGGGAATATTTACAGGAAACTGCAGATAGGTAAAATAACAACGTCCAATTGTTACATCTCACCCAACGCGAGCTTCACAGATTTTTGCTCAGAGCTAGATAACATCTCCAAGAACAGTAAAGATACGGGTGGCCCGGTGGTATTCGTAGAGGACTTTAATGCAAAAGCGACGGAGTGGGGATCCAGCAAGCCAAACAAAAGAGGAGACTACCTACTCGAGTGGATGGCAAAAGAAGACTTAGTTATATTAAACATAGGGTTAGAGCCAACGTTTGTATGCTGAAATAAAACCTTTTTTATAGATCTCCCGTTCTGCTTCAAAGAGGTGGCATGTCAGGTAAAGCAATGGGCAATACTAAAGGAAGAAAGTATAAGTGTTTATAAATACACCATGTTTGAATTGAAACTCAACGATAAACGAAAAGAAAACTTACCTTATCAAACACCTAGATGGAACCGCAATAAACTCGAGCTCAAATTCGATAAAATCCAGAAAATAAATTATACTATGATACTGTTATGAACGCCGAGTCGATTACCCAAGCCCTGACTTTTGCCTGTAACGCAAGGATGTCGTCTTCAAGAAAAAGTAAACGTAGAAACGCTCCTTATTGGTGGTCAAGCGAGCTAGAGCGATTACGAAGATTCTGCAATGAGAGCCGTTGAAGAGTGCTATGCCAACGGAGAAAAGGCCCTCCGCCCTACATAGTGGATGATTTCAAAAACAAAAGGTATAACTACAAAAAAGCAATTGTCAAAGCAAAAAAGACAGCGTTGGAAGATATATGCGCGGAACTCGTCAATAACCCTTGGGAAACGGGATACAAGGTAGTCACAAAGAAAATTAAAGTTGGCAAAGAACTCAACGTTCCTTTTATCAAAAAATCCTGACGCGCAATTGACACATTATTGCCAGAACATTGCATAAACAACTGGCTTATCGGAGAGACTACTCATCGTGCTTAGGCACTAAAAAAGCCTCCGTTCCAGATGCTATCCAGAACGAAAAAATTAAACTCTTAGCTAAAGACTATCCAGGACCCTTATTAAAGTTATTCAACGCAGAATTTTCAAAAGGAAACTTAGCAGATTAATGGAAGAATGCAAATTTTGTTCTGATCGTTAAAACATATAGTGACGAAGCAGCCACAAAAGGATTATCGCCCTTTATGCCTCACTGACAATATTGGAACGTTATTAAAAAGAATTATTCTTAAGATAATTGCAAATGAATTAGACAGGCTAGGCGGTTTGTCACCCCTTTAATATGGTTTAAAACAGCTAAGGCTAAGAAGTGAACTTGAAGAACCAGACAAATTAGAGCACTAGTTTCTCTTGATATCAAAAATACATTCAACTCGGTCTATTGAGTCTTTCTGATTGTAAAGATGTGCCAGAAAGCTATCAATTCTCATCTGATAAAACTCACCACGAGCTATCTGATAAATAGGACTTTGATGTACACAGTAGAGTGAGAGTACAGTATCCAACATCAAATGATCTGTGGGGTCCCACAAAGATCCATTTTTGGCCGCACATTGTGAAACATGTTCTACGACGATTTACTGACCACCCAGCTACCAGATACCATACATCTAACGGCCTTTGCCAACTTTTTCGCTATCTTTGGGGAAGGAAAAGCTGTCCAATCTTTAACCCACAACATGAATCAAAGGCTACTCGTGACAAACGAGTGGCTGAGGAAAAATAAGTTGTCATTAACAATTAAAAAAACCGAGCGATTGCTTTTACGACCAAAAGAAAGCTCGATAAAATAAAATTCTGTTACAAAGGTGTGACGTTATCTACCAAAAATAATTTAATATACCTGGGTGTCGTTCTGGACAAAAACCTCTTCTTTGCGCAGCCCAACAACAGCTAAACGCTAAGTAATCATGTAAACGATTCACTCGACATTTCTATGCGCAGCGCCAGTGTGGAACGGGGTGTTAGGGATAAGTAGACTTCGGACGCGTGCAGAAACGTCCCAAAGAAAAATCGCCCTAAGGATAATTTCGGCTTTCACAACAGTCTCGTTCGAGGCTGCGAAGGTCTTAGCGGGTGTCGTTTTGGAAGAACGAGCAAAAGCGCGACTTGGGACCTTTAAATCAATAAGAAAAGAAGAGTCGCCTCAGGCCTGGCAAGAAAGATGAGATGACTACCAAAAAGGAGCTTGAACTCGCCTACATATCCCGCAATACGACGTATAAGTCAACCGGAAACATGGAGACTCAAACTTTTATATTACGCAAGCACTGACATGTATATAAACAAAAACTACAAGACAAGATCAAACATCAACAGTTCAGATCTTCAAATAAAGTAGTATTGAACTCTAAGGCTTAACGGATACTGGAACAATACAATTTGGTCGAAACTAGCCAAATTCCTAGAAGAAAAGATTGGAAAAAAGTGTAAAGAGTATGCAGTTTTGATATACAGGGAGCCTTCGACAACACCTCCGATTACTCCATGGAAAGGACAATGGCAAACTATCAGATTATGTCACACATAAGTAACTTAAATAATAGAAATGGGCTCTGACTTAACACATTCACTACCGATCACATAGACGCTGTGTGATGTGTGGCTTGTAGATGAGGCCGACCACACACCATATGTGTGGTCTCGTATTTTTTAATTTTTACGCCACAGTGTAAATCAAAACTAATTTGTTGATCATTTTATACTAAAGTAAAATCACTGAAGCTTAAAAATGGTTATCGGCGATTGGGTTACTTGCAAAAAATGACATCGGCAGTGAATGTGTTAATAAACAAAGTCTTCGATTTTGAAAAGGGATTCAAGCTAACTACCAACTCCAACAAATAATAAATTACGCGGATGGTTCTAAATTTGATTTGGTGTATACGCCAATCCTAGAACCACCAACAAAAGAGTCAGCCTAGAAAAACTATGCAACATCTTTCAAGCTAAAATGCAAACTATTAGTTTATGCAGAAACCGAAACGTCTACATTCTTACAGACAGTCAAGTAGCACTGAAAGCGTTGAACGCATTCAGTATCTTGTCTAGACTAGTCAATGAATGTATATTCAAACTTCAAACCTTAAGCCAAAAGAACACAGTAAGATTATGCTGTATTCCAAGTCGCCGTGGTATAGAAGGAGATGATGAAAAAGCGTACTAGCTCGCAAAAGAAGCAGTCCGCAAAGTAATGAACAGTCCAGAACCTGGTCTAAATCTAGAAAAATTAAGTCCGCTCAGCGATCAGAGAATTAGTTGATGTCACTTATCAGCAGAATTGGGAAAACTGCAATAACGCAACACATGGCAAAATATTGCTAAAAACTTTAAAGTCACGGACCACCAAAGCCTTGCTAAGACTGAACAGAACTCATATCAAGCAAGTAGTCAGTCTCCTGACAGACATTGGAGCTCTTAAGAAAGTGATGCATAACATTAACATCTTTATAGATAATCTGGAGACAAACATTGTCCAAAAGAAGATGAAAGATGAAACAGCATATCATATCCTCTTTGAATGAATAGCATTACAGCGCAGAAGACACCAGCTAGATTGGAGCATTGACTTTATTACACGGATGTAAGTCTATCGACTTGAAAGCGCCCGACAATACAGAAAGCCCGAGGGATTAAACACAAAAAAAAAGAAAAGAAAGTACGGAAGAATAAAAGGAAGAAAGGAATTATTAAAAAAGGAAGAAAAAAAGAGGAAAATGACAGAAAACAAATTAATAGTAATGACAAGAAAACAATAAGATCACCGGACATTAAAAAAATAACAGAGGAAAACGAAGGAAACAGTTCAATAATACAAGAGAGAAAAGAGAAAAGAACAGAAAGAAATGGAGGAACTAAAGGAATTAATGAGAGAGCTGATGAAACAGATAGATGGAAGAAAACATGCAAGCAATAAGGCAAAAAATCAAATAAATAAAAGAAGAAATGAGAGAAAAGGAAAAAAAGTGGAATAAAGAAAAAGAGGAACTGGTAGAGAGACTAGAAAAACTAGAAAAAAGCAAAAGATGAGGAAAGATGGAAAAGAAAGAATAATATTGTAATAACGGGCTGAAGAAGTAAAGAACCACAAAAGGAATTAGTATTGATGCTGGAAGAAAAATTAAACGTAAAAGTAGAAGTTAAAAGGGGACTGTGATAAATAGAAAGAAGGAAAATAAAATGGTGGTGGCGGAGATTGGAGGATGGGAGGAAAAGCAGAAACTGATGGCAGAAAAAAGGAAATTAAGAATCACAAGAATTTACATAAATCACGACTTGACATGTGAAGAAAAGAGAGTACAAAGAAAAACAATGAACAAAGCGGTAGACAAAAGAGCGGAAGGGAAAGTAAGGGTAGGATACTGGAAAATGGAAATAGACGGAGAAAAATACATATGCAACTACAGAGACAGGGAGCTAAGCAGAGAAAGGGGAGAGAATATGGGTAGTCAAAGGGGATAAAACTAAAAAGAGAAGGGGGTGAAAAAAAAGAATGATGACAAAATCGCAAAGAATAGGAATAATGAGTAATGAAAAGGAAAAAGACCAAGAAGAATAAAAAACAAGGGACGAGATTTTTGAAGTGCATCAGAAAACAGAATGTAGCGGGATTACAGAAGACATGGATGTAAGAAAAAGACTGAGTAAGTGGTGGGAAAAAGAGTTGCCTGAGGAACAAAATCAGAAAGGAGAAGAAAGACAAAAAAAGCAGTAGTAGTTAGATGGGAAAAACGAGATTGAGATGGAATAAACGAAGACGAAGTAATAGAGGCAATAAAAAAGGTAAAAAAAGGGATGGCGGCAGGAGAAGATGGGGAATACGGGGAAGCAAATGTAGCAAAGAAGATGACGGAAATAGTAAATAAACTTGGAAAGGAGAAGGATTCCCGGAGAAATGGAGAGAGGGAATAATATGCCCTATACACAAAAAAGGAGACAGAAAGGAAGTGAAGAATTACAGAGAGGTGACATTAAGTACGGCATACAAATTATATGCGACAGTGCTACAAGGAGGACTACAGAAGAAAATAGAGGAAAGGAGTTTGGTACCAAACGGACAAGCCGGATTTAGAAAAGGAAGCAGAGTGATAGACAACATATATATATATATATATTGAAACACCTGGCGAATAGAAAGCTAGAAAAAAAGGGAAAATGGCGGCACTTTCCGTAGATTTCAAAGCCGCTTTTGACAGAGTCAACCGGGAAAAACTTTGGGAATACATTAGGAAAAAAAATTAATGGAAGATTAATAGAAAGAATAGAAAAAAATTACTAAGAAGGGAAATTTGGAGATGAGCGGACAACAGATAGGAGGGATAGTAGTAGGGAAAGTAAAGGCGTGGTCGTTGGCGTATGCTGATGACATAGTGTTGGTGGCTAAAAAGGAAAAAAAATCAAGGAGATGATGAAGACGCTGGAAAGCTATATGAAAAAAAAAGAATGGAAGTATATACGGAGAAAACAAAAATAATAGTACTTACAAAGGGAGGGGGAAAAAAAAAGAGTGAAACAGAGGGTGGATAACGTGCAACAGGTGAAGGAATTTACATAAAGGAAAGAGTGAGAAAAGGACACATGTTAATAGGACAAGTGTGGACTGGAGGAAAGATTGTTTGGGGTTGACATAGAAAAAAGAAGACTGCTGTTTGAGAAGCTAATAAAAAGTGTGGTGATATATGGATGGAAGGAGTATAAAGGTAGAAGGAATTTAAAAAAATACTAAAAATGGGTATTAGGGCTAGATAGAGAAACACTGGGGTATATTATAAGAGAGAAAGTGCTGCCAGAGAATATAAGAGTACAGAAAGGAAAAAAGGCTATACAATACGAGGAAGAACTGAGGGAAAGAACCAAATGCTACAAGAATGTTGGAAAGAGAGGAAGAGTGAAGTACGGGCTGGATGGTAGAGAAGAATATTATAAAAGAAACGGGTACGCGAAAGAAGAAGTAGAGAGATAGGGACATAGAAAAGCAGGAAAAATGGACAAAAATAAAAGAAGCCAGATATAATGTGTATTATAAGAATATCAAGGGAGAAAGGGTTCCAGAAGGAAACAAAAGCAAGAAGAAAAAAATGATAGCAAGGTTCAGATGTGGAAACAAAGAGTTAGGAAATAAATACTAGAGAAGAGACGGTGGACCTTAAACACATGAAAAATGAATGCAGGGAGTTAAGAGAAGAGGTTAAGAAAGTAGAAAAAATGAACGGAATGGATGCAAGAAGTATGGAGAAGGAGGAAACAGCTAAGAGGAGAGGAGAAAAAATGAAATGACTTACGCCAAAAATATTCTCAAAAACTAGCTCCTTTTATAGAATGTCACCGACGGCTACAAGCAAAAAAAAATTTTTGTCGACACTGACGTTAAGATAAGAAGTCTTTTTTGGATAAAGTAAACTGCAAATATTCGGCGGAGGCTTTAACAGCTTTGCGACCCATTGAAGAATTCTAACTTAAAGTCTTGGTACATTGCATTAAGAAAAGTTTCGTTTCTTTTAAACTTAAAAAATGAATAATACTCAAAGTAGAGTGCGAGAATACGCACCTGACACCAATGACCGATATTTTTTTTGTCGTTTTTATTTAAATATCCGTTAATTGTTTTGAGTTGCGTAACATTACAATAAAAGACTGGAAATCATCTTCTTAAACATTAAAATGCCGAAATAACGTAATTGTAATTACCGGTCTTTTGATTTTATCATATTATGTACATTCTCTGACGCAATTTGGTTTTGAAAAATTTGTAATATTTTTAAGTAACTGTTTTGATAGCGGTTGTATTTAAAAGTATATAAATGTTTCGCAATTAATTAATCGCCAAAGTAACTGGTTTTGCAAGAAAAAAAATAAAAGTAGAGAAATGTGGGTTTGTGTTAAAACATATCTGGTTTATTACTAACGGTAACGCTAGAAGAAGTATCACTTATTTATTGTTCAATTTAATTTCTAACGGCTAAGAAAGGCACACGTAATACGTAATTGCGAAACTACAAAAAAAATCAACTAAAAACGGCGACAAAGTCGCATTAAGTATTATCGACGGCCTTCGTACAATGAAGTTTCGCGACTTGATTATCAATTAGCATTTTTAAACCTTTTTCGCTTTTAAAGTAACTACCGCCCGTGCCAAATTACCTATAATTTTTAAATTAAAAGATTATTTTTGGTGCTTATGGTAAGCGTCGAAAGGCCAACTTTAATTGACTCGTACGAAACGAATCGAATCTTCAGTGTTAGCGCTAAGTGAAATTTTTGCATAATTCATTTACTTATAGGACTTTCTAAACTAAATAAAAACCTTAAAATTTCCCAAAATATACATTATGTATTTAATTACGCGGAAAAGGCGAAAGTGGCGGCAGATGTCACTAATAAACTACAGTGTGAACAAACAAAACGAAAAAAAACAATTAAAGAACGCTTCATTTACCTTGTATTGATCGTTCACAACAAAGCTGAATATTAATTTGTGTTCCACTTGTATAATTCAAAACCAGTGTATAACCTAAATTGCAACTTGTTCTTACACCTTCGAGTAAATATGATGTAATTGCTTAACTTATTTTTGGACTTTTTAAAATTCTTACATTATTATTAGACATGGCTTTTATGTGCATAATTCATCTTGCTGTTTACTATTAAAAATCGAAGAGAAAGTTGTTACAATTTCAGCGCGATTAGTTAGTGAGTAATTTATTCGTTTCGACATTTTCTTGAAAACACAGTGACGTCTAAAATTAAGTTTTTAATTCTTTTTAGAATTTTATATATTATGTAAGGTAAAAGTAGAAAATGATTTTTGAACACACATAGTATAACAATTTTACCATCTCCGGATAGATTTCGTGATTTTTTTTTGGTGCCAAAATACCGTGGTTTCTGTTAGAAACAGCAATTATACAATATTGTGAAAGTAGGCATTGATAACAAAAAATAAATTGAAGAAAATGTTATGTCACTCTGTAGTTTAATGAAGCCAACATTAACAAACAAAAAACACTTTCAAAATTTAGTAGCATTCAAATGAAAAAGAAACATCACGATTACAAAAAAGTAAAGTTAAGTAGACAAAGAAAAAGAATTTTAAGAAACTTTCTTAATATTGATAGAGAACGATCAGTACAATGTCAAATAAAGAATATACAGTTTAATAAAGAAACTTTAAAATACTAGATGACCATTTCAAATCTGTGTATAGAAGAAGTTTTTGCGTGATTTATTGCACTATTTCTATTAATTATTTTTGCGTAATTACCAAAGATTATTACCATCTTTTTCTACTTTTTTAGATCTCTAAGCTTTAAACACAGTTCTGCTTTTTTTACACCACCAAGTGTTATTTTACGGTCTTCATCTTAAAAGAATGGATTTGCAAAAACCAAAAAAAAAACATCGTCAAATGATGCTTAAATGCAACAGTGAATACTGAGTTAGAAAAATTGAAAAAGATCTAGCAAGAACAAATCCACCTACAACGCTTTGGAGAATGAAGAAACATGAAGCAAATCGAAAAAACACCTGTTTCACGCCTAAAACCACTCCATTGTATTTCTTTGAAAACCTAACAATGAAAACCTACGTCCTGATAAAATACAAAGATGAACTTTGGATGGAACGGATCATCGAGATAAAAAAAACATTGACAAAGTACTCATATCGATCATAAAAAAATGCCTTGAACTGAAAATAACTCTATTATTCGAAGGACCAAAAAAATCTAAAAAATTACCCAGACTGATTTTTTTTTAGTTTTTATAATTGAAAATCAGTACACTGCTTTTTAGTTAAATTGACGAAATGATCGAGAACGTTCATAAAGATATCATTGGTTGGTATCTCATCAACTTAGGCAATGTATTTAATTAAAAAAATTATTTTTGTGATTAAAATATCTATCAGTCTATATTTTAGAAAGTCGGCATAAAAACGCAAAAGTAAAGAAAGAAATACACTAATCAATCATCTACGTGCCGAATAAACACAGAAACAATTGCGAAATTTATATTAAGCGAAATATTTTTGCAGCCAACTGTTGTGCTTTTAATTCGTCTACGTTTACTAGGTGAACGTTTACGTAAAACCTATTCCTCGACGTTCACGAAACGAATTTAGTTGAACGTTAACAATTAATCAATCAAAAGAAATGAGGAAAAGCGTACTTAAACATTAACAAGTAAATACACTACCGAGAAAGTATTCGAAACGAATATTATTTAGCTTACGTAAAAAAAAATTAAAACTCAATTAAACCACGATACGTGTAAATTGAGCAATTGCGCTTTTTCTATTACCGAAAATTAAGTCGACGTTTACATAACGTTCAAGTTGTTTTATCGGAAGAACAATGCGTTGGTTTTAATCACTTTTACTGTCTTAAAAGTTGAGTCATGTAAAATACAATTGCTTTTTATTTTTATCGTTGCGCCTTAAGTGGAACTAAAGTTATTTTAGATTCTTTTATCGTAGGAAGTTACGTCCGAAATTTGTTATTCAATGCAATATTTGATACGTGAATGGAATTTCGTTTTGTAGGGCACGTTATGAAGACCAAGGTGAATATTACTAGTTGAGGTATATTACGTATGTCATCACGTTGATCGATACAAGTACATCAAGAATTGTTATCATCGCACGTCAGAGGGTCTTAATAGTTTTGGACAAGGTTTCGATTCCTTTTTATAACTGGAATTTATTCCTGACATATATTAGATGTTAGTTACTTAGTTTGACAACAAAAAGTTTCAAGTTTGTTACAATACGTTTATAAAAAATGGTACACGACTTAGAATTTTAACTCTACTTCGAGGCAGAAGTTTTATTGTTTTAGAAACGGTTTTTTTGCAGTTTCGAAAAATTAAAATTTGAACTCCGTGCCTGTTTCGATAGCTATGCTATGATCATCAACGGTACACTAATACGTTAACTGTTTGATTAAACGCATATCGTTTACTTGATGCCTTTTTTCGAGGATAAGGTTGGCACGCTAAACGTACTCACACTTCTGTATTTGATGCGAGTCAAATGCTCTTTAACCGAATTTTAACCGGTCTTTTGGTTTGTCCTACACATACTTGATTGCAATTTTTACAGTTCTTTTTCAGAACTCACAACATTTAATAAGGAAAAAGAGCACTTTAACATTCTTCTAGACAAATTCTAATAGGTACATATATAAAGTTTGATTTAAACTATGAACGAAAGTTCTAGAAGATTCATTAGAGTAGTCAGTAAAAACTAAAGTTTAGAAAATGTTAAGAGAGAGTCGAAAAATCTCTGTTTAATAGAACCTTCTAACTGAGTCTCTAAGATTACGACTAACTGTAAAAGCCGTTTTTTCAAGAATTTATTGTTTACCTAAGACACATAAACCAAAGAACGCTATGCGACCTAACAATGCCCCTACTGAATTTATTAACAGAATTAAATTCAGCAGATTAATTATTAATAACTTTCGATGTCAGTTCTATGTTTCCAGCTATTCCCATCGCTGAGGTTCTAAACTATTTAAAAGAAACGCTGCTACATAACATTTGGATAAATACTGAAGTACATAACTATTTAAAACTCACTCGCTTGTGTATGAATCAAACCTTCTTTTAAATTAACAGAAGAAGGAACAGCAACGGGTAATAGTCTCTGTATATCTCTAATTTATTCATGAGCAGCATGAGATTTGAGGAGCCACAATTAGAGAGACTGTAAAGACGCTAGAGGTTGCCCTTTATGCAAAACGACAGATTACACACTGTGGTCAGCGGCGTGTCCCAAATTTTTCGATAGCGACAAAGATCAAACAACCCGATACAGATTTAACAGCCATAGACGAAGAAAAACGCCAAGATATTACAGATTATCCTAGGAGAAGAAGGACTGCACATGACCTGTTGTTATGCTATAACGAAGGGGTAGACATTGCAATCATATCGGAACCCAATATAATAAAGGCCAAAGCAGCGGGTTTTATGATGGACCTCAAGGAAACAGTTACATCGGACAAAATCTAATTTTAAAACCGCACAAAAGATTAAAGGGAGCGGATGCAGCAGAACTAGATGACTTCTACATATATTCCTGTTAGATATCTCCGAACAAGAACATGGAGCATTTCTTCGAGGTTATAGAAAGAATCAAATCTTCCATAAACAATCACAAGAAACCGCCATTATAGCGGGAGACAGCAACGCGAAATCTCCTGAACGGAGGGCGCTTAAAGAGGATGCTAGGGGCCGAATGGCTGACCAGTTGCGACAGGATCATTATGAACATGAGAAAAGAACCGTCATATGTGACACAATGCAAGAGTTCGATACTGGACATCACCTGCGCCAGCAGCAAAATGGCGAATAGAGTGAGGGGATAAAAAGTATGGGATGAAGAATCTTTAAACGTTCATAAATACGTATTATATAACACAGTAACGAACACTAAAAAATAATTTTTATAGTAGTAGCCGCAACGGCCTGCCAAGATAAAACACAAACAAAATAAATCACGAGAACTATTGGATACATTTGACCGGTTCGTATCGTCTAAAAAGGTTCGAAGAAATGGCGGAAGCAATGACAAAATATTGTGACGCCAGCATGCCACGGAAAAGAGATAACAAACACACTAGCGCTGGTCTTGGTCTTGCTTGGCACAAGTTTGCGACAAAAAGATAGGTAAGCGTAGGAAATGTATCATTAGAACGAGGAGTCTGGTTAGACACAGCCGGATGGGCTAAGTAACGGAACGTGCTTTGAGAGCACACAGTTTAGCGAGGCACCTGCCTTACGGCTTCTCCTCGCTTCTCTAAACCAAGAAAAAGGAATTTAGACAATCGTAAAAGAATTAAGAGAGGCGCAGAGTTAGTTTAAGTAGCTATAACTAAAACGAAACTAAAAGGGTTATTTAACCAAATATAATGAAAATAAATGATTCTAGAATAAATTTCATGCTATTGATAAATTAAAAACTAAATATCTACTTTGCCTTAGCGTACATGAAATAAAATAAACTAATAAAGTTATCGGACAATACGAGTTCGGGTTGGCAAGATCCTTCTTTCCGGACTTGAGAATAGTAATTAGGTTACCACCTTTCTAGCTGGTAGGAAAATAACCAATTTTTATGCAAGAATTGAACAGGTCAACGATCGTGGAAGAGAGAGAGAATCTAGAACAACCGTTCACAAAACGTTATGGCGTCAACTCAATTCCAGAAACTTTATTCTTAGGGATTTTGTTAGCCATCGCAGCTAAATCGTCGCTGGTGACCACCCAGTCTTGTCGGGAGTTGCTTTGCAAAAGAGATCGGTATTTTATTTGAGCATGATAAGCGTTGTCCGTCGAGGGATCTTCGTCTGGAAATAATGTGAAAACTATCTGTCGCCGTCTTTTACATTGGAACACGGTTGGATCGCCAAAAACTTTCAGGAGAATAACCTGTAAACTAACCCCCAAGGACTCGTCGCCAAGCTTTTTTCCACGAAATTTTGCCAGGAGCTCTGCTTTGCTGTCTTTATTGCCAGTTTATACCGGTGAAGCGCGGTCTGGTACGAGGCAAGCTATTGATGTTTAACCTCTGCAGGGGCTTTTTGGTGGTGTTTTTGCAAACAACGCACCGCTCGCTTTAAGCTGTCTAACTTAGGACTCCACCACGGTACACTAGCTCTAGATCTTATACGTATGCTATTCAAGCCATTTTGGCAAAAGTCGAGGATTATCGTGGTCAACTTATCAATGAAGGCGTCCACAGATTTAGGATTGTGGGATCGTGGAAGATAAGAGAAAATAGAATTTGCGATAGCATTATTCAGGCGAACGGGATCTATGCATTTGAAATTAAGGATTTTTTTAGGAATCAGTACGAAATTAAAGACTTTGACGGTTAACTTAAACCGTATCAGTTGGTGGTCACTTTCTATGAATTTGGGAATGACTCGCCAGTCTACTATTTTTCTGGTTAAACAGAAAGAAGCTAATGTAACGTCTATATTGGTTGAGCCTAGATGGCTAGCGAATGTGAAAGGTTCGTTGGCAACACAGAGGTTACGTTCACCCACCAGGTTCTCCACACAAACATTGTCTTCTTTCATCGGTCACCGGTCGAATTGAAGTCACCTGCTATGATAATAGAAATGGCGCTTGGTTCATTAAGAATTTTGTCTAAGCTTTGGAGATGAATACGAACATCCTCACTCGGCGGCAAATAAACGCCGACGACTGCCAAAGTAGTGTTTTCAACTGTAACCATAGTTACCGCATTGCAGTCATTAGTTAAATGGCTATTAACTATTAAAGACAATAGCCGCGTGGTTTCGCATAGAAGAGGATGCGGCAATCCTGTTAAAGAGTACTGGAGAAATGATGAATTGGTCCGATTTAGAAAAGAGCGCCAGCAGAAAAGAAAACAAAGCCACAAAAGCAAACAAAAAAGCTAAGACAAACTCCGCCACGGAATATCAACTATACAAACAACTGAGAAATCATTTTTGTAGAGCAATTGGAGCAGCCAAGAGTAGGGCCTGGATTAAATTGCGCCAAAGTATAGACCATGACCCGTGGGGAAAAGGTTACAAAATTGCCACCAAAAGGTTGAGAAGAACACATTCAAAGAGGGAGATAAACGTAGAAGCTCCCCCCCCCCACACCGTGTAGAAAATATTTGAGGCAGCAAAGAGATTAGGACGAAAAAGGCACCAGGCCCTGATGGCATACCGGCTGAAGCCTTAGTCGATGTGGTTACCAGCTATCCTAGAAGGCTGGCACTATTACTAAACAAACTACTAAAATAGCAAAACTTCCTAGATATTTGGAAACTGTCCATACTCGTTTTGCTGGACAAGGTTAAAAACTTCCCTAATGATCCTGGCTCATATAGATTCCTATGCTTGCTTAACACAACTGCCAAGCTGTGCGAGCTTCTGATTAATAAAAGACTGTGAGAAATCTTCGAAGATACAGGGGGTCTATCATGCAGATAGTATGGATTCAACCAAGGCAAGTTCAAGATGGACGCAATAGAATCGGTTAACCGGTGGGCCAGGAACACTAGAGCAGGCACCAGAAAGACTAGACAGCTGTGTAGAATGGTCACACTATGTTAAGAACGCATTTAAGACACTACCGTGTCCAGTGATTCTGACTTAAAAAAGTATTTTATTAACATGATAAATGATTACCTCAACGAGCGCGAGTTACTAATAAATAGTACAGAAAGAACAAAAGCTTTTCAGGCATCTTGCGGTGTTCCACAAATCTCAGTTCTGTGGCCAACATTGTGGAATGCCTAGTTTGATGGATTATTACAAACGAACATGTGTGTGTTCCCCACGCAAGTGGTTACCTTTGCAGACAATCTCACCCTTTCGACCAGCGCCAGGACCGAGACCGAACATGTGAATTTTATACAATTTTTTTTTTTGGTGATTTAAATTTAATTTAATTAATATTTCGTTAACTCATAAAATACGTGGTTTTTTTGGTTTTTAATTTTTTGGTGATTTAATATAATAAGCATTTCGTTATTCAAAAATTAGTGTAAAGTTTAAAGGAGAAGGGAAATTATGTCGGATTCCGAGGAAGGGTGATCAGAAGGAAAAAGAAAAAGGCAAGCTACGGTGGAGGAGGTGTTTAGGAAGAGCACCAAAGTAAGGAAATCACCGGTAGCGGAAGGAAAAGAGAGGAAAGATGGGGAGTTAGTAGAAATGTGTAAAGAACTGTTAAAGGAGGTAAAGAGTATAAGAGAGGAACAAATTAAGATGGGTAAGAAGTTGGAAGGGAATAATAAAGAGGTAAAGGAGATGAAAAAGAATTAAAAAGTCAAATGAAGAATGGAAAAGGAAATTTGAAGAAATGGGTGAAAAGTATAGAAAGTTGGAGGCCAGATTGGAGAAGATAGAAAGAAACTGGGAAAAAACCGAAAAAGAAAAAAGGAGAACAAACATAATCATAAGAGGTATGGAAGTGAAAGATGGAAAGAAGGAGCAAAAGGAGCAAGTGGAAAATTGGATGAAGAAGGATTTAAATATTGAGAAAACAGTGGTAGAAACTAGAAAGTTAGCAGAGCGTGTAATGTTAGTAAGGATGGGTTTATTTGAGGATAAGTTAGATGTATGGAAGCAAAAAGAAGGTTAAGAGGTAACGAGCATTTATTTAGACGATGACATGACGAGAAGAAGGGGAAATAGATATACAAAAAGGTAAGATATGAGGCGAGTAAGATGAAGGAGAGGGAAAAGGATTAAAATAGGATTCTTGAAAGTGTGGGTGGAAGGTGAAGAAAAGATTTTGAATGAGGAGAGGGGAACTCTATTGAAGAAGGGGGCAAAAACTAAGAGTTGGGGAGGGAAGGATGGATCAAATGATGTTGGATTAGTAAGTTTTAAGGAAAGAGATGGAAAAGCAGAATCAAATGAAATTATTGTTTTGGAATGTGGCAGGCATAAAAAATAAGAGAGAGGATTTCTGAAGATACGTAGAGGGTTTTGATATGATGGGAATGTCGGAGACATGGTTGGAGGAAAAAGACTGAAAAGTATGGAAGGAAAAATTACCAGAGGGTTATAGTTGGAAGGTGGAATTTGCAACTAGAAGAGAAAGTAAAGGTAGAGGAAGGGAGGGATACTAACGAGCATAAAAAGGAACTGGTCAGTTTAAGAAGAGGAGGGAAACGAGAAGCAAGGGAAGGGGATTGTCAAAAATTATATGGTCAGAGAAGGAAAGAAAGAATATATAGTGTTAGAGATAGAAAAGGAAAATATTATTATAGGGGGTGATTTTAACGCGAGAACAGGGGAAAAGGGAGGAGTGATTATAGGAGGGGAAGTAACGGGAAGAGTTAGCATAATAAGACAGTTAATAGGAATGGGAAAATGTTAGTGGAGATGTGTGAGGAAAAAGGATGGTCAATCCTTAATGGAAATGTAGAGGAGGGGGACAGAGGTGACTATACTTATATGGGAGAGAGAGGGGAATCGGTGATCGATTACGTGATAGTGAGTGGAGAGATGTGGGAGGACATAGAAAGTTTTGAAGCGGGGGATGAAGAGGAATCGGATCAATAGCCACTGGAAGTGATTTTAAAAGGAAAGGAGCTGGGAATTAAGAAGGAACAGAGGGGATGTGGAGTAAAAAAGGTGTAGATTGAGGAAAGCATAGAAAGATATAAGATGAAGTTGGAGCAAGTGATTTGGGGAGATGTAGGGGGGGGGAAGAAGGACTAAAGGAGTTGACCGCAGAGATGGAGAAGGCAGTAGAAAAGAAAAGGTTTGAGAGAAGACAAGGAAAAAAGAGGAACGAAAATAGGTGGTGGAATAGAGACTGTAGAGAGGCAAAAACAGAGATGAGAAATGCTAGAAGAAGATGGAAGAAAGGTAGAATTGATGTGCAGGAGTATAAAGAGAAGAAAGTGAATTTTAAAAATGTATGTTTTGAGGGAAAGGTGTCTTATAAAGAGGGAATGGAGAAACAAGTAAAGGGAATAAAGAAAGAAGAAGTGTGGGAATTTCTAAACAAGGAGAGAAGAAGAGATAAGAGGAGAGGAGGTTTAACGGATATAAAGGTGTGGCTGGGTTATTGTATGGAGCGTTTAGAGGGAACAATAGAAGGACCAGGGCAGGTGATATTGCAAGGGGTAAATGCAATACAAGAGGGGTGGGAGATAACGAAAGAGGAAATGGAGGAAGCAATAAATAGACTAAAATTAAGGAAGACGGCAGGAACGGACGGTACGCAAGGAGAACAATGGAAATATGTAGGGGAGAGAGTGAGAGGATATATAAAGAAAATTTTTAATACGATATGGAAAGGGGAGGAATTGCCAGAGAGTTGGAAAGAAAGTTTAATTCTGCCGGTTTATAAGAGAGGGGATAGGAAGGAGGTAAAGAATTATAGAGGAGTTAGTGTCACTAATGTAAGTTATAAATTGTATGCCATGATTATACAAAGGAGATTGGAAAAGGAAGTGGAAGAAAAAAGACTATTACCAGATTGGCAGATGGGATTTAGAGTGAGAAGAAGGGCAATAGACAATGTTTATATATTGAAACAGTTAGTGAATGGAGAGTTAGATAAGAAAAGGGGTAAGGTATAAGCGTTCATTATGGACATAGAAGCTGCGTTTGATAATGTGAATAGGGAAAAGCTATGGAGGGTGTTAAAGAAAAAGGGAATAGAAGAACAACTAGTAAGGAAACTGGAAGGAATATATAAAGAGACTAAGAATAGGGTAAAAATAGGGGATAGTTAGTGAAGTGTTTTGGACGAGGAAGGGGCTAAGGCAGGGGTGTCCTCTTACCCCTATTTTATTTGCACTGTATATAGGGGACATAGAAGAAGTGTTGAAGGGAGGTCAGTGTGGTGGGGTTGTCATGGAGGGAGGGATTAAAGTGTGGGTGTTGGCATATGCAGACGATATGGTCATGGTGACAAAAAATGAGTTGGAGATGAAAGGTATGATAAATACGATAAAGAGGTATCTGGAAAGGAAAGACTTGGGTTTAAATGTGAGAAAGTCTAATATGGTAGTTTTTCAAAAAGGAGGAGTTAAGTTGGGGAGAACAGAAGATAGAGGCAGTGAATGAAGTGACATATTTGGGATATAGGCTAAGGTATGATAATAAAGATGATGCGCATATAAGGGAGTTAGCAAAGAAGGGTAACATGGTATTAGGGCAGGTATGGAGTTTAGGAGAAAGAGTTTTTGGGAAGGAGATCGAGAAGAGAAGATGGCTGTTTGAAAAATTGATTAAAAGTGTGATGATGTACGGGGTGGAGGTATGGGGTTGGAAAAAGTGGAACCTATTGGAAAGGGTACAAATAAAATATTGGAAATGGATACTAGGTTTAGACAGGGAGACGCCAGGGTACATAATAGAGGAGGAGGGGAAGTTAGAGAAGATTAGAATAGAAGCAGGGAAAAGGGCGATGGGGTATAAAGAGAAAATGAAGGAAAGGAGAGAATGTAAAATTTTGCAATGTTGCTGGAGGACGGTAAAAGATAGCAAAAACATATATGGGCAGGAAGAAAGGAAACTGTACTATCAACGAGGAGGTTTCGCAAGAGAAGAGGTGGAAAGAAGGAGAGAGGAAGGGAGGTTAAATACGGGGGAGATAGTAAGAAGAGATAAAGATTCGCAGGTGCAAGAGAGGGAAGGAAAGATAAGGGAAGGAAAGTATAACGTAAGGTATGGGAATATAGTGTCCAGGGGGGTTCCTAAGTATCTGATGGGCAGGAGAAGCTTAGGAGAGAAACGACTTTTAGCCAGGTTTAGATGCGGAAATGAGGAGAATTTAAATAAGTATTGGAAGGAGGATATAATGAGGAGATGTAGATTATGTGGGGAGGGATAGGAGGACATAGAGCACTTGAGTGAGGAGTGTGGCTAGCTAAGGGAAGAAATGAGGGGGAGGAAGGCTTTGATTGGAGAGGAGGGGGAGGGATTGGATTGGATGAAAGCAGTAAAGGAAAGAAGGAAAAGAGGGGAGGGTTAGGTCTAAAGTATTAGAATAGTTAGATGGTGATGGGAAGATTTTAGGGAAAAAAGTTGTTTAGTTTTTTAAATTTCTGTACAAATTATATTATTATGATAAGTGAATGATGTAGGGGTAACGTAACCCATTGTAAGGCCGAATGGCAAAACAATTAACAATAAATAATAATGTGAAGAAAACAAATGCAGCTATTAGCCGGATCGTTAACGGAATTAAACTTTACGTTATGGATATAGCACAACACAAAACAGAAACGTTGGTTTTTTTAGGCATGCGACGCACAAATAACATTTCGTTTAGGACTCGAAGCTGCGTCCTCACCCCAGGGAAAAAAATCAAATACTTCAGGAATACATGGATAAATATTTAAACTGCCAAAGCTGGTAGAACTGCCTCGGTTATCTCACGCATGATGCCCAACGTGAACGTGCCGCGAATGGCAAAAACACGCTTAATATAGTCAGTGGTCACCTCGTTCATAATGCGCACAGCACCTATATGGGTTGATGCACAAAAAATTGGGAAATAAATATAGTCCTTAAAGTACGAAGAAACATATGTATTAAAATTAGCTATAGAACAATAGCCACTAAAGGTGCACAGACTATACATTGGGATCTACTTACCGAAGAAAGAAGATCGATTAGAACAGGTGCCCTCGGCAAAATAGAAGCCAAGAAAGTGACAATTCATAACTGGCAAGTAAGGTTAATTAAAAAGAGACTGAATTCTTGAGACTGGAGAACACTGGCATGGAAAAATATCACGAGCTGGTCACAAAGCCAAAGCACGAATTTGCAAAATCTGGTTGAGACTTGTCTTAAACAGTATGACGCCTTAAGTTAAGACTTTTACCTTTATGCTTTTATTCATGCAATTTTAATTACATGTTAGATATCGTTTACCATTAGTATACACCCTACACAGCTGTAGAGTTTTTATCAATATGATTTTAATGTATTATATACTTGTTATGTTCGTTTAGGCCAAGTTGATGCAAGTTCCCGACCGGATTTCAATCAACGAACGAAGCAGTAGCCTGAAAGCAACTAAAGTAAAACTTTATTGTAATTCTACAGAGTTTCTGGATAAACTAAACTCAAAATTCTCATCCATCAAATTCACCTATACCGAAAATGAATTTTCGGAGGAAGTTGTGTCAAACATTCGAAAACAGAAACACAAATTACACGTAAAAACCATTACCAGCTTGGAACATAATCAAAAAGATACACAAAAATATGCCAAATCACTTAATCATCCAGCTTATACGAAATATCTATCTAGAATTTGACTTTAAAATATTGTCAGTTCCAAAAATAGCCTACATAGTTATTTACGAAACCCGAAAGATCCAGTAAACGTTAAGGATAAATCAGGAATATATAATATAAACTGTAAAAACTGCGATTAAGTACATGTAGGACAAACCAAAAGACCGATTAAAATTTGGTTTAAAGAGCATGTGGCTCACATATAGTACAAAACGGCCAACCATATGCTCAAAAAAAAACATCAATTAAATTATATAAGTTTGATGAAAGTCTGGAAATTATAAAACCCCGAACTACTGTGTTACGAGAATAAGTTTGAAAACCATAGATTAATTCAAAATTTAAACGAGATCTGTAATAAGTCGTTTGGTTGCGCTTATGGCTTAGTTGCTGATTTTGTTACTTAACTTTTTTTAGTTGATATTAATTTTATTCGAAGTTTTTAATTGTTATTCAATTTCATGATAATTAAATACATTCGATAATGTAATACAAACTTAATTTATGTCAATGTTTAATCAAATTAACATTCGATAAACAACGTAGCATTTTTATCTGTCAATTTTCATAAAAATCAATTTAATTATGTCCTAATCAAAACTTTTAATAGATTTGTCACCATTTTATTAATCCTTTAAACAAACACTTTCAATATTAATACAAGTTGCTTTTAAAGAAAAAAATACAAGAAAAATTCTTAAAATAACGGTTTAAAGATGTTACCGCATTGTAAAACTAACAATGGAAAATTGAATTGATACTTAAAGCCATCTTAGATAGCGTTTTTCGTACTCAAAAACGTTGTGTTTAAGTTCATAGTTCTTTGCCCTTTTAATTTCATCAATGATCGCTTAGTACAATTTCAAATACGATAATTTAATCTATAAGTTACATGAAATCATTGAATTAAATTTAATATTTCAATTGTAACATCCGTCTATTTCAAAATTCGTTTTCAAAACCTGCGTTGTTAAAATTTTTCTCTGCTCGATTGCGTCATTTAAAAATTGCAACACGATTTAATGCAATTGTTTTTTAACCGCAAATAGTAATTATTGCTAACCGCCAGTTAATGTTAAAATTAGTTGAGATTGTTAGATTAGTTTCTTGGCATAATTGAATGACACATTCGTTAAGTTAACTCATTTTGTGGCTAGCCATAAAAAAATTAATCAAGTTTTTAAGTATAAAAACAAATTCTCTCATGTATTTACGTAACAACACATCGCTTAAACTAAGGTATTGATTAATAAGCAATTATAAACGAAAGCAACAATGTGTAAAATTATTGGAAAAAATTACCCGTGGCAAAAAATGAGATTTTTAGGTTATTGAAAACCATCACCAAATCCTTGTTCCATTCAGAAAATGTGAACGCATCTCGTTTTCCTTGATAGTCAAATAATTATGCAATGTGGATTAATAATACTAATTATTACTAAATATTAATGCGAATTTGCAAAGTCGATTAGGTAAACGCTAAGTAGGACGAAAATGTTATGTTCCAAAAAAAAAGTACCATGCCCATGGCTTGGTGTCAATGTTATATAGTTTAGATTTTTTTACTATGCGCGACTAGTTGCGTGACGAAAAAACTTGCATTTTATATTTAATCATTCATCTTGATGTTTTTTTGCTAATTCGCTGACCGTTTAGTTCAACAGGTTATCGTTTCTGGGTTAATTGTCATGTTTCTTGTACACAAATAAGTTTGTAAATAACCAACACCCAGCATGTGTAATGAAATTCGTGTTGATATTTAAAAAGCCAATGACTTAATTATCTGTTGTTTGTTGCCATAATAAATTTCTATAAAAAATGTTTTCTTGTAAACAGATAGGTACCAATGTTATAGTTTTTCATTATTTAATAACTGTAATATGGACCCATCCAGAATATTGTCAGTTCGTTCTCAAACTGCTTTCAAAAAATATTTTTTTAATATATTTATGCTATAATGAGTATATGAAGGAATTGATGATTAAATAGACAATATAAAATAAAGAAGGATAGCGTTATCAAAATTTACTGCTGTGGTTCAAAACCAATCTAAAGCTGTGGGGGTGAGATTGTGGATGTCATCTAAAGTTTTGTTAAAAGCTGTTAATGACATTGTGTGATAATGTGGTCTATAGTCTCCACAACTGCAGCTTAGGTTTTCCAAATATCAGTATCGATGTAACAAAAATTTACATTTTTTTGGCCAGTTCGTATCCTAGTTAAAATTCTCCATAAGTTTCTTTTTAATGAGAAACCTTCAATCTTGGTTGTTGGATCATTCAAAACTCGTTTCATTGGAATTTTTCAGCATGATGGGCGTATAGACTTTAATCGTAAATTTATATTTAAATTTTGAAAGAATGTTCCTGCAGATTTCTTAGTTCGAATTTGTGATTGTGATATTTAATTTTTGAATAGAGAAAGATTTCAGAATCTTATTGTTGAGATGTTTGAATTATTCGTAATTTTTTTATTGACAATTTTTGTATTCTGGTTGTCGACATTTAATTTTGACGTTTTTACAATCCGTCCAGAAATTTTGTTAGGATGCAGATTTTTTATTTCTTTAAGGAAAATGTTGGCTTGTAGTGTTTTAAAAAAAGACAATGCAGTTCTGCTTGAATCATTGAAATTTAAATTTTGTAAAGAAACGAGAGCAGGAAAAAATAGAATGGACGTTAGAAGAAAGGTGAAAGGCATTAAAAGAAGTAGTACTGACAACAACAGAAAAAATAGACATAATAGATATACAAAAAAGAACACAATGATGAAACAACAAAATAAAAACAGCTAGGAAGAAAACAAAAACACAAATGAATAAACAAGAATATAATGAACAAAGGACGGAGGTAAAAAAGTTCATCAAGAAACAAACATGAAAGGAGTTTGAAAAAATAACAGAAATACACAAAACTAATACAAGAAAATTCTGAAAAAAAATAAAAAAACTAAGAGGAAGTAAAAAGAAAAAAATAAAATCAACACAAACGGACTTAGAAGAAATTTTAGAAGCGTGGAAAGAATACTATGCGGACAAATACCAAACGGCAATAAGAGAAAGAAACATAAGAAGAACAACAAAAAATAGAGAAGAGTTGAAGGGTTGGGAAAGGAAGTGACAGCAACGCAAATGATTAAATGGCTGGGACGAAAAGGAGTAAATTGGATATAGAGATATTAGAGAAACGATTAAGAGAATATGTGGAACCAAAACTAGGAGAAGAACAGGCATCTGAAAACGGCGTTTAAAACAGTAGATAGGAGAAAGATGTGGGAAACATATGGAAAAAAAGAAATTCCAAACAGCTAAATAAACGCAATTAGAAGCACTTATGAGTTAATGAGAGCGAGAATGCAAATAGCAGGACTAAGATCAGAACAATTTACAACAAAAAAAGGAATAAAACAAGCTTAATTTGCTTACTACTTGTTATCATCATGGATACAATTACCAAAAGAATAAAAAATAAAAAGCTGGGTACAGTAGTGAAACACAGAAATCTAGTAGCAGTCAAACTGAGTAATCTTCTATATGCCAATGATGTCGTCTTAATAGCAAATACAAACAATAAAACGCAAAGGTTAATGAATACCTGGACTAAAGAAATGGAAAATATAAAAGCGGAAGTGAATGCAAATGAGACAAAAGTTATGATAGTACATGAAAAACGCAAAGATAATGAGAACAAAGAAATTAAATGTAAAAATACAAATTTGGAAAAAGTACATACGAATACTTGGGAACCATAACAACAAAAGACGAAAGAATTAACGTCGAATTAACGAACAAAGCAAATACATTAACAAAAATTTATGATACTTTAAACAAAACAATACAAGGGACACAAAGACATAGATATATAAGCAAAAATGAAAATCCATAACAGTATAACAATTCCAATAAGAACTTATGCAACAGAAGTTAAGGAAAAAAGATTAAACTAAATTAAGTACAATCGAAATGAAGCATCTTAGGAAAATAACAGCAAAAGCCAAATGAGACAGGATCAAAAACGAAAACCTTAGAGATATAACAAAACAAGAGTCAATAATTAAAAAAGTAAGAATAAAACAATTGAATTAGTATAGCCGTGTAGTGAGAATGGAATCAGATGGGATAGCAAAAAACATGATAGAATTAAGCAAACCATTCAAGAAGCAAAAAAAAACGCAGAGGAAAATGAATGGACCAAACCCGAGAAATACGACAGGAAAAAAAACACTAGAAAAAATAAGAACCATAGCAAGGATAGAATGACCTGAAAAATATGGATACAGGAACTGGACGCCTGAAAAAGCAAGCAGGGAAAAAGAGAAGAAGAAGTAAAGTACTTTGCCATCGAAGTTTTGTGGCTTCATGTAATCTCTTGATTAATTTATGTTTCCAGATTTTTAAAAATTCTCTATAAAGTGTAGTACGTTGGAATCCATTTTCTTCCAATGTTTTATAACAAATTACAATTATAATTATTTCAACATAGTTTGATCTGACACATACGTCAAATTCTTGCGAAAACTGATGCCATTTTACTTTGGTCATATTCCGTCGTGGCTTAAGACTTTAATTGAATTTCATTTCTAACTTTAATATTGATAGGTTTATGTTAGAAGTGTGTAAAGTTTCCAAGAACAGTTTTTCAGGTTTTTAAAAAATTGAATTAGATAAGATATTAG
This sequence comes from Aquatica leii, assembly GCA_035610365.1. Lineage (NCBI taxonomy): Eukaryota > Metazoa > Arthropoda > Insecta > Coleoptera > Lampyridae > Aquatica > Aquatica leii. Next base: position 6,333,950 of record CM069436.1, on the reverse strand, counting down.
ATGAAATCAGAAAAGAGAGGAAAAACGTAAGAGGTCAGGTGGCGATTTTAACGCCAAGGCACCCGAATGAGGGTCGGCTAGAAAAAATAAAAGAGGGGATATGCTTTTGGAATGGTTGAATATGGAAGACATGGTGGTATTGAACACCGCCAAGAACCCAACGTTTCTATGCGGGACTGGAAATCGTTTATCGATCTCACTCTTGGTTCTGAAGAGGTGGCACAAAGGATACTCAAATGGAAAGTTCTGGTGAAGGAGAGTCTAAGCGATCACTGATACATATAATACAAAATGCAAAGAAGCAACCAACAACGGCCTAAAAAGAGCATTCATCAAAGCGCAGGTGGAACCCTAATAAGCTAGAGGCCACTAAACTCAGGACAGCATTGAGGGAGCAACTAGAGTGCGATAAAGACTCCGTAAACCTCAAGGAAATTACTAATGCAATTACCTACGCGTGCAATGAGAGTATGCCTCACATACTTCAAGGAAAGCAGAAACTCACTGTACTGATGGTCTAAAGAGCTACAACTTTTGAAGAAAGAGTGCATCACGAAGCGTAGGTAATTCCTACAACAACACAACAAAAGTCGAACTCGAGGACTTATATAAACAATCAAAAAAGGAATATCGCTCAGCCGTTAGTAGAGTAAAGAATAAGGCTTGGGAGGATATGTGCGCGGACTTAGAAAACAATCCGTGGGGTGCGGGATTTAAATTTGTGAACAAAAAGTTCAAACTGGGAAATAGCTATAAAAGGCCTAGCGACGAATAGAATGGAATACCGAATGAAGCAGTTAAAATTGCATCAATAGAACATTCGAACCTTTTACTAAAGATTTTCAATGCAGAGTTGGCAAAGAGCAATTTTCCAGATCCATGGAAAGAGGCTAATCTGATACTCATCCCCAAAACACCAAGTGATTATAAAGTTGGCAAAATTTATACGAAAAACTACTCTTGAGTAGGATCAAAAGCGAGGTAGAAAAACGTAGAGATTTGACTCAGTTTCAATATGGATTTAAAAAAAGCAAGTCAACTATAGATGTTCTCGACCGTATTCGATCGCTAGCCGCGGCAGCCACGGTACGTGGCAAACAAGGAAGATCAAAAAATTAGTTTCGATTGACATCCTAAATGCTTTTAATTCGATGCTAGTGGAAAAAATGGGGAAAAAAGGAATTGACCAACATCTGATGAAGGTGATAACAAGTTATTTGACTAACAAAAGCATCACCTACTTGGATGGCCAAAACGTTGCCATTAAGTACCAGATGACTTGCAGTGTACCGCAGGGTTGCATCCTGGGACCCACCTTATGGAACATCTTTTATGCCGACCTACTGCCAACACGCCTGTCTACTCAGTTAGCAGTAATTGCATTTGCAGATGACTAGGCACTTTTTGTTCAAAAGAGCACCGTTGAAGAATTAGTGCGGACAGTAAACTTAGACTTAGAGAAGGTGGATTTCTGGATGGTAGCAAACAAAATAAAAGTGGCGTTTAACAAACCAGAAGCGTTAGCGTTCTCAGAAAGAAGGAAGATTGCCCCTTTCTCTTTAGGGGCGCCATTGTGAACGTAAAACTAGCAATGAAATATTTGGATGTGAAAGCGGACAACAAAGCAACAGCCTTGTACAGATTTGTGGCAAAGGTAAAAAGCCCAACGCCTGCTAATTATGTCTACGGTACATTCGGCGATTTTTTATGCTGCACCGATCTGTACCACACCATAAAAATAGGGAGAGTAAGGCAACTAGTCCAATGAACGCAAAGGAAGGTTGCGATTAGAATAACATCGGCGTACAGGACGATCTCCAGCAAAAGTCTTGGCGGAGATTACACCCATTGACTTAATGGCTGAGGAAAAAGCAAACGCATGAGGTAGAATGAACAAAGCGACCAGGAAAGAGCTGACCCTGAAGAAATGGCAAAAGAATTGGGAAAAATATCCCAAGGCGGTTTAGACTAAAAAATTAATACCGGACATTAAAGAATGGACCAGCAGAAAACACGGTAACCTAAATTACTACTCTACTCAAGGTTTTACAAGCCCTGGATGTTTTATATTTAACAAAAAATTAAGAAAAAAGATTATTCATCTTGGTTAGGTGTGGGTAGGAAATAGACTACGCGTCACATACCATATTCATGTGCAGGAGATAGATCATTAAGAGAGAAAAGCTATATAAAAAGTACAGAATAATTATATAAATTATAAAGCATCGGAGATGACTGGCAAGAAACAAGCGCCTTCGTAACAAAGATATTAAAACTAAAAGAGGAAGAATGGAAGAGGAGGCATATGCAAAACTCAAACCCGCTAGAGTGCCCACAAATCACTAGTAGTAATCTATCCTATCCTATCAACTAGATAGGTGTTGTAGCGTCCCATAATAAAAGTTATTTTATCTTTACACACAATTTTATAAATAAGGATGTCCTGTCGTTAAAAAAAAGGAAGGAAACTATAACATTCATCTAGTCAACCGTACAGTTACAAGTGTCCTAATGACAAAATTTATTGGGAAGCCTATAGTGACAGTGTATTTAAATTTACTAGTGGTACCACGACACCTAAGGTAATTTTAATTTTCAGCAGGCACAGGAAACCAGCCCTTTAATGGTACAGCTTGGGATAATTCAACAAGCGGACGCAACTATAGTATGATGACAAATTTCGAGGTCATAGCAGGATAAAGAAAACCAATGGTGTCCCATCTGCTATGACTGACCGTGAAAAGAATTTCTTGAACTAGCGCGGCAGGCCAACGCTCTAAGTTAAAAAAAAATAAAGTTATCAAATATATGTGTTGTATGATTCTCGCTACATCAGATTTCGTTCTATGTTGTTCTTCACAGGACTGTTGCGCGATGTCGGATCTTAAAATGTTTCTTCTATGTATGAATTCTGTGTTCTTTCAAGTTGACTTCTAAGAGTCTTTTGATTTCCTTAACCTATCACCTGCCACATTCACACGGGATTTGATAGACGCAGTTTTTGAAGTTTTGACTGGTTTGTGGTCTCGTGGCAGAAATACTAATTTTAATGGATCTGATCACTGTATTAATTTTGTAACTTCTTCCAATGCGTTTTATCTTCTCAGATAAGCCGTATGAGACGCTGAGTAGGGGTTTTGGTAGTTCTTCTTTTTTTTGGTTACTGGTTTATGTTAGTTTGGTGTTTATAAAAAAACTCTTCTATTATGTTTTTTTGGATAAGTCCTTTTACATATTTTTGATTTATTTTTGAAGTCTTTTCTCTGTGTTACATGACCTGTAGGCTCTGTCGAATAGAAACTTTGCTACTCCTTTTATTATTGTTATCGATTAGTTGAATGCACGGTTTAGATATTGGCCACTATGTGTTGGTTGCCTCAGTCCATCATTGTTTCTCTTTACGTAAACGTCCAAAAAGTGGTAGTAAGTCTTTTTTTTTCAATTGTGAATTTGGTGGATGCCTTGATGTTGTTCAGATGTTGTAGGAAGTTATAATTATAAACGTATCTTCTACCTATTCTAAGCAATATCTAAGGTTTAAATTTATTTTTTTCTTTTGCTTGAGATTTGAATCAGTGCATGCAGGTGTTGGCAATGATGGGTGATAGAGATTAGAAAATCGTTGTTCTAAACCAAGAATCTGTCTTTTTACTGAAAATATTAGTTCTTGAGACAGCATTCTATTAGCATCATTATTCCTTCCACTGGTAACCTAGTACCTTTTTGTAACTTCTCGTCTTTTTGAAATTAATTTTTTTGTAACACCGAAAAACGTTCCTTTACTGAACATCATCAGTGCAGTTGAAACAACACGGTTAGAATCAATACAAGCAGAAACATTTAAGTGGAAAGTTAGGTGTGCACTAGAAAAAAAGAACATATTGTATTATAGAAACATTACTAAACAGAAGAATAATGCCTTTAAAAGTCTACGAAAAAACAAATCTATCAAAATTCTTCTAACCGACAAAGGAACCGCAACGGTTATTATGGACTTGATTATCTACGACCAAAAAATTTAAGAGATTTTACAACAAGAGAACGAGAAGAGGGAATGAAGGACTACGCTGACATCACACTACAGCAAATCGCCACATCTGTATGGACTACCCAAGATACACAACACCCACATACCAGCTAGCCAAGTTTCTACTAGTGATCGTACACCGCTTCAACACAACAGCTAATTTTTTTATCAAAAACTCCAACATTTCGTTAATATTCCGAAAACAGTAAAACTGCAACAATGAGATCAAATGGTCAGCTTTGACGTGGACAATCTATAGAACAATGTTCCTGTGGAAGAAGCACTAGTCATCGTTCCAAAAAAGCTTTAAAAAGACAATAATCTACAGAAGAACTACGGTACTAATAAAAGGAATAATAAAGCTATTAGGATGCTATCACGTCTACATAAACTGGTTTGAATCTCAGGTAATAAAAAAGCTAAATTTAAATATAAGATATAGCTTAAGTATGTAAACGATACGTTTATAATTTGGAACCACAATGATCGACAATCACATCACCTGGACATCAAGTCATCTATTAAATTCGTAATGGAAAAAATGGAAGACTTGGTACCGTTTTTTGAAATTCACACGAAGAAAAACAATGTAAGAATCGAGACAACTGTTTACAGAAAACCAACACACACTGCCCAATATCTGAACCATGTATCTAACCACTCGAAAACAACGAAGAAAGAAGTAGCAAAGTCTCTATTCGACAGAGCTCAAAGGTTATATAACACAGAGAAACACTCCAGGAAGATATCAAAAACTTAAAAAAAGATCTTAAGAAAATGGGTATAGAGATAGAAACGTTAATTTTATACCCGCGTAATTCAAAACTTATTTGAATTACGCGAGTATAAAATCAGCTTTCAACGTTTCTATCTCTACAGTCATTTACTTACCATTATTATTCATGTATAGTAAATTTACACAATGAAATGGCTCTGCATTCGTACTTCATTCATGACAATAGAAGAACTTCTTCATAAACTTGCAACCTAAAAAAGAAGAACTACCAAAACGGCTACTCAGTATCCTATACGTCAGAGATATCTGAAGCAATCAAAACGTTTATATATAGAAATAAAGACAATGGAAGCCCGAATTTTGTTATTATGTCACTCACATATTTTTTGTATATTTCTGAGTCAGTATAAATTGTGTTTTAGATTATAATTGACAGTTATCAAATAATTGACAGATAAAAACAAAATTGTGTTCAGTTTAATCTAAAAATGTTGTTCAAAACATCTCTTTTGCTGCAAAAAGTAAACACAACCAATTTATTAATCGACAGACAATGATTCTTCGATAATTCGAGTAACTGATTAAGATCTATATTAATGACATGCTTTGTCAATGCGATATTGTTTAAATAAAAGTACGTGACAGTTTGGTTTCTTGGCGTAAGAGAGAGTAAAGAATCTGTTTTGAAAATTTGAACAACAAATTCAATCAAGAGCCAACATAAAAAGAAAGAAATCATGGTCAAGTAGTAGATAAAAAAATATTGTGCACCATGTTTCACACTATAGTGGAAATGTTAAATGTATACCGGGTGAGTCTTTAATTAAGCACGGCCCGCAAATTCATTTCGAAAACTATTTGCTCTAGCAATACGAGAAAAAAATTTCATAGACTAAATCACATGTAAGAAAATATTTTCACATTTGAAAACCCTGTGGGGGTGGCGAAATCAGGGGGTGGTTACAAAAATTCCCCGATTGCTGGATTGAGAAGGGAAGTGCGTTTTCTGACCACCTAGGTCTCCGGACTTCACATGTCTAGATTTTTTTCTCCGGGGACGTCTACCAAGATCCTCTTACTACGCGCGAGAAAATGATTGTAGGAATACAGAACGCCATACGGTCTATTCCGATGGCGGAATTAGAAGCTGCTGTACTGTCAACCAAAACAAGAATCAATGAGTGTGTTCTAAACAACGGTAGGCAATTTTAACACCTTCGCGATTGATGGTTACCAAAGAAATTTTTTGTATCTCCCGTTTCTCCAATTACAGAAAATTCAATTTTTTTATGATAGATTTGCTAATTTATGTACTTTACAACTATTCTAAGCCCACTATGCCTTTCCATTTAATTTTTTTTTAATTACAAAAATCTGCTAGTCTTCACTAAAATGCGTTACCAATTTAATATGAAAATTTCAAGAAAAATGCCATATGGTGTTTCTAATGTAGAATCCTCCGTACTATATGAATAGTTTCAGTAAACTCCCTATATGTGATTTAGTCTATGAAATTTTTTCCCGTTTTGCTAAAGCAAATAGTTTACGAGATAAATTTTAGGGTCGCGCTTAAGGACTTATCTTGTATCTTAATGAAATTCATGATTAGTTTGCAGTGTAGACAATATAGGACAATGTTATTCTTGTGAGAGGTTGATCCAACTTCTGAAAAGTTTTATTTGACTAGATTTTTCTCATAGTGATAGAATCATACTACATTGATTGTTGATTGTGTTTCCTTTATTAATACACTGCTCTGCATGAAAATCGGCCCTGATACCATTCTTAACGATTCTTATGTAAAATGACCTCTTGAATCCAAAAATGAGCTCCGTTTTTACCCATCACCCACCTATTTTGGGGGGACTCCATTTTTATTTTATTTTTTGCATTTTTTTTGAGAATTTTAACTTATCGCCGTTAAACATCCCAAAGCAGGTAATAAAATTTATACCAAAGTATATGGCAAAAGTTTTGCTATAAAATGTATATAGAAACAACAATAAAATACAAATATATAAGAACAGTAAAAAAATATCAATAAACAGTTAGGAACATTCACTGCACGGCGCTGGCGATCGCAATATCACATGCAGGTTTGAACAGGAAGTTTCGACAGGCTTGAACTTGCATTACTCTTCTCATTATAGTATATTACATTGTTTGCTTAACTGCTTCGATCAGTACATCTATAGCTGTTGCAGAGTTAACTTGTCGACGTTTTAAACGTGCTGGATTTGGTGTTCATTTTTGTTCATTTGTGTAAAACAGTAAAACTACTTTTCTCCGGATTTTTTCAATTGACTAAGTGTGATTTGTGGTTAATGTCGGGCGTTGAATTACTGTTAAATTATGCCACGCGAGTGTAAAAATCATCCCGATAGCTTCTGCTATGTCTGCGGGGAATTAACTTTAAAAGCGTAACGAAAACCCCTTTCTCCGCTTGTTAAAATAGCTTATAAATTGTACTTTGATTGTCAAGTTGGCGACCAGGACAAGACTTGGGCTCCATCAGTTTGCTGTACGACTTGTTACAGTAGTTTGATCAAATGGCTCAAAGGTACCCGTAAATCAATGCCATTTGCTGTGCCCATGGTTTGGCGTGAACCTCGCTGTCATCTTACAGATTGTTACTTTTGTATGACTTCTACCGTCGGGTTTTCGAGCAAAAGTAAGCATACAATTCAGTATCCCAATATTCCGTCAGCTCTAAGACCTGTTCCTCATAACGATACTTTGCCAATCCCAGAGCCCCCAAACATTTATACTCTAGAGCCGGAAATTGATTTAAAAGACTCTGAGCCACAACTTGGGGCTTCGAATGATACGTTCAATGATGATGAAGAGTATTCCGCAGATTTAGTTTCTCGGCAACCTCACCTCCTCACTCAATCGGAATTAAATGATCTTGTCAGGGATTTGCAGTTACCCAAGACTAAATCTCAGCTCCTAGGATCGCGACTTCAACAGTGGAATCTCTTAGAAAAGGGAGTAAAAATATCTTTTTACAGGACCAGACAAGCAACCCTGAAATGTCTTTTCTCAGAAGATAAAGGCTTAGTGTTCTGTCCTAATGCAAATTTATTGATGACAGAGCTACAGATGCCATCTGACCCAGATAAATGGAGACTATTTATAGACTCATCAAAAACAAGCTTAAAAGTTGTCCTGTTGGCAAATGGGAATGAGTTCTCATCAGTTCCAGTTGCATACTCTGCTGATATGAAGAAAACGTACCAAAACATCTTCAGAATCCTTGATAAAATTAGTTATCATGATTATAAGTGGAAACTTTGCGCTGACTTAAAAGTTGTTGCTCTACTCACGGGCCTGCAATCAAGATTCAAAAAATATTGCTGCTTCCTTTGTGAATGGGATAGCCGAGCCCGAGATAAACATTACATCGTACGGGACTGGCCTCTGCGAGAAAATCTTATTCCTGGTCAGAAAAATGTCGCCCACAATCCTTTGGTTCCGAAAGTAAATATTTACTTACTACCTTTACACATCAAACTTGGATTGATCAAGCAGTTTGTGAAAGCAGTGAACAAGACAGGTGGCGCATTTCAATTTTTGAAAACTAAATTTTCTCGTCTTAGCGAAGCTAAAATCAAAGAAGGCGTTTTTGTTGGTCCCCAGATTATACAACTCTTCAAAGATTCGACGTTTATTGAACACCTAAATCGAAAAGAAAAACCAGCTTGGCTTGCATTTCAAAACGTTTGTAAGAACTTCCTGGGTAACCACAAAAGTGAAGATTATGTCGCTCACGTCGAGGAACTGCTTTTAGCGTACAAGGACATAGGATGTAACATGTCTCTTAAAGTTCACTTCCTTCACTCGCATCTGGACTTTTTCCCTGAAAATTTAGGAGCAGTCTCGAATAAACACGGGGAACGGTTCCATCAAGACATCACTAAGCTGGAGAAGAGATTTTCAGGGAAGTGGAATGCAAGCATGTTGGCGAAGTACTGCTGGTTTTTGAAACGAGAGAGCTGTACCTCAGGGTATAAAAGGAAAGCAAGCACCAAGTAACGATGACTACCTTTTTATTTATTACTGTTTATAGCTAAAATAGTTCTTTTTCCCATTTAAATTAAATTCATGTCCATATATTTATTATTATTATAATTATTATCGTTCGATAAATAAATTATAATTAATTTATCGAAAAGTGGTAAAATTAGAGATTTGGGGCTCCCTCGAAAATGGTGGGTGATGGAAGAAAACGGAAGACATATTTGGATTCAGGACGTCATTTTACCATAAGAATCACCCGGAATAGTGTCAGGGGTCGATAAAAAATATTTTTTTGCAGACCAGTGTAACATCTGAAATTCTAGCAATTGTAGTAGTAATGCAGAATTAAACATTTGTTTTGGTAGCGCTGGCAAAAAGGGCTGTAGGGAGTTATTTGCCAGGTAAAATTTTACACGTTTAAAATGATTATTCTCAATAACAAATCTGTGACTACTAAAAATTTGTTTAGAATATTTCTACAAAAATATGACATCGCTAGCTTCCATAAGTGCTTGTACTCGCTATGAATTTTTCAGAATAAATGAAAATAGAGTTGTATAGACTGAAATTATTTTAGATTTCTAGTTCTGGTTACTTAGTTTGTTTAGTTTGAGGAAATTAGTAACCTACATAGCTGCTCTCAAAAAATGTGCCATCTACAAAGGTATTACCAAACAACACTTTCCCTCCTTTATCATAGCTAACGAAAAAGTTACGCAATGACATATTGAAAGCGTAATACGATTCTTCTAGATTCAAACGAAACAAGGTTCTAAAAGTTACCCAGTTAAAATGGGATTTTCCAATTTACTTTCTCAAATGCAGCCGATGCAGTTTTAAGATGAATCTATATGGTACCGAGCAGAACCGGATTTAAAAAGTTGATGTGAAAGTACCTGTATATCGATACGTTAATTTACATAACACAATAATACTTACACCTCAAAAATAAAACTTAATTTTTTAAATCTAATATTTTTTTTACATCCGGTTAGAAATTGCGTTTAATGTTCGGCGAAGTTAAGTAACGCGATTACCAAACAAAAAATAGATGATACGTTAATTTAATAAAGAGACAGTTTTTGCGCCAATTTTAAGCACACAATTTTAGTCTATTAACAATTACAGCTAATTTGTAGAAAATTTCTCGTAAAGCAATTCACTTTCGCACTTGAGTATAAAGCGAAAGTTTCTTTTATGCTTCGATTATGACATAAAAAATAATTCCATTGTGCCTACTTACAGTGCGAAAAATAATCGTTAAGTTAAAATTTGTAATAGAAAAGCTTTAAAGGAGGCGATGACAAAAAAAAAGAATAATGTTCCTAATGATGATTGATATCACTATTAGAGAAGTTGTTGAACACACAATTTGTGTATACACAAAATTACTTAAATTTGTTTTGAAATCAGTATTTCTATTTTAATTATCGACTCAATACAATAAGCTCAGAGTGTAAATACAAAAATTCGAAATTCATTTGAGCTATAGGTACTATAAAATTATAGAGTTTTTAGTCTAATTTTTTAATCAAAAAAAGTTTTTGTCGACGGTTCCTGCATCAAATTAATGACGTTTTGGTACAGCACTCAATTTATGCTTTCTGCTTTTCGTACCTGCTTCACACGAAGCGTTCTTTGAGTAAACTCATTACTTGAGTCAATTGCGTAAAAGTCTATACTTTTTATTATAAATATTTAAATTTTTTTTTAAACACTATTTATACATTTGAATTTTTGAAAAACCGTGCTTTTTAGTGAAAGCGTTTATTTAATTTCGATGCCGATTTAATTAATTTTGCATAATTCGAGATACGATCGCATTTTTAAAAAAGAAAAAAAATGAAAGTAAGAACTTACTCTTGCTCTTTAAATGTAAATAAAGTAATCCAAAAAACTTAACGATCTTCCAAGTGTATACTATCACAATTTATTCCGCACTATAAAAATTAAAAATCACTCATAGTAAATACTTAAAAAACGAATTAAAGGAACTAGAATGATAATGATAAAATTATTCTTCCGCGTTTAATTAAATCAAGTACATCTTTCACCAACGCGTTCTGCTGCGAAAGTTTTCGCTTGGAAAAAATTCTTCTTGGTTGCAGTCGAGCCCGACACGTACTGCAAGACAGATAGTTTCTGGTGGCAGTACGAACAGTTCGGTGCCCCACTTGTTATTATAGTGATATATCCTTCCTTATTACTACTAGTTGATGCTTTAACACTTATTAGATTGATAACCGAGTAACCACATCAATCAAAATTGGTACCGCGCTTCAAGTAATTAAAAAAAAATCGTAACTTACTTAAGTGTAGGTACTAAAATTACGAAATTAAAAGTGTCTTTAGTAACAATTAAAACTATTGCGTCGAAATTGGACTTTGCATTATTTATGACACTAATTAAATTTAACCAAAATTGCGCTCTTGTAATTGCAAATAAACAAGTTTTGAAAGCTAGAGAAGTGTTCAAAATCTTACCTTGTCGAAAGAGGATACGTCAATGAAGGATGTTTTTTACTGTCGCAATCATTCAAAATGAATAATAATAATGAAAAGTTTTACACTTTAAAATTAAATCCTGCGCACATAAAAGGTTAATAAAACAATAATCTATTTTTAAAATTTTAATTCAATATTTTTGTTGATTACTTATATGTTTATGTTTGGTGATTCTTTGGCAGATTTGTCCAATATCTAAGTGAAAAACAACGGTACAGCAAATCTCGCAAACAAAAATTGTTCCATTATTTTTTTAACGCTTTTATAATTGCATTGCAAAATTTTAAATTAATAGCAATAATATTCGATAACGGTAATTTATTTTGCTTTGTTTTTTACAATGAAATTGTTTCAGTGACGTTACGTTTTATTTAAAAATCAAAGCCAACGAGTGTATTTTGCAAGGTGTTCGCTTTTTAGTTTATGTCCAAATTGTATTAGCCGAATACGCAACGATCGTTAAATTAATACAGTTATAAATAATAACGGCTTTAACTACTTTTTTATCGGCATCATACGTAATTCATTTTTTTTAATATAATGAGTTGGTTATCAAATTTATTTTAAAATATTTTTTTATAGTTTAAATGTATTTGCTGTTTTTGTTTACTCTGAAGTTATCCATTGAAAAATATAAACAAATTAATCATTACTGTATCTTGTATTGTAAGTTTACTTCTTTTATGTACCTAAGATTAATTAAAAAAAAATTTCTTTTTGATTTTATACCAAATTTTTGTATGTGATACAAAACTTGTATGTATACGTCATGGACAGTGAAAATGGACATGTAAACGTATAAATTAAAAGACGTTTCACAGTCTAAGGAATAAACCCAACTTACGAGCGTGCCTAAAACATTTTAATCTTTCAGGTACTATCTTCTTATTTACTTTTTATATACTGAAAACTTAAAACTCTTTTAGTTCAATTATACAGGGTGTCCCACTAAGCGTACTTTTTCGATAGCTCCCTTATTAATAAAAACATCGAAAAATTATCTTAAAATAAGTTTTATGAATTCAAATTCTCCATCTTCTAATATTATTTTTAGTTATACAGGGTGTCCCATATCTGTTGAACTGGACCCAACTTTATTTTTTCAAATAAAATGATACATTTTTTATTGTATTTTTGAATTTCTCAGTAAAAATAAAGGTCAGTTTAATAAGGCTTCTTTATACTTAAAATCGTTGGTTTTCAAATAATCCGAAAAAAACTGCTTTTGAAGCGTCGTACGCCATTTTGAATATCTTGTGAATGATCACACTTAAAGCAATGCGGTTTAAACCGTTTAATTTAAGAAGAAACAAACTATGATTGCAACTCTTCGCACATAACTTTTTAACTGTCAAAAAAAGAACTTCAATAATTTTTTTTCTTGCCTATGAAATGCAAAATTGATATAAGGTTTTTGCCACTTATTTTCAGCGGTTTTTAAAATATTTAAAGATTTTGGACTTCTGTGAATGCGCTATAATCTTGTATGCCTTGGATAACGATTTGATTGTTTCAAAGTCGCGAAGATGTCAGTGAGTAATTTGACAACTGTAGCTGCTTTTTGTTTCGTTTTTGTTAAGTAATAAGTTGATTTCTCCGTGTTCCTAAGTTTGTATTGTGTTTGTTGTTGTAATCTTGTTGTTTTATTGTTATTCTTTGTTCGTTTTTAATTTGTTGTATTTTTTTGGTTTCGTTCTTGTTGTTGTGTTGTTCAAGATCGAAATGATAGACATGGTCTTCGTTCTTGAGGAGTGTAATAGAAATCGCCTGTTGGCATCACGAATTTACTCCCAGCGTTTCCCAGAAAGACGATCTCTTGGACGAAACGATTTTGAAAAAGTATTAAAAAGGTTTCTCGTCAATGGCTCCGTGAATTTCTTACCAACAAACAGAAAAAAATCGGTTCGCATAGAAGAAAATTAATTGCGGGTCTTGTAGTATCTTCAAGAAAATAATGAAACGTCCGAGAAATTACTTGCAAATGCAAGAGCCTTCTAGAACTGTTATCTAGTTTCTAGAAGATATAGCGAAAAGTGAGGAACGATCGAGAAGGATTCGCCGATGTCTATAAAAGCCGAAGATGGAAATCGTAGGTCAGTTATTATCGAAACGCGAATGCAGCTGTATTAAGAAGATTATCAAGTGAAAATAAATCGTTCGCACGTGTGTCTACATAAATAAATCGAGAATAATCGTGTATGTGATAATTAGTGTAAACAAGTGTGATATCCGAGGACCTTATCTTATCTCGTGTTAGTGATAGCGTTATACAACGGTTATACATAAATTATAGTGTAAGTGTTTTTATTATTAGATTTTATTAGTTCGGTTAATTTAAATGTGTACATATTTCTAGATTAAGTAAACGTAGTTTTAATCGTTTAAATAAATTAGTTTTTTTAATAAATAAAGACGTAACAATAAGAATATCAGCATAAGCGAGCTAACCAGGGAAACTGAAATTAACAGGACAACACTGCAAAGAATCTTAAAGCAACACAAATACCATCCATACCACATTCAGTTACATCAAGAATTACTGCCCAGGGATTTTGGGTCGCGGACGACGTTTGCAGAATGAGCCACTAACAAATTTAACGAACTAAATTTTATAAAAACGTTCTCTTTTCTGATGAATCGACTTTCCACAAAAATGGCTTGGTTAACCAACACAATTTTCATTATTGTATACTAATAACTCTCGTGTTTCTCGTACAACTTTCCAATACCGTTGGTCACTGAACGTATGGGGGGATCGAGTAATCGGATCGTACTTTTTTTAAGAGAACCTTGAATGGAAGAATGGATCTACACTTTCTACAAAACCAGTTTCACGAATTATTAGACAATGTCCCTTGGCAGTAAGCCAGAATATGTGGCTACAGCACGACGGAGCACCAAGCACATTGGAAGAGGAGGGCCAATTCATTGCCAACAAGATCGCCTGACTGTACAAAATGCAATTTCCTTTTTTGAGGCTCCATAAAAAATAAAAATTATGCGTATCAACCTACTACAGCAGAGAATATGCGACACAGAATGTCTTTAGAGACAAAACGTCAGATATTTTGAACAATGTCGACAACAACTTTAAAATGCGAAACACAAACTGTTTAGAACGCATGGTATGTATTTCGAGCATTTGCTATAATTTGTTGTAAATTAATAAACATTATAAAACTATTTGCAAATTATAAATTTTATTGTTTTTAAAATAACTTCAATAATCTTCTTAACACTGCTGTTTTCGCATTACGGAAATAACTGCTTTACGATTTGTTTGTTCCGTATATAAAGACGCTGCAAGGCAAGCAAGATTTTTATTATAAATCTCGAAACACCGACAGTAACCTCTGGAAAGAAGTGGCAACAACCTGATATCAAACTGACCTTTATTTTTACTGAGAAACCCAAAAATGAAATAAAAACTGTATAATTTTACTAGAAAAAATGAAGTTCAGTCCGATCCAGCAGAAATGGGACACTTTGTATAACTGAAAATAATTTTAGAAGATAGAGAATTTGATTTGATAAAACTTATTTTAAGATAATTTTTCGATATTTTTATTAATAAAGAACCTATCGACAAAGTACGCTTTAGTGGGACACCCTGTATACGTATAGTGTTTTTGTATTAGGTATATGTCATATATTACTGTATCCATAGGTGATTAAAAACCCGATAAAAATTATAGAAAACAACGCCATATTGAAAATTGTCAAAAATTTATTAAAGCGAAATGAGAACAGTAAGACTCTACTTTCGAATTCGTTTAAAGAAGATGTATAAATAACTCTTATATTCAAATAATTACAAAAAATTAATACGTAGATATTGCTAGTGAATTTGCATATTTATTGGTTGCATAAATAATCAATCAATTTATTTACACAACAAAATAGTAAACGGGTAATTTCCGGAAAAGTACCAATTTTGAATAAATTATCAATATCAAATAAATGCTTTTTGAATAAATAGCTATTTTAATTCTTTGTTCCACGTTTTCTTTAAGAATATTGTCTTTTGATAAATTAAAAATACCAAAATCTGAGTCATACGAATATGAATGACTTTATTTAGCTATGTTAATTGGTCCACCAGCCAAACATAATACTTTTAATTTCTCAAAAGTAACATTGGAATGTAATTATTATAAATATGCCAATTTATTCAAAATGTAAATATTATTTTTTTTAAGAAGTTTAATACAGTGCACGCCGCTTAGTAGAATCACATTAGAACGTGGAGTTGTTGACAATAATAACCCAATGATAAAAATATCCGATATTTAAAAAATAAATGTTTATTAGTTAGAAAGCGTTAAATACATACAGTGTCGATCTGATTAATTCAGAAGATAAAATTCTAGCATCAATACAAGCAAAAAATGTCAAAATAATTACGGACCTGTTTCATTAAATAGTTTGTTAATAAAAAAAAATCTAAAACAATGTTGTGATGTTAAATTCACTGTTCTAACTACACATTTCTTCTCAGTGATTTGTTGATACTAAAAATAAAAATAAATACGAAGTAATGTTATCACATATGGCGTAGTTAACTTAAGTTATTTTAAGAACTAAACAAAATAGCGTATTTACAGATGCTTAAATGAAGCAATGTTTCGTAGGTGAATCAAAATACTTGAACAATAAATAACACTGAAAAATAAAGCTGAATATGCAAAACAAATATTTTTAGGGTACAATGATTACATTTTTTACTCATTTTACAGCAGTATAGTAAAAATTCAGCTAAAAACTCATACAAAATAGGTTATTATTCATGTATAGAAACAAACCTAAGAAGAAAATTGATAGCATAAACTGAACTTATGATTACTATATTCAATATTTTTTTTATGTAGTAGCATACGTCCGGAACGTTTTTTAATAAAATTATAACATTATACGACTGATAACATTATCCGTGATTACAATAAGCGGAGTCCAATGTACTTTAGTAGGATAAGTTAAAGAGTTCTGTGACAAAAGGAGGAGTACTCCTTCTCCGTGACCTACATTACAAAGTTTTAAATGACTTAGAGTAACCTTACTCCTCCTCACTGACCTACATTCAAAGCTCTAAATGACCTAGAGTAACCTCACTCCTCCTCTCTGACCTACACAGAAGAAGATCCACACATTACACAGAAAGAGGAGGAGTAGGAAGACTTTGTTTAGTAATACTTCACCATAATGGCAAAGCCCCTCTACCAAAAACTCTAAGAAAATTTGAATTTAAAAATGAATGATTTCTCTATTGCCTATTAAACAAGTTTAATCCGTGAGTTATTAAATGTATTAACATCTAATTAAATCTAAATACTACCTAATTATAAATTTTATTCGTAAAAATAAAATTACTTGCTGAAAAATCGATTCTTTGAGGATTCTTTTGATAGACCAACTCGCTTCGAACAAAGCAACTATACATCTCCGGGTTTCTACAAAACAATAACGTTGACCTAGTCACTTAGGCATTTATAGAAATAAACTGAACTCATTATTAAACTTTAATTGTCAGGAGATTTTAACAAGAATAATTAATTTCGCTCTTACATAAGTTATTTAAATTTTCCAAGTAAGTAGTATAGTAGGGCCGTTTCTGGATCACTCGGGTAGGATCGGTAGGATAAAACGTTTCGTTTAAGTTTGCAAGGAATAGTTCAATCTTAATTTTTTAAATTTATTTAAACGAATGAAAGTTATTAAGAAACTAATATTAAATCTTAAAAAACGTTTATCTTTATATACACACAACACCCCATATCTACAATCTTTATCCACTGACCTACATCCAAGCATACCCGAAACGAAATAATTTTTATATGATATTTTACGATTCTTCTACCACCAATACGATTTATCCTGACTTACCAAATACGAATACAATTCGACCATACCCGAAACTTTACGATAGCAACGAAACTTTTACCGATCTTACCCGAGTTATCCAGAACCGGCCCTACTATACTACTAAAGTACCTTCTTCTAAAAACAAAACAATGTAAAATATAAAATATTTGATCCAATTTTTAAACTTGCACTAAACTGATTGATTGCGCCGTGAAGTCTCGATTTTATAGACTAGTCTCCGATTAATTAAACTGGCTTTCAAATCTACGTCATATTAAAAATCAATACTTAAATAACTGCTTTAAATTAATTTATACTATAAAGGTCAGCACAAAAATGTTGTATATTACACGTCCTAAAAGTATTTTACGAGTATTCGCTTTTTGTAGGCCTCGGCTTCACTTCCGCCTACAAATATGCCTACACGCACAAACTCGCACTTTCTGGACTAGTGATACAAATAACTATTACATCGGGCAATTAGGTGCTATTTAGAATAATACCAATGTTAAATATTATGTTTGAGTAGTGGACTAATTAAATTACTAAATAAATTTGTTCGTATTCGTATGATTCAGTTTTTGATACCTTTTATAATCATGAATCTATTAAAAATCTTTATTCTTAAAAGAAATGTGAGACAATTTGAAAAATATTTTTTCAATAATAATAATTTATTTAAAATTGACACTTTCCCGGAAATTATCGGTTTATTATTTTGTTGTGAAAAAAAATTTATTGTTTTTTTATATAGCAACTAAATATCTAAATTAACCAGCATGCCAACGTATTAATGTAGATTTCTTTATAATTACTTTAATATAAGGGTTATTTATACATTTAATTGTAAACGAAGTTGAAAATAGGTTTTTACTGTTGTCATTTCGTTACGTCGACCATTTGAACAATTTTACCGTAAGTGTGTGCATTTTTTTATAATAAAAAATGGAACAATTGACACAGAATGCAGCTGTTTTAAACAAAACTAACACCGTATCAGTAAATAGCATACGAATTTTACATCGTTTGATATTTGCGAAAGACTGAGACCGGAATAATAGACGAAGATTACGAGAATTATCCGAATTTTCATTCGTAGCAGATTCCGAAAGGTAAGAAAATAAACTTCAAGTTAGTATGCTACAGCATGTGACATGCTAGGATTAGATTACAAAGGCGATATTGAAGATGGAGACCGACTTTGTAAAAGTTTATGTAATATTCAATCTCTAGACGTCAACGCAGAAGAATTTGATATCAAAGACTACGTTTATAAAGATGCAATAGAAGACAAAAAAGAAGACGTGTACTATACTCGAAGTCAAAACACCAACGACGATGACGACAAAAGAAGGAGTTGTACAAACGTGTCTACAACATGGAGTAACTGTTTACCAAGATTTCCGGTAGGTTTTAGGAATGTCGAAGATTTGATACGTACATTTTGAGGCGACGAAAACCACACGATAGAAAAGTGGATTGAAGAATTTTAAGAGACAGCAACGTTTATGCAGTGGAATGACTTATACAAATTTGCAAAGAAATCGCTCTGAGGATTGGCAAAGACAAAGAATACAAGCGAAAAAAGAAGTGATATCGTATAGTCTTAAAAAGAAAACTACTTGAAAAGTTTTCAGACAAAATAACCAGTGCCGAATTACACCGTTCATTAGCAAGCAAAATACAAAAACAAGAGTGAGTCGATTTAAGAGTATTTCTTAAGCATGAGAGAACTAGCCAGTCGAGGCAATGTCGAGTCAGAAACTGTGGTTTGATATATAATAAACGGCATTGCAAATTGTTTGCACAATTATGTTGTACGTAGCCAAAAGTATACCCAAATTTAAAGACAAACTACCAAATTATGAACAAATGACGAAGAATATGACAAGATCTGATCGCTTTGTGAACGAAATGCGTGAAGATAGAAGACTTAAAGACGAAAGACGTGAAGATGGAAAACGTAAAGACTAAAGACGAAAGATGTGAAAATGAAAGACTTGAAGAAGAGAAACGCGCAGAAAGAAGACGTGAAGATGAAAAACCGATATGTAGAGAAATAAGAACAATTGCAGAGTAGCAGGATACCGACCAAGAGACTGTGAACACAGAAAAAAAGAATTTAAATGTTTTAAATGTAATATATTTGGACATAAGGCGACAGAATGCACAACTATTCGATGTCTAAGCAACAATAAAGTTTCTTTGTACTATAAACATATTAAAATAAACAACGAGTCAGTCAACGCATTAATAGATACAGGAAGCGTGGTAAACTTTATTGGACGCCATTTATACGAGAAGATTGGATCACCGGATATGAAAGCAACCGACGTTAATCTATTTGGGATTGGTGGAGAATCAGTACGACCTTTAGAATACATTGAAGTAACTGTAAAAATAGATGACGTTACATTAAACACCAAAGTGTATATAGCTCCAGAAGGTATGGTGACTAATGCGATCATCCGAAAAAAATTACTAGTCCAAATTAGAGTGGTAATAGATAATAATGGTATTAGAGTGAAACCAACAACGGATCCTGTTAAGAAAATTATGAATATCAACGCAGGCTTGGAAGTCCAAGATTATTACGAATTAAGAAAAGAAGACCGAAGAAGAAAAAAACTACTGACGTAACTATGAAGATTATCGTTCAGCATGAAGAACCCATATACTGCAGACTGAGAAGATTACCTTTTGCGGAAATAGAAGAGAACCATGCGTGTCCGACTACACAAGTCCAGTAGTTATAGTTAGAAGAAAAGACGGCAGTCTACGAGTTTGCATTGACAACATAAACAAAGTGATTATAAAACACCGTTATCCACTACCACTAATTGAAGTTGTGCTAGATAGGCTACAAGATGCTCAAGTGCTGAGCACGATCGACCTAAGGAATGAATTTTTCTATGTAGACTAAGAAGAATAAAGCAGAAAATACACTTCATTTGTAACGGATAATAGCCAAAGTCGTTTTTTGAAAATAGCGTTCGGATTATGCAACAGTCTCTCAGTTTTCCAAAGGTGTATACATCAAATACATCGTGAATTGGCTAAAGGAGTAGCATTACTATATATGGATGATTTTGTTATACTAGGAAAAATACTAGAAAGAAGCAATAGAAAGATTAAAGACAGTGCTATAGACTGCAAAATATTACGGATTGGATATAAATATGAAGAAAAACAAACATGTGATTCAAAATGGTAAACTACATCCGAATCCTACCAAGATCAATACTTTCCAGAACCAAAAACCGCAAAGCAACTCCCAGGATTTTTAGGACTCGCTGGATATTTTCGCAAATTTATCTTTGATTAACTGATCTACTGAAAAAGAATGAACAGTTCAAATTTGAAGAAGTACAAAAAACGACATGGCTCATGTTAAAGAATAAATTGTTGGAAGTACCAATTCTGAAAATTTTCAAACTGGGTTACACACCGACGCCAGTCAAGAAGGTTTTGGAGCTGTGCTTTTACAAAGATCAAGCGAAGATAATCAACTACATCCAGTTTATCATGCCAGTAAAAAAACTCCAGCAGAACGTAAATACAGCAGTTACGAATTGGACGTGTTAGCTGTAATAGAAACCATTAGAAAGTTTTGAGCATATGTATTGGGACACCATTTTAAAATAGTAAAGGATTGTATTGCATTTCAAAAAACTATAGCAAAGAAGGATCTTAGTACGAGAGTGGAACGATGGATACCTTTATTGGAGGAGTATGACTACGAAGTAGAACATTGATTAAGAAACAAGATGGCACATACAGATGCCGATATCCATTCATGACAATTACAGAAGACAAAAAGGTTTTACAAAAAATAAATACTGCCTACTCACTAAGCAAAAGTTTGAAAGAAATTTTAAAAGAAAAATATTACCAAAACTATTTCATAAAAGGAGACATTCTCTACAAGCATCCTAAAGGAAGAGAGCTGTTGGTGATTCCTGACGCCATAGAAATAGAAATTATAAGGAAAGTTTACGAAAACGAACATTTTAGCGCAAAGAAAACACAAAGAGTAGTTGACCAAGACTTTTACATATCAGACATGCGAAATAAGGTGCAAAAGACAATTTCATGTTGCATCCTATAAATCCTAGCAAATCCTAAACTTGGGAACAAAGAAGGTTTTTTACATCTAATGGATATAGACGAAAAACCGTTGTATACATATAATACCGAGCATTTAGAGCCACTACATTCAACTAATAAAAACTATAATCACATACGACGTCAAAAGAAGTCTTAGTAAAGCTGGAACTACAAAAGAGAATGATTTTGAAAATCCGTACCAAATAATTACTGATTGAGGATCAGCATTTACATCAGCCGAATTCCAAGATTACTGCATTGAAGAGCAAAGAGCAAATGGGCAAAAGGAAATCGAACGATAATTAATGTATTAACTAAATTAAGCTTGAGCGATCCAGGGAAATGTTACAAGCATGTTGAGCAGTTAAAATCGATCATTACTTCTTCAGATCAACGATCAATTGGAACACGCCCTTTGAATTCATGTTTGGTGTAACGATGAATACCGAAGATGACGAACGACTAAAAGAGATACTAAAAGAAGAAATGATCGCGTGTTTTGACAAAAAACGAGAAGAATTAAGAAGGAATACAATCAAATCAGAAGTCCAAGAAGAGAATAAGACTCAATTCAATAAAAAGAGAAAAAAAGACACTGACTTATCAAATTGGAGATTTGGTCGCTATCCAAAGAACTCAATATGGTCCAGGAATGAAACTTAGAATAAAATTTCTGGGTCTTTACCAAATTACCAAAGTGAAGTCTAACAGCTCCCATGACGTTAAAAAAGCTGAAGGTACTGAATATGTTAAGCCGTAGCTACCACTTGACGATTATTCGTCCGGGGCGCACAAAGCATCAGGAATGGCCGAATGTGAGATTGGGTCTGACTTAAGTCACCGTGGCGAAGGTTTAGCAGAAGTAAGAGAGGACTGCAATAGTTGAGTTTCTTTCTTAGACTGTGACCACGTCCTTCAATTTCTACCTGGACATGTTCATTTTCACTGTCCATAACTACAAGATCGCTTGTTAAAGCGAATGATCAAAAATCTGCTCGCCTTTGATTCAAAAATGCGAATTAGGTTATTTACTATTTAGATTAAAATATACAGCAACCAATAAACAAGAAAAAATATTTGATAGACCACATAAAGAAATAATTAATAATAGTAAATATCGTGAGACTTTTTCAGATCACATATATATAGTCACTAAATAGTAACGAACATGTTATTTCAATTAAAATAGTATAACATTAAAAATAATTATTCCATTTAAATATTTAAAATAATATATATCTTTTTAAATTTTTGGCATAGTTTGACCTGGAAAATTACGATTAATTAGAAAAATATACAATTCGAACTACCAATATAGCAATACCGGCATAATAATTCGCAAGTACGTTCCGTTGAGATTAAAGAAACAAGCGTGTATTTTTCTGCATCAAATATTCATTAACTTCCCTGTAGACCTACCTCTTTTTAAAGAGATTGGTACACAAAAAAACCGCCAAATAGCATGAGTTCTTTTTAGTTTGTGAGAAAGTAATTACTATATGAATAACGTATATATAGCATAGTAAAAAATCCAAAAACCAAAGTTTAAACCCTGATTGTACAAATGACTTTAAGAGTTTAAACGATTATAATATTGAAACGTTCGAGAAGTTATTTGCAAATTCCTTCTAGAAGTTGTTATCCATCTTCTAGAAGATATACCGAAAGATAGGGAACACTCTAGAAGGATTTGCAGATGTCTATAAATACCGAAGAGAGAAATCGTAGGTGTGTTATTGCCATAATGCGAATACAGCAGTGTTAAGAAGATTATTCAAGTTGAAATAAATAAGTCGTTAGCACGTGTGTGTACATAAATATACAGAGCATAATCTTGTACGTGATTTTAGTGTAAACAAGTGTGAAGCTATCCGCGGACTTTATCTTATCTTAATTAGTGTAAGTGTTTTTATTAAATATTATTAGATTTCATTAGTTCGGTTAATCTACAAGTGTACATATTTCTAGTATAAGTAAAACATATTTTTAGTCGTTTAAATAAATTAGTTTTAGTAATAATAATTTTGTAACAATATTACATAAACTTAGCGATCCTGCATTCTTTTTCTTCTTATGAGCTTTGATGCTTCTAGAATTGCGCATAGACTTCCCTCTTGTCCTGTGACTCTTTTGACGTCGCACCATTGTGTAACTGGTCTCTTCTTCGTCTTCCTTATCATGGTCTCCATTTAATGATGTCCAGCATATTTCCATTTTAGGCTCGTTAATGTTTGTATTATATCGGTGACTTTTGTTTTTTGACTGGATCACCCATTCTTCTTTTTGTATCTTACTGATATGCTTAGCATAAATCTCTCTATTGCCTTTTGTGCTACTTATAATTTTCGTGTTATTTTTTGTTTGAAAGTCCACGTTTGCACCCCGTACATGGTCAAACATTCTTGTCCTGAGATATAGTGGGGTTTTCTCATCTTTTAGTATATGTCCTATTTATTTTTGTTTTGTACAGATCCATTTTTAATCCAACTTTTGCTGATTTTTTTCTACGTCGGTAAGCAACTTTTTTAGGTTTTTAGTCTCTGCAATCAGGACGATATCATCTGCAAATTTCAAATGTGAAAGTCTTTCACCATTGATGATGACACTCATATTTGTCCATTCATATCTTTTGAATATCTTTAAAAAAGTTTTCGAGGGGAAAAAACGTCAAATTTAGATAGGAACGAGTTGAACACAACATTTTATTGCTCGAACAGAGACTAGAAGGCCCCCAAAGTCTCAAAATCTCCCAGAAATAATTTGACGTTTATGTCGACAAGTGGACAAAAACTGTCAAAGACGGTTTACAATAGCGAAAAATTAAGATTTATGACGGTTAAGAACAATAAAGTCAATTTTTGATTTAGTGTTTAGGAGTTTTATCTTCTCGTTGTCATGAGACGATGTTGGCTCATATATGTTATTTGTACCAATTTAATTTTTGTCTTACCGGTGATTTTAATTGTTATATAGGCAGACTTCTTTCATGCATTCCACATAAGGCAGCCGTTTTTTGTTAATAAGAAAGCTTATTTCTCTTTAGCTTTCTTTATCGTGTCTTATATTTTTTGATTTTCTGACAGACCAATTATGTTCCATTTTATTTTCTTTGCTTTATTTTCTAGATCGTGTAGTTGTGTTTTACTTTTTATAGTTCTGCAGTTGTATGTCGCAATTATGAGTTCATCTTGTTGTTTCAGAATTTTTTGTAAAGTAATACGATAGGTAGAGCATTTGTCCAGGATGAGTTGTTTTTAAATGTCTGTGAAATCTTTTCACCAAATCATTCGATTGCAAGTAGTACGGTGTAGCTTTAAGGTGTTGTATTATATAACGGCTGAAGACAGAAGGATAGCCGAGGCAATTATTTCGGATGCGGTTTCACTAGAGGACATTATGCCGGTAATAGAAGAGGAATGGCCTGAATCTTTTTTCCAAGCCACCAAAACAAGCGAATCAATGACTTAAGACGTACTGTACCTGGTAAATGGCCGGAAAGAAAACCTTAAATCTACATTTAGAGATTACGAGGATCTTCAAAAAATTTTAAAAGAAAGAACGATTGAATCAGGGAAAATTATAACTTTAAAAAATACTGATACAATCGAAGATCAGTTTTGCAAAGAAATCAATAATGTAATTAAATACACAATGGTGGAAGGAGTGTTAAACAATGATAAGCAATCCTAGGACAAAACGGTTCACGTAGCATTTATTAAGCCCAGAGAGAGGGCA
Organism: Aquatica leii; assembly: GCA_035610365.1. Lineage (NCBI taxonomy): Eukaryota > Metazoa > Arthropoda > Insecta > Coleoptera > Lampyridae > Aquatica > Aquatica leii. Next base: position 6,308,961 of record CM069436.1, on the reverse strand, counting down.
CAGGAGGCAGATGTCACGGAGCTTAATCTGAGGGTTCTGGCAGAAGAGTTGCTACCGGTAGGGTGCATTAGAGAATTTACTTTCAGAGACTCTCAAATTAAGTTACATATTGACCAGATGAAATATAACAAAAAGTAAACAACTGAGACGGGAGTACCGAAACCTTGGGGGAAAACAACATTGATTATTAAAAACGACGGAAAAACATACACCGATCTATTGAAAGGGGTTAAGCAAGTGGTGGGGCAAGTACGATAAATTCCGCGTTAAAGGTAGCTAGGAAAACAAAAAATGGGCATTTGTTAATTTCCGCGGAGAACCAAACAATATTAGAAACTATTAAGACAAAAACAGATGCGGATATTAAGGGAGCCGAATGTTCCATCAAAGACCAAGGGAGAACAATGCACATACACAATCTCGACAAGGTCTCCACTAGTGAAGAAGTAAGGGATGCCTTAACTAGAATAGTAGGAGAAAAACAAGCAAATAATATCCGTTTGGAAAAATATAGACCAGCCAAAAGAGACATACAAACCATAATGGTTTTAGATATCACCTTGTGTTCAAAAGAAATTGCCCAAATGGTTAAGGTATGGAAGGTCCTAAGCAAGGACAGTCTAAGCGAACATAATTTTATATTTTTTGAAATAGAGAAGCAGAGAAATAAGAAAAGGAAACAATACAGAGACCTCTTGGTTAGATGAAACGTAAATAAAATAAACAGCAGAAAAACCTTGAGCTAATTACAATAGCAATTAACATTAACAGGTTAAGTGTCATGAAAAGCCAACTGAGACTATTTGGGCCACGTGAGACCGACCTGAACTCACATGTTAGTCGATCATAAAATGTTGTGTAGCTCTCCTGCGGCTTCTCGAACTCATTTATAATACACGAGAACGTGTTCGACTTGGCCAGATGGTCTAGAAACCGTACTTGGCCTGTACTTCTGAGAGTCCAACCCGAACTCGAATTTTGAAAAATTGATTTTTTGAGTAAAAGTAAAAGTACATCGGGCTGTATGAGTTAATTTGAACAAATAATTATATAGAAATGCTATTTAAAAAAAAGGATCGGCCAATGGAGACGTAAAAATTGTCAACATTGCGGCACTTAACCTGTTAACATTAACATCCGACAAATATGTAACAAAGCTCGCAGGAAACGGCAACGGCTAGTTAAATCATCAGACGATAAGCCAAAAAATATAGCTCGGCGAATATTTTTAGAAACTAGGGATAATTAGAAATCTGCTATTTGCACGACTAAAAAAAAGCGTGGGAAGATGTATCTGCTGGTATGTGCTGTATGGTAAAGCTGTGAAGGCAGCGGTTAGCATTTGCGGTAATAGGAAAGCCTCGGGTCCGGATGGTATCCCCACTGAATAGATTAGGATGGCGGCTGGGAATCATTTGAAGGTCTTTATAGACATGTGTTCCGGGCAGGAAAAGTTTCGTAAAGCTGGAAGGAGGCTAATGTAGCTTTAATGGTAAAAGTTTATGAGCGTCTTATTTTGGGCAGACTAAATAAAAAATAATAATACAAAGAGATTTTTCCGCAATTTGACTTTAGGAAAGCGAAATGACAATAGACGCGGTAGACCGGATTTATAGACTTGTGAAGGTTGCTAATGGAATTACCTGGAGAACACTCAAGATCAGTGCGCTAGTACCGCTCGGTTCCGTGGGCTGGTGATTGATAAGATGAGGAAAAAAGACTTTAACATACACTTAATTAAAATAATTGTCCTGTCAGACAGGAGTGTAACTTACAACAATACCGGTAACCTCAGATTGCAACACATACTAATTTGTGGTGTCCCTCTAGGTTTCATCCTGGAATCTACAATTAGGAAACTGTTTTACGACGACCTTCTGTCGGTATCGCTTCCGACACAAATCAAACTTACGGTATACGCGGACGACCTCACGATCTTTGGGGAGGATGACACGCCGCAGAATTTAGAGGGTAATATGAACAGAGCTCCGAATACGCTGGACAAGTGTGAATAAGGGAGGCATCAGGAAAGTACTGAGCTAAGGAAGAAATTCCGAATAAATAAAAACTACATTATACAGATGATGCTGAAGAGTCTGGAAGCGTGGTCAAAGATAAATATTTTTCTCACAGATACTATAAGGGATAAGGAAATAGCGTGGAAAAGTTGGTACAAAGAAAACTGTTTACAACACAACATCAATTAAAAATTTTTCACCTTGACATTCTATTTTCTCCCAAAGTCATATGAGTTCCCAGTCTTCTTTCTATATTAAGCGTTTGTGCTTAAATATTTTTTACAGACTAAGTTTTTATCGCTACATGATTTTATCTTTAGTAGTTAAGATGGTTTTAAAAGAATTTTACAGAATCTAAGAGAATTTGTATTAGGCTGTTATACATCTTTTGTTTATCGAGGTTATACAAGGTTGAAGAAAGCTGCTCAGTGTCTCACCTTGCATGACTGACCGGGTACAGCGCCACTTGAACCTGCCGTGGCAGGCCAACGACCTAAAAAAATTTTGGGATTCCTGTCAGCAATGCAATTAGAGCTTGTCGCTAGTGTTTCGGCTGTTATATCTGTGATCGTAATAGCTTCAGAGCATCTGAAAAAGGGATACACGCATGTTAAGAGGCATAAAAACCTTTTTGAATGTGGTAGAAACCTTACTAAGTCGAGATCTATGTGTTTAAAATATAACACCACATATTGCAATTCTATTTTATGACTGGCCAAATGTAACGGTCCGCAATTAATCGACTGGTACTGGCGCTAAGTTGTGAATAGATTCGAATATTTTTTTGGAGTTGTAATGGCACAAATGGTCTTGGCACTGTCCGTAGAAGTGTCACATAGTATGTTGCAATTATCGTTAGCGAAATGTATTCTTTGAAGCTTTAAGAAGGATGTTCCTTGTGACAAGTTTTTTAGCTCTTTTTCCGATTGTACGTGAGCTAGTTGTTGATGAGTGATAATGTGGGTTAGCGTGTTGATGGCTTTCAGATTGACCAATCAGATCAAGGAAGCGGAACTATCATGGTGAAGTATTTTTTTTTGGGTTTTTGTTTGAATGCATAGATAAATGGTTTTTGGTCAGCAAACGGGACAACAAAATGCCTTGTTCCCGGTCATTCGGAATGTTGTGTTTGCGAAAGTTTTTTGGAGTAGAACTCGATTAGTTGCCATAAATTAACGTTGCAGTACGACTCCGATTGCAAAGTTGGAATCGTTAACGAGTACTGAGCGGATGGCATCAGTTGATGATTGAGTTAAGACAGACGCATTTGCTAGTGATTCTTTGACTGCTTCAAATGCTTGTTCTGCAGTATCTGACCATTAGATTTCATCATTGCTTTTGATTTCAGTACCAGATAGCAAATCGTATAGTGCAACTTGGGATTCTGCCGCATTAGGAATAATTCTGTCGTAGAAATTAATCATACCGAGGAAGCACTTAAGTTGCTTGACAGTGGTAGACTTCTTTGCTTCTTTGACAACTTGAACGCTAGATGGTTTGCGACCTTCACTATTCACGATGTATACCAGAAACGTAATTTCGGGTTATCCGAAGATATATTTTAATAGTATAACTACTATTCCAAATTTTCGTTCAAAAACAAATTTTAAACCTTTTAGGTATTGCTCCTCCGATGTTATTAGAATATCGTCTAAATAAGCATAGCAATAATACAAACCACGTAACGCGTTATCTATAAACCGTTAGAACGTTTGTGTTGCATTTTTCAAGCCAAAACTCATGAAGTGAAACTCGTGTAATCCGAGCGGTGTTGTAATTGTTGTTTTTGGTATGTCATCGGAGTTGATCTGTATATATATATATATATATATATTCGCTTGTTGTTTAACAGTAGTGAGAAATCATTGATGTATCACAGTGGATATTTATTTGGTACAGCTCGTGCGTTTAGTTGAAAATAGTCTGCACATGGTTTTCACTCTGTACTACTTTTTTTATGTCCCCAGGCCAGCGCTCAAATTATTTTTTTGCGACTTTCAGTTGTTCAGCGACTGCAGTTCGCTACTAGTGATCTAGAAGTTGTCTCAATGAAATAAACAATGTCGTGTTTAATCTGGTGTGTTACAGTTGTGTTGGTTTTGTTATCTGAGAGAGCTGGAGCACTAAATATCAGTATTGCGTAGTACCTGCATATGTCTCTATGATTCCAAACAAATGAGCATGTGCACCAATACTAAGATAAGAATGTCTTCCGGGTTTGGACCGTGTCATTGTTGTAACCGAAGTTGCTAACGTTTCGCCCACTTTCGTAAAGGGCTTCATCAGGGCGTGAGAGAAATCGAAAAATCTCAAACAAGCAACCGAAATCTAACTAAGAATTAACTTGTAAACCAAGCCAGATTTTAACCTCTGAAAAGGTAAGAAAGAAAACGGTACACTTGAAAAAGCAAACGAAAATCTAACAAAGAACCACTACAGAGTTACGTAATGAACTTGTGAACCAAGCCAGATTCTAAACTCCATACTGTCAATGAGTTGACTATGACGAGCGTCAATAATAATTCTATAAAAATTGATAACATGATAAATTATCATCTAAAATCACGGTTTAGTCTTAAGTTTAAGTTAAATGTTTTTAGTCCGTAAGTTGCAATCACTGTTCCGTTTGCGGCAAATAAATTATAGTTTGTTTTTGCAGGAAACTTTTGTAAGAAACGTGGGTAAACACTTATTTCTGCACTAGTGTCAATTAAGATTTTTTTTTTGTAAAATTATCTGTTATGAACAAATGACCTGTTAGATGAGTGCCATCAGCGCAGCTCACGCTTACTGTTCGCTTTCCTCGTTTTTTTGTTAGAAGCATATGAGGAAGTGTACTTTTTGGCAGCATTTTCTCAACGGTAATCGGTAATAGTACCAACAATTATCAAATCTCTTGGCAAATGCCGTCTGTTCCGTAGCCTCTGAGATTGGAATAATCTTAGTTGTTAGGTGAGTTTGCCTGGTTAGGATTCTCTGTATTAGTGATGAATTCACTGCAGTGGTGCATCATAAATCTTATCTGTTAAGTTAGCTAGATTCTTCAGCGTTTGATCTTGTTGAGTAGCTGATAAGACTGGAAATGGAACTTGTAATCCACTTGTGATCAATCTCCTCATGTTCCAAGAGTCGTTTTTTTTGTGTTTTTCAAGTTTGACAAGTTCGGTTTTTAGGTTTTTGTACTTTTCTTGTGTTGGAGGGTTTGTTAGGACGTTTGCGACTTTGCTAGAGTATCTACGACCCAATGCTGATAATGTTGTTCAGAACTTGGTCAGATCTGCTTAGAGTTGCTCATGCCAAAGTTCTATCAGTTCTGTTGTTAAGTGGCGCCAATCGTCGATTCGTCAGAAGCTTGTGCGCAGCTATTGCATTAGACTGCGCTAATTGGCTAACCGTTAGTTTTGCTTTGGCTTCGCATATAGTTCTCGTAAATTTTATTATGCTTTTTCAAGCACCATTATTATTTGCTTAGTAATATTTTAATAGTCTTATTTGCTCTTTTGTTTGTACTTCGCATGCCAAACAAGCAAAAACCATTCTTTCTTCGTCCCGATCATTCCCGGTAGACGAGATTTTACGAAAAACCCCTGACATGCGTAGGTTATATTAATGAGGGGAGCAACACAATTTATTCACAGTTACCGTAGAAACCACTATGACTGCCTTATTGATCATGATTTCTTTCTTTTTTCTTCATCATATTTACCATTGCTTTTTTGGTTACAATCTGTACAGATAACGGTTAAATAGACTTTGCAATATCTGTCTTAAATGATTGTCAGCAACGCTTCCTACTCATCAAAAGTTTAGTATTAATTTCTTTGTCTGTAAAATTTGCATACTCAACCCAGAACAAAAAACAATCATCCAAAATAAAACCTAGATATTTTGCCGATTTTTTAGATAATTCCTACGTTGTTAGTAACTATTTTTATTACTACTGTTAAAGTGTCATTGTTTTGGGAAGAATATTCAGCTCATTGACAAACGTTATAGTAGCTATTCCGTCCGGTAAAGTTTTGTAGACCCTACGATTAACCTCAAAACTGAGTCTCCTTTCTTTTAGATAATTGTTTATAGTCCGTCTCATGTAAAAGCATGATTGCAATTGATGTAGCTCCGCTCATTTAGACATGTTGTCAGTGGCGTTTCTTATATTACATATGTAGGCATGAAAGCAAATTAAAAATATGTAAATGTAGGTACTGTACTGGCGTGTTAATTAATTATTTTTTCTTAGTGTCTGTTTTTTTATTCCACGCAAAGATCAAAGCTAGATATTTTAGAACAACCCTTAACTTTCTATTTCTGTTCGTTACGTAAATATGCACTAAATGTAAAATCCGTTTTTATAAATGTAGGGTCAGTCGTGTTTTTATGTGACACGGACTCTAGCAATTTTAAGTTCTGTATGTCGATTGTTTAAACACAAAGTTTTCTGGTGAATGGTGTTTTCTTTAGTTCTTTTTTAGATTTTAACAAATATGACCGCGTCTGTAGTTGGTTTCCTTTTAAAACCCAAACTGTCTATATGCACTTTTTACATTTTAAATGTTAGGACGACTTGCAACATGTAAATTGCCAGTTAATGAGACAATTTTTTTAAGGTACATTTTATGTAAGTACGTTTGTTAAATATTGGAATATTTCTGATAAAATAAATCGTTCAATATACAGAGTCATGTTTAGAATAACTCGTTTTTTAGACGCACTGACGACTTAGCTAGTCATTCTAATTAGAAAAAACTTAAATATGATTAATAATCATAATTAAAAACGTGTTATAATAATTAATTCTGTCAGTTTAAAACGTTTCAGCAAATGGGACCAATCTCTATTCAAATTGTATTCTACTCTAATTTCCTACTTGTAATTTGAGTAAAACAATTTTATTTATACTGTGGTGAAAGGAAAACATTTTTTGCCATTAACAATTTTAAGAATTTAAATTATATAAGCGTTACTACCACTCTGTAGAAACATATTTTAACAAAGATATAAAACTACACTAAGCTAAGCGTTTCTTAGAACCCTAAAATAATTTTTTGTCTACTAAGCTAGGCACACAAAATAGATTTTTCATTTGAATAGATCAAAGCAATCTCAGTGGTTCTATTCACAACCTTTAAAAATTCTTACCTGTAAGGGACGCACCTGCTACCTGCCTTCCTAACATTGCAATAAATTATTTTAAACACACTTACCTTTCAGATCTTCGGTGGTATGTTACACTAAAGTACAGTCTGATAATGATTATTTCGTCACGACCATTTTGTTTTGATACCACATCGATGTGACAAAATCGCTATGATGACAATGATTGAGCAAATGGTTTCGATCGACGTTAGCGAGAACAAAAGAAATCAAATGATGATTGTAGGTTTTTTCGTCAACAATTGAAACATACGCAAGGTTAACTATGTCTAGATAAAAATCAAAGTCTAAAACCACAATAATAATCTATTGTTCGCGATTTAATTTTTTTCTAATGTTAATGTAATTACCGTTTACTAAAAAAATGAGCATTTTATTCTTTTTTTGTTTTTATCTTTGTTATAAATATAATTGAAATTAAGTTCATTGGCTTAGTTATTATAAACACATAGTCGTAGAATCAATTACTAAAAAAAATTAAATCTGCTGAAAAACAAGATTTTAACAATGAAACCGCATCTTGACTAATATAAGAGTATTTAAAATGACCACAACAAGTAATAGTAGTTAGTAGAAGAAGCCGTTCCAGTTGGAAAGTTTAAACAACAATAAAACCAAAAACATACAATTTTAGAAAAAAAGGATTGATTATAGTACTATTACTAAATATTTATCAAAAATCCGATATTGGCTCCAAAGTGACAGAACTTTTGAACAGTGCTAAAGAGACAGAATGTATCTTGTCTTTCTTTTCTAAATTTTATTTTATTCGTTTGTTCGTATACAGAAATTTAGTTTTTACTGTAATTAAACAATTGTAGGTGCAATTAAAATCACTTCAGCAAATGCATTAACAGATTTTGCAAGCTTGTCTCATATTAATCGTTTTATATTAAATGAAAATTTGAAGAACAGTGTCATTGTTGGCGTACGCGTGTAACTAAGTCCTAGTGGCAAGAAATAAAACACACATACAAAAAACCATCAAATGTAAAAAAAAAAAAGAAGACAAAAACAAAACCAATATTACAGTGGAATCAAAGAAAAGTACACTCATCTGAAAAAAATTGAGACAAACACACTGCTTGAGTACACTTGTTTTGAAAAAAATTGAGACAAACTTTTTGTGACAAACAAGGTTTATTGGTGTAAACGAGGTATGAGTACTTTGTAATGTGTTAGTAATTGTTTGTTGATTAATGATGTATTATGAACCAGAGGGGTCATAAGCATCATTAGTTATATATTACATATTTTTGCTAGTAACTTTTTTTGATTTCAGCTATGTTAAGAATTTAACATTAATAAAATATGACTGCTCTATTTTATCAATATTCTAAGCAGTTTGGGTATTTTTATCGGTAATCATTTTCTTACAAAAATTTAACATTTTGGTTAACAAATACAATTTGACCTAATAATTTTCAGAATGTTTCTACAACGACATTGGCTCATTACTTATGGAAAAAATATGAAATTTATTTTGCTAATATAAATTCTATCGGTTTATTTCAATTAAGTTGAATTAAAACAAGTAAAACCGACTTTTTTGTATTGTTTAAGGAAATATTATAGGTATTGTGGATTAGAATAATATGAATAATAGTAATATTTACGATAAAACAAAAACTTTCTCTTTGCTTATGAAAAGAATCATTACAAGGTATTGACAAATAATATTTTTAATAAAATTAGTTCTCCTTTTTTGTGCTTTCATTTCAATGTTCTCGGTTACAAGTATTGACACTTGCTGCGTTCCGTAGAACTATCTATACAGAAACGGGTGGTTCTTTCTGTCAAACCCCGTTTATACCTTAAAGCTTCTGTTTGTCACAAAAGTTATTATGTTTTTATACCTGCCGAGGTAAAGTAATGATGTCAACGATTTACTCGACACTTCTATACGCAGTGTGGAACAGGGTGTTAGAAATAAGTAGAATCCGGAAGCGGACAGAAACATTGCAAAGAAAAGTCGCCCTGAAAATAATTTTGCCTTTCAGAACAGTCTCGCTCAAGGCTGCGAGGGTCTTAGCGGGTGTCGTTTCAATTGACATCCTTGCGGAAGAAAGGGCAAAAGCGCGGCTTAGAACTTCTAAATCAATAAGAAAAGAAGAGTCGCTACAGGCCTGACAAAAAAGATAGGATCACTACCAAAAAGGAGCTTGGACTTGCCTGCTTATCCCAAAACTCGACGCATGGGTCAACCGGAAACATGGAAATAAAAAATTTTATAGTACGCAAGCATTTACAAGCCATGGTTGTTTTGGTGCAGACTTATCCGGCATCACGTCTTGTTTCCTTTGTCACGATGAAGTAGATGATGTTGCGCACACCCTCTTCACTTGCCGGAGATGGGATGTAGAAAAAAAGACTTTGAGTAACACATACATCATTAACCAAAACAACCTGATCAAGTCTATGCTGCAAAACGAAAAAACCTGGAGTGATATTAGCGCGTTTTTCTCGAGGGTTCTAAAAACTGAAAAGGATGAATGGCAAAAATGGTGCATCCAAACAAATGACGTACCAGCAAGACAAGACAAGTAATAGAAGAAGAGGGGGCAAAATGGAATCTCATCCTACCTACTACTATAGTGGGCGCGTGTGCTATTTGATCAAACTCGCATAGGTCTTTTTACTTGTAGTGATTAACCGGTTGTTTATAGTTTTTACATGTACTATCCATATGTACTTTGTATAGTCTCTTAATACGTTTTAACTTTTATTCACATAGATAGGTATTTATAATTACATCCCACCAGTCGGCTACCAAAAAATTGAAATTAAGGTCAACCGCACCTGATAGAGAATAACAGTTAATATAGTATCAAAAAAAAATTTCTTTACCTTAGGAACGCTGATCTTGTCTGAGCGGTGCGTAACTGTGTATTTCGAAGTCACGCCGGGGCGAAGAAAACTGTTTGGTGTTACCACCTGTCATGACTGACCGTGGGGAAAACCACTTGAGCTTACTGCGGTGGACCAACGCCTTGTTTCAAATTTCTAATCGTTAAAACACCTTACAATAAAACAATAACATTTCGGTAATCAAAGCTTACTTTTAAAGTATTGGAATACATTATTTATAAATAAAATCAAGAAATTTGTTAAAATAACAATCGGAATTTATAAAACAATAATATTTTTTTGTTTAGATTTATCGTGTTTTAAAAGACAAAATGTGACAACACAAAAACTAACGTACTAATATGGCGGACAAACTGATCGTTTGTAACGTCCCGTTTAAGTTCATTACAATTAAAATTCAATTTTACAATCGTTTATTTTCTGCAACTAATATTGCACGTAAATTTGTTCAGTTTGGCAACGTCGCGTTGTTTTAACCCACGTGAAGGTGGTTTGAACTTCACTTTCGCTGGGGCCACGCTTGGCGTGCGCGTTGTAGTGATGCGGGGAAGTCAAATTTTCTTGATTATGGCGTAAAAACCTATGTAATTTAATTTTTATTCATTCCATCTAATTATTGTGCTTTCGCAATATTGCGCAATAGTTAAGACAAAGGAAATTATTTTGAAGACCGTTACATTGAAGGTGTGACGGTCTTTCTTTTCATTGGATCTTTTATTTTTATTTGGATCTTCCTTTTCATTGGATTTTTATTTTCATTGGATCTTTTATTTTGGTTTTGTCGTTTAATTAATGGATTATGAGTTATTGAAGTTTATTATACATTGGTATTTATTCCTGTTGAAGAATTTTATCACGTTAACCAAGATGTGCTAAAAATAGAAGATATCCGATAACGTTATATTAAACATGGTGAGTCAACTAAAATTAAGATACTGCAGTTTATCTTCAAATAACTAAATTGTGTTGTTTAAAACCTTTCGGGAAACATACTCGATAACAAATTTACTGTTTACTATTTTTTGCATTTAATATTAATTACTTATTAGGTGTAAGATTTTACGCTTTTTATTCATCACGTAATGTGGTTGGCGTCCAAATATTTTATTTTAAATACTGTTTTATTCTAAATATGTTTAATTCAAATATTGTTCATTGTTCTCTAATGTAAATAGTTAGTTAAGTATAATTAATAAATTTAAGGAGTTCACGTCTTTGTAGTTATTATCATTCAACCCATCACCTTGAGGGTCTGTGCTTACGATTGCTTGCCGTGGTCAAATTATTTTGCATTTATTAAATGTATTTTTACTTTTATTATACGTTCTTTATTCCGTCAATGTATTTTTTATTACACGTTTTTTGTTTCAACTAAAAGAAACCTATGTACAAAATACTATTATTAAAATTGATTTATATGTTACTTAGTTAGTATACTTGTTAGCAATAAAATGTTTCTAAAATAATTAAATTAACTTTGTAATTGCAGACATAAAAGCAACACCTGCAAACTATTACCAAAAGACCAATTTTAATTATCTTTGATTTGTTGGATTTGTCTTTGCCCCGAAAAGCAAAATAATTATTAAAATGTAATAGCGAAGGCTTCCACGGCCGGAGTCTATACTAAGATAAGAACGTCTTCCGGGTTTGGACCGTGTCAATGTTGTAACCGAAGTTGCTAACGTTTCGCCCACTTTCGTAAGGGGTTTCATCAGGGCGTGAGAGAAATCGAAGAACTCAAGCAAGCAATCGAAATCTAACTAAACACTTCTCAAAAGTTAGGTAATCAACTTGTGAACCAAGCCAGATTCTAAACTCAGAAAAGGTAAGAAAGAAAACGATAAACTCGAAAAAGCAAACGAAAATCTAACAAAGAACCACTACAGAGTTAGGTAATCAACTTGTGAACCAAGCCAGATTCTAAACTCCATAGAAGTGATTACCTAACTTTTGAGAAGTGTTTAGTTAGATTTCGATTGCTTGCTTGAGTTCTTCGATTTCTCTCACGCCCTGATGAAGCCCCTTACGAAAGTGGGCGAAACGTTGGCAACTTCGGTTACAACATTGACACGGTCCAAACCCGGAAGACGTTCTTATCTTAATTATTAAAATATTGGAAAAATTGACGAAAAAAAATCATTTTTTAATAAATTTTGTATGGAACGGTTTTTTTGATATCTATAGAACGGATTGAATGATTTTGATTAATTTTTTGAGTTCGTCTCGGCCGCGCATTGAAAAAGAAAAAAATTACAAAAAAGCAGCAACTTCTGATGTATAACAGAAACAAAAATAAACATGGTGGTGTACGCTTGTTTTGATAAAGCCAATTGACAGCTGATTTTTAGCTGTGCAGACGTGCATCGCGATTTATCAATTCTGATTTAGTTTTTGACAGTTATTACATTTGAATTTGGTTAATTAGCGAAAAATGATTTTAAAAAGGCGAGTTTAGTTTGATAAAGTGCACATTGTAAAAGGTTATATTGTTTGTCATTGTGCACGCATTGACAATCAATCCAATCGGTAATTTTTTATTGTGTTTGATTTTCGTTTGTAATTCACAACTAAAGATTGACTCATCATGCTTCTGAAACGCTTTTGATAGTGGAAAAACTTATGGACAATGTGACTCACACGAAAGTTTAAAGGTGAAAAAGTTTTCATTCGAAAAATTCCGATGATTCTACCCGATATGTCATTTGACTTGACAAATTTAATTTTCGGTTCGTCTTTCATTATCCATGACGATCAATAAATCGCAAGGCCAATCCTTGAGTGTTTGTAGCCTGAATCTAGAAAATGAATGTTTTTCTTACGGTCATACCACAGATTTGATGCACCTTTAAGTAGTCGAAAATAAAATACGTTTTATTTAATAGACATCTTTAATCCCTAAACTAAAACTGAACTCCCTAACCCTACAACGTTTGACATACAGGGTACTGCATAAAAAATTGTCCCCTAACATACCACATCCCTTCCCCACACAATGTAGACTCACACGCACTCACTCGCTATACCTCAGGGGAGGTTTCCTTTCACGGAGCGGATTCCTTCGTGGCGCTTCCGGCTGTTTTCGTGAAGGTGGTTTTCAACGCCCTCGACCAACTCATGCGACTGATTTTTCTCTGTATTCGCGGTTTCACTAGTCAAGCTGCCTTCACTATTTGTAGATTTTCCAGTTGTTGGTGTCAGTTCGCCTTGATCCTTTTTTTCTATTTCTTCTTGTATAATCATGCGTGGACGCATTTGGTCCTCATGTTTCCTCTTTGTGGAATCGCCTATCTCCACCAAATAGGAGTATGGGCCCGTTTGTTCGATAATTTCCCCCGGCGATAAGCTCTTTGTGGTGGGGTCGTTGACCCATACTGGCTGACGTTGTTCGAACCTCTTGAAACGCGCGCCCCTATCATGAAAGTTTTTCTGCCGCGTTTGTTCCTTATCTATGCTTCTAACAATGTCAGGTTTCAATTGATCAAACTAAGATCTAAGACGTCTTCCGAACAGTACCTCACTGGGTGCCCTTTCGGTGGAGCGTTGTGTTGTATTCCTAAAAACGAAAAAAAAATCCTGCAGCCGTTCTTCGATGGGTTTGTCTGTCCCGCTGGCTGCCATTTTCTCTTTAAAAGTCTTCACTGCTTTCTCCGCAAGACCGTTAGTCTGAGGATGGTAAAGGGTTGAGCGAATATTCGTAATTCCCTTCTCTCTACAAAAATGCGAGAATTCCTCGGAGATAAACTGTGGCCCATTATCAGAAACAATGATTTTTGAGTAACCCAGCCTGAAGAACATTTCTCTTAATTTGTTAATCATTCTACCGGCTGTGGTTCTCTGTATTGGCAAGATTTCTAACCAGCGTGAATAAGCATCAATGACCACCAACCACATTTTTTCTTTAAAAGGCCCTGCAAAGTCAATGTGAATGCGTGACCATGGTTCCGGTGGTGAACTCCAAGGGTAGAGTGGCATTATTGTGGTTGATTTCCTTGATTCTTGGCATGTTGAGCACGTCTTAACAAAGTTTAAAATGTCTTTGTCAATGTGTGGCCAAAACACATGTAATCCTGCGTTAGATTGCATGACTGTTATTCCTGGGTGTTCATTATAAAACATGTTTAATATGTTATCCTTCAGAGATTTGGGTATGCATATTCTACCTTTCCATAATAAAATTTTATCTTCATATAAAAGTTCATCTCTCTTTTCATAAGTTGTCCGGAATCTTGTTTTTTTCTGGCCAGTATGTGGTTATACATCTAATTACCTGTTGGAAAATTTCATCGCTGCTTGTTTTAGATTGTAAATTTGATTTTGTGATTGGCCCCAAGTGATGGAGTCTGAGAATTAGTAATTCTGCTCGTTTCGATAGCCCCACTTCTTCCGTTGTTGAACTTTCAGTTGTAGCCAAAGGAAGTCGTGATAGTGCATCTGCTGGACTATTCGCTTACCCAGGTTGGTACGCAATATCGAAATCGTAGCTGTTTAAAATCATTGCCCATCTCAGCAATCTATTGCTCGCAATCTTGGGCGTTTCCCTATTTCTGCTAAAAATACGCTCTAAGGGTATATGATCTGTTCGGATCGTAAAATGACGACCATACAGAAAATGATGAAAACGGCTTACCGCAAAAACAATTCCGAGAACCTCTTTATTAATGGTAGCGTAACGTTTCTCCACTTTGGAGAAGGTTTCAATTGCCATCTGGAAACTGATGAAAAAGTACGGCACCAGCTTCTTTTGCACTTGCATCGCTTGTCACCACTATAGGTAAGTCTGGATTATAATGCACCAAAGTGTCGCTCGAAGTTAGTATTTTCTTTAATTTTTCGAAAATGGTGTTATCTTCCTTCGTCCAAATGAAAATATTTTCTTTCTTCAAATGATTGTATAAGGGAATGCAAATGACGTGTAGATTTTCAATAAATTTGCTGTAGTATGTAATAGAGCCTAAGAAAGACCTGCATTCTTTTGTGTTTGTGGGAGCTGGCTTTTCACGAATCGCTTGTAAATGTGCGTCAGTTGGGTGTAAACCCTCTGCATCGATCACATGTGCTAAAAAGGAAATGTTTTTCTGTAACCATTTACACTTTGTCTTTTGTGTTCGCAGTCCTGCTGTTTGTAATCTGGTTAACACTTGTTCCAGTCGTGTCAAATGTAATTCTTCTGTTTCTGCTGTTACCAGGATGTCGTCTAGGTAGCAAACCGTTGCCTCGATTCCAGAGAGTAGCTGATCCATTATTCGTTGGAAACAAGACGGCGCAAAGTTCACTCCAAATGGTAGCCTCTTGTATTGATAATAACCTCAGTGAGTTGCTATGACCAGATATTTCCTCGAATCGGGATGTACTTGTAGTTCTAGATAGGCATTCTTCAGGTCCAGTTTTGAGAAATATCTTCCTCCATTTAACTTGGCCATGATGTCTTCGAACCGTGGTAACGGGTAGTCGTCTTTGGTACGCATGGATTTATGGTAACTGAAAAATCACCACAGATTCCTATGCGTTCGTTTGACTTGACCGCCAGCACGATCGGTGTTGCCCATTCGATCGAGTTGTCCACCATGTTGACCACTTCTAATACGTCTTCTTCAACCAATCTATCCAATTCGGTCGTCACGTTTTCTTGCAAAGCGATAGGTACTGGTCTAGGCCGAAATGTTTTCGCTACTGCGATTGGTTTCATGTGGATCTTGATTAGGGGTCCGTTAATTGCCCCGATTTTTCCACTGAAAAGTTCTTTATGTGCCTCCAATAATTTTGACACTTGTAAACGTTTAACCGTTTGGTCTGATGTTGTTTCGTTGTCTCTCTCGTTTACCCTTCCTTCTGTTGATGCATTTGTTACTTGGCATAATTTTGCCCCTGGTGGAAGTGGTAACTTGAATTTTAAGCACCAATCAAGTCCGAATAATGGTATATCGTCTGACAAAGTCACACAAATCGCAAGTTCATTGTACTATCGAAAGCTGTTACTGATACCATCGTTTTCCTAAGTGTTTTGATTACAGCGTCCGTGTAACCCAGTAAGTTTTCTGTTTTACTTAATTCTGGGCTCCCAATCCGTTGTCATAATTTTTTTCCGATTACTGAAAATGCTGCTCCTGGATCGTACAACATTTCCAATTCGAGGTCGTTGAGCGTTACTGTTAACATTACCTTTTTTGCGCTATGCACGTGCCGGATAATAAAAGTATTTCTGGAGTTATCACTTTCTGAATCGCTACCTTGTTGGTTGCTATCGTCGGTTTCACGAACGTGACGTGTATTATTGAAGTGAAACTTTTTTATCGGCGTTGGAAAAAAATTTACCGTCATATTTTACGCGTCACATTTTTTACCGTCAAATGTTTTTCGGTTACGCGTAACATTATTCCGTTACGCGCCATCTTTTTTTTGTAAATCAATTAACTAATTTTTTATTATAAAATTCTAAAATATTTTTAAATAAATACAAATTGTACAAGGTGTTCAAAGGTAGTAAAATAAATAAAAAGTTCGCCCCCGGGTGGGCTCGAACCACCAACCTTTCGGTTAACAGCCGAACGCGCTAGTCGATTGCGCCACGGAGGCACATACTATAGGTCACAAAACGGATGGTTATAAGGTACACGGTCAAAACGTTGCTATAAGATACGATCAATTGTTGTTGTAATACTCCACAAATTCTACAAAATCATCAAATATCAGCCTTCGTGGCGCAATCGGTTATTTGTATTCATGTCTATGATAATAAAATCCTTTTTTTTGTATTCATGTCTATGATAATAAAATCCTTTTGTTTAAACTTTATCTAATTCAACTTTATTTAACCAATTTCTGTTTTTGTTAAGGTGTTTACTGTTTTCACTTCTGCATGACGGTTTTTAATACACGCTTTCACGAAATGGTTTAGTCCGCCGCACGAAGCACATTTTTTTCCATTTGCCGGACATTGTTCCTTTCGTTGGTGTCTCTGATTACCGCACATTAGGCAATCGGTTTCCGCATTCAAAACTAATTTTTTGATCGCTTTGTAATGTCCCGTTTATTTTGTTTGAAACGTCCTTTATCAGCACTTTTGTTTTTGCTAAGTACGCGGTTTGTGTTTTTAGATACGTTTTGCTCACTCGCTAAATTACCTAGCTTGGCTTGTTTGCAACGTTGGGTGTTCTAAAATAAGCGCGGAACTTTCGACGTCCTCCAATGTCTCCGTATTGTTAGGATGTAATCGGATAAGTTCTTGTTGCCAAGCTGCGTTTTTTTATCCCGATGACTAATTGATCACGAAGTCGTTCCATCAACCCGTTTTCGAAATCACACTTTCCCGCCAAACTACGTAACTCGGTAACAAATTGCGTCACTGTATTTATCCAATACACTTTCAATATCTTTAAATGTTTTTGTTGTAACCTCTTCTGGGCTGAAATGATCAACTAATACGCGAAAATCGTCAGGTCCTACCTTACTTAAGAGCAAGTTTCGGCATTTTACCTGATTATGTGAGTTATCGTTATCTAACTCACGAAGTTGTAACTCCATTTTAAAGCGTTGTATGTAACTTCTAGCCTTCTTTATTCGCATCAAAACGTTCGAATTTGAAATTTAGTAGATAATCGGTGGCGTTTCCAGAGCTTGTTGTTGCGGACGTGGCCATTGTTGTGGTTTACGAAAGTACACAAAACACGTAGGTGTTCTACGATCACAAATTGTTAATGTCTTTGTTAATGTTTGTTAAGGGTCACTAATATTGTTACTGTTCACTGTTTGTTCGTAATGTTTTCCTCCTGCGGAAAAGGAAAAACAATGTTTCTCATTTGTTTAAAAATGTGGTATGATTTGATGCACCTTTAAGTAGTCGAAAATAAAATACGTTTTATTTAATAGACATCTTTAATCTTTACCTGGTTACACACTAACTAAAACTAAACTCCCTAACCCTACAACGTTTGACATACAGGGTACTGCATAAAAATTTGTCCCCTAACATACCACACGCTCAATTATACGTAGCACGATTGACATGTCGGCAAACCATTCGCTTTGTTCGTTTTCGCACCTGACAACAAAACGAAAAATGTCATAATATGCTTCAATCAAGAGAATCGACCCAAATGCAACCCATCTAGCAAATAGTTTAACAAAAAGTAGTGCTACAGTGCTGCTTGCATTATTTGCTTCAATAAAACCAATGCTTTGTTGCTACGTAAATTACATTCATTTTAATGTCTTTAAAATACGTTTCATTTTGATTTTTGTAGATTACTGAACTTAATTAATTTCATCATAATTAAAAAATGTATTTAATTTAGCTAATAAGTTTGTTACTTTTAAAAGGTTTTATTTACAGTAAATAAAAATAATATTTACAATTAATTTATAAGATTGTACATGAGGTACTAATTCTAATAACGAGGTGCACTCTTTGAAAGCTGACGAAGAAGAAGAGAGAGCGACTTCCTTTTCATCCCCAGGTACGCCAACCGTTGATGTTGCCATCTCACTACCAAAAGAATGAAAGCGATGTTGTCGCTATCAGCCACATATTCCCTCCCCAGTGATAACGTCGGTTTGAAATCTGGTAGGGAACTGTACCTGACGTCCGCATCTTGTGGTTTTCTGAATGTTGGTTTGAAGATGTATCGGTGGCTGAGGCGTTGCTGCTTCTGTCGTAGGTGGTGTTGATTGAGGAAATTTTTGATTTCCATTTCGGATTGAATCTTCATCCCGTGAGATAAATGCAGGTTTTAGCCTGTCGATAGAAATTGTTTCCTCGCCATAAATAGACAGCAGTTTAAACGTTTTTCGGTTACGTGAAACTACTTTGAAAGGTCCATCATATGCCGGCTGTTTTTTTACTGCATCATGCCGAATAAAAACATGTGAAGATTCCATGAGGTCCGGGTGAACAAATATGCTTTTTTTGCAGTGATGTCGAAATGGTACTGGACGAAGACTTTGAACATGATTTCTCAATTTGTCTAAGAACAGTGGTGTATCGTGTGGCTGTGAATCTTCAAACATATCTACTGGAAGTCTAATGGTTTCACCATAAACAATTTCTGCAGGTGTAGCTTGATGTTCCGGGATAAGATCGAAGTCCTAGCATCACCGATAGTAGCTTTGTTGTGCTCTGTTCCAGTTAATCGAGTTAAACTCGTAAACAGCTGACAGTCGAACTGCTTGCCTCTATCAGTTGTGATAAATTTTGGAGCACTAAAACGCGATATCCAGTGCAATAAACTACATTAGCAACAGTTTCGGCGGTGATGTCTATTATTGGAACAGCTTCAGGCCAACGAAAAAATCTATCGATCATTGTAAGTAGATATCGATATCCCTGTGATGGTGGCAGTGATCCCACGATGTCAACATTAATGTGGGAGAATCTTCTTGTGGTTGGTGGGTAAACACTAATTGCACTGGAAGTGTGTTTCCATATCTTACTCTGTTGACAAGCGATGCAAGTTTTAGCCCATAGTGACACATCACGTTTGAGTCTGGGCCAACAAAACCTTTGCTGCACAAGATTAACTGAGGCTGCTATGCCAGGGTGAGACATATTATTTAATGAATCGTAAATTTGTCTACGATAAGCGAAGGGAACAAAAGGACGAAGTTTTTCAGTAGAGGAATCGCAAATAAGCGTTAATCCACAATCCAGATGTATGTTTTGGAATTTATAAGAAGAGGATTCTGACGCCATGAGATGTTTGAGTTCATCGCATGATACTTGAGCTTTAGCAATCTGTTGTAGAGAAATGGTGGATGACAACTGAATAACTTCAACACGAAACATGATGTCAGCTGGGACATTAACCGAACCTGGTATATATCTTATGTCAGTAGTAAATTGTCCAATATAATCAAGATGTCGCAGCTGTCTAGGACTTGCTCGTTCAGGACGTTGCTCAAACGCATAAATTAATGGTTTATGGTTTGTATAAATGGTGAATGTACGACCTTCCAAATTATGTCGAAAATGTTTAACTGCTTGGTAGGCAGCTAACAGTTCACGGTCATACGTACCGTAAGAAACCTGTGATTTGCTAAGTTTCCTAGAAAAGAAACCTAACGGCTCGAGATTATTCTTTCGAAGTTGCTGAAGGGAAGCACCAATGGCAAAATCAGAAGCATCCACACTTCAAACTAAAGGCAATTCAGTCGATGGGTTCACTAAAAAAGTAGCATTTACCAGTTCTTGTTTTAAACATCAAAGGCTTCTCGAGATTGAGAAGTCTATTTGACTTTTCGTTTATCTCTTTTCCTTGGCCTTTGGCACAAATTGAACAACAGTTGCTGGGTCACAGCAGAATGAGGAAGGGAACGCCGATAGAAAGTACCAAGACCTAAAAATCTTCTAAGCTTTTTGATCGTGTCTGGAAGTGGAAATTCCTGTATAACCTTCACTCGTTCCATAAGAAGATATATTCCGAATTTATTAACTCTATAACCTAAAAATGAAACTTCAGCGACACCAAATTCACATTTCGATGAATTAATGCAAATCCCATGCTGTTCGAGAGTTGTAAAAAGTTTTATTAAATGTAATTCATGTTCTTTCTCCGATGAAGAAGCTACTAAAATGTCGTCTAGATAAGAGTAAGCAAAATCTGGCGATTCAAGATTGAATGCAAATATCTCTGGAATGTTTGTGCAGCTTTCTTTAAACCAAAAGGAAGTTTGAGAAATTCGAACAACCCAAAGGGTGTGATTACTGCAGTTTTGGGAATATCTTCCTTCGATACAGGTATGTGATGAAACGCCCTGACAATATCTACTTTAGAAAAGATAGTTTTACCATCTAATTGAGTATTAAAATCCTGCAAATGTGGAATTGGATACCTGTCGGGAATAGTTATGGCATTTAAACTTCTATAATCGCCACAGGGTCTCCACGATCCTTCTTTTTTTGGTACAAGATGCAACGGACTTGACCAATTACTTTTAGAAGGTCTACAAATGCCTAAATCTAGCATATGCTGAAATTCCAGTTTGGCTTGTGCTAGTTTTTCAGGAGGTAATTTTCTAGCTTTAGCAGTAATGGGAGGACCTCTAGTTGAAATGGTGTGAAAATATTGAATATCAGGATACTTGCCAGGAGTTTCTTTAAGCAATTCCGGAAATTTTTGGAGTAAGCTAAAATACCTAGGAGCAGGGTCAATCAAATGAACCGTTGATCATGTTCAGGTGATGGTGTTGAACCAGGTCTCGAAATTTTAGTAAACGTGTCGATCAAACGTTTATTTTTAATATCGATCAGTAAACCAAAGTGACTAATAAAATCAACTCCAATAATTTGGTGTTGCACATC
This sequence comes from Aquatica leii, assembly GCA_035610365.1. Taxonomy (NCBI): domain Eukaryota; kingdom Metazoa; phylum Arthropoda; class Insecta; order Coleoptera; family Lampyridae; genus Aquatica; species Aquatica leii. The sequence continues at coordinate 6,287,625 of CM069436.1, read as the reverse complement.
TGCAATTATAAAAGGCCAACATAATTTGCGACGTAATCCTAAATCTAAACTAATTAATTGCTCTCCAAAGGTTAAAATAGAAGATCCATTGGCGGCATATAAGGTCCGCTTAGATGGACATTTACGCTGAACCATAGTTGAAGGTAATACAGAAATATCTTCTCCAGAATCAATTAAAATTTTTTTGTTTGAATATTGATCATACACAAATAAGCGGCAACTAGAAGAGCCCTCATCTTTTGCCGCATCAAGTGAATGGCTTAACAGTTTTCCGACGACTCGGTCGGTTTAAATGTACAGGGTGCAATATATTTATTAGCTCTGCTACCAAATCGATTGTGGTACCAACAACTTTTAGAATGGGAAGATGACCTACGCCTAAAATTACTTTGACGATTTCTATATTGAGAACGTGAGCGAGTCTTTAATTCACTAATTATAGATGTAAGTTCAGAAATTTGTGCCTCTAATTTAGTAAACTGATCTGTTTGTGATGGTTCAGGAGGATTAATGAAATGCACCGCTGAGAATTGTGGTGATGAAAATTCCATAATTTTATCTGATAAATCATGCCTGATAAATTGTCTAAGTGATCGCTACTAGAAGCTAAAATAGAACGAACATTAATTGGTAAGCGCTGTATAAATATTGTTCTTAAAAACTCATCGTTAACTTGTGTGCCAGCTAAAGATCGAATCTCTCGAAGTAATTGAGATGGTTTTTTGTCACCCAGCTCCAACTCTGTTAATAATTTAGTCACTTTTCGACCCTCAGATTCCTCAAATTCGGCTATAAGGCGGTCCATGAGGTCTTTATATGGTGTTGCGGTTAATGGTTGAGCTAAAAAATTGGATATTAATTCTGCTACATCCGGATCTAACACGGCGAGAACGTGGTTGAATTTTGTTTTCTCAGATGTTATGAAAAAAGTTTCAAATTGAGCCTCGACTTGCATCTTCCATATTATAACATTGCGACGCCATATTTGTGGTAGCTTTACAGAAACTCTTGCGATTTCGGTTCTTTGACTCGTTATTGGACCTATTGGACTCGCCATATTTTCTTCCGCCATTATTATTAGTTCGCACAGAATAATCACTATTACTAGAAAGTTGAATGCACTGACCTTGTTCGTAGTTTCGACGAAAGCGACGCGGTTTTTTCACTTTACGGAACCACGTGTTTTCTGTAATTGTCTAAAACCTCTAAAACTCCTTCACGATCACGTCGGGGTCACCACTGTTACTTTTAAAAGGTTTTATTTACAGTAACTTACAACAATGAAGAAACATAATATTTACAATTAATTTATAAGACTTGTATATGAGATACTAATTCTAATAACGACGTGCTCTCTTTGAAAGCTGACGAAGAAGAAGAGAGAGCGACTTCCTTTTCATCCCCAGGTACGTCAACCGTTGATGTTGCCATGTCACTACCAAAAGAATGAAAGCGATGTTGTCGCTATCAGCCACAAGTTAACACAATATTTGTTGATTCTGAAGCAGTATAAAGTTTGTCGGTTCGGCTAATTTACTAATAAATCAATGATTCTAAAGCATGGTTTTTTTATCGTTATAATGCACTAATTTACAGAGCATGGTTTGTTACTGAATGGTGTGATCAAATCAATATTTTACCATGGCCAAAAATGGATGACGGTGGTTCAAGACTCTTAGGACAATATGTAACATGATCTAATTGTAAAACTAATGCAATTGATACCAAAAACAATTAAAAACGATGGTGGATTATTATTAATCATAATTTTTTGTAATTCTTTATTATTATATAAATAACGAACAATACTTTTATTATTCAAAATGAATAATTTCCTGCTTTATAACGTTTGTAAAATATTTGTAGATTTTATTTATGAATAATCTGTTCCAATACTTGACAAGCAGCTTTGATTACTGAAATGTTATTGTTTTATTGTAAGGTGTTTAACGATTTAAATAGTTGCACTTGTATTTCTTGTTTTTTAATATACATTATAATTAAAGAAATTATAATCGTATTGCATAATAAAACGCGATAATTGGAATTATATTTCTAAAATAAATTAAAAATGCATATTTTTTGCACTTTTACTTTTGAAATAAGCAAAAAAAGCAAGAAATAACTACTTACTTAGCGAGGACACCTTCGCAGATAACAAACTTAAAGGTACTAAAATAGTGTAAATTAGCATCTCCCGGTCCTATTTATTTTTATATGAGTGTACTACGTGCATACTGGCCAAAATAACATTTAATATTACCATTTTTTTTCATTGTAGTAAGAAGAAAATTAAAATACTCTAAAAATAATAGATACAGTACATGAATGTATGAAACAGAAATCTATAACTAAACGACAAAACTGTTTATTCTTGGAGTTCTTTTGCTAAACAGCAATACAAAACCTACTGCAAAAAATCGAATAAGTTTTTTGATCATCATCTAACCCAATTCTCACACCGTCCGTTTACCATCTGTTTCTTCGAATGGTGAAACTTTTGACAGGTCAGCGATTTAACACTAACGATGAAATTAAAATGGAAGTGCAAAATTGGTTTATATCACGAGATTTCTATGTGCCATGTTGCAACAAAGATGGTTATGTCGAAAAGTAGGCTAATTAATCATAAACTTCCACTAATAAACCTATGGAAAATTTAATTATTTTGAAATTGGACAATGCATAGTATTTGAAATTATAGAAAATTATAAATATGATATAATTAAGTGACTAAATATGTAATTTTTAGTATTAAGTAAAATAAACTTTATTACAATTTCTTAATTAGACGCTTCACTTTGCACTTACTTGATTTCGATTCACAAAATTGAAACACGTAAATGTTTCTAAAAAAAGCGAATTTGTAACTGAACTTTGTACGTATAAAAATTCTATTCTTCTAAGAATGTATAAATTATTAATTGATTTCTTTTATGTTACATAACGGTTCAGCTTTCACCGTGTCATTAGTATTATTGATGTAACGATTATGCATACAGCTTTTTTAGGTGGCTAAGTACAATTAGCTTAAAGTTGGATATTAACAATCAAATGATTTCATTATTAAGTGGATGCTCACTTTAGTATCAAAATCTTGTCCTTTATATACGTCATCAACAATTACGCTAGAGCTGATAGCAAGCACAAATTAAGTCTATTTTTGAGCTATATTGAGCGGCTAATTACGTGGTAATAGCAATTTTTTGTTCTCGGCACACGCCAGGCCAGAACTTTCTATCGGCGTTATTAAGTCGTTTAAATTTTTTATTATTCAGTGACAAAAAAATTATACCAACTGCTTTAATTAACATTATTTTAAACAGACTTACATAGTACATATTATCTTATTTATTCAATTCTTAAGTACCTAACACTTACATGTTGTATTATGTAAACCAACGCAATTGCGCTTTAATTGAAATACTAATTAGACGAGTTGTAACAGCTAATATTATATTTAATATCATTTAAGCGTAAATATGGAAAATACTTGATTACATAAAAGCTGCGGGAGAAAGTATATTACATGAAATTAATTGTTGGTTGATTGTTGTTAAGTTCCGCGTTTGTTTGTTGTTCGTAGAAGCTGGCATAAACGAGCTAATTTTCAGATGGTTTTTCTTTAATTTAATATTTATCCGGTGTTTAATTTGGGATTGCTATGAGAATTAGTAATTTTTTGGCGTAACATGAGTTTGTTCTTATATTAATAATGTATAGTACTACCAATTATATAGTAACAATTTTACAAAAACTATTGTAGACAGAAAAGAAAATTGACAGATAAAAGCAGTTTATTATAAATGGGACAAAAAAAATTAAAAATGTGTGTAGTAATTTCTGCAACAACAAGTAAATAAAACAACACATTAGAGCCTAAATTAATACGCAAACTAACAGAAAACGCAACTAAAGAAGCCTAAATTTTTATACAAACAGAACGAGATCGACTTGGTTTTACGACACCAACTTGCACGTTGAAACAAGAAATATGTTTAATTTGGTCATTTTACATTAATTTTAATTTGCTCTTTATGCGTGTTTGAAATGAACTTATACTATGGCCCTATCCTTTAATCCGTTATTGCGAACAAAAAAAAGCAATGTGGATGAAATACATCAAGAAAATTAAAGGGAATATTTTTGCGACAAACTTAATGATAGTTGTCTTACCAAAGATCAAAAGACGACAACTCAACGACAGTCTGATGTGCCATACAGGTTCAGAAAATCACGCCCTGATTCTTTATTGGATAACAGCAAGCTTTTATCAAGCGTTTGGTTAAATATGTATCAATTGAAAAGATAGGAAGAGTTAAACGAAGGATTGTCAGATTCGTCAGGTTCTCACCAACACATAGAGGTGAAAGATAGTATTACTTCATCAGAATTGTACTACCAACTGATTTTGACAGTGATGATAGTGTTGCTGATTCGAACTCTAAAAGGTTTGAAGTAATAACATTTTGCTGAACTTTCATTGTTTATTATTTTGAAATGAATATACACAACGTTTTGATTGTTGTGGTATCTGCAATCGTCATTAGGTGAATACTAACAAACTTAGAAACTACTGGAGCTTATATACTAAAGACATGTTCGATGAAGCCTTCAAGCGTACAAAATCAATTTAGCGTAACAGATTAATTAACAAAATTACTTAGTGAAGTTTAAGTTGTTTTGGAGGTTCGATTAGTGGTTTCCATATGTTGCTTATCTCGACACTTGGCTGGTTGAAAATTTCTTTGTTGTTGTTGATGAATGCCGCTTCTTTAAATTTCGGTTTGTACCAATGTTCTTCTCTGTGTATGATTTTTGCTTCCGACCATTTCATTCGATGTTGGTTATCCCATGAATGTTGCGCGATGCCGGACTTAGAAGTCTCTCCTCTCTGTGTGTAAGTCTGATGTTTTTTCAGTCTGATGTCAAGTGGTCTTTTGGTTTCCCCGACGTATGATTTGCCACATTCACATGGAACTTCGTAAATACAGTTTTGGGAATCTCAACTTGTTTGTGGCTTTGTGTTGGAAATTATACTCCTAATGGTGGTCGATGATTTGAACACTGTATTTAAGTTGTAGCTTTTCCCTATACGTTTTATTCATTCTGACAAACCTTTGACATATGGGATGCTCAGCAGTGAATTGGGCAGTTCTTCTGTTTTAGGTTGTCCCATGGTGTTCGATTGCTTTTTCTGTAAAAGCTCTCCTACAATCTTTTCTGGATAACCATTCTGCCTTAGATCGTTTTTAATGTTTTTGATTTCTTCTCGTAGCCCTTTCTCTGTGTTGCACAACCTGTATGCTCTGTCGATTAGAAATTTTACTAATCCTTTCTTCGTAGATGTGGCACGGTTGGGTTCAAAGTTGAGATATCGACCGGTGTGTGTCGGTTTCCTGTAGACAGTCGTTTCCAGAATTTTCTTGTTCTTTGTTACTTGAACGTCTAAAAAAGGAAGTGAGTTCTCCTTTTCCTTTTCCATAGTGAATTTGATGGATGGTTTGATGTTGTTTAGATGTTGTAGAAAAAGGTCTAGTTGCCGATTACTGTGGTTCCAAATTATAAAGGTATCGTCAACATATCTAAGCCATGTTTTGGGTTTGAATTTTGATTTCTCTATGGCCTGCGATTCAAACCAGTTCATGTAGATGTTGGCGACTACTGGTGATAGAGATGAACCCATTAGTAATCCTTCGTCTTGAGTGAAGAATCTGTTTTTCTCCTGAAAGTACGAGTTCTTGAGGCAACATTCTAGGAGCTTCATTATTCTTTCTACCGGCAGCGTGGTTCTTTCCTGGAGTTTTTCATCTTCTCGAAGCTTCGTTTAGATGATTTTCAATGCTTCTTCTACTACTATACTAATGTGCCAGTTGAAGAAGCATTGAAAATCATCCAAACGAAGCTCCAAGAAAGAACCACGCTGCCGGTAGAAGGAATAATGAAGCTCCTAGAATGTTGCCTCAAAAACTCGTACTTTCAGGAGAAAGACAGATTCTCACTCAAGACGAAGGACTACCAATGGGTTCATCTCTATCACCAGTAGTCGCCAACATATACATGAACTGGTTTGAATCCAGGCCATAGAGAAATCAAAATTTAAACCCAAAACATGGCTTAGATATGTTGACGATACCTTCATAATTTGGAGCCACAGTAATCGGCAACTAGACCTTTTTCTACAACATCTGAACAACATCAAACCATCCATCAAATTCACTATGGAAAAGGAAAAGAAGAACTCACTTCCTTTTTTAGACGTTCAAGTAACAAAGAACAAGAAAATTATGGAAACGACTGTCTACAGGAAACCGACACACACCGGTCGATATCTCAACTTTGAATCCAACCATTTCACATCTACGAAGAGGGGAGTAGTAAAATCTCTAATCGACAGAGCATACAGGTTGTGCAACACAGAGAAAGGGCTACGAGAAGAAATCAAAAACATTAAAAACGATCTAAGGCAGAATGGTTATCCAGAAAAGATTGTAGGAGAGCTTTTACAGAAAAAGCAATTAAACACCAGGGACAACCTAAAACAGAAGAACTGCTCAATTCACTGCTGAGCATCCCATATGTCAAAGGTTTATCAGAATCAATAAAACGTATAGAGAAAAGCTACAACTTAAATACAGTGTTCAAATCATCGACCACCATTAGGAGTATAATTTCCAACACAAGGCCACAAACAAGTCGAGATTCCTAAAACTGTATTTACCAAGTTCCATGTGAATGTGGCAAATCATACGCGGGGGAAACCAAAAGACCACTTGATATCAGACTGAAAGAACATCAGACGCACACACAGAGACGAAAGACTTCTAACATTCGTGGGATAACCAACATCGAATGAAATGGTCGGAAGCAAAAATCATACACAGAGAGGAACATTGGTACAAACGGAAATTTAAAGAAGCAGCATTCATCAACGACAACAAAGAAATTTTCAGCCAGCCAAGTGTCGAGATAAGCAACATATGGAAACCACTAATCGAACCTCTAAAACAACTTAAGCTTCACTAAGTAATTTTGTTAATTAATCTGTTACGCTAAGTTGATTTTGTACGCTTGAACGCTTCATCGAACATGTCTTTAGTATATAAGCTCCAGTAGTTTCTAAGTTTGTTAGTATTCACCTGATGACGATTGCAGATACCATAGCAATCGAAACGTTGTGTATATTCATTTCAAAATAATAAACAATGAAAGTTCAGCAGAATGTTATCACTTTGCATCAAGCAACATTGTTTAATACATTCAAACAAAGATCTAAAAGGTTTCTACCAATTGCAACACGAGCAAAGAAAGTAAAGAACAATGGCAAAGAGAGAAAAGCCACTAGAAAAAATCTAATTCAAAATCATCATCCGACAGTTATAACTATAACCAGCTAAAAAGAGAATAGACGCAAGAATGCATTTATGTAAGATACCGTCTCTTTGGGCGCGATTAGACTACAGTAGCTTACGATCATACATTTATGTTTTTTAACGTCACTCTTCTAATGTGCGATTGTTTATTTTAAAAAACTGGTGTGGGGAATGATGAAGAAATGTATTTTTATAAGGTTATGTTGTCATAAAACCACTTTGAAGTGATATGTTTGTATTAAAAACGATTAGTAAATCGCCAATTAACCAGACTTTTGTGCAACCGGCTATTAATTTTTTCAAAAAAAAAGCGTCGCAGGCAGGATTCGAACCTAGATTATATAATGGAAATCACTTTAAATTATAAATTAAATATCTAATAAACTATTAATGTTAGAAAAAAATTTATTTAAATAAATTGTTAGGAAAAAACTGTAAAAATAATTCGAATAATTTACATTCGTACAAAATTATATAAGAAAAACTATTCAAAATGGCGGATACAGATATTTCCGATATCTTTATCACATCTATCTTTTGATAAAGCCGAGAGAATATGAAAATCCAGCTCTATACCAAATTTCAAGTTACTAGACAGACACAAACACAGACACCCAAAATTTTTTTGTCAAAAATATTTTTTTCTGATTCAGGAGACTTTGAAACGTAAAATTCTTCAAAAAAAATTGCAGTGTTTTTATCTCTGTTGGTAGGCTTATAATTTGTGCTCGAATTTTTAGTTGGTCTTGTACTAAATTCAGTGCTAAGTTTTTGATAAAGACTCTTCTTGGACAAAATTCATTTTGATTTGCCAAAAAAATAACTCTTGAGTTGATGCCAGCCACATTCATCAAATGATAAAAAATTACCATTAACCATGTTCTTGTCGATTTGCTGACGCTATAGGTGGCACAAAGTTTGTCGACAACGTCTACTCCGGATTTAGTATCATTGTAAAATAATATTATTTCCGGCTTCTTCTCATTATTGTTCGAAATAACATTGGAAGAAACATGCATGCTGGAAAGCAAAACAAAAGTTTTTCCTTGTTTTTGAACATATGAAACAAGAGTTTCATTTTTAGTGTAACCAAAAATGCTCCCAAAGCAAGGCCGATTTTTTGGGGACACAAAGTTAGGAGGTACCTCTCTTTTATTTTTTCGTATTGTTCCAACATATGACAACTTCTTTTTTTCGAGTTCCCGCACTAAGTTGACACTAGTGAACCAATTGTCAGCCGTGATATTTTGACCAGATCCAAAAATGGGTTCAGCCAATCTCATAACGATTGATTTTCCTGAATTCGGTGTATGAAATGGTCCTTGTGGTTCCTGTCCACAATATAACTTCATATTTGCCGTATAATATAATTTCGCATCACTCAAACAAAAAAATTTGGTGGTTTGGAAGCATTTCATCGATGGTCACATTTTGACCCAAATGGTAATTATTTGTGCAATTTATTATAAAAGTTGTAAAAATGTCTCTGACTGCTGCTAATTTATCAGTCTCACGCCGTACTCCTCTTGTGTCTTTGTCATCAAACCTCAAACATCTAACAAGAAATCTAAAACGCTTTCAGACATTGTCAGTAGCCCAAAAATCACTCAAGCGTTGATGGCTTCCTCGAAATACACCTGCCAAATAAAGTAGACCTAAAAACGCTCTTATTTCTACAGGGTTTGTTGGTCTGCAGTTCCTTTCTCTGGCGAATCTTTCGCGAACGTTTTCGATGTGTTGATTTGTATATTGTAGTAATAAATTTAAAATATCTTAACTAAACAATAAATTCCAACAATCTATTTCAGTTTTTGCGTTTTTAGCAGCTTGTCCTACTACATTTGGTAACTTCATCAAAATGTTATGAGAACGAGTTTTTGACATAGGAAAGGGTTCTTTTCTTTATTGCGTCCCATCTTTACCTGTAACAAATTCCCCAATATTTTCAATTTCTTAGAAATTTTAGTAACATACCGAAAAAATTATTATCTTCTTGTTCTGGTTCTTCAGTGTCTTCATCATCACTGATCTCATGATCGGTGTCTGACTTCGGAATTTGACTCTTCAAGATCTTCATTTTGTACATCTACGTTGGTTTCATCATCTTCATTCAACATTACACGATGTAATTCTTCAATATCGTCCGGTTTAGAAAAATCGAAATACTTGTTGGTACTCATAGCGAAAAGTAACAAAACAGGCACTAATTCACAGTTTTTGAACACTCAAAACAACTTGCACGAACAAACCTTGCAAAAAGACAGAATAAAGTAGAATGAATCTGTTTGTAACATGCATTGTCGCGCCGTATCTGGCAGGTACATACCCGACCCTTTTGGGATTTTATGATGATAACAAAAGAAAAGAACGACCATCCGCTTTGCCCTTCTAAGAAACGTTTCAAAACACGTTGTTTGAGAAATACGTTAAATCTCAGTGTCATAACATCAGAGGTTTTTAAAATATTTGTAAAAAAAGAGAGCATGTATAGCCTAAATACATGCGCGACTAACGAAGGGTTAATCAAAGATAAAAAAATTGAGAGGTTGTCGAAAACTAAGTGTTATGTATAGTATTTATCTGCTTTCTTCTCATTTTGGGGGACGATGAGAAGCTGAGATCAAATCGGTAGAATTAGATCTAAAATGGGCGCTGGGAGATTCGTGTTTAATTTTCGAAGAGTTTAACCGTTTTAACTCACATGAAGCGATTCTGAACTCCCGTCTTTTGTATCTATTGTCCTCTGACATTGCCGATTCTGACTTGAAAATCGTGTCTCGTTATCAATGGGTGCACAAAAAAAAGTCCAATTGTTTTATTAGATAGAACATATTTAACTGGATTGCATGAGGAAATGGAATGGAAACGAGCAAGTACTAATCAGTAACTTGTTGGAGACCTGGTGATTCTGCATATCAATAACATGCCTTCGTATCAATGGCGAATGGGGCATGTTCAGGAGCTGTATCCAGTGCAAGATAGTCCTCGTCAGTCAGTCAGCGCAAAATTAAATTCATTTAACCGGACGAGAATGTTTGTGTGTACTTTTGACACTTTGATGAAATAGATACATAAGGGGCCGTAATATTGTATTTAAGTTGTGTTAGTGTCGCTTTGTCGATTATCTAAGCTTTTATAGTCAAAAAACAGTAGAATTTGTAGATCTACTTTCAATTCAAAATTCATCTCTCCGATAACAATTTTTTTATATCCCAAATTACAGATCGTTGATAATCATTCATTTTATGAAACTGTAGTTTCTTCAACCGACGAAATGTCACAGCTGTCAATTTTTAGAAAACGAAAATGCATAATACCTCGTTATCTGTACAAAATCAAAGTAAAAACAATCCGAACCAAAATAATACTGAGAAAATACGCGTATTTATTTTATCGCAAAACAATTTCTTCAGTGTTATTATCAACAGCCAAAAATTATTACAAATCGAGAATAGTCAGGAAATGTTTTACAAAAATAAAAAACCATTGGTTCGAAGAGAGAGTGCAGTGGAGGTTGTGGCTAAGAGCAGATTTGCATTACACCTGTTTAAAATTTAAAGCCTTCGACTGTTGGAAAAGTTTTTTGCAATGTAAAAAACAAAACACAGTTATTATCCACATTGCGAGCTTGTACTACAATTATAAACTGAAAAGAAAATATTTTCGACGTTCAGTCATTTTACCACAAAAAAAAGAACGGGTACTGTCCGAGACCATACAAACGTACAGCATCTTTTTGTTTTTGTACTTAAACTCGCTTCAGTTTGTTCGGGTTTATTTTAACATATACCTGAAGATGTCTACTAAAATATTTGGGAAACGTATGTTTAAAAAACGAGAGCTTAAGTGTTATTTTATACACTGGAAGAACTACAGCAAAAACCGAAAAGTGAAAAAAAATCAGAAAGTTTTGATACAACAATTTCGTAAAGTTAAATACAATTATAAAATAATTAACCAAGCGTTTGTGCAGCGGACGCGTTTTACAAAGAAATCTTTGGGCGAGAAAGTAAAATTATAAGAAACTGAGGATTTTTTGAACAAAAAGTTAAAACGTAAGTACTTAAGTGAGTTACGCAAGTATGCTGTAAATAAAGCCGATAAAAGATGCGACTAATATTTCCAAAAGAAATTGTTAAAAAATTCGATTCGAGCTTTAGACAGGTACCGAAGAATCAAATTTCAAAAATACGAGCAGAAGAACGCAGCGGCTGAGTTTTACACACCTAAGTTAAAGAAATCCTGCTGGTACAAATTCAAAAAATACCATTTTTTGAAGGTACGCAAGAAAGAGTCGTTTGAATTTGCTGAGTTTTATTCGAAGACAAGATTAGTCCAACGCTTTTTTTACCAAATTAGTGATTTATAAACAGTACAAAAACAAAAAAATTCAAAAGCTGAGAAACGCAGATGTGTTTTACGGTAAAGTATAATAGTTAGAAAATACTTCAAATGTTTCAAAAAATACTCCATCGTTAAAAAACAGAAAAAATTGACTGCGATGACTGCAGTTCCAGCTAAATTATTTTCATTTTGCTGTATTGTCTTTTCTCTTAAAAAACTGTCTTATAACTCTCAACTTATTCATGTTCAGTACTGATAGGAACAAAACATTCAGCACTTAACCTCAAAAGATGTTTGTTTGTTTGTATGTCGGTAAGTTAGCATACTAGACAAGTTGCATAGAGTTTCGTTAAAATCAAAACTACCGACCAAACCGATAGATGGACATAAAGAGAAACAGAGACACTTGAAAAAATTCAGGTGTTATTGTCTTAGCGATTTTAAAAAAAATACAGTATTTCCGAAGTGTTAATTCAAGAGTTGAGTACTACCAAGCCCCTCTCTTTTAACTTTGCCTATGCACGTGCATCATAATAAATTTATTCCGACAAACAACATGTTTATGTTACAAAAAAACAAAAAATCATAACCAAATTAATTGTTCATATATGTATGTATTTAATTTTTAAATGTTTTGGAATTATGATACACACCAGTAAGTAATCTTCTTTGAAGATAAAAGTTAACCAATGCAATTTTAGCTTCATATCATTTAACACTCCTTTTACAATGCGGTTCACTATGGTTATCAAACGTGTGGTTTTCAATACATATTATTTCAATAAGTATGTTATATTGCTAATAAAAACGTTGTTATTACATTAGCTGCGCGAATTTCTCAATTTTACGTGAGACGAGTTCTAATACTTACTACCAATTTAATATATTACACAAACACAAAAATCACTACTTTCCATCGCACAAAGTTAAACGTTTGTTAGATGCACTGAAACTTTATTTTGTGTACACCTCTTTTGAAAAAATTGAGACAAACTTTTTGTGACAGGCAGAAGCTCTAATGGTGTAAACAGGGTTTAACCGTAGGAACTGTCTGTTTTTTTGTAAGTGATCTTAAGCAACGCAGCTGGTGTCAATACCTGCACCCGAAAAAAAGTAGGAAAAACTAATTTTTAAAAAAATGTTTTTTGTCAAGAATATATACCTTGTAATTGTTAATTTTGTATTTTTTGTGCTTTAAAAAATAATTTATTAGAAGTTTATAATAAATTTTGTGTAGATAAACAGTAGTACCCACTATGTTTTCATAAGTGAATGAAAAGTTTTTGTTTTTATCGTAAAATTGTTATATTTTTCTGAATACTTGTACACAAAGAATACTTAAGTAGATAATTTTAATTCACAAAAGCAATTATATTTTTTTAAACAATATAAAGACGTCCGGCTTGCTCGTTTTAATTTAATTTAATATAAATAAAACGTTAGAACTCCATAATTTTTTTGATAAGTAAAAATTTGAATATTTTGATTAACAAATACAATTTGACCTAACAGTTTTCAGAATTCTTCTACAACTGCATTTGCGTATTACTTATCAAAAAATTATGGAATTCACTTTGCTAATATTAATTCTATCAGCTTATTTAAATTAAATTAAATTAAAACGGGCAAGCCGGAAATCTTTATATTGTTTTGGAAATATAATTGCTTTTGTGGATTAGAATTATTTACTAAGGTATCAACATAATTACAGTATCCTTTGTCTAAAAGTGTTCCAAGAAAAGTATTAGTTTTACGATAAAAACAAAAACTTTACATTGATTTATGAAAAGATAGTGTTGCTTCTATTTACTCAAAATTTATTATCAATTTCTAATAAATAATTTTTTAAAGTGTGTATTTACATAAATATATACGTGCAAAACCTTTACATCATAAACAATATAAAAATTAACAATGAATCGCGCATTACGAGGTACTCATTATTGACAAATAAAAATTTTAATAAAATAAATTTCTCGTTTTTTGTTCTTTTAGTTCATTGTTTTCGGTTACAGGTATTGCACCTGCTGCGTTGGGTAAGACAACTTTCAGGAAAATGGGCAGTTTGTACAGTCTGATTTGTCTCGATTTTTTTTAAAACGAGTGTACTTAATAGCATTAAAAATCAAATTTAAAATCTTACTATATCCTATAATATACTATAACGTAGTATTTTGCTTTAATTAAATATAAAAAAAATACAAAAAAATTTTTGGTTACCAAAATTTAAAAAAAACTCGAAAAAATTCATAAACAACTAGAAAAAATCAGCATAAATTGATAAAAATATGGAAAAATGTGATCATTTATTTGAGACAAAGACAATAGGATGAAGCTGTAAGTAAAAGTACTAAACATTTCGTTGAATCGTATACCAATTTTAGAAACGAGGCACTATACTGTTTCTACTACTGTCTTTATTCAACTTTATTCAAAAATAGGCACAGAAATTTTGCATTATTAAACTTAATGTACGTTAATGTACATTCTTATTTGTCACTTCCCTTTACATTTGTAATCAATTTAGTATAAACAATAATTAAGTTTTACAATTCTGTGTATGAAATATCAAATGTCCAATTTGGTAACAATATCGTTTTTTGATTTTCGCACGGATTGTCACGAACGAACGAAAACCAGGAAATAACTACCTACATTTTATGTTTGCTTTAATAGCACATTTAACATTGTGAGTAGAAAATACTATAATTAACACGTGCAAAAATTTAAAAAGAAATTAATTTTGAATTGTACGCCAAATATATCACATTATAACATATACCTACATATTTTAATAAATTTCGTTCATTTTAGAATATAATTGAGTTAAATCATTTTTAAAAGTTTTATTTTTAGATGTTTCAGTTCCATATTTTTTACTAAACTTATTAAAAAAATTATGAAGTTAACACCTTGCATTTAAATCCTTATGTTTTATATGCCTCCTGTTCAAAACATAATCTAAACTATAATAATACTACAACATTGCTTTTTTTGTAAACTTTGTCAAAAAAATGTTTTATGTGTATGTATTTATATATATTTTTAAAAAACACATTTGACTTAAACGAAATAAACGCGAAGCATTTAAAAAATCAGCTAAAAAAAGAAAAAAATCAGATAATGAAAACAGTTACCTGAAATGTATCTGAGTACAGGAAACGAGATAGAGGGAACAAATACAAAATAGAAACTATTTTATATTCAGAAAACAATACAAAAGTTAGAAACAGATTTTTAATTATCTCCAAAAATAGTCAGATAGCATAGATTGCAACACAAAAGATTAACAATAATTAGAACAATGGCAAATCTAATTTACTTATTTATTTGAATTAAAGCGTAAGTCTAAGTAACACAACATTAATATACATACAATAAAAAAACATAAAATAACATAAATATATCGCAAACAAGTATTCAAGTTGCATAAAGATTCTATTAAGTTGTCTGTTGCGTTTAGTAAAATCTCTCTAACAGAATTTTACAAACGGTTATGAACCATAAGACATATTACAGGGAAAGGGTACAAAACAAAATAAGAGAAGCTAACGTACAAAAAATTGAATGTGTTTTAACTAATAATAAAAATAAAATAGAAACAAGAGAAAAATGATAATAGCATAGATAACAAATGATATACAAATCGGTATCTAAAAACAGCAGAAAAATTATTAAACAAAAGAATTATACATAATTCATCGAAAAAATTAAAAAGAAAAATAAAAGAAAATAAAGCAAAAGAATTTATAAAAGGAACAAAAAATTAAATCAAAAAGATATTAAAAAAAACATTTACAACGGATTATAAGCACACTAATAAAAATAAATAGTGGAAAAAAACATTAAAACGAACATGTGGTCAATTCAGTGTTAACTAAAGAAGAAGAAAAGACATTAGTGAAGCGGATTGAAGAAAACGCACGACGAAGACGAAAATATGACGTCTAATTGTACGTTAACCTTCGGATTACCAAGCAATTTTTGAGACGCCGATTACCAAGTGGGGTCAGATTTGACTCCAAGTTTTTTTTCTTATTTTGTAAAGAATAACCGATTAATTTGTAATGATAACCTTTATTAATATTTTAAATTAACATTAGATTTCATATAAACTAATAAAAATATAAAAATAAAATGTAAACATAAATTAGTGAGGACAACAACGATTACATATTATTGTAGTTTTTTTCTGGCAATGTTCTTTACATACAAAGAGTTTGGACTTTTCACATGTTTTCGAACATTTTTTGTCATTTGCTCTTGGACATATCTTACAACGACCTCTTTTTAGGCGAGCGATAGTTTCGTCTTGCGGACCCACTTCCTCTGGTTCTGTGTCTGCCAAAACCATCGCTGATGCATTCTGCAAGTCTTGGTAATCCTTGAAGCGTAACGTTTTTTGCTATGTGGGATTACTAATTCAAACCCAAGTTTTTGTAAAAATAACTCCTTCGGGATGTTTTCCCTTTTCCAAAATTTACAAATTTCGTAGTGTATAGAATAAATGCATTCATGGCAGCAATATCAAGAAAATTAAAAAATAGAACAAAAGGCCAGCGATTTGTATTTCTTCTGCATGAGTATTCCTTCACCATTTTATCGACGCTGTCCACGGCTCTTTTGCAGCTATTATAATCCAAGATAACTTGCGGTTTATAACTGAGGTCTTCTCCGGACAATTCCAAATCTTGGTGTTGCGTTGAAAGCAGCATAACGCTTCTATATTTTTTAGGTACGTAAGATACTAAAATTGTGTCTTCTCTATATAGAATTTCGCTTGAATATTCTGCTCAATTTCTTTTTGGCAACAATTCTTTTGGTATTTCTCTACGTGTTTTACGAATTGTTCCGGTCAAGGTTTTTGATTGCTGCAGTAGCTCCTTCGCCAAAGACATAGGCGTAAAAAAATTATCTGTGGTAATACCATAACCCTCTCTCAAACCCTCAACCAAATCCAAAAGTACCCGCTTCCCTAGAAATGAAATTTTATACTCGTGCATAAAACGATAAAATTGTGTTTTACCTTGTTCCCGTTCTGGAGCGTTGTCTACCATTCCAGTATATATTTGGAAATTCCAGCAATATCTGTTACTAACATCGCATAAAGCCCAAAATTTAATTCCGTATTTATCCGGCTTTGACTTCATATACACTCGAATGAGACATTTTCCACGGAAAGGAACAAGTTGTTGATTAATACATACTTCAGCATTAAGGTTATTCGATTTTTTGCAATTTGCAGCGAGAATATCGTGAATATTACGAATAGCTGCTAATATATCTGTTGCCCGTCGTTCTTCTCGGGTGTTCATATCGTCAAATCGAATGTATTTACAAAGGGTTTCTTATTCGATTACGAGACATTGCAGCACAAAAAATTGGTCTATGGAGAGACATGTATTTTGTACTCCACAGCTCCAATATTGGTTCTTGGCGTGCTTTCAAACCACCAGCTAGAAGCAGTAATCCAAAAAATGCATGTAACTCATCCGGATCTACTGGCTTCCACGTATCGCCTACAATTCTTCTAGATCGAATGTTTGTTTCTCTAAGTATTATGTCCATAATGTCTTCCAAGGTAAATAAATGGAAAGCATCTAGGCATGTTGAAATATGTTCACTGAATTTTGTTAATCCTGGCGGTGTTTTTAGAATATTTCACTGATTTCGTCTTCTAACATGAGGCTTATCTTTTTTTCCATATGGAACCATCTTTACCCACCAGTATATCTTTATCATTGGGCGAATTATCATCACTGTCATCGTCTTCCGACCTTTCAATCGGGTTTACATCAGGTACACTTACTTCTTCAAATTCGGCATCACTATCGTCAGATAAAATTTCATCTTCAATTTCATTCAGTAAATTAATATTGCTAGCTATTTCTTCCACTTTACGCTGAGACAAATATTTTCTAGCCATAATTCAACAACAACTATTTCTAATCAAATGTAATAACACAGCAGACACACTTTTCAACTGATTCAAACAAACTCACCGAATGTAATGACTAAAGACGGAATGGTAGTAACCATGATTCAGACGAATAACACGTTGAAACAAGCAGATTAGATGACAAATACAGACAAAATATTAGAATTACTTTTTAGAACGTCGGTTACCAAGTAGGGTCAAATATGACCCCAACGACAATATTTTTTTACGTCGCAAAACAATTAACAATTAAAATATTTGTTATATATTATTAAACATCGTTGAAAAAAACTCAGCTAAAAAATTGGGACAGTTGTAAAAAAAACTTAAGAAAAGACAACAAAAACAACACGTCTAGGGTCAAAAACGACCCCCAATGGTAATCGGAAGGTTAAAGAGTTTTTTGATAAAGCTCTAAGACCTAATCTGTTTAAAAGAAATTTTTTACATGATGGTTTACAGCATTTTTACCTCGAAATCTGATTTTAAGTACCAGAGCTCCAGACACTATAACTAATATGCAGAAAATGGTACAAGGAAGTGGTTTGCCGATTTAAACTTGTATCATCATCGATAATTTAGTGTAAAGTTTAAATTGAAAAATAAGTAAGGTAGGATAAAGAAAAGCAAAAATAGATCAGCATTAGTAACACAACGATAGAACAACAATACAGTAAGTAGTAATCATAATAGTAGAATTCAGGTTTCTACGGATTGGATTATTAATACAATTTTCTCTTCTGGAAAATTTTCGTGTTATCGTTATTACACAAGCTGAGTTTTCGTCAGACGTGATATCTTCAGCACCCAGAACAAACTGGTGATCACTTTGTTCCGGGCAGCAAGAACAACCCTAAAAGCTTTTCAATTTATGGACACGAAGAAGTAATTCCAAGAATGCAAAAATGCACAAAACAAAATCATAAACACAACGGACATACAAAAAATATGGAGAGAGATAAAGCAAAATATACAGAGAGCGGCAGAAGAAGTGTTAGGAAGCAACATAAGAAAACAAAAACGAAAGACTGGTATAATGAAGACGGCAATAACAAAAAAATAAAGCATGAACCAAATGGATTTGCACGAGAAGAGAACAAGACAGAAGAGAATATGAAATAAAAAGAAACAATACAAATGTAGTATAGCAAATTTTAAAAATGATTGGATTAACAACAAAGTGGAGAAATTGAACAAGAGAACAACGAGCACAATGTAAAACAATTTTAGAAAAAAATTAAGAATCAAACAAACACTTAGAATTAGAACAAGGAGACTAAAAAACAACAAACGAGCTCTAAAAAATCAAAGATATCTGTAAAGAATATTACGAAAATATATTTAACGTAGAAACACCAGCTATAGAACAACTAGAAGAAAGCGAGACAGAATTCCAAGAACAAGAAGACAACTATCTATCAGAAAATAAAGTGTTAGAAAATTAAGAAATAGTAAATCTCAGAAGAGGATGGAATTGAGACAGAACTTCTAAAAGACAGTGCGTCGGGCTTTCTGAGCGCCTCTCCTGTGAGAGATCAAACATACAGAGTGTCCCAATTTTGCAGTATAACAAAAAAAAGTTTTTTTAAATGGGATACCGTGTATATCTTACCGGGCCTGTAACGATGGGTTTTTTTAGATTACCGGTGGCTGGTACGCTTTTGCGTGCAGCTTTCGTCACGAGCTGTTTGCTCGGTGCTTGGCCTCCGGTCGGTTTACGCGCAATTTGTTTTGTTCTCGCCATCTTTGTTTTCTATACGTACGTATCGAATTGAGTCATCGATCGATGTTTCTTCTGAACATGCTGATAAGTTATTATTTATGTTTGTGTTATTGCAATTTTCATAAGTATGTATATATACTTTTACTCCGTATTACAGTATAATTTTATAAATGGAATAGAAAATTTTAAATTTAGGTTATTTATTTCCCGCGTTATTTGTTTTCGTAAAAATTTCTATTTGTATTTGCGATATAACAAAAACAATTTCTTTTTCAAATGGGACACCGTGTATATTTTTTTATTTTTAAATTTTTTAAGTAATTCCTAATAAAATTTCTACACCATTCTTTATACCTAAATTTAATAGTTTTTGGGATTAATTTTTTTTATAAACATTTGACAGTTTTCAATAAAAATGGCCTATAACTTCTTTGTTTTTAGCTCTATTGGTATGCGGTTTGGATTTTTGGAATCTTTAAACATTGTTTTAAGAATTCAATGTCAAACTTTGCTGTATACTAATTACCTTTTGATTCGTATAACCATTCCCTATATCTAAAGTCAGACATATTTAACACATTTACATAATTACACAAAATTTTGTACAAAAGTAAACATTTCACTACATTTCTATGTAGCGAAGTAGGCCAAGCTGGGACAAAACAACTATCAAAATGTAAGTACCTAAATGTCATTGAATTTGATTTGTATACATTTGAAAAACTGATTCTTTCCATTTCATAATGAATTTTGAAATGGACGAACTAGTCGATATGATTTTTGTATTAGGGGAGACTGCTAGAAATTGTTTATTGGCGGCTAAAATTTACGCGACACGTTATCCCGACAGAATACATCCGGATGCGAAAAGTTTTAGAAGCGTACTCAATAGATTTATTGAAACTGGA
Source organism: Aquatica leii (assembly GCA_035610365.1). NCBI lineage: Eukaryota > Metazoa > Arthropoda > Insecta > Coleoptera > Lampyridae > Aquatica > Aquatica leii. Next base: position 6,267,339 of record CM069436.1, on the reverse strand, counting down.
AGTGTGATTTACAAGAAAGAAGAAAACCTATCAGTAACGGTGAAAACCAATTTTCAGTGCTATTAACTGCAACTGAGCATCCCAACATGAATCAAAAAGACAGCAACTGGCATAAGCAATAATTCAGTACAACGCATTCTGAAGAAAAATCGGTATCATGCATATCATATTCAGTAACATCAAGAACTGAGTAATACTGATTTTCAATTTAGTTCCGAATTTTGTACCTGGGCAAGATTGAAAATACAGGAGGATTCTGCGTTTTTTCAGTATGTTTTATTCATGGATGAAGCGACATTCTATAACAGTGGATTTATCAATAGACACAATTTTCATTATTATTGGACTGAAAATCCGCATGTTATGAGACAAGTTGAGCATGAGAATGGATGGTCTTTGAATGTCTGGGAAGGCACTGTTGAAAACCATATGGAGGTCCACATTTCTTCGATGACTATCTCAATGAGCCTATGTATTTACACTTCTTGCAATATGTATTACCGGGATTATTAGCTAATCTACTTTAACATACAAGAAACAGACTGGTTTCAACAAGACGGGACACCTGCACACATAAAGGTATTTCTTGATGAATTTTTTTCCAATTAATGAATTAGTAGGAATGAACCTACCGGATGGCTAAATATCTGAATCTAACGAAACCTGATTTTTTTCTTATGGGAATACGTAAAAGATATTGTTTATAAGGAACTACCAACAACACCTATGAATATTCAGCAACAAATTGTGGACGCTTTTGCAGGTATTTTACCTGATATGTTAGAAAGAATGGAAAGGTTTTTTTAGCAGAGAATTAATTTGTGCCTAAATGAAAATGAAAAACATTTTGAACACTTACTTTAGCACAGAAAAATTGAGACACCCTGTACGCTTGAAATTAATTTTACTACATAAAAATTATTAAACCAATAACATTTTGTACGAATCATTTTTTTCTCTCTCACGAGAAAGGCCCAAGGAAATCCCGACGGACTGTTGCAGAATCCTGTATACATCCGTATAAAACAGATATGAAAAGATCATAAAATCCCAGGAGAATGGAACAACGGAATAATTAAACCGATACATACAAAAAGGAAACAGAGACCAATGCGAGAATTACCGGGCAATAACTGTAATGAACACCGTTTACAAAATTTTGGCACTCTTGATAAAAAAGAGGTTAAAGCTACAAGCAGAAAAAATCATGGAGGACTATCAGAATAGCTTCAGATCAGATAGATGAATGATTAATGGCATACACATTTTAGAGCAAATATTTCAAAAGAGAAGAGAATACAACAGGGAAGTACATATATTCTTTATAGATTTTAAGGGTGCCTTCGACTCCATTAATAGAAAATAATGATGCAGACAATAAACACACTAATAACATCGCAAGAATTTAGAAAACTCCTAAAGATAACAATAAATGAAACAAAGACTAAACTAAGTTTACCATCAATAATAACAGAGAAATTTCAAATAAAAAGGGGTAAAACAGAGAGACTCGATTTCTGCTACATTATTCAACCTGGTAGGTGTATTAAGAAACGTAAAACTGGATAAAAAGAACATTATTACCGACGGTATACAAATATTAACGTACGCCGATGACTTCACCATAATAGCAACCACAAGACAGAAACTAGCAAACGCAGTAGGAAAATAGAAGAGGAAGGAAAACATTTTGAAACGGAACTAAACCAAAACAAAACTAAATATATGAGGGCAGAAAGAGGAGAACACCTAAAAACGTAAAACCATATTTTTGAAACTGCCTCCTCCTTCATCCAGCTAGCAATGATACACCAATCTGGGAAAGGACAGATAAAAAAAGAATCTTGGCGAAAATCCAAGTCCATAGGAGAAACAAGAACCTACTGGAATTTCAAACAATCACTAAAAAACAAAGATTAAAATATACAGGGTGTATCTGATTAACGGGTTGTTATTTTTGCAGGTGAAATTAGAGTATAAATACAAGCAAAAATGGACCTGTACTTTCCTAAGTTTATTGACACCACAAATAAAAGATAACTGTTCTAAGAAGTCCAAATTTATTTCCAGCGATTTGCTGACACCAAAAATAAAAATAAATACAAAATAATGTTATCGGATACGTGTATTAAAATTCTTGTGGTTAAATGAAGTTGCCATTCTGCACATTTTTTTCAAGTACTTTATATAATTCCTCTTCCATTGGATAAAACACAAACTTTTAAACGTCTTCAAAAATTGTTTGTTACTCGCGTAAATAATTTGGACACTCTGTCTATTAGCATTTGCTGCTTCAAAAAAATTTGATTTTGATTTTACAGCTCTTGTCTATTATTTACGAGAGTTTTGTATACTTCATCTTTCACATAGCTCCAGAAAAAAGTCTGGTTTACGGACTGACCAGCGTCTAGTGCCGTTTCTCTATCGTGCATAAACCACATTGTTCTGCAAATTTTTGCGCAAAAGTTTCTTGTGAAAGTATAAGTTGCCTGTAAGTCTTACTGGTAAAATAAACATTCCAATTAAACTATAGTACCCGCCAAAACATTAATGGAAAACCGCCACTGAAAGTTACTTTGTTGAATCTCATGAGGGTTTTCTTCATTCCAAACATGCGTGTTGTGAAAATTCAGCACTCCATTTCGTGTAAAACAACACTCATCTCAGAATAATATTTTGGCAGGGTCAGAAACTTCTTGTTGCTGCAACCACTCACGAAACCCAAGTCGCGGTTTAAAATCAACACCGGTTAATTCTTGGACAAGGCCTATTTGTCTAATGCTTCTTCGTGTCCGATCTTTTACAATTTACAATATCTGCACATACATTAAAGGAAAACTAATATTTAAGTTTTGATTTTATTGAAAAGATTTATTCCGTTGCTAATATATGGGATGGTTTTTATCGACCACGGTTTTCGTAGGTAAGAAAAACACTTCCAGTTTCTCTAAGTCCTTGCACACACGCCAAAATAAAGTTTATTGAAGGCAGTTATCTATTAAGATATTTCTCAACTTACAATCTACGTGTGGTGTGGAGGTTATAATTACACTCACCGTACTTTAAACAGTAAAACTGTTGAACATAATAAAGAAAATTAAATGTTATGAAGCACGAGTACGTTTACACGAATCACTTAGCATCAACTAAAAAAATCAGGTTGTCAAATTCAGTTCGAAGAAAGCTGAATTTTGAATTTAATTATCTGAAGACTTGTTTAGGTTACAGCTAAAGATAAACGTGATCGTGTACACAAAGTACATTTTGTTAAGCTAGGTTAGTTAATGCTAAGAAATGAACATTACTATCTGTTTTAATTATTTTATTAACAATTGATTTTGTAAATAAGAGAAAATTAAAGAAAACAATAATTAACACAATACATCAATACGCTTCACGAAGTTTACATCATTTACAAAAATTATTTACCGCATAGTTACAAACAAGAAACAATTTACATTTGTTTAGGACCGGGCTGAAAACTTTAATTGCAAATATCTCAAAACTGGCCACAAAGAAACTACTTTTTGAGTTTGTAGTCGTATTTTAGATACACCCTGTATAAGACATTGGTATGACCTACATTGACGTACGCTCTAGAAACAACAGCAGTTATTAAAAAATAAGAAGACTTGAAAATAGCGAAAAGAAAAATAATGACTATAAAAAAAACATTAAAGACTAACTAGTAAATAAAACTTGAAATAAGAGGAGAAATAAAATTCATTAAAGCACAACGACTGAAATGGGCGAGGTATATTATAAGGAGATTCCCGTGGGAGATGTTGAGAAACAAACACAATAGACTCTACTAGGCCTAAGGAAAAGTGAAAGAGTTGAAAAAGAATGGAGGAAACTAGTAGAAGAAGATGCGAGAATTTTGGAAATAACAGATTGGAAACAAAAATGCAAGGAAATGATTGAGCGTTCAAAGCTAAGACAAATAAGGACTATTAAACAAAGAAAAGAGAAGTCATCTCTTTCAAAAATAGAATTATTAAGACTCTCTGCGTCAGTTATAATTTATGAGATTGAACAGATTCATGATCTTTCTTCTAAAGGATACGACAATACTTTAAATGACCTTTCAAGGGAGATCGAGATGAAATATGCTCCAGTCTTTGTCCGAAAAATACTATGATAATGATAATGTGTATGAACTATATCTAAAAGCACCATCACAGTTATGTTGACTTTTTCTGCTGGAGTTTTGCCACCAATAATAATATTTCCAGAAAAAAGCAAAAAGGCACAGTGTAATACCTCCGACTTCTGACTAGAATTGATTAGCTTTCTGACTGGATGCGGACATTTTTTATATTTCACTTTATCTGCTTCGAGAACATTCCGATAATTACCTCGAATCATCTTGAATGATCTCGAAGCTTCTATACGTTTCAATACTATAATTTCAATCCAAGAAGAAATTGTTTTGTTTTCTACTGTTAAAATGTTTTACTTAATAAAAAAATCTTACAACTCTTTGATTAGGTGGCTAATAATTATCTTTTTGTGAGCCAATAACTACAATTTTGGGGACGATAATTGTACATACGCAACTATCATCTAATAATTTTATTTATATTCCTTGATATCATTCTATATGAAAACTAATAAATTTGAGCAAAACCGAAAATTTCAAAGTTTTAGACACAAAACGTAGTTGGCGAAGTGATTAAACGGTCTGGTTTAGCCTATTTATACTTTTTTGCTATTTTATACTACTATGTGTGCATGTTTTTTTTCTCGTTTATTTTTTGTTTATTTATGATTTGCTTTTCTTTCAAATAGAACCAGATCATTTGCATATTCCGACGACCCCATTATTATTTTTTTGTCACAATTCTTCATGTTTGTTGTTTTTTATGTATTGTTTTTGAATCTTTGTCTTAATCATTTTTTAGCTTAGAACTCTACGCTTGTTTGCATTTGTCCTAATCTCATTTTTACAGTTTTTTTGTATCAGCAACGGAGTAAGGTTTTTTTAGATGAATGGGCACAAATTGGCAGAATAGTTTTGAGGTGGGTACGATTATTTGCGTAAAAATATTTTTGAAAATTTCTATAAATTAGTAATTTATTTTAATAAAACTATCTTTACTCATAAAATCAATTTAATTCAAAAATTCTTTTCTCCAATTTGGGTGAATTTGGTTGCTTGGTTATTACCTTTCTTTTAAGATTTTTTTTATTTATGTTAACAAAAGTTGCCGATCCACATATAAAGTTTTTTTTTCTATTTTTGCTGAGAATCTTTTTTTTCGACTTTTTGATTTTGATTTTTTTTTACATTTTATTTTAGTCGCTCTTTTTGTTTGTTTGATTATTCGGTTGGCGTTTTTATTTTCAGCGTTTATCTTTATATCTATGTACGCTATTGTGCTGATTTTTTAATTTTTGTTATAAAATTGATGTTTTGTATTTTTTTCAATTTATACTAGTCGAAATATCTGAAGTTGTGAAAGCAAAAGAATTTATTGTATGTAAAAATTTTGAAAAATACTGATTCAGTTATATAAATAGAAAAAGCCTTAAATATAACAATATTAGTTACAAATTAAGTTTATTAGGCGATCAAAAATTGTTTGATGGATCTGTCGATTGAGAATGTATAAATAGCAACAAAAGAAACTAATCACATAATTGTGAAACTCGCAATCAGTTTATTTAATTGATGGTTGAAGTTTCTATCTTTATTGCATCTAGAATATTTAAATTCCCATCAATATTGTTTATATTACGTAAACAGAATTATGTAGACAACACATTTAGTCACTTATTGTCGTTTACATTCAGCGAGGTTTAGCTTTATATACGCGCAGAAAATTTCTCCATCTTGTTCGTAATAAAACTGCGATTTCATTAGAAGAGACAAGTGGGCTCACTACATGATATTAAATAAAAAAGTGATATTGCAGTACTTCATATAAATTAACTACTAAAATCCAACATATTCTGATTTATGCGATTTCACTTGAAAAAACTTGGAAAGGGTTGTTTTGTAAGGCACACGGAAATGACTATTTATTATTGTTATGTAAAGAAAACAATAAAACAATTTCCACTTTAGTCGAATAACTTAAAGGTGCTTAAGGAAACCGACACTTAAACAATTTTTGCACAATATTATTTTCTTCTGTTATAATCTAGAACTTTTAATAACTGATATTACTGCACGTATTTTTTTAGTCTTTGAGTGTCAGGTTTACTTTCACCAAAATCAAGGATGCAAGAATAACTATGTAACGTAATAACGCTTTAAGCGTTTCAAAAGAAAAGAAATTACACTTAAAACTTTTTACGCCTTCTTGGTAAATGTGAGTGTAAATTTATATTACTTTGAACGCAAAGTATTGGAATTTCCTTGACAACTTTGACGTAACGTTGTGGGTCATGATTTTATTATATTAATTCATCATTTAATCGTATTTTTTATTTGTTTTTTGTTTTATTAAAAATTTGTAATAATTATTCATAATGTCTATGGTCCATTCACAAGGTTTGCTTAATCGACAATAAAAGCTACGTTGAATCAGTAGCTGAATATGGAATACCGTCCCTCTTTCACCAAAAAAGTAACTCCAAATAGCAAATTATTTTTGAAATAATAACATTGTACTATTATGTATAATAATATATTACAACACAAGTTACAGAATAAATGAGCTTCAATCACGAGACCGGGTTTCATACACCATCCGCGCAGCGGCGAGTTTACGAAACGGCAGAGAGTTTGATACGTATTCTATGCCGTGTGTTTTAACTATTTTCTCTATTTCGATTCAATTTTAATATTTTCCGTACCTATAATTTTAATTTCCAAACATTAACAATCTTTAGTATTTTATTGAATAGGGCTATCCAGTCTGCTGTCGATTTGCTGACAAAGTGTACTACAGAAGCCATTTTATTTTATTTTAGTAATATGGTAATGCAGTGGATTATAATATCTCTGTCATACAATTGAATTTGACAGTAAAACCTATGACATAACTGACAATGTGCTAGATTACCTTATTGAAACGTTCGAGAAATTATTTACAAATGCAAGAGCTTTCTAGAAGCTGTCTAGAAGATATACCGAAAAGTAGGGAACGCTCTAGAAGGATTCGCCGATGTCTATAAATGCCGAAGATGGAAATCGTAGGTCAGTTATTGCCGTAAAGCAAATGCATGCTGTATTAAGAAGGTTAATCAAGTGTAAATAAATCGTTAGCACGCGTGTGTCTACATAAATATACCGAGAATAATCGTGTACGTGATTATTAGTGTAAACAAGTGCGCGGCTATCCGAGGACGTTATCTTATCTTCTTGTAAGTGATATAAATTATAGTGTAATTGTTTTTATTAAATATTATTACATTTAATTAGTTCGGTTAATTTAAAAGTGTACATATTTCTAGAATAAGTAAACATAATTTTTAATCGTTTAAATAAATTAGTTTTTTTAATAAATAAATACATAGATTCGTAACAGTGGTGTCAGGTGTGGGGTACGCGATTTTTATTAGTGTAAATACCATTAAGTAATCTAATATAGCTCTAGTAATAAGTTCGCGGATACGCGTGTTTATTTATAAAGTATAAAATAGTGTTTATTAAACTTTTTCTTTTAACAAGTGCGTGATCGCGATTAAATTCGTTTTCGGACACTAGTGGTTTAATATTAATAAGTGGATAGTTATTAAATTTTGTGTTATATAAAAACTGCATTTAAAAAAGTAGTGTATTTAAACTTTATATTAGTGTTATATTTAAATTTATGCCTGTGACGCGTTCGCAAGCAGTTAAAATGCATTCAAAAATACTTGAAATTCTCGAATCGATGAATAAAAATATCCAAGAAAAACTGTCCGAAAATTCTCAGAAGATGGAAGAAAATTCGCAGAAAATAGAAGAAAAGTTTTACGAAAATTCACAGAAAATTGAAGAAAAACTGTCCGAAAATTCTAGAAAAATGGAAGAAAATGCTAGAAGTTTAAAAGAAGAAATACGAGCGAGCATGGAAAATCAAATAAAGACTATTGAGGAACAAATACAAGTTAGTGTAGGAAATCAAATCAAAATTGCGCAAGAGGAAACCCAAGCAGATATGCTAAATTTGAAAGAAGAAATTTGCGAATCTGTGAATGAGAAAATAGAAGCAATAGAGGACAAATTAGAAGTCAGAATAAAACTGATTGAAGAAAGAATGAAGCAAATGAATTGTCACGGCGAAGGAAGCGTCACGAGTGAGGATTTAATAATGGACCATCGTGAAGAAAACACTCACAAGTTCAAAGTTGTACCACCGAATTTTGATGGTAAAGTTCCATGGTCAACCTACTACAAGCAGTTTGAAGCCGCAGCTACTGCTAATGGTTGGAGTAACAAGCAGAAAGCGACGTATTTAATAGTGTCCTTACGTGGAGAAGCGCTTGGAATTTTACAAACTGTTCCGGACCACCTGCAAGAAAATTACGAACTCTTAATATCACGATTAGAAATGAGATATGGCGATGCTCATCTTCAACAAGTATACCAGGCTCAAATTAAAAGTCGGGTTCAAAAAGCTGCCGAAAGTCTTCAAGAGTTTGAGGCTGACATCGCCAGACTAACACGGCTTGCGTATCCTACAGCGCCAGATACCTTCTTGGAGTAATTGGCTATTCAAACCTTTGTAGATGGCCTCCGAGACAACGAAACGCAGCAGACTCTCCGGTTAGCTCGACCGAAGACATTGGATGACGCTTTGGTGCATGCTTTGGAGTTTGAAGCAGCAAAACACGCATCACAACGAGATGGTCATAGACTCTGCTGTGCTACAGAAGTACCCGCGCAGACACTGGAAAGCATCGAGGAGATAGCGCGACGAATCCTTCGGGAAAGAGGAGTGACAGCTTTGAACTGCGATGAAATAGGCCGATACGACAACATCCACGCAGACTTCCTTTGGCGAAAAGAGAAGAAGCCGAACAAATAATTACGGATATGGAGAGAGAAGGCGTGATTGAACCTTCAAGTAGCCCATGGGCATCCCCAGTGGTACTCGTAAAGAAGAAGGATGGATCAACGAGGTTTTGCGTAGACTACAGGCAGCTAAACGACGTGACCAAAAAGGACAGCTACCCTTTACCCAGAATTGACGATACGCTAGACACTCTGTCAGGATCTCAGTGGTTTTCTACGTTAGATTTAAAGAGTGGATACTGGCAGGTAGAATTAGAACCCAAGGATCGTGAAAAAACAGCTTTTACGATCGGAACTGGTTTGTGACAGTTCACTGTAATGCCCTTCGGCCTGTGTAACGCTCCTGCAACGTTCGAGCGTTTGATGGAGACCATCTTGCGCGGATTGTCTTGGAAGACATGCTTGGTTTACCTGGACGACGTGATCGTGGTTGAAAGGTCGTTTGAAGAACACTTGAACAACTTGAAGAAAGTGTTCCAGCGATTACGTGGGGCTAACCTTAAACTGAGCCCAAAGAAGTGTCACGTATTTAAGAAGGAAGTGCAATACCTTGGCCACGTCGTATCTAGAGATAGAGTAAGGGCTGACCCAGACAAAATCCGAGCAGTGCAAGCATGGCCAAGACCAATCGACAAACATCAGGTCCGAAGTTTCCTTGGGTTGTGCACTTATTATAGAAGATTTGTCCCCGGATTTGCCAATATTGCCAAACCATTGACAAAACTAACCGAAGAAAAAGCAGAATTTAGATGGAATGAAGACTGCGAAAATTCTTTTAATCAACTAAAACAGGCCCTAGTCACTTCGCCGATTTTGAGTTATCCACGAGAAGATGGAAAGTTTGTTTTGGATACCGACGCAAGCAATATGGCCATAGGCGCGGTCCTTTCGCAGGTTCAAGATGGACAAGAAAAGGTTATCGCGTACTTTAGCAAGGTTTTGTCTAGGCCAGAAAGGAATTATTGCGTGACTAGAAGGGAGCTGTTAGCAGTCGTTAAGTCCATCGAACATTTCTACAAGTATTTGTATGGACGAAAATTCTTACTGAGAACAGACCACGCCGCCTTAAAATGGCTACTGCAGTTCCGTAACCCAGAAGGACAAGTAGCAAGATGGATCGAGAGACTGCAAGAGTATGACTATGACACAGAATACCGTGCCGGAAGCAGTCATCGAAACGCTGATGCCGTGTCCAGAAGACCATGTCCGGCGGACTGCAGCCATTGTTCGCGACTGGAAGAAAAAGTCGAATGTCTCCGGAGAACTGCTATGGTTCATGATGAGTGGGAACCTGAGCAGTTACGTCGCGAACAAGAAGACGATCCTGAAATAAGACAACTCCTCGACTGGAAAGAAAGCGGCCGACGACCAACCTGGGAGGAAGTGAGTGCTTTGGACAGAAATATCAAAGCGTACTGGGCGCAGTGGGACTCCTTGATAGTAGAAGACGGTATTCTTAAGCGATCCCTAGAAAGTGCCGAGGGCACGGGAAACAGACTACAGCTGGTAGTGCCGAAGAGCAGGGTAACAGAAGTGTTGAAGCATCTCCACGATGGGACATCAGGAAGACACTTTGGCATTAAGAAGACGTTGGGTAAAGTGCGAGAACGATTCTACTGGATGAATTGCAAAGAGGACGTCATGAAATGGTGCCGTAAATGCATAGTCTGCGCTTCAGGAAATGGTCCAGCGAGAAAGCGCAAAGCACCCATGAAACAATACAACGTAGGAAGCTCTTTGGAAAGAGTAGCGATTGACATCGCAGGGCCGTTCCCAGAATCCGATTCGGGAAATAAATACATCCTGGTGGCGATGGATTATTTCACGAAATGGACGGAGGTTTACGCCATACCCAACCAGGAAGCAGCTACAGTCGCAGACGTATTAGTAAAGGAGTTTTTCTGCCGGTTTGGAGTTCCGTTGGAATTACACTCCGATCAAGGCCGCAATTTTGAGTCTGGGCTGTTTCAAGAAGTTTGCCGACTGTTAGGAATTAAGAAGACTAGGACAACGCCTCTCCATCCTGAATCTGACGGCATGGTTGAACGGATGAATCAAACAATAGGCAAGTACTTAGCCAAGGTAGTGTCCGAACACCAAAGAGACTGGGATCAGTACTTGCACCGCTTCTTAATGGCATACCGATCATCCGTTCACGAAAGCACAGGCCAAACACCATCCTGTGTAATGCTCGGTCGTGAAATACGATTGCCATGCGACCTTCAATTTGGCCGAAGACCGGAAGTGGAAGTCGCTGGAGAAGATTACGTCAGCAAGCTGGCAAAGAGGCTAGACGAAGTACATGAAGAGGTTCGTAAAAACACACAAATTGCCAGCGACAGGATGAAAACCAGATATGACGTCAAGGCACAAAATGGTGGGTTTCAACCTGGCGATATGGTCTGGTTGTATAACCCCCAAAGGAGACGTGGTTTGTCGCCGAAGCTGCAAAAGCAATGGGAGGGCCCCTATGAAGTCGTGCAGCGTATTAACGACGTCATATACCGCATCCGAAAACCGCCCAGAGGCAAGCCAAAAGTGGTCCACGTCGATCGTCTAGCCCCGTTTGCTGGCGATAACCACAATACGCAAGTCCAGGTCCGAACCAGAGTAATAAGTAGCAGAACCAGGAATCCAATCGAAGAAATGGAGTTCGAGAAGTTTATAAACTTATACGGAGGTTCTGGAAAAGCTAGGTTCGGAGTTACCACCGAAGAACAACAAGACCTGTTCCAGACACAAAAAGATTACGCCATCTTGACATGTCCAGAGGGGTTGCAGTCGTGTTTAAAAAGAAGTTTGGGCAGCTAAATGAATTACGAAGACAGCAACCGGCAGTCGGAAAAGTTTTACGACTACGTGGTGACGGACGCTTCGTTTTCTATTTGGTCACCAAGAAATACTCACGTGTCAAGCCGTTATACAAAGATCTGTGGCGAACATTATGGACTCTCAAGAGAGAAATGGAGATCCATCATGTTAAAAAATTGGCAGTACCCAAGATTGGTTGTGGCTTAGATCAACTGAATTGGAGGACAGTTCGAAACATGTTGGAGGTCGTCTTCCGAGGAACAGCCATTCAAGTGTTGGTCTGTAGTTACCAACCAAGGAGAATATTGGGTCAGGAAAAGTCCATTGACTGTTACTTTTATGGTCAAGAAAGTTGCCGAAATGGAGGAAGCTGCCGCTATCGCCACGATCCCTTTTACCGGTGTCATATCCAGTCTCCTGTTCTGGGACAGTACAGTCCTAAGAAGGGGGCAGTGAAACGTTCGAGAAATTATTTACAAATGCAAGAGCCTTCTAGAAGCTGTCTAGAAGATATAGCGAAAAGTAGGGAACGCTCTAGAAGGATTCGCCGATGTCTATAAATGCCGAAGATGGAAATCGTAGGTCAGTTATTGCCGTAAAGCGAATGCATGCTGTATTAAGAAGATTAATCAAGTGTAAATAAATCGTTAGCACGCGTGTGTCTACATAAATATACCGAGAATAATCGTGTACGTGATTATTAGTGTAAACAAGTGCGAGGCTATCCGAGGACGTTATCTTATGTTCTTGTAAGTGATATAAATTATAGTGTAAGTGTTTTTATTAAATATTATTACATTTAATTAGTTCGGTTAATTTAAAAGTGTACATATTTCTAGAATAAGTAAACATAATTTTTAATCGTTTAAATAAATTAGTTTTTTTAATAAATAAATACATAGATTCGTAACATTATTATTAAATTTAAGATTAAGAAAAAATAATATGGTTTCTGTAGGGCAGTTTGACAGCAGTAGGTTATGGTGTTGGATTGCCTTATTGGCAACACTTACACTTTGACATATTGAAATTTATGTATCTTAACCTAAAATCTTATGTGAAATAATTTCTTTATACCTGCATAAGTAAATAACTTTGGATTAATAGAACGTCATTATTTTATCTTAGCATTAACATTTGAATTTCAATACTAATAAAACAATAATTTCGATTTCTTTTTCATCTAACGCAAACTTACGATGCAGAGATACCAACTTTGAAAAAACTAACATTACTAAAATTCGTGTTAGAATTATTTTAGTGTAAGAATCGTTAATTCTTATGTCGAAATAGAGAATAATAACATATTAATTATATTAAGTATTCGAAAAAAATTTTTTGAATAAAAACGTAGAAATAAACTAAAACACAGTTTGCATAATAGTAAGTGTAGTTGTTTTTTTTTTCCTTTTTGTTAGAAAAACATCTTAAACATTTTCTTCTTTAAGGCTCTTCAGTGAGCAAGTGATCTCCAACATTAATCATAGTTTTTAATTTTTTTTGATAGCCCACCAATGTATTTTTTTCTAGTTACATTACTTTTTTGAATTCCGGCAACCATTAATACTTCCGCAAGAGGAACCATAAAATATTGCAATTTTGTTTTTACACCATGGCATTCCTGGTAGAGGAGACCGATACCTTAAGAAGTTTATAGAAATTTTTTTTCCACCACTTGTTAGATTTGTGATCAAACTCATAAACCGCTACTTTCTGATCAGAGAGATCAACTCCTTCCATAACTTATTGTAAAAAACAATAAAAGATGGACAATCTACCTACTCTTTAGTGCCATCTTTTTTCTTGCATTGTGTTTGCCCGACATTTATATTATGGCAGTTGCTAATGACCAACATTTTCTTGCTATCCTGCCATCAAGTTCCAACGATCCTATGGTTATTATTTATAAATATATAAAATTAGTTTGATATGTACCAACAGAAGGAAAACAAATATTTTTTAACAAGTTTACGGATGTAAAGAATTGATCAGAAATAAGTGTTACCTCTTTAGTACAAATTGTGATTGCTAGCTTCGTTACGATTCTTTCTCGGAATGTAGTACTTAACTCAATGTCAGCATCCTTGCCGACATACACGTTTATGTCATATGTATACCCACTTTTTAAGTCACATCGCTCACGCATTTTAACGCTTCTTTTGATAGGCATCATAGAAATGTGTTGCTTTACATAAGACATTTCTTTGAATATAATCATTGATTCGTCTATACTTTGGAACGGGCTTTCATCTCTGGACCGTAAAAGAAATTCGTCAGTGTAATAAGTTTCTGGTGCATCTTTTGGTTTTTCTGGATTCTTCAAATAAGATCGTCGTAGGATACGTAGCGTTGTGTAACTATCTTTACTTTACGTGGTGGTAATCGATTAAACATAAATAAACAAAAAAAAACATATCGGGAGGAGGCAAAAGTGAAAAAGTCAAGTCGAGATTGAGCAGTGCCGATTTGCAATTTTCCGTCGGCAGAATACACACTGTTGAGAAAAAGATACTATCCCGCCAAAAATATTTAATTTTTTTGCATTATTAAAAACGTTTGCGTCTCGCCAATTGAATGTCTTTTGGCATGATGGTCACGCGTTTTGCGCAGATCGCGCACAGGTTCGTGTCTTCGAAAAGATCCACCAGGTAAGCCTGCTCGCCTCCTGTAGCGTCATCCCGGTCAAACTCTGGAATTGCAAGTCGGTCTTCAACGAGTTGTTGGAAAGGCAGCTTGCGGATGAAAAGTTTGATGTTTTTCTGATATCGACCGATTTCTCGTAGGGCGACGGTACCGGGCTTGTAACGATGTTTTTTTTTTACATCACTAGTGCTTTGCCTCCGGTCGATTTACGCGCAGTTTGTTTTGTTCTCGCCATCTTTGTTTTCTATACGTACGAATCAAATTGAGTCATCGATCGATGTTTCTTCTGAACATGCTGATATCAATACCTTATTATTTATGCTTGAGTTATTGCAATTTTCATAAGTATTTATATATACTTTTACTCCGTATTACAGTTAATTTTATAAATACAATAGAAATTTTTGAATTTAAGTTATTTATTTTCCGCGTTATTTGTTTTCGTAAAAATTTCTATTTGTTTTTAATTAATAATTAACAATAATAATTTCAAACATACAGGGTGTCCCAATTTTGCGATATAACAAAAACAATTTCTTTTTCAAATGAGACACCGTGTATATTTTTTGATTTTTAAATTTTTTAAGTATCTCCTAATAAAATTTCTATACCATTCTATACCTAATTTTAATAGTTTTTGAGATTAATTTTTTTCGTAAACATTTGACAGTTGTGTCATTAACAAAAATAGCCTATAACTTCTTTGTTTTTAGCTCTATTGGTATGCGATTTGGATTTTTGGAATCTTTAAACATTGTTTTAATAATTCCGTGTCAAATTTTGCCATATTTCTAACCTATTACTTGATAAAAACTAGAACGAATTTGGCAAACTTCAAACTTTAATAACCTTCTTATTTTTAATGGAACACCATGTATGTTTTTGTAGGATTAAATTTGTTTTTAAATTACCTTTTGATTCGTATAATCATTCCGTATACCTAAAGTTAATAATTTTAGAGATATTTAATACATTTACATAATTACACAATTTTTTTTACAAAAGTACATTTCTATGCACCAAAGTAAGCCAAGCTGATACAAAACAACTGTCAAAATTTCAGAGTTAATGTCAGATGAACAAAATCAGCTAATACTTCTGTAATATGATTAATTCTTTTATTCCAACACCATGAAAGATAACAACAACAAAAGTGTTAACAATTCGTTGCTGCATATTCATCGGCGTTGTTGATGGTTCCTTATAAACAATGTCTTTTACGCATCCTTATAAGGAAAAATCAGGTTTTGTTAGATCCGGAGATCTAGCAAACCATCTGGTGGGTCTATTCCTACCAATCTATTGGTTAAGAAAAATGTCATCAAGAAATGGACTCACGTCTTGCGAAAAATGCTAAGGTGCCCCGTCTTGTTAAAAGTATGTTAAGATAGATTAGCTAATAATCCCGGTAATACATTTTGCAAAAAGTGCAAATACATAAGCTCATTGAGATGGCCAACTAAGAAATGCTTTCCAACAGTTCTTCCCCAGACATTCAAAGACCATCGATACGGATGTTCAACTTGTCTCATAACATGCGGATTTTCAGTCGAATAATAATGAAATTTGTGTTTGTTGACAGATTCACTTGTTACGTGCGAAATTTTCACAACGGAGTATCCTGTGTATCGACTTAAAAATTAGTTTCTGGTTTTGACGACCTTGTTGGTTACTGAGAGGCTATTTTTGAAGCTGTCAACTACGTGAGCCGGTCGGTGTCGAGAATCTTGAACTGATTCCTAAGCTTTTAAGGGCATCCCTTGTGATGAATACGAATTTCTAAGTCAATTACAAATTTATTACAATTTGTTCGGCACAGGTTAAGATATTTTGCCTACAGTTTATTAAGATTCCTTCGTAATTTCTGTATTAAATTGATAGCCGGTTTCGCCACGTTTCAATCACCTGTTTGCTTCCACAAAGAATAATGATGCATAAGTACGATTGATAAATACCGCTACCGAACGTATAAGCTTTTGGGAGGGCATATTACCTATACGAAAACGAGGTCTCGACGAGCAATGCGTCGGAGATGTTAATTCTTGGACGACAGTCGATTGCGTTACCAACCACCTGTTTGTAATTACAACCAACAGCATTCGATACAACGGGTTCTTATATCGCATGTAATGAATTATTATTACTGATTTTGTAGTTTCCTTTTTCGTGAGTTATTGTGTGACACGAATTGCTATTCAATAATTATTCTAGGCTGCCGGTGGGAAAACGTTTTCTTCACGCAAGCAAGCATTGGATTGGGTAAGTCAATTTGGTTATATTTTATTCGCTGTCATAAAAGTCACTCACGGAACTTTGATTACTGTCGGTGTCTATAAGTACGTTTATTGTGTACATACCAATAAGGTAATTTAAAGTGTCATTTGTAGTGTATCGCATGCTGAGAGTGGACAATATTTATTACGAAATTTACTTCGCTATCTCGACGTAATTTAAGTATATGCTTTGTGTGTTGCCGATATGTCCGGCATTTATGAATCGAGAAATTAGACAATACTCCGGTTAATCTTTTACGTTGTTAATTCAAAGTTTTTACACCTATTAATCATACTTGTTAATTTGTCCAATGTTTATGAATTGAGGAATTTAACATACTTCTGTCAATTTGCTACGCTGCTAAATTAAAGTTTTTATATTTGTTAATTATACTTAGTAATATTTCGAGCATTGATGAATGGAGAAATTTCATATATTCTTGTTAATCTTCTACGTTAATACATTAAAGTTGTTATACTTGTTAATCTCTCTTTTATTTTTTTCTTTCTCTTGTAATTGTCGTTACCTATTAACAAATTTTGGCTACTCGAACATCAGAGTAACAAGGATTACAAACTTCAAATTTAGTTACAAGTTTGGACCGTCTGTCGTGATCGAGGCAGAAGTGTTAATTTGGATTTGATCTGGCGCCCTTAAGTATAATTTCTTTGAACCTCCCCTATCTCCGACTGTGTGAGTTGGCCGTGCAAGGTTCGTAAGACCTAAATCTTGTAACAAGTGTTTTATTTAAAATAAGATAGTTATTAACGTTTGAAGTTTGCCAAATTTGTGCTAGTTTTTATCAAGTATTAGATTATAAATGTGGCAAAGTTAGACATGGAATCATTAAAACAGTGTTTAAAAATTCCAAAAATCTAAACCGCATACTAATAGAGCTAAAAACAAAGACGTTATAGACTATTTTTGTTGAAAACACAACTGTGAAATGTTTACGAAAAAAATTAATAACAAGATAACTATTAAGTTTAGGTATAAGGAATGGTATAGACATTTTATTAGGAATTACTTAAAAAATTTAAAAATCAAAAATATACACGTCCCATTTGTTATACCGCAAAGATGGGGTATTTGAAAATAATTTTACAATATAAAGATTTTTAAGCTAATAACTTTTTGTACGAATTTTTTTTTATCTTTTACGGGAAAGGCGGTAGGAAAGCTCGACGCACTGTTGCAGAACCCAGTATAATTCGTAAAAAATGTGCATTCCCAACTCGTATAAACTGCAGGTTCGCCTTCGGCTTGGTAAGTGCTTTATAATATAATTTGTAAATTTTTCTCTCGTGGTGATCACCTGGTTCACATGTTCAGAACAAGGTTATGAAAATAGAAGTCAAAATGATAATGAATATACCGAAGATACTAAAGATTAAATCATCGCACAATTATTGTAATTAGTTTGTTATACTAATTAATTCAATCTTCTTCGTTTAGGAGGAGCATGTAAAACCACTTTAATTTATTTTTGTGGCAACGTTTCGTACTGAAGGTGGTTAGCACTTCATCAGGCCAAACAATAAAATTAAGTGGATCAATCCACCGACCAAGGAAATTGGCAACTTTACGAGCTAGTAATTAATAAAAAATACAACATTAAACATACAATGGTCAATAATTAAAATTTTAATATAACGTAGGACATAAACGTTCAACAAACAATGACTTGATTTTATTCTTTGGCCTGATGAAGTGCTAACCTTCAGCACAAAACGTTGCCACAAAAATAAATTAAAGTGGTTTTACATGCCCCTCCTAAACGAAGAAGATTGAATTAATTAGTAAACATGTTACGTACGAAATTTTCATTACTGTATATGTAATTGAAATTAGATTCCGGTTTGGACGCCCCCTACCGATCTTTTCCTGTGACTGTCATTTACGACGAAATCGTTAAGGTGTCAACTGCATAAGATGGCCGGTGTGGCTTAAAAATAATTTTCAAAGATCATCCTTAGTAATGGGAATCAAATTATAAGTGCATTACGATCGTAAAATATTTGAGTCGTCACCGGGTAAGATAATTGCTGTCGTTTATTAAAATTCTGTTGTAATTTCTCGTTAATTTGATAGCCGTTCCACCACGTTCTGGCACATGTTTCTATTCGATAACGAATTATGAGGGATTAACATCGACAAATACTTTCGTGGGACGAGTATAACTCTATCTATAAGGCCTACGGTTAAAACTAAATAAACCGAAGACAATCACATTTCTGCGAGATTCTACTCATGCGGCAAACACCTGCGAAACCAACTTTCATCGAAGGTGTACAACAGCATTCGACAATCGGGTTATGTTATGTGTACTTTCTTTAGCAATAATTAACCATTTTTGTAGATTTTGATTTTGTGAGGCATTAGTTTGACACGATTTGCTACTCAAATTTATTTCAGGCTCACTTGCCGGGGAAAACGTTTTCTTCGACCAAGTAGGAGTTACTGTATTGTGGGTAAGTTTATTTATTTATTTGATCGCTGTCAGAAAGGTCGCTCACGAAATTTTAGCTAGTGTTAATTCAGTAATTACTATCACTGTTTTATTACCATTAAGGTCGTATCATTAATAATTTTTTTTGTGTGTTTTGCATGCTGTGTACAACCAATATTTACTACGAAATTTTAGTGTTAATTCCGTAATTGCTATCATTGTTTTATTACCATTAAGGTAGTGTCATTAATTATTTTGTGTGTTTCGCATGCTGTGTACAAACAATATTTACTACGAACTATTCTTTGCGGTTCGCTTCAACTTAATTTACCTATGTATCGTGTGTTGCCGATACTGCTGGCATTCATGTACTGAAAATTCGATATCTTTGTGTTAATCATCAACGTTACTAAATTAAAGTTGTTATACTGGTTACTCTTTTTTTTATGGCAACATACCTTTCTCTTTTGATCGTCGTTACCTAGTAACAACCTTTGGCTACTCGAACATCAGAGTAATAAGGATTACGAACCTCCAATTGGGTTACAAGTTTGGATCGTCTGTCGTGAGCGAGGCAGAAGTGTTATCTTGGATCAGCTCTGGCGCCCTTAAGCATACTTCCTGTGAACCTCCCCTACCTCCGACTGTGTGAGTTGGCCGTGCAAGGCTCGTATAACCTAAAGCTTGTAACAAACACACAGAGGAGGATAAAGAATCTTTACCAAGTTAGTTTGTTATATAGGGTGTCCCAGAATATCATATAAAAACATGTAATCAAAATAAATAAAGTCCTACGTTAAACAAATAGAAAGCCGTCCTTCTGGTGATAGTGATTCCTTTATTACAGTATCAGTTTTTGAATTAATTGGTCCAATTGTCTGTAGAAGCTTCTCGAAAGAATAAGAATAAGATATGACGGTTATTGACAATAAGATGTACAAAAAAATTAAGGGATTTTTTTTGGGCAATGCTTTTTCTGTGAAATTTATGCTGATACTGACTGTTTGTTTGTCGTTGAGCCACAAAAAGTCGCTGGGTCAAATCTCAACTAGTGGACGACATTTTTGCTGCCAACCGTCTGAAAGTGGCTTAATGATTTAATGTAACTACGCCTTATGTGAATTTTATTTTGTATTTATTTTTGTTTTTAGTATCAGCAAATTAGTAAAAAAAATGTATAGTTTTTAGAACAGTGAATTAAACATTTATATTTTATTTCTTTTTATTAACGGTGTCAACAAACTATTTTTCGTAACAGGTCTGTAATATTCGATTTTTTATTTTGATTTTTTCAATGTTCATTAGACATTTTTTGCTTGTGTTAATGCTATGGTTTCATTTTTTCAATTAACTACTTGTTAATCAGATACCCGCTGTATGTATTTACTGCTTTCTAACCAATTTTTTTTTAATTCCTGATTTTGTAATCATTCGGTTATTGTTATCAAAAATCTCAAGTCTGAATGTGATTCTATTAAGGAGCGTATTTATTTTTCTTGCTCAGTTTACACAAGGTCGATTTTCTGAAAAAAACACAACTTTAATTTGCCTTAATTTATATACATATGCCTCCCAAGAATTACTTTAACCATTTTTTTATCTTATAATTATTCAAAATTCGTACGGTGATATTTTATACTTTAGTTACTTTAGTTTACAGCGGATGCGCAAACGTTGTATAAACTATGGAAGCTCGTTTGTGGCGAAACTTTAAAATACAAAAAAATATATAAAAAGAAGGTTCTAATAAGTACAATAGAAGATACAATACTCGTTTCTCAAGAAAACTCGGCACGAACAAATTGTAATTTAGAAAATGATACTAAAAATTTTAGCAAAATGATTTGTACAAATCTTTATTTTTAAAATAAAAATAAATTGTTTTGTTATATGTTTTAACAAACATAAATACTATTTCTGAATTAATTAATTTTTGTAAAAGCACAGATAAATGTCTAAGATCAATTCCAATACTGATCATTATATTTGCATCAATTTTTTATATTTGAGAAAGAAGCATTTGATCGATCTGTCCGCTACACGAATAAGTCTATTCTATTCTTCCATTGTATTTTTTTTGGTTTTTATTCATTTTGTAAACACCAAATTATTTGAAAGATTGTATCGTCAAATTTTTCTATATCAAAAAAACATTTAATTCTACGTTTTCATACATTTTCTTATAACTTTTATGAAATTTAAAAGAAACTTTTTATCATTCTATCTAAGACATTTTTTCTTTGTGTTTCTTATATATTTTTGTGTAGAAACTTAAGAATCTTTTTATTTTAGTGAAATATAGATCAAAGAACGCTGTTTACGAATGATAACAAAGAACAATACAAACTGAAATAAATCGATTCTAATTACAGGCAATTTCATTCTTAGTACGGTACTATTAGTTGCCTATACTACAGTTGAGTCATAACTAAACACTATATATACTATAAGTAAATGAGAAATAAACTAAACAATCGATTACATACATTTCACTGATAAATAAATAAATTTATTTATTGCAGGGTACGGTAGTGCTCTACTTTTGTCGACGCAGAGACGCCTCTACCGCACGTGGTGTCCTAGTTTCTCGATCCTACAATAATAATCCCTGGACATTGCAGCTCTTCCACTTAAACACCCTCAACCAAAGAAATTCGCATGTAATTCAATCGGAACTTTTAATCCCAAAACTATTAAATTCTACTCTTATGTAATTTGAGAAAATAACGTCAAAATAAAAAAAAAACAAGGAAAATATGATTTCCAAACGACTAATCTACGTTTTGTTCGTTGTGGAAATAAAAGAGAATAACTTTTTATTGTTCTTCTAGCATTTCCGTTGTAATTTTCTGCACGTCACATTATAATCTACACGAAAACGAAGCTTAGAGATAATTATTACTGCTACTATTATTGTGATTGTTAAGCTTGCGGTATTGTTCAAATTATAAGAACTTAATGAACGCTCTCATTTTGTATCTGTTATTAAAAATCTCAGTCAGTTTTATACACAAAAAAAAAGTATTAAGTAAGAAGAAATTGGGGCCGCATATTCAGGTGAACGACGTCTAGCGTCGCGACAATTCGGACGCCCTTGGGGTTGAAGCGTCATGGTCATTGGCTTATAAAATAATCCCATCTTTCTCTCAGACTTCGAGATACCGGAATTCCTTTGTTTACGAATTTCGTTTACGTGTACCTCAAATAAAATGCTAACACGAAACACTGGAAATGTCAGTTTATCTTAAGATGTGAAAAGCGTAACTTAAGACTAACATATAGGTCGAAGAAAATTAGCTATCGTATTTCTAGTTTGAGTGCTTTTTTCTTTTAGAACTTTTATGTAACATTTTGTAATTAGACGAAGTTTTCATTTATGTTTCTTTTTATATACTTGACGTGTTTTTAGTATTTTTTTTAACTAGCATCACAACGTTTTCATAAAATTACATTTTTTTAATATATTTGAGTTTTTGGTTTAAAGTGTTCGTTATAACAATGACTTCAGGAAAATACAGTAAACTTAAAAACGCAAAAAATGTTACATGAAAACATAGACTTCTTTAGTTCAATTATATATTTATATCATTTATTACTGTCTCCATATGTGAATAAAAAATGGATAATAAAATTATAGAAAACAACCACATTGAGATTTGTGAAATTAATTAAATAACAACGAAATGACAATAATAAGAATCTATTTTCGGTTTCGTTTATAATTAGATATATAAATAACCCTATTAAGGTAATTACAACAAAATATTTACATTAATACATATCTATTTCTGGTTAATTTGGATATTTACTGGCTGCATAAAAAACAATAAATTTATTTACACAACAAAATAGTAAACAAGTAATTTCCGGGAAAGTGCCAATTTTGAATAAATTCACTGGTCTGCATGAAAATCGGCCCTGATGCCATTCTTGACAATTCTTATGTAAAATGACCTCCTGAATCCAAAAATGAGCTCCGTTTTTACTCATCACCCACTTATTTTGGGAGGACCCCATTTTTATTTTATTTTTTGCATTTTTTTTAGAATTTTAACTTATAGCCGTTAAACATCCCAAAGCAGGAAATAAAATTTATACCAAAGTATATGGCAAAAGTTTTGCTATAAAATGTATATAGAAACAACAATAAAATACAAATATATAAGAACAGTAAAAAAATATCAATAAACAGTTAGGAAGATTCACTGCACGACGCTGGCGATCTCAATACCACATGCAGGTTTAAACAGGAATTTTTTGACAGGCTTGAACTTGCAAGTTGCATTACTCTTCTCATTATAGTATATTACATTGTTTGCTTAACTGCTTCGATCAGTACATCTATAGCTGTTGCAGAGTTAACTTGTCGACGTTTTAAACGTGCTGGATTTTGTGTTCATTTTTGTTCATTTGTGTAAAACAGTAAAACTACTTTTACTCCGGATTTTTTCAAGTGACTAAGTGTGATTTGTGGTTAATGTCGGGCGTTAAATTACTGTTTAATTATGCCACGCGAGTGTAAAAATCATCTCGATAGCTTCTGCTATGTTTGCAGGGAATTAACTTTAAAAGCGCAACGAAAACCCCTTTCTCCGCTTGTTAAAACAGCTTATAAATTGTACTTTGATTGTCAAGTTGGTAAGCAGGACAAGACTTGGGCTCCATCAGTTTGCTGTACGACTTGTTACAGTAGTTTGACCAATGGCTCAAAGGTACCCGTAAATCAATGCCATTTGCTGTGCCCATGGTTTGGCGTGAACCTTGCTGTCATCTTACAGATTCTTACTTTTGTATGACTTCCACCGTCGGGTTTTCGAGCAAAAGTAAGCATACAATTCAGTATCCCAATATTCCGTCAGCTCTAAGACCTGTTCCTCATAACGATACTTTGCCAATCCCAGAGCCTCCAAACACTTATACTCTAAAGCCGGAAATTGATTTAAAAGACTTTGAGCCACAACCTGGGGCTTCGAATGATACGTTCAAAGATGATGAAGAGTATTCCGCAAATTTAGTTTCTCGGCAACCTCACCTCCTCACTCAATCGGAAATAAATCATCTTGTCAGGGATTTGCAGTTACCCAAGACTAAACCTCAGCTCCTAGGATCGCGACTTCAACAGTGGAATCTCTTAGAAAAGGGAGTAAAAATATCTTCTTACAGGACCAGACAAGCAACCCTGAAATGTCTTTTCTCAGAAGATAAAGGTTTAGTGTTCTGCCCTAATGCAAATTTATTGATGACAGAGCTACAGATGCTATGTGACCCAGACAAATGGAGACTGTTTATAGACTTATCAAAAACAAGCTTAAAAGTTGTCCTGTTGGCAAATGGGAATGACTTCTCATCAGTTCCAGTTGCATACTCTGTTGATATGAAGGAAACGTATGAAAACATCTTCAGAATCCTTGATAAAATTAGTTATCATGATTATAAGTGGAAACTTTGCGCTGACTTAGAAGTGGTTGCTCTACTCACGGGCCTGCAATCAGGATTCACAAAATATTGCTGCTTCCTTTGTGATTGGGATATCCGAACCCGAGATAAACATAACATCGTACGGCACTGGCCTCTGCGAGAAAATCTTTTTCCTGGTCAGAAAAATGTCGCCCACAATCCTTTGGTTCCGAAGGAAAATATTTACTTACCACCTTTACACATCAAACTTGGATTGATCAAGCAGTTTGTGAAAGCAGTGTACAAGACAGGTGGCGCATTTCAATTTTTGAAAACTAAATTTCCTCGTCTTAGCGAAGCTAAAATCAAAGAAGACGTTTTTGTTTGTGCCCCGATTAGACAACTCTTCCAAGATTCGACTTTTATTGAACACCTAAATCGAAAAGAAAAACGAGCTTGGCTTGCATGTAACATGTCTCTTAAAGTTCACTTCCTTCATTCGCATCTGGACTTTTCCCTTGAAAATTTAGGAGCAGTCTCGGATGAACACGGGGAACGGTTCCATCAAGACATCGCTAAGCTGGAGAAGAGATTTTCAGGGAAGTGGAATGCAAGCATGTTGGCGGAGTACTGCTGGTTTTTGAAACGAGAGAGCTGTACCTCAGGGTATAAAAGGAAAGCAAGCACCAAGTAACGATGAATATCTTTTTATTTATTACTGTTTATAGCTAAAATAGTTCTTTTTCCCATTTAAATTAAATTCATGTATATATATTTATTATTATAATTATTATTATCGTTCGATAAATAAATTATAATTAATTTATCGAAAAGTGGTAAAATTAGAGATTTGGGGCTCCCTCGAAAATGGTGGGTGATGGAAGAAAACGGAAGACATATTTGGATTCAGGACGTCATTTTACATAAGAATCACCCGGAATAGGGTCAGGGCTCGATAAAAAATATTTTTTTGCAGACGAGTGTTATCATTAAACATATTTTTTAAAATTAATTTTTTTTTTTTTTGAAAAATGAATCGGATTTATTTGTTAACATCTGGTTAGTTTTTACGTATTGAAATTAAAACCCTACTATTTACTTTTATCATTTAATTAAAAAAATAAGAAAAGATAGAAAATAAATATTTATAAAATTAGGAACCCACTTTTCTTTATATTTAATAAACAAACTACTTAATTAACGCGTTAATTCCATAACATTTCTTTCTCTTCTACGAGCAAAACATTAAATATATTAATATAAATATTGAGGATAAACGTTTCAGCTCGTTCTTTGTAAAAGCGACAACAATACCTAAATGATAACATTAACAGTGATTACAATAGGCGTGTGTTTAATATTTTTTAAGGAGGAAAGAAGAGTGCAAAGAGAAATAATGAACATAGCAGTGGAAAAAAGAGCGGAAGAAAAAAGAGTATGGGTAGGGTACAGAAAAATGGAGATAGACGGAGACAGATACATATGGAACGACAAGGATAGGGGACTGAGCAGAGAAAGAGGAGAGAAATGGTGGAACCAAAAGGCAAAAAACTAAAGGGCAAAGGGGGGGGGGTAAAGGAGAGAAAGTTGACGAAATGGCAAAGAAAAGGAATAATGAGAGATGGAAATGGAAAAGAAAAAGAAGGGAGAAAAAAAGAAAGTGAGGAAGAAGCACAGGGGGAAGTGAGTGAGCTGAGAGTATTGTTTTGGAACGTAGCGGGAATAAAAAACAAGGAACATGATTTCTGGAAGTACATGAAGGAACATGATGTAGTGGGATTACAGGAAACATGGATGGAAGAAAAAGAATGGGAGTGGTGGGAAAAAGAGTTGCCGGAGGAATTTGAGTGGGTGGTGCAACATGCAGAAAGAGAAAAGAAAAAAGAGAGAGCAAAGGGGGGTATAATAACGGGAATAAGAAAAAAATGGTTGAGCCAGGAAAAGAAAGAGAAAGTGCAACAGAGAAGAGAAGTGGTAGAAAGGAACATACAGTGGGGAAAAACAAAAATAAAAGTAGTGACGGTTTATAGCAGTAGAATGAAACAGACAAGGAAAAACATAGAAGAGATGATAGAAGAGAGAGAAGAGGGATTGATAATAGTAGGAGGGGACTTCAACGCAAGAATAGGGGAAGAAGGGGGAATACAAGAAAGAAAAGGGACGGGAAAGGACAAGGTGATAAATAAAGAGGGAGAAGAACTGCTGGAATTGTGCAACGAAAAAGGGTGGGAAATAATGAACGGGAACAGAGAAGAAGATGGAAAGGGGGAATTTACGTACATAGGAGGAAGGGGAGAATCAATAATAGATTTTGTAATGACAAATGAAGAGGCTGCAGAAAAGGTAAAGACATTTAAGGTGGGAGAAAGGGTAGAGTCAGACCATCAACCACTGGAATTGACAATGGAAGGAAGGGAAAGAGAAGAGAGAGAGGAAGAGGAGACATAACTAAAAAAAAAGTGGACAGAAGAGAGTATAAAAAGATATAAAGAGAGAATAGAGAAAACGGTATGGATAGGGAAGGAATTAGAAATTAGAAAAGGGAAGGGGGAGAAAACAGGATGGAAGAAATGGTGGGATAAGGAATGCAAGGAAGCAAAGAAAAATACAAGAAGAGCATTAAGACAGTGGAAAAAAGAGAGGAAAGAAAAAGAAGAATACAAAGAAGCAGTAAAAATATACAAAAAACATGCGACAGAAAGAAGCAAGAAAACGAAAAGAAACAAGATGAGCAGATCAAAGGAATAAAAACGGAAGAAGATGTATGGAAGTACCTAAAGAAACAGAAGAAAAAAAACATGACGACAAAGGGAATAAAAATTAAAGAATGGGAGATATATTGTCGGAACCTGTTGGGAGGGGAAGAACAAAAGCAGAAAAAACAAAAAAAAAAAAGAAAAGACGCGGTAGTAAGACAGGAAGAAGGAGATAGGGATAGAATAAGTGAAGAAGAAGTAGTAGAGGCGATAAAGAATATAAAAAAAGGAAAGGCGACAGGAGAAGAAGGGATACAAGGAGAAGAGTGGATATACGAGAGAGAAAGTGTAGCAAAAAGGATGACGGAAATACTAAACAAAATATGGAAAGGGGAAGGATTTCCAGAGAGGTGGAGAGAGGGATTAATATGCCCAATCCATAAAAAAGGCGAAAAAAATAAAGTCAAGAATTATAGAGGGGTAACATTATTGAGCACGGCATACAAATTGTACGCGACAATACTGCAAGAAAGACTACAGAAGGAAATAGAGGAAAGAAGTTTGGTACCAGACGCGCTTGGATTCAGAAAAGGAAGAAGGGCGATAGACAACATATATATACTGAAACGCTTAGCAAATAAAGAACTAGAAAAAAAAGAGGGAAAATGGTGGCAATATTCGTAGATCTAAAAGCTGCTTTTGACAAAGTGAATAGGGAAAAGCTGTGGGAATATATGAAAAGAAAAAAAATCAATGAAAGATTAATACAAAGAATAGAGGAAATCTACGAAGAAACGAGGAACAGGGTTAAAGTGAATGGGGAAGAGAGTGAGAAATTCATCACAAAGAGAGGGTTGAGGCAGGGATGTCCACTGAGCCCAAGCCTGTTCTCGGTATATACGGGGGATCTGGAAGAGACAATGAGAGGACAACAGACAGGAGGGATAGTGGTAGGGAAAGCTAAGGTATGGTCGTTGGCGTATGCGGATCACATAGTGCTGGTGGCTAATGAGGAAAGGAAATGAAAGAGATGATGAAAACGCTAGAAAAATATATGAAAAAAAAAGAAATGGAAGTAAACACGGAGAAAACAAAGATAATGATATTTAGAAAAGGAGGGGGAAAAGAAAAAGAGAGGAGTGGAGACGGAGTGATGAGAAAGTGCAACAAGTGAAGGAATTTACATACCTGGGCTACACGATGAAACAGGATAATAAAGAGGGAGAACACATAAAGGAAAGGGTGAAGTGAGGAAACAGGTTAATAGGACAAGTTTGAGGTGTGGGGGAAAGAGTATTCAAGATGGATATAAAAAAAAGAAAATTGTTGTTTGAAAAATTAGTAAAGGGGGTGGTAATGTATGGAGCGGAAATATGGAGCTGGAAGGGGTGGAGGGAGGTAGAGGGGCTACAGGAAAAATACTGGAGATGGGTGTTAGGATTGGACAGGGATACACCGGGGTATATAGTGAGAGAGGAGGTACAGATAGAAAAAATAAGGGTAGAGACAGGAAAAAGAGCAATAAAATACGAGGAAGAAATGAGGGAAAGAACAGATTGCAAGAAACTGCAAGAATGTTGGTAAGAGATAAAGGGAGGGAAAGTGAAGTACGGGCAGGAGGGCAGAGAAGAGTATTACAAAAGAAACGGGTACGCGAGTGAAGAAGTGGAGAGATTAAGAGAAGAGGGAGTAGGGATACGGGAAGAAATAATAAGGAGAGATAGAGACATCGAAAAACAAGAAAGATGGACAAAGATAAAAGAGGGTAGATATAACAGGAATTATAAAGATATCAAGGGTGAAGGAGTGCCGGAATATTTAAAAGATAGAGAGATTAAAAGCAACAAAAAGAAAAAAATGGTAGCAAGGTTCAGATGTGGCAACGAGTAGTTAGGGAACAAATATTGGAAAGAAGAACCAGAAAAAATGTGCAGGCTATGTGGAGAAGAAACGGAAGACCTTAACCACATTAGACAGAAATGCAGGGAACTAAGAGAAGAGGTGATGAAAATAGAGGAAATCTTAGATGAAAACGGAAAAGGAGCGGAATGGATGGAGGAAGTATGGAGCAGGAGGAAAAAGTTAAGGGGAGAGAAGAGATAAGAAAATGTATTTCAAAAAAAAAAAAGGAAATAGAATGTAAATGTAAATATGTAGTATAGCACGATCAAATTTGTAAGGCAAATGGCAACGAATAAAGTTAAACTTATATATAATATTTTTTAAAACCTTAGACTTTTAGAAAGATCCCTGGTACGTTCCAACAACATAATCGACACTTCGATCCTTGTAGAAACCTGTCGCAAATAATTGCGTCGTTAATTATTATAACAGCGTCAGTTTAGAGGGGGTCTATTTAAAACAATATCAATCACCCCGTCATGTTCGCAATTTTGAACGCTTATCAAATCTATATAACCAAAAGCATAGCGTGCACGTAGTCTGTAAAAATTTATAGGTGGTTTATACCGTTTTTATTATAATTTAATAATAGGTACATGTGACAACACGCGTTCTTACACACAAATCCTCGAAATATATCGTTTCGAATTTTTATGAAAAATTCAAAACGTTCGTGTAAACAACCTCACCTTTATCTACGCAAAATCTTCCACCTAAAATTTAAATTTTACTGTACGATATTGATTAAAAACAAAAATGCGAAATAAATTTGGTTTTAGGAAAATTACGTAAATATTACGCCAATTTTCTAACGATTTTGTAAGTTTCTGATAAAACGTTCAACATAAATTTTATGAAAATTATGATTTTAGTTTTGAACGATTTTGCAATATGTTTTTAACAAGAAACCTTATTCAAACAATATCAACAACAGGTGGAGCTTTTTTTATCTGTTTGTATTGACTATATGTTTCATAACAGTTTGCATAAAAATCACGTCACGATTTCGTTAAATTGCTTCACACCTAGTGGTAAAATATACTGGTTTTTAATTCAGCTTAGAAAAGAATAAAACTATTCTACAAAGACGTCAATTTTCTTAAAATACAGAGGAATCACGAATAATGTTATCAGTCTGGTAATGTTATCACTTCATTAAAGAGCGGGCTGGGCGTATACTGCTACATAGAAAAAAGTTTATAGTATCATAATTTTGGTTTATGTTATTAATTTTTTTCTCAAGTTTGTTTATATACATGAATAAGAACCTATTTTGCATAAATTTTTTAGTTGAATTTTTAGAATACGCTTGTAAAGTGAGTGCAAAATTTAATTATTGTACCATAAAAATACTTGTTTTGCATATTTAGCTTCATTTTTGTAGTCTTATGTATTCTAGTACATTAACTGACTTACGTACATTACTTCATTTAAATTTAAACAACTGGTAAATACGTTATCTTCAAGTAACTTTGTATTTTTAGAGTGTAGTTCTGATGTATTTATTATTACTATTTATTTTTAGTGTCATCAAACTACTGAGAAGGAATGTGCAGTTCTTAGAACAGTGAATTAAACATCATAACATTGTTTTTTTTTTTGTATTAACGGTGCCAACAAGTCCGTAATTTTAGATTTATTTGGAGCAACATTTTGATTGAAGAAGCCAATGCATTTTTTAATATTTACATTTTAATATCTTCTAAACGATTCAACGTTTTGACAGAAATTTTTTTGTTGAACTCTATAGTTTAAAATACATAAACTAGGGGGCGTTATCTGCACAATAACTAATTTTTGTAATTTTTCGAAAAACAATTAAATAAAACGGTACATTTTTGTAACAAACTTTTTGTCTGCATAAAATTAGCTGAATTTTAAAGAAAGCTGTGTTACGATATCTTCATCCGTTCTCGATTAACCTTAGCTAAAAAAACACATCAATGAAATTTTTCAAAACTACTTTTAAGGCGTGTTTAAAGACCAAGGGATCAAAAAAACATCAGTAATAGCAATAAAATAAAAAAAGCACAAAGCACTTAGAATTAAGTTCTTACTCAAAGTTTAGCCGCAAAGAGCTCACAGATATTCAAAATGTCTTCAATCACTCTGGATGCCTTTATTTAGTCTAATGTTGGTAAAAAACTGCTGCTTTAATTTTTTCCATCATATTTTTTGGTTGTTCAGATCTTTCAGCCTACCCCATAGGGCGTTAGCAAGTTAAATAGATAAATAGACTTCATCTTCTAATAGCACGATGCGAATACTGCTCGCGTTAATGCTGACACACGTTTTGGCTAGAATGTGCCGGAAAACGATCAAACAAAAGCCACATGTTCCTTTTTGTTTTCATAGAGGCGTATAAGAGTTTCGTCAAAAAAATGTGCCCTTATGATTTTTCCTTCCACGATTTCACGCCACACGTTCAAAAAAGTGATTTCGATGTTCTGATTGCTGCATCTAATGTGCGTCTTGCTCTGATCAATAATGCACATTACCTAAATTTACACCTCCTGCGTTGTTTCAACTGTCCATAATATTAGTGACAGAAGATTCCAATTTTTCTGAATCATATTTAACAGTCAGTGGCAGTAGGTCAGTCTACTATCATAATCTTTGATGCGTGTTTTACGAATCTTTGCAGGTGCTTGAATAGGCTGCTCCTTGACAGTCTCCCGTAATCTTGAAAAACTTCTTGAGAAAAGCGCTTTCTTTGTGGAAATTGCATTGCATATTGCCGTGCCGCAATTACAGCATTTTCAAAATTGAAAATAAATGCGTAACACATCATCAACATAACATTAAAGGAAAACTAAGCTACAGAAGCTATCAGAACTAAGTTTTGACAGTTGAAAAATTCTTAATTTTTTCAATTTAGTAGATAACATTTTGAGAACCTTTTAAAAAAAACATTCAAATGAGTAAACGCTGCAGATAACGTCCTCTAGCTTAATTACGTTAAACTAAACGGTTCAACAAAAAAGTTCTGTCGAAAGACCATACAATGTTCTTTGTTGTGAATTTCAAAATAATTGTCTACTTGATTTATAAGGTTTTTTCTCAAACTTCTAAACCTTATCATTGTCGAGATACAGCCGCTCCATATCCTTATCCGTGCTCTTCGTATGTATAAGGGTATGACACACGACCTTGCAGCAGTTATAGGTACTCTGATTTGTCATGTCAAACAAAAAGTTACGAATAGGTACTATTTCCGCACTTGCAATAGTAAGGGTGAATCAAATATGAACCGGACTTTTGTTTTAAAAATTTTATTGGTACAATCAATACAAATTTTAATACATATTATTTTTCTACATAGTCTCCTCTCTTATTTACACATTTTTCCCACCGAATCGGAAGTTTTTTAATCCCTGTCTCAAAGAATGAAACTGGTCGTGTTGATAACCAATTGCGCACAAACGTTTCTACACCTTCGTTGTCCTCAAAGTGGTGACCTCCCAGTTCTTCTTTAAGTGGCCCAAACATGTGGTAGTCACATGGCGACAAATCAGGACTGTAAGGCGGATGTTCAAGAATTCCTCAATGCATTTTGTTCAATTTTCCTTGAGTCAATGCAGCTGTGTGTGGCCGAGCGTTGTCATGCAACAGAATCACACTTCGGATAGGCATACCTCGCCTTTTTTGCCGATAAGCAAGTTTCACTTGTTGGAGTAGTTGGCAGTAATACTCAGCATTAATTGTACGGCGTTCGTGCAGATAATCGATCAGCAGTACGCTTTTCAAATCCCAAAAAACTGTTGCAAGAATTTTCTCTGCAGAAAGTCGGGTCTTGGCTTTCCGCGGTGCTGCCTCTCCAGGTTTTCGCCACTCCATGCTTGCACGTTTGGACTCGGGCGTATAATGATGCACCCATGTCTCATCACAGGTGATAATATGTCTCAAAAACTCATCCCCCTCTGCTCGATATCTTGCTAACAGCCTTTCACATACGGCAAGACGGTTTGCTTTCTGATCTTCCCTCAGAAGGCGAGAAACCCATCTTGCACACACTTTTCGGTAACCCAACTCATCTGAAATGGTTGATTGAGCACACCCGTATGATATTCCAATACTGTAAGATGGCGGTCACCTTCAATCAGCTCACGAATTGCATGGATAATCGCCTCATTGATGCTTGTCCTGGAACGGCGTGCATGAGTCTCGTTTTCCACTGTCTTTCGGCTATCTGAAAACTTTTTGTGCCAGTCGTACACTTGGGTCCTTGAAAGTGTTTCATTGCCGAACACATTGCGCAACAGACGTATGCACCTCTTGCTCAGACATGATGCTACTAACAGCGCATCGACTGCGCCTCGCCAAACCGACGAACTCCCCTCTTCATTACATCCCTACCTAACATATATCGAGACGTCACGCCACTCGAATTACCTAGAGAGCGCTAAACAGAAAAGTCCGGTTCATATTTGATTTGCTCTCGTATATTGTAAAACGAGTGTTACAATGACGCCACGATACGAGCGTTGCGAAAAAAATGGTACAACTTTGAATCAAATCGATTTTCTCACTTTTCTGTGATTACGCAATGTTGACTTAGCCATTGGATCGTATATTAAAAAACGCAAGTTACAGAATGAACGCGCTTCAATCACGAGACCGGGTCTCAAACACGAGCCGCGCAGCGGCGAGTTTACTAAACTGTAGAGTGATTGAAACGTATTCTATGACGTGTGTTTTATAATATTTTCTCTACTTTGACTTCGTTTTAATATTTTTCGTATAATTTTAATTGGGACATTTGGAAACTTTAGTAATTTATTGAATTAGCAACACTTACACTTTGACATATTGAAATTTTTGTATGTTAACCTCCCTCATATGAAAAAAATTTGTGATACATTTATAAGTAAAAGTTTTGGATTAATAGGACGTTTTTATTTTATCTTGACATCAACATTTGAATTTCAATTGTTAAGTTACAATAGTTTTGATTTCTTTTTAATGTAACGTCAACTTACGATGCAGAGATATACCAACTTTAAACAAAACTAACATTACTAAAATTCGTGTATACACAGATTTTAGCATAAGAATCGTTAATTCTTATGTCGAAATAGAAAAACAAAGGATAGTTTGACAAAATGTTTAATATAACCTTCAAAGGTACTTAGTTCAATAGTCGAAAACGGCAAGAAACAGACACTACATTCTTTGCGAATTCCAATAAGAAAAAATCATGCAACAGTGTGCGAATCAATTTGTTCGTTTCTCCGCGAAGGCAGGCGCGGCTTCAGAGGGGGGCCGGGGGGGCTATGCCCCCCCCCCGACATTGAAAATAATACTGAAGTTTTTCTCACTTTGTATTTAATACATACGCTTTTTTTAATAGTTGTATAGTTTATGATGCTTTATTGCTTGCAAGTAAAAGGTTGCTGCTTAACGAAGTACTATTCAATACCGACTTAATATTTTATATTAACGCTATATTCAATACATTATTATTTAAAAATGTTATGAGCACACCCCCCCCCCCCCGCTTTAAACTATCGGAGCCCCCACCGAAATAAACTGCTGGAGCCGCGCCTGCGCGAAGGTGTTGCACCGCACGATGTGTGCGCATTTTGGTTTAAGCGGTTTAAAAACGATAGTTTTAGTCTAATAGACAAAGAGTGTCTCAGAAGTGCGACAAGGATATTTGACATAACTGTTCGCTGAGAATTTGGCACAAATGCAATAAAAGTTTACAAAACAGTTGGAAGTAACGCAGCAAACGATTTTCAAACGCCTACTTAAGATGAGAAAGATCCAGAAAGAAAGAAAATGGGTTTTGCATGAACTCGCTAAAACTAACAAAAATCAATGCGTGGCAACGTGTCTTTCTCTTCTCAATAAGCAGCGTCGAAAGTATTTCTTGTTGAAAATTGTTACGGGTGATGAGAAATGGATCAAAACCCAATCGCTTCAGAAAGAAGCTGATTTGCATTTGGTGAAACATCAAGGGCGTGGTTTATTATAAATTGTTGGAATCGAGTGAAGCAGTTACTTCAAACTGCTAGAAACGTAAATTAATCTGTTTGCGTAAAAAATTGGAATTAATACGCCCGTATACTAGCAACGTAGAACGTCCAGTGAAATTGTTCCAAGACAACGCTACGCCACACATTGCTATCAATACAAAAAACACTATAATGAGTCTTGGCTGGGGCGTCTTATAGCACCCTACGTATTAACTAGACATTGCTCCACCCGATTACCATTTGTTCTGGTTAATCCAACACGTCTTGTCCGATATACACTTCCAATCAGTTGATGAGATCCTAAAATGGCTTGACGTGTCCAAAGACGTAACATTTTTTTGAGACGAAATTCATCAGCAGCCTGAAAACAACTGTTAAACCACTCACTCGATGTGGCAAGAGATGAGGGCTCCTCTAGTTGCCGCTTATTTGTGTATGATCAATATTCAAATAAAAAGTTTCTAATTGATTCTGAAACAGATATTTCTGTATTACCTCCAACTATGGTTCAGCGTAAATGTCCATCTAAGCGGACCTTATATGCCGCTAATGGATCTTCAATTTTAACTTTTGGAGAGCAGTTAATTAGTTTAGATTTAGGATTACGCCGTAAATTATGTTGGCTTTTTATAATTGCAGATGTGCAACACCCAATTATTAGAGCTGAGTTCATGAGTAACTTTGGTTTACTGAACGACATTAAAAACAAACGTTTGATCGACACGTTTACTAACATTTCGAAGCCTGGTTAAGCACCATCACCTAAACATGTATCAACGGTTCATTTGATTGGCCCTACTCATAGGTATTTTAGCTTACTCCAAAATTTTCCGCAACTCTTGGCAAGTGTCCTAATATTCTATATTTTCACAGCATTTCAACATTACAGCTAAATCATCTTGTACTGATAAAAGATGGATCATGGAGACCCTGTGACGATTACAGAAGTTT
Organism: Aquatica leii; assembly: GCA_035610365.1. Classification (NCBI taxonomy): domain Eukaryota; kingdom Metazoa; phylum Arthropoda; class Insecta; order Coleoptera; family Lampyridae; genus Aquatica; species Aquatica leii. The sequence goes on along the minus strand of CM069436.1, from coordinate 6,231,288 downwards.
AAATGCTAGAACTATTCCCGACAGCTATCCAATTCCACATTTGGAAGATTTTAATACTCCACTAGACGGTAAAACTATCTTTTCTAAAGTAGATATTGTCAGGGGATTTCATCACATACCTATATTGCAGGAAGATATTCTCAAAACTGCAGTAAGCACACTCTTCGGTTTGTTCGAATTTCTGAAACTTCCATTCGGTTTAAAAAATGCTGCACAATCATTCCAGAGATATTTGCATTCAATCTTGAGATCGCTAGATTTTGCTTACTTTATCTGGACGATGTTTTAATACGTTTTTTATCGGAAAAAGAACACGAATTACATTTAACAAAACTTTTTACAACTTTGGAACAGCATGGGATTTGCATTAATTCATCGAAATGTGAATTTGGTGTCGCTGAAATTTCGTTTTTAGGTTATAGAGTTAATAAATTCGGTATATATCCTCCTACGGAATGAGTAAATGTTATTCAACAATTTCTACTTCCAGAGACGATCGAAAAGCTTAGACGATTCTTAGGTCTTGCTAATCTGTATCGGCGTTCCCTTCCTCATTCTGCTATGACCCAGCAACTGTTGTTCGATTTGTGCCAAAGTCTAAGGAAAAGAGACAAACGAAAAGTCGAATGGACTTTTCTCGAAAAGGCTTTGATCGTTTGAAACAAGAACTAGCAATTGCTACTTTTTTAGTGCACCTATATGCTTCTGATTTTGCCATTGGTGCTTCTCTTCAGTAACTTTGAAAGAATAATCTCGACTCGTTAGGTTCCTTTTCTAGAAAACTTAGTAAATCACAAGTTTCGTACAGTACGTATGACCGTAAACTGTTAGCTGCTTACCAAGCAGTTAAACATTTTCGACATAATTTGGAAGGTCGTACATTTACCATTTATACAAACCATAAACCATTAATTTATGCGTTTGAGCAACGTCCTGAACGAGCAGGTCCTAGACAGCTACGCCACGTTGATTACATTGGACAATTTACTACTGACATAAGATATATACCAGGTTCGTCTAATGTCCCAGCTGACATCATGTCTCGTATTGAAGTGATTCAGTTGTCATCTACCATTTCTCTAGAACAGATTGCTAGAGCTCAAAGTATCATGCCACGAACTTAAACATCTTATGGAGTCAGAATCCCCTTCTTATAAATTTCAAAACATGCATCTGTGGATTAACACTCTTATTTGCGATTCCTCTACTGAAAAACTTTGTTCTTTTGTTCCCTTTGCTTATCGTAGACAAATTTTTGATTCATTACATAATATCTCACCCTGGCATAGCAGCCTCAGTTAATCTTGTGCAGGAAAGGTTTTGTTGGCCCAGACTCAAACGTGATGTGTAACTATGGGCTTGTCAATGTAGTAAAATATGGAAACACACTTCTAGTGCAATTGGTGTTTATCCACCAATCACAAGAAGATTCTCCCACATTAACGTAGACATCGTGGGACCACTACCACCATTACAGGGATATCGATACCTACTTACAATGATCGATAGATTTTTTCGTTGGTCTGAAGCTGTTCCAATAATAGACATCACCGCCTAAACTGTTGCTGATGCAGTTTATTGCAACTGGATATCGCATTTTGGTGCTCCGAGATTCATCACAAGTGATAGAGGCTAGAAGTTCGACTGTCAACTGTTTACGAGCTTAACTCGATTAACTGGAACAGAGCACAACAAAACGACTGCATACCACCCAGCAGCAAATGGGGTTATTGAACGTTGGCATCGAATCCTTAAATCAGCGTTAAAAGCTAAGTTACATCAAGATTGGGTCTTCACCTTATCATCGGTGATGCTAGGACTTCGATCTTATATCCCGAAACATCAAGCTACACCTGCAGCAATTGTTTATGGTGAAACCATTAGGCTTCCGGTAGATATGTTTGAAGATTCACAATCACACGATGCACCACTGTTCTTAGACAAATTGGTAAATCATATTGAAAGTCTTCGCCCAGTAACATTTCGATATCACTGCAAAAGAAGCATATTTATTCACCCGGACCTCATGGAATCTTCACATGTTTGTATTCGACATGATGCAGTAAAAAACCGTTACAGCCGGCATACGATGAACTTTTCAAAGTAGTTTTCCGTAATCAAAAAACGTTTAAGCTGCTGACTACTCATGGTAAGGAAACAATTTTTATCGACAGGCTGAAACCTGCATTTATCTTACGTGATGAAGATCCGATCCGAAATGGAAAGGGTCGGAGACATAACGCCAAATGGACACAACGTCGAAACTTGGACATAACGTCAAAATGAACTATTGGACACATTGCAGAAAGTGGACATAACTCCGAAATCAGCCCTTGAACATAACGCCGAAAAAAGACACAACGCCGAAATCGGCAGTTACACATATCGTCGAATGTGGACACAACGTCGAAAAGCAAAAATTGACGCTGCATAGATCTGAAATCGGGCGTCGAAGCCCAAGTATCAACTTTCTCTAAAATGACAGTCTCTTTTGCAGAAATTTTAACGTCGGACATAGTACCAACATTTGTAACTGGATACAACACCGAAACGTCTTGTCGACTGTGGACACAACGCCGAAATTTCTTCGTAGATGTATTACGAAGTAAATCGGTTTACATATATCTTTGCCAATTTTCAAATCGGTTATTATAAAATATTATAATATTATAATTATATTATAATATTATTATAATAATATTATTAGATGTGATTAAATAATTGAGGTTGGTCGTCTTTTCAATAATGTATATTGTATATGTAGTCCATCGCTGTTTCACTTATTTGAATCAGTATAGTTTTGGCATTTTAAATTCAAATCTGTTGCAAAATAAATGTTGCGGAAGACATCTCATGTTTCTTAAACGAAGTACAGTCGACGTATCTCTGAGAAGTGACGAAGGAATTAATCTAACCCCAGAAGAACGAAAACAGTTAGACTGCCTTTTGGTCCAATTTCGTTCGAACTTTGAACGACACAACGAAGCGACACCCTACGCAGAGCACTCAATTGTCTTATTGGATGAAACTCCGATTGCAGTGCCTCCATATAGAATGTCTGAAACTAAAAAGGAACTTTTACGTTAAGAATTAGACAAACTTCTCCAAGATGGATACATTGAAGAATGTGAATCGCCGTATGCTGCGCCAGTTGTCCTGGTCCTAAAAAGAAATAATGGCGTCCGGCTAACAGTTGATTACAGAGCTTTGAGTGCCATTACGCGCGCAGATAGGTACCCAATTCCACGTATCGATGATATCCTTCATGCACCAAAGAAAACCAATTACATGACTACGTTGGACCTAAAAAGCGGCTATCATCTAGTAAATGCTAAATCATCAGATAGAGACGAAACTGCGTTTGTCACTCCGTTTGGAACGTACAGATACTTACGTATGCCTTTTGGTCTTCGGAATGCTCAGTCAACATTCTAGAGGCTAATGGACAGATTTCGATCCTTCTGCTTGTCTACTTGGACGATTTTCTACCACATTTTTGGAACACTTAGAAAATTTAAAAAGAACGATCAAACGACTTGACTTGTTTAAGTTAACTCTTAACAGAAAGAAGTGCTCATTCTGTTGTCAGGAAGTACACTATTTGGGACATATACTTTCTCCGCAAGGTGTACGACCAAACAAAGGCAAAGTGGCAGCTATACTACACATGTCGCCACCGAGCAATGTGAAAGAACTTATCAGTTTTCTACAAACCTGCTCTTGGTTTCAACGGTTTATAGAAAACTTTTTGCTAGTCCTCCTTGACAAAGAAAAACATCACATGGTCATGGGGACCTGAGCAAATCGAAGATTTTACCAAATTGAAGAATTTGTTACGTACAGTTCCAATTCTCCGCCAAGCTGACAATCGACTCCATTATATCTTAAGAACAGACGGAAGTAACTACGCTTTTGGAGCATGTCTACTCTAGGGGGAGGGCGAAGATGAACGACCATTGGAATACGCGTCTAGGTTACTCAATTCAGCAGAGTGTAGTTATAATACAATCGAACGGGAAGCAATCGCTGTTGTTTCGTCAGTTCAAAAGTTCCGAGGTTATCTTAAGGGTGCCACCACAATCGTACAAACCGATCATCAAGCGTTGAAGTGGCTTATGTCTCTTCCACGGGGCGTTTGGCAAAGTGGGCACTTTAACTAATGCCTTTTAACTTTCGGATTGATTATATTACTGGAAAGAAAAATGTCATAGCAGACACGTTATCTCGACCACCACGAGATGACTCCGAGAAAATAATAGATGTCAATCTATTAACAGTCGACATTCCTACGCTTACTGCAGGCGAGATCAGAGCTGGGCAAATAAACGATCCTGATATAGAAAAGATCATTTCTTGCTTAGAGGATACTTTGGAAGCCGACATTGACCTAAAGAAATGGTCCAAATATGTTATGTGAAATGGAGTGCTGTACAAATACACTCCAGAGATTGATAAAGAAAAACCACAATTAGTAGCTTCTAAAATTAGAATACCTTATATACTTCGTGAATACAACGATTCGAAAATGTCTGGTCATTATGGTGCTGAAAGAACTTATCAGCGCATAGCAGGAAGATATTTCTGGCCAGGCATGAGAAGAGCAGTTGCTGATTACACCAGTAAGTGTATCGACTGCCAACGTTTTAAGGCGAAAAACTTAAAGCCAGCCGGTTTACTACAAACACCAATACAGTCGTAGCGATTCGGAGTGCTCTCGATGGACTTTGGTCTTCTCCCAACGACTCCGCATGGTTATTCTTGAATATTCATTGTCGAGGGTGTCGCAAGCAAGTGGGTTGAAATGTTTGCTCTCGAATCCGCTACTGCATTATCTTGTGACTGATCTCTCATTGACGAAATCATCCTACGGTATAGAGTACCAAGGCGTGTAATTAGTGATAATGGATCGCAGTTTGTTGGAACTGTAATGCAACAGGTTGCGGACTGCTTAGGTTTTCAACAAAGCCTGACGCCCGTTTACCACCTGGAATCAAATCCGGTTGAACGCAAAAATAGAGACATGAAGTTCCAAGTAGCCATCTTAATAGGATCTGACCATACTTCTTGGATAGATAAGCTGCCAGCTATTCGTTTCGCAATGAACATGGAAAAATGCGGTTACACACCTGCTTATCTCACTTTCGGTCGCGAAGTTCGAACACCTGATGATGTAACTGTGATTTGCGATCTGTTGTGAACAATGACATTTTTGTGACTCAAGTAACTCCGTATCTACGAACACTTAATAGTGCACTAAATGAGGCACGTGATAAGCATGAAACTTCTCAAGACCGCCAAAAACAATATGAAGACTCACATCACCGATCCTTAACGTTTAAAATTGACGATATAGTGCTAGTGAATACCCATATCTTAAGTGATTCTAACAAAGCTCAAACTTCTAAATTCGCCGCGATGGACCATACCATAGTGTCACCCGCCACATATGAAATCTCGACGCTTGGATCCTATCGGCAAATATCACGTTTCGGCGTTAACGCCGTACATTGCTGATGCCGATGAAGATCCGCCATCGCCTACGCAACCAATACAAAGACCGGACGACCACGCAACCCAGTGCCCTTAGCTGACTGCACTGACTTCCTAACCGAATCTGACGAAACCGATCTGCGAAAGGTAAAAAGTACAGCCGAGGGTTGCCGTCGAAGGACAGTAAAACCACCGTTGTACCAATACTTCCATAATTATTACTTAATTTAACAGATATTTGATTAAATCAGAAAGATGCATCGGACTTATCAAAGTGGCGCGGCAAAAAGGCGAAAAGCTACGGAAGAAAAACATATGATCTCGAAATTGCCCAAGCTGGCCAAATACTTCTTATCACCAACAATTCAAGAATCTGCAGCTCCGATTCCGACAGATTCCGACAAAGAGTTGCAACTGCCTCCATCACCCGTTGCTCAAGAAGATGCAACTCCATCGAATTCAACAGATACTGCCGTTCCCATAGTTTTTCGCCGTGACTGTGAAGAGTTGCAACAACCTCAAACTGGAGACCTACAGGAAACTCATCAGACAGTAACACCCATTTCTAACGACTCTGCAAACTTGATCGCTCTATCTGGATTAGTAAGGGACTTGAATTTTTCCAGAACAGAAAATGCGATTATTCTGATTCGGCCAGAAGTTATACGGAACACGATGGAAAAGTAAAAGTTCGGTGTCTGAACCCATCGGTTTTTTCTCGAAAACTGCAAAACGGCGAGACGGTTGACAGATCTTGGCTTTTATACTCTCCAACACAAAAAGTTTTGTTCTGTTTTCCGTGTCGCCTTTTCTCACCCGCGTGTACCGCCTTCAGTTCTTCAAAAGGCTTCAACGATTGGATACATTCCGGGGCTTCTATTTTGGAACACGAGAACATTTTGGGACACAGACAAGCCATCTTGACTTATTCGTCACGAAAGAAGAGCGTTGGTCTTCTAAGTGATCGTCTCGCTACTCAACTGAACGACGAAATGATTTGGAAACGGGTGTTGAGAAGGATTGTCGAGGTCATAAAATTATTGGCATCACGAGGTCTAGCCTTCCACGGGGACAATCAAGTCATCGGATCGCAACATAACGGAAATTGTTTGGGCGTGCTGGAGCTGCTGAGCAAGTTTGATCCATTTCTTGCTGATCATTTGCATAATTATGCAAACAAAGGTAAAAGACACGTTTCCTACTTGTCAGCTTCTATTTGCAATGAGTTCATAGCTATAAGGGGACAGCAAGTATTGAGCAAAATTATTTTGGAACTGAAGGAAGCGAAGTACTACTCGATAAGCGTTGATTCTACCCCTGATATCTCTTACGTCGATCGGCTCACTTTCGTCGTGCGGTACATGAAGGAATGTTCCGCAGTAGAACGTTTCCTGGACTTCATACCAATAGAACGGCACGGAGCAGCGTACTTATCCGATACCGTTGTATCTTTTCTTGAAGAAAAAGGTAGATATAAGTTTACAGGACTGTCGTGGGCAAACGTACGAAAACGCACCAAACATGACAGGACGCAAGCGAAACTTAAGGAGCACTGTACATGCGCTCTTTTCGTTCCATGTCTGGTGCACGGTTTGAACCTTGTCGTCGGGCAGGCCGCAGGGTGCGTCATGGAGGCAACAGACTACTTCCAGTTCCTGCAAAAACTTTATACTTTCTTTGCAAGTTCTACTCATTGTTGGAACGTGTTGAAAAAGTCTCTCGGGCGAGGGCTTAGTAGTGAAACGTCTTTCGGATACCAGATGGTCTGCACGCGCGGATGCTGTATCCGCGTTGCAGATGAGTTACCCAAGCATCATCGAGGCTCTGAGGACTATGGATGACCAACAAGAACTGCCGGTCAGGTTCAACGAGACTTCGAAGAGTCTACAGAGTGCCAGCCTTCCTTTCCATGTAGCGCTAAAGTTGGTAGACTGCGTTTGTGAAGGATCAACGCTACAAGTTCGAGATGTATGAAACTACTTCAACACAGATCTACCCGGACTTCGAATACAAAACTAATACAACCCGTTCAAGACAAAGGAGCTCCCGTTTGACTTTCTTCGATGGAGCTACAGAAAATACCCAGTTCCAGGGCCGCGAGAAATGCAGAACTGAGGTCTATATTCCAATCACCGACACATTGATCGCTCAACTGCAACAACATTCGAAGGCTTACGATCAACTACTTAATTTGTTCGGGTTCTTTTCCAGATTGAGTGTTTTACGAACAGAAGAGCTGGAAATTTATTGTCAGACTTTTACAGAGTTTTATGTAAACGATGTTAATGAAAAAGAACTGCTTGTGGAATGTGAGCATTTTAAGCATTATTTGTCTCGAGAAAAAATGCTTGGTGATCACATACCTATCTACGATATGTATAACCTTCTGAAAAGTAACAATCTTGTTGAGACGTTTCCCAACGTAGAAATCGCGTTTAGGATTTTCTTGTCTTTAATGGTTACTAACGCCAGTGGCGAAAGATCATTTTCAAAGCTCAAGCTGATCAAAAATGAACTGCGAAACAGTATGTGTCAGGAGCGATTAAAATGTTTATCTCTGATGAGCATTGAAAATTTTGCAAGAAATTGATTTTAACGATGTGATCGAAGATTTTGCGTTACAAAAATCCCGAAGAAAATTGGTCTAATAATCAAAACATAAACATAAACTTTATATCATATAGATTACTTCTTAGATAGGTGTTTTTATATTTATCTTTATGTTATAAATAAGTATAATAAACCTATAAAATTTTATGGGGTAGGGGGGCCAATTACGAATGGCCCAGAGCCCCCAAAATCTTAAAACGGCACGCGTTATTTTGTATAAAACTTAATAAAGCAATTATTTGTGCAAGTGTTGTGTTTTAATTTTGGAATGTTAACAGTGGATAAATTACAAGGACCTTACACCCTTAGAGGCTTTAATTTTTACAAAATAGTAAATTTGTTCCAAAAATTGTGTAGAGTACGTACATACAACTAAAAAGAATGTGTACAATCACTTTTAGAAAGAAATGTCGATTATATTATATTAATATGTCCATTAAGCTGTTTCAGTGTTGTGCCCCTTTCGGCGATGTGTCCAATTTGAATTTTCGGTATTATGTCCATCGTTAGAATTTCTGCAAAACAGGCTGTCGTCGTTTTAAAGAAAGTTGACACTTCGGCTTTCCGATTCCCGATTTCTTTTCGGCGTTGTGTCCGGATTCGACAATATGTCCAACTACTGATTTCGGCGTTGTGTCTTTTTTCGGCTTTGTGTTCAAAACCTAATTTCGGCATTATGTCTAGTTTCGGCAATGTGTTCAACAATTCGTTTCTACGTTGTGTCCATTCGGCGAAGTGTCCAGTTCCTAATGGAAATCAAGAATTTCCTCAATCAACAGCATCTACGACAGAAGCAACAACGCCTCACCCACCGATACAAGATGCGGACGTCAGGTACGGTTCTCTAACAGATTCCAAACCGACGTTATCACTGGAGAGGGAGTATGTGGCTGATAGCGACAACGTCGCTTTCATCCTTTTGGTTGTGAGATGGCAACATCGACGGTTGGCGTACCTGGGGGATGTAGAGTAACTTGCTCTCTGCTAACTTTATATATTACACACACAAAAATCACTAATATCGATTGCACAAAGCTGCACTTTGTAACACTGTTTTTCGGTATATACTGCTATATACAACATAGAAAATAAATATTTAGGTATATGCATGCATATATTTGCAATTCTTGTTTACATAAAACAAGACATCTGTATTGGCTACTGCTCGTGTTTTACTGATATAAATACATAAAATATTGGTAGGCAAAGATTCTATTCGAATCTGTAGATAAAGCGCTTATTGAAATAACACGTGATTTTTCCGTCATTTTAGTCGCAAAAGTGCTTTAAAAAGATGCTATAAAAGATAATTACTACAAAACACTTCTAATGATTTGAAAAAAGTATTCCTTTACTGTAAAACTACGAAAATAGTATTTAAAGAATTCGACTGGTGTGGAACGATTGAATCGGTCATCATGAATGAGATGTTAGATGCATTTGCTGTAGTCCCATAATTTTTAAATAAATAAAAAAAATTAGCCAACCTTTTACCTAATTTCTTTCTTTTTTAAATGCGCTGTTTTATACCTCGAAAAACGTTTAAAAAGCGGTACTAAGAGTGTGATTAATACCAGATAAAAATAATAGATTAGTTGCGGGTGTGCGACCTCCCCCAAGGTCGCTCGGCGTCATTCCTGGGCGAGGCAGGAGAGGTGTTTGTGTACAATCAATGATGTTGCGTCGAGGGCGTCGGCAGCCGGGTCAATGTCATTGCCGTCTCGCCAGGGCCGTTGCCGAATTATACCATAAACAGTGGCACATTTTATTCCCTCGCATAGTTATTTACATAATCCCGTTCATGTATTTTTACAAATTTTAGTCATAGGATTTTCATCTTCAAATAAATAAAAGAGCATGACGCCATATTTTCTTTAATTTAGGTATTTGTTAGGCAACCAATTTTACGACCTGCTACAACGGGTAAACAAACGTTCGGTTTTATTTTGTATTTATTTTCGTTTTATCATAAATTTATTTTATTTAAAATTATTAAAAACTTAATATGAGTTTGTAATTATTTATTTACGTAAAAAGTTTAAAAATTATTATTAATATATCAATGGCTTTATAACGTAACCAACGAGATTGTCGTGACATGTCAGGATGGCCGAGCGGTCTAAGGCGCTGCGTTCAGGTCGCAGTCCACTCTGTGGGCGTGGGTTCGAATCCCACTTCTGACATATTATTTTACCTTCACGATTTTATTTTTAATTAAATTTTACTAGATTCGTTAATTTAGTTTTTACTTGGTAAAATTATTTACTATTTGATGATTTTTGTACTTGCATACATATTTTTGTTTAGTTAATAATTATTGATAATTAAATATTATCCGTGTAGAACTTACGTTAGGTTTATTTATTATGTTATTATGATCATTTCTGTTTTCACTAAAGTCGAAGACGTAGTTTTAAATAACTAACTATAAAAATATGTAATTTTGATTTCCTTTAGGACACCGCTTTTCTCTCGTCCTACTCAAATGTGTTGTTTCTGTAAAAAAAAAAGAAAAGGATTGGAACTTATATATACAGTGTGTCCGAAAAGTATGGAATATATTATACAGGTCGATAAATATGCACTTTACACGAAAAAGTTGTAAATAAAAGTTGTTTATCACTTAGTTATCTACCACCTGGGAGATATCAATTTAAATTTTTGCTGTAAACAAAATCGCAACGAATAACACTTACATTTTTTTAAATGGCAAAGTACGTCTTTATTATACTCATTTGATAGAGTCTTTTTTTCTCTTTTCAACCATATGAAACTTGAATACCTTTACATCAAAAAATTTTCAAAAAAAACAAGGACATGTCTAACAAATTTATTTTAATGAGCAGTATTAATCAGGTACGTAATATGTAGCATTGAAACAATTGAATGCACTTTAGAACACTGTCACACTTTGCTATTTGTTAGTGCTTGAAATATGGCTCAATTATCTGAGAAACATAGAATTGAAATTTTAATGATTCTGGGATATGGAGATAGAAGAAGAACCCAAGACGAAGTATGTAATTTATTTAATAACTTGCATCTAGAATTAAACATTTCGCAGTCCACGGTAAGCAAAATTTGGCGGAAATTTCAAGAGACAGGTTCGGTGAAAGATGCGAGTAGAACTGGTAGACCTTTGTCATTAAGTAATGTGGAACCAGAAAATGTGTTCTTGTCTGTTGAGGAAAATCCACAAATTTCTGTTCGGCAAATTGCTAGAGACCATAATTTGAATAAATCGACTGTACATGACGTTTTAAAAAAAGAAAAATTTCATCCTTATAAAGCTTGTGTAGTTCAAGAATTATTTGAAGACGATTTGGACAGAAGGCTGGAGTTTTGTGAAACAATAACAAACAAACTTGAACGAGATGCACATTTTCTTAAAAATATCCTTTTTACTGATGAGGCCACGTTTTGTTTAAACGGCACAATTAACAAACAAAACACACGTTACTGGTCTTCACAAAATCCTCACTGGTATCTAGAAGGACACACCCAATACCAGCAGAAAGTCAACGTCTGGGTACGAACGATTGGAAGTCAAATTTTGGGGCCATATTTTTTTGAAGGTAGTTTAACGGCAAATATTTATCTCGATTTCTTAAGATTTGAGTTAGTTCCTGCTTTGGCCGAGTTATTTCCACATGAAGTAGATCCAGATATACCTCATAACAGAATATGGCTTCAACAAGACGGGGCACCTCCACATTTTAGAATTAATGTCCGCCACTTTCTTAATAATACTTTTCAAAATACATGAATAGGGAGAAGAGGTACGATAGAATGGCCTGCTCGCTCGCCGGATTTAAGTCCACTTGATTTTTTTCTTTGGGGCTATATTAAAAGCAAAATTTATGTAAATAGACCTGATAATGTTGAAGATTTGAAAAATCGCATTCGAGTTGAGATAAGAGCTATAACTCGAGATATGATTTCAAAAGCAATCGATGGTTTTAAAAATCGAATTTACCACTGTCAAATTATGAATGGTTTACATTTTGAACATTTATTGTAAGTTTAGTTTAAATACATTTTTTTGTTATAACAATTTTATGTAAAGATATTTAAAGTTTAATATTTGCTGTTGTGACAATGCATTCAATTGTTTTAATACTACATATTACGTACCTGATTAATACTGCCCAGTAAAATAAATTTGTTAGACATGTCCTTGTTTTTCTTGAAAATTTTTTGATGTAAAGGTATTCAAGTTTCATATGGTTGACAAGAGAAAAAAAGGCTCTATCAAATGAGTATAATAAAGACGTGCCTTGCCATTTAAAAAAATGTAAGTGTTATTCGTTGCGATTTTGTTTACAGCAAAAATTTAAATGGATATCTCCCAGGTGGTAGATAACTAAGTGATAAACAACTTTTATTTACAACTTTTTCGTGTAAAGTGCATATTTATCGACCTGTATAATATATTCCATACTTTTCGGACACACTGTATATATAATCATGAACCTTTTTACCCTAAGGTGTAAGGTTATACTTTTCACTTAGTATTCTATTACATTTCTTATTATATTTATAAATTTTCTGCATTCCTTCTTGTTCTCTGTCAACTTCTTGGCTTCAGCCCACGTTTTGCCTTTTCTGCCTAGTATCGCCGTTATTTCGTCATTCCAAGTCTTCTTGGGTCTTCCTCTTGTTCTACTTCTTATTGCTCCTGCTTCCCACACGTTTTCGACTTGTCTCTTATTGTCCATTCTGCAAATATGTCCAAACCATCTCAATTGTTGTTTTTCTATTATATTGATAACTGACTCTACTTCTAGTTCTTTTCTTACTATGTCGTTTCTTATCTTGTCTCTTCTAGTAATAGGCTTAACACTTCTTAGATACTTCATATCCATGGCTTGGATCTTACTCTTCAATGTATTTGATAATACCCAGCTTTCACTTCCATATGTTAGGATTGGTCTGAATACGTTTTTATATACCGTCATTTTTGTTTTTCTGCTGACTTCTTGTTTACCTATGAAAGATTTGTTCAGACTATGGTACATTCTCGCGGCGTTACTAATTCTCTCGTTCACTTCTTCTGTCATATTTCCATCCCTATCTATCATAACTCCCAGGTATTTAAATACGTTCACCTGTTCTATTACCTCTCTATTTATTTCTATGTTTATATTTATTTTTTCTTTGCTAATCACTATTACTTTTGTCTTGCTCGTGTTTATTTTCATTTTTCTTTTCTATAGTTCTTTTTCTAATATTTGGAGGTTGTCTTGTAGATATTTTTCTTTGGCAGCGCATACCATTATGTCATCAGCAAAAGCGCATTCTGACATCCTCACTGTTGCTAGCCTGTTGTAACCTACATGTAGCTTTTTGGTTCTATTCCTTGTCGCTTTTATATCGTCCATTACTAGCGTAAATAAGGTTGGACTCATTATCCCCCCTTGTCTTAGACCGTCGTTTATTGTGAATGTTTGAGATTCTGCATTGTCTTTTCTTATGTAGCTTTTATTGTTATCGTATAGGTTTTTGATCCCTGTTATTAACTCTGGATTGACATTTCTATGGTCTAGACTTTCCCACACTTCTTTTTGCGGCACTCTATCGAAGGCCTTCTCCAAGTCTAAGAATGCCATATATATCTCCGAGCCTCCTGCTCTGCTTTTTTTCATCATCTGCATTATAGTGAAAATATGATCTTGTACACTCCTACTTTTCCTGAATCCACTCTGTGTCTCATCTAGTTGTTCTTCAATTATATTTCTAAGTCTTTTTTCTAGAATTCTTTCGTATATTTTTGATGCAATGCTTAATAATGTTATTCCCCTATAATTCCTTTCTTGAATATTGGCACGATCACTCCAATCTTCAAATCTTCGGGTACCTTTCCTGTGTCCCACGCCCTGTTTAATATTTTTTGTAGCCATTCTAGCCCCTGTGTTCCTAGGTTTTTCATCATTTCACCTGTTATTTTGTAATGTCCTGCTGCTTTTTCTGTTTTTATGCTTTTTATTGCATTTAGTACTTCCTCCAATTGTATGTGATTCTCGTCTTCCTCTTCTAGGTGTTTTTATCTTTCTTCGTTTGTCGTGTTTCCTGTTTTGCTTGTATTCAGAAGTTCTTGGAAATATTCTTTCCACCTTTCCATAATTTCTTTTTTATCGGTTAAAATTTTGTTGTCTTTTGATTTTATTTGTCGTAAACTTTGTTGTTTTCCTTTTTGTAAGGTCTTTAACACTCGGTAGAATAACTTTTGGTTTCCTTTGCTATCTTCCTCCATTTTTTGACCGAATTCTTGCCATGTACTTTGCTTCGCCTGTAAGACCATTTCTTTTACTTTTATGCGTTGATTTTTGTATGCTATGTAATTTTGTTCCGTTTTACTTCCTAGGTATTGTTTCCACTTTTCTTGTTTAACTTTTACTTGTTCTTTGATGTCTTTATTCCACCATTTGGTTTGTTTCTTTTGTTTATCTAGCGCAATTGTTCCACACCGTTCCCTTGCTGTTGTCAGTACAATCTCTTTAAAGTGCCTCCACATCTGTTTTAGGTCCCATTGGTCAGCGTTTTCTGCTATTCTCTCTTCTATATTTTTCCTATATTTGCTTGCCGTTTCTGTTTCTTGCAGTTTGTATGTCTTTATCTTCTCGTTTACTCTTGTTCTGTGCCGTGTGTTTGTTTCTAGTGTTTTTTCTTTTTCCGTTATTACACGTAGTTTTGCTACTACCAAATAGTGGTCACTCTAGATTTCGGGTTGTCTTCTTGTTTTAACATCTACGATTTCTTTCCTAGATGATCTGTTTATGATTACGTAATCTATTATGGATTTCTCGTTTCTGCTTATAACCTATCTCGTGTATTTATGTATTTCCTTGTGCTTGAAGAATGGATTCGTTATTATTAAGTTGTTTTCTATGCAAAAATTTATTAGTCTATCTCCGTTATTGTTTTTATCATTTTCTCCGTATTGTCCTATTACGTCGATCGCGTTATTGCTTCTTTTCCCTAACCGACAATTAAAGTCTCCTAGCATTATTAATCTATTATTTATATTTTCTATCATTTCGTTCATATCTTCCTAAAAGTTATCTTTCTTTTTTGACTTTTCATCTTTGCTTGGGCCGTAGATTATTAGAAGAGTTATTATGTTTTGTTGATCTAATTGTATTTCAACTTTTAGTATCTTTCCAGACTTAAATTCCCATTTATTTACACTATTAACATGATCGTTTCTTATTATGCACCCTACTCCTTTAGCTGCACGGTCGTCTGGTTTTACTCCACTGTATATTAGTAAGTGTCCATTTTCTATTTCTATCATCCCATTTCCTTTTTTTTTTGTTTCTGTGATTGCTAATATGTCTAGGTTTGCTTTCTCAAATTAATATATAAGCTCCTGCTCCTTCCCATTAAGGCTTCTAATATTCCACGTACCCAACCTAAGAGCTGTTTCTTCTTTTTTTGTTTTATTATGATTTAGTTTCTTTCCTGCTCGTAAATCCGTTACCATTGCCATTTTCGTCTTCTTATTGTTAGTGTTGGTGGTGCTTAGTTTTTTAGATCTTTATCGATAATTAACGTGCTCTTGTCTTCCAGCTCCCTTTTTTGCTGGTTCCATCTTCATTCTTTCCCAATTAGAACTTAAAAAACAAAATTATCTATAAAACATTTACAAATTCATGTGGATAGAACTAACAGTTTTTGAAAAATCAATCGCTGCTCTTATCAAAGCTTGGCCTACTAAAATTGGAAAGAAATTTCACAGAAACTTTTTAATAACTTTTTAATCATTAATTTTATTTAATTTTCGTATGCATTACAAAAAGCTGATATCTGACATCTTCTACCGTTTCGGCACAAGAGATCGAGGGAATAGACTAACTCACCCTGTATACAATGTGATTAAAAGTAGAAGAATCTCGCTTTATTATAAGAGATAGAAACTTGGTTAAATGTGGTAATGTTGTTAGATTGGACGCTGATTTATTATCTTAAAAGGTTTATTCGTAATTTCAAAAAAAAAATTAAAATTGTGATTTTTGATAATCGGCCATACTCCCGTGCAATTAATACATTTGCAAAGCAACTTTTACAAACGGCTTTGTTAATAGGTGGCAATTTTTAAGGAGATTCGATTTTGTTGTACAAACACAAAATACATTTTTTCTTATAGGTGTGATATGAGATAAGCACATTGTCGGATTGCAAATTCTTTTTCTGATACCGTTAATATATGACACATTGACATTTCAAAGAATTTTAAGTAATTTGGAGCGTAAAAATAGCCATTTACATACTAGTATTCACACATAGTAAATTTATGCTATGAGATGGCTCTGTCATCGTATTTCACCCATGTTGATCGCATCATTTGTTAATATGTTTCTCATTTGTGGAATTGTTACCTTATAATGTTTATTGTTTATACGTTGTGATTTTAGTCCGCGGTTTATTCAAAACGTATTTAAATTACGCGGGTATAAAATCAGCTTGTCAACGTTTCCACCTCTAGATCAATTTACATACTATAATTCAGTACTTGGTTCAAAAAATCAAAATATGTACCGTTAAGCCGTCAGTGTCGCATCAAATACAAAAAGATTAAAGATGCGATTTCTCCACAAACCCACTCAAATCTTAAAACTAAACCAGTACGGAAATCTTACAGGCACGTGCAAATGTGCGTTCTTTCTGGTCCAGTAGTGTTCATTGTGCCGACTAAATAATCAGAAATGTGTAAACTTGCACTCATTTGTCAAAAAAAAATTTTTTAATCTTGGTCGTTTTTCCTTTCACCAAAAAGTCACTGACAAAACTGTAACCGACGCTCTTCATTCCTGGGTATTAATGAATGGGCCAAATTAATTTTGTACGGTTTAAACGGTTTTGTTTTTAATTTGATTATACGTTCGCTCCACATTTGCAGTTGTTTCTATTATTGACACAAAATCGTTATCATTCATCTGTAAAAATGTAAAAATACTTCATTTTTTAAATTTATTGACAGGTATTTATTTGCTTGCAGCTTCTAAATATTTTTCTTATTTTCTGCTGACAGCCTACTTCCACATTTCCTTCTCGTTTTCTCGAATGCTTCGTTTTATCCTACATAAGTGTCGTAAATATCAAAATATTGAAACGTTTACCGGAAGATGTAGAAAAATTTTAAGACAGATAACAGAAATGTATAAAAACGGTTCAAAGGAAGCATAGGGTAGTTGTTTGAAGTCGGAAGTACTAAGAAGTCTGTTTAAATAAGTAAGTGATTAGTGCGTGTGTTCGAGATAAATATAACGGCGTATAAGCGTACGTGGCTTTAATGTAAATAAGTATCAGTTTTAGATAAAATTAAAATGTGCGGACTAGTGATAGTAATATATAAATCTTAATGTTAATCTTAAATATCGTTAGATTTAATTAGTTACGTGTAGTTATAAACGTGTAAATATTTCGTTATAAATAAATTAGATTTAAAATTCGTTACATTGGTGTCAGTGTCGAGTTCGCGATTTGAGTGTAAATATCAGTAATTTAATATTGCTCCCGTAATAGAAATATTTTGTGATTAATACGTAATCGCATGTGTTTGTATATACATATAGTGTTCCAATTCATTAAAGTAGTGTATTTAATAAGAATGAATCGAGCCTTATTAAAATTTAGTGTTATTAAACTTTTTATTTGTGTTTTAATTTATACCGGTGACGCGTTAGATTCAAAGTTATTTGAATTTCTCAAATCAATAAAAAATGGTCAATAATCGAAAAACGGAAATATGGAGGAAAATATTAAAAAAATGGATTATGGAAGTTTAAAAGAAGAAATACGAACGAAGGTTAGTATAGAAAACCAAATTAAAATTGTTTAAGAAGAAATACAAGTTAGTATATTAATATTATTGAAATATATTAAAAGAAAAAATTTGCGAATCAGTGAATGACGAAATAGAAGTAGTAGGAGACAGAATGAAACTGCTTGAAAAAAGAATGAAACAAATTGTTTGTCATGGTGCAGGAAGCATTTCGAGCGAAGATTTAATAATGAACCATCGGGAAGAAACCACTCACAACTTTAAAGTAGTACTTCTAAACTTTGATGGTAAAGTTCTATGGTCAACATACTACAAACAGTTTGAAGCCGCAGCTACAGATAATGGTTGGAGCAACAAACAAAAAGCGACGTCTTTAATAGTTTCCTTACGTGGAGAAGCTTTTGTAATCTTGCAGACTGTTAATCACCTACAAAAAAACTACGGACACTTAATTTTACGTTTAGAAATGAGATGTGAAGATGCTCATCTTCAACAGGTGTACCAAGCACAAATAAAGAGCCGGGTTCAGAAATCTGCGGAGAGTCTTCAAGAGTTTGACGCTGATACTGCCAGATTAACACGGCTTGCGTACCCTACAGCACCAGATACCTTTTTATAGCAGTTGGCTATTCAAACCTTTGTAAACGATTTCCGAGACAACAGACTCTCTGGTTAGCTCAACCAGAGACGTTGCATGTCTTGGAGTTTAAAGCAGCAAAAAAAGCATTGCAACGAGACGGTCATACACTCTACTGTGCTGCAGAAGAACCTGTTCAGACACTAGAAAGCATCGAGAAGATAACGCGACGAATGTTTTCGGAAAGAAGAGTAACGACTTTGAACTGCGGCGAAACAGGCCACGTACGTCGACATCGCACTAAACCCAAGAAGACTACTAGAAGAGCGCTCGAGAGTTTGGAAAGAGTTGACCAAAAAGACAAAAGTTAATCTCATCTAGTCATATTCCAATGGCATCGCCTATAGAGGAATTGCACAGTATCTATTTTGATAGCAAGATCAATGGAAGAAGTGTTCAGTTACTGGTTGAAGCCAGTAAGAATTTTGAATGTCAACACCGATGCAGTAACGTTAAAAGAAAGACTGTAGTAGGCCAATGCACGCTAGTACCTCAAACTGCGAGATGCGTAAAGTCTAATGAAGATACGTCGCCGAGGAAGTGCCCACCACATATATTGGTCATTCTTACCTCCAAATAGCAAAACCTCAGCCAAGACCAGATGGATAAAGTTTAAGTGTTGATCCAGCAGTATCAAGATATATTTGCGCTGGAGAGTGGTTCCATAAAAGAACTAACATGGTGAAGCATAAAATTAATACCAGAGACGCTCGGCAGATACGACAACATCTACACCGACTTCCTTTGGCGAAAAGAGAAGAAGCCGAACAAATAATTACGGATATGAAGAGAAAAGGTGTAATAGATTCTTTCAATAGCCCATTAGCGTCGTCAGTGGTACCCCTAAAGAAGAAAGATGGATCAACGAGGTTTTGCGTAGACTACAGACAGCTAAACGACGTGACCAAAAAGGACAGTTACCCTTTACCGAGAATTGACGATACGTTAGACACCTTGTCAGGATCCCAATGGTTTTCCACGATAGATTTAAATCGTGGTTACTGGCAGGTGGAATTGGAACCCAAAGATCGTGAAAAGCAGCTTTTACGATTTTAACTGGTTTGTGGCAGTTCACTGTGATGCCCTTCGGTCTGTGTAACGCTTTTGCAACGTTCGAGCGTTTGATGGAGACCATTTTGCACGGACTGTTTTGGAAGACGTGCTTGGTTTACCTAGACGACGTGATCGCGGTTAAAACATCGTTTTAAGAACACTTGAACAATTTGAAAAAAGTGTTCCAGTGACCGGGGGAAATCTCAAACTGAGCCAAAAGAATTACCACGTGTTTAAGAAAGAAGTGCAATATCTTGGCCACGTCGTATCTAGAGATGAAGTAAAAACTCACTCAGATAAAATCCGACCAATCGACATCGACAAACATCAGGTCCGAAGTTTTCTTGGGTTTTGCACCTATTATAGACGATTTGTACCCGGATTTGCCAATATTGCCAAACCTTTGACGAAATTGGCAGACGAAAGGTGGAATGAAGACTGCAAAATGCTTTCCATCAACTAAAACAGGCTCTAGTCACTTCACCGATTTTAAGTTATCCAAGAGAAGATGGAAAATTTGTTCTTGATACCGACGGAAGCAATCTGGCCATAGGCGCGTTTTTTCGCAGGTTCATAGTAGACAAGAAAAAGTCATTGCCTATTTTAGTAAAGTTTTGTCCAGGCCAGAAAGGAATTATTGCGTCATTAGGAGGGAGCTGTTAGCAGTCGCCAAGTCTATAGAACATTTCTACAAATGTTTGTATAGACAAATTTTTTTCTAAAAACGGACCACGTCGCTCTAAAACGGAACGCTAATGCCTTGTTCAGAAGACCATGTCCGGAGGACTGCAGCCATTGTTCGCAACTCGAAAAAAGAGTGGAATGCTTCCGGAGTACTGCAATGGTTGATGACGGGTGGGAACCTGAGGAGTTGCGTTGCGAACAAAAAAACTATCCCGAAGTAAGACTACTCCTGAACTGGAAAAAAAACGGCCGACGACCAACCTAGGAAAAAGTGAGTGCTTAAGCGATCCCTAGAGAGTGACGAGGGCACGGAAAACAAACTACAGTTCGTAGTGCCAAAGAGCCGGGTGTCAGAAGTGTTGAAGCATCTCCACGATGGTACATCAAGAGGACACTTTAGCATAAAAAATGCATTGGGAAAGTTCGAGAAAGATTCTATTGGGTGAACTGCAAAGAGAACGTCATGAAACGGTCCCGCGCAAAGCACCGATGAAGCAATGTAGCGTAGGAAACCCTTTAGAAAGAGTAGCGATTGACATCGCAGGGCCGTTCCCAGAATTTGATTCGGGAAACAGTCACATCCTGGTGGCGATCACGAAATGGACAGCGGCTTACGCCATACCCAATCAAGAAGCAGCTACAGTCGCAAACGTATTAGTGAAAGAGTTTTTCTGTCGGTTTGGAGTTCCGTTAAAATTACACTCCGACTAAAGCCGCATCTTTAAGTCTGGGCTGTTTCAAGAGGTTTGCCGACTATTGGGAATTAAGAAAACTAGGACGACGCTTCTCCATCCTCAATTTGATGGCATGGTTGAGCGGATGAATTGAACCATGGAAAAATACTTAGCCAACGTGTTCGAACACCAAAGAGACTAGGATCAGTACTTGTACCTTTTCCTAATGGCCTAGCAATCATCCGTACACGAAAGCACAAGCCAAACACCACCCTGTGCCATGTTCGGTTACGAAATACAACTGCCATGCTGTAGTAGACTACGTCAGCAAGTTGAACAAGAAGCTCGACGGAGTACGTGAAGCTGTCTGTAAAAACACAAAAACTGTCAGCGAAAGAATGAAGACATCAAGGCACAAAATGGTGGATTTCGACCTGGCGACATGGTATACTATAACCCCCAAAAAAACCTAATTTGTCGATAAAGCTGCAGACTGCTGAAGTTCTGCAGCGTATTAATGACGTTATATATCGCATCCAAAAACCACCCAGAGGCAAGCCAAAAGTGGTCCACATCAATCATCTACCACGTTTGCTGGGGATAACACAGTACGCAATTTCAGGTCCGAACCACAGTAATAACTAGTAAAACTAGAAATCGAATCGAAGGAATGGACTTTGATAAGTTTATGAGCATATACGGAAAGTTAAGTTCGGAGTTACAACCGAGGAACAACAACACATGTTCCAAACACGAAAAGATTACGCCATTCCACATTGCGTGAGCGAGGATCTTGACATGTCCAGAGGGGTTGCAGTCGTATTTAAAAGGAAGTTTGGATGACTAGATGAATTACCTGGTGACAGACGCTTCGTTTCCTATCTGGTCACCAAGAAATACTCACGTACTCAGCGGTTATACGAAAATCTGTGGCGAACATTATATAACCTCAAGAAAGAAATTGAGTTCCACAATATTAAGAAATTGGCAGTACTCAAGCTTGGTTGTGGCTTAGATCAACTGAATTAAAACACAGTTCGCAACATGTTGGAGGTAGTCTTTTGAGGAACAGGCGTTCAAGCGTTGGTCTGCAGTTACCAACCAAAGAGAATATTAGGTCAGGAAAAATCCATTGACTGTTACTTTTATGGTAAAAAAAGTTGCCAAAATGAAGAGAGCTGCCGCCATCGCTACAATCTTTTCTACCGGTGTCACATCCAGTTTCTTGTTCTGGGACAGAAGGGGGCAGTGAAACGTTCAGCTTCGAGAGCGTTCACGAAGTTACTATCAACAACTAGAACGTTTCGAAAGGTTGTAGAAAATTCTCGAAAGATAACCGAAATATATAAAAACGATTTAAAGTGAGCATAGGTCAGTTATTCAAAGTCGGCAGTGTTAAGAAGATTATGAAGTTTAAATAAATAAGTGATTAACGCGTGTTCGAGATAAATACAACTTAGTTAAAAAGTACGTGACTTTAATGTAAACAAGTATCAGTTTTTAGATAAACAGAAGTTATCCGTGTTTCTCGAGTGATTGTACGTTGTGATTTTGGTTTGCGGTTTATTCAAAACTAAATTACGCGGATGTAAAATCAGCTTTCAACGTTTCCACTTTTATAGCCATTTACATACTGTAATTCAGTACTTGATGGTTCAAAAATCCAAATATGTATCGTTAAGCAGTCAGTGTCCCATCGAATACAAAAAGATTAAAAATGAGATTTCTCTACTCAGTAGTGTTCGTTGTGCCGATTAAATAATCTGAAATTCGTAAATTTGCACTCATTTTCAAATATTTTTTTTAAATCTTAGTCGCTTTTCATTAGCGGGTATTAATGTATGGGTCAAATTAATTTTGTATTTGCAGTTGCCTCTCTTATTGACACAAAACGGTTATCATTCATCTGTGAAAATGTAAAAATATTTCATATTTCCTTTTCGTTTTTTCGAACGTTCCGTATTATCTTAAATTGATGTCCTAAGTATCAAAATATCGGATTGACGGTTATTTTCCTTCTGGATATGTCCCTAGGTATCTTTGTGCACTTATAAAAAAAATCGCGTTTTTCTTCATTGAAAAAAAAGCATCTTTGCAAATTGACTTTTATTTTGACGTTTGCTTGTAGCTTTTCTTTCCATGGAAACACGATTAAGAACTCAAAATTGTTTGAAATATTCATGTGTCATACATTACAGGCTTTAGAAAACTAATGCAATTCGACAATGTGCTTATCTCATCGCGATCATAAGAAAAACGAACTTTGTGTTTGTAAAACAAAATCGAATCAACTTAAAATTAATAAGAAATGCCACCTATTATCAAATGCGGTTGTGAAAGTTGCAAACATTGCGAATAAAGGAATTATGATAGATTTTCAAAATTTGTAATTTTCAGTTTCTTCAAATTACAAATGAACCGTTCTAGATAATAAATCAGCGCCTAATTTAGCAACATAGTTAAAACCCGAATTTTAATCGCTGTGTATAAGTATATGATAAACAAACTGATACAGGATACTAAAACTCAAATTCATATCATTTAACACCAATAAAATGACTCGCTCGAGTAAAATCGAAAGTATGTACCTTGTAAAAATACACAGAAAAATGATTGAACTAATTACACTGCTTGTGATTATTTCATTTTTTTGTGATGCTGTTCAAAATCACACCAAGTAAAATTTATTATTTTCTTTTTTCTTCAAGATATGCAATTACTTAAGCGAGTTCTATGAGATGACTTCGAATGTCTCATTTTCAGCGAAGTATGTCCGATCTACTTAAACATATTTTTTGTAGCCGCAAAATAGCAATAATCAATCATTTTTGGATCGGCTGTAGGTATTGATCGACACTCACCTTTCAACTTGCATCAACTGACAAAAACGCACATTTTTATTACATATAAAAAAAATGATATTTTTATACGTAGTTAGACGTTGAAAATAAAGTGATGTGACTGTTTATGTAACAGAAATATATATTGCCTAATAAAATCACAAAATGGTTAGGATTTATAGGCCATTTTGAACTTAAATTACATGGTTGATAAATTGCTCAACCGAAGAAAAACAGAATGCGAAGATAATTGGACCACTAAATTTTAACCAAAAATATGCCACAGTTATGTTTTTGCCTAGCATTAAAATGTACTAAACTATTAAGTACGCGTGTATTTGTTATCCTTATTGGTTGATATAACATATAAAATACGAACAATCGTGACACGAATTCCATTTGTAAGAGTTACCTTCAACTTTATTTTTTATTGGCTTTTATGCGATGAAAGGTCTTTTTGTCTGTTGGTTGAAACCTATAATGAAATATTATTTTACGTTTATTTTGATTCACCTAATAAAATTTATTGTTGGCACTTGAATGTACGAAGAAACCTATTACTAGAACTCGTTATGCCGTTAAGTAAGAGATAAGAACGTCATTAATCCTTACAAACAATTAACTGCGACTTCACACTGCTCACTTTACACTGATCACAACTGCAAAGACTTTAGAGTATTATTAATTATTTCAGTTTTTTAACAGTTTTAAGATCTAGTAATACTAGGCGTCCCTAATAAGAACATTTTCCAGGTTTCCAGGTCGTTGTTCCAATCAAAATTGCTTTTCTTTTAATTTTATTTCACACGTTTATCTTTAGTTATTTTTGTAGTAAAAATTCTTTAGCGAAGATAAATCTGAAATGTTTATAAGTTGGAAAAAGGAGGCAGCACAGTCGCACCGTAACGAAAAAGCACAATCGCAGCAAAATAAAAATTTTTATTTACATTTCTGACGTTTATATTGACATGAGCTATTCTAATTTTTAATCTTGTTGTCACTATTCACGTGTTTATTAAGCGTTCGAAAGCGGAGAAAATCAAAGGAAGCAGCTCAATAACAGAAAGAGGAAAGAGAAAAGAACAGAAAGAAATGGAGGAATTAAAGGAATTAACGAGAGAGATGATGAAACAGATGAAAGAAAACATGCAAGGAATCAAAGAAATAAAAGAAGAAATAGGAGAAAGGGAAAAGAAATGAAAGAAAAAAAAGAGGAACTAGTGAAGAAAATAGAAAAACTGGAGAAAAGCCGAAGATGAGGAACGATGGAAAAGGAAGAATAATATTGTAATAAACGAGTGGAGAAGTAAAGAACCACAAAAGGATTTAGTATTGATACTGGAAGAAAAATTAAATTTGAAAGTAGAAGTGAAAAAAGTGGCAGTGATAAATAGAAAGAAGGAAAATAAGATGGTGGTGACGGAAATGGGAGGATGGAAGAAAAAACAGAAGGTGTGTTACGAGAAAATCAGGTTCCTTGACTTGGGCAGCCAATATTTGTTACGCTGATCCTCTTGTAACAAAACAAAGCAACGGGTAGCACAGTTTCTCCGGAGAGAGATCGCAGGCTTTGTGATAATAAATTATAACTTAAATCTGGAAAAGAACCAATAACACGACAGAAGTAATAACACAGAATTTATTTTATCACAGACAATAATTTCAAAGAGAATGAAGAAGGTATCTAAGCATAAATTCCAAACGTTAATACGTGGGTCGAATCAAATATAAGTTGCGCCTTATACTGGGCAACACACCGTACAATAAACTGACTCTGTCGGTCTAAACTTTTACATACGCAAAAAGTATGTATTTATATTCGCAAATTTAAAATTGCAAAGCATACAACAAAAAAATTTAAGCCTTTGAGACTCAGCGCGCACTGCATATGACTTTGTAAACAACAAAATGATCTTATTATTAATTGTATTAACCTAATATGCACGTACGGTCAACAATCGACATGACCACAAAAATACAAATCGTAAAATTTGAAATTGTAATACTCACAATAAGGTTTTATGGAGTAGGGGATTAGCTAATTCCGTACTTGAATTACCTAAAATATAATATTAAACCCAAGACAAACGAACATACAACGTTAACACAAATACATTTCCCATTTAGCATTCAATCATTTGAAATCGCCAATGCGCTGCGTTTCCCTTCGACTTTGACAGAATAATTTATCGTAGCAGCTCATCTCAAAAGAGGTACAATCCTGAAGGTTTCCAACCCTTGACGGTGTAAATAGTTACGTTTCAATAACGTGACGTCATGGAAGTTTTCCCAACTATGCCACCTGTTCGTTATCTTCACTGATAACGGCAAACGTGTGGTGGGTACCGATATCCGCTACAGACAGGACAGAATCAAATTAAACCCACAATAAACAGAAATCTACCAACTTACCCCGACTAAACTTTCATAATTTAATTCTCATATTCGCGTGAA
Source organism: Aquatica leii (assembly GCA_035610365.1). Classification (NCBI taxonomy): domain Eukaryota; kingdom Metazoa; phylum Arthropoda; class Insecta; order Coleoptera; family Lampyridae; genus Aquatica; species Aquatica leii. The sequence goes on along the minus strand of CM069436.1, from coordinate 6,205,062 downwards.
AGCCGTGTTGGGCGTAAAAATACAGAGCTCGTCGATGATCTTACAGGAAGTGAAATAAAATATGCTGTCTAATAATTTGACATTTCGACGAAAGAGTAGGGGGTTCTAAAAACAAATTTTATACTTGACTACCAACTTTTAACATAACAGGTGATAACGGAGAAGAAGAAATTAAGGAACACAAGAATTTATATAAATCTCGATTTGACATGGGAAGAAAGGACAGTACAAAGAAAAAAATAATGAAAATAGCGGTGCAAAAAACCGGAAAGAAAAAGAGTATGCGCAGGATACAGAAAAATGGAGATAGACGGAGAAAGATACATATGGAACGACAGAGACAGGGGTCTGAACAAAGAAAGGAAAGATAAGCAACCAAAGGACAAAAAATTAGAGGGTGAAGAGAGGGCGAGAACGGAAAGAATGTTGACAAAATAGCAAAGAAAAGGAATAATGAGTAGTGGAACGGGAAAGGACCAAGAAAGGGGAATAAAGGAAAGTAAAGAAGAAGCACAGAGAGAGATAAGTGAGCTGAGAGTATTGTTTTGGAACGTAGCTGGAATAAAGTACAAGAAATTTGGGAGCATAATCACGGGAATAAGAAGAAAATAGTTGAGTCAGGAAGAGAAAGAGGGAAAAATACAGTGGGAAAAAACAAAAATAAAAATAGTGACTGTTTATAGCAGCAGAATGAAAAAGATTAGAAAAAACATAGAAGAGATGATAGAAGAGAGAGAGGAGGGATTAATAATATTAAGAGGAGACTTTAACGTGAGAATACGAGGAGAGGAAGGAATACAAGAAAGGAAACGGACGGGAAAGAGACAAATAGAAGACAAAGTGATAAATAAAGAAGGAAATAGAACTGCTGGAATTGTGGAACAAAAGAGAGTGGAAAATAATGATTGGAAACAGAGAAGAAAAGGGAATGGGGGAGTATAAATTCACAGGACGAAGAGGAGAATCAATAATATATTTTGTAATGACAAATGAAAAAGCTGAAGAAAAGGTGAAGACATTTAAGGTGGGAGAAAAGAGGGAGTCAGACCACCAACCACTGGAGTTAACAATGGAAAGAAGAGAAAGAGAAGATAAAAAAAAGATAAAAAGTACATAACAAAAAAATGTGGACAGAAGAGGATATAAAAAGATACAAAGAGAGAATAAGAAAAATGGTATGAGAATGGGAAGGGATCACAAAAAAGTGTGGAGAAAATGAAAGAGATGATGGAGAAAGCAACAGAGAAAATTAGAATTAGAAAGTGGAAGAGCGAGAAAACAACATGGAAGAAATTGTTGGATACAGAATGCAAGAAAGCAAAGAAAAAGGCAAGAAAAGCATTAAAACAGTGGAAAAAAGGAAAGAAAGAAAAAGAGAATACAAAGAATCAGTAAAAATATAAAAAGAAAAATACTAGAGAGACAAGGAAAAAAACAAAAAAAAACAAGAGGATCAGATGAAAGGAATAAAAACGGAAGAAGAGAAAATGAACGACAAAGGAAATACAAATATAAGAATGGCAAAGAACAAAACAGAAAGCAGAAGAAAGGCAAAGAAAAGAAGTAGTAGTAAGACTGGAAGAAGAAGATAAACGAAGACAAAGTGATAGAAGCAATAAGGAAGGTAAAAAAAGGGAAGGCGACAGCAAAAGATGGAATAAAAGGCGAAGAGCAGATGTACGAGAAAGAAAATGTAGCAAAAAGGATGACGGAAATAGTAAATAAAATATGGAAAGAGGAAGGATTTTCAGAGAGATGGAGAGAGAGAATAATATGCCCGATACACAAAAAAGAAGACAGAAATAAAGTGAAAAATTACAGAGAGAACATTATTAAGCACGGCGTACAAATTATATGCGATAGTGCTACAAAGAAGACTACAGAAGAAAATAGAAGAAAGAAGTTTGGTACCAGACGGACAAGCGGGATTCAGAAAGGGAAGAGGAATGATAGACAACATAATTATAAATACTGAAACACTTGGCGAATAGAGAACTAGATAATAAAAGGGAGGAAATGGTGGCACTGTTCGTGGATTTAAAAGCCGCTTTTGACAGAGTGAACAAGACAAAACGGTGGAAATACATGAGGACAAAAAAAATAAAACATTAATAGAAAGAATGGAGGAAATTAACGGAAAAACGAAGAGCAGGGTGAGAGTGAATGGAGAGGAGAGCGAGAAATTCGTTACAAAGAGAAGGTTAAGACAAAGATGCCCACTGAGCCCAAGCCTGTTTGCAGTATATACGGGGGATTTGGAGGAAACAATGAGAAGACAACAGATAAGAGAGATAGTAGTAGGAAAAGTGAAGGTGTGGTCGTTGGCGTATGCGGATGACTAAAGAAGAAAAGGAAATGAAGGAGATGATGAAAACGCTGGAAAAATACATGAAAAAAAAGAAACGGAAGTAAATACGGAGAAAACAAAAATAATAGTATATAAAAAAGGAAGGCGGAAAAGAAAATAAAAGAGTGGAAATAGAGGGAGGAGCAAGTGAAGGAATTCACATACTTGGGTTACACGATGAAGCAGGATAATAAGGAGAGAGAACACATAAAGGAAACAGTGAGAAAAGGAAACAGGTTAATAGGACAAGTGTGGAGTGTGAGGGAAAGATTGTTTGGGAGAACATAGAAAAAAAAGGCTGTTGTTTGAGAAACTAATAAAAAGTGTGGTGATATATGGGGCGAATATGAGGGTGAAAGGAGTATAAAAAGGTAGAAGGGATACAAAAAAAATACTGAAAATGGGTATTAAGGCTAGACAGAGAAACACCGGAGTATATTATAAGAGAGGAAGTGCAGGCAGAAAAAAAGAGTAGAACAAAAAAAGGCTATAAAATACGAGGAAGAACTGAGAGAAAGATAATATAATGCAGATATAATGTGAATTATAAGAATATCAAAGGTAAAACGGTGTCAGAATATCTAAAGGTGAAAGGGAATAAAAGCAACAAAAAGAAAATATGATAGCAAGGTTCAGATGTGAGAACGAAGAGTTAGGAAATAAATACTGAAAAAAAGAGGAAAAAAGATGTGCAGTGCAGACTATATAGAGAAGAAACGGAGGACTTTAAACACATGAAAGACGAATCCAGGGAGTTAAGAGAAGAGGTTAAGAAAGTAGAGGAAATCTTAGAAATAAACGGAAGTGGATGGAAGAAGTATAGATAAGGAGGAAACAGCTAAAAAGAGACGAGGAAAAATGAAATGTAATTAATGTAAATAGAATGTAATGTAATGTAAATGTAAAAAAAGGGGGAGAAGGGGTAAAATTGTAAATAGGAGAAACATGAATCACTTTGTAAAATAATTAGGTGAAGAAATAAAATTAAACTTATATATTAAGCTTTGTTTTGAACAGAAACATTTTACTTTTTCATCAATAAATAAAAATAAAAAGAATTAGTTAACAAAGTAGTTTTACTTTCTTCGCTATTCTTTTTGAAGTAAAACTTCTTTAGACGCGACTTGGAGTATCTCAGCTTTTTTTCTGACTGAAGTAATGCTCACGTCACAGCTCACGTGGTTTCCGCTATTTAGTAAATAAAAAAAACACAGTAACTACTATGCTACCAAGCTTACAAAAACTCCAGAAAATATACGAATTAATTTAAAGGAAAAATTGTGTCGACCATTCGTTAAAGTACATTTATTTTATTGACATTTTGCTTTTTATTTATTTTTGTTTTTATGTTTGAATTTTTGTCTTGTTTGCACACAAATCTGTTTTTTTAGAACAATTTATGTAACATTTAGTTAGTATTTTTAGGTTAAAATTAATTCTAACACAAAATGATTTACTTATTGTATTTATAGTACAAAACCAGTAATAATAATTAATTAAAGTAACTTTTTAACAGTTTTAATTCATCAAAACCAGGACCCGAAAAATTGTTCATTCCGAAGTTCGAAACATGATAATATCATTGATTTCTTCAATAAATAACAAGTAGCTTGTTAATAGATATATGCAAATAAAAGCGATTCTGAACTTTCTGCTGCTCCAACAGGGATATCTTCTTCTTTTAAAACTCATGATAAGAAATGCTGTAATACATGTAATCAATATGGAGTCTCGTAAAAAGAAAAGTTTCATTGAATAATATCGCACAGTGCAACCATGGGTTAAGTTTTTTTAACTACAACTTATGCAACCAAATACACATTTGCGTATTAGTTATTTGGGTTGCCTCACATTTCTTAATTTAAAATGGCAGAGTCCCAGAAACATTTTACTGTTTCTTCAATAAAAAAAGGATCAACAACCTAAAATGATATTTATTTTCATTTTAATCTTTTCAGTAACATCTGTCACAAACGAAGTTTTACTTCAATCGTGCGTAAAAATTACATTTTTTCAATCGCTTTACTTGACTTCAATTTTCTAGTCAATAAAACAAAACTAGTTGTACTACTTTTTCATTTTTTTTTCTACTCTCAATTTTAAGTTTTATAAAATAAATTTTTATTAATTTATTTAGAATCATTTTTTCTACTAGTTCTGTTTTTTCTTTTCATTATTTTTTATTTAAATCTGAATTGTCTTCGTTATTGTTGTAGCACCTTTTTTTTTACATTTTTCGTTAATTTTTGTCATACTTGTACTACAATGAAGAGTAAAAAGTAAATAATGTTTATCAATCAGCTTCTTGGAAATTCAGTAAAAAGAGTTGATGAATTTGTTAGATAATAACTTATTTCTGCATAGAAAAATTTTAATACTGTAATTAAAATACAGATGGCATCAAGGACGATTGCTTTGGTTTGATACATTCTCGAAAATAAAACAAAATAGTCTATTCGAAATAATTTATGCGTAAATTGTTAAAAAACTATAAACATAAATGTGTTCAATTACGGCCGTTGCGTACGCGAGTCAATAATTTATTCGTCTCTTTCTCTGTATTAAATAAGAGAAGAGAAGTGAGCCATAAATCGATTGTGCAGACTTGTTCCAGCCACACTCACTTTTAAGTATGCAGTTTTACCGGCCAACTTTTTTTACGCTTCGGGCTTGGCGAGAATTCAAGGTCAGCGAAACAGAAAGGACATACAGAACTCGGCTTGTCGTCCGACTGGTACACTCCATAAATAATACACACACCATACATTCGCGTATAAAAAATACGCCGAACTAATATCGCTTTTTTGTGTTCACTCATTCGCTTACTCGAGAGGTTAACAAACTTTTACAACATTAAAGAAGACGAATTCCTGATTTGAATAAAAATTTTCCACGCACATCAATCAGGTACCTTTTTTTTTCTTTTTGGGTTTATTGGGTATCACGAATGTATTATAAATCTACATTCAAGGATGCCCACTATTTTACGTTCTGGTACAGAGACTAAGATAAAAATCGAATGTTAAAACCTGTTCAGGAGCGTATTTAGATATTGTTTTATACACTATATGTAGAAGAAATGTTCTTTAAAATTCGTTAGTAATAAAACCTTTTATTTGCCAGAAGTCAACGGGTATAAATTATTTTTGGAATTCTTAGAATAATTTTCTTTTACTTTTTCTCGTCTTCATAAAATAACATGTTACATCTACGCCACCATCGATAATAAAAACGTATACAAAATGTTTACAATAAAAAATCCGTAAAAAGTCGAGACCCCATAATGGGGATTTGAAACCATGACCGATAAGCATCGATAATTACCTTTAAAAATGCATAAATTATTTATTTACGTTTCAGTTGCGGTTTTGGGTTAACATTTTAAAGCAAATTTATTTTTAAACATTAATTATATATTCTATGACTTTTTATTTTCGACTATGATGAATCGCGTCTATATCCGTATTTTCCAGTTTTTGCTAGGATTACGCTGAAGAAGAGGCGTATAATTTGGTGTTTAAACACACCTAACTGTTTTTTTATGAGGTTTTTTTATTCATTTTGCAAATAGACTACGGTAGAGTAGCGTATACAGTAATTGGTTCGGGGAGGAGATGAAATAAATGGGGTTTTTTTTACTTTATTTATACAATTTAATCTTTATATATTAATTTAGGTTTCCAGGGGTTGCATTATTAAAACAATTTTCCATTCTGGATAATTCTCGTGTTGTCGTTCTTACACAAGCTAAGTTTTCGTCACACCTCACAATGCACATCTTCAGAGCCCAGAACAAACTGATTGATTGCGCCTTAAAATTTCGCTTTTATAATCCGGCTTCCGATCGATAAACTGGGTTCCAAATATCCGGTAAAGAAAAACTAGAATCTCGGTTAATATTAAAAGAATTTTTAAATATTTTAATGGATGGTCTAATTTTTTTCTGATAGTAATTTGAAACATTCGCTAAAATTTTAGCGTTTTCAAATATAATTTGATGACACGTTTCTAGTGCGTGTTTTGCCACCGCTGACTTCAAAGGTTGTTTAAGATGATTACATTTTGATACTCCCTAATACGAATTCCATCGTTTCTACCCGATGGGAAGTTAGTAGAAATGTGTAAAGAATTGTTAAAGGAGGTAAAGAGTATAAGAGAGGAACAAATTAAGATGGGTAAGAAGTTGGAAGGGAATAATAAAGAGGTAAAGGAGATGAAAGAAGAATTAAGAAAGTTAAATCAAGAATGGAAAAGGAAATTTGAAGAAATGGGAGAAAAGTATAGAAAGTTGGAGGCCAGATTGGAGAAGATAGAGAGAAGCTGGGAAAAAACGGAAAAAGAAAAAAGAAGAACAAACATAATCATAAGAAGTATGGAAGTGAAAGATGGAAAGAAGGAGCAAAAGGAGCAAGTGGAAAATTGGTTGAAGAAGGATTTAAACATTGAGAAAACAGTGGTAGAAACTAAAAAGTTAGCAGAGCGTGTAATGTTAGTAAGGATGGGTACATTTGAGGATAAGTTAGATGTATGGAAGCAAAAAAAAAAGGTTAAGAGGTACGAGCATTTATTTAGACGATGACATGACGAGAAGAGAAATAGATATACAAAAGAAGATAAGATATGATGCAAATAAGAAGGGAGAGGGGAAAAGTATTAAAATAGGATTCTTGAAAGTGTGGGTGGAAGGTGAAGAAAGATTTTGGGATGAGGAGAGGGGAACTCTAGTAAAGAAGGGGGCAATCAACTAAGAGTTGGAGGAGGGAAGGATGGATCAAATGATGTTCGATTAGCAAGTTTTAAGGAAAAAGAGATGGAAAAGCAGAATCAAATGAAATTATTGTTTTGGAATGTGGCAGGCATAAAAAATTAAAGAGAGGATTTCTGGAGATACGTAGAGGGTTTTGATATGATGGGAATGTTGGAAACATGGTTGGAGGAAAAAAACTGGGAAGTATGGAAGGAAAAATTACCAGAGGGTTATAATTGGAAGGTGGAATTTGCAACTAGAAGAGAAAGTAAAGGTAGAGCAAGGGGAGGGATACTAACGGGCATAAAAAGGAACTGGTCGGTTGAAGAAAAGGAGGGAGATGAGAAGCAAGGGAAAGGGATTGTAAAAAATTATGTGGTCAGAGAAGGAAAGGAAAAATATATAGTGTTAACAGTTTATGCGCGGGATATGAGGATGATAAGTGAACGGATTGAGAAAATAGTACAGGGGGAGGAAAAGAAAAAGATTATTATAGGGGGTGATTTTAACGCGAGAACATGGGAAAAGGGAGGAGTGATTATTGGAGGGGAAGTAAAGAGATGAGTTAGTATGGATAAGACAGTGTTAATAGGAATGGGAAAATGTTAGTGGAGATATGTGAGGAAAAAGGGTGGTCAATTCTTAATGGAAATATAGAGGAGGGGGACAGAGGTGACTACACTTATGTGGGAGGGAGGGGGGAAGTGGTGATCGATTACGTGATAGTGAGTGGAGAGATGTGGAAGGACATAGAAAGTTTTAAAGTGGGGGATGAAGAGGAATCGGATCATCAGCCACTGGAAGTGATTTTAAAAGGAAAGGGGCAAGAAATTAAGGAGGAACAGAGGGGATGGGGAGTAAAAAAGGTGTGGACTAAGGAAAGCATAGAAAGATATAAGATGAAGTTGGAGCAAGTGATTTGGGGAGATGTAAGGGAGCAAGAAGGACTAAAGGAGTTGACTGCAGAAATGGAGAAGGCATTAGAAAAGAAAAGGTTTGAGAGAAGACAAGGAAAAAAGAGGAACGAAAATAGGTGGTGGAATAGAGAATGTAGAGAGGCAAAAACAGAGATAGGAAAGGCTAGAAGAAGATGGATGAAAGGTATAATAGATGTGCATGAGTATAAGGAGAAGAAAGTGAATTTTAAAAATGTATGTTCTGAGAGAAAGGTGTCGTATAAAGAAGAAATGGAGAAACAAGTAAAGAAAATAAAGAAAGAAGGAGAAGTGTGGGAATTTCTAAACAAGGAGAGAAGAAGAGGTAAGAGGAGAGGAAGTTTAACGGATATAAAGGTGTGGTTGGGTTATTGTATGGAGTGTTTGGAGGGAACAATAGAAGGACCAGGGCAGATGATATTGCAAGGGGTAAATACAATACAGGAGGGGTGGGAGATAACAAAAAAGGAAATGGAGGAAGCAATAAATAGACTAAAATTAAGAAAGACAGCAGGAACGGACGGTACGCAAGGAGAGCAATAGAAATATGTAGGGGAGAGAGTGAGAGGAAATGTAAGAAAAATTTTTAATACAATATAGAAAGGGGAGGAATTGCCAGAAAGTTGGAAAGAAAGTTTAATTCAGCCGGTGTATAAGGGAGAGGATAGGAAGGAGGTAAAGAATTATAGAGGGATTAGTGTCACTAATGTAAGTTATAAATTGTACGCCATGATTATACAAAGGAGGTTGGAAAAGGTAGTGGAAGAAAAAAGACTATTACCAGATTGGCAGATGGGATTTAGAGTGGGAAGAAGGGCAATAGACAATGTTTATATATTGAAACAGTTAGTGAATGGAGAGCTAGATAAGAAAAGGGGTGTCCTCTTAGCCCTATTTTATTTGCACTGTATATAAGGGACATAGAAGAAGTGTTGAAGGGAGGTCAGTGTGGTGGGGTTGTCATGGAGGGAGGGATTAAAGTGTGGGTGTTGGCATATGCAGACGATATGGTCATGGTGGCAAAAAATAAGTTGGGGATGAAAGGTATGATAAATACGATAAAGAGGTATCTGGAAAGGAAAGATTTGGGTTTAAATGTGAGAAAGTCTAAGATGGTAGTTTTTCAAAAACGGAAAGGAGGAAAGAAAAAAGAGAAGTTAAGTTGGGGAGAACAGAAGATAGAGGCAGTGAATGAAGTGACATATTTGGGATATAGGCTAAGGTATGATAATAAAGACGATGCGCATATAAGGGAGTTAGCAAAGAAGGGTAACAGGGTATTAGGGCAGGTATGGAGTTTAGGGGAAAGAGTATTTGGGAAGGAGATCGAGAAGAGAAGATGGCTGTTTGAAAAATTGATTAAAAGTGTGATGATGTACGGGGTGGAGGTATGGGGTTGGAAAGAGTGGAACCTATTGGAAAGGGTACAAATAAAATGTTGGAAATGGATACTAGGTTTAGACAGGGAGACGCCAGGGTACATAATAGAAGAGGAGGAGAAGTTAGAGAAGATTACAATAGAAGCAGGGAAAAGGGCGATGGGTTATGAAGAGAAAATGAAGGTAAGGAGAGAATGTAAAATTTTGCAATGTTGCTGGAGGACGGTAAAAGATGGTAAAAACATATATGGGCAGGAAGAAAGAAAACTGTACTACCAACGAGGAGGTTTCGCAAGAGAAGAGGTAGAAAGAAGGAGAGAGGAAGGGAGGTTAAATACGGAGGGGATAGTAAGAAGAGATAAAGACTCGCAGGTGCAAGAGAGGAAAGATAAGGGAAGGAAAGTATAACGTAAGGTATGGGAATATAGTGTCTAGGGGGGTTCCTAAGTATTTGATGGAGAGGAAAAGCTTAGGAGAGAAACGACTTATAGCCAGGTTTAGGTGTGGAAATGAGGAGAATCTAAATAAGTATTGGAAGGAGGATGTAATGAGGAGATGTAGATTATGTGGGGAGGGATGGGAGAACATAGAGCACTTGAGTGAGGAGTGTGGCGAGCTAAAGGAAGAATTGAGGGGGAGGAAGGCTTTGCTTGGGAAGGAGGGGGAAGGATTGGATTGGATGAAAGCAGTAAAAGAAAGAAGAATAAGAGGGGAGGGTTAGGTATAACGAATTAGAATAGTAAGATGGTGATGGGAAGATTTTAGGGGAGAAAGTTTGTTTTTAGTTTATAAATTTCTATACGAATTATATCATTATGTTAAGAGAATGATGTAAGGGTAACGTAACCCATTGTAAGGCCGAATGGCTAAAAATTAACAATAAATAATAATAAGACACAATCAATCAGTTTGTTTGATGTTGTTTTGCAAATCTAACTACAGTTACTAAATTTCTTTCCAGTTTTGTCGCTTGGGCAAATTTTAACATAAAACCATATTCAGTATTAACAGTGATCTTGGAAGTAACGGGTGGAGCAGAGGAAACGCAGGTTTTTGGAACTGCTAGTACGCGGCGACGAGAGGAGGTATTAACCTCGAATGAATGTTGACAGACTACGCATACAATGCAGTTTCAGTCGCTATGGAGCGTTGGAGCGTAGAGCATCGTGTGTTCGTTGTCGAGCAGTACTTTAGAAACAATGATTCCGTAGTCACAGTGCAACGTCTTTTCCGTAACAATGTTAGAGTTGGACGTCGAGCTGCAGTGCCTGATCGAAATACTGTACTCGAATGGGTTGCAGCGTTTAGAAGTACTGGATCTGTGATGAAAAAGAAACCACCTGGTCTTCCCCGTTTAGTACGAACTCTGGAAAATGTAGACCGAGTGAAAACAGCAGTTGTTGCTAATCCGAAGCGATCGGCTAGACGACAGGATGTAGCGCTGTGTATGTCACGTCGTTCGCTTTGTCGCATCTTACATGTTGAGCTTAAGTTTCACCCGTACAAACTAATGATCGTCCAGCAGCTTAGTGAAGGGGATTTTGTGCAGCGCCGAGAGTGGGAAGATGCAGATGCTAGTTTTCATGAGTGGTGAAGCACATTTTCATCTACGTCAATGTTCAAAATTGTCGGTATTGGGCGTCGGAGAACCCACATCAATTACACCAAAGATCTCTCCACAGTTTAAAAGTAACAGTGTGGTGCTGCATTTCAAAGATGGGAATTGTCAGACCCTATTTTTTTGAAGAGGAAGGAACTGCAGTTACTGTGACATCAACGCGCTACGTTGAAATTCTAAACAACTTTCTTCTTCCAGAACTTGAAAGTGAACATGAGAGAAATATGGTTTCAGCAGGACGGGGCCACAGCTCACACGGCGAGAGCATTCATGGAAGTGGTTTGACAAATGTTGTCAGGACATGTTATTTCGAGAAATGGTGATGTTCACTGACCCCCTTGCTCACCCGATTTGTCGATATGCAACTTCTTTTTGTGGGGACATTTGAAATCAAGAGTCTACATGAACAAGCCTCGCACAATCGTTGACCTGAAGAATTTCATTCGTCAGGAAATTGAAACCGTGCCGAATGAAATATTCGTAACTTTCAGGAGAGGATCCAAATTTGTATCCAGCAAGAAGGACGTCATCTCCAAGACATTATTTTTCGAACCTAATTAAAGTATGTATATTTAAAAACTGCATTGAAAATCTATCACTTAATGCTTGTTTTTGTTAATTTTATCGAACCGTTTCCCAGTCATTCAATAGTGAAAAACATGCGTTTCCTCTGCTCTACCTTGTATTAAAAAAATATTATTTAAGGTTAAGTTTAAAATGAATTATGTTGATAAGCTACTACCAAAATAGATGGTTACGTTTTTATCTTGCTCGGGGGTTCAAGAAAATTTACTGCTTTTTATTTGGAAAAGTAATTATAAGAACTAATCAAAATGTTAACCGTTTTTTGATAAACTGAAATATAGTAAAAATTCAACTTCTTGTCTCACTTGTAATGTCCAACAAGTGATGGAACGACAAACCTCAATAATTTGTTGCTGTAAGTCTTGTAGATTTGCTCGGTTCGTCTTATAAACGATTGATTTGATGCAGTGCCACTCCAGGTTATTGCGATGGGTACGCGATTGCTTCTCCACGACCAATCCATCTTCTTAGATATTGTTTATGTAGCCTTTATCTGGCTTGTACGTTAGAGCACCATTCAGTTGAAAGTGAAGCAGATTTGCATCTAATTGCGGCTCGCTATCTATCTGATCTTCCCAAGTTCTATTCTGTTTTAAAACAAATTCACAGAAGTATCACTTGTAAGGTTTTCATTCAGAAACAAAAGCCCAACAATTTTATCTTCTAGAATGCCACCTCAAACATTTAGTTTCTGAGGATATTACGAGCGATCCTCTTATACAAAACGCGGACTTTTAATATCTCAATAACCACATTTTTATTTGTTGACTGTTTTTAAAAATAATGTGTATTCATTTTTTTTAAATGTTAGTATATTGTTCAAGTTTCTAAAGATCATCGTCTCCTAGTTCTTGAAGAATGAGCATTTTGTAAGTAAAAAACGTATGTGCTTTTAAGACTTTCCAAACCAATTCATGTTACTCTCCCGTTAATTCTGCAACTTGACGAAGCGACGTTGTTGGACACATGGCAGAAAGAAGAAAAAGAGATAACACCAGTCAAGAAGATTCGTAAAACGGGTACGTTGTTAATAAAAAACGACGGGAAATCGTACGTGGGCTTACTTAGGGGCGTCAAGGCTGCCGTCAAAATCACAACTGTAAACACTTCTTTAAGATCCGTTAAGAAAACTAAAAGTGGTCACCTACTGATAGCCTCAGGGAACCAGGAGGTTGATTTGATCTAAGGTTAATACGGGGGTTTCTGAGTCAATATGCACACTAAAAGGGTCAGGCCGTACTCTGGATATCCATAACCTAGACGAGATCACCATGAGCGAAGAAGTTAGAGAAGCTTTAGTAAGTTTAGTCGGAGAGGAGAAGGCAGATAAGCTTTGACTGGGTAAGCTAAGACCAGCTAAGTGGGATCTACAGTTCATTACGCTCGCAGCTTCGTCAGAAACAGTAGAACAACTGCTACAGAGTAAATTTATTAAGGTAGGCCTCAATTCATGTCAAGTTCTCAAAAGAGTGGAAGCTGTAAAGTGTGGTAGTTGTAGGGAGACTGGGCACGTAAACAAAAGCTGCAAGGGACAGGATAGGCAGAAGTTATGCTTAAGCTGTGGTAAGGAGGGGCACTACAAAGCAAATTTTGCTGCGTAGTCTGTGACAGCCCGGACCACTCTCCGTGAACCATGGTCTGCCCTAAATTCAAGAGAAACATGAATGACATCAGACCATCCACGAACTACAACAACAAACATGGAACGAAATAGAATCATGCAAATTAACATTAGTCGCAAAAGGGCGGCTTAATTGCTAGTCCTTATTATAGCCGCAAAATATAAAGCAGACGTGATTTTGATTAATAAACCAAGCATTAACATGGCTAAGAATGCACTACTACTAATAGATGCCGAAGACAGCTATTTGTGTTAGGAATACAAATGTAGGACCAAAACGCTTGGTCAAAGAGTCTTTCACTATTACATAACGCCAAATGTTAGTGACAGTGAGTTTTGTGTGGACGCAGACAATATCTTTATAACTACGAAAAGTACCGCGGATTGAATTGGAAGTGTTGTCGGAATACAGTCTCAGCCAACACAATTATAACCTTTTTGTTATAGATACAAAGGGTAACAAGATACAGCGAAACTCTTACTCTGTAAGTAACTTCAGTTGAAATTTCAATAAGACCAATCTGGCGAATCGATCAAAAGGAGGAAGGAGATACAATGCACTCTATTGGTGGACGGAAAAACTGGAACGACGACGCAGGGAATGCAAGAAGAAGTTGGTCAAGAATTGCCAAACGCTGCAATTCTCAAGCCAAAGCATAACGAGCTGGGTGTAGAGTTGGTTAGTAACCCCTGGGGTTCAGCATACAAGATTGTGTCAAAAAAACTGAAACTGAGAGGTGATAGGAACCCGCCGACATGCGAAGAAACGGCTCACATCATAACAAAATTTTTTCTTGCGCCCTCCACAATGTAGTTTAAGAGCGACAATACTAGGACCTTCTGCACTTTCACCAAGGAAGAATTGGAGGGTAGATCGAAAAACCTGGGAGGAGGAGGAGGAGGAGGAGGATGTAGACCCACCAAACCACCCGAACTTGCTTGGTACAGGTTCGCCACAAAAGGATGGGTAAGAGTAGGTTTCATTTAAAAGCAAAGTCTAATTAGACTTAGTCGGGTGGGCTAGGTATTGGGGCGTGCTTTGAGAGCACGCGATGCAGCAAGGCTCCTGCTTTACGGCTTATCCTCGCTTCTAAGGCATAAAACCAAGTAGATAAGAGAAGGAACTTTGGCAATTGTAAAGGAAACAAAGAAAGGCAGAGTTAGTAAAGTAGCTACGGCGAAAAAGAAACTAAAAGGTTATTTAAATAAAATATAATGAAATAAATAACTTTAAATAAATTACATGCTGTTAATAAATTAAAAACTAAATACATACGTTGCCGTAGCGTACTTATGAGAAGTAAATAAACAAAACCATGCAAAATTCGTTAGAAAATAAAACGTCTTTTTGTAGACTCTGATCTCTCTTTGCGAATTGTCTATAAAGACTCACCTCAGGTACCAGTTTTAGAATGGCCTAAGAGGAATCGGGATATGGGCTAATAATGGTTGACAGGGCACTCCGATCATCATCGAATTCGCGACAAGTGACAATCCGATGCGCCGAAGTGTCAGGAACGCCGCACCACGGGCACCTGTCATTAGCATTAGCTTTTTAGATGGCAACAAAATTCGCCGTGTGAAGACCGGATTTGGACGACCTCTCGTCTAGGAACGTGGGGCTTTCTGATCCCAGGTAAAGATATCCGGGATAAGAAAATAGGCATTACGCCATTCAGGGGAAGTGTCCCACAGCCGCTGCCATTCACCCAAGATCAAGACCTTTAAGTGACGCTTGGCCGCTGAAAAAGACGGAAAATCGTTGATTGAAACGTGCTGGTCAAGGAAGTTGCACTTTGGTGCAGTAAATTTCTTGCAAAAGGAGATATAGGGGAGGATGCTCGGATATAACACAAAGGGTATCTACGGGAACGGTGCGATAAGCTCCGAGGATAGTTCTAAGGAATAGGGATTGGAGCGAGGCCAGTTTCCTGGCCACGTGAGAATGTCGAAGTTTATGGTACCAAATGTCTAGGCCATAAGTGAGCATAGGAATGACTGCATTGTCAAAGATAGTCGCAAGATGTTTTTGTTGAAGGTTCAATTTCAATCGTGAGTATTTGTAGAACAAGTGCAAGACGCTCTTACACTTGTCAACCACAAAAGCGCAATGTTTTACAAAACTCAGTTTGTCGTCAAGCAAAAGTCCGAGGTACCTAAATTCGAAGACCCTACGGACAAGAGTATCGTGGAGGCGCAGTGAAGGATCTCGTTTTAGTGTAGACCCAAAAACCATGTACTTAGTCTTGTCTGCAGAAATACTTAGTTTATTGCTGCCAGCCCAGCCGGTCACAATATTTAGGCACGTGTTAGATTTTGCCTCCAAGTCTCGTCTGGAATTAACGGAAACTGTGACGGTTATGTCATCCGCATAGGCGAAGATGTCGCAGTCTGCTGGTAACTTCTTGTCTAGGAGATCATTTACCATCAAGTTCCACAAGGTCGGCCCAAAAACCGAGCCTTGTAGACAGGCCTTCGTCAGTTGTTTGGTGAAGGTTGAACGTGAAACGTTCGCAGAGTATGTTATTGATCTATTCGACAAATAGCTACGAATGACGCGCGTAGCGTCAGCAGGTACTCTTTTAACGACGAGAGCTTCGATTATAGAGGGCCACCTTACGTTATTGAACGCTCCAGAAATGTCTATGAAAATTGGTAGTCTATACTTGGAAACGTTCAATTGTACAATAGTCATTAATCAACGGGCGGCGTCTGTTGTCTTTTTGCTAGGAACGAAGCCATATTGACTAGGATGGAATAAGATATCTGGCGGAATGTCGTCGTGTATCTTTTTCAGAAGTGTCTTTTCGAAAAGTTTGCCTAGTTCCGATAACAAAGTTATTAGGCGATACGAGTTTGGGTTGGCGAGATCCTTCTTTCCGGGCTTGAGAATAGTGATTAGTCTACCAGCTTTCCAGCTGGTAAGAAAATAACCAATTTTTAAACATGTGTTGAACAGGTCAACGACCGTTGATGAGAGAGAATCTAAGACAACCGTTCGCAAAACGTTACGTGTATTCCGTCAAGTCCAGGAACGTTATTCTTAGGAATTTTGCTAGCGACCGCGGCTCAATCGTCGTTAGTGATCACCCAGTCCTGTCGGGAATTACATTGCAAAAGAGATCGGAATCTTATTTGGGTATGATAGGCGTTGTCCGTCGAGGGATCGTCGTCTGGACATAAAGTGGAAACTATTACTCTGATCGTATCTAATTCTGAGATAGTATACCTGTTGCCTTCTTTAACATCGGAGCACGGTTGGATCGACAGGAACTTTCGGGAGGATAACTTGTAAACTAACCCCCAAGGATTCGTTGCCACGAAACTTTGCCATGAGCTGTATTTTGCTGTCTTCACTCCCAGTTTGTACCGATGAAGCGCGGCCTTATAAGAGGCAAGCCATTGATGTTTTAGGTCTGCACGGGCTTTTTGGTGGTGTTTTCGTAAACAACGCTCCGCTTGCTTTAACCTATCTAACTTCGGACTCCACCAAGGTACAACAGCGTATGCTGTTTAAGCCATTGTGGCAAGAGTCAAGAATCATCCTAGTCAACTTATCAATGAAGGCGTCTACAGATTTAAGATCATGGCACGAAGCTACACGTGGAAGATACGAAGGAATTGATTTTGCGATAGCATTATTCAGGCGAACAAGATCTATGCGTTGGAAGTCAAGGATTCTTTTAGGGATAGGTACAAGGTTAGAAACCTAGACGGTTAGTTCAAACCGTATCAGTCGGTGATCACTTTCTATAACATCGGGGATAACTCGCCAGTTTACTATTTTTCTGGCTAAACAAGGAGAAGCTAAAGTGACATCTATGTTTGTTGAGTCTAGATGGCTAGCGAAAGTGAAGGGCTGATGAGGTTTGTTGACTACATAGAGGTCACGTTCACTCACGAGGTTTTCCACACATCCTCCTCGTTCGTCGGTCGCCGGGGAGTGCCAAAGCGACGATTTCGAATTGAAGTCACCTGGTCATGGTTACCGCATTGCAGTCGTTGGTTAAATGGCTGAGTGTTACCGCTCAAACGGGCTTCGAACTATTGAAAACAATAGCCAAGTAGTACCGTATAGAAGAGGATGCGGCTAACCTGTTGAAGGGTACAGCCGCCCTAGCGAACTTGTACCCTAAACCTGAACTAAACACGTATGGCTCTTGGGTCAGTAGTATGTCTATATTATTGTTGGAGGAGAAACCCATTGCTTCGAAAGTCGCAACACGTGAGTTGCACAAACCTCAAAGTTAATTGAGTGTCCTCAAAGTCCATAATCTGTATTAGAGATTTTGGCGTCGAGCCTTTTCAGGTAGGCTGGGCAGGTGTTCGACAATGTCTTCTTTGTGGCCAAAGCGAACGCAATTTGCGCATGTAGGGTCTCTTTCTAAGTTAGGGCATGCTCTTGTTTCGTGCTTTTCAGCACAGTGGCCTACCTCGCTTTTACAGTCGTTCAAATAATGGCCGTATTTCTGGCAATTGAAACAGCGAGTATCTCGGATATGGACATTGACCCTACACGCATTCCACGCTACATACACACGACGCGATGCCAAAAGGTATCGTCAAACATCGGCATGCACCTCAATGATCCAATTACCGTTAGGTTGGTTTCTAGGACCGAAACGGAATAGAATTTTCAAGTGTTGTTTTGCCAAATGTAGTACCTCATCAGAGGCGTCATGAAAATTTTGAGAAATTATTGCTTCTTTTACCTGTTCATGGGACAGCTTAATAAGAACGTTGATTAAGCATAGGTGTGGTAATGATTTGCCTTGTGGCTTAACCACAAGACCGGCTTTATCTAGGATGTCCAAAGGAATTTTTGTCAAGTCAGTCTTCTCGGATTCGAGTCCAATCGAGCTTTTGCCCGTCTTAGTCACACGGTCGAGTCGAAGGCCGTACTTTTGAGGGTCAAGGACTTTCATTACAGTCGTCTTCGTTTCGTCGGCTGACTTAAAAGGAGAGTTGGGTTTGGGCACGATGACTACTGTCGAACGGGATACGGGAAAACGGATTTACCAGAAGGTACTTTGGCCTCAACAATTTTTGAACGAGCCGCTTGGGCATACGATAATTGGGCAGGAAGCGCAGCAATGGAAGAAGTGGCAAGCTTGGCTGATACGTTTTGCAAGGCTGTTTGGACATCAGCCAAGGTGTTAGCAATGTCAGCAGTTTGCTGCGAGACGCGATGGGAGATCAAGGATTTACGAAATGTCGCTTGAAGTCTGCTGACAATGTCAATCATTTTTGATTGACGGGAAGTCGTAATCTTACAAGCAGAGATTACTTTAGTAAGACGAAAGATATCGGCGTCGAATAAAGATTCAATACTGTCAGAGAGGTATCATCATCGTCATCTTCACAACGACGCTTGGTGAAGGCGGATTCAGCCTCCATAGCGGAGGAGGCTGAAGGAATAGGAGAGGTAGAGCGCGACGCTCGTGGAGTGCCGGCTGGAGAAATAAACTGATACCTAATACCCCTTTTAGCCGCTTACAGGAGTTTATTGCCAGAAACGGTTGGACTTATAGCCTGTGAGTTGTTGCCCACCTTTAAGCTCGTGGCGGTAAGGGTCTAAAGCACCGTGGAAAGAAACAACTTTATCACAAAATAACAACAGTATAATTACAAAATTACAAAATTACTGTCGGTCTTAATTATCCGACTTCGCTTGATTTGCTCACAAGTCACAATTGAATAATCAAATTCCTTTCGCTTTAGCTAAAGGTGAAAGATTTATTCGCTAAATGAAGAGATACCAGAGTCGAGAAATCTGGGAATAAGAAAGCCCCTAGGCCTGATGGCATTCTCGTGGAATGTGACTAAGAGTCTACAATAACTAATTCGAAGCGGATAAGCAATCAGCCAGGCCTATTCGTCTGATAAACAGCCTCGCAAAAATATATGAAAGCTACGCCTATGTAGACTGCTAACAGAGCTTGAGTCGATCGGAGGTATATCGCTATCACAATTTGGCTGTAGACTCCACTACTGACGCGCTGATGAAAATCCATAAGTTGGCAATCAAGGCCCAGGAAAGTACGTGGCTGACAAGGAACATAGGGGCGTTGTTTTCGTTAGATATACCAAATGTTTTTAATTCGGCACCGCGGCCAAAGATCTTAGACAAACTGATACGTAGAGGAATTGATGCACATCTAGTCAGAACCGTTGCTAGCTACCTGTCGGATAGGAGCGGTATATACTTAGACAAGTTCAATAACGGGCTGCATCATAAGGTTACATGTGGAGTCCCACAGGGATGCATTTTGGGCACCGCTTTATGGAATATTTTTTACGATCATTTCTTATCCATCAAACTATCGGCAAAAATTACCCTAACAGCTTACGCAGACGACCTAGCGATTTTTGGACAGGGACGTACCCCTCAGGAATTAAAAAACGAAATGAACTAAGCTTTAAAGGCGGTCGACAGGTGGATGAGGACGATTAAGCTCGTAGTTGCAGAGGACGAAACAGAAGCGATTGCCTTTAAATGAAATAAGCATATAAGACCTATACGGTTCTTACACGGTAGAAACAAATGTCAGTGTGATGTACTTAGGTGTGACGCTAGACAGTAGTCTAACTTCCGGTTGTCATCTTGCAAAGGTGATGGAGAAGGCTAGTAAAAGAGAAGCGGTTTTGAGCAAATTAATAACATTGGTCAAAGGACCGAAACAAGCTACCAGGAGGATAATCTTAACTACGGTGCCGAATACAGTTCTGTATGCAGTACCAGTGTCGCATAATGTTTTTAAAAACGGAAGATTAAGAAGCATGGCAGAAAAAATGCAAAGAAGACTGGCTCTGAAGACAACAGCTGCATATAGGACGGTTTCGCTACTTGCCGGCATTCCGCCTATAGACTTATTGGCAGAAGAGCTTTGTAATGCCAAGAAGGGTATGACGATGATAGCCAGAAAGGAATTGACGCTTCAATCTTGGCAGACCAGATGGTCAGAATACACTAAAGCAGTCTGACGCAGAGTGCTGATCTCCGACCTACGCACGGTAACAGAGGAAATTTGGAGACTTGAATTACCACAGCACACAAGTTTTCACCAAACACGGATGCTTCGGCAATTACCTGGCCGGTATCCGGAAGAAGAAGAACCCGTTTTCTTTGCGGGGATGATATAGATGATGCCGAGCATATAGTTTTTATGTGCAGGCAGCGTGTGCAGTATTACAAAGGACATAGAAATTTTGGAAAGAGGTGCTGGTTGAGGTCATGGTCTCCAGTAAGTAGTATGGAACGATATCAGTGCTTTTATAGCGGTAATACTACAGTCAAAAGATGTAGAATACAAGTTTAGATCTATAGCGACTAGACTCCGTTATACTCAAGGTATTGGGTGTTAGTTTACCATTTAGATGGGCTATTGTTGTATGTTTATTACTAATGTGTAGGGTATACTTGTTTCTATCGAGGTTATGCAAGGGCGAAAAAAGCTATCACGTGCCACCTTGCATAACTGACCGTACTAAGAACCACTTGAGCCCGCTGTGGCGGGCCAACGCCCTTATTACATAAAAAAAAAGATCCAATATAAATTTGTATTTTTATCACATCTTTTTTGAAGCTACATTTATCTGAAATTTCAGTAACTAGTATTTGATTACGTCCTCTCTGATTCTGATCATATCTCAGTTGAAAGGGTCAATAATTAATGATCTCTCGGTATAAATAGTTATTCATAAATTAATATTTCTCGCGTATGAATGAAAACAAAGTGATGATCTAGAAAAAAATCGTTAAATATATAAATCTAACGTAACGTGTTGATCAACAGCTAGTATGTGTGTAACAAAAATTACTCTTAACAAGTATCTCACTGACTTATCTATAATAGAACAATAAAGTCTTATAATTAAGAACGAGTTTATATATTGTAGTATGTAAAAACAAAATAGAAAATAATTATCAAACAACCTTGTAATGTTTATCTATCGGCTCATAACAACTACTTTCAAACAACTATCATCAGTATATCCATTAATTTACTACTTTTATATCTTTATTTATTATGAAAACAAATTCCATGTAGCATAATCATAATACTTTGTAGGTTGTAAATTCGAATTGCAACGAATTACGGCTTTTGTATAACTTCTTATATTATTTAATATTTGTTTCCTCTAGTAATGATTCATACACCGCAGTGACGGCGCTAGGAAGGGGCCCACTCTATTGATCGAAATGCCCATCCAAATATTTTAAGAAAATTGGTTTTATTTAAAGTAAAACTTTTTTAGACGCGACTAGGTAGTAATTTTTTTTCTGACTGAAAAACAGTAGCTACTGTGGTACCGCGGAAAATATGCGAACTAATTTAAAGAACAAATTGTGTCGACCAATCATGTATCGCGATTTGTTAAAGTATATTTATTTTCTTGACATTTTATTCCATTTACGTTGTTATTTTGACTTTTCATATTACTATTTGTTTTTATAGTTAGATTTTTGTCTTTTTTTTTTGGTACAAATTTGTTCTTTTAGAACAATCTGTTTCAATTTTTCAATGTTTTTAGGTTAACATTGTTTCTATTTAATTTACAACACAAAATAATTTATTTATTGCATTTATAGTACAAAACCAGTAATAATTACGAATAAAAGAAACTTTTTGTATTACAATTTTAATCCATGAAAAGCAGAACCCGAAAAATTGTTTATTCCGAAGCATTATTCGTATGTTATTGATTTCTTTGTTAAATAACAAGTAGTTTGTCAATATATTCAGTTGAAAACAATTTTGAACGTCGTGCTCCTGCAACGAAGAAACCCTTAAGTTTTTTTTTAACTTTAATTTCATTACAAGAAATGCTGTAATACACGTAAATTAATCTAATTGAATCTATATAGAGTCTCGTGAAAAGAAAAGTTGCATTTAATAATGTCGCATAACGAAGTATTAATAATCAAAAGTTAGTTCAAAAAGCATTTTCTGATTTAACAAATGAAGACTGGGAATTATTGACCTGGGTCATATTATATGCCATTATTCAGAAAGAATCCTCCGCTAAATTAAGAAAAATGTTAGACTTGGTATCTAGACATTTACGATCCATTAAATCCTTAGCCTCAACTGAAACCCTAGGCAAAACTTTAATTATCACTGGTCTGCAAAAAAATATTTTTTATCGAGCCCTGACACTATTCCGGGTGATTCTTATGTAAAATGACGTCCTGAATCTAAATATGTCTTCCGTTGTCTTCCATCACCCACCATTTTCGAGGGAGCCCGTAATCTCTAATTTTACCACTTTTCGATAAATTAATTATAATTTATTTATCTAACGATAATAATAATTATAATAATTATTATAATAATAAATATATGGACATGAATTTAATTTAAATGAGAAAAAGAACTATTTTAGCTATAAACAGTAATAAATAAAAAGATATTCATCGTTACTTGGTGCTTGCTTTCCTTTTATACCCTGAGGTACAACTCTCTCGTTTCAAAAACCAGCAGTACTCCGCCAACATGCTTGCATTCCACTTCTCTGAAAATCTCTTCTCCAGCTTAGCAATGTCTTGATAGACCCGTTCCCCGTGTTCACCCAAACTGCTCCTAAATTTTCAGGGAAAAAGTCCAGATGCGAGTGAAAGAAGTGAACTTTAAGAGACATGTTACATCCTATGTCCTTGTACGCTAAAAGCAGTTCCTCGACGTGAGCAACATAATCTTCACTTTTGTGGTTACCCAGGAAGCGCTTACAAACGTTTTGAAATGCAAGCCAAGCTCGTTTTTCTCTTCGATTTAAGTGTTCAATAAACGTCGAATCTTGGAAGAGTTGTCTAATCTGGGGACCAACAAAAACGCCTTCTTTGATTTTAGCTTCGCTAAGACGAGGAAATTTAATTTTCAAAAATTGAAAAGCGCCACCTGTCTTGTCCACTGCTTTCACAAACTGCCTGATCAATCCAAGTTTGATGTGTAAAGGTGGTAAGTAAATATTTTCCTTCGGAACCAAAGGATTGTGGGCGACATTTTTCTGACCAGGAATAAGATTTTCTCGCAGAAGCCAGTCCCGTACGATGTAATGTTTATCTCGGGCTCGGCTATCCCATTCACAAAAGAAGCAGCAATATTTTGTGAATCCTGATCGCAGGCCCGTGAGTAGAGCAACAACTTTTAAGTCAGCGCAAAGTTTCCACTTATAATCATGATAACTAATTTTATCAAGGATTCTTAAGATGTTTTCGTACGTTTCCTTCATATCAACAGAGTATGCAACTGGAACTGATGGAAAGTCATTCCCATTTGCCAACAGGACAACTTTTAAGCTTGTTTTTGATGAGTCTATAAACCGTCTCCATTTGTCTGGGTCACATGGCATCTGTAGCTCTGTCATCAATAAATTTGCATTAGGGCAGAACACTAAACCTTTATCTTCTGAGAAAAGACATTTCAGGGTTGCTTGTCTGGTCCTGTAAGAAGATATTTTTATCCCTTCTCTAAGAGATTCCACTGTTGAAGTCGCGATCCTAGGAGCTGAGATTTAGTCTTGGGTAACTGCAAATCCCTGACAAGATCATTTAATTCCGATTGAGTGAGGAGGTGAGGTTGTCGAGAAACTAAATCTGCGGAATACTCTTCATCATCATTGAACGTATCATTCGAAGCCTCAGGTTGTGGCTCAGAGTTTTTTAAATCAATTTCCGGCTCTAGAGTATAAGTGTTTGGGGGCTCTGGGATTGGCAAAGTATCGTTATGAGGAACAGGTCTTAGAGCTGACGGAATATTGGGATACTGAATTGTATGCTTACTTTTGCTCGAAAACCCGACGGTGGAAGTAATACAAAAGTAACAATCTGTAAGATGACAGCGAGGTTCACGCCAAACCATGGGCATAGCAAATGGCATTGATTTACGGGTACCTTTGAGCCATTGGTCAAACTACTGTAACAAGTCGTACAGCAAACTGATGGAGCCCAAATCTTGTCCTGGTCGCCAACTTGACAATCAAAGTACAATTTATAAGCTGTTTTAACAAGCGGAGAAAGGGGTTTTCGTTGCGCTTTTAAAGTTAATTCGCCGCAGACATAGCAGAAGCTATCGGGATGGTTTTTACACTCGCGTGGCATAATTAAACAGTAATTCAACGCCCGACATTAACCACAAATCACACTTAGTCACTTGAAAAAATCCGGAGTAAAAGTAGTTTTACTATTTGACACAAATGAACAAAAATGAACACAAAATCCAGCACGTTTAAAACGTCGACAAGTTAACTCTGCAACAGCTATAGATGTACTGATCAAAGCAGTTAAGCAAACAATGTAATATACTATAATGAGAAGAGTAATGCAAGTTCAAGCCTGTCGAAAATTCCTGTTCAAACCTGCATGTGGTATTGAGATCGCCAGCGTCGTGCAGTGAATCTTCTTGACTGTTTATTGATATTTTTTTACTGTTCTTATATATTTGTATTTTATTGTTGTTTCTATATACATTTTATAGCAAAACTTTTGCCATATACTTTGGTATAAATTTTATTACCTGCTTTGGGATGTTTAACGGCTATAAGTTAAAATTCTAAAAAAAATGCAAAAAATAAAATAAAAATGGGGTCCCCCCAAAATAGGTGGGTGATGGGTAAAAACGTAGCTCATTTTTAGATTCAGGAGGTCATTTTACATAAGAATCGTCAAGAATGGTATCAAGGCCGATTTTCATGCAGATCAGTGTTATATATTGTATGCGTCAAAATGATTAAACCACAAATACCACCGACCCGCCACCGAACAGTAACAAATAGCGTGCAACTCACCAAATTCAACTGCGAACTGCTTCAACTGCAGGACCGGTCACCGTAGTTTTTGTTGTTCACAATGGTAGCGCACACCAAAACCAATAGGCGTAAATCATCATATAATTATTAGTGATAACCAAACCTGTTTGTCAAATTTGTAAAGGTTCCCATTCCATTTGGTTCTGCAACGATTTCTTAGGATTTTCAGTCAAAGATAGAGAAGAAGTTAAGGGTCTTAAATTATCATCAATTACTTCATCAGGATGTCATTGTAAATACACCAAGGAATGAGATTCCAACAGTTGTTACCGCTTTTTCATCTAACCTTGATCAAATTTTGTTACCCACTGCTACGGCAAAAGTACTGGATGTAAATGGTAAACCCCATACGGTTAGAGTTTTTTTGGATTCGTGTTTTCAATCAAATTTTATTTGCATAAGTCTATGTGAGAAGTTAAAATTGGAAACTGAACCAATATATTCGTTTTGTCTATTGAAGAAAAGGTTTACGAAAAACAGTTTACAGAGAATATTAAACGAGGTTTAGACGGTAGGTTTATCTTATCCATACCGTTTAAGGAGTCGATTATAAAGTTAGGTAGTTCAATGGAACAAGCACAGACAAGATTTCATTAGAAAGAAAGTTACAAAGTAATAGTATTCTTTTTCTGCGGTGGTTCCAAATCTAAACGAAATTTCATATTATTTACCCCACCACGGTGTTTTAAGAGAAGAAAGTGTTTCCACAAAGTTGAGAGTAGTGTTTGATGAATCAGCACCAACTTCGACGGGGTATTCATTAAATAATCTGAAGATGGTTGGGGCGACTTTACAGTCTGCTCTTTTTTCAATTTTGTTGAGATTTCGAAGAGGTTCTTACGCTATATCTGCGGATATAGAAAAAATGTATAGACAGGTGCTTTTAGCTCCAAGAGATCGGTTTCTACAACGAATTCAATGGAGATATAGTCCTAACGAAGTGATTAATGTGTTTAACTTAAACACTGTGACGTATGGAACGGCGTCTGTTTCATTTTTAGCGATACGTAGTTTAATACAGCTTGGAATAGAATGTCAAACAGAAGAATCAATAATATCAAATATTATTGCATCTGATTTTTATGTAAATGATCTGCTGACAAATGTTGATCAAATTTGGCACATATGTGAAAGGCTTCCGAAGATATTATCAAGAGGATATTGCTCTCTTAAAAAGTGGATTTCTAATGAGCCAAATATACATACTTGTTAACATAAGCAGAAATGATAAACATCCAGGTCTGATTGATTTTTTCGAGCATGCGCACTAAAACGCTTGGTTTGGGCTCATGCAATAAAGATTATAGCTTGATGTATACTATACCTAAGCCATCGAATGAAAGCGTAACCAAGCGCACTATATTATCAGATATTGCACAGATTTTTGATCGGTTGGGTCTTTTAACTCCCTGCACAATTGTCGCTAAAAGGTTGCTTCAACAACTTTGACGAAAAAAGCTCGGCTGGGAATGGTAATGAAAATCATTCAGGGAGCAACTTCCTCTATTGAATAATATGAGACTCGATAGTGATTTTACTAGGATTTAAATTCATGGCTCAGATGCTTCTAATATTGCTTATGGAGCAGTAATTTATGTTCGATCTATTGGTAAACATAATTAGTGTTTTGTTAATATTTTTGTTCTAAAGCAAGATCGCACCTCTTAAAAAACGACTATTCCTAGGCTGGAACTTTGAGCTGTCCTAATTCTATCTAAACTGGCAAAACATGTTTGGGATCACTTTGGCGTCAGTTTTGATTTATTTACATTTTGGTGTAAATCGACTATAGTATTATGCAATCGTGTAGTTAAAATCCAAGAAAACACACAACTTGGATTATGGAAATATGTTCCAGGACAATGCAACCTTGCTGATTTATTATCTAGAGGTATTACTCCATCCGAATTAATTAACTCCACTGTATGGTTTCAAGGCCCTTCCTGGTTAAAGACTGAATTTTTGTCTTGGCCTATTTTCAAATATAATGAGTCGCCACTACCTGAATTTAAAGAATTGTCCCGTGTTTGTTCTGCAACCGTTATTAAAGAATTTGATTTTGCTAAATATTCAAACCTTAATTTTTTGGAAAGAAGTATAGCTTATTGTCTAAGATTCAAAGTCAATTGTTTGAATAAAAATGTTGAAGGCAAAACTGTGGGGCCTTTAACACCTCAAGAAATGAATGCCGGAAACCGAATCCTTTAGTGTTGAAATTAAGCAACTTTAACAAAACGTTTGCATTAAAGGGAACAACTACACTCTAAGCTTGAATCTTTTTTTAGATTTTGTTGGCATTTTAAGAGTGAGTGGCAAATTACACTTTTTACTTACCTATAGTTATGAAAAATGACATTCTATTCTACTATCAGGTAAACATAAAATATGAAAGCTTAGATTTGCTCGTGAACGATTACTGCATGCTGGGCCCTAGATATTCCTTGCTTTAATTAGTAAGCGCTTTTGGGTAGTTTCTGGACGAAATGTAGCGAAGCAGGTTGTACATCAATGTGTGCGATGTTTTCATGTTTCCTCAAAGATTCTAAATCCAATTATAGGCAATTTGCCTCTTATCCGAGTTCAGCCGGCATCTCCGTTTTATAGATCCGGTGCTGATTATGCGGGCCCGCTTATGATTAAAAACCGTAAAGGTCGTAGCTGCAAGATGGTAAAGGCTTATGTTTGCCTTTTCATATGTTTTATTACTTAGGCCGATTAGGTGACAGATCTCACTGCACAGTCATTTATTCTAGCGCTTCGACGTCTTATTGCACGCAGGGGCAAACCACGGCAAATATATTTGGGTAACGGTACTTGCTTTGTTGGTGCCAACGCAGAATTGCGAAACTTACAAAATGTTTTAAATAAAAATGAGAATAAAATTGTTGAATGCATGTCCAATGAAGCAATCTCGTGACATTTTAGTCCTCCAAAGTCCCCACATTTTGGTGGGCTTTGGGAGGCTGGAGTACGCTCTTATAAACACCATTTATAAAGAGTTGCTGGGTTCCAGACCACTTACCGCTTTTTTACCCGATGCCAAAGATTTGATTCTTTGTGTCGTGCTCATTTCCTGATAGGAAGAAGATTGACGTTTGTTTCCGACCCCAATTTACTTGATTTGCGAGAATCAAGATTGTCTATTTCTAAAGTGTCCAGAAACTTAACCAACATTTCTGGAAATGGTGGAGCAAGGAGTACGTCTCTGAGCTTTAGCAACGCATAAAGTGGACAAAGAATGACCATACTTTAAAAGAAGGTTTGATGATACTGATAAAAGACAATAATCTACCCCCTGTGGCTTGGAAACTTGGGCGAATTGTTCAGGTACATCTTGGAAAGGACGGTATAAACCGTGTTGCTACCATTATGTCCTACAATGGAGAAATCAAACGGTCATTTTCGAAGATATGCCGATTGCCAATATTTAATGCAGTGATTTTTACACTCTAGTGTCTATGGTTTAGGTTTATTATGTTAAGAACATTATGACCATGTGTTTGATATTTTCTAAATGTTGTTTATTTGTTTGTTTCGTTTGAAAACGTGTTGTTTTTAAATTGGGGTCCATGTTTATAATTCTAATATTTTCAAGTACGCCTATGCTTGCGTGCTCAAGGAAATTTGAACGTGTACATTAGATTCATTCGAGTAGTAGAGGTACGTTGTTTATCTTATACGAGTATATTATGTTTTCGTTATTATAAAACTTAAGGACAAATAAAGCAAATACATAATTGTAACTCTGTAATAGCGAAGGCTTCCACAACCGGAGTCTATACAAAGATAAGAACGTCTTCCGGGTTTGGACCGTGTCAATGTTGTAACCGAAGTTGCCAACGTTTCGCCCACTTTCGTAAGGGGCTTCATCAGGGCGTGAGAGAAGTCGAAGAACTCAAACAAGCAATCGAAATCTAACTAAACACTTCTTAGGTAATCAACTTATGAACCAAGCCAGATTCTAAGCTCAGAAAAGGTAAGAAAGAAAACGATAAACTTGAAAAAGCAAACGAAAATCTAACAAAGAACCACTACAGAGTTAGGTAATCAACTTGTGAACCCAGCCAGATTTTAAACTCCATAGAAGTGGCTTAAAAAGAAATAGCCTCTGTATATAAAGAAAGAAGTATCGTCACGGCTGGTTAAGCTCGACTCTGATTAGGTTACGGTTGAACAAAGGCGTGTCACCGAAACGTTATCAAAATCTATCTTGTGACCTGTAGTGAAATGATGTTCAGCAACCGCAGACTTAGAAATATGCCTTTTCCTTATACAACGATCATGTTCTGAAATGCGAGGAATTTGGTATACACCTTGAGATGAAAGTGTAGGAAATTTGTTTTAGGGAGAAGAAGAAGAAGACGGAGAAGACAACATTGACACGGTCCAAACCCGGAAGACGCTCTTATCTTAGTATAATTGTAACTCTGTTTACTATTAGTTATTTGAGTTACTTTACATTTTTTAGTTTAAAATGGTAGAGTCCCAGAAGCATTTTACTCTTTCATCAACAAATACAATAACAAAAATAAGCGACATGCTCTCCCTACTGCGTTGGAGAAACTGAAAGTACTCTTCGTCTGAACCAACCGTGGTAGGGGCAAGAAAAAAATGTGACGATAAAAAATGTGACGCGTAACCATGTGACGCGTAAGCGAAAAATGTGACGGTAAATTTTTTTCCAACGCCGATAAAGAAGTTTCACTTCAAAAAATCAACAACCTAAAATGTTATTTATTTTAATTTAAATTTCAGTAATACCTGTCACAAACGACAAAAAAATTTTACTTTATCATTTTTTACGCAAATGAGTGTGCTGACTCAAAAAATATTCAATATACAAAACGTCCTGGCACTCAAGATGCGCGGCGCGAATTTCTACAATTTGAAAAATTTAAACGATGTTATAATCGGGACTCTTCGGTACCAAAACTG
Organism: Aquatica leii; assembly: GCA_035610365.1. NCBI lineage: Eukaryota > Metazoa > Arthropoda > Insecta > Coleoptera > Lampyridae > Aquatica > Aquatica leii. Next base: position 6,175,087 of record CM069436.1, on the reverse strand, counting down.
CCATCCTAAAAATATACGGCAATTGTATAAACTTAGTAATTATGGATTTTTTTAACGATTGATATCGTAACTGAATACATTTTTATTGAATGTTCATTTGTAACAATCGGCAACGTACGAATACAACGTGAAGTAAATAAAGCGAATGACTACATTTATAAGTTGAATAGTAGCATATTTGTCGAATACTTTCGACGCGTTTGAATCATATGCGCATGGAGGGGCGAGTGCGTGAGCTCGTGAACTTTGAAATAAATTAATAATTTCCTAAATGATAAAGCTTGAGGAAATTTTCTTGAACACTTCGATTTAGTTTGTTTAAATGTCACTTTTGTTTCGCTATTGACATTTTCTGCTCGTGTTTTGTTTCCGAGTTATGACGTCATCAACGTTTTTTTTGACAGTTTTCATTTTTCTAAGTATGAAAATATGAAATGAAAAGAAAAGTTTTCGAGATATTCGGTTCCAAAGTTTTAAAAATGTAAGTTAAAAAGTTATCTGGTAGATCACGCATTTTAGTGTTTTAATCTAGTATACTGAATATTGTCCTACTTCGATCGAGCATTCTAAACAGATTTAGCGACCAAGTTATTTAATTTCGAAAAATGAACAAAATTTATTGGAATCTACGGACATGTATGTACAACAAAAAATTAAAGTAAATGTTTGAAGTGACTTCCAAGCATTTCTTGACAATACCCCATACGCTACTGAAACTCTTAGAGAACCATACCAAGAGTATCATCTGAAATTGCCTGCATTTTGTTACGAATTCGGTTCTTTAGTTCGTCAATGGTATTTGGTCTATTGAGGTAAACTTTGTTTTTTAAATATTCCCATATGAAGTAGTTGAAAAGGGTGAGATCGCGAGATCTAGGAGGACGTTGGATAGATCATTTGGACCGATTTATTGATTTGCAAATACTTGGTTTAAATATTCGAGAAGTATTTGTTAGTAACATATCGTGTTATTGGGCAGATCTCAATCTTTTTAATGTGGGTAAAGTACTGCAAGTGCAGGGACTAATTTGTCTTTTAAAAATACGAGATATTTTTTACTTGCCAACGCGCCCCCAAAGAAAAATGGATTCAAGTTACAGTCATCTACAATGCTAGCCCAAACGTTAACTTTTTGGAAACTGACTATGAGTTTTCACTTTCCAGTTGTTACAAGCTTTATGTCTTACGAACCTTGCACGGTCAACTCACACAGTCAGAGATAGGGGAGGTTCAAGTAAATTATAATTAAGGGCGCCAGATCAATTCTAATTAACACTTCTGCCTCGATCAAGACAGACGTTCCAAACTTGTAACGAATTTTTAGGTTCGTAATCCTTGTTACTCTGGTGTTCGGGTAACCACAATTAAAAGGGAAAGGTATGTTACCATAAAAGAAAGATTAACAGGTATCAAAATTTTAATTTAGTAACGTAGAAGATTAACAGGAGTATATTAATTTCTCAATTCATAAATGTCAGAAGTATCGGCAACACACAATACATAGGTTAAGTCGAAGCGAAATAGTGAAGAAAATTTCGCAATAAATATCGTTTGTACACAGCATGCGATACACACAAAATGATAATTGAAATTACCTTAATGGTATTGTAACAGTAAACGTAATTACGGCAGCGAAGAAAAATAATCAAACAGACTTACCCAAAATCCAGTACCTACTTGAGCGAAGAAAACGTTTTCCCCGGTAGTAGCCTAGAATAGATATTAAATAGCAAATCGTGTCACACAATAACTCACAAAGATAGGAAGCTACAAAATCGTGAATAATAATAAATTAAATGAGATATAAAAACCCGTTGTATCAAATGCTGTTATTTGCGATTACGAACAGGTGGGTGGTAACGCAATCGACTGGTGTATAAGAACTAACATCTCAAAGGTAAATGCTGGTCGAGACTTCGTTTTCGTTGTGGATAATATGCCTTCCAAAATCTTAAGCGTTCGGTAACGGTATTTATCAGTAGTATTATTTCTTCATTGTTCTTTGATTAAATCGAACATGTGATCAAAGTGTGGTGAAACGGCTATTAAATTAATACAAAAATTACAAAGGAATCCTAATAAACCGGATGCAAATATCTTACCCTGTGCCAAATAGATTACGATAAATTCGTAATTAATTTATAATTTCCTGTCCATCACAGTGGATGCACTTAAAATCTTTGGAATTAGGTCAAATTTACGACACAGACCGTGTCACGTAGTTGACAGCTTCAAAATGAATCCGCAACCTGTCAGTAACCAAAAAGATCGGCAGAGGGCGTCAAAACTATAATCTAATTTTAATTCGATATACAGGGTATTACGTTATGAAAATTTCGCACGTAACACAGTGTTGATTTCTAAGAGACTAACATCTGCAGTTTCGCCAATTTACTATGCCGTCGATGTAAAAGGTAGCCTCATCAGAAAATACAATATTCCGTAAAAATTCTTCGTCTTCATTCATTCAGGAGTTGAAACATTGTTTTGCAATCTGCAATCAATCATCTTCGTTTAGTTCTTAGATCAAAACCGTTTATACGATTACGATTTTTCCAACTTCAAATATTTTAAGACGGAACTTTGTACTATTTCGTTTTCTGCTTCCACTTGGCTGGTGGATAAATGGGGATTTTACTGAAACTCAAATAGAACGTTTAATTTAAAATATTCTTGAACTGTTTGACGACACATTGCCCACTTCTAAATACGTTTGCTCGATCTTGAACTGTGTAATTGGTTTAAAGTTGAACTTGTGTGCGAACTATGTCTCCGTGATAAATCATCATCAAAATTTCTATTCTATCTCTTTCACTTAAACAGCGTACCATTTTTAAATAGTTGAGGAAAGAAAAATAAATTTAACCAATGATTAATTAGCAAAATACAACATAAACTTTCGAAGAACAAGTGCAAAAACTTTTACTTACATTTTTGAAACTTTAGATCTCGAAAGCTTTTCACATTTTTTTGACATTTTTGTACTAAAAAAAATAAACTTCTATCGAGATTCGTCGAAAAAAATATGGGTTGCCATTTCAAAAAAAACTGGTGTGGTCACCACACGATTTTTTTTATAAGGAATGATGAAGGAATGTCTACATATTTTTTTAAGGTTATGTTGTCATAAAACCACTTTGAAGTGATATGTACACGTTTGTATTGACTTCCTAGCATGCTATAATTTTTTTGAAATTTTTCTCCTCGATTTTATTAAGATATAAACAAAAAATGGCAAATTGAGCTTATGTTGTCATATCGACTAACCCCTATATTTGTACGCCTCGATATTGCTTTCCAGATACGAAATTTTTTTCTAAAAAAAATCGTCGCAGGCAAGGTTCGAACCTAGATTATATATGGAATTCACTTTAAGTTATGAATCAAATATCTAATAAAACTGTTAATGTTAGAAAAAATTTGAATAAATTGTCTCTATAAGAAACTATAAAAATAATTCAAATAATTTACATACGTACAAATTTATATAAGAAAAACTGTTAAAATGGCGAATACACCCACTTGATCAATTAGGAAATAATGAATTTATTCCATACTTTACGAGCTCAATGTATAAACTGGTCAAGAATAAAGCATTAATTAACAGAAATAAGAACGTATGTATATATGTATGCGTAACGATTTTATAAATAAAAAAAGTTTATATAACAGCACTCTTTCATGAAAAAATAATTTCATTTGGATTAAAATCAAACGTCAAAAAACATTTATTTATGGCTTATTTTTATTTATCATTTCTCAACAGTATGCCACGTATTTTGCCTTCTTTTATCGCTTTATTTGCATTAACAAATTTTTAAGGAATTTATATTCGCCGAATTCTGTTAATGTGCTTTTTTATTGATAGGCACTCTCTGGGGAAGCATAAAGAAAGAGTATTTTATAAAATTTGCGTAAAGCTTTTTTCAATTAATTTGTTTTTCCATTTTGCACATTTTTGCTCTTAAAATAACTGTTTTTTATTAATTCCTTAATAAATACTAAAATAATTGGTAGCACAGTGGGGTGTATTTTTAAAAATGTAGGTTTACATCCAAAGTAGTTTAATTGACGCACTTAAACTTGATTATGAAATAAATGTCAAAAATTTTACTCTAATCGAAATCGATATAGTCTTTTACCGTTTCTAATCGTGTGGTTTTAATCATTTCCCGTTCTTTGTTTTTTATTGCGTAACTTATTGAACGAATTTATGTTTTTAAACATCGCAGTAACTTTCAGCTATACGCGTTTCCTTTTTTTATAATTTCAAAGTCAAAACCCAATTATGAAAATCAATTTGTCTAAGGTAATAGAATACGTCTACAAGTTTTGGCTTGCTTTAATGTACCTAATAATACGATGTTTTCTAAATATTCTAATATTAATTAGTTTTGTATTTACACGATGTGCACCACAAATAAATTTATTGTTACTTTATACAGGGTTCCATTAAGAAATAGTAATTTATGGAATAATAGCGAGAGTGAGATGTGCTATGAGACTTTCGACGAGAGTAACATACATTATTTTTTATGCTGCCTTTTGTAATATTTTTAAATAAATTTAAAAAAGAACCACATCGAAAACATCACAATTATAAATTATTTTTTGGGTAAATGGTGTATATTTATTATGAAATACAATTGCTAGCTTTCGAACTTTGTCTAAGTTCTTCGTCAGGCAAAAATTAAATTAATTTGACAATTATAAAAACTAAGGTAACTAAAAACAATAACTATAAGGGAACTAGATAATAAGCGCAAGTATTTAGCTACAGCATTTGCTCGAAGGTCTAAAGGAAAACCACCATAAAAACTCTAGACGTAGCTTAAGTGTCAATGGTGGACAAATTAAGATTAAGAAATAACAGGTAACCATGTGTCAGAAAGTTCGTAACCACTGTCTCTATTGAAATTGTTAGGATGTTTGATAATTTCAATAGCTTCTCTAATCTTTCTTGATTTCCAGTTCTTTGTTTTAGAAATTGTTTTAGTTTTCTCAAAGTTTATATCATGAAGAGTGTCAAGTGCATGTTCGGCAATGGCAGACTTAGTAGGTTGTATTAAACGAAGATGTCTTTTATGTTCTTTTAATCTCGTATCTATAGTTCTACCCGTTTCGCCAATATATACCTTGCCACAAGTGCATGGGACTTGGTACACTCCACAGGTATTGTAAGGTATTTTGTCTTTTAAAGGATTCAACAAATTTTTAATCTTAGTAGTAGTATTATAAGCTACTTTTATCTTATGTTTACTTAGTATTCTTCCAATTTTGTCACTTATATTGGAAACAAAAGGTAGAATTACAAAGTTTTGGTTAATAGTTGAATCATCTGTAACAGTAGGTGTTGTCTTTGGTCTAAGAAACTTTTTAATTTGTTCTTTATTAAAACCATTTCTTATAAAAACTTTCTTAAGGTGTTCTAATTCTTCTTGTAATTTTTCTTGGTGACAAATTATTGTTGCACGATTATATAATGTGCGAATCGTGCAACAATAATTTGTCACCAAGAAAAATTACAAGAAGAATTAGAACACCTTAAGAAAGTTTTTATAAGAAATGGTTTTAATAAAGAACAAATTAAAAAGTTTCTTAGACCAAAGACAACACCTACTGTTACAGATGATTCAACTATTAACCAAAACTTTGTAATTCTACCTTTTGTTTCCAATATAAGTGACAAAATTGGAAGAATACTAAGTAAACATAAGATAAAAGTAGCTTATAATACTACTACTAAGATTAAAAATTTGTTGAATCCTTTAAAAGACAAAATACCTTACAATACCTGTGGAGTGTACCAAGTCCCATGCACTTGTGGCAAGGTATATATTGGCGAAACGGGTAGAACTATAGATACGAGATTAAAAGAACATAAAAGACATCTTCGTTTAATACAACCTACTAAGTCTGCCATTGCCGAACATGCACTTGACACTCTTCATGATATAAACTTTGAGAAAACTAAAACAATTTCTAAAACAAAGAACTGGAAATCAAGAAAGATTAGAGAAGCTATTGAAATTATCAAACATCCTAACAATTTCAATAGAGACAGTGGTTACGAACTTTCTGACACATGGTTACCTGTTATTTCTTAATCTTAATTTGTCCACCATTGACACTTAAGCTACGTCTAGAGTTTTTATGGTGGTTTTCCTTTAGACCTTCGAGCAAATGCTGTAGCTAAATACTTGCGCTTATTATCTAGTTCCCTTATAGTTATTGTTTTTAGTTACCTTAGTTTTTATAATTGTCAAATTAATTTAATTTTTGCCTGACGAAGAACTTAGACAAAGTTCGAAAGCTAGCAATTGTATTTCATAATAAATATACACCATTTACCCAAAAAATAATTTAATAATGTCTTATGGTGAAAGTTTTATGTCTAAAATCACAATTATAATTGAATTCACCAGAAATATAAGGTTGGTAATACATTTATTAGAAAATATGTCAAATTTGACATTAACTTAATATCGTTTTTTTTTTTAATTTTAACTGAGCTTCAAGATTTTTTAAATAACTGTTTCATTTGTCATTCTAATATAACAATTGAATTTATGTAGATTTTTACTTTCTATTTTGTTACTCTAAAGCTTTTTTTGCTCATTACATAACCACACTAACAAACGAATGTCTAAGATGTATTCACGTTGTATAGGTGTCTTGATCATTGTAACATATATAAATTTATTACATTTTTATCTTAAAAAAAAATAAATAATTTGTCAATAGTTCTTTTTTAATTAAAATCTTCCAAGTATCTATGCCTGGCCGAAGGTTTCTTAACCAGGCGGGAGGCTTACGTACCCTGATAAACCTAAGAGCTATGCCGGCGGTAGCGTAAGCTAAAGCCGGACAGGTCACGGGGGAAGGGTCAGACAAAATGAAATACCCGGTCCTCTAAGGATGGGGGTTGGGGCGGCAGGCTTGCGACCTGTCTCCCAGAAAAATCAAAATGCAAAAAATCCCAGAATCATGCCTCGGAACTCGAACGGATCAACAAGGAAACGACTTAAGCAACAACACGGTTTTTTGAATCTTGGAATTTGAAATGTACAAGGCCTGAGCAACAAGAAGCAGATGGTACTACAGGAAATGATAGATATCAAGACGGATATCGGCATCTTGTCAGAAACCAAGCTGAAAGGAAGAGGATGTCAAAACAACCTAGACTACATTGATTTCTATAGTGGAGTGAACTAAAACGAAAGAGCAAAGGCAGGGATCTCCATACTTATACACAACAGATTTCAAAAATATGTGAAGAATTGGCATTTTGTCAGTGAAAGAATAATGACGATTAACATGTCCTTTAGAGGCCATGTTTTGTGCATCGTAGCAGTGTATGGAGTTAACGAAGACGCTGCCATTGCGATTAAAGACGCTTTCGGGGAGCAGCTAATAGAGGATATCCCTAGGAGTCATGAAATAATTTTAGCAGGAGATCTGAACAGTCGGGTAAGAAGTAAAGCGAACAATCCAGTAATCGCGAAGGCTTCCACGGCCGGAATCAATACTAACATTAGAATGCCTTCCGGGTTTGAACCGTGTCATTGTTGTAACCGAAGTTGCCAACGTGGGCGAAACGTTGGCAACTTTGGTTACAACAACAATGACACGGTTCAAACCCGGAAGACATGCTAATGTTAGTATAAATTCAGTAATCGGTCGATTTGGAGAAAATGTACGAAACGACAATGGCCAAAGGCTTATAAATATATGCGAGAAATATGAAATGAAAATTTCAAACACTTTCTTCGAACACAAAAAGATACATAAGTACACGTGGTACTAACATACCAGAGATATTAAGTCAATAATTGACTATTTCGTGATAAAACAAAAGACGCGCCTGAAAGTTCTAGATGTCAGAGTAAAAAGAGAATATGACTGTGGCTCGGATCATCATCTACTTACTTCTACGCCTACGGTATACTTACCTTATCGAGGAAGCAATAACAACAGGGAAGAGAATGAGAATATAGGACAAACAACAGAAGAACGGTTCAATCTTCAAAGTCTATATGAAGAAAGCACTGCATACCTATATCGAAGAAGAGTAGAACAGAAGATAAAAACCTTGAGAAAGACAGTGGAAGGAGAATGTAAACATATAAAAGCATGCATAAAGGAAGAGTTAGGATTAACCAAAAAGAAGACACCCGGGAAACCATACTAGTGGGATAGAAACATTGCAATCAAAATCGAGGAAAAGAAACAACTGTACAAATTATGGCTGAGCAACAGGGACCAACACAGCTACTAAACTTATAAAAGAATGAACCGGAAAGTGAAGCGAGAAATAGCACAAAGGAGGAATAAAATTTGGATTGACAAGTGTGATTATCGATCAATACGTTGGGGGATCCAAAAGCTCCGAAACGTGGAGAGTTATAAATGATACCAGGAAATCAGAGAATAAATTCTGCGCGATATCACCGATTAATATATCGGAACGGAAAAACTACTATGAACAACTACTAATAGAGGATAAACCCAACTAGGAGGAATATATGCGGAATTAATAAAGTACGCGCCGGGCAAATTACACAATATGCTCATCAAACTCTTTCAACGGTGTATAAGCGGTGAAACGATCCCAGAAGAATGGAGGACATCGTATACCACACCCATACATAAGAAAGGCTCAAAAAATAATCTTGCCAACTATCGTGGAATTTCCGTCATATCATCAATGGGATAGTTTTGAAAATTTTCATAGAAGACGCTATACAAGAAAGAATAGAAGACGAGCAATGTGGTTTTAGGGCTGGAAGGTCTGTAGTGGACAACATCTTTACAATACAATAAGTAGTAGAGAAGCGTTCGGAGATGGAGAAATGCATATGTGTTTTATTGATTTAGAAAAGGTTTACGATAGCGTAAATAAATTCAATGTAAACCCTACGTTAATAAATGCGACAAGGAATCTCTACAAGGACAACACTACGATGATACGACTAAGAAATCAGTTATCACAAAGCTTTCACGTAAATAAAGGGCTTAGACAGGGCTATGGGTTATCCCCTACACTTTTTACTATATATTTGGAAAAATGGAGACGCCATTGCAGAAACATGGGACTGATGATAAACTGTATACTCTCTTCTTCGCGGACGACCAAGTAGTAATAGCAGAAGACGCGGACGACCTCAGTTATATAGTCAGAAAGTTAAACGAATACTACCAGCAAGCCGGACTGAAGATTAATATTAACAAATCGGAGTATTTGGTAATAGGGAATGACAAAATTGAAGACCTGCAGCTGGGAACAATAACCCTCAAAGGCGTCGAAAGTTACAAATACCTGGGAAATCATAAGCAAAAAAGGAGATAGCGAAGAAGTCAATTACAAAATAAATAAAAGCAGGATGGTCATACGATCCTTAAACGACATACTATGTAGCAAGAAAATATTAAATAATACCAAAAAGAGAATTTACTCGGCTCTGGTACAAAGTGTGATCACCTACGGCGCAAAAGCATGGCAGCTGAGGAAGAAGAGTTTGTCCCGCCTGTTGGCAACAGAGATGCAGCACTGGAGAAAAAGTTGCGGCCTCGTAAGAACGGATAGAATACGAAATATAGACATCCGAGAACAACTCCGACGAGACGAGAGATGGCCGAAGAAGACGATGAAGTGGGTACCACCTGAGAGAAGAAAACGCGGAAGGCCGAAGTAGAAATGAATCCAAGGGGTGGAGACAGCGAAGGAGGACCAGAGGACTGCAGGACGAAGAATGGAATGATAGAATGGCTTGGAGGATGGGAGCAGGAAAACGGCACCAGCCGTAGAGCAGCCCTGCGTTATATATATATATAAGTAAAATCTCTCCTGTGAATATTATCATTTTTATTATCTTCTATCTAGGTTAAAATTCAGATATTTAACACAGTTCGAATGGAGTAAGAAGTTGTTGCCTATTTTTGCAAAGAGGCAGCTTTCTTACCTCAGAGGGAATGTGATATTCCGAGAACCCACGACACTCGGTATACCTCGAGCGGGAGGCCGTTTTGAAATAATATAATGTAATTATGAGTGATCCGATGTGGAATCGAAGCTGTGCCAGATCAAATCCTGACCCAATTACCCATTTTGTTTTTGTGATGTCTACCACTTCAAGGCGGCCACAAAAAACCTGTATCGTATGCTTTTTAGCTCCGTCAGGAATGATCATTGTACCACCCGCAAATCAGTCGCTAACCCCGGCACAGATAATTCGAAGTGATGCGAAAAAATAGTAAAACATTCAGCTTCGAGAGCATTCAGGAAGCTACTATCCACGTCTAGAACGTTCACGAAAAAATATAAAAGATTCTCGACGGATGACCAAGTTATATAAAAGCGACACAAATTAATCATAGGTCAGTTAATTCAGTAATTCGAAGTCGGCAGTGTTAAGGAGGTTAATCAAGTTTAAATAAGTAAGTGATTAACGCGTGTAGAAATAAATACGACGAATTAAAATCGTGCGTAACTTTAATGTAAACAATAAGTGTTAAACTGAAGTTATCCGCGGACTTTATCTTTCGTGTAAGTGATAGTGCTATATAAATTAGAGTAAGTGTTTTTATTAAAAATCTTTAGGTTTAATTAGTTTCGGTTGAATATAAACGTGTAAATATATTTTTAGTTTTAATAATCGTTACAATAGTTTACTACTTTTTCACGTAGGTCAAAAAAAAACCTTAACGAAAATTGAAGATTATGGTTAGCTTTCCACGAAAAGTCAAGTGTGTCAGCTTTCCCTGTTGACCCTAACCCTTGGCACAGCGAGGAAAACCCATCCTTGCTCTAAACGTTCTTTGGTCGCACCGCTCGTGATAAGGCGAATCCAACGCCGTTTTTTCAGCAAAATCATTTGGTTTTCAACACAGCATATTATTAAATTCATGTGGCATTGCCAGCAATGTTCGTAAATGAATTTTGAGCCGTCTTGTTCTATAAAAATGAATTTTCCTTTTTCGGTCCGTTTAACCAGAAAAAAATACTTTCCGCGTATGAACGCGAAGGAATTTTTGTTAGCAACTTTCAAATAAATTTTGGCCTAAGTGAACCCGTAACAATACATTTGGCAATTTTTTTACTCTGTATCGGAGTCTGAAGTGTAAACTTCATCATTTAAATTATCTCCGTCCACGCTGTTGTCTGACCTTTTGGAATTCATTCCAATGACAATGTTGTCTACCAATAAAGGAGTTGTGGGTCAACATAGAACCAAAGTGGTTCTAATGTGGTTCTCATTACCCCGCCGCATACTTCAAGGGAAATGAAAACACACTTTGGTTCTGTAGCGTTCTTCCACAAGTTACGTATATCGTTCTCCGAATTTTAACTTTTAAGCTTTTGAACCAAGGGGTCAAACTTGAACCAAATTCTTTGCCTTTCTTAGGAGATTTTCAGTTTGTTTTTTAGACGAATATCGTTTTTGGAAAATAATGAATCTGGCAGTATCCACATTATCACACATTCTGACGTTATACGTCAATGATGTGAGTTCCTGCAACGCGTTTATTTTTCTTTATCATCTACACCGGACAGATCAAGCAATGGCGCAAATTTTCTTTGTTACGAGACGTTTTTTTCCATAACAGTCGAACCTTGCCTTTGCGTTAGAAGGCTGCTGTGTAATCGCATCTAGTATGCGCATGAAAAGCAAGCAGTGCACCGCATAATAACGGTCCCAAATTATTCGCTAACTCCGTGCAATCGATGCACTCTTGGTCGTTTTTTTTAGTCGAGGATCTTACCATCCATACTTTCAAGTAACGAAAATTTCTCATGTGATATAGTAAGAGGATCAATACGTCCATGTTCGAAGTTTTGACCATAATTTTACTGTCTAGTTTACTCTTTGCAATGTGAAAAATCATTCTAGTGTCTGCTTCTTCGTGAAAACATTGAAAATCTGTTTGTTTGGTTTTGACAACGCTATTATCGAGGACTTGGTATGAAAAGCAACGTTCTTCAACTTTCAAAAAAACTTTCTTGTTCTTTAGAATGTGAACCACTGAATCATTTTCCCAAAAATCTGAAAAAACATCAACAGAGCTTCTTTGAATTGCCTGTTCTTTAAGTTTTTAATAAAATCGTTTGCTTTAGTTTGCTTTGGTTCAACAAGAAATTTCAAGTTCATCTCGAGTTTTACGTTCGCAGTCTTTGATCGATATGGAGAAATATCTATCAAATGAATCTCCGATGCACTCGTGTTACATATTTTGAACAAAATTGTTTCTGCAATTTTTCCAAATGTCAGAGGAAAAGATGAACCGCACAACAATAAAACCCCTCAATCACATCTACATCGACAGAGTTGGGCGGAGTAGACGTTTTTCTTGCTTTCAAAATCTTTCCTAGTGCTGACTTATAGGTTTTGTTTATATCGCCCGAATATTGCCACAAAGCTGGAGGTGCAGGGGTCAATGGGTACGATAGACAGAATTCCATGTCGACCTTTTTCTCTAATATAATTGCTAGCAAACGACCAAATACATCACATTCCATTTTAATTAGAACTTGCTTGCTACCGACTTTACTTCTTTGAGCTTTTTTCATGCAGTTTGAAGCGAAATTGAGGATCGCGTTACGTTTAATGGGTCTGTCAAATCGCTTTGGGTCTTTCTCACATTTTTTTTTAAATCTGTTCGGTAACGTTTTGCAGAAATTCAGCTACATTGGAAGATGTTGCCCTGCCTGTTACCAGGTGATATAATTCTGACGAATCTATCTTCGGGTTAAGGGATAATTTTTTTTATATACATTCAACGAACACTTCGACTGTTTTTTGTCCTTTTTGAGTCTCGATGCTTGTAATTTATACGAAACGTCATCTCTTTGTGTAATTCCAACTTCCTCAAGCACCTTTGTAATGACGGTAATTTGCATGCTGTGACTAAGTGCCCATCTCTGCCTTGCCGAGGCGGAATTCGTGAAATGACTTATGCCTGTCAATAAATTCGCAGCATCAGCATGAATTTTTTGTTCGAGTTTGTGCTAAAGTTCTTTCTCGTCCTTCTAATACCGAAAGCTCCTTCGCGAAATTGTCTGAGCAAATCCGAATCCGACGATTTCAAATTCAACAAATTTAAAACGTATTTCAGGAACTATCTCGCATAGTTAGATTGATTCAAGGCTAAGAACAAGTTTGCAATTTCGAAAATTGAATCGACATACAATTCAAAGTCACTTGTCCTGATGCTCCTTGAGAATCGAAAGAAAACATTGATTAGCTCTACATATTGCAAGTGAAACTTTGCCGTCTTTCCATGATCGCCAGTTAAAGTGGACAAACAATAAGCTTGATATTTCGCCAACGCAAAATTCACGGATGGAGAAATATCCAAATCTGCGTTGGGTTGATTTGCTTTGTGACAACCGTTTGCAAGTCCGTCATAACACCGCATTTTTCAAAGTTTTTCAAGAATCTTTTAAAGTGCAAGATTTCAAATTCAACCGACAATAAAGGATGAATCCTTTTACATATATTAAAATCTTTACAATCAAGAAAAGAGTTCACTGAACCCGCAGATAATACTTCTGTTTCATCGGAGGCATCGATGTACTTGCCAATTGCCTTAAAAAACGCCATTTGCAAATAGAACCCACCAAGATTAATTAAACTGTTGTCAAATTCTGGGGTTTTAGAGACTTGTACGTGCAAATTATTTCGGCTTGACGACATTCTTTGGCGATTGCGGAAGCTTTCTCAAGAGTGGTACGAACGACTGGATACGACGTCGGGGACGAATTAATCTGAGGAAGATATTGGATGTTTTGCATTTTGCTACTGTCGACCGTGGTAGAGCAATTGAATACGACCACCCACATGGGAGTATTCTCAAGACGAGAGAAGCAAATTATTCAGAAATATCTTTCAGAATTGCTCTTTCTCTTGAAGCACGGCAAAGTTTCAAAGCTCTCAATATTTTGTCATACGGTAAAATTGAAATCGCTGCAAAAGGTTGCACTTCATGAGGTACTTCTTCGAATCTGCGCCTTTTACGCGGAATTTTGTGATCGGAAATCTCGAGCTAGTCTACATTTGAGTCAAATGTCAATTCGTTCTCGGACTCAATGGAAAGGAGTTCTTCCGGACGAGAATCGTTTGAGGCGAATTGGTATATGATGCCTACGGTATTATGCATAGTGTCCTTCCCGTTAACCGTACTAACGAAAAGATCAAAATTATCAAACGCAACTTGCGTGGATTGTCCTGGGATACCTGTGGGAATTGTTTTTTAATTTTCATGAGCAGAAAACGTGAGTTCAGTTTTGATTTCTTTAGCAACGTGGTACCCAACTGTATGCCCGTATGTGTTTAAAATTGTCAGCACTTTTGTGCTGCTGGTGAGGGACTTCATCGCTAAGCTTAGCATGATTTGTTTAGATGGCTTAACTCGACCTTTACTTGTAATTTAAATAATGTCACTACACAATGACTTTAATTCGTGTGTAATCATGGTCTGAATGAAATTGCACATGAATTCCGTGGCAGCTTTCTTATTTCTATTGTATTCACCGCATTTTTAATCCCAAATGCTACCTGCTCTACTGTAGTCGCTTTTTCGGTCTCATTTAGTAATCTTTCGTTCACTAACCTGTTAACATCAATGTCAATTTTGAAAACTACTTTTTTCTTATGGATCTCTTCTAAAGTTTCAATAGTAACTTCTTCGATCTGAAATACATTACAAAACATCTCAATAAATAAAAGTAACAAGAGATGACACATGACAATAGAACAGTAAATGGTATCAAATCAGAGTCAAACTATTGGAATTCCATCAATTTAGCTCGGAGCTGTATTTTTGCGTTCACGATCTTCGTGAGACACGGGATTTGGATCCATGACCTGTTGAATGTTATCAACGTTTCGATGCACCTGATCACGAAACGCAGATTTCTTTTCCTAATAATAAATAAAAATAAAACCGTCTTCTACTATCAAAGAGTCCCACTGCGCCCAGTACAGTTTGATGTTTCTGCCTAAAGCACTCACTTCTTCCTAGGTTGGTCGTCGGCTGTTTATTTTCCAGTCCAGGAGTAGTCTTATTTCAGGGTCGTTTTTTTGTTCGCGACGCAACTGCTCGGGTTTCCACTAATCACAAACCATAGCAGTTCTCCGGAGGCATTCAACTTTTTCTTCCAATCGCGAACAATGGCTGCAGTGTGCCGGACATGGTCTTCTGGACAAGGAATCAGCGTTCCGATGACTACTTCCGGCACAGTTTTCTGTGTCATAGTCATACTCTTGCAGTTTCTCAAATCCATCTTGCCAGTTGTTCTTCCGGGTTACGGAACTGCAGTAGCCACTTTATGCATGGTCTCTATCAAACGCTCGAACGTTGCAGGAGCGTTACGCAGGCCGAAGGGCATCACAGTGAACTGCCACAAACCAATTCCAATCGTAAAAGCTGTTTTTTCACGATTTTTGGGTTCCAAATCTACCTGCCAGTAACCACTCTTTAAATTTAACGTAGAAAACCACTGGGATTCTGACAGGGTGTCTAACGTATCGTCAATTCTGGGTAAAGGGTAGCTGTCCTTTTTGGTCACGTCGTTTAGCTGTCCGTAGTCTACGCAAAACTTCGTTGATCCGTCCTTCTTCTTTACGAGTACCACTGGGGATGCCCATGGGCTACTTTAAAGTTCAATCACGCCTTCTCTCTCCATATCCATAATTATTTGTTCGACTTCCTTTCTTTTCGCCAAAGGAAGTCTGCGTGGATGTTGTTGTATCGACCGAGCGTTTCCGGTATTAATTTTATGTTTCACCACGTTAGTTCTTCTTTTGGAACCACTTTCCAGCGTGAACACATCTTGATACTCTTGGATCAACATTTAACTTGAGTCAGCCGGTCTTGGCTGAGGTTTTGTCATTTGGTGGTAAGAATGTCCAATAGATGTTGTGGACACTTCTTTGGCGACGTATCTTCGTTAGACTTCACGTATCTCATAATTTGAGATACTAGCGTGCATTGGCCTACCACGGTCTTCTTTTTCAACGTTACAGGATCTGAGTTGATGTTTAAGATCTTTACAGGCATCGTGTTTTTTACTCGTACTAAAATTTTGCCAATAAGTAGTCCCTTTTTTACTAAGCCGCCCTTCATTGGTTCAATCGCCATCACCACACTTTCAGTCCTTGCGGGCCTTCACTCAATAAGACTCGCACGGCTGCCTTCTTTGACGAATGAAAAGGAATTTTTTCAGTGTCGATCTTCAGGACATCGTTCTTCATATTCAAATGGAACCCATACTTCTTTATCACGTCCATTCCCAGGATAACTTCTTTCGTGATGTCGGCTACCAGTACTTGATGGTCAAGTATTCTATTTCCCAAACTAATGGTTACTTTGACTTGTTCGTGAGTAGGTATTTCTTCGCCCGTCGCCGTTCGAAGTCGCACTGTTACTGGGGATATCTTCTTGTTTTCCAACAATCTGTCAGGACGAATGATGGTTTTCGTCGCTCCCGTGTCAACCAATAACTGAACAGTTTTTCCATTAATCTTGCCATCGAGATAAATGCAATGCAATTGCTTCATCGGCGATGCCATTTGAATTGTAATCTTCGGAGTCTGACTAGACGAGATTACCTTTTGTCTTTTTTGGTCATCTCGTTCCAAATTTTTGAGCGTTTTTCTTGTCCTCTTCTTAGGTCTAGTACGATGCCGTCGTACATGGCATATTTTCCCGCAGTTCAAAGTCGTCACTCCTCTTTCCCGAAGTATTCGTCGCGCTATCTCCTCGATGTTTTCCAGTGTCTGCGCAGATACTTCTGTAGCACAGCAAAGTTTGTGACTGTTTCGTTGTTATGCTTGTTTTGCTGCTTCAAACTCCAAAGCATGCACCAAAGATGAGCATCTCCATATCTCATTTCTAAACGTGAAATTAAAAATTCGTAATTTTCTTGTAGGTAGTCAGGAACAGTTTGCAGGATTCCAAGAGCTTCTCCACGTAAAGACACAATTAAAGACGCGGCTTTCTGTTTGTTGCTCCAACCATTGGCTGTAGCTGCGGTTTCAAACTGCTTGTAATATGTTGACCATGGAACTGTAGCATCAAAATTTGGAGGTACCACTTTAAACTCGTGAGTGGCTTCTTCCCGATGGTCTATTTACTCGTGACGCTTTCTTCGCCGTGACAATTCATTCGATTCATTTTTTCTTCAAGCAGTTTCATTCTGTCTCCTAATTTTTGCTCTAGTTTATCTTCTATAGTTCTTGAATTTTCTTCTAACTTATGTTTTAATTTGTCTTCTACTTCTTCTATTTTGTCTTCTACAGCTTCTCTTAAATTTAAAATACCGCTTTGCATTTCTTCTTGAACAGTTTTAATCTGGTTTTCTACACTAATTTGTATTTGTTCTACTATAGTTTTTATGTGATTTCCAATACTAGCATACATTTCTTCCATTTTCTGAGAATTTTCGTACAGTTTTTCTTCCATTTTTTGAGAATTATCGTAAAACTTTTTTTCATTTTCTGAGAATTTTCGGACATTTTTCTATTATTTTCTTTTATATTTTTATTCATCGATTCGAGAATTTCAAATATTTTTGAATCCATTTAACTGCTTGCAAACGCGCCACCGGCATAAATTTAACCACGAATAATAGTTAAAAAAAGTTTATCAACACTAAATTTTAATAAAGTCCGACACTAGTTTAACGAAATGGAACAGCTAAGAACACTATAAACAAACACGCGAACTAAAGTTTTATTTATTTACGTAATCAATATTTTTATTACGTGAGCGATATAAAATTACTTAATGGTATTCACACTAAAAATCGCGAACGGTTTATTCTATTCGATACCTCGCATTGACGCCACTGTCACTAATTTTATTAAAACTAATTTATTTATTTACATTAAAAATATGTACACGTTTATTATTATTAACCGAACTAATTAAATCTAAGGATATTTAATAAGAACACTTACACTAATTTATATATAGCGCTATCACTAACACGAAGATAACATAAAGTCCGCGGATAACTTCACACACTTGTTTAACACTTGTTGTTTACGTTAAATTCACGTACCAGGTTATTTATCTCACACGCGTTAATCACTTATTTATTTAAACTTGAGTAATCTTCTTAACACTGCCGTTTTCGAATTACTGGAAATAATTGACCTCTGATTTGTTTGTGTCCCATTTATACATTTTGGAAATCTTTCTCGAATGTTCCATATCTTTCGGTATACGTTCTGGAAATGTACAAAAACTTCGCGAAGGCTTTTGAAGCAGTATTGCTTGCGTTTAAAACACTGTTTAGTTCGCTCTATGGTGGAGTGTGATTTCTGAAATCTAAATTGATGACTTAGAATGATGCATTTATCCATATAGAATGTGAGTCTGGTTTGATAAACTTTATCCCAGAGTTTCGACAGCATAGGTGTAAGGCTGATTGGCCTATAGGAGAAAGCTTCATAAGTAGGTTTTCTAAGTTTATGAATCATTATAATGTGGGAAGTTTTCCAAATAGGATGTTCGGATTATGGCATTACATAAGGCATGCCAGAAAAGATACACATTTTCTAGGCAGCTTTTTTAAGATTTTGTAAGTAATTAGATCAAAACTAGAAACTCTATTAGTGTCTAGACCATTGATATTTCTTTACGTAAACTAGGTTTTATTGGGTAAGCACATTTGCATATCTAAGTCCAAGATCCGATTAGTGTCACTTTCATCATTGAGATTTTCGTTTGGTTTAAACACAGCTGCTAGCAAATGCATCTGTTTTTTCGGCGTCAGTTAGCCAGTTTACCTTTTATTCTTGTAGCTTTCCACAAAGAGTGTTGTTATATTTCACCATGAGTTTTCATGTTTTGAAGATTCTCTTTTAAGCACTAATTTACATATGCTTTCGGAGTTGTTTTCAGTGCTTTTGAAGTTTGCTGTAAGCAGCGTGTCTCAGTAAACGATGTGAAACATTAGAAGTTTTTATTTGGCGTTTTTATGTTACCAGCCGATTAATATTATTAAAAGTTTGGTTTTCTCTATACTTTTACTATGGGTAATCCAATTATTGTTTTAATATTTTTTTATGATTACATTTTGTAGTAGATTTTGCTTATAAAGGTTTTAATAATAAAAAAATCCTGTGACTTAAGGTGTTTTTCAAAAAAGATACATGTAATTTCATATTTTTTACTAAAAAAAATTAGATTTTAAATTAAATTTAAATGTACGAAGTTAAATAGAATGAATTTCAAAATAAATTTTATTTGGTATACATAATGCGAGAAAGAATGATTACAATCCTTAATAAAAACGATAGTTTTTACGTTTTATTAAAAGTTATTTAAAAAAACTTAAGCGGTGATTTGGTAACTTTAATTTATCATGTTTGTGGACGTTGGAATTTCTTTATATAAAGATGTTTCGATGTTTGAATTGATAAGCAACGATTTACATGAGATACCCAATAATGCTCATATTTTTACATTCTCTAAAATGTTTTATAACTGAATGAAACAATAACAGCGTTTTTTTTCAAAATTTGCTTTGTTTTCAAGTTATCTCATCATATAGACATAAATTATTCTGAAAAGGGAACACAGACAATTTTTTAATCTTTGTTACACATTTTAATGTCGGTAAGTTTTTTTATATAAAAACAAAAGAATGAAAATGGCGTAATTTAAACAAATGCAAAAAACTGTAGAAATCTATTTTACTAATTATAAACTAAAATATTGTCAACATTATTTATTAACAATAGCATTTACAAATTTGTTAAAAATAAACAAAGATTGGCAATCATACTTGCAATAAATTAATTTTTGAGAAATTATTTGTTATCAAATGTGTTCTACAGGCCAGAATCTTTTTTTTTCGATTTTTTTAAAACTCAATATAAAGCAATCTAAACCAAAATAAAGTAGGCAATAGAAATTACTAGAAATTATTTTGAAGTTCGTGAATCTACCTCTATACGGTACCGTACTAACGGTATTTAATTTAGCCGTCAGAAATTTAGCTAAATTTTAGTGAAAACCGTATCGCGATATCTCCATCCGTTCTCGATTTATAAGAAAAAATTGTTAAAAATTCGAGTATCTCAATCGGATCAAGTTATCTTAACGAGAAAAACAAATGGTTCAAAACTAGTTTTGAAGCGTGTTTAAAGACCAACGGATCAATAAAACATCAGTGATAACAATAAATTAAAAAAGCACAGAATTACTCAAAGTTTAGTCACAAATAGCTCACAAACGTTTAAAATCTCTTCCATCATTCTCGATGTATTTATTTAGTCTAATTTCGGTAGAAAAAACAGCTGCTTTAATTTCAACCCTAGACATGCTTCTAAATCTAAACAAGTTAGATCGAGCGAGTGCGCCGGCTAAGGAAATAGATTTTCTCTTTCAATAACACGTTATGAATACTGCTCGTGTAAATGCTGACGCACGTTTCAGCTAAAATGCGCCAAGCAAGAGCCACATGTTTCTTCTTGTTTTCAAGAAGACTTCTCCAAAAACCTTTCTCCGTTAAGGGTTTGGTAAAAATAGCTAGCCATATAGTTTTTCCTTGCACGATTCCACACCATACGTTCAAACTCCAGTGTATCTAATGTGGGTTTTAGCCTTACCATTGTCAAGATACAACCGATCCGTACCCTTATCCGGACACCCAGTATAATAGCTAAACACATTTGTAAAGTTGTGCTATTGTACTTATTGGAGCGTTCCCAAAATATTTGGAGCATTCGTGACAATTGACGAAAGAAATGCAATGTTCTAGTCGCAGATAAAGTGTAAATATAAAAAGTGTACAAAGAAAGTGCGACGTAAGTGTTAAAAGAAGCACGCCCGAGTTTAAATAAATACAACGTCAGTGTAAAAAAGAACGTGTTGTGCATCAAGTGATTAACTATGGTAACCGCAGACGGTATACGGTTACAGTGATAAATAAATTAATGTCAGTGTTGTTTTTAGCTTGTATTGTGTGTTGCTGTTTGTTTTTGTTGTTGTTGTTGTACTTTATCCATACATGATCTTTTGCCTTTCTTTTCTAAGTATTTTTTTAATGTTTTTCCACATAATTTCTATATTACAAAATACAACACATTGTATTTATCTCTTATTTATTAAATGACATACAATATGAACTACGTCAATAATTGATTAATCATCGTTACTTAAAGATTTCCTTTCTTTAATTTCCCGATTATTTTAATCTGAATCCTTATTATTCAATGTAAACGTCAAACTTTTCACAATGTTATTAACTAATCTATCTTTTTCCATATTTCTTCACCTAGATGCAACACATGACTAAACTGTTAAATCAGAAAATTTATTTAAAACCAACTTTTTGATATCAGTATCTCGTTGTGCCATATTCAACTTTTCTTTTTACGAAACTCCATATGAATTCAATTAGATTAAGTTTAGCATTTCTTGTAAAAAAAACTTAAGAATTTTTTTACAGCAGCAGGAAGCTCACAATTTTTTTCAATTGTATATATTTATTGACAAACTATTTGTTACTTATCGAAGAAATCAATGACATTACGAATATTTCGCGCTTCGGAATGAGCAATTTTTTTGGGTTCTGTTTTCCATGGATTAAAACTGTAATACATTTTATATTATCAATACAATAAATAAATTATGTTGTGTTTTAAATTATATAGAAACAATTTTAACCTAAAAAAACTTACCAAATGTTGTTTTTGGCTCTATTTGTGTACCAGATAGTTTCTTTAACCGCACCCGGATAACTGTTTCTTGTCCACTCGTCTCCTGACGGTATTATCATTTGAAATTTCTTTAAAATATGATAATGTTTTGTGAAGTCGGATTTCATATTTAAGATTGTTTTTTTTATGCAGCACGTTGTATATACCGGGTTTGTATGTCCCGGTGTGACCGACCATCTGCTTAGTTGCATTAAGAACTTTGATGACCTTCGCCAATCTGGTATGTTCCAGATATTTGATTACCTTTCTTATCAAGACTCCGTACATTGTAAGTAGTTTTATGTTATTCTTTTTCATTCGTTTGGTACACAGAACGATTGCCGTTTTTGTTAGGTTCACTGATAGTACTTCTTTTGAGCAACATTTTTTGGCAGTGTTTAATGCACTCTACAAGTTCCAGTTTTTTTTTGGGTGACTATTTGTTTGGTACTTCTACATCCTGGTGTTTAAGAACTTCAGTTAACGGTAAACCCAAAAAGTGTTTTTGAAGTAGTTTCTGCAGGGTACCTTCAACTGAGCCTGTAAATTTTTCGTTGTCGATCAGCATACAACTGATGTTTCTAGTAGAGTTTTTGCTCAGAGTTTTTTGATGACGAGAACATGTAGGTTTGTTTTCTACGTCTCTACAATGCCTTCTCCAAGAGTATCTCTTTATCTGGACTGGTTTTCTATGTGTTTCACTCTTCGCTTTTTTTAGCTGTGTTAAATAGGCTTCAAGTGCGTGATCTTGTTTTGTCAAGCTTCTCTGTTCTACCAGATTCTTGTGCAGTTTGCTTCAGATGCGGATTTTATTGAATTAACAATACTGTTCGTCATTAGGTTCAAGTTTGTGCTTAGATCTTGCAGTCTTTGATTTGGCTGGCTAAAGTTTCTTTGAATAACTCGGAGTCGGTTTTTTTCGGGTATTATTATATATTACAAGTTTCTCGTCTGATTCGATGTTAAATCGAATGTATCTATGGTCAGATAAAGAAGGTGACGTGAGCTTTATTTCCGTCAGAAAAAACATCTGTTACTTTCAAGTCGCAGAGAAAAACCTAAAATAAAAAGTGAAGAAATATTTAAGAAATGAAGAAATTAAATAACAGAAATAGTTTTGTTGACTGTCAAATTGAAGTGAAGAAATTGAAAAAAGTAAAGATAAATTTTGTTTTGTTGATAATTAGATCAGTTTATTTTAAGAAATCTTAAAACAAAAAGTGAAGAAAAATAAAAATAAAAATATTTTAGAAACACTATATATTATGGCAAATAAAGAAAAGAAAAAAGAGGACTGATTATGTAAAAAAAATGTGAAAAATCTTAAAAGCTAACGACCGCAATTTTTAAATAGAATTAGAAGAAACTTGTTTTGTGAAAAAAAAAGAAGGCGAAGAAACATTTGAGAAATGAAAAAATTAAATAACAGAATTAGTTTTGTTGACTGTCAAATTGAACTGACGAAAGTGAAGAAAAATTCTGTTCTTTTAATAATTTGATCAGTTTATTTTAAGAAATCTTAAAACAAAAAGTGAAGAAAAAAACAAAAAAAAGGTTAGGAAAACTTAAGATATGAAGGCAAATAAAGAAAAGAAAGAAGAGTACTGATTATATAAGAAAAATGTAAAAAAAACTCAAAGGCTAACGACCGCAATTTTTAAATAGAATTAGAAGAGACTTATTTTGTAAAAGAAGGCAAAGAAACATTTAAGAAATGAAAAAAAAGATGTATTAACAGAATTGGTTTTGTTGACTGTCAAATATAAAAATGAAGAAAATTTCTGTTCTGTTAATAAATCGATAAAAGTTCATTTTAAGAAAACTAGAAACAAAAAGTAAAGAAAATGGAAAATAAAAAAAGATTTCAGAAAAACTTAAGATATGAAAAAAAATTTAAAAAAATGAGAACTGGTTTTGTAAGAAAAATCGAAAGAAAGTAAGAAGCTAACGACCGCAAATTTTAAAATAAATTTGAAGCCTATTTTGTAGAAGAACCTAAAATAAAAAGTAAAGAAACATTTAAGAAATGAAGAAATTAAATAACAAAAATTGGTTTTATTGACTGTCAAATTGCAGTGAAGAAATTGAAGAAAGAGAAGTGAAGAAAACTTCTGTTCTGTTAATCAATTGATCAAAACGTCTATTAACAAATTCTAAAACAAAAAGTAAAGGCAATCAAACAAAATTTTAGTAAAGTTTCAGATATGAAAAATAAAATAAAGAAAAGAAAGAAGAGAACTGGTTATGTAACAAAAATGCGAAAAAACTAACGACCGCAATTTTTAAACTAAATTTGAAATAGTTTATTTTATAGAAGAACCTAAAATAAAAGATAAAGGAACATTTAAGAAATGAAGAAATTAAATAAGGGAATTCGTTTTGTTGACTGTCAAATTGATGTGAAAAAAAGAAAGTAAAGAAAACTTCTGTTCTATTGATCAATTAATCAAACTTTATTTTAACAAATCTGAAAACAAAAAATAACGAAAAAAGAAGACAAGAAAAACTTAAGATATGAAGGAAAAGAAAGAAGACAACTGATTATGTAGGAAAAATGTGAAAAAGGTAACGATCGCAATTTTTCAATAAATTTAGAAGAAACTTATTTTATAAAAGCAGAAAAAGACGAAAAAACATTTAAGAAATAAAAAAATTAAATATCGCAATAAGCTTTGTTGAATTAAAGTGAATAAATTAAAAAAAGAAAAGTGAAGAAAACTTCTGTTCTGTTAATAAACTGATGAAAGTATATTTTCAAAAATCTTAGATTTGAGATATAAAGAGAAATGAAAAAAAAAGAAGAGAACTGGTTATGTAAGAAAATTGTAAAGAAAGTAAAAAGCTAACGACCGCAAATTTTAAAATAAATTAGAAGAAGTTTATTTTGTAGAACCTAAAATAAAAGATGAATAAACATTTAAGAAATGAGGAAAATAAAAAACAGAATTAGTTTTGTTGACTGTCAAATTGATGTGAAGAAATTGAAAAAAGGAAAGTAAAGAAAACTTGTGTTTTATTAATCAATTAATCAAACTTTATTTTAACAAATCTGAAAACAAAAAAATAACGCAAAAAACAGATTTAGAAAAACTTAAGATATGAAAAAAAAGAAAGAAGACAACTGATTATGTAAGAAAAATGTAAAAAAGTTAACGATCAAAATTTTTAAATAAATTTAGAAGACACTTTATTTTATAAAAGCAGAAAAAGGCGAAGAAACTTAAGAAATTAAATATCACAATTAGCTTTGTTGAATTAAAGTGAATAAATTAAAGAAAGAAAAGTAAAGAAAGGTTCTGTTCTGTTAATACACTGATGAAAGTTTATTTTAAAAAATCTTAAAATAAAAATTGAAGAAAAAGGAAAACAAAAAAGATTTTAGAAAAACTTGAGATATAAAGAATAATGAAAAAAAAAGAAGAGAACTGGTTATGTAAGAAAAATGTAAAAAAAAGTAAAAAGCTAACGACTGCAATTTTTAAAATAAATTTGAACAAGCTTATTTTTTAGAAGAACCTAAAACAAAAAGTGACAAAACATTTAAGAAATTAAATAACAAAATTAGTTTTTTTGACTGTCAAATTGAAGGGACGGAAAAGAAAAAAGGAAAGCAAAGAAAGCTTCTGTTCTGTTCATCAATTGATCAAACTTTATTTTAAGAAATCTAAAACAATAAATTAAAAAAAAGGTTTTGGAAGAACTTAAGATATGAAAGATAATAAAGAAAGAAAGAAGAGAACGGGTTATGTAAGAAAAAAGTTTAAAAACAAGTAGAAAGTTAACGAACGCAATTTTTAAAATAAATCTGAAGAAGTTTATTTTGTAGAACTTAAAATAAAAAGTAAAGAAACATTTAAGAAATGAAGAAATTAAATAACAGTAGCAGTTTTGTTGACTGTCAAATTGAAGAGAAAAAATTGAAAAGAAAAAGTAAAGAAAATTTCTGTTCTGTTCTAAAAACATATAATAAAGAAAAACAAAAACAAAAAAAGATTTTAGAAAAACTTAAGATATGAAGAAAAATAAAGAATAGAAAGAAGAGAACTGATTATATAGAAAAATATGTGAAAAAGCTAACGACCGCAATTTTTAAATAAATTTAGAAAAAAATTTATTTTACAAAAGACGAAGGCGAGGAATAATTTAGGAAATGAAAAAAATAAATAACAGAAAAACTCTATTGACTGTCAAATTAAAATGAAAAAATTGGAAAAATTAAAGTAAAGAAAACTTCTGTTCTGTTAACAAATTTATTAATGTTTATTTCAAAAAACCTTAAAACAAAAGTTGAAGAAAAAAATATTTTAGAAAAACTTGAGATATAAAAAAAATGTAAAAAAGCTAACAACCACAATTTTAAAATAATTTTTATTTTGTAGAAGAACCTATAATAAAAGGCGAAGAAACATTTAAAAAATGAAAAAATTAAATAACAAAATTAGTTTTGTTGGCTCTCAAATTGAACTGAAGAAAGTGAAGAAAAATTCTGTTCTTTTAATAATTTGATCAGTTTATTTCAAGAAATCTTAGAACAAAAAGTGAAGACAAAAACAAACAAAAATTTAGAAAAACTTAAGATATGAAGGCAAATAAAGAAAAGAAAAAAGAGTACTGATTATGTAAAAAAAAGTGTAAAAAAAACTTAAAAGTTTACGATCTCAATTATTAAATAGAATTAGAAGACTTATTTTGTAAAAGAAGGCAAAGAAACATTTAAGAAATGAAAAAAAAGATGTATTACCAGAATTGGTTTTGTTGATTGTCAAATTAAAGTGAAGAAATTGAAAAGTGAAGAAAACTTCTGTTTTGTTAATAAATTGATAAAAGTTTATTTTAAGAAAACTAAAAACAAAAAGTAACGAAAAAGAAAAACAAAAAAGATTGTAGAAAAACTGAAAAGAACTGGTTATGTAAGAAAAATCTGAAATAAAGTATGAAGCTAACGACCGCAAATTTTAAAGTAAATTTCAGAAAACTTGTAGAAGAACCTAAAATAAAAAGTGAAGATACATTTAAGAAATTAAATAACAAAATTAGTTTTGTTGACTGTCAAATTGAAGTAAAAAATGAAAAAAAGGGAAGTAAAGAAAACTACTAAAAAAAAATATTAGAAAAACTTAAAAAACTTAAGATATGAAGAAAAAAAAAGAAAACTGGTTATGTAAGAAAAATGTGAAAGAAAATAAAAATCTAACAACCGCAATTTTTAAAATAAATTTGAAGAAGTTTATTTTGTTGAAAACCTAAAATAAAAGATGAAAATACATTTAAGAAGTTAAATAACAAATTTAATTTTGTTGACTGTCAAATTGAAGTGAAGAAACTGAAAAAAGGAGAATTTAAAAAACTTCTGTTTTGTTAATCAATTGATCAAAGCTTCTTTTAAGAAATTCTAAAACAAAAAGTAAAAGCAAAAACAAACAAAGAAAGTTTTAAAAAACAAAATCAAGAAAAGAAAGAAGAGAACTAGTTATGTAAGAAAAATGCAAAAAAAACTAACGACCTCAATTTTTCAACTAATTTGAAAAAGTTTATATTCTGTAGAAGAACTTTAACTAAAAAGTAAAAAAATATTTAAGAAATGAAGAAGTGAAGAAATTGAAAAAAAAATGACGAAAAGTTCTGTTCTGTTAATCAGTTTATTTTAAGATATCTTAAAACGAACTGAAAAAATATACCGCAATTTTTAAAATAAATTTGAAGAAGTTTATTTTGTAGAAGAATCTAAAATAAAAGGTGAAGCTACATTTAAGAAATGAATTAACAAAATTAGTTTTGTCGACTGCCAAATTGAAGTGAAGGAATTGAAAGAGGGAAAGTGAAGAAAGCTTCTGTTCTGTTAATCAATAGGTTAAAATTTATTTTAACAAATCTGAAAACACAAAATAAAGAAAAACAAGAAAATGTTTTAGAAAAACTTAAGATATAAAAAAAATTAAGAAAAGAAAGAACTGATTATGTAAGAAAAATGTGAAAAAACTACGCCCGCACTTTTTAAATAAATTTAGAAGTAACTTATTTTGTAAAAGAAGAAGAAGACGAAGAAACATTTAAAAAATTAAATAACGGATGTAGTTTTGTTGACTGTTAAAATGAAGAAAAAAAAAGAAGAAAACTGGTTATGCAAGAAAAATGTGAAAGAAAATAAAAATCTAACGACCGCAATTTTTAAAATAAATTTGAAGAAGTTTATTTTGTAGGAAACCTAAAGTAAAAGATGAAAATACATTTAAGAAGTATAATAACAAATTTAATTTTGTTGACTGTCAAATTGAAGTGAAGAAACTGAAAAAAAAATGAAAAAATCTTCTGTTCTGCTAATCAATTGATCAAAGTTTCTTTTAAGAAATTCTAAAACAAAAAGTAAAGGCAAAAACAAAGTTTTAAAAAAACTTAAGACATAAAAACAAAATAAAGAAAAGAAAGAAGAGAACTGGTTATGTCAGAAAAATGCGAAGAAACTAACGACCACAATTTTTCAATTAATTTGAAAAGGTTTATTCTGTAGAAGAATTTTAAATAAAAGGTAAACAAATATTTAAGAAATGAAGAAGTGAAGAAATTGGAAAAAAAATGACGAAAAATTATGTTCTGTTAATCAGTTTATTTTAAGATATATTAAAACCAAAACTGAAAAAATAGAAAAACAATAAAAGATTTTAGAAAAACTTAAGATATGAAGAAAATTGAAAAAAAAGAATAGAACTAGTTATGTAAGAAAAGTGTGAGAAAGGTAAAAAACTAACGACCGCAATTTTTTAAATAAATTTGAAGAAGTTTATTTCGTAGAAGAATCTAAAATAAAAGATGAAGCTACATTTAAGAAATAAATTAACAAAATTAGTTTTGTCGACTGTCAAATTGAAGTGAAGAAATTGAAAGAAGGAAAGTGAACAAAGCTTCTGTTCTGTTAATCAATTGATTAAAATTTATTTTAACAAATCTGAAAACGAAAAATAATGAAAAAGGAAAATGAAAGGAAGTTTAAGAAAACTTAAGATATGAAGAAAAATAAAGGAAAGAAAGAAGAGAACTGATTATGTAAGAAAAATGTGAAAAAGCTAACAACCGCAATTTTAAAATAAATTTTATTTTGTAGAAGAACCTAAAATAAAAGGCGAAGAAACATTTGAGAAATGAAAAAATTAAATAACAGAATTAGTTTTGTTGACTGTCAAATTTAACTTAAGAAAGTGAAAAAAAATTCTGTTCTTTTAATCATTTGATCAGTTTATTTCAAGAAATCTTAAAACAAAAAGTGAAGACAAAAACAAAAAAAAATTAGAAAAACTTAAGATATGAAGGCAAATAAAAAAAAAGAAGACTAATGATTATGTAAGAAAAATGTTAAAAAAAACTTAAAAGTTAACGACCTAAATTTTTAAATAGAATTAGAAGAGACATATTTTTTAAAAGAAGACCAAGAAGCATTTAAGAAATGAAAAAAAAGATGTATTAACAGAATTGGTTTTGTTGACTATCAAATTGAAAAGTGAAGACAACTTCTGTTCTGTTAATAAATTGATAAAAGTTTATTTTAAGAGAACTAAAAACAAAAAGTAAAGAGAATGGAAAACAAAAAAAGATTTTAGAAAAACTTAAGATATAAAGAAAAATAAAAAAAAGAGAACTAGTTATGTAACAAAAATCTGAAAGAAAGTAAGAAGTTAACGACCGCAAATTTTAAAATAAATTTCAATAAGCTTATTTTGTAAAAGAACCTAAAATAAAAAGTAAAGAACATTTAAGAAATGAAGAAATTTAATAACAAAATTAGTTTTGCTGACTGTCAAATTGCAGAAAAAGAAAAACAAAAAATATTTTAGAAAAACTTCAGATATAAAGAAAAATGAAAAAAAGAAAAGAACTAGTTATGTAAGAAAAATCTAAAAAAAGTAAAAAGCTAAGACCGCAAATTTTAAAATAAATTTGAAGAAGCTTATTTTGTAGAAAAACCTAAAATATAAAGTGAAGACACATTTAAAAAATGAAGAAATTAAATAACAAAATTAGTTTTATTGACTGTCAAATTGAAGTGAAGCAATTGCCAAAGGAAAGTGAAGAACATTTCTGTTCTGTTAATCAGTTTATTAAAGTTTATTTTAACAAATCTGAAAACAACAAGCGTAGAAAAGAGAAAACAAAAAGAAGGATTTCAGAAAAACTTAAAATATGAAGGAAAATAAAGAAAAGAAAGAAGAGAGCTGATTATGTAAGAAAAATGTGAAAAAGCTAAAGACCGCAGTTTTTAAATAAATTTAGAAGAAACTGATTTTGTAAAAGAAGAAGGAGACGAAGAAACATTTAAGAAATGAAAAAATTAACAGAATTAGTTTTGTTGACTGTCGAGTTGAAGTAAAGAAATTGAAAAAAGGGAAGTAAAGAAAACTTTTGTTCTGTTCATCAATTGATCAAACTTTATTTTAAAAATTCTAAAACAATAATTGAAAAAAAAAGATTTTAGAAAAACTTAAGATATGAAGGAAAATAAAGAATAAAAAGAAGAGAACTGACTATGTAGGAAAAATGTGAAAAAGCTAACGACCGCAATTTTTAAATAAATTTAAAAGAACCTTAATTTATAAAAGAAGAAGAAGGCGAGGAAACATTTAAAAATGAAAAAATTAAATAACAGAACTACTCTATTGACTGTCAAAATAAAATGAAGAAATTGGAAAAAAAAAGTGAAGAAAACTTCTGTTTGATAAATTCAATAATGTTTATTTCAAGAAATCTTAAGACAAAAGTTGAAGAAAAACAAAAACAAAAAATATTTTATAAAAACTTGAGATTAAAGAAAAATGAAAACAAAAGAAGAGAACTAGTTATGTAAGAAAAATCTGAAAAAAGTAAAAAGCTAAGACCGCAAATTTTAAAATAAATTTGAAGAAGCTTATTTTGTAGAAAAACCTAAAATAAAAGGTGAAGACACATTTAAAAAATGAAGAAATTAAATAACAAAATTAGTTTTATTGACTGTCAAATTGAAGTGAAGAAATTGCCAAAGGAAAGTGAAGAACATTTCTGTTCTGTTAATCAGTTTATTAAAGTTTATTTTAACAAATCTGAAAACAACAAGCGTAGAAAAGAGAAAACAAAAAGAAGGATTTCAGAAAAACTTAAAATATGAAGGAAAATAAAGAAAAGAAAAAAGAGAATGTAAGAAAAATGTGAAAAAGCTAAAGACCGCAGTTTTTAAATAAGTTTAGAAGAAACTGATTTTGTAAAAGAAGAAGGAGACGAAGAAACATTTAAGAAATGAAAAAATTAACAGAATTAGTTTTGTTGACTGTCGAGTTGAAGTAAAGAAATTGAAAAAAGGGAAATAAAGAAAACTTCTGTTCTGTTCATCAATTGATTAAACTTTATTTAAAAAAATCTAAAACAATAATTGAAAAAAAAATTTAGAAAAACTTAAGATGTAAAAGAAAATAAAGAAAGAAAGAAGAGAACTGGAACAAGTTTTGTAGAACTTAAAATAAATAAAAGTAAAGAAACATTTAAGAACTGAACAAATTAAATAACAGTAGTAGTTCTGTTGACTGTCAAATTGAAGAGAAAAAATTGAAAAAAAAGGAGAAGAAAATTTCTGTTCTGTTCTGAAAACATAT
Source organism: Aquatica leii (assembly GCA_035610365.1). Taxonomy (NCBI): domain Eukaryota; kingdom Metazoa; phylum Arthropoda; class Insecta; order Coleoptera; family Lampyridae; genus Aquatica; species Aquatica leii. Next base: position 6,143,763 of record CM069436.1, on the reverse strand, counting down.
AACAAAGAAAAACAAAAACAAAAAAAAATTTAGAAAAACTTAAGATATGAAGGAAAATAAAGAATAAAAAGAAGAGAACTGAATATGTAGGAAAAATGAGAAAAAGCTAAGGACCGCGATTTTTAAATAAATTTAAAAGAAACTTAGTTTATAAAAGAAGAAGAAGGCGAGGAAACATTTAAGAAATGTAAAAATTAAATAACAGAACTACTCTCTTGACTGTCAAGATAAAATGAAGAAATTGGAAAAGGAAAAGTGAAGAAAACTTCTGTTTGATAAATTCATTAATGTTTATTTTAAGAAATCTTAAAACAAAAGTTGAAGAAAAAGAAAAACAAAATATATTTTAAAAAAATTTGACATAAAAAAAACTGAAAAAAAAGAAGAGAACTAGTTATGTAAGAAAAAACAAAAAAAAGTGAAAAGACCGCAAATTTTAAAATAAATTTGAAGAAACTTATATTGTAGAAAAACCTAAAATAAAAGGTGAAGACACATTTAAAAAATGAAGAAATTAAATAACAAAATTAGTTTTATTGACTGTCAAATTGAAGCAAAGAAATTGAAAAAAGGGAAGTAAAGAAAACATTTTTAAAAATCTAAAACAATAATTGAAAAAAAAAGATTTTAGAAAAACTTAAGATATAAAAAAAAATAAAGAAAGAAAGAAGAGAACTGGAACAAGTTTTGTAGAACTTAAAATAAATAAATAAATAAAAGTAAAGAAACATTTAAGAACTGAAGAAATTAAATAACAGTAGTAGTTCTGTTGACTGTCAAATTGAAGAAAAAAAATTGAAAAAAAGTGAAGAAAATTTCCGTTCTGTTCTGAAAATATCTAACAACGAAAAAGATTTTAGAAAAACTTAAGATATGAAAGAAAATAAAGAATAAAAACAAGAGAACTGATTATTTAGGAAAAATGTGAAAAAGCTAACGACCGCAAATTTTAAACAAATTTAAAAGAAACGTAGTTTATAAAAGAAGAAGAAAGCGAGGAAACATTTAAAAAATGAAAAAATTAAATAAATAAATTGACTGTCAAATTAAAATGAAGAAATTGGAAAAGGGAAAGTGAAGAAAACTTCTGTTTGATAAGTTCATTAATGTTTATTTTAAGGAATCTTAAAACAAAAGTTGAAGAAAAAGAAAAACAAAAAATATTTTAGAAAAACTTGAGATTAAAGAAAAATGAAAAAAAAAGAAGAGATATCTGAAAAAAGTAAAAAACTAAGACCGCAAATTTTAAAATAAATTTGAAGAAGCTTATTTTGTAGAAAAACCTAAAATAAAAGGTAGACACATTTAAAAAATGAAGAAATTAAATAACAAAATTAGTTTTGTTGATTGTCAAATTGAAGTGAAGAAATTGACAAAAGGAAAGTGAAGAAAATGTTTGTTCTGTTAATCAGTTTATTAAAGGTTATTTTAACAAATCTGAAAACAACAAGCGTAGAAAAGGGAAAACAAAAAGAAGGATTATAGAAAAACTTAAAATATGAAGGAAAATAAAGAAAAGAAAGAAGAGAACTGATTATGTAAGAAAAATGTAAAAAAGGTAAAGACCGCAGTTTTTAAATAAATTTAGAAGAAACTGATTTTGTAAAAGAAGAAGGAGACGAAGAAACATTTAAGAAATGAAAAAATTAACAGAATTCGTTTTGTTGACTGTCGAGTTGAAGTAAAGAAATTGAAAAAAGAAAAGGGAAGAAAACTTCTGTTCTGTTCATCAATTGATCAAACTTTATTTAAAAAAATCTAAAACAATAATTGAAAAAAAAATTTAGAAAAACTTAAGATATAAAAGAAAATAAAGAAAGAAAGAAGAGAACTGGAACAAGTTTGGTAGAACTTAAAATAAATAAAAGTAAAGAAACATTTAAGAACTGAACAAATTAAATAACAGTAGTAGTTCTGTTGACTGTTAAATTGAAGAGCAGAAATTGAAAAAAAAGAGAAGAAAATTTCTGTTCTGTTCTGAAAACATATAACAAAGAAAAAGAAAAACAAAAAAAACTTTAGAGAAACTTAAGATATGAAGGAAAATAAAGAATAAAAAGAAGAGAACTGAATATGTAAGAAAAATGAGAAAAAGCTAAGGACCGCGATTTTTAAATAAATTTAAAAGAAACTTAGTTTATAAAAGAAGAAGAAGGCGAGGAAACATTTAAGAAATGTAAAAATTAAATAACAGAACTACTCTCTTGACTGTCAAGATAAAATGAAGAAATTGGAAAAGGAGAAGTGAAGAAAACTTCTGTTTGATAAATTCATTAATGTTTATTTTAAGAAATCTTAAAACAAAAGTTGAAGAAAAAGAAAAACAAAAAATATTTTAAAAAAATTTGAGATAAAAAAAGTGAAAAAAAAGAAGAGAACTAGTTATGTAAGAAAAAACAAAAAAAAGTGAAAAGACCGCAAATTTTAAAATAAACTTGAAGAAACTTATATTGTAGAAAAACCTAAAATAAAAGGTGAAGACACATTTAAAAAATGAAGAAATTAAATAACAAAATTAGTTCTGTTGACAGTCAAATTGAAGTAAAAAAATTGAGAAAAGGAAAGTGAAGAAAATTTCTGTTTTGTTAATCAGTTTATTAAAGTTTATTTTAACAAATCTAAAAACAAGCGTTGAAAAGAGAAAACAAAAAGAAGGATTTTAGAAAAACTTAAGGTATGAAGGAAAATAAAGAAAAGAAAGAAGAGAACTGATTATGTAAGAAAAATGTAAAAAAGGTAAAGACCGCAGTTTTTAAATAAATTTAGAAGAAACTGATTTTGTAAAAGAAGAAGGAGACGAAGAAACATTTAAGAAATGAAAAAATTAACAGAATTCGTTTTGTTGACTGTCGAGTTGAAGTAAAGAAATTGAAAAAAGGAAAGTGAAGAAAACTCCTGTTCTGTTAACTGATTGAAGTTTATTTTAAGAAAACTAAAAAGAAAAAGAAAAGCAACAAAGATTTTAGAAAAACTTAAGATATGAAGAAAAATGAAAAAAAAGAGAACTAGTTATGTAAGAAAAATCTGAAAAAAAACAAGTAGCTAACGACCGCAAATTTTAAAATATTTTGAAGAAGTTTATTTTGTAGAGCCTAAAATAAGAGATGAAGAAACATTTAAGAAATGAAGAAAATAAATAACAGAATTAGTTTTGTTGGCTGTCAAATTGATGTGAAGAAATTGAAAAAAGGAAAGTAAAAAAAACTTTTGCTTTATTAATCAGTTAATCAAACTTTATTTTAACAAATCTGAAACAAAAAATAACGAAAAAAGAAAACAAAATAAGTTTTAGGAAAACTTAAGATAGGAAGGAAAAGAAAGAAGATAACTGATTATGTAGGAAAAATGTGAAAAAGTTAACGATCGCAATTTTTAAATAAATTTAGAAGAAACTTGTTTTATAAAAGCAGAAAAAGGCGAAGAAACATTTAAGAAATGAAAAACTTCAATATTGCAATTAGCTTTGTTGAATTAAAGTGAATAAATTAAAAAAAGAAAAATGAAGAAAACTTCTGTTCTGTTAATAAATTGATGAAAGTTTATTTTAAAAATTCTTAAAATAAAAATTAAAGAAAAAGGAAAACAAAAAAGATTTTAGAAAAACAAGCGTAGAAAAAAGAAAACAAAAAGGATTTTAGAAAAACTTAAAATATGAAGGGAAATAAAGAAAAGAAAGAACAGAACTGATTATGTAAGAAAAATGTGAAAAAGCTAAAGACCGCAGATTTTAAATAAATTTAGAAGAAACTGATTTTGTAAAAGAAGAAGACGAAGAAACATTTAAGAAATAAAAAAATTAACAGAATTAGTTTTGTTGACTATAGAGTTGAAGTAAAAAAATTGAAAAAAGGAAAGTGAAGAAAATTCCTGTTCTGTTAAATGATGGAAGTTTATTTTAAGAAAACTAAAAAGAAAAACAAAAAGGATTTTAGAAAAACTTAAGATATGAAGAAATATGAAAAAAAAGAGAACTAGTTATGTAAGAAAAATCTGAAAAAAAAACAAGAAGTTAACGACCGCAAATTTTAAAATAAATTTGAAGAAGTTTATTTTGTAGAGCCTAAAATAAAAGATGAAGAAACATTTAAGAAATGAAGAAAATGAATAACAGAATTAGTTTTGTTGACTGTGCAGTGAAGAAATTTTAAAAAGGAAAGGGAAGAAAACTTCTGTTCTGTTCCGTTAATCAACCGATCAAAGTTTATTTTAATCTGGAAATAAAAAGTGAAGAAAAAGGAAAACAAAAAAAAGAATTTAGAAAAACTTAAAATATGAAGGAAAATAAAGAAAAGAAAGAACAGAACTGATTATGTAAGAAACATGTGAAAAAGCTAAAGACCGCAGTTTGTAAATAAATTTAGAAGAAACTGATTTTGAAAAAGAAGAAGACGAAGAAACATTTAAGAAATAAAAAAATTAACAGAATTAGTTTTGTTGACTATCGAGTGGAAGTAAAAAAATTGAAAAAAGGAAAGTGAAGAAAACTCCTGTTCTGTTAAATGATTGAAGTTTATTTTAAGAAAACTAAAAAGAAAAAGAAAAACAAAAAAGATTTTAGAGAAACTTGAGATATGAAGAAAAATGAAAAAAAGAGAACTAGTTATGTAAGAAAAATCTGAAAAAAACAAGAAGCTAACGACCGCAAATTTTAAAATAAATTTGAAGAAGTTTATTTTGTAGAACTTAAAATAAAAGATGAAGAAACATTTAAGAAATGAAGAAAATAAATAACAGAATTAGTTTTGTTGACTGTGCAGTGAAGAATTTTAAAAAAGGAAAGCGAAGAAAACTTATGTTCTGTTGATCAACCGATCAAAGTTTATTTTAATCTGGAAATAAAAAGTGAAGAAAAAGGAAAACAGAAAAAGATTTTAGAAAAACTTAAAATATGAAGGAAAATAAAGAAAAGAAAGAACAGAACTGATTATGTAAGAAACATGTGAAAAAGCTAAAGACCGCAGTTTGTAAATAAATTTAGAAGACACTGATTTTGAAAAAGAAGAAGAAGACGATGAAACATTTAAGAAATAAAAAAATTAACAGAATTAGTTTTGTTGACTATCGAGTTGAAGTAAAAAATTGATAAAAGGAAAGTGAAGAAAACTCCTGTTCTGTTAAATGATTGAAGTTTATTTTAAGAAAACTAAAAAGAAAAAGAAAAACAAAAAATATTTTAGAAAAACTTAAGATATGAAGAAAAATGAAAAAAAAAGAGAACTAGTTATGTAAGAAAAATCTGAAAAAAAACAAGAAGCTAACGACCGCAAATTTTAAAATAAATTTGAAGAAGTTTATTTTGTAAAGCCTAAAATAAAAGATGAAGAAACGTTTAAGAAATGAAGAAAATAAATAACAGAATTAGTTTTGTTGACTGTGCAGTGAAGAAATTTAAAAATGGAAAGGGAAGAAAACTTCTGTTCTGTTAATCAACCGATCAAAGTTTATTTTAATCTGAAAATAAAAAGTGAAGAAAAAGGAAAACAAAATAAGATTTTAGAAAAACTTAAGGAAAGTAAAGAAAAGAAAGAAGAGAACTGTAAGAAAAATGTGAAAAAGCTAACCGTAATTTTTGTAGAAGAACCTACAATAAAATTCGGAGATACATTTAAGTAATGAAGAAATTAACTAACATAATTAGTTTTGTCGACTGCCAAATTGAAGCGAATAAATTAAAAGAGTTTACATTCAAAACAGGGTAGAAAACTTCTGTTTTGTGACTGGTAAATATTCCAGTTATTCGATTGCCATCATTTTTTGTGTACAGTGTGTTTTCTGTTTTTTTACATACACGGAAACTTACTTTACTAATCGTAGTGTTTGGTAAAGTTTTTTTGTTTAAGTTTTATTTTACAAATACAGTAGGCATTTTTAAATGTCGCAAACAACTGCACCATAAAAATATCTCCCTTTTTATATCAAAGCAATCGAGTAAAACTAATTAATTATAGAACGGTATATCGAGGGGAGTTTCTAAATAAGATTTTTTTTTGTGTAATGTACGCCCCAATTCACCTTGTCCCGTATTTTACGTTGCATAATTTGTACGTATTTTTTACTAAATGAAAAAAAATAAACAGCATTTTCTTTAATGGGTTAAAAATAGATTTTATTTAGAAATAAGATTTTGTTTCTAGTGGTAAATGTCATCATCAAACAACAATAAAATCGATAGATAGAGAGGATCGCGATTAGACCTAGTAGAAAGAAACAAATAATTGTTTTGTTTATGTTTATTTCGTGCGTATTTTGTTGCTGATGTAACTGGATTCGTAAACGCAATAATCTTGAAAACACAAATAAATAATAAATTAGAGTTTTAAGCACGTGGTTTCGTAACGTTTGTTGATCAACACATGCACCTATAAGATCGAAATAATGGCATTTGTTGACATTTTGTATTGGCGGGTTCCATTTTAAAAGCGCATGACCGTCCACCATTACGTTTTACATAGGAACGCATTGTTCATGCGCAAGAAGTTAGTTGGTCGTGTCAGTGATTGTAGTGTGCATGTCTCGAGTACTACGGCCGTACGAATTTTTATTTACAACCATAAATTTGCACTTACTCTAAAACAAGTGAATAATTGTGCGTATAAGTGACATTGTTTCCAAGTGTTTTATTAACAAACTCCGCACGTGAATGGATTAATCTCGTCGTCGACATCATTCGAAAGTAAGTTTTTTCAACAATTTTGTAGGTCGCTGCTCCGAATATTTCTTATCAACTCGGCCATGTGGCGAAGCGCTCTTTCCCTCTAATAATTTCTCGTTTCGAATCAATAGGTCCGAAAAAAAAAACGATTGCCTTGATCCTAAAACAACGCGCACGAAATTAATCCCTTTAAAGTATTTTACTGGGACGTGTTCGATAAAATTGACCTCATAAATCTCTTAAAAGAAAGTCAGGGTCAAATTCCCTTTTTTCTTTCGGTTTTAATTTTAAATAAATCGACTTTTTTGATTAGAATAGTATACACTTATTGACGGCAGCTTTCCCTTTTTTTTACTGCATTGTAACGTTTATAAAAATATTTTAATGCTTTTGTCGTAAAAATCGTCAATAAAAGAAAGCTGTTAGTACAGTTTTTATGCTTAAAAGCGTTTTAATGTAGGTTGTTGCAAGGTGTTAATGTTTGCGCCATATTCTTAATAAACAAATTGGTTGTTTTCGTTCTTAGTATTTCTTGCGCAAATTTCAACGCTCAACTTGGGCAACTGAATCGATGGTGGTGCATCTACTTTTTGCGTATATTGTGCAATGACGAATTTAGAGCGAGGTGAACTAGAGCGTGTGGTAAAAAAAAGGTTGTCTGTTGTCCTATTTAACAACCCTTCGTGGTGTCCCCTTTTATTAATTAACCAGCTCTTGCTATTCCATATGCGTCGTAATTCTACCAATTTAATAGGGAATATTATAACGCAGACTGTCAAAAAGAGTCGTTCGGTTGTTTCATTGCTTTGTAATCTCAAGAACCCGGGAATTATCAATGTGTACAATCTACACAAGGTTCTTGTGGCACAGAATCGTTGTTCCAAATAAAATGAAAACGTTTAATGCAATTTTATAAGTTTTAGGAACGTTGTTTACAAAACGTACTGGCACAATTCTTGAATAACAACAAATGAACTGTTTACGTTATTAGTGTAATTATTTACATAATTTTCTCGTAGTAGTATTTGTGATTCAAGATATTCTTTAAATGCTTGGTTTTGGAGTTTGGTTAGAAACCATCAAGGATACAAAGCAAATTAACAATGTTCTTGATTATCTTTTGTTACAGTCGCATAGCTCATTTGATTTTTAATTGTTTATCAACAAATGTGCTTTGTGTAATATTGCCACTATATACATAATCTAACACTATTAATTAAGAGGTAACTAATTTTTTAACAAGTTTGTGTACGATAAAACTAAAAAATGTACACGATAGCCTTATACACTCGCTTATACATAACCGAAAAGTCCTTTTTTGGTTTTTTTATTATTTTTACTTAATGGATTTCACAATAAACTGTCAAAATCGAACTGGCGCCAAATAGAATCAGATAACGCAAGGGAAATTCACTATAATGTTAAATTCAATTTATCGCAAGCCATGTAACATTTAATAATAATTTAAATTTTATGCATAAAAGTTTTGACTACTAAATTTTGTTAAAGTTAAAAAAAGATGAGTAACAGATAGGTTATAATAACCTAGCATCATGCATCTGGTTTATTTTAAATTATATTGGCAACAATACACATGAAAACTATCTAATAAACACAAGAATGTGTATTTATTTTTGAAAATCATAAAAATTTTGCAATTTTTACTTCATTACACAAAAATTTGAAAGTCTTAATTTTTTGGAGTTGCCATTGGAGGCAAAAATAATTATTTCTATATAAACTCCTATTTGTAGTATCTTTGGACTACATAACCCAAGTATATGGGCGAATCTCCTGTAACTGAGACTTTTGAGCGATACTTTTGATTACAACAAAAAAAATTCCAAATTTTGTTCAAATGAGGAGTGAGTTTTCTCCATTTAATATATTAAAAAAATAACACAGCATTCTAGGAACCATAATATTTCTATAATACTGTTAAAAGAGGTTTTTATCACAAAATACATAAGGTAAAGGGACCAGTAGTCGACATTTTAAGGTTCAAAATTTACAAAATAGTATCTTGCAAGAAAGTGGTTTGAAAGAAGCCTATACTTTGCTCTTTACGATAGTGCTCTTCTCTAAATTTTAACCACAAAATATTGGTTATGATATTGAGAAAAAGATAATGCAACAAATGTTACAATAGTCGACACTTAAAATTACCAATGTTGTAATAGTCGACATGGGTTTTGTTCCATTAGTCGACACATTTTACTGAACACTTTCATTGGAAATAAATATTATTGCATTAAGTCAAACTTTTTGTTAAACAAAACTATATTTAATTTAAGACATTTAGAGATTTTTTAAAACGGTAGCTCACTCGCTCCCCTTTCACAATAAGTTCAGGTTCTTCAACAAGTCTAACTATTTCTTTTAGATTTGTCTCAAATGTCTTTTTCTTCTGCCACATACTCCTTCTTCTCACTGTCAGTATTCTTCAATTCCCATTACAACTATATTGCCATCTTCTCTTAACTCTTGGATGACACAAAGGTACACAAACACTGTTAAATTTCTTTTTCCCTCTTTGAATTTGGCGAGGATGAAGGTGCCTTCCTTTAATTCATCCAAGGAAACTTCTTCATCATCACTAATAGCACTGGTCTGCAAAAAAATATTTTTTATCGAACCCTGACACTATTCCGGGTGATTCTTATGTAAAATGACGGCCTGAATCCAAATATGTCTTCCGTTTTCTTCCATCACCCACCATTTTCGAGGAGCCCCAAATCTCTAATTTTACCACTTTTCGATAAATTAATTATAATTTATTTATCGAACGATAATAATAATTATAATAATAAATATATGGACATGAATTTAATTTAAATGGGAAAAAGAACTATTTTAGCTATAAACAGTAATAAATAAAAAGATATTCATCGTTACTTGGTGCTTGCTTTCATTCCACTTCCCTGAAAATCTCTTCTCCAGCTTAGCGATGTCTTGATGGAACCGTTCCCCGTGTTCATCCGAGACTGCTCCTAAATTTTCAGGGAAAAAGTCCAAATGCGAGTGAAGGAAGTGAACTTTAAGAAACATGTTACATCCTATGTCCTTGTACGCTAAAAGCAGTTCCTCGACGTGAGCGATATAATCTTCACTTTTGTGGTTACCCAAGAAGTTCTTACAAACGTTTTGAAATGCAAGCCAAGCTCGTTCTTCTTTTCGATTTAGGTGTTCTAACGTCGAATCTTGGAAGAGTTGTCTAATCTGGGGACTAACAAAAACGCCTTCTTTGATTTTAGCTTCGCTAAGACGAGGAAATTTAGTTTTCAAAAATTGAAATGCGCCACCTGTCTTGTCCACTGCTTTCACAAACTGCTTGATCAATCCAAGTTTGATGTGTAAAGGTGGTAAATAACCAAAGGATTGTGGGCGACATTTTTCTGACCAGGAATAAGATTTTCTCGCAGAGGCGAGTCCCGTACGATGTAATGTTTATCTTGGGCTCGGCTATTCCATTCACAAAGGAAACAGCAATATTTTGTGAATCCTGATTGCAGGCTCGTGAGTAGAGCATCAACTTTTAAGTCAGCGCAAAGTTTCCACTTATAATCATGATAACTAATTTTATCAAGGATTCTGAAGATGTTTTCGTACGTTTCCTTCATATCAACAGAGTATGCAACTGGAACTGATGGAAAGTCATTTTCATTTGCCAACAGGACAACTTTTAAGCTTATTTTTGATGAGTCTATAAACAGTCTCCAGTCTGGGTCACATGGCATCTGTAGCTCTGTCATCAATAAATTTGCATTAGAGCAGAACACTAAACCTTTATCTTTTGAGAAAAGATATTTTAGGGTTGCTTGTCTGGTCCTGTAAGAAGATATTTTTACTCCCTTTTCTAAGAGATTCCACTGTTGAAGTCGCGATCCTAGGAGCTGAGATTTAGTCTTGGGTAACTGCAAATCCCTGACAAGATCATTTAATTCCGATTGAGGGAGGAGGTGAGGTTGCCGAGAAACTAAATCTGCGGAATACTCTTCATCATCATTGAACGTATCGTTCGAAGCCCCAGGTTGTGGCTCAGAGTCTTTTAAATCAATTTCCCGCTTTAGAGTATAAGTGTTTGGGGGCTCTGGGATTGGCAAAGTATCGTTATGAGGAACAGGTTTTAGAGCTGACGGAATATTGGGATACTGAATTGTATGCTTACTTTTGCTTGAAAACCCGACGGTGGAAGTCATAGAAAAGTAACAATCTGTAAGAAGACAGCGAGGTTTACGCCAAACCATGGGCACAGCAAATGGCATTGATTTACGGGTACCTTTGAGCCATTTGGTCAAACTACTGTAACAAGTCGTACAGCAAACTGATGGAGCCCAAGTCTTGTCCTGGTCGCCAACTTGACAATCTAAGTACAATTTATAAGCTGTTTTAACAAGCGGAGAAAGGGGTTTTCGTTGCGCTTTTAAAGTTAATTCCCCGCAGACATAGCAGAAGCTATCGGGATGATTTTTACACTCGCGTGGCATAATTAAACAGTAATCAACGCCCGACATTAACCACAAATCACACTTAGTCACTTGAAAAAATCCGGAGTAAAAGTAGTTTTACTGTTTTACACAAATGAACAAAAATGAACACAAAATCCAGCACGTTTAAAACGTCGACAAGTTAACTCTGCAACAGCTATAGATGTACTGATCGAAGCAGTTAAGCAAACAATGTAATATACTAAAATGAGAAGAGTAATGCAAGTTCAGGCCTGTCGAAAATTCCTGTTCAAACCTGCATGTGGTATTGAAATCGCCAGCGTCGTGCAGTGAATCTTCCTAACTGTTTATTGATATTTTTTTACTGTTATATATTTGTATTTTATTGTTGTTTCTATATACATTTTATAGCAAAACTTTTGCCATATACTTTGATATAAATGTTATTACTTGCTTTGGGATGTTTAACGGCTATAAGTTAAAATTCTAAAAAAAATGCAAAAAATAAAATAAAAATTGGGTCCCTCCAAAATAGGTGGGTGATGGGTAAAAACGGAGCTCATTTTTAGATTCAGGAGGTCATTTGCATAAGAATCGTCAAGAATGGTATCAGGGCCGATTTTCATGCAGACCAGTGTAGCCAGTTCCAACTCGGAATCTCCAGACTCTTGCAGGGAAAAGTCACTTTGTGAATGAGATGAAGAAAAACTGGAATTGTTCCTCTTTCTTTTAGAATTTAATTTTTGCTTCTTTTTGTCTTTTCTTTCCTTGGTCTTAGCTTGAGACTCTTTTCTTTTTGCTTCCCTCAATAGCTTTCTGTCCTCTTTCTGCTTCTCAGCTGCTCTTTTCTTGTCATCTCTTTTTATATAATATTCAAGCATTTGTGGTGACGTGACTACAGCAGGTAGTTTTTCACTTCGCTTGGTTGATCTAAGCTGTACTGGTTGTGGCCACAGTAGTGCTGTATTGAAAGGGATTGGAAGAATACACCCATCAGATGTGGGTGGTGTCAAACCAGCGACATTGTCTGAAGTGTAACTGTCTTTTGTAACTGAAAGATTGAGACCGGATGTTGTTGGTTGGTCAATTCTTGTAAGTACAGGAATCAAACTGGATGTGGATGGTTGATCTATCATCAAAACGGCTTCATCAATGTCCCTGCCAGGAGAACGTTCGTTTCTTGAAAGGATAATTGCAGAACCTGGAGCAGACTGTTCGTCTTCTGGAACCAAAACGACTTGATCAGGGTCCCTGTCAGGAGTACGTTCGTTTCTTGAAGAAATGGAAAAATCTGGAGCAGACTGTTGGTCGTCTGGAAAACAAATTGTTTACTGAGTACACACATTCATGTCATCGGCTAAATTTTGTTTACCTGATGGATCAATTGTAGATGACTCCATCGTAGCAGATTGTGCTACTAGATTGGTAGAATTCTGTAAAATTACAGGCCATTTAAAGTTAGAATTAAGTACTCTTATAATGATTTTTTATTTTCTCGATGCAGATTTTTTACTTACCTCCTGTTCCATTTTTGTTTTCCAGAGTGTCCATAGATCAAATAAAGATTTGTTCTCAGTTGCCCCAGCCCATTCGCCTTCGTTCTTCAGGAAATAAGCAAGTTTTTCCTTTTCAATCTCTCGTTTAAATATGACGAAGAAATGTTTTTTCTCGGTTCTTAATGCTTTAGGTTGTTCTACATGTTTTGGCTCGACTCTCACTTCTGCTGGATTCCATGAAAATAGACCGCATTTTCTGAAGCCATTGGATATTGTTTTTTCAGTAATAGATGGAAGGACTTGTTTAAGCAATGCTGCAAAGTCTTGTTTCTTAAGTTGTTCTCCGTTATGTTCCGTTCTCCAGTCATGGACTTTCTGCCTCCACGCTGGTTTCAACACATGAAAGACAGCAACAGCCATTGACTGGAGAATGTGTGTGGCATTTGGATACAATGCTACCAACTCTATTCCATTTTCCTTGCACAACTGGCTTAGAGGTAACGATAGGTGAGACACATGACCATCTAAGTAAAAGACAATGGGCAATTGAATGTCTTATTTTTTAAACCAGAAGAAAAATATTTGCAATGTATTCAAAAAACAACTCGTGCGTCATCCAACCATTCTGGGATTTTCCCATAGACCAGTCATGAGGAAAAACCTCGGCAATGTTCTGAGGTATCCTGCTATAACGATACATTAGCATAGGAGGCGCAATTTTTCCAACAGCATTGGCAGTGAGCAGGGTTGTAATATTGAGTTTTTCATCATTTCCTGAAACGGTATATGCAGTCTTACAGCCTTTTGGCGCCAACACCTTGCTAGGTTTGGGATTTAAAAAGAACGCCGTTTCATCGGCATTGAATACCCTCGTTCGGTCTCTCATAGCCGCGTCTAAGTTCATCTCTTTTAAATAAGAGGAAACTTCTTCAAACCAGTAGTTTATATTTTCTTGGGTGACAGCACGCCTCATTATTGTCAAATTTTGACTAACTCTAAAACTCAGCTCAGGGTGTCTTTTCTAAAATAGGTCCAAAAATTTCCTACCAGGTACAGCATTTCCCTTGAAATCCACTTTTAATTCTTTTGCTAACTTTCCAACGCTATGGATGAACGTATCCTTTGTTACAGGAAAACCCGATTTTGCCATAGATTTTACCCATTCAGTGAGTATTTCTTCTTGTTCAGGACTGAATGTACCTGAAGGCCCCATTTTTCTCTTAAGTGGCACACGCCCCTTATGTTTGTCCATAAGGGTTACCCTAGACACACTGTGTTTCTTTGCGGCCCCCTATAGGACATCCCTTTATTAACATCTTCAATAGTTGAGAGCATATTCTCCACTGGTTATTTTAGAAAAGTTTCTTTTCGGCTCGCCATATCTTTCAAAACATCACCCTGTATAGTCGGATGTGTTTATGAAGTCGACATTCTTGACGAGTATAAGAAACACATATTTTACGGTTTCAGTACTCGACACCCCACGCAAAAAACAACGTTTCAGCTCGGAAGTGAGACGGGCATAATAACGAACGTATTAAAGCATCACCTACTATCCCTGCGTCAAAAGCAAAAAGAAAGTTGCACGGAGAAAATAAAAATAATTTTTTTTATAAACTTACCTCTTAACAAAGTGAGTAAGCACAAGTCAAAAAAAAACGCGAAAATAGCTCGTGTTCTCTTTACAATGGAATGTTTCGGAAATGCACGCGTCTATCAGCGTACGGCGGCTGCGCCGGGGTAATGGCGGGGGTTGAACAGTGTTGCCATTACGTGCAGTTTGCGGAAATGTTGCCGGTAATTCTTGTTTTATAAGATTAAATTTGGGGTGTCGAGAGTACAGTGTCGATTATTGGTACCTTTATCTTAATTCATTTATTTTTTTTTTCAAAAACATCCAAAACGAAAGAAAATTTATAAAATAATAATTATCTTTGCAGACTAAAGGCGGTTGTGGTAAAATAGATAATATTGACTCGAATGTCACGTCATTCTCATCAAGTCGAAATAGCATAGAGTTTTCATCGTTTTCATCAATAATTTTATAAAACATCACTTTGACTTCACCATCATCTTCAATATCGGTTACGCATACTGCCACATATCTATAAGATGACCTACAACATAGATTCCAGTCTTTATTTTCGAAGGAGTTATTGTATTCTCTAGATTTTGTTGAGGCATGCTGCAGTTTCTTTCATTTTCGAACTCATCAGATTCACTATAGATATACTCATATCGGATTCTGACCTGTAAATCAGCAAAAATAAGTGAAATAGAAATGATGAAGCCTGACAAGATTACCCTATTTGAACTTAATATTTCAACTGTCCTATGCCGAAATCCGAACATTCTGAATCACATATGAAACATGACAGTTTCCTAAGTCATATTTGTGAGCTTTCTGGCACAATATCTTGATGAATCTTGAA
This sequence comes from Aquatica leii, assembly GCA_035610365.1. NCBI lineage: Eukaryota > Metazoa > Arthropoda > Insecta > Coleoptera > Lampyridae > Aquatica > Aquatica leii. The sequence continues at coordinate 6,128,735 of CM069436.1, read as the reverse complement.
AACTTGAACGGGATTTTTTTCAATAATTACCTCAATTTTGTTAATATCCTGCTCCGTTATTTTCAAATACTGTACGCCTGGACAGTTATCTTCTAACGTACTAAACATCTTTTCTTTGGGCTACAACTCCATCGGCAGTTCGTTTGCACATTTCGAAGTGTGGTGATCACCAATACCATCTGGAACACCTTTACCATGGCCTGCTTCATAGTAATTCCATGTTATTTTAGAAATATTTGGAAACATTCTCTGCAGAACATTTGCAAGAAAACAAAACATAAACTTGTTTCGATATTGCGTGAAAGGTCCATCGCTCAAAAAATGAACTTCGTATTTATTTTTTATGTTCTCTTCAATGATTGGTAAAAGATGTGCCCAAATATTTGAAGCATTATAATTTAAAGATTCTGACAATGAACAATAACTAGTTGGTTTCAGAACGTCCCTTTCATCTTCCTTTGAATAAACAACAATTGTATGCAAAGTGATCTGTTGACGTGGTCCTCCAAAGTGAAAAGATTGGGTTTCTTGAGCAAACTTTAGATTATAATTCTTTTTATTTTTCTTCAATAGGCAAATTGGTTCGTGTTGATGAATAATCCTTCCTTCGTGTGACATAAATTTTATCAGATCAGTTTCAAACATTGATACTAATTCGCCTAATGGTTTATTGAAGCAACATTTTGAAGTTTTCAGTGAGATTTTATCCTTCTAGCTCTTTTTATCGAAAAACGTTTCTTTCTTCACTGTCCACTTATAAAATTGAGCCTGCTTCTACTTCATGAAGTTGTTATATTCAACTTTATAATTATGACAATTATTACATTGCCTAAAGAGTCGAAGCACAGTTTTTCTAAAATCTTTGGCACAAATCGAGATGGTATCACTTTATTGTTAAAAAGAGATTCTACAATCAAGCTCATATTGCCGTGTATTGTACACATGCAGGTGTCTCTGTTGGAAACTTTCTGGGCTATTATCCAAAAAAAAACTACATCGGAGCTCAGAATAAGTTTTCAAGAAGTTCTGATGAAGATTTTTGAGTGTATTAGTAAGATATCGTTTCTGCTTCCCTCTCTCCTGGACATACTTTTGAATGTATATCTTTATTCAAAAAATTCCTTATTTGATTTCTTATTTCACTTAATTTCCCAACTCTTCTGATTGCTTTTGCAGCGAATTTTTTCATTCTGTATTTTTTTATAATGCCCGACCTGATTTCTTTGATAATATTTCTGGTCTTCCTCTGTCCTGATTCTTTATAGCTCTCTTTCAACTGATGCTCAATAATCTTCACAAACATGATTTTTTTCTAACTCGATCTATATTTGGATTTGATAGAGAACAGCCAATATCATTTAATAACGGATTTGTTGTCGAGTTTGGGGAAGGTAAGTCTTCAGGCGATTTTTTTGCCCTTTTCGTCGCGGATAATTTTCTTCATTCTGCCTATATTTATTTAATTTTCTTTCTAATTTGGAAATCTTATTCAGAAAAGCTTTTTTTTTCTTTGTGTCTTCCTACTCTTCTGCTGTTAGACATCCTTTGACGTTGAATTTTCGGATGATCCAAAAATTCCTCATCAGAACTTTCTGGAGGGGTAGTTTCAACCAAATCTTTCTCGATCTCCATACGAAGTTTTTTTGATGTTTTATGATTCTTTGTATTAATTCTCCATTTTTTTCTTTGCAACATTTGTTTTCTTGGAGTCATTTCATCTATGGTTTTTTTTCAGATTTTCAGAAAACATGAAAATTCTAATATTTGAAAGATTTTTTGATGTGTATCATGTTGGACTCAGTTTCTGGAGAATCATCCATGTTTTTTTAAATTTAAGTTACCATAACTTTGGAGCCAAAATGCCCGTCACAACTTAATTGCTTAATGGATAACGGGACATCTGTAAACTAGTTTTAGAAGTGTTTATACAAGTATGGTAAGTTTATTTTCGGTGTATTGTTCACAATGCACTGGACAAGTTCTTCTGGATTGGGTCATCAAGTTTTCTGACTTTCTTTCCAACCATTTTGTGGTATACCACGAGTTGCACTTAGATAATGGTGCAAGGCTGGGTATTCTTTCATTTTGAGTAAATGATTTCGGAGTTTCGGTGTATTGTTCACAATGAACTGGACAAGTTCTTCTAGATTGGGTCATCAAGTTTTCTGACTTTCTGGTATACCACGAGTTCCACTTAGATCGTGCAGGGCAGGGTATTCTTTCGTTTTGAGTAAAGGATTCCAAAAAAGAAGAAAGTAAACGCTACATATTCAATGAAGAATCGCAAACAAAGGAAGCTGTATATACTAAAAGAAGAACAGAGGCCACTACTTCAATCTAATGATTGGTGTATATTAAACAGAAAAAAAGAGTTCGTTAACTGATGGTCTACCAGTAGGTACTGAGGTCCTAGTTAAGAAAGCAAACCAGTTAAAGATGAAGTGTCGTAAAAAACAAACGTGGGCAAAAAATACACATATAATAAACACAATAACATTTCAAACAAATGTTGTAAAATGTAGGTTCCATTATCATAGAAGCTACTTACCGCGACTTTAATGCATAAAATCGGGCACTTATTTAAGTATATCTAAGACACCCATATCACATAAAAGCATAAGGTCTACAATATGAAAACTACCTGCCACCACACACTGTTTCTTCATCACCATAAATAAAATATTAGATTACATTTTACAAGGCAATGCATACACTGATGTTTTTCTCTGTTATCAAACACATTAGAATCACTTTGACTTTGATTATAAACGTACAAAAAAATAAATGAGTTATTATATCTAATTTAAAATTGAAGCCAGTTATCAAAACATTAATAACTTGAAAAGAAAATAATTTAATAGATTAACGCAAATTGATTCTAAAACACGTCATAGGTATACAGATGACAAACACAAATAGGCAAAGAAATTTAAGTCGCATACGTTTACAAACAAAGAAACATCACATTCAATTTTAATAATCTTCAAATTTAAGTATAAAATGTTTACTTACAGTTTAATGGTCAAAATCACACATAAATGAAATTCTGAAATAAAGAAAATACGACGAATTACATTTCAAGCGTTTTTTGAGTTTTATTTACAATATAAATATAAAAAATTGAAATGGCTGTCAATGCGTTTGTTTTACCAAAAAAAAGACAACGTTTTTATAATCCTGGAATTTGAATACAAAGTGTTTAAAAATTATAGTTAAGTTTTTTACTCTTTACGTTAGCTGGCTAAATATTTTTATTTACATAATCATATTTCATACAACAAATTATTAAATGAATTTTCTACTAAACGACCTTACTCGTTTTTTTTGTCAACCACCACTGGCTTTCTTGTTCAACCCCTAAGCAAACGTTTTGCTCTTAAACTGAATCCTCTGCATTCTCGTAGTTATCGGTGACTGCTTACGTGATTCCGTGCGTCTATAATTGGTTTTAAATTAAAACTGAATTCATCTCAAGTTAGTTGATACACTGGAGGCAAGCAAATCTACACAAAAGTGCTAATGCAACAAAAATATCGTACAGGTGCTATGAAAAACGATAAAATTTTTGTTTTGGGGTACTTTCACGAATTCTGTACGCGAAGCAGTGGTTGCTTTAGGATTTATTTATTACAAGATATTTACAATACTCAGAAAACATAAAATGACTTTAAAACTAAATTAATACAAGGACTACATGACGGTGGATGTAAAGGTTAATAATATTTTGTGATTATCTGATTAATCGCAATCATGTAATTAATGCCATAGTTGCAATCAGTCACGTTTTACAAGAAATAGTGATAGGTGGTTTCAGCAACACGGAGCGCTTCCACACAATTCAAGAGTTGTTAAAGATATTTTACGTGCCTTGGGCGTTTATCTCGCCCGATCTTTCAATATTGGGTTTTTTGTTTGGGACTACTTTAAACAAACGGTTTATGTCTGAGTTCCTGACAACATCGAAACCTCAAAAATGGTCAAATATCTTCGTACATGTTACAAAAGGCACGCAGAATTGTGTTTAAAACGATAGGTGACATTATTTCGTTAATATTTTTCATTTTTAAGTGAATAAGTTGTAATGTCGTGATGTAGTATATCTGTTATAGTTTTTCATTTGTTTTCTAAAGCTACTGTTCTTGTTTTGATGTTATTATTTGGAATACAAAAAATAATTTGTGACTAGAATGGCTATGATAATAACTTTGGTATCATTGTAAACAGAATTTTAAGCTCTTTAAGGATATTTAAAAAACGGCAACTGTTCTATTTAAAAAAAAAAGTTGTTAGCGATGCTCCTTTGTTTTTGTGTAAATTTTTTTAAAAATTTATTCAGAATTGAAGGTAGAATATTTTTGTTTTTATAATGTAAGATATATTCATAGATACATGCTTGAACACGTGTAATCAATCACACTGTAGATATCATAGGCGTTAAGTATAGACGACGCGATCCGTCAAACGATGAAAGAATGTGCAAGACTATTTTTATCTTTTTCTATTTCAAATATGACTAAAAAATAGTCTTTTACAGTTGTGATTTTCTTTTTTTTGTGGCTAGATGCAAATCACGTCTTATGTATATTTATAGGTTTATGACATATACAAAACAAAGTAAAAAAAACTATCAAAACTTTTTGGGTTCTGGAGAAACTCATCATCAACAATAAATTCAACCCACCCCATCGCCTAGAAAAAGAAGATATTCTAAGAAGAAACTCTACACAATTTGAAATCATATAACAACTTTTAACCAAATGAACATCGCCCGCCTTTCTGGGTTAATATCTAATTTTAAGTTATTTGAGTTAATATTTATGTAAAAAATTAACATGATTGTTGAAACTACATTCTTCTAATTATTGGTGCTGTCATTGGATTATTTTCCTAGTTGTTATTGAATTTATTTCAAAATAATACTTAGTATGAGTATAAAAGAACCGTATGTACGGGATATCACAAATTTAAATTCTACCCTATTGGGGTTAAAAATAGCACATGGCTTAAAAAGCAACTGGGGTTGCTCTGGAAGCTAATATAATCATCTCGCGGGGAGAAAAACACAACTAATATAAATAATAAAAAGTTGGCCCAGTTTCTAACATAAGAAAAAAAATCGAAATCGATGAACTCGAACGACGTTATTATAAATAATAGACGAAAACAAAATATTTAAACGAAAACGAGGCATCTCGATATTTAACTTTTAAAAGCTTCATAGTCTCAAAAGTTATTTTTGAAACAGAAGTCGGGTGGGTTATTTTTAAAACTTTAAGATGTACGTTGTTGCGCAATGTATGTAGTTAGTTTTAAAACGATTCTCAAAATAGAAAATGAATATTTCACAAAAGAAAATTTCAAGGTTTTTTTTCTATTCTATTCCAGACAGTATTTAGGTTTTCTTTGCATCCATAGCGCGAAAAGAAAATTTCCTTTGATAATGTGATATAAATCGTAAACTGAGTAGGTTGATCTGGTACTTATTTGGTGATTGGCCAAATTAGAATTTAACTTCCTTTTGGCTAGGTATTTATCATCGACATGCGCTCTTTTTTAGAATTTTCATTAGTTTAATCTACACTCGAACTTTATGCTTGCACTCGTGTGACAAACATTTTTTATCATAATGGCAGTTGATTTTGTTAAACAAATATAATTGCGATTACTGTGTATTAAGACGAACATATGTAACCTTGACATTAAATGAACGGTTTTTTATCCACAATTTGAGCTCATGGTGTTAATGGCTCCGGAAATAAAACGCTCCTATATAGAGTCAAAACTCAAGGACGACTTTAATCTAAAGTCGACAGAAAAACTTTTTTTATTAAACATCAAAACTAGGTAACACATTAACACACCAAAGAAATTAGGTTTCTTTTATTTAAGATTTGTGCAAGATACGTTTTTTTTCCTGAATGAAAAGTCAATTGGATTAGATTATTCCATTGACAGTTGAGCCAGAGCACTAACCTTAATTGGAATTGTTACTCCATAGTCTTACATATACTCAAAGATAAAATAATATTCCGATTCGGGGATAAAAATAACATTTTCGTAATTTTGAATATGTACTCGATTAGTTTATCTTTGTTTCGTAATGGAAACTGAAAAAGTGGCATACATATAGTATTCGGATTATATACAAGAATTTATTTTTGGCTATCAATTGTTTTTGTCAAAAATATAACAAATAAGGTTGATTAATTTCATCATTTATTTAATAAGTGAAGATATGCTTTGTTTTTGGTAATACTGTACAAGGTCATTTAGCTAGCTAATTCGTTTATTTAATTGTTCCAAAATTTGGGAGGTTTACTTGTAGAATATTTCAAAATTTTTCTGTCGATGAAGGAACACCAATTAAAAAAAACACTACGCTTAACTGGTGTTATGAAAAAGTTCTTACTACAAAGTACCTACCTAATGGAACGAAAAAATAAGAAAAAGGAAGACCGTAAAAATAAGATAATCGTTTGTTACGAAAAAGCTACAAAACAATAGTAAATGGAAGGAATTGAATGAAGATTTGCTGTTTAGATGTTGATGACTACAACGAAGCAGAAACGATCAAGGTTTATTTACTTGGTATTGAAATTGATGAACGAGAATAACTAACAGATAGAACAATATGGAAAATATATTTCTGTAAACAGTAATTAGTTCATTTTCTACAGTCTTAATAGAACTTTTCTAGTTTTGACACGAAGCATCCAGGGTGGTGATCTCAAGGAGCAAAATTTGGTATATACGAAATCTTTTAACTTTTCTTTAACTGGTGTTCAAGTGTTATGGTGCGTTATAGTGGAGAAAATTTATTTTGTTGTGTTTTTTATTTATTTTATTATTTGTTGTCGGTAGTGATCAGTGTTACCAGTTTCACCAGATTTCAAAACTCATAATACACTACGTCTTAAAAATTGCGTAATTTTCGAAACGATTTAATTTTATGCGTTTGGGGTTTTTAAAATAAACCTTAGCATCCAGTCACAGATGCAAAAAAGAAAGTACTGCTCACGAATTAGTTGAATCACTCAGTATACGAATTTTGTTTAACATATTCTTATGCGTAGACGTTTTACTTGAAAAACCTAGCCTTAAACAACATATAATGAAGAAACGTCAATAATAGAACTTTCTTGTAACGGTACTTAACAGGAGGAAAAAACTTGTTTCGATTAATTAACACGATAATAAAAAGATCTCGGAGCTCTTTAGATGCGTTGCAAAGCTCGAATGGAGGTTAGTTTTGTCAACAACGGAAGAAATTGTTTGAATGTATTAAACAATGTTGCTTGATGCAAAGTAATAACATCCTGCTGAACTTTCATTGTTTATTATTTTGAAAGAATATACACAACGTTTCGATTGCTGTGGTATCTGCAATCGTCATCAGGGGAATACTAACAAACTTAGAAACTACTGGAGCTTATATACTAAAGACATGTTCGATGAAGCGTTCAAGCGTACAAAATCAATTTAGCGTAACAGATTAATTAACAAAATTACTTAGTGAAGTTTAAGTTGTTTTAGAGGTTCGATTAGTGGTTTCCATATGTTGCTTATCTCGACACTTGGCTGGCTGAAAATTTCTTTGTTGTTGTTGATGAATGCCGCTTCTTTAAATTTTCGTTTGTACCAATGTTCCTCTCTGTGTATGATTTTTGCTTCCGACCATTTCATTCGATGTTGGTTATCCCACGAATGTTGCGCGATGCTGGACTTACAAGTCTCTCCTCTCTGTTTGTACGTCTGATGTTCTTTTAGTCTGATGTTAAGTGGTCTTTTGGTTTCCCTCACGTATGACTTGCCACATTCACATGGAACTTGGTAAATACAGTTTTGGGAATCTCGACTTGTTTTTGGCTTTGTGTAGGAAATTATACTCCTAATGGTGGTCGATGATTTGAACACTGTATTTAAGTTGTAGCTTTTCCCTATACGTTTTATTGATTCTGATAACCTTTGACATATGGGATGCTCAGCAATGAATTGGGCAATTCTTCTGTTTTAGGTTGCTCCTTGGTGTTCAATTGTTTTTTCTGTAAAAGCTCTCCTACAATCTTTTCTGGATAACCATTCTGCCTTAGATGGTTTCTAATATTTTTGATTTCTTCTTGTAATTCTCTGTGTTGCACAACCTGTACGCTCTGTCGATTAGAGATTTTACTACTCCCTTCTTCGTAGATGTAGAATGGTTGGATTCAAAGTTAAGATATCGACCGGTGTGTGTCGGTTTCCTGTAGACAGTCGTTTCCATAATTCCCTTGTTCTTTGTTACGTGAACGTCTAAAAAAGGAAGTGAGTTTTCCTTTTCCTTTTCCATAGTGAATTTGATGAATAGTTTGATGTTGTTCAGATGTTGTAGAAAAAGGTCTAGTTGCCGATTACTGTGGTTCCAAATTTTGAAGGTATCGTCAACATATCTAAGCCATGTTTTGGGTTTGAATTTTGATTTCTCTATGCCCTGGGATTCAAACCAGTTCATGTAGATGTTGGCGACTACTGGTGATAGACATGAACCCATTGGTAGTCTTTCGTCTTGAGTGAAACCACTAATCGAACCTCTAAAACAACTTAAACTTTACTAAGTAATTTTATTAAGTAAACTGTTACGCTAAATTGATTTTGTACGCTTGAACGCTTCATCGAACATGTCTTTAGTATGTAAGCTCCAGTAGTTTCTAAGTTTCTTAGTATTCACCTGATGACGATTGGAGATACCACAGCAATCGAAACGTTGTGTATATTCGTTTCAAAATAATAAACAATGAAAGTTCAGCAGAATGTTATTACTTCGCATCAAGCGTTGGAAGACCGGTATGGACCCGGAATCAGCAACAAATTTCGAGACTACGAGAAGACAATCATCAAGATTACGAAGGAAGAGACACACATTAAATTGTTACGGAGGGCAAGAGACAACCAAGTTATACCAGATGGCTTCCGAGTGAAATCTCAGATACTAGGAACCAGAGCCCTCAAGATACTGGAACGAGCAAGTTTTGTGCTTATCCGGGCACAAATCAACCACCATTGATGGAAGAAAACTTTATTACTCCAAGACGCCATACAAAGATTCAAGGAGACAAAAGAGTTCACATTGGAAGAAGATTACACACTAATATTCTGCAAAATAGACGCTACTTGCGAGAAGGTACGACAACTACATCAAGAAACACACGACAAAAAACGAGCTAAACTTACACGAAACCAACAGAAAGCAGCCGACAACCAAAAGAATGCAAGGAGAAACATAGTCAACATATCGACACATCCACTGTCTGCTACAGAAACGACTCTATTAGAGAAAGGGCTAAATTTTTTGATAACACCAAAACACGTGCCTGTACTAGACATCATTGGTGCCGTCGAGACAACACGTTTGAATCCAACACAAGCAGAAGAATTTAAGTGGAAAATCAGAAGTGCTCTAGAGAAGAAAAGAAAACAACACACCAACATCACTAAACATGAGGAAAAAGCTCTCACAAATTTACGGAAGAACAAATGCATTAAAATACTTTCAGCCGACAAAGGGGCCGCAACTGTTATCATGGATCCCACCACCTACGAACAAAAAGTTGAAGACGTCTTAAATCAAGGGAAGTACCGCAGACTGAATAAAGATCCGACAAGAAGCTTGGAGAGGAAGATCTATCTTAAAATCATCATCTAACACCAAGGATGAGAACGATGCTAACACCACACTACAGCAAACCACCGCATCTATATGGACTACCGAAGATACATAAAAACAACATGCCGCTTTGACTGATAACTAGCTCTCGTAATGGACCCACATACCAGCTATCCCGATTTCTACTACCAATTGTGCAACCGCTACAGAAGAACAGCTTATCGTTTGTCAAAGACTCCAAACATTTCGTTGAGATTCTGAAAACAATAGAGCTACAACCACGGGATCAATTAGTCAGCTTCGACGTAGAAAGCCTATATACTAATGTGCCAGTTGAAGAAGCATTGAAAATCATCCAAACGAAGCTCTGAGAAGATGAAAAACTCCAGGAAAGAACCACGCTGCCGGTAGAAGGAATAATGAAGCTCCTAGAATGTTGCCTCAAGAACTCGTACTTTGAGAAGAAAGACAGATTCTTTACTCAAGACGAATACCAATGGGTTCATCTCTATCACCAGTAGTCGCCAACATCTACATGAACTAGTTTGAATCCCAGGCCATAGAGAAATCAAAATTCAAACCCAACACATGGCTTAGATATGTTGACGATACCACAGTAATCGGCAACTAGACCTTTTTCTACAACATCTGAACAACATCAAACCATCCATCAAATTCACTAAGGAAAAAGAGAACTCATTTCCTTTTTTAGACGTTCACGTAACAAAGAACAAGGGAATTATGGAAACGACTGCCTACAGGAAACCGACACACACCGGTCGATATCTTAACTTTGAATTCAACCATTCCACATCCACGAAGAGGGGAGTAGTAAAGTCTCTAATCGACAGAGCGTACAGGTTGTGCAACACAGAGAAAGGGCTACGAGAAGAAATCAAAAATATTAGAAACGATCTAAGGCAGAATGGTTATCCAGAAAAGACTGTAGGAAAGCTTTTACAGAAAAAGTAATTGAACACCAAGGAACAACCTAAAACAGAAGAATTGCCCAATTTACTGCTGAGCATCCCATATGTCAAAGGTTTATCAGAATCAATAAAACTTATAGGGAAAAGCTACAACTTAAATACAGTGTTCAAATCATCGACCACCATTAGGAGTATAATTTCCAACACAAAGCCACAAACAAGTCTAGATTCCCAAAACTGTATTTACCAAGTTCCATGTGAATGTGGCAAGTCATACGTGGGGGAAACCACTTGACATTAGACTGAAAGAACATCAGACGCACACACAGAGAGGAGAGACTTCTAAGTCCGGCATCGCGCAACATTCGTGGGATAACCAACATCGAATGAAATGGTCGGAAGCAAAAATCATACACAGAGAGGAACATTGGTACAAACGGAAATTTAAAGAAGCGGCATTCATCAACAACAACAAAGAAATTTTCAGCCAGCCAAGTGTCGAGATAAGCAACATATGGAAACCACTAATCGAACCTCTAAAACAACTTAAACTTCACTAAGTAATTTTGTTAATTAATCTGTTACGTTAAGTTGATTTTGTACGCTTGAACGCTTCATCGAACATGTCTTTAGTATATAAGCTCCAGTAGTTTCTAAGTTTGTTAGTATTCCCCTGATGACGATTGCAGATACCACAGCAATCGAAACGTTGTGTATATTCGTTTCAAAATAATAAACAATGAAAGTTCAGCAGAATGTTATTACTTCGCAACGGAAAAAATTGATACAGGGTGTCCCACTTAAGCGTACTTCTTCTATAGCTGCCTTATTAATAAAAATATCGAATAATTATCTTAAAATAAGTTTTATCAAATCAAATTTTCAATCTCCTAAAATTATTTTTAGATATACAGGGTGTCCCATGTCTGCTGGGCCGGACCCAACTTCATTTTTTCAAACGAAGTGATATAATTTTTATGGCATTTTTGGATTTCTCAGTAAAAATAAGTTTGATAAGCTTTTTTTATACTTAAAACCGATAGTTTTCGAGATAATCCGAAAAAACTGCTTTTGAAGCGTCTTACGCTATTTTGAATATCTCAACACGACACGACGGAGCACCGTCTCATACTACTCGAGAAATCAAGAATTTCTTAAACGCGCGTTTCCAGGATTTCTGGATCTGAAAGAAGACTTATTAAACTGACTTTTATTTTTACTGAAAAATCCAAAATGCAATAAAAATTGTATCATTTCATTTGAAAAAATGAAATTGGGTCCGGCCCAGCAGATATGGGACACCCTGTATAACTAAAAATAATTTATTGTGATGAAGAATTTGATTTGATAAAACTTATTTTAACATAATTTTTCGTTGTTTTTATTAATAAGGGAGCTATCGAGGATGTATGTTTAAGTGTGACACCCTGTATATGGAACAATTGATAATACTTTCCCGAATTTATATTACGTTTGAAATGAAATTAAAAAAACATTGTAAAAGCGGAAGAGGATTAATAATAAAAGACAGTTTCATTCATGTTAAACTAAACCGCATATGTTACACATTTTACAACGTCATCAGTTAGTTCATACCCTAAGAATAGAACAGTGGAAATTTTTTAAAAACATTTTCAAAAACACTCTGTATGCGTATAATTTTTGATGATATTTGGACTACATCGATGTTTCGTTTGACTTTGAACTCGAGCTTCATCGATTTTCCACACGTTGTTACATGGAGTAAAGGTTCCGTTCTAGTTTACCGGATGCGGGAGTCGAAAAAAAGTATCATGCCGCTTACATAAATTAACGAAAATCGATTTAATCAATTTAAATTAATGTAAATCGAGTCGATAAGGATTATTCTTTTGAATTATTCAAGTTTGTTCACACGATAACAACAAATGTCTTATTTAAAATTCTGTCATTTCAGTATTACTTTGAAACTATCTTCGTTGTTATAATGACAACGCCATTAACTAGCTGGTCGAAGGACTGTAAATCTTTATGCACGAATGGTTCTAGTTGCAAGAAGGAATGTTCCTTGTCTTTTACACGATCGTTAAAAACTATTATACACTGTTATATTGTCGCGGTTTTTTTCACAGCCGACTGAGATGTTTTAAAATTTACGTTTGATATCTGTTTGCTTACACTACTTGTTTGATTGGTACAGCCATTAACCCGAATCCACTAACTAGTTCAAGTTCTAATCCTTTACTTCACTACTTATCTTACGTTTTTACCAACTACTGGCAAAATGCTTCGTTTTAGTGGTTTCACGCAACTACGTCATTACAATTTGTGTGCAACAAATTTGCACATTTGTGATAAATAGAAATTAAATTATTCGTTATCATTATAACCAAAAAAGAAACAACTTTTTTGACGTCAATTTTCTAACCAGTTCAAAAACATTTTTATACAACTTAGTAGGGGACCGAAAAAATTTTGACGATTTATTAGAATTATTCGTGTTATTACTCTATCTGCATTTATTCGATTATAGTTTAATATTTGGAAACAATTTTTAGTTGTAGTAACGTAGTGGCCTATTCTTAGATGCGACACTGTTTTTTTTGTAATGTGTTACGCAGTCAGCGAGTTGCTGGGATAAAGAAATGCATCTAAAATATCGGGGTGTGTCTATAAATAAAACTTGGAATTTCGAAAGAAAAACAAATTGTGTCATCGGTAGTAAAATGTAAAAGAAAGATAGAAGAGGAGAAAAAATAGTAATAAATTTCACAACACCGACGAAAAAATAAACGACCTATGATGCGTATCTCGGTCATGTACCTATTTTTTTTTCACGCGGTACATTGAAACTTATCGTCGCTATAAAATTATCGATTTCGTATCCGAAATTAAAGTTACGCAGAAAATGAGAAACGTACAGATAACTTGGATGAAATTTATGAACGTTTCTGTGTTTAGAAAAAATGGTATGGCAATAAATAGGGCAGTGGCTGTATAGCTCCTCATTCAAAGATAAAGCAGTAGGCGCGAATATCGACCGCGCTTTTGCTATTTATAAACGACCTGTTTATTCCTTGGACGATTCCAGGGCCGCATTTTAGTGCGATAATAAGCGTCGAAAGGAAGGAAGTTAACCAGACTTGGAGAAATTTAGATTATTTTTTTTTATTAGTAATTGTTTTGAATTTTCAAACGCATTTCAAGACAAGGTTAATTTTTTATCGAGTTCTATTTTAATCTAGCTACGAAAGTACACAGACACATGTTAATATGAAGGACGGCGTTTTTAAGTGTCTTTAAGATGCGTACTGTCAGAAATCTACTTAAAATATTCGAATACATGAATGTTTACTTTCTTAATTTATTAACATAATCTTATCGTAACGCTACTCACCATTAGGATGTATATGACGTAAATGGCAACCTTTTTTTTGATAATGCATTTTACTATTTCTGCACTATCATCCTCAGGATTATATAATTCACTCATAATTTCCATTTTAAATGTATGTATATCTTTTGTTTTTTGAATGTACTTTACTACCTTCTCTATCTCATTTTCTCTTGCAATCTTATTGAACTGGTACATCAGAACCAGTATGCAAAAAACACTATTTAAAAAAAATTAAAAAGTTTTTTTTGTTTAAATTTGGATCAGACAATTTTTTTTTGGTTTGAATCCGATTGTTGTGCCTAAAAAACTATACCAGATTTTTTTACACATTAATTACAGATTTGTTACATTACAAAAAAAATGATTCCACTTTTCACGTAGCCGAAAAATGAATGTGGGTTAGCACAAGTTTAAACTACACCACGCCTTTCGTATTTCTGTCGATAAAGATCCCTTATGGGACAAAATCCCTTAAATGTAAAACTAAAAATTATTAGTCGTTAAACAAATATTTTACATAAATAATTGAAGATTTTGTGTAGCAATTGGACAGACTTTTCAGAAAACTTATTTCATGTATTCTGAAACAAAATAATGCTTACTCTGTATTAATTTTAATCAATGTTTAAAAAATACAAAAGTTTTTAGCATTTACTTTCAAATCAATAACAAAATGGCGACCGATCAAAAATTTCAAAACAGGATATTTTGAAAACTACTCAATCGATTTTTGAAACTAAAACGTTTATAAAATCCGTCAACTACGTACTATAACATTTGTCTGAAACATTTTTTTCGATCTGTCCAAACAAACTTTTTATTCAAATTGAATTAAAAGATAAATTTTGTCAAACTGTAAGAATCATTTAAAATAAAGTAGGCTTGTTGTCATTAAACATTCAAACAAAAGCCGAATACTAAATGCGCACTTCAAACTTGAGCCACGTGTTTTCTAGTTTGTACCTTCAAAGTTAAATATTTTTTATCTTGTTCTTAACAAATTACTTTATTTTCAAAAAACGTATTTACTGCTTCATCTTTAATAGTTTCCGTCACTTGTGTGCGTACTTCAAAAAGTATGTTTTTTATTTTGATAATTTTTTTACAATAGATAAATGGATCTATAATCAACACAATATCAAATAATTGGAAAAGTGTTCTGTTTAAAAGAAATTATTCAACGCGTCTTCGCCTAAAATATTTTCAAAAAGTATGTTTTTTATTTTAATAATTTTTTTACAATAGATACCTAAATGGATCTATAATCAACACAATATCAAGTAATTGGAGGGGTATTTTTTGTTTAAACGAAATTATTCAATTTCATTTCATTACGCGTCTTCGCCTAAAATATTTTCTAACTCATGAAGTATGTTTTATTTTGATAATTTTTTTGCAATAGATAAATTGATGCATAATCTACACAATATCAAATAATTAGATTGATGCTTTTTGTTTAAAGAAAATTATTCAATTTCAAAGTTCAGCCATAACATTTTAACGTATCGGTCACGCGTCTTCGCTTAAAATATTTTCTAACTCAAAAAGTATGTTTTTTATTTCGATAATTATTTTTCATTAGATAAATGGATCTATAATCAACACAATATCAAGTAATTGAAATGGTATTTTTTGTTTAAACGAAATTATTCAATTTCAAAATTCAGCCATAACGTTTAACCGTATCCATTACGCGTCTTGGCCTAAAATATTTTCTAACTCATGAAGTATGTTGTATTTTGATTATTTTTTTTGCAATAGATAAATTGATGCATAATCTACACAATATCAAATAATTGGAGGGATGCTTTTTGTTTAAAGAAAATTATTCAATTTCAAAGTTTTGCCATAACGTTTTAAGGTATCCGTCACACGTCTTCGCCTAAAATATTTTCTAACTCAAAAAGTATGTTTTTTATTTGGATAATTTTTTTCCAACAGATAAATGGATCTACAATCAACACAATATCAAATAATTGAAAAAGTGTTTTTTGTTTAAAAGAAATTATTCAATTTCAAAGTTCTGCCATAACGTTTCACTGTATGCATTACGCGTCTTCGCCTAAAATATGTTCTAACTCATGAAGTATGTTTTATTTTGATAATTTTTTTGCAATAGATAAATTGATGCATAATCTACACAATATAAAATAATTGGAGGGATGCTTTTTGTTTAAAGAAAATTATTCAATTTCAAAGTTAAGCCATAATATTTTAACGTATCGGTCACGCGTCTTCGTCTAAAATATTTTCTAACAAAAAGTCTGTTTTTTATTTCGATAATTTTTTTTTATTAGATAAATGGATCTACAATCAACACAATATCAAAAAATTGAAAAAGTGTTTTTTGTTTAAAAGAAATTATTCAATTTTAAAGTTCAGCCATAACGTTTCACTGTATCCATTACGCGTCTTCGCCTAAAATATTTTCTAACTTATGAAGTATGTTTTATTTTGATAATTTTTTTGCAATAGATAAATTAATGCATAATCTACACAATATAAAATAATTGGAGGGATGCTTTTTGTTTAAAGAAAATTATTCAATTTCAAAGTTAAGCCATAACAGTTTAACGTATCGGTCACGCGTCTTCGCCTAAAATATTTTCTAACTCAAAAAGTATGCTTTTTATTTCGATAATTTTTCTTCATTAGATAAATGGATCTATAATCAACACAATATCAAGTAATTGAAGGGGTATTTTTTGTTTAAACAAAATTATTCAATTTAAAAATTCAGCCATAACGTTTAACCGTATCCATTACGCGTCTTGGTCTAAAATATTTTCTAACTCATGAGGTATGTTTTATTTTGATAATTTTTTTTGCAACAGATAAATTGATAATAATCTACACAATATCAAATAATTAGAGAGATGCTTTTTGTTTCAAGAAAATTATTCAATTTTAAAGTTTTGCCATAACGTTTTAACGTATCTGTCACACGTCTTCGCCTAAAATATTTTCTAACTCAAAAAGTATGTTTTTTATTTTGATCATTTTTTTCCAACAGATAAATGGATCTACAATCAACACAATATCAAATAATTGAAAAATTTTTTCTTGTTTAAAAGAAATTATTCAATTTCAAAGTTCTGCCATAACGTTTCACTGTATCCATTACGCGTCTTCGCCTAAAATATTTTCTAACTCATGAAGTATGTTTTATTTTGATAATTTTTTTGCAATAGATAAATTGATGCATAATCTACACAATATAAAATAATTGGAGGGATGCTTTTTGTTTAAAGAAAATTATTCAATTTCAAAGTTAAGCCATAATATTTTAACGTATCGGTCACGCGTCTTCGTCTAAAATATTTTCTAACAAAAAGTCTGTTTTTTATTTCAATAATTTTTTTTCATTAGATAAATGGATCTACAATCAAAACAATTAAAAAAATTGAAAAAGTGTTTTTTGTTTAAAAGAAATTATTCAATTTTAAAGTTCAGCCATAACGTTTCACTGTATCCATTACGCGTCTTCGCCTAAAATATTTTCTAACTCATGAAGTATGTTTTATTTTGATAATTTTTTTGCAATAGATAAATTGATGCATAATCTACACAATATAAAATAATTGGAAGGGTGTTTTTTGTTTAAAGGAAATGATTCAATTTCAAAGTTAAGCCATAATATTTTAACGTATCGGTCACGCGTCTTCGTCTAAAATATTTTCTAACAAAAAGTCTGTTTTTTATTTCGATAATTTTTTTTCATTAGATAAATGGATCTACAATCAAAACAATTAAAAAAATTGAAAAAGTGTTTTTTGTTTAAAAGAAATTATTCAATTTTAAAGTTCAGCCATAACGTTTCACTGTATCCATTACGCGTCTTCGCCTAAAATATTTTCTAACTCATGAAGTATGTTTTATTTTGATAATTTTTTTGCAATAGATAAATTGATGCATAATCTACACAATATAAAATAATTGGAGGGATGCTTTTTGTTTAAAGAAAATTATTCAATTTCAAAGTTAAGCCATAATATTTTAACGTATCGGTCACGCGTCTTCGTCTAAAATATTTTCTAACAAAAAGTATGTTTTTTATTTTGATAATTTTTTTTCATTAGATAAATGGATCTATAATCAACACAATATCAAGTAATTGAAGGGGTATTTTTTGTTTAAACAAATTTATTCAATTTCAAAATTCAGCCATAACGTTTAACCGTATTCATTACGCGTCTTGGCCTAAAATATTTTCTAACTCATGAAGTATGTTTTATTTTGATAATTTTTTTGCAATAGATAAATTGATGCATAATCTACACAATATAAAATAATTGGAGGGATGCTTTTTGTTTAAAGAAAATTATTCAATTTCAAAGTTAAGCCATAATATTTTAACGTATCGGTCACGCGTCTTCGTCTAAAATATTTTCTAACAAAAAGTATGTTTTTTATTTTGATAATTTTTTTTCATTAGATAAATGGATCTATAATCAACACAATATCAAATAATTGAAAAATTTTTTCTTGTTTAAAAGAAATTATTCAATTTCAAAGTTCTGCCATAACGTTTCACTGTATCCATTACGCGTCTTCGCCTAAAATATTTTCTAACTCATGAAGTATGTTTTATTTTGATAATTTTTTTGCAATAGATAAATTGATGCATAATCTACACAATATAAAATAATTGAAGGGATGCTTTTTGTTTAAAGAAAATTATTCAATTTCAAAGTTAAGCCATAACATTTTAACGTTCGGTCACGCGTCTTCGCCTAAAATATTTTCTAACTCAAAAAGTATGCTTTTTATTTCGATAATTTTTTTTCATTAGATAAATGGATCTATAATCAACACAATATCAAGTAATTGAAGGGGTATTTTTTGTTTAAACAAAATTATTCAATTTCAAAATTCAGCCATAACGTTTACCGTATCCATTACGCTTTTTATTCTAAAATATTTTCTAACTCATGAGGTATGTTTTATTTTGATAATTTTTTTTGCAACAGATAAATTGATAATAATCTACACAATATCAAATAATTGGAGGGATGCTTTTTGTTTAAAGAAAATTATTCAATTTCAAAGTTAAGCCATAACATTTTAACGTATCGGTCACGCGTCTTCGCCTAAAATATTTTCTATCTCAAAAATTATGTTTTTTATTTGGATAATTTTTTTCCAACAGATAAATGGATTTACAATCAACACAATATCAAATAATTGGAGGGGTGTTTTTTGTGTAAAAGAAATTTATGAGGTTTAGCACTATTTGAGCTATCCATAAAAGTTTTGAACCCGTCATTGTGTAATACAGAGTGTTTTGTATTAAAGGTCAAAGATGCAGAACTTTATTTATTGGTATTCTAGTATGCTATGAAAACAATTGCGAATTCTGACAAACAAATATTGAATGCTCTATTACAAAAATGCATTAAAATGAATTGTTCTATCTAGGAAATGTTCGATATGATTTATGTGCTTGAAGCAAGTGACAAAATCTGTCTGTTGCCCAAAAGAATGTACCAGGAGCGGTTTTCCGAAAGAAGGCAATCATCTAATAGGTCTTTGGAAAACCTAAAGAAATGTTTTGAAGAAACGGCAAATGTGGTGTACGAGAAAAACGTTTTTTAAATGAAGAAAATGAATTTAATGTACTGTTGGTTGTGACTGAGAATCCCCATCTAAGTAATAAAAACTTATCGCAACAATTAGATATTAGTCGATCTACTACACGGAAGATTCTTAGGAAAAATAAAATGCACCACATATTCAGAAATTCAGTTTCTTTATTTAAAAAACGTTTTGTTCTAACTTTTTTCTTGTACGTCAGATTTTTCAAAGACCTTCTAGAATCTAGATGGTTGCTTTCTTTCGGAAACCGCTCCTAGTACATTATTTTAGCTAACAGATAGTTTTTGTAACTTCCTCTAAGCACATAAATCATATTGACCATTTCTTAGATAGAAAAATTCATTTTAGAACAGAATCATAGAAACACTGTTTCACTGATTTTTGCAATAGAGCAATATTTGTTTGTCGGAATTTGCAATTGTTTTCATAGCATACTAAATTACCAACAAATAATCTTTTATTTATACCTGTCGATAAACATACTTTTGCCGATAATATAAGATATCTTTAAAACCATTGTCTTTGGGATAGTTACATGCTACTATACCATTCCTAGAGAGAATTTAATTCTCTGCAAGACGTCGAATTCCAAATTAGATCGTTCTATTTAAAAAAAATATTTCGATTAATGTCATAAATTCAGAAGAAAGATTTTAAAACTGCTTATAATTTTGTAAAGACTTAAGAGTGCCTATAGCTTTATATGATTGTAAAGTAGGTCTCAAGAAGATTCCAAAAAGGAATCAATATACAAGGTGTTCTATTTAAAAAAATTAAGTTTTTTGTTGTCCTGATATTACGGAATAATACTTTAAGGACCTTAGAGTTTTTGTAAAAATTAAAGTATGATGAAAAATAAAAGTGATCTTAGCACACTTATGCAGATATTCTTGAGTCTTGAACATAAAGTTTTCTTATCAAATTTTATACGAATGCTTCGTCTAGCAGGATCTTTAATATCTTTTTAACGAAAAACTAGAAAAAAATAAAATCTAGTTGGGTTCGCTATAGTATTTTGAAGTTATTATATAAGGTAGATCTAATTAGATTACGACGATTTTACAGTCGTGGAACTTTTTCCATCAATATGTTGATGTAACTTGTTTGTACTATTGTACATTTGGCATTAAGAGCGTATGAAAGATATTAGAAACAGCAATGTTTCTTCATCTAAGTTTACCTTGTCAAATATCAGTAATTGTTGCATCTTCTTTCTAATCGTCTTTGTCTAGACCTACAGGATCACGCTCGAAAACTTAGAATTACAATTTTTTTTTATTGTCAATTTTTTTAAGAATAATATGTTTCTTATAAAAAAGAAATATAACCAGGATTAGGATATGTTACCTAAAACATTCAGATACCTACGTATACCAACATTTTTTTCTACGATCGAATATCTGCTGTTTGGATTTCCTACGAATATCGCCTACTTCGAACACACTTCATAATATTTTTCTCGATATGGTTGTGGTTGAGTTGCGACAATACATTTTTGATCGGCTATCTTGTGTGATATTATGTTGCAATGTAGGTTTCAACATCACGTAATCCGAGCCCATACTTCAATTAATAAGTTCCATTTTCGTCTCGGTACGAATGAATAAAATTTGAAAGTGACGACGAAATTCCGAACGCATTTTTAAATGGGCAACATAGCTACGAGATCGAAATGTGGAACGCATGTGTAGTGAAGTTCTTATGCAGATGGTGAGAATGAAATGATGCGTACGTGGCATTTCCACGTGGTACGGACTGAAAGAGAAAATGTAATGAAGTGCGTAGGACAACTTTCATTGCGTAACTGTATAAGTGGGAACTAAAAGGGAAACGAACGCACCGAACAACCGGCTCCGAAACATATAAAGGCTTGCAGCCACACGAATCGACGATGTTGCATTAACTGACCTACTTGAAACCCCACCAAGTTAGTTTTTGCTCAGGATTTTCTTCTTATAAATAATACTATCGCTGACATAAAAATAACTTAAACAAAAACGAAAGTTGATACTAGTTGTTTTGGGTAGGAAATTTCGCTGCAGAAAAATTGAAACGAGCGCATACCTTGGTGGAGTTTCAACGCCTTAGTGGAGCAATTTGGGGCCATTAAGGTTCCTATAGTAATCTAAATCAAGTGGGAGTCTTTTAATATTTAAAAAAAATGTACATCAATGCGATAATTATACTTTCAAGGTTTAAGGAGGTTTGTTTTTGTCGTTCATTTGTTATAATAATTAAGAACTATTGAGCAATTGACGTATTGTGGTCAGCTGCGTTTTCCAAGATTATCTTTTACAGTCTAGCCCAAGAAACCGATTATGCGAAAAGTTTGAGGTCAGTTACTTTGATACTAAAGATAATTTTAATTTAGCCCTATCACGATTGGTTTAATTTCATTTTAATGTGACGTAATCGTTCGTTGGATCGATAACTCCACTTACGCAGATTTCAAGATATCTTAAACGAATTTCTAAATTTCATGTATTTGTAGTTTGAGAAAATAGTTGGCACGAACCTATATTAGTTTTATCATAATTATACATCTACAAATGGTGATACTTGTTTGGGAAAGGAAGTTGTCTTGACAGAGATCCCTGCGGAGCCCCTTTTTGTTGCATCGAAATAGTGTGCGTGTCTTTTACGAGTATACTTTAATAATAGGGAATAAAAAGGGACGTTCCGTTTTTCTATGTACTTTAAGGACGGTCAATAACTCGAAAGTTTCCGTGTGCGCTGGTCATGACCCACTACGACCTCAAAGTGACCGGAAACAGTAGCCCACGTTAAAGGAAAATATGTCAACTCACGCTTCGTATCTATGTAATGGGGACGTTGACGTTTCATCGATTATTTCCTCATTATTTTACTTTTGCGTTTTGTTTCTTCGTTATATGCATGCGTAACTAACGTTTGATGGTATTAGCGTGTATAGTTTAAACGAAACGGAAGTATGTGCATCACTAAACAGGAAATAAGATTATGCGTTTATATGACAAAAAATAGGGTCAACTTGCTAACACAATTCTTGACGTTGAACAGGAAATGGGATGCAGCAACTACGACAACCCTTTAATCTATACGTATTGGTAAGGTTAAACTCGATTAAATGAAAAACACTGTGCCAAAAGGTTAAGGTCGACACACTCAAATTTCCAAAGTTGGATTTTCTCCCACCGAGCTTTTTGTCTTCATAATATTAGTAGATAGATAACCTCATTTTCTCTCGTTCGTCTCGATAGGAAATTATCTCGAATCGTAATTAGTTACGGAATAATGCTTTCATTGTATTTGAAAATGGAACAGATAGAATTAATTTCTTAGAAATTTATTTTTATTCCTCAAGGCTTGCTTAAACCATTATTGATTTTGCAAAAATATAATGGGAATTATGTCATATATTGGTAGGTGAACTTCTGCAGGAGTGGTTATTGATACAGTTCATTGAAAGTTGAGAATAACAAAAACGTTAATATTATTTCTGATAATGCCAACATTAATTATCCTGATTTTTGACGTTGAACTTACCACCTACAAGCATTTGCCCGTTCAGCAACGATGATCGATCAACCATAACCGAGTTTGCATATCGATTTCGTTGTTATTTACTCAATGTCAATTTTTAACCTTTGAAGAAAAAAACGAACAAAGACTGCAGTATGTTCGAATACCAACACTACAGTTTTTAATCACTGGCTCACGGTCAATCCGGCCATTTTGTATTAGTTTTACGATTTAGATAAATCCTTTATCTGAAATAATATTTTTTATAACTTAATCTTTGTAATAATAAAACTGTGTGGTTTTTAAGGGTCAAGTCCGTATATAATTTTTATGGGGGATTGTATTTTTGTGAGGATTTAACAACTTGGCTCGATTATTGTCTCAAATTACTGTTAAATTAGTGTCCTTGGTATTAATCGAATTTAATTTGAAAGAGCATAATTGTTGTTGCCTTCCATAGAAATATTAATTTTATGGACAATTTCATAAATCGTTTTACTGTCAGTGTAATGTCGTAACTATAACGATCGATTTTTTTTCTTTAGCTTTTAAGTAGCGTAAGTGGGGAGTAGATAGTCTTGGATTTTGATTATCCAGGACATCTAGGAATGTTTAAACAAACTAAATAAATTTTTGTTTTTATTCGTATTTATTAAAATTTAAAAACAAATGAGTATCTGAAAAACGATATTTCGTGTTAAATTTGGTTGATTTTCAAAAAAATTCTAATGAGGAGTGAAACTTTCAAAATGAGTCTCTTTTTTTTGGGAGTTTTAGATATTGGAAATTCACATGCCTTTAAACAACTCTTACATTTGTACTAGCATAAGCTTTTTCTCAGAAAAGCTGATGTAATATAAATTGGTCGCACGTGCATATCAAGTTTTGATGTCAGTGGTTTTATTATGTTTCATTATGGTTACAGAGAGGCTTAGCCAACACAGCAGTTTGCGCAGACCAGAGTTTACTTTCGATTTTGTACATCATGCGTTTGAGCCTACACGTAGGTATTTAAAATGTAAAAAAAATAATAAAATATTATTACTACCATAACAATAAACAAACAACTGTAAATAAATAATGACAAACAGAAACAAAACGATGTACATAACTACATTGAAACTGTAACGGATTTGTCGAAAAAATAAACATGTTATGTCTTTATTAGTTTGAAATACACCGAACTCACTATTGACTTCAAGTATAGGATCATAAAATGACATCGCAGACAAAGATAATAATACACCGTAGATATTAAAATCTAATTCGCACGTGCGACCGATTTATGTTACATCAGCTGCAGTTGATAACATAGATGTTTGTTTACATTTTCTTATCTTGACCTCATTCTTATGCAAGTACAACTGATAAAACCAGTACGTGAATGCTTTAAGGTTTGTCAATGCAGTTGTGGGAATTACATTAAAGGTATCTCCTTTGCTGATGAGCTCCAAAAGGGTGAAACGACCCTCCAGTAGTTCACTCTAGCATTTACACAATTTTATTGACATTGCTTTACCCCCAATGTTCTTATGTTGTGGTTTTATCCCGCAGTTTTAGCTGTTAGTTATCTTTTATACATAGTAACTACACTATGAGATGGCTCTGCCATCAAACGTTTCTAATGCTTTATTATGTGTGATATTTTGTTTCTTGTTTCGTCATTCCAGCTGTTATAAACTGCGATTCTACTTGCGTAAACCAAATCTTTAGATTTTTTATTCAAAAAAACTGGTCTTCTTTCATCATTAGCTATGGTACTACATTCTGACTTGATCAAAATAAGCTTTACCACTTCTTTGATTACGTCGTGGTGATTAATTTAATAATAATAATAATAATAACGTCTTTTATTGGTAATTTTTTATAAGTATGTACAGAAATAAATATAATTAATTAGATTACATTACCAATAGGGCGAAGTTTTGTAGCAAAGGATAATTAAGTCTCAAGTTACAGATTAGTATTGCTATAACATCTTTTTATATTCAAAAAAAAAATTAATATAAACTCAAAGGTAACTATTTTAAATATTTTAATTTTAACAAATTGCGATACTAGAAGAATTAGCTGGTCTACCACACCATTAATATAAAACTGCGTTTTAGTTGAGATCTACTAATTCTTTTGTTAAGGTTTTAAGTTTTTAAATTTCATTTATATTGAAACGTTCGCGAAGTTATTGTCAGCTTTCAGAACGTTTATTGAAGGATGTAGAAAATTCTCGAGAAATGTATAAAAACGGGTTAAAGAAATCATAGGTCAGTTTTTCGAAGTTGAAAGTATTAAGATAACTGCTTAAATAAGTGATTAACGCGTGTGTTAGAGATAAATATAAATTACTGTAAGTGTTTTTCTTAAGTATCGTTAGATTTAATAAGTTACGTGTAGTTATAAAACGTGTAAATATTTCCTTATAAAAAAATTAGGTTTAAAATATGATACATTGGTGTCAGAAGTGGGATTCGCGATTTTAGTGTAAATATCAGTAATTTAATATCGCTCCCGTAATAAAAACAAAACTGTTCCAGCTCGTTAAACTACTGTCGGGCGTTATTAAAATTCAGTGTTAAACTTTTTATCAGTGTTATAACTTATGCCGGTAACTCGTTATCAAACCAAAATGGATGCAAAGTTATTTGAATTTTTAAAATCAAAAAAAAAATGGCCAAGAATCGATGAATAAAAATATGGAAGAAACTTCCAGAAAAATGAAAGAAAAGTTTTACAAAAATTCTCAGAAAATGAAAGAAGACAGTAGAAAAATGGAAGAAAAGAAGTTTAAAAGAAAAAATACGAGCGAGCATGGAAAATCATCGGAAAGAAACCACTCACAAGTTTAAAGTTGTACCTCCAAATTTTGATGGTAAAGTTTCATGCTAAACCTACTACAAGCAGTTAATGGTTGGAGCAACAAGCAGAAAGCGACGTATTTAATTGAGTCGTGGAGAAACCGTTGGAATCTTGCAAACTGTTTCTAACTACCTACCAGAAAATTACAAACTTTTAATTACTGCCGAAAGTCTTCAAGAGTTTGAGGCTGACATCGCTAGATTAACACGGCTTGCGTATCCTACAGCACCAGACACCTACTTGGAGCAGTTAGCTATTCAAACCTTCGGTGACGGGCTTCGAGACAGCGAAACGCAGCATACTCTATGGTTAGCTCGACCGAAAACGTTGGATGACGTTTTAGTGCATGCCTTGCAGTTTCAAGTAGCAAAACACGTATCGCAACGAGACGGTCATAAACTTCACTGTGCCGGAGACGTACTTACGCAAATACTAGGAAGCATCGAAGAGATAGCGCGACGAATACTTCGGGAAAGAGGAGTGACGACTTTGAACTGCGGTGAAACAGGCCATGTGCGACGACATCGTACTAAACCCAAGAAGAAGACAAAAAGAGCGCTCGAAATTTTGAAACGAGGCGACCAAAAGAGACAAAAGTTAATCTCATTTAGTCATGTTCCGGAGGATACCATTCAAATGGTATCGCTTATGGAGCAATTGCATAGCATTTATCTCGATGGCAAGGTCAATGGAAGAAGTGTTCAGTTACAGATTAACACCGGAGCGACGAAGATCATCATTCTTCCGAACATCTTACGGGAAAATGATAAGGCTTCGAATAGCGACGGGCGAAGAAATACCTACACACGGACAAGTCAAAGTAACCATTGGTTTAAGAAATGGAATACTCAACCATCAAGTACTGGTAGCCGACATCACGGAAGAAGATATTCGGGGAATGGTATGAGTTCCATTTCGATATGAAGAACGATGTCTTGAAGATCGACAGTGAAGCAGTTCTTTTTCATTCGCCAGAGAAAGCAGCCGTGCGAGTCTTATTGAGTCAAGATGTGATTCTGTCTGCAATAAAAGTGTGGTGATGGCACCCCTGGATCTAAATCTCCGGGATCCAGTAACGTTCAAATACCAAAACCTCAATCACGACCAGCTGGCTACAGTTAAGGTGTTAATCCAGCAATATCAAGATGTATTCGTGCTGGAGAGTGGTTCCAAAGGAAGAACTAACGTGGTGAAGCATAAGATTAATACCGGAGACGCTCGGCCGATACGACAACATTCACGCCGACTTTCTTTGGCAGAGAGAGAAGAAACCGAACAAATAAATATGGATAGGGAAAAAGAAGGTGTGATTGAGCCTTCTAATAGCTCAATAGATCAAAGAGGTTTTGCTACCTTTTACCGAGAATGGACGATACGTTAGACACGCTGTCAGGATCTCAGTGGGTTTTCACATTAGATTTAAATAGTGGTTACTGGCAGGTAAAATTGGAAACCAAGGATCGTGAAAAATCGGTTGTTACGATTAGAAAAGGTTTGTGACAGTTCACTGTGATGCCCTTTAGTTTATGTAACGCTCCTACAACGATCGAGCGTTTGATGAAAACTATGTTGCGTGGACTGTCTTGGAAGACATGCTTGGTTTACCTAGGCGACATGATCGTAGTTGGAAAGTTGTTTGAAGAACACTTGAACAACTTGAAAGAAGTTGTTACAAGCTTATGGGTCTTAGGAACCTTACACGGCCAACTCACACAGTCGGAGATAGGGGAGGTTCAAGTAAATAATATTTAAGGGCGCCAGATCTTTTATAAGCAAAACTTCTGTCTCGATCATGACAGACGGTCTAAGCTTGTAACGAAGTTTAGGTTCGTAATCCTTGTTACCCTGATGTTCGGTAACCACAATAAAAGAGTAAGGTATGTTACCATAAAGGAAAGACACAATACATAAGTTGAAGCGAAGTGGATAGCGAAGAAAATTTCATAATAAATATTGTTTGTACACAGCATGCGATACACACAAAATAATTAGTGAAACTACCTCAATGGTATTGAAACAATGATTGTAATTACGTGAGTGACTTTTCTGACAGCGACAAAATAATTAAATAAACTTACCCACAATCCAGTACCTACTTGTTCGAAAAAAACGTTTTCCTCGTTGAGTGAGTCTCGAATAAATTTGAATAGCAAATCGTGTCAACACAATGACTCACAAAAGCAAGATCTACAAAATTTTTAATTACTGCTAAAAGAAAGTACACATAACATAATCCGATTATCGAATGCTGTTGTACACAATCAATGAAAGTTGGTTTCGTAGGTGTTTGCCGCGTGAGTAGGATCTCGAAGAAAAGTTCTTGTCTTCGGTTTTTAGTTTTAAACGTAGGCCTTACAGAGTTAAACTCCTCCCATGAAGGTATTTATCGATATTAGTTCCTGATCGATAATGCATCGAAACGTACAGCTAAAAACGTGGCGGGACAGCTATCAAATTCAGAAAGAAAATACCAAAGAATCCTAACAAAACGGATGTAAATAGCTTATCCTGTGACGAATAAACTACTTTAAATACGTAATGCAATTATAATTTCATTTCCATTACCGTTGATGTTATTAGAAATTTCCAGTTTTAAACGACACAGGCCATTTTAGGTAGTTGTCGGTTTAACGTCTTGACAGCAAATGACAGTAAAAAGAAAAATCGGCAGAGGGCGTCAAAACCGGAATCTAATTTTAATTCAACAAATATACAGGGTATTACGTTATGAAATCTTTGCACGTAACAAAGTGGAGCAAATCTAAAACTGAGCCCAAAGAAGTGCCTTGGCCACGTCATATCTAGAGATGGAGTAAAGGCTGACCCACGCAAAATCCGAGCACTGCAAGCATGGCCAAAACCAATCGACAAACGTCAGATCCGAAGCTTTCTTGGGATGTGGAAAATTTGTTTTAGATACCGACGCAAGCAATCTGCCCATAGGTACGGTTCTTTCGCAGGTTCAAGATGGACAAAAAAGTCATCGCGTATTTTAGTAAGGTTTTGTCGAGGCCAGAAAAAAATTACTGCGTGACTTGGTGAGATCTATTAGCAGTCGCCAAGTCCATAGAGCACTTCTACAAATATTTTTATGGACGAAAATTATTACTGAGGACGGACCACGCTGCTTTAAAATACCTATTGCAGTTTCGTAACCCGGAAAACCAAGTAGCAAGATGGATCGAGAGACTGCAAGAGTATGACTATGAAGATCATCTCCGGCGGACTGTAGCGATTGTTCGCGACTTGAAGACAAAATCAAATGCCTCCGGAGAACTGCTTTGTTGATGACGAGTGGGAACCTGAGCAGTTGCGTCGCGAACAAGAAAACGATCCCGAAATAAGGCTACTTCTGAACTGGAAGGAAAACGGCCGATTACCAACCTGGGAAGAAGCAGTGTTTTGGACTGAGACATTAAAGCGTACTGGGCGCAGTGGGGCTCTTTGATAGTACAAGACGGCATTCTTAAACGATCCCTAGAGAGTGTCGAGGTAACGGAAAACAAACTTCAGTTGGTAGTGCCAAAGAACCGGGTGTCACAAGTGTTGAAGCATCTCCACGATGATACATCAGGGGGACACTTTGGCAGAAAGAAGACATTGGGAAAAGTTTAAGAAACTGAGTGAACTACAGTCCTATTTAGAAAGAAGTATGGATGTCTACAGGAACTATAAAGATAGCAACCGGCAGTCGGAAAAGTTTGAAAACTACGTGGTAAACGACGCTTTGTTTTCTATCTGGTCAGCAAGGAGTATTCACGTACAAAGCGTTCTACGAAAAACTGTGGCGAGCGTTATGGAATCTCAAAAGAGAAATGGAGTTCTACAATATTAAGAAATTGGCAGTACCCAATTTCGGTTGTGGCTTAAATCAATTGAATTGGAGGCCAGTTCGAAATATGTTGGAGGTCATCTTCCAAAGAACAGGCGTTTAAGTGTTGGTCTGCAGTTACCAACCAAGTAGAATATCGGGTCAGGAAAAGTCCATGGACTGCTATTTTTAGGAAGCTGCCAAACTGGATAGACCTGTCGCTATCGCCAAGATTCTTTCTAATGGTGTTGCATATAGTTTCCTGTTCTGGGACAGAACTGTCTTAAGAAGGGGGCAGTGAAACGTTTTTATCAACTTCCATAACGTTTACTGAAGGATATGTAGAAAATTCTTGAGATGATAGAAATATATAAAAACAGGTTAAACGATTCATAGGTCAGTTATTCGAAGTCGGAAGTGTTAAGATGTTTAAATAAATAAGCGATTAACGCGTGTGTTAGAGATAAATATACGTGCCTTTAATGTAAATAAGTGTCAGTTTTAGATAAACAGAAGTTATCCGCAGACATTATTTTTCGAGTAACTGTAATGTATAAATTAGTGTAAGCATTCGATATAATATATATATCTACTCCCTACTCTCGGGGAAGCTGGGCTATCACCTATTCTATGCTTTAAATTTATCCATATTTTTGGCTGGCGTGCTT
The DNA here is from genome assembly GCA_035610365.1 of Aquatica leii. Lineage (NCBI taxonomy): Eukaryota > Metazoa > Arthropoda > Insecta > Coleoptera > Lampyridae > Aquatica > Aquatica leii. The sequence continues at coordinate 6,098,362 of CM069436.1, read as the reverse complement.
AATTTAACTTCGGTGTTTGTTCATAGGGCTATTTATTAAAAAAAATTAAAAACTAAATAGTTTGGTACATTCTGAATTAACTTTCTTATTTAGTCTGATGGGTGTGCATGTTTTGACATGAAATCTTACGCTGCCGGTTGTTTTCCATCCATTGCATGATTTTCAAAATTCTTTTTAAAATCGTTCATGCATAATACTTAGTTCATTGGACAAAAGTTTGTTTTAGCAAAGTAATGAATTGTTTATAAATTGATATTGTAAAGGCCACAATACACGAATAAGAAGGCTACGTTGGAAAGTGATTCGAGTAATTGATGCATTTTTTAAGGTCTTCGCAAAAAAACTTTTTTTTCACCTTCGAAATCTCGTTTACGCGTTTAATGGGACCGGTCTCGTACGAAAAATTTCAAGATATCAATAGACATTTAAAAAAAAAACGTAATTAAAGGTTAACCTGATCGTATTTTCTAAGCGACAGTAGCGAAAAAAAGTTTGTTGAAAAGGTAAATAAACAGGAATAGAATTTTTTGTTGTCTATATTTAGATTAGGTTAGGAATACGTCTTCTATAATTATAACAAATTAAGTATAAACAGGTACGATTATATAAAAAATTACGCGACGTTTATAAAATATGGATTTAGAATTTAATTTTCTTTGAAAGGTATTTGTAATAAATGCATTCGTCTGTAAAACATTCCCGACGTAGCATGGGAGTGCAGACATAACACAGACTGCATAATGAACAGTGCAATAAATTGGGTGAAACAGCGTGCACAAAATATACACGGGTTTAACACGTTTCTGTTCGTGCACAAGAATTACAAAAAAAAAGCATACAGCGCCCACGGCCCACCTTATTAATCTATCCATTAATTTTTAATGGCGCATCTAGATATCAACATCCTACCATATAATAAAGTTTAAATACTTGCACAGTAAAATGCTTAAACGAAGGTTAGTTTTTAATTTGACATTTAAACGTTTATTAAATACATACAACGAAAAGCGCGTGAAAGTGGGTTAATACATTTGCATATGACTGTTGCGAATTTTCAACACACCAAAAATTTACATGTGGCATTACTAGGGATTTTTTCGCTTGTTATGTTTATGTTGGTACTTGTTTCGATTAAACTTTCTTCGCCACACTTTCTTATCGAGTAAACTCGTTTAAATTACAATTGGAAACCCAGTAGCGGAACATAGAATTAGAAGTTTACAACATATGGTCAACCTCGGATCCGTCACACTTGACACTTTTCTCGAATTACTTCGATATATTAAAAACTCGATTTAATTACACTATCTACATGTATATTTTTAAAGGTTGTGATTCTAGAGGTTATCTTAAAAATTATCTAGAATATAATTAAGCAGGAATGTTGACGATTTTCGTCTGAAGGCAAAAGGTACAAAACAAGAAACGTTTTTTTTGGAACAGGCTGTATTATTTTTTTATTTTTAAGATGGAAAAAGTCAATTTAACGTCGTTTGAAAATTCTGTACGAGCGAGGCTGGTTCTTTAAATTAGTTAACAAGGTCAACTACGAAGGCCAATTGCCTTTAATTAATTGTTGGGTTGTATACAGTATGGTTGCTTTTACGTGTCAACTATATTTTAAGATCCGCCGTCATACAATCGAAAATAAATCGTCTTGTACACCCACAGTTAAAGCTTTTTTTGTAAGATTCTCGACTTTTCTGCACGTATTTACTTAGGTACATATTTATCCAACGCCCACTAGGTTTTTTTATTGATATTAACTAAAATCTAAAATAAACGTATAGGGAAGGGTTTGTTGCGTTACGGTGATATGAGTGGTATCTTTAAGTAACGTGTAAAACATCTGGCTTTGTCAAGGATATGCGGGCGACAATTAAATAAATAACACAATATATCTATGAATTTAATGATGCGGGTACAACCTTTTTTATGTCTGCAATCTACATATTGTTTAGTTTATAATTTACGATCATTACGACAGTGATCCTTTTTTTTGGCGCATTTTGATAATTTGTTTCTTGTTGTTGCAGGTGGCAACTTTGTAAATCAAGGATGAGGAAAAGCTGACCACGGGATCATCATTTATACCCAACACCCTTTTTATCCTATAACTTCCAGTACTACCCCTACTTAAGCGAGTGTTTGTTTTAGAAGATTAGTCCGTATTACTGATATAGTGAAGTAAAAAAAATATTAGTGACTTAGCGTCGTTTTAGTAATAGATCTATATACATATATTGATAAGAAAAAAACATCCTATATATAATACTTAAATCTAGCACATAATCATTAGTTCGGTATTGTTAAAACAAGAACAATTTTTAAATCGTGCGTAATTTTGAAGGATATACTTACTACAATTGGACTGTTTTAAAGGTAAGTAACTTTTTACTAACTCTTAAGGTTTTTTATTTTAAGTATAACTATTAAAATGGCTGCCGCTAATGTCTGTAACAACTTTGTTTCAAATTTCCTACTCTCTGTACTTTTTGAACCAGTATGAAGTTATCTATACATCCAGCTATGTTAATTTTTACGAAAATTTGTACATAGAACTATATCAAAAAACAAAAGTATTTTTGCATCCAAGTAATCTCCTTGAGGGCCCCTAGCCAACAGGAGTAAATTCGGTATAGACTTAAACCTGTTCTACATCATACTTTTTGCGTCCAAGTTTACATCCAACTTTCTACAAACTAGAACTTGTCAAAGAAAAAAGTTTAGTGAAAACAAAGAAATATTGCGGATGAATTACGGTAGTTACTTGGATCCTTTGTAGTTTTGAAAAAAGTTTGAAGGTGATCAGTTTTTTGCTTCACACTATACATTTCTTTGACAAGTTCTAGTTCATAGAAACTTGGATGTAAAGTTGGACGCAAAACGTACAATGTAGAACAAGGTTTAATGGTGACTGAATTTAATTTATAAAAATTTGCAAAGGGTTAGAAAGGGATCTATTTGGTTTTAGCCCTAAGTACTATATTTTCATGCGTCACTTTAATATGTAGATGAAATGTTTAAGAGCATTCAATATAAAGTTGATACATGTATCATGTAAGTCATAGGTTTCCAAAGGGGGCTCTAGCGCTTTCCAATGGGCGCTAAAATTTTTATGGAAGATGCTCAGAGGCAAAGGGTGGTGTTTTAAACAGATTCATAATCTTTATATAAGAAAGATTTATTACACACTTGATACAATCACACGTGTTAACAAGAATATGGTTATTTTTAATGACACTAAGATGAGAACATCTTCCGGGTTTGGATTGTGTGATTGCTGCAATCGAAATTGCCAAAGTTTTGTCCACTTTTGTAAGGAGTTTTATCGGGGTGTGAGAGAAACCGAAGAACTCAAACAAGCAACTTTTGGACCAAGACAGATTCTAAACTCCATAGAGTGACTCCGTATATTAAAAAAAAAGTATCATCGTAACAATCTCTACGGGGAGAATATTTCTTCTAAAACTTCAGTATTTTGCAAATTTTGCCACAGACATGTCAAACTTTTGTGCACTCTAACTTTTCTTAGTCGTTGTGGTGACCACAACGCCATTCCTGCATTCTTCAATGTCAAGTTCTACATTCAAACACGTTTTTCTAAAAACATTCTACATCGTGGTAGTCGAGTGTTATTACGCGAACGGATTAAGCAAATCAGACGAGAATTACACACTATTTCTAAACAACTCGTTTATCTACATGTTAAGTAGGCTAACACTTTATCTCCAGATGATTGGAATCTCTTTGACATTACTTAGCAGCAGTCTGATACCTCTCTACGGCTAACTACTCAAGTTCATCTCAAAAAGATTTAATTATTTGATTCCAGGAGTCACATGTTCCTTGACAACGGTCGTCAATTTATATAGTTTGACTTTCACTTGAGCAAAGGAATTGGTGCTATCTAAGGAGAATGATGTGGACCCACCAAACCACTCAAACTTGCTTGGTGCCAGTTCGCCACATATAGGATAGAACGATTCAGGATATAGCATGAGAAGAAAGGATAGCCTAGTTAGACGAGTCGGATGGGTTGTGTATCAGGTTTGTGCAATATGAGCACGAGGTTCACCGAGGCACTTACCTTGCAGCTTATCCTCGCATATAAAGCCAAGTAGGCGGGAAAAGGATACGATGTTGTAATAGGCGGGGATGAGGCTAGTTCGCTACTACTAAAAATAAACTGAAAATGTTAGTTAACTGAAAATACTCTAATAAAATATTCTAAAATAAGCCACATGCAGTTAAATAACTAAGTAAATGCCCTACATTGTCGTAGCTGACTGTAAACTGAAATCATAATGCCATGCAAAAATAAACTAAATTAGACTCTGATTTACGTTTGACCCTGGTCTCTTCTAGGGAATGCCATGAGTACGCCGACGTAGGGCACAAGTCTAAGGATAGACTCAGGGGAATCGGGATACGGGTTGACTTGGGTTCTTAGGGTACTCCGGTGATTATCGAACTCCCGACAGGCGAGAATCCTATGTGACGGAGTATCAGGAACACTACACGACAAGCACCAGTCGTCATTTGCAACGCTAATGCGTTTCAGATTTTAACGGAACTCGCTATGCGAAGTGAGAATTTTGACTGCCGCTCGTCTCGGGTTATGGGACATGTTGATTCAGTCTAGGATAGTTGGAATGTATCCCACTGCCGCTGCCATTTCTTCAAAATCAAAGTCTTGAGATGACGGTTAACCACCGAAAAGGAAGGAAAATTTGCGGTCGAAGCTTGCTGGTCTAAGAATGTGCATGTGTCAGCTCTTACAAGAACTTTGGAGCAGTGTATTTCCTGCAATAGGAGATGCAAAGGGGGATATTTTACCACAACGCAAAAGAAATCGATAGGAACAGTACGATTTGCTCCTAGGATCCTAAGAAGAAACAGGAAATGTAGGGATGCCAGTTTCCTAACAATGTGGGTATGTCGTAGTTTGTGGTACCAGATCTCTAAGCCATATGTGAGCATAGAGATGACTGAACTGTTGAAAATGGTCACTAATGATTTCTTATGTGGGTTCCAGTTACGACGAGAATATTTATAGAATAAGTGCAAGAGAATCTTGCTCTTGTCAAGTACATAGGAATAGTGTTTAACGAAGCTCAGTTTATGATCGAGCAAAAGACGAAAGTACTTAAACTCGAGAACCCTTCGAACTAAAATGTCGTTGAGTCGAAGTGAGGAATTTTTTTAAGAAGGAACCTAAAACCATGTATTTTGGTCTTGTCATCTGAGACAGTCAATTTGTTGTTGACAGCCCAGCGAGTCAGAATGTTCTGGCACTGTCATGATTTTGCCTCTAGGTCGAGTCTGGTGTCTGCGACAATGTCACAGTTACCGGGTAAGTTTTGTTCTAGTAGAGAATCTACAACTACGTTTCACAAGGTCAGCCCGAAAACTGAACCTTATGGGCATCCTTTCGACATAATAGCGAAGGCTTCCACGACCGGAATCTATACTAAGAAAAGAATGTCTTCCGGGTTTGGACCGTGTCATTGTTGTTGTAACCGAAGTTGCCAACGTTTCGCCCTGATGAAGCCCCTTACGATAGTGGGCGAAACGTTGGCAACTTCGGTTACAACAACAAGGACACGTTCAAAACCCGGAAGACATTCTTATCTTAGTATCCTTTCGACAGTCGTTTTGTGTAGGAAGAACTGGAAACGTTCATGAAATGAGTGATCGAACGACGAGAGGTTCAATTATTAATGGCCACCATACGTTATTGAACGCTCCTCAAATGTCTATAATAATGCATAGTTCGTACTTGGAAACGTTTGTTTATACTTTCGTCATTAATTTAGGAATGGCGTCAATTTGCCAGGAACGAAGCCGTACTGGCTGTGATGGAATAATCTCCGTGGGGGAATGATGTCATGTATTTTCTTTCACTATCTAAGGCTTTGAATTTTGCTGTTGCTCCCAAACGTATTCTTAAAGAAGATTTTTTATGTACTATTGAGTCTTCTATAAGACATCTTCCTCGCCACAACTCACATTCCAACACTGGCAAAATTTTACATTTATCTAAAGTTTATAAATCCAACATTTGTAGGTCGGTAGGGTTTGCGTTGATAAGTCTTCATAGGAATCTCGATATTATTGTTCTTCCAGTCGACAAAGGCAACGCAACTGTCGTTTTGAAGTAAACTGGTTATGATGCAGAAATTTATTCAATTTTGTCAGAGGAAGCGTACGCTCTTTTAACTTGTAATCCCACTTCGAGCATATAACGTGAAGGTCATCAGATCAATCTACTTCTTGAAACGAAACGTCGATTTACTCTTTCCGATTTGCAAATACCTCGCTTATACGGACTTTTCAAAGTTCTCTTTGACCTATCGTCAGTACTATATAATCTCTTACCTACAAGCTAGCCCAGTTTTTGTTCAAACATTCTTTACGAATTTACAGGTAGAATCACTTCTCACATCCTCAACTCTCAGCATTTCATTTAACGCTTAGAAACTATAAAGCTTAAGCTATAATACATGAGCTTAAAGATCTTTTTGTGAGTTTTGATGTCACTTCACTTTTTATTTCAACAAATTCTGTTTCAACATGACAACGATGTAAGTTTGGTTTTTCTTGTTGATAAGTGTCTATCCTCTACTTACTTCCAATTTGATAACAGGTTTTACGAACAAGTATTTGGTGCTGCTGTGGCTTCTTGTAGCTAATGTTTTTATGGAATTTTTTGAAGCGGTTGTTTTGGAATTATCAATCTTAAAACCTTGAGTATGTTGACGACACGTTTATTGTTTGTTCTCGACGTTTTTATGACTCATAAACCTGAAGGACTTCTAGACCGTGCTGTTTATCTAGACTGGGAACTTTGTCATCTTACTAGAACCTTGATGAACAATGGTTATACGAAGCGAGATATTTAAGTAGTTGTTAATCATCGTCCACATCTATAAGGTCACAGAGCGCATAAGGAAACTTTTTCCTAAGAATGGTATTAAACCCATATTTATCTCAACAGGCAAAGCCTATTATCTCTGATTATTCCATCTTGCAAGGACGAATTTTTTACACTTTTATTTTAAAATTTATACCAAATTCCTGGTTTACAGTCACAATATAGATTTGGATAACGTTTTCGTGATTGTAAAATCTCAATTTTTTTTCAATAGAAAAATCCGAGAAAGCATAGAAATTATCAAACACCTCAATAACTTGATGATAATGGTTTCGAGCTATCCGTTCGTTGATAATAATCCAATCTTGAATAGGTACTTTGGTAAAAAGTTAGGTGACATTGAAACTCACAAGAAGATTTTGGGTTTCAAGCTTTATAATTTCCAAACGAATAAAATGCTGAGAGTTGAGGATGTGAGAAGAGGTTTTACCTGTAATTCGCAAAGAATGTTGGACAAGAACTTAGTTAGCTTATGCAGTTAGGAGATTGGATAGTACTGACGATAGGTCGACGAGGTGAACTTTGGGAATTCCATATAGGCGAGAGTAGATTAGAAGATCTGATGATTTGGCTGACCTCACGATCAATCCTCGAAGTGGGATGACGAGTCAAAAGAGCGCACGTTTCCTCTGACAAAATAGAATGGATTTTTGCAGCATAATCAGTTTGTTTCAAAACGACAGTAGCGTGTTACACTGGTTTTTGTGCAACCAAAAAAATAAGCAACGGCTAACACAGTTTTCCCGGAGAGGGAGTCGCAGGCCTTGTGACGCTAAATTATAAATTAAATCTAAAAAGGCGCCAAAACGATGAAAGATTAAATTAGGGAGATATCGTTTAGTTCTACCCGTAGCTGGAAAAGAACAAATAACACGACAGAAGTATTAATACCACAGAATGTATATTTATTTTATCACAATAATTCCAAAGAGGACTAAGAAGGTACATAAATATAATTACGTAAATTTTCCAAACGCTAGTACATGGGTCGGATCAAAAATAAGTTAGAGACTGTCCTCCATACGACTTTGTGACGCACAAAAGGATCTTATAATTAATTGTGTTAACCTAACATGTACGTACGGTCAACAATCGACATGACCAAAGAAGTATTAATCGTAAAATTAGAAATTGTAATACTCACAGTTAGGTTTTATCCGGTAGGGGATTAGCTGATTCTGTAGCTGTATTACCTAAAACGTCATATTAAATCTAACACAAAACGTACATACGGCGTTAACACAAGTAAATTTCGTATTCAAAGCCTACAATCATTTGAGATAGCGAATGCGCAGCGTTTCTCCTCGACTTTGTGTAGCAATTGATGGTGGCCTTTCCTCCCAAAATAAATCGCAACTTTAAAGGTTTCCAACTCATTGTCGGTGTAATAGTTAAGTTATAGTACCCAGTAAACGCATAAATAGTGCAGGCATAAAACATCTCAAGATAATTTTTCCATATTATGAATTGAAGTATATTTTTATTTATGTTTGGATCACGTTCGCATGGTTCGTGTGATATATTGTGTTATCACCATACGTACGTTCGTTAAAATCTAAAACTACTGTGTTCACTGGGTAACGTGACGTCATGGAAAATTTTTTCGAATGTGCCATTTGTTTATCTTCACCGATAAAGGAGACGTGTGGGTATGGAAATTTGCTATAGACAATTATAAAAGAATCAATGTAAACCCCTAATAAAAAAAGAATGGAACTACTCACCCCAAATAGACTTCCGCTTAGATAGACACAAAATTAATTTGCATATTCACGTGGAATTGCGTGAAATAACTTAATGGTGAAAGCCTTGTTGGGCGTAGAGGTGTGCGCTTATAAAATTTGACAATCGCCGACGAAAAGTGGGCGTGTCGAGGACAATTTTTATACTCGAAAAATTTTAACCTACCAACTTTTTAACATAACAAGCGTTGCCTTTGTCGGCTGGAAGAACGATGGCTAACTCTTCCGAAATGTTGGATTTAGGAACTTTAGATGATTCAATAATTTTGCCAGTGTTCTTCTTCTTATAGAAGACTTAACAACAGATAAAAAATGACTTCGTTAGGAATGCGTTTGGAAGCAACAACAAAATTCCAACTCTTCCCATGTGAGAGTCTAACTAGATAAATTGACGATCGTTTTCAAAGAGCTAGTAGTAAATGAAACTTTGTGATTCTTAAATTCATTATTCGCATAATATTCGATTTTTAATCGCAGAAGCACGAAAGCTACACAATTGGGAGACATAATCAGAAAAATTCAGGAGAGCAGTAATTCAGTGTAAAGGAGAATTGATGAAATTGCTAAAAACGTAGGAATTTTATGCGATTGCTTTAGTTTTTTTAGGAGAAAGAAATATTCTTGTAAACTGCATCTAGGCAGAGGTGATGCCAGGTTGGATTTTGTATTCTTTCTCGGATATGGCCGAATTATCAAACGAAGAACTCAAAGTAAAATTCAAACATGAATCCCATTGTATATAGTTAATCGTGGGATTCGTGCTGTAGCAAATTTTCTTTCTAAAATAATATGCGACTGCACATCGCTCACTGTGGCGATTTATGACGAAATAAGAACCCGGCATTCACAGAATGATAAAACTTCACCGGCCTCAATCATTTCATTAATTTCTTATTACCTTAGTATATTTTTATTAAATAGATTTGATGCTTGTCCAAAAAAGGTTGGGAACCGCTGATTTCAATGAACATCGTTGTAGCTGTTCTTAAACATTTTTGCACTTTAATTTTATTGATATTGAGTTGGTCATTCTGTTTTTTTAATTTCCCTCACAAAATCTTCAATCCAAAATATCAGATTATGAGCAACTCAATAAAATTAGTTCAAAAATGTTCGTGAATATGGTCAATTGTCGCACTTGTCAAAATCTGGTTCAAAGTTTCGTTTATTGGTTAGGAGTTTATTTATAAACAAAATAAATATATTTTTAAATACATAAAGTATATAGTATATAAGTTACATAAACTTTGGTACGATGTTCATGGCTGGATTTATGTATAATTTTTAATGCGGCTGCACATTTTTGAATGGGCGTAAAATCGCAATTACAACATTCAAGGTCTCGTTTGGAATTCTTTGCTACGAACGTTTAATGAGATTTACATTGAAATATGTACTTAACGTAGGTTTGCGTTTGAGTATACGTTCTCTTAATAAATATTCTCTGTGGAAGATACACGGAAAATAATATGTACCTAATACTGGCCTCATACAGTATATTCTGTGCCAGGGAGATAAATTCAGTTTTAGAAAAACGACTGAAAAAAAATACTTTAATTTTGTGGGTTAACGTAATTACCCATCTACTACCACAATAAAAAATATAGTGCCTTAGTTATTGGAACTTCGAATAATATGCAATTATCGGTATATGGAAATTGCACTTTCAATTGACCCATTGCGCTATAGCTATAAATACTGCAATGAACCAATTTAACTTTAAGCATTATCAATTTGAAATTATTTCTTCTTTTTTTTTTTAATTTAGTTTGTCCTTGTTGGAGTTGTTTGCTTGCATTTAATCTGCTATTCTTTACCATGTTATTTTCTATACGTTCGTCATAGGCGACTAATTAAAATAGTTGAACTTCGCGCTTGTCATTAACAACCTACTAAAAAAGCGTTCGTTAAAAAAAATAAGCCAACCGCGATTTTTACGTTTGACGGCCCTCAAAGTTCTTTAAACTATTTTTGTGTGTTCAATAATTGGCTAAGTGTATTTACGCTTTTGGCAGATATTCCAGATTTGTTTTTTGTACGATGAACCTATGTGTGTTATCTATAACGTTGGCACAATATCATAACAACCTGTCATTTTTTTCCTAGATTTTGACCGACCTTGTCCCACTTGAAAACAGGAATTTTAAGCTTCATTTGTTAAAAGCAAACTTTGGACACTGAAGTACAAAATAGGTTAGTAACTCGTCGGACGGACCTGGTATTGTTTTCATGGTATCGAAGTATTGTACTTGAACAGTAATTAATTCCACCATCTACTGTTTTTAAAACGATGTTGCGGAATATTTTATCATTTTATGTTTTAACAGTTCGCTCTTGACCCATTGCCCCTTAAGATAAATAACCTTTTGTATTGTTTTATGACGAGATTTAGATGCGTAAGGTTTTGTTTTTAGACGGAAGTTGTATCTTCTCGTGATAGAGCCAACGCTTTTTGTTGTAACGTTTATTGCCAGTGTTGTTCGTTGCCATTTGCATTATTTAACCTTCCTTGTACCTGTCGAACTTGTCTTAGTTGCCTGTAACGTAGGAAAACAAATGCATGTAGGCAGTGATCGGGCGTTTTTTTTTTAATCTTTAATTTAATTACAGATCGCACAATAGCGCGTTTATCTATAATTTAATATAATAAGTTTTAATCGATGGAAGCAGTTCACCCACATCGTTCGTTTGTTTAATTTTCATCAACTACTTACACAGAAACACACTCTCATAAGCATTTTATAAATATGCACACGTGTCGTAATTACATAATTTCTTTGCACTTACTCCATATTAAGAGCATCGAATTTACAAGTAGGGCACGAGGTCGCCGACCCAGTCGTTATCAGCTGTTGGTATCCAGGTAACGTCCTTGGAGATTCCAGGATTTTCTGGGATTTAGGTCACACTCAATGCAGGTCAAAGTACAAAGTATATAGAGGACGTAGTCTACACAAATGTATTAAAATTGAGAGGACGATAACGTTGTCACTTCTACGAGGGACGTTTAATAAACTATCATTACAAAAAAAAACTGTTTATATGGTTACTAGTTTTATTGATGCTTCGAAGCAAACAACCTGAGATTTATTTTGACTTTGCGAATTAAAAAATGTATTTAAACTTGTTTAAAGTTTAATGGAAAATGTGTGGGAAAATGTAAATATTAGTGTTACATTCACTTTTGGGCGTCCTCGAAAATGTTCAAACAATCCTAATTTTTCACGATTCGCACGATAACCTGTTTTATCAGCATTTTAAAAACGTCTTTTATAAACACGACATCCTTGATTTTTAAAAGCCGCTTCAAGTCGAAAGATCGAAATGAAAATTGTAGTCGTTTTTCCTACGCTGTTATTGGGTCATAATATCGCGTCCCCGTTTTCACTGTTTGCCCAGGCCGGCAGTGGTTCTGGTTACGGCAATCGATAACGGTACTTAAAAGCAAAATTGTGTTTGTGTATACGTGTGTCTAGTCTTAGTTTCATAATTTATTAATATTTTCAGTTTTATTTTAAACAAGTTTAATGGTAAAAAAACCTGTCGATAAATTACGATTGAGTTAGGTTATGTTGGTTTCCTTTTACCAATATTTGATTTGTAAATCGTTTTAAAACACCGCGCGACCGTGTTTTTAATCTTATCTTGCATTAATTCATTTAGGATCTTATCGCTATTTGCACATTGTTGAGGGTGTTAATGTCATTGTTTGTTGGCATTTTTAACGAGTCTCGTTGAATAGCTTTTTCACTTTCATTAATACATAACAGTCTTCGGATTTAATACGTTGCATGCCTACAAGACTTAAATTTAAATAAAACATCGAAAAAAGCTAAGTACTTAAAAAAAGGAATTTAGAAAGATTAAATATTGATAAGAAGCTAGTTATCTTCTTAATAAATAATTTGAATTAAGATAATGTTGTTATTTATAATTTTACTTTCAGGTGAGTGACCTCGTTTTTTTGTGTGCCGAGTGTGTACGTAAGTAGAACATATTTTTTAGAATTATGATCTAATTGCGTAACTCCTAATTAAAAATTCGTCGAGATGAAAATGGGTATTTTCTTTTTACATGAAATAACGCTTAACGTTTCATATCGTGTAACATGAAGCATGAATAATGAAATTACGTGTTTTAGAATATCCGTAACTGTTAGGGGTTAAAGCATTTATACAAGGCCAAGCAAAATTATTTACTTATCGGCTCAATATTTAATTCATGAACGATTCAGAATCTATGAATATTTTTGCTTTTTAACTGCAAGTCTAGACCGACAACGTATTTCTTTTGCATTCATTAATTAATTGTAGAACAATAAACAATCGTTTTGGCAGCGTTTAAATCGCATTAAAAAAGCTTTTAAATGTTCTTTGTTAAAATAAAACTTTGCCAGTAACCTCCTAATTACACTGTAAACATTTTGACCTTTATTTATATTCAGTCGACTACTGTAGTTTCCTTTATCCTGTTTTAGTCAAATACTATCTTTGGTTTTTATGGCGCATAATTTAGAATCTAAAATTTCTTTGTACCAAACCTTCCAATCTCAAAACGTACTTTTAACACTATCGCTCTTTGCAAATTGTCAGTTTTTTAAACGGTCTTAATTGTTCAATGTTTTTTTGAGATTATTTTGGATTTTAGGTTGCTGCCTAACAGTAATTGGTCGACATTCATTTGTTATCTATTCACTATCCTACAGGCAATTTGGAAGTCCAGAAAAAACGTACTAAGGCGGAAAACTGTAGGTGATTTTTATAATTAGAAGTTGGCATAAAGGATTTGTTTTTTCGCATTTTATTTGTTCCAGGTTTATTTAAATATACTTTAACAATGCTTTTATTAAGAATTATTTATATAGTAGTTTCTTTTAATTAAATTATGTAATTGTAAAATATATTTATCTAAACATTGAAACGAAATAAAATAATTGAAGAGCTTTTATAAAGATCGTCACAAAACATTTTTTTCGGTGTTACCGTGGCCAACAAATCTCGTACAAAATATCTTTACACAAATAACCATTAAATTTACCAAGTTTCTTTAAATAATTACATTGAAAGCTGGAATTATAAAAAAACTAATGATGTAATATACGATTTTTTATGTATCTATTGTTTAAGTTTTATCCGGAGAGATTTTCAAAAACTTAGGTGTGTGCTAAGGTGGTGAAAACTGTAAATATCGCCACGATCAAATCTTTTGAGGTCGCTGAAGAATTTTTAATTTTTTATATTTTTTATACTGTAACGAATTTTCTAATTTATTTATCACTACATGAACTAATTAAATCTCTAACGATATTTAAGAAAAACACTTACACTAATTTATATATTACAATCTCATGTCGTCTAGTCTCTTGGTCAGCTTTCTGACGTAGTCTTCTTCAGCAACTTCTTCTTCCGGTTTTCGTCCAAATTGGAGGTCGCATGGCAGTCGTATTTCGCGACCGAGCATGACACAGGATGGTGTTTGGCCTGTGCTTTCGTGAACGTATGATCGGTATGCCATTAGCAAAAGGTGCAAGTACTGAGCCCAGTGTTTTTGATGTTCGGACACTACTCTGGCTAAGTATTTTCCTATTCATCCGCTCAACCATGCCATCAGAACAGTCGGCAAACTTCTTGAAACGGCCCACACTCAAACTTGCTGCCTTGGTCGGAGTGTGATTCCAACGGAACTTCAAACCGACAGAAAAACTCATTAATACGTCTGCGACTGTAGCTGCTTCTTCATTGGGTATGGCGCAAGCCTCCGTCCATTTCGTAAAATAATAATCCATCGCCACCAGGATGTATTTGTTTCCCGAATCAGATTCTGGGAACGGCACTGCGATGTCAATTGCTACTCTTTGCTTTGCACTTTTTCGCTGGACCATTTCCCGATACGCAAACCGTGCACTTACTCTCTCTAGGACTTTCCCCAAAGTCTTCTCTTAATGCACCATCGTGGAGATGCTTTAACTACTCTTGTAACACCCTGCTCTTTGGCACTACCAACTGTGGTCTGTTTTTCGTACCCTCGACACTCTAGGGACTCTTTAAAAAGACCGTCTTCTACTATCAAAGAGTCCCACTGCGCCCAATACGCTTTAAAGTTTCTGCTCATATCACTCACTTCTTTCCAGGTTGGTCGTCGGCCCTTTTTTTACCAGTTTGGGAGTAGTCTTATTTCGGGACGCAATTGCTTAGGTTCCCACTTGTCATCAACCATAGCAGGCAGTTCTCCAGATGCATTTTACTTTTTCTTCAAGTCGCAAACAGTCGCTGCAGTCCGCCAGATATGGTTCTCTGGAGAAGGCATCAGCGTTCCGATTACTGCTTCCGGCACGGTGTTCTGTGTTATAGCCGTACTTTAGCAATCTCTCGATCCATCTTGCTACTTGTACTTCCGGGTTACAGAACTGCAATAGCCATTTTAAAGCGGCGTGATCTGTGTTCAGTAAAAATTTTCGCCCATACAAATATTTCTAACAACTTCTTCCTAGTCACGCAATAATTCCTTTCTGGCCTGGACAAAACTTTACTAAAATACGCAATGACTTTTTCTTGCCCATCTTGCACCTGCGAAAGGACCGCGCCTATGGTCGTCGGTATCCAAAACAAATATTCACTGTTCTCTTGTATCATTTAAAATCGGCGAAGTGCTAGGACCTGTTTTAGTTGATGGAAAGCATTTTCGCAGTCTTTATTCTATCTAAATTCTATTCTTTTTTTGTCAATTTTGCCAAAGGTTTGGTGCTATTGGCAAATCCGGCTACAAATCGTCTAATAAACCCAAAGAAACTTCGGACCTGATGTTTGTCGATTGATCTTGACCATGCTTGCACTGCTCGGATTTTCTCTGGGTCGTGGCCAAGATATCGCATTTCTTTCTTAAATAAGGCTCAGTTTTAGATTTGCCCCACGTAGTCGCTGGAACGCTTCTTTCAAGTTGTTCAAGTGTTCTTCAAACGACCTTCTAACCACGATCACGTCGTCTAGGTAAACAAAGCACGTCTTCCAAGACAGTCCGCACAAGATAGTTTCCATAAAACGCTTGAACGTTGCAGGCATGTTACACAGGCCAAAGGACATCGCAGTGAACTGCCACAAACCAGTTCCAATCGTAAAAGTGTTTTTTTCTATTTTACCAGCCAGCAACTCCAACGTGGAAAACCACTGGGATCCTGACAAGGGCGTCTAACGTATCGCCAATTCTCGATAAAGGGTAGCTGTTGTTTTTGGTCACGTTGTTAAGCTATCGGTAGTTTACGCAAAATCTTTTTGATCTATCTTTATTTTTTACGAGTACTACTAGATACGCCCATGGGGTATTTGAAGGTTCAACCACACTTTCTTTCTCCATATCTATATTTATGTGTTCAGCTTTTTCTGTTTTCGCCAAAGGAAGTCGGCTTGGATGTTGTCGTATCGGCCAAACATCTACGGTATTACTATTATGCTTCACTACGCTAGTTCTTCCTTTAGAACCAATCTCCAGCGCGAACACATCTTGATACTGCTGAATCAACACTTTAACTTTAGCCAGCTGGTCTTGGTTGAGGTTTTGGCATTTGGAGGTAAGAATGTCCAGTAGATGTTGTAGGCACTTCTTCGGCGACGTATCTTCGTTAAAACTCACGCTTCTCAAAATTTAATATACTGGCGTGCATTGGTCTACCACAGTCTTCTTTTTCAACGTTACTATATCTGAGTTGACATATAAGATTCTTACTGGCATCGTGTTATTCACTCGTACCAAAGTTCTGCCAACGAGTAGTTTTAGTAGTAGTAGTAGAGTTTTTCAACTAAGTCACCTTCCATTGGTTCAATCGCGCGAATGTAGCTTTTCCGGATATTTCTATCCAGACGTGTTATCACCACACTTTTAGTCCTTGCAGGCAGAGTCACGTCTTCGCTCAATAAGACTCGCATGGCTGCTTTCTCTGACGAATGAAAGGAATTTTTTCATTGTCGATCTTCAGGACATCGTTCTTCATATCCAAATGGATCCCGTACTTTTTTATAACGTCCATTTCCAGGATAACTTCCTTCGAGTACTCCATTTCCTAAACCAATGGTTTGTTTGAGTTGTCCGTGAGTAGGTATTTCTTTGCACGACGCCGTTCGAAGTCGTACTGTTACTAGTGATGTCTTCTCATTTTACGTCCGGACGAATGATGGTATTTGTCGCTCGCGTGTCAACCAGTAACTTAACATTTCTTCCATTGATCTTGCTATCGATATGAATGCTATGCAATTGCTCCATAGACGATGCTATTTGAATGGTAATCGCCGGAACATGACTGGATGAGATTAACTTTTGGTCAACTCGTTCCAAATTTTTGAGCGTTCTTCTTGTCATCTTGTTGGGTTTAGTACGATGTCGTCGTACATGGCTTATTTCCCCGAAGTATTCGTCGCGCTATCTCTTCGATGCTTTCTAGTGTCTGCGCGGGTACTTGTGCAGCACATTGGATTTTATGACCGTCTCGTTGCGATGCTTGTTTTGTTGCTTCAAACTCCAAGGTCGAGCTAACCGGAGAGTCTGCTGCATTTCGCTGTCTCTGAGACCGTCTACAAAGGTTTGAATACCTTTGCTCCAAGAAGGTATCTGGTGCTGTCGGATACGCAAGCCGTGTTAATCTTGCGATGTCAACCTCAAACTCTTGAAGACTTTCAGCAACTTTCTAAACCTGACCTTTAATTTGAGCTTGGTACACTTGTTGAAGATGAGCATCTTCATATCTCATTCCTAAACGTGAAATAAAGGGTTTGTAATTTTTTTGCAGGTGGTCAGGAACAATCTGTAAAATTCCAAGCGCTTCTCCACATAAGGACATTATTAAAGACGTCGCTTTCTGCTTGATGCTCTAACGATTGGCTGTAGCTTCGGCTTCAAACTGCTTGTAGTGGGTGATCATGGAATGTTACCATCAAAAATTCGAAGGTTCAACTTTAAACTTCTGAGTGGTTTCTTCCCGATGATTCATTGAAGCTTCCCTTGTGACAATTTTCTCACCGTGACAATTCATCTGGTTCATTCTTTCTTCAAGCAGTTATATTCTTTCTCTTAATTTTGTGCTCTAGTTTGTCTTTTATAGTTCTTGAATTTTCTTCTAATTTCTGTTCTAATTTGTCTTTTACTTTTTCTATTTTGTCTTCTACAGCTTCTCTTGAATTTAAAATACCGTTTTGCATTTCTTCTTGAACAGTTTTGATATGTTTTTTCTACACTAATTTGTATTTGTTCTTCTATAATTTTTATATGATTTCTAATACTAGTATGCATTTCTTCTATTTTCGGAGAATTTTTGTCAAATTTTTTCTTCTATTTTTCTAGATTTTTCTTCCATTTTATTTTTGTCTATATTTTTAGTCATCGATTCTTGACCATTTTTTATTGATTCGAGAAATTCAAATAGTCTTGCATCTATTGCAACCGTGTCATAAATTTAAACACGGATAAAAAGTTTAATAAAACAAGTTTTAATAACGCTCGACATTAGTTTAACGAACTGGGACAGCTAGAATTACACGCTATAAACAAACACGCGAATCGCACTAAACAGTTGTTTATTTACACGAATTCAACGGGTTTCAATACCGCACACCTGTCACCAATGTAACGAATGTTAAAACTAATTCATTTATAACAAAATATTTAGAAAAACACTTACACTAATTTATATATTACAATCACTCAAAAAATAATGTCCGCGGATAACTTCTGTTTATCTAAAACTGACACTTCTTTACATTAAAGGCACGTACGTTTGAACGCCGTTATATTTATCTTAACCACGCGTTAATCACTTATTTATTTAAACTAGCAAAACATTAAACGTCTTAACACTTCCGCCTTCAAATAACTGACCTATGTTTTCTTTCCCAAACGTTCTGGAAGTGGACAATAAACTTTGTGAACGCTCTCGAAGGTGACAACAATTTCGCGAACGTTTCAATACTTGTGTTCGCGAACTTTGGTATTTTTAATTGTGTCTTGTCAAGTGTAATTTGAGTATTCAATCAGAAGCGAATATGGCAACAATTTTTTTGGCAATTGTGTCCAAGTCAAACGGTTAGAGAAAACTACTGTGAATGGGCGTTTGTAATTAAAAATTTTATGGTGTTAGAAGGTCTTTGAGAGACATTAACCGGTAGTGAAACAGACCCCAAAAAAGCGACTAGTGCAAAATCAAACTTTAATTTGCGTATAGAACCTGTCAAAAACGAAACAACAGCAAAAGGTTGTGGGACAAATTAAAGTCTATTTTTGCTAACACTAATAAACACTCGTTTAGAAAATGGTGACTCCATGAACACGTTATAAACCAGGTGATTGATACGGGAGACAAGTTGAATGATATAGGGTTCAATATCACAGATGGATGGATTGGTTTGTTGCCGTTGGCTGGTTTGCCCGATTGATTAAGCCTCATGATTATGGTTATTGAGCATTTAGGCATAAAAAACTCAATTAATAAATATGAACGATGAATAAACCGAAAGTCCATTAATCGATTTTAAACAAAAACCTGTAAAAATGGAGCTACGTTGTTATGGATGTGGTAGTTTTGGACGAGATTGTTATACATCGAAGAAAACTGACAAAACTGAAGGAAGAAATAAGAAAGTGCATAACACAATGTTTACAGGGGCGTTTTTGTCGCAAAATTTTAACGAACGAGTGGTACATTGATTCTGGTGCATCTACATGAAGAATGGTTAAATAACTGACGTTATTCAGATATAAGTGAAATTGTAGTGGTAAATAGCAATAAGCTAAGTAAGAAGTGTAAGAGACATTAACATTGAGAAGAACAGAACAGTAGTTGAGAAAGCAAAATGTCTATTATCAGATGCAAAATTAGATAATAAGTTATGGGCAGAAGCTGTATACCTTATTAATAAATCTTATACATTAGGTTTGGTATACAATAAAGTACCAGAAGAACGTTGGACAGGTGAAAAACCGAACTAGGATAATACGACAGTTTTTGGGTCAGAAGTTATGGTTGATACACTCATAACAAAAACGAAGCAAAGGATTTTCGTTGGTTGTGGTGATGGTATCAAACGGTACCGAATATTTTGCTCAAACAATAAAAAAATCTTTCATAGTCGGGATGTCGTTTTAATGGAAAAGAAAATGAATTCTCACTTTTACGTCATGGAAGAAAAATTTGTAGTTCAGATTTAGGGGGGGGATATATTATTGACATATCATGTACAGTGGAATCAAGTAATAAGAATTCAGAGCAGAATTTGGAGAAAGTTGCTCAAGAAAACGTATCTGAAGATGATCCAGATTATGTACATCAGACAGAAGATTCAGATGGTGCACCTGTTGGAGATGAAAGAGAAATTTAAAGATTATGTAAATAACAGTGATGTGAAATAAACCTATGAAAATTCTAAAAATTGGTTAAGTGCAACGAAAGAAGAATTTGATGTGCTGATCCAAAATAACACTTGGAGTTTGCTTAAAAAACTCGAAAATGGTAACGTCATCAAGTGTAAATTGATTTTTAAAACCAAGACAGACAATAATGGATAATTGCAAATCAGCAGCGACACCCATAGTCACAAATCAAACGCCGACGAAAGAAATGTCTCCAAAGACAGAGGAAGAAGTCGTGGAAATTAAAAATGTTCCGTACCAGGAGGTAGTTGGTAGTTTACTATATCTAG
The DNA here is from genome assembly GCA_035610365.1 of Aquatica leii. Lineage (NCBI taxonomy): Eukaryota > Metazoa > Arthropoda > Insecta > Coleoptera > Lampyridae > Aquatica > Aquatica leii. The sequence goes on along the minus strand of CM069436.1, from coordinate 6,078,005 downwards.
CACATAGTACGAGGTACGTTAGTAAAGTATTAGGAACAAAATTGCCGATGAAGTTATTAAACTGTAATTAATTGGAACGGAAGAATGATAGCTGATAGTGTAATTCTTTAATGTAGTGGGGGTATTGAACAAGAAAGTCGTGAGTAGAACTAAAAATAAATGCCGTTTTAATTGAAGGTTTGAGGCAATCACTAATTGATTCATGATTTTTGTTTTAAAATCTAAGAGGAATCAATGATATTTGTTGCTGTATATGTGGACGATTTGCTTATATTCTCAAATTAATCTGATTCAAAATCGGATGTTGCAACGAATTCAACATGAAACATTTGGGCAACAAGGCAAGTACTGCGTTGGTTTGCACATGACTAGAGATAGTAAAACTAAGAAAATTTTTCTTGATATGGATAACTGCAAATCAGCAGCGACACCCATAGTCACAAATCAAAGGCCGACGAAAGAAATGTCTCCAAAGACAGAAGAAGAAATCGTGGAAATTAAAAATGTTCCATACCAGGAGGTAGTTGGTAGTACCATATTTAGCACATAGTACGAGGTACGTTAGTAAAGTATTAGGAACAAAATTGCCGATGAAGTTATTTAACTGTAATTAATTGGAACGGAAGAATGGTAGCTGATAGTGTAATTCTTTAATGTAGTGTGGGTATTGAACAAGAAAGTCGTGAGTAGAACTAAAAATTAAATGCCGTTTTAATTGAAGAAGCTTTGAAGCAATCACTAATTGATTTATGATTTTTGTTTTAAAATCTAAGAGGAGTCAATGATATTTGTTGCTGTATATGTGGACGATTTGATTATATTCTCAAATAAATCTGATTCAAGATCGGATGTTGCAACGAATTCAACATGAAACATTTGGGCAACAAGGCAAGTAACTGCGTTGGTTTGCACATGACTAGAGATAGTAAAACTAAGAACATTTTTCTTAATATGGATAATTGCAAATCAGCAGCGACACCCATAGTCACAAATCAAAGACCGATGAAAGAAATGTCTCCAAAGACAGAAGAAGAAATCGTGGAAATTAAAAATGCTCAATACCAGGAGGTAGTTGGTAGTTTACTATATCGAGCACATAGTACGAGGTACGTTAGTAAAGTATTAGGAACAAAATTGCCGATGCAGTTATTTAACTGTAATTAATTGGAACGGAAGAATGGTAGCTGATTGTGTAATTCTTTAATGTAGTGAGGGTATTGAAGTTGTACATTAAGAATTAAGTTGGCTGTGATATCGATATCTATGGCGCTAGTATACTTTATGGGAATACTTCATGCACGTTTCATGCAGTTACTGGTTGCTTGGCCGTTGTGGATTGTTCTAATGGATTCTTTGCATTGGGTTTTTATGATTTTGGAACCTCTTGAATTTTTGTCTCGGTTTTACCCAGTTTTTAATTTCGTTGGGGGGAAATACGGCAATTCTGATAAGTTTTTATCGTACAGTCTTAACTTCAATTGTGATTACAGCATGCATTATGCTTTTCTGTTGCTTATCGACCTAAGCTACGCTCATTTTCGAAAATCAGGGAGCATTGTATACAGGGTGTTAATACTAAGTTGTAACCTCGGAAAATGTAAGTTAAGTCATTGAAACAATCAACTTTTCTTAGTTCTGTCGCGTCACGCGTGGCCAGCCTGAAGATCTCTGTATATGAGACAACAATAAACACACAATTAGGTAGCTAGAATAGTAGCTGCAGCAGAAGATAAAGCAGGCAGCTCTTGCAGGCGTCTCTTCTAATATTAAAATTGCGTTGCTGCGAATGGTGGCCATTTTAAAAGTTAAATTTAGTTCATCCCTTGTTGTTTTATTTTGCTTTGTTTTATTTTTCTTATGTAATGGCAGCAGCCTACTTTGTTTTAAATGATTGTTGGAGTTTGTTAAAATATATCTTGTAATTCAATGTTTCAAACAAATAGTACATAGTTTAAGGATTTTATAAATGTTTTATTTTCAGAAATTGATCGTGTAGTTTCCCAAATACATATCTTGATTTGAAATTTTTGATCGGTTGCTTTTTTGTTATTTGATAAAATAGAAAATAATTGTAAATACAAATGATTAGGGACCCTAAAGCAAATGCTGAAAGTTCTGTATTTTTTTTATTCTTAAAAAAACTAAGAAAAGGTGCTTGTTTCAATGAGTTCTGACTATCATTTTTGAGTGTTACAACTTAGTATTGACACCCTGTATACCTAACACGTAAAGTTTTTTGATTTATTGTATATGTTGACCGCAATTGACTTTTGAGTCGTAGGTAGCATTGATTTGTTATCTGTATCTCTACATACTATCTATTATCTGTAGCATCTTAAGTAGAAATAACGTAATTCAATGTATGGTTTAGTTAGTGCGGAGTATTAACATCCTGTATACTACGTGTCCAAGATAAAAATGCACAGCATGGGGATCTTGAAAACGGTAGAAGATACAGGGTGGCTTAAATTAGAAAAAAGTTGCGTTATTTAGAGTATGTTCACATGCTGGCCGCAAAAGTTTATTATTGTTTATAGTTTTCAAAATTCTCAAAAAAATGTGATTTTTTGGATTTTTGTTTCTTTTCATATTTTAAATGATATTAAAAAACTACCGGCACTTTCTCATTGCCACTTTTTAAGCTCTACAAAATGGCGTATTCAAATTTTTAATTCGACGTTTCGTATCCGAGAAACCATCATCAACTTTATTTTTTTATATGGCCACAAACAAAGAGACACCCTGTATTCGGTATTCATTACAAATTCAACGATGTATCACACATTATGGTTTTGAAGCCAAAAAAGGGGAAAACGTGAGTTATAAGGTTTTTTATTTTTTAAATTAGTAGGCGCTGGTACAATAACAGAAACACAATGTCAAAAAATTATAATAATTGCTCAAATAGGTTGCCATTATTTTCTAGACACAAGTATGCTCTGTCTACAGAAGAATTCAAAACATGGTCTAACATTTCTGGTGTGATTGTATTAACTGCTGCTAAAACCAATGCCAATAACTGTTCTTCATTTTCAAAAGTGGCGTCATATACTTGGTTTTGTAAATAATACCACAGGAAAAAATCCCAATGGGGTTAAGTCAGGTGATCGGGCTGGCCAGGCTACTTCACTGTGAGTTCCAATGCATTTTCCAGGAAACCTCTGGGACAAATTCCCGCACATTTCTTGAATTATGCGCTGGGGCACCATCTTGCTGAAACCAGCAGTTGTTAACTATAAGTAATGGTAATTCATCCAAGGCATTCTCCAAATCAGTCTGCAGTAGGTCGAAATATCGTTCGGAATTTAAATTGTTGTGAGAAATAAAAGGTCCTATTATTCTGCCACCCAAAATGCCTACCCACAGATTAAATTCAAATCGATGTTGATACCTTGCTTCTTTTATTAAATGAAGATTGTCTGTTGCCCAATAATGTTTGTTACGACGGTTAAAAATGCCATTGCTTTCATCAGACCAAATTACTTTAAAAGGAAAATTTTGATCTTCTTCACATTTTCTGCTATACCATTCACAAAAACTTGCTCGCCTTCTCTCGTCACCAGGTCTAAGACCCTGGCAAATTCTAAATTTATAGGGATGAAATTTATTCTTTTGTAAAATGAACTGGGCTGTAGATCTAGCTAGTCCAGTTCGACGTTCAATTAGTCTTGTCGATATCTCAGGATTTTCAACAACGGTTTGTAAAACAGTAGTCGTCTTTTCTTCGTTGGATTGTTTTTTACGAGATACAACAGGTTTTTTAAATGAACCAAATTCTTTTAAATTAGATACCAAACGTCGAAAAATGGATTTTTGAGGTTGTCTTCGTTCAGGATAATTATCAGAGTACATCTGTTCAGCAGCTACACAACTTTTGCGGCACAAGATGTAACACGTCAACATATCAAATTTTTCTTCGTTTGTGAAACTTTCTCTTTCCATGGTAACACTTGTAAATAAATTAAAAGCACGAAGCAACAAACTAACGGATAAGTAACTTTAATAAGAACAAAAGTTAAAACACTTCAAATTCCCGTAAAAACAACTTACACAACACCAAATTGCGTTTTCAACAATAATGTGACAGATAAAACATAAATATTGCGATTATTCCAATGCCTACTAATTTAAAAAATAAAAAACCTTATAACTCATGTTTTTCCCTTTTTTTGGCTTCAAAACCATAATGTGTGATACATCGTTGAATTTGTAATGAATAATGCTACCTAATACATGGTGTCTCTTTGTTTGTGGCCATATAAAAAAATAAAGTTGATGATGCTTTCTCGGATACGAAACGTCGGATTAAAAATTTGAACACGCCATTTTGTAGAGCTTAAAAAGTAGCAATAAGAAAGTGCCGGTAGTTTTTTAATATCATTTAACATAAATAAAAAAATGAAAAGAAACGAAAATCCAAAAAATCACATTTTTTTGAGAATTTTGAAAAAATAGCGCAAATTTTTTTTAATTTAAGTCACCCTGTATCTTCTACCGTTTTCAAGATCCCCATGCTGTGCATTCTTATCTTGGACAGGGTGTATTTACCTTGTAAATTAATAACAATTGGTTAAATAGGACTCTTTGTTTCAAACATTTAATAAAGGCATTATTACTTCATATAGAAAACAATTTTTTTTAAGGATTTTTAAAAAATATTTGATCCGTATATTGCATAAAAGCGAAAAAATATTACTAGGAAAAATAGGTCATCTTATCATGTATGGCTTAAGTTTTCTTCTATTTAGAATGTACTACTATTTATTTTGTGCTCATTTTATAAATATATTTTTTTCGCAAATTACAATTCTTTTTATCTGATAGTCGAGTTATCTATGTATTTCACAGCGCTGATAAGAAAACAAGTGCATTTATTCTTAATACGTAAACAAACAAGTAGATTCAACTGAAAGTTTTTCAGTACTCCATCCAGGTTTTATCACTAAGTTCTATTTTAACTATAAAGGTTTACGTGGTAATAATTTTACTGTTTGTTGAAACTTTTGTATTGATGTACGACGCTAATTTTGTTTTATATTTCGGTTGGTTATACTGTGTTTATTTTCAACAAGATGGAGTTACGCCTTGAATAAATTTCTCTAGTGTGTATGTAATATTCTGGTCGTATTTAGAAGCGTAGATATCAACTAACCGCTTAGATCGTGTGACGTAACACTGCAAAACTTCTTTATTGGAGTTATACAGGGTGTTCCGCTGAAGCGTAAAAATATCGAAAAATTATTTTATCAGCAGAAAGAAAATTAAATTTTGCGTTTTATAGACGAGAAGAAAATACATACTTCCATTAAAAAAAAAATATTCAAGTTCTAAAAAAAAATTTTTGACAGTTAAAAATTTTTATGATTTTTTAACGAAAGTTACAATCGTAGTTCGTTTCTTCTCAAATCAAATGGTCTAAACCGCATTGCTTTAAGTGCGATCATTCACGAGATATTCAAAATGGCGTAAAACGCTGCAAAAGCAGTTTTTTCGGATTATTTCAAAAACCAACGGTTTTAAGTAAAAAGAAAGCTTATTAAACTGATTTTTGTTTTTACTGAGAAATCAATAAATTCAATGAAAATTGTATCAAGTCACTTAAAAAAATTAAATTGGGTCCAGCCCAGCAGATATGGGACACCCGGTGTAACTGAAAATAATTTTAGGAGATGGAGAATTTGATTTGATAAAACTTATTTTAAGATAATTTTTCGAAATTTTTATTAATAAGGGAGCTATCGAGGAAATACGTGGACACCCTGTATGAAGGAAAAATTGTGTAAATACGGCACGAAAAATTTCTTAGATAAATCCTAGTTGTATCTATTTACCAGGCACTCTTTCAAAAAAAAAATAGTTATGTAAGTGCCAAAAAATCTAGCATTGACATTTGTAACTCACCGAGTCAACGTGTCTATAGTTCTTCTTTTGTTTTAGTTTTTTTTTACAATGCCAACTCATATCGACTCTAAAATGGTTTTTGAAAGTAGTCATTATGCAATTAGAAAATAGTTATTATATGCCGTTAGTTCAAAAAATGATAGGCTTTGGCACGCGATGAATCTGAGGTGGGCAACACGTAAAGTGCCAAAAACACACCTTTTGCAGCCAATATTCTTTGTATACTATTAACGATTTAAGATTTTTTTAATTAAGACAATGTAAACTAGTAAAGTTCATCTGGCGTTGACATTTCCAACAATTAAAAATTGTGTCATATTGACATTTAGTACAATTACAATTTTTTACATTTTCACATTTGTGTGCAGAAATAATTTTAATTGAAAAGCATTTTTATTTGAATTGTAAACATCTGGAATTTAATGAACTTAGAAAATATGAAGAGAAACACTAAGGGTGATTTGTTGATTTTTTGCTAAAATTAATTGGCGCGGCACGTTAGGGTTTCAATTTAATTTAATATTAAACAACACTGCTGTGCCCGACAATGTTTAATTGTTAATTTATTCTTAATTGACAATATAATTATTTTGTTAATTAACACATTGGGTTAAGTTACCTTAACCTTCGATTTATTTACTCAATTATCGAACTTTTTATGTGAATAAATGAACACGTGGATGTTTAAGGACAATTGCGTTTGGCACTGAAAAACGTTAAAGCTCCTATAAATATTCTTCTAGTTACACAATTTTATTATTTAATTACTGTTTGAAATTTCACCTAACTTATTAAAGAAGGTCTCTTTATAAAAATTTTGGCAAAGTCGTATCTTACTGTTTTAGAGAACATCTGGCTTAGTCCAAAATTAAACTCAACGTCCTCTAAATGTACTTAGTTGTTCCATATCATTTAAATTATCCTTAAATTTATTTTTCTGGCCGAAAGCTTGTATATATTATCAAGTTCAAGGACGGTTATTTTCCAAGTTTTTTTTATTAATTTTCAATTCTGGTATATAAAACGAGAAATATTTCTAATGCTTTTATTAATAGGTAAGTTGCACGATCGTTTGGCAAAAGTGCAATTGCTTAAACTTAAAATGTCATCATATCGATGCGCGCGCTTTTGCACAATTTATTATTCTTTCTAGTTAGCATTTTTGTTTTATTGCGTCCGCTATGGTTTATACATGGATGTCTTTAATTGTTTTGACATTTATAAAGTATATTCATTTTTTGTTTGCAACGAATACGCCTACTTATACCAATGATTTATCGTTGTGATGTCGCGAATAACTGCAATGTTTTTGTATTATTTTTAAGTCGCTTTGGCGATGCTCTTTTTTAAAGGTGTAAAGGCTGTAAACTAATATTGACTGTTTTTTGTGTTTTCTAATGCTGTCTTAGAAATATATGTTCATACAGGAATAAAAGCGTTTGGTGTTGCCAAAAATGCAAATAAATTAAATACATTACGCGTCCAAATTGACGCAGTGCTAAGAATTAGTCACAATTTCAAAGTTGATTATTTTTAAACCCGCAAATCTCATTTTGATTTGTTTTTTAAGTTTAGACCGCTTTTAAATTTTAGTGAAGATTAATAGCATTGTGAGGTGCATCGGTGAGCGTTAACCAACATCAAACTGTAGCTCCATCTTGACAGAACATTTTTTTTTTAATTCACTTTATTATTAGAAAAACAATAAAAATCAGCGTTACGTGTTTTTGTCTGTGGTTCTTATGGAGCTTATTGCTCATATTGGAAACCAGACGTGTAATCTGAGCATATACAGCATCATACTAGGATGAAATGTATAGTCCGGTCACATGGTTTTTATCAAGCCGTCGATAAATCATTCTTCTGTTAAATAAGTCTTTGTCAAAACTAAGAAAAACACCAAATTTTATGGAAAAATGATTATCCGTTTAGGATTTAGAGCTATGTAAAGTTCCCAAAAAGAGCAAAAAAATGCTCGGCCGTTTTTTTTTTAAATTATAATTGTAGCTCTCCTAGTTGACTTAGTCATTTCGTTGCTTTTTTTATGTCCTTTAATTTGATATACAACACAATATATATTAAGCGGAAAATATTTTTTTCAAATTGGAACAAAATTTTATTTTGAAATTTTAAAAATGGGTACTTTTGAAAATATTCAAAAAAATATGTGTTTTTTATTATGTTTTAAATAGTGGATTTTCAATCATTATGGAATTCTAAATTGTATTGTGAACCCAGTTTTGACTAAAACGCACAAATAATAGGTTTTTTTTATAAAAGTAATTTGTAAAGATATTAAAAGCATTTAACATAAGCATAAACAAATATACAGTGTGTCCGAAAAGTATGGAATATATTATACAGGTCGATAAATATGCACTTTACACGAAAAAGTTGTAAATAAAAGTTGTTTATCACTTAGTTATCTACCACCTGGGATATATCAATTTAAATTTTTGCTGTAAACAAAATCGCAACGAATAACACTTACATTTTTTTAAATGGCAAGCAAGACACGTCTTTATTATACTCATTTGATAGAGTCTTTTTTTCTCTTTTCAACCATCTGAAACTTGAATACCTTTACATCAAAAAATTTTCAAGAAAAACAAGGACATGTCTAACAAATTTATTTTACTGAGCAGTATTAATCAGGTACGTAATATGTAGTATTGAAACAATTGAATGCACTGTCACAATAGCAAATATTAAACTTTAAATATCTTTACATAAAATTGTTATAACAAAAAAATGTATGTAAACTAAACTTACAATAAATGTTCAAAATGTAAACCATTCATAATTTGACAGTGGTAAATTCGTTTTTTAAAACCATCGATTGCTTTTGAAATCATATCTCGAGTTATACCTCTTATCTCAACTCTAATGCAATTTTCAACATTATCAGGTCTATTTACATAAATTTTGCTTTTAATATAGCCCCAAAGAAAAAAATCTAGTGGACTTAAATCCGGCGAGCGAGCAGGCCATTCTATCGTACCTCTTCTGCCTATCCATGTATTTTGAAAAGTATTATTAAGAAAGTGGCGGACATTAATTCCAAAATGTGGAGGTGTCCCGTCTTGTTGAAGCCATATTCTGTTATGAGGTATATCTGGATCTACTTCATGTGGAAATAACTCGGCCAAAGCAGGAACTAACTCAAATCTTAAGAAATCGAGATAAATATTCGCCGTTAAACTACCCTCAAAAAAATATGGCCTCAAAATTTGATTTCCAATCATTCCTTCCCAGACGTTGACTTTCTGCTGGTATTGGGTGTGTCCTTCTAGATACCAGTGAGGATTTTGTGAAGACCAGTAACGTGTGTTTTGTTTGTTAATTGTGCCGTTTAAACAAAACGTGGCCTCATCAGTAAAAAGGATATTTTTATGAAAATGTGCATCTCGTTCAAGTTTGTTTGTTATTGTTTCACAAAACTCCAGCCTTCTGTCCAAATCGTCTTCAAATAATTCTTGAACTACACAAGCTTTATAAGGATGAAATTTTTCTTTTTTTAAAATGTCATGTACAGCCGATTTATTCAAATTATGGTCTCTAGCAATTTGCCGAACAGAAATTTGTGGATTTTCCTCAACAGACAAGAACACATTTTCTCGTTCCACATTACTTAATGACAAAGGTCTACCAGTTCTACTCGCATCTTTCACCGAACCTGTCTCTTGAAATTTCCGCCAAATATTGCTTACCGTGGACTGCGAAATGTTTAATTCTGGATGCAAGTTATTAAATAAATTACATACTTCGTCTTGGGTTCTTCTTCTATCTCCATATCCCAGAATCATTAAAATTTCAATTCTATGTTTCTCAGATAATTGAGCCATAATTCAAGCACTAACAAATAGCAAAGTGTGACAGTGTTCTAAAGTGCATTCAATTGTTTCAATGCTGCATATTACGTACCTGATTAATACTGCTCAGTAAAATAAATTTGTTAGACATGTCCTTGTTTTTCTTGAAAATTTTTTGATGTAAAGGTATTCAAGTTTCATATGGTTGAAAAGAGAAAAAAAGACTCTATCAAGTGAGTATAATAAAGACGTGCCTTGCCATTTAAAAAAATGTAAGTGTTATTCGTTGCGATTTTGTTTACAGCAAAAATTTAAATTGATATCTCCCAGGTGGTAGATAACTAAGTGATAAACAACTTTTATTTACAACTTTTTCGTGTAAAGTGCATATTTATCGACCTGTATAATATATTCCATACTTTTCGGACACACTGTATAAATGAACATTATAAACATAGGTTCAGAATATTTAATTAAGTTGGTCTATACTTTTTTGTAGTAATTAAAATACTTAAGCCTATTGTTTTAGATTAGTATCAACTTTTAATGCACCCTGTAGGAAAACAATTTTAGTGAATTAGGTTCAAAAGAAGGCTTGCACATTTTCATGTCACAACTGGAAGAGCAGACTCAGATTAGAAAGCCATCAATAGTCAAGACTCTTGAGTTTCTTGTCATGTAAGTCAGTGCAAACTTTTCCTGTCTGACTTTGTCTTAGCTTGGCTAGACATCAGTTGATTAGTTGTCCTGGGAGAGTGGTCGAGTGCCCATGGTTTTCTTATGTTATTTTTCTATTCTACAAGTTTTTCTTTTATTTCATAGTGGTGTGAAGGAAAATAAAGAGTACATAGTGTATATAAAATGAATTCAATAAATAATAGTTTTTTCAAATAAGATCCTTTAGCGGCCTTTTTATGTAAGTGGGTGTTTACTACACTTGAAAACCATAATTAAGAAGGCGTTTTATAAAGTAACACCATTTAATTCGAATTCCCCAAAACACCAACTTTTATCCTGAATGAAACTAAAAAAACTAACTAAAATATATACAAAGTTTGCGTTTCATTGAGCACTGCCAAAGTAAGTCACCACATTACTCCTCTTCCAGAGAGTTGGTAAAACGAACGAATTTTCTTAGGTTACTGGATGCTTCTTGTGCTCTCATTTGAATTGGTTTCGAATAAGAATGCTCTTCCCTGACCTGTGTTTCTTGCGATAAAAATGCTAGTTTCAAGTGATATTCTTTCTTCGTAACCCTTTATTTTTAGAATGCAGTATTTTTTCATATCTTCGGACAACTTCATATGGGCCGTCGTAGGGTGCAGTTAATGGTGGTCGAACTTTATCTATTCGAACGAACACATGTGTTGCAACGTTTAAGTCCGGGTGGACAAAAACCGTTTGTGTCGCATGGTTACTTGCGGGTACTGGTCTAATCTCCGACATTACTCTGCTAAGCTGTTTGGCAAATTCAGTTTGGTATGTTTCATTTGTTGATGCATGGAGTAATTCTCCCGGTAATCGTAGAGCTGTTTAGTACACCAGTTCTGCTGCTGTACATTTTAGATTTTCCTTATACGAATTTAATAATACTGTTGGTAGCACATCTGTCCATCGCACATAATTTACACACATTATTGCAGTTTTGAAACTGCGGTGAAATCTTTCCACATCTCCATTCGCTTGGGGATGATACGCGGTTGTCTTTATGTGATGGATTTCTAATAATCTTGTTAAACTTCTAAATAGGTCACTTTCAAATTGCCTACCGCGGTCTGTTGTGATCTTATGAGGGATTCCAAATCTTGATATCCAGTGTGTATACAGGTTTCCTGCTACGGTGGCTGGTGTTACTTCTTTAACGGGAATTGCCTCGGGCCATCTGGTGTAGCGGTCGATGATGGTTAGCAAATACATGTGATCCCGAGATGATGGCAATGGTCCTACTAAATCTACATGTATGTGCGCAAACCTATGATCGGGAGTTCGTATTGCCTGCATTGCCGTCTTGGTATGGCGGTTGACTTTTGCTTTTTGGCATGCAATACACTCCTTCGGCCACTTTAAGATGTCTCCGTTAGCTCCTGGCCAAACAAACCTGTCCGATATTAACTTTCGGGTTGCTTTAACCCCAGGGTGAGCTAAATTGTGTATTTTTAGGAAGGTGGCTTTTCGGAATTTCCTTGGAATGCAAGGCCGGACTACATTATTGTTTAAGTCGCAATAAATTAATGACTCACAGTTCGGTATTTTCACTTTTTGAATGTTAAGGATTTTGTAACAGTTCCTGGAATTCTTCATCCATTTCTTGCTCCTCTGCGATTTGCATGTAGTCCATTTCGTTGCTGACGATGTTAACATTAAATCTTGAAAGAGAGTCTACTACAACGTCATCCTTTCCTTTTATGTGAACAAGGGTTGTTGAAAATTGGCTAATGAAACCCAACTGCCTTTCTTGCCTTGGTGATAGTTTATCATGCTTTTGTTTGAAAATGTAAGTAAGAGGGGTGTGATTCGTAAATAATGTGAATTCTTTTCCTTCTAAGAAATGTTGAAAGTGACGAAAACTTGAATAAACTGCTAGTAGTTCCTTATCGTAAGTGCTGTACTTACGTTCGGTTGATGTTAACTTTCTTGAAAAGAAGGATATTGGTTGATCTTCTGCTACTGTATGCTGTTAAAGTACTGCTCTAATTGCAGAATCAGATGCATCTGTGTATAGACTAAGATGGGCATCTGCCTGTGGGTACTCTAATTCTGTAGGAGCGGCAAGTGCTTCTTTAACTTCGTCGAAAGCTTTAGTTGCCGAATCGTTCCGCTCGATGATTTGGTTTTTGCTGGTGCAATTGGTTAATAAGTTTGTCAGTGGCTCCTGTAATTTAGATGCATTTGGTATCCATCTGCGGTGGAAGTTCATCATTCCCAGGAATCTTCTAAGTTGCCTAATAGTGCATAGTAAGGGAAACTTTCGGATTGCAGAGACTTTCTCGGGTAGTGGTTTGATACCTTTTGCCATTACTAACACGCTCAGAAACTCCACCTCACTAGCACCGAATACGCACTTGCTAACATTTATCACAATTCCGTATTCGTTTAACCTCTGTAGGACTGCTTTAACATGCTTTTTGTGTTCCTCTTTTGAATCAGATGCGATATATCGTCCACATAAACGTACGCAAAGGTTAAATCTCGACAGATTTGATCGAGGAATCTTTGCAATGTTTGTGCCGCACTTCGCAAACCGAATGGCATTTTGACATACTCGTATAGCCCAAAAGGTGTCGTTACAGCTGTTTTAGGTACATCTTCTGGATGGATGGGTATTTGATGGAACGCTTTTGTCAAGTCAATTTTTGTAAACACGCTCTTGCCCTTCAGGTTTTGTGAGAAATTCTGAATATGAGGAATTGGATATCTATCGAGATTTGTGATCCCATTCAGTTTACGATAATCTCCACATGGACGCCAACTTTTGTCGTGTTTTTGTACCATGTGTAGAGGGCTCGAACAACATGATGAGGACGGTCGAACAATCCCATTTTCGAGAAGGAAATTAAATTATTTTTTTGTTTGCGGCCAATTTCTCTTCTCGGTCCCGCGAACACTGGCTGTCCTTTCGTCTCAATGTGGTGATACTCGTTGCATGGATTTTCCACCAACCGTAGTATTGGTCGTAACAGGTTTGGAAACATATTTACAATAGCCCAGTATGGGTTGGAATCTGGAGTGGTTCTAACTTCCATCACGCTGCATGCTCTACTCGTGCACTTGCTCGATAAAGATGTTGTCGAATCTACGAGACTTTGATTTGCTACATCTAGTAGTAACTTGAAATTATGCAGGAAGTCTGCTCCAATAATAGCATGGGTTACATTTGCTATAACAAAGTTCCATGTAAAATCTCTTCGCAAGCCCAAGTTTAATGTTACAGTTTCTATGCCATATGTTGGAATCGGAGAACCATCGGCAGTGTACAGAGTTAGGTTATTGTTTATTCGGCCCTTGAATGTATGGTGCGGTAGAAGACTTATGTCCGCTCCGGTATCAATTAAAAACTTAATTTTTAAATTATGGTCTAATACAAACAAGTGACATGATTGCTTCGGGAGTCCGATTGTCGCAACTGTCTTCTCCCTTATTAGTTTTCCTGCCTTTGCTGGAAACTGCAGGGCTGGGTAGATTTTGTTGACCTTTCACCAAATCGGTTGTGATACCAGCAATAACTTGAGTTTTTCGACTTGGATTTTGCCCTTGACTGGTTTCTGTTGCGGCTTCTTGCAGTCTTCTCTTGTTTGAGATCTTGCACTTCCTTCTTAAGAGCTTCTATCTGTACACACAAGGCCTCCATTTTGTCTTCCATTTTCAGCTCACCTGTCGATACCACACTCACATGGTGGACGGTGTCATAAATTCTGTCGGCCATATTAGCCCGGATACCCAGGTCTTCCTTGCTCACGGTGAGCACAGCACGAATACTTGTCGGTAAGTGGTCTTACCATAGGGTCTTGAGAATGCCAGCCTATATTTGGTTGTTATTCAGCATCTGCATCTTGTGAACAAGTTGCGAAGGCTTATCTTCTCCCAAAGTCATTCCACTGAGAAGTTTTTGGATTTTCTTTGACTCGGAGTCAGAAAATGATTGGATGAGCCTTTGTTTCAAGGCGGCAAATTTTCCGGTAGTTGGTGGATTTGAAATTAGGTCATAGACCTCTGCGATTGTGTCGCAGTTTAGCGAAGCTACTGTATGGTCAAATTTCGTCATATCTTGCGTGATACCAGCGCTTCTGAATTGGACCTCTAACCGATAAAACCAAAACTGGGGTTGCTCTTTCCAGAATCACAATCTCTTTAGAGTTTTGTTGTTAAGTTTTATTTTTTTTTTATTTACTACTCATAAGCTATATTTTGGAATTGCTGAAACAGTTTTATTTTTTATTACTACGATTTTAAAATCATACAAGCCATAACTGGCTTTTTACTAAATTTTAGTAGGCTATGTGTTCTAAAAGATTCTTGAAGAATTTTTTTTATTTGTATAGTATGGATTCACTTAATATCCTTTACACTTCGTTGGACTTTCAAAAGTTTTAATAAATGTGTACAGTTTTGTGTGATAAGTGACTTAAAATATGGAGAAATATCGGTTTCAGATTATAAAATGTGTTAATCCTTTTAAAAAACAAAACGGTCTTGTAAGAGATAAACAAACTAAAGAATGTAACTGAATGGATGCATTATATGGTTCCTGATTTGTCTGAAACTTCTATATGTGTTGACTGTCGAAATGAAATAACTGCTTTAAAAGAACAAAAAAAGAAAGAAGAACCTGACCCAAACTCTGTTAATGATTCAACTTTTGTCCTCACATAGAGACTCTTAATAGAACTGCTATAGTAAAACAATATAAAAAAGAGTCTTCAATGAGGCGAACATTATTTCCGCATTCTTCTGATGAAAAAAAGAAAAAGGAATACTGGCAAGTCCTGATCAAAAACCGGGTAAAAGCCTATCACCAGAAATAGTAGAAACAGTGCGTTTGTTCTACAAAAGCGATGACGTAATTAGAGTAATGCCAGGCAAAAAAGACTGTATTTTAGTGAAAGATGGAAATGGATCCAATACTGCAATTCAAAAAAGAAGTATACATTTTTTTCAAAGAAAAGTATCCTGAGATAAAAGTAGGATTTTCAAAGTTTGTGGAGTTAAGGCTGAAACAGTGAATTTTGGTGGGACCAAGTGGTACACACTCAGTTTGTGTTTGTACAATCCACCAAAACGTCAAACTAATGATTGAGAATGCCCGTTTAGTAATATTAACTAATGCAGAATTTTCAACGTACAAACATTTTCTGTCTCAAACTCTCTTTCCATTGATTGTATCATGGGAAACTGCCATTCTTGCCCAGGAACTAATCAAATAACAGAAACTTTAGAGAATGTTTTTGAAGAAAATATGATTGAAAATATAACTTTTTGGCAATGGATTGCAGTGGATCGGTGTAATCTTGAGACAATACAAAAAAACTCAGTTCTTTGAGATGCTATGTGACAAACTTGGTCAGTTAGTTGGCTATGATTTTATAGCGAAACAATAAAGCTCGTTTATGAATGAAGTAAAAGAAACATTAAAAGAAAATGAATGTGCAGTCACATGAGACTTTTCAGAAAACTAGGTTTTTGTAGTTCAAGACGAAGTCCAAAGCTACCACTAGTCAAGTAACTATGTAACAATACTCCGTTTTGTAGTTTATTATAAAGAGATGATAAAGTAAAACATGTCAGCTATGTTATTATATCTGAATGTCTGGAGCATAATACAACAGCTGTCTACTGCTTTCAAAAAAGCTCATGCAGTTTTTGAAAAGTTAGTTTCTGTTTGATGTTGAGAAAATATATTACTTTTCCGATGGAAGTGCAGCTCAATATAAAAATAAATTTTTCTCATCTGTTTTCTTAACCAAGATTTTGGAATAGAAGCAGAGTGGCATTTTTTGGCTACAGCTTATGGCAAAGGGCCGGGTGACGGAGTTGGTAGTACAGTTAAAAGGTTGACTGCAAAGGCGAGTTTACAGAGACCTTATGAAAATCAAATCCCCACCCCTCAACAACTTTTTGATGGGTCGATTCAAAATATTAAAACTGTTAACCCAATTATTTGTGCATTTTTGTCAAAGCTGGGTTTACAATACAATTTAAATGCAAGTGAACCCATTGGAATTCCATAATACTTTGAGAATTCACTTATAAAAACACATTAAAAACATATTTTTTTGAAAATTTTCAAAATACGCATTTTTTAAAATTTCAAAATAAAGAAAAAAATATTTTCCTCTTAATATATATTGTGTTGTATATCAAATTAAAAGGCATAAAAAAGCAAAAAGAAATGACACCACTGCCATCCCTCTAAGTCAATTAGAAGAGCTACAATTATAGTTTTTAAAAAAATCGACCGAACATTTTTTTGCCTTTTTTGAGAACTTTACATAGCCCTAAATCCTAAACGGGTAAATATTTTTTAACAAAATTTTGCATTTTTCTTAGTTTTGACAAAGACTACAAGCGTGCAAAATTTCAACCAAATCTGAGATGGTGAAAAAAATTATTGTGTTGATTTAACATGGACTGACCCTCTGGGGACCTAACACGCCATGCAACTGTTCCATTTGTTCGCATCCATCTAGCAGGGTTCATGCAATGCAATCGATCCTCACCCTACTTCCATCTTTCTTCTCGGATTTTTGAATGCTTCGTATTGTCCTAAATTGGTGTTCAAAATACCAAAACATCGTACTGACGGTTGTCTACATCTGGATATGTTTCTAGGTATCTTCGTGAACTTACAAAACAATTCCTGTGAGATGAATTTTGACGTTTGCTTGTAGCTTTTATTACCATAGAAACACGATTAAAAACTTCATCTAAGCAACTTGATTTTTACGCTTACTTCAGTTTTTCTTCACTCAAAATTATTTGAAATGTCAGTATTTTATATCACGCCTGTAGGAAAAAATGAACTTTGTGTTTGTACAACAAAATCGAATCAACTTAAAAAGTCTTTCAACTACAACTCGGAATATCCCTCCTCAGTTAATGTGATCATTTTCACACATTTCTCACTAATAGTTTTTTTTGACGTTGAATTGCAGTAAGTTACCTGGACCATTACTGTTAACAATAAACTAGTGGGTTCTAAAAGTGTTTTATCTTACTTCATCAACGATAATGACGTGAATAGAAAAAAATACCGTTTGATTTCAATTAACACCTTAATTAAGTACCAATAAACACCACAGAAATTAACATGTGACTGATAAAGAATCGTCAAAATCGAGTTAGCGTGTTCCCAGAAAATCAAATTCTTAGTAATAAGTTAATTTTGACTCGTAGTGTACAATAAAAATTAGAGATTTTGATACGTTTTACATAATTGAGCGGTTGTTAACCGTGAACTTTCTTTAACCCATATTTTCATGGAGAACTATCGCAATTTTTTTTAAACCGTGGTCAGATAATTACAGTTGTTACTTTCAAAATTGACGTGTTTTTTACTTTTTAATTTGGGCAAAATTAATTCCGACAGTAAATACCAATCTCGTTTTTATTTTCGTCTGTATTGTAAACAAATTTATTTATAGCTTAGTTTAATAATAGGTTTTGAGCTAACGAAGTAAAATTTAATTAACATTATGTAAATTTAACATAACTTGATCTCAAACAAAATTTGTGCGAAAACATTTTTTATTATTGACATTGTAATTGGTGGTCACGTAAGCGATTAGGGCTAAACTATAGAAATGTGATTATTCGTAAAAGGAAGAAAACATAAAAAAGGTGTGTATATCGGAATATCATAAAATATCGTAGAATCGATTTTGAATTGAACCAAGAAAAAAAAATACAAGTTTAAGGAGTCAAGATCGGTCCTTCTAACCTCGTTATGGTCGTGCATCTGGTATGTGTGTATAAATAAATTTCAAATTATAAATATAGCGAAGAGGTATTCGCAGCTGCAAAACACCAATCTCGGACGCTATTTTTACAAAAGTTGAAAGTTAATGTAATTGCATACATTTTATAAAACACCTCATTGCCGAATCAGTTGGCGTAGGTCATGACTACCCAATTTTTCTGTACGAGTTCATCGTAGCCTATTTCGCGCTAAAGAATTTTCGAAATTTATTTTTAGCACGTTACGGAATGTAGAACTTCCTTTCCGCTACGAATATGTAAAAACGTATACATTTTTAGGTTTTTTTTCCTTTTAAGTGTTATTTCGGTGCGGAGTTACAACAAAGAAATTGGCCGAGTATTTTGAAATAACGGTGTTAGCTGGAAATATAATACGTAGTTCTAGTACCTAATTTAAAACAGAAGCATCAGACATGTAAATGTACTATTTTGCATTTCAAGTTTGTGCATGATGTACTCATACAAGTATGCATGTTGCTGTGTAAAGAATGTAAAAAAGTTCTGGATGCGAAACGCCATGAAAATCAATAACTTCATGAAGTGGATGATCATTTTTCTTTTGTTTGCGGATTGTAATTTTCAAACATAGAATCGAGTGATTGTAAGTCGATGACGAGCTTTGTCTTCGAAGTCGCTTACGTATCTAAAAACAATTAAATCTCAACGTTAAACACAGTATTATGTCGATGTTCTTCTGTATTTATAATTATTTTTTTTATATTATGTGTTTTAAAGATTCAGTGAATGAGACTATTTATTTTGGTCTTATTTGGACTACTTCAAATTAGTTAGTTAATCGATGCTTTTGAAACGTCTTGGCATTTGCACAGTTCTCTCCGACGAAATCCATCTCCAAACGAATGAAGAAAGGGATTGAACCATTTATCGAATTGGTTTATATGCTTTTGTCTAGCGAATTTTTGACTGTTACGTCTGGTCAATTCTTCATTTTAACTACTCTTGTTACACATGAGAAGTATGACTATTCCCTCGGGGTCTTGTACCGAAATTTTATGACATTGTTAGGTTATATGTTAAAAACTAAGTCTAACGAAGGTTCCCGATTCCTATCTATTATCAATTTCGAGAAAATTGTGATTTTGAAAGAAATATTCAACTTAAAAAATAATTAAAAACACGGGAACATTCTACATAAAACAACATATATCAATTTGTAATGATTGTGGCCTTTAGAGGTTGTATTGTCTCTGTGTACTTGTTTAAAAAAATGATTCATATTTATTTATTGAATTTAAACGAATCACCTTGTATTTTTCTATTTTATGTGAAACATTACATTTTCTATCAAAAACTTTTTGTAATGTCTAAAGTTAATGATTAAAAAGTTATTAAACTTTTCTGTGAAATCTCTTTCGTATTTCAGTAAGCCATGCTTTTATATATTCCGACGCATAATTGTTTCTAAAGTTCATTTCAGAACCTCAAGAATCATGTTATTACTACACTGTGTTCTCCATAAAAATAGAAAGTTGTAATATCAATAATAAATGTAATAATACATACATATTTGACTCATCTAGTTGGTGGCTGTCATTAAACTTAGTGTTCGGTCTTAATACAGTTGATTAGGTACTCTATTTTGAATGGTAACAGCTGTTACGTTTAATCTTTCAAGTTTGAGTTACGTTAGCAAAATGAAATAATATTCTCAACAAGAGAGATTGGATATGAAATTTATCCTTGGTGAATGTTTTTGCGTCAAGGGTATGCGCACAAAAGTATTCCGATCGACCACATCCAGATAAAAGAGCTTTCCAAGATCTACTGCAAACTTTTTGTGAGACGGGTAGTGTATCTTACAAGAAAAAAATCAAAGAAACGTCTGTTGTAAATAACGAGGACAATGACAATGGTTTTACAATCAGTGGTCGAAAATGCAAATGCAAGTTTAACAGAAATTTCTAAGCAAACTGGAATTAGTCAATCAAGTTTATACAACGATCATGTTCTGAGATGCGAGTAATGACGGAACGACCGGTTTCACCAATGTAGACTAAACCACATGAACAAGGAATTTGGTATACACCTTGAGATGAAAGTGTAGGAAATTTGTCTTTGGGGGAAGAAAGAATCTGAGAGATTTTGCCTGTCGAGTTGAATATGGGTTTAATACCATTTTTACGAAGAAGCTTCCCTATTTGATCTGTAACCTTGTGAAGGTAGGATAAAAATGTCAATTTTGGGTTGGATTCGGGAGTAGAAATGTCCTTAGGTAATCGAGTACGTGGATGCAGACGACGATTAATAACTATGAATATCTCGCTTTACATAACCATTGTTCACTAAGGTTTTAGTAAGATGACGGAGTTCCGAGTCTAGATTTTCAGGTTGGCAAATAGAAAAGGCACGATGAATCAAAGATTCAATAACAGAACGTTTCTGTGCAGGATGATGATGAGACGAAGCATGAAGGTATCTGTCCGTATGGGTGGGTTTGCGATAAACAGAATGGCGCAGAAGTCCGTCGGACTTACGAGTCACAAGAACGTCAAGAAATGGAAGAGAAATTACTTTTGATTTCCATAGTAAATTTGATATCTGAGTGTTGATTGTTAAGATGATCAAGAAACTTAGACAATTCAAGATGACCATGAGACCAAACAATAAACGTGTCGTCAACATATCTAAACCACACTTTAGGTTTTAATATTGATGATTCCAAAGCAACCGTTTCAAAGGATTCCATAAAAATGTTAGCTACAACAGGTGATAGAGGAGAACCCATAGCAGCACCAGAAACCTGTTTGTAAAACTTGTTATCAAATTGGAAGTAAGTGGAGGATAGACACTTATCAATAAGAGGAACCAAACACAAGTCTTTGCCATGTTGAGACAGAATCTGTTTGATGATAATAAGCGAATCCCTAATAGGAACTTTAGTAAAAAGTGAAGTAACATCAAAGCTCACGAGAAGATCTTGGGGTTCAAATTTTATACTTTCTAGACGTTGAATTAAATGCTGAGAGTTGAGGATGTGAGAAGAGGTTTTACCTGTAAACTCGCAAAGAATGTTGGACACGAACTTGGCTAGCTTGTAGGTAGGAGATTGGATAGTACTGACGAAAAGGAATACCTTGTTTGTGAATTTTGGGAAGTCCGTATAGGCGAGGTAGTTTAAAATCTGTTGGGGTAAGTCGACGTTTAGTTTCAGGAGGTAGATTGGAAGATTTGATGATTTGGCTGACCTCACGTTCAATCCTCGAAGTGGGGTTGTGAGTTAGAAGAGCGCAAGTTTGCTCAGACAAAATAGAATTAATTTTCGTAACATAATCAGTTTGGTTCAAAACTACAGTAGCGTTGCCTTTGTCGGCTGGAAGAACAATAATATCAGGGTTCTTACGAAGACTTTTTAAAGCTGACTCTTCCGACTTAGAAACGTTGGATTTTAGATGATTTAAGGATTTTGCCAGTGTTAATACGAATGGGAACTGAGATGTGGCGAGGAAGATGTCTTATAGAAGACTCAACAGCACATAAAATATGTTCTTTAGGAATACGTTTGGGAGCAACCGCAAAATTCAAACCTAACCCAATCAGAGTCGAGCGCAGCCATCCGCGACGATCTTTTTTCTTGATATACGGAGTGGATAACCTAACTTTTGAAAAGTTCTTAGTTAGATTTCGGTTGCTTGTTTGAGTTTTGCGATTTATCTCATGACACGTGGAAGCCTTCGCTATTACATAAAGTTAGGGTACCTAGAAAATATTTAAAAATTTTCAAAAGTGTACTTTTTGAGAAAATCAAAATTTTGAATTGGATTTTTCAAAAAACAGTTTTCATAACAAAGTAAGTTGTGTTGTACATCAAAAGAAAGAGCATTTAAAACTGAGTAAAATGACATCACTATGGTAGTTTTAAAATATGTCGGTTAGGTTTTTTTTGACGGATTTTAAGCAACTTCACTTAGTGGTAATTTTGAAATCGTTCAAAATATTTTTAAAAAAATTTGCCATTTTTCCTAATCTCTATGATAACAACCTTCATACAAAATTTCATCAAATTTGAAGTGGTCAGGTTTATACCCTGTGTTGATTTGATATGAAATGACCCCATAACAATGGTCCGGTAAACCGACAATTTTATTTATTATAATACAGAAAACGGTCACCTGTATCGCACTGTTGACCGCCAAAATCGGTGGAGCATCAATGTTTTTGAGGTAATTGTAAGAGACCAATTAATTGGTCCTTATTTTTTTTATGGAAACTTGAACGGTGCAAAATGTTTACGATTTTTAGTACAAAAACTTGCAACTCTTCTGGGTGATGTGTTTCTGGATATTAGAAGAAAAATGTGGCTACAGCTGCTCTTCCACATTTTAGTCGGTGTGTAATTAGTTATTTAAATACGAGGCCGTGTTTACGCTGTTTTGTGCGTATTTAAAATAACCCCGCTGATTGAGAATCCTGACGACTGTGAAGTACGCGCTGCTATCCGCTTTCTTAGTGTTAAAAGCATGAAAGCATCTGAAATTCATCGTCAGATCTGTGAAGTTTATTGAGAAAACGTTATGAGTGATGGAATGGTAAGTATGTAATGGTACGAAAAGGTGAAAGAGAACAGGTTGTTACGCTGGTTTTCTTGTAACAACAAAAAAAGAGGCAACGGCTAACACAGTTTCCCCGGAGTGGGAATCGCAGGCTTTGTGAAGTTTATGGAGAAAACGTTATGAGTGATGGAATGGTAAGGAAGTAGGTTAAAGCTTTTAATGATGGTCGTAACAATGTTCATGACGAAAAGGTGAAAGTGAACAGGTTGTTACGCTGGTTTTCTTGTAACAACAAAAAAAGAGGCAACGGCTAACACAGTTTCCCCGGAGAGGGAATCGCAGGCTTTGTGATGCTAAATTATACATAAAAACTAAAAAGACGCCAAGATGATGAAGGATTAAATTAAGGAAATCTTGTCTAACTCTACTCGTAGCTGGAAAAGAACAAGTAACACGAGAGAAGTAATAACACAGAATATATATTTATTGCATCACAGAAATAGTTGAAGACGAAAACAGTATATAAGTATAGTTACATAAACGGTGCAAACAGTATTACATGGGTTGATATTACAAGCCAAATATAAGTTACGCCCCTTTGTTGGGACAACACGTCACACATCTACGTGCCCTAATCAATCTAACTTTTAAATTTAACGAAGGAATGACTTTACTTTATTAAGTTTGATTTCAAGAAGGCGAAAATCAAAGTATCGAGAATCAAAGTGCACCCGATAAGTATGTGACACAGAAAAAAAAAGAGTTTAATATTAATTGTGATTACAACCTAGTATGTACGTGTGGCCATTCTAATAATCCACATGACCAACAAAGTAAAATAGAAAATGCAATACTTACAGTTGTGTATTATCCAGTAGGGGATTAGCTAATTCCGTACCAGTCTGACCTAAAACGTAATATGAAATTTGACACAAGTTACATACTGTGTGAGCACAAGTAATTTGATTTAATGCATACAATAGTTGACGTAAAAGAATGCGCAGAGCTTCCCTCTAACTAACTTCGCAGTTTATAAGTATTTCTTCTCATCTAGTGGTGTACAACCCCTTAACCTTTAGCGACCTGACGTCATGGAAACTTTTCGACAAACAGGTGTTCCAGGTGCTACAAACGTGACTGATAAGGTTACAGGTGGAGGGATCAGACCCGCTAAGGAATTAATTTAATCTCTCAATACAAAAAACGTTATAAAATTACATACCCCAAAATAAGCTTTCACTCAACACTACTTAAAATTCGCCCACATATTCACGTGGAGTATCGTAAACCAACTTAATAATAAAAACTTTTTGTTGGGCCGAAAAGACCGCTAAGAACGATCCGTAATTTAGAAAACGTTAGCAGGAAATGAATTCATTTTGACAGCCGACTACGAAGAAAAGGATCGCGCATGACGCGGGACAAATTTCCTACTTGAAAAAAAAAATTTTATACTAGAAAAGTGAACTACCAAATTTTTTTACATAATAAGGTGCTTCACGATCTCTTCGTTATCTGAGAATTTTTCTCAAGTTTCAAGCAGCGTCAAAAATTTTGTCAAATCAGGCGGCAGACTTTTATGACGACGGGATACAAAAGCTTGTTATTCGATATGATAAATGCCGCAATAATGGCGGCAATTACGTAGAAAAGTAGGTTAAAGTACAGGCTTTTATGTAAAAAATTTCCCAACAAATAGATCGGAAGAGGAAGTCTATATAAGTGGCTACCTAGACCTCCAGCATGGATTTCTTTTTATGGGTTTATATTAAAAATTTAGTTCGCACTCCACCTATAACTGCTGATGATGTGATGATTAAAATAAGAAAAGCTTTTGCTTCTATAACACCAGATATTCTGAGAAATGTTAGAAAATCCTTTGAAAAATGAGTACGATTATGCATAGAAGAAGATTGAGCATGTACTGTAGTTTTTTCTTCCACAAACGTTTATGGCTTGGTTTTTATTAGACTTTTGATCATCTACTTACCGATTCTACATATTATTTTTATAACAATCATCTAATGGTTAAAGTTATCTGACAATTGACTATTTTTACCGAACTGATAAAGTCGTTCATTGAATGGTAATGTCATTTTACCGGTGTGAAGTGAAGCCAAAAAGGTAAAGAAAATACAAATGGCGAAATTCCAGAAGTTACAGTAAGTACAACATCCTTCACCGCCACAATTAGAGACAGACAGTATCATCATCAATATGTCTTCCACCACACTCAGTGGACCAACAACAGCCATCTTATTAAAAGGATTAAATTTTGCTATCACACCAAAATTTATACCAAAGGAAGATATAGTGAGTTCATTGGAGAGCACACTCAGAACTCTACCACCACATATTCAAGAAGAAGTGAGGGTCAAAACAGCCGACATTCTGAAGAAATCTACAGCACCGAAATTCAACATCAATCGAGAAGAAACAAATGCTCTAAGGGAACTTAAAGCCAACAAAGAAATCATTGTATTATCAGCTGATAAAGGAAATGCTTCTGTAATCATGAACACCAACGACTACATGAAAAAAATCGATACTTTTCTACAAGATTCGGAGTACAAACCATTGAAGAGGAATCCAATAAAACCTCTAGAGAGAAAGACTTCGACCGCTGTAAAATCTGCAAGCACGATCCCGGAACATCAAAAGAGACGACTAATTCCTACAGACACCAGGATGCCGCACCTTTACGGCCTTCCAAAAATCTACAAAGAAGGGGTACCGCTTCGCCCAATTGTGAGTGCTACAGGTTCAGCCACTCATCTTCTGGCTAGATACTTATGTACCATTTTACAACCGCTTACGGAAAAAAGCATCCATCACGTAAAGAATTCCCAGCACTTCGTCTCAAGAATTAAAGAAATTAAATTGGAACCAGAAGACATTTTAGTGAGTTTTGATGTGACATCTCTCTTCACAAAAGTGCTACTACAAACAGCACTGGAGATGATCAAGACCATATTACGAAAAACTGATTTGGATGAGGAGCTTAACGGACTAATTGAGCTATGCTTAAAGTCCACATACTTCTCATTCAACAATATTGTATACGAACAAATTGAAGGGACAGCCATGGGATTACCACTTTCTCCAGTCATCGCCAATATATTTATGGAGGATTTTGAAGAATGAGCATTAGAAACCGCTACCCTCAAACCAAAATGCTGGGTAAGTTATGTGGACGATACATTTGTAATTTGGTCTCAATGGAACAGAAACACTACACAACTTTCTGAATCACATCAACCAGTTAGATTTCAACATCAAATTCACCATTGCAAAGGAAACAAACAGAAGCATTCCGTTCTTGGACGTACTGGTCACTCGAAATATGGACAACAAATTGGGACATCAAGTATATAGAAAACCGACACACTGACATACTGACAGATACCTCAACGCCGAATCACATCATCATCCACCTCAGAAGTTTGCAGTTCTAAAAACTTTAGTACACAAGGCCAAGGCGATCAGTGAACCGAGCACGTTAAAGACCGAGCTAGGTCACCTAACAAACACTTTAATAAAAAACGGTTTCAGAAAAGCAGCAACTTCCTTTCTTCCTTACATAAAAGGCTGCACAGATAAAATAGCCAGGATACTTAGAGGGAAAAATATCAAAGTGATCTTCACTGCAACAAATAAAATATCCGCCAATTTCTCAAAATCAAAAGAAACAAAAGCACCACTCGAGGAACCAGGGGTCTACTACATCCCTTGTTCGTGTGGGCTGGCTTACATAGGACAAACGGGACGCAACATAGCTACCAGATTAAAAGAACATAAGGCGGATACAAAGAAACACAACACAAGATCTGCTGTTGCAGAACACTTTTTAGACACCGGTCACACGATAAAATTTGAAGAAGCAACAATGTTGGCTAAATCCCAAAACTTCTGGCCTAGACTATACAAGGAAGCCATTGAAATCCAGAAGTACGACAATTTTAATAGGGATAATGGAATCAATCTAGCGCCAATATGGAAAAACATGTTCCGGAAAACTAATGAATGGGAACCGTCACGAACCACTGACCCGAACGGCATAATATAAAGGCTTGTCAGGATCCTATATCTTCAGTTTCAGTTTTTTCTGAAGAAGACATCGACATGACTGTCGAAACGTCAAACATTGTAAATTTTTCAAAGTTTGTAAGTTTTATAAATTTTATTTTTATTAATTGCTTAATCTAGTTATAAACAAATTTGCAGAAAAATCGAAAATGACTATCTTTGTAAAAATCGCACTATTACAATTACATGTTTATTAAAAAGATTTATATTATTTTGATAAAAATTATATAAAATTGTAATAAAATGTTTATGACATATATTTATATAGTAACTTTAATTTGGAAATGTTTAAAAGCATTATATTGGCATTAACTTCAAAACGAATTTCTATGGCTAGATCCGTGGCTAACTTCACACCGGTTGTCATTTTCCCTTACCTACCATAAGAACCTGGCTTCTTACAATTATTTCTCATAAGAGGAAAATGGGGAAGATAGCAGTAGCACACATTTTCACTATTTATCAAATGCAATTTAAAAAGCAAAGTCTAGAAATAAAACTGAAATAGTTATTTGTATCACTAGTCCAGAAAGTGCTATTTTGCGAGTATGAGCTTATTTGTAGGCCGAGGTGAAGCCGAGGCCTACAAAAAGCGAATACTCGCAAAATACTTTTAGGACGTGTGATACAAATAACTATTTCAGCTTTATTTCTAGACTACACAACATTTTTTGTGCTGACCTTTATAGTATAAATTAATTAAAAGTAGTTATTTAAGTATTGATTTTTAATAAAAGTTAATAACATATGTTGATAAAACTGAAACCTGTAATGACGAAATACAATTGTTTTTAAAATTAATTTGACAATTACAAAATAATATTACAATTTCACTTATATGAAAATAAAATCTTTGTTGTTTTTAGCAATTGTAAGACATAAGCAAATTTGTTAAATTTGTTTAAAACAATTTTTGTTTGTGCTACTCTAAACAACAAGACAGATAATGGTATATGTTAATAAATTTGACATATTGACAGATGACGTTTATTTAATTAATGATAACTAGTGCCAACTTTTAGTTATAAAATTCTACTACACTTTACCGGCCTAGGCCGGAAAAGTAAAATTTCCGGCCGATTATGATACCTGTAAAAGACGTCAAAACGGACGGAAGCACAAAAAAATATTTTTACAGATTTGAGAAAAAAATTTGAATAGCTTATTATAAGCATTAGAAAAAGTTTTTGATAGAAAATGTAATGTTTTTTTTCATAAAATGGAAAAATACAGGGTGACCCATTTAAGTTAAGGGAGTTTTTGATGTTTGAAAATATAAAATTAAAATTCGTGAAAAATATTGAAATCTTACACAGAGCCAATAAGAGCTCTAAAGATCACAATCATTTGCTATAAATATTTTTATTGTTCTTAACTGCCACAAATTTTAATTTTTCACTATTCTAAACCGTGTTTGACAGTTTTTGCGCACTTGTAAACATTAACCTCAAATTATTTTTCAGAAGTTTTGGGACTTTAGGGGTCTCCTAGTCTCTGTTCGAGCACTAAAATGTATTCAACTCGTTCCTGTCTAAATTGGACGTTTTTTTCCCTCGAGGACTATTTAAACCCTCGCTTCACTCGGGTTTAAAAATGCCCTCTTGGGATAAAAAGCGTCCAATTTACACAGGAACTCGATAAATAAACTACTATTTGTTTTAAGTAGAACGTTTCTGTGTTTTTAAATATTTTTTAAGTTCAGTATTTCTCTAAAAATTTCAACTTTCTCGAAATTGAAACCTAACTTTGATGTTACAATTTTTTAAACGCCCTGTATAACTAAAAATAATTTAAAAAGATAGTTTACATATCTCACTTAAAAATTAGGCTGATATCTTTTACAGTTTTGGCACAAGAGACCGAGGGAATAGTCGTAACTCACCCTATATAGTCTTTTCTAAAATACATTTCAACAGTTATTCCCATTATTCACGTAGTTCTTTTTTTGCTATTGCATACTATAAGTACCATTTCTTGAACGTTATTTTTTTCTATTTCTTACTGATTTTTTAACATTTTACAAATAACTTAATATTTTAATTATGTTAGGATTGTGTAGATTGACTGTCGAATACCGAAGGCGACAAATCTCGTTGACAATTTTCAACATGAATGTTAATATAGTATTAATTTACAATTGCTTTCCAAATGATTGTAAATAGTTCTTTATCAGGCACTCTTCATCAAGTTTTTTTTAGTAATTCCTTGATTATTATGACAGTGAATAAGATTAAATTCTATTTTATCCCTGAAAGTGATGAAAATTTTAAGGCCATCGACTTGTTTTAACAGATCCTCTGTTTCTTAAAAATCTCTGCCATTATCTGTTGGATTGATAAGGTTTTAGGTTTAAGTTAAGTCACAAATTTTTGTTAGTAATTTTTGATTGAAAAAAAATACAAAACTCTATCTCATAAGCTCTTTTTAAATTACATTTAAGATTCAAGCTTGTACCTAAAAACTTACGGTCGAGTTAAAAGGTCTCTGTTTTAGAATGAACATTTTGAAAGCAGAACACGGTGCAGCTAAATATGCCAATAATCACTGGTCTGCATGAAAATCGGCCCTGATACCATTCTTGACGATTCTTATGTAAAATGACCTCCTGAATCCAAAAATGAGCTTCGTTTTTACCCATCACCCACCTATTTTAGGGGCACCCCATTTTTATTTTATTTTTGCATTTTTTTTTAGAATTTTAACTTATAGCCGTTAAACATCCCAAAGCAGGTAATAAAATTTATACCAAAGTATATGGCAAAAGTTTTGCTATAAAATGTATATAGAAACAACAATAAAATACAAATATATAAGAACAGTAAAAAAATATCAATAAACAGTTAGGAAGATTCACTGCACGACGCTGCCGATCTCAATACCACATGCAGGTTTGAACAGGAATTTTCGACAGGCTTGAACTTGCATTACTCTTCTCATTATAGTATATTACATTGTTTGCTTAACTGCTTTGATCAGTACATCTATAGCTGTTGCAGAGTTAACTTGTCGACGTTTTAAACGTGCTGGATTTTGTGTTCATTTTTGTTCATTTGTGTAAAACAGTAAAACTACTTTTACTCCGGATTTTTTCAAGTGACTAAGTGTGATTTGTGGTTAATGTCGGGCGTTGAATTACTGTTTAATTATGCCACGCGAGTGTAAAAATCATCTCGATAGCTTCTGCTATGTCTGCAGGGAATTAACTTTAAAAGCGCAACGAAAACCCCTTTCTCCGCTTGTTAAAACAGCTTATAAATTGTACTTTGATTGTCAAGTTGGCGACCAGGACAAGACTTGGGCTTCATCAGTTTGCTGTACGACTTGTTACAGTAGTTTGACCAAATGGTTCAAAGGTACCCGTAAATCAATGCCATTTTCTGGGCCCATGGTTTGGCGTGAACCTCGGTGTTATCTTACAGATTGTTATTTTAGTATGACTTCCACCGTCGGGTTTTCGAGCAAAAGTAAGCATATAATTCAGTATCCCAATATTCCGTCAGCTCTAAGACCTGTTCCTCATAACGATACTTTGCCAATCCCAGAGCCCCCAAACACTTATACTCTAGAGCCGGAAATTGATTTAAAAGACTCTGAGCCACAACCTGGGGCTTCGAATGATACGTTCAATGATGATGAAGAGTATTCCGCAGATTTAGTTTTTCGGCAACCTCACCTCCTCACTCAAACGGAATTAAATGATCTTGTCAGGGATTTGCAGTTACCCAAGACTAAATCTCAGCTCCTAGAATCGCGACTTCAACAGTGGAATCTCTTAGAAAAGGGAGTAAAAATATCTTCTTACATGACCAGACGAGCAACCCTGAAATGTCTTTTCTCAGAAGATAAAGGTTTAGTGTTCTGCCCTAATGCAAATTTATTGATGACAGAGTTACAGATGCCATGTGACCCAGACAAATGGAGACTGTTTATAGACTCATCAAAAACAAGCTTAAAAGTTGTCCTGTTGGCAAATGGGAATGACTTCCCATCAGTTCCAGTTGCATACTCTGTTGATATGAAGGAAACGTACGAAAACATCTTCAGAATCCTTGATAAAATTAGTTATCATGATTATAAGTGGAAACTTTGCGCTGACTTAAAAGTTGTTGCTCTACTCACGGGCCTGCAATCAGGATTCACAAAATATTGCTGCTTCCTTTGTGAATGGGATAACCGAGCCCGAGATAAACATTACATCGTACGGGACTGGCCTCTGCGAGAAAATCTTATTCCTGGTCAGAAAAATGTCGCCCCAATCCTTTGGTTCCGAAGGAAAATATTTACTTACCACCTTTACACATCAAACTTGGATTGATCAAGCAGTTTGTGAAAGCAGTGGACAAGACAGGTGGCGCATTTCAATTTTTGAAAACTAAATTTCCTCGTCTTAGCGAAGCTAAAATCAAAGAAGGCGTTTTTGTTGGTCCCCAGATTAGACAACTCTTCCAAGATTCGACGTTTATTGAACACCTAAATCGAAAAGAAAAACGAGCTTGGCTTGCATTTCAAAACGTTTGTAAGAACTTCCTGGGTAACCACAAAAGTGAAGATTATGTCGCTCACGTCGAGGACCTGCTTTTAGCGTAGAAGGACAAAGGATGTAACATGTCTCTTAAGTTCACTTCCTTCACTTGCATCTGGACTTTTTCCCTGAAAAATTTAGGAGCAGTCTCGGATGAACACGGAGAACGGTTTCATCAAGACATCGCTAAGCTGGAGAAGAGATTTTCAGGGAAGTGGAATGCAAGCATGTTGGCGGAGTACTGCTGGTTTTTGAAACGAGAGAGCTGTACCTCAGGGTATAAAAGGAAAGCAAGCACCAAGTAACGATGAATATCTTTTTATTTATTACTGTTTATAGCTAAAATAGTTCTTTTTCCCATTTAAATTAAATTCATGTCTATATATTTATTATTATAATAATTATTATAATTATTATTATCGTTCGATAAATAAATTATAATTAATATATCAAAAAGTGATAAAATTAGAGATTTGGGGCTCCCTCGAAAATGGTGGGTGATGGAAGAAAACGGAAGACATATTTGGATTCAGGACGTCATTTTACATAAGAATCACCCGGAATAGTGTCAGGGCTCGATAAAAAATATTTTTTTGCAGACCACTGTAATAAATGTATGGGCGTATTTGATAAAGATTCTGGAGGTAATATCAAACTGTTATTACACAATAAAAAAAATTTAAACAAACTGCACGACACCGTGTAGTTGGCTTTTGTTGTCATAACGCCATTTATAGGAAAACAAGGTTATGTTAATTGTTTATTTTTTATCGCAGCGTGAAGGTTTCAATAACAATCAAAATTGGCAATAAAATTTTTATTTGTTGATTAAACTGTTGGGTTTTAAATCATGAGATTAATGATCCTCGTGCTCCAATTCTTCCTTTTCTTTTCGTCTAATTTCTTCCCATGTTTTAACATTACTCTCGGAGTTTACTGAAAACATTCTTTAATCTAAATAAACGTTTTCATGTAATATTTACCTATGCTTTGTATCTTTGCAAATACTGGAAGACTAACTACGAGGCCTATACAATAGTATCGGGCCACCCAAGACGTTTTAATGTAGAAAAGATACGGAAATTGCACCATTTTCGCCGTGAATGTATAAGGAAATTTCATTGCACGCGAAGGCCCCGCTACAGAACCCTTAGATTTTGGTAGCACTCCTTTTATAATACTCATTATTTTATCCATCACAATTGAAAAATTTTACACGCACATAAATGACGTTTAAAAATGAGTGGTTATTTTTTCTGCATTCTTGATTCTTATTTTTACCTTGAATTAATGCATTTGTTCTGTATATACAAAGTGTTTACTTTTACGTCTGGCTGCAAAACACTTTTCTAAACTGCGAACGAATGTAAAGGAATTCGAAACGTTTTGTGTCCTTAATATTAAGTACCAAACATCTGATTTATTCGTTTCCTCGTATTCAAAGAACTTGGCGCAAATGTACTTCGTTACATTTTACTTTTAATTAAATGTCTCCGCATTAATGGTTAACGGATATTTCGTAACATCCGTCGGTCTCCATTGATTATTAGTTTTTATCTACCACGAACTTTTATTTAAACTTATTGCATGTGTCCGATGCGTTTATCTCAGCTTACTAACATTCATTTTTTTTTTAATTTCAGAACTGCCATTTCCAAAACAACTTTCGAACGTCGTAAAAAGTAAGTAGTTCATTTTCTCTCTCTCTCGGTACAATCAAGAATTATTTTAGTTCATAAGATTATAGGTTATCGTCTATCAATAATGTTTCAAGGTTTTTTCAAGTGATGCGTGTCTCATCAACTTGATTTACGTCATTTTCTCGGTCGGCACATTAACCTCAACATTCTTGTTATTGATATATTTACAAAATAGAACCTAAAAAACAATCTTAATTATTAAATGATTGTACCCGGTATAATTCGATGTTGCGCAAAGTCGTTGTAATTAACTTGAATTAAGCGTTCAAGGACAAGTTATATTGGAGACCCGGTGTCTCGAAAATTAAGTAAAAAAAAAGAGGAATCGCCGATGGTTTATACGCCCTTCTGGCGCCTTTATCTTAGGTGCGGTCGCCATAACTGTATACATTTACGGGAAATCGATACAATTTTTGATTTACGTCGACGGGAAATGTATATATAAATTTAGAATATGATTTACTTTAGTTTTTACAAAGATGGCGCTGACTACCATCAGAAATGTGATTGTTTACTACATTTTCCGTTTACGAACATCTGTATTTTGAATAAATTTAATTGCTGGGTCGTTTGGAAAATGGCGCCGTTATAATATTACATAAGCATAAAAACTATGTTTGTAAATAAACCCGCTTCTTTAACACAAACATTTTAATACCGATTGAAAAAATTAGCGTCTGGCAAAGTACACTGTTTGGGTGACTGTTTAACCTCAATAAAGTGGTACTTTCCTGTAAGATATAGTTGCACATGCAACTGACGTCAACCACTTGACCGAACTTTATTCCAAGGCCAAACGCTTTTATTTTCCTTCTTTTTTTTATTTTTTTTTAAGTGTCGTTGGGCAAGTAGATTTATGTAATATAATTTCGTACCACAATGTTAAATTAATTACAAGTACTCCTATATTCGTTCTAATAATAGTAGTTAACCCGACCCTGGTATAAAATCAGACATGACTGTAAGCAATTTGTTGAATAATTTCAACAAATAATAATGACCTTTATAAATTGCTAGACGCAGTAATTGACAGATAACAATAGCAATTTTATTTCAAGGTTGCTCAAACCATGAGAAGTTGACAAAAGCAATTATTGCTGTAGCTCGAGTAAATGAGCAAAATTGTCAAGAGACGCCCTTCTTTTGAAGTGGTAGTAGTGTTTAAAAAAAAAACGAGAAAATTGCAGACGTACAAATACAACATGACCTACACTAACGTTTGAGGTCACTCTGTCTCTGTATATTTCAGCGTTTGTGTGGCTTCTACACACTGGGTCACTGCAACTAAATTTACTAACAATAAATACATGTACGGTACGTGCACACACCGTACGTCAAAACGTCATTTACTGCTCGACTTGTTTATACGTCGATTAGAAAGAAGATGGGTAACGTGTTGTTGACTTATCTAAATGGATTACGTTATGTACGTACTCGTTTAATGCATAAGCTGAGCTGCGCTAATGGGACGTAAACAAGATTTAACGTAAACCTTTTATTAGGGTTCATTAGCGGTGAACTGCATTAGGGTGACTTTACTCCAAT
This sequence comes from Aquatica leii, assembly GCA_035610365.1. Classification (NCBI taxonomy): domain Eukaryota; kingdom Metazoa; phylum Arthropoda; class Insecta; order Coleoptera; family Lampyridae; genus Aquatica; species Aquatica leii. The sequence goes on along the minus strand of CM069436.1, from coordinate 6,043,456 downwards.
TATGCCACGTGCATGCGTGTAATATACTTGTGAGAATCACGTTGTCAAACAATACGAAAACCGCATCTCCACGCCTTTGTTCAATCACTTTCCGAAACCCACCGGTATGCACAGCCACGAATGTAATAAATTTGGGTGTACGCTTATAGTAATAATAGTTTTAATTAACTTGCATATCCTGTAATTAAGTTCATCAGGAAAAGGATCTTTTTTAAAACGCGATGAATCTTCCATATGTGTAGGTATTAATTTTCAACAGGGTCTCAGTCACATTTCTTTGTGTTGCGTAACCGTTCTTTGTGGTTGTTGACTTTCGTTCATAAAAAAAATGATTATTTTATCTGTGTGTCATATGTTTGACATTGATGAAAACCCTCTAGGCCGCATTATTAGTCTATGTAATCTATTTATTTACTTTTTGATAAATCCCAGATAGGCTCGTCTGGTCTATACAAATTTCGTAACGAAGAGAAAGTCAAATTTTCAACTATTTTGAAATTTATAAATTTACGCAGCGCCTTTTATTGAATTCGAATATGATTTCTAATCGTAGTAACAAACTTTCTCTTTTTGTTTAATTAAATATTCTGGCACCCTCTTTTGTAGACATCGAACAGTAACATTTAGAAAGTTTTTATAACGAGTACCGCATATCTTTATAATGATGTCATATTTTAAGTGATGTTTAAGTTGAAGTACTGAATGGAAGCCATTCTTCAACTTGGCAGTTTGTCTTTGCATCACAAATTCTTTAATAGCTAATTAAAGCAGTGTTGTCAAGGTTTACAAAAACATGATTTTGCTTTAATCGAAATTTATGTGGCATTTAAAAAATACTTCCAATAAAGATTCTATCAATCCATCTATATTCTTCGTCACATCCTCGACTCATCTTATTGTATTACTCATTTTACTTTTTTCGAACATATAACACGATAAATTTTTAGTTTGGTACTTCTGCTTGATTTTATCATACACTTACTTTCAATTTTTAAGTGAAAGCGTTTGGTAATCGTGTGGACTTTTGTTTATCTACTGCTGTGATTAGTATTTTTATGGAAAAGTTTACAAAGTATGATTTGGATATGTTAGCGATGATCATAGGACATTGTTTAAGTTCCTTGACTATCAATATTTTGCGACTTTCTCATAATACCAAAGCCTGACTGACATTTAGGTAATTCAGACGTATATCTTTTGCTTTGTCTCATTATTAGCATGATCAAAAACGTTTAGTTTATTGGGAATTTTCTGTTTCCGAATCAGAAAAAACACAAGTTATAACAACGAGTATATTCAATTGAACAAAGAAAGAAAGAGATTAAAAAAGAAGCGAGGTAGGATTACATAACTGCTATCAATTAAGAGTTTGTCAATAAATATCACAGACAATAACGTTGATGCAGACCTCTGAAGGTAAGCAACATTTCGTACATATAATTAAATTCGTTGCCTTAACTATCACGTCCAAAGAGAACAAATTCACATTGATGAATACTACACAAATGTCCAATATCTGGCGCTTAAGCGAAACAGAGCGCACCGTTGTGTGCAAACGATTGACAACGTAGACAAAAGAAACTTTAAATAGTAGACAAAATACTCACAATTTATGTCCCGAAGTAAGCTGTTAGCTAACGTCACCTTCCACGCAATTTCCTAAAATTGGTGAAAAGCAAATTATCACGTACATATAGCGTTATCACAAATAAATTCATGTAATCTGTTAAGAAAATCAACTGCAGTAAATTTTCTCAAAATTATATAGATATTTCGATAAGTAGCTTCTAATTTGTTTGTAATTGTAGTAATTGAAACGGTGCTTTGGATATCCTCAATTCACGTAGGTCGAATACACTTTCGGAACAATTCTCGATACTCCATTAATTGTGTCATTATAGGAATTTTCCAGCATAAAAACACAGATGCCATTATCACAAAGTTAAAAAAAGGTGTGCAGGTAACCAAAGTAACGCAGAGGTAACCGTCTGTACTCTTAAGGAGACTGGTCGCACCTTCTACATCCATAATCTGGATGAGGTATCTACAGTAGAGGAAGTTGAAGACTCCTTAACTAGGGAAAGCAAAGGCCGACAAAATTAGGATGGAGAAAATAGGACCAGCAAAATGGGATACCTGGTCCATCACTATCACTGTCCCGCTAGACATAGCAGACACTCTAGTTAAAACTAAATATATTTGAGAGTGGGACTTAATTCCTACAAGATACTGGAGAGAGTAGAGGCAGTGAAATGCATGCTGGGAAACATGTCGAGGAGTGAATAGAAACAAGCTCTGCCTAAATTGTGGAAAGGAGGGGCACGTCAAGGTCAATTGCAAGGAAGAGAAACACGACGCGGTGTGCCACAGTCCGGAACATACGCCCAGGACATCGGCGTCTTTTCAGTACAGGCAACACATAGTAGACAAAAGGAAAGACGCAAATCCCACTCAAAACTATGGACTACAACAGCAACTAAATTAAATTATTACAAATCAATGTAGGCCGTAGACGTGAAGCATTACTGCCAGTGATTACTGAAAAATTTGGGGCGACCGCTACTCTAGTTTAGTGAGCCAAAAATTATCATCGCTAACAACATGAAACTAACAATAGACGCAGACCACCGGACAGCGATTTATACATCCAACAAGAACACCGCGGGGATCAAGTGCTCGGAGGAGTGTTTACACGAAACTGCAGATAGGTAAAATAACAATGTATAATTGCTATATCTCACCCAATGGTAGCTTCACAGACTTTTTCTCAGAGGTAGATAACATTTCGAAGGACAGCAAAGATACGGGTGACCTAGTGGTATTCGTAGGGGGCTTTAATGCAAAATCGACGGAGTGGGGATCCAGCAAGTCAAATAAAAGAGGAGACTACCTACTCGAGTAAATGGGAAAAGAAGACTTAGTTATACTAAACACAGGGTTAGAGCCGAAGTTTGTATGCGGAGATAAAACCCCTAGATCTCACTTTCTGCTATAAGTAGGTGGCACGTCAGGTAACGAAATGGGCAGTACTACAGGAAGAAAATATAAGTGACTATAAATACATCATGTTTGAACTGAAACTCTATGATAAATAAAAGAAAACTTACTTCATCAAACATCTAAATGGAACCTCAATAAACTCCACCAGCCCAAATTTAATAGAGCCCTGATAACTAAATTAGACTATGATAATGTTATGAACGCCGCGTCTATTACTCAAACCCTGACCTTTGCCTGCAACGCAAGGTTGCCGTCTTTAAGAAAAGGTAAACACAAAAACGCTTTATATTGGTGGTCAGGCGACTACGAAGATCCTAGAATGAGAGCTATAGAAGAGTGCTACTTTAACGGAGAAAAGGACTTCCGCCCTACATTGTGGATGATTGCAAAAGGCACAACTACAAAAAACCAATTGTCGAAGCAAAAAAGAAAGCGTAGGAAGCACGGAACTCGACAATAACCCTTGAGGAACGGGATACAAGGTAGTCACAAAAAAAATTAACATCGCATAAACGATTGGGTTATCGGATAGACTACTCCCCAACCCTCCCTTACACTCGAGGAATTAAAAGACGCCGCATCTTGCTTAGGCACTTAAGAAGCCTCTGGTCTAGACGGTATCCCGAACCAAGCAATTAAAATCTTAGCCAAAGATCATTCAGGACCCCTGTTAAAGTCATTCAACGCGGAATTTTCAAAAGGAAACTTCCCGGATCAATGGAAGAAGGAAAATCTTGTTCGTATCATTAAAACACATAGTGACGAAGCAGCCACGTAAGGATATTGCCCTATATACCTCATTGACAATATTGGAAAGTTATTTGAAAGAATGATTGTTAAGAGAATTGCAAATGAGTTAGACAGGCTAGGCGGTTTGTCACCCTTTCAATACGGTTTCAGAAAGGGCAGGTCGATGCGCTGGAAAGGATACAGAGAATTAGAGCATTAGTTTCCCTTGATATCAAAAATGCGTTCAACTTGGTCTCATGGGTCCTCCTGATTGAAAAGCTGCGCAAGAAAGGTATCAACTCTCACCACGAGCTATCTGACAAATAGGACTTTGATGTACACAGTAGAGGGCAAGTACAGTATCCAACATCGAATGACTTGTGGGGTCCCACAAGGATCCATTTTGGGATCCACATTGTGGAACTTGTTCTACGACGATCTACTGACCACCTAGCTACCATATACCATATATCTAACGGCCTTTGCCGATGACTTGACTATCTTTGGGGAAGGAAAAACTATCCACTCGTGGTAGACGGGTGGCTGAGGGAAAATAAATTCTCAGTAGCAATTGAAAAAACTGTCGCCATGGTCTTTACGGGCAGGAAAAAGCTCGACGATATAAACTTCTGTTACAGAGGTGTGACGGTCTTTACCAAAAATACCTTAATATATCTGGGTATCGTTCTGAACAAAAACCTATCCTTCGCGCATCACGTAGAAAGCACAACCACCAAAACGGACAGAAGGGCAACTGTCCTAGCCAAATTAATGGCCAATGTAAAAGCCCCCAACAGTAATCATGTCAACGATTCACTCGACACTTCTATACCCAGCGCCAGTGTAGAACAGGGCGTTGGGGATAAGTAGACTCCGGAAGCGGAGGGTCTTAGCGGGTGTCGTTCCAATTGACATTCTTGCGGAAGAAAGGACAAAAGCGCGACTTGGGACCTCTAAATCAATAAGAAAAGAAGAGTCGCTACAGGTCTGGCAAGAAAGATGGGATCACTACCAAAAAGGAGCTTAAACTCGCCTACTTATCCCGAAACTCGACGTATGGATCAACCGGAAACATGGAAATCAAAACTTTTATAGTACAGGCCATGGTTGTTTTGGTACATACCTATCCGGCATCGAAAAAAAAATATCCGTTTTGTTTCTTGTGTCACGTGGATGATGTTGCGCACACTCTCTTCACTTGCCGGAGATGGAATGTAGAAAGAAAGACTCTGAGTAACACACACATCATTGACCAAAACAGCCTGATCAAGTATGCTTCAAAACGAAAAAACTTATAGTGGTATCAGCGCGTTTCTGTTGAGGGCCATAAAAACTAAAAAGGATGAATTTATAATTATCTCCCACCAGTTGGCTACCAAGAAGTTGAAATTAAGGTCAACTGCACCTAATAGAGAATAACAGGTTATATAGTTTCAAGAAAAATCTCTACACCTTAGGAATGCTGATCTGGTTGTTTAAGCAGTGCGTCACTGTGTATTTCGAGGTTATGACAGGGTGCAGAAACCCGTTTGGTGTTACCACCTGTCATGACTGACCGTGGCAAAGGCCACTTGGGTTCATTGCGGTGGACCAACACCTTGTTAAAGGAAAAAAGAGAAGAAAAAAATAGAACACGTGCAAGTGGTCAAAGTTCTAATGATAAAATAGAAAAATCAAATTTCACCGTAAAATGATAATGCGTTCTTGTACCATCATTTATTATTCAAAATCAGCGTGGATGATTTAAGATATTTAATACTGTGGAAACTCAGTGGCTTTACACTAGTACATGCGTCTGACTTTTGTTCTGCACAAAATAGAAGTGGTTTAATATGTAACAGTATGACACTCTGACTAATAATGTTCTGTATGTCAAAAAACCCACGTTCAGGGATAAAATTCATACAGCGCGAAAACCACACCGAAATATTTTTAACATAACACACTAATTACGACGGTTTAGAAACAAAAGAAAATTAATTTGTCGACTTACTTATTTTGGCTAGCGTAGTAGCGGAGGTGGCCGTAGGTTGAGACGGTAGTAGCCAAAGGAGATTCGTGATTTGGTGCCTTGCGCCACGTTTTTTTGCGAGTAGAGAAAAGTACGTTGGGGCAACAGAAGGGGCCCCAAACTCGCAACACAACAATGCGTTAAGAATAAAACAAGAGAGAATTCCAAATTATAAAAGATTCATAGCTACATAGCTAGATACAAATACATAAATCGATATGTAAGGTATTATTGTAGGTTGGGAAGTAATAAATAGCGAGAAAGCGCAACAGGTTTGCTGTTACAAATAGCTAGTAAATAAATTACTTAAACGCGTTTTTTGTCCCAACCGGAGTAGGTGACGTCAGTCTCACAGGCGGCATATGAAATGGGTTTAGTAACCACGTTACTAACGAAACGCACTACAACCACTTTGTCTTACAGGATTAAACGTAATTTGGCATTTATTATTTAAGTTACAAAAACAGACAGTGATCATTATTAAAATTTCGTTACCATGCTCCCATTAAATTATTACATTAAATGGTTTATACACCGTATAGTAAGACAATTATTGATAAGATAAAAACCCTGAATTACTAACAGACTTTGTCCTCGCATTGATCACTCTATTTGTCGATTGCACTCGCATGAATCGAGGGTTAAGTAATGCAGCTTAAATACTTTGAGTTACGAGTGAGTTAAAGGATAGTATATTTGAGGTAGAAATCCCCAATCCTCATTCTCGACAAAATACGAAATCGATAGCATCAGTAAGACGGTCAGTAGTGTGTCTATAGTAGAGATTATACATGAAGGTAACAAACCGGGAGCTAAAGGGGATATGGGCCTCTAACAAGAATCGACACGAGCTGGTTTTTTGGGTATTGATACCTTTTATGAGGAACGGATTTTTCCCGAAGGATTCATTAACCCACGCCCAAAACGAACGGAAAATGAATATGCAATTATATCCGTATTACCTGTACTCTTTCTTGCGGCGAATAGATTTATCAGAAATGTAGAAATTTGACACGACTGTGCGTGGCAAGTTGCATACCCATCAGCATGAAATGTATTCAAAATTAAATTTAAATCGTTACAATCATGCCGAAGTATCATGGAGTTGCTCTAAATAGAGCTATTGTATGTATGAGCAATTTTGGACAAGTTAAAAACGAGAAATAATTAGCGCTACAAAATCGTTTGTTGTGGCTTAGACAGAGTTGCTGAAACTTATGACGGTGGAACTTTTTTTTATATACTACTCGAAGAGTCTTAGTTTGATATGGTAATACAAATTTGACATATAATTAATTAAAACAATGAGAGGTTTAGCTTGTTCTTAAACGAGGAGATTTGTGTCTTGTGCACTTTGATAACCCAAACTATTCTCCGTTGCCTTTTAGTTTCAATTGAATCTGTAAGATTTATAGGAGGCAATGTTTTTGAAGTTATGGATCAGTAATCGAAAGAAAAAGGTCACATTTAAAAACGAAAGACCTACAAGAAAATTAATAGAAAATAAAACTAATGGTTTTTAAGAAATGATGAGGAAGACACAGATCGAAGAAGAAATAGAAGCGGTAAAAGAACTTAGACATGTAACGAAAATAGTAAAGCAAATAAATTACTATGGGAAGCCTGTACTAGGGGAATATGTGGATTTAAAGAACAAAAAATCTTTGAGATGATGCAGAAAAGATATTGGAAATGGATTTTGGGATTAGGCAAAGGAAACGCCTGAGGGAGTAAAGGTAAAAGATAAAGAGTAGAAGCAGACAAAAGAGGGACAAAGTTTGAGCAAAAAATAATAGAAAAGAAGTACAAACTTTTGGAATTCTGAAAAGAAGTAAGAATTTTGGGTATGGAAAAGGAAGAGAGCGGATATGTAAAAGTGAAAAAATTAGTTATTCCAAAGCTTGGATCGGGAAATTACCAAACAAATGGTGCATGAAGAAAAAAGTACAGAGTATGCGTATAGGAGACAATAAAGCATTTTTTTTAAATAGAATGAATCGTGAACCGATTCCTTTACTAAATGATTCTTTCAAATGAATAATTTATTCATTTTTGGTTTTAGGCTTTCGCGTCAGTCTTCTAATCTGAAAAATTTGGTTTCTGGGTGCTGATCTTCTTTCCGGTTTGTCCTATGTATGCTTACTCACACGAGCAGGAAATATTGTTGACTTCGGGATTTTAAAGTCTGTTCTTAAGATCTTTAGCGTTAGGAAACAGGGTAACCAAATTCCATGATTTATTCATGACAAGTATCAGTGACTATTTAGTTTTGTGTAGTATTTGTTGCAGCACTGATGAACAATGAAGTAATAAAAAAAAGATTTGTTTATTTATTATTTTATGTCTTTGTTACAACACACGTTCTTGACTCAACTCTTGGTAATATTGATACTATTCGACGTTGATGGAATATAAACATATTGGAACCACAGATTGACAAACAGGGAAAAAACTAAAGGCGTACGACCTGAATCTTGATATCTTGCGAATACGTTCCTTTCCTTTGAAATTGTAATTCGTCTGTGGAAAACAAAATTTTCGTATTAGTTGGTGGTAGAATGCGTTCAATTATTTGAAAGTATGTAGTAATAAAGTGAAGTATAAAAGCTTTTTGATAAATTAATTCTAATAATATTACGAAAAATACACTCAAATCAACTTCCGACCGGATAAAGTTTTTGTGATAATCAGCCCTCTATTTTCAAAGCGTTTGGAACTGATAATTTTGTGAAAAAAGGTTTGCTGCATGCATTTTCACAAAGATTTCTATAAAAATAAATCGTAAATAATAAACCTATATTTTAAAAATGAATAAAATTCCTATAAATTTATTCTTGTTGACGTGTATTAAAAATAAACTTTTTCGATCAAATGATTCTATTTTCGGTCAAACTTATTTTTATTCGTTCGTGGATTTATCTTAGTTTAACCTGATCCAATATGACCTTTCGAGGGTACTCCGAGACCGGGTTAGTGGCACAAGACATTAGATTTAAGCCTTACTACCTCGTGACCTAATTCTAAAGCGTTAATCAAAAAATTATTCTTTAATCTTGACTATTTACTAATTTGAACGATAAGCGATTAACGAAGGCAAGGTTGATTAAGTTTATGAATCAATTTTCTGTATAAGGTTTCGTATCCAAAACAAACAATTGATAAATGGCGTTTCGACCTAATTTTGTTTTTTTTTAAACGAATGCTATCATCAAAAACTAACCTTGTGCCGATTAAGAACAATTACGTTAATTCATTTAATCAATTTGGAAGTTTTCTTAAATTGTAACTTGTAGAACTGTGTTCAATTAAACCCGACAATCCCCACTTCTCCTTATCATGACACTTACCCCTTTGTGCAGTCTCTGACCTGAATACGGCAAATGCAACGCGCCGTCGCGGCGCCTACTCTCCTTTTCCGTTAGCGTCACTCTCCCCTAATGTCTTCTAATGTTGTAGCAACCGCTTTACTAATAATAAAAATAAATATTGTACGTTGTCTATAAATAAACACTCGTGTAGACAAAATTCTTTCAATTGACTATACACCAAGTGCGTCGACGTTAAAGTTTCATTTAAAAACTTGCGTTACTAAAAATACGGAAAAGTTCAATGCGTTTTGAAATTAGCTGCCCCCACCATACGTGATTCGTAACCCCATTCACTGTCCCGCAATATCGATCAGTTCCCGGCTTGAATATTACTCTTCCCTTACTTCTCCCTACTAGAATGCAGCTGAATCAACTCCACCGTGACCTCTGAACCCTGCTGAAGGCTGCGACCTACATAGAAAATCGACGGGGGTGAGGTATACACTCGAGACAAAGATAAATTATAATTTCAATGTAACTGCGATGTCGCCCACGGAACTTGATTTAAAAATGGATTCTTTTCTAGTGCGGCGATTCTTCTTGAAAAATTTATAAATTTGCACCAGCGACAATAAATCAAATTAACGAGCAGACAGGATGCAATATTTTCACTTTTAATACGCTTTGTATGGAGTTATGTGTATTTTTGGTGCTTCAAACGAAATGGGATTAAACTTTTTCACCGATTCGGTAATACTTTTCTTTGTTCTTTCGAAAGCCAACTATGCGTATTTTGAAAAATGGAAAACGAAATTATAGTGACAGATAAGAAAAAAATGTAAATATCATTTTTCTATCAAAAGTAAATTTCATTTTTGAACAAACAAAAGATGGAAAAAGTTTGGCATAAGATAGGAACGGCATAAATTTTGGGTTTGAGTAGAAATTATTTTATCAGTTGGCGTTGTTAAAACATATGAAGATTTCTTTGTTTTTAAAAAAATTATTCTGGTGGATTTGATGCACGTTTAGTAGGCTGTAGTGTATCGTGTACGTTATATTTAACGTGTATTAGTATACGTTATAGCGAAGTAACAGCATGTAAACCGGCTGTGAATCTTTTTTGAAGTAAACGTTTGTTATACTGCTATTGTTGTACTGTTTATTTTCTCCAGTTTTTTTTTAAATGTTTTGACAACGGCAACAAAGTATTCATTTTTATGTTTTTTAAGGATTTGTAAAGAAAATTCAACTAGCTTGAACCGTTTCTGAATGTATGTTCGTAACCATCCTAATAATTCTAATACCAAAAAAAAATTGTACAAACTTAAGCTTATAGAAATGATAAAGTATGTTAAAAAAAATTATGAAGGTATTCAAACATATCAACTAGTTTCTGCAATCCAAAAGAGTGAAAGATTTTTCCACAGTTTTGACACACTTTTCACAAACGTATTTGTTACATATTACACACATTTCCTTTGGTTTGTTTCTTTTACATTTGAAAATTTGGCATTTGTGTCGATTTGGAAAACCCAATTGGCCGTTTGTATTGTCGCAGATTCTCAGAATTTTGCTTTTTTTTATGTACTCTTTGCGGAGTTCCAAAATAAAATCCCACCTTGACATATTCTTATCAGTTATAGCTTCATAAAGATCCAACCGTTGACTCACCTGTTGACCAACTTAAATCGGAGATGCTCGTAGGTCGAGATGTTAATACTCAACTTTATCTGGTGAGCCGGTACCCTGCGCCACCTTTCACGAAAAATGATTTGGAACTTGCACTCAATAGAACAGGGAATAAAAAATCTTTTGGACTCAATGGTATTCTTTTGGAATGCCTTAAACTTCTGGCAAGCAACTTCCAAGATAATCTTAATTAATACAACTGCCAGAGGCAACTTCTCAGATGAATGGAAAATCGCCTTGAACCCGAAACTCGGTAAAGAAGACACCTCAGCTAGATCTTTTCGCTCTATTTGCCTTATAAAGAGCACTGCAAAAGTTTCCGAAAGACTCGTCCAAGATAGACTACTACAAGACCGAGCTTCAGAAACGGAGAATCGACAACGGAGGCTCACTAGGTTGGCAAAAGAGTCAAAAGCAGGAACTTAGCAGACTAGGAAGATAGGGGAGGGGCTCTGGTTTCCTTTGATATCCAAAACGCATTTAACTCGGCACCGTGGTCTAGGATTCTTGAGAAGATGGAGTCGAAAGGGTTGGACGCTCATCTAGTCAACGTCATCGCCAGTTACTCAACTAATCGAATTGTAATATATGTGGATAGACTCAATCAAAGTATGCACTATAAAATCACCTGCGGTGTTTCACAAGGGTCTATATTAGGCCCCACTCTGTAGAATATTTTCTATGGTGACATTCTCTCCATCGCGGACGATCTCGCGATATTTGGGCAGGGACGCACGTCTGATGCCTTAGAGGACGCAATGAACCGGGCGAATACACTTTAAGTGGCGGAAAAACAAACAAAGGCTATGGTATTTAAAGAGACGAGAAGTCTTAGACCAATTACGTTTATGGACTGCTTAGTTCCGGTCACGACGACAGACAATATGTAATATCTTAGAGTGACACTAGATACTCACCTTTCTATTACACCACACCTGAAAACTGTGCTAAATAAAGCAAGAACACGAGAAGTAGCTGTTGTCAAACTCATGACACAAGTAAAGGGGTCACAAGGAGAATAATTCTGCCCACGGTGCATCCAGTATCGTCAGAAATACAATGTTAGCCGAAAAAATAAAGAGGAAGCTTCGCCAATCGACATTTTAGCTGAGGAACGCAGCAACGCGCGAAACGGTATTGGCAAAACGGATACGACGGAATTAACTCTATGAATACGGCAGACCAGGTGGGCAAATTACTCAAAAGCGGCCTGGGCGAGAGAACTCATCATTGACCTGGGGACATGGACAACAAGAAAATTTGGCAACTTAAACTACCATAGTACGCAGGTGTTCACAGAACACGGCTGCTCAGGGCATTTCTTGCAAGCATACTGAAAAAGGAAGACTCATCTTGCTTCCTGTGTGGTGAGGAATTAGACGATGTCAACCACACGGTTGAAAAGTCGGTCGAAAGAGCGGCACTGGTAGGCAAACATAATCTATGTAAGAAGGAATTAGTGGCAATAATGGTGTCCAGTGTCGAAGTTTGGAGCGAGATTAATGCTTTCCTGACATCGAGCATACGTCAGAAGGAGGTAGAGTGGACAAAACAGCGCGGAGATAGGCTATCTAGGTATTATTAACTTCAAGTTCACAAATCCAATCTGACGAATCATACATAAGGTTTTTAAAATTACTATGGACTTCTTTATTTTTATGTTTACTCGTCTTACCAATTTGAAGTAAAGGCTGAGGACGAGCATTACGTTTAAATTCTAATCGTCTAAACTAATATTAGCTATTAATTTTTTTATGTCAACGTCATTATGAAACAAAAACGATAAGTCGTCTATTACAAACGAATATTATAGATCAACTAAGAAAATCTACTGTAAAGTTTGTCATATGTGATAAGAAATGTGCATTCTAGCATCTGTGTTTTATACACACGTGCTGCGAAGATGATGATAAATGGCGTAATTCACGTAAGCATTGCACTGCCACTAAGTGGGCGGAATGACCTCCGGGCTTAAGACCGCAAGTAAGCATTTATGCGTTTACTTATCTTCTTTTCTAACTCGCATAAAATTGTATTATGTGTGTCTCACTATTGACTACAATAACTACATCATTTACGATTCGGTTTCAATATTATGCACGCGGCAGATTTGCAAGTTTTCGTATCTCAATTCTTAATTTAAACGCATTAAATTCAAACTCTGTAAATTTGATTTAAACGCGAATTTTCTGTAATTTTAAAGTAAATAAAATACCTCCGGAGGGTCATTGTCCAAGTGACCTAATAGAATAGACGCCATTGGCTTTACGTATGTCGTACGTATTTCACGTTCGATAACTGTACAAATTACTGACAAGTAAAAGAAAAAGGTGTACTTACTGTCGTTCATGCAGATAGCTATCGGCATGCTCAAACCATCCTCTAAAATCGCTAAGAAAATGAAGAAAAATTAGATATAGGATCGTATTACAATTAAATTGCTTATCGACAAACAATGAATCCTAGTTAAATGCGTCAAGCATCCAAGTGGTTTTCACTAATTTGAATGCAGGTGTGCCTCCAAGGTTCTTTGAACATCACACGAATTACAAATATGATCGTCTCGGAGGTGGCAATTAAGTAAATTGATCGACAGCCCCTTTTTGTACGTGCTTCTAATTATTGGTGGTATCATAAATCGCTATGACAATTACGGGAAAATCAACATACATCGCAAAAATACGTGTCAAAAGAATTTTACAAAAGCAGAAGTTATAATACACCCATTTACAACACAATTGCTTGTGAAATTTTAGAAATGAAAACTCCGCTGGGCGCTTATGTTAGAACATACAGGTGAAGTGTATCACAGACATCGGAAAAATAGTTTCAATTTGACATTTTTGTCTCTACTCCAACACCGAAAAGTGAGCGTACCGAGAATAAATCTTATACAGAGAACAAATTTCATACAAGACTTTTTTAACATATATATTTTTTTGCGTTTGACGACAGCAGCGGTTCATCAAGGGTAATGTTTTTTTCAGACGTGGAGCAGCTTCTGCAATTGGTTATAAACACTTTTGATGCTAAACAAAATTTGTTATTCTTCAAAGACTCACTTCTAGTGACTTGAATGTCAAATCTTAAAAACTCTATAATGTCACGGGACTTTTAATGCGACATTGTTTTCCTAAAATAATGTACTCCACACTTTTGACCATAAGCTATCGACCTCTAAAGCACAGTAATGTCTATGAATAAGTGGAATGTACTAAGTGGGGAGTCTGTTACACTCCGTTTTGTAAAAGAAGTTTATCCAAGAATCACGAATTATCTTTCGTTGTTGTGCACGCCCAAGATTATGCACACACAGTTTTACTTCGTACAGTCTTCGTGAAAGTGGACGGTTGAAGACTAAGATTGGTTTAACCAGTATCGGATATAGAGGAACTGGAAGATCCCTCATCATTTTCACTGACAATTTTTCAATTTATCTGAGCAATGTCTGTTCTGGAGTAAGTCCACACGAATTCGCAAATGCTCTTGGCACAAATTTATAACATATTACACTGAACTTCTGCAGCGCTGCATTTATATACGTATAGCTCACAAACAAGTACGTGATTGTCTTTCTGCAAGCGACATACACGAACTTGTCCGGAGCTTACCCGCATAACGTATTATGGAGTTCTAAAATATACATTATTACAATAATTTTGCAATGGGTCAAATTGAACACTTTGGCGGTTTTAGATAGAAGAGTAAAAAAAAATTAATGAATAAAAACAATTTTTTGAAATTTTATCCATCGTTTCGGTTGGAACTGTGGCTAAAATGTTAAACTTTTTTTCTTCATTAAGAGGTCTTCTACACTATGAATAACTACGACAGAAGAAGAACCAATTACTTGTTTCACTGTCTATGTTCTACTATTAGACATAAACTAAGATTTCTGATTTTCGGGATCCTATAATGTTCATTGAAAGTGACCGTCATGCAGAATAACAAAAAATTACACGAATTTTGCCAAAATAAGTAGGGATTAAATTATGAATGTTACGTATTTAAGAACAACGGGCGAAAGAAAGTAAAAATGCAGTCTCAACTCAACCTAACCCAATATGAACGTGTAAAAAATATATGAAAGCACAATCGAAGAAAGGCATTGAAATCTAGTGTTTGGTGTTGGTACAACAACAGAATAGCAATTTACGTAACAAGCGTCGAAAAGTATATCATAGCATAACGAATACTAATGCGACGCGAGGCCGCACGGGCGAGCGTTGCATGCGAGTGAGTTATGCTATGAAATTTTCGACGAGAGTAACGTACATTATTTTTTGTGTTGCTTTTTGTAAAATTATATTCTTTTTTGTACAAATAAAAATGCACCAGAATTATAATGTTGGTACTACATTTATTACTAAATCTGTCAAATTTGACATTAACTTTAATATTGTTTATTTCAATTCTAACTGAATTTCAATAGTTACCTGTCGCATACTCGTTCTAATATAATAATTGACTTTGAACACTTAGCTTTTTTCGCTCATTACGTAACTACACTAACGAACGAATATTGGCGTTTGCAATATTGGCAGCGCAAAATAGTATATTAAAACACAAGTTAGAGAATGAACGCGTTTCAATCACGAGACCGGGTTTCATACAAGAGCCGCGCAGCGGCGAGTTTACGAAACGATAGAGTGATTGAAACGTATTCTATGACGTGTGTTTTATACTATTTTCTCTATTTTGATTCAATTATAATATTTTTTGTATAATTTTAATTTTAAAACAACATTGGGAAACTTGTAATTTATTGAATTGGCAACACTTACACTTTGACACATTGAAATTTATGTATGTTAACCTAAAATCTCATATGAAATGATCTCTTTATAGCTTTATAAGTAAAAAACTTTGCATTAATAGGACGTCTTTATTTTATCTTCGCATCAACATTTGAATTTCAATTGTTAAGTTACAATAATTTTGATTAATTTTTCATGTAACGTCAACTTACGATGCAGAGATGCCAACTGTAAGAATTTTAGTGTAAGAATTGCTAATTCCTATGTCGAAATAGAGAAAGATCTTTACAATTTGCACAATTTTTACAATAATTTGTTTGCTAGAAAAAAGCTTTTTCTGTCTAAGAAACGGTTTAACATTATTTGGTTGTTTACTTCTAAATCAATTTTCACGATATTGGCAATTTATTATTTCAGCACTTTTAAGATTTTGCGAAAAATAAAGTCTGCGAGTTTTATTCTAAGCACAATTCACGTTAGAAAGGTTTCGACATCCATCGGAAAATGACAATACTCGAAGCTTTTTCACCGTTAATGTATCGCTGTGAGTAATAATTTTTAGTTTTGATTTAGCATCAACAAAGTGAGCCATGACGTGATAAACGAATTAAAATGTCGTTTGTGGAAGTGAATCTCTGTTTGAAAACACAAAATCAATCGTTTTAGCAAAAACAAAAATAGACACGAAAATGAGAAAGTTAATTAAACAAAGATACGAAATTAAACGGAGAATGGAACAGGTGCAATGTTGTTGTGTCTGCTGATATTGATTCTTCCTAAAACCGCGCGGGCGTCCAAGCCGGTCTGGCGTTGATAGAAATGAGTATGTGTCACTGCATCCAGACCGAGGTTTACTTTATACGAGTACTTACGAGAAAATAGGGGAATTTTGATCCATGTTATGTATTGTATATAAACCTAATATTGGCTGGTTGAGACTAAAAAGATGGTGGAGGGTAGTTTTTATGCGTCGGGGATTTCACTTTCCCAGTTCCACGACCTCGTCCTTGTATTACTGCTACTGCTGCTTCTACCTCTTCTATTCCCTTCCCTTTCTATACGTTCACATCGCATTGCGCTGCATTATCCCCATTCCCCAAACTCCATCGTCTAGACTACCCCTATTAGTTAGTTTTAAATAAAACCTTCTTGAAATTGCCGTAATAACGCGTTACTTAAATTTTCGACAATACGACTTTGATTTTTCCACGTTCTTTTTAGGAGTAGACAACGATGCGGTGTATCTTAGAAATGAGGTCAATTGTTTTTGTAAGTCTCTCGTGTAAAAACCACTCGTGTTATCTATATTTTTTCCACTTACTTCTCTGCAACTTAATTTTGTTTATTTTTTGTTTTTAGATTGTGATAACATGCCGCGCCTCGATCCACGCCGGTAACAACGCAGCAAGTGTTCAAAAGCTTTCATGTATCATCAATCATGGACTTGAAACAGGAGATGATGTACCGGGAAGATACTTTATTGGTTAAAACCGAGCCCAGGTTGCATTCACCCTGTGGCACTAGCACCAACGGTTTGACAACTCAAAATTTGTTAACGAACGTCAGTTCGACGTCTTTAACAGCTAATGGACTAACGAGTATTTCCGTGGTTACTGGTAACTCGGGAATAACCACCACTAACGGTTTAGGTATATCAACAAATGGAATCGGTGGTAATAATTCGTATAACAACGTCGGTGGTACCAGTAACAATAAACGACCGCGCACTGACGATTGGTTAAGTTCGCCTAATTCAGGAACAATTAGTGTTAGTGTACCTCCTCTCACACCTTCACCTGGACCTCCTAGCCAACAATACACAACTGTTATTAGTAATGGATATTCATCGCCCATGTCCTCAGGTGGAAGTTACGATCCATACAGTCCTAATGGTAAAATAGGTAAGTGCTCGCTAATTATTCGTAATGTTACTAATCAACATACAAGGACGAAATTACAACGTACAGTAACACGCCAAATCAATTATCGTTATTCGTCATATATTAAATAAAAACTACCGTACATACCTACTCAATACTGAGTCGCATTTAATTACAGATTTGTCTATATGATAATAGAGTAACTAGCCAATCTAAATAATAAATGCTACATAATTATATAGGTTGCATTTTCAACTCTTGGATTTCACTTGACCTCGTGAGAAACGTTTAGAATTTATACAAGTTTCAACACTAGCTGATATCCATTTTTTTCTTCTTTACTTTTGCTTGCTATTACCCGAAGAATGATTCAAAAACTGTATTTATGTCTAATTGCGGTATGTTATCGACGACATTGAGATTCTATTCACATTAATCAATCTTTTTATTTGGCGACTAAAGTTTCATTCACGGATGCAATAAAAAAAAAGTTTCTAGAATTTTTTTAAAACATGAAAGTTTGTAATGAGCAAATCTAAAGACGCCGCAGGATAAATTATCAATTTCAGATTTTTTTAAATTTCATTCGTTTTCTTACAATATTTATTTCGTCAGATAGTTTTAAGTAGTATCACTCGATAATTAATTTTTTATTGGGTGACTGCATGTATTTATTTTTTTGCTTTTAATACTTTGTGATCGAATGTGCTCGTATTTGAAAACTAAAACCCGCGAACCAAAAGTATGCAGCGACATCTTGCTGTGTGGCGGCAGCTCAACACTCTGGAGAGTGAGTTGTAGGTGGTAGTCGATGTGCTAATTATGACAACAATAAAAACAAAATTAATCACGAAGTATAAGATAACAAATTATCCATAAGACGATAAATAAATGCAGTTTCAGCAGGCACTTATGAATAATCAACACTTTATTCACTATCTATATCTAGTGATTACGCAATACGACGCACAGCGCACCACCGGTGATAAATTTAAATAATTACATAAGCAAATCTGCATGAATTAATCGTGACAACATATGTATCTAAGACGCTCGTATCTATGAGATAATAAGAAATTACTTACGGTTTTTTCTTGATATGCAATTAGCTATTGGCATATCCAAACCAACCTCCTAAAATTGCTTAAAAAGGTAATAAGCAGATATTTTATATCACAAGTGATGTTGCGTATAGTTCATTAAACGATTATACTAAACTTCTAACTTGTTCAGTGATACAATCGCAGGTGTGCCACTGAATCTTCGATATAAATGCTCTTTGCCCTTCACATACTTCACTTTAAAATCAAATTCACTTAAATACAAAACCCGGTGAGTTAGTCTATCATTTTCCGTAGACGAGACTGATCTAAGAACTTCAAAGCATGGTGGTCGGTACGTATTACCAATGCATGTCTTAAAGTGAGAGTTCGAGACTATTTTAAACTAAAAGTAATAGCAGGGAGCTCCTTCTCGGTAATTGTATACACGAATTCTACTAGCAAACCCGAGCACTAGATGATTCCATAGTATTTTGTAGCACCCCTAAAGAAAATCTGTATACTGGGTACTGCTAGAACTTAAAGGTATCTGCCATTGCAACGACCTCAAGTTTATGATAGCATATAAGCACATGTTGAAATTTTTTTTTGCTGGGATATGTGCCTCATTGTCTGAAATCATGTGAGTGTGCTAGCATCCAAACAGACACGTACTGAGCCATCCTTTTTCTTGATTGCGGTCATAGGACTAGCATACGAGGAATTCTCTCTTAACGATACCCAAGTCCAACATTTTTTGTAAGGTGGCTTCGACTTTTGGTTGCTGCTTAAGGCTACCGGGTAGTACTTATCGGTCCTACCAGGAATTTTGCTGATGACAAAAGAAGATCGAACAAAAACTTGCGTACTTCTTCCCTTTGACTAGCAATAGGCACCTTCCACAACTTATCAGTAGCCAGAACTGGTGGTGGGGTGTCACGGCATAGCACACGGCCTATTAGACGTACTGCCGAATTGAGAGGAACGCAGAACGGCTCACTATCACTTACACCTTTCAAACAATACTTGATAAAATCTATCCTGGCATTCACACTGCCTAACCAATCGATTCCGAACGTAACCGGGCGGATAAGTTTTTTAACAACCGAAAAACAATGCGAAAAAGCATTTACAACGTTTAGAATTTGAAACGTAAGCCAAACTTGAACCTTGACTGGCCGACTCCTATGGCCAACTGTTCTTCGAAGGTTTGTTGCCTCAACAGGAAGCGTAGGAAACCGGTTTGACCCATTGAGTTTTTCAAAATGCTTCTCGTATACAACTCAAGTTACAACCGGAACTAAATAAACTTAACAAAGATAATTTGTCCAGGATCAGGAACATCACCCTGGAAAATAGCAAACTCAGAAACGGGCACGTCTCTATCGGAAAGATACGTCACGTAAAAATAACGAATACATTCAAGAGGATTGGACTTAGCATCACTCTGGTGAACCAAGGCATCTTCTCTAATAAACGCACGTCTCTAGAATACAGCTTAAACAAATCCGGTATCATAAACGAATTGGTTTGGATACTCCAGGTCCGTTCCAAGGATTCATGACCTCCTTACTGTTTCCTGTGATAGTTCTCCAACGACGTGGAAAGTAAAGGTTCCTTTCTTTAAGGGAATACTCGTCCATAGAGCACGTTCCAATTTTACTAAACGACATGCTACCCAAACACTCCCTGTACAGATATTGTTGGTCCAGGTAGACTCCTTCATGACGGTGCATTGAAAAGCGCTGCTAAGAGAACATTTCTTTACTGTACTCAACTTGTCAGTCGATGGAAGCTCTGAAGCACTTAAAAATCCATCTTACGGTGTTTTCTTGACATGCAATTAGCTATTGGCATATCCAAATCAACCTCCTAAAATTGCTGAAAAGTTTATTAAACGATTATACTAAACAGAATGCGCCAAACTTCCAACTAACTTGTTCACTGATACAATCGCAGGTGTGCCATAGTTCGATATTAGTGCCCTTTGTCCTTTAAAATCAAATTAACTTAAATACAACACTCGGCGAGTTAGCATAACAGTCAGTAGACGAGACTGGTCTAAGAACTTCCATAGTGGTCGGTACGTATTACCAATGCATGTCCTAAAGTAAGAGTTCGAAACTGTTTTAAACTAAAAGTAATAGCAAGGAGTTCCTTCTCGGTAATTGTATACACGAATTCTACTAGTAAACCCGATCACTAGATCATGTCTTTGTTTGTCAAGATGCTAAGAGCTCCACACCTAAAGCGACACTCAAAGCATCCGTTTGTAAGTAAAATATTTTCCTAAAAGCAGGGAATCGCAGACAAATCGTCTTTACAAACAGCTCCTTCAGTCGTTCAAAAGAATGTTCTTCTTAGACTCTCGATTTCAAGAAGGTGGTCAAAGGTTTAGACCCATTACTGTAGTTTCTATTGAATGGTCGGTGGTTATACTGTTGCTGCTTAGAACATGTCTTAGAGACTTAAGCTCTTTGGGAAAAAACTCTGTTTTCTTAACAGTCAAATTTATTTTAGCCCAAGAGTTTACAAAATAACCGCTTCAGATGGAAAAGATGGTAGTGTCGGTCTGACGAGATCACCAAGCGGTCATCGAGATAGTTGAGGAAAAATTATTGTATTTCTGATTCCATCATAATATCCATAGCTCTAGTAAAGGATTCCATAGCATTTTGTAGCACCCCTAAAGAAAACCTGTATACTGGGTACTGCTAGAACTTAAAGGAATCTGCCATTGCAACGACCTCAAGTTTATGGTAGCATATATGCACATCTTGAAATTTTTTTTCTGCTGGGATAGGTGCCTCATTGTCTAAAATCATGCGAGTGTGCTAGCATCCAAACAGACACGTACTGAGCTATCCGTTTTCTTGATTGCGGTCATAGGACTAGCATACGAAGAATTCACTATTAACGATACCCAAGTCCAACATTTTTTGTAAGGTGGCTTCGACATTTGGTTGCTGATTAAAAGCTACCGGGTACTTATCGGTCCTACCAGGAATTTTGCTGATGACAAAAGACGATAGAACAAAAACCTGCGTACTTCTTCCTTTTGACTAGCAATAGGCACTTTCGACAACAACTTATCAGTAGCCAGAACTGGTGGTGGGGTGTCACGGCATAGCACACGGCCTATTAGACGTACTGCCGAATTGACAGGAACGTAGAACGCTTTACTATCACTTACACCTTTCAAACAATACCTGATAAAATCTATCCTGGCATTCACACTGCCTAACCAATCGATTCCGAACGTAACCGGGCGGATAAGTTTTTTAACAACCGAAACAGCATTTACAACCTTTGAAAATTGAAACGTAAGCCAAACTTGAACCTTGACTGGCCGACTACTATGACCAACTGCTCCTCCAAGGTGTGTTGCCTCAACAGGAAGCGTAGGAAACCGGTTTGACCCATTGAATTTTTCAAAATGCTTCTCGTTTATACAACTCAAGTTACAACCGGAACCAACTAAAGTTAACAAAGACAATTTGTCCAGGATCAGAAACATCACCCTGGAAAATAGCACTCAGAAACGGGCACGCCCCTATGGCAAAGATACGTCACGTGAAAATAACGAATGCATTCAAGAGGACCGGACCTAGCATTACTCTGGTGAACCAAGGCATCTTCTCTAATAAACGCACTTCTCTAGAATACAGCTTTAAAAAATCCGCTATCATAAACGAATTGGTTTGGATACTCCAGGTTCGTTCCAAGGATTCATGACTTTCTTACTGTTTCCTGTGATAGTTCTCCAACGACGTGGAAAGTAAAGGTTTGCTTGTTTAAGGGAATACTCGTACATAGGGCATGTCCCAATTTTACTAAACTACATGCTACCCAAACACACTCTGTACAGATATTGTTGGTCCAGGTAGACTCTTTCATGACGGTGCATTGAAAAGCGCTGCTAAGAGAACATTTTTTTACTGTACTCAACTTGTCAGTCAATGGAAGCTCTGAAGCACTTAAAAATCCTTCTTACGGTTTTTTCTTGACATGCAATTAGCTATTGGCATATCCAAACCAACCTCCTAAAATTGCTGAAAAGTTTATTAAACGATTATACTAAACAGAATGCGCCAAACTTCTAACTAACTTGTTCACTGATACAATCGCAAGTGTACCACAGAACCTTCGAATTAGTGCCCTTTGTTCTACATATACTCCACTTTAAAATCAAATTAACTTAAATACAACACTCGGCGAGTTACCATAACATTCAGTAGACGAGACTGGTCTAAGAACTTCCATAGTGGTCGACCGTATTACGAATGCATGTCCTAAAGTAAGAGTTCGAAAGTATTTTAAACTAAAAGTAATAGCAAGGAGTTCCTTTTCGGTAATTTCACGAATTCTACTAGCAAACCCGATCACTAGATGCTGCCTTTGTTTGTCAAGATGGCAAGAGCTCCACAAACTAAAGCGACACTCGAAGCATCCGTTTGTAAGTAAAATATTTGCCGCAAAGCAGAGAATCGCAGAAAAATGGTCTCTACAAATTGTTCTTCTTAGACTCTCGATTTCAAGAAGGTGGTTAGAAACGTTACTGTAGTTTCTATTGAATCGTCGGTGGATATCCTGTTGCTGCTTAGAACCAGTTTTAGAGACTTTATCTCTTTGGGAAAGAAGATTTTCTCAAGATTCAAATTTATTTTAGCCAAAGACTTTACAAAACAACCGCTCCAGATGGAAAACATGGTAGTGCGGGTCAGACGAGTTTACCAAGCGGTCATCGAGATAGTTAAGGAAAAATTGTTATATTTCTGATCATAATATCCATAGCTCTAGTGAAGGATTCCATAGCATTTTGTAGTACCTCATAGGTGTAAATTTTTCTATTGTAAAAAAAAGCAGTATACTGGGTACTGCTAGAAGTTAAAGGCATCTGCCAATGCTACGACCTCCAGTTTATGGTAGAAAAGACGCTGGGATATAAGCATATATTCAAAATATTTTCTGTTGGGATAGGTGCCTCATCTAAACAGACACGTACTGAGCCATTCTTTTTCTTAACTGCGGTCATAGGACTAGCATACCGTCTCTTAACGATACCCAAGTTTAAGATTTTTGTAAGGTGACTTCGACAGTTGGTTGTTGATTAAAAAGTACCGGGTACTTATCGGTCCTACCAGGAAATTTGCTGAACAGAAGACGAAACCAATCAAGAAGATCGAACGAAAACCTGCGTACTACTAACTCTTTGGCTAGCAATAGGCACCTTCGACAACAACTCATCAGTAGCCAGAACTTTTTTAGGATGCGGGTTACACGGTGGGGTCGCTCTACCCATTAGACATACTGCCGAATTGAAAGGAACGCAGAATGGCTCACTATCACCTACACCTTTCAAACAATACCTATTAAAATCTATCCTGGCATTCACACTGCCTAACTAATCCATCCCCAAGGTAACCGAACGGATAAGTCCCTTAACAACCAAAAAACAATGCGAAAAGGCATCTACAAAATTTGTAATTTGAAACGTAAGTCAAACTTGAACACTGACTGACCGACTCCTATGGTCAGTTGCTCCACGAAGGTATGTTGCCGCAACAGGAAGCGTGGGAAACCGGTTTAAACCAACTATACTTAACAAAGATAATTTATCACACACTATAGATACATGTGGCAACAACCGGGCTCTCTGTAGTCTAGGATCAGGAACATCACCCTGGAAAATAGCAAACTCGCCCCTACGCAAACATACGTTACGTAAAAATAACGAATGCATTCCAGAAGACCGAGCCAAAGCATCTTTTCTAATAAATGCACGCCTCTACGCTACAGCAGCGAACAAATTGATCAGTAATCATAAACATTTAGTGGAGGAATATTGCAACATTTTAGGGAATCATGACCTTACTGTCTCCTTAGGTAGTTTTCCGTGTTTAAGAAAATACTCGTCCGTAGAGCACGGCTCAATTGTACTAAACGATATGCTACTCAAACACTGCCTCTACAGATATAGTTGGTCCAGGTGGACTCCTTCATGTCGGTGCAGTCAAAAGCGCTGCCACTAGGACATTTCTTTACTGTACTCAACTTTTCAGTCGATGGCACCTCTGAAGCACTCAGAAGAAAGTGGGCATTCGTAGAAGACGGAGCGCGGGTAATCGAGTCGGACAATGAGACGACTGGGGTAGGGGAAGTACATTGGGCGGTTCGTTGTCTCGTCGAGAAGATGGTTTCGATGCACCACTTTGGGTTACTGAAGCGAGCAGGGTCTCGTTAACAGGTCGCTGGTTTTCCATAGAGCCTGCTTCAAAAGCACCCGCTTCAAATACTGAATCTTTTCTTCGGGGCTCACCATGACACGACTGCATTCACTAAGTACTTCCGTCGGTTGAGCAGCTGGGTCACAAGTGGCGCTGTCTAACGGGTTCTCTTCAAACGACAGCCTCCTTGGATTCATTTTATACACCTCCATACAAAGGTTGACAAAAAGAAAGTACAAACGATACAAGAAAATACTTAAATTTTAATTCTTATTGCGACCTTGAACAGGGTTCCGAAAAAAGATGCCGATCGCTTCCAGATTTCTTACTTTCTCTAAAATTGTAATTTGCAGTATTTGGATCTTGTATCGTTTCTCTTCACATTTGCAGTTGAAGTTGTTCTAAACTTTCACACTCAGAATTACACCTAATCTACGTTTTGCAAATTTCTAAGAATCGTTCGAGGCTCTATTCACTACGGAATTACACGGTTGCCATATTATTCGGATTTGAAAATTGATTTTGGTTGTATTCAAATTTAATTTTACTAATTGCAAAAATACATTAGGCGAAATCAGAAGTGACGTGTTTTTCAGTTTTGGGTTTGTGATCAAATTTGAATCCGCGAATCAGTTCTTGATGGTGCCTCATTACCAAGAGGTGTCATTTTCGTTTAATAGAAATAATGCTCAAATTAACGAATCCTAAAAGATGGATGAATTTTTTAATGGATTTCTTATTTTAATACTCAAACTTTGAAAATGTTAGTAGGTATTTGCTTTGTACTACTGAGGTATGACGTCTCTGTTCAAAACGTTCACTTGTTTCGAAAGTAAGAAAAAACATGTAGTTGAATTTATCTTTGTCAAATTTAAATTTCGAACTGACTCATATTGTCACCTAAACGCACCTTTTCAAGTTGTCCTCGTCACGTTTTGGAACCCAACCAATTTTAACTCGTCCGAGAATTAATTTTCAAAATAGAATGTAACCTAAACTGCAATATATTTTAAAATGCATCTTGGTCTTTTTTCTCGAACAACATGTACGTCGTCTAGACTTATTTCGCCTTAGTCGGAATTGGAAATAAAAAAAAAATGATTTAATATGTGCTCGTTTCGGAATTACGAGGGGGGAGGTTAAGAGGAGGACAAGTAGTTAATGCATATAATAATTGCCATCCTCCAGGTATAGCTAATCGTTAATGCTCTTTATAAATCAATGCCACACGACAATAACAAATACGTGTTTGTTCTAGGTAAAGTCGTGCCGCCGAGAAATTACAAAAGCATTAAATTAAGTGAGGAGTGGTAACTGAAATTAATTATTTGATTAAATCTGAAGCAACATTGAAACATAATTTTTATTTGAGGACGTGACTGCGAATATATGCTCTATTATATAAAACTTCAGCGGTGATATCACATTTCGAAATTTTTTATTCTATATTTGAAACATTTGGCACTAACCATCAATTTGAGATAGAAGACAACCCCCCTCGTTAAATTGAATTTTCGTGTAAACAACTTGCACTTTTATGCATTTTTACTTTGTATTCAGAGCCAACTGCGATTTTTACAAAATATATTTTTTAGGTTATATTTATGCGAACGAAACAATTTCAAGGTGAAAGCTAAAAATTTGTAAGAGGGCACGCCGTTTATTGCTCTTGTTAATGCAATCGATATTCCACTGTGGACTTCATAATATATTTATAAAAACTTCTATGAATCGATTACGTAGTATCAGGTACTGGCTTAAATGTAGTTAATTTTCGGGGGTTTTTGTGTGATTTTTTTAAATAACTAATTTAAGTCATTATGACTTAATTTATTTGACACTAATTTTTTTTTAATTAATTCTTTTTCTCAAAATTTGCCAATAACAGTTAATTTTAGAAGATTGAAGAGAAATATGATCCTTGATCGTTTTATTTTTTTTTATGGCTGGAACTTGCCGAAGTGTCAAATTAT
This sequence comes from Aquatica leii, assembly GCA_035610365.1. Classification (NCBI taxonomy): domain Eukaryota; kingdom Metazoa; phylum Arthropoda; class Insecta; order Coleoptera; family Lampyridae; genus Aquatica; species Aquatica leii. The sequence continues at coordinate 6,016,839 of CM069436.1, read as the reverse complement.
ATAATATAAAAATGAACATTATAGTACACCGCCTACTTTTCTACATTATTAGCAGATTTCCCAGGCGTTGTCATATTGGATTTGAAAAGACCCGGGGAGTGTGTTACGTGTCCGTAGTAATAACGTTTTACATTTTTGAATTTTAATAGAATTTTTGCTTGTACGTGGACACCACTGATTGGATATTACAGTTTTATGCGATATCTACGGAGGGGGGTTTTGTGCCAATATTCATTTTCTATTGAAGATTCGCTGTGAGTGGTTTAATTTTGATAGTGTAATGTTAGTCGCCTCCTCGTGGTGCACTCTGGATAGGATCTGTGCTGGTTCTCCAGTGCGGATGTGAACTAAATGACGGACACGGGCCTACATTTCACCATGTGGTGTTGTTACCCTTAAAACGGATACGTTTCCACCCAATTCCAGGGTCCAAGCGCAAGTCTGGGTCCTGAGTCAACGGCCGAAACGTACCGTATCCAAACGTCGTAGTAGTTGTGTTGACGCCTTTAGGGGCTCCCCTCTACGGCGGCATAACGTCCGTGGATTGTGGACTTAATTTGTACGATCTATACGCGAGGGAGAGGTTTGTCATGTGACCGCTTCCCTTAGAATAATAGTCACTCTACCCAATTCCGAGGGAAGGAATTGGACAGGAACTGGAGGCACGGCTGGCAGACGTAACCCGTCTTGTCCATGTCGGTAAATCTGGACCTAGCTTCAATTCTGAAACTCGGTTCAATCTTCAGACAGGAACTTGGGGGACGGCCTAGGTCTAAGGGTTTTCCAGCGCCGGTAAACCGAGACCTAGCTCTGAAGGGAGAGGAAAGGCTGAGTTCTATTATACGAAAGCATGACAGGGGGGACTAGTCCCTCCGGCAGAGGAAGCGTCTTGTGGTAACCGTACGCGGACCAATACGCCCGGGGTCTATGCGAATGGCCTTGCGCCTTAGACCCATAGAACGGACAGCAATCTACCCAATTCCAGTATCCCCAGTATGCTGGTGCATTTATGCGGAAAGGGCGAGGGCTGTTCGAGCATTGCAAGGTAGCAGAGGAATCCATTTTTGTAGGATGGAGGAGACTGCGACGGCGACTCGTCCAACGTGGCGCGGCAGCAACACGAGTATCCGAGGGTGATAGAGAGCCCCACCGGGGACCCGCTGTCCGGTGCTCTATCAACTGGTGTCGGTCTCTCGGGGGCGTGGGAACTAGCTCTGGCACAGGTTGGTCGTCGACTTATTCCGTCGTGCGACATGTCCCTTAAGAGGAGGGGGGGGGTTCTACGGCACTCTATCCCCGCCTCGTTCCACTGCTAGGCGTGCGAAAAGCTGGTTCGGGGTGCTGCCAGCTAACATCGACCAAAAATAAAAGTCCGTTCAATTATAACTTGACTGGAGGTCTTCTTTTCAATTTAGTTAATAAGAAAAGAAAGAAATTTTCTATATACATTTATTACACTACATGTAGTCTTTTCCTCCTTTTTATAACTTCTTCCATTCATCCCACTCTTTCTCCTCCTTCCCCCAATATCTCCAACCTTCCTTTCTCCTCTTCTCTTAGCTCTATGCACTCCTTTAACATGTGCTCTATATTTTCCCACCTCTTCCCACATAGTCTACATCTCCTATCTTTATCTTCCTTCCAGTACTTATTATCTTGCTCTTCATTCCCGCATCTAAACCTTGCTACCATTCTTTTTAATCTCAAGCTTTTTTGCCCTTTATGTACCTTGGAATATTATCTATTACTATATTTGTATATCTTTCATTATATTTTCCCTCTCGTATTCTTGCTCTTGTTTCTTGTCTCTGTATATCCTTATCTCTTCTTATTATCTCATCTTCGCGTTTTCCTTATTTTCTTTACCTCTTCTCTCGCGTATCCAACTCTTTCATAATACGCCTTTTTCTTTCATCTTGTCCATATTTAATTTTTCCATTTTTTACCTCTCTCCTGCACATTTGAAGCAATTTACATTCTTCTCTTTCTTTCATTTGTTCTTCGTAACACATTGCTCTCTTCCCCGCTTCATTTTCTCCTCTACTATGTACCCTGACCTGTACCCTTTCTAATCCTAACGTCCAATTCCAGTATTTTTCTTGTACTTTTTCCAATTCCTCCCATCTCCATATTTTCGCGCCGTACATCTTCACACTCTTTATTAATTTGTTAAACAACCATCTTCTTGTTTCTATTTGCTTCCCAAAACTCCCCTCACCTATACCCTACACCTGACCTACTATTCTATTACATTTCTTTGCCAACCACTTTATATGAGCCTCATCTTTATTGTCGTATCTGATTCGATAACCCAAATACGTCACTTCATTTGCACTTTCTATTACCTCGTCTCCCCACTTCCACTCCACTCTTTTTTTACCCTCCCCCTCTCTCTTTTTGAAACACTACCATCTTTGTTTTTCCCACATTTACACTTAAACACTTTTTTTCCAGATACTTTTTTACTGTCTTTATCATCTCCTTCATTTCTCTTTCTTCGCTATAATCACTTTGTCATCCGCATACGTCAAAACCCACAATTTTAACCCCCCCATTACTATTCCTCTACTTTGTTGCCTCATCAATTCTTTCTCTAAATCTTCTAAATATACAGCAAATAAACTAGGACTAAGCGGCCACTTTCCATTTATTCTTACTTTGCACTTTGTCTCATTATATATTTCCTCTATATTCCTTACTAGTTCTTCCTCTATCTGTCTCTTTCTTAATATATTCCATCATTTACACCTATTTACATTATCAAACGCTGCTTTTATATCCAGAAATAACGCAAAAACGTTCCCTCTTTTCACTTATAATTCTTTGTTTACTATCTGTTTTAATATGTATACATTATCTAATGCCCTTCTCCCTCTTCTATATCCTGTCTGCCAGTCTGGTAAGATCTTTTTTTCGTTCATTGCTCTCATTTTATATCCCACATTTGCTACACTTATACCTCTATAGTTTTTCACCTCTCTTCTGTCCCCTGTTTTGTAAATGGGCATATTATTGCTTCTTTCTAATCATCCGGAAACCCATCACCAAACCATATCTTATTTAAAATTTTCCCTATTCTTTTTTTCGTTCTCTTTTCTATATATTTCCATTGTTATCCTTGCGTCCCATCCGTCCCTTCCTTTTTTTATTTTTCTTAATGCTTCTTTTATTTCTTTTTTTTTGTGTAGTAGTACTGCTCCCTCCTCTTGTTATTCTTTCTATTTCGAATTCACCCTTCCTCTCTTCTTCCCCCTCTAAGACCTCTACGCAATGTTCTCTCCATTTTTTCATATCAATTTGTATCCCCCCATTTTTCCAATTTTCCTTTCTTTATTCGAAAAGCTCCATATGTCTCCTTCATTTTCTAACATTTTTATGTTCTTTCAACTCTTTTTTATATTTCTATTTTCTCTTACAACACTCTTTTCTATGTTGCGACCTTAATCTTATTCCTGAATATCAATTTTTCCTTTTTTCCACCTTCTTTTACTTCTTCTTACCTCCTTCCTGGCTTCTCTGCATTTCTTATTCCACCACCTCTTTTCTTTATACTCCTTTATGTTTTTTTTTCAGTATGTTTTTCTTTCTACTGCTTTATCCATTTTACTGATCAATTCCTTCGCCCATTGTTCTTCCTCTAATTTTTTCTTGTAAACCTCAATAATTTCATCTGTCCATACCTTTTTCTCCCTCCAAACTGTGTCTGAATTTTTTCTTTCTCTACCAACCCTTTAGCTTTACTTCTAATGGCTGATGGTCAAAATTAATCTCTTCCTCTATTTTAAAACTTTTTATTTTCTCAAAAACTTCCCCACTAACCATTACATAATCTATTATAGATTCTCCCCTCTCACTTATATATGTATATTCTCCTCTATCCCCTTCCTCCATATTTCCATTGAGTATAGTCCACCCCTTCCCCTCACATAACTAATAGCTCTCTAACTTGTTTGTTTAATGTCTTATCCATCGTTATTCTTTTTATTTCCTCCCCATTCACTATCATACCCCCACCTTCACCAATTCTCGCGTTAAAATCTCCACTTATTATTAATTTTCTTCTTTCCTCTTCCATCAGTAGCTGTTTCAATTTTCTTATTGTTTGTTTCATTTCTTGGCCGTATACTGTTATCACTGTATATCTACCTTCATCTTCCCTGGACATTTGATTCACTACTATTCCTTGCTCTTGCATTTTATTTTTGCATTCTTCTACCACCCATTCTTCTCTTACTCCCGATATTATACCCCCTTGCGCTCTTCCTTTTTTTCTTTTCTTGTTGCGAACTGTACATTCCATCTATATCCCTCTGGTAAATTTACTTTCCATCTTTCCCAATCTTTCTCCTCCAGCCACGTTTCTACTAAACCCACAATGTCAAACCCTTCTATATACTTCCAAAAATCAGCTCCTTTATTTTTAACCCCTGCAACGTTCCAAAAAACTAAAGCTATTTCTTTTGTTTCTTTTATCGTTTTCCTTTATCTTTGCCTAGTCGTTTTTTATCCTTTACCCCTCTTATTCCTACTTTTTTGGCCTCCTCTCTAATTTCTTTTCTTTTACATTCCAGTACATCTCCTCTCCCTCAACCCATAATTTCATAAACCCTATTTTTGTTTTTTTTCCTTCTTCCTTTAGTCTTCTTCCTTCCATCCTTATATTTTTTGTATCTGTTTCCACTGGAGTCATATCTTCATTCATAAATATCCTTGTTCCTCTTAGCCTTCCTTTTTTCTTTAATATTTCTAGTTTATCTTCTACTGATTCCAATTTTACTAGTATTATCCCACTCGCTATTTTAATTGCGTCTCTTATACCTTTTTCCAGTCCCAATTCATTTTTAAAGTTATCCACTTGCTTTTTACGCTCTTCTCTTCCCTCTTGACCTTCCATTCCTCTGACAACTAAGTTCTTCCTTCTCTTTTCCCTTTCCATTACTTTCACCCTTCTTTCCAAATTTTCTATTTTCTCTTCCATGCTTCCCCATTAGTACATTAGTAATTTGTTCGCGTAAGATTAATTTGTCGAATGTAAGCTTACACTTACGTTTAATTATAATTTAAAGTAAATAATCTAATTCTATTCTCAAGATGGAAAGTTTTTATTTTGTAAGCAAAATAGTATACAGAAAAGCTCGTAATTGGTGCACCTAGCACCTACAAAGGACTACAAACTTCGAAAGAAAAACATTGCTATCGCAGTATCGTTGAGAAGTTGGTCTAATTGCCGACCGTTTTGAAAACTGTCTATTGATCTCTAAACTAAAATATTTGGTTATGTGGTTGGCATTGAAGATTGCGCGCCCTCTACGTTATACTAAACGCACTTAACTGTGATTTCAATCTCTCGAAGGACCTAATGAAACTAAGATGTTTTAGAGCGAAAAGTTGTCTTACAATAGGTTTTTGCTTACTAGGAGTTGACGAGTTTGTCTTTGAAAATCGTAAAAAGAGCTACGATATAAAACCGTAAAACGAAATCTGTAAAAATTCGTTTAATTTAAGCGGTTGGCTAAATGAAGTGGAACATACGCTCTCACATCTCGTTTTATTGCTTAATTCACGTTTTTGTTAAAATTCCTTCCGTAATCGCCGTTGGCATTTCGTGTTGGGGAACGGCAACTTCGTTCTGCCTATAAAGTTGAATAATTTTCCCAATTTAAATAAGCGAAATAGCTTTGTAAGAAAAATATTTTTTTTAGTGTTTACATAACATCTGCGCGGTAAAAATATTCGAATAAATACAAGCACAAAGCATTCGGCAGCGACCCTACCATTTGTGTTTCTACGTTTTGTCGTCATTATTCCAAAGCAACCTTCGATTATAATAGAAGTTATAAAAGTCGTGAAACGGAAGTCGACGATTTTTTTTTAACTCAAAATGTCCCTAAAACCGGTATAATTTTTATTTTATTGTTTGCATAAATAAATTTCAAGGTTGAAATAAATAAAATTGTCGGTCGGTGCCAAAAACCTCTCATCAAATAAATATGTAATCGCAAATTTAGCCTTGAACTTGAAAAAGTTTATCAACCGATAGGACGTGATTATTATTGCGACTTACACATTGTTTGCGCTTATCGTGTGTTTATGTTGTTTATAATTCGTCGCTGTTCGTAATGAAGAAAAATAATAAATTTTGTAGAAATTAGAGTAGGCGCCGTGTTTGTGAAAAGCGCCGAACTGACCTAAGACAATGGCGTTAAATTTTAAAATGCATTTCAGTGGTAGGTGCATCTGCTTGTACTATTTTTCCATATGGTGGCAGCCGTCAAAACTTAATCTAGAAAAAAACAACGCTGCCGACACAGATTTCCCAGGGTGTTGTTTTATATACACATAAACACATATGCTTAATACAGACAAATAAAAAATATATCCGGTAGAAGAAATTTGAATGGCTTTTTTATGATTGTCGGTTATTGTATTTAAGCAACACGTGTGTCCTTGACTTAAAAAAATATGGTACAAATAAATTATATGCTAAAGCCGTAATTCCGTTAATTAAAAAAGAATTCCGACAAAATCGAATTAAGTTGCTTTCATTTTGTAATTTTTTATCGAAAAGATTATTTTGTTCTAATATTTTTATTTTCGAGTCGTTTTGACAGTATGGTGCATTAAAGTACGTATAGATGGCGCCACATCGTTCTAATATAGAAGTGTTAGATTTAAGGCCCGTTTGAACTATTTTCGTAATTAAGTGCTAAGTATGAGCTGCAATTGTTTACTTTTCGTAAGTATGATTAGTAACTTGGTGATATATTTAGTATTTATCTTTGTTTTATTTAAAATTGGGCAAGTTTTATTTGTTTTAAAATGATTAAAACTAATATTAATTTCGAGGTACCGGTGTTACTAGGTCTTAAACGTATCTACGTATTTACACCTGACACCTATGTGAACATTAAGGAACTACTAATTCGTGTACTGCATCAGCGATGGCTCTTCCTCCGTCCTTTGAAATTTAATTATAATAAATATAGTTTGTGGATATATTTATAGAGCAAATGTTCTTAAAACTTGAGCATTTTATATCCAAAACTGTAGTTAATTTAAATTAAGCGAACCCCGTGACCCCCTAGCAACGTCCTTGTGTTAGACAAGTATTAATATGTTTACATATTCTAAAAACGTTTTTTACATACAAAAATATTTTCAAGCGGCAACGATGACCATGAGAATTTTAATATTTGTACCAGAGGCGCGCTCGTTTGCTTTTTTCTGTTTCTTTCTAAGTAAGAAAATTTTACCGAGGTTATAACAACGACAGGCAATGACCTTTATTTAAAGATAGAAACAAGACCAGGACAGGAGGAATGTAGTGAAATAGAAGTGGTCGTAGATGGTTCTAATTTACTAAACCAGTTCTGTGACCATGTGAAGTGACGCTTCGCTAACTCCTCGCAATCATTATTACCTTTGCTATTACGTAATCATATATCTTTTGCGCTTTTTATTATTTTAAAATAAACTCTCTCTCTAACTGTAAACGTTGAAATCGAGGGGATTCTGTCGCTCCGCGGGATGCAAGATTTCAAACAGAACGGTGGGTTTATTTCCGGCCGATTGTTGTTGTTACACTTGATGCGGGTACGCAAAATTATTATAATAATTTGAAGGAAGGGGGCACGTCTATGGAGTATAAAAAATGTACCGATCTCTCCTCCCTAATTCTTGTCCTTGAATTGGTAGGGTAGATCGTATTAAACTTTAAAAAAAAAGTTGACATTAAAGTTTTATTTTCAACCTGTACGTACCACGTTGTGCTCTAATGGAGCAAGGTACCGGTAAAATGGCGTCTTTCACATATTTATTTTTTAGATCCAATTTTAAAAGTTAAAGGCAATACAGTTATATGGACAAGGGGTCGTAGGACCATAAATAATGGTACACACATATATACCGTTAACTCGAAATCCTAAGTTGTAAAAATACAGCAGGTAGATTCTTTCGGAGGCCATTGAATAAAAAATGGTTTAACAAACGCGTGCGATTTTTATCTTCGGTTAACCCTTCTACATACCAGGTGCATGGTTTAGCGCAGATGCCCCAAATTAACATTTACCTATTTGTTATTCGTTCCAAAAGATTACGACATCGGTAGTAAAGCATTTGTGGCGATTTTCTTTATTTATATTTAATTACACTATCCGTGACATTTCAAGTAGTGTCGGTATTTAAATTTCATTAATTTAATATTACTAGGCACTTAACCTTCGACTATCCTGACAGATGTCTCTTATACTTTAGTTTTAACGTCGAGTACTTTAGTTTTTTTTTGTGTTTGCAGACATGAGGAATTTGGTGAGTTCGTCAAGTATGGAATGAGTTCATTATTTCCTAAATGATAAAGTTGGAGAGAATTTCCTAGGACATTGTTTTAAACGTCACTTTTTTTCGCCATTGACGTTTTTATGCTAGTGTTTTGTTTCTGAGCTATGACGTCATCGACATTTTTTTTAATGACACCCATATTTTTTTCAACTGATTGCGATAGAGTTTGTTCTTCTGAGTACATTTGCTTATTCGTTTTTTGATGGCGCTACCTATTTTTAACACTCTCAACCCTTCTGAAGACAAGGGAAGCCTGTAGCTCTACTCCTAATAAGGGTGGTTTCGGAATTGCTCGCCGAACATCGGAATTGTAAACTAGCCGAACGTCGGAATCGTAGACCTGACCTGGGATGATCTGAATGGTATGTCAGCGACCAAAAGAAAGCGAATGAATGCGTCTTTCCAGACCGAAGAGATTAACAAACATGAAACCACCGATTTATTCAAAGATAAGCTGATTAAACTACGATCTAAAACACTCTTTAACCTTACCAAGGAATCAACAAATATTAAAAGGGAGAGTGCGCAGCCTTGGCTGCCAGCTAGCCACTGCGGATATGAGACAGTTGATCAGGAAAAAAACAGTGAAAATCTCACCCCAAGAGCGGTGAACTATGAATCAGTCAGTTATATCGGCTGACGAGCAGAATAAAAGAAGAATTGAAGAGGCGATGAAGAATGACATTTGGCCGCTATTGACGAGGAGGCTTGATATTTTTTAGGCGACCAAAATAGAGAACGTTGTTTTTCTCGGCCACGGTAATGAAGAAAATATGCCGGAGAAGATCACAGGTCGTTTGAGAGAAAGGGTTCTTACTGCTGGTAACACAATTACAACGAATAATGTCGACATAATAGAAGACGACACTTGTGTAGAGAAGGAAGAAACAATGAAATATGCGTTTGTACGCGGGCTAACAGTGGAAAGCAAGACAGCCTGGGCGGTATTCTTAGTGAGATACGGGGCTCAGACAGCTGGTATTGAGCAACTTAAACTTGTCGTTATGGCGACAAATTGGAGCCAGCTAGGAACTTAAGAGAGTTTGTCTTTAGGGACTTCGAAACAACTGGTACAGGTAGGAGACTCTGTAGCGCAATACGCGAGTTCGAGTGTCCGTTGCTCATTAAAAAAAATGGTAAATCGTACGCTGAGTTGTTCAAGGGGGTTAAAGCGGCACTTCGGACAACAACCGTCAACACTCTGCTTAAAGCAGTCAGGAAAACGAGGAACAGCCATATTCTAATTGCCTCTGACAACCAGGAGGTGCTAGAAAAAAAATGCTGGGATTTTAAGTGCTATGTACACAATGAAGGGTCAGGCCGTACCCTACACATTCATAATCTTGACGAGATTACTACGGTGGAGGAGTTAAGGACGGGCTTAGTTGACATAATGGGCGAAGAGAAAACAAGGAAAATCAGGCTGGGCAAGATCGGACTCCCAGTCCATCACGATCACGGCTCCAATGGAAACAGCACAGTCTAGAAGGATTGAACTTGTGGTGACTTACTTTGGCAGTACTAACATTAGAATGTCTTCCGGGTTTGGACCGTGTCATAGTCGCAACCGAAGCTGCCAACGTTTCGCCCGCTTTCGTAAGGGGCTTCATCGGGGCGTGAGATAAATCGCAAAACTCAAACAAGCAATCGAAATCTAACTAAGAACTTCTCAAAAGTTAGGTTATCCACTTGTAAAACAAGCCATAACCTAAACTATGAAAAGGTAAGAAAGAAAACGATAACCTGAAAAAGCAAACGAAAATCTAACAAAGAACCACTACCGAGTTAATCAACTTGTGAACCAAGCCAGATTCTAAACTCCGTAGAAGTGACTTAAGAAATAGTCTCCGTATTTAAACGAAAAGGATCGTCACGGATGGTTAAGCTCGACCCTGATTGGGTTACGGTTGCTAGGGGGCGTGTTGGCAGCTTCGGTTGCGACTATGACACGGTCCAAACCCAGAAGACATTCTAATGTTAGTATAGATTCCAGCCGTGGAAGCTTTCGCTATTACTTTGGCAGTGCTCAATGAAACGCAAACTTTGTATATATTTTAGTTAGTTTTTTTAGTTTCTTTCAGAATTAAAGTTGGTGTTTTGGAGAATTCGACAACGAACATCGAACAGGCCGCATGATATCGTTGTTTATTTTTATGTTTTTTAATTAATTGGTGTTACTTTATAAAACGTCTTCTTAATTTATGGTTTTCAAGTGTAGTAAGCACCCACTTACATAAAAAGACCGCTAAAAATTGGTGACGCCGACGTGATGTAAGTGGAATAAAAAAAAGACTAAAAGTTCGTGAGGCACGTAGTTTGAAAAACTCAAAATTTGGTTGTAGTGTATGTTCACCGGTATTAACTCAGGCAAACATGACGGAAGAACAAACGCCGGAACGCAACGAAGAGATTTGTAGAGTTTCGTTGAAAGTACCGGAATTCTGGAAAGAGCAACCCCAGTTTTGGTTTTATCGGTTAGAGGCCCAATTCAGAAGCGCTGGTATCACGCAAGATACGACGAAATTTGACCATACAGTAGCTTCGCTAAACTGCGACACAATCGCAGAGGTCTATGACCTAATTTCAAATCCACCGACTACCGGAAAATTTGACGCCTTGAAACAAAGGCTCATCCAATCATTTTCTGACTCCGAGTCAAAGAAAATCCAAAAACTTCTTAGTGGAATGACCTTGAGAGATGATAAGCCTTCGCAACTTCTTCACATAATGCAGATGCTGAATAACAACCAAATACAGGCTGGCATTCTCAAGACCCTATGGTTAGACCACTTATCGACAAGCATTCGTGCTGTTCCACCGTGAGCAAGGAAGAGCTGGGTATCTTGGCTAATATCGCCGACAGAATTTATGAAACCGTCCACCATGTGAGTGTGGTATCGATAAGTGAGCCGAAGATGGAAGACAAAATGGAGGCCTTGTGTGTGCAGATAGACGCTCTCACGAAGGAAATGCAAGACCTCAAACAAGAGAGGACTGCAAGAAGCCGTAACAGAAGCCAGTCGAGGGCAAGATCCAAGTCGAGAAACCCAAGTTATTGCTGGTATCACAACCGATTTGGCGAAAGGCCAACAAAATGTACCCAGCCCTGCAGTTTCCAGCAAAGGCAAGAAAACTAATGAGGGGGAAGACAGGTGCGACAATCGGACCCCGAAGCAATCATGTCGCTTGTTTGTATTAGACCATAATTTAAAAATTAAGTTTTTAATTGATACCGGAGCGGACATAAGTCTTCTACCGCACCATACTTTTAAGGGCCGAATAAACAATAACCTAACTCTGTACACTGCTGATGGTTCTGTGATTCCAACATATGGCATAGAAACTGTAACATTAAACTTGGGCTTGCGAAGAAATTTTACATGGAACTTTGTTATAGCAAATGTAACCCATGCTATTATTCTGCCTAATTTCAAGTTACTACTAGATGTAGCAAATAAAAGTCTCGTAGATTCGACAACATCTTTATCGAGCAAGTGCACGAGTAGAGCATGCAGCGTGATGGAAGTTAGAACCACTCCAGATACCAACCCATACTGGGCTATTGTAAATGTTTCCAAACCTGTTACGACCAATACCACGGTTGGTAGAAAATCAATGCAACGTGTACAACCACATTGAGACGAAAGGACAGCCAGTGTTCGCGAGACCGAGAAGACTCTCCAGAGAAATTGGCCGCAGCGAAAAAAGAATTCTAGAGGGGGTCGACTCCGTTAAGTGCGTCAGAGGCTGGTAGAGAGGTCACAAAATTAAAACCTGAAAGGGCCAAGACAGGAAACTGTCTGAACTGCGGGAAGGAGGACCATGCTAAGATGAACTGTGCTGATCACAAACGCTGTGCAGTCTGCGACAGTGAGGAGCATTCGCCGTGGAGGTTGGCCTGTCCCAAGTTTAAGAATCACATAGACGACAGTAGCACGAAACAAACCTATTAACATGGACAGTATCACCATTTTCAAATTAATATTGGTCGCAGAAGGGAGACACAGGCTCTGGTTCCTATAATAGCTAAACAAGCCAAGGCTGGCATTGTGCTTATTAGCGAGCCCAATATAAACGGAACCATGAACGCTCGGCTTACGATGGACCAAGAGCGGAAAACGGTGATATACATTAGAAATAGGAAGGCAAGAGTGAGATGCTCCGCCAGGAAAATATACACAGTTCTTCAACTTAATAGTCTTAACATCTTTAACTGTTATATCTCGCCGAACGTCAGCGACACCGATTTCTGTGCCGACGCTGACGAAATATTTGACGCAAGGCTATGGGAAGTCCTACTATTATAGCAGGGGATTTCAACGCCAAAAGTGGAGTGGGGCGCCAAACGCACGTGTCACAAGGTAGAAAAAATTCTCGACTGTGTTGCTGACTTTAACATTCTAAATACGGGGGAAAACCCAACATTTGAGTGCGCAGGAAAGAGTTCCTTTATCGATATTACGCTGTGCCGCAGGGAAATTGCAGTTCTTACTTGGGAGGTGTGGAATGAAGACAGTATGCGATCATAACTATGCATACTATGTAATAGACATGAGAGGTAGGGAAAAGAGTCTCAGCCTTTAGGCGGTCACTTACTCCAGATGGAATATTAACAAAATCGATCAACCAAAATTTAGAGATGGAGTACGGAGCAATCTTCAAGACATTAGGTCTCTTAATATTGATAAGCTAACCAAGGCAGTAACGGCTGCTTGTAATGCAATGCAATGTGGGAAAAACAACGCGCTATACTTGTGGTCGGCTAAACTAGATTGTAGAGGTAGGGAATTTATTAAAACTCGTATGACATGGCTGAGAGCGGCTAAACACAGTGATTCGTAAGCTAGGAACGAAGCATATAGAAAGTACCTGGAAATCATAAAACTATACAAATTTAATATCAATAAGGCAAAAAAGAAGCTGCTGAACTAGATGGGAACCCGTGGGGTACAGCGTACAAATTAGTGTCAAAGAAGCTCAAGCTGGGGAGGAAACGAGTTGCTCTTACTTGTAAGGAAGCAGCTCCCATCATTGCAAATATGTTTCCAGTTTGTGAAACAACAAAACTGGATCCTGGAGACTACACGACGGCTTGCATCTTCACGGAAGAAGAACTGGCTGAGGCTATTAGTAAATCAGGATACACAAAAGCTGTGGGTCCCGATGGAATAATCATGGAATGTATTAAACTTATGGCAAGCGAGTTTCTGGAAGACTTATTCCTTAAGAGACACTTTTCTAATTTATAGAACTTGTCTTAATTCCGAAACCAAGTAAAGGTGACGCTTCTGTAATAGCGGCGCGACCTATACGTCTTATTAACAGTCTTGGAAAGGTTTATGAAAGGCTCCTGCTAGGTTCACGATCTTGACATAAAGGATGAGCTTTCACCTAGCCAGTACGGCTTTAGGAGAAGAAAGTCTGCAACAGACTCCCTCGTGCGGTTTGGCAACCTGGCAAAGAACGCCAGGGAGGGTACGCGGTGTACAAGGCATATAGGGGCTTTGGTCTCCTTTGACACTAAGAATGTCTTTAATTATAGAGGAAATGAAACTGAAAGGGTTGGAGGCACATACGGTAAGAACTACTGCCAGCTATTTATCTAACAGGTGCGTGACGTACTGCGATAAGCAACAGAGCCTTGATTACAATGTTACATGCGGGTACAGGAATAGATTCTTGGCCCTACTTCCAGAAAATCTGTTATCCATACCGCTCTCTGCCCAAATTGTACTTACAGCTTACGCAGATGATCTGGCAATTATTGGGTAGGGTCGTACTCCGGAGACTCAGGGGGGGGTGATTGACAAGGTGGACAGAAGCCATAGTATTTAAGGGCAGAACGAAATTTAGACACATTAAGTTTTTTCATAGTTCCGTGCCGGTAGTCACCAGAGAGACCATGATTTACTTAGGGGTGACACTTGACATAAACTTAAATTTCGGGGTGCATTTACAGAATCTGTTGGTCAAAGCCAGCAAGAAAGAGGTAGCTCTGTCAAAACTTATGAACAGGGTGAAGGGACCGAGCCATGCTATTAGGAAGGAAATTTTGTTCTGTCGGTATTCAAACCAAAAGACTGAAAAACCTGGCGGACAAAACCCAGAGGCGACTAGCTCTCAGAATCACTTTAGCGTGCAGAACGGTTTTGCTTGAAGCTGCGGAGGTCTTGCTGGCACCCCACCGATCGACTTACTGGCTGACAAGCGTTGCAATGCCAGGAATTGCATGTCAAAGTCCATTCTAAAACAGATGACTTTGCGGAACTGGCATACGGAAGAAAGAGAATCTTGAGCCTGCGGTGGCAGGCCAACACGTTAAATAATCCATATTTTTTGAACTAATTAAGATAGAGTTTATTTTTCTGAGTACGAAAATGTCAAAAAACTGTGACTTGGGATGCAAAAGCTTCCAAGATAATAGGTTAAGTTAAGCGACAAGATCAATTATCAAGGAAGCCCTGGAAAAAACAAACGGTTTTTTTTGCACTTGTTCCTCGTAAGCTTATGTTGTATTTTGCTGATTAATCATTGCTTAATAGTGTTTGAAATTCATTTTTCTTTCCTCGACTATTTGAAAATGGTCCGCCGTTTAAGTTAAAGGGAAAGAATAGAAATTTTGATGATGATGATCGGTTACAGAGACAGAGTTTGCAACAAGGAAGATGTTAAATTAAACGTACATTTTTCTTTAGGGTGCGTTGGTAGGTGAAAGATACAGTATTTTATCTAAATGAAGAAGGTGTCAACATGAAGGTGCGCTACGCTATATTGCGAGGATACTTCGCGAATATTTAAATTTCCATTTGTTAACAAATGACTCTGTCGTAAGGAATATATCGAATGGCCTCCTAAATCTCTTAATGTTACCCTCCTCGACTACTTATGGGGGTATTTAAAAAGCAGTCTGTCTCAATAGACCAAATACCATCGACGAACTAGAGGATAGAATTCGTAACGAAATGCGGGCAATTCCAGGCGATACTCTTGGTAAGGTTCTCCGGGAGCTTCAGTGTGCGGATAGTATATTATCAAGAAATGCTTAGAGGTCACTTCGAACATTTGCTTTGATTTTTGGTTGTACATGTTTTTTTTGTGTTTGGAGAAGTGGAAATCTTCTAAAGACATCCGATTACCGGAGTGTGCCGGATTCACCTGCCGTCCTGACAAGGCGCCAACCGGCTAAAATCACTCCCCCTCTTCATTATTCGGGTGCATAGGGAACCGCTCTCGCATAACTTCCTATGCATTTCTGCTGTCATTGACCGCTCACTTCTATCTACATATTTATCATTTCTCAATCTTCCTTCAGTTTCCCTTGTTTTGATTACTTTTATGTAAAATTGTTCTATTCTCTCCCAACCCTCCTTTGATTTGCACATTTTCTCGATGATGTTTTTTGGGGTTATTTCCACTCGCATTTCTTGGTTTAGTTTTTCTCTTTCTTCGTCCCATCTTGTGCATTTAAAAACAGCATCTTCCTTGCCGTCTGATTCTCCGCAGTCTATGCATTTGTCGTCTCTTCTTTTTTTAATTTTGAACAAATACAGCCCGTTTTCTCCATGACCTGTGAGTAGCTGGCTTAGGTAATAGTTAGTTTCACCATGTCTTCTGTTGAGCCATTTTCTTATCTATCAACCGCTGTGTCCATGATGTTCTTTGGTTCCACTGCTTTTGCCATTCCGTGGTTAGCTGCTCACTGTCCCATTTATTTATTCTGTCCCTCGCCATTAATTGTATTGGAGGTATCCCTGCCACTACCATTACGTCTTCTGTTGCCACGGTTCTGTATGCGCAGCATATTCTGATTGCAATTAACCTTTGCACTTTGTTGAGCAAAGTGATTGTTTTTTCCCACTTAGTTGCTCCTTCCCATATCTCTGCCGCATATAGTATTATTGAGTCTACTGCGTGGGCAAGAACTCTTCTCTTAGATGTTTTGGCTCCTCCCGCATTTGGTAGTATCCTTTGCAACGCCTTTAAAGTCTTGAGTGATTTGTCCGTTACATATTGTATGTGTTTTATAACCGTTAGGTCTTTGTTTATATTCACCCCTAGCATTTTGATGCACTTTTCAGTTTTGATGATTTGTCCTAAGATATTAATATTTATCTCCCTTATTCTTCTTTTGCCCGTCATCAGTGCCACTTTAGTTTTTTCTGGTACTATTCCTCTTGTTCATCCATTCTTTAATCATCTCGCATGTTTCTCCCATTTTACTAACTGCTTGAGACTTTTCTTTATCAGTTACGACTATCGTAATATCGTCTGCAAAACAAGTTTCACTCCTTCCTGCATTTTAGTTTTAAGCAGGTCGTCGTACATGACATTCCATAGGATTGGCCCCAAAATTGATCCTTGCGGTACACCCACCTTGGCTGCTACTCTAATTTCGTTTCCCTCTGGGCTGTTTGCCACTACTTCTCTGTTCGCCAATTAATCTTTTATTATTTCTATAAGGTATTGCGGCACCTCCATACTTGAAAGACCTTTTTGTATTGCTTCATGTGAAGCAGTATTGAAGGCGTTTTTAACGTCTAGTGCTGCAACTAGACATATCTTTCTTTTTCTCCAAGTTTCTTGGTTTGCTTTTTGTACCTGGTTTATAACCTCTTTAATTGCGCCGATTGTAGATTTCCTTTTATAAAGCCATATTGGCTTGTTGACATTTTTGGATGTTTTAGCCTTTCTGCAAGGATTTTTTCAAAGATCTTCCCTGCTGCGTCTAGCATACACAGCGGCCTCTCTTCTGTTGATTCTCTTTTCAGTGTTAGGACCAGTTTTGCTGTCTTCCATCTTTTTGGGTATTCTCCTTTTTTTAAGCGGATCTTGCTCCATATCTTAGGTTGTAGCGTGGCTACTGCTTTGACAACTTCCGCGGGTATACTATCTAGTCCCGTTGCTTTTCCGGTCGCTAGTTGACTTGCTGCTTCTATTACTTCTTTTTCAGTTATTTTATCATATCTCCATTCTCCCTTATAGTCCTCGTCCCTTTGTGTCTTTCTCTGGTTTGGAAAAAGCATTCTAATATGTTCTATCATTTTTTTCTCTGTCCATCCTATCTCCGTTAATCTTTTCCTGATTTTTTTTTAGGCAATTTGGTAGGCTTTGCCCTAGATGTCATCGTCCAGTTGGTCGCACAGGTCTTTCCAACAGTCTTTTTTGTTTTTCTATATCTCTTTTTTTTTAGACATTTTCTCGCGTTTTGTAGTACTATCTTCTCTGTTTCTGCTTCGCTATTTTTCTTTCGTTTCCGCTGATATGTTCTGCGGGCAGTGCAACTCTTTTTTCTTTTTTCCGCTCTAGTGTCGTTCCACCAGTATACTGTGTCTTTCTTCATTTGAGTTTTTCTGGGCATCGTTTCTTTACAAAGTCGGTTCATGCAGTCGGTCAATTTTTCCACCGTGTCAATGTCTGGTCCATCATTTTGCATTATCATTCCATAGAGTTTAACTTTATCCAGTTTGCTTGTGCTCCATACCTTTTCTTTAGTTTTTTTTATTCGCCTTATTCAATTCTTTCTCCTCGTGCCATTCCTAGTAAATATACTTGTGGTCGGAGAGTGTTTCCTGTTCGAGTACTGCCCATTGTCGGCATAAGTCGGTCATTCCTTCCGATACAGCGGTGATATCTATAAACGACTGTTGCGCACCTCTCTCGAATGTTGGGGAATCCCCTTTTTTAGCAACGACATAGTCAAGGTTATCCCTGAAGTTGTCCTTGTGTTCGTTTGGTGAAAAGTAGCACGAGAGAATTACCGTTTGCTTTACTTTTATCCATGTCCTGCCCCACTGCTGCTTACATTTATCTCACTATTCACTAAGTGTATTCCGGCTTTCCCGGTAGTGTCTCTCAATAACCGTGCTCTGATTTGTTTCCCTATTTCCTAGATAATTAGCACATCGCACTTCTTGTCTCTTGCCTCTTTTAATGCGAGATCATACGCACCAGCACTGTTGTTAGTATTAATTTGTAGTACCCTATGCATTATTAGTTAGTGTCTGTTTCTGCTCTTCGTTGTTCTTCTTTCTTGTTAGTTTTATGTATTTGCAGTTCCTTCCAAACGTTCTATGTCCTTGGCCCGCACCTTTTTCGACCGTGCAGAAATCTTCTTTATCACAATCTTTTATTTGGTGATCTTTCTCCCCACATTTGTAGCATGATGTGCTTCTATCTTCTTCTTTGCATGTTTCTGCTCTATGCCCTGGGGACCACCATCGAAAACATCTGCTCACCTCTTCCTTTATTCGGATTCTACATGATGTCCATCCAATTAGTATGTGTCCTTCCTGTTCAAGTTTTCGAGCACTTTGTTTGTCTACATACACTATCGCTACCTGTTGCCCTCTACTAACTCTAAACATTTTTTTAATTCTGGCCCTGGCCTCATTGTGTTTACTTGTTATTGCCTGCAAAATTTCTCTTTCTGTAGTTATCATGTCTAGATCTTTTATTTCAATGGTGGTTTCGTTTCCTAGCGTTTTCTCTATATTTGAAGTTGGAAAAATGATATAAATCTTGGTAAATTTTTCTTTAGGGTGTATTGGCAAGTGAAAGATACAATATTTTATCTAAATGAAGAAGATCCAGATCTGCCCAATATCACGATTGGTACCAACATGATGGTGCGCCACGGTATTTTGCGAGGATAGTTCGCGAATATTAAAATTTTCATTTGTTAACAAATGACTCTGTCGTAAGGGATATATCGAATGGCCTCCTAGATCTCTTAATGTTACCCTCCTCAACTACTTATGGGGGCATTTAAAAAGCAGTCTGTCTCAATAGACCAAATACCATCGACGAACTAGAGCATATAATTCGTAACGAAATGCGGGCAATTCCAGGCGATACTCTTGGTACGGTTCTCCGGGAGCTTCAGTGGCGGATGGTATATTATCAAGAAATGCTTAGAGGTCACTTCCAACATTTATTTTTTCTAAATTAAATAATTTCCTCTTTAATCTTTTTCGAAATGCTCGGTATAAGTTGTCAAATGTACTACATTAAACACAAAAATGTTTGATCTATCATATAATTTTATTTACATTGTTGAAACTTTGAAACCGAATATCTCGAAAACTTTTCTCTTCAAGGTCACACTTTTTTGACATTTTCGTAATTAGAAAAATAAACTCGTATCGAAAACCGTTGAAAAAAATATGGGTTACCATTTAAAACAAATGTCGATCGCGTAATAATTCGAAAAAAAAACACAAGCGAAAAATATCAATGGCGGTAAAAAGTGACTTTAAACAAACAAAATCGACCTGTCTGAGAAAATTTTCTCAAAATTTTTCATTTAGGAAATAATGAATGTATTCCATACTTTACGAGTTTAAAACTTGTCACACTGAAAAAAAACTCACTATGTTTTGGTTAGACAATTCAAAATTATTAGGTTATTTGGACTGTTTCTTTTTTCAGTGTGTGTAAACGTCAGCGAGTATTTGTATTTTATTTAGTTCAATTAAATTTTATTGAAGCTTTATTTAAATTACTGTTTACAAAATAACAAGTAACGTCAATATATTTTTTCACGAGTTTTACATAATAATAAAATGCTAATGTCCTTTTATAATGATTTTAGTAAAATTTAGTCAACAACAAAAGTGAACGTACTTTTAATAATTCGCTAAAAATTCGTACTAGAATAAATTGTTTATATTTCAAGGTCTGTGGAGCATTCATTAACCTTTTACGAGTTAAAGGTTATGAACTACATAAACCTTTATTTCGTCTACCGAATCTATTCATTCTTCCATTTCTAAGATTTGCGCAGTCGTACGCACAGATTTTTTTTGAAAATTAAAACAGCCAATGTTTAATTTTTTATGTTGTTGAAGCGCGGGAAAATTAAATAAAAATGCATAAAATGATAATCTTGTAAGAGGATTTGCTTGTTTTTCAAGGAGTGTGCATTGAAGCGTGTCCATTTTGCATATAATTTAAATTTCCGGTATTCAGTAGTATTCTCTCATTTCCGGTTGTTGTTGTTAATCATGACTATTTTACTAATAATTTTAATTAGTTAGAACATCTCCTGAAAAGTTACTCTTCATTTGTTGTTCCAGTTAAAACTTTCTTCCAAATTTGGCATTTACAAGGATATTTTCTAAAAGTTGCACAATTTCTTCGTTTTTGTTTTAATAATCGAAGTAGGTCAAGCAACAAAATCATCACATATCATTCTTCGAATTATGTGCAATCGTCCCACTTTAAACGTAGGTAAGCGCGTCATAATTCCAATAATTATGCGACAATTAATGGCCATTTGTTTACTACCAATTTTTTTATACAACAAATAAAAAATAAAAATCGTTTTTGTTTGCGGTTTCATTTGATTAATAGTACAAATACGTCTTCGATACAAAAATAACTTTTTGCACATAAATGGCTGCTCGGTTTTTTGCGTATTTACTTTAGCGACAAATTCGAAAATAATTGAATGTGTGTGGAAAAAAAAAGTAAGAACGACGACTAAATGTAGCCAAGTTCTCTTGTGTTAGCGGAGAACGTAAGATGGCCCTGACAGTGGAATCGTGCGCCAGGTAAACGTATTGGAATGTACGAGGGGGGACAAGGTAACAACCTGTTGTGACGTCACAGCTGCCATTAGCAACCTCTCCTCGCCGAAGAGCAACATTAGTGCTAGTGGCCGACCGATTCAGAGTCAAACGTTTACTAGTTTAGTGCTACTTTCATTTATTGTTGGTCCCACTTACATATTTTAACACCACGTGCTCTAAAACTTCGCATCCAAAGAGACAAATTATTACTTTAGGAAGACTTAAGTTAGTGTGGGTGTAACATTTTAAATGTTGTGTTTATCTACCGATATGTGATATCTAATTGACTTTTGTAACTCTACGAGATTAGTTTTGTAAATATTTTTGAGGAGAAAGTGCGCTTTATACGTATGTGTGGTCAGTGTTCGTAGAGATTTGAACGCCGGTGCAGACGATAAACCGAAAAGTGTACACTGTTGTGTGTATGTGAAGGTTTATTTTTCGATGCGAGATGAAGCGTAGATGGTCTGGCCTACAGGCCGTAAGAGTAACACCGGAGGAAAGTAGCTCGGAAGTGACTTCTTCGTCGGCGGTTCTTGTAATGAGCCCAGCGAATTCTCTCGCATCGACGGACATTGGCGATGTCGACTTGGAATTTTGGGATTTAGACTTAAACGCGCAGAATAATGCGCGTAATTTAACTATTGTACAAAATTGTTTCGGTGTTCCTGGACAAACTGTTATTGCAAATACGCACCATCACATCAAAACTGAAACGAGTCCCATGTCAGGTACTAATTAAAATAACAAAAGAAAGCGACTTAAATCTAACGAGAAAGGTTCTTGTCAAGCAGTAGACAAACAGACTTACCGTTCTTCTTAGAAAACTAACGAAATATTTAATATTCGTATCATGACTAACAACGGACTAACCGTAAATAGTTTTGAACATCAATGCGTTCGTTGTCCACCGCCGGTATTTTTCTTAGACTGCGTTTTTCAATTTGTTTACATTTTATCGGAGTAGGTTTAGCATCAACGTAAACATTTTTGTGTCCATATCTGCACAACTGAAATTTGGTTAATATGGGTCAGTATTAAAGACACGCCACTTTTTCGCAAATTCGCTATTTTCATGATAAGGACTTGGATCGTTTTTGTTAAATGCGCATTTACACAATTGTTAACAGTTAACACGTGGGATTCGCAGAATGCTTTGTTTGTAGGTATACTTAAGTAACCGAACACAAAGTTAATGTGTGTTGTGTCTTCTTAAAAAGTCGTATCGATCGTGATAACGTAAACGGAGTCCTACTTTAATCGGTGTCACTTTCCACTCAAGAGCGGCAGAATTGCACAACGCACCATAAGCACTTTCTCGGGTGAAAAGCGAATCAGTTTCTTGTTTTGTTTTTAATTAACCGTCTACTTTGTTTTATTACGTAAACATACTATCATTGATTCTTTTAGGTTATCGTGAGTGTCAAATTGGATTAGTTCAATAAACTTATTGAATAGCTTGACCCGGTGCATCCACGATCGGGATTAGTATGATTTTTTCTCCGTTATAACCAGAAATTTAAAAATTAGGGTTGTTTTGTTTCAAATCAAAACAGGTGCATATTTTTTTTAGTTTCACCTTGATGCTAGAAACTTTATATACTAATGCATGTAGCGAGCGTAGACAAAGGGTTAATAAAAACCTAATATTTGCCCTAGTCTTGGTTCACCTGCCTTTCTAGAGGTCGTACAATGTCATGGTCAGGGCCAACAAGATTCAACATCTGCAATATGCAACTGTACACTATTATTACGTATTAATTTTTTTCGTGGAGAAAGTATTAGTTTTAGTCTTATAGACATAATTACGATTGCATAATAACGAATTCAAATTTTCTTATGTGGCAGATGGCAAGCGATAGATTCGAATGAAAAAATTGCGCGTGATGTTTTGTCAAAACATTTTGCACGAAACCTGTTGTCTTTCGAAACATTGTTTGGTAGTTGTAATTAGAAAGCAATTTGTCAAACGTCGTTCTTTATTAGGCACATACATACGCTTTCCACTAAGTTTATTTTTAAATAACGCCGACACGTTAAATTAGCCGGTAATTTTAAACTTTTGTTATCAATGGAAGATAAACAATTGCTAACGTTGACCTTGAAATGATATTAATTAAAGGTATTTAAAAAACGTACGCAAGGATTCTTTTATTTAAACGAAAAACAAACTTATCATAGTAAGCCATGATTATGAAACAATGGCGTGGTTAAGAAATAATTGTCATTTAAAACATTATTTTGACGTTATTTTGTTGCTTCTTGACGATTGTTTTTTTATACCAATCTGTATCTCTTAAATATACAAGGTGATTCACAGCGACTGGTACGTTCAGCCCATCTGGACAGGGCACAATCGAAAGTATTTAAAATTTTGTAAATTTAGGTATTAGATAAGATCTAAGTAAACTATTCCCAGTGTTTGGTCACTCGGGTTTATCGGATCACATCTTCTTTCTTATTTTAAATAATTTTGATTAAATTTAATTATATCTGTAATTTAGTTTTTTGGCACACTATACTATTAGTTACTTACACAAAAACTAAATCAATTTGGCTTTGCATTATCGAATGTATCGGGAATCACCTTGTATATTTATTTTTGCTTCAAAAATAAGTACTACTCAGCCTCAAATTTTATAAGAATCAACATTAGTAATAGCCTATTTCTTTTAGTTTTTAACTGATTCGATTACATTTATATAACGCGTTTTCATCGAGAATAAAACTTAAATGGTAATTAGCTTTGGCTACGCCTTTCTATACATATTTGAAATCGTCGAATAAATTCTTTTGCAGCTTTTTTCAATTCATTTTCTTTATTAATAAACATCAAAAAAGTGTCGCTTATATTTTATCATAAATAGGGAATCACTTTTATATTCGACGAATATAAAATAAATATGTTGGTGTGGGGTTCCTTATGAATCCTTATCTTTAACAAGCACGAAGTCCTTCAATTCATACTTGGTTGAGCCACGTGTTTTCGAAAAAACAAAACGTATAAGCTTTAATTTCCTTGTTACATTTATCATATAAATGAAGTGTGAAATTTGTCTCGTCGGGATGGGTTTTACAGGTGGTTTTCTTTATTTAAATAAACTCGGTCGTAATAAAAGTTGTAGGCTGAAAGTTACTAGTGAAGAAGTCGGTTCTGCTTGGTTTGTCGTGGTTTGCGGTCACATTGTTAAGGCCAAGACTGGTATTAAAAGTAGTTTAGTAGACAGTAGATGTTACGTAACACACCAAGAAGTTTCTATCTCTCACTTTTTTATTTCTATAAAGTACATTATTGGTTATCAATCGAGCGGTTTTTGTAACATAAAATGTGGGTTAATTATAGATTAAAAACGTTAAATTTTAGTTATTTCCGCTTAAATGTGATTCTCCCAAGTAGGGAGCAATTATAATATAGCTTGCCATTCATTAAAAAAGAAAAAAAATAGTATATCTGATTTAATTATGTTTATGGCCTTCAACCTGAACCTACCATCAACCTGAGAGAGAGACCATTGTTTACAATCATTCTGTGTAACAAAGCACGAAACTTTGCTACATTACATTTAATCGAATGACAAGTAAATTTTGTTTGTAGCGAATCGGAATTCCGCTCGATTTCCAAAATGTAATTTTCGCCGCCGCAATGTAAAATACATAAATCGATAAGTAGACATACAGACACACATACGTCGTACTCTTACATTCATTACCAAATATAGTGAAGTTACACTTTCAAAAATGCCCCGGGCACGTAACTTGTAGTTTCGCATACAAAACCAGCTAAACGAGTTAATTGTACTTAAAATCGGTGTAAACATCAAAAGTGCTCGGTACAACAACCTAGGCTCGACACAAATATGGCAGTAGTTTACCTACAATTAATCGTAAACGGCAACAGCGTATATTTGTATTCGAAATAAAACGCGTCCTTGATTGTAGAAATACAGAAGCAGAATAACTCCGACATACTTGACATTGACTTGTAATTGAATGTTTCATCACGAATCATAAAGGCGAAACGATGTTAATGAACACTTCTCTATCTATCTATACGGTGTATTGTAATCCACAAACCACAATCAACATTCGATATTGCTTTTGCTATACGATGCATTAAAAACGACAGCCTTCGGTTTATTGTTATTTTTTTTCTAAAGGTTTAATAGTCGCAGATACTGTGACGAACGAGTAAATGTAAATCAACCAGATGCTAATAGACATCCATCTATAAACTGAAAGTAGTAGGCGTTATTTATATGTAAGATACAATAAATATAAAATCGGTTGACCTCGCTTCGGCATATAAATTATGTGGAAAATAACATAGACTGAACAATTCACATGTTTGGAATTGTAGATCGTCTCTATGTAATTACTTCCACTTGGCAACGTCGCTTTTTCACTTTTGTACATCGTCTTGTTATAACCTAATTGTAGCGCAGGTATATTAATTCAAAATTTTCGTTTAGAAAATGCGTAGGCGTTACTGACATCATCTTTGCGTATGCAGATGTAGATCAATGTGCTGTTGGCCTCCCTAAGTATGATCGTACTGCCTGCCGGTGACTGGAAAACGCTTAGATGATGTTGTTTGGTCGGGTAGTAGAATGACCAGGGGCAGTGCGCGACCTTGACTCTTTATGTGCTAGCCTGAGATTTCTCGGCTGGTAAGAATCACGCTGTTGCAATCGCGGCACAATTATTCAGTTTCTTTACTACACAATTAATTTTTACATTGTAGTCGCTTTTGTTAATTTAAGCGCAAAGTCGAAAATGTATTATTTATTCGTACACTGTCTTCACGTACTATAGACATAAATACGTCATTTCCTGACTAGTTACTAAGTTACCAAGAAGTCTTGTACATTTCGATGCCCACTGACAGATCATTTTCATATTTCAGGTAGAGAAGATCTGTCGCCACCAAGTAGTCTGAACGGATATAGTGCAGATAGCTGTGATGCGAAAAAGAAGAAGGGTCCTACTCCACGACAACAAGAAGAATTGTGTCTTGTATGTGGAGATCGGGCTTCGGGTTATCACTACAACGCACTCACGTGCGAAGGATGCAAAGGTATTTGCTGAAAGCTTTTTAAAAGCTTCTAACACTAACTATAACTACATTTCAGGTTTCTTTAGGCGAAGTATAACAAAAAACGCAGTCTATCAATGCAAATATGGTAACAATTGTGAAATCGATATGTACATGAGGCGAAAATGTCAAGAATGTCGATTAAAAAAGTGCCTAAGTGTTGGTATGAGACCAGAATGCGTCGTACCAGAAGTACAATGTGCCGTTAAAAGAAAAGAGAAGAAGGCCCAAAAAGAAAAAGACAAACCGAATAGTACCACAAACGGAGCCCCAGATATAATTAAAATAGAACCAGAGTTACTCGATGCCGAAAAGCCATTATTAATCAACGGCATCAAACCGATCTCTCCAGAACAAGAAGAACTCATACATCGACTAGTATATTTCCAAAACGAATTTGAACATCCCTCTGACGACGATGTTAAGCGTATTATGGTGCGTGTTATTATTTTAAAAACGTTCCTAATAGTCTGTGATTTTAGAATCAGCCAGTAGAAGGAGAAGATCAGTGTGATATGAGGTTTAGACACATTACGGAGATTACGATTTTGACTGTACAACTAATTGTTGAATTTGCGAAACGCCTACCTGGATTCGATAAACTTTTACGGGAGGATCAAATAGCCCTTTTAAAGGTAATAATGTTTTGGGTAAGGTGTTTTTTTGTAAATAATATTTTTCTTAGGCGTGTTCGAGCGAAGTTATGATGTTCCGAATGGCGCGGCGCTACGACGCGCAAACCGATTCCATTCTTTTCGTTAACAATCAACCATACTCGCGTGACAGTTACACGTTAGCAGGTATGGGCGAAACCATCGAAGATTTGTTACATTTCTGTCGGACGATGTATTCGATGAAAGTCGATAACGCCGAATACGCTTTATTAACGGCCATCGTAATTTTTTCGGGTAAGTTTTTCGGTAACCACGTTACGCGTACCTTCATGGCGTTGTTATTTTGCAGAACGACCGTCTCTCATCGAAGGGTGGAAAGTCGAAAAGATACAGGAAATTTATTTAGAAGCTTTGAAAGCGTACGTCGATAATAGGAGGAAACCGAAACCGGGTACAGTTTTTGCAAAGTTACTTTCGGTTTTGACCGAATTACGAACGCTCGGCAATCAAAATTCGGAGATGTGTTTCTCTTTAAAGTTGAAGAATAAGAAATTACCTCCATTCCTCGCTGAAATTTGGGATGTAGATATGAGGACATAGTAGATGCATCTCCGACGATGACGATTACCGGATATGCCGGGTGGGTGTGATGGATACGCGATGTCGCTGTTTTTTCTTTACTAGATTTTGTTGTTGTATTTTTGAGAGAAAACCAAGGGCATTCGCAAAGTCCACCACCAAATTGTTGGCTGTGAAATATTGTATAATACTTTTTTTACTAACTGAATGTTGAGACGGCATCTAGAGAATGTTATTATTATTATTGAGTATAGATTTATTTAGATAATTTGAATAGAAGATAGTGCTCGACTTGATATAAAAAAAGAAATATACGTAGCTTTTATAAGCGTGTATAATACGCGTCGTTTTATATATATTATAATATTATACCAGGCGATTTGCTTACTTAAGATGTAAGACTGGATTGGACTGATATAAAACAGAGGTGCCTTCACGACACATGGCTCACCAGACTGAGGGCAGGTGCAAAATAGGACAGTGGCATGACGATATCAAATCAAAACGATTATGCGGCCGATTGCCGCATTTAGGAAAATTTTTTTAAAGTGCAATTTAGGGATAAAGTCGGAAGAACGAGTGTTACGAAATTTCGAGCGCTTTACGAAGTAGTAAGTCACATTAGAGGCATGGCGTAAGCGACGAAACTATACAAAGAAGCAGCCGTCCGTTTTATGTATATATTTGGGAAAGTGACTCAGTCAGCGGTTTTTTCTCTCGACAAGTGCCAGTTAGACTGAGCATCTGTCATAGTTGCACTATAAACTGTCCTGCCTTTATTGAAGAAAAAACTTTAATGTTTTAACACAGTAACTCTTGGTGTGTAGTTCTTAGCTTCTCATTTTGATACTATATAGTTTTCCGCATTAGTACTTCTGCTGCTAGAAATTTGGTGGTTACGCGAACAATTACTTTATAAACATTTTGGCAGATTTTATTCGGCCTTCGTTTTTATTAGATAAAATCTATACGAAAAAGTTTTTTTTAAAAGAAATGCGCCTCGAACTTGTACAAATTTTTAGTATTACGTAATCGTTCGCGAAACCATTACAACTTACATACATATATATGAAAAAATATGTGCATTTAATACATTCGTAATTCATATTTTCGTAATTCATCGATGTAAATAATCATATTTTCGTAAAAAGAGAGAGAGATGTATTTTTGTTGGACGCAGAGTTCATTTGCGCCATTCAATGCCTTATATCTGGGAAGCACTCACTATTTTTAACTGAGGGGTCGACCATTGTTCTATTTTTTTAACTTAGCGTGTCAGAACGTCAATTTAGTAATCGTCGAACAGTAGACACCGAAAAAAGTTAATGAGAAGCTAACGGTTGGCAGTTCGTAGTAATTTTTGTTTCGAATTTATTAACGCAGTCGTAGAAACGACAAATCGACGTACAAAGTTCACAAGTGCATTAGGTTTTTCAAAAAAGAAATAGGGTGGACCCTTCTTTAATAAGTTCACTGCCAACAGTGGCTCTATCTCTCTCGTTCATTATAGGTGGTATCATCCTTTTCTCGTGTCTCATACAAGCGTTGTAACCCGTGCAGCCGATCACAACCTAAAACAAAATTCCACTCGAGAGCACAAAAATCTGTTGTCGACACTGCCACATTCGTTGAACTGCCAATAAATGGACGTAAACTCGTACGGCTGCACGGTGTTTATATAAAACACCGCTGTTACTTGTATACACTTCTCATTAAACAATAACAATTTTGTATTGAATGTTGTGTATACCTAAATATACATTACATAATTATGGTACTAGAACCTAATTCTAGTAGAAAAGGGATTAGGGTTTTGAAAACGCAAGTAACAGATTGCACATATACACACACACACACACACACCTACACACAATACTTGCTGCGCCGTTTAACGACCACATATTCTCTCATGTTATCTTTTATTTTAACAGGCAGAGCGCGACTGACAATCTTCGTTTAATTTTACACCATCGTGTTTTATTTTAACCGGTTATCAATTTTTGACGTCGGTAAGCAAATGTCTGTTAATCTAAGGGAATTAATTCCTTTAAAAGTGAATTTAGATTAATTTAAAACGTGCAATATGTACAAATTCTACTACTAATTTACGTTTTTTTTTTACATAGATATGATCGGTTAATTGATTATTATTAATTGATAATTATAATACTGTGTGTTAATTTTATAATGAGCAAACTAGTGGCAGTATTATGTAAGTTTGGAACTGTATGGCTTTGTAAGCGCGTTGCCATATTGTGGTTCTAATCAGTACATCTCTCATATACAAAGGCGATAATTCTATTTGAAATTATACACCTTCAAACAATTGTTTCTTTTATTCGTGAGTTTTACTTTATAATACAGAATCGAATACCAAATAGAATTAACACCTGTACAGACAAATTACCTGCAATTTGACCTTTAAAATTAAGAGTGTTGTAAAGCAATGAGAATGTTCGATGAATATATTTTGTGCAGTAAACAGTAATTCTATAGTTTATAGATGTTTTTTTAATTCCTTATAATAATAATTGCCTTAGAAGAAAATTGGAAGACGGCATCACATAATACTCTGTTGGCATTACGATTCTCATATGTTTCATGGACAGTGAAAATGGGGACATGTACAGGTAGAAACTGAAGGACGTGGTCACAAGCTACAAAATAAATCCAACTTATGAGCGTGCAATAAATGTTTCAATCTTCCAGGTAAATAAATAAAATTACATTTTTACGTTTTTTTTAGTTTAATTCAAAAGGTGGTTCGTCTAGCGCCCTTGTACTGCGGTCTCCTTGATCTTTTAGTGCATCTTTAATTTATTACACCCTGAGCAGTTCTGTTTTGTCAATGAAGTCCAGGGGCTTTTTTCAACTCATCAGTTAGTTGTGGTTTGCCAAGAATCGTGCGTTACTCGATATGCTTTGCATTTACACAGCAGATGCTGCGGAGTCTCGTCGTTCTCCAAGCATACGCGTCATAGAGGGCTACTTTGCAGTCCCATTTTATGCACATGTTTCTTAAGACCACAGTGCTCTTTATTAGTCCCGTGAGTTTTCTTAACTTTTGTCGACTCGTGCTTGATAGTCCAGTTTGAGTGTTTGATTGATTTGATTGTGGTTCTGTAAGGAAGAGTTTTTCCATAGTTTCTTATGCTCCGCTGCGAATTATTTCTTTTCAGGTCTCGTAGGCGATTCCAGCAGATTTTTAGCTAGTGCGTCCACCATTAGGTTTCCCTTTACATTCTGGTCTTTTGGCATCCAGATGACCTGCACTGCTGGCGAGTTGCCAATATTTATACCTGCCATAATCAGTTTGAATTTTATTAGTGGCGACATGATCGATATCGGACCATTTCAGTATGATTTCGAGTCGATAATGTTCCAGACAATACCAGCAACTTCAGCTTGAAAAGCGGACGCATATTTACCCAAGGTCAGCGTAAATTGCTTTCCATGGTACCTGCTCCCATATCGTTGCGATTTTTGGCCCATTTGTGTACCCGCGTCCGGGTAAATGTTTTTTGTTCACTCTTCTCGTGACGGTATTATCACTTTAAATTTGTTTAAGATGTGATAATTTTTGGTGAAGTCTGATCTCATAGTTAAGATTTTCTTCACGCAGCACATTGTATATACTCGATTTGTTTTTCCCGGTAATTGACGTGTGTTCATTAATCTGCATCCTGCATGCTACTTGTCTTGCTTCATTACAACGAGGTGTAATGGTGGAAGTGAAAGTAGTGCTTCCATGGCTGCTGTGTGCGTGGTTCTCATCGCTCCTGTTATCAGCAGACATGCCATTCTCTGTACTTTGCTTAGCTTTGCTGCTATGCTTTTCAGATTGGTTCTCTCATCCCATACAAGCGCGTCGTTTTTTATGATTGGTCTTGTTACCACAGTATACAGGGTGTCGCACGAGGTACTGTACATACTGAAATGGTATGTTCCTTAGGTCAATTTAAGTAGAAAACGTCCTATAAACATAGGTCCAATTCGCCATAGTTACACAGATACAAGCGTTCAAAGTTTATAAATGCTCACACATTTTTTGAAAATTATTATTATTAAAAATAGAAAATCGAACTACAAAACAAACATAAAAAAAACAAACAAAAAAAATCACATCAAATACTCAAAATGACCTCCTTCGGCATTAATACAACGACGGCTGCGATCTAAAATGGACCGAGTAGCCGCTCGAAGCACCTGCTGGTTGTTCCGTGTTTGTTGACACACATCCAGGATACGCTGTATTAGTTCAGCTCTGGTATTAACTTTTACCTCGTATACTAAACTTTTCGCATGACCCCACAGATAGAAGTCCAAAGGTTTGAGATCGGGCGATCTCGGTGGCCAAGCATACGGGCGTCCACGCCCAATCCACCTATTGGGGTAAGCAACATTTAGATAATTGGTCACATGCCGATTAAAATGTGGAGGAGCTCCATCATGTTGCAGAAACATTTGTTGTCTTGTTAGTAAAGGTACTTCTTCCAAAAGCGGTAGCAATTCATTCCGCAAAAAGTTAGCATATGCTTCTCCTGTCAGACGTTCCTCAAAGAAAAAAGGTCCAATAAGTTGATCGTCAATCATGCCACACCATACGTTAACAGAAAATCTGCGCTGAAAGTTAGTTTCTGTTGTGCCATGTGGATTTTGATATGACCACAAATGAGAATTACGTAAATTGTTCACTCGATCTCTAGTAAATTGCACCTCGTCGCTAAATAAAATGAATGGAACTAATTGTGGATTTACCTGTAGCCAGTGGCAGAAATTCAACCGGACAGCAAAATCTCCAGGTTCCAGATGCTGAACCTGTCGTATGTGATAGGGATACAAAAGCCCATCATGTAATGTTCGCCATACTGACATACGGGGGAGTCCCGTTCGAGAAGACATTCTTGTAGTACTCAACCCTGGACTCCGATTAACCATCTGTAGAATGTTTTCCTGCTCATTCACATTTAACTGCACAGGACGGTCAGATCTTGTTGAGACTGATGGAAATGAACTATGAGTCTGTACATGTTGAAACACAGAAGAAAAGGTTTGGTGATTTGGCACCCTCCTGTTGGGAAATCTTTGTTCATATTCCCTAACGGCAGATCTCGCATTTCGATCACAAAATCCATAAATGTAAATGATATCAGCATACTCTTCGTTAGAAAAATGAGAAGGCATTTTGCATTTAAATTACACTTCATTTAATAAAATCGACTGTGACATTAGTAGAAAAGAAAGCAATAAATGACATATTGTTCGGTTTTTGTTTCCCAGTTGACTAAGAATAATTAATTTTCAAAAAATGTGTGATCAGTTATAAACTTTGAACGCTTGTGTCTGTGTAACTATGGCGAATTGGACCTATGTTTATAGGACGTTTTCTACTTAAATTGGCCTAAGGAACATACCATTTCAGTATGTACAGTAACTCGTGGGACACCCTGTATAACTATTTGGTCATTGTGGGTTTCAATCCCCATGTATGCCCGACCATCCGTTTGGTTGTATTAAGAATCCTGATGGCCTTTGTTGTAACTTTTTCTAGATGAGCGTTGAAAGTCAATCTAGTATAAAGAGTGAGTCCTAGATATTTGACTTCTTTTTTGGACCATTTTTCGACTGTGTTTAGTGCACTTTGCATTATGTTCGATAAACTTCCCGTTTGTGATAATGGTGAGATCGTCGGCGTAACTTAACGCAAATACCCTGCTGTCTTCTAGGTTTTGTAGTAGCCCGTCCATGACCAGGCACTACAATAGGGGTGATAGCACCCCGCCAGCCACTTTGGCTCTCACAGTGCTACCGTACAAAGTAGCTGTTACCGTTCGATTCATGAGAATTGAGTTGACCCAGTTTCGAACTAGAGATGTAATTGCTTTTTTCTCCATTGCCCTTGCAATTGAGGTAAAGATAATATTTTCAAATGCTCCTTCAATCTCTAGAAAAGCATTCAATTGGATATTGGATTGCATTTTCGCATCTGCTTACTAGTTTGTGAATTGCTAGCTTGCAAGATTTTTCAGATGGGTAAGCATAGTGCCCAGGCAGCGACTGGCGTTAAATGACGACATTGACACGCCTCATACGTAGTTTTGACGTCAATAAAACGTAATGTGTTGCCTGGGTGGTTTCGGTGCAGAGGTGAAGCTTTTAGTGTCCCGTCCCGTATATACTACCTGTCGACTACTCTTTCAAGTGGTTTTAAGATGAAGGAAGTTAAGCTGATCGGTCTGTAAGATTTTGCCTGGCTGTACATGGATCTCCCTGGCTTTGGTATAAATATAAATACCACCTGTTTGGTATGTACGAAAGTGCTAAGCTGGCTCTGAGAATTTCGTATACTGCGTTTCGAAGAACAGCAAATCCCTTTTGCAGCATGTTACGTGCATAAATTTAAATAATGCATTACCCTGTATATTGGTTTAATTAAAAATTAATTTATATTTCTCGACGCCATCTATCGGGTTCGTTGGTCACTTTGTATTGAGTAGGCGATATCCGGCGAGAGACCGGCATTTTGACTTTAACATCGTGCATGTTAGTACCTATGTCTGCGTGAATTGAAAATCGTTTTCTAAAATCACCCACGTGTTGGGACACGATGGAAAATAGAAGTTTCCTTAACTAACTAATTTATTCACGCAGAGTAAGTGGTTTTTGTTCTTTCTTTAATTAAAGGTAATTTTTATGTCTTTTGTTAAGCGCCATGTGCTACCTCTTAACTATGGGTATTCTTATCGTTATCTAAAATCCTCAAGGGAAAATTATAATCGGAAGCGGAAGATCCTAATTACTGGATACGATTGAATTTTCTCCGGAGGCAATAACTTAACACCACCATAGACGGAAAATTTAATGTAACAGCATACGATAAGTGTCGGTTCGATTACTTTCCCTTAAATGTGTCTTTTACTTATAGTTTGTGAGTCGCCAGGTAGACACGATTATTTTCAGGAAGTTTAATTGCAGGAAGCCATTAGGAAAAACGTTTTTCTGAAGGTAACCCTGGAATTTGGTAAGTCAATTTTTACTTATTTATTCGTTGTCGCTACGGTGAATACTCACGACTTATTATATTTACTAATCGTACGTTCGAATTGATTTGTTGCTTGTTATTGTGACTCAATTAGTTTAAGTAAATGACTTATCGCTTGCTGCTTATCTCCACAGTCAATTATCATCATTAATGTTACTTACTGATAAAGTTTTATATATGTTATGGTAGTTACACTTTTGTTTGACGTGCAGTGTAAGTTGTCGATCCTGCTGATATTCTCTTTTCTATATTCTCTCCAGTACCTGCTTATATTTGGCTATTTAACTGTTAATATATTTATCTTGATAGAGTAATTAAAGTACAATTGTTGTTAACGACGTAGTTTCTTTTTTTTCGTTTCTTTCAGCATTACGAACCTAACATCTTGTTACAAGTGTGAACCGTCTGTCTGGAGCGGGACAGAAGTTACTTTGGGATAAGCTCTGGCGCCCTGAAACACCTTTTATATATTTCTTGTGAACCTACCCCTCTCACCGACTATTGAGAGTTGGCCGTGCAGGTTCGTAAAATACCAAAAGCTTGTAACAAGCATAATGGGATAAATTCCATGAGCTCCTCGAGACTGAAAGGGTTTAAACGCATTGATTCTCTATTCTAGGTTTTTAGGATTAATTATTTTTCTAGCCCCATTGCTTTTTGGGTGCCCGTTTGTTTGGTATCTTTAGGTCTTGGTGCTTAGAAACTTCAGTTAACGATGAACCCGGAAAGTGTTTTTGCAGTACTTCTTGCAGAGTACCTTCAACCGAGTTTGTAAACCTTCCGCTTTCGGTCAGCAAAGATCTGATGTTTCCAGTGCAGTTTTTGCTCAAAGCTTTTTGGAGTCGAGAACTTGTAGGTTCGTTTTCTACGTCCCTACAGTAACTTCTCCATGAACCTCTCTTTGTCTTTTTAATGGCATTGTTGTATGTTGTGAGGCTGGTTTTGTATTCATCCCAGTCTCCGCCTTTTTTGGCTGTATTAAACAACCTTCGGATGCGTGCTCTTGCTTTGTTAATCTTCCTGTTCCACCAAGTTATCTCTAGCTTGCTTCAAATTCGGATTTTAGTGAATTAACAGTACTTTTTGTCATTAGTTCTAGCTGGTGCGTTGATCTTGCAACTGTTGAGCAACTTCGTCGAACAAATCCCAGTCTCGGGTTTCTGTATTCCATTACAAGTACCCTGTCTGATTCAATGTTGAATCGAATGTATCTATGATCAGATAAAGAAGGTTCATCTGAGACACGGCATATGTTTATCACTTTGTTCGGTTTTGGACTAGCAAGCGTAAGATCAATAACTTCACTGCGCCAAGATTCAGCGGTTTGTTGGTCCCATTGTTAATCAGCCTGTGGATTTTCTCCGGCGGCGGTGGTCCTGTCTGGTCGTAAGGAAGGTAATCGGATCCAATAATGAACTCTCTCCTGAGACGACAGATATTCTAGCTGCCACTAAGTCTCTAGAACATAGATCCCAGAATGGCATTAAGTTTAGTGCATGTGCGAAGACAGTTAACCCTTTTATTGTTCACTTGTGGATCCATGGCTTCTGGACAAGGGCAATATCCATATAGTGTGTCAGGATATAAGCACTGAGGGCCGCTGGGGACAGTGATGTATATTTATTTGAACGACTTTCAGCATTAGATTTGCCGTCAGCAAGTTCTTTCTGGCTCTGGATTTTTATCCATTGCCTCGTGGATATCCCTTGTAGCATTCGGTTCTTTCCTGTCCTTTTTGGAGTTGACCAGCGCCCGGAGAGTGATCCTCGAAAATCCAAGGTGCAATTGGTTGGTTGATGCTTCCACCTTTTCCCAGGACTTCTTGTCTATAAACAGGACGTATTGGGTTCCTTTAGGATCTGGTTTAGCGTTAACCACCTGCCACGTTTCGGTACTGATGTTGTTCTGTACCGATATTCTTTTCAGTACTGTAGCCGGTTCCAGTGCTGTTCCCGGGACCCAAGTGATAACCTTTTTGGTTGCAGGAAGGTTTTTGAGATAAATAATCTCTAGCTACCTATCCTCCCCTAGTGGTTTCTTAATATTTGACGTGTCGACCAGCCAGTCTCTAAGTCTCTAGTTGTTTCGTCTGCGCACGTTATTTTCAGGAATTCCTCTTTATGGGTACATTCCTGAAAACGCGGAGAAACTTGTCCCTTTTCCAATTTGTCAATCCATCCGAGTATCGAGGTTTTTATGACTTCGGGTTCTTCAGGACTGATGGTGTTTTCAGGGAACCCTTTACGTATGATTGCAAGAGCAATTCTCATCACAGTGTCTCTGAATGTCTTTTTTTTGGTTGCATTTGACCCCTCGACTCTGCTTTACCGGTCGTTTTTGCGACGTCGGTGCTACTGCTAGAAAAGGTTGCGTTTTTGTGCCCCTGTTGTTCCAGCAGTTGGTACAATTGCGTGCGTCGTCTGGTGTCGCTGTTGCGTACCTGGCGTGCCCGCGTTTGTTTCCTGTATAGGTGGGTTTCGCTCTCTCGTCTCCGCCATTGGAGCGGAACCGGTTGCCTGAGCAACGATTCTCTTTGTTTTTTAAGCTTTTATCTTGCCGCGCCCGAAAACTTTTTAGACTTTTCGGGTTCGCGCTCAGAATAAGCCGATATTTTGGGGTTCTACTGAGAGTCCCCGTCTTTTTTAAAATTTAAATTTTGTGTTGGTTACTTCATACATGTTCCCACGAGTACGAAGGAAAAGAAAGTCACCGTGCGCAGTGCCCTGATATGCACGGAAGGCTGTGTACAACAGGGTTCGCTTGGTGCCCCGAGGTGAGAACCAGTAACGACTGGTCTTCTATCAAGTCACGCATCTATTGCGACTCCAACACCTACCAAGGTAAACAGGGTTGTCCCGGCTCAGCTAGTAAAGTTGCGTATCGTTACATCCACCACCAGGAGACACGACGGATAGGTAGCTCAATCCACGGGACATTTTTACGTTAAATTTTATTTACTTTACACATACTGAAAACTCAGAATTCCTATAGTTTAATTATACGGGGCCTTCTGGATAGGGGTACAGAGCGTCTGTATCTTAAGAATAACGTAAGCATATACTGCTACGCTACCGTAGCAGTTCTTACGTCGTCTGGCAGCCACTAAACCACTGCTTTAAATTTGTTACTTGTCGGTATTATGTAGGTAAAATGCGCTACGAAAAATGACGACCGCTCCAGAACATGTCGTAATAGTGACTGTTCTAAAAGAAAACGTTTTGTGACTGTTACCTTTGCTGAATGCACCCAATGGCAAGGCCTAAAAGTTTGTAAAAAAACATCTTTGCAAATAAAGTGAGCAAGAGAAGTGGCTGAACGAAAGTTCGTAAATTCACTGCTAGAGGGTATAACTGTTATGAAGAAACAAAGTTCACGGAAAGTTGGGTGTTGAGCCATACCTTTGAAATATAATTTGATAGTTTGAGTGATTCAGTATCATTTTGGTTCTTGATATTTTTTCATATCTGTCATAATAAAGGGGAGAGAGGCCAATTCATTTTTCAATATTTACATTTTAATATCTGCTGAGCTATTCAACCTATTTTTTATCTCATTTGAAAGAACAATTTATGGTCTTTAGACAGAAATTTTTGTTAAACCGTTTAGTTTAAAATAAATAAACTAAAGGGTGTTATTTGCAGTGACTACTCATTTTTGTGATTTGCGAAAAAAAGTTTAATAAAACGGCACTATTTTCGTAACAGACTTTTAGCCGTTATAAAATTAGTTAAATTTTAGGTAAAGCCGCATCAAGATGTCTTCATCCGTTCTCGATTTATTAGAGAAATTGTTAAAAATTCGAATATCTCAACTAGATCAAGTTACCTTAGCGAAAAAAACAAGTCACTGCAATGGTTCCAAACTAGTTTTGAAGCGTGTTTAAAGACCAACGGATCAACAAAACATCAGTGATAATAGAATCACACTTAGAATTATTCAAAGTTTAGCCATAAATATAGCTCACAAATGTAACTGTAAATTTGTATCGATTATTTTGGTAATTGTAAAGATGAACGAATATCTTGAATCTTAAATATAAATCGTGTTAATGTAAGAATACTTTTTTAGACTTTGCGCCAAACTGTTACATGATTTCTTCAATAATATTAAGAACCGCTTCTTCAAACGCAAGGGTTCGACAAAATCTATTGTAATTCCATCCACGACCAATTTTTGGGTGAAACCTTCCAGTCTCATATTTCTCTATATTGAAACGTACAAATCCTAAAACGCGCGCCTAAAGTTTGAAGTACGCGTTTATTATTCGGCTTTTGTTTCATTGTTCAATGACAGCAAGCCTACTTTGTTTTAAGTTTTTGTTGTAGTTTGTTAAAATTTATGTTTTAATTCAATTTGAATAAAAGCTTTTTTTGGGCAGATCGAAAAAAATGTTTCAGACAAATGTTTTCTTTTCAAAAATCGATCAAGTGGTTTTTAAAATCTTGTTTTGAAATTTTTGATCGGTCGCCATTTTATTTGATAAAATAGAAAATAATTGTAAATTCAAATGTTTTAGAGAACTGAAAGTTTTTGTATTTTGAAAATAACGGAATAATGACGATTTTAATAAAAATGAAAATAATTATGAATTGGAGCTCCAAATCAATTTCAACTAAGTAAAGTGGTTTGTTTCAATGAGTTCTGACTGCCATTCTCTGGTGTTACAACTTAGTATTAACACCTTGTATCTCTAAACGTAAAGAACACCGAAACTGGATTCTTATTATCATTTTAGAAAACTATATACTACGTATATAATTGAACTAAAGGAGTTTTGAGTTCTACAATGAACGTCATGCGCGTTTTTTGGCATTGGGCGTAGAGCCATGCAGCCAGTTTCACTATAAACGATATTGAAGCTTGAAGAAACACATAAGCCGTCAGATTCCCGATCAAAGCTCAAAAACTATACAAATAAGTTTGTTATTAAAAAACCAAGATTTATTAACATAATTAAATAGTATGAGATTAATTAAGTACATCACAATTAATAATACAAACAGCGAGTCGTACACTACAGATTAATATTAGTCTCCATTGTAAGTGCCAACACTTTCAGTTATCATTCGAATTTGGCCTAAGCAGTGGTTTGGAGAACTAAAACGAATGTATTAGAAAATTTTAAATTTAATCTGAAAACGATTACCTTTCTAATACTGTTAGTTGGAGGAAGGGTAGCGTCGTTTTGTTGCGTTAATTCATGTAATAAGTTTGATCTAGATGATAATTTCATACATTCTTCTAAGGTTTTAATAAAAGTATCACAAGTAGCAGTAAGCAGACTGGTAGCTTCGTCCATTTTCGATATTTCGGGACCATTTTCGTGATTCGCTGCAGTTTTTACAGTATGGACTTGTTGCATTAATAAGTCGCAATATAATTTTAGCTCAGATTTTTTACTTTTAAGCGAGTCTACGTTTAGTTCACCTACAATCTCCAAATTAGATTAAATTTTAACCAATTATGAACTTACTACTATATGATACAGTCTCATTGGCATCTTTTCTACTCCTAGAGACACAAGCTTTTGCCGAACCAAGTGCTACAAGCCATCCTTGGCGTTCTTGAGGTGTGGCCGCTTTTAAATATAAATGCTGTTCACCCGGAATGTCCAAATCCAAACGTGTGCTGTCAATGCTATGTACTAAAATATTTTTATTATTACATTAGTTATTTAAGTTGCGTTACTTGCCAATGATTTCGCACGCTTGTACTTTCAACGATCCTTTACTGCCCTTATTCACTTCTTCTTGAGATTTATAATAAGTTAATACGCCGTTTTCTAAAACAAACCAACGGGTCTGCCACCCTTAAATAAGTAAACGTTACACTATTTTAGATAAATAAGTTTTTATTACCATTCCAATAATTCGTCCATTTCCATAAAACGCCCTCCATGATACTTTCACTTTGGTTCTACATATTTCAAATGTCGACTAGATTTTTCTACGAATTTCGATTTCTAGTCCGCGTCAATGTTTGTTATTTTTATTGTTGCATACACGTCAACAACATGGCAATGTGCACAGCTGATATTGACGTGTCAGTCAGTGTCATCTATCGGTAAAAATATAAATTACTGTTATTTAATGGCGCCACACAATTCCATCCAAAGATTCTTAAAAAACATAATAATTTTCAAAACAGTTTGACGTTTCCTTACAAATAATTTAACACTGCACATTTATTATTTAACAGACATGAAGCGGATGCCGATATCCCAAGATAAAACAGTATGAAAAAACATAGAGGAGACGTATATCCGTTCACTAAAAGAAAAAAAGATATTTCTGCTCATCCATCTAAAAAACCAAGTACCGTCCCAATCAACAAAGAAACATTTTTTAAATATTTTTTTTAACGTTTAGAAAGATATATTTACATGTTTAAAAACATTGCAAAAATGTCTTAATGGCCAAATTTACGTTTCAAGGGCAAAAACGTTATTTAAGTTTAAAAAAATGTGTTAGAAAATATGTTTAAAATGTATTTAAAATATAGCATCAATGCATAGATGAAATATTTTAAAAACGTAACAAACACGTTTTTCTAAAAAAACATTTTTTATTTCAACTATTTTAAAACGTTGTAACGTTTTTAAAACATGAAAAAAACGTTTCCTTGCTGATTGGGGTTGTAGGCTTGCGGTATTCTAGTCGGGCCGAGCAAATTTGTGCCCTAGGCGAATGCGATAACTACAAAATTTACAATTTTTTTCGCGTTCTATAGACAATGTCGCTAATCCTTCCTTCTTGTGTCATCGTAAAACGGAGGTAAGTTTTTATTAATTTAAATTTAGAAAAACTGCACTCACTGGCTTGCAAATCGCCGCACAACGCAATTGCATCAACATCTGCAAAATCAGAGATTCTTCCAACTTAACACAGTGCTTTGGACAAAATAGAAATTAATTTTAAACTGATTTTTGCCATTGCGTATAAGCTGATCTTCCGCCTCGTAAGTATTTTTTTTGTGTTCTTGTTCATCTGCAATCGGCTATTAGCCATTACCAGATATCTTCTGAGGTCTAGGTTTAGTATTTGCCATATTTTTAGGGGAGTTACATAATCTCGTGGAGTTAATAGATTCTTACCGAGTTCATTTGTATGTTTGTTTAACCTTTCTCTGTATCTACTGCTGTTCCTGATACAAATATTCGTGTATTTCTTGTTTCTGCACGTGAAATAGTTCTCAGTGCAATTTTTTGAAATCTCTGGAGGATTTTGATGTTAGAATTGTTAGCACAACCCCAGAGTTCTATCCCGTATGTCCATATTGGTTGTATGATGCCCTTGTAGACGAGCAATTTGTTATTGAGGGTCAGTCTGGATTGCTGACTTAGAAACCAAGATGGCTTCTGTTTTCTTAGTTTTCATATTGTTACGTATTTTATTATTAAAAAACTAATTATTTAAACGATTAAAACTACGTTTACTTATTATAGAAATATGTATACTTTTAAATTAACGGAACTAATTAAATCTAATAATAAAAACACTTACACTATAATTTATGTATAACCGTTGTATAACACTTAAGATAAGATAAGATAACGTCCTCGGATTTGTTTACACTATAAGTCACGTTCACTCGATTCGGTGTACACTGTTATTTATTTAAAACTCTCGCACGTGCTAATCTCTTATTTATCTTCAACTTGATAATCTTCTTAACACATTCGCATTCCAGCAATAACTGACCTACGATTTCCATCTTCGGCTTTTATAGACATCGGCGAATCCTTCTCGATCGTTCCTCACTTTTCGCTATAACTTCTAGAAAATAGATAACAGCCTTCTAGAAGGTTCTTGCATTTGCAAGTAATTTCTCGACCGTTTCAATATGGTTAGCCCAGGTCAGTCTTCTATTCAGGTGTAGTCCGAGATATTTCACGCTGTTATTGCTTGGTAACGCTTTATCTTCCATACGTACAAGTGGACAGTCTCTTTTCCGCACTATAAATGTCACTTGGATTTATTTAGTCATGTTAGGCTTAATTCTCCACTTATGCAGCCACACGTTAACTGTTTTAAGCTGTTTCTGTAGTTTCAGAAATGCGTTATTTGGGTTCACATCGTTTGCAAGGCATGCAGTGTCATCTGCGTGTGTTGCTGTTACAACATTTTCTGTTTCAAGCAAATCTGCCGTATATATTAAGTAAACGACTGGGCTAAGCAATGATCCTTGTGAAACTGAGGCAGTGATGTAATAGAGTCTTGAAAGTTCTTTCTTATACTTTACTTGGAATATTCTTTCATCTAGGTAAGATTTTAGGATCATGTAGAATGATTTTGGTAGGAGGGTTTTAAGCTTGTACAACAAATCTATCGAATGCCTGCTAAATGGTGCTGAACAATACTCCTTTTTCTCTAGCGATTGTCTTATTTTTTGAATAACTTGATGTACTTGTTCTACACTCTACAGTAGCTTGTTTTTCCCGGAATCCAAATTGGTAATCGAATATAATCTTGTTTTATACTAACATTAGAATGTCTTCCGGGTTTGGACCGTGTCATAGTTGTTGCAACCGAAGCTGCTAACGTTTCGCCCACTTTCGTAAGGAGCTTCATCAGGGCGTGAGATAAATCGCAAAACTCAAACAAGCAACCGAAATCTAACTAAGAACTTCTCAAAAGTTAGGTTATCCACTTGTAAAACAAGCCATAACCTAAACTCTGAAAAGGTAAGAAAGAAAACGATAACCTGAAAAAGCAAACGAAAATCTAACCACTACCGAGTTAGGTAATCAACTTGTGAACCAAGCCAGATTCTAAACTCCGGAGTTCTTCTTCTTCTTCAAACTCAATCATGGATCATTGGTTTGGTGTAAAAGTGTTCAGCTTTTTCACTTCCGCTCCCTAGCTCACAAATCGTTCGAGAATATCCTTATAGGTGGCATATGGTTATGTGGTCTTTTGAAGCTCTTAATTATTTTCCAGAGTGAGTAATTATCCTTCTGATGAGAGTGTACAGAGTTTTTCTTGAAAGGTTGTATTCTGATTTTCTTTGATTAGTTCTTTTAGTTCTCTAGATATTCTATTGAATTCCAACCTGTTTACATCTGATATGCTGGTGTCTAATCGCCTTCTTTGTCTTCGTTTTTCTTCCAATGACTGCAGATCCTCCATGCGATGTGGTATCGGGATCATTCGTATATCGAAGTCTACTGATGAGTGTCATGATGAGGTTCATCATAGTGACGAGTTGGTCTATTCTTTCAGTCTGTTTTATTATAAGTTCTTCTAGACTGAATCTATTTTCTTGTCGAATTCTAACTTTCTCAGATATGTTCTTTGTGACTCATAGTCAACGTGGTTTTCCGTATTTGTTCTCTATGACTCTGTATGGTCAACTTTGTTTTTTCTGTGTATTTGTTGTTCCGTATGGTCTGAGTTATCTCTTGTGTATGCTTTATGTGTCTCTGTATGGTATACTTCAGCTTTGGTAGATTTTTTGAGAGCTTCGCTATACAGTCCGAAGCTTTCTGTTGCGCTTGTTAGCCGATGTTTCGGTTGGGTATTCTTGGGGTGATTATCAGTCTCATTTATTATCACATCCCTGTCAATAGGGAGCTCATTGGTTGCAGAGTCTTTTGTCCGCATTTCCAAAGGAGAGTTTGGTTTCGGTTGTGGTTGAAATTTCTTTCTAATTTGTTTTCTTGCTAGGACTTCCTAAGCATAGTGC
This sequence comes from Aquatica leii, assembly GCA_035610365.1. Taxonomy (NCBI): domain Eukaryota; kingdom Metazoa; phylum Arthropoda; class Insecta; order Coleoptera; family Lampyridae; genus Aquatica; species Aquatica leii. The sequence goes on along the minus strand of CM069436.1, from coordinate 5,972,922 downwards.
GCATACTGCTGGAGTGTTTTCATTTATTCATTATTGCACATCGTAGTTTTATGCGCCCCAGCATACTTTACACATCTGTACGGCCTCATACAGTTATTTTTGCTGTACCTACATTGCTGGCACTTTTTGCATTGTACCACTGTTGTTTTTCGAATTGAGTCTTCTATAGTAATTTTTTGGTTGTATATGACTGTTATTACTTTAACAAATCTATTATTTTTATGCGGAGCTACATTGACAAAGAATGTATTCAGGGACTCTTTCGTTCCTTGTATCCGGACAGTGACTATTTCTCCTTGTACTAATTTATTTTTAGTTTTTCCTACTGCTCCTATGATGGCATCTTTAGGTGTGCTATGTTTAAGAACAATACTCATGTATTTTTGGTTCTTGCGTGTAAATGTGTGACCTATGAGCCCTTTACTTCTTATGTGCTCGATCAGTGTCTTATATTTGTCAACCGTGTTAGACGATATTTTAAGTTGGTTTTTGGATACTGTTTTATAGGTGTAATCATCCTTTTCAATAACTTCTTCGATGAGTTGGGTAAGTTTTGCAAGGTCATCAACACCATACAAAATTATTGGTGGTGGTTTAGGCATTCTTTTGGGTGTGGCCTCTTCTACTTCGACATCTAACAATGCAAATCTGTTGTTTGTCTCTATGTTTGACGATGTATGTATGTTGTTCAGAAGTACTTATTTTTCTGTGTTCGTTAATGACTTGTACTCGCAGTCGTGTTCTTTTGGTTTGATTGCTGCTTGACTCTTTTTCTTCAAGAAAGCCATTTTTTTGGTTTGGCATTCGTTGTCATAGCACACTAGGATTATATATATATTTTGTGCATTTTCTGTAAAGTCATCAATGTGTTTCTGACTCATTCCACTGAGTGACGCTGATCGTTGGCGATGGAATAGGTTTGGATGGAAAATTTGTGGAGTCAACTTCCATAGTTGTGTAATTTCGGGTTGTCTTCCCTTTGCCAGGTGGTTTGGTTATGGCGCCGAAGACTTCATACTCGGCTACTGCTGTCACGAGGTAGATGATTAGTGCGGGACTCGTTACAGACTGCAGCATTGCCAAGAGGGGACAACCTACAAAGGTAAAAGTGTGGGCTCATCACTAGACCGCGTCGGCAATCTAGAGACGACGTGGACGTGTATGAAGCACTTGTTGGTGTGCGCCTAATAGCTTAGCTCCGCACACCTACGCGCACGCTATCGGCAGACTGGCATTTTATAGGTGCGTGTTCCTGGCAAAACGACCAGGCCCCACTAATGCTTACACCAACCTATATTATACCGTAAAATGTGGTCAACAAGGACAGTTTGGTATGTTCTAAGCTGTATTTCTTGAAAATATGAATACATATTTGAACCAGGTTTTTACTAAAAATCTTATGGCATTGAAGTAACTTTTGCCATAATAGCAAATAATTCGAAAAATGGCATGTGGGTTTTTTCTCTTGTGTCTTTAATCACACGCTAATAGGGTCATCAGAGATACTAACGCAGATCTTATGATTGGAGCTATTTAGACGACATAAAGGTGAATAGAGGCACTGTTAGTGTTTTAAAAAAATACTTTTTAATGAATAGCGACATTTTTGGTGTTTTAAAAAAATATCTTATCGACTTAACACAGAGAAACATCGCTCTCCTTCCACTGTACTCATATTTAAAGTCAATCAATTGTTTTATTTAATATATGTATCTATTTTTAGTTTTTACAAACTTTTTCATTATGGTCTTTTATTGATCTCACAAGTGCTTTTTACTTTTTCTTTTAAATGCTATAAATCCGTAACATTATTTTTACAACATAATGATTAATGCATCATCTGAAAACAGTAAACATAAAACACTAAAATCTATTATTTGTTTCAAATCCACAAATCCAATCTAACGAATCATACACAGAATCTTTAAAATTACTGTAAACTTCTTTATCTTTATGTTTACTAGTTGGTCGAATTTGAAGTAAAGGCTGAGGACGAGCATTAAATTTAGATTCTAAATGCGTAAACAATTATTAGCTTCATTTTTTAATGTCTAGTACCACCGTTATTATGAAACAAAAACGATAAGTCTATTACAAATGAATATTATCGATCATTTAAGAAAATCGACTGTAAAGTTTGTCATATGTGATACTGATAAGAAATTTGCATTGAAGTATCTGTATTTTACACACACGTGCTACGAAGATAACGATAGATGACCTAAGTCACGTAAGCAATGTATGCATTGCACTCAAAGATAATTGCACTAAGTATTATCATTGTATTATCTTTGAAGTAGGCTGAAGACCCTGCGAAAGCATTTAAACATTTACTTATCTTCTTTTCTAACTCGCATAAAATTGTATTATGTGTGTCTCACTCTTGATTACAATAACTATCATAATATAATGTAAATGCGGACACAAGTAAGTGTCAGCCTCGGGTAAATTCGCAAGCTTTCGTATCTGTTGCGTTTAAATTGACAATTCTTTAAACGCATGAAATTTAAACGCTAATAATTTGATTTAAACACAAATTTTCTGTAATTTTAAAGCAAATAAAATACCTTTCTTATTCATTTTTGGAGGGTCATTGACCAAATGACCTAATAGAGAATCCGCCACTGGTCGCTAGGCATCAATTTGACTCTTCCATCTTGTATCGCTTAGAGGTTTCAGTGTCAAATTAAACACATGACGCAGTAAGTCATTCCAACATTGAGTTAAGGCCGAAAAATACATATATAAAATTTTGGTCCAAAATTAAAAAAGATTGTAGCTGCCAGACAACATTTAGCAGCATTGTTCACCACAAGATTTAGTGTATGTGCATGCGCGTATCTAGATCTAGACATCCGCGCTAGGGAGAACCTAGATACCAATTATGCTCATTGAGTCCACCCAAACCTCCTTGTAGTTACGTCGGTGAGTGGTGGTTGACAATGCCTGTAAATCCAAGAGCTCTGGTAAATGAAAGAGAAAATATGAAGTATAAAAATAATTTTATAATTAAGAATGTATTCTTTTTATTATCCATGATTTCCTTTCATTTTTCAGAATTTGAATTCTATTTTTCTAAGATTGAGTTGTCTGAGATGTTTACTTCGGTGACGGTGACTACAGTAGCAGAGAAGTCGTCTTCTATTGAAACTTCTCCAGTTTTTGTATGGTAATCTTTGTGATCGAGTGTTATTCTCGAGGATTCTCTAAAACCAGAGATACTCGTTCTTCTTCTAGTGTTAACTTTAGCTTTGTAAGTAGTTTGCTGTAAAGTTTTTTTGTCAAAATTAGTTTCTGTATTGATAAAAACCATAGACACAAGCTATCTTTTCTTCACTTTGCATTTCTACATATGGATCCTAATCGTTCAGTGTGCTTTTTTAGTGTCTCTTAAAAATTCACCTTGCTTGTCTCATAATTTGCATGCGGTCAGCATATTTTTTCTCATCATTTGACGATTATGTTTGTTTCTTGTCTTCGTTTGATTGGTTATGAAATACTAATTTCTTCTGAACTAATCGCGAGGGTACATTTAGTCTTTGAATTTTATCTTGAAAGGTGCGGTAAAGTAACACGTGCAAACTTGAACTGGTATCTGGTAGCACAACATCCAGAAGAGTGAAGGAGATTAACCTAAGAGTAGCAAACAATTAAAAAAAAAAAGGACGAAGAAGAGGGAATCTTTGGTTAGTTTGAAAAATTTGAGTAAACGTACGTTTGTTAGAAAGAGCCGCTTTTCTAAGGGTAATTAGGATGTGATGTCACACTTATTTTCGAACTATAGTTTTTGCTCTAACATATAAACTTGTTTATTCAACATTTAAAATTATACGTCTCATATTACGACTGTGAGTCGTCTTAAAAACGTATTGAAACGTTCTCAAATTCAAGAGCCTTCTCGAAGTTGTTATCCATCTTCTAGAACGTATACCGAAAGATATAGAACACTCGAGAAGGATTTCCAAAATGTGTATATATACGGAACAAACAAATCGTAGATCAGTTATTTCCGTAATGTGAAGACATTATTATTAGATTTAATTAGTTCGGTTAATTTAAAAGTGTACATATTTTTTGTATAAGTCAAAATATTTTTAGTAGTTTAAATAAATTAGTTTTAATAATAAAATTCGTTACATAGTGGTGTCACGGTGTCGCGTTCGCAATATCGCTCCCGTAATAAATACATTAATTGCGTAAATAAATAAAACTTTAGTTCGCGTTTAATCGTAGCTGTTCCAGTTTCTTAAAGTAGTGTATTTAAACTTTTTATTAGTGTTATATTTAAATTTATGCCGGTGACGCGTTTGCAAAAAGTGAAATGGATTCAAAAATATTTGAAATTCTCGAATCGATAAATAAAAATATCCAAGAAAAACTGTCCGAAAATTCTCAGAAGATGGAAGAAAATTATAGAAAAATTGAAGAAAAATCTCAGTAAATTGAAGAAAAACTGTCGGAAAGTTCAAGAAATATGAAAGAAAAACTCTCCGAACATTCTCAGAAAATGGAAAAAAGTTCTAGAAGTTTAAAAGAAGAAATACGAACGAGCATAGAAAATCAAATCAAAATTGTTCAACAGGAAACTCAAGCAGACATGTTAAATTTAAGAGAAGAAATATGCGAAGTTCTGGAAAGCGGAAAAAATAAATGAGAAAATAGAAGCAATAGAGGACAAATTAGAAGACAGAATGAAACTGCTTGAAGAAAGAATGAATCAAATGAATAACCTTGGTGAAGGAAGTGTCACGAGTGAAGATTTAATAATGGACCGCCGGAAAGAAAGCACTCACAAGTTTAAGGTTGTACCGCCAAATTTTGATGGTAAAGTTCCATGGTAAACCTACTACAAGCAGTTTGAAGTCGCAACTACAGCTAATGGTTGGAGCAACAAGCAGAAAGCGACGTCTTTAATAATGTCCTTACGTGGAGAAGCGCTTGGAATTTTACAAACTGTTCCTGACCACCTACAAGAAAATTACGAACTCTTAATTTCACGATTAGAAATGAGATATGGAGATGCTCATCTTCAACAGGTGTATCAAGCTCAAATTAAAAGTCGGGTTCAGAAAGCTGCGGAAAGTCTTCAGGAGTTTGAGGCTGACATCGTCAGATTAACACGACTTGCGTATCCTACAGCACCAGCACCTTCTTGGAGCAGTTGGCTATTCAAACATTTGTAGACGGCCTCCGAGACAACGAAACGCAGCAGACTCTCCGGTTAGCTCGACCGAAGACGTTGGATGACGCATTAACCCATGCTTTGGAGTTCGAGGCTGCGAAACAAGCGTCACACCGAGGCAGCTATAAACTCTGCTGTGCTGCAGAAGTACCCGCGCAGACACTGGAAAGCATCGAGGAGATAGCGCGACGAATACTTCGGGAAAAAGGAGCGACAACTTTGAACTGGGACGAAATAGGTCATGTACGACGGCATCGTACTAAACCTAAGAAGAGGAGACAAGAAGAGCACTCGAAAATTTGGAACGAGGCGAGCAAAAGAGACAAAAGGAAATCTCGTCTAGTCAGGCTCCGGAGATTACAATTCGAATGGCGTCGCCTAGGGAGCAATTGCATAGCATTTATCTCGATAGTAAGATCAATGGAAGAAGTGTTCAGTTACTGGTTGATACTGGAGCGACAAAGACCATTATTCGTCCTGACATGTTATTCGTAAACATCACCAGTAACAGTACGACTTCGAACGGCGACGGGCGAAGGAATACCTACTCACGGACAAGTCAAAGTAACCATTGGTTTGGGAAATGGAGTACTCGACCACCAAGTACTGGTAGCCGACATCACGGAAGAAGTTGTCCTGGGAATGGACGTGATAATGAAGTATGAGTTCCATTTGGATATGAAGAATGATGTCCTGAAGATCAACAATGAAAAAATTCCTTTTCATTCGTCAGAGAAGGCAGTCGGGCGAGTCTTATTGAGTGAAGACGTGATTCTGTCTGCAAGGACGGAAAGTGTGGTGATGGCACGCCTGGATGAAAATCTCCGGGAAAGCTACATACGCGCGATTGAACCAATGGAGGGCGGGTTAGTTGAAAAGGGACTACTCGTTGGCAGAACTTTAGTACGAGTAAAGAACACGATGCCAATAAGGATCTTAAACATTAACTCAGATCCTGTAACGTTGAAAAAGAAAACCGTGGTAGGCCAATGCACGCCAGTATCACAATTTGTGAGATGCGTGAAGTCGAACGAAGATACGTCGCTGAAGAAGTGTTCACAACATCTATTGGACATTCTTACCACCAAATACCAAAACCTCAGCTGGCTAAAGTTAAAGTGTTGCTCTAAGAGTATCAAGACGTGTTCGCGCTGGAGAGTGGTTCCAAAGGAAGAACTAACGCGGTGAAACATAAAATTAATACCGGAGACGCTCGGCCGATACGACAACATCCACGTAGACTTCCTTTGGCGAAAAAAGACAAATAATTATGGATATGAAGATAGAAGGCGTAATTGAACCTTCAAGTAGTCCATGGGCATCCCCAGTGGTACTGGTAAAGAAGAAGGATGAATCAACGAGGTTTTGCGTATACTACAGGCAGATAAACGACGTGACCAAAAAGGACAGCTACCCTTTACCCAGAATTGACGATACGCTAGACACCCTGTCAGGATCCCAGTGGATTTCCACGTTAGATTTAAAGAGTGGTTACTGGCAGGTAGAATTAGATCCCAAAAATCGTGAAAAAACAGCTTTTACGATCGGAACTGGTTTGTGGCAGTTCACTGTGATGCCCTTCGGCCTGTGTAACGCTCCTGCAACATTCGAGCGTTTGATGGAGACCATCTTGCGCGGATTGTCTTGGAAGACGTGCTTGGTTTACCTGGACGACGTGATCGTGGTTGGAAGGTCGTTTGAAGAACACTTCAAGAACTTGAAGGAAGTGTTCCAGCGACTACGTGGGGCTAACCTTAAACTAAGCTCAAAGAAGTGCCACGTATTTAAGAAGGAAGTGCAATACCTTGGCCACGTGGTATTTAGAGATGGACAAAAGGGTGACCCAGACAAAATTCGAGCAGTGCAAGCATGACCAAGACTAATCGACAAACATCAGGTCCGAAGTTTCCTTGGGTTGTGCACCTATTATAGACGATTTGTACCCGGATTTGCTAATATTGCCAAACCTTTGACAAAATTGACGTAAGAAAGAGCAGAATTAAGATGGAATGAAGACTGCGAAAATTTGCGAAAATTCTTTCCATCAACTAAAACAGGCCCTAGTCACTTCGCCGATTCTGAGTTATCTAAGAGAAAATGGAAAATTTGTTTTGGATACCGACGCAAGCAATCTGACCATAGGCGCGGTTATTTCGCAGGTTCAAGATGGACAAGAAAAAGTTATCGCGTATTTTAGCAAGGTTTTGTCAGGCCAGGCCAGAAAGAAATTATTGCGTGGCTAGGAGGAAGCTGTTAGCAGTCGTCAAGTCCATCGAACATTTCTACAAATATTTGTATGGACGAAAATTTTTACTGAGAACAGACCAGGCCGCTTTAAAATGGCTACTGCAGTTCCGTAACCCAGAAGGACAAGTGGCAAGATAGATCGAGAGACTGCAAGAGTATGACTATGACAGAGAACACCGTGCCGGAAGCAGTCATCGGAACGCTGATGTCTTGTCCAGAAGACCATGTCCGGCGGACTGCAGCCATTGTTCGCGACTGGAAGAAAAAGTTAAATGCTTCCGGAGAACTGCTATGGTTGATGATGAGTGGGAACCTGAGCAGTTACGTCGCGAACAAGAAGACGATCCTGAAATAAGACTACTCCTGGACTGGAAAGAAAGCGGCCGACGACCAACCTAGGAAGAAGTGAGTGCTTTGGGCCGAAACATCAAAGCGTACTGGGCGCAGTGGGACTCCTTGATAGTAGAAGACGGTCTTCTTAAACGATCCCTAAAAAGTGCCGAGGGCACGGGAAACAGACTACAGTTGGTATTGCCAAAGAGGAGGGTCTCAGAAGTGTTGAAGCATCTCCATGATGGGACATCAGCGGGACACTTTGGCATTAAGAAGACGTTGGGTAAAGTGCGAGAACGATTCTACTGGATGAACTACAAAGAGGACGTTATGAAATGATGCCGTAAATGGACGGTCTGCGCATCAGGAAATGGTTCAGCGAAAAAGCGCAAAGCACCCATGAAACAATACAACGTAGGAAGCCCTTTGGAAAGAGTTGCGATTGACATCGCAGGGCCGTTCCCAGAATCCGATTCGGGAAATAAATACATCCTGGTGGCGATGGATTATTTCACGAAATGGACGGAGGCTTACGCCATACCCAACCAGGAAGCAGCTACAGTCGCAGACGTATTGGTAAAAGAATTTTTCTGCCGGTTTGGAGTTCCGTTGGAATTACACTCCGATCAAGGCCGCAATTTTGAGTCTGGGCTGTTTCAAGAAGTTTGCCGACTGTTGGGAATTAAGAAAACTAGGACGACGCCTCTCCATCCGTAATCTAATGGCATGGTTGAGCGGATCGAACAATGGGCAAGTACTTAGTTAAGGTAGTGTCCGAACACCAAAGAGACTGGGATCAGTACTTGCACCTTTTCCTAATGGCATACCGATCATCCGTTCATGAAAGCACAGGCTAAACACCATGCGACCTTTAATTTGAACGAAGACCGGAAAAAGAAGCTGCTGAAGAAGATTACGTCAGCAAGCTGACAAGGGGCTAGACGAAGTACATGAAGAGGTCCGTAAAAACACACAAATTGCCAGCGACAGGATGAAGACTAGATATGACGTCAAGGCACAAAATGGTGGGTTTTAACCTGGCGATATGGTCTGGTTGTATAATCCTCAAAGGAGACGTGGTTTGTCGCCGAAGCTGCAAAGGCAATGGGAGGGCCCCTATAAAGTTATGCAGCGTATTAATGACGTCATATATCGCATCAGAAAACCGCCCAGAAGCAAGCCAAAAGTGGTCCACATCGATCGTCTAGCCCCGTTTGCTGGCGATAACCACAATACGCAAGTTTAGGTCTGAACTAGAGTGATAAGCAGCAGAACCAGGAATCAAATAAAAAAAATGGAGTTCGAGAAGTTTATGAACTTATACGGAGGTTCTGGAAAAGCTAGGCTCGGAGTTACCACCGAGGAACAACAAGACCTGTTTCAGACACAAAAAGATTACGCCATCGCACATTGCGTGAGTGAGGATCTTGACATGTTCAGAGGAGTTGCAGTCGTGTTTAAAAAAAACTTTGGACAGCTAGATGAATTCGAAGACAGCAACCGGCAGTCGGAAAAGTTTTAAGACAACGTGGTGACAGACGCTTCGTTTTCTATTTGGTCACCAAGAAATACTCACGTACCAAGCTGTTATACAAAAATCTGTGGCAAAGATTATGAAATCTCAAGAGAGAAATGGAGTTCCACCATGTAAAGAAATTGGCAGTACCCAAGCTTGGTTGTGGCTTAGATCAACTGAATTGGAGGACAGTTCGAAACATGTTCGTCTTTCGAAGAACAGGCGTTTAAGTGTTGGTCTGTAGTTACCAACCAAGAAGAACATCGGGTCAAGAAAAGTCCATTGACTGTTACTTTTATGGTCAAGGAAGTTGGCGAAATGGAGGAAGCTACCGCTATCGCCACGATCCTTTCTACCGGTGTCGCATCCAGTCTTCTGTTCTGGGAGAGAACAGTCCTAAGGAAGAAGCAGTGAAACGTTTTCAAATTCAAGAGCCTTCTCGAAGTTGTTATCCATCTTCTAGAACGTATACCGAAAGATACGGAAAAGGATTTCCAAAATGTGTATAAATATGGAACAAACAAATCGTAGGTCAGTTATTTCCGTATAATATAATAAGTCGTTAGCGCGCGTCGATAGATAAATATACGGAGAATAATTTTGTACGTGACTTTAGTGTAAACAAGTGTGTGAAGCTATCCGCGGACTTTATCTTATCTTCGTGTAAGTGATATAAATTAGTGTAAGTGTTTTTATTAAATATTACTAGATTTAATTAGTTCGGTTAATTTAAAAGTATATTTTTAGTATAAGTAAAAATATTTTTGGTAAGGGTTCAAATAAATTAGTAATAATAAAATTCGTTACAATATCCAATCAATTACGATTTTTCACCCAATCTTGGATTTATTTTTTACAACTTGAAAGAAAAGAATGAGCGGTGTACCGTTTGAATTCCGATTTGTCTACTGATTGAATCTATACGAACGATTCTTTAAAGTCAACGAGTACGAATGAGTCAATTCAAGAAACTGAATGCTTTGTAACTTTTGTTTGTGTTTTTTGTTATTTTACTAATACATCGAAACATATCCTAGAACTTCGAGAATGTTCGGAAAACTTTCAGAAACCATCAGATTATTGTAGTCAAAGATTAAGGAAAAGTATAAAAAGAAAATGCGAGAAACTTAGTCTTAAAGAGTGTTACATAAATGAATAAGTGCGTATTCAGTGTTTTTACGCGTGTGTCGTATAAATAAAAGCATGCGAGTGACTAGGTATCCACACTAGAAGGAAACTAGATCCTATTGTTTATAAAAAGATATTATTATGTGACAGTTTCATTTTTTTTTGCGAGGGGTCTGTGTCAGGGTCTGACGCTGCACAGCTCACCCAGGTTCTTTTGTAGTTACGCCGGTGTGTATGTGAAATGTCTGTCTCATGTCACCCTCAAGATTCTAGCGCCCTAGATCACCACCTTGTTTGCCGGCCCTGTACTCTGAGTTACATCTTTGATGATGAGAACATCGCCTATCGTTAAACTCAAATTTACATAGACAAAAATGCTAAACCTGAAAAATACAACGTGACAATCTCAAAATCAAAAACTAAATGTATGAAAGAACTTGATACTTTTGATAACATAAGTAATACTGCAATTTTAATTTGTTGAAATACCAAAAAAAATTAAATTACATAGATAATTTTAAACGTTTTTTTTCTAGATAATCAAAATTTATAATAGCATAGTAACAATCGCACTTAACGATCTTAAGATATGATTATCTCCATTCATAAAACAACGATTACGTAATAAAAAAAACTGTTTAAGGAATTAAAATAAGTAAAACGAATAAATATTTTTAACAAATATTTATCGTGACCTACATTTGAAAAATGCAAATGTAATACATTTTCCGCAACTCTGCAGTTCTGTCTGATTTTTTTTGTTTTTTATATTAGTCGAATGTACATTTTTCTTTTAGTCTAATGCAATTCCTTCGCCACGATGTTAACGAAAATTTTTTTCGTAGCTCTTTTTTTGAATTGGAACTCTGACGTTGAAAGTAAAGAAGCCGTTTTTATTATTAACGAAAAGTCTACCACTACTGTCAGCTCAGAATTTTTAAGTTTTTCGATCGATTTAGACAGTTTGCTTAGAAACTCGAACAACAGGTGCGTAATGGTTTAAAATTTGATTGTTGGTATTTATTGAGATTTTTTAGTTTTTCTAATGTGTACGTCAACCACTTAACTCCATTTTTTGTGCAACTGCTTGATGCTAACAATCGCATATTTCCGTTATCAAATACGTCTTTGGCAGAATGGAAAATTCTTCAAGAGTGGTTTAAAAAACACCAGTTGGTTCCAATTTTTACAATAAAGAATAAAAATTCCGTTTCTAAACGGTGGAACCCTGACGATCTTATTCCACTTTTACAATTAAATGAAAAAATGGGACATTCTTGTTATTGGCAATTGTCATACGGTAAAATTCTATTTATTCACGTTTCATGGTTTTTACTAATGCGATTAACCGTAGATTGCGATTACAAGTCTTTGATTAAATACAAAGAAGACCTCATGATGTTGAAATATGTTTTAGACGCTTATTCGCCGTCTAAATTAATTGCGGCGAATTTACACTCCTGCAGACCTGCCGATGGAAACGTACTTGGAAACACCATCCGAAACTTAAACGGAATCGTTGACGCATATATACGGGATTCGTAAGTACTAAGAAGTTAAGCACAAATAATAATCGATTGTTTCAGATCTTACCCAAATCATGATTTTATTCCTACTCAGACACCTATTTGGATGTCAACTCCCAAAAAAGAAAGCGTTAGTTTCGATACTACATTACAGTGGGCCAGACAAATTGGAGAAGCCGCAAAGAACTCCTATAAGGTTGCATTTTGGAACGGCGATTTTAACAGCATTTTTAGTGACACTTCTGTAAGTATTCAATAATTTGTTATTTGTTGTTTATCGCTGCCGTTAAAGGTATTTTGGTTTTCATTTCTATATAAAAAATTAATTGGTGAAACAGTTTTGGATGTAAGAACAAACGCGCTTGTTAATAACGAAGCAGATGTCACGGCTTATTGCGCTAAATATCCGAAAGTTGGTGCAATTGTCTTCGTTATACTAAACGACGACATTCAAGAATCTATAACGTCTATAAAATTAGAAAGTAATCACCAAGAATATATTGACGTAGATAGTTACGTCCTAACAGCGCCCAACAATTATACTTATCTTAACGGAAAAAAACTTTCTAAAAGCATTTTTGAAAATGGTTTTGACGCGTTAAAGATTCAAAAAAAAGTTGAAGACGGCATTTTACATTTAACTCTTCCTGCACACGCAATAGGTATGTTTGTTCTGCCGGATGCTCAAATACCAGCTTGCAAGGGTGACACGAACACTCACGCATATAAAATTGAAGAGGAATCGGTTGAAATCATGTCTAAAATTGGTTTATCTAAACCACAAAGATTCAACTTTGACGAACTAAAAAATACATTAGAAAATTTAAACGGCCCTCAAAAAAAAGTTGAATCCGTATCAACTTTAAACGATTTTCGCAGAAAAAAACCAAAAACCTCAAAAAAGAGCGATAAAACGACAAAATTAGAAATTATTTTTGCCGAAAGACCTCTTAAAGATAAGATCGAATCGAACCAGGCTCGACACATCGAGTTGCAATTAACTAACGAAGAAATAAAAAAGATTTTGTTGGATCGCGCCAAAGCGCGCGCTGCCGAGGGTAACATCAAGACCACTGATAAACAATTAGAAATAGGAATGACCAGAGCCGCTAGGAGAATAACAAAAAATAACAACGATAAGCAGAAATATAAACGTTTTGCCACACACCCTAAAAGGCGTTCAAAAAACTTAAGAAAGCGTTACAGAAGAACTGTAAAAGAAGATATGTTAAAAAGAAAAAACAATGTCGTAAACGAAAAATCCCTAGAACTTATTGCAGATTTAGCGCCTGCAAAACCCAACGGAAAAAACGAAGAAGAGGAAATCTTAAAATCGGGCGAAAAGTACGTGGATGAAAGAGTTCGATTTTTAAAAGAACCCCCCTGTGATGATTCAGCGTTAGAAGGAGACTTTGATGACGATATCCGGTTTTACACTGATAGAATTAAACGCGATGTTGGAGAAGATTCAAAAGTCCGCGTTTTACCAAACTTACGAAGTCGGTTCACAACAAACGCTAAACATATAAAAAAGCCAGACACGCGTTTTTTAAAAGAAAAAGTGGAAAATCGTAAAAAAATGAACGATTGGATTCGTGCCAGACGAATGAAGAATGCAAGAGTAAAAAGATCTAGCGATGTTTACTTGCCTAAAGTACGCGATATAAAAACGGTTAATAACTACGTTTCTAAAGTGGTTCCAAATAAACCTGCCGATTTACGATCTATTCAAAAAAAGGCTTCGTATTCGGTCGAAGATCTTGACAAACGAGAGTTTCTTCAAAGTTTCTTAACTTTAAATAGAAAACCAAGAAATGCGGGTGTTGAGGTACATCTGATTGAAAACACAATCGACGATCACATTTTGAACAAAATTCCAAAAAAGAAATTTTATTATGGCGCAAGCGTTGGTATTGATTCAACAGTAGGCACAACAGAACCTGACAATGATCCAAGTGTACTTAATTTGAATACGACCGAACCAAACATAGACGTTACACCAGAATTTATCTCTACAAGCGACAAAAGTTTCTTTAATGGTATCGTAGACACCGTAAGAGATTTTATCGAAACCGTCTATGACAAAATTTCAAATTACTTTATGGGATAGAGCTTATTAAATCAGTGTGTTAACTTGTTAATTTGTATGATAGCTAAACCTTTGTTTTTTTAAATAAAATAAACTTTTTTTTAAATTTTTCGACGTTATTTAACCTTAGACAATCAACGTGTGCGAAGCACACGGGATATGACAATTTTTTTATATCGAAACAACTGTTTTATACAGGGTGTTAATAATTAGCTGTAACACCCAAAAATTGCAATTAGAACTCATTCAAACAAACAACTTTACTTAGTTCAAATTTTTGATTTATAGCCCCAGTTTATAGTTATTGCCGTTTTTTGTTTTTAGAAAAATCGTCATTATTCCTTTATTTTATGAATGATTTAGCATTTGCTTTCGGATCTTTAAAACATTTGTATCTACAATTATTTTCCATTTTATCAAACAACAACATGACGACCGATCAAAAATTTTAAAACAATTGATCTTGTTCTTAGAAATATCCTTATTTAAAAAAAAATATTTACTTACGGCTTCATCTTTAAAAGTTTATGTCACGTTTACCACTTCTCTGGGTATTTAGCATAATTTGTGTACTTATAAAAATGCATAATTATTGTTACGAACTAATTTATTTAAACTACTAAAAATATTTTTTTACTTATACTAAAAATATGTACAATTTTAAATTAACCGAATTAATCAAATCTAATAATATTTAATAAAACACTTACAGTATAATTTATGTATAACGCTATCACTTACACGAAGTTAAGATAAAGTCTCCGGATAACTTCACACACTTGTTTACACTAAAGTCGCGTACTTCGTAGATTTATTTATAACACGCGTTAACGACTTATTTATTTAGACTTGAATAATCTTTGTAACACTGCAGGTTTCGCACACCCGACGCATTCGAATCTTACCGCGCAAGGGAGGGATACCCTAGGGCCGACACGAGGAGTGGGAAACCCCGGGTCGTTAACAGGAGACCCTGTGATTGAGGTAGGCGACCAGGCCTCAAGACACTGTATATCTACTGGTAGACTAAGCTTTCAACAGTATGTAAGACGCAACTCTTGCGGTGCTGCAGATAAAAAAAGAAAAGCTGCAGACAGACAATTCCTAGAAGAGATATATAAAAAAAAACAAATACGGCGGTGTGGGAAATAATGGAAACAGCAGAAGCACTAAAAAACCTATACAAACAAATGTTAAGCATAGCAGAAGGCACAACAAACATCAAAAGAGAATTAAAAGACATGGTAACAATAAACTTAAAAAAATTGTAAATAACCTGAATAAGGATATAGTTAAAACATTTCTAGAGGACAACAAATGGGAAAAAATAGAAAAAATGAGTATCGAAATGGAAACACAAACGGAAGTGCAAATAAAAGCAAGAAATAATGTTATGGACAGAGAAACCCAAACGGTACAGTGGACAATAGACGGCAAAAAAGATAAATAATATAAACAAAATAAAATCATATGAAGAATGGATGCAAATTGCAGATGAAGAATGGAGCGACGAAGTATATAAAAAAACAAAAATAGAACAGGGGCACCCGTTGGAAGAAACAAAATCCACAAAAATAGTATGGATTAGTAATAAAGAAGCGGAAGAAAACATAGGACCACAGAAAATGATAAATATAAGCTACCCAGAATTAAAGGATGCAAACGGAGAAATAGAAGTACTTGAAAAAGAATGGAAAACCACAGTCAACCAGAAAACAACAACAAAAAAAATAAAACTTATTAAAGTTAAATACGAGGAGGAGGAAATAGACATATGGACAAAATTAGAGAAGCTAAAGGAAAAAACAAAAGAAGATCGAGAAATAACACTACATAAAATTAAAAAGATGGAAATAAACAGATATAGAAAAATGGTAGAAAGTGTATTTAAAGACACACAAACGAAAATAAAAATATTAATACCTACGCAACAACAAAAAAACAGTACTGAAGAATATAAAACACAGCAAAGAAATACATATGCACTTATAGTAAAAAAAATGAAGAATCATATAAAAATACATTACAAGAGATTAAAACAATACTACGTGGAAGAGAGGAAGCAAAAAAAAATAGAAAAAGTCAGAAGTACCAAAGAGGGAAGCTTACTAATAACCTTAGCAAAGGATAACGACACACTAACAAAACTGAAGGAAATAATCGAAAAAGATAATGACAGTGGAAGCGGAAGGTGAAAAATTAAAGACAAAAAATATAATAATAAGAGACATAGATATATTAACTGATAAAAAAGAAGTAAAAAATGCACTAAAAGAAAATGGAGTAAAAGGTACAATCCACATTGGCGAATTCCTACGAAATAGGAATCAGACTAAAACGGTAACTGCAAGGTTAATAGAAGAAGAAGCGGAAATAATAATAACAAAGAGAAATACCAAAGTGGATATGACCAATTGTAACATAGAGGAACAATACAACATAGAAAGATGCTATAAATGCTGGGAAAACGGACATAAAGCAATAGACTGCAAGGGCACTGATAGAACAGCCCTGTGCCACAAATGCGGAAAAAAGGGACATTCACAAAAACACTGCGAAGAGGAGGAATATTGTCCACTATGTAACACGGCTGGACATAGAGCTTGAAATATAAACACACACAATTAAGAGACCTGAGAAAACAAAAAAAATATCAGAAGACAGAAGGGAACATAGGGAGTCTATAAAAAAAAACAAAAAAAAACTGTGATATAATAGATTAGTTGTGATATAAATGTCGTGTAGTACAAAGTTTCTTATATTTACATAGAGTATTTATTTATTTATTATATATATACAGAGTCTTTATTTACATATATTATTTATGCTCAGACAAAAAAAGAAACTATAAAAAAAATGAAAAGGACATCAAACAAATAAATATACTGCAACTAAACGTAGGCAGAAGAAAAACTGCAGTGAACCTCCTTATGCAAAAATGCATTGAAGAAAACATAGATTTAGCAGTAATCAGCGAACCAAACAAACAAATATCTACTACAAAAACCTCAGCAGACAAAACAATTAGCAAAACGATAAAAACTCAAGAAAAAAGCAAAATCAAAATATTACAACTAAATGTAAATAGATGCAAAAACGCGCACGACATGTTGGAAAAACAAATTCAAGAACTAGACATAGACATAACATTGGGACAAGAACCAAACATATCCAGAAGCTACAAATATACCTGCGACAAAAATCGAGACACTTTCATTAGCTACAAAAAAACTTAAAACTAGAAAAGATTAGCGACACAAATGCAGCGGGCGTCTATTACAAAAAAATTTTGTTCATATCAACTTACTTCTCCCCAAACAAAACAATACATCAATTTGAAGATTATCTGCAAATACTACAAATCTACATAGACAAACATAAAAAGAACCTTGACCTAGTCATAGGAGGAGATCTAAACGCAAAATCCAAAATCTTTGGAGGAAAAAAAAAGACACAAAAGGGGAAATCTTGGAAGAATGGATGTACGCAAACCAACTAGTTCCGATAAATACAGGAAGCGAGCCGACCTTTGAAAATGTACGGGGGAGCTCGGTAATAGATATTACGATAGCCACACAAGAGTTAGCAAGGAAAATAAAAAATTGGAAAGTACGCAGAGACGAAGAAAATTTAAGCGAGCATCATACGATAACATTCGAGATCGACACGAACAGAGCAAATGAAGAAGAAACAACAAAAAACATAAAATGGATAATAAACAACGAAAACATAAAATACCTACAAGAAAACCCAGAAAAAATAAAAATAAATACAGATATAGAAACACCAGAAGATATCATAAAAGCATTACAAGAAATATGTAGCAAATATTTAAAAAAATACAAACCACATGGAAAGCATAAACCAGTCTACTGGTGGTCCGACGAAATAACGGATCTGAGACAAAAAGCAATTGCAAACAGAAGGAAAATAACTAGAGCAAGGAAAAGCCAACAAATAAACGGACAAAATGTAATAGAACAAATAAAAAGGTATAAAGAAACAAAAAAGATACTAAAACAAACCATAGAAAACAACAAAAGAAAGAAATGGAACGACTTATGCAATCAACTAGACGAGGACATCTGGGGAAAAGCGTACAAGATCGCAACAAAAAGATTAAATATTAAACAAAAAACCCACTTATCAAAACAAGAACAAACCAAACAAATATCAATTCTATTTCCAAACCACCCCAAAATAATATGGGAATACTCTAAAAGCGCTAAACCAGAACAGGAAATAACAGTTGAAGAAATAAAAGTAGTAACAAAAACAATAAAAAACCGAAAAGCTCCAGGACCGGACAGCATCCCACCAGAAATGATAAAACTAATAATCGATGAAAACATAGAGATCTTTAAAAAAATGTACAATAAGCTAATGATAAAAGGAGAATTTCCAAAAATATGGAAAACATCTAAGCTAATACTAATCGAAAAACCAAAAAAAGAAAGCGACACTGAAACAAAATATAGACCTATATGCCTACTAGACATAACAGGAAAAGTATTTGAAAAAATAATCAAGAATAGAATAGAAGAAGAAATGAAACACAAAAATATACCACATGAAAATCAATTTGGATATAGAAAAGGGAGATCGAGTATAAACGCCCTCGAAAAAATACAAAATATATGTCTAGAAGAAAAACAAAAGGCAATAAAAAACAGGAAACAAGTTCTTCTGACAACACTAGATATTAAGAACGCTTTTAACTCTGCGTCGTGGGAAGAAATAATAAAAAGTGTAAAAAAAACAAAAATTAGTGAATACCTAATAAATCTCATAAAAAGTTACCTAAGTGAGAGATACATTACAACAGATGGCGACGAAAAAATAGAAATAACAGCAGGAGTACCGCAAGGGTCGATACTAGGACCAGTACTCTGGAACATCATGTACGACAGGATTCTAAACTTGATCAAAGAAAAAGATGTAAAATAAATAGCCTTCGCCGACGACCTAGCAGTAGTAACAAGGGACAAAAGCATAAACCAATTAATAAAAAAACAGAGCATACTCTACAAAAAATAACAGAAGAACTCAAAGAAATGAAATTAGAAATAGCTATAGAAAA
The DNA here is from genome assembly GCA_035610365.1 of Aquatica leii. Classification (NCBI taxonomy): domain Eukaryota; kingdom Metazoa; phylum Arthropoda; class Insecta; order Coleoptera; family Lampyridae; genus Aquatica; species Aquatica leii. The sequence continues at coordinate 5,953,821 of CM069436.1, read as the reverse complement.
AACTGAAATCATTCTCCTACAAACAAAACGTAAAACAAAAACAATAAAAATAAAATTTAACAACCACGAAATTGAAAGTAAAGAATATCTAAAGTATATGGGGGTATACCTAGAAAAACATAAAAAAAAAGAACACATATCCACAAAATAGTAGAAAAAGCTAATAAAACAATAAAAAACCTAAGTATACTCACTCCTAAAATAGGAGGGCCCAGAGAGTGCAAACGGAGGATGTTAGCGGCAACGGCCAGGTCAGCAGTGATGTATGCGGCTCCAGTGTGGGGCGACATTATCAAACAAAAATACTACAAAAATTTGTTGGCAAAAATAAACAGGAAAATATGCCTAGGAATCACGGCGGCATGCAGAACTGCACCAACAGTAGCAATCGAAGCAATAGCAGGAATACCACCTATTGACCTAAAAATAGACGAAATAATTAACAACTACAAAAACAAAAATAAAAAAACAAAACAGAAGAAAAGAAAAACTTATTACAAAAATGGCAAGAAAGATGGGATCAATACCCAGGAACATGCAAAATATATATAAAAAATTTAGAAAAATGGATTGGAAGAAAATGGGGAAACATAGACCATTTTCTAACCTAGGCGATGACAGGACACGGACTCTTCAACTCGTACCTATATAAAATAAAGAAAAGAGAACAAAACACATGTAACCACTGCGAAGAAGAAGATAACTCACCACATACAATATTCAAGTGTAAAAAATATAAAGAAATCAGAAAAGAAGCAGAAGAGACATGTGGAAAACAAATAAATGAAGATAATATTGCAGAATTAATACTACAACAAGAAACCTACTGGGACGCAATTACAAATATGATAAGAAAAATTATAAAAACAAAAATTAAAGAAGAAAAAAAAAAGTAGAAAATAAGAAAAGAGACAGGCAACATCGTTAAGCTGCATCACAGCATCGGCAGCTACATAATCCTCCTGACTGAAGTTATGCCACTTTGGCGGTACCGGTCAGGCAACTAGAAGCAGGACAGAGGTGGTTTTTTAGTCGGTTGGGACGAACACCTACCCAACCCGACACTACCGGTCAACCTGTCGGCCGGTGTCTGTTAGCAGATTTTCCCACCTCCCAAAAAAAAAAGGCTTCGCATTACGGAAATAGCTGACCTACGATTTGTTTCTTCGGTATTGATACACGTTTTGGAAATCCTTCTCGAGTGTTCCATATCTTCCGATATACGTTCTAGAAGATGGATAACAATTTCGAGAAGGCTCTTGAATTTGCGAATAACTTCTCGAACGTTTCATTATCAATAGAAATTATCGTCAGCAACCAAGTGTCGCACATTTTTAGAAGAGTATGTAGACGTTTGTTAGAGACTGAAAGTTTTCACCCAACAATTGGTGAGAATTCCAATAGATTTTGTCGAAGAAGTTGTTTTTAATATTATTGAAGATGAGCCATCAAGTACAAGAGTAATAACAAATATATTAGATGTAAATCACATAACAGTTTGGCAACGTTGTTTTTTTCGTAAATTAAATGTTTTTTATAAGTTTGGTGTGATACTGTACTTGTAAATGTCAGAAGAATTACTTTTGCTACGTACTCATCTCAGGTATCGAGGTAGCAACTCGGAGGAGGTAGAATTTGTAAATTTTATATTTGAAGTTAACATTCAACTTGTAACGTTATTGACAGGAAAGAATTGAAGAACTACTTCGACGAGTATTACGTGACCAAACAAGTCATGTCACATTCTACGCCACTGTCCCAAACGAAAAACACAAGAGCCATCGGAAAAACTAGTGGAGGTTGTCTGAAAGGGGCAAAAATTGACGTCCAACAATCATGCTCCGAAGATCACCGTCCACGCTGCATCGCCAACTAACTTCCTGAACAGCATCTATGTTGATGACACCATCAATGGACGAGGAGTTGAACTATTGGTTGACACAAGAGCAACGAGAACAATAGTGCGCCCAGATGTAGTTCGACAATATGGAAGAATAACATCAATCATGATACAACTATAGACAGCAACTGGTAAAACAGTCCCAATTCACAAAGAAATGATGGCAACTCTTTGTATTAGAAATAAATCAATTATTCATCAGATAGTAGTAGTTGACATAACTGAAGAAAGGATCTTGGAAATGAACCTTATAAAGAAGTGTGGATTCCATTTAGACATAGAAAATGATGTTCTCAAACTAGAGAACGAAGAAATTCCTTTTCATTCGTTGGTGGTTGTACTAGTAAAGGATGTCGTTTTACCTAGACGAACTGAGAGCGTTGTGATGGGAAATCGAACCAACCAAAAATGAAATATTTGCCCAAAGACTACTAGTTGCTTAAGCTCAGGTAAACGTCAAAAACGTAATACCAGTTAGAATTATGCATACAATTCCAAACCGGGTAATTTTGAGGAAGAATATTGTGGTAAGACAATCTACGTCGGTGCCTCACATTATGAAATGTGCAAACCTTGTTAAGAACTCATCAGCAAAGAAATGTCACTGAAACAGTTACTGGAAATGGTGACTTTAGCGTGTCAAGAACTTGAAAGTCAAGTCAAGAAACTAATCCAGCGGTATCACGACGTGTTTGCAATGGATGATAACAAACGGAAGACACAAAATAAATACTGGCAATGCTCAACCAATCCGTCAATATCCGAGACCGCTTTCTTTGGCCAAGCGAGAAGAAGCCGAGAAGATAATCGTCGAAATGGAAACTCAGGGTGTGACCCATCTAACAGTCTTGGTGAAGAAAAAGGATGAGTCAACAAGATTTTGTGTTGATTATAGAAGTCACCAAGAAATATAGTTAGCCGTTACCCCGAATTGTCGACACTTTAATTACCCTATATAGTTCGCAATGGTTTTCCACTTTGGACTTGAAAAGTGTCTAATGGGAACCTGTGTTGGAACCGGTTTCTTGCAATTTACGGTTATGCCCTTTGGATTGTGCAACGCTCCTACAACTTTCGAGCGTTTGATGGAGACAATCCTGCGAGAACCGTCTTGTACGACGCGGCTGGTGTATTTGAACGATGTGATTAGAAAATCGTTTGAAGAACACTTGAAAAATTTGAAAGAAGTGTTTCAGCGATTTCAAGGTGCAAACTTGAGATAACATTCAATAAAGTGCCATATATCCAGAAAATAACTAAAGTACTTAAGACACATTGTATCCAGGACGGGAGTGACGGCTGGCCTTGTTAAATTAAGGCAGTTCAAGATTGACCAATGCCAAGGGATAAACACAAACTTCGCAGTTCTCTCGAATTGTGCACGTATTATAGCAGATTGGTGCTGAGATTTGCCAACATGCCGAAACCGCTGACAAGACTTACCTAAGAAAAAACGCGATCAAGCAGTCTGTAGTTGCGGCACCAATATTCAACTATCCTCGAGCGAAAGGCAAGTTTGTGTTGGACACTAATGCTAGCAAACTCGCAATAGGAGGTGTACTTTCTCAAATCCAGAATGGAGAAGAGAAGGTGATTGGATACTTCAGTAAAGTCCTGTCGAAGTCTGAGAGGAATTATTGTGTAACTAGAATTGTTATATTGTCAAATTCGTTAAACACTTCAACAAATACTTATATGGACGGAATTTTTTTCTGCGGACTGACAATGCTGCTCTGAAATATTTTCTTCAATTTCGAAACCCAGAAGGACAAGCTACGAGACGGATTGAGGAATTGCAGAAGTGCGATTTTGATACAGAACATGGGTTGATTGTGGTTATTGCTCTCGATTACAAAAGAAAACTAACATGCTTTGCAGAACCACGGCGATTGGCAACCTCAACTACGTCAAGAACAAAAGAGTGATCTGGAATTACAATTACCAACTTGGGAAGAAATCAGCGCGCAAAGTAGAACGGTGAAAGCATAATGGGCACAGTGGGACTCTTTGAAATTGGAAAATGGTCTTTTAAAGCGATCCCTGGAGAGCGACGATGGCACTGCAGCTAGTAGTACCGAGTGTCAGAAGTATTGTAGCATTTGCATGACGGAACTTTTGAAGGACATTTCTGTGTAAAGAATACGCTTGAAAAGGTCAGGAAAATGTTCTATTGGGTGAACTGCAAAAAAGATGTAAAGCAGTGATGCCGCAAATGTAATTTATGCGCGTCTGGAAGTCTATTCGAAAGGGCAGCAATTGACATCGCAGGCCCATTCCCAGAAACGGAACAAAGCAACAAGTAGATTCTGGTGGTAATGGATTATTTCACCAAATGGGTACGAAATGTACGCGATAACGAATCAAGAAACCACAACTGTTGCGGAAGTGTTAATGAAAAAGTTTATCTGCCGCTTTCGGGTTCCGTTGGAGCTTCATTGCTATCAGCGACGTAATTTCGAGTCTGCCTTGTTGCAAAACATTTGTCGAATGCTGGTAATCAGGACTACAGCTCTTCATCTTCAATCAGATGGCACGGTGAAATGGATGAATAGAACGATGAGGAAATATCTCGCCAAAGTAGTCTCCGAACACTAACGAGACTGGGACGAATATTGACATCTGTTCCAAATAGCTTATCGAGCATCCGTTCAAAAGATTACCGGGAAAACTCCTGCTTGTTTGATGTTTGGATGTGAGATAAGGTTACCATGCGATCTATAGTTTAGATGCAAGCCTGGAAAAAAAGGTGTTGGGGATTACTAAGTCAGCCAACTTAAGAAGATAATGCAGAACATCCACGATAACGTCCGAAAGAACATCCAAACTGTCAGTGACCGAGTGAAAAACCAATGTGACGTAAGGGCCAGAGAAGGAAAGTTTCAACCTGGTTTGGTCGTACAACCCACAACGAGGGTTGTCTCCAAAATTACAGAGACAATGGCTCTCACGCCATTTTGGCAAAAATTAATGACGTCATCTACCGCGTCCGAAAGTTACCAAGAGGCAAACCGAAGATAGTACACGTCAATCGGTTGGCCCCTTACGCCGGGAACAACACCGACAACGATGAAGACACGAGAATCGCCAACAGATAAGGACGATGCAAAAGACTTTGAGGGGTTCATGTCCACATATAATGGAACCGCGACAAGGTGTAAGCGAACGATCTAACAGTCCGTGGGCATCTCCAGTGGTCTTGGTGAAGAAAAAGGATGAGTCAACGAGATTTTTTGTTGATTATAGACAATTCAATGGGGTCACCAAGAATGATAGTTACCCGTTACCCCGAATTGACTACACATTAGATACCTTATCTGGTTCGCAATGGTTGTCCACTTTCAACTTGAAAAGTTGCTACTGGGAAGTAGACTTGAAACCGCGAGAAACTGCGTTTACCATTGTAATTTTATGGCAATTTACAGTTATGCCTTTTGAATTGTGCAACACTCCTGCAACTTTCGAGCGTTTCATGGAAACGATCTTGCGAGGACTGTCTTGGAAGACGTGCCTGGTGTATTTGGACGACGTGATTGTGGTTGGAAAATTGTTCGAAGAGCACTTGAAAGTTTTGAAAGAAGTGTTTCAACGATTGCTAGGTGCAAACCTGAAATGTCCAATGAAGTCCAATGAAGTGTCATATCAGAACGGGAGTAATGGCCCACCCTGATAAAATTAAGGCATCCAAGATTGGTCAATACCAAAGGATAAACACGAAGTTCTCAGCTTTTTCGGATTGTGCACATATTATCGCAAATTCGTGTTGGGATTTCCCAACATTGCAAAACCGCTGACAAGACTTACCGAAGAAGAACGCGATTTTACTTGGAACAACGACTGTAATGAAGCCTTTCAAAAGTTGAAGCAGTCTCTAGTTGCGGCACCGATATTAAGATATCCTCGAGCGGGAGGCAAGTTTGTGTTAGAAAACCTCGCAATAGAAGGTGTACTTTCTCAAATCCAAAACGGTCCGTTGAACACTTTTATAAATACTTATATGGACGATTTTTTTTTCTGCGGACTGACGACGTTACACTGAAATAGCTTATTCAATTTTGAAACCCGGAAGGACAAGCTGCGACATGGATTGAACGATTGCAGAAGTAAGATTTTGATACAGAACGTCGTGCTGTAATTAGTCATCGCAACGCAGACGCCCTATCTAGACGACCTGTTGTCATTGTTCTCGACTAGAAGAGAAAACTAACATGTTTCACAGAACAATGGCAATTGACGATAATTGGCAACCAACTCAATTGAGAACAAGAGAGTGACCCGAAACTACAGTTGATAACAAATTACAAAGCAAATGGACAAATACCAACTTAGGAAGAAATCAGCGCGCAAAGTAGAACGGTGAAAGCATATTAGCTACAGTGGGACTCTTTGAAATTAGAAAATGGTCTTCTGAAGCGATCCTTGAAGAGCGACGATGGCACCGAGACGATACTACATCTAGTGGTGCCGAGAAACAGAGTGTCGGAAGTATTGCAGCATTTGCATGATGGAACTTCTGGAGGACATTTCGGTGTACAGAAGACGCTTGTAAAGGTGAGGGAAAGGTTCTGTTGGGTGAACAGCAAAGAAGACGTAAAGGAGTGGTGCCGCAAATGTAATTTATACGCGTTTGGAAACGAACCAATTGAAAAGCGCAAAGCTTCTATGAGACAGTACAACGCCGGAAGTTTATTCGAAAGGGTAGTAATTGACATCGCAGGCCCATTCCTAGAAACGGAACAAAGCAACAAGTACATTCTGGTAGCTATGGATTATTTCACCAAATGGACGGGAGCGTACGCGATACCGAATCAAGAAGCCACAACTGATGTGGATATGTTGGTGAAAGAACTTTCTGCCGCTTAACGGTTCCGTTGGAGCTTCATTTAAATCAGGGGCGTAATTTGCAGTCTGCCTTGTTCCAAAACGTCTACCGAATGCTGGGAATCAAAAGGACCAGGACTACACCTTTTCATCGTCAATCAGATGGCATCGTGGAATGGATGAATAGAACGATGGGAACGTATTTCGGGAGAAGAACTTGTTGGCGATGACTACGTCAGCCAACTTAAGAAGAGAATGCAGATCATCCACGATAACGTCCGAAAGAACGTCCAAATCACCAATGACCTAATAAAATACCAATATGACGTAAAGACCAGAGAAGAGGAGTTTCAATCTGGTTTGGTTGTATAACCCAGATCGAAAACGAGGGTTGTCTCCAAAGTTACAGAGACAAGAAGCAAACCGAAGGTACTATACATTAATCGGTGGGCTCCCTACGCCGGCTACAACACGGACAACGATAAAGATACTAAAATGGTCAACAGAGTAACATATAAGGGCGATGCGAAAAACTTCGAGTGGTTCATATTCACTTATAATGGACTCTGGTTTCTCTTCAATATGCGAATAAATCTTTCACCTTTAGCTAAAGCGAAAGGAATTTGATTATTCAATTTGTGAGCAATTCAAGCAAAGTCGGATAATTAAGGCCGACAGTAATTTTATAATTTTGTATTATACTGTTATTTTGTGATAAAGTTGTTTCTTTCTACGGTGCTTTAGACCCTTACCTCCACGAGGTTAAAAGTGGACAGGCTATAAGCCCAACCGTTTTCTGACAATAAGATCCTGTGAACGGCTAAAAGAGGTAGTCAGGTATTAGTTGTTTCTCCAGCCGACACTCCACGAGCGTCGCGCTCAACCTCCCCTACTCCTTCAGCCTCCTCCGCCATGGAGGCTGAATTTGCTTCTACTAAGCGTCGCCGTGAAGACGACGACGCTGATGTTATCCTATCCGAAACCTCTCCCGACAGCATCGAAGCTTCCTTTGATGCAGACATTACTCGTCTGACGAAGGTAATCTCTGCTTGCAAGATTGCCACTTCTTGTCAATCAGAAATGATTGACTTAGTTGGCAGACTTCAAGCGACATTCCGTAAGTCGCGCCTCGCAGCAAACTGCCGATATTGCTACCGCTCTGGTTGATGTCCAAACAGCACATCCTGCCCCATTTTCCTATGCTCAAGCGGCCCGCACTAAACTTGTCGAAAAGGTCAAAGTACCTTCTGAGAAATCTGTCGCGCCTGTTCCCAATTCGACAGTCGTAATCATTCCTAAACCCGATTCCCCTCTAAAATCCGCTGACGAGACCAAGACGACCTTCATGAAAGTCCTGGATCCTCAAAAGTATGGCAAGACTAGACCGCGTGACGAAAACGGGCAAAAGCTCAATCAGACTGGAATCTAAGAAATCAGATTTGACCAAAATACTTGCGGCCATCCTAGAACAAGCCGGCCTTGTTATTAAGCCTCAAGGCAAATCGCTTCCCCTTATATCCATCCTAGACGTTCCCAGGAACCTGTCCCCTGAGCAGGCGAAAGAGGCTATTGTCTCTCAAAACTTTCACGATGCCTCAGATCAGGTGCTTCATCTGGAAAATGAGCACTTAAAAGTTCTTTTTCGCTTCGGCCTTAGGGAAGGAGTAAATTGTAATTGGATTATTGAGGTACACCTTGAAGTTCGACGATACCTTTTGGCATCGCGTCGAGTGTACGTCGCCTGGAATGCCTGTCGGGTCAATGACCATATCCGGGTCACAGTTGTTTTAACTGCCAAAAATACGGTCATCACTCCAACGACTGTAAAAGCGACTTACAGTGCGGCCATTGTGCTGAAAAGCACAAAACTAAAACATGCCCAGCGTTCGCTTTGGCCACAAAGGAGACATCGTCAAGCATAAGGCTGCCCAGCGTACCTGAAAAGGCTCGACGCCAATATATCTAATACCGACTATTAAGGACACTCAATTAACTTTGAGGTTTGCGCAAGCGAATCTTCGCAATTCACTTGTTGCGACTTTCGAAGCGATGAGTTTCTCCTCCGACAACGACATTGACAGTCTACTGACTCAAGAGACATACGTGTTTAGTTCAGGTTCAGGGTACAAGCTCGCTGGTGCGGCTGTACCCTTCAACAGGATTACCGCATCCTCTTCTATGCGGTATTACTCGCCAATTGTTTTTAATAGTTCGAAGCCCGTCGGAGTGGTGACACTCAGCCATTTAACTAACGACTGCAATGCAGTAACTATGGTTACGGTTGGAAACACCTCCTTGGCAATCGTCGGCATTTATTGGCCGTCGAGTGAGGATGTTCGTATTCATCTTCAACACTTAGATAAAATTCTGGATGAACTAAGAGATATTCCTATTATCATAGCAGGTAACTTCAACTTGAAATCGCCGTTTTGGCACTCCCCGGTGACCGACGAACGAGGACGATGTGTGGAGAACCTCGTGGGTGAACGCGACCTCTGTGTTGTTAATGAACCATTTCAACCTTTCACTTTCGCTAGCCATCTAGGTTCAACTAACATAGACGTTACACTAGTATCTCCATGTTTAGCCAGGAAAATATTAAACTGGCGCGTCATTCTAAACGTAATAGAAAGTGACCACCGACTAATACGGTTCGAAGAATCCTTGACTACAAACGCATTGATCCCGTTCGCCTAAATGAGACTATCTGAAGTTCAATTCCTATTTATCTTCCACATGGTGCTTTGTGCCACGATCCTAAATCTGTAGACGCCTTCATTGATAAATTGACCAGGATAATCCTCAACTTTTGTCAGAATGGCTTAAACAGCATACGCCTAAGATCTAGAGCTGGTGTACCATGGTGGAGTCCTAAGTTAGACAGGTTAAAGCGAGCGGTGCGTTGTTTACGAAAACACCACCAAAAAGCCCCGATCTTCTAGACTAAGACTTACCAGCAGACTGAGACATTTTTGCTTATGCGGACGACATAACCGTCACAGTGTCCACAAATACCAAACGAGACTTGGAGGCAAAATCTAACACGTGCCTAAATATTGTGACTAGCTAGGCTGACAGGAATAAACTAAGTATTTCTGCAGACAAGACTAAGTACATGATTTTTGGCTCTACACTAAGACGAGATCCTTCACTGCGCCTCCACGATACTCCTGTCCGTAGGGTCTTCGAATTCAAGTACGTCGGACTATTACTCGACGACAAGCTGAGTTTTGTTAAACATTGCGCTTTCGTAGTAGACAAGTGCAAGAGCATCTTGCACTTGTTCTACAAATACTCACGGCTGAAATGGAATCTTCAGAAAAAACATCTTGCGAATATCTTCGACAATGCAGTCATTCCCATGCTCACTTACGGCCTAGACATTTGGTACCACAGACTTCGACATTCCCACGTGGTCATGAAACTAGCCTCGCTCCAATTCTTTTTCCTGAGAACTATCGTAGGGGCGTATCGTACCGTTCCCGTCGATACCCTCTGTGTTATTTCTATACATCCTCCCCTACAATTCCTATTGCAGGAAATCTACTGCACCAAAGTTTTTCGCAAGGTTAGCTCGTGCAATTTCCTTGACCAGCACGTTTCAAATGACGATTTTCCGTCCTTTTCAGCGGCCAAGCGTCACTTAAAAGTCTTGATCTTGGGTGAATGGTAGCGGCTGTGGGACACTTCCCATAAAGAGCGTAATGCTTATTTTGTTATCCCAGATATCCTTACCTGGGTCAGAATGCCCCACGTACCCGGACGAGAGTGTCCGTCGTTCCTGACACTCCGGCGCATCGGATTCTCGCTTGTCGCGAATTCGATGAGGATCGGAGTGCCCTATCAACCATTATTAGCCCATTTCCCAATTCCCCTCAGACCATTCTCGCACTGGTGCCTGGTGTTAACGTATATAGACCTTTCGCAAAGAGAGATCAGAGTTTACAATAAGAATGAAGTTTTATTTTGCTAACGAATTTTGCATGGTTTTGTTTATTTTCTATAAGTACGCTATGGCAAAGTAGGTATTTAGTTTGTATTAACATTAATAGCATGCATTTTATTTTTTGAGTCATTTAGTTCAGTATTTTTATTTTGAATAACCCTTTTAGTTCATTTTTTGCAGTAGCTACTTAACTAATCTGCCTCTCTTAGTTCCTTTACAATTTTCTAAGTCATTTTCCTACCTACTTGGTTTTTATGCCTTAGAAGCGAGAATAAGCCGAAAGGCAGGTGCCTCGCTGAATCGCGTGCTCTCAAAGCACGTACTGTTACCTTAGCCCATCCAACTGAGTCGTAACCAGACTTGTCCTTTAAATGAAACATGTTCATTTCTTACCTATATAATTTTGTGGCGAATTCGTACCAAGCAAGTTCGGACGGTTTTGTGGGTCCACATCCTCCTCCTCCTCCTCCTCCTCACTCATAATGGAACCGCGAAAACAAGATTTGGAGTGACTAGAAAAGTACAATAAGATCTGTTTGACGTACCGAAGGACTACTCGCACACTGTGTTGCCTAAGAGTTGCACATGTCCAGAGAGATTGCCGTGGAATTTAAGAGGAAGTTTTGAGGCTTGGATGAACTTCGAAAACAGCGACCTACAGTAGGAAGGGTTTTAAAGATTCAAGATCAACAGTCTATCTACTACTTAGTTACCAAGGAGTTGTCTTATCAGAAGGCCGAATACAGAGACTTATGGAACGCCTTGCTGGACCTGAGAAACCACGTCATGCAAAACAACATCAGGAAACTAGTAGTTCCTAAGCTTAGCTGCGGTTTACAGCAACTGGATTCCGGGGTACACGAGTTCAAGTGTTGGTTTGGAGTTATAACTTGGGAAACACGACCGGGAACGATAAGACCGTTCACTGTTATTTCTATCAACAAGGAGAATGCAAAGATGGACAGTATTGTGCTTACCGTCATGACCGCTTTTACAGATGCCGTGAGTTTGAATCTGTTTTGGGACAGAACGGATCTATAGAGGAGGAGGCAGTGTTACATTCTGTTTCCGAAAAGTGTTTAAAGCTTAAAGAAAATGAAGGAAACTCCTGGAAGCGATAAGAAGATAACGTTCCGGATAATTTTAAATTATATAATGAGCGATTTATCAAAATTACGTGTGGTTCGGTCAACTTACATTTTTGAAAAACAAGAAATTTAAAATTGACTCAAGCGTAGGTATATACGTGTTTGTGTGCTTTGCCACTAAAGGCCATACATTTAGATCTAGTAACCGATGTGACTACCAAGTGTTTTATTGCTTGCTTGCTTGCTATGATTTCTATCGAGGCGTGGAAAATGATCCAACATTAATCTGAAAATAGTGCAAACTTGGTCGGAGCCAGTATAATGAGTGTAAAAAGTTTTTTAAAAACCGCCAAAGTTAAATTATCTGCAGAACTAAGTCAGGAAGGGATCAATTGGCATTTTATTATTCCCAGATCACTTCATTTTGGCGGTCTTTGGGACGCAGACGTAAAATCGATTAAATTCCACATAAAACGAGTTATGGGAAATAACAGTTAAATTTATGAAGAATTTGCTACTACACTTGTATTGCATCTTCACCCTACCGACTATAACCCTTTAACACCTGGGCACTTTTTCATTGGACAGCGATTGGTAGGACAACAGTCTTAGTTGTCATAAAGGATGAAAATTTACCCCTTTTAAAATGGAGATGTTGATTGTGTCAAAGAGTCGTAACAGACAAAACTGCTAGTAGAGTATATAATAAAGATCTACGACAGAGATGTGCGTTGTACCAATAAGTGACAATAAAGTGTTCAAGTCTTAAGCGTTCTGTTGTTAACTTGCAACAATATTAAACATTCGATTAAACATCAGACAATCACTTTAATTTCAACATGAGGGAGCACCGAGAAGTGTTCTGTTGCCTGGCTAACTCGAAGGCTCGACTTAACTTTCCTAGATTTCTTTTTCTGAGGCTAAATAAAAACCTCTGTATATAAGACATCTTTATGGGATAGATGTTATTAAATCAGTGTGTTAACTTGTTAATTTGTTTTTTTAAAATAAAATAAACTTTTTTTAAATTTTTCGACGTCTTTGCAATATGGATGATAACTAATGGAAAAACTGACGTCGTAAAACACAAAATCAGTACTGGCGATGCTCAACCAATACGACAATATCCGAGACCGCGTTCCTTGGTTAAGCGAGAAGAAGCCGAGAAGATAATCGCTGAAATGGAAACTCAGAATGTGATCGAACGATCTAACAGTCTGTGGGCATCTCCAGTGATCTTGGTGAAGAAAAAGGATGAGTCAAGGAAATTTTTTGTTGATTATAGACAATTCAATGGGGTCACCAAGAATGATAGTTACCCGTTACTCCGAATTGACTACACATTAGATACCTTATCTGATTCGAAATGGTTTTCCACTTTCAACTTGAAAAGTGGCTACTGGGAAGTAGACTTGGAACCGCGAGAAACTGCGTTTACCATTGTAACAGTTTTATGGCAATTTACGGTTATGCCTTTTGAATTGTGCAACGCTCCTGCAACTTTCGAGCGTTTCATGGAGACGATCTTGCGAGGACTGTCTTGGAAGACGTGCTTGGTGTATTTGGACGACGTGATTGTGGTTGGAAAATTGTTCGAAGAGCACTTGAAAATTTTGAAAGAAGTGTTTCAACGATTGCGAGGTGCAAACCTGAAATTAAGTCTAATGAAGTGCCATATCTTCAGAAAAGAAGTGAAGTATTTAGGACACGTTGTATCCAGAACGGGAGTAATGGCCCAACCTGATAAAATTAGGGCAGCCAAGATTGGTCAATACCAAAGGATAAACACGAACGAAGCAGTTTTTTCGGATTGTACACGTATTATCGCAAATTCGTGTTGGGATTTCCCAACATTGCAAAACCGCTGACAAGACTTACCGAAGAAGAACGCGATTTTACTTGGAACGACGACCTTAACGAAGCTGTAACTGTAAAAGTTGAAGCAGTCTCTAGTTGCGGCACCGATATTCAGATATCCTTGAGTGGAAAGCAAGTTTGTGTTAGACAACCTCGCAATAGGAGGTGCACTTTCTCAAATCCAGAATAGAGAAGAGAAGATGATCGGATACATTAGTAAAGTTCTGTCGAAGTCTGTGAAGAATTATTGCGTAACTAGAAGAGAATTGTTAGTTGTTGTGAAGTCCGTTGAACTTTTCTACAAATACTTATATGGACAAGTTTTTTTTTCTGCGGACTGACCAGCTGCACTGAAATAGCTTATTCAATTTTGAAACCCTGCAGAACAAGGTGCGAGGTGGATTGAACGATTGCAGAAATACCATTTTGATACAGAATATTTTGCTAGAACTAGTCATCACAACGCAGACGCCCTATCTAGACGACCATGCACGGTTAACTGTGGTCATGTCGCAGAACAACGGCGATTGACGATAATTGGCAACCAGCTCAACTGCATCGAGAACAAGAGAGTGATCCGAAACTACAATTGATAATAAATTACAAAGCGAATAAAGAAAGACCAACTTGGGAAGAAATTAGCGCGCAAAGTGAAACGGTGAAAGCATATTTGTGGCACACTGGGACTTCTTGATATTGGAAAATGGTTAAAGCAATCCCTGGAGAGCGACGATGGCATCGAAACGAAACTGCATCTAGTTAGTGGTGCGGAGAAACCCAGTGTCGGAACTATTGCAGTATTTGCATGGTAGAAATTTTGGAGGACATTTCGCTGTGAAGAAGACGCTTGAAAAGTTCAGGAAAAGGTTCTATTGGGTAAAATACAAAGAATATGTAATGTAATTATGCGCGTATGGAAACGGACCAATTAGAAAGCGCAAGGCTCCTATGAGACAGTACAACGTCGGAAGTCCATTCGAAAGGGTAGCAATTGAGATTGTAGGCACATTGCTAGAAACGGAACAAGTGCCTGGTAGCCATGGATTATTTCACCAAATGGACGGAAGCGTACGCGAAACCAAATCAAGAAGCCACAACTGTTGCAGATATGTCGGTGAAAAAGTTTTTCTGCCGCTTTAGGGTTCCGTTTGAGCTTTATTTAGATCAGGGGCTTAACTTCGGGTCTGCCTTGTTCCAAAACGTCTGTCCAATGCTAAGAATCAAGAAGACCAGGACGGATGAATAGAACAATGGTAAAGTATCTCGTCAAAGTAGTCTCCGAACACCAACGAGATTGAAATCAATATTTACATCTGTTCCTAATGGCGTATCGATCATCCGTTTACGACACTACTGGCCAAACTGTTGTTTGTGTGATGTTTGAACGTGAGATAAGGTTACCGTGCATGCGATCTTCAGTTTAGATGAACGTCTAGAGAAGAAGTTGTTGGGGATGACTACGTCAGCCAACTCAAGAAGATAATGCAGTAACGTCCGAAATAACATTCAAATCGTCAGTGACTCAATGAAAGACCAATATGACGTAAAGGCCAGAAAAACCTGATGACCTGGTTTGGTTGTACAACCCACAACGAAAACGAGGGTGGTCTCCAAAGTTACAGACACAATGGGAAAGTCCTTACGCAATTTTGGCGAAAATAAATTATGTCATCTACCGTGTCCGAAATCATCAATCGGTTGGCTCCCTACATCGGCAACAACACGAACGACAATGAAGACACGAGAATGGTCAACAGAGTGACAGATATGGACGATGCAAAAGACCTCAAGTGGTTTATGTTTACTTATAATGGAACCGCGAAAGTAACATTTGAAATGACCACAGAAGTACAACAATATCTGTTTGAGGCTACTTCTTTGTACTGTGTTCCTTAGGATTTGCGCATATCCAGAAAGATTGCCGTGGTATTTTAGAGGAAGTTTGGACGCTTGGATGAACTTTGAAAACAGCGATCTACAGTAGAAAGAGTTTTGAAGATTCAAGATTAACAACATCTGCTACTTAGTTACCAATTAGTTGTCTTATCAGTAGCCTGAATACAGAGACTTATGGAACGCCTTGCTGAACCTGAGAGACCACGTCATGTGAAACAACATCAGGAAATTGGTATTCCCCAAGCATGGCTGCGGTTTAGACCAACTAGATTCCGGGGTACACGAGTTCAAGTGTTGGCTTGCAACTATAACTTGAAAAACACGACCGGGAACGATAAGACCGTGGACTGTTATTTCTATCAACAAGGACAATCCAAAGATGGACAGAATTGTGTTTACCGTCATGGCTCTTTTTACAGATGCCATGAGTTTGAACCTGTTCTGAGACAGAATGGATCTAAGGAGGGGACAGTGTTAAATTCTGTTTTCGAAAAGTGTTCGAAGGTTAAAGAAAATGAAGGAAACTCCAGAAAGCGATAAGAAGATAACGTTCCGGATATAAATAGAACCTGCAACAAACGAAAGGATTTATTGTGTAATCAGAGTGCAGTTTAGTGACCTTTACGTTATCGTATGCGCGATAGTGAAAAATAAATAGTGTTGAAATAAATCAATTATTGTTAGTTTTATTATATAATAAGCGATTTATCAAAATTACGTGTGGTCCGGTCAACTTACATTTTCGAAAAAAAAAAGAAATTCTATGTTCGTGTGCTACGATTTATATCGAGGCGTAGAAAATGCTCGAACATTAATCTGACAATAGTGGAAATTTTGTCAGAGCCAGTATAATGAGTGTAAAAAGTTTTTAAAAACCGCCAAAGTTAAATTACCTACATAACTAAGTCAGGAAGGGATCAATTGGCATTTTATTCTTTCCAGATCACTTCATTTTGGGGGTCTTTGGGATGCAGACGTAAAATCGATTAAATTCCTCATAAAACGAGTTATCGGAAATAACAGTTTAACTTATGAAGAATTTGCTACTGCACTTGTATTGCATCTTATTCACTCCACCGACTA
Organism: Aquatica leii; assembly: GCA_035610365.1. Lineage (NCBI taxonomy): Eukaryota > Metazoa > Arthropoda > Insecta > Coleoptera > Lampyridae > Aquatica > Aquatica leii. Next base: position 5,937,233 of record CM069436.1, on the reverse strand, counting down.
TAGCCCTTTAACACCTGGGCACTTTTTAATTGGACAGCGATTGGCAGGACTCGCTTTACAAGACATATCCAATTATTGTAGTTGTTTTCTAATTCGGTTTAGACTCTGTCAGCAAATGTATCAACATTTTTGGAGGGGGTGGTCAAAGTAGTATATATCCAAGCTGCAAATCGGAAGCAAATACAGACAACAGTCAAATACGTTGTTAAAATCAGGTGTCTTCGTTGTCATAATGGATAAAAATTTATCCCCTTTAAAATGGAGATCTTGATTGTGTCTAAGAGTCGTCACAGACAAAACTGCTAGTGGAGTATACAAACGATCTACGGCAGAGATGTGCGTTCTACCAATAAGTGACAATAAAGTGTTAAAGCCTTAAGCGTACTGTTGTTAACTTGTAACAATATTAAACATTCGATTAAACATCAGACAATCACTTTGATTTCAACATGATGGAGCACCGGCTCACACAACCCGAGAAGTGTCCTGTTGCGTGGCTAACCCTGATGCTCGACTTAACTTCCCTATATTTCTTTTTCTGAGACCAAATAAAAACCTTTGTATATGAGACACTAAATTAGAACTGATGGCTGAACAGTTGCAGCAAATAGTGGCCATTTTGAAAAAAAAACGCCAATAACTATGAACTGAAGCTCCAAATCAAAAATATGAACTAAGAAAAGTTGTTTGTTTTTATGAGTTTTGTCATTTTCGAGTGTTAGAACTTAGTATTGACATCCTGTATATCTAACATGTAATTTTTTTGGATTTACTTTGGGTGTTGACCGGACAATCGAACTTTGCATTGATTTATCTGTATCTCTATATACTATCTATTATCTGTAGCATCTTAAGTAGAAATAATGTAATTCAATGTATGGTTTACTACGAGCGCAAAGTTCGATTTCAGTTCACGTTTAATACACTACTCAAGACTCTGCCATTGAGTTTACAAGTTACACCGCTGCTTAATATTTCAATGTTCATTATAATGACGCGGGATTATAATTAATAAAAACTTAAACATTGAATATTATTATTGAAGCTTTAGCTGATTGCCCCTGATTTGTTATCTAACGTATTTGATAGCATTTGTTTTAATATAAACTAAATTACGAATATTGCAACATCGAGTTTAAAGATAAATTTTGGAGAACGACATTGGCAACAACGTACCCACCACAGGCAACACTGTAAACAACTGTCATAATGCATTTGCATTTTAAAATAAACAAATAATCTGTTTATAGATTAGCCATTAACATACTAAAAACAAAAAAGACACAATAATAATGCAATGAAATTTAAATGAAACACTTGGTCAAGATGCGAGTAAAGGCAAAGTCGATTAGAAAAAAAATCACTCATGACGCATTATTCTTTGTCATCATTATCAGTAGATAAATAATGATATAAATTGTTAAAAGATTTTAATTCCTATAATCAACATTAATACGATGGATACTAAGATATGTGGTGTGTGCGGTGATAAAGCTTTAGGATATAATTTCAATGCGGTCACATGTGAGAGCTGTAAAGCATTCTTTCGTAGAAATGCTTTAACGAACAAGGAGTTCAAGTGTCCCTTTAATGAACAATGCGACATAACCACAGTTACTCGACGTTTTTGTCAGCGTTGTCGTCTGGAAAAGTGTTTCTCGATTGGTATGCGTAAAGATTACATTATGTCAGAAGAGGATAAGGTACTTAAACGGCAGAAAATCGAAGAAAACAGGGTAAAGAAAAGAAAGCCGAATGGGTTTAAAAGTGGATTTAAAAAAATAAAACAGGAGCAAATTACACAGGAGGACGTTTATTATAAATCGAATAATTCGAACGAAGTTAGTGTGATTAATTACAGTAATAATAGCGAATATATTAATCATGGTAGTAACAGCAGTTCGTCGTCCCTTTCGTATTTAAGTGAGGGTTTGCATTCGCCCGAGCAAGAAGCACCGTCTATGATTAGAAGTATTCTAAGTCCTACTTCGACCGATATCAGAAAGAGTCGTGAGGATCGTACTCCGTTACTGGCATCTTTAATTAATAACAACGTACAAAATTGTAATCATAATGCTGTGCCCGTTGTCAATCATAAATCAAACGTTGCTAAGGATATTCTGCAAGATGTTCAAAGGTTTGTGGTGCTCTTTTGGTTGGATTTTGTTAATGTTTCTGTTTAGGGTGCCTATAGAAGCGAATTCTATTGAGTCGATCTTATGTGAAGCGATTAAGTTGGAATTTGAGGCTTACACGTCAATTTCACAATGTCAAAGTAGCTCACGGGAGTTAAACGACGCCGAACGAGCTAAATTGAATGAGTTAATTGTTGCAAATAAAGCGCTACTAATGCCATTAGATGATGATTTTAACAATTTGATCGGGGATGATTGTCGTCTTCAATCCCATCCGGAACATGCACTACATGCAGATCCGGCACTTGTCGACGTTATTAATTTAACCGCAATTGCGATACGACGTTTAATTAAGATGGCGAAAAAAATTAACGCTTTTAAGAATATGTGCCAAGAGGACCAAGTTGCATTGTTGAAAGGTGGTTGCACGGAAATGATGATATTGAGAAGTGCTATGGATTATGATCCAACTAAACGGACATGGCGGGTAAGTGTCATATAAGATTACAGATATCTACATTATCGATTATGTTTTAAACAAAATAGAACATTCGTAAACTAACTTCTAATAATCTATGTAACTTTGTAAATGGAATACTTTTAAGTTTTAAGCAATGACCAACCAAAAACCAAGTAGTAGTTTTATTTTAACCAACTGCGATTACAGCGCCACGGCTTTTGAGATGATGATTTTCCTGTTAAGACACTTTTTGTTTTTGAATCTTGGTTTCCACAATTTAAGCTTCATATTTTCGTTCAGTTTTCACAAATTTCACTCACTCAATTAGTATAATTGGATCTAAAAAGAACTTTTTGAAATTTGAATAGTGTAAGCCATTTGCTATAAACAAAATGGCGATACCATTTCATTCGTTTCAAACTTTTAGAAACTTCAATATAAAAATATCTTCATGTTTCATTGGTCCGCGTTATCTGTTCAAAATAATATACGGTCATCGTTATCTTACCGCGCTCATAGTTTAACAAGATTATAACCGGCAGTGGCAGTAGAGACACAACCTATGTGTAGAATTTTAATGTCATAGTATACACGTTGAATAAAAATTTACGTAACAAGCGTTGAAAGTAGGGAACGGTAATCCGACGCCAGACTGCACGGTACATTATTTTTTGTTACTTTTTATAAAATTATATTTAAAAAAAAAATGACCAGCAAATATACCTACCATTTTTAATTTTTAAATGACTTTTCCATCTGTCACATAATCCTAATGCATTAGTTAACTTTGAACTGTTGTAATTTAAATAGTTTTCGGTTATTAGCACGTTTAATAATAACGCAAATGTAAAAAAGGTAAAAAGATTTAATTGTAACTTAACATAAAAACATTGTGGTCAGTAACAACATTACATTAATCGATAGTGTCTCATACATGGCTGACGGCACAAAAATAAACTAACTGTTTGGCTGTGTTTACTCCAGCAGAAAACTAAAAAAAGTTAACATTAAGCTAACAACTAATGTTTCGATATTTAACATGAACACTTAGCTTTACGTGGATTTCTAGTTTTTATTTTGCCGCCCAGGACTTTTTTCGCCTATTACGCAGCTACACTAACGAACGAATATTAACTAAAATAAAAATAAGTTACAAGTGGCGCCCAACGTGGGCCAAAAAACCTTAAAATTTGTAAGACTGTAAAAGCTTGTTTACATCACACAATGTGCTGGTTACTTTAATAACCTAATAACACGTCATCGGCAAGTATTCATTGATAACCATGAAGTGACTCCTTTTGCGGAGCATGCTATTAAATTAACCGACAACAATCCAATTGCAGTACCTTTATACAAAATATCTCATGAAAAAAGGAAATACTGAAAGTTGAAATTGAAAAAGTGATAGAAAGCAAAGAATATGCAGTTTCAGTTGTCTCAGTGCCGAAAAAAGATGGGAATTTGATTGATACGTTTTGTCGCTCTGTTTGGAATGTACCGCTTTGGTTTCAGGAGGAGTTCGTCGGCTAGATTCTAGCGGACAATAGACCGATTTAAAGCGGTTTAGGTGATGTAAGTGTGCTTGCGTATCTAGATTTCGTGTAGTTTTGAAGAACATTTGACAGATTTAAATCTAATGTTAGAACGATTAAAAACTTTTAAATTAAACGCGAATCGTGATTCGGGAAAAAAATTTGCTATCATACAACTACTTTTACTAAAAAATGTTAAACAGGATTTATCGTTTTTACAGTTGGTTTCGAAGATGGCACGGCCATTAAGCCAACTAACGCGCAGCGCGGTTACCTGGTAGCAGAAGCAGGAAGAAGCGTACTCTAAAACGTTTGCTTTCATCAATTCTACGCCCTATAGATCCAAGTCTACCATACAACCTACGAAGGGATGCTAGTTCATACGTTCTTGGCGCTTGTTTACTCCAGGGAGAGCGACATGACGAACACCCCGCCGAATATACATGTCATCTAAGTGCTGCCGAACGAAATAACTACTACCGAACGGGATCCTTTGGCAGTTGTCTCTACAGTGCAAAAGTTTAGAGGTTATTTAGATGGATTCACGATAATTATAACAACTGATCATCAACCATTCGATGGCTTATGTCATTACGTTCTCCGAGCGGTCGTCTCGCACGATGGTCGCTATCTTACCTACTCACGGACAAACAAAAGTGACCATTGGAGTACTCGACCATCAAGTGCTGGACGTTATAAAGAAGTATGGGATCTATTTGAATATGAAGAACGATATCTTTAAGATGACTGTGAAGAAATTCCTTTTCATTTGTCATAAAGGCAGCCGTGCAAGTCTTATTGAGTGAAGACGTGACTGCCTGGAAGGACTGTAAGTGTGGTGATGGTACGCTTTGATGGAAATCTCCTGAAAGGCTATATTCGCGCTATTGAACCAATCGAGAGCGACTTCGTTGAAAAGGGACTACTCTTTTGCACAACATTAGTACGAGTGAAAAACACGGTTTCATTGAAAAAGAAGACCGTGGTAGGCCAATGTACGCCAGTATCTTAAACTGTGAGATGCGTGGATTCTAGTGAAGCTACGTCGCCGAAGAAGTGCGCATAACATCTATTAGACATTCTTATCTCCAAGCGGCAAAACCTCAGCCAAGGCCAGCTGGAAGAACTGACGTGAAGAAGTGCAAAATTAATACCGCAGTCAGCCAACACGACAATATCCACGCTGACTTCCTTTGGCAAAACGAAAAGAAACCGAACAAATAATTACGGATATGGAGAAGGTGTGATTGAACCTTCAAATATTCCATGGGCGTCCCAGCAGTACTAGTAAAGAAGAAATATGAAGCAACGAGGTTTTGCGTAGACTACAGATAGCTTAACGATGTGATCAAAAAGGACAATTACTCTTTTCTGATACTTTAGACACCCGGGGTTTTCCACGTTGGATTTAAAGAGTGGTTACTGGCAGGTGGAATTGGAACCCAAGGACCATTTATAATTGGAACTGGTTTGTGGCAGTTGACTGTTATGCACTTCGGCCTGTTTAACGCTCCTGAAATGTTCGAGCGTTTGATGGAGACCATTTTGCGAGGACTGTCTTCGAAGACCTGTCTGGTTTATCAAGACGGAAGGAAGTGTTAACAGGTCGGCCACGTATTGCTAAACCTTTGACAAAACTGACCGAAGAAAGAGTAGAGTTTAGATGAAATACAGGTTGCGGAAACGCTTTTGATCAACTAAAACAGGCCCTAGTTACTTCCGCCTATTTTAAGTCGTCCAAGAGAAGATGGAAAATTTGTTTGGGATGCCGATTCAAGTAATCTGGACATAGATCCAGTCTTTTTACAAGTGCAAGGTGGACAAGAAAAAGTCATCGCATATTTTAAAGTTTTGTCTAGGCCAGAAAGGAATTATTGCGGAACTAGAAAAGAACTGTTAGAAGTAGTCAATTCATCAAAGCATACTGGGCGTAGTATGACTCCTTGAGAGTAGATGACGGTTTTCTTAAGCGATCCCTAGAAAGTGTGGAGGGCACGGAAAACAGACTGCAGTTGGTAGTGTCGAAGAGCCGAGTGTCAGAGATGTTGGAGCATCTGCACGATGGTAACTCAGGAGGACCCTTTGGCGTGAAGAAGACGTTAGGGAAAGTATAAGCAAGATTTTATTGGGTAAGCTTCAAAGAGGACATCATGGAATGGTGTTGTAAGTGCATGGTTTGCGCATCAGGAAATGATCCAGCGAAAAAGCGCAAAACATCAATGAAACAGTATAACGAGAGAAGTCCCTTAGATAGAGAGAGTAGCGATTCACATTTCAGGGACGTTATCAGAATCTGATTTGAGAAGCAAATACATGTGGTGGTGGTGATGTATTATTTTACGAAATGGACGGAGGCTTACGCCATACCCAATCAAAAAGCAGCTACAGTAACAGATATTTTGGTGAAAGAGTTTTTCTGCTGATTTCGAGTTCCGTTCGAATTACATCCTTACTAAGGCCGCAACTTTGAATCTACACTGTTTAAGGAAGTGTATGGTTGAACGGATGAATCGAACAATGAGAAAGTATTTGGTAAAAGTAGGCTCAGGAAAGTCGAAATGGAGAGAGGAGTCGCTTTTCTATCGGTGCCGCGTCTCGGACAGAACAGTCTTGAGAAGGGGGTTGTGAAACACATAGAAGCTTCGAGATCATTCAAGATGATTCGAGGTTATTATCGGAATGTTCTCGAAGCCGATAGAACGTTTATATAAACGGTGTCCGAAGGAAGTCTAAATAAATCAAGAGTTTCACGCGAGTGTTAACATAAATCAAAGTGCGAACAGTGTGAAATACAGGGTGTCCCACTTAAGCGTACTGCATCGATTCCTTTCTTATTAATAAAAATATCGAAAAATTATCTTAAAATAAGTTTTATCAAATCAAATTCTCTATCTAAAATTATTTTTAGTTATACAGGGTGTCGCATATTTGCTGAGCCGGGGCCAACTTCATTTTTTTAAATTAAATGATACAATTTTTATTGCATTTTTTAATTTTTCAGTAAAAATAAAGGTCAGTTTAATAAGTCATCTTTATACTTAAAACCGTTGGTTTTCGACATAATCCGAAAAAACTGCTTTTGCAGCGTCTTACGCCATTTTGCATATCTAGTGAATGATCGCACTTAGAGCAATGCGGTTTGGACCATTTGATTTGAGAAGAAACTAACTACGTTGTAACTCTTTATACAAAACCTTTCGTAAAAAAAACGTTAAAATTGTTTCAAGTCGCGAAGATGGCAGTGAGTAATTTGACAGCCGTAGTTGAATTTTTGTTTTGCAAAAATACCTTACGTTTTTGTTAAATAATAACATTTCTCCGGTGTTCCTAAGTTTGCGTTGTGTTTGTTGTTCTATTCCATTTTTTGTGGTTTTTTTGGTTTTGTTCTTGTTCAAGATGACCAGCGTTTTCCAGAAAGACGAGCTCTTGAACGAAACAGTTATGAAAAAGTATTAAGAAGGTTACTCGCCAATGCTCCGTGAATCCCTCATCGAAGAACAGAAGAAATTCGGGTCGTATAGAAGAAAATCAATTCCGGATCTTGCTGTGTATTCAAGAAAATAAGAATATCAGCATAAGGGAGCTGAAACTGAAATTACCAGAACAGCAGTGCAAAGAATCTTAAAGCAACACAAATACTGTCCATAACACATTCAGTTACATCAAGAATTACTGCCCAGGGATTTTGGGTCGTGGACGACGTTTGCAGAATGGGCCGCTAACAAATTTAAAGAAGAGGATACCCTCTTTTCTGATGAGTCGATTTTTCACAAAAATGGGTTGGTTAACCGACACAATTTTCATTGTTATGATACTTATAATCCTCGTATTACCCAATACCGTTGGTCACTGAACGTATGGAGCGGAATTTTGAGGGATCGAGTAATCGGACCGTACTTTTTCGATGGAAACCTGAATGGAAGAATGTACCTACACTTCGAACAATACCAGCTTCGCGAATTATTAGAAGATATACAACACGACGGAGCACCGTGTCATGCTACTCCGAAAACTCAGGAATCTCTTAAACGCGCATTTCTAGGATCGCTGGATCGGAAGAGGAGGGCCAATTCATCGGCCAGCAAGATCGCCTGACTACAAAATGGGATTTCTTTTTTTTTGGGGCTTCATAAAAAATGAAGTTTATGTATATCAACCTACTACAGCAGAAGATATGCGACACAGAATTACAGCTGCCTTTAGAGACATTACGCCAGATATTTTGAAAAATGTCGACAACAACTTTAAAATGCGAATGAGAAAGTGGTTAGAGCACAATGGTATGGGAGAAAATTCGCGATGCCAATAGGGGATTTCTATTACACTCTCCAAGAACGAAGACTATGTCTATTGTTTCGATTAAACTTAAATCCGTTTTGAACAACACAACAAGAACGAGACCAAAAAAAACCAAGAAGAAATTGAAAACGAACAAAGAATAACAATAAAACGACAAGAATAAAACAAACACAATGCAAACTTAGGAACACCGGAGAAATCAACTTATTACTTAACAAAAACGGAAGATATTTTTGCGAAACAAAAATCAGCTACTGCCATCTTTGCGACTTTGAAACAATCCAATCGTTATCCAAGGCATACTAGATTATAGCACATTCACAGAAATTTCCAAATTCTTTAAATATCTCAAAAACCTCTGGAAATAAGTGGCAAACCTTGTATCAGGAGAAAGGACATTAAATGTAATTAAAAATTAAAATTAAATCAAATGGTCCAAACCGCATTGCTCTAAGTGCGATCATTCAGGAGATATTCAAAATGGCGTAAGACGCAAGCAGTTTTTTCGGATTATTTCGGAAACTAACGGTTTTAAGTATAAAGAAGGCTTATTAAACTGACCTTTATTTTTATTGAGAAATTCAAAAATACAATAAAAATTATATCATTTATATGAAAAAATGAAGTTGGATCCGGCTCAGCAGATATGGGACACCCTGTATAACTAAAAATAATTTTAGGAGATTGAAAATTTGAATTGATAATGATTATTTTAAGATAATTTATTGATATTTTTATTAATAAGGCAGCTATCGAGGAAGTACTCTTAAGTGGACACCCTGTATAACTTGCCTGTAAGTTGTGTTTTAAACACCGTTAATATTTATTAGTGTCAATGTAATGAAAAATTAAGCAAAATAAAAATCAGTTTAGAATAATCATATAAACAATCCTGTAAATAATTTTTGTAAATAAATTAGTTTTAAAATGCGTTGCAGTATCTTTCCCACAAAATTTTTGGTATTTTATTTATGAAGATTTGGTTCCAAAAATTTACTATAAAGAAATATTTCTATCAAAACTAGTAAAAAAAAAGAAAGTAAGGAAGAAGCACAGGGAGGGGTGAGTAAGCTGAGAGTATTGTTTTGGAACGTAGCGGGAATAAAACACAAGGAACAGGATTTTTGGAAGTACATCAAGGAGCAGGATGTAGTGGGATTACAGGAGACATGGATGGAAGAAAAAGAATGGGAGTGGCGGGAAAAAGAGTTGCCGGAGGAATTTGAGTGGGTGGTGCAACATGCAGAAAGAGAGAAGAGTAAAGGGAGAGCAAAGGGGGTATAATAACGGAAATAAGAAAAAATGGTTGAGTCAGGAAAAGAAAGAGAAAGTGCTACAGAGAAGAGGAGTTGTAGAAAGGAACATACAGTGGGGAAAAACAAAAATAAAAATAGTGACGGTTTACAGCAGTAGAATGAAAGAGACAAGAAAAAACATAGATGATAGAAGAGAGGGAGGAGAGACTGATAATAGTAGGAGGGGACTTCAACGCAAAAATAGGGAAAGAGGGGGGAATACAAGAAGGAAAAGGGACGGGAAGAGACTAACAAAAGACAAGGTGATAAATAAAGAGGGACAAGAACTGCTGGAAATGTGCAACGAAAAAGGGTGGGAAATAATGAACGGGAACAGAGAAGAAGAAGGAATGGGAGAATTTACGTACATAGGAGGAAGGGGAGAATCAATAATAGATTTTGTAATGACACATGACGAGACTGGAGAAGAGGTGAAGACATTTAAGGTGGGAGAAAGGGTAGTCAGACCATCAACCACTGGAATTGACAATGAAAGGAAGAGAGAGAGAAGGTGAAGAGTACATAACAAAAAAAGGTGGAGAGAAGAGGAAATAAAAAGATATAAAGAGAGAATAGGGAAAACGGTATGAATAGGGAAGGAATTACAAGAGAGTGTGGAGGAAATGAGAGAGATGATGGAGAAAGCAACAGAGAGAGTCAGATTTAGAAAGGATGGAAAAAATAGTGGGATAGAGAATGCAAGGAAGCAAAGAAAAATGCAAGGAGAGCATTAAGACATTGGAAAAAAGGGAGTAAAGAAAAAGAAGAATACAAAGAAGCAGTAAAAATATACAAAAAAACATGCGACAGAAAGAAGGAAGAAAACAAAAAGAAACAAGAGGAGCAGATCAAAGGAATAAAAACGGAAGAAGATGTATGGAAGTACCTAAAGAAAGAAAGGAAAAAAAACATGACGACAAAGGGAATACAAATTAAAGAATGGGAGATATATTTTAGGAACCTGTTGGGAGGGGAAGAACAAAATCAGAAAAAAGAAAAGACGAGGTAGTAAGACACGGGAAGAAGGAGATAGGGATAAAATAAATGAAGAAGTAATTGAGGCAATAAAGAAAATGAAAAAAGGAAAGGCGGCAGGAGAAGATGAGATACGGGGAAGAAAGTGTAGCAAAAAGGATGACGGAAATACTAAACAAAATATGGAAAGGGGAAGGATTCCCGGAGAGATGGAATAATATGCCCAATCCATAAAAAAGGCGAAACAAATAAAGTCAAGAATTACAGAGGGGTAACATTATTAAGCACGGCATACAAATTATATGCGACGGTACTACAAGGAAGACTACAGAAGGAAATAGAGGAAAGAAGTTTGGTACCAGACGGACAAGCGGGATTCAGAAAAGGAAGAAGAGCGATAGACAACATATATATACTGAAACACTTGGCAAATAAAGAACTAGAAAAAAAGAGGGAAAATGGTGGCACTATTCGTGGATCTAAAAGCTGCTTTTGACAAACTGAATAGAGAAAAACAGTGGGAATACATGAAGAGAAAAAAAATCAATGAAAGCTTAATACAAAGAATAGAGGAAATCTACGAAGAAACGAGAAGCAGGGTTAAAGTGAATGGGGAAGAGAGTGAGAAATTCATCTCAAAGAGAGGGTTGAGACAGAGATGTCCACTGAGCTCAAGCCTGTTCTCAGTATATACGGGGGATCTGGAAAAGACAATGAGAGGACAACAGACAGGAGGGATAGTCGTAGGGAAAGTGAAGGTATGGTCGTTGGCGTATGCGGATGACATAGTGTTGGTGGCTAAGGAGGAAAAGGAAATGAAAGAGATGATGAAAACGCTGGAAAAATACATGAAACAAAAGGAAGTGGAAGTAAACACGGAGAAAACAAAAATAATGGTATTTAGAAAAGGAGGGGACAAAAAGAGAGGAGTGGAAATGGAGGGATGAGGAAGTGCAGCAAGTAAAGGAATTTACATACCTGGGCTACACGACGAAACAGGATAATAAGAAGGGAACACACATAAAGGAAAGAGTGAGGAAAGGAAACGGGTTAATAGGACAAGTGTGGGGGAAAGAGTGTTCGAGATGGATATAGAAAAAAAAAGTTGTTGTTTGAAAAGTAAATAAAGGGGGTGGTAATGTATGGAGCGGATATATGGGGCTGGAAGGAGTGGAGGGAGGTAGAGGGGCTACAGGAAAAATACTGGAGATGGGTTTTGGAACTGGACAGAGATACACCGGGGTATATTGTGAGAGAGGAGGTACAGGTAGCAAAAATAAGAGTAGAGACAGGTAAAAGGGTCATAAAATACGAGGAAGAACTGAGGAAAAGAACAGAATGTAAAATACTGCAAGAATGTTGGAAAGTGATAAAGATTGAGATTTGAGATTGAAGTACGGGCAAGAAGGCAGAGAAGAGTATTACAAAAGAAACGGGTACGCGAGAGAAGAAGTGGAGAGATTAAGAGAAGAGGGAGTAGGGGTAAGGGAAGAAATAATAAGGAGAGATAGTGACATCGAAAAACAAAAAAGATGGACAAAGATAAAAGAGAGCAGATATATTAGGAATTATAAAGATATCAAGGGTGGAGGGGTGCCAGAATATTTAAAGAATATAGAGAATAAAAGCAATAAAAAGAAAAAAATAGCACGGTTCAGATGTGGCAACGAGGAGTTATATAACAAATATTGGAAAAAGAAGAAGAAAAGATGTGCATACTATGTGGAGAAGAGACGGAGGACCTTAACCACATGACAGAGAAATGCAGCGAATTAAGAGAAGAGGATATGAAAACAGAAAAAATCTTAGACGAAAACGGAAATGGAGCGGAGTGGATGGAAGAAGTATGGAGAAGGAGGAAAAAGTTAAGAGGAGAGAAAGGAAATGTATTTAAAAAAAAATAAAATAAATAGAATGTAAATATAGGATGTAAGATAACAAGTGTAAAGCACGGACTAATTTGTAAGCTAACGCAACAAATAAAGTTAAACTTATATATAGTAAAAAAATTTAATATTTTTCAGAATTCGATGATGTTTACTTCTAATTAACCTTGAATCGCCATACTGTGGTTTTTATTGAACTCTTTTTTTTATTCATTGTTTTTAAACATCTAAAATATCACCCAAATTTCTTAGTTATAAACTAAACACGAAGGTAAAAAATAGGAACCAAAGTCCACTTAAATTTTTCTCGACCAAAATATCAGATTAAATTGGATTTGTGTAATTGATGTAATAAAGATTGAACCTTTGAAATGACGTGTATTTTTACTAATTGCAGATTCCTCACAGCCAAGAATCTCTGAGCAACCTAAAAGTTGATATTTTAAAATTGGCAAAAGGTAACATATACCAAGAGCACGAAAGATTCATAAAAACGTTTGATCCGCAATGGAGATCGGACGAAAACGTAATTTTAATATTATGCGCAATAACACTTTTTACTCCGGATCGACCACGAGTCATTCACCAAGATGTGATAAAACTGGAACAAAATTCGTACTATTATCTTTTAAGGAGATACTTGGAAAGCGTTTACCCGGGATGTGCAGCAAAATCCACGTTTCTTAAGTTAATACAAAAAATATCCGAATTACATAAATTAAACGACGAGGTTATTAATGTATATTTAAATGTGAATCCGTCTGAAGTCGAACCATTATTGATCGAAATATTTGATTTAAAACATCAAACGTCGTAACCATAGGTTTTTTGTAGTCCTAGTGTTCGGCTGAATCTCTTCGTGGGCTACATTAACCGTGATAATTTGTTACATTCTGTAATATGTAAAGTACCTGTTGTAAGTGCTTCGTGCAAATATTAGTTTTAAATACCAAGACAATTTCTATGTATCGACTTTATATATTTAAACGTATATTTTTTTAATTCATAATTTTAGGAAATGTTATGTTAAAAGAGATTAGTGAATTATATTTTCCAGTTATTTATGTGTAAATTATACATACGTTTGTTAATAAAACTTAGTTACAAAACTTTTGTTTTTTTTGTTAAGTAAAACATTAAGTGGCGTTGATGATTGAGCTACGGAAACGAGTTCCAGTAATAATAAATGTGGTTTTATTACGCCTAATCTTAAAGCAAATTTACTAATATTTCATTGAACCTAATCAAGGTAATCTGTGACTTCAGAACGTTTTCGTCCATAACAGTGGTTATACCAAAGAGTATTATATACTCTTTGGTTATACACCAGGAGTATATGCAAATCTATTGCAGTTATCGTACAAAAAGGTAGGTGTCTTGTTTAGAACTTTAATCCAAAGAATATAGATGGCGCCAATTAACGTTTGGACCAAATGTTACATAGAGTAGGCGATATATTATGTCATTGTATACTACAGTTAGAATAATAAGTGAAAAATAATTTATAACTTGTTGCATATCTAATTGATGAGAACCAGTTTTAAACTGGAAATAGTTTACTTCAATTATCTCTGATTGGATGTGAAAAGTGCCTTCATTTATTTGCAAATTTGTACCAAACTTGAAAATCTTTTTTAAAATCACGTATTGCATTACATACTTGAACGTACAACACAAAAATTTTGCAGTTATAATAACACCAAGTAAAATTTACCTGAATGATTTAATTTATTGTCACATTACTAATGACTAAAGAGCGGATAGTAAGGCAAGAAAAAATACCAAAAAAGGTGGCATAAAAGGCATGTTAAACCTGCCAAAAAGGCACAAAATCTATTAAAATTTACAGTTTATTTTTTTGTTTTATAATGTTTATTAAGTGCTATTATTTTCCCAAGCACAAATCAAATATTTTTCAATATTTTGACCAAGAAGCTGTTGCCTATTATCATTTCAAATATTTTTATAGAAGGAAAAACTTCTTTCGACATCACAAGATGTTAGTGGAGCAAAAGCATTTAAATTAAGGTAATACAAACTTACTGATTTTGAACAAACTTGACAAAAAAGGTTTTTGCTGTCGGTTGTTAAATTATTGTCCAATTTACTCCACTTGTAATCATTTTCAAATTTTGATTGTTTATTAGGTGGCATTTTTTAAAACTTACTCACAGCACAACAGCAATAGATTATCACAGTGTGACAATATTTATAATAAACAAAGAATATTTTAGTCATGTATTTCAGTCATTAAAGGAATCCCACCGGACAGAATTAAAATTATCTATGTTTGCTTTACTTAGATACTGAATAGACCTATAAAATATGATTCATTCCGAAATCCTTCCGGTTTTGTAAATAGTGTTCTGTTAAGCCTGCCATTGTACATAATCCTAGTATAAATTCTTACAATAATTCTTCTCTATAAGCGGCTTTTGTATTTAATGTTTTCTGTAAACCGTTGTTTAACAAAACATGAAAATCCCTGTTGTTATTTATAGGTTTGCGGTAAAACCTTTTGAGCCAAAAATGTTAATTATATTATTGTACGTAATTTAAGTAAAATTCTGTAATGCGTTATTTTCATCTACCTATTAAAACACTGTTAACACAAACTTTTCAAAAGTTATATGTAAAAAGGCAATATAAAATAATACTAAAAAAGACAAAAACTTACACAAAAAGGCAAAATAGGCAAGCTGCAGGCATTTTCCTGAATGTCCGCTCTTTACTAATGACGATAGTAGTTATATAGTGTTCTGGCTCAAAATTACCCGTATTTTTTTTTTCAATTTTAATTTCTAGTAGGATCGTGTTTTCCGCGCTTGTTGGCATTTAAATTTTGAGTAAGATAGGCGTTATGGCTTAACATATCTTTGTTTGAATTTCGGGTAAGATCGGCAAGAGATCGTGAAGCGTTGGCTGGGTCGGGTAAGATCGCAAAATTTCGTTTGGGTCACGTTTCGGGAACCTTTAATGGTTATATTTATTTACTTTTAAATACACTGCTACCAACTGAAGATAATAAAATTTGATAAATTTTTGTAGCGGGAAATAAAACTTGACTTTTTCCATAGTTTTTTATGCTCCGCTGCAAGATGTTTCTTTTCCGGTTTCATAAGCGATTCCGAAAACGGGTTCAGGTCCGATATATGTCTCTGTTGTGCCTTTTTTAGCTAATGCGTCCGCCATTAGGTTTCCCTTTACACTCTGGTCTTTTGGTATCCAGATGAGCTTGCAACAATATTTGCAGACTGTTTATCAGTAGTGCTGCTTGGCTGTCAGACATGATCGATATTAGACCATTTGCGTATAATTTCGGATCGATAATGTTCCTGACACACCTATCAATAGCAGCAACTTCAGCTTGAAAAGCGGACGCATATTTACCCAAGATCAGCGAAAATTGCCTCTCTTGGTATCTGCCTCCATATACTCCTGCTCCAGTACCGTAGCGATTTTTGGCCCTATACACAGTACCAGATAGTTCCTATAACCGCGCCGGAGTAAATGTTGTTTGTACACTCGTCTCGTGACGGTATCATTACTTTAAATTTCTTAAGTTAATTTCGTAGTTAAGATTGTTTCTTCACGTACGTTGTATATACTTGGTTTGTTTTTTCTGGTAATTGACGTGTGTTCATAAATCTGCAGCCTGTATGCTGCTTGTCTTGCTTTCATTATTACAACGAGGTGTAATCGTGGAACTAAAAGTAGTGTTTCCATGGCTGCTGTGGACGTGGTTCTTATCGCTCTTGTTATCACCAGACATGCAATTTTCTGTGCTTTGTTTAGCTTTGCAGCTGTGCTTTTCAGGTTGGTTCTCTCACTTCAAACAAGCGCGCCGTATGTGATGATGCGTCTTGTTACCACAACAACCATTAATCTCCACGTGTGCCCGACCATTCGTTTGGTTGTATTAAGAACCCTGATGGATTTGGTTGTGACTTTTTTTAGATGAGCATTGAAAGCCAGTCTAGTATCAAGAGTGAGTCCCAGATATTTGACTTATTTTGTCATCAAGAGCGTGACTCCGTACATCGTAGGTAGTTTTATGTCATCGGTTTTTCGTCGTTTGGTAAACGGAACGATTGCCGTTTTAGTTGGGTTCACTTTGCATTATGTTTCATACAGCTTGTGGTAATGGTGAGATCGTAGGCGTATCCTAAAGCAAATACCCCGCCGACTTCTAGTTCTTGTAGTAGACCGTCCATCACAAGGCACCACAGTAGGGTTGCAGCACCCCGCCTTGTGGGCAACCGCCAGCCACTTTGGCTCCCACAGTGGTACCGTACAAAGTAGCTGTTACCATTCGATTCCAGAGCATTGAGTTGACCCAGTTTCGGGCTAGAGGTGTTTTTCTTAATTGCTCTTGCACTTGAGGTGAAGGTAGTATTATCAAATTCCCCTTCAATATCTAGAAAAGCACCCAATGCTATATCATTGTATTGGATTACATTTTCGCATCTTCTTAGTAGTTGGTGAATTGCTAGCTCGCAAGATTTTTCAGATTGGTAACCATACTGGTTTCGGTGTAGAGGCGAAGCCTTTAGTGCCCCGTTCCGTATATACCTGTCGACTACTTCTTCAAGTAGTTTTAAGATTAAAGAAGTTAAGTTGATCGATCTATAAGATTTTGCCTGGGCGTACATAGAACTCCCTGACTTTGGTATAAATACCACCTTGACAATCTGCCAGCTGTTAGGTATGTGTGAAAGTGAGTTTGAGAATTACGCATACTGCGTTTCGAAGAGCAGCAAATTCCTTTTGTAGCATGATGGGATAAATTCCATCCGCTCCTGGAGATTATTTTTCTCGCTAAGTCCCAGTTTCTTATGGGTGCCCGTTTGTTTGTTATCTCTAGGTTCTGGTGCTTAGGAACTTCAGTTAACGATTGACCCGGGAAGTGTTTTTGCAGTAGTTATTGCAGAGTACCTTCAACCGAGTCTGTAAACTTTCCGCTTTCGGTCAGCAAAGAACCGATGTTTCCAGTGCAGTCTTTGCTCAGAGCTATTTGTAGTCGAGAACTTGTAGATTCGTTTTCTATGTCCCTACAGTACCCTTTCCACGAGTCTCTATTTGCGTTTTTAACGGCATTGTTGTATGTTGTGAGGTTGGTTTTGAATTCATCCCAGTCTCCACTTTTTTTGGCTGTATTAAATAGGTTTCTGGTACGTGCCCTTGTTTTGTCAAGCTATCTGTTCCACCAAGTTATGCTGTTGAGGGTTAGTTTGACAGTTTTTGGGCAGCTGCCAGTATGTTTCTAGAACATAAATCTCACAATGGCATTAGGTTTAGTTTTTTTTTACAATAATGCCTGTGCGAGGGTTGTGCACAGGTTGGGCTGCCTTGACAGGTGTCAAGGAGAGTGATCCTCGAAAATCCTTGGTGCAATTCGTTGGTTGACGCTTCCATCTTCTCCCAGGACCCCTTGTCTGTAAGCAGAACGTATTGGGTGCCTTTAGGATCTGGTTTAGCGTTAACCACCCGCCAAGTTTTGGTACTGATGTTGTTTTGTACCGATATTCTTTTTAGTAGTGCTGTTTCCGTGACTCAAGTGATAACCTTTTTGGGTGCAGGAAGATCTTTGAAATAAATAATCTCTAGTTTCCTATCTATAGGATTCTCGCTTGTCGGGAGTTCGATGATGATTGGAGTACCCTAAGAACCAGAGTGTACCCGTTTCCCGATTCTCCCGTGTCCATCCTTAGACTAATGTCCGACGTTAACGAACTCATTGTATTCGCTAGAAGAGACCAAAGTCAAAAGTAAAACCAAAGTCTTACTTAATTTATTTTTGCATGGCATTTTGATTTAGTCATACAGTCAGCTACGACGGAACAGGGTACTATTTAGTTATTTAATTGCATGGGGGCTTATTACTTTAGAATATTTAATTTTGATTATTTTTACTTTTACTAACATTTTCAGTTTCTTTTTAGCCGTAACTGACTTGACTAACTGACCTCATCCTGTCCATTACAATAAAAAAAATTTTCCCGCCTACTTAGTTTCTAGCCTAAGAAGCGAAGATAAGCCGAAAGGTAGGTGCCTCGCGGAAACTCGTGCTCTCTAAGCACGATCCTGTAATATAGCCCATCCAACTCGTCTAAACAGATGATGCTTCATTTCGAAATTTATATTCTAAATCGTTCAATCATCTATGTGGTGAACTTGAACCAAGCAAGTTCGGGTGTTTGGGTCCTACAATAAGAATCATACTTTATTTTCTAACGTATTTGCACGGTTTTAGTTTATTTTCTTACAAGTATGCTACGGCAAAGTAGGGATTTAGTGTTTAATTTATTAATAGCATGAATTTATATTAGAATCATTTATTCCATTATTTTTAGTTGAATAACTATTTTAGTTTTTTTTTTCGCTGTAGCTACTTGAACTCACTAAATTCCTTTACGATAGCCTAAGTCCTTTCCTACCTACTTGGTTTTATGGCTTAGAAGCAAAGTTAATCCGTAAGGCAGGTGCCTCGCTGAACCGCGTGCTCTCAAAGCACGTTCCGATACTTAGCCCAATCCGACTAAGTCTAACCAAACTTTTCCTTCAAATGATACATTTCCTATTCTTACCTATCCTTTTGTAGCGAACTTGTACCAAGCAAATTCGGGTGGTTTGGCGAGTCCACATCCTTCTCCTCCTACTCCAGTGGTTATCTTAATATTTGACGTGCCGACTAGCCACACTCTGGTTGCTTCGTTTGCGCACGTTATTTTTAGAAGTGAGACTTAATACCTTTTAAACCATGAACTATTTGTTGCAAATTTGATTTTAAATTAAAGATAATAGTTTATAATATATTAATCTAAAATATACACATTTTTAACAAAAACTGCCATGGTTTTTGTTTACATTACTTATTGTTTTAAAATCAAAAATAAGTTACTAACTAGACATGTCATATTCTAGATTAGTAGTATAGTAGTGCTGATCCTGGATCACTAGAGCATGATCGGGTTGAGATCCTGAAATTTCGTTGAAATCGTTTCGTTTCGGGTATACTCGAGTTGCATTCGGATTTGGTAAGTCGGGATATATCGTATTGGTGGTGGGGAAATTGTAAAATGTCATAGACTTCGTTTCGTTTCGAGTATGCTCGGATGTAGATCAGTCGGGGAAGATCGTAGTGATTGTGGGTGTTTTTGGTGGGGATGCTATTGTGTGTATATGAAGGTAACATTTGTAAAGATTTAATATTAGTATTTTATTAACTCTTATTCGTTTAAACAAATTGAAGGAAACGATTAAGATGGAATAATTTTTTGCAAACTTGAACGAAACTTTTCATTTGGTTCCTTATGTGAGCGCAAAAAGTCTATCTATAAATGAGCATCCATCTAGTGAGCCGAGGAGCCGTTGGTGAAACAGCAAACATTGAATTTATTGAAAAATAAAATATAATTAAAAATGTATGATATATGTAAACATCTAAAAAATGTAAAGTTGAAATGAAAATAAATGTTTGAAATAATAATAGTTTTTTTATTTTACTATTACAGGCTTTGCCACACTTTAGTAAATAAATTAGGTAGTCGGTGATAGTATAGGAGGAAGGGTAAAATTATAAAATTTTGATTTGAATTAAATGTTACATTTTGGTTTGATAACAATTATAAAAATATAGAAAGTAAACATAAAGCTGACGGTTTATTATTAGAAAGACCTAAAAAGATATTGTATTCTACTGATTCGTTATTAGGAGAAAAATTAGCTGCGTTGGGTGTAACAGCTGCTATGAAAGCTAAAATAAAAGGTGGTATAAGTTATCAATCTGGCACTAAGCGACTTCGTATAAAAACAAGGAGTGCCAAAAGAAAACACAAAAAAGAATTGACAATTCCATGATTTAATAAAAAGTGCTAAATCTACATTAAGAGAAAAAAAATTCTATACGCTAAAGATGCTCTCATTGCGGCAATTACTTATGTAAAGTCATTAAAAGGACGGAAAAAAGAGAAACCCATTCGTGTAATACCAGTACCCAAGGTTGGTGGGGTTTTGCCGCTAATCCTTATTTTTGCTCCTCTCGACGCATTAGGATCGTTAGGTGGCGGCGCCGCTGCTATTGCAAAAACAGTAATTGCGGAGAAAGATGCTAAAGAAAAAAGGCATAATTAAACCATAGAAGCAATAGCACTAAATAAATCTGGAAACGGATAATATTTACCATATAAAAAAAGATTTGGTGTTTTTTTAGGACGGTGAAAAACAAAAAAAATTACGATTAAACTTTCAAAACGAGCGCTCATAGATTTCTACAAGTTTTAAGTTTATATTTCAATAATTATATTTTAATGATAACAAAATAAACAAGATTTTAAATTTATTTTTTTTTATTCTATCAAATAAAACTTCCAATAATCTCTTATCATTATAAATCTACTGTTTGTTTGAAATTAGTTTATTAGATATTCTAAAAGCTTTATTAAATACAAAGTTTATAAGTGTTTTAGTTTAAAGTAATGTTTCTTAAGATTAATTTTTAATTTACTGAATTTATACAGTAACCTATAGTAAATATTACCTGCTATTTGGTTGCTAAGTAAATAGATCATAACAGATACTGACACGTAATGACTAGCACGTAATAAAAGAAACTACGCTTCTTTTTTAAGAAATATTTAACTTTTTTTACAGAACGTTTAGAAGAGATCATTATATTGCTATTAAAAAAAACTGCACCCTCCTAACTGTCTTAGTTAGGCTGCAATTGCCGTTTAAACATTTTATAAAATTTTCGAAAAATTTATTTCAAAAAGTTTTGCTTAAAATCACTTTTTTATGGTTTATAAGGCTTTTTTATCCAATTTTTTTCACTGATCGCTTAGAAAAGATCATTATCTTGATATTAAAAAAAACTGCACTTATTAAGTTTTGCAGCGATTTCAATTATTATTTTAATGCTAGTATATAAATTTACAGGGTAAGTCAAGTTACATTTTCCGCTACAAAAGTTTATTAACTATTGCCATCTTAAGTTAGTAGCAGTGTCAAAATTTATCACTGACTTATTTTACATGTCCATTGCATTTGATATGTTTTGTATTAACTTAAATTATTTTAATTTGTTAAGGCGTAATTATCAATTACTTTTTTGGTCGAGTATAGTATCATTCTTTTTTCCTTGTTTCCGGCTTCGTCTTCAAACTTTTCTATTTTATTTTTCTGTAGTTTTATTTGCACACAATACGGCTATATCAAAAACAAAAATAAAACCAATCCAAATAATTAATATATTTTATTTTCTACCTAACACTGTACTTAGCAGTAAATTGTTATTAAAGACGTTAATTTCTCACGAAAAAAAATCATGATGGCAATAGAAAAAAACATAAATGTATTAAAAATACGTTATTGCCAATCACCATTACCTTTGTTTTATTTGAAAAACTAACCATCCTCATAATCTACGAGTATATAGTAATAAATAGAATAAATAAATAAATATAGAAACATTCAACTATAAAAATGACTAGAAGTGGAATGTACGAAGTGGAGTCGTTTGGAAAAAATTGCACAAAATACAGATGTAATTACCCTAAATAATTCAATCACTAATTAATATATATATATACAGAATATTCACAACCTAGTCAATATCAATGAAATTTTATACAGTGTGTTTAATAAACAAACCGAAATATTGCACAAATAAAATTTAAAATTTTTCTCTCTATATGGCGCGTTTTTTCTGCGCGCAAGTTGACTAGAATCCATTATTTCTATTTAAATAATTTACAACAGATATCTACAGGTCCATTTTTGCTAAAATTAGATTATGGAGATTGTGGAGGAGACCTAGTGCCAGATCGTGAACTGCTGCTAAGCGAATGACTTCTACTGCTGCTAAGATTTCTGTTGTACCACGGGCTGCTGGTGTAACTGCTGACAGAAGACGGCGACGACGGTGTCGGCCGATGATATGGTATAGGGCGTTTGCGTGCACTGTATTAGTATTTGTTAGTAAGACACATGCTATTAAAGATTTTTTTTTCAATAAATCAATACGTATAATCGTGCACAGGGGTGTTCTAAATATAAAGTAGTTTTGATAGTAGAACAATCAAAACTGATTTTACATCGTATTCACAGTAAATAGGATTAGCGTGTAAGTTCATGCTTATGCAGCAATATTTAAGCGTAAAAGCAAAACTTTCGAGCCGTGCGCAGCAACTGCGACTACACTTGTGAACAACAAAAAAAATCGCAAAGTGACAACGTTTATTGTTACATTCTACAGAATATAAAATTCTTTCGATAAAATAATATTCCTATTACATAAAAATACATAATTTCTTACAATACTTACACTAATCAAAAACTTAAGAAGCAAAAATTAAGAAAACGAGGAAACTAAACTACTAAATACATCTCAGGTGTTACACCTTCTTGCTGAAATAAAATGAATAAAAATAAAAATTTATCGTGCTACTTTTACGCTACGACATGCATTTACCTGGTGATACGGCGACGATCTAAAAAACTAGGCGAGCCGTGTCTTCTGGGTATCGAAGGAGAACGTGAGCGAGAAGAAGCGCTACTGGAACTTCTGGACGAACTCGCCGAACGTGAACTATGCACGCGAGAAGGCGACCTCGATGTGGTATGATGACTACTGCTAGAAGACGACGACCTACTCGCGATACAAATAAAATTGGAATAACAAGTTACATTTACTCACCCGTAGGAAGAACGCGAGTAACTTCTAGACTTGGATTTTTTAACCTGCGACATACTATTAGATTTAGTGCGCGATCTAGACCTAGATCGACTGCTGCTATGCGATTTTTTTCTTTCAATATCAAAGTTTTGCTCCATAGATGCGTTAACATTTTCAACGAATTTCACTTTCTCCACATCAGGTTTCAGTGGCAAAATCTTTATATCGAACACGTCCGGTTCGACAACGTACTTTTGATTATACATTTTAGGACTAGGAAGTTTCTCGGGTTTATACACTTGTTTTTTTGGTACTTTTTTTTCGAGAGATACTTTTGCTTTCGCGGCCAATCCAGATTTTAATAATCTTAACATGCGTAATTCTTTTTCGCGTTCTTCGTCCTCGTTTTCGTTTTCAGTATCCGTGTTATTATCTTCGCTGGACGATCGCAGACGGACTATAGGTTTTTGTTGGTGATTTCTACGTTTAGGCGATTTTTCGCGTTTGAACTCGACGGGTTTTACTTCGCGAGGTGGTGTTTTCGTTTGATTGTTGCTGCTTTTATAGCTTTCGATTCTTGGTGGGGTTTTATTATAAATTTCTGGTGAACCGTTTCGACTGTGTTTTTTTGACTCGGAACGTTGAATCGCTTCTCTTTGGCTGTTTTCGTGTTTTTGAATTTTTGTTTTAGAGGAAGATCGTCTTCGGGTAGATTCGGTACGACTTTTCGGCTCGGTTCGTCTTTTAGGTTCCGGCGAACGTAAGCTTGGAGATCGACGCCTATCTGGAGAATGTTTTCTTAATGGTGATTTTTTTCGGTGGGCTGAATTAATTTCAACATGTTTAGAATGTCTTTGACGGTTGCTGTCGGATTGATGCGAAGGCGACCTTCGTCTGCGATTGTTAGAACGACTTCTTCGTTGCTTTGTGTTATTGGTTGGTAAAGGCGAGCGCGATGGTCTTCGATATTTATATTTAGATTCGGATCTGTTTTTGTACGGAGATCTAGAATTTCGCCTATGAATTGGCGATCTCGATCGTGCGCGATGAGTTTTTCGTTCTTCTTGCCCATTCGAACTATGCAATTGTTTCTTGTCGGGCGTTTTAGATCTATGAAGCTTTGCAGATGCTCGTTTCGAATTTTTCGGCGAAATCGAGCGATTCCGATTGTGATCGTATTCGCGAACAATCTGCCGTTTCTTCGAATCGATTTCTTTATCTTTGTCTTTCGTCTTGCCGATTGGTTTTTCGACCGGTAATTGTTTTTGTCGTTCTGGCGAGCTGTAATTTAATTTGGTTTGTAACAATACAGCGTTTTCGTCTTAAAAGACGTTTTTTTCTATTAAAAAAAAATATACAAACCTTTCGAGTGAACTATCGCTTGAAGAACGCTTCTTCTTAGTGGATTTCTTTTTCTGTGAGAAAATAATCCGTTTTAGCGATGATTTCTAAACTGTGGCAAATTAATACACATGAAACACACTCAAAAAAAAAAGAAGAAAGAAAACAAACGTATTGTTTTGGTTAACCGTGTCTATGAAAAGATTTCAGAAGAAGTAAGATTTACGTCTTGCAACTTCTAGAATCAAAACAAAAAGCACTAGAATAAAATGTACACCAGGTGAATTGAATAAATTTACTAAATGTGTACCTAAGTAAAAATATCAAATGTTAGGCTTATACAGTACATTTTTTTTTTAATTTTAAAGAATAAAAATATTGTTTCCAATGTATGTAGCTGTATGCCTATCAGTTTTTTTAAACATATGAAGAACATGCAGTTGATTGCTAGGGGCCTATGGGCCTATACTTACTAGCAGCGTTGTAAGCCAGTCAGGTTAATCCTATGTTATGATGTGCAAGGTTCAAACAGAACAATGTTTAACTTCCATAAACATAAACTTGAGCACATGCACAAGTAAATCAACGACATTTCGGAGGAGTTGAATGAACAATATAAAAAATTCGGTGTAACAAAGTAGCACTAAAACACAAATATAACAATTTTTTTTCTTGAGCAATAAATGTCGCGGTTTTTACTAAATTAAAAAAAATCCTATACAGAGTACGTTTAAAATAAGCCGTATTTTTAAACGATGATAGAATTCCAACGCTTTGTGAATACAGATAAATCGAGTAATTAAACAACTAAAATCGACAATATCTGACATAACCAAAATTTTTACCTTGATTGTCTAGTGTAGCAAAAAAAATTACTTTTGTGTTCTTTTTTTTTAAACGAACTTTACCAATTTCAGGGCTTTGAATATCGCCACCCAGCCAGCGACACAAAATTCCCTTGAATTCCAAAGGAAGAGATCTCGATCTCAAGCTAAAAAAAGTTGAGGCACTTGCTGTCCAGCCTTGGTCCGGTAAACACGTGTCGCCGCGAACCGCAATTTTGTTAGTTACGTATTGTTTAGTCGCGCAGAATAGCTCCGCCTACAGGTCCTTTACAAATTACACAAACTCTTCGTGTTTAGTGAGTACACGAGTAAAACAAAACGTGGAGAAATCTCTAACAAGAAACGTAGTAGCTGGCCATACCGAATCCCAAGTTCGTCCAGCGCATCGTCCTCTTCGTCTTCAAAAATAAAACCAGCTATTTCAACTAAAGTAGGTAGTGGGTGCCTTATTCCTATCTACGACCCGTCGAAAGACGATACTCAGGTGAACGATTGGGTACAGTGTGTCGACAACCGTAAGTTATCACTGAAGTAAGGATACCATCGTTCAACTCATTGTTAACAGTTTTCGTGACAACGCCCGCCAGTGCTTTGACGAGCAAATTAAGTAGAACGCTTCCTGGCAAAACATTCGAAGTGACTTCGTTCCACAATTTCGTAATTACTTAATTACTTTAGGACGCTGCTAATTACGAAACTAAGTGATTGCTTTCAAAATTATTGAAATTACAAGCCATACATTTGCAAATCCCCGAAGATTGTTTAGTTGACGCGGACGAAAATATCGTACGTTCTGTGAGGTCAGCGCGTCAGTGTGACGATAATTCCTTATATGCGTATCTAAATACCACGAGAAAAAAATGCCTTAATAAAATCATTAACGAGCTACTAAACAATAATTTAATTATAATTCGGGTATCTCAAAGAGTTTCTGCAACGTCGAGATCAACACCATTACCACTCGTACGAGCTGGAAACCATGCCAGCGGTGTTGTCCATGAGACCTCCTTCTTCGAATTGGGCGTTGGTCGATTTAAATTCAAGAGTATACATTCGAGATAAAATATACATGTTGTTTTAAAATGAGCTATATCGATTCCTTGAGTCGCAATCCAATCAGTCCTCTCGAAATCAAAGTTAATGTTGTAGATCTATTTACTATACTAGAAACAACTGATAACAGAAGAAACTTACAAAGATGGTAATCATACAGGGGAAACCGGTAACAGACATGGAATCTGGAAAAGAAACGGACGCAACAGACAGCAATTGGAAAGTTGTTAAAAACAAGAAGGCTAAGAAAACGAAGAAAATAATTACGACATACAATGAAAGCACCCACACAGATGCAACTGAAAGACAAATAAAGAAGAAATTAGACAAAAAGAAGACTGAGAGACCGGAATCGGTCTTAATTAAAGTTAAAGAAGACGACAAATACGAAGAGGTATTACGTAACGTTAAGAAAACTGATATAGAAGGGATAGATACCGAAACACGAGGTATAAGTAAGACCAAGCAAGGGGATATTCTTCTCAAATTAGAGAAAGGGGTAGGAAAGGCAAAACCTCTACATGATAGACTAAAAGCGGCCAACACGAATTCGGAGGTGCGGATATTAGGTGCAGAAAAGTAATGATTGAAATAAAAGACCTGGACTCGGTTACAACCGAGAAGTACTAGAAGCAGTAATTAAAAAATGCCCTGAAGTAGTTTGCAGAATGAGGATAATCTATAGTGTGAGCAGGGGGCAACAAAACGCGTTAGTACAGGTGGATAAGACAACGGTAGGGCGATAGAAGAACAAGGTTTTATAAGCGTAGGGTGGACATCCTTAGAGTCAAAGTAAAAAAAGAGCCGGACACGTGTTTCAGGTGTTGGATGAAGGGATACAAGACAGACAAATATAAGGGGCTTGACAGGAGCAGAATGTGCTATAGGTGTGGTGGAGACGACCACTTCATAGGTACTATGCGATTCGGTAGAGGTGGATGCTGGAAGGGGCCACAGAACCAATTCTAGATGGTGTACGTACGTATTAAAGAAAAAAAGGTGTGCAAGAAAACAAATTAAATGTTCAGAACACTGCAAACTGATCTGAATAATAGCAGGGCAGCTTTTGCGTTAGCAAAAAAGATGCACGAAATAAAGGCTATGAAGTATTAGTACTATCGGAATTTAAAGCAATTACTGATCGGGGGCTTTTTAAGAATAACACAAAGAAAACGCGGATAATGATCACAGGAAACAACCTATGCGTAAGCAGAGGAAGGGAAGGGGATGGTTTCGTTTGGGCAGAAATAACTTCGGTACATGCACATGCTGCTGCCATTACACCCCAAATAAAAGTGCGTTCGAACTCGGTGAGCGGTTAAAGGAGCTAACTATGGTGGTTAGAAGATAACAGAAGAAGGACGATAATTGCAGAGAACATTAACGCAGCATCTGTACTGTAGGGCTCCTCTAAAACAAACAATAGAGGTATAGAAATAGAAGACTTCATAGCAAACCTGGATTTAATAATAGTAAATAACGGTGATATACCTACGTTCGAAAGAGGGAGGCAATCCCCATTTCTAGATCTAACCATCGTTAGCAGTGATACGATAAATGAAATCTTAAAATGGAAAGTTCTAAAAGAAGAAACACTCAGTGACCATAAACATATTGTCTGGGAAATTAGAAAAAATGGTAAACAAATTATAAAGAACCAAAAAACTGAAAATAAAGTAAAGATTGGAGAAATATGTGGAATACCAAGTTAGATAAAAAAATACTAAAAGAGTTAATACATAAGGCGGAGACAAGAAACATAAATGATGCAACAGAAGTAAACCAATTACTCCAGAAACAAGAAAAGAAGAAGAAGAAAAAGAAATAATAAGGGGAGAGTACAATATTGGTGGAATCATCAAATAGCGTATCTTAAGAAGTAATGTAATAAAGCAAGAAAAATTTCCCAAAAAAATTAGAATTAAGGGTAACGTAGATTACGAAAATGAAATATTAAAGCAAAGAAGATAATCA
Organism: Aquatica leii; assembly: GCA_035610365.1. Taxonomy (NCBI): domain Eukaryota; kingdom Metazoa; phylum Arthropoda; class Insecta; order Coleoptera; family Lampyridae; genus Aquatica; species Aquatica leii. Next base: position 5,908,763 of record CM069436.1, on the reverse strand, counting down.
CTAAAGGAAGAAATTAAGAATAGTAAAAATAAAAACTGGAATGAACTGTTCGATGAAGTGGATAAAGATGTCTGAGGAGGGGTTACCAAATAGTAACACGGAAAATTCAGAAGAAAACCCCGTTAGTTGGTTGGAGTCAGGACAAATTAGAAAGTACGATTAAAGTACTTTTTCCAAAACATAGAGAATTAGATTGGACTGAGAATGTTGACCTAAATGAAAAAATTGACGATGCGGAAGGGACCGAAGCAGCTAAACAGATTACCAACAAGAAGGCGCCTGGACCAACTGAGGTTCCATCAGAAATAGTTAAAGGAACGGCAGAACTAAAACCAGAGATGAGTGAGTGGAGAGAGTGGACAAGTTGGTTTTAATGCCAAAAGGTGATGGGTCTTCGTTCCGCCCAATAGGTTTGCTTAACGCGGTCGGGAAATTACTTCAAAAATTATAGTCAAAAGAATAAGGGAAGTAACAAATGATAAACTACCGAGGAACCAATACGGATTTAGAAGAGGAAGTAGGGCAAAAGATGCTAATGCGGGCACGTGGAGAAAACAAATGATCTGCGCAATAATTACTATCGATGTGAGGAATGCCTTCAACTCTGCATCGAGACAGGCAATTATGAAAGCAGTAAAAGAAATGGAACTACCAAAATATTTAATAAGCTGGATAGGACTTTAGTTATAAAAAGTGTAAATAATGATAGTGATAAGAGGGTTATAGCAGTAACTGCCGCAAGGGAGTGCCGCAAGGGTCGGTTTTAAGTCCGATACTTTGGAACATAACGTATAACAGAATCCTGAAATTGAACTTGCCGGAAGGAGTTAATACGGTAGGGTTTGTCGATGACCTTACAATTATAGTTACTGGAATGAAGATCGAAGATATTGTAGAAAAATTACAATATGCCCTGGAAATAATTAACAATTGGACAATTATTAATAAACTAGATATAGTTCCCCAAAAAACGCAGATGGCCCTCATAATAGAAAAAAATGAGAATACCCTCCGTAACTCTGGATTTATTAGGCAGAAAGATAGCTACCCAGAAACATATCAAGGTGTTAGGAGTGACAATAGTTTCAAATCTAAGCTTAATTTAACATATAAAGCAAATTACGGAAAAGGCGATAAAAAGTATTAATGGAATTAGTAAAATACTACCCAATAAAAAGGGAGCTAGGGCGGCGAAGAGGAGAGTTCTAGCGAGCGCGGTAGACCCTATTCTCTTATATACTGTGGAAATATGGACGAAGGCGTGCAAATGGAACAGAGTACAGAGACTTTAGGCTATTAGAATAAGCAGCGTTTACCGCACAGTAGCAATGGCAGACGTACTAGTGATTGTAAGAATTCCACCATTGCAGCTGATGATGGAAGGAAAGGGAAATAAAGGAAGAGGGAGACTATCATAAAGAAATGGCAGAAGATGTGGATAAAGAGGAAATCATGGACAAACAAAATAATACCTAATATAGATAAATAGAAAAGGAGGAGAGGTGAACTACCACCTAACAGAATTCCTATCAGGTCATGGGGAGAACGCGGTGTATCTTGAGCGCTTCAAATTTAGATTCGTAGATACATGTGCTGACTGTAAGTACAGTGAACATGCAATACTAAAATGCAATCGTTGAAAGAAGGAAAGAGAGGACTTGTTTAAGGTAGTGGGGGGAAAGTTAAACGAAAAAAACTTTATAGACAAAACGATGGAAAATGAAAATTGGAATAGTGTCAATTACTTTTGTGTTAAAGTGATTAGCAGACGAGAAGAAGAAAGCAGCTCTAAATAAGGAAGGGGACTAACGGCAGGATGGCTCTATGATGAATGTGAAAGCGGTGCCTAAAGCTTTCAAAAGATGGAGAAGAGGAGAAAGGAGACTTAGCCGGTAGGTGGGCTACCAAGATGGTGGGTGAATCCGGCAGTCTTTTTGAAGATTTCCCTTCCTTAAAAAAATCTAGTTAGGTGTTTAACACGTTTTGTTACAACGTACGTTCATGCTTGCCTACATTGTGGTGGTTCATCAAAGGAAAACTTTATCCTATTCCAAAAACTCCTGTCTCTTTCCACATTATACATATTGACCCTAACAGCCCATTCGAAGCCAGTAAAAAAAAACAAGTTCCTCTTTTGTAGTCGTCGATGCTTTTTGAAATTTTGCATCATCGAAGCTGTACGGGATAAAAAACTAAACATGTGGTTAAAATTCCTCTCTCTATTATGTACCTTTTTGGCGCACATTTACCCAATTGAAGAAATTTGGTAAAACTTATACTATTAAACACATTCTTAATAAAGTAGCAACACCACGCTGCAATGGGCAGGTCGAACCGTATAAAAAATAGTTCTGGTTGCGTTAGCTCTAACAAACGTTAAGGAAATAACACTTCTGTTGTCAGGCCCAGTGGTTTGCACATCTTCAGTATCTTAGATCATCCACGCAGATTTTAAGTAAATAGATTGCTGTTTTGAATGTGTTGGGGGGTGAAAAATTCGCTGGGTAAGAACAGATTTTCATTTTACGGCGCTACTTGATTTACCTTTGTTGTCAACTTTGGTCACCCGCGCACGTTCTTTTATTGTGGAAAAGTTCCAATGACGAACTAATAAGACACCCACGGAATATAAGAACTGTACTGAATGCATACTCTGAAAATCTACGTTAGATGAGAAAATTGATACCACCGTTTTGATTTCCATTATTGTGAGAAGCATTACGACGAATTGAAGGGCACATCTGTTAAGATACCTTAATTGACTTCGGAAAGCTTAGGGCACTATACGTATGTATCAATTTAATTTGCAGAAATTCTTTTATATAATTATTTGCTTTAAGGTCGTATGCACGCACGATTCAGCCTTTTTGCATGTAACAAGTTAAACGATACGCTTTGTTTCACTATTAGTGCAATCACCATAAGCTCGTGATAATTGACATTCACCAACGTGAATTTATTTGAATGTAATTTTAAGCCAATTGATTGCTTGTATGTACGAAAAATTGTTTAATTTAAAGAGCCTGTATATTTGGTTGGTGAACCCTTAGTTGCTTCTTTTTCTCTTCATTTTTAACTCCTTCTGATATCATTGAAATAAATTATATTCGTTGTGTTTTTCGATTTGTTTACCTTCAGTGCTTGACAGATGTAAATAGGATTTGTAGTGTATATATTTTTTCTGTTTTAGCGCACATCAATGATCTCCTACGACTCACTCTCCGAAGCTCTGAGCTGCCGCTTATTATAGGTTACGGTTACGTAACAACGTGCATCAAACCAAGCGAACTGAATATGTGCCATAATAAAGCCATATGGACCAAATCAACAAAAGCTCTTTTTGCTTATAAATCAATTTCTGTAACTGAAGCATGGCTTTTGAACGTTGTAACCTGCGTTGGAATTTTTAGCAGTGGATCTTTTATGTAAGACCCCGTAATTAGATTCCACTGGCTGAATTTTCGGTTTTCTGTTTTTTTTTCTTTCGATTGATTAGTTCGATGTTAGCATCGAAGACGTTTTACTCGTTATTTTATTACGTGTGATTTAAGGTTATTGGTATTTCAAGTTGTTTTACAATTATTACTGGTATTTTTTTTGAATACATTAAGTTCCGTGGTTTTGATTTTGATTTGGTGTTTTACTTGTTTATCTCAGTAAAATAACAATGCGAGATAATTTACGACTTCCTTTTTGGAATGTAATTTGATCCATTTTTCTTGTTATCTATACTTTGTTTATGTTGGGTTCTTTTATGAGCGCGTTTGCGAACCACATGATAATTCAGCGAAGTAAGCATTTTTGGTGAGAAATGTTTCTGTCGTAGGTCTACGTGACAGAATTCACGTGGCCAATTATAGTTTTCATCTTTGTTAATTTAGTTCGTTTAGTGTTCTATCTTTTACAAAGATTTTACGGCGCAAGTTCATTGAATTAAGTGGGAATGCGAGGTGTTAAAAGAGGTAAAGTTTTGTTTTTGGGGTTCAATCTTTGGTCGCGATTAAGAATACCGAGTACCGGAACGTAGCCAAGTGTTGGGGGTGTTTTACCCTACCGTTATGCAATACCGCGGAAGTTAAATAAATGGTGCCGTGAAAATTGAGTGGTGGGAGGGGAAAATAGTAATTTTCCAAATTCGTAATTTTACGGTTTAAGAAACTTCATGGTATCCAAAAATAAAAACTCACGTTTCGAGTTGGATTTAATTTCGAAGTGTTGTGTGAAAATCCTGTCTTCGCTTTTGTGCGGATTTCAATTAAATTGAGAAATAATTCTTCCGACGGTATTCTATTGTTTGGGGGTTCCACCGAGCTTGTATTCGACTACAGAACACCTGGACCGACCGGAGTTCAATCTAAAGTCGTAGCTTTCTGAAACCACTGTGGCCCGCAGTTCACCTAGAGTCTACAATTGAGTAAAGGTATTTAACGAATTTGTATTACCGTGTAGTGAACCGCGATTGATATGAAGTAAAAGCTTTGATTTGAGCCGATTGAATTACGGCTAACGTTAAAAATTTCAAGAAACACTTGAAGGTGTTTGCGTGAAGTTCGATTTAATTAATTAATTTTGTTTTGTGTATGTAAAAGTAAATCTAATTCATGCATAAAAGATAATGTAACATATAATTTGTTTGAACGTTTAGTTCGAAGCAAAGTTTCGGACGGATATTTTATAACTTGTGTATTTTTATTATTTTTTTTTTATTTGTTTACAAATTAAGTATGCGGTCAAGGCCTTGAAGTTTATTTTTATTGGGTTGTATTGAAAAACGAGTTAACGCTATTATTAGTATTATTTTTCTTTTATATATTAATTTTGTATTCAGATTGTTCATTTTTTTTGTCTTGCTTATTATTATTTCATTGATTATTTTCTTTAATCGAATTTGTTTGATATTCATTATTTATTTTTTTTTAATATTCAGTCAATAAATGTTAAATTGTTAAACGGTAAAGAGCTTTTATTCATTCAGCTGCCGCGTACGTATTTTTTGTTTTAAGTGTATTTCAGAATAGTTACAACTCAAGGTAAGTTCCGGGGTTGTAACCAACCAGATGAGCTTTCGGGTTATCAGGGGGTCCGGAAGCTACGATCATCGTGACCTTGATTGGCGCCCTAACCGATTTTTGAGTCTTTTACAGTTTTAGTTCGATTTTATGTCAATCTCGTTTACAAGTTATCACGGAATTTTAAAATATAACCCACCCCGTCTCCATTGAGCTAGTGGCACAACATCGTTTATGTTATCTCATTTCAGGCAGTGACTTTGTTTTAACTTTGGCATGTAACAACGCTATACAGAACGATTTACGTTCGCAAATTGTAGCTCATATATACAGTACAGATAATAAACATCTCGGAGGGTATATAAAATTCTGTTTGAATTTACTAACACTACTGATCATCATATTATGATGAAGGAATGCAACCTGAGATTAATAATCGAAGAAGTTTTCATTACTTTAAGTAAACAATTTTATCAAAATATCAATTTTAGTGTCCTTTTCCAGCGAAATATTTCTATATTGTTCACTCAACATGCAAAAATAGGTTATAAATGCACTTACAAAAAAACTACTGTTAGAAATAGTGATAACCTACTTTCGCAGATTAGCCGTCCGGAGCTCCTTCTCAAATGAAAACTAATTATAAAAAGCGAAAATTTTGTAAATTTCGAAACATTAATCAATTTTTAACTACAAAAGAAGACAAAAAAAGTAGAAAACTCTATAAACATTAATTTGTATACAAATCAAAAGTTTTTCGACTAACCTCCTTTTTCTTCAACTTTTTCTTTTTTCGCCTATCGTCGTCGCTGTCAGAATCGTCCGAAACCGAACTCGAATCGTCGCTATCGGACGAATCCACCGAATGTTTTCGCTTCCGTTTCTTTTTGTCTTTCACTTTCGTCGATCTACGTAACAAAAACGTACGATAAAATACTGAATGCACGTTAAATTACTTTACAAATCGCAATTGCTTTGGTAAACATAATTATTCAACGCTAAATTTTATCTTTGCTGTACATCAAATTTAAGTATAATCACCTAGCATTGATGCTTTGATTATGTAACCAAAAACAATAATCCGTAAAGAATATAGACGTAAGACCGAAAGACTTTAAGGGTTGAACGCACCTTCAGTCCACACCCATGCTGCACTAGACATATATTCAAGATAAAAAATATTACGAAATATTCAACGAAACCATACCATTACCTGTAGGCCTTCACACGCACGGCACAAAAATATATTACCAAAATATTAGTAGACATCGAAGTTTAATAAAGGAGTTAAAAAAGACTTGCTTAACAAAAAAAATCACAAAGGAACTTTTCCAATGTGTTTTTTAACTAATAAAATATTAAGTCGTGTTTATTACCTTTCCTTTTTACGTTTCTTAGTTTTCTTTTTCTTCTTCTGGTCTTCCGACGACGAGCTGTTATTTTGAAGAGTATTAAGATTTGTTTTGGCGTACGAGCGAATACGTACCTATCTTTAGTTTTGCGTTTTTTCTTCTTCTTAGGACCAAGAGCGGGTGGTTCCGGACTAGGCGTGTGCACAAGTTCGTAACGTGTCGCTTGAGCTTTTTCCCGATCCTTTTCTAATTCTCTTTCTAAAGCTTTTTGTTGTTCTTTTTCTTGTAACGCGACCGAACGTGCGACTTGTTCTTTGGCTTCGCGATCCGGATCGAAACTGCTTCCGTCAACAAAATATTCCGATATGCCAAAGGCTTCTCGTAGTCTCGCATTTTTTTCTTGCTGCGCCTCTGCCAAATGATGAGTTTCGGTAACGCTAAAAATATATGCATAATAAAGATTAGTTAAAATGCTCGATAGGATTAAAACATTTACTTATTCGACAAATCCTGATTTTCGCAACACACCATTTCAAAGCAAATACTACACTAAAGTTTCCCCTTTTTATGCCGCGGTACTAATCGATAATAGAAAACTAGGGTGTGAGTCACCGTGCGTTATAACTAAAGCGTGTATTTTACGTGTATCTTTTTTTTATTTAAACAAAAAAATTTCAACCTCGTTAATCGGATCAGAAGATTTCAACGTTGAAATCCTTAAAAGTGGTAGAACGCAATCGGATTAGCGCTTTTAGTTCGGATTTTCACGTAAACCTTGAGAATTGGTATCAATTATTTATCGAGTTCTTTTAAACTGTGGTAATTTCGTGTAAGGCGCAACATTAAAAATTAATTCAAGAATTTACGTTACCGAAAAATAAAATCAATGTTTACCTTACAACAGATCGCATCGTTTTTTTTGGGTACAATCGCTTAAACACATTTCCAGGATCGTTCGGATTCGCGATGTTATTATTATTATTATTGCAGTGACAGTGGCAACAGCATTGTTGTCTTCTGGGCGCTGCCCTTATGGGTGCTTTCGCACCCAAAGCTTGACACAAAGCACCGCGCCAAAGTCTTTCGAATATAACGCGTTCGTCGACTGTATAACGATTTCTATAACCGCCACCGCCGCTACCTCCATAAAACATTTCTTAATTATACTTTTTAATTATTCACTAAATTTAACTTAATTTTAACGTTGGAAGACATGAGTTGCCCTTAAAACTAAGTAGGTACCGAATATCGGATTCTCTACTACATGGAAGACATGGATCAGTCTTTTTTATTATTATTTGTATTTGAGATTTCACATTTCTATAGATGTAATAACGGGAGAAGATATTGCGAGGCGGCCCTCGCGGCCCTTCTCCAAAACGCAAACTGAGGGGAAGGAACGAGGAAATTATCCGATGCGCAGCATCCATATCAAGGAATTACGGAATGACGGAGTTAACGGAACACGTGAATCGATAACCGACAACCGCTAAACATTGTTTTCTTTAATTTTTTTTTTATTGTTTTAACGAATTCGTAAAATTTTAAAGAAATTGCGATGTAACCTATACTTAATTGAATTTTCTGTAATTTTAAATCAACAACCTAAAGACAATTACATTTATCTAATCAAAATTTAATACATTGTTCCTGCAAGAGTTGGAAACGTATAACTACCAGATCTGTCCGCACTACATAATTTCATACTATTCGAAGTGCACACCCTTCTTACATCAGTTTTGTTGGAATAAACGTTATAACAAAAAAAGGAACTTACCTAACTCGTGCCCAATGTCCCACAGGTCGGTCTAATTTTCCATCATGTCCATTAAGCATAATCCGATAGTTGTTGACTTTGTTTTTAATAGCTTCCGCTGAAAAACTGCACATTTGTTAGCAAAATCATTCTGCATTATCAAAACTTTAGCACTTACCCCTGATCTTCAAGAATTTCAGCAAATTCTGCACATTTGAGTTCAATTTTCCGTTTTCTTTCGTGATCTAAAATCTCCTTGCTAGGAGGTCTATTTGATGCTGTATCTAGTCTACACAATTCCTCCTCAGTACGATAAGTCTTATCTTTCTCTCTTGGCTTGACGAAGGCCCAATTTCTTTGAACATGACCGTTTGTGCCTGAACCGCGTGGTGTTGTAAGCCCAATACCATTGTACATTTTTACTTAATATAAGCCAACTTAAGTAAAATAAGGTGCAGATACCAAGTTTATTGATTAGCTATAAAAGTGCATTAGGTCAGTAGTTAAAATAATATTCTAAACGAATTAAGCGCAAAGAATAACTTACGTTATATATTTAACGTACTTTATTGCACGTATTTCAATTTTTCGATGTTTTTAGAAGATTATTATCTAAATTTAACAATAATCTGTTATTACTTGGAACCTAACTTGCAACGCAATTTACGCCATTTTAAAAGTTGTGACAGTAACTGTAGTCCCATTGGAAAAAAGTTCCATTTGTTAAAATTAACTCCCAATACATAAAATTCTTATTTGTTAAATCCTACTCGTCCTGGAAATTAAATTAAAAATATAAAGCTAATTGTTTTATAAAAACTAATTATTTGTTGGTGATGCTTTTACGCATATTACTTCAAAAATACATAGATCACAAATTTTTGGAAAACAAAACATATATTTCTCCAAAATGGCAGTCATAAATTATACTTTAAAACGATAAAATAAATGCCCTTAATGCAATTTTTCTGAAGAAATATTTTTCGCAGTTTGTCAATTGTTTCACGGACAATTGTAGACTTAGCATGACTTAGAAGAGCGCATTTTTTTTCATTAGCAAGATAGTTTTTCAAACGTTTCACTAAAAAACTTTATGTGAAAACCTTTAGAAAACATTTCACTTTATCTAAAGAAATAGTTTCGCAAAATTTGTCAATGTAAGTGACAATTACCCATGTAGCAACGTACGTAACAGCTACGTACATGTTACGTGATGCAGTACGTAATATTACGTACCAAACACGTGCAAATGTCACAGTCAATTTACGTAAAATATCACATATCATTTACGTTTAAATTTACGTACATTTTACGTATTACATTTACCTATTATATACGTATGTGTACTGCAAATATTCACATACTAGTTTGATACACAGAGTGAAAAAACGCCTATCTATCACGTACATTTTTATAACGTTTTTAAGAAACGCATAAGTTGATTTTCACTACCGAATGTATTTTATATTTTAATCACGCAAGGATAACTGTAATTTTAAGTACTAACTTTTATTTTTAAACTACGTAATTGTTACGTACCGGACACGTAAAAATGTTACGTGGTAGTTTGGGAATAAACTGTACGCGACAGTTAAGTGTCGTTTTGGAGTTATTACGTAAATTACGAATTTACACCAAAAATAAACGTAATTGTTACGTACGCTTGTTACTTGAGTACAGACTATGATAACTAAATGGGCGTATGTTTTTCCGTTAGCAAAATAAATAATTGTTTAACGTATCTATAACAAAACTATAAAAAAAATATTAAAAACTAGTCTTTTTTTTTAATTGCTTAAAATTCTATAAATTTCGTGTCTTTACTGCAACTTAATGTCCGCAGATATACCAGAATAAAACGTACTGTACAAAATAATATATTTGTATCTTTAAATAATACAAAACATTTAACGTAACTAGATTAAATCAAACGTTCTTATTCAGAGAATTGGTACTGATCGGTATCTGAAATAAAATAAATAAGTAAACAAATTTTAAAAAACAAATTAAGCTGCAACATTCAAGCACAAATAAACAGTACGAATCAAATTATTGAAAATATGTTTATTTAGTTTCGTTGAACACTATTTATACATAAGCAACGCTAATAATTAATGGAAACAGAATTTTTTTTATATAACAAATATTTTTTAATATTGTAATATATTAAATATTTTTCGATTGATCGTGACATGTATTTTACAAACCTGAGAAAATAATATACATTAACTAACTTCATACTTATTCAAAAATTAAAACAAAAACGTGTGTTTTAATTTAGGCACTTTTTTAAGTCACTAATTTTCGAAATATCAAAAAAGAAATCAATCAACTAACACAAGTGTAAATAAATATTTGCAAAAAAAACTCACTGGTCTCGACAAAGTAAAAAGAAATTCTTATAATTACAAAAGTATACAGTTAATGATTTTCTATCTTAGGTTACACTTGTCTTGGAGCAGTTTTTTACCTAATTTTCCCCATACCAAAAATAAAACACAAAACAATTTTTTTTTTGACAATCACAATTCAAAGTTGCAAAAGACGGACTAACACAACGTTCACTTTACATAATAGCGATAAAGACCATCAACATATGCGGCACCAGTTTATAGTTAGACGCTAGCATAAGATTCCACGGTCAACAGTTATTGGCGTTTTCGATACAGGGGTGTGAGACAAATGCCTACATGTTGTTCCACATTGCGGACAAAGGCAGTTGGTTGATACATTGTACGTACGAGTTGGTGAATCGGTGTAAGAACCGTTCAAAGCGTCCGAGCTGTAGGTTTTCCGTTGCGATTTTGGCGTATCGGATGTAACGCAAGGTAGAGTTTTACGTTGACACTGTGGAGTCGATTTAGGGGTGACGTTATGAATTTCGGATGAAATTTTAGGTAGTTGTGGAAGAATATGTGCTTTAGGCGATATCCACGCATGGTCTAACAATTGCTGTACCGTTGGTCGTTTTCTAAAATCAATTACTATTTATTTCCAAATTTGAAAATAAGGAAAATCCTTACCTGGGGTCTACGACCAACGATGCCCTAATAAAATCAATCGCCGTGCTTGAGATATCTTCGAAAAGATCTGAATCAAACGATAAGGCACATTTTGAAATGTTTAGGTAAGTTTGCTGTTTGTCCGCAGCACCAAACGGTGAGTATCCTGTAAGTAATACATACGCCAACACTCCTATTGACCATACATCGGTGGCTAACGTTATTGGTTCGTAACTTAATACTTCGGGTGCTACATAATCAGGTGTACCTATAAAATCATAGTTAGTTAGGATACAGCAAAAAATTTCTTAAAAACTCACCTATTAATTCTCTAACCTCGACTCCTTTTTCTAATACTCTCGATATACCAAAATCACATAGTTTGATATCTTCGCAACTGTTTTCGATCGTTAATAATAAATTTTGCGGTTTTAAATCCAAATGTGCTATGTTTCTATCGTGAAGATAAGCTAAACCTTCTAGAATTTGTCGCATGGCCCTTTTGGCTTCGACTTCTCCTAAACATTCGTCTCCTTCTAAGATTCTCTGAAGCTCGCCGCCAGCGGCGAGTTCCAATATTAAAACCATATCGGACGTCGTTTCGTATACTTCGTGTAATCGGACAACGCGTCCACTCGATTCGCATTTTAACAAAACGGCAATTTCGTGATAAATTTCTTTCGTTTGGTCCGTAGCTCTGCGTCGTTTCTTTATAAATTTTGCGGCGTACGAAATTCCGCTCGCTCTATGGTTGGCTCTACGAACTGTTGCAAATTTGCCCCTGAAAGAAACGAAAAATATATGTAAACTTTCTATTATAAAACATGCAATTATTACAATATTCAATGTCAGTACTCGATTACACAATTCGATATAAAATTAGTGAAACAAGTTAATTTTAATTAGTTCCAATCTATTGACCTCAAGTTTGCACAAACCAGGAAATAATGTAACGCAAAACAATAACAACCATTTTGTGTGTAAATATGTGAGAATAGACCTACTTACATATACTATCAGTATGTAAAATTCTGTTATATAACTATTTTTGTAAAAGACGACGTATGCAAAAATATTTGCCATTTTACTTATTTAGGACTACACTGCTCTTTCTTCCTCAATTAAAAACACTTTTTTTTAAACGATAAAGAAATTTGTGTAGTCATTGTAATGAAGAAAAAGACATAACAATAAATATTGCGTAACAAATTGCTACCACAAATATAGAAAACCAGCTACAATCGCCAGTCACGTAATGTCCAAGTAATTAGCGGAGTACTCTCCGTTAACAACAACACCCACCGGTATAAACTATGAAACGCGAGAAGCGTGCTCAATCCAACGTTAATATTAAAAAAATTCGAACTCGTCCTGTCATCAGCTGCCCGCAAATTATGAACGTCATTCTGCAGCTGTCTCCGTGTGGCAACCAAGAAGAATGTAGCAAAAGAACAGTCAGACATGAGAACCGTCGTTTTCTTTATTCTTTGTTTTCTTTTATACGTAGATGAACGGTTGCAGATCGCTTATGGCCGTAGTTGACCTTGACTAACATAAATGTCCTTTTTGTAATCGGTAACGTTATCCGGCAGTTAACCGGGCGCTACATGTTTTTGTCGAGTCTCTTAACCCCGGAAACTTTAGAAATTGCGCTTAGCGCACTTAATAATAATGGTAACTCCTAATGACATGCACGTCACCACATCGCATCATTTCTCATTAACGCCACGCTTGATTACACTTTTAAATCTATATTTATTACGCGATACCGTTAGTTATATTATTATTATTCCCTATATCACCAACACTTAATATTTACCATTCAAATTTGTTAGAAGTAAAAACAAAGAAAAACTATCGCTACAATAAAATCACAATAAGCACAACAAAAATTGTGACTTGTGAACTTGAAGAGAAAGCAAAGACCTTATAAATTGAATTAGAAAGTGAAAAGTAATTTAAGAAAATAGAACAGGAATATAAGAAGCATAACTTTTCAATTTACAGGATCTACAAAGTAGACGAGATCAATCGTGATGGAAAAAAGAGCAGGAGGCAAATTGCCTACTTACATCTGCTCAGCGAGGTTCCCACATGACGTTCATTGCGGCTATGAACGCTAGTGGTCAGCTTGTACCCCCTAGTTTAATCCATCCAACAAAAAATAGCTCCACCAGAATCTATATACGTAGTGCATCCTAGTAGATGGGTCCAACAAAACCTTTTATTCAGTTTATGAGCTCAACAGAAGAATCTCCAGTTCATTTTAAATATGTTGGTAATGTCTACACGACATAAAAGAGTTCGGTTGTCTGTCGGTATGGTTGTGGAAACATCGGTGTATCCTAGCGCTGAAGAGTTCCTAAAGAACGAAACAGCTGTCCGCTAGTTCTGATGTTGATCATTGACTTTCGCTGTCATTAAATCCAATGACAACTTTTCTACCCTCCTACTACTACTAATTTATAGTTTTCTATATTATACGTGGTATTTTTATTACAGGATGGCGTTCCAAAAACATTTTAAATTATTAGCTTAGTCAGGGTAAATCATATTTCTACCATTTCTTTCCCACGACACATAAATTAAAGCCGCTTGATAAAACATTCACATTCAAAGTTTATTACAGCAACGAAATTAGAAACTGGCTACGCCAAAATCAACGATCTCTTACACGATTCGATCTAACAAAACTGCTTGGAAATGCATTTTTAAAGTCACGAACTGGAGAAATCACTGAAACAAGGATCTTTCCACTTAAGTCGGAAGATAAAGAAAATCGTACAATTGAAAACAGTGCGCAACATCACGCCCCTAGAAATCTTACCGAACCTCAAGCAGATTCTAGAAGCATCAGTCTCAGATAATAATTTCTTCATCGCACAAAAATGAGCATGAAGAGTCCCGGTATACAACTCTTAAAAAAATGCAAGTATGTTTGCCATCACCTGACGTTAAAAAAACGACGAAGAAGAGATAGAAAGCCGTCAGTGAACAAGAAACTGACAAAGGAAAAGAATTTGTTCCCGCAGATGATGACATTGAAGATGAACATACCCCAGGTGATACGGATGCTGTTTGTAGTGGGAGTTTTTCTAATGACCAAAGAGATGAGTTTTAGGCATGATGTGCAGTATATGGTCTCATGAGCAATGTTCAGGTGTTGAAAAAGATTTTTATATATATAATACTAAATATAATATTACACGCGGTTGACATTTCAGATTAATACGAAAATGTAAAAATTAAAAAGGCAACCGTAATAAAATACCTACGTTAAACAAATTTTAAGTAGAATAAACGCATTCGTAATGTATTTAGGATGCAGTTATAAACATTTTCCACCTCATATCTGTTAGTTAAGTTTGTTTTTAATTCTAAGAATAATTTATACGTATCATTACGTACGCATGGCTTACTTTTAAAGTCGTTTCAAAGCACATTCGTGAGCAATAAAACATAACACGCTCGAAGCTTACCCTCGTGTTTTAAACAAGAAATGTAAAGGTATTTTGGCTTTAGATCAGATATGTCGAGCGTTCTTAAAATATCGTCGCATACCACACTAAATATGCAATTGAGAAAGGTAATGAGCTTCGACAAAAACCATATTCCCCCACCCCCAAATCGCGAGTCTAAAAAATGAAAGCAATAACATCTTATTGGGGTCGAAGGTTAATTAAGAAAAATTTCGACATCGGGAAACGTAATATAATTTTGCGTAATAACCGTTTCTCATAACGTATTAGAAAAAAGTGCACACTGACAGAGCAGATAATTAAGTTCATAAACTGCGAGAATAATGAGGATCAATTAGAGTAGATGCCAACAGATGCTAAAAACATTTCGTTACCAACTTTAACACTTATTTTAAAAAATAAGGAATGTATTTAAATATAATCTGTCACTTAAATATTTACCGTTACATAATATCTAATAAAACGTAAAAAATTCGATTCGTGAAAACGAAATAAAAATAAAACGAAAATAAAATAAAAACTTCTGTAGAGCATCCAACTTTATTGTTTTAATGTTTTTTTTAAGCATTTTAATAAAGCCTAAAGTAACTGATATGAAAAAATCTCTGAATTTTTCTCTTTCCGGTCCTTGAAGTCAAATGTAAGTATCTATTAACAAACACATCAGTCTTGTGACATTCTTCATGTTTTTATATGAATTCAAAATATTCTTGTTTGGTTAAGATTTTACAACGGCGAATTTCAAACACAGCTTAAAATTTCTAATGTAATGTAACCGAAACCACATCAGAATATCACAGTACTGATGAGTCCCAAAAAGACGGAGCAGCTGTCCACTGGTCTCTACTGGTGGGTTTCGCAGTTACATAAACAAATTTTTGCACTTTGACATTGCAGTTAAGGATTTTAAGCTGTTGAAATTCGTGGCAGTAAAATCTACAAATTCCCACGAGATTCTCTTTACTTTCATACACCTTACCGGTTTAAAGCTATGTCAAATTTGTTTTATGCGATTTTAGAAGCGCCTGGTCTCTTCTGCTGGTTTCTTCAGTTAAACAATCAAATGTAATTTTCACTTCGTTATAATTTATTCATAATGCCTAGGATACGAGGTGGATAACTATATCCATATCAACCGAGGTATAATGAGAAGGTGTTATGGATTCATTATTAAAAACGATATTTTTCTTCATACTTTTGTTTAGATTTAAATAATAACAAATTTTCTATTTCTTTCTGTGCCATTTTTTTCAATATATTTGGGTATAATTCTTACACATTCATTATAATTATTTAATTATCTATCACAAATAAAAGATTAAAGGTTCAATTTTTTATTGTTATAAACTACTACAAATTTTTGTATATTAGTAAAATACAAACCAAAACAATTGTTCGTTCTTTTTTATATTATATAAATGAAAAAAGTTGCGAATTAAAATGATAATACTGTTTATCTGGAATAGCGAGTTGAGTTACTTGAGAAAACAGCAAATAAGGTAGGAGTAGAAATAAACGAGAGTTTACAGTATAAGAAATAAGGAGAGAATAACGACAAGAAGAGGGCGCGTTATTCACATACGCGGCGCGAAAGTAAACAGAAACGTATTAAAGAAATTTTGCAAAGGATCATATAAAATTTTAAAACGACAAAAAAAATGAAAAAAATACTAGATAATACAAAATTAAATAATCTAGATATGAAAACCGAAAGCATAAATATGAAACTAGACAAGATTAGTAAAGAAAACCAATTAATTAAAACACAAAATAAAAAACTGAAGAAGGAGAACGAAGAAATCAAGTAGATAATGGCTGCACAAAATATAAGGCTGGAAATAGTTGAAAAAGAGATCAAACAAGAAAATTATAATACAAAGAGTAGAAGAAAAATTAAATGAACAAGATTTAAAGTTATATGAAATAACTAGAATAATTTTTAGAGACATGAAAGTTAAAATATACATATATAGAAAAAGATATCCAGAAAATTAGAAAACTGGGAAGGAAAACAAATAGACCAATTTTAATTGAATGAACAACATTGGCTAAAAAACAGGAAATACAGAGAACCACAAAGAATTTTAAAGGAAAGAATATATGGATGGATGGATGATTATCCAAAACGAGTCCGGGAAGAAAGAAAGGAATTAAAACAATATGTGATCGAAGCAAGAAAGAAAGGCTACAATGCAAGATTGATATAGTATAACAAACTAAAAATTAACGAGTAAATGCGGACAATACAACAACTAAAAGAAGAAGATGAACACACGGAAAATACGAACACAAAAGACAAAAATAAAACAAAGATAAACATTGAAATAGAAAATAACCATAAAGAAAAAAGACAGAAAACTAAAAAAATGAGCGAAAGATCTCCCCAAAACAAAGATGATGAAGAGTTAAGAAGACAATTACGAATAATAACAAATGACTGCAAGCCAAAAATTAAACAACGAACCAGTCAAGACTGCTACAAATGGAAACAACCGCTATGAACTAGAAACTAGCGAAGAAATACTAAACGTAAAACAAAAACAAGAAGAAATAGATGTAAGGACAAGAATAGAAACAGAAACAAATAAACATTTGAAAATAAGGACGTAATATGACAACGTTAACAAGAAAAGAATGCGAGATCGTTGAAGAAATGAAACAACGATATAGAAATTATTTGAATAAGCAAAACAAAAAAAAAGGATTAGGAAGTAAATTACTAATGGATAAATATAACTGATACTACTCAAGAAAGCATGAAAAACAAAGAGCAAAAGAGGGAGTAGGATTAATTATAGCCGAGGAAGTAGATAATGCAGTAAGTAAATTTGAAGGAATAAGTTCGGGAATTATGACACTAGAAATAGAAGAAGCAGAAGAGCAAGAAATTTTAGACTTCTGCTCCATTCTACATATACTTCTAGATAAAATTAGAAAAGAAAATGATCAAGTAGTGATCATGGCCGACTGGAATGCAAGAATTGGAAATGACGAAAATAAGGGTATGAGTTGCAGGGAAAAACATGGAGAATAAAGAATGAATAATAGTCGAAAGAAAATGATAAATTTTGCTAACTAAATGATTACTGGATACAACTGTTACGAGGATAGATAAACATTCGTTGCGGTAGAGAGAAACGCTAGAAGTATAGTTAAATACATAGCATATACACAAGAAATGAAAAATAAAATAAATCAGATTAAAACAATACCAAAAGCGGAAGTGGACACACAACAGAGATTAGTAACAGCAATAATTAAGAACACGGAGCTAGTATAGGAAAACCAAAAGAATATGAAAGAATACTAATACATAGACTAAGAAATAAGGTAACAAGAAGAGACTATCAAGAAAAAACAGACAATGAATTAAGTAAACAGGACCAAGTGGAGGAAAGTTGAACACTAGAAAAACAGAAAAGGACTTTTAGAGAAACAATACATACAATAGCAAAAGGAACCTGTAAAACAAAAATACATAAAAATTAGAATTGTGAAATAAAGAAGTAAAAAAATCTGTCAAATACAAAAAAATGCCATGGAAAAAATATCAAGAGTTAAAATAAACAAAAATACGTAAGTAAAAGAAATATAGTAAAGAAAGTGGAACGAGAAGCAAAAAGGAAAAGTTGGAAAGAAATCGAACAAACATATCAAGAAACAGGAAAAGCACACTAAAATACAGACAGAATTCTTTTCAATGAAATTTGGAAAAGTAGTTGGAGCAACTGGAAAGGAGACACTAGAAATACTGTGGAAGATAAGGAAATAATTGAAGAAAAAGAAACTCTAGAGAATATAAACACAGAAGAACTAGATGAAGCAATGACAACCATCAAACTAGGAAAGGCAAGTGGACAAAACGAAATAGAACCAGAGATGATAAAATTCCTAGGAAAGAAAGGAAGAGAATGGCTACTAAATATATTTAAGAAAACATTGAAGACAGAAGAAATCCTACAAGAGTAGCAAAATAACATTATCATTCCAATTTGCAATAAAGGGAAGTATGCGAACTGTGAAAACTATAGAGCTATATGCCTCTCCTCAACCACCTTTAAATTATACACCAAAATAGTAGAAAGAAGACTGAGAAAATACATTGACAATGGACTTGAAAATGACAAAATATGGAGTAAAGAAATGGAATAGCTAAAAATGGAAATTAATATAAAAAAAATGTAAAACAATGATCATAAATAACAAGAACAAAAAAGAAAATAGAGAAATATACATTAAAGAAGAGAACTAGAGCATGTAACAACATACGAATATCTAGAAAGTGTAATAAGAGAAGATGGAAAGATAGATGGGAATGTAAATAACAGGATAAAGAAACGTGTTAAAATCTATTACGCGTTAAATAAGACAATTTTTGGAAAACGAGAAACAAACAAGGAAACTAAAATAAGAGTGTATAATACATTGGTGATACCAATTCTTACATACGCGAGTGAAACGTAGGCATTACAAGATAAACAAGAAGTAAAAATTAATGCGGCAGAAATGAAACTTCTCAGAAGGATTGCAGAAAAAACAAAGATGGATACAAAACGAAATGAAGAAATAAGACAAATGACACAAAAAGAAACAATAGAAATAATACAGCTTAAATGGTATGGACACATAATACGGATAAATCAGAATAGATGAAAATGAATAAATGAAAAATCTAGCACTGGACCGAAAGGGATGGAAAAAGTGGGTATCAGAAGAAATCTAATCCGACAGTCTTACGGGTATAAGAAGTATGGAAGAAGAAGAAGATAAACAAAAAATAAAATCTTGTATACATTACTAGCGCTACTGGATGATTACGCCTATCACGCAACATACTTCAAGCTCTCAGACTGTATCACATTGCTTTCCTGTCGTAATCATCCTAATAATGACGTTGATACATAAATAGCTATTTTGCAATTTGACATTACAGTAACAACTGTCAGTAATGAACCATGTTCAATAAAGATGGGGTGGAAAAATCTGACATTGCAGATATTGTTGCAAACCCCTTTTAAAATGTGATACGCTATAAAACTCGCACGTTCTGACATTAAATGTTTTGAAGCTTACTCCTTTGATTAAAATATGGTTGTTAACTTAGATTACCTTGCACGTGACACAATAAACACTGCACTGGAGTAAAAAATCGAAGAGTCAACCGGAAAAAGGAAGATTTTATTTTTGAGACTTTCGCGGCCACGATTTTTT
Source organism: Aquatica leii (assembly GCA_035610365.1). NCBI lineage: Eukaryota > Metazoa > Arthropoda > Insecta > Coleoptera > Lampyridae > Aquatica > Aquatica leii. The sequence goes on along the minus strand of CM069436.1, from coordinate 5,888,954 downwards.
AACAAATAATTATTTTCGGGTTTTGAACCGCGTTCCAGACGTTCCATTCATGACTGATCAACACAATAGATTCGACAATCTGGGATTGGATCGACAAACTATCTACGGAAAAAGCCGAAGAGATTGCCAAAAAGGTAAAGAAAATACAAATGGCGAAGTTTCAGAAGTTACAGGAAGTACAACATCCTTCACCGCAGCAATTAGAGACAGACAGGATCATCATAAATATGTCTTACACCACACTCAGTGGTCCAACGACAGCCATCTTATCAAAAGGATTAAATTTTGCTATCACACCAAAATTTATACCAAAGGAAAAAATAGTGAGTTAATTGGAGAGCACACTCAGAACTCTACCACAACATATTCAAGAAGAGGCGATGGTCAAAACAGCCGACTTTCTGAAGAAATCTGCAGCACCGAAATCCAACATCAATCGAGAAGAAACAAATGCTCTAAGGGAACTTAAAGCCAACAAAAAAATCACTGTATTACCAGCTGATAAAAGAAATGTTTATGTAATCATGAACAGCAACGACTACATGGAAAAAATCGATACTTTGCTACAAGATTCGGCGTACAAATCATTGAAGAGGAATCCAATAAAACCTCTGGACAGGAAGATTTCGGTCGCTGTAAAATCAGCAAGCACCATCCCGAAACATCAAAAGAGACGGCTAATTCCTACAGGCACCAGGATGCCGCACCTTTACGGCCTTCAAAAAATCCACAAACCAGAGGTACCGCTTCGCCCAATTGTGAGTGCTACAGGTTCAGCCACTCATCCTCTGGCTAGATACTTATGTACCATTTTACAACCGTTTACAGGAAAAAGCATCCATCACGTAAAGAATTCCCAGCACTATGTCTCTAGAATTAAAGAAATTAAATTGGAACCAGAAGACATTTTAGTCAGTTTTGATGTGACATCTCTCTTCACAAAAGTGCCACTACAAACAGCACTAGAGATCATCAAGACCAAATTACGAAAAGCGGATTTGGATGAGGAGCTTAACGGACTAATTGAGCTATGCTTAAAGTCCACGTACTTCTCATCCAACAATATTGTATACGAATAAATTAAAGGGGCAGCCATGGGATCACCACTTTCTCCAGTCATCGCCAATATATTTATAGAGGATTTTGAAAAAAGAGCGTTAGAAGCCGCTACTCTCAAACCAAAACGCTGGCTACGTTATGTGGACGATACATTTGTAATTTGGTCTCATGGAACAGAAACACTACACAACTTTCTGGATCACGTCAACCAGTTAGATTTTAACATCAAATTCACCATGAAAAAGGAAACAAAGAGAAGCATTCCGTTCTTGGACGTACTGGTCACTCGAAATATGGACAAGAAATTGGTACATCAAGTATATAGAAAACCGACACATACTGACAGATATCTCAACAAATACCACATCATCATCCAGCTCAGGCGATCAGTGAACCGAACACGTTAAAGACCGAGCTAGGTCACCTAACAAACGCCTTAATAAAAAATGGTTTCAGAAAAGCAGACATATATCGAGCAATTAACAAACACAGTAAGGAAAAACCAAAGAAGAAGGAACCCATGGCAACTTCCTTCCTTCCTTACATAAAAGACTGTACGGATAAAATAGACAGGATACTTAGAGGAAAAAATATCAAAGTGATCTTCACTGCAACAAATAAAATATCCACCAATTTCTCAAAATCAAAAGAAACAAAAGCACCACTCGAGGAACCAGGGGTTTACCGCATCCCTTGTTCGTGTGGGCTGGCTTACATAGGACAAACGGGACGCAACATAGCTACCAGATTAAAAAAACTTAAGGCAGATACAAAGAAAGATAACACAAGATCTGCTGTTGCGGAACACTTTTTAGACACCGGTCACACGATAAAATTTGAAGAGGCAATAATGTTGGCTAAATCCCAAAACTTCTGGCCTAGACTATACAAGTAAGCCATAGAAATCCAGAAGTACGACAATTTTAATAGGGATAATGGAATCGATCTAGCGCCAATATGGAAAAACATGTTCCGGAAAACTATCGGAACCGTCACGAACCATTGACCCGAACAGCGTAATATAAAGGGTTGTCAGAATCCTATATCTTCAGTTTCAGTTTTTTCTAAAGAAGACAGCGACATGACTGTCGAAACGTCAAACATTGTAAATTTTTCAAAGTTTGTAAGTTTTCTAAGTTTTATAAATTTTGTGAAAAAGGAAGCATTAAACTTAAATTAAATCTAAAACTCAACAGTAACAATGTGACAGACTTTCTTTGGATTCCACTTCATTAAAAATGCTAAAAATGCCTAAGATTCCTTCAGAAGACTCGGATTCATCAGCAAAACTCGTCAAATTGTAGTGTTCACAGACCCGCAGCAATAGACTGGATTTAATTAGCAAAGTAGAATTAAACATCACCACAAACACTGCAAAGCAACAAGCCCAAACTCAAACGGAAATAAAAAAAGGAGAATTTTAACTAGTCATATTTTAAAAACGAAAGAAAAAAAAAGTAAGCGAAGACAAAACTATAAGTCCCTCCGAAGATATTGCTAGACCAGGTACGTCTAAAAAACCGTTTCCTATGGGGTTTGCCTGGAAGAAGATTAGATACAATGTAATTAGTGAGCGTGGTGAGTGATTTAATAGATGTAAGCTGTTTTAGGTTTAACATTATTTATAAAAATGCTGGAGATTAGAAACCAGATTTTGATTTTCCAAAAATGTTACCTCTTAATATTACTCTCCAAACGTTTTTGTAATTGATGTGTTACCGCAGATGTTTAATACATTTATAAATAAAAGAATAAACAAAAATAGTGAATATTCAAAATAACTCAAAATCTTTACATACAAGTGATAGTGTAATTGGTGCAGCTCAGACGAGAACCAAATACAGAGATACAGCCAATTCCAATACCTGACAATAGCAAACAAGTCAGTAAACTAAGATCTACTATTTTCAAAGTGTCAATTAAAACAACGAGAAAAAGAGTGGGTCTTTGTCAAGTGGGTTTGTTGACCCATATTCGTTTATGAATACGCCTCGTTTTTAACACAATCTATATTTAGACTTTTTAGCCGTTATATTTATTTACCCTAATCGACAAAAAAACGCTCACGCCGAGACAAGTAAATTACTCTTAACGGGAAGTTGAGAAAATGGAAAAGCTTTTTTTTCGAGAAATTATTAATTGCGACGTGTCGTGTTAACACGACTATTTGAAATAAATTTGGACCGACTTAACACCATGTATATTTGTAAGAGCATAGATAATCCTGAAAACTACACACATCTATAAGATTGATTTCGAAATAATACGTTGCGAGTGTTAGGCGCCGACTGACAAGTGAATGGACGCATCTGCGTCTAGACGGAGACGCCCGTCGCATCCTTCGCCGTTCTAGTAGGAGTTGCATTCACGACATCGGGAAATTCTTGGCAAACGTACGGAATGCAGCGTATCAGCTGATACGTAAATTTTACTTCTGTACATAAAACTGCATCAAAAAAAATTTTGCCATATTGGGTTCATTGCGAGTGTCGTCGTCAATGGTAAGGTCATAAAGTCATTGCCACCGTAATAGTTTCTAAACAAAGGCAATCGTACAATTCTATCACCCGTTATTAAACCATTAAAACCGAGAACCCCACATAACGCAATTAAATCGGTATTTCACAAAAAAAATTAAACCAAAGACAAAACGGGTTTAAAAATAACTAAATGGCAAGCGTACTTGTTCCGGTTGACAGAAATATAAACAAAAGGTCAATGGCAGGCACCAAAAGTAAAATTTCGCTGAAAATTTGTACGTAATAATACAAATAGTTCAGATTTTGTCAATGTTTTCCAATACGCATCTACTTATTAACAAATTTGGTTTGTTATCAAAACTAGGTTACGTTTGCGTAAACCGAAAAATATTTTAGACACCTTCACTTTATATAAGAAAAGTAATAGCAAAATTTCACAAGCTTCAACCAACACACGAAGACTGTAAATTTAGTCGTGAAAGTGAAATTGATAGGAATTAAACGATATTAACAATCCTTTTAACATTTAGAACAAGTTGTACCATGCGATACGATTTTTTGTTACCGTTTTTATTTTTATTTTAACTTTCGTTCAAAAGATACGAACTTGTTGCATCTTTAGTTGACCTCGTGCACCGTGGTTACACCAATTATTTGCTCTTCCACGTTGTAATAGTTGTTTCGATTACATCTTTCTTAAAATTCTCGAAGTTGCGATGTATTTTAGGCTTAACCACGATCGATAACCACCACATGTCTGCATGTAAGCTTTCTGTGCTCCAAAAATCGCCCTGGTTCCTTATATCGCCTAGTCCTATCTATAGACTATTATTATGTGCGTTACAGCGAATTTATTCGGTAAAGTTGACGTCATGTGATCTAAAAACACGCGGCGCTAGTCGCCAGTATTCTTCCAGTGGCAACAGTGCTCATAATGCTTCTGAAAAATTTGACATTGTAGGTAAGTCATTTTTGCAACCATTAAAATCTGAGAACATCCACGTAAGGCAATTCCAAATATATTTTTTTATGTAAAATATTGAAAATACATTGAATGAGGTTCCTAAATGTGTAATTATTTTTGAAAAACTACGTTAGGAACGTACCTGATCTTAATATCGCACATAGGCGATATTAGGAACACAAGTTCTTACTCTTTTTCTTTTATGTTCTCATCTAGAATTCTTTAAGAGTGTATTAAATTGTTGTTTTTTTGTTATAGATCCTGTTATAAGATGTCGGTGAAGGAGAAAAAAGACAAACTTGGAGCACATCAAGTCTTAAGGGTGCTTGTATTGCTGTTCAAAATAAAGAAATCGGAACGCTCAAAGCGTCAAAAACATTTAGAGTGCCCAGATCTACAATTCGAGACTATCTTAAAAAAATGGATGACAAGAAAAATGAAGAGGAAGCGACTATCAAAAGAAAATAACTGTGAAGGAAACCTGTGCTGACCTCTAAATCAGAAAAGGAACTGGTCGAATATTGTATGGAAATAGAGAAGAATTTTTTGGTTTAACTAGAAATGACGTAAAGCAGATGGCCTTCCAACTTGCTTTAATGAACAATCTTCCACATCCCTTCTCTAAAACTACAAATATTGCAGGCCGAAAGTGGCTGAACTTCTTTTTGAAAAGAAATACTTCCCAGTTGACAATCAGAACTCCTTAGTCATTGTCAAGAACCCGAATATTGGGGTTCACTAAAGACAATGTCAAATGTTTTTTTTAATATGCTTAAAGGGGAACTTCAAAAGATCAAGCACAATCCTGCCAGAACTTCTAACGTTCATGTAACTGGCATAACGACAGTACAAAGCAAAAATGTACAAATTATTTGCACGAAAGGAATATCCAGAGTCTACAAAATGTCCTCTGCAGAAAGAGGAAAGCTCAATCCTATTGTCACCTGCATGTCTGCTGCTGGCCAGTACGTGCCCCCATGATAGTTTTTCCCAGGAAGAAGCAAGATATGAAACTAATGAAGAGAGCTCCTCCAGGAGCTATTTCAAAGTTTCACCTCTCAGGATGGATCCAGAGTGATTTGTTTACCAAGTGGATGAAGCATTTTATTTTTTGTGTCAAACCTACACCAGAAGACCCTGTTGTACTGATCCTTGATGGTCATTACTCGCACACAAGGAACTTGGATGTGATAAACTTTGCCAGAAAAAATCACATCATAATGGTATGCCACCAACTGACAGCACGCATAGAATGCAGCCATTAGATGTTGCTTTTATAGAACCATTTAAAACATTCTATAATCAAGAAATCGAAAAATGGCTTTCTAGTAATGAGGGGCGAATGGTGACCCAGTATGAAATCGCCGAATTGATGGGTAAAGCGTACATTAGAGCAGCAACCATGAGTAATGCTGTTAGTGGTTTTCGTGCCTCTGGTATCTACCTTAGGGTGATTCGTTTTGACTGAATATTTTTTTTTCCTTCGCTCCCGCAGCAAAATATCTTTCTATACGCTGAAAAAAAGATCCTGTCCAAAGCGGAGCTCTTAATTTTAATTGTAAGTACTTTTTTTTTAATTTTGAAGTTTTTCCATCTAAAATACACGTAAAATTAGATTTTTTTTTAAATTTTTATAGCTCTGAGACATCACATGGTATCGTCATTCCCGAAAATACGTCTTTTTCAGAATTGAACGCTCTAAAAAAGTCTCCATTGTAGCAAGACCGTAATTTTCAAGTTTTTTTGTGATTTAAAAGTAATTAAAGTAGTAATTTTATCGATTTTCAGCGAATTATTTTATAAAATGCTGAATATCTTTGACAGTATCAATTTTATTGATTTTATCCACAGGACTTTTTTTGTAGGAAATTAAATTTCCTAAAAGTTTGTCATTTACATTTTTTCATTAGCTCTCGTTGTTTATGAGATAATGGCCAATTTCATGCAAAAATCAGGTTTAAGGGCCCGTAATACCTCGCCAGTGTGAGTTACGGTCTTGCTACAATGGAGACTTTTTTAGAGCGTTCAATTCTGAAAAAGACGGGAATGACGATACCATGTGATGTCTCAGAGCTATAAAAATTTTTTAAAAAAATCTAATTTTACGTGTATTTTAGATGGAAAAACTTCAAAATTAAAAAAAAGTACTTAAAATTAAAATTAAGAGCTCCGCTTTGGACAGGATCTTTTTTTCAGCGTATAGAAAGATATTTTGATGCGGGAGCAAAGGAAAACAAATATTCAGTCAAAACGAATCACCCTAATCTACCTCTTTATTGACTCAATATTTACCGAAGCAGATTTTATTGATGAACGCAAGTCAAGCCGTCCGGAATCATTTCAAGTAGCGGAAACCAGAGTTAATCCATCAAATAATGATAGACAATCCCAAGTTGATAATCAGACTGCTCCTCCATTCCAATTGGACTCCCCATCCGCTTTCTCACCACTCTACTCGTTTGTCTCACCGAAGAATATAAAAGCAATTCTAAAAGTGCAACCACCGTCTCGCAAACGAAAGGGTGGAAAGAGCGTGGTGTTGACTAGCTCGCCTTATAAGAAGGAGCTTGAAGACTTTTATAATGCTAAAAATTCTACTCAGGCCTCAACCAGTGGAACTGCACCAAAACCAAAGTCAATTAATCCTACCAAAAACAGTCGTAGGATGTAAACGAAAAGTTCATCTGACAGTGAGGATTCTGATGAACCTCCACTGGTAGACACAGATGATGATCTAGATGAGAATCCCAACGATCCCTCATCCATCGACGCTACTTGTACTTTTTGTCAAGAGAATTATTCAGATGATTTCAGTAGACAGGATTGACTTCAGTGCAGTTCGTGTTTCAACTGGAATCACAGATTGTGTGATGCAGCAAGTGGCGAGCGCAAACATTACAAATGCTCGTATTGTCTAAACAACTGAATATGTTTCTCATTGTTTAATAAAAATTTCATTTTTCCAAAAAAAATTGTAACATTTTGTTCCAAAATTCTTGCCTCCAGAATCCATGCTCTTTCCAAAATTCTTGTTCTTATTTTCGCCTGCTAGGTGATATTAGGAACAAGAGTGGGCGGTATAAGGAACACGTTTCTGTAAAATTCCCTTGGGTATTTTTTTTTTGAAATGTTACTATTTAATGTAAACTGGAGTTTATTAGAAGTGATTTGAGATCTGCAGTATAATGTAGAATAATTCTCAGTGATATTAATCTAAATTCCAACTTGAAATTTCAAAATAGGAAGTGGGCGATATTTGGGGGGACACTAACCCTAAATCGGCAACAGTGTAACATTTCATATACAATTGTAGTAAAGTTCTTCCTATAAATTATCATTTGGGTATGCAAGCTTTACAAGTAACATATATGAATTACAGCCATCACTATTACAACTCGAACGGTGTCGTATCGCACAAGAAGAACAAAAATGTCGCGGTTGCATTCGTATTTCTAAGTCTCAAACAACCGATCTTGTTGTAGATGATAACTCGCACCTCTACAATCGGTTTTCATCTTAGACACCTACTTCGCAGTGATGCCAGAAAATAAGTTTAACTCCTCGTGCTAACGAGCAGTTGTTCCTGCGCTAGATCTCGTCACGTTCATGTTTGAGGACTACCTATCCGATCTTAGTTCTTTGAACATTCAGCTTCATCATCTAATAAAAAAACATACATATCTATACTATCCCCATTATTGGCGATCTCAGTGTTGTCCAATAGTTTAGATATTTTCTCTGAACACAACCCGGAATAAAAACTTTGGTAGTAATGGCACGGTGATTACATTCACACCGAGATCGATAAACCATAACCATACCATATGGTAAGTTTCATTTGACTAGACCCTGCCACTTCAATTTGTCAAGTGACACGTTCGATTCGAGTCGACATGCTAACGACCATCTTGATTGCTTTTTGCAAGATGTACGTAGTGTTCAGTAGTTTGCTGCGTGCACTAACTCAGCTTTCATCTTTGCACTCTGAATGGTTACTAAGCTTGCTAGTGTATTTTTGGTCGTTTTTGGCTGCTGTCACCTAGTTGCTTTTTCTTAAAATGACCCTTCTGATTACATAAATAGTTCATTTTCTGTGTCTTTCTTTAATAGCTTAGTTCACTTCTTGTGCTTGTCTTTAACCTTCGCAGTGACATAATTTAATGTAAATTCTTCTTCTTTGTGATGTTCTAACAGTCACCATAGAAAACATAGTACTGCTACGGTGTACCCTGGTTTCAACACTTAACCTATGTTGCCAAGTTGATGAGTCACTTCGCGCACTGTTGCCACATGTAGTCACATAGATACTTAAGTATGTTGGCGCTTAAATTTAAAATTAACATTTCTGTTTTTTTTTCTCTATCCATCCAAGCAATTTTTGAGTGATTTAATAAGCCACGTAGAATTTTTAACAATTATGTTTACCTACATGTTTATAGTTAATAAATATTGCATCTTCTAATTGTTCTTACTATTTGTCACCTTCACGTCGAATTTTTGTATGTAATTTATTAATTAATTTAGTAATAAACATAGATAAATTGAGTCATTCAATGATAATTGTCAATCTTCAAAAAAGTCAGTTAAAGGCATCATTTTGTTTTTTTATATACAGTGGAAAATTAGTGCGAGATTGCTTAATACTTTTATTACCTTTAAAATAAAGTTAGCGATTAGAAAAAAACGTTTTATAGATTAAAAAAAAATCTGTACCGTGCTCAATTTAAATAAAGCATCTGGAATATAATTGTTTCTCTTTCTGTCACCCAACGTCTCCTTTTCTATCCTATATCCAAGGTTAGACTGATATTAACTTTCTTTAAACATACTCAGACATACTAAGTATTATCTATACTTCAGCAATCTTAGATAGTGCGCGTAAATTTGCGACGAACAAATCTAAAATTTCTGTACAAACATAGAAACAGCCAAGAACAAACTTTCAATATCAGACTTGAAATGAAAAAAGATTAACACAAAACAAAAATTAGTAATTTGAAAAATAGAAACAAAAATTAAAAAAAACCTTTTTATTACAGCATCTAAATGCAAGGAACACAGATAAAAGAACATAGGAAGTAAACCCGATCACTGAGCAGAAAGTTGCTTTAAAATCAATCTGCAAAAAAAGAGAAAAGTTCATAAAAAAAAAAGATGAATAGACATCCGAAACCACAAACATTCTAATAAAATAACGAATAAAGGAAGAGTTAAAGGCAAATAAAAAGATGCAGCAGATTAAATTAATCTCAAAAAAGATTATTGAAGATACAAAAACAAGAAAAGAAAACAAGTGGCCAAAAGTAACAGAAAGGAATAACCTGGAGATAATAAAATAGAACAAACTTTTGATATCCGCATTCATAAGTTTGTAATCTTACTTAAGATTGACCTAAGTTGATGTTGGACCTTAATAGCTGCTCTAATAGATCTGAGATAACCATATACTAAATGAGAAAATTCGGAAAAGTTTGGGAGTTCAAGGCGCTACTAAAAAAAAATTGAGAATGCTAGAAGCTGAGAATGAACACAACTGTAAAAAGCGTTGATCCAGTACTGTATTCATACTAAGTTTTTTTTAAGATAAGGCGTAGTCTATAATTTTAATTTCACGACAAATTGAAAGAGGAAGCGTTATAGATTCATAACGCGTTCTTAAAGATATTTCTTTTCATATTTTTGTTTAGATGGTAACAAGTTTTCTATTTCTTTTTGTGCATTTTTTTTAACATATTTGACAAGTAAATAATTAAAACGTCAAACCATTAATTGTTCTAAATTGCTAGATATACTTTTAATAGAAACTAAACTAATTGTTCATTTTTAGTTTTTATTCTACATATACTGAAAAATAAAATCTTGTATGCGCCAATTTCGTTACTGGATGATTACGCTCATCGAGCAACATATATGTATTCTGTGACATTAAAATTGGAACATCAAGAAAGGGTTGGAATTTTGTGACCAAGCTTGGCAGGAGGGTTTAGTTCAGAAGTTAAAATTTTATTCGAATGGATCAAGTAGTATTGACATATCTGACGTTTTTTTTTTATTTCTGCGAGTCTTGAATCAACGAAAATTTTGAAAAGCTTGATACTATACACCTTAACACAAAGATCAAAATTTTGATTAAAAACGGTGCGAGAGAGATAATGCTAATATGACAATTTAAATTTGACCTCAATCGTCCACGTTGTGAGTTTTATTGTTATATCTCCATAAATAAAGCATCGCAATTGACATATTTAGAAATGTCGATTATCAATGTTGGTTGCATTAATGCCAAATTAGCAAACACATAACCTAAATTTATTTTTGTCCAACTTCATAAATTAAAAAATATGTTAATCACGGTATATATAATAGTGTCGTAAGATTTTTGCAACGTTGATTAGCCTACACTTTCTCGCAAACTGGGTTTCCCAGTTCATTAACGATGCAACTTTTCGATAAAGGCAAACTTTTATTTCTATATACTTCAGTGAGAAAATTTCGACTAGTTCGACATCTTCACTGAAGCTTTTACTGAATCTGACGCCGCCTTTGTTGCATTTCGTGGATTCATGTTATCACATAACGGCAATACTAAATATAAACAAAATAAACAGTCAAAACACGTGTCTAATGCATATGAATTACATAAAACTCAAATGTAAACAAAACGTATCAATATACACATTTCTTATCCACAATGTTGCACCTTTGCATCCATGTCATTCTCGTCAAAGCAATTTTTGTTCCTAAAATCATATTGATTTCAAAATCGACTATTCGTTGCAACTAATCATTAAAATCGATTGTTTTTCCGGTTTAAATACCCCCGGATTGTCGTTGAATAAATGAATGACCCTAGGATGACCTAAGTTAAATAGGAATGCGCCAGCGACGATGTTAATGCCGTGAGAAGTTCCTCTTAAGCAAACTTGAGTATTTTTCTATTTAATTTATACGACGCCTATATACACACAACACACCAGTATCTGAAGAAGTACTTAGTGTTGAGTAAACGCATCAAACATGTGGTGCTGCAGCAAAATTCCTCTTGGTTGTTCCTCGCAATGATTTTCTCATACAATTAGTGCAAGTCTGTCGTTTATGAAAATTTCAAGGACCTCGGTAATTATAAATTCGTTGAACTTAAAAAAGGTACAACAAATAGGCGCGGTGCGTACAAAATTGAGAGTTTTTAATAATTAAAATCGATCCAAGCTAAATCGCCTATCGATGTCGTTTACCCTAATCCTAATCTGATCACAGTAATTCAGACTGACGTTGGTATAATTAAAATAATAACTTCCCAACTTGAAATGCAAATTTGAAAGGCCAATAACTAGAAGAACCCGGCGTTGGCCCCAAACGTTTGTTTTCGGTAGCAAGAAAAATGCACTGTCTAGTCTTGACGTATATTTGATTGTATCGTACACGTTGAACGAAAATCGATTTTTTATACAAACCTATTTAAGGTTATTATCGAAGGTTAACTTTCTAATGAAATTATAAATTCTGTTTTAATGAACGCAAGTAAGGTTAGATTCAACGATTATATTATCTGCTAGAAGGATCTGACGTTTTGGCGGATGTTGTATATAACCACAACTTTAGCGGCCTGGCAACGTGGCAGCTGTTAAGATTTAAAAACATTCTATTACCCAAAAGCACAACTATTACTAGCAACATGCATTGAAAAATTGCAGTCAGTTGGAGCAGAACCAAATACAGGCGTCGGTACTTTTGGACTTGAAACAAAAATGTCAAATTGTCGCAATAAAAGTACTGAAATAGATGTAAACAATTAGAAATCAAGGTACGGTTGATGTGACACAACACGTCTAAATGGGCGCCAAAGTTCTTGACGAAATAAAGTAACGGATCATATTTTTTCGACATTCCAACCCGTTTCCAAATTAGTAAAAGAATTTTTCGATAAAAGCAAAACGACACGCGTCTGTTGTTGGAAACTGTACTCAACAATATTATTTATTTTCTGATTTGTCCAGATAAGGACCGTGAAAAGTGTTCGCGTCTTATTCAAGGACAATCACCATAATATGTTGGACAAACTTGTCTATAGACTTAATAACATGTATGCAAATGATGTCTGAATTTAATGGATCGCCCACGTTTTGTGCGTTTTATCTCGAGACAGCTTCAGGTTATGCGCTAGCGTAGCGATGCCTCGATGTTTCCCATTTTAAATCGCTCCATGAATTAGTGATCGTAATCGGTCGATGAAATTAACCAACAAAAATTATTTTAAATTTAACAGGTACAAGATATATAATTTTCCGTAATTAGTTATTCTGGTATTAAAAGTTTTATATTTCTGACAAAAAATGTGCAAAGGAAGGACAACGCAATAAATCAAAACCGATGACGCTCTTATATAAAAAATGCAAAATCAAGTAAAAGAAAATGAATCTTGTAACTCACCTGACGTATTATTAAAAAACCTACGCTACTGACACAATATTTGTAGAAACACGAAAACCGAACCTCTCCAAAACATACTTTCAGCTTTATTATGGTGAGAAAGAAAACAACAACGGGGTTCAGGGTACTGTTTTATGGCGCCCTCGTAAAAGTACTACCGGCTCTTAACTAAAAAAACATTAAAAAATTAAGATAGTAGGCTATAATTAATTATGATATGGTGGTAGCATTTATAATCACTTAGTGCGTGTACACACGGAAACTCAGCATTGTTTATTGTATTAAAAAAGCTTTTTCCTAACGATTAAATATGTATGCTTCTAATCAATTTGTTTAGAGGACACGAGTTAAAACGTAGATTTTTGGTAATAAGATAATTACTACAGGTTCTCGTAGCCTAGTGTAGTTCTTCAATACAAAATATGTTTTCGGCATAATTTTAACGTTAAAATTACGAAAAGATGAAACCTTTCAATTGAAATTTCTCAAAAACTATTGTAGTGTATACACATTAAAAATCTTAAATATAGATATTCTTTTACTAGTAGTTTTTGATAACAATAACCGAATAATAACAAAATACATAAATGTTTATTAGTTAGATAGCAATAAATACATACATCGTGTATTTGATTTAACATGTTTTTAATTTAGAAGGTGAAATTAAATTCTAATCAAATTTTAAAAATTAAGATTTTCAACCAAATAAATCAAAAACGTTATGATACTTAATTCAAAGTTCTAAGAACTACACATTTCTTCTCAGTAATTTGCCGACACTCAAAATAAATACAAATTAGTGTTATCACATAAGACGTAGTTAAATTAAGTTTGTATACTAAGAACTTCCTTTTTCCAAGTACAGTGAAATACAAAATAACTCGAAAATCATGTATTTACATATGTTTAAATGAGGTAATATTACGTAGTTCAATCAAAATGCTTGAATAAAAAAATAATAGTGCAAAAATTCTCGAATTGGAGAAGGGAACATATCCATCAAGGAGGATTCCTGAAAATAACGTGCGCGGAGGAGGCAACCAGAAACTGACTAGTCAACACGTCAAGCATTAAGAAACCACTTGGGGAGGGGAAGAAGAATGTGGACTCACCAAACCACCCGGGAACAGCATTGGAACAAGCCACCCTACCGAAGAAAATATCGGTACAGAACTTCAGTACCGAAACGTGGCGAGTGGTTAACACTAAACCAGATCCTAAAGGAACCCAATACGTCCTGTTTATGGACAAAGGGGTCCTAGGAGAAGATGAAAGTGTTAACCAGCCAATTGCATCTTGGATTTTCAAAGATCACTCTCCGGGTGCTGGCCGACTCCAAGGAGGACAGCAAAGAACCGGATGCCGCAAGTGATATCCACGAGATAATTGATGTAAGTCCAGAACTGCAAAGAACGTGTTGACGAGAAATCTAATGCTTAAAGTCGTTCAGATAAATATCCATTATTGTAGGACAGCCTCAGCGGCCTTCAGTGCTAATATCGTGGCACACGATATTGCCCTTGTCCAAGAGCCATGGATCCACAAAGGAACAATAAAAAGGTTGCACTGTTCAGGTAGATGGCTGCTTACAGCCCACCTTGTGCACAACCCTCGCACATGCATTATTGTAAAAATGCATTAAAAGTCATTGTGGGATTGATGATCCGGTTACCTTCTCTACGACCAGACAGGAAGGAATCCACAGGTTGATTAACAGTGAGACCAATAAACCGCTGATTCTTGTATGCGATGCTAATGCATACCTCGCCTTGTGGAGAGACACAAATGCAAATCCAAGAGGTGAAAAACTTTTAGAATCTATTCTAAACGAAAATTTCGACATAATAAATAACGGAGATGCGCATACGTTTATGTGGCATGTATCAGATGTACCTTCTTTATCTGATCATAGATACATTCGATGCAATATTGAATCAGACGAGAAACTCGTAATGGAGTAAAGAAACTCGAGGAAAACCGTCTAGGATGTGTTCAACGAAATTTTAGCGGGACGCATCAGGAACTGTCCTATAGTTGCAAGATCAACGCACGAGCTAGAACTAATGATGGACAGTATTGTTAATTCATTAAAATCCGCATTTGAAGCCAGCTGCCCAAAAACTGTCAAACAAACCCCCAACAGGATAACTTGGTGGAACAGGGAGCTTGACAAAGCAAAGGCACGTACCAGAAGGTTATTTAACCCAGCCAAGAAAGGCGGAGACTGGGTGAATACAGAACCAACCTCACAACATACAATAATGCCATTAAAAAGGCAAAGAGAGTCTCATGAAGAAGGTACTGTAGGGACGTAACCTACAAGTTCTCGACTCCAAAAAGCTCTGAACAAAGACCGCACTGGAAACATCGGTTCTTTGCTGACCGAAAGCGGAAAGTTTACAGGCTCGGTTGAAGGTACTCTGCAAAAACTACTGCAAAAACATTTTCAGGATTTATCATTAACTGAAGTTCCTAAGCACCAGGACTTTGAAGTACCACACCCAAAAGAAACTGGGAAAAATAATTAATCCTGAAACCCAGAATCGCGAATCAATACGTTTATTCTCAAAGCCAGCTTTACACTTTCGCATATACCAAACAACTGGCGGATTGTCAAGGTAATATTTATACCAAAGCCAGGGAGATCTACGTACGCCCAGGCAGAATCTTATAGACCGATCAGCCTTCCTTCTTTTTAAAACTACTTAAAAAAGTAGTCGACAGGTATATACGGGACGGGGCTCTAAAGGCTTCGCCTCTGCACCGAAACCAGTATGCCTACTAATTCAGAAAATCTTACAAACTAGCAATTCATCAACTAGTAAGCAGATGCGTAAATGCAATTCAATACAATAATATTGCATTGAAATCTTTTCTGGATAATGAAGAAGCATTTGACAATACTACCTTCACCTGAATTGCAAGGGCAATGAAGAAAAAAGGAATCACACCTCTAGTCTCAAACTGGGTCAACTCAATGCTAAGGAATCGGACGGTAACAGTTACTCTGTACGGTAGAAGCCAAAGTAGCTGACGGGTGCCCACATGGCGAGGTGCTGTCACCTCTACTGGGGTATCTCGTGATAAACGACCTAGAAGACGGTCGGGTATTTGCCTCTATCAAACATAATGCAGAAATGCACTAAACACCATAAAAAAAATGGTGCAAAAAAGAGGGACTATCTGTGAACCTAACTAAGATAGCAATCGTTCCGTCTACCAAACGACGGAAAACGGATGACATAAAACTACCTACGATTACGGAGTCACGCTCTCGATGACAAAAAAGTCAAATCTGTGGGACTGACTCTTGATACTAAACTGATTTTCAATGCTCATCTAGAAAAAGTCACAACGAAGACCACAGGGTTCTTAATACGGATGGTACAAATGAGAATTGAATCCCTTATAACCAACCTAAAAAGCACAGCTGCGAAGCTAGGCAAAGTACAAAGAATAACATGTCTGCTAATAACAGGAGCGATGAGAACCACGTCCACAGCAGCCATGGAAGCACTACTTTCAATTCCACCATTCACCTCGTTGTAATGATAGAAGCAAGACAAGCGGGCTGCAGATTAATGAACACACATCAATTACCGAGAAAAACAAACCGGGTATATACAAGGTGCTGCGTGAAGAAACAATCTGACTTCTCAAAAAAATAACTTATTATTTCTTAAAGAAATTTAAAGTAATAATACAGTCACGAGACGAGTAGACAAAAAACATTTACCCGGGTGCGGTTAAAGGAACCATCTGGTAGACAGATGGGGGCCAAAAACCGCAACGGTACCAGAGCAGGGGTATATACTGGCAGGCACCATGGGAAGCAATTTTCGCTGACCTTGAGTAAACATTCAAGCTAAAGTTGTTGCTATTGACTGATGTGTCAGAAACATTATTGACTCGAAATCATACACAAATGGTCAGATATCAATCATGTTTGACAGCCAAGCAGCACTACTGGCGCTAAGGTCGCCAGTAATAAAATCCAAACTGATTATGGCATGCATAAACAGTCTGGAAATATTGGCAACCCGGCAACTAATGCAGCTTATCTGGATACCAAAAGACCAGAATGTAAAGGGAAACCTAATGGCGGAGCACTAGCTAAAAAGGGCACAACAGGGACATATATCGAACCTGAACCCCTTTTCGGAATCCCCTACGAGACCGGAAAAGAAATAATTCGCAGCAAACTAGCAGCGGAGCATAAGATGGAAAAACTCTTCCGGAATGACACACACAGAACTCTTCCTTACAGAGCCAAACACTCAAACCTCACTATCAAGCATGAGTTGACAAAACTTAAGGAAACTCACGGGAGTAATAACAGAGTACTGTGGTCTTAACAAACATATGCATCAAATGCGACTGAAAAGTAGCCCTCTATGCCGCGGATGCGACGAGATTGCGCAGCGTCTGCTGTGTAAATGCGAAGCATATCAAATCAACGCACGATTTTCGGCTCCCCTTGGAATAAACTTCTGGACTTCATTGATTAAACAGAACTGTTGAGGGAATAATAAATCAGAGAAGCACAAAGACCAAGAAGACCGACGTGCAGAGGCGCTAGACAAACCACCTTCTGAATTAAATAATAAATAATTCGTGATTCCAATAAGCGGCGTATACTATATTTAGTTATTGTTTCTGTTCTAATAAACACAACATTATTTAAACCAATTCGCAAAAACAGCAATTTTTTTTAGTTAATACATACCAAAATGAGATTGCTTGTGTAGATTGAACCTTGTGCATATTTAGTCACAAATAGAATACACGCTAACAATTCACACGGGTTGAAAAAAAACCGACTCAGCTGTTTCATTTCTTCATTTGTTTTTCATGCGTGCCTAATATACCGTGTGACAATGAAATTGCAACACCAGGAAGAGGTAGGAACTTTGTGAGCAAACTTGGCAAGTTTAACTAATCAAGAGTTAGTAAATGGTTAAAATTAAAAAAAAAAGGAACAAAGATGAACACAAGTTTTATTTAATAATGTGTTGGCCCCCCCTTATTGACTTCACACTCCCTCATTCTTCGTGGTATCACACGTGACCACGGAAAGATATTAACATTGGCCTTTTCGAATCGGTCCATAGAGTATCTTGCTATGTGGGGACAGGCATTATCCTGCTTGAAAAATGAGTCTTCCAACTGGATAATCCGAAAGTTTTTGGGTCACAAGTTATGTTTCATACACCAAAACAAAAACGAACCAAATAAGATTACAAATCTAAACAATGACTTTTGTTGGTTATGGTACCGAATATTTTACCAAGAGAAGAAAAAATTATTCTTTCGAGCGAGATGTCGTTTTTATGGAAAAGATAATGAATCCTCACTTCTACATCATGGAGAAAGACAATGTTAATTTAGATTCAGTGAGGGGAAAATGGAGTACATTATTGACATACCACGTGCAGTGGAGTAGTAAGAATTCAGAAAAGAATTTAGAGGAAGTTGCTCAAGATAATGTATCTGAAGAGAAGGTCCACATTATTTACATGAGATTTAAGTTTTTAAGTAATAATGATATGAAATCATTAAATGTAAGAGAGTTTTTAAAACAAAGACAGACAAATAATAGACAAGTAAATGGATTTATAGCAAGATTAGTAGCAAAGGATATGCGCAGCGAAAAGGAACTGATTACAAAAAAACATATTGGCTAGTTGCGATATATACCTCAATCAGATATCTTATAACAATTGCAGTGGACTAGAACCTTGAAGTTACACAAATATATGCAGTTACTGACGAAAGAATAAATGTCTCCAAAGACAGAGGAAAAAAATTCGAGATTGGAATTCAGTAAGCTGACACAATCAGTTTGGTTATAGTGATGTAGATTGAGTCAGTGATTTAGATAAGAGACGTTCATGTATGGGATATGTTTTCGTCCAAAATGGTGGAGGCATACCTTGGAGGAGCCAACGACAACAAACCGTTGCATTATCTTCAGCAAAGGTAGAATACATGGCGTTATCTTCTGCAACTCAAGAAGCATTATGGTTAAGACTTGATAATCAAAGTGGAATTTGAGACTCTAGAAGCAAAGACTAGAAACAAAACCGCAGATTAGATTATTAAACTGGAATTCATTGGTACGGAAGATATGGTAGCTGATAGCCTAATGAGAAGAGTTTCTTCCAATAAAATAAGCGCCGAGAAATTGGGCATACGGTAGGGTACGATACACTAGAAAATCTGGAATATTTCAAAAACTACCAGAGACAGTTTTAATTAAATCCAAAGAGATATTAGAAAATGCGATAATATACAGCGTGTTCCATTTAAAATAATGAAGAAAAGAAAGAACCGTATTTTAAGACGACCGACAATTAAGGTATGGTATGCGTTCAGAAAGAAAAATTTAAAATTTCCAACGTAATATTTGTTATGCTTGGATCGGACAACTGAAAAAAGTCAGTAGATCGGCATTTTTTAACACAAGCATGAAGTTCATTGCTCAATAGTGATTCATCATTACGGATGCCAAAGTCTTCCCGTAATACAATCATTTCAACAAACAACATTAACTATAATTATCGTAGTAAGCTGGCATCGAATCGTCATTCCCGCTCTAATCTTAACCGGATAATTGTGATTTACATAACCTAAACCTGAATATGTAGAGTCCAGGTTTAGCGTCCCGCATACTTTAAAGCACATACCGGAACGATGAAAACGTGGAAAAGAGATAAAGACACCGTTTTGGTTATTGTCAAAAGCGAGAGAGGTATAGAAAAACAGTGCCAGACTAATTGCAGAGGAATTTGCTGTAAATAACCGCAAAAAAATTATCTTTTTGTATATTTATAGATGAGGGTTGGTGAAGCAAGTCTGGTAGAATATTTTATAACGTATTAGTCACGCAAATTTTCCATAATGTGAATTTAAAAAAAATTGGTTCTCAATTTTGATCGATGAAATTTATCATCGTCCTGATAAATTACATTTATTTTTACATCAATCTATGTAAGTATATCAATCAAACGCTAACATTATCACAATGCGCTCGTCGAAATTTATATAAACACGCACATTAAGTACCCCATAAATTGCATTTACTGCAATTTCGTTGATTAATTAGCTTCGTCTTTTAATTTGTATGATGGTGAAATGCGAAAGTGGCACATCGAGAGATTTAGAACAAATTTAATTTTATCAAACGACGATTAATAAGATTCAATCTATTACTTTAGAATTTTGAAAAGAAAATTTAATTACATGGCGCAATAGCTTACAAGTAGTGACAAAACCAAAAATTTGAAATATGTGTAGTTTATAATTAGTAACCGTCAACGTAATTTGACACAAACTATTAGTAAGTTAAAAATACTTTCTACTTTTTATTTGGTTGCAAAATCTTTTAAAAAATAAGCCCAGAGTGTATGTCTTCAAAATAATGTACAATTTTAAGCGTGACGTTTTCCATATTTAACAGCTGCGATAAATTATAATATTCGATCAATGTTAGGTAAAAGACTGCCGTTTTTGACCATCGACGGATTCAGCGTTTAATCAACATTTTCATACTTTTACACGTACGAAATTATGAAATCTTCTAACGTGTGGAAACAGTTTCATACGACCGGCGCCGTAACATCAACGGAATTTCCGTCGTCCTTTTCGTGTAAAAATATCGTGCAACAAAGAGCTTTTTTAAAAAACATTTTGGAATGTTCGTTTGTAGAATTAAGTTGCACTTCATCCGGCAGATGCTATTCACATGCTTAAAATTTGTACCCGATGACGTATACTACCACAACTACAAATGGCCCTTAGAAAATATATGGCAACGTGCCATTACTTCCTTTTTTAATTTACAATTTCAAAAAAATAATAAAGTACATGCAATGATACCCACGCGCTCAAATAGAACCATCAATTATTTCAACTAAATCGAGCTGTTACCTGTTTAATTTATTTCCGTAACAAAATACCTTCTGGTTCTTACAGTATCCAAAACCCACTCGACAACGTATATAAATTACAAAGCCACCTCCGCCATTCTTTAATTTAGTCTTATTCATTTCTTATAAGCACCTCGTATACTATTATATTGTATAAATTTTGTTTAATAGAGCATAACTTTCTATAAGCAATTTATAATAAAATGTTGACAGTAAATTCTATACTGGGAAAAAATCGTAAATATCGACGAAATTATTACGAAGCAAGACGATATAATTATTTCAAAACGCTAACTTTCACACTTTATTATTTAAATCGTAAAAAACCTCACATTATAGATTTATTCGACTGTGATATAATAATTTCAATAACTTCAGAATGTGCCAATCGTAAATTCCTATAAGATTTCACAATCGTTTAACAACTCACTTAAAAAAATTAGCAAATTTCTCGATTTAATTCTTTTGTTTGTTTGTTTAGTTTTTATCGCCAAGGTAGGATCAAATGGCATTTTAACAAACTATGTAATCCTCATAAATAATTCAACGTTACATGTCAGTTTTATCTTTGTATTCAGACAGTGTAAATAAATCTGAGAAAAAAAATTACTTTGTCACTAAAAATGTGTACCACGACTTGTCAAATATACAGGGTGGCCTAACGATTACTTTACAGGCGAATTTGTGACCAGTAGAAATTTTGACATAAATTTCGCCCCTAAACAGTTTCACAGCTTAGCGCTGTAAAACTTCTAAAAATTTAAATAAAGATGATAGGGCAATTAATACTTCATTTGAAAAGTATTCCTTCCCTGAATTCAAAAGTTTTATTAATTTAGCAAAAACACGAAGTAAAGAATAAGTTTATGGCATTTGAAAACTAAAAAAAAAGTTCGGACGAATTAATTGTAATTTCAGAAAAGCTATTTTTACTGCCACTTGTCAGCATTGCGAGTTTCGCAGTGAAAACCCTTTAATTGTTAAATAAAAATCAAGGTTTATTTTTCATTGAAACGTTCAGCTTCGAGAGCGTTCACGAAGTTATTATCAATAACTAGAACGTATGGGAAGGATGTAGAAAATTCTCGAGAAGTTAACAGAAATGCATGTAATGTTTAAAGGAATAAATAAGAGATTAACGCGTGGTTAAGATAAATATAAACGAGTATAAACGTACGGGCCTTTAATGTAAACAACTGCCAGTTTTAGATAAACAGAAGTTATCCTCGAACAGTTTTTCAAGTGATAGTAATATATAAATTAGTGTAAGTGTTTTATTAAATATCGTTAGATTTAATTAGTTACGTGTAGTTATAAACGTGTAAATATTTTGTGTGAAAATCGTTACATTGGTGTCAGGTTTGGGGTAAAGGCTGACCCCAAACAACATCCGAGCATGGTTAAGACCAATCGGCAAACATCAGGTCCGAAGTTTCCTTGGATTGCGCACCTATTATAAACGATTTGTACCCGGATTTGTTAATATTGCCAAACCTTTGACGAAACTGACCGAAGAAAGAACAGAATTTAGATTGAATGAAGACTGCGAAAATGCGTTCTATCAACTAAAACAGGCTCTAGTCATTTCGCCGATTTTAAGTTATCCAAAAGAAGAAGGAAAATTTGTTTTGGATACCGACGCAAGCAAGCTGGTCATAGGCGCGGTCCTTTCGCAGGTGCAAGATGGACAAGAAAAAGTTATCGGTATTTTAATAAAGTTTTGTCCAGGCTAGAAGGGAATTATTGCGTGAGTAGGAAGGAGCTAGTCGTCAAGTCTGTAGAACACTTCTACAAATATTTCGTCGCTCTGAAATGGCTATTGCAGTTCCGTAACCTGGAAGAACAAGTGGCAAGATAAATCGAGAGACTGCAAGAATAATACTATGACCCAGAACACCGTGCCGGAAACAGTAACCGGAACGGTGATGCCTTGTCTAGAAGACCATGTCCGGAGGACTGCAGCCTTTGTTCGCGAGTTGAAGAAAAAGTAGAATGCCTCCGGAAAACTGCTATGGTTGATGATGAGTGGGAACCTGAGCAGTTGCGTCGCGAACAAGAAAACTATCCCGAAATAAGAGTACTCCTGAACTGGAAAGAAAACGACCGACGTCCAACTGGGAAGAAATGAGTGCGTTGGGCAGAAACACCAAAGCGTACTAGGGCCAGTGGGACTCTTTGATAGTAGAAGATGATCTTCTTAAACGATACCTAGAGAGTATCGACGGCACGGAAAAAATTACAGTTGGTAGTTCCAAAGAGCCGGGTGTCACAAGTGTTGAAGCATCTCTACGATAGTACACCAGGAGGACACTTGGACATAAAAAAAACATTGGGGAAAGTTCGACAAAGATTCTATTGAGTAAACTGCAAAGAGGACGTCATGAAATGGTGCCGTAAGTGCATGGACCAGCGCGAAAGTGCAAACCACCAATAAAACAGTACAACGTAAGAAGCCCATTAGAAAAAGTAGCGATTGACAACGCAGGGCTGTTCCCCGAAACGGATTCGGGAAACAAATACATCCTGAGGGAGATGGATTATTTCACGAAATGGACGGAGACTTACGCCATACCCAATCAAGCAACAGCTGCAGTCGCAGACGTATTAGTGAAAGAGTATTTCTGTCGGTTTAAAGCAACTTTGAGTCTGGGCTGTTTCAATAGGTTTGCCGACTGTTGGGAATTAAGAAAACCAGGGCGACGTCTCTCCATCCCCAATCTGATGGCATGGTTGATAGGATGAATCGAAAAATGGGAAAATACTTAGCCAAAGTAGTGTGCGAACACCAAAGAGACTAGGATCACTACTTGCACCTTTTCTTAATGGCATACCGATCATCTGTTCACAAAAGCACATGCCAAACACCATCCTGCTCAGACCGGAAAAAGAAGTTGCTAGAGAAGACTGCGTTAACAAACTAATCAAGAGACTAGACGAAGTACATAAGGCAGTCCGTAGAAACGCACAAATTGCCAGCGACAGAATAAAGACCAGTTATGACGTCAAGGCACAAAATGGTGGGTTTCACCCTGGCGACATGGTATGATTGTATAATCCCCAAAAAAGACGTGGTTTGTAGCCAAAGCTGCAGAGACAATGGTAAGGCACTTATGAAGTCGTGTAGCGTATTAATGACGTCATATATCGCATCCAAAAACCACCCAGAGGCAAGCCAAAAGTGGTCCATATCGATCCTCTAGCTCCGTTTGCTAGCGATAAGTTCAGGTCCGAACCAGAGTAATAACTAGCAGAACCAGATATCAAGTCGAAGGAAGGAGCATATACGAGATTCTGCAAAGGCCAGGCTTGGACTTACAACCGAGGAACAACAAGACCTGTTCCAAACACGAAAAGAGTACGCCATCGCACATTGCGTAAGCGAGGATCTCGACATGTCCAACGAGGTTACAATCGTAATTAAAAAGACGGCTAGATGAACTACGAAGCCAGCAACCGGCGGTCGGAACAGTTTTAAAGCTACGCGACGACCGACGCTTCGTTTTCTATCTGGTCACCAAGAAGTACAAAGCCGTTATACGAAAATCTGTGGCGAACATTATGAAATTTCAAGAGAGAAATGAATACCCACAATTAAGAAATTGGCAGTACCAGCTTGGTTGTGGCTTAGATCAATTAAATAGGAAGACAGTTCGAAAGATGTCTTCCGAGAAACAGGCGTTCAAGTGTTGGTTTGCAGTTACCAACCAAGTAAAATCAGATATTCTCGGAAACGTCCATTAACTCCTACTTTTATGCTTAAGAAAGTTACCGAGATAGAGAGAATTATCGCCACAATCCTTTCTATCGGTATCGTATCCAGTTTCCAGTTCTGGGACAGAACAGTCTTACGAAGGGGACAGTGAAACGTTCAGTTTCAAGAGCGCTCACGAATTTATTATCAAGAACTAGAATGTTTGGGAAAGATTTAGAAAATTTTCGATAAGATAACAGAAATGTATAAAAGCGGTTTAAACGAATCATAGGTGAGTTATTCGAAGTCGGAAGTGTTAAGAAGATGTTTAAATACAGAAGTGATAACGCGTGGTTAAAATAAATATAACTCAGTTCAAGCGTATGTTTATTTAATGTAAACAAGTAAAAAGGGGCATCGCAAGTACAGAAATCATCAATTAATTGTGACCACGGTTTCCTGGTTCTCCTTTATCAAATACGCGCCCCTTTTCGATCGTAACCCAATCCGAATCGCGATCAACCAACCATGGCTATATTTCTTCTTAAAACCTGACTTAATTCACAAGTTAGTACCTGACACTGTAGTAGTTCTTTGTTTTTTTAACTCAACGTTTTCTTTCTTAATTGTTTAGAATTTAACTTGGTTTTATAAGTTGATTCCCTAACTCTTTAGAGGTTGTTAGTTAGATTTCGGTTGCTTCTTTTACGCCTTGATGAACCACCTTCCGAAAGTAGGCGAAACATTGGCAACTTCGGTTACAACAATCACACGGTTCAAATCCGGTTTGTACCGGTAGTCATTTCCTGTTGTAAATTAGCTGTGAGTGATTTGATTTTGATAGAAACCTTGTCCGTTTAATTGTAAGTGATGTATTTTTATTTAATTTTTCATCATCGATTATTATTACGCTTCTAGGCGATTTTGGCGAAAACTCGATGTCTTCTAATCAATCCCGTTATTATGGGTGGAAGTCGTATGGTGTTGAACATATAATAGACCGCTTAATGATGACCTCAGGGGTTTTGCTCGATTCAAATTTCGCATAGCTGTGAAGTATCATTCATCAAAGCGGCTGATTTTCACTACACTAAAACGTCTAATTTCTATTATCCTGTTGTAACTGTGTAACGTAATTTGATCAAATTTTATATTATCTATTAAGCCTTAAGCGTTAGTAATTTTCAGCTGTCTGCAAATTTTTGCATTATTGTTTACGTTGACTTGTACCATTTGAGTACCTTAGTTAATTGATTCAAATTCAAGCTAAGGATGTCTAACATTAATTCGTCGAATGTAAGCTTACACTCCTCAAAAGTATC
The DNA here is from genome assembly GCA_035610365.1 of Aquatica leii. Taxonomy (NCBI): domain Eukaryota; kingdom Metazoa; phylum Arthropoda; class Insecta; order Coleoptera; family Lampyridae; genus Aquatica; species Aquatica leii. The sequence continues at coordinate 5,863,080 of CM069436.1, read as the reverse complement.
GAAATTGGTAGTAACAATTTTACAAGCTACTGAACTAGGAAACTACGGGTAAGTCTTTCATTTTATATTAACTTAGACATGTCTCGCAAGACTAGAACTAAAGTTGTTCACGACTCCATATAAGTGTAATATTTGATCGTTTTGTTCTTTATGTAGTATCTTGGCTTATTACTTATATATTTCGTTAATATAACCAAAATGTTATCATGTTATCAATTGAGAAAATATATATCATATTCTTCGTTCTTTCGTTGCTGATTACACTGGTCTGCATGAAAATCGGCTCTGATACCATTCTTGACGATTCTTATGTAAAATGACCTCCTGAATCCAAAAATGAGCTCCGTTTTTACCCATCACCCACCTATTTTGGGGGGACCCCATTTTTATTTTATTTTTGCCTTTTTTTTAGAATTTTAACTTATAGCCGTTAAACATCCCAAAGCAGGTAATAAAATTTATACCAAAGTATATGGCAAAAGTTTTGCTATAAAATGTATATAGAAACAACAATAAAATACAGATATATAAGAACAGTAAAAAATATCAATAAACAGTTAGGAAGATTCACTGCACGACGCTGGCGATCTCAATACCACATGCAGGTTTGAACAGGAATTTTCGACAGGCTTGAACTTGCATTACTCTTCTCATTATAGTATATTACATTGTTTGCTTAACTGCTTCGATCAGTACATCTACAGCTGTTGCAGAGTTAACTTGTCGACGTTTTAAACGTGCTGGATTTTGTGTTCATTTTTGTTCATTTGTGTAAAACAGTAAAACTACTTTTACTCCGGATTTTTTCAAGTGACTAAGTGTGATTTGTGGTTAATGTCGGGCGTTGAATTACTGTTTAATTATGCCACGCGAGTGTAAAAATCATCCCGATAGCTTCTGCTATGCCTGCGGGGAATTAACTTTAAAAGCGCAACGAAAACCCCTTTCTCCGCTTGTTAAAACAGCTTATAAATTGTAGTTTGATTGTCAAGTTAGCGACCAGAACAAGACTTGAGCTCCATCAGTTTGCTGTACGACTTGTTACAGTAGTTTGACCAAATGGCTCAAAGGTACCCGTAAATCAATGCCATTTGCTGTGACCATGGTTTGGCGTGAACCTCGGCTGTCATCTTACAGATTGTTACTTTTGTATGACTTCCACCGTCGGGTTTTCGAGCAAAAGTAAGCATACAATTCAGTATCCCAATATTCCGTCAGCTCTAAGACCTGTTCCTCATAACGATACTTTGCCAATCCCAGAGCCCCCAAACACTTATACTCTAGAGCCGGAAATTGATTTAAAAGACTCTGAGCCACAACCTGGGGCTTCGAATGATAGGTTCAATGATGATGAAGAGTATTCAGCAGATTTAGTTTCTCGGCAACCTCACCTCCTCACTTAATCGGAATTAAATGATCTTGTCAGGGATTTGCAGTTACCCAAGACTAAATCTTAGCTCGTAGGATCGCGACTTCAACAGTGGAATCTCTTAGAAAAGGGAGTAAAAATATCTTCTTACAGGACCAGACAAGCAACCCTGAAATGTCTTTTCTCAGAAGATAAAGGTTTAGTCTTATGCCCTAATGCAAATTTATTGATGACAGAGCTACAGATGCCATGTGACCCAGACAAATGGAGACTGTTTATAGACTCATCAAAAACAAGCTTAAAAGTTATCCTGTTGGCAAATGGAAATGACTTTCCATCAGTTCCAGTTGCATACTCTGTTGATATGAAGGACACGTACGAAAACATCTTCAGAATCCTTGATAAAATTAGTTATCATGATTATAAGTGGAAACTTTGCGCTGACTTAAAAGTTGTTGCTCTACTCACGGGCCTGCAATCAGGATTCACAAAATATTGCTGCTTCCTTTGTGAATGGGATAGCCGAGCCCGAGATAAACATTACATCGTACGGGATTGGCCTCTGCTAGAAAATCTTATTCCTGGTCAGAAAAATGTCGCCCACAATCCTTTGGTTCCGAAGGAAAATATTTACTTACCACCTTTACACATCAAACTTGGATTGATCAAGCAGTTTGTGAAAGCAGTGGACAAGACAGGTGGCGCATTTCAATTTTTGAAAACGAAATTTCCTCGTCTTAGCGAAGCTAAAATCAAAGACAGCGTTTTTGTTGGTCCCCAGATTAGACAACTCTTCCAAGATTCTACGTTTATTGAACACCTAAATCGAAAAGAAAAACGAGCTTGGCTTGCATTTCAAAACGTTTGTAAGAACTTCCTGGGTAACCACAAAAGTAAAGATTATGTCGCTCACGTCGAGGAACTACTTTTAGCGTACAAGGACATAGGATGTAACATGTCTCTTAAAGTTCACTTCCTTCACTCGCATCTAGACTTTTTCCCTGAAAATTTAGGAGCAGTCTCGGATGAACACGGGGAACGGTTCCATCAAGACATCGCTAAGCTGGAGAAGAGATTTTCAGGGAAGTGGAATGCAAGCATGTTGGCGGAGTACTGCTGGTTTTTGAAACGAGAGAGCTGTACCTCATGGTGTAAAAGGAAAGCAAGCACCAAGTAAAGATGAATATCTTTTTATTTATTACTGTTTATAGCTAAAATAGTTCTTTTTCCCATTTAAATTAAATTCATGTCCATATATTTATTATTATAATAATTATTATAATTATTATTACCGTTCTATAAATAAATTATAATTAATTTATCGAAAAGTGTTAAAATTAGATTTGGGGCTCCTTCGAAAATGGTGGGTGATGGAAAAAAAACGGAAGACATATTTGGATTCAGGACGTCATTTTACATAAGAATCACCCGGAATAGTGTCAGGGCTCGATAAAAAATATTTTTTTGCAGACCAGTGTTATTTGATTTTATCCACTTCTTGGACAGCCAAGGATTCTTTCCACTACAACGGAGTGGCGTCTATGTTTTCTTTTCTATTACAGTATTCTTAACCACGCCCACTCACCGACATCCTCGTTAACCTGTTCCATTGTAGCCAACAATCTTTACATTTAAAAAATATCACTTTAGCGAAGTCGAATTACTTACTTTTACTTTATAACTCACTTGAAGTTAACTTAAAGTTAAAGTGAACTTTGGATAAAGTTGACTTGAAGCCGTACGTAAGTCAGATGACATGAAAGAAGTAAGAGAAGTTGGCAACGATTTCTGACGCAGCATGTACAAAACAGAAAGTGCGGTAACTAATAATTACTAATTAGATGTAAATATTCGCATTTATATTTGCATCACCAAAATTTAATCAAGAGAGTTCAGACAATGGATACAAAATGCCAACTGAACAGTTTTTAGGTTCGTGAAAATCCAGAATCAACAAGAAAAAATTATAAAAAACATTTTTGTCATTACATTCTCACGAATTTAAAATTTAGCTGTTAGTTTCCATTTTAAAAGATGGTTTTTTAATCATCAAATTATCAAAAACTTCTGTAAGATTTATCTAAATGAGTTTAAACTTCAAAAATTTGTAGAACGCTGAAATATTTTATACATTCCAATCACACTAAATTCGAATAGATTAGGCAAAAATTATAAAAGCTAACGGTAAGATACGAAACTTAATTTAACAACGAAAAAAACTTGGAAAAGAAAGTTGGTAATCGCTAATGAAAAAGTAATTGACGTCGAAACAAAACAACAATGCAACCGGAACAAAGAGCAACGTGCGTCCTTGCGTGAGTCAGAAGACCTTGTCGCTTTATATCATCTTCGCACCTGTACACAACGCATCAGTATGTCCTTATTCAACACGGTACAGTTTTAATCGCTTTTTTTGTACAAAAATTGCTCGAGGTCGAAAACCCTTTGGTGGATGTTCGACGAGCCGAAACGAAGCAGAAAACAAAGCTGAACGTATTTATTAACAGAATATAATAAAGAATACAATTTATAGACGCCAAAAAGCGAGGACGTTTTCATTATTAAACCGACAAATTACAATTCAATGCTAACTATATTAATCAAATCTAATTCTATTTCGTACTAGCTAAAACTATTGAAACAAAACAAAAAAACAACCTTTTGAATCTAAAAGAACAATAATAATAAAAATGACAATAAATCTATAAATCTTGAGGTCGATGTTGGTAGAGGACGGGCAAGTCACGAGAATGAGCTTTACCGGAATGTAACTTAAACATACTATAAATAGATTTGCAGCAGCATTCCGCAATAAATGTTTACACGTCACATTGCATCGATGAAAAAATAATAAAAACAGCAATAATTAAAACAACGTAAAATAATCGATAAATAACCAATATTTTCGTGTAGAACAAACGCGTATCAGATCGAAATTGTGTAAGAAGTTGAGTAGAATTAAACCATAGACTATCAATTATCTCAGAAACACAATGTGTTTATTCGATTAACGCCGAGTTAATGTATCGAACACGTCTTGTCCTCTATTTAAGCGATTGTAACAAAAGTTATAAGCGTAAACATACATATTCAGGATTCGATGTAACAAGAACATTTTTTTAAAATGACGAAACTTCTTTGCAATGCAGGATGTATGTATCTGTCGTCCTGGCGCCTCTGAGTTTAATGGAATATCTCCGTATGCCATAGAAACTTTTTTGTTGTGAACGACGTTTATTTCTTAAAAATACGTGTTTATAGTAGATTTCTTAATTATCGAACCAAAAAAGGTAAATCAAAAGCTGAATTGTGGGTATTTAAATGAGCAATTTTTCTATGTAACAAATTAAAAAAAAACGTCACTTGAAAAATTAAACCTTAACACAAAAAGTTTGCCATAGCAACAATCATCTTTTAGAGATCGAAATTATAATAACACTAAATCTAAGAAATTAAAACCATCTATGAGGAGGAAAGCTTACATCATAAATTTTAAGTACTGCTGTTGTCAATGTTAATGTCCTTCTGCCTGATACCGTTCATGATCGGAAACAAAAAGAAACCAAGTTTTTCTTTAAATTCAGAAATAGTAGAAAGTTGTCTGTGATTACAATTTCTAACATCTCACTGTATACAGGGTGAGCCAATAATGCGTAAAGAAAAAAAACTTACAAAAGCTGTAAGGTCCTTAAAGTTTTACGTTTTCTACTACACATTCCATAATATCAGGATAACAAAAAAACCTATTTTTTTTAATGGCACACCTTGTATATTAATACGTTTTCTTGAATCATTTTAGAGTCTACTAAAACTAAGACTTCAAAAAATGACATACTTTTGAAAACCAAATCTTGTATCGAAATGATATTTTGGTATGAGGTTTGGCACTAGTTGAGGTATTCATAAAAGTTAATTGTGTATACAGAGTGTTTTGTATTAAAGGTCAAAGATGCAAAACTTCAAAGAACCAAAACTCGATTTTTTTTTTAAATAGAACAACCTAATTTGGAATTCTTTATCGAAATGATACAGCATATAACTATCCCAAAAGCAATTGTTTTAAAGATATCTGTGATCGATCTTCAAGGCAGACATTAATATTTCTCAATGGGTTGGGCTGAGTATTTTGAAAAATTTGTGTAATTCTATTTTTCATATCATCCCTTGTAGTGAGGGGTGTTCGGTTATGTGTCTTCCTCGTCCAATCGTGTCATATCATCTTCTTGATGTTATCTGTCCACCTGGTTTGTGGTCTTCCTCTAGATCTCTTGTTCTCGAGGTCTCCATTCTATATTTTTACGCGTCCATCTATCCTTTTTCATTCTTCCTACGCGCCCTGTCCAGTTCCATCTTAGAAAACAGTCGTTCCATTACATCAATTTTTGATCTTCTACGTATCTCAGTGTTATGTATATGGTCACGTAACTTGATGTTCAGCATTCTTCTCTCCATTGCTCTTTGAGTAACTTGGAGCCTATGTATGATGCCTTTGTTTAAAGCCCACGTTTAAGTGCAATAAGTTAGGACTAGCAGCACGTATTGATTTAAGGTCTCTGCTTTTAACGTGTTTGGTATTTCTGTCATTAGTATATTATTCAGTTTTCCGAACGTTGACCACGCCAATGAGACTCTTCTATCAAGGTCTGCTGTCAAGTTAGTTTTGGAGATTTGGAATTTCTGCCCTAGATATATGAATGTATCCACTTGTTCTATTGCTTTGCCTTCTAGATCAATTTCTTGTTGTTCTTCTGTATCATTTGTTAAGTATTTTGTTTTCTGAGTGTTTATTTTCATTACTATTCGTTTTGATACTTCGTTCAGTTTTTCCATTTCTTGTAATTCTTCTTTGTTCCTTGTTATCAGTGTTATGTCATCGACGAATCTCAGATGGTTTAATTTCTCTCCATCTATTGTTATTCCCAGTCCAATCTCCTAAACATGTCTTCTAAATCCCATGTGAATAATTTAGGGGAGATTGAGTCGCCTTGTCGTACTCCACGACGTGTTCTAAATTTGCTGGTTTGTACTGCTGTCGTTACTTGTATTGTTGCATTTTTATATACATATTTAATAAGGTCTGTGTATCTTTCGTCTATTATGCAGTACTTAGAGCGTTCAGGATTGCCCATATCTCTATAGAGTCCAATGCCTTTTCATAGTCTATCATTGCCCAATTACAAAATGCCAATCTTCTTTGTTGATCATTTTCAGTCAACTATTGCAATGGGTGCATCTTATTTTTCTTCAGAATCTTGCCACTTACATGGGGATTTTCAGTCACGACCAAAAGTACGTTACATTCATTTCTTTCATTGAAAGATCGTTCTGTTCTAACGTTTTTATCGTACGCCACATTTCCTATTCGTTAAAAACGTTCTATTATATTTTCAAAAGACCTCTCTTTTGACCAACAGACAGTTTTTGTCACTTGTTCCAAGCAAGTAAATCATATCGACCATTTCTTCAGTAGAAAAAATCATTTTAATGCAAACATTTATAAAAAACACTGTTTCACCGACTTTCTCAATACAGCATTCAATATTTGTTTGTCCGAATTCGCAATTGTTTTCATAGCATCATTTCGATATACAATTTATGTATAACACAATTACGTGTTCGAAACTTTTATGGATATCTCAAATAGTGCTAAATCTCATATCAAAATATCATTTCGATACAAGCTTTTGTTTCTCAAAAACATATCCTTCTTTACAGCCCTGAATTTGAAAGAAAAATAATTTTGTCAAAACTAACCTAAAGTGCTTATAACATTATATCATTGTAAAGTAGACCTCAAGATAATTCCAAAAACGTATTAATATACAGGATGTTCCATTTAAACGTGTTGTGTTGTCCTAATATTAAGAGATAGGTGCTCTGTATAGTTGAAAATAATTTTAAAATGTAAAAATTTAAGGACCCTACAACTTTTATTAAAAAAATTTAATTTTGTATAATAAAGAAGATATTTTCCATATAAAAGTGTCGTGGTCGACGCCATCACGTATAAAATTTAAGAGATATTTTGCTTTGACACACATTGGCCGCCCTGTATGTTGTACATCAAACCTTTTCTTCGAATATTTTTCATTTTTTGCTTGTGCATTCTACATAAATGCATCTTATATCCGACACCAGTTTGTTGCTCAAATACAAGCATTCTTGCCATGGTCGTGGCAAAAAAATTCCACTTAGCATTCAAGTAAAAATCACTTTAATAACACGAGTTTTTTCTGAAGCCTCAGCGCTGGTGTAAATAAGTTTTTTGACATTAGATATTATTTTATTAATTTGATTAATTAAGCATTTTATAGAAATCTGCAAACGTATTCAAGCAGTTGATTAGACTAGACTACAAAAAACGTTTTTTTTTATCAAAATCCTACAATACTATACATTCAGCATCCAAAAAGTTTCTTTCCTTTTTTTAAACGCTTGTAATGGTGTTCTTTAAATAATTTCAATACATTCGTTCGAAGTTTAAAATGTGACACACTGACTAGTCCATAGTTTATAAAAAAACTTATTCTTCCACCTCTTGCTTTCTTCTTGTACAACATAGTATTATGGCCAGAGCAATCTGTACAATTATCCATCATCTAATCTTGGTTTTAAAACTCACTACCAATAAGTTCCACCCAATTTTTACAATCTACATTGGTATCAGTCACTGAACCAATTAATTTAATATTCTAATAAACATATGAGGACATCTACATTATGAATCTAAAACAAGTCATCCATCGCAAAAGATACATTAAAAAATATAATCATACTATCTCTGTCGTAGATTTACTCCCTGTATAATTTCCTTTAACGTCTACATACTTGCATTTTGACTAGCAAACTAAAAAGTCAGCACGTGTTAACGAAATGCTCAGTAAGACTTTTAACTTAAGAATCCTTGAACATCCGTATATTTTATGGGGAAAATCGAATATAAAATCAATAGCTAAATGTGAAAGAATAGATGCATTTGTATTTTGCGGTGAGATTTCCTTGAAGATTTATCAACATACCTGCCCGGCCTGCAGATTTAATTTAAATATCAGATAAAATTAGAAGTTTAACGCACATTGTGTTATAATATCATATGTAACCAGCGTTTTAGAAGATGTTTATATGCAACACTGTAAACATGTAAGTACTCTTTTTTTGTATTTAAACACTTTTAGTGTCGATCGTATGTACGACGACCAAGTTGTCACAAGTAGTTCACGTTGCGTTTTTATTTATTATTTAATTTATTTAATTAAGTTTAACTTGGGTACCGTAACTGCCTACTCGTACAGAGTGTGTTGACTAACTTGATAATTGAATATACCAGAAATTAGAATAACTGTGATATTGTTTGACTTCTATTTCTTTAGACGTTGATGTCGAAATAAATGTACTTCTTGTTAGTTTAGTTGTGTCCTATTTGTTTTCTTTAAGTGTTGTCAGGTGAAAAGGAGCACCTGTAGTCTTTTTCTCGTTTCAGCGACACATCAAAAACAGATTGAATTCTATTAGTTAATTTATCGACCACTCTCTCCAAAACTTTGAGCTGCCGTTGTCCTTCTTTGCTGTGGATGGCGTTACAAGGAATTGATCGCACTTCAGCCGAGTGCAGAGCTTATACCCAGTCACATTGCAACACCAAACTTGACAGGAAGGTTCAGCTATTCAGAGGTGTCGTTTTTTTGTTTCTACTACTTCATTATCTTGTGTATTTCACACAAGACTTAGTTAATGTTAATACTGCTATCCTATGCCTAGTGTGTGATAGCGTGAAAATTACCACTAGTTAAGCAAATTCGACAGAGGTCAAATTATTGGATTACGTGAAGGTGGTTGTTTCGCCATCTTTGACTTATGGGTCAATCCGTATGAAATCAACACACTAAAATAAAAAAATTACCTGACCACCTCAGAATTTGATAAAATTTAGTATGAAGGTTGTCCTCATAGAGATTCAGAAAAATGCCTTTTTTTTAAATATCTCAAACGGTTTCAAAATTACGGCTATGTAAAGTTTCTTAAAATCCGCCAAAAAACCCTAACCGATATATTTTGAAATCGCCAGAGCTTTTCTCTTAATTGAGCTGGAAAGATAGCAGTGGTGTCGTTTTACTCAGTTTTAGATGCTTTGTTATAAAACGTGTTTTTGAGAAATCGAATTTAAATTTTTGATTTTCTCAAAAAGTACATTTTTGAAAATTTCTAAATATTTTCTACAAATAGTTTATACTTTTGATAAATGGTTTTAAAAATTTCAAAGTGATAGGCTGATGGGCTCATAGTTAAATAATCATTTTAAAAAAGATCGTTTTATAAGTTTTTGTATAAGTTTAATACTATGTACCCTAACTTTACTTAATTTATTTACGATGGTGATAAGTTCTATTAATTCCTTAAAACTAATAAAACTTATATATAGTGAGTGTTTACAAGAATATTATTTTGTAAGTACTGCGTAATAAACATTTATTACAGCTCTTTGAAAAACACAATAAAAATACAATAAGCTAGGCCTACGGGATGTTAGTGAGTTTAAAGTTTAAAAAATTGTTTAAAACAGACAATGGAAAGCGAGAACAAATTAATTAAATTACAATCTTTCAACCCGCTAAACAAAACTAATCACACAATTAGGGATAAAAAGACTGACGAGTGTAACATCTTCAATGTTAAGTTTATATCCAGAAATACTTAAAGAAGCCCGTGGCCTGTCTTGTTCTCCATTCAAAACTAGTGAAAAATACAGTTCTCAGCCACATTATCCATCTTTTTCTGTATCCCCAAAAATTTTAATTAAACAATTGAGTACTGCCAAAAAAAATTCTAATACTCAGATGGATGCGCTGCACAATATAAAAATAAGGAAAAGTTTATCATAAGCAAGACTTTGGTGTAGAGGCAGAATGTGATGGAGTTGGCGGCTCCGTGAAAAGACTGCAAGAGCAAGCCTGCAACGTCCATATGACGACCAAATTTTAACACCTATCCAACTTTATGAATGGGGAGTTGAAAGTTTATCTGGAATTAATTTCACTTTTCCACACAAGATGAGTATGTTAAGTCTAAATTTCTAAATAACCGTTTCAGCCAAGCAGCAACAATTAAAGGAACACAGCCATATAATTTTTATATACCTGTAAATCCAAGTGTATCAAAGATATGTGTAAAAATATTCTTCAAAGATTCAACAGAGGAAACAGTGACCATACAAACATGCTCTAAAAAACTACAAATGCTAGAAGTTACTGAATATATAACCACTGTGTATGATCAAAAGTGGTGGCTGGCATATGTGTTGGAAAAGAATAAAAAAGAAGATGAACTAAAAGTGACATCTTTGCATCCTTGCTGGTCCTTCATCATTATTTTCATATCCAAGAAAACCGGACATATTGTGGATACCACTGACAGATGAGTACTTTGTAAAATTGATCCCACCCAGGAAAATTTATCGAGGGGTGGTTAACTTCTCCGAAATGTGTACACAGATTTTTTGGGGTTTTTAGGATTTCAAAAGGTTTTTGAAGATTTTTGAAAATCTTCAAAGATTTTAAGGATTTCTGAAAATCTTTGTAGATTTTTGGGGATTCTTGAATATGTTTGAAATTTTTTGGAAACCTACAAGGATTTCCAGGAATTTTTAAAAATCTTTTAAGTTTTTTAAAAATCTCCTTTTTTATATTTAAAAGTTGGTTTTCCTATTTTTGACAACTCTTAATAAAAGGTTTGTTTTGTTTTGGGGTGCAATTGGGTTAACAGATAACTGAACTGTAAATCTAATTTTAAATGGGGCTTTTTACATACATAATATTCCTTCTTTTATTAAGACATAACTATATAACTTGTTACTTTGGTAAATTGCAACATTTACTATTTGAAGAACGATTTCTGTAAAGTAATTTAGTTCATTGAAAATAGAAATTTCAATTAAATTAGGAGTTAGAAAGCAACTTACGGGAGTGGTGTCATTTTGTTGCTTTTATGTCCTTCAATTTGATATACAACACAATATATATTAAAAGAAAATATTTTTTTCAAATTCGAACTGAAAATTTTATTTTGGAATTTTAAAAAATGCCTATTTTTGAAAATTTTTTTAAAAACATGTTTTTTATTGTGTTTTAACTGTACCACCAACTCCGGCACACGGCCCTTTGCCATGAGCTGTAGCCGAAAAGTGCCACTCTGGTTCTATTCCAATTGGTTATGGAAACACAGATTAGAAAATTTTTTTAAATTTTTATATTGAGCTGCGCTTCCATCGGAAAAGTAATATAGTTTCTCAACATCAAACAGATAGTAATTTTTCAAAAAGTGCATAAGTTTTTTTTTAAAGCAGTAGACAGCTGTTGTATTATGCTCCAGACATTCAGATATAATAACATAGCTGACATGTTTTACTTTATCATCTTGTTTATAATAAACCACAAAAGAGTGTATTGTAACATAGTCACTTGACCAGTGGTAGCTTTGGGCTTCGTCTTGAACTATAAAAGCATAGTTTTGTGAGAAGTCTAATGTGACTGAACATTCATTTTCTTTCAATGTTTCTTTTACTTCATTCATAAACGAGCTTTGTCGATTTGCTATAAAATCATAGCGAACTAACTGACCAAGTTTGTCACATAGCATCTCAAAGAACTCAGTTGAGCTTTTTTGTATTGTCTCAAGATTACACCGATCCACTGCAATTCATTGCCGAAAAGTAATATTTTCATATCATTATATTTTTCTCAAAAATATTCTCTAAAGTTTCTGTTATTTGATTAGTTTCTGGGCAAGAATGGTAGTTTGAGGCAGAAAATGTTTGTACGTTGCAAATTCTCCATTAGTTAATGTTCTTAAACGGCGGACCCGGACAGCTTGGCGCGGCGAACTTGGCGCAGGGACAATTTGGCGCCAAAACGTTTGTGAAATCATGGCAAGCTTTTTAATTAGTTTATTTGCATAATAATTTGTTTCCTCAGCTTTAGTTTTCCAAAATGGTACAGAAAAAATATTAATTGCTTTCATATCGTTTTAGGTAGATATGATATACATGTTAGAAAAACACAAAACCATAAGAGTCTGTGATTTCTAAAATTAAGTGCTAATCGCTTACCAACAAAGTTACAAAATAGGGTTTTTGTATAGAAATAAACGGCACGAGAATCCGTAGGTACCTACTTTTTCGCGCAGATTTTGTCTTTGTGTACCTACATTATTATGTATTTACCATATTAATTTCACAAATAACTAACGTAAGATTTCATATCATTACTGTAGTGGTGTCCAGAAGATTATATCAAAAACGTATTTAAGCAACATTATGAATGTATATAAAACAAAAAATAATTGTCGAAAAAAATGCCTAGGGGTATTCATAAAATACCTAGTTCTAAATACAAAATTTTATCTAAATGGGTAGATTGGTTTAAGCGACGGACACAGACATTTTTTATATTACTAATGACATAGAATCGCTTTTTGTTAAAAAATATAGTTTGAATTTTTTGTTGATTACAAAATACTTTGTTTACTAAAGCAGAGGAAAAAAATAATTATGAAAATAAACTAATAAGTTTGCCAAGGTTACACAAACGTTTTGGCGCTAAGTTGACCTTGCGCCAAAATGGGATGGCGCCAACATGTCTCGGTGTTCAGTTCGGTCTGCGCCAAGTTTGCCGCGCCAAAATGGTCGCGCCAACTTGTTCTAGACCGCTTAAACGGACATTCTCAATCATTAATTTGATCTTTTGGTGGATTGTACAAACACAAACTGAGTATGTACTACTTTTTCCCACCAAAATACACTGTTTCAGCCTTAACTCCGCAAACTTTGAAAATCCTAATTTCATCTCAGGATAATGTACGCTTCCTCCAGGTTATACAAAATAAATCTGTTTTGAACTGCAATTTTGGATCCATTTCAATATTTCACTGAAATACAGTTTCTTTTGCCTGGCATTACTCTACTTACGTCATCACCTTTGTAGAACAAACACACTGTTTCTACTATTTCTTGTGATAGGCTTTTACCCGGTTTTTGATCAGGACTCGCCGGTATTCCCTTTTCTCCTCTCCTTACCATATAGTTAGGTGCATTAAATTCTCGCATTATTTTACGTACACTCTATGTCTCTGGTAAACAAGTTAATATCATGACTTTCTTTTCTCTGCGCACTTGAAAAATTTGCATTTAGATTACTGAGTACAGAAAATTCCAGTTTTTCTAGCTCATCATCAGAAGACTCTTGAGAATGAGGAAATAATGTTCGCCTCATTGAAGATTCTGTATTTTTTATTTTTTTAACAGAGTAATGCTTTGATTTTTTTTTGACATCAATGAGTGATTCTCCAAGTTCTTTTAAGAATGTATTAAGAGTGTCTACAATATGTAAGGACATCGTTGGGACATCAAAAGTTGGATCATTAACAGGGTCTGGGTCAGGTACTTCCTTCGATTTTTGTTCTTTTAAAGCATCCATTCAGCAGCATGTTTTAGTTTTCTATAATTTCGTTCATTGCGGTTGTAAAAAAAACCTTTCCACTTTTTATGCAATGGAGACTTTTGCGGTAGCTGGCAGGAATTATTGACCTCGACTCTCTGACTTGTAAGTTTGTCCGACAACAAATTTGAACTGGTCCAGTCCAAACTTTCAGACCTACATTCGCTTGTTTTTCCTTATTTGAAACTAAAACCGATTGACTATTCTTCGAGCACTCTCCAATTACAACGATATCTGGACTTTAAGAAGTGGGTACTAAACTATGATTTGTAGATTCGGTAGTTTGTTTGCTATTCTGAACGAACGATTCGATTGAATAGCTCGATAGCTTTTTAGATTTGTTATTTTGTAAGCTTGGCAAGGATTTTATGGGGTTTCTAAAGATTTTACAGATTTCCAAATATTTTACGGGATTTTAAAAGATCTTATGAATTCCAAGAGAGTTTAAGCGATTTCAAGAAGATTTCTGAAGATTTTATGGGATTTCAAGCAAATTGTACACGGATTTCTAGAAGTTAACCACCCTTCGGGATTTATGTAAAAACATCTGAAGAAATCATAAAAACTTCACAAATCATCGTAGGCTGACTAACAGCTTCATAAAACACCCTTTTCTTAAAATGATTGTTTAACTATCAAACCATTAGCCTCCCACTTTGAAATTTTAAGAATCACTTACCAAAAGTATAAACTATTTGTAGAAAATATTAAAACAAAATTCAAAAATGTATTTTTTGAGAAAATCAAAATCAAAACTTTGAATTGAATTACTCAAAAACGCTTTTTATAACAAAGTATTTTGTGTTATACATCAAAATAAAGAGCATTTAAAACTGAGTAAAATGACACCACTCCCATCTTTCTAGCCCAATTGGAAGAAAAGCTATGGTGATTTCAAAATATCGGTTAGGTTTTTTTGACGGATTTTAAGAAACTTTACATAGCCCTAATTTTAAAAAATTGAGATATTGGAAAGAAAATTGTCATTTTTCTTAATCTCTGTGATGAAAACTTTCATACCAAATTTCATCAAATTCTGAGGTGATCAGGTTTATACCTTGTGCCGATTTGATATGAAATGACCCTTATGGCAATTCTTATTGCGATTGTCCAGTACCGATTTAAGGTAAGGTAATCAAGGTCGTCCTGTCAGCCTTCGAACACTTTACCGTCGAATCAGAAGTTTCAGATTGGAATTCTATCGGCTATATATTGTGCTACCACCGACATCAACGTTTGAAGTGGTGTAGGTTGCGACTCCACTGGGATCTGGAATGGCATAGAGTAGACTTCAGTGAGGTTCTGTTTAAGAACGCATGATGACCGTATGGGTCAGACGAAGACGTGAGGAACGGCGCAATGTTAAAATTTCTGTTGAGCGGCATGTGCACCACACTGTGAAGATTATGATATGAGGTCCTAAAGCCTATGAGAGTAAGAAAAGAAACATTAAATAAAAACTGTGTTCATTTGATCCTTTTCTTTGAAATTTTAATCATTTACTACTAGCTAAATTTTCCTGCAAAATTTAGTCACAATATTCTCACCCCTTTTTAATGTTGCAATTTCAATGTCACAGAGTATATTTTCTTTCGGTGTATAACAATGAATAAATGATTACGTTGCAATATTTTGCATTAGTAAAAAATATATTAAACTAAGGGTGATGCAGAAATTTATATTCCTTCATCCTGCCGGTCCAGGCATTTTTGTCTGCTCCATCAAAGAAGATTTACGCTCAGCCTCCTTACAACATATCAGTCACAAACGAGCAGTAGAATTGAAAAAGATGTTGATTACTTAATCCTTTAAAGGTTCCTGGTTAAGATTATTGCTTGCTTGTTCGAGATTAATGTTTCTTTCTCGCCCTAATAAATACAAATTTCCGAAGAATAACCTGTTTGTCAGAAGATAACATTACTCTTTTAATACCCTAACAAAACAACCCACATAACACCATAAAATAAGAGTTTCCTAAATTGGCGATTGAAACATAATATTAACATTAATGTAACGCGTAAGATATTTTACTAAAAACTACATTGTGCCGAGCAAAATAGGAAGTAACTAAAATCTTTTCCGCATTCTCCACCTTGCCAATTACCTAAAAATCGACGAATGTAAATAACTCACGAAGCGATCGCATCAACCGCAAAGTACAATATGACGGTAAGATTAATTAATAGAATTTTAAAAAAATGATCGCAATTACCTCACCTTTGGGTAATTAGATACTAACACTACAAGAACATGTTTTTACTAGATTGACATTCCACGTAAACAAGGAAAGGAATGTGTATTTTATAACTAAACGTGTTGAAACAATTATTTTAAATAAAGAGTTAAATAACACAACCTTTACACGTCGGGAAAAAAGTCGTGTCAAGGTTCTCTTTTCTTTTTGTACTTAATAAATTAAGACAAAAAGAAACGAAATGCACTCGCGGATTAATTTAAAAGTCTATCTTTAATTCATTTCAATGGAGGACTTTTAAGTTGAATCGAAACAAGAACGGGTTGAATAAAAATTACAAACATCGCCGCCGCCTCAGTCGCTACAGGAGGTTTATAATTTATTATCTCAGCTAAGCGTATTCTTTCTAGATGCATTTTCAGATTTTCTTTCATTTAAATACTTAAGTAAACAGACTAAAAGGTCACAGAAATCCGCTGTACGTTTTATTAAAATAAATTTTTTAGAAGGTTGACGAGTTTTTGCATATTTATACATTATTTAAATTCAACGCATGTGATTGGCTAAAACGTTGTTTTTCGTAATTCCAATTTTTTAAAAAAATAAAAGAATGTTACCTACTTCAATGTAACGTAACTCTAACCGCGAGAAAAAAATAAATGATTTTAGCAGAACTTGATACAAAGTGCGTTTTTCTCCATTAACAATAAACTTTAGCAGATATTTTCGTAAACAAACCGTAACGTTCCCTTTGTTCAGACACGGCGAATTCTGCATGTGTATGGGTCATTGAAACCTTATGGATTAATTCTGGCAGTAACCACAAAAAAAACTTGACAAAATCCGCGTTATAAGAATCGATCTAAATAGCAATTTCCTTCCAATTTGCAACTACTCGATTCAGAGATTCTTCTGCGACTCAGATTAAGTAATGCAGAAAAAAAAACTTTGCTGCATTCTAACCAAAAAATCTAACAAAAGAATCAATTTTGATTCATGTCCCCCAAAAGATTTTCCGTAATAATCTATATTTTTATCTACTACTTGAGCAGCAAGACAAAGATATGCTAGTGCTCTAATATGTTCCATTAAAAAAAAACTAGTAATTTTGCTATACCAGAACGAAATTAATTACTGGTCTGCATGAAAATCGGCCCTGATACCATTTTTGACGATTCTTATGTAAAATGACCTCCTGAATACAAAAATGAGCTCCGTTTTTACCCATCACCCACCTATTTTTGGGGGACCCTATTTTTATTTTATTTTTTGCATTTTTTTTAGAATTTCAACTTATAGCCTTTAAACATCCCAAAGCAGGTAATAAAATTTATACCAAAGTATATGGCAAAAGTTTTGCTATAAAATGTATATAGAAACAACAATAAAATACAAATATATAAGAACAGTAAAAAAATATCAATAAACAGTTAGGAAGATTCACTGCACGACGCTGGCGATCTCAATACCACATGCAGGTTTGAACAGGAATTTTCGACAGGCTTGAACTTGCATTACTCTTCTCATTATAGTATATTACATTGTTTGTTTAACTGCTTCGATCAGTACATCTATAGCTGTTGCAGAGTTAACTTGTCGACGTTTTAAACGTGCTGGATTTTGTGTTCATTTTTGTTCATCTGTGTAAAACAGTAAAACTACTTTTACTCCGGATTTTTTCAAGTGACTAAGTGTGATTTGTGGTTAATGTCGGGCGTTGAATTACTGTTTAATTATGCCACGCGAGTGTAAAAATCATCCCGATAGCTTCTGCTATGTCTGCGGGGAATTAACTTTAAAAGCGCAACGAAAACCCCTTTCTCCGCTTGTTAAAACAGCTTATAAATTTTACTTTGATTGTCAAGTTGGCGACCAGGACAAGACTTGGGCTCCATCAGTTTGCTGTACGACTTGTTACAGTAGTTTGACCAAATGGCTCAAAGGTACCCGTAAATCGATGCTATTTCCTGTGCCCATGGTTTGGCGTGAACCTTGCTGTCATCTTACAGATTGTTATTTTTGTATGACTTCCACCGTCAGGTTTTCGAGCAAAAGTAAGCATACAATTCAGTATCCCAATATTCCGTCAGCTCTAAGAACTGTTCCTCATAACGATACTTTGCCAATCCCAGAGCCCCCAAACGCTTATACTCTAGAGCCGGAAATTGATTTAAAAGACTCTGAGCCACAACCTGGGGCTTCGAATGATACGTTCAATGATGATGAAGAGTATTCCGCAGATTTAGTTTCTCGGCATCCTCACCTCCTCACTCAATCGGAATTAAATGATCTTGTCAGGGATTTGCAGTTACCCAAGACTAAATCTCAGCTCCTAGGATCGCGACTTCTACAGTGGAATCTCTTAGAAAAGGGAGTAAAAATATCTTCTTACAGGACCAGACAAGCAACCCTGAAATGTATTTTCTCAGAAGATAAAGGTTTAGTGTTCTGACCTAATGCAAATTTATTGATGACAGAGCTACAGATGCCATGTGACCCAGACAAATAGAGACTGTTTATAGACTCATCAAAAACAAGCTTAAAAGTTCCCATCAGTTCTAGTTGCATACTCTGTTGATATGAAGGAAAGGTACGAAAACATCTTCAGAATCCTTGATAAAATTAGTTATCATGATTATAAGTGGAAACTTTGCGCTGACTTAAAAGTTGTTGTTCTACTCACGGGCCTGCAATCAGGATTCACAAAATATTGCTGCTTCCTTTGTGAATGGGATAGCCGAGCCCGAGATAAACATTACATCGTACGGGACTGGCCTCTGCGAGAAAATCTTATTCCTGGTCATAAAAATGTCGCCCACAATCCTTTGGTTCCGAGGGAAAATATTTACTTACCACCTTTACACATCAAACTTGGATTGATCAAGCAGTTTGTGAAAGCAGTGGACAAGACAGGTGGCGCATTTCAATTCTTGAAAACTAAATTTCCTCGTCTTAGCGAAGCTAAAATCAAAGAAGGCGTTTTTGTTGGTCCCCAGGTTAGACAACTCTTCCAAGATTCGACGTTTATTGAACACCTAAATCGAAAAGAAAAACGAGCTTGGCTTGCATTTTAAAACGTTTGTAAGAACTTCCTGGGTAACCACAAAAGTGAAGATTATGTCGCTCACGTCGAGGAACTGCTTTTAGCGTACAAGGACATAGGATGTAACATGTCTCTTAAAGTTCACTTCCTTTACTCGCATCTGGACTTTTTCCTTGAAAATTTAGGAGCAGTCTCGGATGAACACAGGAACGGTTCCATCAAGACATCGCTAAGCTGAAGAAGAGATTTTCAGGAAAGTGGAATGCAAGCATGTTGGCGGAGTACTGCTGGTTTTTGAAACGAGAGAGCGGTACCTCGGGGTATAAAAGGAAAGCAAGCACCAAGTAACGATGAATATCTTTTTATTTATTACTGTTTATAGCTAAAATAGTTCTTTTTTCCCATTTAAATTAAATTCATGTCCATATATTCATTATTATAATAATTATTATTATCGTTCGATAAATAAATTATAATTAATTTATCGAAAAGTGGTAAAATTAGAGATTTGGGGCTCCCTCGAAAATGGTGGGTGATGGAAGAAAACGGAAGACATATTTGGATTCAGAACGTCATTTTACATAAGAACCACCCGGAATAGTGTCAGGACTCGATAAAAAATATTTTTTTGCAGACCAGTGTTATAAGTAGAATTAAAACTAATAAATTAACTAAAACAAACACTACCTATTCTCACGCTTTCTCACATAACTCAATGATATTATTCAATTTAAATCAAAACAAACAAAATTAACACCAAAAATTCAAATTCGACGAAACGTATTTATTCAGTTTTTAAAACCGAAAAATCACCCTTAATCGATTAAAAAAATCTATGGTAAACCGTACAATTTTAAAAACAAAATCTTTGCATGTTTCTAATAAATTTAATGATCATATTTCTATAATTGTGATGCATGCGTATATAATTTTATTTGATGAAGTGGGTCAAACCAATCAATATCTAATTGGTTGTAATGTTTTGTTGAGTTTAAAATAATCAAACCGTTCTTTTCGTGTACCCTAACGTGTACGTTATAGGCACAACAGGCGTGTTTATGAACCGTTATTGAAATTAATAAGATTTCTTTTAACAGTTACAGTCAAGTAAAATTGTTTTTTCTTGAAAATATACAAATTATTTTTAATTAATAAAAAACTAGCGAAGATGAAAGTGCATGAACGTGATTATATCACCATTCAATTTACATTATTTAGAAGTGGAAAATATTTTTTATACGAAGTACTTTCACAAGTTGACCAACTCCTATAAAACTATTTATCGTCGACATTCGTATTAGTTCATGGTGTGACTATTAAATTTCAAATGTAGTTTAAGCAAGTTTTGCTTCTACAGCTGACTAAATCCTTAGAGGGATGAGAAAAATGTCACGAAATCTTGCTAAGCATTTTTTACAACTTCATGGCAAACTAATTTTGTTTGAGTTTGTATAAACTACTACTCCTTAGTCCTTGTCCCACCAAACGCTTTTTATTTGTCCACAAAACGAATGGCGTGTTGCTTTGCCTTTTCTGTGATTTTCTGCTATTCCTTCCTATCCTGCGTCTTTTCTTTCGCTCAGCTTATTTTCCAGCGGAGTTTAGATCTTCCTCTCTGTGCAATGTTAAGTGGATTCCATTTCATGATTTTCATTATAATTGTGTCGTTTCCTCTTCTTTGCACGTGTCCGTACTACTTCATTTTTATGGCTTTAATTATTGTTGTTATGGTTTCGTTTTCTAATATTTCATTCACTTCTGTATTCATAAACCTTCTATTTTAACCGTTTGTTTTCTTGGGTTCCATTATTTTCTAATTACGCTTCTGTCAAAGACCTTTATTTTCTCTTTATCTTTATTTCTTAGGCATATGGTCTCTCCAGGTCTTATAGCTGATTTGTATAGCATAATTTTCGTTTTCGTTTTCTTACGTATACTTCTCATTGATTATTTGTACCTATAGAAAGTGTTATGTCCAGCTTTTATTCTTTGCGCAATTTCTATGCTTTTGTTGCTTTTATTATTTATTATTTCTCGCAAGTATCTATAGTTTTGTATCACTTCGTACTTATATTTGTTTATTTTCGTTTCTTTTTCTTCTGCTTGCTCAGTTTTCCTTGTGATTTTCATATATTTTGTCATTTTTTAATTTATTTCAAGTCCTCTTCTTTTTGCTGCATGCTCTATTTAATCTATTATCTCTTCTAACCTTTCTTATCTCTTCCTACTACCGCTACATCGTCGGCATATGCTAGTATTTGCACCATTTTTTGTTTAATTGATCCCGTGATTTAGCATTCTTTTATTGTACCTTCCATTGTGATCTTAAAGTTTTTGATTATCCGTCTTCTTTCTAACCCCTCGTTTTATTGTTATTTTCTTTGTTGTTCCTTCATGTGTTTCTACTACGGCTTCTGATTTTTCCATGGTTATTTTAATTAAACTTCTTAGTTTTTTGAGAATACCTTGTTTTTTTGCATCTTTTACTATCATTTTTCTCTTAAGGATATCGTAAGATTGTTTAAAGTCTATATACATTATATGTATTTTATTACCTTTTTCGTACGTTTTTTCTATGATTTGTCTAAATGTATAGATGGCATCTATTGTTGATTTTCCTGGCCGAAATCCATTTTGATATTCACCAATGGTGTTTTCTGTGTATTCGTTTAATATTTTTTGTATACTTGTAGTTAGTATTTTGAACATTGTGTTCAGTAGTGTAGTTATCACAATTCATTGAATCTCCTTTTTGCGGCATTGTTTGCGTTTTCCATGCTTTACCTATTACTTCGTATAATCTTTCTCTCAGTTCTTTTCTCCCTTACTTTAACATTTCGTTACATATATTATCAGTTTCTGCAGCTTTTTTATTTTAAAACTTATTTATAATTTTTTCTATTTTTTGTTTTTGTGGTGTTCTTATCTCTATATTGTCTTCCCCATTTTCATCTTGTGATTCTACTTTTTTTGTTTTTTCAAGTAAATAATTTTCCCAGATCGTCCTGTCTATATTTGATGTTGTGTTTTTTTCTATTGTTGGTATAGTTTAGTATTGTTCTTAT
The DNA here is from genome assembly GCA_035610365.1 of Aquatica leii. Lineage (NCBI taxonomy): Eukaryota > Metazoa > Arthropoda > Insecta > Coleoptera > Lampyridae > Aquatica > Aquatica leii. Next base: position 5,840,921 of record CM069436.1, on the reverse strand, counting down.
TATCATCCATTATTTTTTTGATGTACTCACATATCTTTTCTGTTATTAATTATGTGCCTTCTTTTCTTATTCTCTTGTAATTCTCGCAATGCTCTTGCTTGCTGGTTCCTATCCCTTTTATTCCATCCGTTTCTATTTTTAACTCGATTTGTCCCAATTATCTTTTAAACCGATTTTATCATAATTGTTTTAACTGTATTCCACTCATCCTCTATACTTTCTTTTTTGTTCTCTTTCTGTAGTAGGTTGTTTATCTCATTTTCGTATGTCTTCTTTTCTTCTTCTTTCTCTAGTTTTTCTATGTCCCATTTTTTTTACCTCGTTGTCTATACTAAGATGAGAACGTCTTCCGGGTTTAGACCGTATCGAAGAACTGAAACAAGCACCGGAAATCTAACGAAGAACTTCTCAAAAGTTAGGTAATCAACTTGTGAACCAAGCCAGATTTTAAAAATGGGACGGCATTCATGATAGATATAAAGATTATGAACAAATTAATACAATTTAGAAAAATGGACGGGAAAATATATCTCAGAATTAAAAGTACAATAGCTAACATATCCGTAATAAATGCGTATGCACCTATAACAGGAGCAGCAATAGAAGAGAAAGAAGTTTTCTATAACAAACTACAAGAAAGTTGTGAAAAAATAACCAAAGACTATACATTAATAGTATTAGGAGACTACAACGCAAAAATAGAAAGAGAAGATTTCATAAAAGACGTAGCTGGGAAAAAACTATCCACGAAATAATAACGGATATCGGCATGAGGTTATGTCACCTAGCAACACAAACGGACCTGTATATTATAAGTATGAAATTTAAATACAAAAAAGAACATAAAATCACATGGAATATACCTGGAAAGAATAAAGGCAATCAAATAGACCATATTTTAATTAAAAGGAAAAGAGAGAGCATGATTGAGGATGTAAGATCATACAGAGGAATTAGCATAGAAACAGATCGCAACCTGGTTGAAACTAAAGAATGGTTAAAGAAAAACATAGACGAGTAATAGTGAATATGCTCTCTCGGAATTTTCTGTTGAAAATGAATGGATATTTGGGAATCACCGAAACGTTATCAAAATCTATCTCATGACCTGTAGTAAAATGATGTTCAGTTCAACGATCATATTCTGAAATGCGAGTAATGACAGAACGACCGGTTTCACCAATGTAGACTAAGCCACATGAACAAGGAGTTTGGTATACACCTTGAGATAAAATTGTAGGAAATTTGTGCTCGCGAGAAGGAAGAATCTGAGAGATTTTGCCTGTCGAGCTGAATTTGGGTTTGATACCATTCTTACGAAGAAGTTTCCCTATTTGATCTCTAATCTTGTCCATGTAGGGTAAAAAAGCCAATTTCGGATTGGATTCGGGGTAGAAATGTCCTTAGGTAATCGAGTACGTGGATGTAGACGACGATTAATAACTCTATGAATATCTCGCTTCATATAACCATAGTTCACTAAGGTTCTAATAAGGTGACGGAGTTCCCAGTCTAGATTCTCAGATTGGCAAATAGAAAAAGCACGATAAACCAAAGATTCAATAACAGAACGCTTATGTGCAAGATGATGATGAGACGAAGCATGAAGGTATCTGTCCGTATAGGTGGGTTTGCAATAAACAGAATGATCCAGAAGTCCGTCGGGCTTACGAGAACAAGAAATGGGAAAGCACCATTACTTTCGATTTCCTTAGTAAATTTGATATCTAAGTGTTGATTGTTAAGATGATCAAGAAACTTAGACAATTTGAGATGACCATGAGACCAAATAATAAACGTGTCGCCAACATACCTAAACAAAACTTTAGGTTTAAATATTGATGATTCTAAAGCAACCGTTTCAAAGGATTCCATAAAAATGTTAGCTACAACACGTGATAGAGGAGAAACCATAGCAGCACCAGAAACCTGTTCGTAAAACTTGTTATCAAATTGGAAGTAAGTGGAGGATAGACACTTATCAATAAGAGGAACCAAACTCAAGTCCTTGCCATGTTGAGACAGAATCTGTTCGATGATAATAAGCGAACCCTTAATAGGAACTTTAGTAAAAAGTGAAGTGACATCAAAACTCACAAGATCTTGGGGTTTAAGTTTTATAGTTTGTAGACGTTGAATAAAATGCCGAGAGTTGAGGATGTGAGAAGAGGTTTTACCTCCCAAAGAATGTTGAACAAGAACTTGGCTATCTTGTAGGTATGAGACTGGATAGTACTGAGGGTAGGTCGAAAGGGAATACCTTGTTTGTGGATTTTGGAAAGTCCGTATGGACGAGGTGGTTTATAATCTGAAGGGTTAGTTCGACGTTTAGTTTCAGGAGGTTGTTTAGAAGATTTGATAATTTGGCTGACCTCACGTTCAATCCTCGAAGTGGGATTACGAGTTAGAAGAGCGTACGTTTCCTCAGACAAAATAGAATGGATTTTCGCAACATAATCAATATGGTTCTAAACGACAGTAGCGTTGCCTTTGTCGGCTGGAAGAACAATAATATCAGAGTTCTTACGAAGAATTTTTAGGGCTAACTCTTCCGACTTAGAAATGTTGGATTTAGGAATTTTAGATGATTCAAGGATTTCGCCAGTGTTAATACGAATGGGATCTGAGATCTGGCGAAGAAGATGTCTTATAGAAGACTCGACAGCACATAAAATATCTTCTTTAGGAATACGTTTGGGAGCAACAGCAAAATTCAAAACCTTAAGATAGCACCGATTCCTGTTCTGAAGTGATGGCTAAACTAGATAAATTGACAACCGTCTATCTATCCCCTCTTTCGTTTCCGGTCATTAGCATTCGCTTTCTTTTTTCTTATATATTTTACTGTTTCCTTTCCATTTGATTTGAGCATTTCCTGTAAACCGTATCCTTGTTTATTACTATGTTCGTCTTTGTTATTCTGTGCGTTATGTGTGTTAGTAGTTTATTAGAACAGTTCTGTTTTTAAATTTTTTTTCATTTTCTTGAAACGTATCACTTTCTAGGGATCTTTCGTTTACTGTTCTTTTTGGCTATTTTTATCACTTGTTTCTCCATTTTCATGTTCTTCTTCTTTCTCCAAGTCTGCTGTCCTGCATGTTTCGTTTGCGCTATATAGCCGTTATTTCTGGCCTCCTTCATGTACGGTATAAATCTTCTTTTTTCGTCTTGTACTTCTTTAGGATATTCTTCATCGATCCAGATATCTGTGCCTTTTAATGTTCTTGCACTTTTTAAAATATTCATTTTTATGGATTCTTGCATTAGTCTAATCATTATTGGTCGTGTTTTTCCTTTATTGTATTTCCCAATTCATCTTGCTTTATGTAATTCTTCTTTTATGTAAAAGTTTACTCCTGTCTTCTGTATTAACTTTGTCTTGCGTTTCTTTCTCGTTGTCTTTCATTCATTTTATTACAATGTTTTTCTTTCTCACTTCTCTTTCTAATATACTTATTCTTTTTTCCTGCACCGCGATTTTTTCAAGGAGTATTGTTTTTTCCACCTTTACCTGCGTTATTTCCTGATATCGCATTACTTAAGGTTTTTTTAATTGACTTACTTTCCCGTAAACGCTTTTTCTTGTAAACAAAAGCGTAAACCTACTCAACATTGTTCTTCTGTTGCACGAAAACGACTTCCAAAATAATATCGACAAACAAGGCCTAAACGAAATTTTATACTAGTAGTAGAAATAAGTAAAGGACAAAATCTAGTAAAAACACCATCCGAGTGCAATTACATTAAGTAGCCCCATCGTACCACAAAACCTTTTAATCCAGTTGATAACAACCACGTCAGAACGGCTAACTGCGACGTTGGCGAGGGGTTGAAAAACTATAATAAAAAAACTGAGCGCCACTATAACGTAAAAAAATTAATTAACAAAAGCAAGATAACGTTCAGTAGCCATTACTTGCGAGTATTGAGTAGAAAGAGAATCGCTTTAATTCCTTCAATTCACGTAGAGGATCTTTATTTCATTCATACCGCTAAAAGCGTAACAATAACGACGATGTGAAATCAAAAGAAAAAAACTTACGATTAAATCAAACTACTCTCTGCGAATGTCAAATGAGAAATGAAATAGAGCAAAAGATGGATATTTTAGCGTAATTTGATCATCGCGGTGGGGGATATCAAATTACGCCAAAATATCTAACCAATGGTGTCCGTGTACCAGTGACGTCGCAAGAATTTTAATAAAATACAAAAATTAGTTAACAAAGTAGAATTTGAACATAGAATAAGACGAACACAAAATTAAGTACCGGCTGAAAGAATTTCACGAAGAGGTATTAAAACAGTGCGAGAGAAAAAGAAACAAAAATGAAACTAAAATACAACAAAGAAATCGGATTTAATTAAAAAAGGGGTCGAACAAAATTACAAGTTGTTAAGCTGCGTACAATCAATAATGAAAACACTACAAACAAATAAAAGATGTACAGAGTGATGCAGAGTTCACGCAGATGGAAACATATCGTCTACATAACGGAAGTGTTTAAATATATAAGACTGTAGAATACTAATAATGATCTTGCTTTCTCACGCAGCTACGCTCCGCAATTCGTTCTAGTTAGTAATTAACGAGTTACGGGTACAACGAACGCCCCATCAATCCGAACTTTAAAAAAAGCTATCACCTCAAATTCAAAAGCCGTTAACAAAAAAAAGTACATTGTATACAGATAGTTTCTCTATTTGCGCAAAAAACTGATAAGGTCAAGGTTGAATCACCTAGAAATACCTTAACTTTCATTTGTAGTAAACATCATAACAAAACCTTAAAAAATCACCAAGTGAAAGTGGCGGGTGTGCGTGTAACTATTAATTTAATATTTATTAATGATAAGGTATCTTCGGCAAATACGAAGACGTCCATAATTAATAAATGCGCAACATAAATTGTTAATTCTGTACGAATTCCAAACTGAAATTTCTCAAACTTTCTAGATGTTGCCACAATTTAACGGGAGAGGAAAAATAACTTTGTATTGAAAAACCGTAATATTCAAACACAAAAAAATTTAATGGATCATTTACACTGCTTGATTTAATGTACCAAAAAGGCAAATACAAATACGTCGCGCAAATTTATAAAGGAGTTAAACGAGTTTTTTTTAATTACACTTCCGTCAACATTTTCAACAGGAAAATTTTCATTTTTAACCCAATTCCGTTAACTTTATAGTCGACTTGTTTAGAACAATTCCGTTTCTTGAATTACGATGAATATATTTTTAATGATGTGAACTGGTTCTTTTTAATTACCTTAATAAGAAAAAAAATGGCCACTGTTTAAAATAACTAAACCAAATGCTTTTTCAATATTCGACTTTACAGTTTTATTAAAAAAAAAACTAGATTGAGGCCTACTTGAAGTTTTTTGAACCGAGCAGTGCATCACAAAAAAAAACATCAAAACAAACAGATTAAATAAAAGAATTGAAAGATCCGTAGATACATACATATATATTTGTTTTGATATGGTATTTAAGAAAATATACTTCATTCGTTGTTTAACAAAGATAAAAGTCCTAATTACAGTCAACAAGGTGTAATTATAATTACTATACAAATACAACAGACTGTGTTTATTAATTCTTCATCGGCATGTTTTTATCAAATAAAATTCTCCTTATAGTACTGGTACCGACAAAAAAACTTCTAAAAGAAAAACTGGATATTCGTCATATTACAGATCCGTCTTCAAACATAGTAAGTTTGAAGCTTTTCCGATTCTATTATCTAAAAGGTCTGTGCTTTTTGGTAAGTCTTATCGACTTTTTACATCTTCCAACAAAGAACAGATTTTAGAACGATTGGTAGAAGTTCCGTTTACACTGATTACCTTTCTGATTTTGGTTCTTGTATAAAGTAGAACCGTAGATGTTCTTTTGTGTTATCGTGCAGATACTACTTCAAATTTAATTTCTTTGTTTTCCTGTTTTTATCCGAAATACTGTTGGTAAATATTTATTTCTTGGTACTTTTCTAGGTTCTGTAAGTAGTCTGCTCACCAGTTTTCTGAAGAAAAATTTTAAACTCTAATCGGCGAATTTTAACAGATTTTTTGTTTTTTAAACATTTGTGCGATGAAATCACGTTGCTTTATGTATACGGACCATCCGAATCAATTCTTTTAACTTCAAAAACTACGACGTCAGTAACTCTGTCCTTTGTTAGCGCTAAAAAAGAAAGAGTTTCTACTGCTACTAACGTAAAGACTTTTTGACGATAAAAGTTACTTCTATCGGTTGTATTCTACGTTTTTTCAAAATTTCTGATAAAGTCCACGTCGCTTATTAGAATCGCCGATAATGTTATCAGTCGAGCAATGTTACCACTTTATTAAAGAACGGATAGGACGTATGCTACTACATAGACAAAAACATCATTTATAGTAATCATAATGTTTATGTTATCAATTTTCTCAGGTTTGTATCTATACGTGATTAATAACCTATTTTGCAAGAATTTTTTAGCTTTTTCACAATAGGCTTGTTTGTAGTGAAACATTTAATACTTGTACCCTAAAATACTTGTTTTGTATATTTGGTTTTATTTTTACAGTGCTATTTATTTGTAGACCTACAGTTTAATGCCGGATCCGAACGGCAAATTGTGAGAGAGATGTTATGGCTTTGAAGTTTGCCAGACCTTCGTAAGAATTTAAACATCTGTAAATAGGTTATCTTCAGTATTTGGAAAGAATGTGTAGTTCCTTCCAAATACTGAAGTAATAACATCATTTAGAATTTCTTTTTGTTTACGGTGTCAACCTTTTTAATGCAACAGGTCCGTAATTTTGGACTGGTTTGGGTCAAAATGTTCATGATTTTAAATGTTTTATTAGAATTTTTATTTTGAAATTCTTTGCTTTTATTGATGCTATAATTTCACCTTCTAAATGAACAACCTGTTAATCACATTCACGCTGTATGTACTTCCTGCTGCTTTCTAAACAATAAGCATTTATTTTTGATGATTATCTGATTTTGTTATCATTCGGTTATTGTTGTCAAAATAACAGATCGTTGTTAAACTATAGTTGGACCGTCCGAAGTTTAGCAGTTTATTTTTAATAACTGCTGTTGTATCTTTGAACGTTTAATACCAAACTGGTAAACTTAGAACGACCCAACAATAGAATCCTTACAGTAGAATTCAGGTTGACGTTGCATTCGTAATACAATTTCCCCTTCTAGATAATTCTCGTGTTGTCGTTTGTTCCGGGCTCTGAAGATGTCTACTTGTGTGATAAAGACAAAACGAGAATTATCCAGAATGAAAAGTTGTATTATAGAATCCTTAATAATATCGTGATATTGTATGAACTAGTCAGTGCTTCCGGGATCCCGGAATCGTTTAGGGAGTCCGTAGAAAATTCAAATTGATCCGCTCAACATTTAATATAAAATTAAAAAATTGAGACACATTTTTATTAATATGAAAGTTAAAATAAATAACAATGAATCAATTATTAACGATTTTTACGTCCTAAGTAAAATATAAATGGAGCCGATATACCTGGACGAACTAGTCTATAATATGAACTATAAAAGAGTTGAGGATCTAATCCACAACTTAGTCTGTGTTATGCGTGATGTGAAGTGCATACAACAAATTTTCCTAGTCTTGAACAAAAAGAAGTATATTTTTTTGTATTGTTACGCAGACAGCGTACTTTCCCTACGTAAGTATATTTGAATAAAAATGGATATGTATTTTTAATTTAAATTTATTTTAGCAAATTTATACTCTTGTTTAAGTTGATTAAAAAAATTATCAGTACAGTACAGTAGGATTTCTTTTTTATTAAAAACTTAAGAAGGACTGTAAATGTTTCTAACACAGATATGTTTCTAAAGAATATATTATTAATAATTCTGTAAAAGTTCAGACATATTAGGTTTTATAATTTAATATAATGCACCCTAAAAGTTGTGACTTTCTATTTTATATTTTTGTTTACTTCCACGAATAACCAAATCCGCGAATGTTTGGAATTACGGCACATTACTGTATTATTATATTTTGTTGTTAATTAATTTTTGAATTATTTTTCTTGAAAAATTGGTACACAATCAGTATCTACACAATACGCGACATTTACATAAAATTTTATCCTTACATCTCAAATAATTAATTCAAGAAAGTGTTACATTGCAGCATTCCATCTAAAAAAAAATCTTGTTGATTCCATTTTTTTCAGATTTTAGTATGAGTGAACCAAAAAAAAATGCAGACAATACAGTATTGAATATATGACATATGGCTTTATTCCGTCACCAGGACATAGTACTTTACCTATGTGTCTTCTATGTAATAAAACGATGTCAAACAATTCAATGAAACCTTAAAGAACATTTAATAAAAATCCATAGTGACAAAAAAGATAAAGATTTAACGTTTTTCAAACAATCAAAGAAAAATATTTGAAAACACCGACAATGCAAAAACATCTAAGAGAGATAAGGATGGACTGCGTGTTTCTTATAATATTTCTTTAATGATTGCAAAGTCCGGAAAGCTAAATTAAAAAGATTTTTTGATGTAAAAAGTATACCCTTGAGTAATATCATCTCCGTTGCTACTCACGGTGCTCCGGCAAGAGTAGGACGACACCAAGACTTTCTGGCATACTTAAAACAAGCTCTACCGAATGTATTATGAGTACATTGTGTCTTTCGCAAAAAACGTTTGCATGAATCACTACATTATGTCATTAGAGCAGTTAATGAAATCAAAAGGAATGCCTTAAATGAGAGACTAATTGCTCAACTTTGTTTGGAAGATAATAATTACTATAATCGTTCTCTACTGGACACAGAAGCACGTTGGTTATCTAAAAGTGCATGTTTGAATGGCTTCTATTCGCTCTTTGGTTCAGTGTTGGAATTCCTACAGGGTAAAGACAATGATTTGCGACACAATTTCATTATCTCAAAAAATGACATCGCTTATATGACTGATTTATTTGCCACATTTAACGGGACTAATTTGAAACTATAAAGTGACACATTATTTAATCAAATCTAAAAGTGTAATATCTGCGTTTGTTGCTGTACAAATAAAACATGGGAAGAGGAGAATGTTCTCAGTTTCCAAATCTGTAAAATTGCAAAATAGAGATGAAGATTTGTTTGCTTATTGTCAACACTTAACGGTGCTTCATTCAGACCTTAACCAAAGATTTGAAGACAATTTTCGCTTGTATATTCCCGACTGGCTTTTGAACCATTTTGCAAGTAGTCAAAGTCAGAGCAGTAACTTATTGAATTATCCACAAATGAGTAGCTGAAACTAATGTTTAAACGACAACTTCTAGTTACAAAATCAGATCCCAATTTAATATCCAGCATTATGGGTTGTACAGAAAGTGTTGATTGCTTTTCCGTTTTCCTATTTAGTAGAACGTGCCGCTTTGAGCCTCCTTACAAAAAAAGAAACCGACTAGAAATTAGTACTCGTGAAGATTTGCGGTTGCTAGTCACTATTTGTATTTTAAGTTATAATTTCAATGAAATACTTCTTCAACAAAATGTTTTATTTAATTTTATTTTTACGTCACCATTTACCATTCAAGACATCAAAGTTAAATTTCTAATTTTTCTCTCATGCATTTATGTAGTTTTTTCCCTCAGGAGTCCGTTGGCAAGTTTTGACTATGAAAAAGGATCATCCTTCTATGGTTCCCAGATTATATTTATTTATTTTTTGTGAGTAATTCTAATTTAGTTTCTTAGTATCGAGTTATAAATTTCTTCATTGAATGCAAAAAAAATTGCTCCTAAAATGAGAACCGAAGTAAGAAAACTATCGAATAGAATAGAAATATATCAAATAAATAAGAACAGTAGAAACGATCCATTAGTAAATATAACACATTACCGAAACAGACCAAAAAAATCTTGTGGAAGTGACACTGTAAAGAGCTCTAAACATTTTCTGAACCTGCCAAAATTTCCCAGACCGACATAAACAACTTAACAAATAATTCAGAAAAATTTATTATAATAGAAAAAAACCACGACCAAACTTTTTCAGAGCTCAGATATCAATTTATTTCTTTAATGGCAAAACTAAAAATCCATGATCCAGAACAGATGAAAAAAAGTTACACATGTGAAAATCAAACAGACCATAAATTAAATTGATTCAAAGATCAGAAACCGGACCAAATTTGGTTTGGTTGGCATAGCAAATTCCAAGATTATAGTGACTCACCAGAGTGGTATACATTGTCATCATTATCACTCTCATCGTCCTCTGAATTAGTCGGTTGTGAGATAATTCTGCTGCCATAACGAGCTGCGAGTCATAGTCACTTAGGCGTGCAAATTCCCTTTCATTAGCATCATCTTGTAGCTAATCAATAATATCGTCTTTATCAAAGTTACCAAAATCTAGAATTGATGTTGCCAGCTCGAAACAAATTTTCTTCATCATTATAATCTTGATCTAAAATCTTAACGTACTTGCAAGTACGGTTTCCCAAGCTTCACATGCTGCGAAAATGACATCTTTCATGGTCCACATATTCAAAAAATCTATCATTGAATCAGAACAATTTTCTTGTAAAAGAGAACGGAAAAAACCCTTTTTGTACTCAAGCAAGCTGAAATAGCTCATAAAAATTTGACCAACCTTTGTTTTTAGGATAGATTCTGAAAGGTGCATTATCAAGTAGAAGAACAACTATTTTAGGTATTTATTTCTCGTCCTAAAATTTCGTTACAGGTGGAACAATAACAAGAAATATCCTGGTTCATCCCAGCTTTTTTGTAGTTGTAATAGCCACATTTCCGTTCTTTTAGAAAATATTGGTTTCTTAGCTTTCCCAATTACGGGTTATTTGATTTTGTGTGTACCAGCAGCGTTTGAACACGTTATAATAGTCGTTCTTTGATAGATTCGTGTCCAGAAACTGATTTTTCGGATTGTGCAGCAAGTGTTTTCGAGGATGAACAGACCTGACTCATTTGCGTTGTACGCTTGGTCAAGAGACAGGTTCCATTTTGAAAGCAATGAATTGAATTCTTCATTGAACAATGCTGCAGCAGTGAAGTCTTTACTCAGAGATCCGCCTTGCTGTCTTATGCCGTGTCGATTTTTGAACCTAAATAAAAAACCGTGTGAAGCATTAAATGTTTCCTCAAACCATTGGTCCAGAAAACGGAATTCCTTCAGTACGCTTTTGTTTAAACCATTCAAAAATAGCCAATTCCATGTCAGATAATAATAAGTTGTAAATAGTTTTTCTCGCCGCTGATAGCTTATAAGAGTACTCTGCACAAGATATGTACCTGAAAATCTTATTTTTTTCCTTTCATTAAGTCACGCACTGTCTGTTCACCTACTCCAAACTCATCGGCAAGCTTTTTTACACTTTCGCCACGATCTATAGCACGATTTATTAACAATACTTTTTTCTCTACTAAAGTATAAACGACACGTTTTTGTTTAGCACTCATTGTTGACCGCTCGGAACAAACATTTATAACAAAGAACAAAAACAAACTGAGAACAGGCGTATGAGCTGAAACGAAACGAATAGAAAAGAGAAAGAAGTAAGAATTAAAGATTTCCTAGAGCAATGACAATGTAATGATGATCAAAAATGTATCCTTTCCTTCTTATCAAATAATTACTAGAACATTTTATTAAATGCAGCTTCTTCTTTTTCACGGAAGTACTGAGGATATTTATTTCTAAATTTCTCGAAACCTACGTATAAAAAAAAGCTTTTTACCCGCCTATGGATTTATTTCTGGAACTGCTTGTAAAAAAATGTATACATGTCTTTAGTATATAAGCTCCAGTAGTTTCTAAGTTTGTTAGTATTCACCTGATGACGATTGCAGATACCACAGCAATCGAAACGTTGTGTATATTCGTCTCAAGATAATAAACAATGAAAGTTCAGCAGAATGTTATTACTTCGCATCAAGCAACATTGTTTAATACATTCAAACAAACGTTGGAAGACCGGTATGGACCCGGAATCAGCAACAAATTTCGAGATTACGAGAAGACAATGATCAAGATTACGAAGGAAGAGACACACATTAAATTGTTACGGAGGCCAAGAGGCAACCAAGTTATACCAGATGGCTTCCGAGTGAAATCTCCGATACCAGGAACAAGAGCCCTCAAGATACTGGAACGAGCAAGTTTTGCGCTTATCCGGGCACAAATCAACCACCATCGATGGAAGAAAACTTTATTACTCCAAGACGCCACACAAAGATTCGAGGAGATAAAAGAGTTCACATTGGAAGAAGATTACACACCAATATTCCGCAAAATAGACGCTACTTGCGAAAAGGTACGACAACTACACCAAAAAACACACAACAAAAAATGGGCTAAACTTACACGAAACCAACAGAAAGCAGCCGACAACCAAAAGAATGCAAGAAGAACCATAGTCAACATATCGAGACATCCATTGTCTGCTACAGAAACGACTCTATTAGAGAAAGGTCTCAATTTTTCGATAACACCAAAACACGTGCCTGTACTAGACATCATTGGTGCCGTCGAGACAACACGTTTGAATCCAACACAAGCGGAAGAATTTAAGTGACAATTCAGAAGTGCTCTAGAGAAGAAAAGAAAACAACACACCAACATCACTAAACAAGAGGAAAAAGCTCTCACAAATTTACGGAAGAACAAATGCATTAAAATACTTCCAGCCGACAAAGGGGCTGCAACTGTTATCATGGATGCCACCACCTACGACCAAAAAATTGAAGACGTCTTAAATCAAGGGAATTACCGCAGACTGAAGAAAGATCCGACAGCAAGCTTGGAGAGGAAGATCTATCAAGTCCTAAAACTCTACTAAAGACATCTAACACCAAGGATGAGAACGATGCTAACACCACACTACAGCAAACCGCCGCATCTGTATGGACTACCGAAGATACATAAAAACAACATGCCGCTTCGACCGATAACCAGCTCTCGTAATGAACCCACATACCAGCTATCCAGATTTCTACTACCAATTGTGCAACCACTACAGAAGAACAGCTCATCTTTTGTCAAAGACTCCAAACATTTCGTTGAGATTCTAAAAACAATAGAGCTACAACCACGGGATCAATTAGTCAGCTTCGACGTAGAAAGTCTTTATACTAATGTGCCAGTTAAAGAAACATTGAAAATCATCCAAACGAAGCTCCGAGAAGATGAAAAACTCCAGGAAACAACCACGCTGTTGGTAGAAGGAATAATGAAGCTACTAGAATGTTGCCTCAAGAACTCGTACTTTCAGGAGAAAGACAGATTCTTCACTCAAGACGAAGGACTACTAATGGGTTCATCTCTATCACCAGTAGTCGCCAACATCTACATGAACTGGTTTGAATCCCAGGCCATAGAGAAATCAAAATTCAAACCCAAAACATGGCTTAGATATGTTGACGATACCTTCATAATTTGGAACCACAGTAATCGGCAACTAGACCTTTTTCTACAACATTTGAACAACATCAAACCATCCATCAAATTCACTATGGAAAAGGAAAAGGAGAACTCACTTCCTTTTTTAGACGTTTACGTAACAAAGAATGAGGGAATTATGGAAACGACTGTCTACAGGAAACCGACACACACCGGTCGATATCTTAACTTTGAATCCAATCATTCCACATCTACGAAGAGGAGAGTAGTAAAATCTCTTATCGACAGAGCGTACAGGTTGTTCAACACAGAGAAAGGGCTACGAGAAGAAATCAAAAACATTAGAAACGATCTAAGGCAGAATGGTTATCCAGAAAAGATTGTAGGAGAGCTTTTACAGAAAAAGCAATTGAACACCATGGGACAACCTAAAACAGAAGAACTGCCCAATTCACTGCTGAGCATCCCATATGTCAAAGGTTTATCAGAATCAATAAAACGTATAGGGAAAAGCTACAACTTAAATACAGTGTTCAAATCATCGACCACCATTAGGAGTATAATTTCCAACACAAAGCCACAAACAAGTCGAGATTCCCAAAACTGTATTTACCAAGTTCCATGTGAATGTGGCAAGTCATACGTGGGGGAAACCAAAAGACCACTTGACATCAGACTGAAAGAACATCAAACGCATACACAGAGATTGCAGATACCACAGCAATCGAAACGTTGTGTATATTCGTTTCAAAATAATAAACAATGAAAGTTCAGCAGAATGTTATTACTTCGCATACATTTTCTACTTTGACAAAGAAGCATTGTTATATTTCGGTCAAGCTAGCTAGATTCAGTTTGCCTAATCGATTTCCTCTATAAAGATAGAGAATAAACTGTCAAAACATATATTGAAAAATTGAAAATACACTTTATTGTTCTCAATTGTCATAAATTTTAATTTTTCAATTTTGTAAACCGTCCTTGGCAGTTTTCATCAACACAAACGTCAAACTATTTTTGATTTTGAGACTTTGGGGGCCTCGTAGTCTCTGTTCGAGTAATAAAGTGTTGTATTCAACTTCCTGTCTAAATTAGGCGTTTTTTCTCTCGTGGACAAAAGAAAAAATTTACTTACGTAAATAGTGTGCGCGGAAAAAAGCCTAAAGTAGAATGCATATCTACATTGTGTTCAACTATTTTAAACGACATGGTTTTGTATAGACTGGTAGAAAAATGCATCGAAAAACTCATCAAATCTGGTAGATGCAGACTCTGTAACAAAGAATCCAAAACTGCAATGCATATTTTGTAATTTTGTGACAAGTTGGCTGACAAAAGACATTTCTTAGGTATATCAATTTCGAAATGTTTTTTCTTGTTCTGTAGATGAATAAAGAAATAACCTCTTTTCTTCCTAAATCTGACATCTTACAATCATGGTAAGTTTTTGGCTTGACTTCGCTTCTAATCTTCTTTGTACCATTTTTTTAATTTTTTGTTTTAACGTCGCTTAATAAATAATCCCAGCAATAATTTCGTTCTCTTTTTAGCATCTTCAGGTTCACGGTCGCCATATGTTATATGCATATTAATTAGATTCTTTTTTGTTATTTTAAAAATAAATTGATGTAATTATTCAGCATAAAATTAGTGACAAGTTTATATTTTCATAAATATTAATAAATTTTTGAACTACAGTATCATCGTGAATGCACACACCGTATCAAAACAAATCCAAAAATTCCAGACGTTTTAAATTTTCTACGTTGAATTTGAAATAACCTTCTATCCCTTTTTTTAAAATTTATAATTCACTCCGTTTCTATAAATTACTGTTTCGTAACGAAATATTTTGTTGCGGTTGACGAGTTCCTGGTTTAGTTTTTCTTTTACGGAAAAGGTTAAGGCTCCTAATAAAAATTAGATAAAATCTAATGTAAATGTGCGAGTTATTTAGGAAGGTTTTTTGGCGTGAAGGATCTTTATATATTTTCGTTGTATGTATGTATATTTTGTTTTGTTTAGATGAGTCACCTTCGTAAAAGTGTAGTCATAACAGGTATGCAGAAATGAGTAATACCGACGGTATCTGTGACCGTTGAAGTCTTCTACACACAAAAACCAAAATTGATATGACAAAAAACTTTCATAAGCATTAGTAACTGGCAACGTCGCGTACAGTGTCGATTAAACGTTCGCAAATTCCTGGTCTTACATTAGTCGGCATAGTACATTCATTTATAAAAATAAATGCATTCTCTGAAGTGCAATCCTAAAATTCTTTATAAACTTTTAACCTCAGGGTAACTCCGAAAACGAATAATAAAATATTCATAGAACGTTTATTGAGTTGTACTTTCGCTAACAAATACTTTATTTGATTACAAATTCAGATCAGATGTGATGAATAATAAAATTAGTTATCGCGGCGCATTTATATAACGAACTTACATTACAAAGAAAGTGTTAGCAATTTTACTTTTTGTTAAATAATCGTAACTGGAGCAGTTACGAAATTAAGACGGTTAATGCTCTTTGTCGTGTTAACGCATATACAATTGCCAAACCTTTTTAACATCATAAAGTATCATTACATTCAACGGTATTTTCTTGCTAAGTGCATTAACCCTAAATAGAAGAACAACAAGAAATAGAAGAAAAAAATACTCGGTCGAAGCATTAATGAAATTATACCGTTATTGTCGATTTTGTGCATTATCATCAATTTTTAATAGTCGCGCGAAGCAAAAATGCCATTGTTAGCAAAAACGTTTTAATTCAACTTGTCATTTAGACACGATGATGGAAGTAACGCTATCGGTTGAACAATGACGAAAAAATATGGCAACTCTATTATGTCAATACAGTTAGAAAATGATAAGTTAGCACGTAACTTTAGACGATCGTTAATTACTAGGAAATGTGAATCATTACAAGAAAGTATAAGATTCTTTGTAATATTACTTATTGTTATGCTAACCGATACAACGATTTTTCGGAATAGCGCGAATAACCTCCTCTTTATGTTTGTTTATTGCAGAAAATTACTTTCCTTTATACTATTACGATTTTTTATATCTAATGTAAACAAACTATAAATGCAAATAAATCGAATTCCACAAAAAAGGATAACGTAATTAAACATACCACGTTACGGTACTTTATCAAAAACACACTTTAGATATGGCGTTGTAAGCTACATCATGTTGCAATTTTATTCCATATAAAAAAATCATGAATGTCGGTTTGTTGTCGAAACGAGTTTGATAGTGCATTCACTGAAGAAGAAGAAATACAACCTTTTCGATAACTTTTATCAGATTTCTAATGATGCTCGAAACCATAGCCGGTTTAGTAGAAAAGCACACAAAAAAGGTTGAACGGTTAAGATAAGAAGAATTCAAGTGTGCCAGATCATGTTCTTATCCTTATTATAAGCGACTTTCGGCTTAGATCGCGTCGTGGTAGAACACGCAAACTTTTTAGGCTCGTCACTGACATTTACCACTCCGAAGATGTAAGCTGCAATGTCATGCGAAACGTCAGTTTGTTTGGGTTCACAAAGGACAATACGGCAAAGGGGTCATTTCATATCAACTCAATGTAGGGTATAAACCTGACCACCTCAAAATTTGGTGAAATTTGGTATGTAGGTTGTCATCATAGAGATTAAGAAAAATGCCAATTTTTTCTAAATACCTCAAACGGTTTCAAAATTACGGCTATGTAAAGTTTCTTAAAATCCGACATATTTTGAAATCACCATAGCTTTTCTCCTAATTGAACTAAAAAGATGGGAGTGGTGTCATACACAACAGTTTGTTGTAAAAAATGTTTTTGAGAAATCCAATACAAAACTTTGATTTTAATTTTCTCAAAAAGCAAATTTTTAAATATTTTCTACAAATAGTTTATACTTTTGGTAAGTGATTTTTAAAATTTCACAGTCGGGGGATAATGGGTTTATAGTTAACTAATAACTTTAAAAAGGGGTGTTTTATGAAATTATTAGTCAGCCTACCTACTACCAATTTTTTAATTATATTCCATTAATTAAAATTAATTTAATTTTTAACACTTACATCTTAGGCAAAAGTTATTCATAACTTGATTATTTTTGTGAAGTTTTTTTGACTTGTTCAGATTTTATTACTTAAATCCTTCCTATGTGAGTGGTGGGATCGAGGGGGAAATCGTTGGAGAATTTGGTGTAGGTGATCTAGGAATTGAATGGGAATTTAAGGGAATTGAATGGGAATTTAGGAGAATTGAATGGGAATTGAGGAGGAATTGAATGTGAATTGAAGGGAATTAAATGGGAATGCACCAACAAATTTTTGAAAGTATTGACATTAAGCTAGAAAGCAAAATTCCTGATCATTTGAAAAATCTTTTGATAATATCTGGTTTCGGCAACCTATATAGCTTAAGAAATATTGCTATCGAAGATATAAATAAAATCGAACAATTTGCTAGGGATGAACTCCCAACTGATTTTCCAAAATGTTATGGCCCCCAATTCTCGAGTAACCATATCAGATTTAAAATATTTGATAGTCATAAAAAACTCTTGCTGGGTATAGCTGAGTGTTTGAGTAATGCTAAAGAAACCCAAGATAAAGCTACCATGACTGAGCCTCAAAGTCAAATTGAAATAAACAAAAAGTCGAATGGAAGCTCGATATTGCGGAAAAACAGGATGCTCCAGAATCTCGGTCAGGGTTGACTGAAAAAAATGTCATCATATTTAAAGCTTTAAAAAATTGGACCAAGACTAAAATTTGTGAAGAACAATGGAGAAAAGATGACTTTGACAATAAATTTAATAATTTGAGAGTCGTAGCACGATTAAAAACTGACGGAAATATGACGTGTGACATAACTTGCTTTTGTAGAAATTCATTAAAAATTCATAAGCTTGCCAAAAGTGCAACTCGTAAACCAAGATGGATATTTGATAATTTATTATTATACTCACTTTAATAGGCATAATCCCGAGCTTAGTGATTCTAATAATAGAAAAAGACCTATTAGAGATAGTAAAGAAGTGGATAAGCCGAATAAGCAAGCAAAGATAACAGACTTTTCATTCAAAATTCAGCAATCATCATCGAAAAGTACACCCAGCTCGACATACAGTAATAAAAAAATTGTAGTAATAGAAAATAAAATAATTTCACCTGGGATTTCGCATCCGATTCCACTTTCTCCAGAAGACCTTCACAAATACTTACTAATGCTTCTAACCAGCCTGAGACGACAAATAATAAAAATCAAATTGATCAGTGGAGTAACGACAAGAGTAACAATGAACTCTCACATATCAATTCCTTTCGTAGCTTCACTAAAGACTGTACTACGGAAAATTATGGTAAAAATTTAACTGAGAATCTTGCATCTAGTCAAGATACTTCAAACGACGTTGAAAATTTTACTACTGTTGAAAGTCAATCTAATGACAATAATACATCACTACAATGGGAGATCTCGAGCTCAATTAATAATGAATTGACTACTGAGCCAAGAATTTCCTAGCAAACTAAATGGAAAACAGTAAAATACAGTTGGGCTGAAAGAAAAAGAAGGAAGAAGGAACGGGAGATACCCAATCAATTAAAAATTACTTCATTTATTCCTATAATTAGCCAAGTTAACGCAGTCATAAACAATAACCCTGAACTGACGACAATAATCCATGACGTGTTATCCTCGACCTCGGCTTCAACCACATCAGCGAGTGAGTCCAAATACGCTCTTAAGTCACTTAGTTGAGGTGGCTTGTCGAAATAGTAATAAAAAGAAAAATAATTTTGATGAAGAACTGAAAAAGTTCTCATTATGTTTGTTGTACTGTGATGAGAAGTTATTATATGAGACTTTACATGCGAACTTAATAAATATATTACCGTCACTCACAGCACTCTACAGATTTCAAAGTAAAACAACCATTTCAACCGAAGAAGGAGCTTTAAATTTTGAAGGACTCAATAAATTCCTTGAAGAGAGAAAACTGCCGAAGATTGTGTGGTTATCAGAAGATAGCACAAGAATCACACCAAAAATTCAATATTGCCCTAAAACTAATAGACTGATGGGATTTGTTTTGCCATTGGAAAACGAAATGCCAGAAAATGACGAGATTTCAGAAACAGAATATAACAAAAGCGACAGTGAGAACCAAAGCTTGGAAAAAGAGATTTTAAAAAATGATGATACTCTCGAAATAATGGAAAACGAGATGAAAATAGTTAATTTCGAAGATCTGGACATTAAAGATTATTCCGACCAATTAGCGAGAAAAAAGATAAAACCATCCGAAAAAAGTCCATTTGTCAAAGTACACTTGGCAAATAAAGAATTGATAATTACAAAATCAACATACTGCTGGTTACTAGATGAAGGAAAGGGTAGGGTCAGCAGTGACCGACTTAAACGTTTTCATGTAAGAAGTCGTAAAACCTATCGAGAACAAAACAAAAAAGACGAAAGTGAAGATGAAGAACCGAGTGAAGAGCTAACTAAAGATGAGGAAGATGAAGTTATCTGGGAAGAGAATGATTCCAGCGAACACTGTAGTGAAGAAAACTTTAATGACAGTGGAGAAAATGAAGAAGAAGAAAACCTGTCAAATGAGCTGCAATCAGAAAAATACTACGCCGTTTACTATGACCATAGCTGGTTCCTCGGCAGAATCATCGATATTCAAGGCAATACATGTACCATTTAGTTCCTGAAAAAGGAACTCGACCAATTTTTTTGACCAAAATCGGATGATATCCAAACGATAGAAAAAAATTTGTATTTTTTGGGCCCGTCGATTTAATAGGCTCATGTCCCTTTGAAATAAAAAGGCATGTGCGAAAACAAATTATCAGTGATTTCAAGAAAATTAAAAAGACCTAAAAAGACAGTATTATAGTAATACCAATGTATCTGTTATAATATTTATAATATTTTTGTAAGAAAGAAAATCTTTTTTTTATCTTTTCCAAAAGTTCTCTTTTTATTTTTTATAACAAAGTAAATTGTGTTGTACATCAAAAGAAAGAGCATTTAAAAGTGAGCAAAACGTCACCACTCCTATATTTCTAGCTCAATTAGGAGGAAATAGTGATTTTAAAATATGTCGGTTAGGTTTTTTTGACGGATTTTGAGTAACTTAACATATTCGTAATTTGGAAACCGTTTGAGATATTTGAAAAAAATGGGATTTTTAAAAAATCTCTATGAGTACAACATACCAAATTTCAACACATTCTGAGGTGGTCAAATAAATGTTTTTATTTTAGTGTGTTTATTTCATACGGAATGACCCAAAGATCAAGTTGTACCTCTTGTTTTGGTTCTCAAGAAGAGACTAGGACAAAGCCTAAAAAGTCTTGGTGTTCTACTACGACACGGTCTAAGCCGAAAGTGCTTATGATCGTAACACTGGAATGTGTTCAGAAGATAGAAGAAGTAAACATGAAAACCAGTTTAAAATTCCTGAAGCGGAGAAGGAAACGATTCAGACTCATATAAAACTGTTTTCTCCTTACAAAGGCCACTATGCCAGTAAACATTCTGAAAAAAATACTTGTCTTCAGACTTATTAATGGCCAGACTGCATCGCATTTAAGTTCAATACTGCCAAGAAAACAATTGTCAGTTTGGAAAGAATCTGTTTACAAGAAAATTTTCGTGGAATAATTCAATTTGTCATTCTAGAAACTACATCTGGCTACATGTAGAAAGTGTGACAACTTTGAATTGCGATTAAAAAGAAATTGGTGCTTGCATTTTTCACCTAACATTTGCCTCGTGGAAAAGTAAATTCATACAGTGATTCATTTTCAAGACAGAACATGAATAATTACATTTGCTTGATGCTTTGGTATACAGTGCAGCATCTAAAACGATGTGGTAAAAACACAAATTTCTTGAAGCCGGCTGTACCTATATGAAGATCGACACGATACATGCCGCAATTAAAAAAACACAAAAATACAACAGCTAAAATTGACCTACCGTAAGATGGGGTGACTTTGCCTGCAGTGGTGACTTTGCCATTCTACGCATGGCGTCAGAAAGAAAAGTTTTACTAGGGAGATGTGTCACTTTAGACATCAATATTTACGCTGCCGATACTAGAGACACTACTATACTAGACCTTGTTGTTGGTTATCTTATAGTACCCACGTGTATTGTTTAAAAAAATAAAGAACTTTTTCAACCATTTGATGTGCTTTGCAGGTGTTGTGTTGCTAAGGTATGTATTTCCGTTGTGGTTATTATTTTAGGGTTAATCTGTCGTGAGGGTAGGCGGGGAATGTAAACAGTTAATCATAACCGATTGTTTAATATGCATTGGCAAAGTCACCCCATAATATATTTACCTGAACATTTTCAGATTAGAATGCCCCGAATTTACAAGAAACGTCTGGGTGCCAGACAGTATAAGAATTATTCACCAGAAACATTGCAACGTGCTTTGATGGAAATAAGAAGAGATCGTTTAAGCTATCAACAAGCCTCGGAGAGATTACACATTCCTAGAAGAGCATTGGTAAATAAAATAAAAAATAAACATACAGGTACCGTTGGTGGCCAACTAGTTCTTCCAATAACTCTTGAAAGAAGTTTAGTAGAAGTTATAATCCCTGCTGCCGAGTTTGGAAGTCCATTGACTGCTTTGGATTTAAGGATGGTGGTAAAACAACACCTAGACAAGGAAGGTATACAATTACAATTGTTTTGCAACAACCTTCCTGGGAAAGAGTGGGTGATGAGTTTTTTGAAACGGCACAAAAAGCGTCTTACACAAAAGCATTGCCAAAATATAAAAACCGTACGTGCTGAACAGACTGAAGAAGCATTGGAATCGTATTTTGATAATTTGGAACAGTCACTCGCTGGAGTTCCAGCTTCACATTTGCTTAATTATGACGAGACAAATCTAACAGATGAACTTGGCTCGCGAAAGTGTATTTTTTCTCGTGGCAGTAAGTACCCTGAAAAGATGCTAAATTCAACAAAACCAGCAATATCTTTAATGTTCCCAGGGACTGTGGAAGGCAGTCTGTTGCCAACATATGTAGTCTATAAAGCAGGAAGACTATATGATGCATGGTGCGTTGGAGGGCCAAAAGACTGCAGATTTAATCGCACAAAGTCAGGTAGTTTGACGCAGCATGTTTTGAAGATTGGTTCCTGAAAATTGTACTACCGTGGGCTCGAAAATTAAATGGGACAAAGGTGATTATAGGAGACAACTTGTCAAGCCATTTGAATATTAATGTTTTATTAGAATGCCAACATAATGGCATTAGATTTGTGTCCCTTCTGTGACGTCAGTTTTTTTCGGTCCTTGAAAGGCGCATGGCGAAGCATTTTAACAGACTATAAAATAAAAAACCGTAGAGATCGAACACTGAATAAGTCAAGTTTTCCCTCCCTTTTAAACCTGTTGATTGAAAAAATTAAAATTAAAGAGCCTGAGATACAAAAAGGTGGATTTAAAGCAACAGGAATAAGTCCTATGAATCGAAACGAGGTTCTCAAAAAGATCCCAATTATCGTGTAGAACAGAGATTGCAAAGGCCAATTGATGAAACTTTATTAAACTATTTAAAGGAAACAAGGTCACCTAATCAGAACGTCCAAAGAGCAACGAGAAAGAAAATGGTATGCGTGGAGCCAGGTAAAAGCGTATCACATGTAATAAGGATGAACACAGAATTGCCAGTCACAGAAGCTGAAGAAATAATAGAGGACGGAATTGATGAACATGAAGAAATGGTCACAGAGGAAGAACCTCAAGTAGAGGACTTCGTTGTTGTTAATTTCAAAACAAACAAAACTGTTAAACACTTTTAAAGGAGAATTTTGAAAATCGAAGATGACATGTTGGAACTGAAATTCTTGCGAAAGAAACCGCAGAATAAATTTGTGTTTCCAGATGCTAATAATGTTAGCTATATAGATAGAAATCAAATAGAAATGATATTACCCAAACCGAACAGCCAGAAGTCCAGCACACGGCAACTTTTTGAGTTTACAGCAGATTTGTCAAAGTTCAATTTGTAGTCCCTTGTATTATTTTGAATTTAATGAATTTGGTTTTTACTTAATAATGTACCAATTTTTGAAGAATTAAGAGTACCTACCTAATAAACTTTCCTATTTCCCCTTATTTTATCCTTCTGTACTTTAGGGATGGCAAAGACACCTCACGGAGTACCCTACTATGCCTTTAAATGCATTAATAAGCACTAGACAAAGTCGCCCCAAAATGAAATCCATTGAAATATTTAGAATCCTAGTTTTCCACTATCGAATGTTTAAAAACCAGTTTTATCAATTAACGATAAATAAAGCGTGCCTTGAACATGCAACCAATCAGTTCGTTCCAAGCACTGAAAATGCCCACTGCGATGTGACCCAAGCTCAGCTTGTGGATAATTTTACACACGAGATTTACCCAGATTGGAAAATCATGATCATGATCCTTACTCCGTTTTTTGATTGAGTTGGCAAAACTTTGCTAACAAAACTATGCAATGAAGTGCAAGATCTTGACATAACTGAGGCATATCTATATTAAGTGGACGATATAATAACGAAAAGGTTAACGATGTTTGTGAAATTCGCAGAAAAAAACAAGATGCTGGAGTTTCAAGTCACTTGTCACATTCTGAACCACTTTGTGTCCCTTATCGTAACAAAGATACCCATAACGCAAAGGTAGATTTTAAACACTCTGTATATAAAAGTTGCCATACGACTCTTCTGCAAAAATAGTTCAAGATAATGTTTAACTATCAAAATAAAGTAAACAAAATCATAATTATCTTGCCACGTGTACTACATAAGCAACAAAATGAATCAACTTTAAATAGTACTGAAGGCTATTTGGCAAAACAAGTAGTAAAATTTCTCATTGTCAAAGCAAAACAAAAAAAAACAGTCACTATAGTAGCGACTTTTTCTTTCGAATTTTATATGGTAAATTAGGTCGAGCAACGATGACTATAGACGTAAACAAATAACTTTATAGACAAAGCGTTACAAAATAATAATAATATGTAATGATAAAATCGTGACATAAACTCGTAAAAATTACGACCATGTCACATTGGTAAGTGACCTAAATCCATTATCAGTTATACCAGAACTGACGAATTCAACATTATGTAAAAATAAATTCATAGTAAATCTTAATTAAATAAAAAAATATTTAAAAACAGTTTCCATTCAATTACAGACATAATTTTATGTGCATAACGCATTATGCAATTGGTAATATCTATAACGCTCTATTTCAGATTATGTAATGTTGCACTTGAATCTATAAATTGCTTAAATAATAAAAACGTAGAGAAACTTACTGGTACGAGAGAAGAAGGGAAACTAACACTTCCGTTCATCGCCGGAAGCAACTTACGTATGCACTAAAGATTCTTTTTTTTTGGTTTTAAAACCTAGTCATCTGACCTGGTTTATTTGATGTTTTTGAGTATTGTACTTTCTATTTTAGAAATTGTGCGACAATGCAAGAGTACTTGTTTCTCGTGTTATGTACCTACATAGAATCGGCAACGCGGCCTTTAATTGTAATCACACGTATAATTAGTAACTCTAAGAAGGTTTTAATCCAGTCTAGATTCTAATCTAAATGATCGGATGTTCAATTAAAACGAGGTTAGATTCGACAGAAACAAATTTTTAATTACTTCTTATCCGTTGAAGAAAAAGTTTAGAAACAAAAAGAAAATTTGATCGACGACGGTAATCTTTTGAATGTCAATGCACATACAATGTCGACGTGCAGAAAAATCGAATTCTTTTGTTAGGTAGACTAGTTTTAAATGTGAACGTAACAAGGATATGTCGAGACTACTTACACTTTCTAAAAACTTCTAACCGTGTAGTTACTGCCAATTAATTTTTAAATGTTGTTACAGATATTTCCAAATCGTCGTGACTAACTTCGAACTATAATGAACGCAGATTGAGGTTACAATTACGATTTGGTTCCTCTTAAACTTATTGTACAATTGCAAAACATTCAGGAATTTGAAAGCAAGATGTAGTTTTATGGTGCATTATAAAACTTTACGAGAGTAGCTTACGGACGATATATATACATAACACAACTAAAACAAATTTTTTTTGAGTCAGTCGATTAAAAATCAGATTCGAGATGCAGTGAGTCATTAAACATTGGTTAAATTAGAATGACAAGTATAGAAAAATATGTTAATATGGTAATATGTTTATTGATTTTCAATTAATAGAGCGATATTATTATCGAGGTTAAATAAAAATAAATTCATCCTGTGTAAAACGTTTAGTTATCAAAGTCATATTCGATTGTTTTGTACTTGTAAGCATTTGCCTGTTTCGATCAGTTTCATAAGAAACGAATAATTATTGAATTAACGTTTAATACGTCATCGACAAGATATTGATATAATTAAGTATTTCATAGGTCAAAATTCATATTTTTAAGTTCCTTGTCGAATTTGAGATCGTTGTTGACCACCCTGTAAACGAGTACAAATTATGCGTAATTAATTTAACTAAACAACTTTTTAAGAAACTGGACGAAACTAATAGTACAATTTTATAAAATCGTGAAAATAATCTAGAAAATTAAAAGAAAAACCAAACCGCCACGTAAATTCATTCCAAGTTTTCTTTCCCTTTCCCTAAGCATAAAGCCACTTCACTTAGTCTCCTCACAACAAAAACAACCAGTATCAGACAAAATTGCTTGAGAAAAAAAGATGCCTTCACCGCCACCTCTAAACATAACATGAGTCCATAAATTTAAGAATATTGAAACGTTCCTGAAGTTTTTGTCAACTTCTAGAAAGTTTACCAAAGGATGTAGAAAATTCTCGAAAGATGGCGGAAATGTATAAAAGCAATTCAAACGAATTATAGGTCAGTTATTCGAAGTCGGAAGTGTTAAGAAGATCTTTAAATAAATAAGTGATTAACGCGTGGTTAAGATAAATATAACGGAGTATAAACCTACGTGCCTTTAATGTAAACAAGTGTCAGTTTTAGATAAACAGAAGTTATCCGCGGACATTATTTTTCGAGTGATTGATTTAATTAGTCCGTGTTGTTATAAACGTGTAAATATTTGCGTATAAATAAATTAGTGTTAAAATTCGTTACAATATCATAAAAATCTCTTTGTGAAAGTACACTAAGTAAATGTGTCGATTGGAAAAGAGTATGGTCGACTTCAAACAAAAAAAATTAAAAAAACAATGTGTAGAACGTTGTACATATGAGGACAAAAAGACTCGACAAATGTGATCTCGATGTGCAAAAAACAAAAACATTGACCGGTCATGAGTACCTTTCATCCTTATTTAACGGCGGCTATGGAGCAAATTCCACAGATTATCAATAAAGTTAGCACTTACGTCAGCTAACATCGACAAACATCTCAATTCTAAGAAAGCCAAGCCAAAGTGCCAATGCAGCGGAAACTTACTTAAATCATAATAACTACCAAATCTCTCAAATCGGTTCAAAAACATCACCATACAAGCCAATATCATTGTTGATTATTAATGTCAAATGTGACTAATGTCTACCAATGAAAAAGAGCTACTCATATCGTCACATCAATTTAAATTTCGTAACAAACATTTGAATATTGACAAAATTTTGGCAATTTGACAAAAAAAACTAGTCAATCCTCTGTTCATACATTTCCGACCGCCATTTTAGAACTAAGTATAGTAAAGAAAATTCGTAACACATTTTAATGTTCCGCAAAATAATCGTTACTTGTGTACACTAACAATATCCCACTAAGGGATGAAACTGTCAAAACATTTGTTGAAGATAGTGCCTTATTGGTGAAGACATCCAGTCAGCCACAATAAACTTTAATGAGCCTGAACAATAAGATCGTGTTGTTAGAAATATTTTGGTACAGTTTACGTGCTGTATGAATTTCGCCCAGTGGTGTCATTTACGCCCCTGAGGTCACTGATTATATACCTGCTTTAAACGTTAAGAAAATAACATGTGTTAACGTCATGCCCAGGGGTTTCTACATCTTAAGTATCTTAGATCATCCACGCTGGTGTTGTGTAAATAAACTGTTTTGAATGTTGGTTGTGAGAAAATCGCTGGGGTAAGAATATAGTTTCATTTTACAGTGCGATTTGATTTCCCTTTATTTTTTATTTATCATAGCAACTTTGATCACCCGCGCACGTTTTACTGTAAAAAATTCCTATATCAAACTAATAAGGCGTGCACGGAATATAAGAACTATACCGGATGGATATTATGATACGTTAGATAGGAAAATTAAAGCTACCGTTACGGTGAAAAGCATTACGAAGAATTGGAGGACACAAATGTTGAGATACCTTAATTGACTTCGGCAAGCTTAACGCACATTGCTTTTGTATCGTACGAAACTGAGCAATTTCAGACTTTTTAGGAGATTTGTTTTGGATGTGCCATTAGCTAATCGCATTTTCGGGACGCTGATGTATCTTGTTTCTTATATATAATTATGCTTTGAAGTCGGTCGTATGCACGCGCGATTCGACATACATATTATGACTTTTTGCATGTAACAAGTTAAACGGTGCGCTTTGCTTCACTATTTGTGCAATCAGCTTAGGCTCGTGATAATTAATTAACAGTTTCTGTTGGATTTACCAACGTTAATTTATTTGAATGTAATTTTAAGCCAATTGTTGCTTATGTGTACGAGGTGTTGCCCAATTAATTGTACTGCGATACTTTTCGGAAAATCCTTAGTTGTTATGTATTTCTTATTCTATTCGTTTTTATCATCTTCTGTTATCGTTGAAATAAAGATATTATTTGTCGTTCGATTTGTTTTCAATGCTTGACAGGTGTAAACGGGATCTGTAGCGTATATTTTATTTATTTTATAATCGGCACATCGAAGTTCACGACTTATTCTCCAAAGCTTTGAGCTACCGCCTACTATAGTTACGGTTATATTAACGTAACAACTGACTAGATACAGAAAGAATGCTGAATGTCAAGTTCACGCAGACAAAAAAACAGCAACTAAGACTCAAATTTAGACAAATTTCTTTTCGACCGTCACTCTGTGATGTCAATACACCGAAAGCCTACAAGTGAATCCGAAAAAAGCATCAACGTCTAGAGAAGCACTAAGTAATCAAATATCAAAGTCAGTTCCACAACAAAGTGATACATTCCCAACGAAAACAACGATCGTGTCCTGATCAAAATTTTACGGTTAAAGTGACTAAAATTTTTCGAATTAGGATACTTTCAATGGAAGTGCCTAGAAAATTAGCTGTAAGCATGTGTATATGTATACAAGGTGTTCGAAAAACATGAAATATTCTGTTTTCTAAATGACAAGGTATACTGTACTGTTATGCTAAAAATCCTAATGTTTGTCCCCTGTATAAAATTTATTCTCGGTACGTCAACTTTTCGTCGTTTAAGTAAGGATAGAATTTATTTCTTGTGTTTGCGGTTTAATGTCATTCTTCCGTAATTGTCTGTAGCAGGTTTCCATACCCCCACACGTTTTCTTTGTGGAATTAATAAGCAGATGTTATAATTGAGAAAATTTGCATAATGACGTCACGTCGCTGTATAACACTATCTACACCTTCAAGGGATTGGATGCAATTATTATACATATTGGAAGAAACGTTTACCAAAAATTACTCTGCGCAGTCGTTTATTTTCAGTGATCGGATGAATAAAAGGGGTATGTTTGTGATAACACCGTATGTACGTTTTTGTTAGATTTCAATTGGGTTTTAGAAAATGCTGTTACTGAGCCACTAGCTAGTCGCATACTATAAGAAAAACTAATTGTAAACATTATAATTTCTATAGTAATTCTTAGTATTTTGGTGGTCAGTCGATTGTAAGAACGACTGTACGTACATGTTAGGTTAACACAATTAATTAAAATCGTTATGTTGTGCCACGTATTATTATACGGTGCGCTTTGATTCTCTAGTATCTTCGATTTTCGTTTTTTAATTTAAAAATGTAAAGTCATTCCTTTTCTGAATGTAAAAGTTAGGCCAATTAGGTCACTTTGCTGTACGACGTGTTGCTCAGTCGAAAGCGTAGTTTATATTTTGTCTGTGATACCGATCTACGTGCTAGCGTTTGATAAAATTTATATAAATATATTTATGTACGTTCTTCTTCTAACGTGAACTGGTGTCTGTGATAAAATAAATATACTCTGTGTTACCACTTCTGTTTTGTCATTTGTGCTATTTCAGCTGCGGGTTGATTTTAACGGTGTCTCCTGCCCTCATCGTTTTGACGCCTTTTTAAATTCATTTTATAATCTCATACCACGAA
Organism: Aquatica leii; assembly: GCA_035610365.1. Taxonomy (NCBI): domain Eukaryota; kingdom Metazoa; phylum Arthropoda; class Insecta; order Coleoptera; family Lampyridae; genus Aquatica; species Aquatica leii. The sequence goes on along the minus strand of CM069436.1, from coordinate 5,811,143 downwards.
GCTTACGACTCAATTTCCGGAACAACTGAGTTAGTGGTCGCTATTTTAGTTACGAGAAAAGCCACGTAACAGCACACTTTTTTTTAGTAGTCATTAATCTAGATTCCTATGGTTGTTAATTGTCGAAACAATTGGTGTCTTAGAACTCTTCAGGCAGTACGTGTATTTAAAGTAAATAATTACTTATTTAGATTGTTTAATATCCATTTGTGAGCGAAATACGATTTTGAAGTAAACAGAAATGGCTCTTTATCCGAGAAGCAACGTACTGAAATTTTAATAATGTTAGGATATGGAGAAAGAAGGAGAAAGCAGACTGCAATTTGTTTAACAATTAGTACAGCTAATTTCACATTACGCAATTAACTGTAAATAGAGAAAAAAGGGAAACTGTGATGTTGACCGTCGTGGAGAATTAACATGTTTCCGTTAGACAAATTGCGCGAAATTGTAATACAAGCAACCCAGTACCAGCCGAAAGTTAATGTGTTGGCAGGAATGATGGAAAACCAGACTTTCGGTCCTTATTTTAGGTAGGTTTATCTAAATTTTTTACACTTTGAGGTAATCCGGATTACCCCTCAACACAATATGGTTCCAACAAGACGGGGCCCTTCCACATTTTGAGATGAATGTCCGCCAGAGTACCTTAACGATACATTTCTAAATCGTTGGATAGGCAGAAGAGGTCCAGTAGAACCAATTTCTTCGTTTAGGGCGACCTTAAAAGTGAGGTATACCTAATAGGCCGAGAGACATTGAGATCTTAAAAAATAGCATTCGTGCAAAGATGAGGGCCATCACACCTAAAGCTGTTTCAAATGCGATTGTTGAATTTATCACTGCCAGTCTGTGAACGGTGCACAATTTGAACATTTATTGTAATTTTTGTTGTTGTCCAGATTACTATTAACTTAAAATAAACTTGTTAGAGTTATTTCAGATTAGTTCAGTTATTATGTTAACATTGTAGATTGCGTAATAAACTTAACACCACTCTACCATCGCTTCTTCTGTTTCTCAAAAACTAGTTAAGTAAAAGTACTAAACTTTTATACCAATGAAAAGAGAAAAAACATCTCTATCAAATAAGTACAATATAAGGGTACCTTGTCAAACCACTATCTAAACATCTTCATGCAATGAAGAATGTAATAAAGAACTAAATACTAACTAATATATAGATCATTCCATACTTTTCGAACACACCGTCTATATGTATATCACATAAAGAAAGTATTTATATAAATCGCTTTATTTACATCTACAAAACAGCTAAGTTGAATCATTATAAAAATATTGTTAGATAGATCCTATTGGGGAAAACCTTGAAGGTAAGTCATCGGGAACTAATTACGTTTGGGAACCACTGGTCTACTTAAATTTAGGTTACGACAGTAACGTACTCTGCCGGTAACATATATTATCTTGCCAAATTATTATAAAATTGGTCTATTTGTAACCATCATTGAATTACAATCTAATTTATTTTGTAATCTAATCATAAATAGCTTGTATTTACAATTACTGTTACAACTAAACGGAAGTCAATATCGTAACTATATATCAGCATTACTGTAAATATCAATTGTTCCCTCTGAAGTAGATAAGACGCTAGGTTTTTACTTTACCAAATTCACACAATTATCAACAATTTTGTTACTAAACATTTTCCGAATTAGAAAGTATTTAAAAATGTTCTCAGTTAATCTCATTCAATAGCAAATTACCAAACTAATTTTTAACTCAAGATTGAAGAAGTTTACTTATTACTCAATAGAATTTGGTTATTTTTTGTTAGATTAAAAGCCTCGTGGTAAAACGACTCAAGACGTCGCTTTTGATTCCATACAAATATTTTAAATAAATTCATATTAACTTTTTTATCTTATATTAACAAAAAAATTGACATTTGCATTATCACATACGCCTTCAATTTTACGAAAATAATTTCGTTTTTTTTGTTTTATCACAGGCACCTTTTTTTTAACTCTTCTGAATTATTCAGAATTTTTTTTATTGTACTTGACAATACAAACTTATGAAACTAATTGAAATTCCCTTCACTTCTATCAAAAGCGAATGCATTTGACATTTGAAAATGTGGGAGTGTAGATATAAAACAAGATCAAACAATGCCGTAAAGCAACTTTTCGATAACGAACGAAATAGATTGCAACACACGACCTTAAAAACTAAACATTTTGATCAAGGCCGTTGCCATAAAAAATAACAAATATAGTAATAACAATAAAAGTGGTATGAAACTGTAGAAGTTGAAATACAGGATGCGAAACGAAGAAAAAACTGGCGAAGGAATTTAATATCGCATTGCATTAAACTAAATAACTAGACGATTACGGAGAATGTCAATTGTTCGTTTATTCTTTTGTCGAAGAGTTAGTAATCAGGGCGTGTTGGATTCTGATATGACGAAGGCTCAAACTCAAAACTTCGACCGGAAGAACTGCATTAAAAGTTAAAACTAATAAGCTTCGAGTTGAGATGGAACGGTTTTTGTTTTACTTTTACGATCGCATGTAAATAAATGGACAGAAGAGAATAGAGGGAAACGCCATTCAAGTTTACGTTTTATGGGGTTCCAAGAATAGCGAGAATTGCTTATAAATGCATGCGATACGTTAGCGAGTTTCTCATTCAGTTGGTCTATAATTGTTTGAGTCGTTTGTAGGTCGTAAATCCTTCTTGTAAAAACAGTTCTTGGTCAATGCTATAAAACTAAAAATATTTACGCTTTACTACTATATTGGAGAACGCGGCGTCGCTTCTTACCTTTCATTTTAACACGACGTTGCGCTTCATTAATAAATTCCCATCAAAACTAACCAGTATTAAACAGCCTCGAGGTTTGACCGTCTGACCCAGGTATTCGACTCGTCATCAAACGCCCTACATTTACACGAAATTTGTTATTTTTCCTCAATATATTACATAGCAAGACGGGGGTGTTTACTGGTAATAGCGTCGAGAACGTTCTTGCACCTGGTTTTAAAACATCTGCATCCGTCTATGGCCTACTTTACGCAGAACTTCATTTATATCTAAATGCAAAATTGCCAACGAAGAATGAAAAAAGGAGTCCATTCATTCCTCTCGGCTGCTATTTACCGTTATATGTTCACAAAAAATCAACTTTCCCGATTAGCAACAATATAAAACGGTGCTTTAAAATTTTGTTTCGACATCATTTCAACAAAGCACCCTTATGCTAATTTTATCATATAATGCAATGAGATAAAATCTAGAACGGGCACGATTCCTTAAAAAAATCTTACTCTATATAGTACTCAAAATGAGATGACACTAAATTCAGGATTCTCGAATTTTCAATTTTTCATTATAAAAAATCCATTACTGCAGAACTTTCTAAACTAATTGTGATCGAGATGTGACAAACTGGTCTCTACTATCCCAATATAGTCAGAATTAGTTATAAATAACGTTTCAAACAAGAAAATCTGCATTTTAGTGTTATTGTACAGTTCCTTAAAAAAGATAAAAATAGTAAGTCGCGGAAATAATAATAACGGTAGTGATAGACGTTGACCACATTTGTAAGCAGAAATTACTCTTTAATCATTCAGTTTCGGCGTTCGACGTTCATTTTTACCTTGTAAAGATGCTATATTAATTGATTATACAAAAAGGAAGTCATCATCGTGACATAGGCATTTGAAGGTGATTTTGTAGTCAACTTTTAAAAAAATTAAAATTCGCTTAGCTTACAATGCCACCATAAATTCAGCACGTAAAAAATTATGGTTCTTTTTAAAAACCTCATTTATTTTTTTAAAAAGAAATATCTACTTTTATCGTTTTTTCTGCATAAATACGTCGTTTTCAGACTACTTTAAGTTTGTTGGTTTTGCATATAATGACCATGTCTTGTATTTTTTAAATTAAATATTATATTTTGCATAAGGTTTTTTATGTTCAGCATATTGCTTAGCCTTACACAAAATACTGAATAAAATTATTTTTAACAATTCTTTGGTTACAAACAACGATTTGACATTACTTTAAATCTTCTTAATGATTCTGATGCTTAATATATGGAATTATGCACTGGAATCATTAATGTACCATACGTTCGGAAACAAACTTATTTTCTATAAATGTATCAAAACTTTCGTCCATAAAGTATTTTTAAAGTAAACCTAAAATTATCTTACTACATAACAAATATAAACCCAAACCCACCACCGCTAAACAATTCTCAACATGCAAATACATCCCAATACTCATGTTTTCACACTTTCACTTCTCCTTTTTAATACCTCTTCCATCCATCCCACTTCTTCTCCCAAAATCTCCAACCTTCCTCTATCATCTTCTCTTAGTTCTATGCATTCTTTTAACAAGTACTCTATATTTTTCCACTCCTCTTCACATAGTCTACATCTCCTAAACCTTGCTACCATTCTTTTTAATCTCAAGCTTTTTTCGCCTTTCATGTACCTTGGAATTTTGTCTATCACTATATTTGTATATCTCTCATTGTATTTCCCCTCTCTTATTCTTGCCCCTTGGCTCTGTATATCGTTATCTCGTCTTTTATTTCCCTTCCTGTCTCCCTTATTTTCTCTACCTCTTCTCTCGCATATCCAACTCTTTCATAATACCTTCTTGTTCCTTCGTGTTCATAATTAATTTTTTTATTCTTCACCTCTCTCCAGCACATTTGAAGCAATTTACATTCTTCTCTTTCTTTCATTTGTTCTTCGTAACACATTGCTCTCTTCATCGGCCTGTACTTTTATCTTTTCTAACTTCATTTCCTCCTCTACTATGTACCCTGGCGTCTCCCTTTCTAATCCTAACATCCATTTCCAGTATTTTTCTTGTTTTTTCTCCAATTCCCTTCCACCCCCATAGTTCCGGCACGTACATCAACACACTCTTTATTAATTTGTTAAACAACCATCTTCTTGCTTCTCAAACCTCCTCTCTCCTATACTCCACACCTGACCTACTATTCTATTACATTTCTTCTTCAGCCACTTTATATGAGCCTCATCTTTATTGTCGTATCTGATTCGATAACCCAAATAAGTCACTTTCATTTAGACTTTCTATTACCTCGTCTCCCCACTTTTTTTCTCCTTCATTTCTCTTTCTTTCTTCTCTATAATCATCCGCATACGCCAAAACCCACACTTTTAAATCCTCCATTACTAATCCTCCACTCTGTTCCCCCATCAATTCTTTCTCTAAATCCTCTAAATAACTGCAGATAAATTAGGACCCTGCCTCAATCCTTTATTTGTACAAAAGTTGCACTTAACTTTTTTCATATATTCTTACTTTGCACTTTGTCTCATTATATATTTCCTCTATATCTATAACTAATTCTTTCTCTATCTGTTTGTTTCTTAATATATTCCATAATTTACTTCTATTTACATTATCAAACGCTGCTTTTATATCCAAAAAGAACGCAAAAACCTTCTCTCTTTTCACTTCTAATTCTTTGTTGACTATCTGTCCAGTCTTTTTTGCAAAATTGTTATATAAATCTTATATACATTTGCCACACTTATACCTCTATAGTTTTTTTACCTCTCTTCTGTGTCCTGTGTAATTTAAGCATATTCTTGCTTCTTGCCAATCATCCGGAAAGCCTTCAGCTGACCATATATCTTATTTAAAATTTTCTCTATTCTTTCTTTCGTTTTCTCTCCTGTATATTTCCATTGTTCTCTTTGCGTCCCATCCGTCCCTTCTGCCTTTCTTTTTTATGCTTCTTCTAATTCTTCTTTCTGTATAGCCGTTCTGCTCCCTCCTCTTGCTACCCTTTCTATTTCAAATTCACCCTTCCTCGCTTCTTCCTCCTCTAAAACTTCTACGCAACCTTCTCTTCATTTTTTCATATCAATCTGCATCCCATTTTTTCCCCAGTTTTTCTTTCCTTATTCAAAAAGCTCCATATATCTCCTTCATTTTCTAACATATTTATTTGAGCGTCTAACTCTTTTCTATATTCCTCTTTTCTCTTACAACACTGTTTTCTATCGATTGCTAGTTGCTCTGAATCAGTAGAAGTCAAATGCAGCAATGATGTTTCTTTACTTCTCTAAACACTATGGGGTATCTTTTGTAATTGATTTGTAGCAAATTGATTAAGGTTGTAATCAGAAGAAGATCATGGTGATATGTCAAAATTAAATCACTAAAAAAGCAGATCCCACACCTTTCACCATAAGCTATCGATAGCTGAAACACGAGCACCATATGCTCCACGAGCAAGTAAAACGGCAATGAAAGCTTCAAGTTCTAAAACAGGTATGATTCAATTTGTCACCGTCCTGCTGTATATGAGTAAATAGAATGCACTAAGTGGAGGGTCTGTTACACTACGTTTTAAAAAAGAGGTTAGCCCAGGAATATCACAAATGAATTACGTTCGATAACTGTCCACACATCCTCACTTTCTGAAGTTTGTTTGCTACCTATTTCTAGAGACACAGTTTCTAGATAGTGTCATTTTGTTACTTTTTTATGCCCATTAATTTGATATATATTTTCATAACTGAAAATTTTATTTTGAAATTTTGAAAAATGCGTTAACGTCTACCATTTAAATTTTCCCAAGTAGTTGTGTAGTTTTCACTGTGCTGTAATTTGTCATACGAAAAACTTTGATAACTGATTTGCCATATTGCCAAAAATTTATTAATCAATTACCACCCGAATGAGATAAAACTATGGCAATTTGTTTTGTATAGCTGTAGAAACTGCATTAGAGTATTCCAGTGCTGAGGAGTCCAAATAGGACGAAACAGCTGTCCACTGGTCTCTAAGATGGTTTCTGCAATTATATAAACAAATTTTTGCATTTGCGTAGTACAGTTAGAAATATTATGCCGCGTATAATTCAAATATATTTTTTGAAATTCGCGGTTGTAATATGTACTATCTAACTAACAACTTCATAATTTCCTACATGTGGATTAACTCGTACGTAGCTCCGTTCCTACGAGATGGCGTTTAGCCTCAGATTTATTATTCATAAACGAGCTTTGTTGTTTCGTTATAAAATCATAGCGAACTAACTGACCAAGTTTGTCACATAGCATCTCAAGGAACTCAGTTGAGCTTTTTTGTATTGCCTCAAGATTACACCGATCCATTGCAATGCATTGCCAAAAAGTTATATTTTCAATCATATTTTCTTCAACGTTCTCTAAAGTTTCTGTTATTTGATTAGTTCCTGGATAAGAATGGCAGTTGCCCACGATACAATCAATGGAAGAAGGGTTGCACAACATTTGAGACAGAAAATGATTGTACGTCGCAAATTCTCCATTAGTTAATGTACTTAAACGAGCATTCTTAATCATTGGTTTGAAGTTATGGTGGATTGTACAAACACAAATTGAGTGTGTACCACTTTTTCCCACCAAAATACCCTGTTTCGGCCTTAACTCTGCAAACTTTGAAAATTCTACTCTCAGGATACTTTTCTTTGAAAAGAATGTATGTTATACAAAATCAATCTTTTTTGATCTGCAGTTTTGGATCCATTTTCTTTTTTCACTGAAATACAGTCTCTTTTGCCTGGCATTACTCTACTTGCGTCATCGCTGTCGCAGAACAAAAGCACTGTTTCTACTTTTTCTTGTGATAGGTTAATACCCGGTTTTTGATCAAAGCTTGCCAGTATTCCTTTTTCTTTTGAAAGTTTTTTTGCTTGTCTACCATATACATAGTTAGGTGCATTAAATTCTCGCATTATTTTACGTACACTCCATGTCTCTGGTAAACAAGTTAATATCATGACTTTTTTTGTATGTACATTTGAAAAATTTGTTTTTAGATTACTGAGTACAGAAAATTCAAGTTTTTCTGGCTCATCAACAGAAGATTCTTGAGAATGCTGAATAAATGTTCGCCTCATTGCATTTTTATTTTTTTATCAGAGTAATGGCTTGATTTTATTTTTTTATTATCATTGTAGAATAAAACAATAAAATAACACCACACAATTAATAACCACAACCATGTGCATTCAACCACTCTCCCAGGACAACTGATCAACTGATGTCTAGTCTAGTCAAGACAAAGTCAGACATGAAAAGTTTGCACTGACTTGTCATGACATGAAACTTAAAGTTTAACTACTGATAGCTTTCTAATCTGAGTCTACTCTTCCAGTTGTGACATGAAAATATGCAAGCCTTCTTTTGAACAGGCACCTAATTCACTAAAATAATTGTTTTCCTACAGGGTGCATTAAAAGTTGATTATAATCTAAAACGGCCTATGTTTAATATTATAATGTTCATTTATATATTTGTTTATGCTTATATTAAATGCTTTTAACATCTTTGCAAATTAGTTTTATAAAAAAACACTTTCGTCGAAACTGGGTTCACAATACAATGTAAATGCAAGGGAACCTATAAGAATCCCATAATGATACAGTTCTTCTAAGTACTGCAATGTCTGTTCTGGGAAAGTCCACGCGAATTCGACATCTTGATAAATTTTATTTGTCAATAAGAATTTGCAACATACGGTGCTCCATTTATACGCATATCTCACAAATAATATTTAATTTATAAGTAATCATAATCACGCGCATAACGTATCATGGGGTTCTAAAAAATTCATTATTACAATAATTTTGCAGAAAGCCAAATTGACCACTTTAGCGGTTTTAGGTAGAAGAGTAAAAAAAATTTAATGAATAAAAAACTGTAACTTTGTTCTTTTTTTAATGGTATCTGGAAAGTTTTACTAACAATCCTAAAAATTGTATGTTTATAAATTAAAAATTAAATGCGTGTATACTTGTTGCCGCAGATAATTTTGCTACCGATTTATTAGCACTTTGTTCCATGTAATTACAAATGTCTTCGACAAAAGGCGCAGTGAGCAGGTAAATAATTCGATAAATTGATCGATGTAACTTTAAAAAGAATACAACTAAGCTCCATTAGGATTTTAGCTACCATTTCAAAACTGTGTCACTACAATAACAGTTTCTCGTCCAGGAGTCAACATTGTGAAACGTTATTAATATAAAATTACAACAAATAGATAACCTTATATTTATTCAGTACTTATTTACAGAAAAAACAAATTTTGAGGAATAGTTACGATAATTGTTTTAAAATATGAAAATAGAGAATAAGGAAAAGAAAAATATGACACCTGATGTAAACAAACGTCAGAATTATTTTTTGCGAATGTTACTAAATGGTGACATTACCAACCTAAAACAATGTTGATGTAAGCGTCATAGGTTACGTGAATCACCGGTGGTTATAATAATAAAACATCAATCTATATATCATATTTTACTTAAAACTATCTATAAAACCTTTCTGAATTTTATGTTTCTATTTTCTACAGCAAATAAGAAAGAATCGACTAAAAATACAAATACATTTCCTTTTTTAAATTTACTTGAAATTCTGATTCATTTTTCTAATTTAACAAACAATAAGTAAAATACCCATATGACGTAGACTACTACCATCGTATCAGTTATTTAAAAAAAATACCATTATAAAAATTTGTGCGAATTTTGTATGACACAGTGTTAACAAAAGCTTTATATGTACTGCTAAAATCTCGTTTTTGTACGCAATTGATTTATATTAACAATTATGAAGTTTGAATACATTCTAAATACAAATAGATTATGAAATATATAATCATTTGTATATTCAATTCATAGAGCAACTTTATATACTACATAATGAGAACTAGTTCTAATTTATCAAAGTTGTATTATTAATCTTAGTACAGAATTGCGTAATCGGGAAATTAAAGTCCCGATTAATCCACGGATTTTATTTTAATTAAAGAAAAGTGTTTATAAAATGAGTGATATACACGGTCACTCGTCAACTTCAAATATTCTTACTTTGTCGAGAACAAAGCTTAGTCGATGATAGTGTCTCTCTACGCTTCGGTTAAAGTCCATAGAATTGCACAATTATGATTAAAAAATTCGAATTTTTCACCGCGTTTTCAAAACGAATGTATCTACCGACCTTGATATAATGGGTGTCGCAAAAGTCGTCGCATGATTACGTTTACGTACTTCCTTAATAATAAAAAGCGGCACAAAGAACGCAGTGAATCATTCTGTCACGATAACAATTTACGATTACAAACAAATGCAGAGATCGTTGAGTCGGTCACGTGTCGCGAATAGCACAAAAAAAAGAGTTAACGTCCGAAGGATGATTTAATTATTACTTAAATGATCTCAGAATGTTCGACGACGAAGAATCAGATTTTTTGGGTTAATCGCAATTAACTTCAATTTAAGCGAACATAAATATTGATTGCGTACATCCAAAATCCTCAGGGACAACAAATAGATAGTATGCGGCCAAAAAAACATCCTCCGTAATTATGGTATTGGCTCGAAGGCGATTAAGAAAAAGTATGTCAGGCCGTGGTGACATTATTAGTACTAAATAACTGCCACGATTAATTCGTTGTCTATCGTTGGTTACATAAGCAAACGACCCACCACGATTTTCTCCAACTGATAAATATTGCAAGTCTATAAACTACTTTGAATTGCAAAATTTTTCTCTTTTAAGTATGCTGCTCAAACAAGTCTATTCCATAAGTAACAAAACTAATTATACACAAATCAAATATTAAAAAACGAATACAATACACTATTATTAACAACAATGGCTAAAATCTGCCAAACGGTACCAACAGAAATTTTTTTAAGAATGTTTCCGAACCATTAAAAGCAAACAAAGAAGAGAAACAGATATATTAGGTGCATTCAATTTGGACACGATCGTAGAAGTGTAGTGAGCACACACTGAAACAAACAACTTTATTTAGTTAAAATTATTGATTTTATTAGCGTTTTTTGTTTTTTCGAAAAATCGTCATTCACTTATGGTAATATTTAAAAAAAATACAAAAACTTTCAGCATTTACTTTCGGTTCTCTAAAACATTTTTAACAATTATTTTGTATTTTATCAAATAACAAAATGGCGACCGATCAAAAATTTCGAAACAAGATATTATGAAAATCACTCGATCGATTTTAGGAATGTTTTATTTTATTATTTATTTATTTAACTATCTACTATAACATTTGTCTGAAACATGTTTCTATATACCCTTAAAAAGTTTTTATTCAAATTGAAATACAAGATAAATTTTAACATTTTAAATTTAACAATTTTGGTTTTTGGAGCAGCAAGAAAGACGTAACGTATTTGAAACTCGTAGAATCGAAGAAAATATCCAAATTCACAGCAACCAACTTGCCGCATTTTTAGTAGATTATGTAGACATCTGTCAGAGACTGGAAGTTTTCACCCAACAATTGGTGAGAATTCCAATAGATTTCGAGTAATAACAAATAGATTAGATGTGAATCACGTGAGAGTTTGGCAATTTGTGAAGGAACAAGGTCTCCATCCATTTTCTAGACAAAAAGTGCAAGCTTTGGAACCTGCAGACTTCCAGCCCAGATTGTTGTTTTGTCGTTGGTTTTTTTAAACGTTGCAATCTTCAGAAGAGTTTTGAAAAGTTTATTTTATTTACAGACGAAGATTGTTTCACAAGGAACGGTATATTTTTCGCAGGAATCACCTGTAGTGTGATAAAAATCCCCACGCAACATTTATTCATGCGCGTCAACAACGTTTTCCAGTAAATCAGACGAACGCTTTGGTTTCAACATAATGGAGCACACAAATCGATAAAGCATAGCACTACTAAATAGAACATATCCGAATAAGTGGATTGGGAGAGAAGGTTCTGTTGCGTGGCCCCTATTTTTTTTCTGGGTTTAGATGAAGATCTCTCTATATCAGACACGAGTAAATACCAAATTAGAACTGGTGGTTAGAATAGTAGCTGTATCAGAAGATACAAACGACAAGCAGGCAGCTCTAGCAAGTATCTCTTCTTCAAGCCTACTTCCTTGTAAATGATTGTTACAAATTGTTTTGAAATTTTTTAATATTTCTTAAAATAAGAGATTAATGATGATTTTATAATACCTATGAACCGGGATTACAATTCAAAAATTTGAACTAAGAAAAATGGTTTGTTTGAATGAGTTCTAACCTCGGTTCTAACTGTCATTTTCCGGTGTTACAACTTCGTATTAACACCCTGTATACGGTAATTCGTTTCCTTAATTTGACCCAGCACTCCAGGTAAGCTCATGCTTCTTATAATCTACAATTGCAATTTTTGTTTAAACGTTCAGCACGCTAACAAGATTTTTATTGTCAAAAATTACTGATTAATATTTCTGAATCATTTCACTTCAAAATCTTTCTAATAATGATTTTTTTGTGCTTCCGTCCGTTTTGATGCATTTCACAGTCATCATAATTGGCTGGGCTTAGCCTAGGCCGGTAAAGTGTAGTAGAATTTTATAACTAGAAGTTGGCACTAATAATTAGTCCTGTGTCGTTGTATCGATATATCGATACGTATGGATATGTCGAGCGTATCAACTTGGAGAGGTTTATGATGTTCTGTTTGAAATAAGCGAAGGAAACTTTAAAAATAACGAAAAAAAATTGGCTGCATCGTTGGGCAAAAAATTGCAAAATTTTTGTTCCGCAAATATATTAGTTATGGCTTAAAGGGAACTGCAATACCAGCGTTTGAAGTTTGTGTTGACATTTTGTAGTTTTTGGCTATGTTTTTCGTAATTTATGTGAGAAAATTTTTGAAAACTTAAAAAATTTAAGTGGTCAAGGATATTGAATGATTCAGGTTTTGAAAGGTTTTTTTCGATTTTTTAATAGAGTGTCGATTGACGCCAATCAGAGGACTTCGGCAAATCCCTTACAAAATATTATAGCGAACAAAATGGGTCGAGAGGCATCATTTTATTATTATTATTTTTTTAATTCTGAACGAGATTTGCTTAGTTGTTTTTAGATTTGTCTAGAGGTAACACTACTTGTTTTTTTTTTCATAGATACATAACATGGATTCCAATCAAAAAGAAAATATCTCCAAACTTTTATCAGATATAGAGTTAGAAGAATTATCTCTTCCTCCTTATTTAATTCAACTGCTATGTTATAATGGATATGACAACATTTTTTCTCTTGCGGCAATAGTAGATGATGACATTAAAAAAATGGAAATGTTTGCGAGAAATATACTGCCTGATCTTATGGATAACAAAGAAAGAAAAACATTTTATGGAATATTCAGTCGAAACGTTGCTCTGTTCGAAATTGTGGAAGGTCATAAAAAGCTTCTAAAGATATTGTCACAGCATTGTCGATCTTATATAGAAGCAAAATCTAAAAAAAGAAAACCATCAACAATGAACGTTAACTTAGATGAGGAAAGTTCACATGCCAAAAAACAAAAAACCCCAAAAAAGACAACCTTCATCTGAAAAGAACATTCCTGAATTTAAAACAGAGTGTAGGTTCAACTGAAAATGTCAATCAAATAATTGAACATATTAAAAAAATTGTAATAAACTACCAGAGAAAATTTTTGGAAACTTTGAATGATTCGGATCAAAAAACTACGAGTTTAGCTGAATGAGATAATCTTTCGGTTGAATATAAAGATCATTGTGCGTTTGTTCTGTGTCAAAAATGTGACTTTATTTCTAATTCACAGACATCAGTGGAAAAAGGCAAATTAAAATGGTTTCTTTCCAATGTTAATAGACATTTTAAAACACATTTTAAAAATCATAACCCCGAAACTGTAAACAGTTCCAAAATGAAAAATCAAAGTATATTAAAGTTCATAACGTCTCCGTCGTCATCCAACGAAACAGCTAAAAGCAATGCCACACGCCTAAATCACATTGTAATTTTGTCAAGCGAAAACCAAAATTCCTCGTAAAATTTCTTCGATTCTGCTGAATCAGAAATTAATATAACACATTCAACAAGCGAAACAGAGTCTCCTTTCTTCCCAAACACGCCTTTTTCGGATTTTTCGAAAGACAGAATTACGGGGGAGATCTCAACGGAGTGTAATTCTGACGCTGAAAGAAAATCTCCTCACTCTACTCCTCGTTCCATGCAGAGTTCTATGCGTAAACAGAACAGTGTTTTCCTAAATTTCGATAATAGCCAGTCGAAACTCACCGACTTTTACCACTTGTATGACGAAATAAAAGAGCAGGTTTCTGCTAACCAATTATTGCAAGATCAACTGATACCAACAATGAATATTATTAGTGATAATAACTCAAGACATCTGAAGAAGTCATGCGATGCCAATACGTTCTTAGATGTGCTCAAAAAATACGTTGAAAAAAATTCAGGTAAACATGGCAAAAAGAAAGCAGGAAACCGCTACGCAACAGAATTAAAAAAAATTTTGTTTATATATATATGGATAACGGCAGTACGTTTAGCGTACGAAACACTTACCGCCAATTCAGCGAATGGGTTACCGTCAATTGCAACACTCTATAGAACACTGACAGATCATGAAAGATATGTAGAAGGAGAAATGAAATTCTCCCGATTAAAAGAATTTTTAGAAAAGAGGAAGTATTCTACACATATTTTTATATCGGAAGACCAAACTGCAATAATACGTAAAGTTCGTTACAATAATTCAACAAATCAAATCGTGGGTTGCGTGCCGGAGCTATCAGAAAAGACTGGATATCCCATTAGCAATCAATACACAATAAATTCAGTTTCAGACATCAAAAATATTTTAGAGAAACAGAATCTTGCTAATAACGCATACGTGTTTATGGCTCAACCACTAATTGACGGTGCCCCAGCGTTGTGTTTATCAATTTTTGAGTCAGATAATCGGTTTAATTCGGAAGATGTTCTGAAAAGATGGAAATGTCTACAAGAACTGGCATTAAAGCCATGAAAGTACATGCCGGCTTACCATCAAGCGAAAATGGATCAAACCCGCATTCTGCATATTTTAAGGTAGGTGTATGGAACATATTGGACACCAACATTTATTTTAATTAATTTTAGGCTGACTATGACTTAGACAAACCGACTGTGGTCCAGGATACCATTCATATAGCCACTAAATTAAAAACTAGATTACTAAATTCTAAAGTGCAACTATGTATGGGAGATTATACTGTTTCAAAAAATCATTTAGAAAGGCTGATTAACGAGTTGCCAAAAGATAAACATTTTCTATGCTTAAGCGATCTGGGCGGTGAATAGCATTCTTACTGTGTGCACAAACTTTTAATAGAGCTCTCTTTTGGAGAAACTGACAAGATGAATTTCGAAGCAATCAACAAGTTATCTAGCAACTAAGTAACAGCTATACTAACAACGGATGAGTTTAAAGCTACCCAAGGCTACTTAATTATAACCCGATACATATTAGATTCCTTCATTGATAAATCTATTGATATTGAACGTCGAGTGTATTGTTTATGGTATGCAACATTTTTTTTGCGCCTGTGGCGAGAGTGGATAAAGCATAACGACAATTTCACATTGGGCAAAAATTGGATTTCTCTGAATTCATACAGCTGCATAGAAGTTAATGCACACGCCTTGTTAAGTTTAATAGAAAAATGTAGAAATCTTGAAAATCCTGAAATATTTTTGCCATGGTTATACAGCAGCCAACCCTGCGAACGATTTTTTAGACAGACAAGATCTATGACAAGTACATATGTTACACAAGTTAATTTTGATATGTTAGAATTATTACAAAGACAACACAGAATTCAAGCTATTAATGACATTGTTAGAAATTCAGGTTTGTAATCTCCAATAATACGTGCTTAGAGCCAGTCGCATTAGAAAAGTTCCCACCAAACCGATTTTTTATAGTACACAAAATTGTTAATTTTTCTACTTTACACTCTTGCTTAAATAATTCTTAATAAGTTTTGCTTGTTTATCTTAGCCAACTGGACTGCAAATACCCTATAATTAATTACATCAACTACGTTTAATTAATACTTCAAAACACTTATTTCCTAGAGAGAAAACAGCCAAATTGGGAATTAATGCCACAATGACTTCCAATGGAATTCCTTCTATTCAACAACTGAAATAAACAATTGAAAAAGCGAGGGACCAAGCATCAATCGATTCAGATGATCTCTGTATGTCATTACCAGACGATTTGAAACGTAATGCGATAGAACATATTTCTTTAACTGTCACGATGGATTTGACTAAAATTAGCGAAAAATGCTGTTATCAAAGTGAAAAAGATATTAGCCAGATATATGAAGATGATCTAGAAGATGTGCGGGAAGAGATGAATATATTTTCCGAAGTAGAGGGTTTGAATATTAAACATTTTAAAACAGTTATTGATAAGAAAAATTCGGATAATAACTTCTTAAGAATCAATGTGAATAATAAAGAAATTGTGATGATGAAATCCACACTTATATGGTTTTTCTCTAGCAAAATGGATCGTTTGTCGAGTGATAGGTTGCTTCGAGTAAGAGGAACATCAGAAATGTCTAAACCAAAATCAAAGAAGAAAACAGCAATTACCTCAGTCAATACTGATACGTTCGAGTGGCAGTTACAATACAGAAAGTGAATTCGAGAACGAAAATTTCTCCAAAGATGATGTCCCCGAGGAGGTTATTTTAATTAATGTCGAACACTATTATGCCGTTATGTACCAATCTTGGTATATAGGTAGGGTTACTGAGATCATCAATGACTCTACATGCAAGATAAAATTTTTGAAATCTGAACTTGATCAGTTCGTGTGGCCAAATTAAGACGATGTATAGACGGTAGAAAATAAATATATTTTTTATGATCCCATTTCTTTAATTGGGACTGGTCCATTCTTCCTCAAAAGGTGTGACATCGTGGCAGTGGAGAAAAAATACAAGAGTTTGAAAAAAATGAATGTATAAATCTACCTATATGTAACCCTGTAGACACTAAAATGTATTTTCCGAGTATTTTTACATTCGAAATAAATTTTTTTTAATGGAGTTTTTTACATCAGTAACAAAAGTGTATAGCTGAATGGGCTCAGAAACTCATTAATTTCGACTGCAACTGTAAAAAAAAATCATGCCAGTCGATCAATATTCATATAATATCAAGGTTATTTTTAAGGAATCTCCTCATTTTAAGAAATCTTCGCAATCACCCCGATGGCGGCAATACGTGTACATTTTTCGTCGAGTGAATTACCCCTCGGATTGATGCTAAAAAATAGCATCCAGTTTAGACATAGAACCTAAATTCAAAAAACAAAGAGGTCTAAGACTGCGAAAAATAAAAAAAAAACATTTTGATTATGAATGTGACGATGAACCGATCCACGACGAAACTTTAAAGTTCAAAGTTGATTGTTTTTTTAATGCTTTAGATGTAATCTTAACATCAGTGGATGAGAGATTCCAATTACTTTCTTCTTACTCTAAAAATTTTGCGTTTTTATGGAATATTGATAAATTTAAAAATTATTCTGAAAACGAACAATTAGAATTATGTCAAAAAGTTAAAAATTTATTAACCTTCCGATTACCATTGGGGTCTTTTTTGACCCCAGACGTGTTGTTTTTGTTGTCTTTTCTTAAGTTTTTTTTACAACTGTCCCAATATTTTTTTAGCCGAGTTTCTTTCAACAATGTTTAATAATATATAACAAATTTTTCAATTGTTATTTGTTTTGCGACGTAAAAAAAATAATGTCGTTGGGGTCATACTTGACCCCACTTGGTGACCGACGTTCTGAAAAGTAATTCTAATATTTTGTCTGCATTTGTCATCTAATCTGCTTGTTTCAACGTGTTTCAACGTGTTATTCGTCTGAATCATGATTACTACCATCGTCATTACATTCGGTGAGTTTGTTCGAATCAGTTGAAAAGTGTGTCTGCTGTGTTATTACATTTGATTGGAAATAGTTGTTGTTGAAGTATGGCTAGAAAATATTTGTCTCAGCGTGAAGTGGAAGAAACAGCTAGCAATATTAATTTACTGAATGAAATTGAAGATGAAATTTTATCTGACGATAGTGATGCCGAATTTGAAGAAGTAAGTGTAACTGATGTAAACCCGATTGAAAGTTCGGAAGACGATGACAGTGATGATAATTCGCCCAATGATAAAGATATACTGGTGGGTAAAGATGGTTCCATATGGAAAAAAGATAAGCATCATGTTAGAAAACGAAATCAGCGAAATATTCTAAAAACACCGCTAGGATTAACAAAATTCAGTGAACATATTTCAACATGCCTAGATGCTTTCCATTTATTTATCTCGGAAGACATTATGGACATAATACTTAGAGAAACAAACATTTGAGCTAGAAGAATTGTAGGCGATACGCGGAAGCCAGTAGATGCGGATGAGTTACATGCATTTTTTGGATTACTGCTTCTAGCTGGTAGTTTGAAAAGACGCCAAGAACCAATATTGGTGCTGTAGAGTACGAAATACATGTCTCTCCATAGATCAATTTTTTGTGCTGCAATGTCTCGTAATCGATTGAGAGACCTTTTGAAATACATTCGATTTGACGATATGGACACCCGAGAAGAACGACGGGCAACAGATAAATTAGCAGCTATTCGTAACATCCACGATATTCTCGCTGCAAATTGCAAAAAATGAATAACCCTAATGCTGAAGTATGTATT
Organism: Aquatica leii; assembly: GCA_035610365.1. Classification (NCBI taxonomy): domain Eukaryota; kingdom Metazoa; phylum Arthropoda; class Insecta; order Coleoptera; family Lampyridae; genus Aquatica; species Aquatica leii. The sequence goes on along the minus strand of CM069436.1, from coordinate 5,792,549 downwards.
GATGAACAACTTGTTCCTTTCCGTGGAAAATGTCTCTTTCGAGTGTATATGAAGTCGAAGCCAGATAAATACGGAATTAAAATCTGGGCTTTATGCGATGTTAGTAACAGATATTGCTGGAATTTCCAAATATATACTGAAATGGTAGACAACGCTCCAGAACAGGAACAAGGTAAACCACAATTTTATCGTTTTATGCACGAGTATAAAATTTCATTTCTAGGGAAGCGGGTAGTTGGTATTGGTTGAGGGTTTGAGAGAGGGTTAAGGTATTACCACAGATAATTTTTTTACGTCTATGCCTTTGGCGAAGAAGCTACTGCAGCAATCAAAAACCTTGACCGGAACAATTCGTAAAACACGTAGAGAAATACCAAAAGGATTTTTGCGAAAAAAAAATCGAGCAGAATACTCAAGCGAAATTCTATATGGAGAAGACACAATTTTAGTATCTTACGTACCTAAAAAATATAGAAGCGTTATGCTACTTTCAACGCAACACCAAGATTTGGAATTGTCCGGAGAAGACCTCAGTTACAAACCGCAAGTTATCTTGGACTATAATAGCTGCAAAGGAGCTGTGGACAGCGTCGATAAAATGGTGAAGGAATACTCATGCAGAAGAAATACAAATCGCTGGCCTCTTGTTCTATTTTTCAATTTCCTTGATATTGCTGCCATGAATGCATTTATTCTATACACTACGAAATTTGGAAATTTTAAAAAAGGGAAAACATCCCGAAGGAGATTATTTTTGCAAAAACTTGGGTTTGAATTAGTAATCCCACATATCAAAAAATGTACACTTCAAGGATTACCAAGACATGTGCAGAATGGAATAGCAATGGTTTTAGCAGACACAGAACCAGAGGAAGTGGGACACCGCATGACGAAACTATCGCTCGGCCAAAAAGAGGTCGTTGTAAGATATGTCCAAGAGCAAATGACAAAAAATGTTCGGAAACATGTGAAAAGTGCAAACTCTTTGTATGTAAACAACATTCCCAGAAAAAAACTACAATAATATGTAATAGTTGCCCTCACTAATTTATGTTTACATTTTATTTTTATATTTTTATTAGTTTATATGAAATGTAGTTGGTTCTAGATTTTATCTTCTTTAGGAGGGGCAATAAAAACCACTCTAAACTGTTTATATGGCTACGTTTCGTGCCTCTAGTGTGCACTTCTTCAGGCCACTGAAAATTTATTTATGGTAAGTGATTTTCAGTGGCCTGAAGAAGTGCACACTAGAGGCACGAAACGTAGCCATAAAAACAGTTTAGAGTGGTTTTTATTGCTCCTCCTAAAGAAGATAAAATCTAGAACCAACTACAATTTGACTAACAGGAGGATAAACTACTTTACCATTATATGAAATCTAATGTTAATTTAAAATATTAATAAAGGTTACCATTACAAATAAATCGGTTTTTCTTTACAAATAAATCGGTTTTTCTTTACAAAATAAGAAAAAAAACTTGGGGTCAAATTTGACCCCACTTGGTAATCGGCGCCTCAAAAATTGCTTGGTAATCCGAAGATTAAACAACAAAACTCACAATGAACGAGACATAACTGCCGTGGAACTTGTTAAAGAATTGCAATATTTACAAAATTTTGATTAAAAAGTTATTACGTCTCCAGAAGAAACTTTAAATTGTATAGAAAATTAAAACGTAGTGGATTCTTTTCCTAATACGAGCATAATACTTTGTATTTTATTAACAATGCCGGTTTCTGTTGCTACAACAGAACGATCTTTTTCAAAACTCAAAATACTAAAAAATTATTTAAGATGGACCATGAGGCAAAACCGACTAAGTAATCTTGCTATCATTTCAATAGAAACGGACCAACTAAAAGAATTAGACACCGAAGATTTAATTAAACAATTTGCAAAAATTAAAGCACGGAAAGCTCAATGCACTTAGCTAAAATATAAAATTGGGGCGTTATTTTAAATTTGCACAAGGGCGCCAAAAGTGCTAGGTGCGGGCTTGGTCACACTCTCAAAGCACATTAAATAGAAGAACCACAAGAGATAATAAGATTAAAGTTAATCAAGACTAGCACGAAATAAATAAATAAATAATAATGTCATTACCACTTGGTCCATTTGAATAAAATTTTAATCATGTACTACCTCTGAGCAGCTAAACCTTCTTGCCAAGTTTGGTAACAAAATTGCCACCCCTTCTTGGTGTTGTAATTTCAATGTTACAAAGCATATTTTCACGGCACAAATATGCGCTATATTGAGTACAATCTAGCACAATACTTATCTTTGATTTTATCAAAATGTTATCGTAAAAATTACAGTGATTTTTTGCGACTTTTTGTCATATCGGCGGCAAAAACTCGCACAGAAAAGCGTCTGTAGTAGTGTTCAAAAATGATATCGTGAAAATGAATTCCTCATATAAGTAATGTTTTTATCCAACACAAAAGTTTAGATCGAGGTTTCCTCAAATGTCAAAAATTAGTTTGATTTAAAATATTATTAATCTCCAGCTATTTAAGGTGTTTACATTTGAGTCTCGCCGTTAACTAAGTTCTTTTTTTAACTTAAAAATATTATCGATGTTTACTCATACACTCACGATAAAGTTGCGAATCTATAGTAGATGCTCCAGTTGATGTTGCTAATAAAATTGACCTAAAAAACTTGGAACTCATAAATGAGCGTTTTTCAAAAAAATAAAAAAATCCACATAGGTACAAATACAGTTGCGAAATGAATCACAACTTGGGAATTATAGCAAGTATACGAAAAACAGATTCTTTTAACAAGCTTGTAAATAGAATTTGATGAATGGCGAAGAACAAAAGATTACGTGTTAGAATTTAATTAGGTTTTTCAGACACTTACTGAAATTTATAACGTAAATTCTAGTTGTTTTAACGCCTACAATTTACCATAACAAAGCCGACGCGACGTAAAAACGACTATTTTATAGTTACGACAAAAAATGTGGTTTTGGAGCAGCCAAAAATCTTTTAATCGGCCTTAAAAAACCATTTTCTGTCACATGTTTTGGCAACGGAATTTCGTCACGATCGCGAATTTTTTTACTATCGCTAACGAGTGCTAGCATTCCTAGTTTAAACAATTAATACGGTAACTGTTTTTGTTAAGAATTTACTTTCGTCATATTTAATAAAATTATTGTCAGGATAGGGTGCCAAAATAAAAAAAAAGTTTGCAATACACAAAAGTTCGTTAGTTTAGTAAGTACAAGCAACAGTGCATATTTTTTTACTAGTACTTGAGATAATCCCAAAACGACGATTTCCGCATAAAAAGATAACGTGGCGATAAGATTAAAATAAAAAAACTAACCTGGCAAAAGGTGTTTCCTCTACATCGTAGGTATCTGATATTGGTTCCTTCCGAACGAGTTTGTCTAATAGATTTGTAGGTAAACTTAACAGCCCTTCACGAGAACTCTTTACCTCCGATAACATTGTCACTATTTTTAACGTAATTAACAAATCACTAATTTTTCACTATAAATGTCAATTATCGTACGACAAAAGACGACGAATGACAAACTTCGTCTTGTTTTTTTTTTAACAATTGTCGTTTTTTTCCGTTACTCTTCCAAAGATTTTCAGCTCACAACAGTCACCAATTTGAAAATAATAACCTACGAGTTTACCAGCATATGCTCCATTCTATTTACATTATCACTACGACCATAACCGCGATTGTTTGATTTAGTTATCAAATGATAAAAAAGAAAACATGTGTTGCAACACAATCAAGCCAACATAACGTGGTACGGCTTGCTATGCCTCAACCCAACTGCTAAACTGACGATTCATTAACGCATCGCCTTTCCCACAATTCTTAACGGACAAAACTACACCGCCATCTAAGCGGCTATTTCCCCAAATTATAAAAAAAAAAGGTTGTCAACTACGCTAAAAACTAATTTATTTACAATTACAACATAAATACATAATTTAAGTAGCTCTCGAAGCGGACAATCCTAAACCAACTACAAAAGCAATTATAGTAAAACCTTGTGCGCCTATCCTAGCTCGCATCATATACTGCGACATTTGCCCTCGACCTTGCCGAAAACACCATAAACCATATGTCAGTGCACATAACGTTGCAAAACAACCTAAAATCATATATAACAAAATAGAAAAGCAAACGTTCCAAATATACCAATCGGAACTAAAGGATTTTCTCGAGTTTTTCTTTTCATCTTTTCGACCATTGTTTCGGTATGAGTCATTGCTTCAAGTTCATTGCTAAATTTTATCCAATCTAATTCTGGTGGTTGTTCCGTATTTGGTACCATTTTAATCAATTCTTTAAAAATTGAGAATAATTAAGTATACTATAAGGTTATGATAATTACAATTTAAATACCATTACTTAAATTTCCCATCGCTTAAAAACCGTTGTACACGGTGTACAAAAATTTTATTCGTTTTAGACTTCCTTGGTTTATAAGAACTGCCAGTCCGTATTTCCTCTTTCTGCATTTGCATCTTTTTTATCCTTTCGATTTGGTACTATAAAATAAGGTAAAAGGAAACGTTACGTTGTTACGAGTTCATATTTTGACAAATTGAACCAAAGTTTGAAGATTGAAAAAATTTTCTTCTTTCTTTCTTCTTCTTATAAGATGGTATCACAATATCACGAAAAGTTTATAAAATTTTTTCTTCTGCTCAGAAGCTCGTTTATGAGCAATTTGACTTGATAAGAGCATAAACGAAGAACACCTTTTGCTTTTAATTGCACATCAAAATAAAAAATACTTGGAATAAAAAGGAATTAATTTAAATAATTTATTTTTAGTAACAAACGTTTATATCTCTGGAATGTTACATGCAGCTGAACTCAATATTGATCGATACACGCGTAATAAATTATATGAAACAAAAATACAATTGGCAAATGTAAGTTTTGTAATATACACGTAAACCAATATATGAACTTATGACTCATAAATTAAAATTTCTTATTACAAAATAATCTAATAAGTGACTAGAATTCGGTTGATCACAAAGTGCTAGCCTAAATGAAGTAAATGAGAATAAGAGGAGTAACATTTACATCGATTAACTTTAAAATTGGTAACTTAACTTTTAAATAAAGATAAATTTAAATTACATTGTGTTTAAGTAGTGAACTATTTCTACGCTGACTTACAATTACAAGCAACCAATCTTAACGCTATACAAGAATTATGTACACAAAAAATTATGCAAATAACTAACTGTTACAGCTGCGTCACCGAGTCACAACACAATTTCAAAATAGTAATAAATAAATAAAAAAACAACGATCCCGCAATTCTTTCTTCTTTGCAAACGTAATATCAAGCCGCCATGCTTAGTTCTTTGAAAACTAAATACTTTTAAAATTCATTCAATTCCAAAAGTATTCGTTTCTTCAACAGCTAACAACAACTTTTCGTAAAGTACTTCAATTGTTGGATATGGTGGTAAGTCTAAGCGGTTAAAGCACGTATGAGCTCTAGGAAGACTATTTGGTTTGCCCCATTTCTCTATGCAGAACTTTCTAGGACCTATTGAACCTCTTAAAGCTGCAAAGCCTTCATATGGGATGCTAGATGTACCAGTTACGAATTGTAGTAAGCGCAATCGCTGTTCATTTGAAAATCTGTAAACAAAAGAGTTTCTGTAAATATCACTTTGTAGACTTCATTAGCTATTTATGCGCCAAAGGCGTTATTACAATGATTACGCCCGGTGAGCAACGTGATGCAGCCCGAGGTATGTATGTTGCTCGATTGGCGTAATCATCAAATATCACTTCACTTTATATAAAATAAACAATTACTTTAGTTTCTATTACAACGGCAAGAACGCTGTAACATAAACGTTGCCTAAAACCCCTTAATGCATGCAACACAAATTACACTAAAATATCTAGGTTTTTCTACTGTTTGAATGTAATAAGAAGACGTTCTGAAAAAGCAAACGAAAGACAAAATTACAAAAAGAGCGTTAATAGGTAGAAGTTCTTCTCGAAAGTAACCGAAACAATGAATCGTTCAGACTATGACGTTAATATGTACAGCTTAGGTGACCTTGCGTTGGCTTTCTTCGTACGTCTTTCATATCTTCATGTTAGCCCGGTGTATAGATCTTGCTTTGTCATGGATCTTAGAAGCTCACAGCTTCCAACTCTAAAGAACAAAAGTATCTCCTTGAGACTTTGATAGACAATTACAATGTCACTTTCGAATTTAAGTTTGCATTGTATACCTTTTTTAAATCTAAATAAGGGCGTTGGCCCGTCGCAGCAGGCTCAAGAGGTCCGTAGCACGGTCAGTTATGCAAGGTGGCACGCGATATAACTTTCTTCGCCCTTGTATAACCTCGATAGAATAAAGTATACCCTACACCTAAGTAATAAACATACAACAATAGTAAACTAACACCCAATAACTTGAGTATAACGAAACTCTACCTTCCGTTTAGTCTCTATAGTAAAAACCAGCACTATAGTACCGCTATATTAGTTCAGACTTTTTCTTCCATTCTATTTCTTTCGACTGTAGTATTACCGCCATGGAAGCACTGATATCGTTCCAGGCCTGCCTACTGGAAACCATGACCTCAACCAGCACCTCCTTCCCAAATTTATACTTCCTTTGTAATACTGCACGCTCTGCCTGCAAGTGTCTGCATATAAAAACTATATCCTCGGCATCATCTATATCATCACCGCATAGGTTCTCCTTCTTTCGGATTCCGGCCAGGTAATTGCCGAAGCATCCGTGCCCGGTGAAAACTTGTGTGCTGTGGTAATTCAGGTCTCCAAGCTTCCTCTCTGACCACGTGCTTAGGTCGGGGATCAGCAGTCTGGTCCAGTCTGCTTAACTGTATTCTGCCCATCTGGTCTGCCAAGATCAGAGTGTCAATTCCTTTCTGGTTATCTTCGTCATAACATTCTTGGCATTACAGCGCTCTTCTCCCAATAAGTCTATAAGCAACATGCCAGCGAGTACCCTGGCGGCATCCAGCGATACGGTCCTATATGCAGCCGGTGTCCTCAGGGCCAGTCTTCTTTGCATTTTTTCTGCCATGCTCCTTAATCTTTAATTCTTCAAGATATTCTACCACATTGGTACTACGTACAGAACTGTATTCAGCGCCGTAGTTAGGATTATCCTCCTGATAGCTTGTTTTGGCAATTTGATTCTTGTCAATTATTTGGTCAAAGCCGCTTCTCTTTTACTAGCCTTCTCCATAACCTTTGAAAGTTAGACTGCTGTCCAGAGTCACTCCTAACTACAGCATACTGAACTTTGTTTCTACCCGCACCAAACCGTGTAAGAACCGTATAGGTCTTGTATGCATTCTCCGTTTTGTTCTCTGCCGCTAGGAGCTTATTTGTGGTCATCCACCTGTCGACCGCCTCTAAAGCCTGGTTCATTCCGTCTTTTAATTTCTGAGGGGTACGTCCCTGTCCAAAAACCGCCAGGTCGTCTGCGTAAGCTGTCGGGGTAATTTGATGTACAGGTCATTGTAAAAAATATTCTATAAAGTAGAGCCCAAAATAGATCGCTATGGGATTCTGTATATCTAACGAAACCCGCTGCCCTATGATCCTGTTCCGCCACGTATCTTCATTGGCCTTACTTGCCTACTTATGGATTCTCATCAGCGCGTCAGTAGTGGACTATCCGCGTCTAAAGCCAAATTGTGCTGGCGATAGACCTCCTGTCGACTCAAGTTCTGTTTGCAGCCTACATAGGAGTAGCCTTTCATACATTTTTGCGAGGCTGTTTATCAGACAAATAGGCCTGGCTGATTGCTCATCCGCTTCAGTCTTAGTTGATTTGGAGATCAGAACCAGTGTGGCCTCCTTCCATTTGCTTGGGAAACTCCCGTCTACAAATTGGTTGTTGTACACTGTTAGTAGTACTTACGGATATTCTTTCGCTAGAATCTTCAGTAATTTCATGGGAATGCTATCAAACCCAGGGGCTTTTTTATTCGCAGCTTTCCTTTCCTCTTAAACTGCATTGTGAGATGTGCAGGAAACAGTTTTGTTATGTTCGCACATCGGCGGGTTTTTGATACAATCTTGTATGCTAAACCCCAGGGGTTAGTATGTAACTCTACGCACAGCTCATTCCAAGCTTCCTTTTTTGCCATGTCTATGTCTTGTTTGTATAACTTTCTAATCTCTTGGTATATACTGTAAACATCAGCTTTGGCTAGAGAAACGTGGCATTTGACCATTTTGGTCCATCTCCTTCTTGCAGTGATGCATTCCCTGCGTCGTCGTTCCAGCTTTTTCGTCCACCAGTAGAGTGCATTGCATCCCCTTGCTCCTTTCGATCAAGGCATACTTTTATCACAAGCAGTCGTTAGGGCCTTGTGAGTTGCTCAGTGTTTAGCCCTCTATTATCAATGAGGCTATCCCTTAATGCGCAGATGTAATTCGCCAGATTCCAACGGAAGTTACTTACAGATTGAGGGCTTCGCTGTATCTTGTTATCTATAACAAAGAAGCTATACTTGTGGTCGCTGAGGCTGTTATCCGACAACACTTTCCACTCAACCCCTCTAAATTCCATATCCTTAGAGCACAGTGTGATGTCTATATATGCTGAGCTCTTCGCTCTGCACTCAAATGTCGGCTTAGATCCCTTGTTAAGAACGATCATGTCTGTTGTGACCGCCCAGTCGAAAATCTTGTCCCCCCTGTGACACGTGCGCTTAGCTCCCCATTCAATCGCTTTCGCGTTAAAGCCACCAGCAATAACTTTTAAACCCGCGGTACTGCTCGTATTTATAAAGATATTGTCTACGTCCACACTGAACTCACTGTCACTAACGTTCGGCGATATGTAGCAGTTAAAGGCGTTGATGTTGTAACACTGCAGAACTATAAATAACTTCCTGACCAAGCATTTTTTTTTACAATTTCAAATGTATAGCACGATGGTGGTGGTAGATCCAGGGTAGATCCGGCTCGAAAGACCAAATGTTAAGCACGATGGTGTATCGTACATAATAGATGGACACTTACCCAAGTAATCGATATTTAAACAATACCAGATTCTAGGGCAAGTGTCATTGATCAAACAACTTAACGTTGAATGATGGTAAGCACGGTGATGGAATCCGTACTTAATTGGTGGACACTTGCCCAGGTAATCAGTATTTAAACAATACCAGATTCTAGGAGGAGTGTGATGATCAAACAACTTAACGTTGAATGTCTAACTATTAAGTACGATACACCAACGTGCTTAATATATGGTCTTTCGAACCGTATCCACTATCATTCCACGTTAAGTTGTTTGATTATGACACTTGTCCTAGAATCCGGTATTGTTAAAATATTGATTACCTGGGAAAGTGTCAAACTATTAAGTACGATACACCACCAACGTGCTTAATATATATAAAATTTAAAAACAAAGCGTTTGTACCTATTCCTAACATAAGCTGTCCTCGACTCCCCATCCATTGGTAGTAGTGCATTTTTAGCCATGTTAATGTTTGGTTCAATGATCAATCAATCACGTCTGCCTTATATTTTTCAGACTAGCGATTGAGCGACCAATGTTAATTTGCATTATTCTAATTGCTTCCATGTTTGTTGTTGTAATTCGTGAACGCTTTGATGTCATTTATGTGTCTCTTGAATTTAGGGCAGGCCATAGTCCACGCTGTCACAAACTGCGCAGCACAATTTGCATTGGAGTGCCCCTCCTTACCACAGCTTAGGCATAACTTCCTCCTATCATGTCCCTTGCACCTTTCATTTACGTGACCACATTTCACAGCTTTCACTCTTTCGAGAATTCGACATGAATTGAGGCCTACCCTAATACATTTACTCTATAGCAGCTGTTCTACTGTTTCTGACTGAGCTGTGACCGTAACAGACTGTAAATCCCAATTAACTGGTCTTAGCTTACTCAGTCTGAGTTTATCTGCCTTCTCTCCGACTAAACACTAAACCACTCGTGGTGACCTCGTCTAGATTATGGATATGCAGAGTACGGCCTTACCCCTTTAGTGTGCATATTCATCCTGCAACTTCCGTATTAACCTTAGATCTAATTGTCTCCTACACCTCCTGGTTGGCTGAGGCTATCAGTAGGTTGCTACATTTAGATTTCCTAACGGACTTGAAGTGTTTACAGTTGTAGTACCACGGCAGCCTTGACTCAAGCAGGTCATGGTGGTTTTTTATTAACAACGGTTCCGTCTTACTAATCGTGCTGACTGGTGTTGTATCTTGTTCTTCCTCTTGCGACTTGTAGAGAGTGACGAGAAGCGTAACTTTCGACTCCCTAAAAACAAACTCGCCGATACTCCTCACAGGAGCCAATTCATTGCTTACAACCATTAGCTTCAGCTGCCCTAAACCAGCTGCCTGGGCCCAGTCTCTAACTTGGTTAGCGCAAGGAACGCTGTTTTCGCCCATGCTGTCTTGTTCTCCGACGTAAGCCCACAAAGAAACATATACTTTACACTTCCTTCCTGCTCATTGCCTATGCCGTGTTCGATTATTTCCACGTTTTACGTTGTTATATTACCAGGTGCCAGTGCACTTGCTCTAAGGATGCCAGCTATCTTGTTACTGTCTAAGTTCTCCGTTTTAGTTGTCTTAAAGACATTAACCAGCCACTGTTCTTCAATCAGCGGCCAGATTCAAAGGACACTGCATATCTGAGAGTCTCTTCTACTTTCTTTTTTTTCTCGTTCCTCTGCCGAGATGGCCATTTGACATCGTCCACAAAACCCAGGAGCGGCATTACTATCTGTCCTAATTCTTTGTTCCTCGCTGGCTTTACCCCCGAATAGTGCTCTCATATCTGCCGTGGCCACCTGGTCAGCCGGACTACGTACTCTTGATGCACTATGTTTAACACGTTCACGCCGGCGCTGTAATTCATGTCCATTGGCAGCTGCGCTTAAAGATTTTGCTCTATCGGAATAAAAATATTAGCACAATCAAATGCGTACCACCGGTGGTACGCGCTGCCCGATGAAGCATTCTAGTGCGGGCCATCGGTGGTATGCGCCGGCGTAAACGTGTTAATCTCCCTTTTAGTATAAGACGACTTCTTTGTGATATTTAAGAGTGTCCTGGTTTGTTTGTCGATTTCCACAATTAACTTGATCAGCTTTCCTTGTAGAAGATCCGTAAAAATTCTCTTCTAAATGATTTCATGCGTTTAATCTTTTTATTTTGGTCGCTGACGTGTCGCTAAGATCATCCCAAGCAAGGTTAACGACACCAACCGCACCACCCCTATTAGAAGTTGAGCCAAAGTTATCCATAGTCTTCAGTGATGTTGCTGTTGAGGTTATTAGAGATACGCCATCAAAACGGGATTAGAAAACAGTCCCCTTACGCGTCCAACACGAGAAAAATCGGGATCATGCGTAACCCTCGTATATCAGTTTCAAGTTCATTAACACGTGAAAAATTAAAGAATTATCACAATTTAAATCTAGGTCCGATAAGGTTGAGCTTGCTTGCCCGAGTGGGGTGTCAAATAAATTGCGAGGTGACACTGATGCACTTAGTTTAACACTCCAACTACAGAACTTCGAAAAAAACGACAATCCGTGCCCAGCACTGATAGGTGACAAACTAAGAAGCTACTGCACCGATATGAGTGAGAACTACTTGTTTCAAAATGTTCAGAGCATCATTAAAGCCATTGCTTTGAGAATTTCAAACGAATAATTACAGAGATTTATTCATTGTATTCCAAACCTTCACATTGTCTTAGAACCATCAATTTACAACTCACGTTCTTTCAGTTTTTCAACTTTCAATTCGAAAATCGTATTACTAAAGGTTATGCAACCAATTATACATTCGCGTAATAGTCATTTGAGTTGCCTTAAATTTTCTAATTTAAAATGGCAGAGTCCTAAAAAAATTTGAGTATTTAATCAATAATTAAACATTAAAGAAAAGATATTTTAATTTAAGTTTAATCTTTTCAGTAATATCAGTCACAAATGACAAAAAAGTTTTACTTCAATCGCGCGTAAAGATTACACGCACTTTTTTTTCAGTAATATTTCAAACAAAAACCCAAAACAAAATGGATTTATTTCTCCTTACTATGTACACTGTAGCCCCCGCTCTAAAGACAAATTTGATAAGGATTTTTGGGTTATCTAATTATCTACTATATCCCTCTCCTGTTAAAAAGCTGTATGTAATATAATTCTCATTATCCGATAGAAACGTAAGTAGTGACTGAATAATAACGTCAATACAATGTTTGCATGCCACTTTTCTAAATTTAAATTTAATTCCATGAAAAATTTGGAATTTATATGTTTATTATAAATTAAAAAACTTTTATTTAGCGTGTTGAAAAAAACGCATAAACACCCTATTAAATAAATATAAATATTAACTGAAAACTAACCTTTCAATAGCTTGCCAAAACCAAACAACAACAGGATGTTGATCGTGGTACCCGCCTCTATACTCGGTATTTTGTCTCCAATCAACCAAATCGATCTCCGCGGTTCCGGCCATCACCAGCTCGAGCTCCCTTGCGTCAAACACGCTTACAAGTCTTGGATCTACGACCTCGTAAAAACCTCTAACCAAACATTCCGTTTGCTCAGATACACCTCTTTCCAAACGCCACCTTACCACTCTTTCCAAATATTCCTAAAACGTTTGAGTTTAAGTATATCGAATATGATTTAAGACGAAATAAAAAATACCTTTTTGTTTTTTTCCGTGACGGGTACGTTCCTACCTCCCGGTTTAAGTTCCCTCTCGAGAACTTGCCCAAAAACTTCTTCGGTAACTGAAAAAGTTAATTCGAGTTCCCCTTGCATAGATACATCGTTCTCCCGAATCCATTGTAACGATTGATGAAACTCAAAATCTAAACTTTCCAAATCGGAAAGAGCTACCGGTAAGCGCAATAACGCTTTATAAAATGGCCGCGTAAAAAATGCGTCTAATAAATATTGATGTACTAAAGCTAAACCTAACACCCTTCCACTAAATCGAAACCTAAAAAATTCCGATGTTACTTTTAACATAGTTAGAAAAAATATAATCTGTACCATTCTTGGTAATTATCAACAAAGGCCGACATAGGCGAAACTTGAACGGTGTAAGTATCGTTGGCGGAATACTCGAAAAGTCCGTAGTACGGATTAAAAAGCTCTCGCGAAAGTAAGAAGAAAAATTCGCGCGAAGGTCCGCCGTAGTCTAAGCCTTCTTCGTTATCCCAGACTACGCATAGTTTTCCCTTCTGCAATTCTTTTTTATTCGCGGACATGATTCTTCTAAAAGCATCTTCGAGTAAGTGGTCCCTTCGAATGTGTAACCTAAATACGTGGTTTTAATAACGCGCGGTGTAATTTATTAAAACACTTACTTAAATTTTCCGGGGCCTTGTCCGTAACCTTTGCTTTCTAATTTCCTATAGAAGTTCCTAAGTTTAGCTTCAAAGTCGCGCCTATGCGGCGCTGGCGTTCGATGCCGGCTTAAACCGGGAGAAGCAACTGGAGACGGTTGCGGAGAACCACGTGGACTTCGGCTAGATGTTGGCGTCGTTGAAGGAACTGCTGGCACATATGACATAATCTCTTGTTCGAACAAGCTAAAAATTAAAAAAAAAAGGTAAAATTCGTTAATGTGGGAAAATTTTGATGAATGTTTCCGTTGTCGAATTTAAATAGAATGTCTAGAAAAATATTTTTCGTTTTTAAAAGCTAAAGTAAACAATTCCGTATTTACATATAAGCATTGTGAATTGTAGTATTTTTTTGTTTTTCACAAAAGTAACTGGCACATTAGTTCCGTAATTTACATATAAAATGCAATTTATTGTGACGAAACGAAATTAAAAATTGAAGTTATATTTTAATTACGTCGAATATATAGATTGTAAATCGCGTGTAGTTTTTTGATTTAAAAAAAATTAAATATATACACACGTTGCAATTGCAAACTTGTGTTTAAAGAGTCTACTGACCATGATCTCTTTGTCAAGCACCATGAAATTGGTGAATTTTGAGTGTATTTGTTAGATTTAATTACTCGTTCCACATACGCATAAGAATGGTCTTGTTATAAACTAGAAACTTCATTTCAGTAAAGCATTAATAATCGAAACGATTGTCAAGAAAATTATCTGACAATGCCTTTAATTATCAATTTTTCCCATAACCTTGTTGCGTAATATATAATTTTTAAAACTAAAACTTTGAGTTATCTAACAAAATAGTCTAACGTACAAGGATTTGGTTTTTTTAAAATAATCACATCCTTTATGATAAAAGTTTTCGCCCGCTAGTTTTTTTAAAAAATCACGCTAAATATAAATCAGTGAATAAAAGTAATTATATAAATAGTAGTCGGCATTGATACATATTATCGGTAATTGATTACTAGAGTCTGTACTAACAGTTAAAGGTTAAGAGTTCGATAAACAAACTGCAACATTTTAGAAAATTACCCGAAGAATAAAAACATTACAAATCTCGTCATCTTAAGTGATCTAATCGAACATGACGTGCTTTTATAAAAGTACGATGAAGTAAAGCAGTGATCGTGATTGAATCCACAACTTCCTTTAAATAATAATAATTTATGCGGAAACTCGTCATATTTATATGTTGTTTTTGTACGGAATTCTTTAAAATTAAATCATTAGCTATCACACACAAAAATAATTTAAAGGCGATAACCCCAAAGTTCAAATTTAATTTTGCGTAATTTCAAAAAATTATCCTACGAAAGAGGAAATTATTACTTACAGACTAAAAATAATTCCCAAAGTCTTAGTGACAATTCCCATATTTTGATTATTCCTAATGAGTGTGCCAGAGCAATTAACGCGAACATTAAAACAAACTCGTCGAATAAATTTTTTTCAGTCACATTTTGTAAAAAGCACGTATCGATTGTGATCGCGTTTCAAATAACATCGAACCCGAACCGACTCAAAATGTGAACTACAAAATAATAATAGTAAGAAGGTGGACAGTAAACTACTCGATTTAAAGAGAGGGGATTACATCTATTCTAAAACACTAAGTGCATGGGGATCTCGTAGTGCACGAGCAGCAGAGCGAGAAAAATACTCGTGGAAGGGCACAGGTAGATCGAAAATTTTACTTTTGAAAAAGATGCACGTGCGTTATAATACTTAAAATGCTAATAGTCTATTAATAAAAACCAATTGCCACCATACTTGGTCTTTTGTTATGAATTATGTATCTTCGATTTATCTCCCAGGTCGCAAACAATGAAACTAACGCAACAATGGCGTTTCGTTTTCAAATCGAAATTTAACCACGGACGGACGAACAAACAAAACAATCCTTAATAAAGGAGCGTGTTTATTTATGTATTTCCACAGCGCGCATATTGACTCATCGTATTAATTGGCAACTAATGAAAACGCCATTGACTAATTGAAGAAACATTATGCTAAGATAACGATGTGTGAAGACACGCCTAGATTTGTATAAAAATTTTGTTTAAAGTTTCGTTTATCGAAATATCAAATTAATGTAATCGCAAAGAGGTGCACAACCACAATTGCTATATGCTCTGTTTACCATAGGCTGACTTCGTACGTACCATCCAGAAAAAACGTGCGATAAAGATGCAGAACCGATTAGTATAGTAGTACTCATTAATCCGCTATGACAATCAAATTAAAGATTTTGTCATTAATTCCCTCAGCTTACAATAAAAACTGGCAAAAACCTTATCACTTAAAGTGATGAATACTTCGTAGTTTGATATATATAACCATAAAAGCTTAACTCGTATTTGTTCAAATGAAAAAGAAACTGAGATGCTTAGAGACGATGCGGTTATTGAAAACTCGGACAATAGCGAACCAGATCCAAAATTTCAAATAAGTGAAAAAATAGATAACGAAATAGAAAAGTCAAATTACAAATACAACAAGAACAAGTAGGAACAAAACGTGCAATACAGGAATCTCAAACAACCAGAACCAGAAGTAAAAGAAAATGAAGTCACCAAGCAATTGAAAGAAGAAACCACGATAGAGAAAGAACGAGATGCAATATTGAAAGATTGAAATTCAATTGTAAATATTTGAAATAAATAATCCGATAAATTATTAACAGTTTTATAGTTAAAAACAGAAAGGAGACATTAAAAAAAATTTAACAGAAAAACGTATCTGATTACACTGGTCTGCATGAAAATCGGCCCTGATACCATTCTTGACGATTCCTATGTAAAATGACCTCCTGAGTCCAAAAATGAGCTCCATTTTTACCCATAACCCACCTATTTTGGGGGGAACCCCATTTTTATTTTATTTTTTGCATTTTTTTTAGAATTTTAACTTATAGCCATTAAACATCCCAAAGCAGGTAATAAAATTTATACCAAAGTATATGGCAAAAGTTTTGATATAAAATGTATATAGAAACAACAATAAAATACAAATATATAAGAACAGTAAAAAATATCAATAAACAGATAAGAAAATTCACTGCACGACGCTGGCGATCTCAATACCACATGCAGGTTTGAACAGGAATTTTCGACAGGCTTGAACTTGCATTACTCTTCTCATTATAGTATATTACATTGTTTGCTTAACTGCTTCGATCAGTACATCTATAGCTGTTGCAGAGTTAACTTGTCGACGTTTTAAACGTGCTGGATTTTGTGTTCATTTTTGTTCATTTGTGTAAAACAGTAAAACTACTTTTACTCCGGATTTTTTCAAGTGACTAAGTGTGATTTGTGGTTAATGTCGGGCGTTGAATTACTGTTTAATTATGCCACGCGAGTGTAAAAATCATCCCGATAGCTTCTGCTATGTCTGCGGGGAATTAGCTTTAAAAGCGCAACGAAAACCCCTTTCTCCGCTTGTTAAAACAGCTTGAAATAAATTGTACTTTGATTGTCAAGTTGGCGACCAGGACAAGACTTGGACTCCATCAGTTTGCTGTACGACTTGTTACAGTAGAGTGACCAAATGGCTTAAAGGTACCCGTAAATCAATGCCATTTGCTGTGCCCATGGTTTGGCGTGAACCTCGCTGTCATCTTACAGATTGTTGCTTTTGTATGACTTCCACCGTCGGGCTTTCGAGCAAAAGTAAGCATACAATTCAGTATCACAATATTCCGTCAGCTCTAAGACCTGTTCCTCATAACGATACTTTGCCAATCCCAGAGCCCCCAAACACTTATTCTCTAGAGCCGGAAATTGATTTAAAAGACTCTGAGCCACAACCTGGGGCTTCGAATGATACGTTCAATGATAATGAAGAGTATTCCGCAGATTTAGTTTCTCGACAACCTCACCTCCTCACTCAATCGGAATTAAATGATCTTGTCAGGGATTTGCAGTTACCCAAGACTAAATCTCAGCTCCTAGGATCGCGACTTTAACAGTGGAATCTCTTAGAAAAGGGAGTAAAAATATCTTCTTGCAGGACCAGACAAGCAACCCTGAAATGTCTTTTCTCAGAAGATAAAGGTTTAGTGTTCTGCCCTAATGCAAATTTATTGATGCCAGAGCTACAGATGCTATGTGAGACCCAGACAAATGGAGACTGTTTATAGACTCATCAAAATCAAGCTTAAAAGATGTCCTGTTGGCAAATGGGAATGACTTCCCATCAGTTCCAGTTGCATACTCTGTTGATATGAAGGAAACGTACGAAAACATCTTCAGAATCCTTGATAAAATTAGTTATCATGATTATAAGTGGAAACTTTGCACTGACTTAATAGTTGTTGCTCTACTCACGGGCCTGCAATCAGGATTCACAAAATATTGCTGCTTCTTTTGTGAATGGGATACCCGAGCCCGAGATAAACATTACATCGTACGGGACTGGCCTCTGGGAGAAAATCTTATTCCTGGTCAGAAAAATGTCGCCCACAATCCTTTGGTTCCCAAGGAAAATATTTACTTACCACCTTTACACATCAAACTTGGATTGATCAAGCAGTTTGTGAAAGCAGTGGACAAGACAGGTGGCGCATTTCAATTTTTGAAAACTAAATTTCCTCGTCTTAGCGAAGCTAAAATCAAAGAAGGCGTTTTTGTTGGTTCCCAGATTAGACAACTCTTCCAAGATTCGACGTTTATTGAACACCTAAATCGAAAAGAAACACGAGCTTGGTTTGCATTTCAAAACGTTTGTAAGAACTTCCAGGGTAACCACAAAAGTGAAGATTATGTCGCTCACGTCGAGGAACTGCTTTTAGCGTACAAGGACATAGGATATAACATGTCTCTTAAAGTTCACTTCCTTCACTCGCATCTGGACTTTTTCCCTGAAAATTTAGGAGCAGTTTCGGATGAACACGGGGAACGGTTCCATCAAGACATCGCTAAGCTAGAGAAGAAATTTTCAGGGAAGTAGAATGTAAGCATGTTGGCGGAGTACTGCTGGTTTTTGAAACGAGAGAGCTGTACCTCAGGGTACAAAAGGAAAGCAAGCACCAAGTAACGATGAATATCTTTTTATTTATTACTGTTTATAGCTAAAATAGTTCTTTTTCCCATTTAAATTAAATTCATGTCCATATATTTATTATTATAATAATTATTATAATTGTTATTATCGTTCGATAAATAAATTCTAATTAATTTATCGAAAAGTGGTAAAATTAGAGATTTGGGGCTCCCAGGGTGATAGAAGAAAACGGAAGACATATTTGAATTCAGGACGTCATTTTGCATAAGAATTACCCGGAATAGTGTCAGGGCTCGATAAAAAATATTTTTTTGCAGACCAGTTATCAATATTTTCTAGACAAAAAGGATGAACGGCTGCTGCTTGGAATTTCAAAAAAACTCCGCCGCCGCAGACAAAGTTTATCGAAACAACAAACACGAATCAGTTGATAGAAAACAGAAATAAGTACTGTCACTCGGAGTGAAGTACACGATGTATAAGACTAAACATCTTTATGAAGTTCTTTGACAATTGGTTTGTGTCATGGCACTTCCATATTTCCAAAAGTTGGGACGAAGATTAGAAATAGTTAGCGTAATCCAAAAGTGTGAAAAACACAATATTAAATTTGTTTTGCTCTTCCTCAACTCAACTAACATACTGCAGCCGCTTGACGTAGCATACTTTCGCCTTCTCGAAGCGTCGTCGAAAAGAATGGAGGAGTGGAAGTTGAAGAACATCTATTTCTTGGATTGTTGAAAAGCACAGCTTGCAATATTTTAGCTGGATTTAGAGCGTGCGGCCTAGTCCCTTCGATCCCGATGTTGTTCTTAGAAAGATAATTAAAATCTCTTAAACAAGATAAATCTAGTCTTTCTTAAAGCTGGCAAAGGAAGCGCCACTGTTATTATGAATCGTTCAGAATATGATAAAATCTACAATCTTCTCTCAGACGGATCGTATAATGTAATTTCCAAAGATACTTCAACTATTGAAAGAGCACTTTCCAAACTTCTAAAAGAGTCGTCAATCAATTAAACCGATAAAAAATTTTTAATACCTAAATATTCTAAAACTCCTTGATTTTACGGATTACCCAAAATTCATAAGTCTAATATTCCTCTTCGACCTATTGTCAGCGCTATAAACTCACCTACTTATAAAATCTCTAAATATCTTGCAAGTTTATTAAAACCTTTAGCAGGGAAAACTGAGTCATTTCTATTCAATTCGGGGGATTTTGTTCAACAAAAAAGTTTTACTCACAAACATCATGAGTTCTCCGCTTTCGCCGTTTGTTGTTAATATATTTATAAAAGTTTTAATCCTCATTTTATCTAAAACCCCAAGTGCTGGTACAGATACGTTGATGACTCCTTTGTCATTTGGCAACATGGTCCTTCTAAGTTCAACTAGTTTCTATGTCATTTAAACTCGATTCATCAAAATATTCGTTTTACTATTGAATTAAAAAAGGACTCTTTACCATTTTTGAACGTTTTAGTTAATCGAAATGAAGATGGTTTATTATCACATTCCGTTTATCGAAAACCTACCCATACAGATAGATAACAATCTATTACCAAATTTACGTCAGTGAAACCAAGAGCAGAATCTATGTCTCAAACCGTAACTATCGCTTATCTACCCTATGTCAAAAGTACCATGAACCGTATACGAAAAATGTTGTCTAAACACAACATTGTTACTCGGGCTTTCTACTCTTCCTAAATTGAGTCAACAGTATGCCTTGCGATTGTGATCATGTGGTCCTGCATACATAGAAAAAACAGGTAGAAGCGTGGAAATTCGTGTTAAGGAGCATCAAAGATGTAGTCGTCTTAAATAATCTTCAGTCAGCGATGGCCGAACAAGTACTGGAAACGGATCATCAAATGTGTTTCAAATTACTATCAGCGAAAAATTAGGGAATCCATCAAAATAATTAAAAATCCTTTTAATATTTTAATTTCTTTACCAGAGATTTAGATTCGGAGAGTGGTCTATATAAGCGAGACTTCACAACGTAATCAATCAGTTTGTTCTGGGCTCTAAAGATGTCCACTGCGACGCGTGACGAAAGCTTAACTTGTGTGATAACGACAACACGGGAATTACCCAGAATGGAAAATTGTATTACCAATGCAACCCGTGGAAACCTAAAATCTACTTAAACGAAAAAAGCCTCAAACGGAGGAAGGAAACCAGGCAGAAACTCCAATGACCTAATGATGCCCCGGTGAGAGAACAGGAACTGAATATAGCCGCTTGCAAAAGCATAGGCACAAAAGATTTGCAAAAAAAAGTTTGTCCATACAAATAAGCGAGAGCAAAGAGAATGATGCCTCACAAGAACAAATTACCAACAAAGAAGGACAAACTTCCGCTAAACCAAATGACATTTCTGATTCATCGTGTTTGATGTATTTGTCATTACAAAATATGAAACAAACAAGAGAGATCGATTTTAAATCGTTAAAATTATTGAAATATCAAAATTGTTGTAAGCGCACTCCGTAAACATCCGTCCAAAAAATCTGCCTTTTACGTTTTTCCTAATACGCCTGATGAGTCAATCATGTCTAAGAAACAGATTCTTTGGGATCGACTTCATCCTAGCAATTCTGAAGTGAGAGATAAGCAGTTCCCAAGGTGAAATCGATGACCATTTAAGTCAAAATAAAAAAAAATATTGCTCAACCCACGACCTTGATATAGTGACCGATCGATAGAAGAAACATCAACAAAGTTATAACAGGATTAAAATACAGATATTAATTCTTAAGCTATCTCAAAAAAAAACTACTTTTTTGATCAACTTCACCCCGCGGTTGATGGTACATAAAAAGAAACAAAAAGCATTACATACAGCATCTCCTAGAAAAAAATATTTCTATTATATACAGATGTCGTGAAAGCCTACATAGTATTATTTAAGAGCGGAACTAGTTGCTCCATAGGCATTTTGCGACGCTGTTTAGTTAAAAAACGATAAAAATTTTAATAAAAAAATACAATAGAACAAATAGAGTTAAAACAGTTTTTCTTTAGGAATAAAAGAAAGGATTCAATGCAAAAAACTTTAAAAAAAACTGATAATTAAAAAATAAAAATTGCTAAGAAACAAGATAAACAATACGAAACATAACAGAAGAAAAACAATGTCAAATACGCCCAAAAAATTTATATTAAAAATAACAACTAGATTATGAAACAAACGTAAAAACAGTTTAGAAGCCAATGGAAACAAATGAAATAGAAATAAAGAAAATAAAAGTTATAACAGAAAGGAAGAATATGATATATTAAAATAATATCGAAGATCAACAACAGCAAATAAAAAGTTTCTGTTGTATAAGCAACACTTCTAAAAGAAAATACAGTATTGAAACGTTCGCAAAGTTATTGTCAATTTTGAGAACGTTCACGAACTTATTGTCAACTTCCGAAGGTTGTAGAAAATTTTCGAGATAGATAACAGAAATATATAAAAGCGATTCAAAGGAATCAGTTTTTCGAAGTCGAAAGTATTAAGAAGACTGTTTAAATAAGTGATTAACGCGTGTGTTAGATATAAATATAACGGAGTTCAAGCATACGTGCCTTTAATGTAAACTCAGTTTTAGATAAACAGAAGTTATCCGCGGACATTATTTTTCGAGTGATAGTAATAGATAAATTAGTATAAGTGTTTTTCTAAAATATCGTTAAATTTAATTAGTTATGTGTAGTTATAAACGTGTAAATATTTCGTTATAAATAAATTAGTTTTAAAATTCGTTACATTGGTGTCAGGTGTGGGGTTCGCGATTTTAGTGTAAATATCAGTAATTTAATATCGCTCCCGTAATAGAAACATTGTGTGATTAATACGTGATCGCGCGTGTTTGTATATATAGTGTTCCAGTTCGTTAAAGTAGTGTATTTAATAAGAAAGAAGCGTTATTAAAACTCGTTTTATTAAACTTTTTATTCGTGTTTTATTTTATGTCGGTAGCGCATTTGCAAGTAGTAAAATGGACTTAAAGTGATTTGAATTACCCGAATCAATAAAAAATAATCAAGAATCTAAGAATACAAATATGGAAAAAAAATGATAGAAAAATGAAAGAAAAACTGTTCAAACATTCCAAAAAAATGAAGAAAAATTCTAGAAGTTTAAAAGAAGAAATACGAACGAACAGAAGAAAACTAAATCAAAATTGTTCATGAGGAAACCCAAGCAGATACGTTAAATTTAAAAGAAGAAATTTGGGAATCTATAAACGACAAAATAGAAGCTGTAGGAAACAGAATGAAACTGCTTGAAGAAAGAATGTACCAAATGATTTGCCATGGTGAATGAAACGTCACGAACAAAAATTTAATAATGAACCATCGGGAAGAAAACACTTACTTAAGTTTAAAGCACCTCCAAAATTTGATGGTAAAGTTCCATGGTCAACCTCCTACAAGCAGTCTGAAGCCGCAGGTACAGATAATGGTTGGAGCAACAAGCAGAAAGCGACGTCTTTAATAGTGTCCTTACGTGGTGAAGCGCTTGAAATATTGCAGACAGTTCCTGACACCTTGGAGCAATTGGCTATTCAAACTTTGTAGGCGGCCTTCGAAACAACGAAACGCAGCAGACTCTTCGATTAGCTCAACCTAAGACGTTGGATGACGCTTTAACCCATGCTTTGGAGTTTGAAGCTGTGCTGCGAAAATACCCGCGCAGACACAAGAAAGCATTGAAAAAATAGTACGACGTGTATTTCGGGAACAAGAAACTCGAGGAAGAGAAGTGACGTGCTGGAACTGCGAGGAAGTGGGCCACATACGACGACGCTGCACTTAGCCCAGAAGAACGTCCGGAAAACTAGAATAAGTCGACCGAATGGGCGTTGTTGACCTCAACGAGCCATGCCCCGGAGATAACCATTCAAATGGTATCGCTTATAGAGCAAATGCATACCATTTATATCAATGGCAAGATCAATGGAAGAAGTGTTCAGTTACTGGTTGACACGGGAGCGGCGAAGACCATCATTCGTCTGGACATATTACGGAAAAATGAGAACACATCACCAGTAACAGTACGACTACGAACGCCGACGGTGAAGAAATACCTACTCACGGACAAGTCAAAGTAACCATTGGTTTGGGAAATTGCGTATTCGACCATCAAGTACTGGTAGTCGATATCATGAAAGAAGTGATCCTGGAAAGAGACGTTATAAAGAAGTATGGGTTCCATTTGGATGTCATGAAAATCGACAGCGAAAAAATTCCTTTTCATTCGTCAGAGAAGGCAGCCGTGCGAATATTATTGAGTGAAAACGGGACTCTGCCTAGAAGAACTGAAAGTGTGGTGATGGCACCCCTGGATGGAAGCCTCCGAGAAGTCTACATTCGCGTTGTTGAACCAATGGAGGGCGACTTAGTTGAAAAAGGACTGCTCGTTAGCAGACACGATGCCAGTAAGAATCTTGAATGTCAATTCAGATCCAGTAACGTTGAAAAAAAAAGACTGTAGTAGGCCAATGCACGCCAATATCTTGCTTTGAGATGCGTGGTGGGGACGGGAAGGGCGGACTAGACGGGACGGTAACATGGAAGGGAACGGGGCGTCGAATTTAGATAAGATTTAGTCAGTAAATAGCAAGTAAAAATAATTTTAATAATTTGACAAAGGGATGGGTCGGCGCGCACGGGGCAACACGAGAGGGAAGTTTATTAAAATAAGTTAAGTTTAGGCTTTCTTACGGGCCCGGCTCAGCATCGTGTCGCTCATCACCCACAAAAGGGAGAGGAGTGCGGCCGACGCCGTGACACGCGACCGCAAGCGAATGGAACGGAGCACGAGAACTGCCCGGACGGGACGCATGAAGCGAGGCTGGTCTCTTTAAGAAAGCAAGTAGGTTAACGGGGCCGAACCGCAACGCTTCCGACGCGATCCGGATAGACACTAGATCTTTTCTTACCCGAGAAAAGATCGAACCGAAACGCCTCGGACGCGACCGTTGTAGGGACGGAGGGCTAGATTTAGGACTCGACGGAGAACGAGTTGCGAAAACCGTACATCGTCGCCCTCTCGAGGGTGAGGGTCTGCCCTATCTGCGCCTGAGGGATGCGGCCTAGAGGAGGGGGTCACGCCGCCTAGACGGGACGCGGTCGTAGCTGCTTGTTTCGATGGAGAGTCAACAAAAATTAAGTTAGGTTAGGCAGATCGTAGAGTGTTGATAGGGTCCAACGGCACCAAAAGACAAGAGTGACGCGAACGGACGCTAAGTGCGGGCAGCGTCACGCGGACCCCAAAGTGCGGAAGTGAGGCCACGGGGCCTACGCAGTGACGAGTGCATTGGGACAACTTTGCTGAGATCTTAGATTAAGCGTAATGAACTCAAAATTTGTTTTATTTTATTTTATTGTACTTTATTTTATCCTATTTTATTTTATTGTACTTTATTTTATCCTATTTTATTTTAATTTACTTTTATTTGTTACCTTATGTTCTATTTATGTTCAATATTATCAAGATGTGATTGCGCTGGAGAGTAAAACTAACGCGATGAAACATAAAATGAATACCGAGACGCTCGGCTGATACTAAATTGGAGGACAGTCGAAATATGTTGGAGATCGTCTTCCGAGGAACAGGCGTTCAAGTGTCGGCCTGCAGTTACCAACCAAATAGAAGTCCATTGACTGCTACTTTTATGCCTTCGAGAACGTTCACGAACTTATTGTCAACTTCCAGAACGTTTACCGAAAGATGTAGAAAATTCTCGAGATAGATAACAAAAATATATAAAAACGGTTCAAAGGAATCATAGGTCAGTTTTTCGAAGTCGATAGTATTAAGACCGTTTAAATAAGTAAGCGATTAACGCGTGTGTTAGAGATAAATATAACAGAGTTTAAGCGTACGTGCATTTAATGTAAACAAGTATCAGTTTCAAAGTTATTCGCGGACATTATTTTTAGAGTGGCAGTAATATATAAATTAGTGTGTTTTTTTCTTAAATATCGTTAAATTTAATTAGGTACGTGTAGTTATAAACGTGTAAATATTTCGTTATAAATAAATTAGTTTTAAAATTCGTTACAGTACCTACATTAAATTACAAGACGCAAAACTATAGGTTATAAAGCCATTCCCGATCTAATCATCAAAAACCAAAAGAAGTGAGTTTTGATCACTTTCTTTTTCTACTGGTACAGTCAATTATGACAACTCATTGCGATTATCACAATTTATTCAGTACTGAGGTACGATTTTTGAAAAATATGTTAATTTGAAAATCTTCTTGGTTCTTTAATATAATCCAAAACAACTAGAATATTGTAACTGCGAAGGCTTTTATGCCGCTGTCTATACTAAGATAATAATGTTTGAACCGTGTCAATGTTGTAACCGAAGTTTTCAACGTTTCGCCCACTTTCGTAAGAGGCTTCATCAAGGCGTAATCTTAGCTAAACGCTAGTGTTGGTTTTTTATTAACGAAATTTAATTTTTTGTTAATTTTTAATATAAAAAAATGTCTATTTTTTTTTACTTTTAAGAAACAGAGTTACAACCTAAATTATCATTTCTCTTTAAAAATGAATACAATAAATATCTAAAAAATGTTTTACATGACAAAAGTTTTATAGCGACGTTAAAGTTTACGTATCGATTAACTAAATCACTGTGTAAGTCGTAAAGTGCTAAGAATAATAAAGTTAAAATTGACACTCCTACTAATTCGTTCCTTGCAGTTGCTCTTAAAAATATGTAAAATAATACTTTTTTCCGAGTTTAAAATATTGTAAAATTCGAAGTAATCTACGTCGCCAAAAGCAAATATTATGTAAAACGAAACCAACTCGTAAAACTTTAAAAGAAGCTATACAGTGTGTTTACAAACTACAAACAGGAACATAGCTGACGCAAAACAAATTTTAAGAAGTTCCTTCGCAGTTTAAGATTTTGAAAAAACAATTTTTTTATACTTTACGACTTTAACAGTTATGATAAAAAAAATCTCGTAGTATTACGTTAATTCTTAGTAATTCCTCCATCTGAAATTATTTTAATAAAACAACATGATTTTCCGTGTTTTATTTTTAAATTTAAAACACATAAAAATACCATAAAAGCGACCATTTTAAAATTTACGTAAGCAAAATTGAATCATGCGGGCACGTACATATTGTGTTTACCAAACTTAATTCAACAAAAACTATCAAAATTTTTTTTCGGATGCAATATTAAGAAATCGTTTACTAAGACTTTTGCAATCTTGACGTCTTTTAACGCGGCAGACGATTTAAAAACGACACCGTGTGAGTTCAAAATATCTACCAAAAATAATACGTTATTTTCAGACACCATACACGTTTATCTTGGTGCAAGATTCTTTCGCACTTAAAAATATCAAACAGATGTATCTAAAGAAATTTCCCCCCTTAAACAACAAACAATTTGAATATAATAAGAACCTTTTTTTTAAACAAAGCAGGTGTTGTTAACAAAAACTCGTCCTTGGTTTACTGCATTAACCTGCAGAAACTTTTTCGTTTTAAAAAGTTTTTCTATTTTTACGTAAGTCATCGATTTTAACAAAGACTTCAAGGTGCAAGTAATTTGGTATATAATTTTGCGTGAGAAAAATAATACGTTAACGGATTTTTTTCGAAAAAAATGGTCAAGGTTTGAATTGACACATATCAAAACATTTTCCGTTTGGATTAACGTTTTAATTAAATCAATCGAAAGTAATTATAGTGATCAACGTAACAACTTTTAAATGTAATTTCTCTACGATGCATTTTTTATTTA
The DNA here is from genome assembly GCA_035610365.1 of Aquatica leii. Lineage (NCBI taxonomy): Eukaryota > Metazoa > Arthropoda > Insecta > Coleoptera > Lampyridae > Aquatica > Aquatica leii. The sequence continues at coordinate 5,765,315 of CM069436.1, read as the reverse complement.
ATTGATGTTTAAACTGTCGAAGAAAATCTAAGGTTATACGTCCAAGGAGAAAAATATAACAAACTTTCTTTTATATCAAAAACCAATAGAAATAAAAAAATATTTTTTAGAATTTTTTTCTGTTCGTAAAAGAATGAATCACATTGATGTACTTATAAAAACCTTGAGTAGAAATTGCAATAAAAAAGTACTTAAATCTTAATTGTCAAAGAGACTTCTATCGTATATCTTTTCAGAAGCTACTGAAACAACTCGATCAAACAAAAAACAATCCCGTGCATAAAATAAAGCACAAAATTACCTAAGAAATCTAGTTCAAAGTCACCGTAAGTAAATCACAACAACGGTAAATGATTTTGAAACAAGCTAACCAAACATAGAAAAAAAAACATGAAGTTACTCTATTTGTATCCTCAATCGTTTTTAACTTCTAACACATCTGTGTATTTTTACGTTGCCCACAAAACCAAAATAGAGCAAACTCTACAGCTAATCTTAATGTAAAAAATGTTTAAAACAAGCTAAAACTCAGTTCTATAATGAGACTTTTTTTCCAACATCCACTAATAAATGTTTAATTAAACCCTACATTTAACACAACCCAACAAAAATGTATCACTTTTCACATAATAATGAAGCGCATCGAAGCTTCGAGATCATTCAGGGCAATTGACGGAAGAGACAGAATGTTCTGGTAGGAGATAATATGAGAATATAATCGCCAAAACTTGCTAGCCTAGTCTGAAATCGAAAGAAGAATCGATCAGTCTAATAAATAATTTACCGCTAGTCAAAGTAAATACCAATGTATATAAATAAAGTGAAAGTTATCCGAGGACATTGTTAATAAACATCGAGTGATAGTCATATATATTACTTGTAAGTTCTTTTCTTGAATATCGTTAGCTATACATTTTATTAGTGTTAGTTGTATCAAAAATGAGTTACTTTTATAATAATCATATCTAAACAAATGAATTTTAAAATTCGTTACAATTGGTATCAGGTGCCGGAATCGCGATCTTAACGTGTAAATAAACAATTAATTTTAATATCGCTCCCGTAAAAAATCGTGTGTGTTTATTTATGAAACTGTTAGTTAATTGTTCGATTTCATTAAACTTTATTTTCATCAGTGCATATAATTTAAGTATTTAAGAATAAAGGAGCGTTCAGTGGCGGCTTCTCCTTTAGACTATTCGACCAATTGCAAATATGTAACGTTTTAAATAGATAAATTGACTATCATTATAAATATTTTATAAGCTAAAAGTGACTATTTTTTATTAAACTTTTTATTTGTGTTATACTTTATGCCAGTAACTCCTTCGAAAGCAGTAAACATGGAGGCAAAACTGTTTGAATTTCTCGAAACAATAAAAAATAATCAAGAATTAATAAACAAAAAAATAAAAGAAAAATTTGAAGACAATTCTCAGAAAATGAAAGAAAATCAACGCGGGGGCAAGCGCGTTCGTCGGAACTCGGTCTTGCGGTATACGAAAATGACCTAATTATTAAATTGATGAGTAGGTTTTTCTTTATTTTGAATTAAAATTCTTTAATTCACAAACGTGTAAGATTTGAATGTGTATTCAGGCCCGCAAAATTTTTCAACCCGGTCCCGCAAAACCATAAAAAACTATTGAAGAACAAATACAGACTAGTGTAGAAAACCAGATTAAAACTGTTCAGTAAAAATTAAAATATAGCACGAAGTAATGCAAACAGGTTTTTAAATTTAAGAGAACCAGTAGTAGACAAAATAGAAGAACCAGAAGACAAGTTAGAACAAAAGATAGAAGAATTCACGAATCATAAAAGACAAATTACAGCAAAAAAATAGAAGAAGAAATGCAGTTCCTTGAAGAAAGAATGAACCAAATTAATTACCATGTGAAGTTAGTGTCATGAGCAAAAACATCTAAAAGAAACCACTAACAAGTTTAAAGTTGTACCTCCAAGTTTTGACGGAAAAACCCCTTGGTCCATATACTACAAGCAGTTTGAAACCACAGCTACAGATAATAGTTGAAGCAACAAGCAGAAAGCGACGTCTTTAACAGTGGCCTTACGTGGAGAAGTGCTTGGAATGTTGCAGACTGAAATTACAAACTCTTAATTTCTCGTTTAGAAAAGAGATATAGACAAGCTAATCTTCAACAAGCATACCAAGCTCAAATAGAGAGTCGGGTTCAGAAAGCTGCAGAGTCTTCTAGAGTTTGAGACTGATATCGCCAGATTTACACGACTTGCGTATCTTCCAGCATGAGATAGTGCTAGGATTTTTCTTAAAGGGATGAGAACAAATGGGCACAATATTTTTAAAGTAGGCATTTGAGTAAAAATATGTTTAAAATCTTTTTTAATGATAGTTTTCAAAAATAATTAATTTAAAAACGGTTTTTTCTAATTTGGGTGACCACTTATATAGTGGACACCGCCCTGGCGCCGTCGCTGCTTGGAGCAATTCACTATTCAAACATTTCTAGGCGACCTTCAAAAGAGCGAAACGCAGCAGACTTTAAGATGACGCTTCAACCCATGCCTTAATTTCAAGCAGCGAAACAAATATCCCATAAACTCCGCTGTGCTGCAAAAGTCTCTGCAAAAATAGTGCAGCGAATGCTTCAAGAAAAAGGACTGACGACTTCAAACTGCGGTAAAAAAGCTCACGAACGACGACACCGTACTAAGCAGACGCGGATCCAAGGAAGCAATGGATGCAAATGCCCCCTCCCCCCTCTGACTCACGACCAAAACTCCATATTTTGATCAATTTTAAAATTTGGTGTGTGTTTCTAAAATATAAGTAAAATCACACAAAAATTGACTGCCCTCGAACAATATAAGTAAAATCAAACAAAAATTGACTGCCCTCGAACAATATAGGTAAAATCACAAAAAAATTGAATCTGTCTAAAGAAAATCCAGTATCCACGGACAAAAGAACAAGAAAATCGTTTAAAACCTGGAATGAGTTGTCAAAAAAAAAAAAATTAACCTAATCTAGTCATACACCCGAAATTATCATTCCTATGGAGCATTTATCTCGATGACAAAATCAATAGACGAAGTGTTCAGTCACTGGTTGGCACAGAAGCGGCAAAGACCATTATTCGTCTTGACCAACTTGGGAAGAAGTGAGTACTTTGGGCAAAACCATCAAAGCATATTAAGCGCAAGGAATCTCATTGAAAGCGGAAGATGTTTTAAGAGATTCCTAGAGAGTGCCGAGAGCACAAAGAAAAGACTGCAGTTGATAGTGCTGAAGAGTCAAATGTCAGAAGTGTTGCAGCGTTTGCACGTTGGTACATCAGGGATACACTTTGGCGTGAAGAAGACATTATGAAAAGTAAGAAAAAGATCCTATTGCGTAAAGTGCAGAGAATGGGGCCGTAAATGCACGGTCTGTTTATCAGGAAGTGTTTCAGCAAAAAAACTCATCGTTCCCAGAATTTAATTCGATAAACAAATACATCTTGGTGGCGATGGATTATTTAGCAAAATGGACTGAAGCTAATGCCATACCTAATTAAGACGCAGCTACAGTATCAGATGTTTTTGGTTAAACGAATGTTTCTTTTTTACATTCCAACTATGGCCGCAACTTTAAGTCTGCTCTGTTTCAGGAAGTTTGCCGACTATTGGGAATTAAGAAAACATTGAACGACGCTTCTCCATCCTCAATCTAAACACCAAAGAGACTGTGATCAGTACTTGCAGTTCTTCCTAATGGCATATCGATCATCTGTGTGACACTTGGTCGCAAAATCCGACTGCCATGCGACCTCCAATTTGAACGAAGACCAGAAGAAGAAATAGCTGGAAAAGACTACGTTAACAAGTTGATGAAGAAGTTAGACAAGGTACATGAGATGGTTCGGAAAAACACGCAAACTACCAGCGACAAAATGAAGAACAGGTACGACCTCAAGGCAGAAAACGATGGGTTTCAACCGGTGGTTGTATAATCCCCAAAAAAAAAACGTAATTTGTCGCTAAAGCTGCAAAGGCAATGGCAGAGTACTTATGAAATTCTGCAGAGTATTAATGTCGTCGTATACCGTATCCGAAAACCGCAAGCCAAAAGTGGTTCACATCAATCGGCTAGTCTCGTTTGCTGGCGATAACGTCACCCAAGTCCGAACCAGAGTAATAACAAACAGAACCAAGAATCAAGTCGATAGAATGGACTTCGTCAAGTTTATCAGCATGTACGGAGATTCTGGAAATGCTAGGTTTGGAGTTGCAACCAAGGAGCAAGAAAACCTGTTTCAAACACGAAGGGATTACGCCATTGGACATTGTTTGAGTAAAGATATTGAGATGTGCAGTAGTATCTAAGTAGAAATTCGGACGGTTAGAAGAATTACGAAAACAGCAACCGGCTGTCCGCAATGTCCTCACACTACGTGATGACCGACTTTTCGGTCACCAAGAAATACCCACGAACAAAACCAATTTTCAAAAATGTATGACGGGCATTATGGAATCTCAAAAGTGAAATGAAGTTCTATAACATTAATAAATTTTATAGAATGCGGCTTGGACCAACTGGATTGGAGGACAGTTCAAAATATGTTAGAGGCCGTCTTCCAAAAAATAGGCGTCCACGGGTTGGTCTACAGTAACCATCCAAGTAGAATATTAGGTCAAACAAAACCCATTAACTACTACTTCTATACGCGAAGAAGTTGCCGAAATAGAGAAAACTACCGTTATCGCCACGTCCCATTCTACCGGTGTCACGTGCAGCAACCTGTTCTAGTACAACCCTTTCGGTTTATTCCCTCAATAAAAACGAGACGAAAAATCACAATAAAACTTGACCGCTTCACGCTGCATATCGTCACCGGACACAGAAAAAATAATGTATACCTAAACGGGATAAGCAGATCGGAAATGGCCGATTGCGAATGCGGATGAAGAGATCACGTCGAACACGTCACGACTGTCACTTGACCCAACGCGAACACAGTTTAACGGACGCCGAACTAGCACGCATCGGGCTGGCTTGGCCTACGAACGAAAGAGAAGTGACGATCATCGCGAATAACGACGAGTGGTGAACTGAATTGACTCGATTCGCGAATTCCTTGGAACATCTAAAACCAAACACGGCGGATGTGATTCGCAAAAGAAAAGCTGAAAGACGCAGGTTAGCTGTAATATCAGTTTTTGGAAAGTCGTTCACACGGAAGTCCAGCTAGGAGGAAGGTGACAGACCACGACACGACAACTGAAAGTAAACAAACGTCTAGTGCAAAAGTTTTAGTAAATGATCAGGAACGCGACAGTGCGAGGTAGAGTCTAAAGCATGCTGCTTGATAACGAACAAGAGTTCCGTGAAGACATCGCTAAGCAACTCACGCGCGCGGTTACGGGCACGGTGCCTCTTCTCGAAGAGTTCGAACTATCTCATACGCCAACCGACCGAGATTGGTATGGTAGTTTTGTTAAACATTAAATGCTGGACGACTTTAAGTAAAATAGTTAATTAGAATTGTAAAACTAGGTTCGCGAGAATCTGCCTCTGATAGCCACATAGGATAAACACATTAGAATTGTAATGTAAATTGACGTCTGGAACAAGCATCGACAGTTACGCTAAACGCACGGTGCTGTACTCCAGACTCAAATGCCAAACTTTGTTTCAATTGTTTTGTACTCTGCTAATTATTTATGAATTTAAAAATTTATTTGCACCTTTATGCATGCCCAAGATTTTCGCGATATCAAACCTCCAACTTGGCTTTTAATGTGTCCATTTATACTCGATAGTAATAACGGTATCTAAAAATTTCTTTACTTAACTCCAAAAACTATTTATTTTACTAGCGACATCCAGACCTTTTGCCTCGACCGCTAATAAAATTATTACTGAACGCTAACTGAAAACTTTCTACCTCAATAGAAATTATTTGCAAACGTTCTTAACGCAGGCCGTGATAAATAACCTCAAAATTGTATACACTCCACGCGCGACCCTGCACGAAAGCTTAGCATAGTCGCGAACAAGAAGAGCGAAAAGAGCGCAGCTACAAAATAAAAGGTTGCTGGTTTAACGCACCTTTTTCAAGTGCCTCCTGAAGCTGGCACGGAAGCATAAAATAAGTATGGTATGTAACTGGGCTAAAGGAAGAACTGCAGTGAAGCCAACACCGCCATCTTGGTCTGTCTGTTTTGGCTCAGACAGAGACGTTATAAACTGCAAGGCGTTAATCCGACAGTTTCTACCAAATATTAGATCGCCACGGATGGTTAAGCTCGACTCTGATTGGGTTACGCTTGATAAAGGGCGTGTTTTCGATAAATGACTAATGACCGGGAACCAAAGAGGGAATAGCTCGAAACCATGATCACGATTGAAGTTATTGGGGTGTTTATTGATTTTTATGCTTTCTCGGAATTTCCTGTTGAAAAAGAATGGAGATTTGGCAATCAACGAAACATTATCAAAATCTATCTTGTGACCTTTATAAAAATGATGATCAGCAACCGCAGACTTGGAAATATACCTTTTCCTTATACAGCGATCGAGTTCTGCAATGCGAGTAATGACGGAACGACCGGTTTCACCAATGTAGACTAAACCACATGAACAAGGAATTCGGTATACACCTTGAGATGAAAGTGTAGGAAATTTGTCTTTAGGAGAAGGAAGAATCTGAGAGATTTTGCCTGTCGAGTTGAATATGGGTTTAATACCATTTTTACGAAGAAGTTTCCCTATTTGATCTGTAACCTTGTAAATGTGGGGAAAAAGGACAATTTCGGGTTGGATTCGGGAGTAGAAATGCCCTTAGGTAATCGAGTACGTGGATGTAGACGACGATTAATAACTCTATGAATATCTCGATTTACATATCCATTGTTCACTAAGGTTCTAGTAAGATGACGGAGTTCCGAGTCTAGAATCTCAGGTTGGCAAATAGGAAGGGCACGATGAACCAAAGATGCAATAACAGAACGTTTCTGTGCAGGAAGATGATGAGACGAAGCATGAAGGTATCTGTCCGTATGGGTGGGTTTGCGATAAACAGAATGGCCCAGAAGTCCGTCGGGCTTACGAGTCACAACAACGTCAAGAAATGGAAGAGAACCATTACTTTCGATTTCCATAGTAAATTTGATATCTAAGTGTTGATTGTTAAGATGATCAAGAAACTTAGACAATTCAAGATGACCATGAGAACAAAACTAAACTAAACCACACGTTAGGTTTTAATATTGATGATTCCAAAGCAACCGTTTCAAAGGATTCCATAAAAATGTTAGCTACAACAGGTGACAGAGGAGAACCCATAGCAGCACCAGAAACCTGTTCTTAAAACTTGTTATCAAATTGGAAGTAAGTAGAGGATAGACACTTATCAATAAGAGGAATCAAACTCAAGTTCTTGCCATGTTGAGACAGAATCTGTTTGATGATACTAAGCAAATCCTTAATAGAAACTTTAGTAAAAAGTGAAGTAACATCAAAGCTCACGAGAAGATCTGGGGGTTCAAGTTTTATAGTTTCTAGACGTTGAATAAAATGCTAAGAGTTGAGGATGAGAGAAGAGGTTTTACCTGTAAACTCGCAAAGAATATTGTACAAGAACTTGGCTAGTTTGTAGGTAGGAAATTGGATAGTACTGACGATAGGTCGAAAAGGAATACCTTGTTTGTGAATTTTGGGAAGTCCGTATAGACGAGGTGGTTTAGAATCTGATAGGGTAAGTCGACGTTTAGTTTCAGGAGGTAGATTGGAAGATTTGATGATTTGGCTGACCTCACGTTCAATCCTCGAAGTTGGGTTGTGAGTTAGAAGAGCATAAGTTTCCTTAGACAAAATAGAATTGATTTTCGTAACATAATCAATTTGGTTCAAAACTACAGTGGCGTTGCCCTTGTCGGCTGGAAGAACAATAATATCAGAGTTCTTACGAAGACTTTTTAGAGCTGATTCTTCCGACTGCCAGTGTTAAACGAATGGAATCTGAGATGTGGCGAGGAAAAAGATAGAAGACTCAACAGCACATAAAATATCTTTTTTAGGAATACGTTTGGGAGCAACCGTAAAATTCAAACCCTTAGATAGCACCGACTCCTGTTCTGAAGTGAGGGCCAAACTAGATAAATTGACAACCGTCTTCAAGGAGTTAGTAGTGGATGAAACTTTACTATTCTTGGATTCTAATAATTAAAACTTTTTGAGATGACCTTCAGTGGTTAGTCGTAAAGTGGTATCAGACTGCTGGTAAGTAATGTTGTCGAAGAGTTTCCAATCATCCGGGGATAGAGTGTTGGCCAACTCAAGATGAAGAAAAAAGAGTTGTTTCGAAATGGTGTCTAACTCTCGCCTAGTTTGCTTAATCCGTTCGCGTATCAACGCTAGACTAGCACGGTATAGGATGTTTTTAGAAGAACGTGTCTGAATGTGGAATTTGATTCTGAGGAATGCAGGAATGATGTTGGGGTCACTTCTACGGAGTTTAGAATCTGGCGTGGTTCACAAGTTGATTACCTAACTCGGTAGTGGTTCTTTGTTAGATTTTCGTTTGCTTTTTCAAGTTATCGTTTTCTTTCTTACCTTTTCAGAGTTTAGATTATGGCTTGTTTCATAAGTCGATAACCTAACTTTTGAGAAGTTCTTAGTTAGATTTCGGTTGCTTGTTTGAGTTTTGCGATTTATCTCACGCCCTGATGAAGCCCCTTACGAAAGTGGGCGAAACGTTGGCAACTTCGGTTACAACACGGTTCAAACCCGGAAGGCATTCTTATCTTAGTATAGATTCCGGCCGTGGAAGCCTTCGCTATTACAGAATCATGGTTATTAAGATTAATTTGCATGCGCCATTTGATGGTATAGTTTTTATACTTTTATAGGTAATTTTGTGCGATGTAACGTCCATTCGGAAAGAAGTGTAAGTAATATAAAAAAAAATTAATTAATGCCAAAACGCACATTATAAGTTATTTCACATATTGAGGTATCGAATTGCCGTTTTTGCGCGGCCGTGACGTGATAATGTCTAATTCTAGAGTATTCAACTCAGTAGGCTTTTTCTTTCTTGGGGAGATGTAGTAGTTTCACTTTCCCTTTTTTCGTCCATTATATTCCTTGAACCTCATCCATACATTTTCTTTTTATTTCTGTGAAAAAGTTGCAGGCATCCAACCCCGATTTTTCGTATTCTCTCAATCATCCAAATAGTCAAAACTACACTTCAAATGAAGATGATCAGGTTTTATGCCAATACGACGCGGAATCGGAAAACTAACAAATAAATGACAATGTTGAAACACGTTTTGGAATAAAGTTTGTATTCACCGGAAATAATTCCCCTAATTTCACTGATGTTAAAAACCATCGCGCCAAACAAGTTTTTGCCATTTCAATACACCTGTACAGGTATGGTCGATACAAAAAACACATTTTTCTAGTGTTTCAGTATTTGTGTTTTAAACAAATACAATTAAATTAGCAACGGCGCCAGGTTTTCTTAAATAAGTGGGAAACAATTAGGCAGTCATTTCAGCATTAATAAACAATATTTTTAATTTAATTCAAAAACTGTTTTCTTTAATTAGAGTGGGCACCCTAATTCACAGGGTGAACATGTTTTTAAAATAGAATATGTATGTGTAACGTTTAAAAGCGGCAAAATTAAAATGTTAAATAGGGTTCTGTCGACAATATACAGTTATAGTAAATCCTTGCAAACATGCAATAAACTAGCGCATTTCACTTAAAGTAGAAAGAAAGTCAAGTCATAAATAATAATAAAATTTACTGAAGGTTCTTCATTTTATGGTTATGGTCAGTTAACCAAAATAAGGCATAACTTTTCAACGTTTTTTGAATATTTTTTAAAATATATTTTGTATACTTCACGTAAAACTTTTCTATAAAAAATCATATATAAAAAAAGGGAAGAGTAAGAAAAATTGCTGAAAATTACTTTAGGTACGTATATAATCCGCTTCGTTTAAAATTGATGTGCACTAATAGCCTAAAGTGTATACGTGCAACTGTTACCAGTCCCAAAATTATAATTTATGATCTAAATTTTTGTAGTTATGAAAATTATAGGCTAGACGCAAAATATGTGTAGGTATGTAAAGAGAGGGTTAAGGTAGAATTTTTGTTATTATAACGTATCGAATTTTTTTAAATTTCAACGGGTCCTTCTAAAAACGACAAAAATCTAACGGTACATTGAAGAGGGGGACGCCAAAAGGTAGCTACCTGTAAATTAAAAGAAAAAATTTTCAAATCGGAACAATTTTTCTATTCAAAACTGTTAAGCGAACACCTGGTAGTACGTATTTGCTCAAAAATGACCTTGAAGTTCGGGCGGATATAAATTTTATTTAATAAAAATCACTTTATTCTTTGGTCGATGTTTCTGATCAATTGAACACTGACATCACCGCATTAACCGTAATACCAATATTTTTTTGAATCACCATTTTATTCATGAAAATATTACGCTAAATGCATGGTCACGATCGATCATTTTGGTAACCAACTAATGAGCCTATCGCTGTATTAAATTAACTACATTAGACACGTCGTGAATTATTTTTAAAAACAATGGATGGAACGTAAGAAGTAGTATATAATTAACATTTCTAGTCTTCTGACTAATATTTAATGTATTAGTTAAGACGTCACAACTGTTTTCCTTATAAAAAACAAAGCCAGATCGGTGCCGTAATAAATAATTTGAATGGACAAAATAACAGGCAAGGGTCTTGTTTTATAAGAATAAACAGTTCTGTCAAAATTTTGATTATTCACCAAGTTTATTTATTAGCTTTAGATTACGCTAACAGTAAATGCTGTATAAAATTCTGAAAAATCAATTATCTTGAATTCTGAACGGAGATTCAATAACATTTTTCGATTTTCAGCGACATTTAGATACCTCCTTCATTGCTCAAATATACACAACTATCCTGAGAAAGCGTTTCCAATTGTTTTTAAAGCTATAAAAGACAAAAATTTATACATAAAACAAAACGAGACCGACGGTTTTCACGGCAAAGAATCATCTATACTAATATAAGAACGTATTTCCAGATCAGACTAGAAGTTGGCTGTTATCAGTTGACAGTCACTTGTTCTTTATGGTTTGATGTCAAGGTTATACTGAAGATGTGAAAATTGAAGAAAGAACAAAAATCCAGGAGTATCCGTGTATTTGTTTTAAAAGAATTCACACCAAAGATGAAAGCAGAAAAAAGTCTTTGCATGCTTGGAAATATTAAAAAGTCTGACAATCAGAAAAAAAGACTGACGGAATCGTAATAAGAGAAACACAATCTCTGGGTATAGTAGTACTGAAGTAGAGTGTACAGGGTTCTAACAACCCAATTATCAAAAAATGTCGTACTATAAAATCTTAATGACTGGTACAGCAAAAACCAGAAGTGAAGCATTAAAAAGAAAAAGAAGACTAGAACCAACTAAAATTATAATAATAATGCACAATCTAGTCGATAAATATGAATGAATAAAAAAAAATCACTACAATATGTCGCCCAGTACGCTTTTATATTTCTGCCCAAAGCAGGCCGTTTTCCTTCCAGTTCAGAAGTAGTCTTATTTCGGGATCGTTTTTTTGTTCGCGAGGCAACTGCTCAGGTACCCACTCGTCATCAACCATAGCAGTTCTCCGGAGGTATTCGACTTTTTCTTCAAGTCGCGAACAATGGCTGTAGTCCGCCGAACATGATCTTCTAGGCAAATCATAGCGTTTCGATGATTGCTTCCGGCACGGTATTCTGTGTCATAGTCATACTCTTGCAGTCTCTGGATCCATTTTGCTAATTGTCCTTCCGTGTTACGGAACTGAAATAGCAATTTTAAAGTGGCGTAGACCGTCCTCAGTAAACATTTCCGTTCATACAAATATTTGTAGAAGTGTTCTATAGACTTGACGACTGCTAAAAGCTTCCGCCTAGTCACGCATTAATTCCTTTCTAGTCTAGACAAAACTTTACCAAAATACGCGATGACTTTTCATCTCTATCTTGCACCTGCAAAAGGACCGCATCGGTATCCAAAACAAATTTTCCCTCTTCTCTTGGATAACTTAAAATCAGCGAAATGACTAGGGCTTGTTTTAGTTGATGGAAAGCATTTTCGCAGTCTTCATTCCATCTAAATTCTTTCTTCGGTCAATTTCGTCAAAGGTTTGGCAATATTGACAAATGTGGGTACAAATCGTCTCTAATAGGTGCACAATCCAAGGAAACTTCGGACCTGATGTTTGTCGATTGGTCTTGGCCATGCTTGCACTGCTCGGATTTTGTCTGGGTTAGCCTTTACTCCATCTCAAGATACGACGTGACTAAGGTATTGCACTTTCTTCTTAAATACGTGGCACTATTTTGAGCTCAGTTTCAGATTTGGTCGACGTAGTCGTTGAAACACTTCTTTCAATTTGTTCAACTGTTCTTCAAACGACTTTCCAACCACAATCACGTCGTCTAACGACCAACCCAAACGAACCCATCAAGCACACCCTTCCCAAAGTAATCGTAGCGAAGATTAAAAATATCAAACCATGCAAAACTCCAAGGAACGACGGCATTCCCAACAAAGGCTTCAAACTTCTTCCAAAAAAAAGACATAGCCACCTTAACCGCGATTTTCAACACGTCTAAGACTCCGACACTTTCCACGTCAATGGAAAACTGCGGACGTTATAGTAATCCCCAAACCTGAAAAAGACCACGTCATGCCCCAAAACTACCGTCCAATCAGCTTACTTACGACGCTGGGTAAGTTATTGGAACGAATAATTTTCATCAAATTACAGGAACCGGTCGACACCAACCAAATCATCCCTCAAGAACGGTTTCGTTTTCGCAAGAAACATTCCACCGTCCACCAAGCCCTACGCGTCGTTGATCAGATCACCGACGGTTTCAACCACCGCGACGTCACTGGCGCCGTCTTTCTTAACATCCAGAAGACGTTCGACAAAGTCGATGCATCGTCTGGGTATTAACCACTCAATGGTTTAGCTCATCGCATCCTACCTAAATCGACGCTCGTTTGCGATCAAACCTTTCACCGTCAAGTCTACTCCACGCCGCGTAGAAACCGGCGTCCCTCAAGGATCTACGCTTTCCACACTTCTATATAACATCTTCACGGCAGACGTCCTAAAAATCGATGGACTCACCTACACCTTCTACGCCGACAACACCGCCATCTTGGCAACATCCCGCTCACCCGCTCAAGCCGAGAGAAATCTTCAAATGATCTTCACGTCACTAGACAACTGGTACGATGACTGAAGAATACAAACTCAATCCCAACAAAAGCGCCGCCGTCCTTTTCAACCGAAAGAACATCGCCCCCACACCCTGCTTTCACATAAAAAGTAACAACGTCCCCTGGGTGGACGAGACTAAATATCTCGGTCTCACCCTAGACAAAAAACTTCTCTGGAAACCACACATCGCCCAGAAGCTGGCCTCCTCTAACGGTCTGCTGGTAAAACTATATCCCATGCTGTACCGCAATAGCCGGCTCAGCACCGACAACAATCTACAAAATGATTATCCGCCCCTCCATGACCTACGCAGCCCAAGTATGGTTCTACGCACCCAAAACCCACATCATCAGAATCCAGATCTTCCATAATAAGATGCTCAGAATGATCGCCTCAGACGCACTATGGTTATGCAGTTGTTAAAACTAACGGGAATGTCTTAAATGATTATTTGCTTAACTTTTGATGAGTATAATCGTTTACTACTGAACACCGAAGTACGTTGGTACAGATCGAAAAGTGCATGTTTGGATAGCTTCTATTTGCTCTTTGATTCAGTGTTGGAATTTCTCGAGAGTAAAGACAATGTATTTGCGACACAATTTAAATAAACTCAGAGCAGAGTTATGAACTTTATCATTAAAAAAAAGAAACATAACATCCCATCAGGTTCATCCAAGTCATAATTTTTTTTGTATTTTAAAACAAAAGTTATAGTTTCAATAAATACTGCTACAATAAAATGTTTTATTTATATTTTATATTTACGTCACAATTTATAATTCAATTTTTGTGATTTTTTTATTATGCATTTATGTAGTTTTTCCGATCAGGGGCCCGTGAGCAGTTTTGGCTATGAAAAAGGATCCGTGGGCCAAAAAAATTTGAGAACCACTGCTTTAAACGAAGAGTACTGTACATACAGGGTGTTCCAAAATTTACTGTTTTGGTGTATTATTAAAAAAACATTTTTTAATACAGGGTGTCCCAGAAGTACAAGGAACCTCCATAACTCCGTTGCTATTTGAGATATCGACTTGAACTTTTTATTTACACGCTAGCTACGGACATTCTACACAATTCAAAATTATTTACGTCATATACAAGAGATGTCGCTATACAAGGTGTTTACACATTTGCGTATTGAATTCGTTATTATTAAATAAGTTAATATGTGAATTAGTGTATGAATTTACGGTTTATTTCAAAGAACGCTTTAGTATTTAAACGGTCTCAGTTTATTAAAATACTTGAAAGTATTTTTGTTTTTTAATCTCAGTTTTGGTTCTTACTGTTTGTCCTATTATTTGAAAAAAAACGTTATTTTTATACAGGGTGTCCCAGAAGTACAAGGAACCTCCATAATTCTGTTGCGATTTAAGATATCAACTTAATTTTTTTATTTACACGGTAGCTACGAACACTCTACACAATTCAAAACTATTTTTGTCATATACAAGGTGTCGTTATACAGGGTGTTTGCACATTTGCATGTTGAATTCGTTATTGTTAAATAAGTTAATATGTGAATTAGTGCATGAATTGACGGTTTATTTCAAGGGACGCTTAGTATTTAAACGGTCTCAGTTTATTAAAATACTTGAAAGTATTTCTGTTTTTTCATCTCACTTTTGGTTCTAATGTATGTAGTAGAACGATTACGACAACGCAATGCGTGCTTAGTATTCTTTTTTAAGATTGGTTTACTTGAGTGTACTTCTGAACGGTTTTCTCGTGTGTATTTTCAGTTAATTGCATTATGCGAATAAAAAACTTACTGTTTGTCCTATTATTTGAAAAAAAAACATTATTTTTATACAGGGTGTCCCAGAAGTACAAGGAACCTCCATAACTCTGTTGCGATTTGAGATATTGACTTAAATTTTGTATTTACACGGTAGCTTCGGACATTCTACACAATTCAAAACTATTTTCGTCATATACAAGGTGTCGCTATACAGAATGTTTGCATATTTGCATGCTGAATTCGTTATTGTTAAATAAGTTAATATGTGAATTAGTGCATGAATTGACGGTTTATTTCAAGGGACGCTTAGTATTTAAACGGTCTTAGTTTATTAAAATACTTGAAAGTATTTCTGTTTTTCAATCTCACTTTTGGTTCTAATGTATGTAGTAGAACGATTACGATAACGCAACGCGTGCTTAGTATTTTTTTTAAAGATTGGTTTACTTGAGTGTAATTCTGAACGGTTTTCGCGTGTGTATTTTCAGTTAATTGCATTATGCGAATAAAAAAACTTACTGTTTGTCCTATTATTTGAAAAAAAAACATTATTTTTATACAGGGTGTCCCAGAAGTACAAGGAACCTCCATAACTCTGTTGCTATTTGAGATATCGACTTAAATTTTGTATTTGCACGGTAGCTACGGACATTCTACACAATTCAAAACTATTTTCGTCATATACAAGGTGTCGCTATACAGGGTGTTTGCACATTTGCATGTTGAATTCGTTATTGTTAAATAAGTTAATATGTGAATTAGTGCATGAATTGACGGTTTATTTCAAGGGACGCTTAGTATTTAAACGGTCTCAATTTATTAAAATACTTGAAAGTATTTCTGTTTTTTCATCTCACTTTTGGTTCTAATGTATGTAGTAGAACGATTACGATAACGCAATGCGTGCTTAGTATTTTTTTTAAAGATTAGTTTACTTGAGTGTACTTCTGAACGGTTTTCGCGTGTGTATTTTCAGTTAATTGCATTATGCGAATAAAAAAACTTACTGTTTGTCCTATTATTTGAAAAAAAAAACATTATTTTATACAGGGTGTCCCAGAAGTACAAGGAACCTCCATAACTCTGTTGCTATTTGAGATATCAACTTAAATTTTTTATTTACACGGTAGCTACGAACACTCTACACAATTCAAAACTATTTTCGTCATATACAAGGTGTCGCTATACAAAGTGTTTGCACGTTTGCATATTGAATTCGTTATTGTTAAATAAATTAATATGTGAATTAGTGCACGAATTGACGGTTTATTTCAAGGGACGCTTAGTATTTAAACGGTCTCAGTTTATTAAAATACTTGAAAGTATTTCTGTTTTTTAATCTCACTTTTGGTTCTAATGTATGTAGTACAACGATTACGATAACGCAATGCGTGCTTAGTATTCTGTTTTAAGATTGGTTTACTTGAGTGTACTTCTGAACGGTTTTCTCGTGTGTATTTTCAGTTAATTGCATTATGCGAATAAAAAAACTTACTATTTTGGCATATTATTTGAAAAAAAATTAATTTTTATAGAGGGTGTCCCAGAAGTACAAGGAACCTCCATAACTCTGTTGCTATTTGAGATATCAACTTAAATTTTTTATTTACACAGTAGCTGCGGACATTCTACACAATTCAAAACTATTTTCGTCATATACAAGGTGTCGCTATACAGAGTGTTTGCATATTTGCATGTTGAATTCGTTATTGTTAAATAAGTTAATATGTGAATTAGTGCATGAATTGACGGTTTATTTCAAGGGACGTTTAGTATTTAAACGGCCTCAGTTTATTAAAATACTTTAAAGTATTTTTGTTTTTTAATCTCAGTTTTGGTTCTAATGTATGTAGTAGAGCGATTGCTAGAACGCTTTGCGTGCTTAGTATTCTATTTTAAGATTTGTTTACTCGAATGTACTTCTGAACGGTTTTCTGGTGTGTATTTTCAGTTAATTGCATTGTGCGAATAGAAAAACTTACTGTTTTGGCGTATTATTTAAAAAAAAAACATTTTTTAATACAGGGTGTCCCAGAAGTACAAGGAACCTCCATAACTCCGTTGCTATTTGAGATATCGACTTGATTTTTTTATTTACACGCTAGCTACGGACATTCTACACAATTCAAAACTATTTTCGTCATATACAAGGTGTCGCTATACAGGGTGTTTGCACGTTTGCATGTTGAATTCGTTATTGTTAAATACGTTAATATGTTAATATGTAAATTAGTGCATGATTTGAGGGTTTAGTTCAAGGGACGCTTAGTATTTAAACGGTCTCAGTTTATTAAAATATTTCAAAGTATTTCTGTTTTTTCATCTCACTTTTGGTTCTAATGTATGTAGTAGAACGATTACGATAACGCAACGCGTGCTTAGTATTTTTTTTAAAGATTGGTTTACTTGAGTGTACTTCTGAACGGTTTTCGCGTGTGTATTTTCAGTTAATTGCTTTATGCGAATAAAAAAACTTACTGTTTGTCCTATTATTTGAAAAAAAAACATTATTTTTATACATAGTGTCCCAGAAGTACAAGGAACCTCCATAACTCTGTTGCTATTTGAGATATCAACTTAATTTTTTTATTTACACGGTAGCTACGGACATTCTACACAATTCAAAACTATGTTCGTCATATACAAGGTGTCGCTATACAGGGTGTTTGCACGTTTGCATGTTGAATTCGTTATTGTTAAATAAGTTAATATGTGAATTAGTGCATGAATTGACGGTCTATTTCAAGGCACGCTTAGTATTTATTAAAATACTTAAAAGTATTTCTGTTTTTTCATCTCACTTTTGGTTCTAATGTATGTAGTAGAACGATTACGATAACGCAATGCGTGCTTAGTATTCCTTTTTAAGATTGGTTTACTTGAGTGTACTTCTGAACGGTTTTCGCGTGTGTATTTTCAGTTAATTGCATTATGCGAATAAAAAAACTTACCGTTTTGGCATATTATTTGAAAAAAAAAAATTATTTTTATACAAGGTGTCCCAGAAGTACAAGGAACCTCCATAACTCTGTTGCTATTTGAGATATCAACTTAATTTTTTTATTTACACGGCAGCTACGAACATTCTACACAATTCAAAACTATTTTCGTCATATACAAGGTGTCGCCATACAGGGTGTTTGCAAATTTGCATGTTGAATTCGTTATTGTTAAATAAGTTAATATGTGAATTAGTGCATGAATTGACGGTTTATGTCAAGGGACGTTTAGTATTTAAACGGTCTCAGTTTATTAAAATATTTCAAAGTATTTCTGTTTTTTCATCTCACTTTTGGTTCTAATGTATGTAGTAGAACGATTACGATAACGCAATGCGCGCTTAGTATTCCTTTTTAAGATTGGTTTACTTGAGTGTACTTCTGAACGGTTTTCGCGTGTGTATTTTCAGTTAATTGCATTATGCGAATAAAAAAACTTACTGTTTGTCCTATTATTTGAAAAAAAAATTATTTTTATACAGGGTGTCCCAGAAGTATAATGAACCTCCATAACTCCGTTGCTATTTGAGATATCGACTTGAATTTTTTATTTACACGCTAGCTACGGACATTCTACACAATTCAAAACTGTTTTCGTCATATGCAAGATGTCGCTATACAAGGTGTTTGCACATTTGCGTATTGAATTCGTTATTGTTAAATAAGTTAATATGTGAATTAGTGCATGAATTGACGGTTTATTTAAAGGGACGTTTAGTATTTAAACGGTCTTAGTTTATTAAAATACTTGAAAGTATTTTTGTTTTTTCATCTCAGTTTTGGTTCTAATGTATGTAGTAGAGCGATTACTATAACGCTTTGCGTGCTTAGTATTCTATTTTAAGATTTGTTTACTCGAGTGTACTTCTGAACGGTTTTCTGATGTGTATTTTCAGTTAATTGCATTGTGCGATTAGAAAAACTTACTGTTTTGGCGTATTATTTAAAAAAAAAACACATTTTTATACAGGGTGTCCCAAAAGTACAAGGAACCTCCATAACTCCGTTGTTATTTGAGATATCGACTTGAACTTTTTATTTACACGCTAGCTACAAAATTCAAAACTATTCTAGTCATATACAAGATGGCGCATACAGGGTCTTGCAACAATGCGTTGGGGTTTCCTAGCACATTTCCCGTGAGAGATAGGAAAAAATGATTCGTACAAAACGTTATTGGTTTAAAAATCTTTATGTCGTAAAACTATTTTCAAACATACAGGGTTAGGCTATTTTTGTTGAAGACACAACTGCCAAATGTATACGAAAAGAATTAATAAACGAAAACTATAGGGAATGGTATAGACATTTTATTAGGAATTACCTAAGAAATTTAAAAATCAAAAATGTACACGGTGTCTCATGTAAAAAAAATTTTTTTTCGTTATACTAAAAAATTGGGACACCCTGTATGCTTGAAAATAATTTTACGACACAAAGATTCTTAAACCAATAACTTTTTGCATGAATCATTTTTTTCTATCTCTCACAGGAAAGGCGCTAGAAAAGCTCGATGCACTGTGGCGGGACCAAGCATAGGGTGGCGCGCCAAACTTGTTTTTTTGAATGCACACCCGCCCCCACTCCTATATTTGCTCATTATAAAGCCCTTTTGATTCTATTCAAAACGATTTAAAATTCCATAAGCGAATTAAGCAACGTTTAGATTTTATGGTCCAAAAACCAGTGAAAAGGCGCTATCATCAAAAAATCGCCAAAACCTTACAGTTAGAAATAAATCAGCGATTGAAGTGTTACGTCTTTTTCCATACCCTGAAAGTTCATTCGAATGCTTATTGATTCACTAATTCAAGATACCGTATACAGGGTGTATCCAAACGCAAAACCCTGATCACTGACACTGGTATTGTTCAAGTATTGATTACCTGGGTAAGTGTCCAACTATTAAGTACGAAACAACATCGTGCTTAACATTTGAACTTGTATTCTTAGGCTGTAGTTTGCCCACCTCTTTTACCGCTTCGTACTTGTATTCTTAGGCTGTAGTTTGCCCACCTCTTCTACCACTTCGTAAGTTGTATTCTTCGGCTGTAGTTGCCCACCTCTTCTACCACTTCTTAAATTGTTAAATGTTATGCACGATGGTGGTTCGTACTTAATAGTTGGACACTTACCCAGGTAATCAATATTTGAACAATTCCAGATTCTAGGACAAGTGTCAGTGATCAAACAACTTAATGTTGAATGATTAATCCGGCTCGAAGGACCAAATATTAAGCACGATAGTGGTCCGTACTCAATGGTTTGACACTTACCCAGGTAATCAATATTTGCTTATGTGTTATGACATTGTAAAGAATTTGATAATACACATTATAACATTGTAAGGAATGTGTCTATCGGATTACATTACAATTATTAAAAAAACGATTGTTCATGTTTGAATAACCCTGTACCTTTTTACACCGATAAATTCAATTTTTATAGGCTTTCCAACGATATAGTGGTTTGTATATTTCAAGAACCGATACTTTGCAGGAAATATCAGAAAGGTTTACATCAGCTGGTACTGTATGTCACGCTAGTAAAGAAACTTTTGGTGGTCGAGTAAGTGCAGAGAATGCACTCTTACCATATGAAACTGCATCAAAAATTACATTTTTTTAATAATATTTTAATTAGTTACGACCCAATATAAATTATTATGTAACGGAAAATCCCAATTGGCAGCGATCGCTTAATTTCTAAAATCGATGGTGTGGGGAAGAAATTATCGACAAATTACTATTTCTCCAAGACGATCTTCCAATAGGGTCTATGTTGTTGCAGTATGATGCTGGTTCATAAACCCCAGACTTAACACCAATGGAGTATTTTTTATAGGGTTACGTTAAAGATAGTGACGACCAAAATCGGTCTTGGTCTTGCAGTCATGTCTTGGTCTCGCAAGATTAGCAAGACCAAGACCAAGTCTTAAAGTTGCAAGCCCAAGACTGGATGCAAGACTAGCTCTGCAAGATATCGGCAAGAACAAGATTATCTTGTAAGACTCTTGCAGTTTTTTTCTTATGACAAACGACTATTTATCTTTTTTTATTTATCCCACATACAAAAAACATTTGTTTTCCCAAAAATATTATTCCATGTATACGTGAAAGTAAAAAGTTTTTTGAAAAAAGGTTGTTTCGACTTTAGTAAAATGATGTTTGTTTGAAAAATATTTTAGTTTAGTTTAGTAAAGTAATGAAAAGTAAAAAAATCTGTGTAATCCACGTTCATTTTTAATAATAAAAATTATAAGCAATACGTTTCCACTTTTTTAATACTTAAGCCATTTAGAAATGCAGTTGTAGTCGAAAGATGTCGTGGCTATTATAGTTTATGTGGGTTAGACAGAATTTTTTACTTTGTATTAAAGTAACTTAATTTTTCGTTATTAATCAAATATCCATTTAAAAGAATTGTTTTTAACAACATTAAGTTTCGTAGTGAAGTTTCATTCATAGTACGGTGTAAAAATGCAAGACTGCAAGAGTCTTGCGTGCAAGACCAAGAACAAGTCCAAAATTCTGTATTTAAGTACCAGAGCGAGACCGAGATTAAAGATATCAATACAAGACCAACTGGTGCAAAACCAAGACCTATGTGGTCCTGTCTTGGTCTTGCGTTTGGCCATCACTAATTAAAGAACAAATTTTCGTAGTTTTTCCCACGGCTATTGAACATATACAAAATAGAATAACCCAGACATTTGTTTCAATTGAGTAAGATAAGTTAGCCAGAGTCAACCATTTTGCCTCAGACGTTTGGCAGTTTGTAGAGAACAAAATGGTGGCTTATTTGAACATTTATTTGAATACGCCCTGTATACGAATTGGCAGATCAATAAGCACTAAATGAAAGTCACTTGACACTTTAATCCCTTGATCTATTTCGAACAGTAAGATCTCGTTGATTTTTCAAAGATGACGCCTTTTCCTTAGGTTTTTGACCATAAAATTTAAATGGTGCATAATTAGTCTATAAAATTTTGAGTAGTTTTAATCAGAATCAAAAGGGCGTTTTATAATGATGCAAAAATATAGAGGGGGCTTGCATTATAAAAAACATAAGTTTTGTGCGTCATCCTGTATATACGTAAATAATTTTAAATTATGTAGAACGTCTGTAGCTATCGTGTAAACAAAACATTCAAGTCGATATCTTAAATAGTAACGTAGTTATCGAAGTTCCTTGTAATTCTGAGACACCCTGTATAAAAAAATATTGATTTTTTCCAAATAATACGCAAGAAGCCAAATCGATAAGTTTTTCTATTCGGAAAATGCACACGAAAAAACCATTCAGAAGTACATTCGAGTAAACAAATCCTAAAAAAATACTAAGCACGCAAAGCGTTACAAAAATCGCTCTGCTACATACATTAGAACCAAAAGTGAGACGAAAAAACAGAAATACTTTCAAGTATTTTAATAAACTAAGACCGTTTAAATAGTAAACGTCCCTTGAAATAAACCGTCAATTCATGCACTAATTCACATATTAACGTATTTAACAACAACGAATTCAACATGCAAAATGTGCAAACAAAAGGGTGGGGCCAAAAGTCGTTAATTAAATCACGTAGTCATAATTTTTTACTATCATTTATTTACAACGGTGAATTCATTATTATTTTAATGATAAAAATTTTAAAACACGATAATGACGGAAAAAAGGATGTTTATTGATGGACAGGAAGAACACGGGATTACAAAATCTTAGTATACAAAGTCAAGTATCATCGAGATAAAAAAACGGAAATTATTATTAAACAAAATAAATTTAAAGTTTTTTTTTCACACTTCCTGTAATAAAATGTGTGCAAAATGATACAAATTAACTGCACCTGTCTTCATTAGAATTCTCAAGGGTTGGAAAATTACCAACTATTTTGAAAGAACGACCTTGTTTGTTTTAACTTTTTTAAACGTATTATAATTTGCTTCATCTTTAAAACAGCGGGGAGAATTGTAATAACCGCAGCTTTGTTTATGTATACACTTTGTGTAATTTTTATTTTGACCACAAACTAACCTTGATACAATTTATCAATATGTGGTGATACAATTGATCAATATGTGGCCCTTTCAACCGCTATTGCCCAAACATCATTACAATGCAGAAAAATTAACTATTTTTAAATATTAAAAAAAAAATTGTCTTAGATATCGGTACATTATGTTAAAAGTCCGCAACCACAATAACGTGTAAATTTTTTTTGGTTATCCAAACATACGCACTACTGTATTGTGTGTTGCATAAAAACTAAAACGCACTTACCTTAATAAAATGGTTAAATGTAAATCGTGACTAAGTCGGTCTAAAGCGGTTGTACCATCAACGCGTACGGCATTAATTTTGTCCCTCAAAGAACTCGAAGTACCAACGGGTGGATGACGCTCTCGTAAAATATCAAAAATGTTCGGTTGTCGAAGAAAAGCTACAACTTTATCATTGTAAGCAACGGGAACTTCTAAACTGGAGTTGGAAACGAACGTATTTGTTGCATTCGGTCTTGGTGGTGGTAAAGGCGCCTGAAAAAAATAAACAATTGTTAAAAATTTATATCCAATAAAATAAAGCTTAAAAAGTACTTACACCTTGACCATCTTCCGGAAACCTTCGGTTAGTAAACATACTAGGTTCTGTTGGAAGACGAGGATCCATATAGGAAGTTCGTCGGTTATTATGGTCAATAAAGAATTGCTAGTAAAAGCGATTGTTAGTATTTAGTGGCAAGCTAAGATAGTTAGTGTACTTTTTTAAATACTTTTATTATGATATTACCTTAGAATTCCTATCTTTTTTAGCGTCCCATCCGTTAGGCAACTCTTGAGTAGTATCTGCAAACATGTTGACCAACGCAACCAAATCTTTATTATGTTGGTACTTCTCAAAAGTGTTCGGATCTCTTCTTATACGCACTATCATATGCTTAAGTGTTCCGTTTCTGTTATATAACGACAGCGCCTCCTGTAATAGTAATTTATGTAACAAGCGTCCAAAGTGAAGCATAACAAACATTAATAATGAAACGTTCTCAAATTCAAGAACCTTCTCGAAGTTGTTATCCATCTTCTAGAACGTATACCGAAAGATATGGAACACTCGAGAAGGATTTCCAAATGTGTATAAGTACCGAACAAACAAATCGTAGGTCAGTTATTGCCGTAATGCGAAGACAGCAGTGTTAAGAAGATTATTCAAGTCTAAATAAATAAGTCGTTAGCGCGTGTGTGTAGATAAATATACGGAGAATAATCTTGTACGTGACTTTAGTGTAAACAAGTGTGTGAAGCTATCCGCGGACTTTATCTTATCTTCGTGTAAGTGATATAAATTAGTGTAAGTGTTTTTATTAAATATTATTAGATTTAATTAGTACGGTTAATTTAAAAGTGTACATATTTTTAGCATAAGTAAAAATATTTTTAGTAGTTTAAATAAATTAGTTTTAATAATAAAATTCGTTACAAAGCGGTGTCACGGTGTCGGGTTCGCGATTTTTTTTAGTGTAAATACCAGTAAGTAATCTAATATCGCTCCCGTAATAAAAACATTGATCGCGATATTATATATTCATTCTAGTGGTTTAATATTAACAAGTCGATCGTTATTAAAATCTTGTGTTATATAAAAACAGCATTTTAAAAAGTGAATACCGTCGAACCCAGAAGAAAGCATTGAAGACATAGTGCGACGTATATTTCAGGAACAAGTAGCTCGAGGAAGAGAAGTGACGTGTTAGAACTGCGTAGAAGTGGGCCACGTACGACGACGTTGTACTAAGCCCAAAAGAAGACCAGAAGAGCGTCCGGAAAACTAGAACAGGTCGACCGAATGGGGCGAAAGTCGACCTTAACGAGCCATGCCCCGGAGATTACCATTCAAATTGCATCGCCTAGGGAGCAATTGCATAGCATTTATCTCGATGGCAAGATTAATAGAATAGGTGTTCAGTTACTGGTTGACACAGAAGCAACGAAGACCATCATTCGTCCTGACATGTTGTTGGAATACGAGAAGACATCACCAGTAACAGTACGACTACGAACGGCGACGGACAAAGAAATACCTACTCACGGACAAGTCAACGTAACCATTAGTTTGGGAGATCGACAATGAAGAAATTCCTTTTCGTCAGAGAAGGCAGTCGGGCGAGTCTTATTGAGTGAAGACGTGATTCTGTCTGCAAGGACAGAAAGTGTGGTGATGGCACGCCTGGATGAAAATCTCCGGGAAGGCTATATACGCGCGATTGAACCAATGGAGGGCGGCTTAGTTGAAAAGAGACTACTCGTTGGCAGAACTCTAGTACGAGTAAAAAAACACGATGCCAGTAAGGGTTTTAAATATCAACTCAAATCCTGTAACGTTGAAAAAGAAGACCGTGGTAGGCCAATGCACGCCAGTATCACAAATTTTGAGATGCGTGAAGTCGAACGAAGATACGCCGAAGAAGTGTCCACAACATCTATTGGACATTCTTACCACCAAATGCCAAAACCTCAGCCAAGATCAGCTGGCTAAAGTTAAGGTGTTGTTCCGAGACTATCAAGATGTGTTCGCGCTGGAGAGTGGCTCCAAAGGAAGAACTAACGTGGTGAAACATAAAATTAATACCGGAGACGCTCGGGCGATACGACAACATCCACGCAGAGTTCCTTTGGCGAAAAGAGAGGAAGCCGAACAAATAATTACGGATATGGAGAGAGAAGGCGTGATTGAACCCATGCTCATCCCCAGTGGTACTCGTAAAGAAGAAGGATGGATCAGCGAGGTTTTGCGTAGACTACAGGCAGCTAAACGACGTGACCAAAAAGGACAGCTACCCTTTACTCAGAATTGACGATACGCTAGACACCCTGTCAGGATCCCAGTGGTTTTCTACGTTAGATTTAAAGAGTGGATACTGGCAGGAAGAATTAGAACCCAAGTTCACTGTGATGCCCTTCGGCTTGTGTAACGCTCCTGCAACGTTCGAGCGTTTGATAGAGACCATCTTACGCGGATTGTCTTAGAAGACGTGCTTGGTTTACCTGGACAACGTGATCGTGGTTGGAAGATCGTTTGAAGAACACTTGAACAACTTAAAGGAAGTGTTTCAGCGACTACGTGGGGATAATCTCAAACTGAGCCCGAAGAAGTGCCACGTATTTAAGAAAGTGCAATATCTGGGCCACGTCGTATCTAAAGATGGAGTAAAGGCTGACCCAGACAAAATTCGAGCAGTGCAAGCATGACCAAGACCAATCGACAAACATTAGATCCGAAGTTTCCTTGGGTTGTGCACCTATTATAGACGATTTGTACCCGGATTTGCCAATATTGCCAAACCATTGACAAAATTGACGGAAGAAAGAGCAGAATTTAGATAGAATGAAAACTGCGAAAAGTCTTTTAATCAACTAAAACAGGCCCTAGTTACTTCGTCGATTTTGAGTTATCCAAGAGAAGATGGAAAATTTGTTTTAGATACCGACGCAAGCAATCTGGTCATAGGCGCGGTCCTTTCGCAGGTTCAAAATAGACAAGAAAAAGGTATCGCGTATTTTAGCAAGGTTTTGTCCAGGTCAGAAAAGAATTATTGCGTGACTACGAGGGAGCTGTTAGCAGTCGTCAAGTCCATCGAACATTTCTACAAGTATTTGTATGGACGAAAATTTTTACTGAGAACAGACCACGCCGCTTTAAAATGGCTACTGCAGTTCCGTAACCCGCAAAGACAAGTGGCAAGATGGATCGAGAGACTGCAAAAGTATGACTATGACACAGAACACTGTGCCGGAAACAGTCATCGGAACGCTGATGCCTTGTCCAGAAGACCATGTCCGGCGGACTGCAGCCATTGTTCGTGGCTGGAAGAAAAAGTTGAATGCCCCCGGAGAACTGCTATGGTTGATGATGAGTGGGAACCTGAGCAGTTACGTCGCGAACAAGAAAACGATCCTGAAATAAGACTACTCCTGGACTGGAAAGAAAGCGGCCGACGACCAACCTGGGAAGGAGTGAGTGCTTTGGGCAGAAACGTCAAAGCGTACTAGGCGCAGTGGGACTCTTTGATAGTAGAAGACGGTGTTCTTAAGCGATCCCTAGAAAGTGTCGAGGGCACGGAAAACAGACTACAGTTGATAGTGCCGAAGAGCAGGGTGTCACAAGTGCTGAAGCATCTTCACGATGGGACATCAGGAAGACACTTTGGCATTAAGAAGACATTGGGTAAAGTGCGAGAACGATTCTACTGGATGAACTGCAAAGAGGACGTCATGAAATAGTGCCGTAAGTGCACGGTCTGCGCATCAGGAAATGGTCCAGCAAGAAAGCGCAAAGCACCCATGTAGAAAGAGTAGCGATTGACATCGCAGGGCCGTTCCCAGAATCCGATTCGGGAAATAAATACATCTTGGTGGCGATGGATTGTTTTACAAAATGGACCGAGGCCTACGCCATACCCAATCAAGAAGCAGCTACAGTCGCAGACATATTAGTAAAAGAGTTTTTCTGCCGGTTTGCAGTTCCGTTGGAATTACACTCCGATCAAGGCCGCAATTTTGAGTCTAGGCTGTTTTAAGAAGTTTGCCGACTGTTGGGAATTAAGAAAACTAGGACGACGCCTTTCCATCCTCAATCTGATGGCATGGTTGAGCGGATGAATCAAACAATGGGCAAGTACTTAGCAAAGGTAGTGACCGAGCACCAAAGAGACTGAAATCAGTACTTGCAACTTTTCCTAATGGCATACCGATCATCCGTTCACGAAAACACAGGCCAAAGACCATCCTGTGTGATGCTCGGTCGCGAAATACGATTGCCATGCGATCTTCAATTTGGACAAAGACCGGAAGAAGAAGTTGTTGGAGCAGATTACGTCAGCAAGCTGACCAAGAGGCTAGACGAAGTGCATGAAGAGGTCCGTAAAAACACACAAATTGCCAGCGTCAGGATGAAGACTAGATATGACGTCAACGGACAAAATGGTGGGTTTCAACCTGGCGATATAGTCTGGTTGTATAATCCTCAAAGAAGAAGCGGTTTGTCGCCGAAGCTGCAAAAGCAATGGGAGGGTCCCTATGAAGTATGCAGCGTATTAATGACGTCATATATCGCATCCGAAAATCGTCCACGTCGATCGTCTAGCCCCGTTTACTGACGATAACCACAATACGCAAGTTCAATTCCGAACCAGAGTGATAAGCAGCAAAACTAGGAATCAAACTGAAGAAATGGAATTCAAGAAGTTTATGAACTTATACGGAAGTTGTGGAAAAGCTAGGTTCGGAGTTACCACCGAGGAACAACAAGACCTGTTCCAGACACAAAAAGATTACGCTATCGCACATTGCGTGAGCGAGGATCTTGACATGTCCAAAGGGGTTGCAGTCGTGTTTAAAAAAAAGTTTGGGCAGCTAGATGAATTACGGAAACAGCAACCGGCAGTCGGAAAAGTTTTAGGACTACGTGGTGATTTGGTCACCAAGAAATACTCACGTACCAAGCCGTTATACAAAAATCTGTGGCGAACATTCTGGAATCTCAAGAGAGAAATGGAGTTCCACCATGTAAAGAAATTGGCAGTACTCAAGCTTGGTTGTGGCTTAGATCAACTGAATTGGAGGACAGTTCGAAACATGTTGGAGGTAGTCTTCCGAGGAACAGGCGTTCAAGTGTTGGTCTGTAGTTGCCAACCAAGAAGAATATCGGGTCAGGAAAAGCCTATTGACTGTTATTTTTATGGTCAAGGAAGTTGCCGAAATGGACGAAGCTTTCTACCGGTGTCGCATCCAGTCTTCTGTTCTGGGACAGAACAGTCCTAAGGAGGAGGCAGTGAAACGTTCTCAAATTCAAGAGCCTTCTCGAAGTTGTTATCCATCTTCTAGAACGTATACCGAAAGATATGAAACACTCGATAAGGATTTCCAAATGTGTATAAATACCGAACAAACAAATCGTAGGTCAGTTGTTGCTGTAATGCGAAGACAGCAGTGTTAAGAAGATTATTCAAGTCTAAATAAATAAGTCGTTAGCGCATGTGTGACGGAGAATAATCTTGTACGTGACTTTAGTGTAGACAAGTGTGTGAAACTATCCGCGGACTTTATCTTATCTTCGTGTAAGTGATATAAATTAGTGTAAGTGTTTTTATTAAATATTATTAGATTTAATTAGTTCGGTTAATTTAAAAGTGTACATATTTTTAGTATAAGTAAAAATATTTTTAGTAGTTTAAATAAATTGGTTTTAATAATAAAATTCGTTACAATAATAATAAAAATGAGAGTGAGTTATGCTATGAGACTTGACGAGAGTTACATTCGGTTTTATCCTGCCCTTTACCACATACAAACTTTTAAAGTATGGCTTTACGTAAATTTCAATTTTATTACGCAATTGCGTAACTACACTAACGAAGGAAATATTTGTGTTTTTAATGAGGGCAGCACAAAACATGTTTTTATTGATTACAAGTAATTTGTACGTACGTGATTCATATGAAGAATTGTAAAAAAATCTGGACGGGTTAAAAGACGGCAACCAGGCGGTACTAAGGAGTAGTCTGCTTCTTCAACTTGATGCGAGCTAATAGTTCGCCTAATGCTTTGGTACCGACGATCCAATTGGCGACGTTGCTGTTCGGCTCCGCCGCCAATCGGAACCACAGTTGCACCACCACCAGGCCTCTGCCACGAAGTAGTACGCGTAGCGTGATCAATGTAAAATACACGACCGTGACTGTCCATCCTTGCTTCCCAAGCTGCAATAATAAATTAACTTAAATTATGTTTCAAGAAGTAAAAATTTGATACTTACATGGAGGAAGCGGATCTTCCGATTCATTTGAAACTTCTGTGACGGCTAACCGAGACGTCCTTTCTGGAATTGACGGCAACCTGGTACTAGCTAGATGTCTAAGTGGTAACGAAACTCCTCCACTGGCTTCGCCTCCTCGAGTATTAGTACTTTCTCTCATTCTCAAATCAATACTTGGTCTTCCAATATCTTTGCTGCGCATTTCTGACGACCTACTATCAATATTATGCAACTCGGTCAAAGCTCTTAAACTTAATCGTGGGTTTTCTTTATATTGTAATATCATTTCTGGTTTTCTAAGAACGGGGTGCTCGTTATGACTGTCATTTTCCGTTACGGTATTTTCTGAATCGTCGTTGGCGACACCATTGCAAGCTGCCCAACCGTTTAAAGTATCTAAACTACAAATATCTGCCATTCTAACATCGGGAGATGGTGCTATGTCTTGTCCTTCGACGGGTAACTCAAAATTAGCATTTTTTAACGTAGGTGGTTTTAAAACGTCCAAATTTTTTAATCGTCTAGCGTGATGAGTAGGAGTAGGTGGACACACTAAGGAATGACTCGTTGACGCTGCTACTCGCGCCAATGCTTTTACTTGTGCTTTTGAGGTGGTGGCATCGTTCGAAACCGAATCTTCGGAGGCACTTGAAACTATTTCTTGCAAAGCTAGATCACAATCACTCTCTACATTCGAATTTGATGTTTGTCGTAATAAAGGCTTATGCGGTTTAACAATAAGATTCGTTTTGGTATTCAAAACGTCTGTAACACTTTCTAAAGAACTAGTACTATACGTGGACGTGGAACTTTGGCTTTCTTGGGTTTTTACACTATTATGAGCTTGTTCTTTACAAGAACTTTGTAAATCTAAATTCTTCATTAACGTTGTGGTAATGTAATTATCGCTTCCTATAAGCGGCGTTTTACTATTATCAACTAATAAAGCGCCTTTCAATTTATGACTCGTATCCACAGCCTCGTTTAAATTCGTCAAATCTTTCTTTGAGAATT
Organism: Aquatica leii; assembly: GCA_035610365.1. Taxonomy (NCBI): domain Eukaryota; kingdom Metazoa; phylum Arthropoda; class Insecta; order Coleoptera; family Lampyridae; genus Aquatica; species Aquatica leii. Next base: position 5,734,464 of record CM069436.1, on the reverse strand, counting down.
CGTCTATATCGATTAATTCAAAACCAAAAGTATCCTCCGGTTTGGATATTTTCTTGGGTTTTTGCGAGCGTAACACAGCGGGCGGCGTAAATAAACCATTAACGGCATTTGAACGTTCTAAAGGTTTATGAAGTGTACGCGGCGGTAACGGAGGGGCTACTTCTTCATCTAACTGAGTTTTATCGGTACAAATAGACGAGGTTGCTGCCCATATTTGATAATATTCTTTGCTCGGCGATCTAGGTACTTTGACTTTTTTTTTAACGCCACTCATATTAGTACTTTCAGATCTACGCAAACCTATAGATTTTTTCTTAACGCCAGATTGTATTTCTTCATTTATTCGCAAGTCTTCTAACGAACTCGACGTCTTCATAGATAAAACGGGTTCGTCTTGAAACGCGTCGTTTTCTATACCATTGCACTTTTTGTTTTTTAGTTTAATAAATTTTTTTAGCTTATCCGTCGGTTCTTTTATAATAAGAGGTTCTGTTTGTGCTAGACAATCTAACGTAGACCTGCCGTAATAACGAAAACATAACAATTTTCCACAATCTGAAAATAAAAGTGAAAATAAGCTAATGAAGAGTGTTTAATTTAATTCATTGATTGGATAATAATACATTTTTGAAAGAAAGTTTAGTTTTGAAAAAAATATTAAACTCATAGTAGCCGTCGTTTATGCAACCAACAATACGTAGACGCTATTTACGTAACGTAGCGAACCGAATTAATGTAATTAAAGTAAATAATTGGTAAAATTAACTTACCATTGTGAGTATGAGGTAGATCCAATAACCACATAGTGCTCTGTTTCCTTCCATACACCTTTTGACGTCCCAAACACTCCTCGGCGTTAGTGCTATCTGTAAATAATTAAAAATGACGCGATTACTATTAAAAAACTAATGGCGCATTTGGCAATAAACCTTAGAGGCAAGAAAAACAGAGGGGCCTTTTATATAAACGTTATTTTTAGAAAATTTTACGTTAAACGCCAAACAGGAAAAGGTACATGTAATTTTTCCTTTTTAACTGCATTTGGGTAGGTTAACTGTTCTTCCGGAGTCTTTGTATACCGCACCGGATATAGGATGTCCGATGCGGCTTTAACAACCGCTAGGTAACAATACTAGTTCCGTTTCCCTTCGTGTCCTTAGTCAACATCTGGCTTTTGCTAGTAAAGGTAAAATAAGGGTTGGTGAAGTCAAACTATTTTTAAATCGCTATTCAATTTAGTTATTTGTGTAAAAGTTCATTCATATAAAACACAATTAAAACATCTAGTCTTTATTACATAAGCGTATTTCCGCTTAATCACACTTTTTTACTTACAATATTAAATAACGTTCTACATTTTATTGTGACGTAGACGTTTAAACTGACCCAGCTGACATAATGACTGTCATTTCCGGCGAGAAAAAATTATTTATTAAATACGTTTATTTAAAATCTGTTAAATTCGTTATGAATAAGCTTATTTATATTTCATATGAATCTAGACGTAAACATACCGAACGGAAGTCGCTTGGGTGGTCATCTCTCATTAATTAAAGTAATTGAAAAGTTGTTAATATTTTAATTCTTCGTAAATAATAAACGTACAAAGAAACAATATAGAATCTAGAAATCAAAGGACCTATAACAGATTAATTAAGAAAAATAACTTAAAAAACGAATAACTGTTAATAAGAAGAAGAAAATTAGAAATAAATCCCGTAATACGTGGAGCAGATCAAATAATTTCAGTAAACAGAAAATCTAAAATAGCGAGTAAATATCCCTTCATATCAGTGACCCCTTTATTTCTTTAACTCATTTCCCATTCATTATTATTCAATTTTCCTTGGTGAATGAGAATAGGGGTTGACTACGTAACTAATACGCTCATATAAACCCAGCACGAGTTTGAACTTTCTTTGTCTTCTGGATGAAGACACTTTCCGAAATATTGCCATCAATGATATTTTAGATAGACTTTTAAAAGCGTTTCCTATACCTAACTGTTTAAAAAACTATTAAATTTGAGTTATAGATGGAAGAAGCATTGATATTTATCATACAACTGTATTTTTTTTTTGTAATAACTCCAACCCACGAAAACCAGTTTTCCATATTTTGATAAATTATTAAATAATTTTAATAACGTTCATAGATAATTGAAGATTTTGCAACAAAAAACCATGGAATATACAGTGCACGCCGCTTAATAGAATCACGTTAGACTTGAGGTTTTTGATAACAATAACCGAATGATAACAATATCCAGAATTCAGAAAAAAAAATGTTTATTTGTAAGAAAGCAGTTAATTTTTTAAGTTATTATTCTAATACCTTCCAAATTAATTCTCGAAGGTGACGGATGTTTAAATGATGTAACGTTACGCAGATCAGTCAAAATACTTTAATAAATAAATAACACTGCAAAAATAAAGCTAATTATGCAAAAGAACTATTTTTAGGATACAAAGATAAAACTTTTCACTATAAATAAGCGTATTGCGAACATTCGGCTAAAAAATTCATACAAAATAGGTTATTGATCATGTATAGAAACAAACCTAAGAAGAAAATTAATAACACAAACCGAAATTACGATTACTATAAACGGTGTTTTTTTCTATGTAGTAGCATACGTCCGGCATGCTCCTTAATAAAGTGAAAACATTGCCCAATTGATAACATTGTCGGTAATTCCAATAAGCGGCGTACACTGTACTAGCAAATCGCAATCATTTGTTCAAAAAACCAGATATCAATAACCAGAAAGTGATTCAAAAAAATAGAACAGTCGTGTTTGCAAGAACAAAATCTTAATTATCTGTTATAAGAAAATGTCATAATTTCCTTTAAATTTTATTAAAAATCCCTAAATTATTACATAGAAAATACTAAAGCAAAGATGCAAAATTTTGAGAATATAGAAACAAAACTAGTTTTAGTATAGACATACCAATTCTTAAGACCAATATTGTAAAAGATAATGTTCAATTTAGTAAATTTAATTATGAATGTTTACTAAAAGTAATCATAATGAGATTCTACTCATACTATAAAATACTCTATGGTTGCTCTGTAGTTGTTTCACACTTTTATAATGTACCAATCAATACGTTTTAATTCTGATTGAATCACAAGATAAATTTTAACAAATCGCAACGCAATTATTTAAAACAAAGTCGGCTTGCAATTAAACGAGAAACAAACAAACAAACAAGAAACAGTGACATTTGCCACTCCGAAGATGCAAACTGCAATGTCTTGCAAAACGTCACGACAATACGGCAAAAGCCAAGTTCTAGGTTTGGCTCTCAAGGAGAGACTAGAACCAAGGTTAAAAGTCTGGGTGTTCAATTACGACACAGTCTAAGCCGAAATTGGGTTATAATCGTAACCAAAGTAACCGCGAAAGCTTAAGATTCTAAACCAAAAACATGTCAGCGTTTTGATAAAGCGTTTTTATAAAAAAATTATACAAAATACGCACAGAAACGTTTCAAGATGTAGTTGTTTTTGAAAATAAAGATATTTCTAAAGAACAAGATCAAAAAGTATTTAAATTTGAACACGTGTCCCAAAATTTGAAGTACGCGATTCGGCTTTTGTTTCATTGTTTAATGCCTACTTTGTTTTAAGTGGTTGTTAAAATTTATCTTGTAATTCAATTTGAATATGTTTTTTTTGAACAGATCGAAAAATGTTATAGTAGTTAGTTTAAATATTTTATAAATTATTATTTTCAAAACATCTTCGTTTTGAAATTTTTGATCGGTCGCCATTTCGTTATTTGATAAAATAAAAAATAATTGTAAATAGAAATGTTTTAGAGAACCGAAAGAAATGCCGAAAATCAAAATTACTATACAACAATAAAAAAAGTCTATTACACACTTAAATTTTGGTGAGAAAGTAACATCTAAGGATGTAGTGTCATCATTTGAATGCAAAAACTGACCATTGTTCTTAAAAGCATACGCTTCCTGCTAACATTTCGGTCTTGGTCGTTCCTATATGTCCAAGATTTAGTTCCTCTAGTACATTGCTGTGTAATGTTACTGGATCACTACTCTCACTCCTTTAAAAATGCATCTGCTGTCATAATAGCCAAACGTTTTCAATTAGTTACCTTTTTCTATTTTATTTTTGTATTATTCCAGCACTATAAGAGTATGTTGCTATGTCAATAAATGTTTTGATTGTTTTAGGACTGTGTAAGGTCCATCATAAACAGGTTGTAGAAGACGACGTACTGTATCGTGTCCTACAAATACGCGAGGCGAAGAATGAAACTCTTGATGTACAAAAGTTTTAATCAAAGAATGATGTCCCAACTTTACTGGTTTTAAGAAACGTGGAGCAGGGTCAAAATGAATGAGAAAGAGAGCAAGAAATTCATTACTGAGAGAGGGTTGAGACAGGGATGACCACTGAGCCCAAGCCTGTTGGCAGTATATACGGGGGATCTGGAAGAGAGTAGGGGTAGTAGCAGGGAAAGCGTTGGCGTATGCGGATGACATAGTGTTGGTGGCTAAGGAGGAAAAGGAAATGAAAACGCTGGAAAAATACACGAAAACAAACAAACACAGAGAAAACAAAAATAATGGTATTTAGAAAAGAAGAGGGGAAAAGAAAAAGAAAGGAGTGGAAATAGAGGGATGAGGAAGTGCAACAAGTGAAGGAAGTGCAACAAGTGAAGGAATTTACATACCTGGGTTACACGATGAAGCAGGATAATAAGGATGCAGAACACATAAAAGAAAGAGTGAGGACAGGAAACAGGTCAATAGAACAAGTGTGGGGGGTAGGGGAAAGAGTATTCGAGATGGATATAGAAAAAAGAAAGCTGTTGTTCAAAAAATTAATAAAGAGTGTGGTGGTATAGGGCGGAAATATGGGGGTGGAAGGAATGGAGGAGGTAGAAGAGATACAGGAAAATTACTGGAGATGGGTATTGGGACTGGACAGAGATACACCGGGGTATATTATGTGAGAGGAGGTACAGGTAGCAAAAATAAGAATAGAGACAGAAAAAAGGGCTATAAAATACGAGGAAGTACTGAGGGAACGAACAGAATACAAAATACTGCAAGAATGTTGGAAAGAGATAAAGGGAGGAAAAGTGAAGTACGGGCAGGAGAGCAGAGAAGAGTATTATAAAAGAAGCGGGTACGCGAAAGAAGAAGTGGAGAGATTAAGAGAAGAGGGAGTAGGGATAAGGGAAGAAATAATAAGAAGTGATAGGGATATCAAAAAACAAGAAAGATGGACAAAGATAAAAGAGAGCAGATATAATAGGAATTATAAGGTTATCAAAGAATAAAAAAAAAGAATACTTAAAGGTCAAAGGGAATAAAAGCAACAAGAAGAAAAAAATTATAGCACGGTTCAGATGTGGGAACGAAGAATTAGGCAACAAATACTGGAAAAAAGAAGAAAAGATGTGCAGACTATGTGGAGAAGAGACGGAGGACCTTAACCACATGAGGGATACATGCAGGGAGTTAAGCGAAGAGGTTATGAAAGTAGTGGACATCTTAGAAGAAAACGGAAAAAGAGCGGAGTGGATGGAAGAAGTATGGAGAAGAAGAATAGAATGTAAGGTAGTAATTGTAAATAAGAGAAAGACGAATCAATTTGTAAGCAATTCAAATAAAGTTAAACTATATAACTGGTTTATTTGTAATGGTAGATGTTGAGCAAAATTTGATTACTTTTTTTTATGAATATCCATAGAATTAAGTTGGTAATTTCAAAAGTTGTCCATAAACCAAACGTGCTATAGTAACGTTTATTTCTGAAAAACATGAAAACATAGACCAAGCAACACTAAAGGCAATTTTAAAATTCAATTGTCAGTCAGCTGTGCTTCAAGCGCTGATTTAAGCAATCTGTGCAAAGGTTATATTTTTCCATTTCCAGCAAGGTGATACGCTGTAGTTTTAATATGCTGAATTTCATTAGTTTAGAAAAAAGTGTGCATACAAACTCGGTCAGTAGTTATTCTTTTTGAAATACCAAACCAAGAAATCCATTAGAAAACACTTCAAATGCTCAGTTTTTGCTGAAATATCCATGACAGGAATAGCTTCTGACCAAAGAGTAAATCTGTAGATAATTTTTACTAGAGACCATTGAAAGGTGGAAATGCTCCGACGGTATCCAAGCTATGTTCAAAATAATTTGTAACAGTTTGATAACTTTGTATCTCACTTTGTGTGTGACGCCAAACTTTCGCTTTCTGAGATTGAATATATTTAAGAGCCCAAAGCTTACAATCTTCTTCATTACATACTGCTTTTTTATCATTTGTGATGATGTACATATAGTATGAAGATGTGCTGCATAAAAAATTTGTTTTCTGCAAGACGGTGTAAATGGACGTATAGTACCAGCCAAATTGTCACATATAAGATTATCTACACTAAGTAAATTTAGCGTTTGTAAAGATAAGCATGACTTTGTATGTTTAGGGTTTATTAATATTTAATCTTCAGTTTGTATTTTTGCGATTTCTTCAACAGTAATTATTAAGGAGATTCTTTCTTAATTCTGCAAATCCAAATCATACTCTGGTCCGTAAAGAAAACATTCACGTCCTCAACGCAAACCAACATCTCCAGTAAAATAGAGGCCAAAGAATTTGCTGTAGCTTACACGACAAAGACGGAAGAGAAGAGAGACAGCATTATACGTTGCGTTTTGAGAAAATAAGGGTACTTTCAAAGTGATATTACCGACATAAAATGCAATGCTCGTCTTAGTGCTGATGCATATTTGTTAATAAAGTTTAAATGCAAGTCGCTTGATTATTTTTATTTAATAATTTTAACAAAAGACATTAAAAATAAATGTGAATTTTAATGTGTTTTTATCGTATTTTCGTGATTTTTTGTAGGGATAACTATCACTTTTGTGGCCAAGTCAAGCAATTAGCGACCTTCAGTTATACTTAGCATACATGTGTTTTTTTTCCATTAGATTTGGTGATTTGGTTTTGCTGTAAAGTCTATCAAAAAATGGGTATAATTTTGCCTGATTTTACATAAGAAAGAATCCCCTTAAAGGTACATTTATTGAATTAATTCTTCGGCATGCATCGGCTGCTAAATTTTCTTCTCGCCTTACGTATTGAAACGTTCTCAAATTCAAGAGGCTTCTCGAAGTTTTATCCATTTTCCAGAACGTTCACCGAAGGATGTGGAACAATCGCGAACGTTTCGCGAAAGTGTATAAAGATAGTTCAAAGAAATCAGAAATAACTTATTTCCGTAATTCGAAGACGGCAGTGTTAAGAAGATTATTCAAGTTGAAATAAATAAGTGATTAACGCGTGTGCGATAAAGATACGATGTACGTGACTTTAATATAAACAAGTGTCGCTGTTTAGATAAATAGAAATTATCCGCGTACTTTATCTTAGTGTAAGTGCGATATAAATTATAGTGTAAGTGTTTTTATTATTTCCTTAGATTTAATTAGTTCGGTTAGTTTAAACGTGTGTGTAGTATAAATAAATTAGTTAGTTTTAATAATAAAATTCGTTACAGTATTTATTATTCGTCGAAACTTGACTGATAAAATCTAGTTGTCGCATCTGTCTTGACGTTGCTTTTTCTGGACGTTGTTAGAACAGAAATGACAGTGGCTTATAATCTGTAAACATAGTAGAAGAACGAACTTAAATCACTTTTGTCACTTGGCGTATCTAGTGATGAGCTGTTACGTTTACTGTATCTGATAGTTGGTTGAGTTTGAATGCATTTATAAGACAAATTTGAAATTGTACCAACATACCGGTTTGTCTCTCTTATGTTCTGTGCTCTTTCAATCTCAAGACGTTCCGTTCGTTCATCTTTTGAGCTTGAACTTGCACTTGTAGTGCAAACATCATAAATAGGTGCATTTATTTCTATAATTTTATCTGCCATACTGGTTATGGTATCGAGTTGATCATTAGTACGAGAAAGAATTGCTCGAACATGGTTAGGCAGTCTTTGTACGAACATAGTGCGTAAAGAAACGCATTTCTCGGAGCAATGTTGTTGATTTCTTGTGTCCCAATTCCAGCTCGATGAGAAATTTTTTTGATTTCTTCCGTTCTGATTCCGCAAGCTCAGAAATAAGTGTTTCCTTGAAATCCTAATAAGGTTTTGCAGTAATTGGCTTTATAATGAAATATGAAATTCATTCTGCAACCTCGCTATCCAAACCACGGTACTACAACCTGACTTGACCAAAATGAGCTTTAGCACTTCTTCTTTGATTACATCGGATATTATACGAATGCAAAAGTAATTATTTAAATATTCTAAATTCAACAAACTGCGATAATTTGTTATGTATATTTGGACCGATAATATTAATTTACTATGTTAAAAATATAACACGTTCTGTGAATTCAGATATTCACGGACAAAATTTGGTTTACAAGTCGTTCTGTTTGAGTAATATGGATCTTATAAAAGTGACCCTGGGGAAGTTAGCCATAACTTTTCATCCATAGATTTCTACCGAGCGCGCACCGAACGCACGCTCTTATTTTCAATGTGAAAGATGAATTTCTTGAGAAAATTTCTTAGTAAATCGATAGTATAAATAGTAGACCACAAAACAATTAAATAATTGCTACAATACTTTTCCTTCGAAATAAATAAATCATAATTTCAAAGAAGTCGTTGCGCGTCTTCACATAAAATTTTTTCTAACTCAAAAAGCATGTTTTTTATTTCGATAATTTTCTTGCAATATATAAATGGATCTATAATCAACACAATATCACATAATTGGAGGGGTGTTTTTTGTTTAAAGGAAATTATACAATTTCAAAGTTGAGCCATAACTTCGTGCTGTTTGGGAAGTTATTAAATATGTAAGAGATAAAAGGTATTGCTTATCCAGCAGTTCAGATTCGAACTAACTAAAATTACGTTTTTAATAATTTTTTTTTCTCATGGATGAAAACAAATTCACATTATGCAAGCCGAAATTAGAAGTGAAACTTGTATGTTTAAATTCTAATTTTAAAACTGATTATACACTGTCTAGTTCTCTTTCATGTTTTATACAGTACAGGTTTTTTAATAGTTACATTGGGACTAGGGGTTTTTGATAACAATAACAGAATCATAACAAAATCCGAAATGAAAACATGTTTATTGGTTAGAAAGGAGTAAGTAAATACATAAAGTTTGTATCTTATACTCATTAGCTTAGAACATATAACATCATTATAAACAAAAAATGTCAAAATAAAATATATAATGAAACATTTAAAAAACTCAAAATTTTGAGACAAATAATACGAAAATTGGTCATAGCTAATTTCAAAAATGCTTCAATTAGAACGTAATAATTTCGAATGTAATTACTTGTAATCATAAATCGTATAGTAACTAAATTTAGTTCGGTTATTAAATAATTTAAAACCGTAACCGTCGGGTTATGTAACTTCGGTTAAGAAGTAATTATACTGACTTCCAGAAAAACTGCAACACCTAGAACTTGTTGAACGATTTTATTAAAATTTTTAGGAAACGTCTATTTTCCTGAAACAAGGTGATGATTAAAATTTAAATAAAATCTAGCCAGTAGTTTTTTGTTTTTTTCCTTTTGTTTCCATAGTAACAATAAATTTGAAGTAGTATACCATTAAGTAATTCTCAAGTTTGCAAATTTCTGTTGTTTGTTCACAATTTCATTCTGAACTTGATAACAATGCCGAGAGTACGTCAACATCAACATTTTGTCCAATTAAATAATTTTGAACGTGGCCGTATTATTGGTATGAGAGGTCGGACTTTCGCTAAGAGAAATTGCTTGTCGTGTAAACCCAAATGTTTCATCGGTATTGAGATATTGGTCTAAATGGTCCTCGGAGGACTACAGATCGCGAAGAACGTCGCTTAAGAGTTTTGGTCATAAGAGACAGACTTTCAACAACTCGATTAATTGCAAATGATTGGATGAGAGGTATAGGACTCAGAATGTCAATGTCATCTGTTTATCGCCGGATAAGATCTTATAGGTTGCGTTCATATCGTCCATTTTTATGTCTTCCCCATACAGCACTTCACCGTCTACGCAGACTAAAGTGGACCAACGAAAGGGTTAATTGGGCGCAAGAATGGCATCAAATTGTGTTTAGTGACGAATCCCGATTTTGCTTGCGGGCCCACGATGGTCGTAGGAGGGTCAGACGGATGCGTGGAGATCGTAAAAATCCAACATTTTTTGTGGAACAACACAGCCCTTACTCAAGGAGTTACGATATGGGGTGCAATATGCTATGGTTGCAGATGACCCTTGATCTTTATTGACGGCAACCTAAACGCAGCTGGTTACATTGCTAATATGCTACAACTATATTTTCAGGGGCTGCAAAATTCAATTTTCCAGCAGTATAATGCGCGCCTTCATACGGGAAGGGCTACAACACGGTTTTTTGAAGAAGCTAACATTGCCGTCTTCCCATGCCCGCTCGGTCGCCTGATTTTTCGCCCGTTGAACATGTATGGGATATAATTGGTAAGCGATTGGGTAACTTACCACACCCTCCAGATAACTTACACGATCTCCAGCTACGGATTTAAGAAGCTTGAGACGATATACCACAAGCAGCTATAGATGTCTTGATTGATAGCATGCCATGACGTCTAAATGAGTGCATTACACTCATTATTGAAAAAACTTTTTAAGCTTTTGTTTTTTTGTTTTTAAATGTTAATCATTACTTTGTTTCATGAAAATAGACGTTTCCTGAAAATTTCAATAAAATCGTTCAACAACTTCCAGGTGTCTAGGTGCAATGTTACTGTCAGTATATGTCAGTAGCCCTTGAGTTACTCACTAAACGATCTACACCTATTATGTATCTACCAATTTGTCATTATCCTTCAACGTTACGGTGATTCGTTATGGCTGAACTTTGAAATTGTATAATTTCCTTTAAACAAAAAACACCCCTCCAATTATTTGATATTGTGTTGATTATAGATCCATTTATCTATTGCAAAAAAATTATTGAAATAAAAAACATACTTTTTGAGTTAGAAAATTTTTTAGGCGTAGACGCGTGACGGATACGGTGAAAAGTTATGGATGAACTTTGAAATTGAATAATTTCCTTTAAACAAAAAACACCCCTCCAATTATTTGATATTGTGTTGATTATAGATCCATTCATCTATTGCAAAAAAATTATTGAAATAAAAAACATACTTTTTGAGTTAGAATATTTTTTAGGCGTAGACGCGTGACGGATACGGTGAAAAGTTATAGCTGCACTTTGAAATTGAATAATTGCCTTTAAACAAAAAAACACCTCTCTAATTATTTGATATTGTGTTGAATATAAATTCATTTATCTATTGCAGAAAAATTATCGAAATAAAAAACATAGTTTTTGAGTTGGAAAATATTTTAGGCGAAGACGCGTGACGGATACGGTGAAAACGTATGGATGAACTTTGAAATTGAATAATTTCCTTTAAACAAAAAACACCCCTGCAATTATTTGATATTGTGTTGATTATAGATCCATTCATCTATTGCAAAAAAATTATTGAAATAAAAAACATACTTTTTGAGTTAGAAAATTTTTTAGGCGTAGACGCGTGACGGATACGGTGAAAAGTTATGGATAAACTTTGAAATTGAATAATTTCCTTTAAACAAAAAACACCCCTCTAATTATTTGATATTGTGTTGATTATAGATCCATTTATCTATTGCAAAAAAATTATTGAAATAAAAAACATACTTTTTGAGTTAGAAAATTTTTTAGGCGTAGACGCGTGACGGATACGGTGAAAAGTTATGGATGAACTTTGAAATTGAATAATTTCCTTTAAACAAAAAACACCCCTCCAATTATTTGATATTGTGTTGATTATAGATCCATTCATCTATTGCAAAAAAATTATTGAAATAAAAAACATACTTTTTGAGTTAGAAAATTTTTTAGGCGTAGACGCGTGACGGATACGGTGAAAAGTTATGAATGAACTTTGAAATTGAATAATTTCCTTTAAACAAAAAACACCCCTCCAATTATTTGATATTGTGTTGATTATGGATCCATTTATCTATTGCAAAAAAATTATTGAAATAAAAAACATACTTTTTGAGTTAGAAAATTTTTTAGGCGTAGACGCATGACGGATACGGTGAAAAGTTATGGATGAACTTTGAAATTGAATAATTTCCTTTAAACAAAAAACACCCCTCCAATTATTTGATATTGTGTTGATTATAGATCCATTTATCTATTGCAAAAAAATTATTGAAATAAAAAACATACTTTTTGAGTTAGAAAATTTTTTAGGCGTAGACGCGTGACGGATACGGTGAAAAGTTATGGATGAAGTTTGAAATTGAATAATTTCCTTTAAACAAAAAACACCCCTCTAATTATTTGATATTGTGTTGATTATAGATCCATTTATCTATTGCAAAAAAATTATTGAAATAAAAAACATACTTTTTGAGTTAGAAAAAATTTTATGTGAAGACGCGCAACGACTTCTTTGAAATTATGATTTATTTATTTCGAAGGAAAAGTATTGTAGCAATTATTTAATTGTTTTGTGGTCTACTATTTATACTATCGATTTACTAAGAAATTTTCTCAAGAAATTCATCTTTCACATTGAAAATAAGAGCGTGCGTTCGGTAGAAATCTATGGATAAAAAGTTATGGCTAACTTCCCCAGGGTATAAAAGTGTTCTTTTTTAGAACTTTCTGAATAAAACATATTCCATCCATGAGTAGAGGTATTGTCTTGGACATGAGCTATGCTGGCGGTGCGAGGCAACCACAACCCCCTTAACCAGACAGACATACACTCCCATTAACCATAATGAATAAAATAAAGAAATCTATACCAGATCGGTCGTCGCTCCTAAACATCTAATAACAAATGAGCTACATGACTCAGCAGAAACAGTTTAAGAACCAAGAGTTGTAAAATTACTGCAATAAAAAAGTATAGATAATATTTTTGAAAATCGTAAGATAATAAAAAGTTACTGAAAATATGAAAATCTAAAAAGAACAAAAAACAATAGATCAGCGAAGATTCATCAGCCAAAATAATCTCACGCTGAAATTGCAAGAAATGCAGAACTTGGTTAAACCAATAACTACACAGAAATACACACAACGAATAAAAACTAGCGGAGTTAAGAGAAAAAAAAAGAAAATGTGGATACAACAGAAAAAAACGTTTCAGTTGGAGAAGGAATTAACTCCGAGTTAAAAAACCTGAAAAACTGTTTAACAATAGTCATTGTAAAATAATGAAACTACAAATAAATTAGTATACTGGAAGCTTGATATATATACAGGGTCCTGCAACAGTGCGTCGGGTTGTCTCAGCGTATATTTTTTGATTTCTTAAGTGATTCCTAATAAAATGTCTATACCATTCCCTATACCTAAACTTAATAGTTTTCAAGTTATTAATTTTTTTGGTAAACGTTTAATTAACTTTTTTGTTTTTAGCTGTATTGGTATGCGGTTTAAATTTTTGGGATCTGTAAACATTGTTTTAATTATTCCGTGTCAAACTTTGCCATATTCCTAACCCATTACTTGATAAAAAGAATTTGGCAAACTTCGAACACTATGTATGCTTTTGCATAATTAAATTTGTTTTTAAACTACTTTTGATTGGTATAACCATTCCGTTTACCTACAGTTAATAATTTCAGAGATATTTAATACATTTATACAGGGTGTTTAAAAAAGATGCGGCAATATTAAAGGGGGTGATTGCCCAGGTCATTTTATACAAAAAAGTTCCTATAAACAAAGTTCCGCAAACGCTTCGTTACCGATCTACAGCGTGTTGAAGTTTAATTGAAAAAAAGAGTAAAAATTAGATTTTTCCAAAACGGCTTGAGATATCATAATGAAATTTTAGGCGTGTTAATAGCTGTGGGAGACACATACTTTGCAATACAACGCGATGTTTCAGTCGTACCAGTTGCGCGCGTATTGGCACGTCACAGGCTATTTTTCAAGAAAAAAATAGGACGCCGCTGATTTCTCTAAAAATAAAAATATTTTTTTATTCTTTGTTCAATTGTGAAGAAAAAAGCTCTCTTAACTTTTTATCGTACGACGTACCGTTTTTTAGTAAAAAAAACATTTTAGTGCATGTCCATTTATTACAGAAAAAAAATTTTAAAGAACAAGGGTTTTATTCAAGGGAAAAAAAAATTTTATCAAACCAACAATTTTACCAACCAAAAATTACAAAAACTGTTCAAAGTGACCACCTCGAGCTCGGATGCAAGAATCCAATCTTCTCCTCATTGACTGGCAAACTCTCTCAAAAACACCAGGATCGGTTTTAATTGAGTTGCACCCAGCAATGATTCGATTTCTTAAGTCTTCTACGTTTTCCAATGGAGTAGCGTACACCAAGGACTTCAAACGACCCTACAGGAAAAAATCCAAGGGATTTAAGTCCGGAGATGGTGCAGGCCATAAGTGAGGTCCACCTCGCCCAATCCAGCGATTTCCGTATGCTTATGTTAGGAAATCACGAGCTACTTGACTAAAGTGGGCTGGTGCGCCATCGTGCATATACCACATTACATCTCTAATTGCTAATGGTACGTCCTCCAGAAATCCAGGGAGCGTGTTTTTCAAAAAGTTGCAATACACCTCTCCGGTAAGTCTCCCCGGTAAAAATACCGGTCCAATTAGGTAGTCGCCTACAACCCCAAGCCAAACGTTCAAAGAAAACAGATGTTGAAATCGATCTTCAACAATTTCATGTGGATTTTCGTCACACCATACATGGTAATTATGGAAATTCCGTATTACATTTCTTGAAAAATTCGCTTCATCGGTGAACAGAATCAACATCAGGAGTTGCGGGATTTGAACCATTTTGTGCAAAAGCCATTGACAGAATGCAATGCGAGGAGGAAAATCAGCAGGAAGAAGTGCTTGAACGCGTTGTATATAGAATGGATACAACAAATTTTCCTTCAGAATGTGCCAAATAGTCCCATTACTTACATCCAAAGCGTCAGCAATTTTTCGAGTAGAAGTACCTCGATCTTCTTCAATCATGTCTAGCACATCCTCTTCCAGCTCTACCGTTCTTGCTGTCCTTGCTCTTGCTGATCCTCCACTTCGTCTTAATGTGTCTTTTTCGTAAAAACGCCGATGAATACATTTGAAAGTTTTTCTATCAGGATCAATACGGTCAGGAAATCATTCAGTAAGTATACAACCGCCTAGCTTCTAATGCATTTCCATTAGCAAGTCCATAAATGTAGTGCATGTCGGTAATCTCGGCATTTGTATAGCGATTCATGATAAGGAACTTCAATAAATTCGACACATAGAAAATTATTAATCACGAGACTCATTCAATATGCCATTCTCCGTCAGTGAACAAAACAGGACTGTTTAAAAATATTATTGCGCGCATGATAAATGGATATGCACAAAAATGTTTTTTTTTACTAAAAAACGGTACTTAAGAGAGCTTTTTCTTCCCAATTGAACAAAGAATAAAAACATATTTTTATTTTTAGAGAAATCGGCGGCGTCCTATTTTTTTCTTGAAAAATAGCCTGTGACGTGCCAATACGCGCGCAACTGGCACGACTAAAACATCATGTTATATTGCAAAATATCTGTCTCCCACAGCTATTAACACGCCTAAAATTTCATTATGATATCTCAAGCCGTTTTGGTAAAATCTAATTTTTACTCTTTTTTTTAATTAAACTTCAACACGCTTGTAGATCGGTAACGAAGCGTTTGCGGAACTATGTTTATAGGAACTTTTTTGTATAAAATGACCTGAGCAATCGCCCCCTTTAATATTGCCGCATCTTTTTTAAACACCCTGTATAATTATACAAAATTTTGTACAAAAGTAAACATTTCACTACATTTCTATGCACCGAAGCTAAGACAAAACAACTGTCAAAATATAAGAGTCAATGTGAGATCAACAAAAACAGCTAATACTTTTGTAATACGATTAATTCTTTTATTCCAACACCATGAAAGATAGCAACATTATTAAAACAAATGAGAAACGATACTAAAGTAAATGTTCAAATGTTTTCCATTTTCATTTAGGCACAAATTAATTCTCCTCTAAAAAGACCTTTCCACTCTTCTTAACATTTTAGGTAAAATACTTGCAAAATCGTCCACAATTTGTTGCTGCATTGGTTGCTGCATATTCATGGGTGTTGTTGGTGGTTCTTTATAAACAACGTATTTTTTTCGTATCCCCTTTAAGAAAAAATCAGAGATTTCGTTAGATCCGGAGATCTAGCAAGCCATCTGGTGGGTCCATCCCTACCAATCCATTGGTTGGGAAAAATTTTATCAAGAAATCCCTTCACGTCTCGCGAAAAATGCGCAAGGACCCTGTCTTGTTAAAACCACAGTCTGTTTCTTGTATGTTGATGTAGATGAGCTAACAATCCCGGTAATATATTTTGCAAGAAGTGTAAATACATAGGCACATGGTTTCCAACAGTTCCCCCCCAGACATTGAAAGACCATCGATACTGATGATCAACTTGTCTCATAACATGCGGATTTGCAGTCGAAAAAAAATGTGTCTGTTGGCAGATCCACTGTTATGGAATGTCGCCTCATCCGTGAATAAAACATACTGGAAAAACACAGTATCCTCCTGTATTTTCAATCTTGCCCAGGTACAAAATTCGGAACGAAATTGAATATCAGTATTACTCACTTCTTGATGTAGGTAACTGAATATGATATGTATAATTCCGATTTTTCTTCAGAATGTCTACTGACCTCTCGCTTATGCCGGTTGTTTCACCGATGTCTTTTTGGCTCATGTTGAGATGCTCAGTTGCAGTTAATAGCACTGAAAATTGGTTTTCCTCATTACTGATAGCTTTTATTATTTCCTGTCTTTTGTAAATCACACTTCCCGTTTCAATAAATCTATTGAGTATGTTTCTAAAACTTTTCACATCCGGATGTCTTCTGTCGAGATAACGTGTCGCGTAAATTCTAGCCACCAATAAACCCTTTTCTAGCAGTCTCCCCTAATACAAAAATCACATCGACTAGTTCGTCTTATTTGAAATTCATTATGAAATGGAAAGACTCACTTTTTTAAATATATACAAATCAAATGTTACATTGACATTTAGGTACTTACATTTTGACAGTTGTTTTGTCTCAGCTTGGCCTACTTCAGTGCATAGAAATGTAGTAAAATGTTTACTTTTGTACAAACTTTTGTGTAATTATGTAAATGTGTCAAAAATCTCTAAAATTATTAACTTAGATATAAGGAATGGTTATACCAATCAAAAATTAATTTAAAAACAAATTTAATTATGCGAAAACATACATAGGTTCTATAGAAAATAAGTTTGCCAAATTCATGCTAGTTTTTATCAAGTAATCGGTTAGAAATATGGCAAAGTTCGAGACGGAATCATTAAGACGATGTTTAAAGATTCTAAAAATCCAAACCGCATACCAATAGAGCTAAAAACAAAGAAGTTATATGCTATTTTTGTTAGACACAACTGTCAAATGTTTACGAAAATATTAATAACTCGAAAATTATTAAGTTTAGGCATAGGAAATGGTATAGATATTTTATTAGAAATTATTTAAGAAATTTGAAAATCCAAAAATATACACGGTGTCCCATCTAAAAAAAAAATTTTTAAACCAATAACATTTTGTACGAATCACTTTTTTCTATCTGTCACGAGAAAGGCGCTAAGAAAGCCCAACGCAACTGTTGCAGGACCCTGTATATGAAAGGAAAGTACGATTTCTAACTAACTTGAAATATTTATGCTAAAACAAGACATTGCCTAATAATAAAACAAATGAAGTAAAAGTAAAACAACGAAAAAAATAATACAAACTATAACAAAGATCTTTTGTTTTTATATAATACAGAAATACAATCTATTATTATAACAATAAATAAATCGACTACCAATTAGTTGAATTAACATTCACTGCATTCGAATTTTCGATGAAGATATGACGTCTTTCCAAAAATTCAGTCATAAACAGTCATTAAAGTTATCAATCACCGGTTTAGAGCGGAAATATTATCCACATGCCCACCGGAACCGGATGCGCTGCTATACTTAAGTCATTAGAAAATAAACATAAGAACATTTAACATAAAATACAAAGCAGCTACTAATAAAATTTATTCATTATTGTGTTGTGTGTTTATATTGTTGTAATATCTGCAATTTGATGCATTTTTGCCTTTATAAAACGTTCAATTGTGGGAAAAAACTTAATGAAATGATTCATTTAGAAACGTTGAACTTTTTGGGTTAATTCCAGCAAGAACATAAAACGATTCCAGGAATGAAAAACTAGATAATTTTATTGTTGACGCGTTTTCATATTACTTTATCAATTTAATAACAAAAATTTTCCTTAACTATTAGAAAAAATAAAATTAGATTTTTTCAACATAAACTTTAAACAATTCAAAAAAGAATTTGGAACACGATGCGAGGTATTTTGTAAAGATAGTACTTCTACGAAAATAAATATTTAAAGTGAAGTTGATTAATATCACCCATTTCCTTTTAACAAAATATTCTTACGATAAAGCCATTAATTGTAAACTTTTTTCGATATTACGTTTAGAACATGTAATAAAAAGAAAATTAGAGGAAGCGGCGATAGAAGATAAAGAACACTTTAAAGTAGAAATGCATATCCTGTCTTCAACATGCCTCCGTTGCTAATTTTATCTACGGCAACCGCAAAATTATAAGAACCATGCTTCCCACTTCCGCCAAAATATTATACATCACAAATGCTGCGTCGTGACGCCTAATCTCGTTAAAAAATTCTATTACTCAGCTGATTTGGGCGTTTTCCAACATTTGCAGTTTTCATTCAAATTTATTTTAGTACGTTCGTTGACTCATTCTACACTTAATGGGTAGACCCCGTATTTAATGAATTGAAGTTCTGTTCCCATTTGTAATAATACTGAAACATGCGATAAATTCTATGAACTAAATTTCTGAGAAATCGTTTTATATTAACAGGAAACGTTTTTTCATGCTGCTACTGCTTAGTATACTTTTTGTTTAAATAACCCCAATTACTCGTTATAGTAACTTATGTAATTAAACGTTTCTTATATTATATGGATTTGTCTGTTAAATTAAAAACATAAAAATAAAAAATAAGTCAACGTTTTAAAAAGTACTTCTAAAATGCCAAGAATTTCGAGCATATGCCAAATATGTTTTACGTCGGAAAAAAATAACTGACAAACACATAAAAACGAATTCCCGTCAAGATAAATATCGATTCAAAAAAATTACAGAGCATAGATGTTATTTTTTAACTACGTAATAACTAAATAATATGTTTACATACCTTCTATAATTAAATAAAATATCTACATTATTAAACCAACTAGAACAGACGACATAAAAAAAAAGAGACAAATAAGATACCTGGTGCCAACAAAAACAATGCAAAAACTAATAGACTCAGGACTTAGATATAGACACCAACACCTCAAACTTATTTACAAAACGCAGTTACTGAATTTCAAAGTCACCGACTTGTAAAAGAGACAATAGTCTCAAAAGCAGCTTCGAATCATCTCAAAACCCCCTTGTAATAGAATAGCAATTTAGGTAATAAGCGTCGAAAGTAAAGCATACGCTAATGAAACTTTCGCGGGAGTAACGTACATTAGCTTTTGTGTAGACTTTTGCAAAATTACATTCTTTTTGAGAAAATTAAAAATACATTTAAAATCACCAAAAATATAATGTTGGTACTATATTTATTACTCAATCTGTCAAATTTTAATATAGTTTTTTTGGGCATTTTAACCGAATTACTAGATTTTTTAAATGATTCTACCTGTTGCATACTCGTTCTAATATAATTTGATTTGTACTTTTTATTTTGCCGCTCTAGAGCTTTTTTTCATCCATACCGTAACTATACTAATAAACAAATAGTGACGCTTGCGATGTTGGCAACACAAAAACGAGAATAAAACACAAACAAAAGAAACACACTTAGAAATCCATTCAGTTCAGTATCATTGATACAGTGATATCAAGATTAACCATTATAGAAAAAAAAGATAAAAAATGTGTCCCCAATGATACTAGACAGTAGAAAGATGGATCAACAAAGTTTTCCGTAGACTACAGACACCTTAACGATGTGACCAAAAAAGACAGTTACCCTTTACTGAGAATTGACAATACTTTAGACACCGTGTCAGAATCCCCTTAGTTTTCCACGTTGGATTTGAAGAGTGACAGGTGGAATTGGAAACAAAAGACCGTAAAAACAGTTTTTACGATTGGAACTGGTTTGGAACAATTCACTGTGTAACGCTCGTGCAACGTTCGAGCGTTTTAAATAGAGACCATCTTGGGAGGACTATCTTAAAAGACGTGCCTAGTTTACCTGTATCAACCTGAACGACGTGATGGCATTTGGAAGATCGCTTTAAAAACATTTGAGCAACCTAAAGAAAGTGTTACAGGTTTAAAAGCGAAGTGCAATATCTTAGCCACGTTGTATCTAGAGGATGAAGTAAAAGCTGACCAAGCGACAAGCAGTACCCAAATTTGCTAATATTGCCAACAAAATTGACAAAAGAAAGCAGAACTTAAATAGAGTGAAGACTGCAAAAACGCGTTCCACTATCTAAAACAGACCCTAGTCAATTCGCCAATTTTAAGTTAACCAAAAGACAATGGAAAATTTGTTTTGGATACCGATGCAAGTTTTGTCCAGGTCAAAAAAGAGTTATCGCGTGACTAAAAGAGAACTGTTAGCAGTAGTTAAGTCCATGCAGCACCCTTATAAATACTCGTATAGACGTATAGATTATTACTTAGAATAGACTACGTCGTACTAAAATGATTATTGCAATTCCACAATCCGAAAGGACAACTGGCAAAATGGAGTGAGATATCACAAGACTATAACTATGACTCAAAACACAGTGTCGGAAGAAATCATCAAAACGCTTTGTCGAGAAGACCATGTCCGACAGACTACAGCCATTGTTCGCCACTAGAAAAAGCATTGAATGTCTCCGAAGAACTGCTATAGTTGATAAAGAGTGGGAACCTAAGCAGTTGCGCCGTGAACAAGAAAACGATCCCAGAATAAAATTATTCTTGAAATGGAACCTGGAAAGAAATGAGTGTTTTGAGCAGAAACAACAACACATACTGAGCGCAGTAGAACTCCTTGAGAGTGGAAGACGGTCTTCTTAAGGAATCCCTCTAAAGCACAGGGGGAGGGGGAGAGCAAAGATGTTGGAAACATCTGCACGATAGTACCCCAGGAAAACACTTTCGCGTGAAGAAGACATTAGGAAAAGTACGATTCTATTGGGTGAACTGTAAAGAGGACGTCATAAATTGCACGGTCTTTTTATTATTATTTTTTTAGCTTAGAGCGTTGGCCTGTCGCGGCTGGCTCTGGTGGCTCTATTCGTAGTGAGTCATAGCAGGTGGGACATCATTGGTTTTCTTCATCCTGCCATAACCTCGAAATTCTTCCTGTTACTATGGTTACGGCCTCTTGTTGAATTATCCAAAGCTGTACCATTTAAGGACTGGTTTCCTGTGCCTGCTGAATATTACAATTATCCAATTAGGTGTCGTGGTACCACTAGTAAATTTAAACACACTGTCACTATAGACTCCTCTAGTTCCTAATGACTGTAACTCTACGGTTGACTAGATGAATGTCATATTTTCCTATTTTTTTAACGACTGGAGATCCTATTATTTATAAAATTGTGTGTAAAGATAAAATAAAGTTTATATGGAACGCTATAACATCTATCGACTAACTACTAATGAGGATTTGTAAGTACTCCAGCGGGTTTGAGTTTTGCATATGCCACCTCTTCCATTCTTCCTCTTTTACTTTTAATATCTTTGTTATGAAGGTGCTTGTTTCCTGTCACGCAACTTCGCTGCTTATCTTTATAATATTAGTCAGGTCTATTCTGTACTTTCATATAGCTTTTCTCTCTCAATAGTCCATCTTCTGCACATTAATACGGTATGTGACGCTTCGTCTATTTCCTCCCGACATATAAAGCATGGATTTTATTTTTTCCTGATCCTTACAAGGTAAACCCCAAAACATCCATGGCTTGTAAAAGCTTGAGTAGAGTAGTAATTTAGGTTACCGTGTTTTCTGCTGGTCCATTCTTTATGTCCGGTATTATTTTTTTGGTCCAGGCCATTTCTCCAGGGTCCGCTCTTTCCTGGTCGCTTTGTTCATTTCAACTCTAGCGTTCGCCCTTTCTTCAGCGATTACGTCAATGGGTGTTATAGCGGCCAAGACTCTAGCTGCTTCTAGGGAGATCGTCGTTACGCCGATGTTATTCTAATCGCAACCTTCCTTTGCGTTCTTTCGGCTAGTTGCCTTACATTCCCTATTTTCATGGGTTCGTACCAGATCGGTGCAGCATATAAAATATCAGAATGTACCGTACACATAATTAGTTTCCTGTTAGCAGGCGTTGGACCTTCCACGTTTACAAGGCTATTGCTCTCTTGTCCGCTTTCATTACTACGTTTCCAATATGTGGTCCAAATGACATGTTCTTATCCAGTGTCACACCCAAATATTTCATTGTTTCTTTAACGTTCACAATGGCGCCCTTGAAGAGAAGTGAAGTGAAAGTTCTATCTATCGCTTCTGATTTGATAAATGCCACTTTTAATTTGTTTGCTACCATCCAAGAATCCACCCTAAGTCTAAGTTTATTGTCCGCACTAATTCCTCAACGACGCTCCCTTGACCCAAAAGCGCCAAATCATCTGCAAATGCAGTTAATGCTAACTGGGCTAGTAGGCGTGTTGGCAGTAGATCGTCATAAAAGATGTTCCATAAGATGGATCCCAGGATAGAGCCCTGTGGTACACCGCACGTCATCTGATACTTAATGACAACGTCTGGACCATCCAGGTAGGTGATGCTCCTGTTGGTCAGATAACTTGTTATCACTTTAATCAGATGTAAGACAATTCCATTCTTCCTCATTTTTTCCACTAGTAGAACCCACGGCACCGAATTGAAAGCATTTTCAATGTCAAAGTGCCGGGTCTGCGCACATTAGGATATGATCCATAGAAAAAGCGCAAAGCACCGATGAAACAATATAATGTGGGAAGCCGTTTAGATAATTTTACAAAATAGACGGAGGCTTACGCCATACCCAATCAAGAAGCTGTTATAGTCGCAGACGTCTTGGTGAAAGAGTTTTTTTGTCAAGTCTGTCGACTGTTGAGAATTAAGAAAAACAAGGACGACGGCTTTCCATCCTCAATCTAACAGCATGGTTAAAGGAATTAATCAAATTATTGAGAAGTCAAAGTAGCGTCCGAACATCACGAAAACACAAGCCAAACACCATCCTGCGTCAGGCGAAATGCAACTGCCATCAGTGGCGGCTGGTGGTCAATCACACAAGAGGGTCATTTAAAAAAAACGCAATATCGCTCTCTTTTCACTGTAGTCATATGTAAAGTCAATCAATTGTTTTATTTAATATATGTATCTATTTTTAGTTTTTACAAATTTTTTCATTATAGTCTTTAATTGACCTCACAATTGGTTTTTACTTTTTCTTTTAAATGCTATAAATCCGTAACATTATTTTTACAACATAATAATTAGTGCATCATCTGAAAATAGTAAACATAAAACACTAAAATCTATTATTTGTTTCAAATCCACAAATCCAATCTAACGAATCATACACAGATTCTTTAAAATTACTGTACACTTCTTTATTTTTATGTTTACTGGTTGGTCGAATTTAAAGTGAAGGCTGAAGACGAGCATTAAATTTAAATTCTAGATGTGTAAACAATTATTAGCTATTCATTTTTCAACGTCTTGTACCACAGTTATTATGAAACAAAAACGATAAGTCGTCCGTTACAAATGCATATTATCGATCAACTAAGAACATCGACTGTAAAGTTTGTCATATGTGATAAGAAATCTGTATTTAACACACACGTGCTGCGAAGATAACGATAGATGACGTAAGTCACGTAAGCAATGTAAGCATTGCAGTTGAAGATAATTGCACTAAGTATTATCTTTGGCGTAGGCGGCCCGGCTGAAGACCCTGTGAAAGCATTTAAACATTTACTTATCTTCTTTTCTAACTCGCATAAAATTGTATTATGTGTGTCTCACTCTTGATTACAATAACTATCATCGTAATATAATGTAAATGCGGACACAAGTACGTGTCAGCCTCGGGTAAACTCGCAAGCTTTCGTATCTGTTGCGTTTAAATTGACAAATATTTAAAGGCGTGAAATTTAAACGCTGATAATTTGATTTAAACGCAAATTTTCTGTAATTTGAAAGCAAATAAAATACCTTCCTTATTCATTTTTGGAGGGTCATTGACCAAATGATCTAATACAGAAGCCGCCACTGACTGCCTTGTAATCTCTAATTTGGACGAAGACCAGAAGAAAAAATTGTTGGAGAAGGCTACGTCAGCAAGTTGATAAAGAGGCTAGACATGAGGTAGTTCGGAAAATTACGCAAATTGTCAGCGACTGAATAAAGACCAGCTATGACGTCAAGCCACAAAACCGGGCAGGTTATATAACCCCTTAAAGAAGACATGGTTTGCCGCCGAAACTGCAGCGGTAATGCGGGCTACTCCCGTTTGCTGGCAATAAGAACGTTACCCAAGACTAGGTCTGAACCCGAGCAATAACAAACAAAACCAGAAATCAAGTCAATGAAACGAACTTCAATAAATTTATAAACATATATGAGAGTTCTGGAAAGGCTAGGTTCTAAACACGAAGAGATTACGCCATTGCACATTGCGTGAGTAAAGATCGTGTGATGTCCATAGGGGTCGCAGTAGTATTTAAGAAAACGACTAGATGAACTATGAAGTTGGCAACCGGATGTCGACAAAATCTTAAAACTACGTGATGACCGACGCTTCATTTAGTATCCTGGTCACCAAGAAGTACTCACGTGCAAAGCCGTTATATCTGTGGCGAACATTATGAAGTCATAACAATATTTAGAAATTGACAGTACCCAAGCTGTTCTAAATCCTAGAAATATAAAAATGGGTCCGAAGGAGAAGTGAGCCTAGTCAGAAATCGGAAGTGTAAATAATCGGTTTAAATAAATAGTGTTAAGCACGTGCGTGTTTAAATAAATACAACATCGTGTGTAAGTGGACGTGTTAAAATAAACAAGTGCATAAAGTGTAGATAATAAAGTGCAAGGTTATCCGCGGACATTGTTTATAAATATCAAGCGATAGTCATATATAAACTGCTTTAGTTAGTTTAATTAAAAATTAGGAAATTAGTTTTAAAATTTGTTACAATATTGGGATTAAGATTATTGAACATTGCGAAAAGATGAACCACTCCACTCCATCCAGTTTGTCCGCATGGTTAAACGTCATAATCATTCATTCATGTTGTCATATCGAAGTGATTTACTTTATGGAAGACGGACAGCAATCAGATTACTTCGAAGATCTAAACCAAGGAATAGAATCAGTTCTCAGTTAGATCTAAGATCGTCAACTGTTAACAAATGACTCCAAAAACGAAAGGTCTACTTAAGCCAAAAGTCGTACTTACTCAAAACTAATCAAGAAAATACTGATCAGTGAGTTTACACAAAAGTTTCAAATGAAAAACTCAAAATCTATAAGAGAAAAGAATAAATGAAACGCGAAGGTGGTATCGACTGTTAAAAATCAGTTAAACACGTAGGCTTTTAATATTATGTGATTTATAACGCACTTATAAAAACAAACCTATAATTTGGCGATTCTTAGGTATTTTAAAATAAAAGATCCAATAAATTTTTCTCAATCAATTACGCGAACTTTCTCTACGTAATTGTTGTAACAAGTAACGTCTCGATAAACCGAACATGTGCTTGAAAAGAAATAAACACCACACGTGATAAATTTTAGAACTCAATTTTTACGAGTCCTCCCACTCATATCCTGTCCGTTCATTACAGTGGCGAACACAAAACAGATCCATATTCTTTTTGAATATTATAAACTGGCAAAGCGGCACGTTTTTTATAGAATAAAGAAAGTCGATCGGATATAACAAAACTATGTGTAGTAGACATATCAATTACCTCGTAACTAAATCTAGTATATAATAATGCAAAAACTTCTCTTTTCGACCTTCCTCAATTGATGTATAGATTACGCGTGGAATAGCAAATGTGTGCTATTTCCGAATAAAGACATGGCCACTTCCGTTTTTTATTTTATAATTCATTACCGATGAATGTACTCGAAATAAATTGTGCTTCATACGGTTTGCGCGACTTGCAAGCATTTCCTGTCTTTAAAAAAATTTAAATGAAGACTTACGTATTTTTCGCGCCTCTTCAATAAATAGTGCGTTGATGTTGGAAGAAAATGACGCATTTTCCCAATGTTGAAATAAAGAGTACGTAAAATCCTGACAATGAATTACTTCCACTACAGATATCGGCAAAAAATTTTGTAAAAATAAAGGTATTTTTAAAAACGAATAATGCCGAAATCAAATATTAAAAGACTGAAGTCACAAGTTCAAACAAATTAAACCAAAGTCCATTATCATCAGTACAAGACTACAATAAGTAGAGTAAATTGCATTAATCAAGTGCCGGTGAAGAGTCATCTACATAGAAAAAAACCTTCGTTTTTAATAGTCCGAAGATTAAATTGCGTAGGTCACTAAAACAGGCAGGACTGCATTTGATTTTTTCATTTCTTAAGTAGGCGTCCAAAAAATTTGAAAAAAAGATTACTTCCCACGTTTTAACGATTTCGAAAATTTCACTCGGTTATTATTTACAAATGTGGGTTGTAGGTCTTTCACCGCAAAAATAATGAAACAGGTTGAAATGCAGTATTCACACCTCTCACATAATCTCATTACCATATTTTAATCTTAAATGCAATTATATTTTTAATACAAAATAACGACTCGTAGAATTTTTACGCGAACAAACTGATTCGGTGACCAAATTATTGTACGATTTAATGCCAAGTAAACGCAAAGTATTACTTTATTTTACTTACTTTTTAAGTATAACCCACAAGTGTCGCAAATGTTCAAAATTAAAACAATTAAAAAGAAACGATGTTCACACTACACTATAAAATTTACAACTGAACGCACACCTATCATTCGATGTGGTAAGGGAAAATATGAACGAGAATACTTTTGGGGAAGGGATAGGTGTTTACGTCGGAGACGAAAGACGGTGTTTCATTCATAATCGGTCGACCTTATGGAGGTGTAAGGGGGGAAGATCCGGTCTCTACTAACCCGTGGACATGATGACGATCAAATTCCATACTACTTGTACAGTCAACCATAAAAATATTGATTTGTTTTTATTAATTTGATTGTACAAACGGCTGTATTATGTTAATTCGAATAAATACTTTAGAGCAAAAACGTCCATTCCGAGAAGTCGAACCTCTTTTTTTTAAGTTCAAAGCGGTCACAAAACCATTATAAAACAAATTCGCAGATTTATTTTGTAAACAAAGATGTGTACTTACTGTAAAAGCCCTGCTGGGTTTAAGTCAAAGAATACACACCTAAAGAAATCAACCTGGAGTAGAATCGATTTTCGATTAAATCTACCTACTTGTCAGAAAATTATTTATGTAGTGTATTTGTTAAAAAAATATCGATTGTACTAATATTTCAGCTTACGTAATCTTTAGTTACATACTATACTGTAATATGAAAATTATAATAAGGCATTTATAATTGAATTCAATAAAGTTTTGAAACCATAACTTACAATCCAATCTTGATTTAAATATTTGAGTATGTTGTTACTTGTTACTGAACGAGTGTATGGTACACAAAAAGAAAATTTTCTTGATGAGCAGTAATAAATGAATACTAAAACGTCTCGAAACCTCGAGATCATTCTAAGCAATTTCCGAAAGAGACAGAACGTTTTTGTCCCAGAGAATATAAAAGGCAATCGCTGAAAGTGTAAGTCAGTCTGAAATGCTAAGAAGAATTTGGCGGTCTAAATAAATAAGTTGCAAAGTGTTTAACACGTGTCAGTGCTAATAAATAGTTTAGATAAATACAAGTTAAATGTTATCTGCAGTTAGTGTTTATAAATCTCTAGTGATAGTCATATATAAATTACATTTTATTAGTTTTAGTCGTATTGTGCTTTAGTTTGTTAAAAATTAGTTACATTTATAATATTCGTATTGATACGCATAGAAGTTTCGAGATCATTCGAGGTGATTACCGAATCAGACAAGATAAAAGTATATCTGCGAACAGTGTTTATAAATATCGAGTGATAGTCATATAAATTACTTTAAAGTTGTTAGTTAAAAATTAATTACATTTATAATAAATGACGTGTAAATAGTTTATATTAATTAGTTTTAAAATTCGTTACATTGGTATCAGGTGTACGACAATCCTATGCTCGGTAATTTTATATTGTGTAAATCAACAAGTGAGAGCACGTACTCGCGTGTGTTTGTAGTGATAGTTTGTTGAAGTTTATTAAACCTTTATGCATTTAATAATAAATAATTAATCGTTAATAAAATTGTGTGTTATAAAAATTGCATTTTAAAAGCGATTTTATATATTTTTATAATAATTTATGTTGATAACATAGTTGCGAAACTATTTGAAATTTACGAATCAGTAACAGGGTTCCCAGCAAGTTAATAAAATTAAATTCCCTGACTTTTCCCGGTTTTCCCTTTTATTTTTCCAGGTGTTTTACCAGTATCATAGCTATGTAATATGGTAGTTTCAAAATAGTAATTGGAAACTTTTTATTGGTAATTTTATTAAATGAACGCACAAAACAATAATAAACAATATAAGTTAAATTAGATGCAAAACTGTCAAAGAGAAAAAAGCATATAAAAACTTTTGATTTTTCGACAATGAACTCTCAAAGTGGTTAAAAATAACTATAACTAAAAAGTTTCTACTCTAATCGTATTAAGTTATCTAAGGTATTAGTGTCACAAATAAACGATGCGTAGTGTTAAACAAATTCAACAACAATTGTGGACATATTTTGCTTTGAGATGCATAAAAAAAACATGCTTATAAGCAGAAAAATGAAACGTACACCAGTTATAAATTCCAATCCCGTCATAATCAAATTAATTTGAGATATAAATAAATACAGAAGTTGATTTCGACTAGCGATATTCTCGAATGAAACTGTTTATGTGACAAGCAAAATAAAGATAAATATAATGGAGGGAGGGATCACATAAAATTCGCAAAATTGAAAAATTTCCCTGACTTCGTAAAACAATTGCATGTTTTCTCTGACTTTTCCATGATTTCCCTGACTATTTTTTATTCCCTGACATTTCCCGGTTTTCCAGGTCGCTGGGAACCCTGAGTAAATACAAAAATTGGCAAAAATTATAAAAAAATGCGTACTAGTATTCAGAATCAAATGAAAACTGTCAAAGAACAAATAGAAGCTAGTGTAAAAAATCAGATTAAAATTATTCGACAGGAAACATTTTTAAGAGAAAGAATGCAACTGCTTGAAGACAAAAAGAACAAAATAAATAGCCATTATGAAGGAAATGTGCGAAGTTCCAAAGTCAACCTACCATAAACAGTTTGAAATCGCAGCTATCTAATGGTTGGAGCCGAAAGCAACGTCTTCTATCGTGTCCTTACGTGGAGTAGAGAATTCTGCACTGTTCCTGACTACCTACAAGAAAATTGCGAACTGTTATAATTTCACATTTAGAAATAAGATTTGAACATAGACAGATATACCAACTCCAAATAAAGAGTCGTGTACAGAAAGCTGCGCAGAGTCTTCAAGACATCGCCAGAATGGCACGGTTTGCATATCCAATCCAAGGCAGCAAAACGCAGCCCGACCTAAAATGTTGGAATGACACTTTAACTCAAGGCTTAGAGTTAGAAAGAGCAAAACAAACGTCATATCGAGACAGCCGTTAGCTCTGTTGCGCTACAGAGTTACTTGCGCAAACACACTAAAGCAACGAAGAGGTATTGCGACGAATCGCTCAAGAAAGAGAAGTGACGACCTCAAACTGCGGTGAAATAGGACACGTACGACGACACCATACTAATCTAAGAAGAAAACAAAAAGAAGATCCAAAGCCTCGAATCAGTTGATTAAAAGAAACGACGAAATACCTACTCACGGGCAAGTGAAAGTAACCATTACTTTGAGAAATGGAGTTCTCGACCATTAATTACTGGTAGCCGACATCAACAAAAAAGTTTCCTAGCATTAGACGTTATAAAGAAGTATGGGTTTCATTTGGATATGAAGAACGATGTCCTTAAGATTGACGGTTGTGCTCCTACTATAGACGATTTGTACCCGAATTTCCCACTTCCATGAACTAAAAGAAGCCAATTCGCCAATTTTAAGTTATCCAAGAGAAGATAAAAAAATTCTTTTGAATACTGATGCAAGTAGTCTGGCTATAGGTGCAGTCCTTTCACAGCAGCAGCAAGATGAACAAGAAAAAGTCATCGCGTATTTTAGCGAGACTTTGTCATCGGAACGCTGATGCCTTGTCCAGAAGACAATGTCCGACAGACTGCAGCTGTTGATCACAACAATAAGAAAAGATGGAATATCTCCGAAGAACAGATATGGTTGATGACGAGTAGGAACCTCAGCAAATGACAGTCTTCTTAAGCGATCCCTGAAGTCTCCAGGAGAACGGAAAACAGACTGCAGCTGGTAGTGCCAAAAACTAACTCAGTTGTTCCGGCGATTGAGTCGTAAGCTTAGTGTTCTTAAATTATAAAATAAATTTTAAAAGGCGCCAAAACGATGACAGACTTATTCTAGTGGGAGACACCGTTTAAATCTACCCGCAGCTAAAATAGACAATGACAAAACAGAAGTGGTAACACAGAGTATATTTAATGTATCACAGACAGTACACGTTAGAATAAAAAGAAGAAGGTACATAAGTATATTTATATAAATTTTATCAAACGCTAGCACATAGGTCGGTATCACAGACAAAATATAAACTACGCCTTCGACTGAGCAACACCTACAGCAAAGTGACCTAGTCGGCCTAATTTTTACATTCAGAATGAATTTACATTCATAAATTAAAATACAAAAATACGAAAATCGAAGTTTTAGAGAATTAAAGCGCATCGTATAATAAAATGTGACACAACAAAAATATTTTATAATTCATTGTGTTAGAACTTAACATGTACGTATGGTCGTTCTTACAATCCACCAAAATACTAAGAAATACGATAGAAATTATAATACGTAACAATTAGTTTTCCTCACAGTATGCGACTAGCTAGTTGCACAGTAAGAGCATTTCCTAAAACTTAATTGAAACGTACATACGGCGTTATCCCAAGTATTTTTATTCATACGATCACTGAAAATAAATGCAGAATTTCCCTCAAATTAATTTCGTGATTTTTGGTAAAAGTTTCTTCCAAAACGTATAATAATTGTATCCAACCCTTCGTAGGTGTACATAGTGTTAGCTACAGCGGCGTGACGTCATCATAGAAATTTTCCCAATTATAACATCTACTTATTATCTCCACAAAGAAAGAAAATGTGTGGGGGTATGAAACTCGCTAAAGGCGATTGCGGAAGTATTAAATTAAACCACAAACACAAGAAATATATTCTTACCCCAAATAAAGACTTTCACTCAGTTCGCCACAACATTCGATTTCATATTCACATGAATGTGCGTGAAATACTCAACCCTGAAAGACTTGTTGGGCGTACACAATCCTAGATGATGTCTGCGTTCTTCAAACTTTACTGGAAGAATAAAAGGTGTTTAAAATTTGACATTCTATCCCTACTCAAACGACGAAAAGTAGGCGTACCGAGAATAAATTTTATACAGAAAACAAACGTTATACTAAAGCATTTTTAACATAACACACTTTACATTAGGAAAACTACTAGATTATATTAACTAAACTGCAAAGAAGACGTCATGGAATGGTGCCGTAAGTGCACGGTCTGCGCATCAGAAAATTGTAAAACCAAAAAGCGCAAAGCACCAATAAAACAATACAATATGATGTGGGAAGCATTTTAGAGATAGTAGCGATTGACCTCGCACGGCCGTTCCCAGAATCTGATACGGGAAACAAATACATCTTTGTGACGATGGATTATGTTACAAAATGGACGAAGGCTTACGCCTTACCCAATCAAAAAATTGCTACAGTCGCAAACGGTTTTGGACAAGCAGTTTTTTGCCGGTTCGGAGATCCGTTGAATTTACATTCCGACCCAGATCGCAAGTATACTCTGTTTCAAAAAGTCTATCGACAATTGGAAATTAAGAAAACTAAGACGACGCCTCTTCATCCTCAATATGATGGCATAATTAAACGGATGAATCGGACAATGGGCAAGTACTTAGCTAAAATAGTGTCCACACATTAAAGAGATTGAGATCGGTACTTGCACCTCTTTCTAATAGCATACAGACATCTGTTCACGAAAGCACAGGCCAAACACCTATGTCATGCTTGCTCGGAAAGACGACTGCTATGTAACCTCTAATTTGGACTAAGACCGAAAGAAAAAATTGCTGGAGAAGACTACGTCTTTCGGAAAAAGACGAAAATTGTATGTATGACATTAAGGCGCAAAACGGTGAGTTTCAATCGGTCAACTTAATGTTGTTACATAATCCCAAAAAAGACCTGTTTTGTTGCCGAAGCGTCAGAGTATTTATGAAATTCTGCAGAGTATTAATGACGTCGTATCCGAAAACCACCCAGAGGCAATCCAAAAGTGGTTTGCATCGATCATCTAGGCCCGTTTGCTGGCGATTACAACGTTACCCAAAACAAGTCCGAACATTGGTAATAACAAGCAGAACTAGGAATGAAATCGATGGAATGGACTTCGACAAGTTTATGAGTATATACATGGGTTCTGGAAATGCTAGGCTCGGACTTACAACCAAGGTGCAACAAAACCTGTTTCAAACACGAAGAGATTACGCCCTTGCGTGAACAAAGATTTTGAGATGTCCAAAGAGATTGTAGTAGTATTTAAGAAGAAGCTTGGACGACTAGATGACCTACAAAAACAGAAACAGACTGTCAGCAAAGTCTTAAAACTACGTGATGGCCGACGCTTGATTTTCTATCTGGTCTTCTAGAAGTATTCACGTGCAAAAGCGTTGTACAAAAATCTTTGGGTGCATTATAGAATGTCAAGAAAGAAATAGAGTTCCACAACATTAAGAAATTCGCAGTACCCAAGCTGAGTTACGGTTTAGATCAACTGGATTGAAGAACATTTCGGAATATGTTAGAGGTCGTCTTTCCATGAACAGACGTTCAAGTGTTGATCTGCAGTTACCATCCAAAAAGAACATCGAGTAAGAAAAACTTCACTGACTGCTACTTTTATGCTAAAGTACGTTGACGAAATGGAGAGAGCCGCCGCTATAGCCACGACCCCTTCTATCAGCTTCCTGTTCTGGGACAAAACAATTTTGAGAAGGAGGCAGTGAAACGTATAAAAAGTTCGAAATCATTCAAGATCATGCAAGGCGATTACCGGAAGGAACGGAATGTTCTCGATCAGATAAAGTAAAAATATAAAAAGTGTCAAAAAGTCTAGTCTAGTGAGAAGTTTGAATTGTCGGTTTAAATAAATACATTGTTATCAATTAAAGCGCGTGCCAGTGAAAATAAATACCAGTGTACGTTCTATAGAACAAATGAGAAAAAAAATACGTCGTTGAGTAAAAAAATCATCATAGCATTATTATTTACGGAGAACGATCGAAAAAAGTACAGAAGAATAAAAGCTATAGTACAAATCGTTAACTTCAGAGGTGACCCACTCATCGTTGAAAAAACATAAAAAAAAGGTCGCCGTTATAGTCGGACGAATAATCTCAGGTATTTTTAAAACTACGAATGTTATAATGCAAACAATTGTAACAAATGTAAGGACATGAGAGTATACTAAATTTGGCTGAATATTAGGTGGTAATAACACAAAACAAGAAAGAGTTTTATGTTTGTGAAGCTAAAACTGGAGTACAAAAAACGAGATATAAAAAACAATATTAACAAAACAAAACAATTAAAAATTACTAGAAACCTTCAAAATAAAATAAAAAGTGAAATGTAATAACCAAGAACAGAGATAAAACAATAAATAAAGCTATTGTAAAGCAACACGAAGACACCTCATAAGAAACTATGGAATAGAAAAAGCATAAAGATAGAAGAAGGATATAGATTAATATGAAAAGTGAATGTTAATAAGCAGATAAAAAACTGGTGTGGTCACCACACGACTTTTCTATGAGGAATGATGAAGAAATGTCTACATATTTTTTAAGGTTATGTTCGCATAAAACCACTTTGAAGTGATATGTACACGTTTGCATTGACTTCTAATACAGTTACTTTAGAATGCCTTCAAACTTGATTTTTAAAAAACATTAAATTATTAAGTAAAACCTATCCTCCTTGATTATTATGCTTTTGTTTTTTCAATGCTTAAACAATCATAGCTATGTGCGGAAAAATTGAAATGTCGTACATAGGTTTTCAACTTTACAAGTTTTTTATAATTTTGTTCTATAAGTTAAAAAAATGTCAAGCCATATAAGTTTTTGCTTATTGAAATGTCAAACATTAAAAAACGTACGAATGTGATACTTTAACTAAGAAATTTACAAGCAATCGGCCGTGGTGTAGTGTATCCAATGGTCTTCCCAAAATCTCCCATTGCGCTGCATTACACCGACAAATGAAAGGTAAGTGGTTCAAATCCCGTGGCTGCCACTTCTAAAAATTTGTCACAATCACCGCCGTTTTAATTAAAAACTAATAAAATAGCTAATGTTCAACGGTATTCTAAGAAATACTAACCACAAATGTCATTCAAGAATCAAAATTTATTTATGTTTTTTTTAAATCGTCGCAGGCAGGATTCGAACCTAGATTATAGGTGAAATTCACTTTAAATTATAAATCAAATATCTAATAAACTGTTAATGTTAGAAACATTTATTATTTGAATATATTGTTAGGAAGAATTATTTCTATAAGAAACTATAAAAATAATTCGAATAATTTACATACGTACAAAATTATATAAGAAAAACTGGCGGATACACCCACTTCCGGTTTCTTTATCAGATCCATCTTTTGATAGAACCGAGAGAATATGAAAAGTCAGCTCCATACAAAATTTCAAGTTACATCGTTACACACAGACACCCAAAATTTTTTTGTCAAAAATACATTTTTCTGATTCAGGAGACCTTAAAATGATGCAAAAACAAATGTAAAAAGTAAAAATTATAGAATGAAGTCCAACAAAGCAAAAAACCGAAAGATCTTCGCAGAACAAAACGAATAGGAAATCGCAAACCGTGGAAATCCTGGTTGAAAGAAAACGTACATAAATTTATACAGGATGAAAGACTATTTAGGTACGGTGTTTAAATTGTCATATAATGTAGTGTACATAAATAATTTTCATCTTCCAGAAACTTTTCGAAGATTTGTTTTCTATATTCATTATATAACAGCAAAGAAGGTGCATTTTTCAAAAACGATCCATTAACATTAATCAACTGATTAACATCTTATCGACTTGGATAAACAGGAAAAGCTATTCGGTTTCACAATAATAAAACACGATAAAACTTGGACGGAAAAAGCTTGTCGTAATGTTATCATATCATTTCCGTCAAAATCAGATCGCAGTAGTGATAATAAAACTTTTCTTTGTTTTTATTAGAAAATAACAAAATAAAAATAAATACACATACAGTAAATCTATAAATTAAACATACCCTGATTAAATTAAAATGTAAAAACTGTTTAAAGCACTGTCTTGTTGAAAGCTGTCAAATTTACTTCAACGTATTCATGCATTTACAACTATTCATAGTATTCTCCATAAATAAAAAAATAAATGTTGTAATTATTTCTGTAGTTTTTATTGCTATATTAACACATGTGTCCAAATTTACATCAAAAACCTGATGGTACACATTTCTACACCGTATCCTGGAAGATCACCTTCAGTATACTCTAACCGATTTGAACAACATTCCAACTTAACTATATGCTTTACGAAGATGTTACAAAAGTTTCTACGTGTGAAATTCTTGGTAATCAAGTACATTTACTGTCTCAATTTGAGTTCAAATTCTCAAACCTTTTCAGTCACAGAGCACCTTTAAATTTAGAATTTATTTCATCTAGCATCTATACAGCGTGAATACTATGTGAACTACTAATGGCAGTTAGAACTCATTGAAACAAACAACTTTTCTTAGTTTAAATATTTTATTTGGAGCTCCAGTCATAGTTATTGGTCTTTTATGGTTTTTCAAAAAATTGTCATTACTCCCTTTTCATTTCACACTGACACATTGACTGTTGTTGCCTACTTTTAAACACCCTTTTTAACTTTTGTCCACCAACTCTCGAGGTTTGAGTGCATCTTGCTAAACTAACTTCGTATTTTAAATTTGTTTATACACAAAATATTTAGACGTTTATAACTACACGAACTAATTAAATCTACCGATATTTAAGAAAAACACACTAATTTATATCACTCGAAAGATAATGTCCGCGGATAACTGTTGTTTATCTTAAAACTGACACTTGTTTACATTAAAGGCACGTACGTTTATACTTCGTTACATTTATCTTAAGCACGCGTTAATCATTTATTTATTTAAACATCTTCTTAACACTTCCGACTTCGAATAACTAACCTATGCTGACTGAATCGTTTTTATATATTTTTGTTATCTATCCCGAGAAGAAACGTTCTAAAAGTGAATAAAAACTTCGTGAACGCTCTCAAGGCTGACAAGTTTGCGAACGTTTCAATATATTATATAACCCAAGTATTTAAACTTACATTATTATGCGGTATTTCTAGCAACAAAACGGTTCCTTCCGTTACTGTTTATTCAGTAAGCACCGCGCTAGCTTTTCAGAAGCGTTAAGAGTTCTTCACAGCTTCAAACTTTAAAGCAGACGCTAAAGCATCATCTAAACTTTTTGATAGCGTGTTACGGTTCGAGGTATGTGATCTCTTCAGTAAAAATGACCCAGAAAAGTATCTGGTGAAGTTGGATTACCCTAAAATATCGGCTTCAAACTTCCCCAGTGTCTCACTAACTTTTTGAGATTCATTCTTCAATAATGTACTGTAACACTTGATGACAATGAGCTTAACACTTTTACATGTGAGCTAATCTAAATGTAAATAGATCAATTTTTACATTAGACGCTAACTGACATAAGCTGCATCTGAATTAAATTAAATTTCTCTAATAGAATAGCTAATTCTTGCCAGATTACGAAATTTTCAAAAGAAATCTTCGTTTTCATTTCACGCTTCTTCTCGTAAAGTCTAAATACATGTACGCACTTCTCCGATGTGTAATTTCATCGATTCTGTAGTAGACAAAAATACACGTTTTGTTAAGTAGCGTTTACTCCAAAACATATAACATAAGCGATGCTCGCATAACATAATATTTTATCTATGAACATAACCGAGACATCCATAAACAACTTCCATAACTAACTGTATATAAAAAACGGATGTACCCCCCCTCAACAACTGTTCGTTCGGGCACGCTCGATTTTACTCCGAACCGTTTACCCTTAAAACAACGCGGGAAATTCAATTATTCCAATCTTACATCTACAGTTCGACCATCCTGACTCTGATCGACCACGATCATACTGTAAGAATGGTTTTCACAAAACTTAAATCTAGTATGGTATTACAACTTGGAATAATGTAAACTTATAACTATTATAAAAAAAACACTTTTTTTTAAATACTAAGCCATGGTTTCATATTTTCTGGGCTACAAATTTGAGAAAAGGGGATTTGGGTTATTTGAAAACCTTCGATATCTTCGATTACATATCGATCGCGATCGAGACATCGTTTCACTTCATAAGGGCCTCTATATCGCGGAATTAATTTTTTATTTACTCCAGAAGTAGTATCTACACTTTTTTGATCAGAACGTAATCACCCACATTCTAAACGTGAGGTGATTTGTGCCTCATATCGTAAGCTCGTTTATTCATTTCTTGTGCGCGCAGGTTCGTTGCCTCAGCATTGGCTCTCACAGCCTCTAAGTCCCTATTGTAATTGTGCATAGCTTTCAACTCGTTTCCTAATGGATCATAGAAATGTTTTTGATGAACACCGAAAAGTAACATAGCTGGCGAATTGCCGACAGATCTACACCATGAATTATTAACTGCAAATTTCCTAGCATTCTATCCCATTTATCCCTTGAAGTGGATAATTTTGACAACATGGGAGTTAAATCTCGATTAATCCGTTCAATTTGGCCGTTGGCTTTGGGAGTGCCAGCAGCAACTTTAATATGAACCACTCCAACCTCGTTCATGAACTTCTCAAACTCCTTTGATGTGAAGGCGGCGCCTCGATCCGAGACAAGCCTCAAAGGGGAACTATAACATTGAAAATAAGACCGTAGATGACTAATGACCTCCGAAGTTTTTAGAGTTTTGACCGCATAAAGTTTTACGAACTTTGTAAAGGAATCAATTATCTCAAAAATATATTTCTTGCTAGAGCTCGACTTCTCGAGAGGACCGTAATGGTCAACGTGAATCGTCAAAAATGGCTTATTGGCCTTTGGTATAGTATGTAACACACCTTCCGACTTTCTTAAGTTTTGAGAAAACGTTAAACATTTTAATGCAATTGGCGATATAATTTTTAATTTTTTGTTTCACATTAAGGAACCAATAAATACGAGTGAGGTATTCGTAGGTCTTATCAGTGGCGAGGTGACCTAACCGATCATGACAAAAATTCAAAACATGATTCTCCATTAACTGATCATATTGCTATGTTTTCTATATACGAGCCCATTTCGTAGCTCAAAATGGGTACTCTCTGACACCTGCAATTCGTTTTTAATTTTGATAATAGACTCGTCTAAACTTTGAGCGATTGAAAGATTCTGCTCGAAGGTATTTTCCTCTAATATGAGAATATTGTGTTGCCTACTCAAAGCATCAACATGTCTCATTTTATTGCCATCTCTATGAACAACTTCATAATCGTAACTTAAAAGAATCAAAAACCATCTATTAATTTTTGGGTTAATATCTTTCTTATTTAAAGCAAGTTTGATTGAATTACAATCAGTAATGATTTTAAATTTTAATCCCTGTAAATATATACAGAACCTATCCAAAGCGTGAATTATTGCTAAGAGCTCCAGTTCATAACTATAAAGTTTCGACTCTGACTCTGTAGTCCGTCGACTAAAGTAAAATGTTGGTCTGAAGAAATCATCGACTTGTTTCTGTAACAAAATCGCACCGTACCTCTTGGCACTGGCGTCACAGTGAAGTTCGGTTTCTAAATGGGGAGAATAAATGGCTAAAACAGGGGCAGTCGCCAATTTATTCTTCACAGTTTCAAATGAATCTATCTGCTCCTTACCAAACGAAAAATTCGCGTCTCTTCGAATAACATCATATAACGGCTTTGCAAGCAAAGCAAAAGAAGGAATAAATCTTCGGAAGTAGCTAACCCTAAGAAGCGATGTACGTCTTTAGCATTTGTGGGCACACTATAATTCATGACAGTTTCGACGTTTCGTAAGCTAGAACGAATTCCACTTTCATCAATGACATAACCTAAGTAAACTAGTTGATTGTCTAAAAACGAGCATTTATCGATTCTAAATTTTAAATTCCACTTAAGAGCAATGTCAAAAATCCTACTTAAAATCTTAAGGTGCTCCACCATCGTAGTGGTAGCGACCAAGATGTCATCCATGTAGATGAGCACCTGACCACTCCTAGTTAAGTCAGCAAATACATGATATATATATATATATATAACGCTGGAATACTCGTGATGCATTTGTTAACCCGAAAGGCATACGAAGATATTCAAATTGACCCATTGGAGTTATGAAAGACGAAAATGGAATAGAATTCTCGGCAACTTTTATATGATGGAAAGCACTCTGCAAGTCTAAAACACTAACAATTTTCTTGTCCCTTAACCTATCTAAATGATCGTCGATCAGAGGGGTTGGAAAGTTGTCCCTAACGGTTATTTTATTAATCTCTCGACAATCTACGCACAACCTGATATTTCCATTTTTTTTGTAGACGAGAACTATAGGACTCGAGTATGTAGAATTGCTGGGACGAATAATGTTATCCCTTAACAAACTATCTAAAATCTCCTGTAACTTATTTTTCTCGTTAAATGACAATCGTCTAGGCCTAAATGATATCGGCTGATCATGCCTTGCAACAATCCTCATCTCAAACCCATCATGATCGACAAAACCAACTTTTATGTTACTCAAATAATGAGAATACATGTCTAACAAGGTTGTCCTATCATCTAAACTCACTTGAGGGTTAAT
Source organism: Aquatica leii (assembly GCA_035610365.1). Lineage (NCBI taxonomy): Eukaryota > Metazoa > Arthropoda > Insecta > Coleoptera > Lampyridae > Aquatica > Aquatica leii. Next base: position 5,693,920 of record CM069436.1, on the reverse strand, counting down.
CTTTAAACTATCTTTGTCATACAAAGGTTCGCAAACATAATTAACGTTCAAAATTTCGTTCAACGCATTCAGATTATCATTGGTGCTCAAATCATCAACAACATGTGTCTCAAGTTCAGTGGACGTACTCTTAATATCTGCATAATTGGTACCAAAATCAAATTTTAAGCTGGGTAAAGAGACAACGTCTCTTCCCAATAAACAATTAAAAGACATACCACTAATACCACAAAAGGATACATTTTCTTTGTGTTCCACTATTTTATGGATAGAAACATAACAATTTTTTATTAGGCTGATGGGGCTTCCTGTATCAATTAAAGCAGTTAATTGGTATTGGCATACTACTTCTGACTCATCTGTTGTTGAAAAGGATATCTGCACTGTATAAGGAATGTCTGTGGATGATTCTACCAGATTAGCCGTATGACGTGGCTCTTCCTTCGAGTTTGTTGGACATTTACCTGCATAATGTCCTAATGCACCACACTTAAAACATGAAACACGCACTCTTTTAGGCTTCGGACAATTTGCTATCAAGTGGCCATTTTGATTACAATTGTAACATCGTAGTCCGTTTCCATGAGCTACAACGATATTAGATTTATTACTTGACGTTGCATCTGATACAATAGTTTCTTTCTTAATAAAAGGCAAATTAGGTCTAACAAAGGGTCGATCCTCATTTGTAACATTCTTTATTATACGTAACAGATCTGACAATGTTCTAAAATCGTTCATCCTTGCCTGTATTTGTAGATTTCTGTCTTCAATGCCATCAATTATATAATCAAACATCTCACTCTCAGGTAAACACCTTTGGTTTCCTAACACTATTTTATCGCTAAAATAAACTGAAGACTTTTCGTACTTCTTACAGGTACAGCTCTCTCGTTTCAAAAACCAGCAGTACTCCGCCAACATGCTTGCATTCCACTTCCCTGAAAATCTCTTCTCTAGCTTAGCGTTGTCTTGATGGAACCGTTCCCCGTGTTCATCCGAGACTGCTCCTAAATTTTCAGGGAAAAAGTCCAGATGCGAGTAAAGGAGGTGAACTTTAAGAGACATGTTACATCCTATGTCCTTGTACGCTAAAAGCAGTTCCTCGACGTGAGCGACATAATCTTCACTTTTGTGGTTACCCAGAAAGTTCTTACAAACGCTTTGAAATGCAAGCCAAGTTCGTTTTTCTTTTCGATTTAGGTGTTCAATAAACGTCGAATCTTGGAAGAGTTGTCGAATCTGAGGACCAACAAAAACGCCTTGATTTTAGCTTCGCTAAGACGAGGAAATTTAGTTTTCAAAAATTGAAATGCGCCACCTGTCTTGTCCACTGCTTGATCAATCCAAGTTTGATGTGTAAAGGTGGTAAGTAAATAGTTTCCTTCGAAACCAAAGGATTGTGGGCGACATTTTTCTGACCAGAAATAAGATTTTCTCGCAGAGGCCAGTCCCGTACGATGTAATGTTTATCTCGGGCTCGGCTATCCCATTCACAAAGGAAGCAGCAATATTTTGTGAATCCGCATTGCAGGCCCGTGAGTAGAGCAACAACTTTTAAGTCAGCGCAAAGTTTCCACTTATAATCACGATAACTTATTTTATCAAGGATTCTAAAGATGTTTTCATACGTTTCCTTCATATATCCTTCATATTTCCTTCAGAGTATGCAACTGTAACTGATAGGAAGTCATTCCCATTTGCCAACAGGGCAACTTTTAAGCTTGTTTTTAATGAGTCTATAAACAGTCTCCATTTGTCTGGGTCACATGGCATCTGTAGCTCTGTCATCAATAAATTTGCATTAGGGCAGAACACTAAACCTTTATCTTCTGAGATAAGACATTTCAGGGTTGCTTGTCTGGTCCTGTAAGAATATATTTTTACTCCCTTTTCTAAGAGATTCCACTGTTGAAGTCGCGATCCTAGGAGCTGAGATTTAGTCTTGGGAAACTGCAAATCCCTGACAAGATCATTTAATTCCGATTGAGTGAGGAGGTGAGGTTGCCGAGAAACTAAATCTGCGGAATACTCTTTATCATCATTGAACGTATCATTCGAAGCCCCAGGTTGTGGCTCAGAGTCTTTTAAATCAATTTCCGGCTATACAGTATAAGTGTTTGGGGGCTCTGGGATTGGCAAAGTATCGTTATGAGGTACAGGTCTTAGAGCTGACGGAATATTAGGATACTGCATTTTATGCTTACTTTTGCTCGAAAACCCGACGGTGGAAGTCATACAAAAGTAACAATCTGTAAAATGACAGCGAGGTTCACGCCAAACCATGGGCACAGCAAATGGCATTGATTTACGGGTACCTTTGAGCCATTTGGTCAAACTACTGTAACAAGTCGTACAGCAAACTGATGGAGCCCAAGTCTTGTCCTGGTCAACAACTTGACAATCAAAGTACAATTTATAAGCTGTTTTAACAAGCGGAGAAAGGAGTTTTCGTTGCGCTTTTAAAGTTAATTCCCCGCAGACATAGCAGAAGCTATCGGGATCATTTTTAGACTCGCGTGGCATAATTAAACAGTAATTCAACGCCCGACATTAACCACAAATCACACTTAGTCACTTGAAAAAATCCGGAGTAAAAGTAGTTTTACTGTTTTACACAAATGAACAAAAATGAACACAAAATCCAGCACGTTTAAAACGTCGACAAGTTAACTCTGCAACAGCTATAGATGTACTGATCGAAGCAGTTAAGCAAACAATGTAATATACTATAATGAGAAGAGTAATGCAAGTTCAAGCCTGTCGAAAATTCCTGTTCCAACCTGCATGTGGTATTGAGATCGCCAGCGTCGTGCAGTGAATCTTCCTAACTGTTTATTGATATTTTTTTACTGTTCTTATATATTTGGATTTTATTGTTGTTTCTATATACATTTTATAGCAAAACTTTTGCCATATACTTTGGTATAAATTTTATTACTTGCTTTGGGATGTTTAACGGCTATAAGTTAAAATTCTAAAAAAAAATGCAAAAAATAAAATAGAAATGGGGTCCCCCCCAAAATAGGTGGATGATGGGTAAAAACGGAGCTCATTTTTGGATTCAGGAGACCATTTTATATAAGAATCGTCAAGAATGGTATCAGGGCCGATTTTCATGCCAGTGTTATCAGAGCATGCCCAGGGACTATAGGAAGAAAAATTAATCAAAAATTGGATTCCGTCACATCAAAAAACCCTTCCTTTGACCTGTTTAAACAACTGACTGAAATTGAAAAAGGGGAGGTCATGAAGCATCAACAAAAAATATTTTTAACAATAACAGAAACATCGGCATTAAAATTTGCTCCACTAACATCTTGTAATGTCGAAATAATTTTTTCCTTCTATAAAAATATTTTAAATAATAAAAGGCAACAGCTTCTTGGTTATTATATTAAAATATTGAAAAATATTTGATTTGTGCTTGGGAAAATAATAGCACTTAATAAACATTGTAAAACAAAAAAATAAACTGTAAATTTTAATAGATATTTGTGCCTTTTTGGCAAGTTTAATATGCCTTTTATGCCACCTTTTTTGGTATTTTTTCTTGCCTTACTATCCATCATTGTCATGATGGTATTTTTGTGATAAGAAAACAGTTTTTCTAAAGTAAAATTTTATTCAAATAATCGAATTTTATATATTATTATAATACAATGTTTGTGGATAATACAAGAAGTTTGTAACTAACGATTTTTAGCTAAATTGCAACCATGCTAAATTTTTTTATAACATTTTGATTCGTCTTGTAACTTGTAGGCAACAATAACAATATAATCGAACACTATTAAATCTTGAACACACTGTATATGCACAATTAGTTGAATAAGTAACTTGGGATTCCTCGACGTGTAAAAATATACGAGTGGCGATTAAAATACTAAGAAGCTTTCCCAATTTAACGGAACCAAGGATGCAAGAATACGCATCATCCTGCTTATAGTAATGTCTTTTACGGTTCGTAAAGCGTTTAATATGTAGCACGAAGAAGTTCTCTTGTACGTGATACGAAATTTTAAAATGTTTGTGGCAAATTCAATCTTCCAGCGATGGAAGAATTGCGATAAAACAATAAACCTATTAGGATTTTCTTCCAGAAGTAGAATAGCTTTTAGAAATTCCTCCGTGGACACATCTTTTCATGTAAGATACATTTACAAGTCAAAGGCACATGGAAGATACACTCTAACACCTGCGCTACCAGCCACATCCGCCAGATTCTATTACAATACATTAAAGCCGAATTACATATTCTAATGAGACCCGTTCCTGGACAATGACACTGCGTGCATTACCGACTATCGGCAAATTGCGGATATTGCACTTTACATGCGTTTTTCGTTTGCTAGAATTTACCGTTTGCAAACTGCAAAAATGCCAAAATGAATAATTACAAATGATACACAAACCTTTTTTGTTTCCGTTACGCTATATTTCAGTTTAGAGGTTCAGAAAATGTACTTTTTTGAACGAAGACGATAAAATGTATTGCTTTCATATGTGTTCATGTCAGTATTTCAGATAACCTTAAGAATTTGTTAAATAAAAAAATATCTCAAAATTACAGATTTAGGCTTTGTCATTTTTTTTAGAAACAATAAATTATTTTGTTTTTATCCGTCTGTAAAAAGAGCATTCGCAAAATGTCTTGTATCAGTTGTTTTTAATTTTTTTTTAACTTGGTAGCATTACGTGTGTTGAACAAATTAGTTACACAAAGACATAGCGCCAATTAGCACAAAAACTTTATTACAGTGAAATTAGCTATGAAACTTCTCCACAAACTTTTCTTAGTCGCTCTCATAACTATACAACAAGATTATTTCCTTTCTCACAATTAAGTCTTCAAAAAGTATACTCCATCGTAGACGCCATTTGGTTGGCTAACACTATCGCTTGATAGTTGGAAGCTTTTTGACACAACCGAGTAGCATTTTTAACCGTTAAATTCCAAGAGTTAAAACGCGCCAATTAGTAATTCAAAAACATTTAGGTGTCAAGAAACCTTGTACTAAGTGTCAAACGATAGGAAGGAATTATTCAAAAAACCTGTACAGTATTGGGATCGATGACGAACCTAGGTTAGCGCTGCCATAATTGTCGAACCACCCTCCCTCCCAAAAAAATCATACCTTTATTACAAAAAATTGCAATCTTTTAAAGAATTAATTAATTAAAAAATTTGGAATACAATAAAAACATTTAAAGAGATTGATAATAGGTATTTCAACACCAAATATTGAGCTCAATGATGAATCACGTTGAAACACTCAGTTCGACTGCGGCATTTTTCGTTATTATTGACAATTTTTTCATAATTTTAATTAAAATTTACGCCGCCATTGGTTTGCGGACTCTACTGTTTGTAAATGCTTAATTGTATTTGACATTTACGGAAGGAAAACGCGAACAAAATCAACTTTCACTTGGATACTTTAAACCGCTAGGAACAGTCAAATTCTTCGCTATTCTTCTTCGTCGTTACTGTTGTAACGTGTTCGTTGACACCGCGCGGCTACTTTACGTCGTACAGGCAGTCGTAGTTCTTATTACATCAAAGTATGGATGTCTAACTCAATCACCCTAATTACCGTTGGGCGCCATCCAGTTATGTCCGAACTGGAACGGAAGATATTAACTTACTTTGTTGGATATAAAAAAAAATAACAAAAGGACATCTCCACACTTGACAAAAATATAATTAAAAAAATAACAATAAAAAAAACATGAAACTTAATTGTTTTGTCTTCTTATCAATTGTTAGATTACACATATATTATATTAAACTGATTTACCTATTCTCGTACTTAAATATAAATGCATCAATCAATAGTGTGCTAAAGTAGCAACGTGTTACTTGGCTATTTGAGTAGGTGGCGTCCACTGGCAGCGGCTTAGCTTCCACTACTGTTCACACTTAACTTCAGCCAAAGGTGTCTAAAAAGGGGTGAAGCCTGCAAGAGGTATTTATGAGTCGTGCGTTTGATCGAAAAAAAAACTTTGCTTACCAGTAGTCAACTGGCGTCAGGTAATAGAGTAGAGAGCAAATGCTAATAGTCTATTCCGCCAAAGGCAATAATTTACACCTATTGATGTTCGGCAATTCTGTCACACCGTTTACACTGAACGAGTACCCGGGACAGAATGGCATTTTTTTCAAATGTTTATTTAAAGATGTGTGATTTTTGAATTTGCGCACGACTCGTAAATTATAATGTTTAGGTGTTGTACTGAACAACAAAAAAACATTATACTGTCCTGTGTGTGTGTGTGTGTGTGTCGCAGAAAGCGGGTGTGCTAGAACGACACGGCTGTGACAGGGCGTTACCATGCCATGTTCTGATATTAATTTAACTCTAAGAACTTCTGCGAACGTATCTACGAGTTCTATTCGTTCTAGAGATGAGAAGGCTATTTGTGTTCCCTCTACAATTACTCGTATCCAAATTTCTAACAGTACTTGGTCTTTTGTATGTAATCTTTTCTTCCCTTTTATCAGTGTCGCGAACGTCGTAAATGTTAGTTCATTTTTGGCAATCGGATTCTGACTATTGGCTATTCTTTTGGTTCTCGTCTTTAGATTTTGTGATTTGGTTCTCTGACTATTTTGACAGTATTTTGTTGGTTTTTTTTTAGATCCTTCGAGTTTGCTTGTTTGCTTTGGTGAGAAGAATAGCATGCCGTTGACAATTTTTTGCCACAACTAACATTTCATTTTTCTCTTTCTGATTCCGATGTATACTTGAGTTTCTTCTTTCTACTTATTCAGTTTCTTAATTTTGGGGATTATATTAAAGAGGGGCTTGATCACTCGGGGTTAGAGTTTAATTTGGTTTTTAGGACTCTTGATTCTTGGCGCTTGCCAAAACTTCTTATTCCTATCGTCGTGGGTTCGTTGAGTGTTCTCTGAAGAAGGCTCTTTTCTCGTTTTTTGATGCTTAAGCGATTCTGCTTCATGCGACTGTTTAAAAGGAAGTCCACTTCTTAGAAGTACCTTTTCTCTCTTGGGATGACTTAGTTGTGTGGTGTAGGTCTTCTAAGCGCTTTGGCGACTCTTTTCTCAGATACCTCACTACTTCCTCATGTCGGTAAGTTCTTTTTCTTTATCTAGGTTGGGTTTTTCTGTGAAAGTTGATTGCTTGTAGTTTTTAGGGTTTGATCCTTGGCGTATGCCTAAACTTTTGTCTTCTTTCAAGTATTTTCTCGTTGTCTCCAGGTTTTCATCTGCTGAGGGGGATTTGTTGCATGTCATTATTTATATCGAGGATCTTTATTAGTACGGCGAGTGGCGCCTAATTTTATTCTCTTTCTTTTATTATAGTCTCTCAACCACGCCCACTCAACGACGTTGTAGCTACCTGTGGTAACTTCGTTGTTACGAATGGGACCTACTACATAAATGGTAGATTATGTATGTACAATATTATCGCATAATAATGTTTTAATATACGTAAATGTTAAATCGACCGGGACATATGATTATTGGACAGGAACACTGAGACAAAGACCTCAAAACCGGGACGTATGGCAGTCCTCAATGGTGAATCATTTTGAAACAGTCACTTCGACTGCATCACTTTTCGTTATTATTGACAAATATATTCAAATTTGACCCCGAATCTTTTTGTATATGGATAGTGTTACACGTCATTATTTATGCATTTTCATAATTCTAATTAAAATTTACGCCGCCATTGATTCCGGACTCCACTGTTTGTAAATGCTTAATTGTATTTGACATTTACGGAAGGCGAGCGCGAACGAAACCAACTTTCACTTGCTTACTTTAAACTGCTGGGAACGGTAAAATTTATGTTAAAACGCTATTCTTCTTCGTCGACATTTTTATTGTTCCCATATACGAGATCGAAAGTAGCCGGATACATTCGTTACTGTCCTGTGTATGTGTGTGTGTCGCAGAAAGCGCGTGTGCTAGAACAACGACATGGCTGTGACATGGCGTTACCACGTTCTGATATTAATTTAACTCTAAGAACTTCTGCGAACGTATCTACGAGTTCTAGTCCTTCTCGAGATGAGAAGACTATTTGTGTTCCCTCTACATCTACTCGTATGCAAACTTCTAACAGTACTTCGTCTTCTATTTCTAATCTTTTCTTCTCTTTCATCGGTATCGCGAACGTCGTAAATGTTAGTTCATTTCTGACTATTGGCTATTCTTTTGGTTATCGTCTTTAGATTTTGTGACTTGGTTCTCTGACTATTTTGGCAGTATTTTACTGGTTCTAGCTGGGATGCTACCCAATTGATTCTTCCATTTTGCTGTACTAATATTCTTCTTTGCTTAAGCTTTTAGTAAATTCTTTGGTTTTAATTCTTAACCATCTTAATGCAGGACAGACTACCTTTCTGTCTGCATATAATTATATCCGCTTAGTCTGCCATTTTGAGATTGATAAATCACTAGTAGAACTAGTTTTTGTTTAGTTTCCTATTCCGATTGTCGGAATTTAAGCAATTGGTGCGCATTCGTTCTATAACTAACTATAGTATCTTCTCTCTTTCCTTTCTTTTGATTTTCTCTATAGTATTTGGGCGGTTGGTTGGTCATTAAAGGATTGCTCGCCCCTTTGATTTCTTTTACTAAGAGAAGAACAAAACAGACACTTACATCTAGTCTTATTTTTCTCCGTCTTTCTTAATTTTAAATTTTTTCTTCTTCTTGATTGGTTATTCATCTGCATTCTTCTTGTCCCCCCTAAAAGTTCGCTTTTTGAGCAGTAGGTTGAACACCGTAGAGTAGTCTCTTTATTCGTTTCTGTTACGGACAGAAGAACGAATTAGAAATTAACAGTAATCCTTATCTTTCTCCATCTTTTCCTATCTCTATCTTACATTTATTTCTTCTTGGGTTTAGGGTTTTTCTATGTGCCAGTCATTTTCCTTTCTTTCGATTTTCTTTAAAGTTCGCTTCTTGGATAGTTAGTTGGACATAGAGACATCAAACCTTATCTTTCTCCGTCGTTCTCTTTTCTCTCACTTCTGTATTTTTTTAATTTCTTTTTCTAATATATATCTTCCGCTGCTTAAACATTTTCTTTTTGTTTAGTAGCTTTTCTCTTTGGTGTTCACAGCAATATTGCTTTTTGTCTTGTTCTTTTCTTTCTAAGCTTCTTTTTTCTCTTGGTTTGTCGGATTTAGTTGTTTTCTGTTTTGTTGTTTTTGGTCTGAAACCTGGGATAGATTACAACGTCGTTTCTTGTACTCTACGTACTTCCGTTTAGTCTTTGCTCTTGAGATATTCTAATCCGTTCTTCGACTTTTAGGTTCTACGTAACATTCCGACGCGATGAACAAAGACTAGTGATTAGCAAGTGAATTTTTTTTCTTTCTTATTTACTCTTACACTTCTTCTATCTTCCTTTTGGTTTTGTTTGGGTTATGCGGGTTGGACTTTACTTTTATTGGTGCACTCAGGTAGTGTTTAGATTTTTGGATTAAGTCGTTGTGATCTTTTCTTTGTCTTTTAAGCAACTCGACTTGCAATCAGAATTCTCCAAAAGATTTTGGTTTGGTTTTTTTCTTTTAGATCCTTCGAGTTTGCTTGTTTGCTTTGGTGAGAAGAATCTAATGCCGTCCGTTGACGATTTTTTGGCACAACTAACATAATTCTTCATATGCATATTCAACTTCCGATGTATACTTGAGTTTCTTCTTTCTACTTCTTCAGTTTCTTAATTTTGGGAATTATATTAAAGAGGGAATTGATCACTCGTGGTTAGAGTTCAATTTGGTATTTAGGACTCCTGATTCTTGGCGCTTGCCAAAACTTCTTATTGCTATCGTTGTGGGTTCGTTGAATGTTCTCTGAAGAAGGCTCTCTTCTCGTTTTCTAATGCTTAAGCGTTTCCGCTTGATGCGAGTGTTGAGAAGGATGTCCACTTCTTAGAAGTACCTTTTCTTTCTTGGGATGACTTAGTTGTGTGGTTTAGGTCTTCTAGGCGCTTTGGCGACTCTTTTCTCAGATACCTCACTACTTCCTCATGTCGTTAAGTTCTTTTTCTTCATTTGGATTAGATTTTTTTGTGAAAGTTGATTGGTTGTAGTTTTTAGGGTTTGATCTTTGGCGTATGCCCAAACTTCAGTCTTCTTTCAAACGTTTTCTCGTCGTCTCCAGGTTTTCATCTGCTGAGGGGGATTTCTTGCATGTCATTTTTATATCTAGGATCTTTATTAGTACGGCGAGTGGCGCCTAATTTTATTCTCTTTCTTTTATTATAGTCTCTAAACCACGCCCACTCAACGACATTGTAGCTAGCTGTGGTAACTTCGTTGTTACCAATGGGACCTACTACATAAATGGTAGATTATGTATGTACAATATTATCGGAAAATAATGTTTTAATATGCGTAAATTTTAAATCGACCGGGACATATGATTATTGGACAGGAACGCTGAGACACAGACCTCAAAACCGGGACATGTCCCAGTGTACCGGGACGTATGGCAGTCCTCAATGGTAAATCATTTTGAAACAGTCAGTTCGACTGCATCACTTTTCGTTATTATTGATAAATATATTCAAACTTGACCCCGAATCTTTTTGTATATACATAGTGTTACATGTCATTATTTATGCATTTTCATAATTCTAATTAAAATTTACGCCGCCATTGCTTCCGGACTCCACTGTTTGTAAATGCTTAATTGTATTTGACATTTGCGGAAGGGAGCGCGAACGAAACCAACTTTCACTTGCTTACTTTCAACTGCTGGGAACGGTAAAATTTATGTTAAAACGCTATTCTTCTTCGTCGACATTTTTATTGTTCCCATATACGAGATCGAAAGTAGCCGGATACATTCGTTACTGTCCTGTGTGTGTGTGTGTCGCAGAAAGCGCGTGTGCTAGAACAACGACATGGCTGTGACATGGCGTTACCACGTTCTGATATTAATTTAACTCTAAGAACTTCTGCGAACGTATCTACGAGTTCTATTCGTTCTCGAGATGAGAAGGCTATTTGTGTTCCCTCTACATCTACTCGTATGCAAACTTCTAACAGTACTTCGTCTTCCATTTCTAATCTTTTCTTCTCTTTCATCGGTGTCCCAAACGTCGTAAATGTTAGTTCATTTCTGACTATTGGCTATTCTTTTAATTCTCGTCTTTAGATTTTGTGACTTAGTTATCTGACTATTTTGGCAGTATTTTGCTGGTTCTAGCTGAGATACTACCCAATTGATTCTTCCATTTTGCTGTACTAATATTCTTCTTTAAGCTTTTAGTAAATTCTTTAGTTTTAATTCTTAACCATCTTACTGCAGGACATACTACCTTTGTGTCGATATAGAATTATATCCGCTTAGTCTGGCATTTTGAGATTGATAAGTCACTGGTAGGACTCTGACTTGTTTTAGTTTTTGTTTAGTTTCCTATTCCACTTGTCGGCTTTTATTTTATAACTTACTATAATATTTTCTCTTTCCTTTCTTTTGATTTTCTCTATAGTGTTTAGGTGGTTGGTTGGTCATTAAAGGATTGCTCGCCCCTTTCATTTCTTTTACTAAGAGAAGAACGAAACAGACACTTACATCTAGTCTTATCTTTCTCAGTCTTTCTTACTTTTCATTTTTTTCTTCTTCTTGATTGCATTCTTCTTGTTCGCTTTTTGAGCAGTCTGTTGAGCACCGTAGAGTGGTCTCTTTTTTCGTTTCTTTTACGGACAGAAGAACGAATCAGAAATTAACAGCAATCTTTATCTTTCTCCGACTTTTCCTATCTCTATCTTACCTACTTTTCATTTATTTCTTCTTGGGGTGTAGGATTTTTCTGTGCCAGTCATTTTTATTTTCTTTCGATTTTCTTTAAGGCTCGCGTCTTACATAGATAGTTGGACATAGAGACATCAAACCTTATCTTTCTCCGTCGTTCTCTTTTCTCTCACTTCTGTATTTTTTTAATTTCTTTTTCTACTTTATATGTTCTGCTGCTTACACATTTTCTTTTTCTTTTAGTAGCTTTTCTCTTTGGCGTTTACTGCAACATTGCTTTTTGTCTTTTTCTTTTCTTTCTAAGCTTCTTCTTTCTCTTGTTTTGTCGGATTTAGTTGTTTACTTTGTTGTTTTTGTTCTGAAACCTGGGATAGACTACAACGTCGTTTCTTGTACTCTACGTACTTCCGTTTAGTCTTTGCTCTTGAGATATTCTAATCCCTTCGACATTTAGGTTCTAGGTAACATTCCAACGCGATGAACAAAGGCTAAATTATTTTCTTTCTTATTTACTCTTAGACCTCTTTCTTTTGGTTTTGTTTGGGTTATGCAGGTTGGACTTTACTTTGTTTGGTACGCTCAGGTAGTGTTTAGATTTTTGGATTATGTTGTTGTGATCTTTTAAGCAATTCGACTTGCAATCAGAATCCTCCAAAAGATTTCTTCGTTAGTTTTCTTTTTTTAGATCCTTCGAGTCTGCTTATGTCCTTTGGTGGGAAGAATCTCACGCTGTCCGTTGACGATTTTTTGGCCCAACTAACATAGTTCTTCTTCTTCATTTTTATCTTTCTGATTCCGCATATGCACATTCAACTTCCGATGTATACTTGAGTTTCTTCTTTCTAGTTCTTCAGTTTCTTAATTTTGGGATTATCTTAAAGAGGAGCGTAATCACTCGGGAATAAAGTTTAATTTGGTTTTTACGACTCTTGATTCTTGGCGCTTACCAAAACTTCTTATTCCTATCGTCGTGGGTTCGTTGAGTGTTCTCTGAAGAAGACTCTTTTCTGGTTTTTTGATGTTTAAGCGATTCTGCTTCACGCGACTGTTTAAAAGGATGTCCACTTCTTAGAAGTACCTTTTCTTTCTTGGGATGACTTAGTTGTGTGGTTTAGGTCTTCTAGGCGCTTTGGCGACTCTTTTCTCAGATACCTCACTACTTCCTCATGTCGTTAAGTTCTTTTTCTTCATTTGGGTTAGATTTTTCTGTGAAAGTTGATTGGTTGTAGTTTTTAGGGTTTGATCTTTGGCGTATGCCCAAACTTCAGTCTTCTTTCAAACGTTTTCTCGTCGTCTCCAGCTTTTCATCTGCTGAGGGGGATTTGTTGCATGTCATTTTTATATCTAGGATCTTTATTAGTACGGCGAGTGGCGCCTAATTTTATTCTCTTTTTTTTATTATAGTCTCTAAACCACGCCCACTCAACGACATTGTAGTTAGCTGTGGTAACTTCGTTGTTACCAATGGGACCTACTACATAAATGGTATTGGAAAATACTTTTTTAATATGCGTAAATTTTAAATCGACCGGGACATATGATTATTGGACAGAAACGCTGAGACACAGACCTCAAAACCGGGACATGTCCCAGTGTACCGGGACGTATGGCAGTCCTAACCTAAGTACACCCGTGTGAATCCAAACCCAAGCGTCAGTCGTTTGTTTTGGTACGGCAAAACAAAATCAATGTGTTAATCTTATTACAAGTGATTAATAAATTGCGCAAAATGAGCCGAAGGTGACGCATCAATACTTCTTAATAATTGCTTAAAGAATTGAGTTTTTCGAGAGACACAACGTTAAATTAATAACACATTGTGCGTATAGTCTTCCGAATTTATTACACATCTGTCAGTGCAAACAGCAAATGACGCAGTGTCCTGTTGATTAAAACGGTCGCATTTAAAATCATCATCGTTCGATTTTCCGAAAATTGTTACAAGATGTTAGCTTTTGAAGATTTCTTTTCTATTTTCCCTACGATCTTCACTCGGTAGAGAAATATGCATTACTGTTTTTAAGTGTCAGCATGAAGTTTGTTGAGTTACATGCTAAGGGCACCTACGACAATCTTATTGATTTGGGCGATTAGTGGACCAACAGAAACAATAACAGTTTCTACGCCCACATCACTGGTGCGTTTTATAAATATAAAATGTAAAAAGTAGCTAATATTTTGACTCTAGTAAAGATGAAACATTTACGAACAATTTAATTTAAACTTGATAAGAATGTTTTTGCTCTCGTTGCTTTATTTATTCGTAAATTAATGTAATTCATACATTTTGTAGTATTGCTTAAATATAATCTTAAACCTTGGATTTTTTATTACATAGAATACAAAGATAAGATATCTGCAATTCAAACTACGAACAACAAAATCCATAATACAGCAATACTTTGAAGTTGTGCGTCTAGAGAAATATATAAATGCGAATAATATTATGTATATGTTCGTAATTGTCATTTCAACATTTCTTAGAAATTCGTATAGATTATGTAAATTTACGTGCAGTAATTTTCATAATGCGTGGGAATGCAGATTAGGACAAATTGTTTAATACAAACAAGCGATTACTTTTTTTTAGCCAAAATCTATTTTAGCGTTGATGTTCAAGTTCACAGTTCACATTAGTTTTTAAAAGTGAGTGTAATTTGAAGAATACGTCCCTGGTATAAGAATGCACTACATATGTAAATGTAATATAACGTATAAAAAAAGACAATAAAATGATTAATGTCGCTCCGTATTTGAAAACGTAAAACTATTTAAGGGCCCATAAACTATTTATAGTAAAAGTTTAAGTCAGGAGAGATGTAGTAATAGTAAAATTAACGTGAACATATGAGGGACATATTTCATTGCGAGTGTCGTATGTCCTCATTTTCTACTTTTAGTTTAGTTACTCGACATACATGTCTTTCGGTTGCGCAATATCCTATTTCGAAATTCCTCCTTTTTGATTCATACATCTTTTCATTCATAACTCATTTTTGTCGTATTATTGTTTGGGTTTAAAAATACGTTTCTATAAATATTAATAGAATAATAGACTAAACACGGCAAGTCGATCATTCGTTTTAACATTACCAGTCTTTTTCTAAAACGCAAACAATTGAATTGATAACAGATATTATAAAAACATGAATGAAACCAATGAAGTATACTATCATCAGTCAATGTTAAACTACCTACTTTTTAAGCAAGTTCGCCCAAATAGAATCCGTATCCAGTACAAGAAGAATAACTGCTGAAACTACTAATTCTCTTTATGTTTTTGCTGCATTAGATCCGGAAACAGCTTTGGAAATCGAGAGACATTATTTTAAATCCCGAATACAAACAAGAATTAATTAAGCGGACCTCTATATACTACATGCAAATAAAATGTCATCAAATAATTATCCCTGAAGAATTTGGCTATAAAGCTCTCTCCCAATTATTTCGAGCAATGAATCAAGTATTATATAAATTAAAATGTAAAAATGATTCTTTTATCTGTTAAAATGCAACACATTTTGAAGATTTAACTTTACAATACTAAATGTTTAACTTATGCCTTACGTAACTTTTTTCTGAGTTAGCCGAATCAGAACAGAAGAGGAAAAAATTAGAAACCGAGCTGGAATTGGGAGACCAGAAGCCAACAACATTGCTCTGAGAAAAACGTTCCTAAGTAAGTACGAATATTACTAATCAATTTTTAATGATCGAACTCGATACCATAGTCAGTATGGCAAATAAAACTCAAGTACAAGCTCAAGCTCAAAAGATGAACGAATGAAACATATTGAAAATCAAATTGCTGAACTCACAAACAGGTTTCAAAAACTACAATCTAATTCAAATTTTAGAATGCGTCCACGATCTCGCTTAAGATCCAAGGAGAAGAACACAGAACATAAGAGAGGCAAACCGGTATGTTCGTACCATTTCTAATTTGGCACTAAAGCTCATAAATGCATAGAACCCTTCAAGCTCAACCAACAATCAGATAGAGTCAACGTAACGGCTCATCACTAGACGTGGCATGTGATCAAAGTCGACTGACAAGTCGCCTTTTTATCTCGTATAAGCTTACAGGAAAACGATTTTAGTTGATTCACCAGAAATTTCTGTCATCCCACCAAACAAAGCATAGAAATACCATGTGACCAAAAAGAGAACTATATGCGGCAAATGGGTCTACTATTAAAACGTATAATGAACGTTTAATTCCGCTAGATTTAGGTTCACAAAGAAGTTTAATTAGGTATTTATTATAGCAGATGTAAAACTTCCAATAATTGGTGTAGATTTTCACACAATTTCGTAAAAGAACTAATACAGCTGGTCATCCGAAAAAAAGATATGCAGATATTTTTACAGTATTCTTTTGGAAAAATTCTGTATTCAAGAACCAAGATTCACAAATGGTCCACCAGCAGTTGCAAAACCTGAATTTCAGCAAACCCCCTTCACCTTGTACCAAAGAAAGATGGATCCTGGAGACCTTGTCGTGATTATCAACTTTCTCATAACCAGGATTTTAACACGTTAAGCGCCACCATGTTAAATGTTTTTTCCTGGGGGCTAAAGTGAAAGTATTCAGTTGTATCAGTCTAAATACAGGTGACCTACATAATTAGTACCACTTGTATACAAACGGTTACAAATAGCGCTTAACGTGTTAATTCACAATTGAGCTTTTCATCATATTTCTGTTTTTTGAAACCGCCATATAGTTTAAGAAATGCCGCACAATCATTTCAACGAATTATATATTCTAACTTAAGCGATCTACCATTCACTTTTGCATACATAGACAATATATTCGTTACACAATTTTTCTGGATAATTCCCGTGTTGTCCTTATCACACAAACTGTGCTTTCGTCACACGTCGCAGTGGATATCTTTAAAGCTCGTAACAAACTGATTGATTGCGCCGTGAAGTCTCGCTTTTATAGACTGCCTCCGATCGATAAAACTGGTTTCCAAATCTCCGGTTAATATTAAAAAAATTTTTAATTATTTTAATGTATGTTCTAATTTTTCGCTGAACGTAATCAGAAACATTCGTCAAAATTTTTGTGACGACTGCACCTTTGATGCTCCTTAATACAAATTCCAAGCCTTCTCCACAAGAAAAGAATGTTATAAACGCCTTTATAATATTATATTATATATGCATAAATCTACTATTGTAGTAACCGCTGTAAACTTAAGCCCAATCCTTAGACAACTTGGTGCAGTCTTTAGCGGTAAGTACGTCCGGTTTAATGGTATAACAACATATAGTTCATCAGAAAATGCACGTTTACTTGTTATTACAAAAACATGTGTATGAAACAATAAAAAAAGTAGAAATTAAAAATTAGTTTATAAAAACTTTTTATATAAAAACTGATTAAGAAAAGTGCTGTAGACTATAAAACTAAAAATTGTTAACAAACAGTAATAACCAATTTTTTTAAAACAAATTTAAAAGTATTTTTACTTTCCCATAAAAAAAAACTGGTGTGGTCACCACACGACTTTCCTATAAGGAATGATGAAGGAATGTCTACATATTTTTTTAAGGTTATGTTGTCATAAAACCATTTTGAAGTGATATGTACACGTTTGTATTGGTTTCCTAGCATACTATGATTTTTTTGACATTTTTCAAGATCATATCGACTAACCCTTATATGTGTGCGCCTCGATATTACTTACCCCTTTACTAAATCAGGGAAAAAAAATCGTCGCAGTCCGGATTCGAAACTATATTATATTTGTGAATTCATTTTAAATTACAAATTAATTATCTGATAAACTGTTAATGTTAATTTTTTTTTTATTTGAATGAATTGTTAGGAAGAATTATCTCTATAAGAAATTCAAATAATTTGCATACGTACAAAATTATATCAAAAACTATTAAAAATGGCGGATACACGCACTTCCGGTTTCTTTATCAAACCCATCTTTTGACAAAGCAGTGAGCATATAAAAAACCAGCTCCATACCAAATTTTAAGTTATTAGGACTTTTGTTTCGAGAGTTATCGTGGATACATCTAAAGATAATTTGAATAAGACGCAGCATTCCGTATATGTACAAGTCAAAAGAATACAGAGAAAATTTTTTTAACGTGTCTTGGTTTCCCTTCAAGATATGGAATTTTTTTCTTAAAAATATCGTTGTAAGCAGGATTCGGTCCTAGGATTATATATGTAATTCACTTTAAATTATAAATCAAATATCTAATAAACTGTTAATGTTAATTTTTTTTTATTTGAATAAATTGTTAGGAAGAACTAACTATAAAAAAATGTAAAAAGAATATGAGTAATTTACATACGTACAAAATGATATAAGAAAAACTGTTAAAAATGGCAAACACCACTTCCGATTTCTTTATCAGACCCATCTTTTGATAGAACCGAGAGAATATGAAAAGCCACCTCCATAGCAAATTTCAAGTTACTAGGACTTTTGGTTCGAGAGTTATCGTGGGTACATCCAAAGATAATTTAAATAAGATGCAGCACTCCGTATATGTACAAGTCACAAGAATATAGAAAAAAATTGTTATTTTTTAACGTATCTTGCTTTCCCTAGAATTTTTTTCTAAAAAAAAATTGCCGTAGGCAGGATTCGAACCTAGGATTATATCTGGAATTTATTTTAAATTATAAATCAAATTCTAATAGATATTAGAAAACAACTCCATATCTTGTAGGGAACGCAAGATACGGTAAAAATAATAATTTTTATCGTTTTAAATAGTTTTTGTTTTAAAATACAGTTATTTCATAATTTAACTAAAACTGCACTAAGCGGAAACTTGTATAGAGGAAAATTTTTCTGGTCTCGGCAGTTCCGTTTGAGCAGGTTTCACTGTATACTTAAATTTTTATTTTTATTTAGTTGATAATTCTTTTATAATGATTTTATTATGTGACGAAATCCTTTCAATTTAAATGAACATTGTTTTTTAATAAGTTGTGATTCGTAAATTTTATAATTTTCAATTTTTTGAACATTTTTTTCGACTTTACTCAAAATGTTAATAATATTTAAACTTTTTTATAATTTTTAATACACTTTTTCTACGGTTTCTTGAAAAAGAGAAACGTTTTTCAATTTTCAAACGTCCTCTTTTTTTAATATTTTCCACAACAACACCATAATGTTCTAGCCAAGCACACAAATTTCTAGCGTGGAATCACTTAAAATTAAAAATTTTGTCGTTTTCATGCTAACAGTAGCCTGTTTTCTTTTATTTTATTAAGTATCTTATGAGAGTAGTGGCAAAGTACATAATTGTATACTTGAAATATACATAGTGTAAGTGGGAGGAGAAAAACAGAGACCTGATGTTAAAATCAAGTTTTCAATATTATAACATGAAGAATACAGTAAAACCTATCATTTTAGACCCTGTACAAATCCGAAACCTGCACATAACGGAATTTTTTTGGGTCTCGAGCGAGTATGCATACTGGAGCCTATTAAAGCGGAAACCTGCATTACGCCGAAGCTTAAAAATAATTGCAATCCTAAATTACAAATCATCATAAATTTAAACCTGTTAATGCGAAATGTACAAACAAACAAATTTATAAATCTACTACATAGTGAAACATTCTCGAAGTTATTGCCAACTTCGAGAACGTTTACCGAAG
This sequence comes from Aquatica leii, assembly GCA_035610365.1. Lineage (NCBI taxonomy): Eukaryota > Metazoa > Arthropoda > Insecta > Coleoptera > Lampyridae > Aquatica > Aquatica leii. The sequence goes on along the minus strand of CM069436.1, from coordinate 5,674,523 downwards.
CATGTAGGAAATTCTCGTCACAGATAATAGAAATATATAAAACGTATTCAAAAAGCAGTTTTTCGAAGTTGGAAGTTAAAAGGACTATCGGTTTAAAATAAATAAATGATTAACGTGTGTGCTGTGATGAATAAAGTACCGGTGCTAGTGAAATATAAATACGTCGCGTACGTGTTGTTAACAAACAAGTATTAGTTTTAGATAAAATTTAAAAATGCGGACTAGTGATAGTAATATACAAAATAGTGTAAGTGCTATTCTTCAATATCGTTACATTTTTAGTTACGTGTAGTTCTGCGTGTAAATTTAAAATTCGGTACAGTGGTGTCAGGTGTGGGGTAGCGGTTTTAGTGTAAATATCAGTAATTTAATATCGCTCCCGTAATAGGAACATTGTGTAAATAATACGTGATCGCGTGTGTTTTTTTATATAATGTTCCAGTTCGATAAAGTAGTGTATTTAATAATAAAGAATCAAGCGTTATTAACCCTCCGTCGGGCGCAGCCGGCCTGAGAGGCCAGCATGGTTCTTTTTAGTTCGCTACTCTCGTACCTAGGACCTCAGCGGTACGCCCCTCCAAATAGTCTCCTAACTCGTTGCGGTGCGCAGGACACACTACTTCAGTTTACCGTAAGTCTTTATACAGGTCGATTGTATCGCATGCGGCTTGTGAAGACGGTTGCCTCATAATTTTAAAGGTAAATTTTTTTAAGATATATTTATTTTAGCAGTTCATTTTACTCCAAATAAACCTGTTATCTGATGAAATTCGTTGATATGTTTAGAAATAAGTGCCATTCGGACACTGGCCTCTCAGGCCAAGTGCGTCCAATAACGTTATATCGATAATTAATTTTTGATAACTAATTTCTTTCTATCTTCAGTTATAGATTTCCTGCAAAAATGGTCAAAAACTTATATGATCTATCTAATCCTAAGGATATTAAGGAAGTACAACGCATTCTCGAGGATGATTCTGATGATCCTGCTTCGGTTGAGGAATTGGGCGAAGAGAGCGACGTTGAAGAAAGTGAATTGGACTCTGAAACTGATCAAGAAGGAGAAGGGAATGATGAGAAGGAGGAAGAATTGACAAGTAAGGAGGAAGGAAGAAGTTGTAGAGCATATAGGTGATGTTTTTTTTCTTGGGAAAGATAAGCAGACAAAGTGGACTAAAAAACCATCACCGGCTGTTAGTCGTCGTGTACAAGGTCACAACATTATTACCCACCTTCCAGGTGTAAAAGGAAGCAAAAGATGCTGAAATGTTGGGAATGTTTATTCAGTACCGATATTTTGGAATTGATTGTGAGAAATACAAACCAATACATTGACTGAGTCAAAGAAAATTTTGTCAGAGAGAGATGCAAAGGAAACAGACCTCATCGAAATCAAGGCATTGCTTGGTATATTGTATTTAGCTGAGGTTTATAGGGGAAACCGTCAGAGCCTAGAGAAGCTATGGGGATCAGAAGGAGACGGAATTGAAAAATTTGACCTGGTGATGAGCATAAAACGGTTTAAGTTTCTCATACGTTGTATTCGTTTTGACGATCGTACGAGCCGACCACAACGGAAAGAATATGACCGACTTTGCCCAATACGTGGAGTGTTTTGTTCAAAACTGTCGAAAGAACTACCTTCCACGAGAAAACCTCACAATAGATGAGATGTTGGCAGCATTCCGTGGGAAGTGTGGTTTCACGCAATACATCCCATCAAAACCTTCAAAGTATGGGATAAAGATATTTTCCATTGATGCTAGAATAATATACACCTACAATATGGAAATTTACGCAGGGAAACAGCCTAAAGGGCCACATTTGGTAAGCCAAGTTGAAGTGATGAAACGAATGGCACAACCAATTTTTAAAACTGGACAAAACATAACGTGTGACAATTGGTTCACAGACTTTGATCTAGTAAACAATTTGAAAAAAAAAAAAAAAAACTGTTTTATGTTGGGACAGTACGAAAAAATAAAAGGCAGTTACCAGCTGCTTTTATCAATGTCAAAGGAAGACCTCAATCTAACAGCTTGTTCCGTTTCAAAATGGTAACACGTTAGTTTTGTACATACCAAGGGAGGGAAAAAATGTAATTCTCATTTCATCACTCTGCAAAACTGATGCCATTTCAATGTTAGCAGGAACACACAACGTTGGCCTATGGTCATTTTTTTAACTGCCTGAACGTGGCCGGTATAAATTCTCAAGTGATTTCGATTGCGAATGGCCTGGGACTACTAAGAAGGAGTTTTTCTAAAAACGTTGTCTCAGCAACTAATGATTGGACATCTAGCTCGGCGAAGTCTGAACTCAAGTGGAATGCCAACTCAGTTACAATTACGCTTGAAAAGGTTCTTACCTCAAGAACAACGTGAAACATCTTCCACGCCACCTCCCAAAAGACGTAAATGTGGGACATGCATGCTTGAATCAGGATTTAGAAGGATGACAAATTACGAATGTCACAACTGTCATGGACCGCTCTGCTTAACCCACATAAAACCACTGTTATTCAGGTGCTGATTTTGGAGGTTCAACATAGGATTTTGCCTTCGACTGCAGCAAAAAATGAATGCATTACCTTTTTATTTCAATTTTTTTCTTTTATAATACTTGACAATTTTGGTTGTTTTAGTTTAAATTCATTTTTTTTTAAATAAACTTTTTCTTTTCCTTTAATATCTTATATTTGGTCTTCTCAAAACCTAGAAAAGTATTAAAACCCCTAAGCAAGCTGTTACATAGGAAGAGAACGCCAAATTATGTGGGTGGCCTCCCAGGCCGGCTGCGCCAGATTTTGTTTCGTTCAAAGGTGCGCCTGACAGAGGGTTAAAACATGTTTTATTAAACTTTTTATTCGTGGTTTAATTGATACCCGTGACGCGTTTGCAAGCAGTTAAAATGGATTCAAAGTTATTTGAATTTCTCGAATCAATAAAAAATGATCAGGAATCGATGAATAAAAATATCGAAGAAAATACTAGAAAAATGGAAAAAAATTCTAGAAATATAGAAGAAAAACTGTTCGAAAATTCTCAGAAAATAGAAGAAAATTCTAGAAAAATGGAAGAAAAACTGTCCAAATATTCTCAGAAAATGGAGTAAAATTCTACAAGTTTACAATAAGAAATACGAGCGAGCATGGAAATAAAGACTATTGAGAAACAAAAACAAGTTAGTGTAGAAAATCAAATCAAAATTGTTCAAGAGGAAACTTAAGCAGATATGTTAAATTTAAGAGAAGAAATATGCGTTGTTCTAGAAAACTGAAAACAATCTATGAATAAGAGAATAGAAGCAATAGAGGACAAATTAGAAGAGTGAAACCGCTTGAAGAAAGAATAAATCGAATGAATTGTCACGAGCGAAGACTAATGGATCATCGAGAAGAAACCACTCACAAGTTTAAGATTGTACCTCCAAATTTTGATGGAAAAATCCTTTGGTTAACATACTACAAGCAGCTTGAAGCCGCAACCACAGTTAATGATTGGAGCAACGAGCAGAAAGCGACGTCTTTTTAATAGTAGCTTTATGTGGAAAACCGCTTGGAAATTTGTACTGTTCCTGACCAGTTGCTAAAAAATTACGAACTTTTAATTTTACGTTTAGAAATGAGATGTGGAGATCCTTATCTTCAATTGGTGTACCAAACTCAAATAAAGAACCGGGTTCAGAAAGCTGCGTAGAGTCTTTAAGAGTTTGAGGCTGACATCGCCAGACTGACAAGGCTTGCGTATCCTACAGCACCAGATACCATCCTGGAGCAATGGGCACCTCAAACCTTTGTAGACGGCCTCTTAGAGAGCGAAACGCAGCAAACTCTACGGTTAGCTCAACCTAAGACACTGGATGATGCTTTAATGCTTTGATAAAGCACAGCCCATAAAAGGAACTCAACAGTTCCATGTTTTTTTACCAATCAAAGACAACATGACCCAAATCCAAGTCAAAGTTTTTTCGTATGACACAAATTACAGCACAGTGACAACCACACAACTACTTGGAAAAATTCCAGATGTTAACGGTTATGTAACTGTTACATATAATAGTAAATGGTGACTAGTTTATGTGTTGGATAAAAATGAAAGTGAAGATAAAGTGAAAGTCACATTTCTGCACCCAGGTGGTCCTTCCCCATCTTTTTCATATCCAAGTGGAAATTCTGACATTTTGTGGACATGTTTAAATAATATTTTATGTACAGTTGACCCTACTACTCCCACAGGAAGAATACACAAACTTTCTGAGAAGGCAAAATCAAATGAAGCCTTGAAGCAGTTAGACAAATAATAAGTTGATTAGTTGGTAATGCTCACTTAAACAAAACTAATGATATTTTATTAAAAACAAGTAATATTATTAAATGCTGCTTATTAAAATGTTTTGCTGTTATTTTTAAAGACTTCTAGATCCTAACTAAATTTCATACAATTTATTCGAGGTATTGAGAAAATCTAAAACTTTAGGTAATTTATTGAATAACATAAAATAATTCTATACAAACTTCATTAAAAAGTAAGATAGAGGCGTTTCATTATGTCGTGAACTGTGACCTTGAGTAGAAAATCGGAATTAATAAACTAAAAATTAATCATTTGACAAGTCTGTTTGAATCTCAAAAACGTTAATCTATTTAAAAAGCACTCATTCTAATAAAAATTAAAAATAATCACATATTTATATATTGAATAAAAATTTGTTTACTTATAATAATACCGAAAGACTTACTAATAACAAATACAACAACAAAATCCAGATAAGTTATGAAAAATGTATCTGCGAATGTTTGTAAGACGCATGATAGCAACATTTTGACATATACGGACTACAGCGCCACAGTTCACGAGATTCTGAAAAAAGTCTATATTCTATACCTAAGTTTAATATTATAATTTATATTAGTATATGAAAGCTTATTTAAGCTTTTCTGAATTGCTTTTCAATTTTTCCCATTAGTTTTATAAAAAAAAACAGTATATTTTGACTAAAAACCTAATTATTTGTTTCTGTGAACTTTACATAGCTCTAAATCCTAAACGGGTAAATACTTTTTAACAAGATTTTGTATTTTTCTTAGTTTTGACAAAGACTACAAGTGTCCAAAATTTCAACCAAATCTGAGATAGTGAAAAAAATCCTTGTGTTGATTTGACATGGACTCCTAATTTAATTGAAATTTCTATTTTCAATGAACTACATTACTTTACAGAAATCGTTCTTCAAATAGTAAATGTTTCAATTTACCAAGGTAACAAGTTATATACTTATGTCCTAATAAAAGAGGTAATATTATGGAATTCTTCGTTTAGGAGGGGCATGTAAAACCACTTTAATTTATTTTAGTGGCAGCGTTTCGTGCTAAAAGCGAGCACTTCATCAGTCCAAAGAATAAAATCAAGTGGATCAATCCACCGACCAACGACATAGTCAACTTTACGAGATTGGGTTTACTAAATAATAAATAAAACATTAAACATAAAATGGTCAATAATTAAAATTTTTTTAATAACGCAGGACATAAACGTTCAACAAACAATTGACAATTATTATGTATGTAGAAAGCCCCATTTAAAATTAGATTTACAGTTCAGTTATCTGTTAACCCAATTAAACTCCGAAACAAAAAAAAACCTTTTATTAAGGGTTGTCAAAAATAGGGCAACCAGCTTTTAAATATAAAAAAGTCTCTTAAAGCCACTTAAATTCCCGCCAAATCTTCTGTAACCTTTTAAAAAATCCCTTTCAGAACATCTTTGGAGATTTTTAAAAATACCTGAAAATCCTTGTAGATTTCCAAAAATCTTCAAACATATTCACGAATCCCCAAAAATCTACAAAGATTTTCAGAAATCCCCAAAATCTTTAAAGATTTTTAAAAATCTTCAAAAAAAAATCACCAGAAATCTGGAAAGATTTCAAATCTGTGTACACATTTTGGAGAAGTTAACCACCCCTCGGCAAAAACCTCAGCCAAGACCAACTGGCTAAAGTTAAAGTGTTGATCTGATCCAGCAGCATCAAGATGTGTTCGCATTGGAGAACACGCGCAAGCCCAACTTTGAATCGAATTATTTTTAATTATAGAAATAACCACATCTTAATGTTTTGTTTGATATGATGTTTATTAATGCTTATTCTATGCGTACGTCAATTTGCAGAAAAATTAGAAATGCACGTCATTGCGAAAAATAAGCGTTAATGCAGAAAATAGTTTTAACTATGAGGATTGTTAAAAAAATGTCTTTTTCAAATATTCATTCAGACATTGTAAATGTATATGGTAACTCTTCTTCAATTTCAACTGTCGAGCCTAGTTTAAATAAGCGTCCAGGATGATCCACATCAAAAAATTAAAAAAACGTAATAAATAAATAAACAAATTCTAAAAATAATATAAACAGAGAAGAAGCCATGAGATCAGAAAAAAAACAATAAAGAGGCCGAGAAAAAAAATACAAATTTAAGACCAATAAAACGACTAAGTAAATGAAAACTATCATCTTTAACAAATTAATGCCAAAACAGGCAGCTTAAGAAAAGAACGAAGCACCAATACAGTAAACGAAAATGGTATTACAGAGAGAATCTTGAAAACAAATAGGAACATAAAAGATAAGGGAAAAAGTGACTCAATTAAAAAAAACAATATGACATCAAAATGTCGAGCCTAGGTTAAATGAGCGTCCAAGATGATCCACATCGCATACATTTTGCAAAAGAAAAAATTCGTGACGCGCGTGCTCATTGTGAATTAAAAACAAACCCAACAGTTTGTTATGCTAGATACTGACATGAAAAAGTAATCCGAAGTGCTGCCATATATGAGCACAGTAAACTGCAAAAAATTAACAAACCTAATAAATAAATAAACAAATTCTAAAAATAATAAAAAATGCAAAGAAGAAGCCATAAGATCAAAAAAAAAACAATAAAGAAACCGAGAAAAAAACATACAAATTTAAGACGAATAAAACAACAAAGCAAATGAAAACCATCATCTTTAACAAATAAATGTCAAAACAGGCAGCTTAAAAAAAGAACGAGGTACCAATACAGTAAACAAAATTGTATTACAGAGAGAATCTTGAAAACAAATAGAAATCAAAAAACTTAAAAAAAAACAATATGACATTAAAATTATAGATCTAAGTGAGCCAAAGAAAATAAAATCTTCAAAAGCAAAGAACAAAAGAAAGAGTATTACAGAGACTAAATAAAAAAGTAAGCACATTCAAAGCAGTAAACTCAACAATCAGAGCGTTAGAAGTGAATTTGAGTCGAAAGAACAGATCTGCGGAGAGCTACTTTCCAAAAAACACTGCTTTGAATAGACTGAAAATTAAAACCAGAAAATCCAATTTTAAATAAAACGTTTTAGTTTTAATCCATACATTTAATGTATTTTTTTCTTAGTATTATAGTGAGATTGGAAAATTATTTAATTTCAAAAATATCTAAGTAACGATGTCAGTATTAAACGTTTATAATTACTAGCGACTGTGTAATACTTTTAAGTAGGTTTCGAGATCTTGATGTAGGTACTACATGTTGTTTCCAAAAACTTGGTTAAAGAAACCGATCGCCTCGTTATAATTAGGTTTGGAAAGAAAACCAAAACTAATACACATCGACAAAATAGTCCATCTTTAAACAAGTTTCTTTAAAAGCCAAATTTTAATTAGGTATAATAATGAGACAGAGTTCAACTGTTTTGAAATAAAGCATTTGCAACTACTAGATTCGTTTTGAGTTTGAGTAACCATATCACCAAATTTTATAACTTGCGTAGATATAGAAATGTTTCAACAAAAGCAAATCACTTGCACGATCTAAATAATAAATAGCAAATAGTGTCTTATTTTATAAAATTCTTGATTGTTCGTTCTGACCTAGCAAATATGGTATACCGCGATTGGTAAATGTAGTAATTATTTGGTAAATATTGTAAATATTTCGTAAATATTGTAAATAGTAGTAAATATTTGGTAAATTTTGACGTACCAGTCAGCGTAAATCCCCTCAATAATCGTCAATGTTTTAAATGTACATATTTATAAATTAAACATTTTTTTTTGTAAATCTAAAAAAATTTAACGTTTAAAAAAAAAATTTTTATGGTACCTAACAAATGCAGGAATGTATAATGAATTCAAATATTTAACACACTTTGTATATATCCATAATTTATCGTATCGTCATCAGACTACTCATGAAAAACTTTTCGTGTTCATTTAAAGGGATCGATTTATTTTTCGAATTACACGAAGTTGTTTTCATTATTGTAATGTAAATAAAGAGCTGACGCACTATTTGGAAACTATTCAGGTTCCAAGGCCGGATGAACTTTAATCTTTAAATGTTTACGCGATTAAGCGTGTTCAGAACATAACAATAAACTAAAAATTGTTCGTGGGCATGACGTAAAAACTGAATTCCAAAAATTAAGTTTAGTATTTTAGGTATCCTAAATTCTTTTAAAACCGGATGTACTCTTTTTATTGCTTTTAAATGACCGATTCGTGTCTCCAAAATAATCTGTCTTTTCTTACAATTTGGCACGTTTTTACGTTATTTTTACCTACCTGTCCAACACAGGGCGATGAAGTCATCCTCTTCGTGATTTTCAATGTTCCATCGTAGCCTCCAGACACCCTCTTCAGTTTGTTCGGCACATAATTTATTGCACTTTGGATCATTTTGACTAGAATCGCATTTATCGGTGCGTTTTAACGCACTGTGTTTATTCGTGTTATCGTTGTCATCGCACCCTGTAGATACAGGATCTTCGTGGCAGGTATCTATATTTGGACTGGCGTTATCACAATCGTTTTCGGTATTAAAATTTTGAGCTTCGCACGATGCCATACTCGATTAAAAAAATATAGGTTTCTTGTACTCGATTTTCTGTTATAAACTAGCTATGCAATCTATAGTGCAGATTCCCAGATGCGGAAGAGTTGTCATGACGACAGACAACCTGGCGACTCCGTCTATGCACACATCACAAATACGTAATCGTATATAAACACACTACATTTTTATTAATAAAATTATACGATTCACATTCATACTCGTTAAATAAACAAACGAACACCGCCCGTAATTAACTTAATCCACAAATTACAATTAACAACATTTTCTTTGGCACTTAAATTAACGGAATTAAAACCTTTCTACTTTTAATAAATATTTATTTAATAATAAATTAAAATTATTTATAAGAAACATTAACTACATACTTATTACGTTTGACAGTTCATAACATTCCAGTTCAATTTCTCTACAAAACTATACTTATACAAAGTACCAATTCACACTGTACAAAATGTATACTCAATAAAACACAATTTATATTTCATAAGTATTTAATTACAACTTAAAAATATTGCGATCTTAACAGATTTGCGCTTTCATTAAATCCATAATGTTTTAATAAATCTGCCAAAGCATTAAAAATGGCTTCCGTCTTGAGAGAACCCACGAATGCCGTAGTCTCGCCTATAAAATAACGCTAATTATACATTTTAATTACATGTACGTCTTACCTTCATTCAAATCTAATTGATATATAATACCCGGTTGTAACTTATAAATTTGTCTTAATTCGTGTTGAAGATTTTCGACAAAGTTTCCTCCTTGTATATCCAACTGTCTTGTGTTTGCGCCTAAAGCGATAAGCTGATGAAGTGGAATTATCGTCTTATTGATTAAGGCTTCATGAATATTTGTTAAAAGTTGACTTAAAACGTTACGACATTCTTCATCAGATAATACGGGTTCTGGTCTAGGTGGTGTCAAAGATATATCTTCTGTTCGAGGCATGACACCTAGTAAACCGGGTTTCATTTTTGCCGTTGCTAATGCGTATGATAAAACGGCATTGTCGTATGCTTCCATTTTGATTAGTTTCGACGAACTAAAACAAAATTATGTGCTTTAAAATCAGTTAAATACTAAATCGATATATAAGAACAAATACTTAATAAAAAACGTATCAATATTGATACCAGCTCCTCAATGAATAACAGGAAAAAAACAACAATGCTCTGAGAATATATCCAATTTTTTCAAAAAAACCAAACTACTGTAGAGAACTTAGTTCTATTTAGATGCAATATCTTTGTACCTATAACTTTAAAATAAATGTATTTCTTTTTCAATACAAAATTGGAAGTATTTACCGATATTCACCGCGATAGTTCAGTTGTACTAAATTCCTAATGGATCAAAATATACTTCACATGCAACATTTCTTTCTGCTAAGTAATTAACGCTGGAATTATAAGCTAACACTGCACACCGAAGACATGCACATGCAGAAGTACAAAAAAGTTCTACGTATAAAAAAAAATCGAAACAAAAATAATGTAAAACCCTTTATTCACAACTAAAAGTAAAATTAAAAATATGTACAAACTTATAAACAAACAAAGGTGTAAATTATAACCATCATTATGCGCCGTATAACTAAGTCTATATATACAGTTTTCAATTACATAAAGGTTCTGATTTAGGTGACTGCCTTTGAATTGTTTATACAATATTTGATGGCGATAGTGATGTCAATTGTACATATAGTATTACTAACTTTCTTAATTTACAATTAAAAGAAAATTTCCTGTACATGCTTAAATACAACTACGTACATGCACAAAAAAATTAACAGTCAATTATGTAACAATAAATATGTTATGACACGAGCCTTTAATGCTAACAAGGCCCGTATCAAAATAATTGATTAATCTTAATTGGAATTCGTACTACCGACTAATAATTATAAATAAAACTATGCACGTACTTGCCACGAATTCATTAGCAATAACAAATTCAAACTAAAATTTTCTCAATACGAATTATTAAATAAACAATATTAGAGTAATAGCGGCTTAATTTAAAATTTAAACTTTTAATTTATTTATAAATTCAGATTATTTACAAATAGCCATTAACATATTTTTTATATCACCAATTTAACAATATAACAAAATAATACGTCGCAAAAAATATATGAGGAACTATGTATATAAAAAAAAAAACAAATATAGAAAATACACTACATAATGCAGCATGTGTGGAAAAAATTCTACGGTGTGCAGAAAATCACATTTACTACGATCAACATACAAAATCCTTTTATTTTGGTACTTAACTCACCCCGGTGGTAGATTTTGCATAGCTTCTTGTTGTTCTCGTAATTGTCTTTTTCTTTTCTTGCTCCATAACTCGTGGCAATCTTGCCAAGTTGGCAATTCCGGCACGTTCATTCTAAAACGTGTAACTACATTACGAAAGTTAAGATATTTAGAAAAACTTACTGTTCCGGGTTAATGTTCTTTAACCAAGTCGATTTTAGAGCATCTTCTGCTGTGATTCGTTTGCCAGGATCCAACTCTAACATTTTATCTAGTAGATCAAGAGCAGAAGTCGGCATAAAGATAAATTCCTCGCGTATCCTTCGTCGAAAAACTTTTTTGGGTTTTAAGGTATGAAAAAGTGGCAAATTAGTCACTAACGGCCACACTGCAGGTGTGGGAGTTCCGCATAATTTTGAAATCATCTCCAATTGCATAACTTCCGTGTTTGCCTAAGTCGCGCACACTTTATAATGACTGGAATATTTTATTTAAGTACTCACTTGAAATAGTGGTCTTTTTAAAAACAATTCTCCCAAGATACACCCACAACTCCAAACATCGATTGCGGGTCTATACCTTTCTTCTCCGAAAAGTAACTCCGGTGGTCGGTACCATAACGTTATTACCTTATTAGTGTATTGTCGTTCCTTACCGGCATTGTACAAACGCGCCAAACCAAAATCACCAAGTTTAACTTCACCCCTATATAAGATATAATTAATAACAGCAAAATAAATACGCACCCGTAATTACTTATTATTCATTAGTATGTTGCTACATTTAATATCGCGATGCAAGAAATTCTTTCGGTGACAGTAACTTAATCCTTCCAGTAACTGTCTCATTATGCAAGCGTTATTTAATTCGTTAAAATCGACCATTCCCGATTCCAATAATCCCATCAAGTCGTGATCCATGTACTCAAACACTAAATAAAACGATCCCTTATCCTATAAACACGACAATCAATTAACATCATACAAACTTACAATTAAAAAAAAAAACCTTTCTAAAATCAACAGCATCTTGCTTATCAGTCACAATTTCTCTCAAGTTAACAATATTCTTATGATTTAATTGCCTAAGAATTTTTATTTCTCGAACTGCTGTAATAGGAAACCCTTCTTTTTCATGTTCCAACCTGACTTTTTTTAATGCAACCATTTCATTCGAGTGCACATCTCTAGCTTTGTACACTTGCCCGTAAGTACCTAAAATATAAATGTTTTTGATTGAGAAATTGAACAGATTCAAATTACCTTCTCCAATTTGTGCTATTACTTCGAAAACGTCTACGCAACGTTCGCCCCAATCTCTAATAATATTAGCACTTCGAGATTCTCGACGCCTTAAAATTTTTGGTCTTTTAACTTTTGGTTTTGGCAAACTTTTAATTTTTTCTGGGTTTAAATTTATACCGTGTCGAGGAGGTGTGCCAATTGCTTCGTCGTCGCCACTTAATTCTTCAGTACCTGGAACAACTATGCCACAGTTGTTGCTGACACTTTTTATTAGAAATCTTACCAGGTGGCATTGGCAAATTCATGATGCCTCTTCTTGGTGGAGTTTTTGGTTTTGGCGGTGGACTAGGAGATCTACTCGGCGGCGACTCGATAGCTTCCAAATCGATTTGATTAATCCCAGGTGGCATAGGCAACTTAGTGATATTTTTAGATTTGTTAATTTTGCCCATTTCAACACTGATATTTTTCTTGATTGATGCGACTGTAATCTTTTTGTCGAGCGACATTGATTGAGAGTTTTCGGTTGGTGTTGGAACAACACTGACAGATTTCGGCGACTTCTCAGTTGGAACTGTTACAGTAGCAGTAACAGCAGCCGTAGTTGTAGTCGCAGTATTATTAGGTAGTGTAATATCATCTAATTTGATAGAAATTGTTTCTGTTACATTATTGTCAGATGGTATGGGGATATCGTCAATGGCTATAATTATAGGTTCAGTAGTAACTACTTCTTTAGTCAAAACCTTTTGTTCATTTTTTTCATTCGTATCGTTCTTTTGTTCAAGTAAATTTTCCAACTTCTTCAATTCCATTTCTCGTTTTTGTTTATCTTTGACGAGTTCGGCAAACAAGCTTGTGTCGGTTATTTTATTTTTAAGTTGAGATGATTTTATGGAATGTGGAGATGGACTTTTCATTCTGGAAAATAAACCAAACAATCAAATTTTTTGTATATTTCTAGAATTGCAAAAAAACTGCATAGGTCAAAAAAGAACTAATAAACTACAGTTCAAAAATAAAAAAAAGGTGGATGCTAGAAAATGCGAGTCCTAACATTTTGGCGAACATGGTTTTTCGCAAGGAAATTTCCAGTTTTTAAACCGACATTATTGTCTTCAAAATTGTTGTCCCTAATTCATCTATAGTTAAATGTTATTGAAACTAAAACAGAAATAAACGTTAAACAAAAACACGTGGCAATGTTTTATACAGGGTATTAATACTAAGTTGTAACACCCAAAAATGACAGTTAGAACTCATTGAAACTTTTCTTAGTTCAAATTTTTGATTTGAAGCTCCAGTTAGTAGTTATTGGCGTTTTTTGTTTTACGAAAAATCGTCATTGACTCCTTATTTTAAGGACTATTTAAAAAGTACAAAAACTTTCAGCATGTGCTTTCGGTTCTCTAAAACATTTGTATTTACAAATATATTTTATTTTATTAAATAACAAAATAGTCAAAAATTTCAGTTCAATTACAAGATAAATTTTAACAAACTGCAACAATCATTTAAAACTAAGTAGGCCTGTTACCATTAAACATGAAGCAAAGAAACAAGAAAAATAAAACAATGAAACAAAGAAGGGACTAAATTTGATTCTCAAAATGACCACCATTCACAGTAACGCAAGCCCGGTGGTAACGTGTTTTACTATTAGAAGAGCTGCCTGCTTGTCTTTTATATCTTCTGCTGTAGCTACTATTTTAGCCACCAGTGGTGTTTCATATACCGAGGTCTTTTTCTGATCCCAGAAAGAGTTAAACCGGAGCTCCGGACTGGCCATGCAACAAGTCTCCTCTCCCAATCTAATTATTCGGAAATCCTCTCTTTAGTAGTGCTATGACTTCTCGGGTTGTGTGAGCCAGTGCTCCATCATGTTAAAACCAAAACCCGTCGTCTGACGTTTAGCGGTAAGACGTCAAGAAGCTCTGGCAAAACGTTAAAGGAGAGACTAGGACCAAGCCTAAAAAGTCTGGGTGTTTAACTACGACGCGGTCTAAGCCGAAAGTCGCTTATACAGCGCCGTGCCCAGATTTTTGTTTCGGAGGGGGTCTCAATAAAACAGATCTGCTAATTCAAATTTAATTAATTACCATTACATTGGCACGGGAAAAGCCCGCCACTGAAAAAAACTGTACTAACATATTCGTTCTTAAAACTAAAAACCTCAAATTTCCAGTTCAGTGAATTCACACACCTAATCAAGCCTTCTAGACTTTTTATGAGCAAATTCGGTTATAACATCATCAGTTGGGATGATGACATCTCTGTGAATTGCCATTAGGGCAAACCCGATTAGCCTCTCTTGTCTACAAGAATTCCGTAGGTAGGTTTTTAGGCGCCTAAGTGTGGAAAATGACGTTTCCGGGGTGAACGTAGTTACTGGTAGAGTCGACAAGATGTTCAACAACATATAAATGTTGGGATACAATTGTCTGTTGCACTCTCCGACAGCTTCAATGGCGCAAGAAGGCCGATCCGAAGGGCTTTTGCCCTGCCACAACAATTTCCATAGTTGAAATTCGCCTTGTGCCTCGTCTAGTTCCACCAGGTCCTCGTACATCACTAGGTCCTCTCTTGGGAATGGCGTTTCCTTCTCGGAACAGACTGTTGGTATAAGAGTGTACATAGCAGCAATCACTTTCTTGTGGTCAGTAAATCTTATTTTGAGCTGGGAAATTAAGTCTTCTAATAGGGGTATTGCAACAGTTATGCGGTAATACTGTTCGGGGTTACTAGTATTTGGATTAGCGCGATGCTTTTGTACTGATGTCAACCGTGGAAGCTTGATTTCTTCATTGACATCGGCCAATAAATCCTTTACTTCTGTAAATGGACTTGAAAATTCTTTTTCAATATTAGATCGAATATCTTGAAAGTGCGATATTACGTTCTCAATATGGTCGACAGCTGTTATTAAGTCACACAGAGGTGACTGTAGGACTTTGCATACTGTTAATGTTGCTGCAAATACCTTCGATAAAAAACAGAGTGATACCACGAATTCGCTGACAAGAGCAGATCTCAGAAAAGAAGAAGCTTTGGTTGAGGTCTCCATATCCAGGTCTGTGCTG
Organism: Aquatica leii; assembly: GCA_035610365.1. Classification (NCBI taxonomy): domain Eukaryota; kingdom Metazoa; phylum Arthropoda; class Insecta; order Coleoptera; family Lampyridae; genus Aquatica; species Aquatica leii. Next base: position 5,659,055 of record CM069436.1, on the reverse strand, counting down.
AATTGTTCTAAAGTCCCAATAATAGATTTGAAAATTTGTTCAAATTTTAACAAGCCGTTGTGATTTTCCACCCACCGCGTTTCACACATTGGTGTTAATTTCTGCCATGTTGCATCAGGAAAGTTGGTCCTAATGCGTGTCTGAAGGAAGCTTGTTCGCTTTGGAGATGCTCTCAAAAAATTTCCGATTGCTTTCACAGTTCCTATACAATTTCTTATAGAAGGTACATTACATGAATGACAAAAGGCCAAGTTTAAAGAATGAGAGCTGCAATGGACAAACAGAGCTCGAGGAAATGATTTCCGTATTATTGCTTGAACGCCATTAAAAGCACCTTTCATCACAGCTGCACCACCCCTGTCCCACCATATTGTTGCAGTCAATGCCAAGGTTTTTCAGAGAAGCTATGATCGTGTCAGCCCATGGTTGTGCAGTTGTATTATCGACCTTTACAAATTCGAGAAAATCTTCTTTCACCACATAACAAGTTTCAACCTTTTTTGTGTATCTAACACATAGTGAAAGTTGTTCGTGTCCCGAAATATCAGAAGTTTCGTCTACTAAAACGAAGAACACCTTCGCTTCATTTAAACATTTTACAATTTACTTTCCTTAATTGATATCAGATCATTTTGGACCTTAGCGCTCATATATGTCGCGTTCAGAGCAATGTTTTCGCAGTGTTTGAGCAATTTTGTATCACCACATTTCATCCTCATTCTTAACATGGCTCTGAAATTGCCGTCATTTGTGACTAGCTCCTCATCAGTCACAGAAACAAGGCCAGAATCGTTTGTTCCTCTCAAAGCCAGTTCTTGACGGCCACAAAACTTTATAATTTCCACAATTGAAAATAATTTTTCTCTATTTTCTTCTACTTGCTTTCTTCTCCCTGAGTCAATAACATTCCTGATATCCAAGTGTTAGTTTTGCATAGTCTTCAAAAAGTTGGAGCCCTTAACCACAACTTCGTGATGGTATTGTTTCGATTGATGGGATTTGAAGTCTTCGATTGCGTGTTTCCATTTCTTATACGGAACTGTCACAAGAGATTTGGAAGCCTGATTGCCTCCTTTTTCCTAAGGTGTGATGTGAAAAAATTACACAATATTTGGACAGTGCGCAGTCATTTTTCGTATAAACGAGCCACGGGTACCTATCAAGCCACTGCCTTTGAAATCAAAGGTTTTTCTTCCCACTTACGCTTACTTGAAATCTTTCTCTGGCGTCCACGGAGTACTCAGCAACTTAAATTTTAAGTCATCATCTAATTGGTTACCTACATAGTTTCCCAAATCAAAGTCGTGAATTAGTAAGTAGCTTTCTTCAGGCCTTACTTCGCTGATCTCAGTACACGTAGAAAAAGAAGACGATGGTCTAGCAGATGTAGATGAGTCACTTGCAGTGTTCGTCTTTTGAGCCTTTGTAAAATAGATAAACAGTGACGCTTGCAATGTGCAAGGTTCGACGAAATCTATTGGGATTCCCACTAATTGTGTGAAAACTCTGACAGAGTCTACATATTCTTCTACAAATGCGGCAACTTGATTATTGACGATTTCGATATCTTCTACGATAAATTCTACGTGCTTCTAGTGGATTACGCCTGGCCTCTCCAAAAACGAAAAGCATGTAAGAAGTTCAGTGCTTTGATAATTATGCATTCTTATACACAAATTGTGCAAAATACGCACACAAGTGATAAACTTGACAAAAAATTTTCAAGATGAAGTAGTAAATAATTATTTTTTTTAAATTAAGATATTTCTAAAGAAATAAAAAAAAGTATTTAGACTTAAACGTAAAAACTAAAAAACACGTGTCTCAAGTTTAAAGTACGCGTTTATTATTCGGCTTTTGTTTCATTGTTTAATGGTAGTAAGCCTACTTTGTTTTAAATGATCGTTACAGTTCGTTAAAATTTAATTTGTAATTCAATTTGAATAAAAAAATGTTTCTGACAAATGTTATAGTAGATAGTTTAAGAATTTTATAAATGTTTTATTTTCAAAAATCGATCAAGTGGTTTTCAAAATATCTTGTTTTGAAATTTTAAATGGCCGCCATTATGTTATTTAATAAAATAAAAAATAAGTGTAAATACAAATGGTTTAGAGAACCGAAAGCAAATGCTGACAGTTGTTATATTTTTTTAAAATAAAGAAATAATGACGATTTTTCGTAAAACAAAAACGCCAATAACTACGAACTAGGGCTTCAAATCAAAAATTTGTACTACAAAAAGTTGTTTGTTTCAATGAACCATTTTCGGGTCTTACAACTGAGTAGTAACACCCTGTACTAGGTGTCCTAATTTGAAAGTTTTGGAAACTCGGTAAGTACAATAGATACGAAAAACTTGACCGAGTATCCTCGTCTCTTTTTTCTAGAAAAATTCGATGGTGCAAACCAAATTGAGCGACTGTTTTTTTGTTTTCGAGGTATACGCAAAAGTTTTCTCAATTTTCAACACATGGCGATATTTCGGTTATTTTTCAAAGTAGAGAAAAACGGTTTACGTGACCTTAAGGCACTTTTTTGAGTAGAATGCAATGGCGTTGTATAATTTTGAATAACATCATTATATGTATTTCAAATCATGGCATATAATTGTTTTTTTTTTTAAATGCAAATCATAGTAGGCTATTGGACAGTTAAAATCGTTTGTTTTTTCTTTTTTCAATGATATATAACATATGGGCTCTATGATTTCATATTTTACTTATTTCATCAAACATGTTTTAACAAACACGTATTCCTTTGCAGTTTTCTCATAGTAGGCTTGTCATTGAAAATTTGAACAAATGAAATCATTTAGTATTGGTAGTTAGTTGGTATAAAGTGCAATGGCTTTTCAAATATATGAAAAGTACAATATGATAGAATGCTTTAATCAAACTGAATCATTCAGAAGTTGCAGCCGAATTATATTTTGATCGTTCCCAGAAAGAAGACCACCTCATAAATCCATTTTTATGAGATTGAAACAAAATCTGAAGAATCATAGATTATTTGACAAACCAAGAACAAGAAATTACAATTAATAGAATAAATTATAAGATTTAATACCTAATTAATAATTAAACATTCAAAATAAATTTTCAAAATTTTGTCGATTCCTAGCAACACATAAATATGAATATATGAAATGGAATTAAGAAGTCAAGTGGTGTTAAATCAGGGGCCACCTTACTGGTTCATTATTGCCTATCCAATTATTTTAAAAATCTATTTAACAGCTCTGAAATGATTGCACTGTTACCGGGTGGGACACCATCTTGTTGAAATAATCAATTTCTTCTCTCATCTAATGGCATGCCATCCAAAAATTCTTCAATAATTTCTTTAAATATGTCGTAGGTCAGAATTCTATTTACAATTAGGGCACACCACACACTAATACCAAACCTTCCCTGCTATCGGACAACGCTAGTACCATGAGGATTAACATCTGACTACCAGTGTTCGTTATGCCAATTAAAAATTCCTCCACTACTAATATAGGCTTCATCGGACCCAATTATGTTTCGATAAGACAATGGATTTTGCCGAATATTTTGTATCAGTATATTGCTGTTTTCTAATTGCAAACGGCCGAAATATGTTTTTTTTCAATATATTAGAAGTTCGACTTTTTAGACTTCTGCTTCAATTCGGCGACTTTGAACTTTGAAGGATTTGGTACTACAACTTCTACTACATTGATAGAAGCTTCTTCCATATCTTGAATAATGTAATTTCTTGTTTTTGGTTTGTCAAACGATCCATGATTCTTCAGATTTTGTTTTAATCTCATTTTGAAAAGCCATCTTCAATGATAGAAGCCTACTATGAGAAAAGTACAACGGAATACGTGTTTGTTAAAAAATATCGATTTTTTTATGATTTCAGTAAAATATGAAATCATAGAAAAGAGACAAAACAAATGATTTTAACTGTCTAAGAGCCTACTATAATTTGCATTAAAAAAACACAACTATATGTCATAACTTAAAATATAATGAAGTTATTTAAAATTACATATATAACGCAATTGAATTTTACTCAAAAAAGTGTCTTAAGGTTACGCAACCCGTTTTTCTCTACTTTGAAAAATAACCGAAATATCGCCATGTGTCGAAAATTGAGAAAATCCAACTTTTGCGTATACCTCAAAAAGAAAAATCTAGTTTTCTCGAAAAAAGAAACCGAGGATACACGGTCCATTTTCTCATATCTATTATAGTTAACGAGTTTCCCTATCAAATTTCCAATTTAGGAAACGCTGTACACAGTGAGGTCGTCAAGTATGGAATAAATTCAATATTTTTTAAATGATAAAGTTTGAGAAAATTTCTTCGAACACGTCGATTTTGTTTGTCTAAACGTCACCTTTTTCCGCCATTGTCATTTTTTGCCAGTGTTTTGTTTGCGAGCTATGACATCGAATTTTTTTTACAATGGCAACCCATATTTTTTTAACGGATTTCGATAGTTCATTTTTCTGAGTAAGAAAATGTCAAAAAAGTGTGACTTTGAAGAAAAGATTTTATAGATATTCGGTTCCAAAGCTTCAAAATATAAGTAAAAGTTATGCGATAAGGCCAACTATCAAGGAAGCACTGGAAAAACAAACGATTTTGACAGTTGCTAGAATTTTGTACTTATTCCTCGAAAGATTGTTGTATTTTGTTGATTAATCATTGCTTAATAGTATTTCAGATTTATTTTTCTTTCCTTAACTATTTGAAAATGGTCCGTCGTTTTAGTGAAAGAATAGAAAATTTGATGATAGGTTACGGAGACAGAGTTCGCACGGAAATTGACGTTTATTTAATAACAAATATCCTAACAGAGAACCAATTACACAGTACACCGTTAGCGAGATCGAGGGAAAATTGTTGGAAGTAGGCAATGTAAAAGATCGCCCTAAAATGAGTTGTCCAACAGCCCAAGAAGATGTTAAATTAAACGTTCTACTTGAGCTTCAAGTGGCAGCAGACAACGAAATAGTTCAAAGTTCCGTCTTAAAATATTTGAAGCTGGAAAAATGGCTCCCGTATAAAGTGGTTTTGATCCAAGAAACTTTAGCGAAACCATGTTACAACTCTTGAATGATGACAAAATATTGTATTTTCCGACGAGGCTATCTTTTATCTCGAGGGCATAGTAAATCGGCAAAACTGTAGATATTGGTCTCCTCGAATAATGGAAACGCATAGTCAGTTTCCACAAAAAGTTAACGTTTGGACTGCCATTGTAGGTAACCATATCTTGGACCCATTTTTCCTTGGGGGCGCGTTGAAAGATACCTTGAATTTTTAAAAAACGAATTAGTCCCTGCACTTGCAGTATTTTACGCAAATGAAGAAAAACCAGAGCCTATTAACACGATATGGTACCAACATGATGGTGCGCCACCCCATTTGCGATCTATCGAAGGATCTCCTAGATCTCCTGATCTCACCCCCTCGGCTACTTCTTAATGGAGTATTTAAAAAGCAAACTCTATATCAATAGACCAAATACCATCGACAAACTGGAGGACGGAACTTGTAACGAAATGTGGACAATTCCAGACGATACTCCTAATAAGGTTCTCTAGGAGTTTCAGCGGCGGATGCGATATTGTCAAGAAATGCTTGGAGATCACTTTAAACATTTACTTTCATTTTTTGTTGTACAAGTCTGCTTTTATTATTCATTATTATTTCCATTTGTTGTAGGTTAGTCGATGATTGTTGAGATTGATTTCAGTAAATTTTGTTGATTTTTCAAAATTAAATAACTTATCCATAAATCTTTTTAGAATTCTCGATATTAAGTAGAAAGATATCCAGTGTACTAAATTAAAACACTAAGACACATTTTATTTACATTTTTTGAAAAAAATTTGGGTTGCCATTTAAAAAAAACATAGATGACGTCAGAACTCGGAAACAAAACACTACCAAAAAATCCCAATGGAGGAAAAAGTGACATTTAAACAAACAAAATCGACGTGTCCGAAAAAACTTTACAAAACAATGGATTTATTCCATATTTTACGAGCTTACTGTATAGTTAAATGTTATTGAAACTGAAATAGAAATAAGTGTGTTTATGAATTAAATACGAACATTGCAGTCCGATTACATCGATTAACGTGCTTGGGTAATGTTAATAAAAATATAAAGAAACTGAAAATGATAGAAACACGAATAAGTAAAGATTTGGATTAAAAAAATTAGCGTGCATGTTAAGAACCAGGAAAAAAAGAAACACTGGTATACAGGGTGCCCGGAACGGCTGTATCTCGACAATGGTAAAAGGCCTAGAAGTTTGGGAAAAAAACACTTATAAACAAGTAAGCAAGAGAAATGGCTGGAAATTATTTTCGTTCGTAAATCCACCGCTAAAGAGCGTAACTGATATAAAGAAACAAAATTCGAGATGTCCCATATCTTTGAAAACAATTTGATAGCTCGAGTGATACGGTATCATTTTGCTTTATGATATTCTTTTGTAAAAAATGTCATAATAAAGGAGAGGAACGCCAATGCGTTTTCGATATTTACATTTTATTATCTACTGAATCATTCGACCTATTTCAATCTCGTTTGAAAAAACAAGTTATTGTCTTTCGACAGAAGTGATTTTTAGCTATGCTTGGGACGAAATACGCTTAAAAAAATGACGATCGCTACTGAAGCGCTACAACGCAGCGAAAACATTTCAGACCTCACACAAAGCATAAAATAAATGTTATTTACGAATTTTAAAATAATTTCCAGTGATTTTCTCACTTTATTCAAAATAATTTTTACCCAAACCTAGGCCTTACCATTGTCAAGATACAAATTTCCAGTGATTTTCCCACAACCCAGTATAGTGCATTCTCATAGTTTATATTAATGGTGGGTGGTCAATCCATTAAAAATCACCCAGAAAACAAAAGATTTGTTGCTCTACATTTTTGTTTCTCTTTTTTTTTTTTTACCAGTTACTCACCAATATTAGGTGAGCTCAAAACTGTATTTAAAATTATTTTTAGGCTAGTACTTTGTTTTGGCGGTCATTTAAAGTTTGTTTCGGTACCGTTTTTTGACTGAAAACAAGTTTTGCGTAAATGTCTATAACTCTGGTAATTTTGAAGATATCAAGACAAAATAAAAAACAAAATTTTCAGAATAAAATGCTCTAGATTTTTTGTCATACAAAGTGTTACCTTAATAGTAAGGAAAGTGGAGAAAAAAATTTGTAAATACAAAGTTTAAATTAACTGAGATCAAGAACTTTAGTGCTGTAAAATCACCAAAAGAAAGAAAGAAAGAGTCACCTTTAATTTTTTTTCTTATGTAGATTTACTATAGTTTAACTTTTTTTAAAAATATAAAGCTTGAGAACTTTTTACTTTTTTTTAAATTTTATAAACACTAAAACATTTTGGCAATTCATTTAACCCAATTAGGCCGTAACGTGAAAGTTCATAATTTGATTAAAATATTAAAGAGTGTAGAAATTTCGGTGCACAGTTTTTCAGTAATGTTGTGTGTTCTTCCTGAAATTGTTGTTAGTTCTGTAGGAGTGATTTTCCTTACAACTTTACTCACTGGTACCCACACCATGTCCTTTTGAGATATCTGGAAGGCAGTTTTTGGGCCAGCTGGATGAAAAAAATGCACTAGTAGGTCATTGTCTTGATCGCTCTTGTCTTTTGACGATGCCCTACCACCACTGATCTTCATAGATGCACGCAACAAAATCATTGTCTGTAGAGGATGCTGTGTTAGTAAACACAATTGAAGTTTTGTGCTCATCGAATTTTTTACTTGTTGATGTGGTGAAACATCTGATTTCATTGTCATTCACAGGAACGAACCGATGATACCCTCTTGTACCTTTCACAGGCAAGCAAAGCTCAAATCTTTTCATTAGTTCGGCTTCTGTTTGTTTGATTTCTTGAGCAGAGACAAAGATGTATGTTATTCCAGTTATTTTTTCAGTGCAATATTTGAACATGTCCTTTAGAGTAAGAATTTGTTCGTTGTATGGTCTTTGCATGCTGGCTCTGGTGACTTCCCTTTTGGTGGTACCACCTATACCATCACAAGAGTTTTTCCCATGAGAATTCCACTCAACTATCAATCCAAAATCATTGTCATGTTGGCACAGATTAATAGTTGTTTTTATTTTTGAACTGGCTGTCGACACCATCGCTGAAGTAAACCATTTTCTTTACTTTGGGTGAAAATTTCTTTACTTCTTTGATAAGATGCTTTTGAAATTCCCAAACTGTAGAAGTGTCATGAATGAGATGGTCACTTACGATACAAATGCTTTTACAACAAATTTCTGCTTCTTTTTTGAAATAAAAAACAAACGGGTGTAGCGTTGCTTGCCTGTTAGTCCAGTGAAAGCTTTGGATTTCATCCTGAACACAAAATGTAAAGTTCTCTGCAAAGTCACCAATGACTAAACATTCACTGTCTTTGAGTTTACCTTTAAGTTCTTTGAAATAATTAGATTGAATATTTGAAATGAAATGGTGTGATTTTAATTTTTCCATTTCTTCTACAAGATGATTTAAAAACTCATCTTTTGGTAATAATCTTGTGATAAGGTCAGCTCTGTCGGTATGTACCGATTGCTTGAAAACAACTTCTTCTGGCAAGTTGTCAATTTCATTTGTCAAAGCTTCTAGAAGCCCTTCTGATCCAGGACATTCTGAATACTTGTCCAGCATACAACTATCATTCTCAACATCACATACAAGATATTCCATCAAGTCTCTGTAACTTACGTTGAGTTTAGCTCCTTCAAGGACGAGCTTGACGTTTTGATGATATTTACATACGCAAACGCTATGGGTGCCAGATGATCCTGGGAGGACACACTACTTTGGTCGCAGGGCACAAAACATTGACCGGCCAATTGTTAGGTTATAGTAAGTCTGTTTAAAAAGACTAAACAGCTCATTTAAAGGAAGCAGAATAAGCCTTTTTTGTTTTTGAACTTTGCTATTAACAACAATGATAGAAACGTACTCTTTTTTTCCCAGGGCACAATCGACTGTTCACATCATCCTCGTAAAATTCTATAACTTTTTTAATTACTTCATCACGTACTTTCTGAAATTTCTTCTTAGAAAGATGCGGGAGGATACCTTGTTCTTTCACAAGTTCCCGTGTTAGTTTTACGATATATTCAGAAACTCCAAATTCTTTTATTATTTTATTTCTTGACCATAAACTGGGCAGAAGGCTAATAATTTGAATTATTTCTTCATTATTGGCCAAACTGCATTTTTCTTTAAGTGTTTGTATCAAAATATCATATTCGTTTTCTTTTAAATTACTAGCAAGGTCTTCGTCAGCTAAATCCTCGTCAAAAGATTCTTCTAATCTCCTTTTAACAGCAGTTGCGATTTGAACTGTCTTTTTCTTCAGGGCTAAACGTCTTTGCTCTGTATTTAATTTAGCTACCTTACTTAAAGGGAACAGATCTAAAGAATTACATATTGAGCTAACTTTGTTTAAAGGGGATTCATTAACTACCTGATATGCTTCAGGTATTAAATCTGTATCCTTTTCCATTTCAATCTCTGCACAATCTGGCTCTTTTACATATATTTTTGTAAAACATGTTGGACAAAGAGCTTTTCCGGGTATTAACTCAACTTCAAAATTTGTTTTCTTACAAAGGTGAGCTAAAAGAATTTTTCTCAATCCATTTTTAATTGGCTTTTTGTGTACACTCATGGGATCACAACATTTTCTCCCAAAGATATGGTTGAACTTTTCTAAATGTTTCGTTTTATCATAATGACAGATATTATTGATTTCATTTTTAACTCTTAATTTTAATAAGTTTTGTTCTTCGAAAGGTAGGTCACTCGCCGTAAGTATTTCATTTGGCACAGGTTTATAGTCTTGCTTATGACACTCCTCACGAATTAGTTCTCCCACAAAACAACTCATTTTATTAACACAAAACCTCTTGTTCAGATTCAATAAGTTTACTCTATAATTATTAAAATTATTTAAAAAATATTTTTGAGTATTAAAAACCTAAAAACTTTATCAAAACACTAATAGTAAAATATAAAACTTTACAACATGTTCACTCAGAATGGTTCTAAGAGCTACTGGCTTACTGAGTCATTGCAACACTAGTTTGTGGAAGGAGTGTGCAAGTCTAAACTTGTATTACCTAAGCTAGTACAGACATGATTTCTATTAGACTTTAATCAACAAGTAATAAAGATGTCTAAAAATGAAACATTAACATTAATTTATTACTCCTGAGGCCATATTAGTATAAAATGTATAGTGTATATATTTACAAATTTATTTACAGTATACATATTTGCCATTTTTATGCTATATACTTTTTTCATGTTTAGGCATTTTTATGCTTTTTAATTAGTTTTTTTTTTATAGGAAAAGCATTTTTATCCTTCATTACTGTTATGACACCGCTTTTTCGGAAAACTTTGAAACCACATAACTCTGGAACCAGTTGAGTCTCAGTCACCAAATTTTTACAGCTTTTTTATACCATGAAGTACTAATTTCATAATTTTTGACTCAATCCCTTTTGATATACTCTTCTTCAAAAATGGATAAAATTCATGTTTTTGTAATTTTTGGAAATTTATTTAAAAAAAAGGAAAAAGTTCTCAAGCTTTATATTTTTAAAACAAGTTAAACTATAGTAAATCTACGTAAGAAAAAAAATTGAAGGTGAGTCTTTCTTTTAGTGATTTTACAGTGCTAAAGTTCTTGATTTTAGTTATTTTAAACTTTGTATTTACAATTTTTTTTCTCCACTTTCCTTACTATTAAGGTAACACTTTGTATGACAAAAAATCTAGAGCATTTTATTCTGAAAATTTTGTTTTTTATTTTGTCTTGATATCTTCAAAATTAACAGTTATAGACATTTACGCAAAACTTGTTTTGAGTCAAAAAACGGTACCGAAACAAACTTTAATTTGAGCTCACCTAATATTGGTGAGTAACTGGTAAAAAAATTAAGAAAAACAAAAATGTTGAGAAACATGGTCTGGGTGATTTTTAATGGATTGACCCTGGTGCGTTCTTATGCAATTACAGGTTTTGGACAGCCAGTTTGCAAATACTACGACTGTTGTTGAAAAGGAAGCCTGTATTGCTTTTAACAGTGTAATGAACGACTTTTTGGGGAATCCTAAAGCACAAGATTATGACTAAATGTGCTAGAAAAGCTTCACAATTAAAGATGTAATACGAGCATCAAAATTAACTTTTTGCGAGTCCAGACAATTTTGGACAAATGAACGAAGGAACAAGAAGAGAGGTTCCATCAGAACAGAACAGAGGTACCAAGAAAAGTGAAACACAAACATTGATGGCAGACTACTGTTAGTGTTTAACATAAGACAAACTTTGCATAAAGAGATCATTAGATAAACGGTTAATGTCTGATTAATTTAAATGTCGATCAATACTATTAAGCAGTTGTTTTTTGTGATACCATTGTAATCTTATCAATTTTATAAGTAGAATCAAGTTATATACGTTCGTCAAAATCAATAAATGAATGAATGTTCAATAAAAATTGATATACGGTGTTCCAATACTTAAAATGAATAATTCTTACTTATTGCAAATCCAAGCTAATCGAATTGGTATACGCGAAAATGTATCGGTGCCGAAATTACCTGCACCAATTTGTCCCATCCTAAACCTAGACTCACAACCCAAATATTTTTGCGATCGCGTGATAGCATAAAATACGTTCTTACATAAAAATATAATTTCAATTCAAAATATAGAAAAAGATTTACCTTGGTAATGGGCTTCTCGACTGTCGATAATCTCTCTCTCTAACCAACCTAGGACTCCTAGATCTGTGCCTTTTAAGAAGCCTCGTTCTACTAGGCGAACGACTGTAATGTCTTCTATTCCAGCTAGGAGACCTAGAAATTCGTTTTCTAAGCGGACTCCTGCTCCGAGAAATTCTGCGTTTGTCCCTCATCCCTTCTCTTTCCTTTCTGTGGCGACGATGGTTGATCTCCCTCTCGATTCTTCTACGTTTTCTTATCGGCGATGCGGTTGGATGTGCGGCTGCTCTATAAACATTATAATCGGGACTGGGATTACGAAAAGGCGATGATTTAACAGGAGATAAGCTAGGCTTCGAACTACCACATTCAATAACAGTTTCATCAACGTCGATAGTAAACGGACTGGGACTTTTTTCTGGTTCGTTATTAGTAACATGATTCAAAGACTTCGTTAGCACCAACGGAGGTGTATGAGGAGATTCGCGTGTCACGCTATTTTTAATTCCTTTTCGCAAAGGGGGCGTAATAGCTTTTGGACTAGGAGTTGTAAGTTTTTCCTCTTCTATAGGTTCAGGCGATGCTATGTGACTATCATTAGAAACTGGAGAGCAATCGTTTGTTACAATAGTTTCTACATTAATAGGTGATGGGTGTTGCACTTCTACCGGTGGTTGCTCCCAATCAGATAAAGGTTCTGAATCAAAATGTGGCGTCAATCTTTTGGCTAAAGTGGGTGGTGTAACAGGAGATTCAGAATCAACAGTCTCAACACTGGTACTACGTGATCTATGTTTTCTTTTTTTCTTCTTTTTACGTTTTTCCTTTTTCTTCTTCCTATCCCGTTTCTTTTTCTTTCGCCTTTCGACCGAGTCATATTCTGAAGCATAGGATGGAGAAGGTAGCGCACGGAATTCTTGTATCGGCGATGCATCGACTTTTCGCCGATGTCTAACATCACTCGATCTTGAAGAACGCGAAGAAACAGATAGTTTACGTTCACGACTCGCAGGAGAAGGTGAGTGTGTTATAGATGTGTCATACCTTAGTACTCGCCTAGTTGGAGAAAACTGTGCCCTCGCAGCATAATATTCTTCATCTAACAATCGAGTCCCGTGCGCGTGTCGATTAGGGGCATTATAATAATTACTTCTATGCATCGAATGACCACTTACTGCACAATCATCACTAAAACTAAAAACACTTTCTCCGCTTTGTATTTCACCAGCTTCTGGACCAGATAAGTCTTCAGAACTTACATCTGAGTACTCTACAAGAGGTTTCGTAGTAGTTTTTATTACCAAGTTGTGATTGTCGGTGTTGGGTTGATCATCGCGAAACTTTCGTTTTTTCGTAGGTCGTTTAGATTTTTCTTTACGCTTCCCATGACGAATCTTGTCCATTTTATACCAAACCAGTACGCGTCCAGCACATAGTACCGAGTGCTGGTGTACTACCGTATTCTGGTAGTAACCTAAAACAACACCACATCGTTAATTAAGTTTGAGGTTATGTTTGTAAGCACAAAAAAATTTGTTTTTACAAAGTTTCGACTAAACGTATTCCCCAAAAAAAAGTTTTTTATTGGCACACACGAGATTGTACGATATAGAAAACAAATTTGAGAATTTTATACAGTTGACGTAAACGACCTTGAATGTCGACATATTTTGGGTGGGTCGATAACAAAACGATATACAAGAATTGAAGGTCCTTAGCAAAAATACTAAATTACAGGTAAATAAATAACAAATCATACTCACCGCAACGAAAGTATATTCAATATTCCAATAGTTTCCGTACACGCACACAATTCACGCAATTCTAAGATCTTAGAAACGGGTCATTATCTTTCCTTTTGGTTTTAACGACTTCTTTTGCAATTTTCTCAAAAACGAATCTCTCAAATTGTACTATATTAATTAAGAGTCTTTTTCTAATGTTATTAAAAGTATGGATGTTCTTTAAATCATAAAAAATATTCAGATTTTGAAGTATCATTAAACCGATCCTGACAGTAAGACGCCATATGCATTTAATTTCTATTTTTTTCCCCTACGATAACTCGTGACGTCATTACTAACAATGTCAAAGCAAAACTAATTTACTAAAAATCGAATCAAATCAAAATTCTTATAAGCTGGTAATTAATTCTTCGGACGAATTTAATTTAGACATGCTTTTAGTTAAAACGTTTTTTTTGTATAAAAACATTCTAAAGTTTATGCTTGTTTTACGCGAATGTAAACGTTTGCAAGATGGCGATTTGAAATTTTAAAGCAGCGTTGCCAATACTTAAAAAAAATGCAAATACATATGGAATTTGACCTTAGTTAAAAAATCATTTTCTTTTCATTCTATTATCAGGATTGCATTGTCTTTTTACTTAAGTTATGACTGTATTTTATCGCACCAACTAATAATGATCATGTACCATTAAATGTAACCAATTAATTAATTGGGTATATTTTTTTCTTCATTAAATTATCAATTATTGTGGAAACTGAATTTTCCTTATCTTTGTGAAATTTATAAAACGATTAAAAGCAGATTGCCTTTGTTTGTTTTTGTATCTGTGGATAGTAGAGTTAAAAAGGTATTTTCACCGTCTTAAGCACGTTATTTCTTTTTCAGATTTAATTTCCACAGTCTAGAAAAAATATTCTTCATCGTGCTAATCTAGCGTCGATACGCGAAAGGGTTATACGCCTTATACGTAATTTTTTTCATATTGAGTTAATGTTTTCTAAGAAGCAACTGCGGCACTGTTGCTGAACATGCTTTCCATTTATCTTTGGTCACTAACTCATAGTAGTGTCTGTTACCATTTCAATTATTCAATATCCACAGTATTATACTCAAGCCAATAGTCAAAGGTAACCAATAAACATATTTATAGTGATGACTCAAAAAAAATTTCTACAACAAAGGCAGTCAATAGTAGTCATGTTTTACTCTTTGTGTATATCAGAAACAAATCCTTCATTGTGATGTTTTCATAGTCGTTCGCCATAAGCATACAGCGATTTCTGGTGCTTACCTCTAAATAATCTCCTATATTTGGCATTGATTTTCAACTATACCTCAATCCATTGCCTAACTTTCAGAGGCTTCTTATTAGATTGTCATTTGTTCGTTTTCAAGTTCGTCGGTATCTTTCTGACTTCTTTGTGGTGTGGGGAATTTCACAAATATTTAAACGTCATTACATTGGGTAACTCACAATAAAGAAACAATAAACAATTAAACATACTTATTATTAAATATTGTAGCTTTGTATATACAAAACAGCTAATATATAAAATTTTCCTTAAATATTCTTATTAGAAAACTTGCAAAATTTGGCTAGAAAATTCTTTGATTGTAAAATCACACAGTTTTTAATATCAAATGGAATGGATAAACATTTCTTTTCTAAATAGGCAATTGGTGTATCTAATATTTAATATTAGTGCGGAATCTCGTTCTTTGTTTTATTTATTCATAAATCTCCTAAAACAATTAATAAAAAAATGTCATTTTGTTGTTAATAAAAATATACACACCTACAAAAAAAAACTCTGTATAATTTAAATTATTCAAGAACAAAAATTGCTATATACATTTTTCTTTTTCTTCTATACATTAGAATTGTCATTTGGTAAATCTTTTTTTAAAATATAAATACCTAACTTAAAACTCCATTTCTTCCATCGTTTTAGAGAGTCTGTTATTGTCGATGCGACGTCGTTGGCTTCTACGTACCGCATCCGCACGCCTATACGGTTCGCTTTTTAAACCTAACAATATATCTTCCAAAGCCCCATTATATACTTCGTCTTGCTGAAGTAACTTCTTTTCTTGTACCATCCTAGTTTTGTGCTTTAATTCGTTTATTACGGCCTCCTACGTGACATTTGCAAAACAGTATTATTATAGTTTCTATAAGTAAATTTACCTGTTGCTTTTTCTGATTGATTTTATTACGTTTTATAACATCTTCGTTAACTTTGTTTGAGTTTTGTGCTGCCAATTCTAATCTTCTCCTCTGCTCATTCTCTTGATCCGCAGTCTAAAACAATTAATTAAACGACAAAGTCCCACAATTTCAAAATCAGCACAATATAAAATTATATTAAGGTAGGTAAACTACAAATTTGCGTCGATAGTGTCACAACACTATAAGTATTAATTAATTAATGTTCGTATTCACCTTGAATGCCTTTGCAAACCGAACGAGCAAAGAGAAAAATGTATTTGCTTCGGTCGTCCTTGAAGATTCAGCAAAATATTCGACGCATTCTTTAAATGATTCTTGCGCAATTTTAGAGTCGCTTTTTAATTTTCGTAATTTTTCTTCGGAATTCGATAAGAAATCTTTTAACACAACACTTTGGGCCCCTTTGCCTCGTGTATCTGATTCTTTGCGAACTATATCCATGCCCTTCTCCAACTCGTGTACATCAGTAATGACATTTTCCAGAGATACTAAAACGTTGAAAACGTTTTACCACACAATTAAACAATTTTTTCGAAACTTACCACTGGAAGCTTTATCTATATACAAAAGATCTGAATCGAAATTCAGTAATTCCGGAAATTTTAGTCGAATTGTACTAACAATATAATGTAAAAGGCACATGCGTTTATCGGTAGATTTAATGTCTAAGAGAGATTCGAGAGATTGTAATTTAAAGCCGTAAGCGGGACCTCTTCTGCTACTATTTAAATAATTTCCAAACGCCAAAACCACTTCTAAAACAGATCTTAGCTTTTTAGAATTCTTAACAGAATTCGACGCAGATATTACAGCATGTACTTGCTAAAAGAACAAACAAGAAATAAACAAAATAAATATAAAAATAAAGCTTTACTGGCGCTATCAAATGAATGTTGTCGTAAAAATTTCCAATGTAACTCATAATTGAAAGCTTTGCTGATATCCTTTCCACTTTGGTCAAATGCATTAAGAACTTGTCCTCTTCAGTTAAAAGATTTATATTTTTTTTCTCAACGACGTATTCGCGATAGGCTTTGGTTTCTTGTTCAGTTGGAACCATACGTTGTAACAACTCGACGTTTTCGAGCGATAATTGTTTTAAGTCTAACGAATTAATCGCATTAATAACTCGATCCATCGGCATATCTAATTTTCGTCTTGATATTGCAATATTTCTCAGTCGCGTGTGCTCCAGCAAAGTTACATTCTCGGCTTTTTTAAAACGCTTGCTTGGGAACGTCGACAAACCATCGACTTCGCAAGAGCTATTGTTCAAAAGTCCAATATTACCTATTTTGAATCTTTCTTCAAAATCAACAAAGTCAATACTATTGTGCAATCGATCGTCATCCAATTCGTTAAAAATAGTACCTCGAACTTGATTCGGTTTCAGAGGAATCCAGTTGACTGTAGGGAGTTTATATTTTGTTTGTACTTTACGCTTGATTGTCATGGCGCCATCTGGCGCTTGAAGTAAACCAGCAGGAGGAGGAGGAATAGGAACTGAGGATATACGTTGCGGTGGTGGTGGAGGACACGGAGGAGGAGGGGGAGGTGCAGGTGTGGGTATCGTTATCACAGGTGTGTTTGCTTCTGTCGAATCTCCAGATGAACTTGACGGCGTCATTTGAAGTATTTCGGCTAAGCCGGCGACTGAAACAACAATACAATAATTTGTACAAAAAACATTGACTCTTACTCACTCGAAGCGCCTTTTGGAAGACTTTTAGTAATTGACTCTAACTGCATAATCTTTGATTCCAGCAAAGATTGTCGATTTTTCGATTCTTGTTCATGATGTTGAACTGCACGCCGCAATGTTGTAACTTCTTCGTCTACTTGTCTGCGATTTTCTAATAATTCGTCTCTCTCTTGACGTGTTTTCGCAAGTTCCATTTCGATTTCGGCAAATTTCGCGAGCGATTCGCTTTCTAATTCTTGAAGTCGATCATGAGCCTACAACAATATTTAAGCTGCTTGTTTTACGCTAAAATCCTGAATACGCACTTGTCCTAACTCGTCTTCAAGATCGGCAACTTTTTCCAACGTAGCGGTTTTAGTTTCGCTATCTTCCATTAAGGCAGCAACATCGAAAACGTTATCCAAATAAGCCGAAATTTGTACTTGCAATTCTTCACTTTCAGTGTGGCGTAGCCTTTCCAAATATTCGTCTAACCCCAAGGCAGTAAATTCGTATTGCAAATGTACCCGAAAATTCATGTCTTCTACCGAATGCACAACTATATTTACAAATTGCATACAAGCTACCTAAAATGTAATAAATATTACATTTAGTTTTATAGAATTCAGACTACAATACCATAAACTCTATGTGAAAAACTTCATAATTTATGAAATAATCCATGAGCGTTTGGAACCTATATCGCTCTTGACAAATTTCTTTGAAATTATCAAACGCAGAAAGGATAATTTCGTGTCCACCTTTGACGAGACAAATAGCAGCGAGCAATTCTAACACTAACGCTTTAGTCCTTAGGCTTTTATGAATTAAACTAAGTGATATACAGTTGATAGCCTCGCGGTGTTGTATGACCATATTAAATCCATACTGGAAAATGTAGTTTTAGTGTAAATTATTAATAACATTTTTTTTGCAATAAACAAGTACAAACAAATCTACAATTGGAGCCGAAGAGATTTGACGGATAGAGATTCCGTTATAATAGAATGTTGAAAATACAACAGTATTATGCATCATATGGTATCTGAAGAGTACGATTGCTGAGGCGACTATGTCTCAAGGGCAATCGACAAAGTTACCCAAAAACCCGCTGGGCCAACGGATTTACAACTTCTTTCTACGACCACGACCGAGTAAACATCGAATCCCCTAATGTAATCACTAGTTTCAGCCAATACCATCGACGGCGGAGATTTGTCAACGCTTAGAATTGCGTACATCAGGGAGTCAGCTTTGACAGAGTAAGAAGTTTGTCAAATTCCTCAAAGCGCAGAATTCCCTACTATGATCGATACCAAAAAAGTAAGTGGCATCGCCATCTGGGCCAGAATAACCTTGGGTCATTACTACAACTAAAAATCCTTATACCAAAACATGTCATCCGCACGACTTTACCTGGCAAAGCTGTCTACAAACCACCAACCTGGCCAGAAAATTTCAACCAATTTTCGACATCTACAAGACGACGATAATCAGTGGAAATGTCAACATCGTGCAGCATAAGCTTTGAACGGTACAGTTAGATTCAGACACGGCATCGCAAAATCTAACCATGGTGATCACATTAAGCGGATTTTACTGTATATATAATCGATACATGATACAGTCTACCAGTAAGATTATATACATGTGTGCAAGTTGATTCTGTTCATAAATTGCAAAACTGCAAAGTTAATGTATTCCATTTTAAATTTCGCAAAGTATTTTTCTGTTTTACGTTTCTTTTATATCAATGTCAAATCTGAAATTAAAAGAATGAAAAGTGTGTTTGGCACACAGAGTAATCTTGGGACGCCAGCGACTCTTTGTTCGGTATATGCATGTTTTTAAAAAGCTAAGAGAGATAATGCGTGGAAAGCAAGTGTCGGAAAGAGAAAAAATAAAAAGTTATACGAAAGAGATACGGCGATTTTCAATATCACCAACAAGAACTCACTAGTATTTGATGGACTCGGCTTATCTGAAAGCGACGGCCAACAGCCACGTAATGAGAATGAAAGTATCATTACTGAAAGTGAAATTCTGAAGGACAATTTAAGCGAAATAATAGATAAAAGAACAGCAAAAACGAAAACATTCCAAAACGATAAATAAAGATCAATGCAGAGAATTAGAAAAATTAAACCAGAAACAGAATTATATATACCACCTAGTAAATTTACAAACATGTTCGATAGAAATTATTAATATACAGTGCACGCCGTTTAATAGAATCACATTTGAACTTGGAGTTTTTGATAACAACAACCGAATTATAACAAGATCTAATATTAAAAAAAACAAATAAACGTTTATTGGTTAGAAAGCAGTAAATATACTCTGTGACATTGAAATTGCAACACCAAGAAGGGGTGGCAATTTTGTGACCAAACTTGGCAGGAAGGCTCAGCTACTCAGAGGTAGCAAATGATAGATTCCACTACTCTGTTATCGTGTGTATTTTTGCTTCTTGTGGTTCTTCTGACTAACGTGTTTTTAGAGTGTGATTAGCCCTAGAGCGCGACAGCCTGAAAATTACCGCCAATTAAGCGAATTCGACAGAAGTCAAATTATTAGCTTACGTGAAAGTGGATCTTTGTACAAGGAAATTGCAAATCGTCTTAACCGGAACCAATTCACTATTCTGCGCTGTTATTAAGCGTGAACTAGAGAAGGTCAGAATTGTCATTAATAAGAAACTAGGGGACGGAAGCAGACAACTGAGATGCAAAAGGGCCATCTTTGACTCCTTTGGAATGGAATAGAGTAGTCTTTAGTGATAAATTCCTATTCTGTTTGAGAATGCATGATGGTCGTATGAGAGTCAAATGAATAGATGCATGTACAGCGCACTGTGGAAATTATGTTTAAGAGGTGGTGGAACCTCATATTCTTCCATTTCTTCAGCAGTTGGAAGATCTATTTTTTCAGCGGGAAAATGCACATAACAAAACACTGTATGAACCGATTTCAAGAGGCCAATGTTATTCTCTTATGATGGCCACCCAGATCTCCCGACCTTTCGCCTATTGAACACGTGTGTGACATTATGGGTAGAAGAGTGGGGAACTGAGCGCATCCTCCACAGACACAGAAAGCTCTCCAAAATCGACCAAAGGCCGGCTAGAATCAATGCCACGAAGACTGAGGGCGTTTGAAACCAATAGAGTAGAAGAGGGAGGGAAAAAACAGGAGTAGCATACGTTCGGCCCGTTCTTTAATAAGTGATAACATTACCTGACTGATAATAATATCCGTGATTCCGAACAGCGGAATGCAGTATAATTATGAAAAAAATTACATATAAAAGTGTTGTGGTCAACGCCATCTCGTGGTTAACGAGCCCACGTATAAAATTTAACCAATTGGTATTATAGAGATCGTCGTAAGTTGGTAGTCGAATTTAATATATAAAAGTGTTGTGGTCGATGCCATCTCGTGGTTAACGAACCCACATATCAAATTTAACCAATTGGTGCTATAGAGATTCCATATAAAAGTGTTGTGGTCGACGCTATTTCGTGGTTAACGAGCCCACATATAAAATTTAACCAATTGGTGCTATAGAGATCGTCGTAAGTTAGTAGTTGGATTTAATATATAAAAGTGTTGTGGTCGACGCCATCTCGTGGTTAACGAGCCCACGTATAAAATTTAAAAATTTGGTACTATAGAGATCGTCGTAAGTTGGTAGTCGGAATTAATATATAAAAGTGTTGTGGTCGACGCCATCTCGTGGTTAACGAGCCCACATATAAAATTTAACTAATTGGTGCTATAAAGATTGTATATAAAAGTGTTGTGGTTGACGCCATCTCGTGGTTAGCGAGCCCACGTATAAAATTTAACCAATTGGTACTATAGAGATCGTCGTAAGTTGGTAGAAGGAATTAATATATAAAAGTGTTGTGGTCGACGCCATCTTGTGATTAACGAGCCCACATATAAAATTTAACCAATTGGTGCTATAGAGATTGTATATAAAAGTGTTGTGGTCGACGCCATCTTGTGGTTAACGAGCCCACGTATAAAATTTAACCAATTGATACTATAGAGATCGTCGTAAGTTGGTAGTCGGAATTAATATATAAAAGTGTTGTGGTCGACGCCATCTCGTGGTTAACGAGCCCACATATAAAATTTAACCAATTGGTGCTATAGAGATTGTATATAAAAGTGTTGTGGTTAACGCCATCTCGTGGTTAACGAGCCCACGTATAAAATTTAACCAATTGGTATTATAGAGATCGTCGTAAGTTAGTAGTTGGATTTAATATATAAAAGTGTTGTGGTCGACGCCATCTCGTGGTTAACGAGCCCACATATAAAATTTAACCAATTGGTGCTATAGAGATTGTATATAAAAGTGTTGTGGTCGACGCCATCTCGTGGTTAACGAGCCCACGTATCAAATTTAACCAACTGGTACTATAGAGATCGTCGTAAGTTGGTAGTCGAATTTAATATATAAAAGTGTTGTGGTCGACGCCATCTCGTGGTTAACGAGCCCACATATAAAATTTAACCAATTGGTATTATAGAGATCGTCGTAAGTTAGTAGTTGGATTTAATATATAAAAGTGTTGTGGTCGACGCCATCTTGTGGTTAACGAGCCCACGTATAAAATTTAACCAATTGGTATTATAGAGATCGTCGTAAGTTAGTAGTTGGATTTAATATATAAAAGCGTTGTGGTCGACGCCATCTCGTGGTTAACGAGCCCACGTATAAAATTTAAAAATTTGGTACTATAGAGATCGTCGTAAGTTGGTAGTCGGAATTAATATATAAAAGTGTTGTGGTCGACGCCATCTCGTGGTTAACGAGCCCACATATAAAATTTAACCAATTGGTGCTATAGAGATTGTATATAAAAGTGTTGTGGTCGACGCCATCTCGTGGTTAACGAGCCCACGTATCAAATTTAACCAACTGGTACTATAGAGATCGTCGTAAGTTGGTAGTCGAATTTAATATATAAAAGTGTTGTGGTCGACGCCATCTCGTGGTTAACGAGCCCACATATAAAATTTAACCAATTGGTGCTATAGAGATTGTATATAAAAGTGTTGTGGTCGACGCCATCTTGTGGTTAACGAGCCCACGTATAAAATTTAACCAATTGGTATTATAGAGATCGTCGTAAGTTAGTAGTTGGATTTAATATATAAAAGCGTTGTGGTCGACGCCATCTCGTGGTTAACGAGCCCACGTATAAAATTTAAAAATTTGGTACTATAGAGATCGTCGTAAGTTGGTAGTCGGAATTAATATATAAAAGTGTTGTGGTCGACGCCATCTCGTGGTTAACGAGCCCACATATAAAATTTAACTAATTGGTGCTATAGAGATTGTATATAAAAGTGTTGTGGTTGACGCCATCTCGTGGTTAGCGAGCCCACGTATAAAATTTAACCAATTGGTACTATAGAGATCGTCGTAAGTTGGTAGAAGGAATTAATATAAAAAGTGTTGTGGTCGACGCCATCTCGTGGTTAACGAGCCCACGTATCAAATTTAACCAACTGGTACTATAGAGATCGTCGTAAGTTGGTAGTCGAATTTAATATATAAAAGTGTTGTGGTCGACGCCATCTCGTGGTTAACGAGCCCACATATAAAATTTAACCAATTGGTGCTATAGAGATTGTATATAAAAGTGTTGTGGTCGACGCCATCTCGTGGTTAACGAGCCCACGTATCAAATTTAACCAACTGGTACTATAGAGATCGTCGTAAGTTGGTAGTCGAATTTAATATATAAAAGTGTTGTGGTCGACGCCATCTCGTGGTTAACGAGCCCACATATAAAATTTAACCAATTGGTGCTATAGAGATTGTATATAAAAGTGTTGTGGTCGACGCCATCTTGTGGTTAACGAGCCCACGTATAAAATTTAACCAATTGGTATTATAGAGATCGTCGTAAGTTAGTAGTTGGATTTAATATATAAAAGCGTTGTGGTCGACGCCATCTCGTGGTTAACGAGCCCACGTATAAAATTTAAAAATTTGGTACTATAGAGATCGTCGTAAGTTGGTAGTCGGAATTAATATATAAAAGTGTTGTGGTCGACGCCATCTCGTGGTTAACGAGCCCACATATAAAATTTAACTAATTGGTGCTATAGAGATTGTATATAAAAGTGTTGTGGTTGACGCCATCTCGTGGTTAGCGAGCCCACGTATAAAATTTAACCAATTGGTACTATAGAGATCGTCGTAAGTTGGTAGAAGGAATTAATATATAAAAGTGTTGTGGTCGACGCCATCTCGTGGTTAACGAGCCCACGTATCAAATTTAACCAACTGGTACTATAGAGATCGTCGTAAGTTGGTAGTCGAATTTAATATATAAAAGTGTTGTGGTCGACGCCATCTCGTGGTTAACGAGCCCACATATAAAATTTAACCAATTGGTGCTATAGAGATTGTATATAAAAGTGTTGTGGTTAACGCCATCTCGTGGTTAACGAGCCCACGTATAAAATTTAAAAATTTGGTACTATAGAGATCGTCGTAAGTTAGTAGTTGGATTTAATATATAAAAGTGTTGTGGTCGACGCCATCTCGTGGTTAACGAGCCCACATATAAAATTTAACTAATTGGTGCTATAGAGATTGTATATAAAAGTGTTGTGGTTGACGCCATCTCGTGGTTAGCGAGCCCACGTATAAAATTTAACCAATTGGTACTATAGAGATCGTCGTAAGTTGGTAGAAGGAATTAATATAAAAAGTGTTGTGGTCGACGCCATCTCGTGGTTAACGAGCCCACGTATCAAATTTAACCAACTGGTACTATAGAGATCGTCGTAAGTTGGTAGTCGAATTTAATATATAAAAGTGTTGTGGTCGACGCCATCTCGTGGTTAACGAGCCCACATATAAAATTTAACTAATTGGTGCTATAGAGATTGTATATAAAAGTGTTGTGGTTGACGCCATCTCGTGGTTAGCGAGCCCACGTATAAAATTTAACCAATTGGTACTATAGAGATCGTCGTAAGTTGGTAGAAGGAATTAATATAAAAAGTGTTGTGGTCGACGCCATCTCGTGGTTAACGAGCCCACGTATCAAATTTAACCAACTGGTACTATAGAGATCGTCGTAAGTTGGTAGTCGAATTTAATATATAAAAGTGTTGTGGTCGACGCCATCTCGTGGTTAACGAGCCCACATATAAAATTTAACCAATTGGTGCTATAGAGATTGTATATAAAAGTGTTGTGGTTAACGCCATCTCGTGGTTAACGAGCCCACGTATAAAATTTAAAAATTTGGTACTATAGAGATCGTCGTAAGTTGGTAGTCGGAATTAATATATAAAAGTGTTGTGGTCGACGCCATCTCGTGGTTAACGAGCCCACATATAAAATTTAACTAATTGGTGCTATAGAGATTGTATATAAAAGTGTTGTGGTTGACGCCATCTCGTGGTTAGCGAGCCCACGTATAAAATTTAACCAATTGGTACTATAGAGATCGTCGTAAGTTGGTAGAAGGAATTAATATATAAAAGTGTTGTGGTCGACGCCATCTCGTGGTTAACGAGCCCACGTATCAAATTTAACCAACTGGTACTATAGAGATCGTCGTAAGTTGGTAGTCGAATTTAATATATAAAAGTGTTGTGGTCGACGCCATCTCGTGGTTAACGAGCCCACATATAAAATTTAACCAATTGGTGCTATAGAGATTGTATATAAAAGTGTTGTGGTCGACGCCATCTCGTGGTTAACGAGCCCACGTATCAAATTTAACCAACTGGTACTATAGAGATCGTCGTAAGTTGGTAGTCGAATTTAATATATAAAAGTGTTGTGGTCGACGCCATCTCGTGGTTAACGAGCCCACATATAAAATTTAACCAATTGGTGCTATAGAGATTGTATATAAAAGTGTTGTGGTCGACGCCATCTTGTGGTTAACGAGCCCACGTATAAAATTTAACCAATTGGTATTATAGAGATCGTCGTAAGTTAGTAGTTGGATTTAATATATAAAAGCGTTGTGGTCGACGCCATCTCGTGGTTAACGAGCCCACGTATAAAATTTAAAAATTTGGTACTATAGAGATCGTCGTAAGTTGGTAGTCGGAATTAATATATAAAAGTGTTGTGGTCGACGCCATCTCGTGGTTAACGAGCCCACATATAAAATTTAACTAATTGGTGCTATAGAGATTGTATATAAAAGTGTTGTGGTTGACGCCATCTCGTGGTTAGCGAGCCCACGTATAAAATTTAACCAATTGGTACTATAGAGATCGTCGTAAGTTGGTAGAAGGAATTAATATATAAAAGTGTTGTGGTCGACGCCATCTCGTGGTTAACGAGCCCACGTATCAAATTTAACCAACTGGTACTATAGAGATCGTCGTAAGTTGGTAGTCGAATTTAATATATAAAAGTGTTGTGGTCGACGCCATCTCGTGGTTAACGAGCCCACATATAAAATTTAACCAATTGGTGCTATAGAGATTGTATATAAAAGTGTTGTGGTTAACGCCATCTCGTGGTTAACGAGCCCACGTATAAAATTTAAAAATTTGGTACTATAGAGATCGTCGTAAGTTAGTAGTTGGATTTAATATATAAAAGTGTTGTGGTCGACGCCATCTCGTGGTTAACGAGCCCACATATAAAATTTAACTAATTGGTGCTATAGAGATTGTATATAAAAGTGTTGTGGTTGACGCCATCTCGTGGTTAACGAGCCCACGTATAAAATTTAAAAATTTGGTACTATAGAGATCGTCGTAAGTTGGTAGTCGGAATTAATATATAAAAGTGTTGTGGTCGACGCCATCTCGTGGTTAACGAGCCCACATATAAAATTTAACTAATTGGTGCTATAGAGATTGTATATAAAAGTGTTGTGGTTAACGCCATCTCGTGGTTAACGAGCCCACGTATAAAATTTAAAAATTTGGTACTATAGAGATCGTCGTAAGTTGGTAGTCGGAATTAATATATAAAAGTGTTGTGGTCGACGCCATCTCGTGGTTAACGAGCCCACATATAAAATTTAACTAATTGGTGCTATAGAGATTGTATATAAAAGTGTTGTGGTTGACGCCATCTCGTGGTTAGCGAGCCCACGTATAAAATTTAACCAATTGGTACTATAGAGATCGTCGTAAGTTGGTAGAAGGAATTAATATATAAAAGTGTTGTGGTCGACGCCATCTCGTGGTTAACGAGCCCACGTATCAAATTTAACCAACTGGTACTATAGAGATCGTCGTAAGTTGGTAGTCGAATTTAATATATAAAAGTGTTGTGGTCGACGCCATCTCGTGGTTAACGAGCCCACATATAAAATTTAACCAATTGGTGCTATAGAGATTGTATATAAAAGTGTTGTGGTTAACGCCATCTCGTGGTTAACGAGCCCACGTATAAAATTTAAAAATTTGGTACTATAGAGATCGTCGTAAGTTAGTAGTTGGATTTAATATATAAAAGTGTTGTGGTCGACGCCATCTCGTGGTTAACGAGCCCACATATAAAATTTAACCAATTGGTGCTATAGAGATTGTATATAAAAGTGTTGTGGTTAACGCCATCTCGTGGTTAACGAGCCCACGTATAAAATTTAAAAATTTGGTACTATAGAGATCGTCGTAAGTTGGTAGTCGGAATTAATATATAAAAGTGTTGTGGTCGACGCCATCTCGTGGTTAACGAGCCCACGTATAAAATTTAAAAATTTGGTACTATAGAGATCGTCGTAAGTTGGTAGTCGGAATTAATATATAAAAGTGTTGTGGTCGACGCCATCTCGTGGTTAACGAGCCCACATATAAAATTTAACTAATTGGTGCTATAGAGATTGTATATAAAAGTGTTGTGGTTGACGCCATCTCGTGGTTAGCGAGCCCACGTATAAAATTTAACCAATTGGTACTATAGAGATCGTCGTAAGTTGGTAGAAGGAATTAATATAAAAAGTGTTGTGGTCGACGCCATCTCGTGGTTAACGAGCCCACGTATCAAATTTAACCAACTGGTACTATAGAGATCGTCGTAAGTTGGTAGTCGAATTTAATATATAAAAGTGTTGTGGTCGACGCCATCTCGTGGTTAACGAGCCCACATATAAAATTTAACCAATTGGTGCTATAGAGATTGTATATAAAAGTGTTGTGGTCGACGCCATCTTGTGGTTAACGAGCCCACGTATAAAATTTAACCAATTGGTATTATAGAGATCGTCGTAAGTTAGTAGTTGGATTTAATATATAAAAGCGTTGTGGTCGACGCCATCTCGTGGTTAACGAGCCCACGTATAAAATTTAAAAATTTGGTACTATAGAGATCGTCGTAAGTTGGTAGTCGGAATTAATATATAAAAGTGTTGTGGTCGACGCCATCTCGTGGTTAACGAGCCCACATATAAAATTTAACTAATTGGTGCTATAGAGATTGTATATAAAAGTGTTGTGGTTGACGCCATCTCGTGGTTAGCGAGCCCACGTATAAAATTTAACCAATTGGTACTATAGAGATCGTCGTAAGTTGGTAGAAGGAATTAATATATAAAAGTGTTGTGGTCGACGCCATCTCGTGGTTAACGAGCCCACGTATCAAATTTAACCAACTGGTACTATAGAGATCGTCGTAAGTTGGTAGTCGAATTTAATATATAAAAGTGTTGTGGTCGACGCCATCTCGTGGTTAACGAGCCCACATATAAAATTTAACCAATTGGTGCTATAGAGATTGTATATAAAAGTGTTGTGGTTAACGCCATCTCGTGGTTAACGAGCCCACGTATAAAATTTAACCAATTGGTATTATAGAGATCGTCGTAAGTTAGTAGTTGGATTTAATATATAAAAGTGTTGTGGTCGACGCCATCTCGTGGTTAACGAGCCCACATATAAAATTTAACCAATTGGTGCTATAGAGATTGTATATAAAAGTGTTGTGGTCGACGCCATCTCGTGGTTAACGAGCCCACGTATCAAATTTAACCAACTGGTACTATAGAGATCGTCGTAAGTTGGTAGTCGAATTTAATATATAAAAGTGTTGTGGTCGACGCCATCTCGTGGTTAACGAGCCCACATATAAAATTTAACCAATTGGTGCTATAGAGATTGTATATAAAAGTGTTGTGGTCGACGCCATCTTGTGGTTAACGAGCCCACGTATAAAATTTAACCAATTGGTATTATAGAGATCGTCGTAAGTTAGTAGTTGGATTTAATATATATAAAAGCGTTGTGGTCGACGCCATCTCGTGGTTAACGAGCCCACGTATAAAATTTAAAAATTTGGTACTATAGAGATCGTCGTAAGTTGGTAGTCGGAATTAATATATAAAAGTGTTGTGGTCGACGCCATCTCGTGGTTAACGAGCCCACATATAAAATTTAACCAATTGGTGCTATAGAGATTGTATATAAAAGTGTTGTGGTCGACGCCATCTCGTGGTTAACGAGCCCACGTATCAAATTTAACCAACTGGTACTATAGAGATCGTCGTAAGTTGGTAGTCGAATTTAATATATAAAAGTGTTGTGGTCGACGCCATCTCGTGGTTAACGAGCCCACATATAAAATTTAACCAATTGGTGCTATAGAGATTGTATATAAAAGTGTTGTGGTCGACGCCATCTTGTGGTTAACGAGCCCACGTATAAAATTTAACCAATTGGTATTATAGAGATCGTCGTAAGTTAGTAGTTGGATTTAATATATAAAAGCGTTGTGGTCGACGCCATCTCGTGGTTAACGAGCCCACGTATAAAATTTAAAAATTTGGTACTATAGAGATCGTCGTAAGTTGGTAGTCGGAATTAATATATAAAAGTGTTGTGGTCGACGCCATCTCGTGGTTAACGAGCCCACATATAAAATTTAACTAATTGGTGCTATAGAGATTGTATATAAAAGTGTTGTGGTTGACGCCATCTCGTGGTTAGCGAGCCCACGTATAAAATTTAACCAATTGGTACTATAGAGATCGTCGTAAGTTGGTAGAAGGAATTAATATATAAAAGTGTTGTGGTCGACGCCATCTCGTGGTTAACGAGCCCACGTATCAAATTTAACCAACTGGTACTATAGAGATCGTCGTAAGTTGGTAGTCGAATTTAATATATAAAAGTGTTGTGGTCGACGCCATCTCGTGGTTAACGAGCCCACATATAAAATTTAACCAATTGGTGCTATAGAGATTGTATATAAAAGTGTTGTGGTCGACGCCATCTCGTGGTTAACGAGCCCACGTATCAAATTTAACCAACTGGTACTATAGAGATCGTCGTAAGTTGGTAGTCGAATTTAATATATAAAAGTGTTGTGGTCGACGCCATCTCGTGGTTAACGAGCCCACATATAAAATTTAACCAATTGGTGCTATAGAGATTGTATATAAAAGTGTTGTGGTCGACGCCATCTTGTGGTTAACGAGCCCACGTATAAAATTTAACCAATTGGTATTATAGAGATCGTCGTAAGTTAGTAGTTGGATTTAATATATAAAAGCGTTGTGGTCGACGCCATCTCGTGGTTAACGAGCCCACGTATAAAATTTAAAAATTTGGTACTATAGAGATCGTCGTAAGTTGGTAGTCGGAATTAATATATAAAAGTGTTGTGGTCGACGCCATCTCGTGGTTAACGAGCCCACATATAAAATTTAACTAATTGGTGCTATAGAGATTGTATATAAAAGTGTTGTGGTTGACGCCATCTCGTGGTTAGCGAGCCCACGTATAAAATTTAACCAATTGGTACTATAGAGATCGTCGTAAGTTGGTAGAAGGAATTAATATATAAAAGTGTTGTGGTCGACGCCATCTCGTGGTTAACGAGCCCACGTATCAAATTTAACCAACTGGTACTATAGAGATCGTCGTAAGTTGGTAGTCGAATTTAATATATAAAAGTGTTGTGGTCGACGCCATCTCGTGGTTAACGAGCCCACATATAAAATTTAACCAATTGGTGCTATAGAGATTGTATATAAAAGTGTTGTGGTCGACGCCATCTCGTGGTTAACGAGCCCACGTATCAAATTTAACCAACTGGTACTATAGAGATCGTCGTAAGTTGGTAGTCGAATTTAATATATAAAAGTGTTGTGGTCGACGCCATCTCGTGGTTAACGAGCCCACATATAAAATTTAACCAATTGGTGCTATAGAGATTGTATATAAAAGTGTTGTGGTCGACGCCATCTTGTGGTTAACGAGCCCACGTATAAAATTTAACCAATTGGTATTATAGAGATCGTCGTAAGTTAGTAGTTGGATTTAATATATAAAAGCGTTGTGGTCGACGCCATCTCGTGGTTAACGAGCCCACGTATAAAATTTAAAAATTTGGTACTATAGAGATCGTCGTAAGTTGGTAGTCGGAATTAATATATAAAAGTGTTGTGGTCGACGCCATCTCGTGGTTAACGAACCCACATATAAAATTTAACCAATTGGTGCTATAGAGATTGTATATAAAAGTGTTGTGGTCGACGCCATCTCGTGGTTAACGAGCCCACGTATCAAATTTAACCAACTGGTACTATAGAGATCGTCGTAAGTTGGTAGTCGAATTTAATATATAAAAGTGTTGTGGTCGACGCCATCTCGTGGTTAACGAGCCCACATATAAAATTTAACCAATTGGTGCTATAGAGATTGTATATAAAAGTGTTGTGGTCGACGCCATCTTGTGGTTAACGAGCCCACGTATAAAATTTAACCAATTGGTATTATAGAGATCGTCGTAAGTTAGTAGTTGGATTTAATATATAAAAGCGTTGTGGTCGACGCCATCTCGTGGTTAACGAGCCCACGTATAAAATTTAAAAATTTGGTACTATAGAGATAGTCGTAAGTTGGTAGTCGGAATTAATATATAAAAGTGTTGTGGTCGACGCCATCTCGTGGTTAACGAGCCCACATATAAAATTTAACCAATTGGTGCTATAGAGATTGTATATAAAAGTGTTGTGGTCGACGCCATCTCGTGGTTAACGAGCCCACGTATCAAATTTAACCAACTGGTACTATAGAGATCGTCGTAAGTTGGTAGTCAAATTTAATATATAAAAGTGTTGTGGTCGACGCCATCTCCTGGTTAACGAGCCCACATATAAAATTTAACCAATTGGTGGTATAGAGATTGTATATAAAAGTGTTGTAGTCGACGCCATCTCGTGGTTAACGAGCCCACATATAAAATTTAACCAATTGGTGCTATAGAGATTGTATATAAAAGTGTTGTGGTCGACGCCATCTTGTGGTTAACGAGCCCACGTATAAAATTTAACCAATTGGTATTATAGAGATCGTCGTAAGTTAGTAGTTGGATTTAATATATATAAAAGCGTTGTGGTCGACGCCATCTCGTGGTTAACGAGCCCACGTATAAAATTTAAAAATTTGGTACTATAGAGATCGTCGTAAGTTGGTAGTCGGAATTAATATATAAAAGTGTTGTGGTCGACGCCATCTCGTGGTTAACGAGCCCACATATAAAATTTAACCAATTGGTGCTATAGAGATTGTATATAAAAGTGTTGTGGTCGACGCCATCTCGTGGTTAACGAGCCCACGTATCAAATTTAACCAACTGGTACTATAGAGATCGTCGTAAGTTGGTAGTCGAATTTAATATATAAAAGTGTTGTGGTCGACGCCATCTCGTGGTTAACGAGCCCACATATAAAATTTAACCAATTGGTGCTATAGAGATTGTATATAAAAGTGTTGTGGTCGACGCCATCTTGTGGTTAACGAGCCCACGTATAAAATTTAACCAATTGGTATTATAGAGATCGTCGTAAGTTAGTAGTTGGATTTAATATATAAAAGCGTTGTGGTCGACGCCATCTCGTGGTTAACGAGCCCACGTATAAAATTTAAAAATTTGGTACTATAGAGATCGTCGTAAGTTGGTAGTCGGAATTAATATATAAAAGTGTTGTGGTCGACGCCATCTCGTGGTTAACGAGCCCACATATAAAATTTAACTAATTGGTGCTATAGAGATTGTATATAAAAGTGTTGTGGTTGACGCCATCTCGTGGTTAGCGAGCCCACGTATAAAATTTAACCAATTGGTACTATAGAGATCGTCGTAAGTTGGTAGAAGGAATTAATATATAAAAGTGTTGTGGTCGACGCCATCTCGTGGTTAACGAGCCCACGTATCAAATTTAACCAACTGGTACTATAGAGATCGTCGTAAGTTGGTAGTCGAATTTAATATATAAAAGTGTTGTGGTCGACGCCATCTCGTGGTTAACGAGCCCACATATAAAATTTAACCAATTGGTGCTATAGAGATTGTATATAAAAGTGTTGTGGTCGACGCCATCTCGTGGTTAACGAGCCCACGTATCAAATTTAACCAACTGGTACTATAGAGATCGTCGTAAGTTGGTAGTCGAATTTAATATATAAAAGTGTTGTGGTCGACGCCATCTCGTGGTTAACGAGCCCACATATAAAATTTAACCAATTGGTGCTATAGAGATTGTATATAAAAGTGTTGTGGTCGACGCCATCTTGTGGTTAACGAGCCCACGTATAAAATTTAACCAATTGGTATTATAGAGATCGTCGTAAGTTAGTAGTTGGATTTAATATATAAAAGCGTTGTGGTCGACGCCATCTCGTGGTTAACGAGCCCACGTATAAAATTTAAAAATTTGGTACTATAGAGATCGTCGTAAGTTGGTAGTCGGAATTAATATATAAAAGTGTTGTGGTCGACGCCATCTCGTGGTTAACGAGCCCACATATAAAATTTAACTAATTGGTGCTATAGAGATTGTATATAAAAGTGTTGTGGTTGACGCCATCTCGTGGTTAGCGAGCCCACGTATAAAATTTAACCAATTGGTACTATAGAGATCGTCGTAAGTTGGTAGAAGGAATTAATATATAAAAGTGTTGTGGTCGACGCCATCTCGTGGTTAACGAGCCCACGTATCAAATTTAACCAACTGGTACTATAGAGATCGTCGTAAGTTGGTAGTCGAATTTAATATATAAAAGTGTTGTGGTCGACGCCATCTCGTGGTTAACGAGCCCACATATAAAATTTAACCAATTGGTGCTATAGAGATTGTATATAAAAGTGTTGTGGTCGACGCCATCTCGTGGTTAACGAGCCCACGTATCAAATTTAACCAACTGGTACTATAGAGATCGTCGTAAGTTGGTAGTCGAATTTAATATATAAAAGTGTTGTGGTCGACGCCATCTCGTGGTTAACGAGCCCACATATAAAATTTAACCAATTGGTGCTATAGAGATTGTATATAAAAGTGTTGTGGTCGACGCCATCTTGTGGTTAACGAGCCCACGTATAAAATTTAACCAATTGGTATTATAGAGATCGTCGTAAGTTAGTAGTTGGATTTAATATATAAAAGCGTTGTGGTCGACGCCATCTCGTGGTTAACGAGCCCACGTATAAAATTTAAAAATTTGGTACTATAGAGATCGTCGTAAGTTGGTAGTCGGAATTAATATATAAAAGTGTTGTGGTCGACGCCATCTCGTGGTTAACGAACCCACATATAAAATTTAACCAATTGGTGCTATAGAGATTGTATATAAAAGTGTTGTGGTCGACGCCATCTCGTGGTTAACGAGCCCACGTATCAAATTTAACCAACTGGTACTATAGAGATCGTCGTAAGTTGGTAGTCGAATTTAATATATAAAAGTGTTGTGGTCGACGCCATCTCGTGGTTAACGAGCCCACATATAAAATTTAACCAATTGGTGCTATAGAGATTGTATATAAAAGTGTTGTGGTCGACGCCATCTTGTGGTTAACGAGCCCACGTATAAAATTTAACCAATTGGTATTATAGAGATCGTCGTAAGTTAGTAGTTGGATTTAATATATAAAAGCGTTGTGGTCGACGCCATCTCGTGGTTAACGAGCCCACGTATAAAATTTAAAAATTTGGTACTATAGAGATAGTCGTAAGTTGGTAGTCGGAATTAATATATAAAAGTGTTGTGGTCGACGCCATCTCGTGGTTAACGAGCCCACATATAAAATTTAACCAATTGGTGCTATAGAGATTGTATATAAAAGTGTTGTGGTCGACGCCATCTCGTGGTTAACGAGCCCACGTATCAAATTTAACCAACTGGTACTATAGAGATCGTCGTAAGTTGGTAGTCAAATTTAATATATAAAAGTGTTGTGGTCGACGCCATCTCCTGGTTAACGAGCCCACATATAAAATTTAACCAATTGGTGGTATAGAGATTGTATATAAAAGTGTTGTAGTCGACGCCATCTCGTGGTTAACGAGCCCATGTATAAAATTTAACCAATTGGTGCTATAGAGATCGAAATTCGACTACCAACTTACGACGAAATAAATTACTTAATCTTTGGTTGGGCTTCCAGAGTAATTTCTTCATCGGCAAAATCGACATTTATATGATTTATTGGCTTCCCGCACTCTTCTTAATTATTTTAAACAATGTTGAAAAGGGTAACACGACTTTAGCAGCTTTTTGTTTTGTAGCTGTCGTGTTAGTCTTCCGTAAGCGCTTTCTATTAATTTTCGTATTCTCTTGTGAGAGCGGTTATAGCATATTTTGTTTTAAACTCCAGAGTTTCTATACAGTGATGGCATCAACCAAGGTCTTACGAAATACATTCTATCTCCAAGAATAACAGCAATAAAGTAAAATATTACAAATTTTCATGTAGAAGAACGAGTCTTAGATACATTTGCTTTACTTCTTGCGTGTTAGTAAAGCACCACATACATTCTCAAGTTAAATTGTTGTATTTCCTGTTAATTGACAAAAACGTTCAATAAAAAATTTCACTACGAATTGTGCCATGTATTTTCAGTTCCGTTTATAATATATGTAAATAGTATAGCAGCCTTATCTTCTAACCAAAACCGTGTCACCGTTATAGCGCTACACGAGTATCTTCTATGACCTCGCAACAATGATAAGAAATTTTGTTTATCGGTGTATAAAATTATTTGACGATAAACGTGTCGTTAAAAATAGTCGTAAAGACGGCAATAGCACTGGAGTGAACCTGAATGTATAAATAAAACAATGAATGTAGTCAGTTCCTTATTTTATAAATTAAATCGTAACAGTCTTTAGTAGTACATGAAAAAAATTCGTAACATGGCGTTCTTCTATCGACCTTAAAAAATATTCTAAACAAAATTCTAAAAGAAATCTTAAGTCGTAACACTGAACACTACACTACGTTTTGTGATTTGAGCAAATTCAGATGGATTCTGAGTTTTGAACAAAGTGCCCGTCGGCTAACTTTTCTCATCTTTGGTGTAGAAGCGTACCCTTCAGATGTACCCAAAAGCAGTTCAACTTTAAATTTAGTTCACGGAGAAACGAGTGTTGTATCAAATTAAAAACCAAATTGCCCAGAGTAGATTTTTTTGTTAATAAATAAATAGAATCTTATTAAACATAAAGGTATGATCCTTTTAGAATCCAAATGTTGAATTCCTTGCTGGTTCTTGTCTCGAGCTGCATTCACATTGCTAGCGGTCTTGCTCATTCTTAGGATTGCTTTGCTTCTTGCATTCATGAACAGTGTCAAAGCCTGTTCGTGTGCAATGGTGTCCACGTTCTAGTAGTTGGCCGCTAAAGCGTTATAAAGCTAATTTTATTTAAATCTGCAATTACGAAATCCCCCTTTCATATATTGCTTATTCAGCAAATTCTTGATGTTTGGGGTACGCTGCGAACATGGCAAACACGATTGTTAGTTCGTGCGTGATGCTTGCTGTTTGTGACCACTGCAGACGCACTTTTAAAAGCTTGGAATACCGTTGCTGCTAAAAGCAGATATGTGATTATTCACTATCAGATTATACACAAATTGTTGAAAGCCTCGTCGTTTACCTTTTTGTTAGACATTTGAAACTTACCTTCCGCTTGTGCTAAGACATATTAGGTCATAAAAATATAAAATAATAAAACTGACTTACCTTGTTTATGGTACACTAATTCTCTCACCGACTACTATTGTAGATGGAAAATTATGGACATATGCGTGCTATTAACCTCTTGACAAAATGGAAAAATCACAAGTTAGTTAATTAGTGCTCTACCGTACTAAGCCGTGCGTACTCTTTTGTGATAAGTCCGCCAAAAACATGTATGACATAGACTGAGCCTTTGATAAAAAAATAAATAGATTGCGATATAACTGATAAATGACCAAAGTAAAGGCTGATCGAACAAGAGCCCCTAAGGATAACACGATTCTCATATCCGTATAGTAAGTTTAGGCGCGTATCGTTGTATTTAACTAACCTTATTGTTCATTATTGCTCTCATGCACATGATACAAACATGAATATCATCTTTTGATTCCCCCATGTTTAATTTGGCTACATGTTTAGATCTCCTTTTAATGCTCGGACTGTCTGTCATTTCCAATGAAGGGCGGATATGTCCGTTCTGCTTGTCTATTGTATTCGTGTTGTGTGTCGTTACTTGTACAGGAGAATTTAATCTTTCTTCTGACGTTGCTCGAGATTCTGTAATTCGCTGTTCGTGCCTCATCATCCCTAACCGAAAGCTCAAGTAATCTATTAATACATCCAAGCCTAAATTTTCTTCGTTTAAGAACTCGCGTACCCACCTGACAAAAAAAATTAGTTAGCACTCGTCTCAGTTTATTTAAACCTACTTACTCTATATGATTCGTGCGTAGTGATATTTCTAAATCGCGCAAAACTTGAGTCGATGTTGAGTCCCCAACCATTTTTCTCTTCTACACAATAAAAATATTAAAATAATTAACATCGATTTTGTTTGAGTGACATACCCGATGGCTTCTAGAGGCTTTTGGGTCCAAATAAGTGCGTAACTTGTGCAAGTAATACGACGGCGGATCCTTAGCTTGAACCATCTCCTGAAAAAATAATTACGATCAAATTCCAGTTAAGATTAAATTGTAATGCGGTTAGCCTTTCATTGAAAATAATACAAATTACATTTTCTCACCTTCCGCACTATTTAACAAACACAGATCAATTTAACAAAGCTTTCGAAATGATACTTAAAGATTAAGTTCAGACTTAACATATGTTAAGTATTTCTAAGCAGGAAATATAACTGTAATACCCTACACACGACATGCACGTATAAATAGAAATAAAATACAAAAGAGGACGATTAAAAATTTATATAAATAAATACAAAAGCGAACGAAGAAAAGAATTATATTTCGTTACTTCAGCTGTATGGGTATTCATTACACGACCTAAATTGTTTTTTAATTGCCTATTGAAGCTACAAAGTTGATTATATTAACAGTTGAATTCAAACGTATTCGCAAGACATCTAACTCAATCCTAAAAAATAATCAATAACACAACCAAGTTTAACAATACGAGGCCTCAGAATTAAAAAAAACGCCACACGTAAATTACGCATTTGTCATTAAAACTACAAGTCTCTTTAAGTGTAAACCGTATTTTATAATCCTTTGTACATCAAATGTAGTACGTAATGGGCGAAAAAAAGCTATAGAGCGGCAAAATGGAAATTATAAATCCACATAAAACTAAGTACGTAATTTTACGAAGAGTCACAGAAAAAACAATGTACGTTACTCGTTAAATTACTAATTTACGCACATTGTTATATGATAGTACTGTAAAACCCTCTACAGTGCAGAAAAATGAGCACTAAATTCCAGGTTTTAAAACACATCTAAAAAGTATGTTAATTAGATAATACAGCAGACGTTCGATAACGTGAACTAATTCAAACCAAACATTTTCGAAATGTTTACATTAGCGAATATAATTTTACTAATAAATAAATTACTAAAAAAACAAAAACGTTTTCTGACTGCAATAAGCACGCAGTAATGCCAATTTTTAATAAGTAAAATAAATTGCTATTTTAATCTGCGTATATTTGCGCTCATCTTTCAATGTATGTGGCACATCATTTACGGAGAATTAAAATATTCGTGTGTGATACTCCTTTTTCTTCGACTTTTTGCTTCCTAAATTAATATCAGCTGATTTACAAATTGTTAGCATTTAATATATTCAATAAATTAACATTTGATAATACACTGTATGTTAAAAATATTTTGGTATAGTTTGAATTTCGCTCAGAAATGTAATTCCAGGGGTTTCTACACTCTTAAGTATCTTAGATCATCCACGCTGGTATTGAGGTTTTGGAAACCTTAAAAAACAAAGAGAATTGGGAGCGCAGGCAACCGGTTCCACTTCAATGGCGAAGACGCGAGAGCCAAACCCACCTATACAAAGGCAAAGGCGGGCAAGTCAGGAACGCAACAGCGACACTAGACGGCGCACGCAACTGTACTAACTGCCGGAACAGGGGAGCAAAAACGCAACCTTTCTGGCAGTAGCACACCGCTATCACAGAAACGACCGGTAAAGCGAATTCGAGAGGTCGAAGGAACCCAAAAAAAACATTCAGTGACAATTGCTCTAGCAATTATACCAAAAAAAAACTCGATACTTGGATGGATTGACGAATTGGAGAAGGGACAAGCTTCTCCGCGTTTTCAGGAATGTACCCATAAAGAGGGATTTTTGAAAATAACGTGCGCAGACGAAGCAACCAGAGAGTGGCTAGTCGGCACGTGAAATATTAAGAAACCACTGGAGAAGATAGGTAACTAGATATTATTTATCTCAAAGACCTTCCTGCACCCAAAAAAGTTATCAGTTGGGTCCCGGGAACAGCACCCTATTGAAAAGAATATCAGTACAGAACAACATCAGTACCGAAACGTGGCGGGTGGTTAACGCTACACCAGATCCTAAAGGAACTCAATACGACCTGCTGATGAACAAGGGGTGCTGGGAGAAGGTGGAAGCGTCAATTAACCAATTGCACCTTGGATTTTCAAGGAGCACTCTCCGGGCGCTGGTCGACTTCAAAAAGGACATCAAAGAACCGGATACTACAAGGGATGTCAACGAGAATGGATCTAAATCCAGAACCAGAAAGAACTTGCTGACGGCAAATCTAATGCTGAAAGTGGTTCAGATAAACATACATCACAAAAAATGCACTAAACTTAATGCCATTGTGGGATTTATGTTGTAGACACCTAGTAGCAGCTAAAATATATGTAGTAGAGGAAGGCAACCGAAGGGAGTTCATTATCGGATCCGGTTATCTATCTCCCCTACGACCAGACAAGATCACCGCCGCCGGAGGAAATCCATAGACTGATTAACAGTGGGGTCAACAAACCGCTGATTCTTGGATGCCATGCTAATGCACACCACACCTTGTGGGGGCACACAAACACAAATCCAAGAGGTGAAAAACTTTTAGAATTTAAGGCAATTTAGACATAATAAATAACGGAAATGCGTCTACGTTTATAACCGTGTCGCTCAGTGAAATTATTGACCTTACGCTTGCTAGTCCAAAAGCGAGCAAAGTGATAAAAATATGGCATGTATCAAATGATATTGCATTGAGTGCTTTTCTAGATATTGAAGGAGCATTTGACAATACTACCTTCACCTCAATTGCAAGAGCAATGGAGAAAAAAGAAATCAAAGCTACTTTGTACGGTACCACTGTGTGAGCCAAAGTGGCTGGCGGGTGCGCACAAAGCGGAGTGCTATCACCCCTACTGTGGTGCCTCGTCATGAACGGCCTACTACAAGAACTAGAAGACGGCGGGGTATTTGGTTTAGGATACGCCGACAATCTCACCATTATCACAAACGGGAAGTTTAGGACAACTGTATCGAACATAATGCAAAGTGCACTAAACACCGTCGAAAAATGATGCAAAAAAGAGACTATTAGTGAACCCAACTAAGACGGCAATTGTTCCGTTTACCAAACGACGGAAAACGGATGACATAAAACTATCTACGATGTACGGAGTTAAGCTCTCGATGACAAAAAAATTCAAATATCTGGGACTTACTCTTGATACTAGACTGCTCATCTACAACCAAACGGATGGTCGGGCACACATAGGGATTGAAACCCACAATGACCAAATGGTTATATACTGTGGTAACAAGACCCATCATCACATACGACGCGCTTGTATGAGGTGAGAAAACCAGCCTGAAAAACACAGCTTCAAAGCTAAGCAAAGTAGAGAGGATGGCATGTCTGGTGATAACAGGTGTGATGAGAACAACGCCCACAGCAGCCATGAAAGCAGTACTTTCACTTCCACCATTACACCTCGTTGCAATGATGGAAGACAGACAAGCAGCATGCAGGCTGCAGATTAATGAACACACGTCATTTACTGGGAAAAACAAACCGGGTATATACAACGTGCTGCGTGAAGAAACAATCTTAACTATGAGATTCGATTTCACAAAAAATTATCACACTTTAAAAAAATTTAAAATGATAATACCGTCACGAGACGAGTGGACAAAAAACATGTACCCAGGCGCGGTTAAAGGAACGATCTGGTACACAAAAATCGCAACGGTACGGAAGCAGGAGTATATGAAGCCAAGCACCATGGGAAGCAATTTTCACTGACTTTGGGTAAATATGCATCAGCTTTTCAAGCTGAAGTTGCTGCTATTGACTGGTGTGTCAGGAACATTATCGACTCGAAATCATACACAAATGGGTCGATATGGATCATCTCTGACCGCCAAGCAGCACTACTGGCGCTATGATCACCAGTAATAAAATCCAAACTGATTATGGCATGCATAAACAGTCTGGAAATATTGACAACTCACCAACCAGTGCAGCTGATCTGGATACCAAAGGACCAGAATGTAAAGGGTAACCTAATGGCGGACGCACTAGCAAAAAAGGGCACAACAGGGACATATATCGGACCTGAACCCGTTTTCGGAATCGCATACGAGACCGGAAAAGAAACGATTCCGAGCAA
The DNA here is from genome assembly GCA_035610365.1 of Aquatica leii. Lineage (NCBI taxonomy): Eukaryota > Metazoa > Arthropoda > Insecta > Coleoptera > Lampyridae > Aquatica > Aquatica leii. Next base: position 5,617,720 of record CM069436.1, on the reverse strand, counting down.
ACTTGCAGCGGAGGATAAAAAACTATGGAAAAACTCTACAGGGATGAGGCACACAAAACTTCCTTACAGAGTCACAATTAAACACTCAAACTGCACTATCAAGCATGAGTCCACAAAAATTAAGAAAACTCACGGGACTAATTACAGAGCACTGTGGAATTAACAAACATATGCATAAAATGGGACTGCAAAGTAGCTCTCTATGCCGCGGATGCTTGGAGGACGACCAGACTCCGCAGCATCTGCTGTGCAAATGCGAAGTGTATCAAATACAACGTACAATGATTCTCGAAAAACCAAAGCTAACCGATGAGTTGAAAAAAGCCCCTTGGAATGGACTTCATTGACGAAACAGATCTGATGAGGGAATAATAAATCAGAGGTGCACAAAAGGACCAAGGAGACCGCAGTGCAAAGGCGCTAGACGAACCACCTCTTAAATTTAAAAAAAATTGAAACCACCGTTTAGATTTCAGTTACTGTGGGAAGTATTGGAACGGAGACGGACACTTAGGCGCGGGACACTTCGGCGCAGGGATGCTAAGGCGCGGGTCCAGTTAGGCGCAAGACACTTAGGCGCAAGACTCCTCGGCGCGAGGCTACTAAGGCGCCGAGTCACTAAGGCGCAAGACACATACACACGAGGTTGGGCTCTATGCCCTATAACTATGGTGCGAAGTACCGAAACCAAAAATAAATTTGCTTCTTTTATTATATTATTCGTTTGTTTTCATTTTTAATTTACTTTGATCCTTTTTTCGATAGAATTTAACCCATTAGCGCCCACCGTACTATTTTTAGCACAGCAGTTTAGTCGGCTATATTTAATCAGCATGTAATTAACAACGGATTTCTCTCACATGAATGCATTCGTGTGTCATTAGACTTTGTGCTCACACGGTTTCAATTTATTCAGTGCAGTGGTATTGTTTTAGTAAGCGTTTTAAGTGCAGCGATCTTATTTCTTCTTTGCAAATGGGTGAGTGTTGCATTTGGTACTATTTTTTTTATGTTTAGGGTTTAAATAAAATAAATTGTAACGTATTACCCAAACTAGAAGGGTCAAGGTTTAAAATGACTCAAGAATTTATAATTTGTGATGTATAGTTTATGAATAACGGTTCCTAGAACTCTACTGTACTAAAAATAGTACAATGGGCTCCACAGGTGCTAAAGACGCATTTTTTTTGTTTATGCAGATCCAATTCCTCCTGTATCCTTTTATGGTCGTGGAACATTTTCAACGCTTCAAGAAGCTGTGGAAGCAGTTATTGAGCTTGATTTGCCGTCTACAGAAAATGTACAGTTAATAGCAATTCCTCCTAACCCGGATCCGGAGACGGACTGTGAGGAGTTTGACGAAGACGACCTTCTAAATGATAACGTCCAAGACATTCCCGGAATGGTAGAAGTCGAAGCAACTGATGCAGGCGATTCTGATATTCAAGAAGTTCAAATGGGGTCGAAGAAGGTAGCTTCTAAGTGGTCCAAACGAGCTCCAAAATATTCGTGGGGAACACTAAATCCAATAAGTGTACAAGCTAGAGTGGCCGAACTGAAGGCAGAATTCAAAGGTAAAACACCGGTGACAATTTTTGAACGGCTGTTCAATGACGATGTCAGAAAACTTATAATTTCGGAATCATATAGTTATGCGCATCAAAAAAACTTCCATCAGTTTTGTTTAGACGAGGCATCTCTTAAGACATTTCTAGGTATACTTATTTTTACCGGATATCACACCCTTCCGCGACAACGGCTTTACTGGTCAAAAGATGAAGACCTTGCAGTACCGTGTGTTTCAAAGGCCATGTCACGTAACAGATTTCTAGAAATCAAACGTTATCTACACTTTAACGACAACTCAAACGCCTCAACTTTAAACGATAAAATGTTCAAACTTCGACCTCTTATGAATTTGCTAAACAAATCATTCATTCAGTTTGGAATACTTCATCAGGATTTGTCTATTGACGAATCTATGGTGAAATATTATGGCCGTCATTCTTGTAAGCAGTTCATTCGCGCTAAACCGATTAGATTCGGATATAAAAATTGGATGTTGTGTAGTACAGATGGATACTGCTACAAGTTTGATACATACTGTGGCAAAAACGCGCTAAGTAATGGAGATGGCCCATTAGGTACACGTGTTGTTCTCAACCTTCTAAAAGTTGTGGACAATCCAGAAGAGCACCGCGTTTTCTTTGACAATTTTTTTCAAGTATCGATTTATTGGCCCAACTAAGACTACTTGGCTTTCGAGCAACTGGGACAGTTCGCGAAAATCGCACCAATCGATGCCCATTGGTTTCAAAGAAGGAAATGGCAAAGAAAGAACGTGGGGCTACGGATTCGTGTTTTGATGTAGCAAACGATATATTGTGCGTGTCGTGGAAGGACAATAGTGTGGTTAGCGCAATAACAAACTTTGACACTATCCAACCCACAAAACCTGTAAGTCGGTATTCAGCACAAGCTAAAGCGAAAATATCAATCGCAAGACCAAGATTGCTTGGTAGCTATAACGATGGCATGGGTGGAGTTGATCGGCATGATCAAAATACAAATGTGTACAGAATCTCCATAAAAGGGAAAAAGTGGTATTGAGTTTTGTTCACCCAAATGGTAAACACAATTGTGGTAAACGCATGGATTTTGCATCGTTTAGCAAATGAAGAGTCAATGGATTTATTGGAGTTTAGCCGCCAAATTGCCAGAACATATCTTCGACTGACGCAGAAAAAATCCCCTGCTCCATCGAGGCAACTTCCAGCAACCGTTCCCGAAAGTGTGGTACAAGATCCTGTAGGGCACTTTGCAGTAGCAATGAGCAGTCAGCTTCGATGCAAGTTGTGTCACATGAGAACCACAAGAAAATGCAACAAATGTAACGTTGCTCTCTGCACCACTAAAGATCGAAACTATTTCTGCACTTTCCACAACACAAACAGTTCTTGATTTTATGCTGTACTTATATACATAATACCATTGCGCTTTTACTACTATATGCATTTAACAATAAATCTGTAACAAAAAAAAAACAACTGCACCCCTTTTTAGAAAATGTGTGTAATGTAGAGATCTCAAGAGCCCACTGTACTATTTTTAGTACACATAAATATAACATAAATAGAATTTGTTTAAAAATTATTTAACACCTTTTCCTGCTTGTACGTGTCTAATGTGATGGTTTTTAGCTAAATTACTATTATTTTTTCATTAACTTCAGCTTGGGCCTTAATGGGTTAAAAGAGTAACCATTAACTAATAAAACTTGATCCTGAGCGTACACTGTATTCTTTCATTATTATCAAAGAAACCGTTCTATACTGAACCTTTGTAAACAAGTGAGTACTACAAAAGTGTACGTGTAAAATCATATTTTAATAAGTTTGCTACCAAAAAAAAATGTTTATTTTACGTCAGTCATAAAACTGATACAATCTCCATGAATTACACGAACACATAGAAACAGTGAACTTTGAGCAAATAGCAACTGGTGTTACAGAATATCGTTTTCCAGAAGAAGCTGGGGTTGTGGATCTGCGCCTTACTGGTCTCGCGCCTTAGTAGCCCCGCGCCGACGAGTCTTGCGCCTAACTGGACCCGCGCCTTAGCGTCTCTACGCCGAAGTGGCCCGCGCCGAAGTAGACGCGCCTAAGTGGCCGCGCCTAAATGTCCTAGACCGGTATTGGAAGGCACACCTGTTGAGATACCTTAATTGATTTCGGAAAGCTTAGCGCACTTTCCCTAAACTCTATCGTATGAAACTGAGTAATTTATTTGTGGTAACTGTGTATATATGTATCAGTTTGATTTGCAAAAATTTTAGAGGATTTGCGTCGGATGTGCCATTAGCTAATCGCATATTCGGAACGCTGATGTAAGTACTCTGTTTCTTATATATAATTATTTGCTTTAAAGTCGGTCGTATGCACGCACAATTCGACACATATATTACCCTCGTTATCACGAGTAACGTATACAACCTTTTTGCATGTAACAAGTAAACGGTGCACTTTGTTTCACTATTCGTGCTCTCTAAACTCGTGATAATTCACAGTTTTTTTTGTATTCATTAACGTTAGTTTATTTGAATGTAACGACGTAACGTTAAGCTTATGTGTAGGAGGTGTTCCCTAATTTAAAGGTCTTGTATTATTAGCTATAAGCGATATTTGTTGCCAAACCCTTGGTTATATACTTCTTTTTCCCTTCGTTTTTATCCTCTTGCGCTATCGTTGTTATACTTGTGTTTTACAATTTGTTTACCTTCAGTGCTTGACAGATGAAAACGAGATCGGTGGTGTATATTTCTACCGCTTTGGCGCTCTTTTAAGTAGTTATAATCAGCACATCGAGAATCACCAACCACTCACTCTCCGAAGCTCTGAGCTACCGCCTACTATAGGTCATAGATGTATTAACGTAACAACTGATAAGAACATCAGCATTCGATCGTATTTGTTTTCTAATTACATTTAAGGAAACATTGTATTAATTTTAACTGTACTGATAATTTTTCACCAGTCGAATGCATCCATATCTTATTTTCTTTTGTTACGAATTATTCCTTCTTGCGTTTTTTATTTAAAACTTTAGCCTTCTCTTTAATTATTTTTCCACTAATTTGGATTTATGGTTTTCTCGTTGATTTCAAGACCATTTGTACAGAGAATTTTTCATTCTAATGCCTGTCTGCATTTTTTTTGAGGTTTTTTGATTTCCCGCGTCTAAATTCACATTTTTCTGAATGAATTGTTTTTAAAACCGATTGTTGATTTCAATATTCTGTTTTTGTTTATAACTATGATTTTTTACTTTATCATAGTTTTAAACAACTCGTATTATTAAATAAAAGGAGTTGTAATAAACACAGGTAATAAACTAATCAAAGTTAAAACAGAAATAAAAGAAATGTGAAAGTTGATGTTTACGTTATCGAATGGTGTTTACGGTACCGTGAGTTCCGTTTGATCCTGTGGGATAAAATGTACGTTTATATTGGTGCGATGTTTTCATTATTAAGTGTTTACACTACCGAGCGTCTACTTGTACTAAAGTTTCTATAACTAAATGTAGGTAAATAATCAGAAAATTAAATTTTAAATTTATCAAATTGCAGTGATTCTATGATTAGACTTTCGGCTTAGACCGCGTCTTAGTTAAACACCCAGACTTAGGCATAGTCCTAGTCTCTCCTTGAGATCCAAAATAAGAAGTAGAAGTTAGCCTTTGTCGTATTGTCGTTTGTCAACCCAAATAAACTGACGTTTCGCAAGACATTGCTGCTTGTATCTTCAGAGTGGTAAATGTCACTGAAGGAAAAAGTGTAAGTGACGATATTTATAGCGATTAGCGTAATTAACGAACCTTATCTTTCCGTTACCGCTTGACTGACTTCGTTATTACACGGAGAGGAGTGAACCTACGGCCGCTCCTTCTACTTCTTCAAATAAGTTGCCGTTATAACTGAAATAAGTGTTATAACAACTTGTTTAGAGCGGCCACGGGTTCACCGCTCTCTCCAGTTATAGCCAATATTTACATAGAATATTTTGAAACTAAAATTATGAAAAATGTTGAGTTAAAACCAAAAACTTGGTTCAGATATGTTGATGATACGTTTATTGTATGGCCTCATGGCAAAGATAAACTAAATCAGTTCTTCCAACATCTAAACTCTGCACATAACAGCATTAAATTTATTATGGAGTTAGAACATAACAACAGTCTAGCTTTTCTGGATGTACTAGTGATAAGGAAAAATCACGGAAAATTGGGGCATTCCGTTTATAGAAAGAAGACGCATACTAATAGATACTTAAACGCCATATCTCACCACCATCCAGTACAGAAAAATACTGTTTTGCATACTTTAGCTAAAAGAGCTACACGTGTGTCAGATAATGAAAATCTATAAAAGGAAAAGGAACCATTGTCGGAGTCCCTACAACAAAATGGTTATGGGTTCAAAAAGATCCAAAACGCATGGAAGGGAGCAATAAATCTAAAAGTCAAAGAAGACTTATCACCTCCTACTATCACCGCTTATTTACCATATTGTATGGGTTCGACAAACAAAATAAGCAGCGTGCTAAAGAAACGTAATATCAAAACTTTCTTTACGATTAAGGATACCCTGAACACTTTGTTTACATCTACTAAAGACAAACAAGGAGTTCTAAGACATGCAGGAGTTTACAAAATTCCTTGTTCCTGTAGATCAAGTTGTATAGGACAAACGGAAAGCTCTATTGAAGTTAGAGTAAAAAAAAACATATGGCTGACTGCAAACATCGCAGAGTTACTAAATCAGCAGTGGCAGAACACGTGTGGGACCAAGGACACATGCTAAACTTTGACCAAACTACAGTGTTGGCTAGAACTCCTTTCTATTTTCCCAGACTAATCCGCGAAGCTGTGGAAATAGAAAAACATCCATGTAATATGAACCGAGAAGACGGTTTAAGACTCAACAAATTTTGGCTACCAGTATTATATCCTCTAAGACAAAGATCAACCTTCTTGGAAAAGACACAAACACTTACTCCGTGTAATACGAAGTCAGTCAAGCGGCAACGGAAGTGCAGTGACATTTACCACTCTGAAGATGCAAGCTGCAATGTCTTGCGAAACGTCAATTTGGGTTCACAAACGACAAGTTCTACTTCTTGTTTTGGCTCTCAAGGAGATACTAGGACCAAGCGTAAGTCTGGGTGTTTAACTACGACGCGGTCTAAGCCGAAACTCGCTTATAATCATAAACAAAACAACCGCGAAAGCTTAAGATTTTATTTTATTTTGCAGTGATTCAAACTATGTAAGTCAGTAAAAAAATGAATACAAACTTCGTATTCGTACTGCAGTGGTTCAGTTAAAGAGAACCTCCCTCGCTGGGCTCGGTTTTCAAACACTTAATTGTAAATAGCTATTATCGATTTACTTCACTAGTTTAAGAATACGTTATTCGAATCCAAAACGCCCGGATTTTTTTATTAAATAATCTTGTTAGTTCAAACATTCAGATGATGCGTATTTTCCTATTAGCCACTAGGTCTCAAATCACGCCAACTTCTATCGTTACTTTTTAATTTTTCGCCATGCGATTCTTAACTCTTCTTCAGAATCAAAACAAGACCGGAAGAAACAAATTCCCCATCTTAAGGACACCACTTTTGAACGAACCAAAAAATTGCGCTCAAAGTAGTCTGAATATTTTCATTTTCAGGATCAAGAGGGATCAGAGGTGTTATAGAGCAAAGAAAAATTTTATTAATAAGGATTAAAGTGTATAATTAAGGAAAGAACCACGGCGTTTGTATTATAGTAGGTATCTGTAACTACCTAATATTTTATTATAAAAACGAAAAAATACTCTTGGTGTTCATCCATTTATTTCATCCCCCCCCCTCACAACCTATTACGTTATTGTTATGACATATGAATATATTGCCAAATCGCCGCCCGACCTCGCCCTTATGAACGGCCCTAAATAATAAACAAAAAAAGGCACCCCAAAGTACGTAGGCATTGCTCGTGTCTTCCTATTGGACAGCCCGAATTTGAAAGTGTACAGCAAGCACTAATCGTCTCGATTCGATTATTGGATCAACTGCAGAAGTTATGCTTCCACGAAAAGACATAAGTAGAGTTCATATAAACGTTTCGTAGCCCTTTTTTAAATTTAAATTTTTTAATGGAACCCCCCATCACTACATAGCTCTGGATCTAGGTTACCAATACTCTGGCGAACATTGACTCGATGCTGCACTAGACATAGACAATACAAAACTAAACAAAAAAGATCTGATGAAGTGCACATTTAGTGCACGAAACGTCGCCATAAAGAAAAACTGAGCAGTTTTTTTATGCCCCTCCTTGAATGAAGAATCCAATAGTGTTAATTCAAAAAGATCTTGTCTTTACAAAGATTGTAGTATATTTAATGATCTATCATAATTGCTTTTAATGTCGATCTTACAATTTGCTGGACGCTTTCAATTTAGAATATATAACGAATAAATGAAATGTGTTTAAATTTAGAAAAACAAATTACATCAAAAATTTTCCCGTTTCTGTATATACAAAAACCTAATTGTTACACAATTTATTAAGCACAAAACAAGTTTTACGGCTAATTTAAAAACGGAAACGCAATTGTATGCAACAATAGAATATAAACCACCAAGTTCGTTCAACTGTTAAAACTGAGATTTATTCTACATCGCATAAATTATAGAAAAAGGGTCTATTTTTAAAGCTTACAAAAATGATCTCATTAATAATGATTCACAAGTATCTTACGTGGTTTTATAAATTTTTTATTGGTTTCGACGACGTGATTCATGTTCAAGTGTCAAATTAATTTGCAACTGCGAAAAAACAGATTCAAGTTTTATATTGGTAATTTACAGATACGGTCCTGGTTTATTACGTCAGCGTCTCGTCCATTCACATGTTTAATAAAGTGTCAATTCCAGCAGTTTATATGCAACTGTTAAAACATTATATTGATTTATAAGTACGAAGAATGATAATTAGTTTATATTTAGTATCGATATCGGCATCATTATCACTTTCGGAAACAATAGATTCTAGCTGAGAAAAATGAACTACGTATGAGTCACGGGTCACAGGTGACCTCATACATGATACTGACATTCTTTGGTTTGTTATTCGATTCTCGATTGAAAAACGAGTGAAAGTTATAACTTTATAGAAGAGAAATACGATCTTATACTCTATTATTAGACGAAGGGGCGAGTCAGAATGTTATTTTTGAATTTGGGGATTTTTCGTAAACGGTTTAAGGGTCAACGTTTGATAGTCAATTAACCCAAAAAGTTTCACTTTCGTTGTTGCGCACAAAACTTCTGAATTAATTTAGTTCATATCTACGAGGATGAAACGAAAAAGTTTCGCTTTCAATACCCATAAGGATTCAGAAGAAAACAATTTTATAGACGATAGTGACACGAAATATTTTCCGTTTACACTCATACGTTAAAAACTATAAACATTTTGCGATAATGTTCTACGTTATAAAATAAACACATGTTAAAAAAAAACATTCACAATTTTGATTAAAAACTTGTTTCTATAAGTGGTATGGTTTAAATTTATTAACAAAGTATCACAGGCACATAAATTGCCTTATTTTACAGTTACAGTTAGATTATTGCTTTCCGCAAATAATTTTTTTCCATAGCAATTACATTAATTACTTAGTAACCAACTTATGCTTACGCACGTATTTGTAGAAAAAAAAATGTAAAAGTTCTGTACAAGTCCCAGACACAAACAAGCAGCTATTAAAATCGTTTCCTTGATTTTTAATGAGCAATTGTATACACCATACAAATTCAAATTGTACAAAAGTGCAAAAAAATGTAATTAAATGTAAATTATACAATATAATTTATTATATTTACAAACACTTATGCGTAATTAAATAGTAATATATATAAATAGTAGAGATTTAGGTCATCAATATATACTATACATGATCAACAAGTGTTATTAAATATAATAAGAAAAGACCTAAACTTATCAAACCTAACAGAGTACTCCACACAAAAACAAAATAGGATCGTTCCATACCAAGTAACCAACTTTTCGTTCAGTTTCAAACGTGACTTATTCCGATTTTCTTTTAAGTTTGCTGCACCATCAGATTATAATAGCTATTTATACACCAAAGGCGTTATTACGAAGATTAAGCCCGGAGAGCAACGTGATACACCCCGAGGACTCGCTTTATATAATATAAAAACTAAAAATGAACAATTATTTTAATTTCTATTTTACTAAATCTACAAGTAGTAGTAGTCTATAACAATAAATCGTTTGACGTTTAATCTTTTATTGTGAATTTAAAATCTTCGTTGCTTTGATTTACTCTTGACACCGCGCGGTTTTATCAAAGTTCACTAAAAAGACCACTTTTTAATTGCATTTTAATTTTTAAATCGTATTATACATACATTTTTACGTGAAAAAACACAAAAATTAGAAGCCAGCTCCCCCTATTTTTTCAAATTAAACAATCAAAAAGTCTTCGTTGTGTTGTTTCACTCTCTAACCAACAAATAAAGCATGCACCATTTTGTTTTTTTTATTTTTATGATTATTTTGTTTTGATTTTTACTTCTTATATTTATCTTGCTTTGTGTAGGAGTCAGTCATTGTTGATAAAACGTTTAGAAATTTAGAAAGTTCTTACAAAATGCATATTTTTTAAAAAGATAACGGCATAAAACCGAGCACGTTTTCCTAACAAATTTGGAAAAATTTCACGGTAATCCTTAAAAAACGCATATCTTTAAAATGTAAATAAAAAGTGATAAATTTCAAAAAATAGAGGGCAACTGCCTTCTAATTTTTGTGTTTTCTTGTGTAAAAATGTGCGTAGAATACGATTCAAACTTTACAATGTAAACAAAAATTAAACTTTTTAATGAAATTTGATAAAAACTGCGTGGAGTCGAGGGTAATCTACGCAACGAGTATTCATAAATTTGTAAAAATTAGCAGTACTGCCTTTTGAGTTTGCATTTTATTTTATAATTTGTATAATACAATATATTTCTTAAGTTTATGACATGATTATTAAAATGAAAATGTAACTGTTGCGCTTTCCGATATTTCAGTCCGGTGTTAAAGTTTGCAAAATCTATGACTGGAAAGTTATAGCTAATATTCCCTGATATTTACCATTCAAGATATCAAAGTTAAATTTGTAATTTTTCTATTATGCATTTATGTAGTTTTTTCACTCAGAGGTCCGTGAGCAAGTTTTGACTATGAAAAGGGGCCTGTGGGCTAAAAGAGTTTAGGAACCACTGCCATAGAGAAATAAGGATTTGGGCTCTCCAGAAGATGTTAGAAAGAATAAGGGTTTATGCTCAGCAGAACAATATTAAAACTTCCAGGCGAAGACTGGTTTATAAGCTTCAACAAAAGACACAGATTAAGCACTTTAAAGCGTAGAGTACTGTAAAAAAAAAACACTCACTGAGCCATACTTGCTTGACAAGCCAAAAAGAGTATATGGAATTTAGATGAATTGCTGAAATTAGCCTTATTCAATTCGTTCCTGTCTAAACTGGGCGTTTTTTCCATCGTCGTTAAATAAAGAAGCATTTTTTGCTTAGAATTTACAACAATAAAGAACGTGTAAGAATAATACTTAAATATGTTAAATAAAGTGCTCAAAAAGAAATAGAAAATTTGTCATCACCTAAATCTAAACAAAAATTTGAAGCAAAATATCATTGTTTTTGAGGGCTTAATGAACCTATAATGCCCTGGTTGTTATATATATATTTTTACGCAGTGGTGACTTCTCCGTTAGGTTATTTGGTCAATGACCCTCCAAAAAAAAATTATGGAAGTTTATGTTACAGGGGGGGGGGAGTTCAAGTGCGAGTTAAAGTGATAATACTGTTTATCTTGAATAGCGAAGTTTTAACACATTTTTAAAGGTTTTAAAAACACAAATAAATATACTTGTGCGCGATAATACGAATAAGAACTACTTGAGTTACTTGAGAAATCCGCAAATAAGGTAGAAGTAGAAATTTAGAGAGTTTACAACAAATTAAAAAGCATAAGAGATAAGGCGAAAATAACGACAGACCACAAGTAGAGGGCGCGCTATTCGCATACGCGGCGCAAAAGTAAACAGAAAACAGAGGCGTATTAAAGAACTTTTGCAAATGATCATATAGAATTTTAAAATGACAAAGAAAGAAAATAGAGAAATATCAGAAGAAATAAAAAAAATTTAATAAATTAAATAATCTAGATATGAACACCGAAAGCATAAATAAGAAATTAGAGAAGATAAGTAAAGAAAACCAACAAATTAAAACACAAAATGAAAAACTAAAGTAGAACGAAAAAATTAAGAAAATAATGGCTACACAAAACATAAAGCTGAAAATACTTGAGATAGAGATAAGGAAGGAGAAAATTATAATACCAGGAGTAGAAGAAAAATTAACTGAACAAAATTTAGAGTTAAAAGAAATAACTAAAATACTTTTTAGAGACATGAAAGTTGAAATAGATATGCAAAAAGAAATCCAAGAAATTAGAAGACTGGGAAGGAAAGTAGAAGGAAAACACAACAATAGACCAATTTTTATTGAATTAACAACATTCGGTAAAAAACAGGAGATACAAGGAGCCACAAAGAATTTGAAGGAAAAGAATATATGGCTAAATGATGATTATCCAAAACAAGTCCGGGAAGAAAGAAAAGAATTAGTACAATATATGATCGAAGTAAAAAAGAAGGGCTACAATGCAATATTGATATATAACAAACTAAAAATTAATGAGGAAATGTGGACAATACAACAAGTAAAAGAAGAAGACACAAAAGGAGAAAATCATCTGGAATTCAAAACACGGAAAATACGAACACAAAAGACAAAAAGGAAACATCATCTTATTTAAAAAAAAATTTTTTTTTAATAAATCTCAAAACCTTCTCATTATTTTTAATTTTTGATATTAATAAACGCTACATGTTTCGAATTGATGTCATCTTCAGGCGTATAATAGAATTGAAAAATCAAAATTCAAATATTAAATAAACTTTAAAAATAATAAATATAGAAATCAAAATATATTAATCAAATTAAATATGATTAAATATTTGAAGTTTAACAAATTTCAAATTTGAACAATACTAAAATAAAATAAAACAATGAAATAGAAAAAATAACCCTAAAAAAATGCAGAAAATTAGAAAAATGAGCGAAATATCACCCCAAACTAAAGATTATGAAGAGTTAAGAAAATAATTACGAATAATAACAAATTCTGACCGCAAGCCAAAAAACTAAACAACGAACCAGTCAGAACTGCTACAAATGGAAATGACAGCTATGAACTAAGAATTAGCGAAGATATACTGAACGTAAAACAAAAAAAGGAGAAATGGATGTAAAGGCAAGAATAAAAACAGAAACAAATAAACATTTGAAAATAGGGACGTGGAATGTAACATCGTTAACAGGAAAAGAATGCGAGATCGTGAAAGAGATGAAATACTATGGGAATAAACGAAACAAAGAAAAAAACATTAGGAACTAAATTACTAATGAATCAATATAAATTACACTACTTAGGAAGGCACGAAAAACAAAGAACAAAAGAGAGAGTAGCATTAATTATAGCTGAGGAAGTAGATAATGCAGTAAGTAAATTTGAAGGAATAAGTTCGAGAATTATGACACTGGAAATACAAATATATGTAACAGTAGAAGGAGCAGAAGAATAAGAAATTTTAGACTTCTACTCCGTTCTACAAAATTTCTAGATAAAACCAGAGAAGAAAATGATCAAGTATAGTGATCATGAGTGACTGGAATGCAAGAATTGGAAATGACGAAAATAAAGATATGGGTTACATGGAAAAACATGGAGAAGAAAGAATTAATAAAAATGGGAAGAAAATGATAGAGTTTTGCCGACATATTGGAAATACTCACTGGAGACAACTGCTAGAGAATAGGTATACATTCGTAGCGGTAGAAAGAAACGCTAGAAACATAGTTGATTACATAGTATTTACACAAAAAATGTAAAATAAAATAATTCGGATTAAAACAACACCAGAGACGGAAATGGACATACAACACAGGTTAGTAACAGCAATAATTAAGGACACGGAACAGCATGGGAAAAGTCAAAAGAATATGAAAGAATGCTAATATATAGACTACGAAATGAGTTAACAAGAAGAGACTATCAAGAAAAAACAGACAACGAATTAAGTAAACAGGACCAAGTGGAAGAAAATTGGACACTAGAAAAAAGGTGGAGGACTTTTAGAGAAACAATACATACAATAGCAAAGGAAACCTGTAAAACAAAAATACATAAAAACCAGAAAAAGAAAACAGCGTGGTGGAATAAAGAAGTAAAAAAATCTGTCAAAAACAAAAAATGGCATAGAAAAGATCTCAAGAGACAAAACAAAAAGTAGACAGACAAAAATACATAAGTAAAAGAAATATAGCAAAGAAAGTGGTACAAGAAGCAAAGAGGAAAAGCTGGGAAGAATTGGGAAAAGAAATCGAACAAACAAATCAAAAAATAGCACGAAATTATAGAATGCTGTAAGAAGTATGAAGGGAAACAAAAAGAAAATAATAAAAGGAATAAAAAACAAAAATAATGAATTAAAAACAGATATTAAATGCATACTATAAATATGCACAGAACACTTCTCAATGAAATTTGGAATAGAAGTAGGAGCAAATGGAAAGGAGACCACTAGAAATACAGTGAAAATAAGCAAGTAATTGAAGAAAAAGAAACTCTAGATAATATAAACGCAGAAGAACTAGATGAAGGAATGAAATCTATCAAACTAGGAAAAGCAAGAGGACAAGACGAAATAGAAGCAGAGATGATAAAACTCCTAGGAGAGAAAGGAAGAGAAGGCTACTAAATATATTCAAGAAAACATGGGAGACACTAGAAATCCCACAAGAGTGGTAAAATAACATTATTATTCCAATTTACAAGAAAGAGGAGTATGGAGACTGTAAAAACCATAGAGCTCTATGCCTCTCCTCCAACACCTTTAAATTATACACCAAAATAGTAGAAAGAAGATTGAGAAAATACATTGACAATAGAACAGGCAGCATTTCGAACAGGAAGACAAACCCACGATAAATCCACATATTAAGTAGTATAATCGAATGAAAGAAGAAAAAGGCGAAGAAGTAAAGAAATAAAAGCAACCTTCGACCAAATATAGAAGAAAATAATATGGGATTGCCTAAAACAACTAAAGGTACTAATGAAATTAGTAAGGGTAATAAAAAGTATCTATAAAACAGTAAATGGAATAGTTAAAATAAATGGAGAGGAATTAGACTTTTCCAGATGAAAGTAAGAATAAAACAAGGTGATCGTCTAAGCCCTCTACTCTTTATAGTAATTATGGATAGATTGTTAAAAAATACTAGGACAAGAACCACAAAACCAGACAGCGCTATGCCAAGGCGGTGGTGAGGAAGGCTCCCGCCAGGGGCGCATATGAAATGGGGGCGCCGGCGAAGGCCGGAATCAACTGTGCGCGCACTCTCCATTTTCATTCCTCTAGCGTAATTAAGGAAGTTGGAGCGTTTGTGATTGTGTTAAATTTACTGTTTTGATGTGATTTGTAGTGTACTCTTTGATTTTTATTGTGAAGTAAAGTTCGTTGGATCGTTGCTTTTGGCGTTTGTTGTTTATTATTACAGGTAAGAAATTAATGCTATTAACATTGAGTGGTGTACACGATGGCAGAGGATGAACATGACGTGGTTAGTTTCGTTAAACTAACCGTTCAGTTCGCTGTCAATAAAAATAAATTAATATTGGAAACATTTTCCTGCTCTAATGTGCTTTTCAATGCAAATAATTTAAAAAACAGAGTATTTATTTATTCATATTAAAGTATTAAAATTTTTAAAGTTGTTAAATAAATGTTTTTAGTTTTGAGTGAAAAGTTTATACAGACAACATATATATGGCGATTTCCTCCAATCCTCCATTCTATTATACATTATTTTTGCCAGAAATGGACTCGAAAAAACCTTCTGGAAGTCAATTTAAGAAGATTAGAAAACGAAAGGAAGAAGACGGAAAGAAACTAGCATCAGCGCTTGGAAACTGGCTACTCAATAATGGTCGTGAAGAGAAACAACTCTCAAAAGAAGATCGAAGCGGATGTAACCACAACAAAACTGCTTCAGTGGTAGAAACTGCTATAGAGCAAGACAGCCTCCTCACTCCATTACAGGTGGTTACTCACTCTGTTTCTGAAGAAGAAAATAATTCTGAACTAAGTGATTTCGGAACGCGAACGAGTAGCCATTCTCCAGATCTCAGTGAAGCCTGTTCATCTAAAATAAATGAAGTGTCTACCCCAACTGATGTGAAACTACAAATTAAGTATAAAGACCCCAAATTATGGCCGAAAAATTTTCGATCAGACGTCGTTCGTTGTATACTTGTTGAACGGGGCCCTCAAACGGTGGAGTTGAATACTACTTATAAATCCACTTTTTCCGGTGATGGAAGGCACTTCTTTCCAAAACGGTTTTTGAAAAACCTACCAAACGGGGAAAAAGTAAAAACGCAAGTACAGTCAGTCTAACGATAGGCTGTTTTGTTTTCCCTGCCTTCGTTTTCCAAAAGACGATAAGGATAAATCTCCATTCTCTAATTTGGAAAGAGTTTTCAATGATTGGAAACGTCTGAATACACGCATTCACACTCACGAAACTTCGGCAGTTCGTCGACACTCCTACGTGGCATGGAAAGAGCTAGAAATTCGATTGAAAAGTGGAAATTCCATTGACGCAGACATCCAAAAGCATATACAAGCTAAAGCAGAAAAGTGGCGCAACGTTCTTAAATACTCCATTGTGCCAGGAACAACTTACCTTTAAGAGCAGGTTCTGAATCAATCAACGATAACACCGTGGTGTTTTTTTGAGTACGTTGGAACTTATTAGTCACTGCAATGCTCAACTGTTTGAGCACAAAGAAAGTATTAAATGCAGAAAACATGTTACAAGTTATTTTACTCTTAAAATCTAAAATGAGATCATAGAAATTTTGCGAAATAAGGTTCGATATGAGATACTAAACAGAATAAAAAGTGCCAAATACTTCGCAATTATGTTCGACTGTACCCCAGATACAGCGCATTTAGAACAGATGAGTCAAATCGTCAGGTATGTCTACATTAATGGCGAGGAGTGTTCAGTAGAAGAAAGCTTTATTGACTTCATCATAACTCATCAGAAAACTGGAAGAGGTCTATCAGAAGAAATATTACAAAAACTGAGCAAAGACGGCTTGAACATTCAGAACTGTCGCGGCCAAGGCTTTGGTAATGGTTCAAACATGGCAGAAAAATATGAAGGCGTTTAAGCCCACATATGCCAAAAAAACGACCTCGCAATTTTTGTGCCTTGTGGACACACAGCTTAAACCTTATTGGTGTGCATTCCGCAGAAGTATCTGTTCTAATAACGTTTTTTTTTTTGAAAAAGTGCAACAGTTTTTCAACTTCTTCAGTAGCTCTACATCAAGATGGGAAGCTTTGCTAGATTGTCTTAAAAAGACTATCAAGAGGCACAGCGATAGAAGATGGTCCTCCAGACGTCAAGCCGTAACAGCAGTTCAAAGGAACTTAGCATCTGTAAGCAGGGTACTGCAAGACAAGACCAACAAGGACAAGTGGAACACAGAAACAGCATCTGGTGCTACGAACCTTCTTAAACGCATCGATTTCGAATTTGTATGCCTTTTAGAGATGTGGTGTGACATACTAATAAAACTTGACTGTGCAAATAAATCTTTGCAAGGGAAGAGTGTTACTCTTGATGCAGCATCAAGTTTGTTATCTGGTTTGGGGAAAAGCATTCAAAATTTACGTGATGAGGGCTTAACGTTAAGACTACAAGTATTGCAGATTACAGTGATTAGTGAAATATTTACGTTTGCTGTGTACCTATTGTTTTAAAAATCAATTTATTAAAATACGTTTTTTTTAAATACGTCGTTTTGATTAACCTCCCATTATAAAATTTATTTGTCTTAATTTACTAAATATTTATTGATTCTATATAGAGAAATTTGTTGGAAGCTAAAGTAAGTTTTTTAAGAAGGGAGATATCAGATAAGGGCGCAACTTAGGCCGTTATGCCAGGGGCGCAGGACCACCTTGGTACGGCACTGGACAGAGATAGGGTATAACAATGTAGTACCAATAAAAATCGACTGCCTACTACATGCAGACGATATGTTAGTATCAGATAACCACAAAAAGATGAAACCGTTGACGAAAATATAGAGTGAAGAAATAGAAAAGTTAGGAATCGAAATTAATATAAAGTAATGTAAAACAATGATCATAAATAATAAGAACAAAGAAGAAAATAGAGAAATATACATTAAAGATGAAAAATTAGAGAATGTAACATACGAATATCTAGGGAGTGTAAATAACAGAATAAATACAAGTGTTAAAATCTATTACGCGTTAAATAAGACAATTTTTGGAGAACGGGAAATAGACAAGAAAACTAAAACAAGACAGTATAACACAGTGATGATACCAATTCTTAAATACGCGAGTGAAACGTGGCATTACAAGATAAACAAGAAGTAAAAATTAATGCGGCAGAAATGAAATTTCTCAGAAGGATTTCAGGAAAAACAAAGATGGATAGAAAACGAAATGAAGAAATAAGCCAAATGACAATGACAATAACAACAAAAGTAGAAATAAAGCAGCTTAAATGGTATGGACACATAATACAGATGAATCAGAATATATTGGCGAAAAAGACAGTCGAGATGGGCAGAGTAGGCAAAAGAAGAGTACAAAGACCTAGAAAGAATTGGATACAAAGAATAGAAGAAACAGGAAAAAGAGGAGGAAAATGAAAAATCTAGCACTGAGCCGAATGGGATGGAAAAAGTGGGTATCAGAAGAAATCTAATCCGACACCCTTAAGGGTATAAGGAGTATGGAAGAAGAATATTTTAAAAAGATTTTAATAACAAATCGCTAAACAAACATTGACGATGTAGTTAACTACGCGATCAAGTCGTTAAGTGTGGTTTTTGGTCGTCAAGTAGAAAATCAATCGTTACGATTTTAAATATTTGACGTCAGTTAACAACGGCGTCAGCTAAGGACATAACTTTGCTTTATGAAATCGGGCATACAGAGTTTTTGCGCATCTGCAAATGAAACTACATAACTAGCCCTAGTATTATACAAATATTAAATGGGACGCACTAGCACCAAAGCGAAGGACCAGTTAGTTTATTAAATGTAGAAATGTAATTTTAATTATATTTACAGTAGTTTTCAGTTTCCGCTTTTTTATTTCTTGGCATATGTGTCAACCAAAAAAAAACATATACTAAAACGTAGAAGCATCCGTATGAACAATTATTACATTATGTAGAGACTGCCTAAAAACATACTACATATATTTACCAAAGCAGGAAAACTCGCAGATGGAAGTAAAGTAAGATAAATACGCAATATAGATTACAGTATCAGATTTGCAAAAAAACTAAGTTGTCTAATCGCATTCGGTGATTATTTAAAAATAGACGAAACGTTTTATACGTATACTCAAAATTGTGTTAATTATCGCTACAATACACCGCCATATAATTTTAAATTACTTTGTTAGAATTAAATAGCGTTAAGACTTTCGCTTTGTCTTGAAAGCGAATTTAACCTAAAAATCAGCCAATCGCTCAGACCTGTCTGAGACTGTATTTGCCAACGAAAAAAAAACAAACAAAGAAAACAAACGAATAATAAAATAATTAACCACCGCTTCTACTCATTGCACATCTGCAGAGCATTTGTGTTCTCTTTAATTTTCAAATAAGAGTATTACTCGTTACTTAGAGTAAAAATAGACCCTCGTGTTCAAACGCTTGCTTTAATTTAAAACGTTTTAATTCGAAATTGCTTCTTTCCTCTTTCTATTCTCTTTTTAATTCGAATCGATTTTTTTAAAGTTGATTGTTTTCCGTCGTATTCTTTATTATTAATTTTGATGAACACGGAATGCAATTATTTTCGCTGCGATTTTTTTCAAATTTAGTTAACAAACTGGGAATAATTTCATTTTGACTCATTTCTAGTTTGATTATGAAAGTATTAGAGCTCACTATTTATTTATTAAGTTAGTGTATATCAGTATGCCACATGTTTACGTAATATTGTTAATCATGCCATAAAACTAACAAGTGTGGTAGATTACGTAATCTCTAAAATGTTGTATTTGTGTAGAATTTATAAACTCCTAGATAAGTATTAGTAAAATAAGTGTTCCGATATAAACATAGTCTTCAAAATGTAAAATACGCCAAGAGTGCTACTATACACGAGTCAAAATATTCAGATCCAGTTTCCTCAAGCATGGAGGAAAGTAAAGGTCGTATTCCTATATAAGGGAGGTGTAAAACCCCTACATGATCCAAAGTCATATCATCCAATAAGTCTCTCAATGTTTATGCTCAAAACAATGGAGAAGCTGGTGGACCAATATATTAGAATGGAGATTGTAACAGTCAAACCTCTTCATAAATACCATATCAGAAAGGCAAATCAACGATATCAGCTTTACACCAAACCGTAAAAACCATAAAGAAAGCACGAGTCAAAAGAAATAGCCCTATCAGCCTTTATGGACATAGAGAGCGCCTTTGACGACGACGCCTATGATTCAATGACACAGTCCCTCAGAAAGCGAAGAATAAATAACTGTATCATTCAATGGATAAACAACATGCTGATGGGTAGACAAGTAATCACCAGTATTGGTAGCGCCACCCATGAGGTAGGCATTACAAGAGGCTGCACACAGGGGGAGTCATATCCACACTACTGTGGTCATTGGTAGTGGATGAACTACTAAACGACCTGAGTAGAGAGGGATATAACGTTTTAGGGAACCATGACTCCATCGTAAAGGAGAAAATACAAAATGCCATCAATCTAACGCGTAACTGGTACTTAAAAGAGGGCATGAACATAAACCGAAATAAAACCACCATCGTTCCTTTTACTAAACGAAGGAATTTAAATATCCCCAGTATTCAGTTAAATGGAACTACCATTCCCCTCTCCAAGGAGGTTAAATACCTGGGGGTGACACTGGACCAAAAACTAACGTGGAAAAGTCACCTGTCCAAAACGACCAACAAGGCTATAAAAACTTTATGGTCTAGTCGCCAAATGGTTGGCGGTTTGAACCCCAGCATTTGAATTGGATCTACAAGCAGGTCGTTAGACCTGAAGTTCTCTACGCGTCTGCAGTTTAGTGGAGAAAAGTAGACCAAAGTACCGCGCAAGCGAAGCTAGCAAAGGTTAGCATGTCTGACCACCATAGGCGCCATGAAATCAACACCCACCGCTGCGATGGAGATCCTTCTCAGTTTGGATCTCCTACCAGTGGCAATTAAGGAGGAAGCTATGAAGCAGGCCCACAAACTACAATGTACACCATTTCAAAGAAGGAAACCTCAAATGTCATCGGGGAATTCTGAAAGTCACACCTCCATTGGACATGGCCGCAGTGAGCGACCAGATGAACTCAAATACAAAGTCAGGTTCCCCACTAGAAAAGACTGGGTGGGAGGCAGAGACTGCTCGCCGGCGTCTTCCCAAAAATGGTTCACAGATGGATCCAAAATAGAAAACGATGGTGTGGGGACTGGAGTGGTGAGACCTAGGTTCAAAAGACACAAGCAGAAGTACACGCCATCGAAATGGTGGCGGAACATCTGATTACCAAAAACCGATGCAAACAAAATATATGCATCGTGTCGGACAGCCAAGGGGCATTAACAGCACTGCAAAGAAATAGCGTAAGATCACGCATGATTCACGAGTGCCATCAATCCCTAAACCAGCTGGCGGACAAGAATAAAGTTGAAATTGTTTGGGTGTCAGGGCATGAGGGAATAAGAGACAATGTGGAAACAGATCAGCAAGCAAAATTAGGTCCAGTAAAACCTTGTATAGGGCCATCTCCCATGTATGGCTTTAGCCAAAGGGACTATCAGGAGGTTATCACTAACTTGGCCAACAAAAAATCAACAGAACCTGGAACAAAATGCCGGGTCTAAAGCATTCAAAGAAGTTCCTTAACCCTAACAAAAAGAGGAAGAAGGAAGTTATAAAGTTAAGAAGAGAATTAAAACTCCTATGTGATATACTAACAGGACACATCCACTGCAGATACCACTTGAGTAAGATGGGACTGGTGGGTGATGACACATGCAGGTACTGTGGTGAAGAAGTGGAAGTATGGACCACATCATCATGAAGTGCCCAGCTTTGTGCCTAAAGAGACAAAATATCTAGATCTTCATCTCGGAAGAAGAATTACTAAACCTTCCGACCAGGGGCCTGATGGAATTCGTCAAAGACATAGGTCTCTCCTGAGTCCAACGAGAGGAAGACGCAAAATATCTAATCTGGTCGCAGTGCAGAAGGTTATCATAACACTCACCTTACTTCTAATAATTAAAAAAAAAAATAATACACGAGTCTCTGGGAAACTAATTTAAAATATTAGACAATAAAAAAATATTTTTAGCCAAATTCGTCAAGAACATCACTAAAGACCCTGGGTAAAAAAAAGCAGATCCATTTTCAGTAAAGAAAGCATATGTGCAAACTTCCCACTTTTAAGTATTTTATAAATGATAACGTTCAAAAATCTGAAATGTTACATAGTATGTTTAACAGAAAACTTTACATTAAAAGTTGCAAATATTAGTGTGAATGTGAATATTCAACATCTGTAAAACTGCGTAGACTGTAAACCTCTACAGCCATAGGCGTCGATTTGTGTAAAACTTTGTGGGTTCCTAGCATTTTATACTCTGGAATATATATATTCTGTGACATTGAAATTGCAACACCAAGAACGGAAGGGAAATAATGCGTTGGTCTACACCCTCTTCTTCCTATTGTTTTCACACTCTCTCACTCTTTGTGGCATCGATTCCAGCAAGTAGTCAAATTTCTCTTTAGTTACTGTATCTCAAGCAACTTGCAATTCATGCCGAAGAGTTTCCGGGGTCCGTGCAGGAAGCGTTCATGAGTCTTCTACCTATAATGTCCCACACGTGTTCAATATGCGAAAGATCGCGAAATTTAATTGTCCCTGGTAAAATATTAGCATTGGCCTCTTCGAATTGGTCTATAGAAAGTCTTGCTATGCGAGGACGGACATTATCTTACTGGAAAAATGGGTCTTCTAACTGCTGAAGAAATGAAAGGATATTAGGGTTTTACCACCTCGTTAACATATCGCCCGGCGTTCATATCGTCTCGTATGAATACCAAACGAGTTACTTCTATTGGCACCCATACCATGCCGCTCAGCGGAAAATTGAACATTTCCCACGCCTTTGTCTGCCTCTTATACGGCCATCATGCATCCCTAAACAGAATTGGGATTCATAACTGAAGCCAACTCGATGCCATTCCAGATCCCAGCGGAGTCGCAACCTACACCACTTCAAACGTTGATGTCAGTGTTGAGCCGTTAGTGGTAGCACAAGATGTAGCCGATAAGATTGCAATCCGAAACTTCTGATTGCACGGTAAACTATTCGAAGGGAAACAGTTGAAAATTATTTGTGGAGGTACACGGCTGTCCATACCTTGTCTATCAGTAAAGCAGCCGACAAAACCGTTATATTGACAGTCTGTTCTGTACTGAAAGAATCTAACACAATTTATACAATTTACAGTTTGCTTTTTCAAGTTTATCGTTTTCTTTCTTACCCTTTTCAAAATTTAGAATCTGGCTTGATTCACAAGTTGATTGCCTAACTTTTAAAAAGTTCTTAGTTAGAATTCGATTGATTGTTTGAGTTTTTCAATTTATCTCACGCCCTGATAGAGCCCCTTACGAAAGTGGGCGAAAAGTTGGCCACTTCGGTTACAACAATGACACGGTCCAAACCCGGAAGACATTCTTATCTTAGTATAAACTCCGGGCGTGGAAGCCTTCGCTATTTCATCATCATCGGTTAGTTTTGGTTTGCCGAAAATCGTTGTGTGTTACAATCGATATGTTTCGCATTTACACAGCAGATGCTGCGGAGTCTCGTCGTTCTTCAAGCATCCGCGACATAAAAGGCTTCTTTGCAGTCCTGTTTTATGCATATGTTTGTTAAAGCCACAGTGCCCTGTTATTGGTCCCGTGAGTTTCGTTAACTTTTGTCGACTCATGCTTGATAGTGCAGTTTGAGTGTTTGATTGTGGTTCTGTAAGAAAGAGTTTTGTATGCCTCATCTCTGAAGAGTTTTTCCATAGTTTTTTATGCTCCGCTGCAAGCTTGCTGCGAAATATTTTTTTCCCGTTCTCGTAAGCGATTCCGAAAACGGGTACAACTCCTGTTGTGTCCTTTTTAGCTAGTGCGTCCGCCATTAAGTTTTCTTGTACATTCTGGTCTTTTGGTATCCAGATGAGCTGTACTGGTTGACGAGTTGCCAATATTTCCAGACTGTTTATGTATGTCATAATCAGTTAGCGCCAGTAGTGCTGCTTGGCGGTCAGACATGATCGATATAGGACCATTTGCGTATTTCGAGTCGGTAATGTTCCTGACACATCAGTCAATAGTAGCAACTTCAGCCTGAAATACAAAAGCATATATGTTCATTAATCTGCAGCCTATATGCTACTTCTACTGCTTTCATGGCTGTTGTGAGCGTGGTTCTCATCGTTCCTGTTATCAGCAGACATGCTGTGTACTTTGCCTTGCTTCGCAGCTATGCTTTTCAGCTTGGTTCTCTCACCCCATACCAGCGCGCACCGTATGGATGATGAGTCTTGTTACCACAGTATATAACCATTTGGTCATTGTAGGTTTCAATCCACATTTGCACCATCCGTTTGGTTGTATTAGGAACCCTGATGGCATTCGTTGTGACTTTTTCTAGATGAGCATTAAAAGTCAGTTTAGTGCACTTTGCATTATCTTCGATACAGTTGCCCCAAACTCCCCGTTTGTTTGTCGTAATGGTGAGATCGTCGGCGTATCCTAAAACAAATATCCCTCAGTCTTCTAGTCCTTGTAATAGGCTGACCATGACAAGGCACCACAGTAGAGTGCTGTTGCACCCCACCTTGTGGGCACCCGCCAGTCACTTTAGTGCGTACAGTGCTGACGTACAAAGTAGTAGTTGAGTTGACCCAGTTTCAGACTAGAGGTGTGATTCCTTTTTTCTCCATTGCCCTAGCAATGAGGTAAAAGTAGTATTGTAAAATGCTCCTTCAACATCTAGAAAAGAACCCAATGCAGGATCATTGTATTGGATTGCATTTTCGCATCTGCTTACTAGTTGGTGAATTGCTAGCTTGCAAGATTTTCCGAATTGGTATGCTACTGTTTTCGGTGCAGAGGCGAAACCTTTAGTGTCTCATCCCGTATTTACCTGTCGACTACTTATTCAAGTAATTTTGAGATGAAGGAAGACAAGCTGATCGGCCTGTAAGATTTTGCTTAGACGTACGTAGATCCCCCTGGCTTTGGTAGAAATACCAACTTGACAATCCGCCAGCTGTTTAGCATATGCAAAAGTGCTAAGCTGGCTCTGAGAATTGCGCATACTACGTTTCGAAGAGCAGCAAATCCCTTTTACAGCGTGATGGGATAAATTCCGTCGGTTCGTGGAGACTGAAGGAGTTTAAACGTATTGATTCCCCATTCTAGGTTTTCAGGATTCATTATTTTTCCCGCTTGGTAGTAGTTCCTTTTGGGTGTACGTTTGTTTGGTACCTCTAGGTCCTGGTGGTTAGGAACTTCAGTTAACGATGAACCCGCGAAGTGTTTTTGCAGTAGTTCTTGTAGAGTACCTGTAAACTTTCCGCTCAGCAAAATAATGACACGTCTAAATTATGGACAAGTGTGTTTGTTAAAAATACATTTATAATTTCATACATTCCATTTACATCAAAAACAAGGCTTGGTTAAATAATTCGTTCAAGCATTGAAAGTCATAAACGAAGAAGTTGTGACATGGTCCTTCGAGCCGGATATTCGACTATGAAATTTAATAAAAGCGTTATTATTTGGAACGCATATTAAATGGTTATAATAAAACATTACAGTGAGCAAGTGAACTTTCTCATCTTTTAATCTTTGTAACTCCTTTCGCAAATTTCAAGCTACATCCAGTATTTTGTAAAATTTGCATGTCCCGGTTTTTATTCGCTATTACTGCATTCAAAGTTCCAAGTTCTGTTTCGTTTTTTCTACCCTCCTCGGTTTGTAATTGCAAGTATTGCAATGAAGCGCATGAAAGCTATTTTCAGTTTCGTTTTTTAACCCATTATTGTAGTTTTAGGTATATACATAATTAGATAATTAGATGAGAACGATACAACTCCTCCAAAAACTTAATCGCTTGGCAGTGATTCTATGGATAGACACAACTCAGAAAGAAAACTCTGTAGTAATTGTGGCTGCGTTTCGTTGGCTGTTGTGCCAACTTCATCAGGCCATTCTAACAGTAGAACGCTTAATTTCTGCCCATATATACATATAATTAAAACATGGACAAAGAAGGTAAGCACGGAGACATATAACCTTATACGACACAAAACATAACCCACACATAAGCTGAATCTCACACATCGAAAAATCTATGGTCGCATAGAATTACTACCAAGCTATAATTAGATACTTATCTCTTAGTTTTATCATTTATTAAATTCGTGCATTATGGAAGCTTTAGTTAGAGCAACGGCAACGTTGAAATCTAAACTTACAAGATTTCATAACTACGTAAAAACGATTCAAACCTTGCGCAACTATGTTAATCAAATAATATCTGAGCAAATTCCAGAACTTACTGATAGGTTAAATATTGCGTCTGCATTTTTATTCGACTTTGGAGCGATTCGTGCTCAAATGTTGGATAATTTTACCAATCCCAAACAAGGAGAAGCTCATCTCGAGCAATTCGAAGATGATTATTAAATTACTGTTAAAACATCCAATTTAGGACACCCTGTACATTGGCAAGCACTAAAATTATTCTTAAAAGCGTTAATTCTGGCAATAAGAGCCCAAATGGTTCCTGTTCAAATGCATCTGCTAATGTGCCATCGGTCAATTATTTTTGAGCAAATTCGAATTCTTTTATCAAACTTCGAACGATAAATCTTCCTAAATACAGTGGTGACATACACAATTACATTGAGTTTAGTGAAATATTTTATAATTTAATTAATGAGAACGTTTTCTTCAAACATAGTGCAGGTACTGTTGCCGATTGTTTCTGCACAAATTCTTGATTGTGATGAAAACCCACATTCTTGAACATTATGCTCTGAAAAAAGTGTTTTTCTCAGAAGAAAATGCTTGTAAAAAACACTTCTCTCAAAATACTATAATAGATGAAACTAGTTCATTGTGTCAATACCGTTCAAAGAACCCGGAACGAACTAGGTGATTAATATTTAGTAACTCAGAAGAGATTTAAGTTCCTAATTATCTTCCTCATCATGGCGTTTTAGAAGAGCACCAAACTGCCTGTTGTTTTCAATGGATCAATGCATACCAGCAACGGTAGATCACTAATATCATACAGATAGTTAGTTCGTTTTAGAAAACACCATACGTGCACTAACTCAATTGGGAATCGTTTGCAAATTATCAAAACCCTCCATTTCGACCATTACACAAATAGACTTTTATGTAGATGATTTATTGACTGGTTGCAGTGATTTAAACGCAGCGCGTAATATGTATACACAATTATCCAATGTTTTAGTCTCAGCTGGTTTTGCTCTTCTTCCAATAATCCTAAAGTTCTTGTCGATGTTCCAGAATCTACATCCTCGTGTTCTTAATTTCGACGAGTATGAGCATGGATTTAATTGGTCTTTTCGTTCTGACTACTTGATCATGCTGTTCAAATTTTATTACAACACAAATTCATGGTTTTACTGATGCGTCCACCAAAGCTTACGGTGCTTGTTTATAAGTCAAATCTATATATTGGCCCAAACGAATACACATTCATTTGTTATGTGCAAAAAGTAAAGTCGCACCAATCAAACCCATCACTATTCCAAAGCTTAAACTTTGCGGAGCATTACTACTGTCTAAACTTTTAGAGCACGTCGAAAAGTCTCTCACTTTGCTAATTTCCCTATCTTTTTTGTGCACAGACTCCACTATAGTCCTATGGAGGTTAAAGACAAATCCTAAACCTTTAAAGGCGTTTGTGTGCAAATAGAGTTGCTGAGATTCAGCAAAGATCCTCTCATGCTATATGGCGTCATGTTACAAAAAAACTTAACCGTGCTGATCATTTGTCTAAGGGAGTAGAACCCCAAAATATTAAAAAATCTATCATGTGGTGGAACGGACCAGATTTTCTTCAAGTCGACGAATCACGATGACCCGTTGTTAATGATTCACATACTGACCTCCTCTTTTCTTCAAGCGAACTCTGCAATCCATTGTAAAGTTAAATATTAAAAAAATCTCGATTTTACTATTGTTAAAACTCTTGCTAATAAGAATGTAAATTGGCACTTTATTCCTGCACAAAGTCCACATTTTGATGATCTGTGGGAAGATTATAAAGAGTGTCAATTTTTGAAAACATTTGAATTTGAAGTTGCAAACACGTTACTGTAATGTCACTATGTCAGTCCGCCATGACACAATAGTCACTCGCTCAAAGTGATGTGTTTAATATACTTTTATCATGTACTCTGACGTCATATCAGCTGCCCGGCATAAATCAAATTTTGTAAATGATGTTGACTTGAGTTAGTATATGTTTTTGAATAAATATAAAGCTATAAGGCTTGTCGATTCAATTGTGTGAATACATTAGCGTGTGTCTTATTGCTGATGAGTCGCAAAAGAGCGAAACGGTCGTCCAGTAGTTCACTCTGGAGCCATTTATACAATTACATTGACATTGATTTACCCAATTGTATTTAAATGTATTTCGAATTACGCGGGTTTAAAATCAACTTGCAACACTCTCCGCTTTTATAGCTATTTACAGTTGCAATGTTTTTGTTTCATCCTATCATATGAAGATAATAAGGTGACGAAAGAATCATCTTTTATTTTATATTTAACAAAACCGTAGAAATCATTCAAGGATATGACACTTTTTTTCAGGAAAATATAACAAATATAATCATTTCCGGTAATGTTTGCGTATTTGTATAAAAGTAGTTTTTACAACCACATAGGTTGTTATTGTGGTTGTTATTTCATTTAAACGATTATAAAAATAACTACACATTTCACGTATAAAGTCGTAGACTATTAAATAATATAAAACACAAATTAGTACTAATGCAAACTCAAAAAATTGCATTGCATTGCAAAAAATACATTTCTAAGATTAATTGGCGTGGATTCATCTAAAAATTAAAAGAAAGATTCCCATTCTCTTGTAGGTCCATTATCTTCAAGTGTGTAAAATATTTAGTGCATTCATCAAAAAAATCCACATACTACTTTATTAAGAAATCGTGTTAGACATAACTTCTAGACTCTTCTAGATCTCGAGGCGAACTATTCATAATATACATGTAGTGACAATGTTTGAGTTAGGTTAATTCGAAAATTTGTTAGAGCAGTAAATATAACAATAAACAAATCGTCCTAATATGGAGTGGTTAAATGTTCGCAATTTGGGGAACCTCATAATTCGAACATTGCCCTACTAAGACAGAGTACATCATTTACTTTAAATATTAATTTTTACTCCATTGCCTACAGATGACGCCTAAAAAACAATATGACACCAAATGAAAACTAACAAATGTTGTGTAGAAAGAAATGAAAAATTTCAAAGCAACAACTTTTATTCAATGTGATTCCAATACTACATGAAACTGTAAAAGTCTGTCAGTGTTCAGAAAGACGTTCATTTGTCAGAGCAAAATAATTTAATGCAGATACTGTAGTGCAACTCACATTCCACTAAGAGTGTACCTACAACTGTGATAATGCTGGGGTTACAGTTGTGCAACATAAACATTCAAAAACAAATTGAGTTGAAAAAGAAGCAAATTGCAATTTTACTATTATGAAGGTGACTTCAAACCTTCTCATCCAATATTTCCGTGCAAAAATTCCTTTGGTCAACAGACACGGTAGCCAAACCCAAACCTCTTTGCTGCTATGGACGTGTCTCACGGGCAAGTAGTGCTGGGGGGTCTTGGTTTAACTTAATTGCCTAGACCAAGAGAAAACAACCTCAATGAAAACGTAAATGCGTGACTGTATAGAAGGTTAGTCGTCACTGGTTTTGAGTTTGGGGCATCAGGCAAACATCGTTGCCTCGGTGCGCATCGGTACACTGCGCACGGCAACCTTAATTTCCTCCGTACTGGGGGAACATATATAGAACCACTTATTGAAAATGTACAAGGAAAAGACGGAGACTCTGAGCAGAACCCAAAAATATCAGCTGATGCAGGGCGCAAAAAAAAATCGGGGGTTTAGGCAACTGTTTCCGTTCCAACAACAGGGACGCGTGAGTAAAACACACTTATACAGAAAGCGACATCAGACAACGCACGTAATTGTATTAACTGCTGGAACAACAAGGGCGCAAGAACGCAACATTTCCAGCAGTAGCACACCGGCGTCACAAAAACGACCAGAAAGCAAAGTCGAGAGGTCAAAGAAACTCAAAAAAAGACATTCAAAGACACTGGCCAAATTGCTCTTACAGTTATCAGATGCATCCATAAAGGAGGATTCCTAAAAAATAACGTGCACAGAAAAGGCAACTATAGAGTAGCTAATCGGACGTCAAAGTAAAACAAATTTCTAGAGAGAAATAGGGAGTTATCTTAAAGAACTTTCTACGCCAAAAAAGTTCTCACTTAGGTCCCGGGAACAATACTAGAACCGGCTATCCTAATGTAAAGAATATTGGTACAAAACAACATCAGTACTGAGACGTGACGGGTGGTTAACACTAAACCCGATCTGTTTATACACAAAGTTTTGGGAAAAAGTGGAAGCAGTAGCCAGCCAACTGCATTTTGATTTTTAAGGAATGCTCTCCGAGCGCTGGCCCATTCCAAAAAAGACAGCAAAGAATTGGATGCTCAGTTGTTCAGATAAATATACATGACTCTAGAGCAGCCTCAGTGGCTCTCAGTCATATCGTGACACACGATACTGATATTTTTCTTATTTAGGAGCCATAGATCCAAAGGAGTAATAAAAGTGTTAAACTGTCTAAGTAGATGGATTTATGTTTTAGAGACCAAGTGGCAGCTAGAATATATGTAGAAGGCATAAAAAAAGGAGTTTATTATCGGATCCGGTTACCTGCCCTATGATTAAAGAGAACCCACGCTGCCGGAGAAAATCCAGCGGTTGATTCACAGTGGGACCAACAAATCGCTGATTCTTGGATGCAACGCCAATGCACACAACATCTTGTGGGGGAGCACAAACACAATTTCTTCTAAAATCCAATTTAAATCTAATAAATAACAGAGGTGCGCCTACGTTTACAACCGCGTAGCGCACTGAAGTTATTGACTTTATTCTTTCTAATCCAAAGACGAGGTTACAAAAACCCGAGAAAAACCGACTGGAAGTTGTTCAACGAAACTGTAGCCGGTCAAACATGAGACTGCGTTACAGTTGCAAGAACTAATGATTAACAGTATTGTTAATTCACTATATTACGCACTTGGAGCAAGCTGCACAATAACAATCAAACCAATTTCCAACAGGGTAGCTTGACAAAGCAAAGGAGTCTGGAATGCATACATAACTAGCTTCATGACACACAAGAATGCCATCAAAAAGGCAAAGAGGGACTTTTAGATAAAGTACTGTAAGGACATACAAAACGAACCTACATACTCTCGCTTCCAAAAATCTCTGAGCAAGAATCGTATTGGAAACATGGGTTCTGTGCTAATCAGAAGCGGAAAGTTCACAGACTCTAAGACATAGAGGTACCAAACAAATAAGCACCCAAAAAGAACTGGGAGCTAAGAGCTAGTGAAATTTATTTCATCATGCTGCAATAGAGATTTACCGCTCTGCGAAACGCAATATATAAAATTTTCAGAGCCAGCTTGAATCCGTCTATGCCTGCCATCAATCAGACACGTTAAGCCAAGTGCTGCAAATCCAGTTGTTTTGGTGCTAGACGGACACTCTTTCTACATTCAAAACAAAATGTAAATGCAATGTAGGTGTGACATTCATGAATACATCTGAAATTTATTATGTTCCGGAAGTCAAGCTGTGATTACGCAGCAATTATGGTAGAGTAATGACAGTCACTTTTTGAGAGAACATATCTTTGTACTGCAACGGCGGAGATAGCAAGTAACTTTCAAAAAACGTTTTTTTTCGTGCAATAACAGTGGCCTGAGCAGCAGATATTTGACTTCCTTTCTCATCGAGAGCGCGACTCCGTACATTGTAAGTAAACGGAGCGATTGCCGTCTTAGTTGGGTTCCCTGATAGTCCCTCTTTTTTCGATGGTGTATAGTGCACTCTGCATGATGTTTAATACAGTTGCCCCAAACGTTTGCAATAATAACGAGATCGTCAGCGTATCCTACAGCGAATACCCCTCCGCCTTCTAGTTCTTGTAGTAGGCCGTCCATGATGAGGCACCACAGAAGAGGTAACAGTACCCCGCCAACCACCTTGGTTCCTAAAGTGCTACCGTACAAAGTAGGTGTTACCATCCGATTCCTGAGCATTGAGGTGACCCAGTTTCGCACTAGAGGTGTAATGCCTTTTTTCTTCATTGCCCCTGCAATGGAGGTGAAAGTAGTATTGTCAAATGATACTTCCATGTCTAGAAAAGCACTGAATGCAATATCATTGTATTGGATTTTCGCATCAGCTAACTAGTTTCCGTATTGGTATGCATACTGGTTTCGATGCAGAGGCGAAGCCTTTAGTGCCCCGTCCCGTATATACCTGTCGAATACTTTTTCAAGTAGTTTTAAGATGCAGGAAGTCAAGCTGATCGGTCTGTACAATTTTGCCTGGTGGTGCGTATGTCTCCCTGGCTTTAGAATAAATACCACCTTGACAATCCGCCATCTGTTTAGTATATGCGAAAGTGCTAAGTTAGCTCTAAGATGACACAATGACACGGTCCAAACCCGGAAGAAGTTCTCATCTTAGTATGGCTCTAAGAATTGCACATATTGCGTTACGCAGAGCAACAAATCCCTCTTGAGATTGATAGTGTTCAAACGTAGATTCCCATTCTAGATTTTTCAGTATTAATTATTTTTCTCGCTCCTAGTTCCTTTTGAGTGCCCGTTTGTTTGGTACCTCTAGGTCCTGGTGCTTAGAAACTTCAGTTAACGATGAACCCGGAAAATGTTTTTGCAGTAGTTCCAGCAAAGTGCCTTCAACTGAGTCTGTAAACTTATCGCTTTCCGTCAGTATAGATTCGACATTTCCAGTACAGTTCTTGCTCAGAACTTTTTGGAAACGAGAACATGTAAGTTAGTTTTCTACGTCCCTACAGTACCTTCTCAAAGTATCTCTCTTTGCCTTTTTAATGGCATCGTTGTATTCCAGTCTCCGCTCTTTTTGGTCGTATTAAATAGCCTTCTAGTGCGTGTCCTTGCTTTGCCAAGCTCCCTGTTTTACCAAGGGTCGAGGGTTCGTTTGACTGTTCTTGGCAGATTTTTAAATTAAAAATATTTTCCGTTATTAGTTCAAGCTCGTGTGTAGGAGAGTGCCTGATTTCGATGGCTAGAGTTTCTCCCTGATGATTTAGTAAAAGCTCTGAGCATATCCTCACTAATTTATGAATACAAGAATTCAAAAAATACTAAAATTTCTAAATATAAACCTGTACGTAGAAAGAAATTCTAACGAAAAGCGTGCGATCTTCATCTCAAGCTCATCTAACTCAGACGATAAAACCGCCAGTTTTTACGACGATTCTGATGAGAGCGACACTGACTGTCAGTTTGTGCTGATTCTGACATAGAGAAATTTATTTTGTAGGAAGAACAAACAAAAAATAAGCCCGAGTAACTTTAAACTGCATTGATTAATCTATGGCACGTTATTGTATAGCCTAAAATCTAAAACAAGACATCTGTGTTAGTACACTGATCGCTCTTAAGATATAGAAAATAATCACATTACGCTGATATTAAAGGATATAAAAATCTTCACTCAGTGACAGACATTTCGAGAGAAAAAGGCCGATTAAGTGATGCCTCAACAAGACAGAAATAACAAAAAAATGCTATCTGCAGACTATGTCTCGAGAACAATATATTCTACGATTGTGAAACTAAAAGTTAGTATGGACGCTTATAGTAGGTCCGATAAATTGAAAACAATGTAGTACTTTTTGTTGGCTTAGTTCAAAAAAGTTTAAATAATTTCATAGCTTGTGCAAAAGCAGAAAAAGTAAATAACCCAAATATGTTTTTCCCATGTAATTATCTGTTTACACGTGACAAGAGATCTTGGAAAAAGACAAATGGCATCATTACGAGAATAACTGTCCCATCATCTATTGCCAAACATATTCAAAATGCCAGGCTTATCATAAAGAAGCAGCTTGGAATTTAGAACTGCTTTCAAACGTCGTTCAAAAGATATAACATTCTTTTTGCACTGATTACGGCGACAAAATTAATCGAAAATGTGCCGGTATAATTGGCATATAATTTAATTCACAAAAAAATGCGATTCGTTCTTGTTTAACAGACTGAAAATATGATAAAAATCGGCACTAACCTGATCACAGATAATGTCCCATTTTTTCTCAAAATCATAACTTTTCAACAGTTTCGCCTTGTCCGGAGGCAAATCCATAGAAGCCTGAAAAAAATACAAAATTGATTATATAAGTATATCAGGCACAAGATACCGTTTTTTGAAAAATTTCAAATTTTAGTAAAAAAAAGCATATAAAAACAATATAATGATTCTAGTTTACATTGTACTTTCTCAAAGAGGAAAAAAAAATGTTATTCCGCTGCAGTAATAAAATAAAGATGCAACAATTAACTTTAAGAATTTAGAAAAAATATGCTGATGTCACAGTTTTATGTGTTTTAAACCGCAATTCCGGTAGACTTCCGTCATATCCTGGAAAATTGCATACATCAATTCTATAGTGTTTTCAAGACAATAGACGATCAAATTTTATATTGTAAGCACTTAACTAAAAAAAAGTTACTCGATAAACTATAGACAAAACTGAAATTATATAAAATAGATTCGTCTTTTGTGTTCATGCAAATTAAAGAACAATATCTTATTTTAGTAGAAGCTGTATAGTCTTTAGATGTGCCCGGCGTGCACTACATCCATAAAAGGGCTCAACTTCATAAGACGGACAAAGGCAATATGTACTATTACCATAATTAATTATTTTTTAAATTTTATAAACAAAATATTTATACGTTTATAACTACACGTAATGAATTAAATCTAACGATATTTAAGAATAACACACTAATTTATGTTGTATGTATTAATTTTATCTAATACTGATACTTGTTTATGTTTTACTAGCACCGGCACTTTATTTATTTTCACACGCGTTAATTTATTTTAAACCGACAAAATCTTCTCGATTCAATTCGAAAAACTGATCTATGCTTCCTTTGAACATTTTTTATATATTTTTGTTATCTGTCTCTAGAATGTTCAACATTTATCGGTCACTGTATCGAATTTGACAATAACTTTGCAAACGTTTCAATAGTTTCGTTAGCGTAATGTTAAATGTAATCATTTCCAAATTTAGAAAACTCTGTACTAAGATTTGGAGGGTTTGGACCATGTCAATGTTGCCAACGAGTAACCGGAGTAGCAAAAAGACCTCAACAAGAAATCGAAATCCAAGTAAGAACCTCTAAAGGGTTAGGTAATCAACATGTAGACCAAGGGTCAATCCATTAAAAATCACCCAGAAAACAAAAGATTTGTTGCTCTACATTTTTGTTTCTCTTAATTTTTTTACCAGTTACTCACCAATATTCGGTGAGCTCAAAACTGTATTTAAAATTAATTTTAGGCTAGTACTTTTTTTTGGCGGCCATTTAAAGTTTGTTTCGGTACCGTTTTTTGACTGAAAACAAGTTTTGCGTAAATCTCTATAACTCTGTTAATTTTGAAGATATCAAGACATAATAAAAAACAAAATATTCAGAATAAAATGCTCTAGATTTTTTGTCATACAAAGTGTTACCTTAATAGTAAGGAAAGTGGAGAAAAAAATTTGTAAATACAAAGTTTAAATTAACTGAAATCAAGAACTTTAGTGCTGTAAAATCACTAAAAGAAAGAAAGACTCACCTTCAATTTTTTTTTCTTATGTAGATTTACTATAGTTTAACTTGTTTTAAAAATATAAAGCTTGAGAACTTTTTCCTTTTTTTTAAATAAATTTCCAAAAATTACAAAAACATGAATTTTACCCATTTTTGAAGAAGAGTATCTCAAAAGGGACTGAGTCAACAATTATGAAATTAATACAGATAGCACACCTTCATGGTATAAACAAGCTGTAAAAATTTGGTGATTGAGACTCAACTGGTTCCAGAGTTATGTGGTATCAAAGTTTTCCAAAAAAGCGGTTAATGGTAATTAAGATTTTAAATTTACTTATTCACTGAGAAACATACTTTTATGCTTTATGTACATATTACTTATTTGTATAAACATATTTTATAAACACTAAAACATTTTGGCAATTCATTTAACCCAATTAGGCCTTAACGTGAATGTTCTTAACTTGAATAAAATATTAAAGAGTGTAGAAATTTCGGTGCACAGTTTTTGAGTAATGTTGTGTGTTCTTCCTGTAATTCTTGTTAGTTCTGTAGGAGTGATTTTCCTTACAACTTTACTCACTGGTACCCATACCATGTCCTTTTGAGATATCTGGAAGTTTTTGGACCAGCTGGATGAAAAAAATGCACTAGTAGGTCATTGTCTTGATCGCTCTTGTCTTTGACGATGCCCAACCACCACTGATCTTCGTAAATGCACGCAACAAAATCATTGTCTGTAAAGGGTGTTGTGTTAGTAAACACAATTGAAGTTTTGTGCTCATCGAATTCTTCACTTGTTGATGTGGTGAAACATCTGATTTCATTGTCATTCACAGGAACGAACCGATGATATCCTCTTGTACCTTTCACAGGCAAGCAAAGCTCAAATCTTTTCATTAGTTCGGCTTCTGTTTGTTTGATTTCTTGAGCAGAGACAGCGATGTATGTTATTCCAGTTATTTTTTTACTGCAATATTTGAACATGTCCTTTGGAGTAAGAATTTGTTCGTTGTATGGTCTTTGCATGCTGGCTCTGGTGGTACCACCTATACCATCATAAGAGTTTTCCCCTATGAGACGTAGCGAAGAAATTCCACTCAGCTATCAATCCAAACTCATTGTCATGTTGGCACAAATTAATAAAGTTTTTCTTATTTTTGTACTGGCTGCTGGCAGCATCGCTAAAGTAAACCGTTTTCTTCTTCTTCTTCACTTTGGGTGAAGATTTCTTTACTTCTTTGATAAGATGCTTTTGAAATTCATAAACTGTAGAAGTGTCATGAATGAGATGGTCACTTATGATACAAATGCTTTTACAACAAATTTCTCCTTCTTTTTTGAAATAAAAAACAAATGGGTGTAGCGTACTGTCTTTGAGGTTACCTTTAAGTTCTTTGAAATTGAATTTTTGAAATGAAATGGTGTGATTTTAGTTTTTCCATTTCTTCTACAAGATGATTTAAAAATTCATCTTTTGGTAATAATCTTGTGATGAGGTTAGCTCTGTCGGTATGTACCCATTGCTTGAAAACAACTTCTTCTGGCAAGTTGTCAATTTCATTTGTCAAAGCTTCCAGAAGCCCTTCTGATCTAGGACATTCTGAACACTTGTCCAGCATACAACTGTCATTCTCAATATCACATACAAGATATTCCATCAAGTCTCTTACTTACGTTGAGCTTGGCTCCTTCAATGACGAGCTTGACGTTTTGATGGTATTTACATACGCAAACGCTATGGGTGCCAGATGATCCTGGGAGGACATACCACTTTGGTCGCAGGGCGGAAAACAATGACCGGCCAATTTTTAGGTTAGAGTAAGTCTGTTTAAAAAGACTAAACAGCTCATTTAAAGGAAGCAGAATAAGCCTTTTTTGTTTTTGAACTTTGCTTTATAGTATACATATTTGCCATTTTTATACTATATTCTTTTTTCATGTTTAGGCATTTTTATGCATTGTGAACTAATTTTAAATTAGTAATTTTTTATAGGAGAAGCATTTTTATCCTTCATTACCGTTAACCGTAGTGCGTGTGTGACACCGCTTTTTCGGAAAACTTTGATACCACATAACTCTGGAACCAGTTGAGTCTCAGTCACCAAATTTTTACAGCTTGTTTATACCATGAAGATGTGCTATCTGTATTAATTTCATAATTTTTCACTCGGTCCCTTTTGAGATACTCTTCTTCAAAAATGGGTAAAATTCATGTTTTTGTAATTTTTGGAAATTTATTTAAAAAAAAGGAAAAAGTTCTCAAACTTTATATTTTTAAAACAAGTGAAACTATGGTAAATCTACATAAAAACAAAAAAATTGAAGATGAGTCTTTCTTTCTTTTAGTGATTTTACAGCACTAAAGTTCTTGATTTCAGTTAATTTACACTTTGTATTTACAAATTTTTTTCTCCACTTTTCTTACTATTAAGGTAAAACTTTGTATGACAAAAAATCTAGAGCATTTAATTCTGAAAATTCTGTTTTTTATTTTGTCTTGATATCTTCAAAATTAACAGAGTTATAGAGATTTACGCAAAACTTGTTTTCAGTCAAAAAACGGTACCGAAACAAACTTTAAATGGCCGCCAAAAAAAAAGTACTAGCCTAAAAATAATTTTAAATACAGTTTTGAGCTCACCTAATATTGGTGAGTAACTGGTAAAAAAATTAAGAGAAACAAAAATGTTGAGCAACATGGTCTGGGTGATTTTTAATGGATTGACCCCCAAGCTAAATTCTAAACTCCTTAGAAGAAGTAGTCTCCGTATATAATAAAGTATGATCGCGGTTGGTTGAACGCAACTCTGATTGGGTTACGGTTAAAAAGAGGCAACGCCACTGTCGTTTTGAATCAAACTGATTACTCTGCAAAAATTCATTCTGTTCTGTCAGAGGAAACGTACGCTTTTTTAACTCGTAATCCCACTTCGAGAACTGAACGTGAGGTCAGTCAAATCATCAGACCTTCATACTTCCTGAAACCAAACGTCGACTCAGTCCTTCAGATTCGAGAGCACCTTCTTTATACAGACGTCCCAAGTTCACAAACAAGGTATACATCTTCGACCCATCGTCAGTACCAAGTTCTTGTCCAACGTTCTTTACGAATTTACAGATAAAACCTCTTTTCACATCCTCAACTCTCGTACATAACATATTCTGTCTCCCCATGACAAAGATATGAGTTTGGTTCCTATTGATAAGTGTTTTATCATCCACCTATTTCCAATTTGATAACAAGTTTCTGGTGGTGCTATGGGTTCGTCTTTATCACTTCTGATAGCTAACATTTTTAGGGAATGGTTATATGAAACGATATTCATTAATGGTTTACATCCACGTGCTCGAGTACCTAAGGACATTTCTACCTCCAAATTCAATTCGAAATTGGCATTTTACCTTACATTCATAAGGTCACAGATCAAATAAATAAACCCATATTCAACTCAACAATCAATATCTTTCAGATTCTTCCTTCTCCACAAGACAAATTTCCTACACTTTCGTTTCAAGGTGTAAACCAAATTCTTTGTGAATGTGGTTTAGTCTAAATCGGTGAAATTGGTCGTTCCGCCATCACACGCAATTCAGAACATAATTGTTACATAAGGAAA
Source organism: Aquatica leii (assembly GCA_035610365.1). NCBI lineage: Eukaryota > Metazoa > Arthropoda > Insecta > Coleoptera > Lampyridae > Aquatica > Aquatica leii. The sequence goes on along the minus strand of CM069436.1, from coordinate 5,578,216 downwards.
GGGTATAGTTCTAAGTCTGCAGTTGCTGAACATGATTTTGCTACAGGTCACAATATAGAATCTCCATTCTTCTTACAAATTTTCTTCATCTGTCCCATCACTTTCATATACCGGAATCCTTTTCACTCGTTTCGCATCTTTCTTAATTTTTATTTCTGATGGTTTATTCAGTTTATTGTTTTTGGTAACGTTTGGTAACTTTTGTCCATAATTCATTCTTTGCAATTTTATAAACTTTCTCTCCCATGCCATTTTGAGAAATTTAAAGACGCAGATGTCTATGAGTTGTAGCAAACTACTATTGCATTATTTTACAATCGAAATACTCATAGGAGAACTATGACTATCGTTAATTAACACTACCGGCCTTTCTAAACCAATACTTCTTTAAAGTGTTATTGTTAAACTATAGCTCGAATGTTCCTGTTTCCATTCAGCTGTTCTTCGTTGCAGAATACATAGTTCCAAGATATCGATCGACTGGGATCCAAGAGTCCTACATTTTTTTTTCTTTAAATGCCACCAGAAGAAGCAGCTTTTAACCTTCAGCATTTCCGACCGTGTTGCTTTTGTATCGGCTCATTTCATATCAAATCAACACAGGGTATAAACCTGACCACCTCAGAATTTGATGAAATTTGGTATGAAGGTTGTCATCATAGAGATTAAAAAATCATAGAACAGCAAAAAAAACTTTGTATAGACATCGAGAAAAATTTGGCAAAAAATACCTCTCCAAAAAGTTCTGATGAGGAATTTTTTGGATCATCGGGAACTTCAACGTCAAAGGATGTCGAACAAAAGAAGAGTAGGAAGACGCAGAGAAAAAAAAGCTTTGCTGAATAAGATCTCCAAATTAAATAAATATGTGCCATAGAATGAAGAAAATTATCCGCGACGAAAAGGGCTAAAAACTCACCTTCCTCAAACTTGACAACAAATTCGTTATTAAATGATATTGGTTGTTCTCCATCAAATCCAAATATCGCTAGTTAGAAAAAAAACATGTTTGGGGAGGTTATTGAACGTTGGTTGCAATAGTTATAAAAAATCAGGACAAATGAAGACCAGAAATATTATCAAAAAAATCTTGTCAGGCAAAATTATAAAAAAAGCAATGAGATTCAGAAATGTCAGCCCTAAAAAAAATATTCTCGATTATCGAAAAAGAGTTGGGAAATCAGGTGAAATAAGGAATTTCTTGAATGCAGATATAAAATCAAAAGTATATGTCCAGAAAGGAGGGATTTCATCAAGAAGAGGAGTGTTTCTAAGCAGAAACGATATCTTACTAATACACTCAAAAATCTTCATCAGAATTTATAGAAAACTTATTCCGAGCTCCGATGTGACTATGCTTTTTTTGCACTTGCATGTGTACAATACACGCAAATATGAGCTTTATTGTAATATCTCTTTGCAACAATAAAGTGACACAATCTCGCTTTTGCCAAAGATTTTAGAAAAACTGTGCCGAGTCAACTTTATCTCTTTAAGGAATGTAACAATTGTCATAATTATAAGGTTGAATATAACAACTTCATGAAGGAGAAGCAGGTTCAATTTTGTAAGTGGACAGTGAAGAAAGAAACGTTTTTCGATAAAAAGAGCCAGAAGGATGAAAACTTCGTAATGCTGCTTCAATAAACCAGTAGGCGAATTAGTATCAATGTTTGAAACTGATCTGGTAAAATTTATGTCACACGAAGAAAGGATTATTCATCAACACGCAGCAATTGGCCCATTGCAGTAAAATCTTATTACAAACACTTTACTCGTCCACTGTGATTTTAGCAAGAATTATAACATGAAGTATGCTCAAAAAACCCAATCTTTTCACTTTGGAGGATCACGTCAGCAGATCACTTTGGATACAGTTTTTGTTTATTCAAAGGAATATGAAAGAGACATTCTGAAACCAACTAGTTATTGTTCACTGTCAGAATCTTTAAAGCTAATGCTTCAGCTACTTGGGCACATCTTTTACCAATCATTGAAAAGATTATAAAAAATAAATCCGAAGTTCATTTTTTCAGCGATGGACCTTCCACGCAATATCGAAACAAGTTTATGTTTTGTTTTCTTGCAAATGTTCTGCAGATATTTCCAAATAACATGAAATTACCATGAAGCAAGCCATAGTAAAGGTGCTCCAGATGGTACTGGTGGACTGTGCAAACGAACTGCCAATCGAGTTGTAGCCGAAGAAACAGATGTTGACTCCTTTGAAAAATTGTTTAGTACGTTAGAATTTAACTGTCCAGGCGTACAGTTTTTTAAAATAGCGGAGCAGGATATTAACAAAATTGAAGTAGTTATAGAAAATATTCCCGTTCAAGTTTTCAAAGAAACTATGACGGTTCATCAAGTTATTGTGCCAGAAAGCTTTCAACTATGGTTTAGGAAACTGTCATGTTTTATATGTGATTCAGAATGTTCGGATTTCGGCATACGACAGTTGAAATATAAAGTTGAACATACAAATAGGGTAATTTTGTCAGGCTACAATATTTCTATTTCACTTATTTTTGCTGATTTACAGGTCAGAATCCGATATGAGGATATCTATAGCGAATCTGAAGGGTTGGAAAATGAAAGAAACTGCAGCATGCCTCAACAAAATCTAAAAGATTCAACAATTCCTTCAAAAATAAAGAGTAGAATCTATGTTTTAGTAGAATTCAATGAAGAAAATAAGAAAAATAGGTCTTCCTATAGATATGTTGCAGTATGTGTAACCGATATTGAAGATGATGGTAAAGTGAAAGTTACATTTCTTACGTGGCATTGAAGTCAATATTATCTATTCTACCTCAACATTCTTTAGTCTGCAAAAGTAATCGATTATTTATAAATTCCTTCCGTTTTGAATATTTTTGAAAAAAAAAATGATATGCGAATTATGTACTTTGTGATAAAAACCTCTTTTATCAGTATTACTTATATAGATATATATTATGGTTCCTAGAATACTGTGTTATTTTTTTGATATTATATTAAATGGAAAATATATTTTGTTGATGTTACATGAAAGTTTTATATTATTCCCTATCATTCCCGTGAACTTAAATTAGCGAAAATTGCCCAACAACTAGTTAAAATGCAAAAATTTTGGGTGTTATTCAACTCCTTTAGAACAATTAGGTTTCGATTATGATAAAAATCCTCATTTCAACAAAATTTGGAATTTTTTTTTGTTGTAATTAAAAGTATCGCTCGACAGACAGTACTCAGCCACATGACCCATCCTTTTCTTTAGATCCAAAAATTGTAATTGAACAATTGAATACGTCAATAGTTGAACTAGAAGAATCTCCAATTAACGTTACGAAAATTCACTCTAAGCTTATTCTACAGAAAAAGTAAAAAAGATAACCTCTGCATTGAAGCGTACTCTTTTAAGCAGCTGAAGATTCGTCTAGTGATGGTGAAAATCTAGATAAGCCAGTTTTACAAAAATTTAAAGAAAAGTTTTATGCATCAACAAATGGAGTTAAGAAGGTGTCTCCCCGAGAAATGGGGCATTAGTAAAATAATGCCTGAAATGCATCAAATTATATGGTGAGACAGACAAAAAAAATGGTATTTTAGAAAGTCCTAACCCAAAGCCTGGAAATGCTCTTTCAAAAGCTATAGTATACATTAATATAATAAACTTACACTACGAGATGACTATAAAATTTTGTTAATAACTTTAAAAGTTATATAACACTAACACAGTGCACGTCGCTTATTAGAATCACGAATAATGTTACTTTATTAAAAAAAGGGGCTACTACATAGTAAAACACCGTTTATAGTAATCATAATTTCGGTTTATGTTATCACTTTTCTTCTTAGGTTTGTTTCTATATATGAACAATAACCTATTTTACATGAATATTTAAGCAGAATTTTTACAATACGTTTGTTTAGAGTGAAAAACTTTTATCATTGTACCTAAAAATAGTTGTTTTTCATATTTAGCTTTATTTTCGCAGTGTTATTTATTTATTCACGTATTTTGACTGGCCTACGTAACATTTCTTCTTTGCAAATCAACTTGAAAAGCGTGTGCGTTCTTAGAATATCAATTTCATTTAATTACGTCTTATGTGATAACGTTATTTTGTATTTATTTTTATTGTTAGTGTCAGCAAATTACTGAGAAGAAATGTGTAGTTCTTAAAACAGTGAATTTCTTTTACATTTTTTGCTTGTATTGATGTTATGATTAACAACCTATTAATCAGATACATACGCTCTCGCATGCGCTGTATTTATTTACTGCTTTCTAACCAATAAACATTTATTTGTTTTTCTGAATTTTGGATATTGTTATTATTCGCTTATTATTAAAAACATCAATTCCCAATGTAATTCTATTAAGCGACTTGCACTGTATAAAGATGACGGATAATCGATTTAAGCAACACATGGTTTATGCAAATCAAAACATGAAAATCCTGCGTCAGAACACATCAATTCTCCGTCATTTTTTATTGTTTATAGTTAGCAACAAATTCTATTATGTGTAAATTACTGTTGATTACAGTTCAAAGAACGATTTTACGTTGTAACAATTTTAGTAACAAATTGTTTATGCAAATTAAAACATGAAAAGTCCCGCGTCAGAGCACATTGATTCTCCGTCATTTTTTATTGTTTATAGTTAGCAACAAATTCGATTATGTATAAATTACTGTTCATTATAGTGCAAAAGAACGATTTTACGTTGTAACAATTTAAGCAACAAATTGTTTATGCAAATTAAAACATGAAAAGTCCCGTACGAGAGCACATCGATTCTCCGTCATTTTTTATTGTTTATAGTTAGCAACAAATTCGATTATGTATAAAGTACTGTTGATTATAGTGCTAAGAACAATTTTACGTAGTAAGAATGTAAGCAACAAATTGTTTATGCAAATTAAAACATGAAAAGTCCCGCGTCAGAGCACATCGATTCTCCGTCATTTTTTATTGTTTATAGTTAGCAACAAATTCGATTATGTATAAATTACTGTTGATTATAGTGCTAAGAACAATTTTACGTAGTAACAATTTAAGCAACAAATTGTTTATGCAAATTAAAACATGAAAAGTCCCGTATGAGAGCACATCGATTCTCCGTCATTTTTTATTGTTTATAGTTAGCAACAAATTCGATTATGTATAAATTACTGTTGATTATAGTGCTAAGAACAATTTTACGAAGTAAAAATTTCAACAACAAATTGTTTATGCAAATTAAAACATGAAAAGTCTCGCGTCAGAGCACATTGATTCTCCGTCATTTTTTATTGTTTATAGTTAGCAACAAATTCGATTATGTATAAATTACTGTTGATTATAGTGCTAAGAACAATTTTACGTAGTAACAATTTAAACAACAAATTGTTTATGCAAATTAAAACATGAAAAGTCTCGCGTCAGAGCACATTGATTCTCCGTCATTTTTTATTGTTTATAGTTAGCAACAAATTCGATTATGTATAAATTACTGTTCATTATAGTGCAAAGAACGATTTTACGAAGTAACAATTTAACCAACAAATTGTTTATGCTAATTAAAACATGAAAAGTCCCGAGAAAAGTCCCGTATGAGAGCACATTGATTCTCCGTCATTTTTTATTGTTTATAGTTAGCAACAAATTCGATTATGTATAAATTACTGTTGATTATAGTGCTAAGAACAATTTTACGTAGTAACAATTTAAGCAACAAATTGTTTATGCAAATTAAAACATGAAAAGTCCCGCGTCAGAGCACATTGATTCTCCGTCATTTTTTATTGTTTATAGTTAGCAACAAATTCGATTATGTATAAATTACTGTTGATTATAGTGCTAAGAACAATTTTACGTAGTAACAATTTAAGCAACAAATTGTTTATGCAAATTAAAACATGAAAAGTCCCGCGTCAGAGCACATTGATTCTCCGTCATTTTTTATTGTTTATAGTTAGCAACAAATTCGATTATGTATAAATTACTGTTGATTATAGTGCTAAGAACAATTTTATGTAGTAACAATTTAAGCAACAAATTGTTTAGGCAAATTAAAACATGAAAAGTCCCGCGTCAGAGCACATCGATTCTCCGTCGTTCTTTGTTTATAGTTAGCAACAAATTCGATTATGTATAAATAACTGTTGATTATAGTGCTAAGAACAATTTTACGTTGTAACAATTTAAGCAACAAATTGTTTATGCAAATTAAAACATGAAAAGTCCCGCGTCAGAGCACATCGACTCTCCGTTGTTTTTATTGTTTATAGTTAGCAACAAATTCGATTATGTATAAATTACTGTTGATTATAGTGCTAAGAACAATTTTACGTAGTAACAATTTAAGCAACAAATTGTTTATGCAAATTAAAACATGAAAAGTCCCGCGTCAGAGCACATCGATTCTCCGTGGTTTTTTATTGTTTATAGTTAGCAACAAATTCGATTATGTATAAATTACTGTTCATTATAGTGCAAAGAACGATTTTACGTAGTAACAATTTAACCAACAAATTGTTTATGAAAATTAAAACATGAAAAGTCCCGTATGAGAGCACATCGATTCTCCGTGATTTTTTATTGTTTACAGTTAGCAACAAATTCGATTATGTGTAAATTACTGTTCATTATAGTGCAAAGAACGATTTTATGTTGTAACAATTTAAGCAACAAATTGTTTAGGCAAATTAAAACATGAAAAGTCCCGCGTCAGAGCACATCGATTCTCCGTGATTTTTTATTGTTTACAGTTAGCAACAAATTCGATTATGTGTAAATTACTGTTGATTATAGTGCGAAGAACTATTTTACGTTGTAACAATTTAAGCAACAAATTGTTTATGCAAATTAAAAGTCCTGCGTCAGAGCACATCGATTCTCCGTGGTTTTTTATTGTTTATAGTTAGCAACAAATTCGATTATGTATAAATTACTGTTCATTATAGTGCAAAGAACGATTTTACGTTGTAACAATTTAAGCAACAAATTGTTTAGGCAAATTAAAACATGAAAAGTCCCGCGTCAGAGCACATCGATTCTCCGTGGTTTCTTATTGTTTATAGTTAGAAACAAATTCGATTATTTATAAATTACTGTTGATTATAGTGCGAAGAACTATTTTACGTTGTAACAATTTAAGCAACAAATTGTTTATGCAAATTAAAAGTCCTGCGTCAGAGCACATCGATTCTCCGTGGTTTTTTATTGTTTATAGTTAGCAACAAATTCGATTATGTATAAATTACTGTTCATTATAGTGCAAAGAACGATTTTACGTTGTAACAATTTAAGCAACAAATTGTTTAGGCAAATTAAAACATGAAAAGTCCCGCGTCAGAGCACATCGATTCTCCGTGATTTTTTATTGTTTATAGTTAGCAACAAATTCGATTATGTGTAAATTACTATTGATTATAGTGCAAAGAACAATTTTACGTAGTAACAATTTACGCAACAAATTGTTTATGCAAATTTAAACATGAAACGTCCCGCGTCAGAGCACATCGATTCTCCGTGGTTTTTTATTGTTTATAGTTAGCAACAAATTCGATTATGTATAAATTACTGTTGATTATAGTGCTAAGAACAATTTTGTGTAGTAACAATTTAAGCAACAAATTGTTTAGGCAAATTAAAACATGAAAAGTCCCGCGTCAGAGTTCATCGATTCTCCGTCGTTTTTTATTGTTTATAGTTAGAAACAAATTCGATTATTTATAAATTACTGTTGATTATAGTGCGAAGAACTATTTTACGTTGTAACAATTTAAGCAACAAATTGTTTATGCAAATTAAAAGTCCTGCGTCAGAGCACATCGATTCTCCGTGGTTTTTTATTGTTTATAGTTAGCAACAAATTCGATTATGTATAAATTACTGTTCATTATAGTGCAAAGAACGATTTTACGTTGTAACAATTTAAGCAACAAATTTTTTAGGCAAATTAAAACATGAAAAGTCCCGCGTCAGAGCACATCGATTCTCCGTGGTTTTTTATTGTTTATAGTTAGAAACAAATTCGATTATGTATAAATTACTGTTCATTATAGTGCAAAGAACGATTTTACGAAGTAACAATTTAACCAACAAATTGTTTATGCTAATTAAAACATGAAAAGTCCCGTATGAGAGCACATCGATTCTCCGTGATTTTTTATTGTTTATAGTTAGCAACAAATTCGATTATGTGTAAATTACTGTTGATTATAGTGCAAAGAACAATTTTACGTAGTAACAATTTACGCAACAAATTGTTTATGCAAATTTAAACATGAAACGTCCCGCGTCAGAGCACATCGATTCTCCGTGGTTTTGTTATTGTTTATAGTTAGCAACAAATTCGATTATGTATAAATTACTGTTGATTATAGTGCTAAGAACAATTTTATGTAGTAACAATTTAAGCAACAAATTTTTTAGGCAAATTAAAACATGAAAAGTCCCGCGTCAGAGCACATCGATTCTCCGTCGTTTTTTATTGTTTATAGTTAGCAACAAATCCGATTATGTATAAATTACTGTTCATTATAGTGCAAAGAACGATTTTACGTTGTAACAATTTAAGCAACAAATTGTTTAGGCAAATTAAAACATGAAAAGTCCCGCGTCAGAGTTCATCGATTCTCCGTCGTTTTTTATTGTTTCTAGTTAGAAACAAATTCGATTATTTATAAATTACTGTTGATTATAGTGCGAAGAACTATTTTACGTTGTAACAATTTAAGCAACAAATTGTTTATGCAAATTAAAAGTCCTGCGTCAGAGCACATCGATTCTCCGTGATTTTTTATTGTTTATAGTTAGCAACAAATTCGATTATGTATAAATTACTGTTCATTATAGTGCAAAGAACGATTTTACGTTGTAACAATTTAAGCAACAAATTGTTTAGACAAATTAAAACATGAAAAGTCCCGCGTCAGAGCACATCGATTCTCCGTGGTTTTTTATTGTTTATAGTTAGAAACAAATTCGATTATGTATAAATTACTGTTCATTATAGTGCAAAGAACGATTTTACGAAGTAACAATTTAACCAACAAATTGTTTATGCTAATTAAAACATGAAAAGTCCCGTATGAGAGCACATCGATTCTTCGTGATTTTTTATTGTTTATAGTTAGCAAAAAATTCGATTATGTGTAAATTACTGTTGATTATAGTGCTAAGAACACATTTACGTAGTAACAATTTAAGCAGCAAATTGTTTATGCAAATTAAAACGTGAAAAGTCCTGCGTCAGAGCACATCGATTCTCTGTCGTTTTTTATTGTTTATAGTTAGCAACAAATTCGATTATGTATAAATTACTGTTCATTATAGTGCAAAGAACGATTTTACGTTGTAACAATTTAAGCAACAAATTGTTTAGACAAATTAAAACATGAAAAGTCCCGCGTCAGAGCACATCGATTCTCCGTGGTTTTTTATTGTTTATAGTTAGAAACAAATTCGATTATGTATAAATTACTGTTCATTATAGTGCAAAGAACGATTTTACGAAGTAACAATTTAACCAACAAATTGTTTATGCTAATTAAAACATGAAAAGTCCCGTATGAGAGCACATCGATTCTTCGTCAGTTTTTATTGTTTATAGTTAGCAACAAATTCGATTATGTATAAATTACTGTTCATTATAGTGCTAAGAACACATTTACATAGTAACAATTTAAGCAACAAATTGTTCATGCAAATTAAAACATGAAAAGTCTCGCGTCAGAGCACATCGATTCTACGTGGTTTTTTATTGTTTATAGTTAGCAACAAATTCGGTTATGTATAAATTACTGTTGATTATAGTGCAAAGAACAATTTTACGTTGTAACAATTTAAGCAACAAATTGTTTAGACAAATTAAAACATGAAAAGTCCCGCGTCAGAGCACATCGATTCTCCGTGGTTTTTTATTGTTTATGGTTAGAAACAAATTCGATTATGTATAAATTACTGTTCATTATAGTGCAAAGAACGATTTTACGTTGTAACAATTTAACCAACAAATTGTTTATGCTAATTAAAACATGAAAAGTCCCGTATGAGAGCACATCGATTCTTCGTGATTTTTTATTGTTTATAGTTAGCAAAAAATTCGATTATGTGTAAATTACTGTTGATTATAGTGCTAAGAACACATTTACGTAGTAACAATTTAAGCAGCAAATTGTTTATGCAAATTAAAACGTGAAAAGTCCTGCGTCAGAGCACATCGATTCTCTGTCGTTTTTTATTGTTTATAGTTAGCAACAAATTCGATTATGTATAAATTACTGTTCATTACAGTGCGAAGAACAATTTTACGTAGTAACACTTTAAGCAACAAATTGTTTATGCAAATTAAAACATGAAAAGTCCCGCGTCAGAGCACATCCATTCTACGTCGTTTTTTATTGTTTATAGTTAGCAACAAATTCGATTATGTATTAATTATTGTTAATTCTAGTGCGAGGAAGAATTGTACGTAATAATTATTTGAGCAAGATGTAAATTCAAATATAAATAAAGGTTACGAAACTAATTTGCGCCAGGGTGGTGAACGCATCGTGATTATTTTAGAGGAGTGGGCAGAGGATATGTCTAATAGCTTTAATTTAGATTTTGTTAAAATGTTTGATGTTTCAATAAGTAATTTTGTATCGCTATTTGTTTTTAATGAAGCTTAAATCATGTATGATGTTAGTCTTTTACATCATTTTGATATGTTAAAAAAATACATAACTTTTTTTGCGAATCTCGCAAATTCGTTAATGCTATTTTACAGCAACAAATTAGCAACAAATTTCCGCCTGACGTTAGTTCGTTGTTTTGTGTAAAAAGTTTTTTTGAGAGGAAGGGGGGTCCAGCTTTAAGTTAATCTGGCCCGAGATCTGGCCCCACCCACTTCATTTCTAATTTAAGTACTGCTGTTCTTCTTGGACAACAAAATTTTGAATACGGCAACAAATTAGCAGATAATTAGCACTAATTTTTTCAAGAAGTCTGATTCTTTTTTCTATTGGTGGGGGGTCCAAGTTAATGAACGTATCTGAAGAAGTCATAAAAACTTCACAAACCATCAAGTTTTGAATAACTTTTGCCTAAGATGTAAATGTTAAAAATTTAATTTTAAGATGATAATTTATAACAAAGTATGTTGTGTTGCACATCAAAAGAAAGAGCATTAGAACGTTTGAGATATTTAAATAAAAAGGAATTTTTCTTAATCTCTATAAGTAATGACAACCTTCATACCAAATTTCATCAAATTCTGAGGTGGTCAGTTTTATACCGTCTACCCTGTGTAGATTTGATATAAAATGACCCCTGTCTCTACAAAAACTTAACGTTTGGGCTGGCATTGTAGGTAAGCGTATCTTGGGTTAATTTTTTTTTAGGGCACGTTAACAGGTGAAAGACTTTGAATTTTAACAGACGACTTAGTCCCTGCACTTGCAGTACTTTACCCACCCCATTTTGCGAAGATAGTTCGCGAATATTTAAACCAAGTATTTGCTAACCAATGGATCGGTGGTAGATGATCTATCGAATGGCCTCCTAAGTCTACTGATCTCACCCTCCTCGACTACTTCTTATGGGGGTATTTAAAAAGCAAAGTCTATCTCAATAGACCAAATGCCAAATACCATCAACGAACTAGAGGACAAAATTCGTAACGAAATGCGGGCAATTCCAGGAGTACTCTTGGTAACGTTCTTCAGGAATTTCAGTGGCGGATAGGATATTGTCAAAAAATGCATTTTTTAAAAAATGTCGATGACGTCATAACTCGGAAACAAAACACGAGGAAAACATGTCAATGACAAAAAAAATGACGTTTAAATAAACAAAATCGACAAGTCCGTGGAAATTATCTCAAATATTATAATTTCTGTATTGTATAATCTCACTGTATGTATTTCCATAAATTTTTTGAAAAAATTAAAATCACAGTCCAATGCATTTTTTTTTCACTTTATGTTTACTAATTATTCAACGTATCGACCAATTTTCGTAATATTCCGAGTAGTTTCCTAAACAATCTTTAACCATGAAAGAAACTTTTTATGCTGACATTGATGCAATTCAAAACGTGACGACAAAAATCGTTTGAACAACTTTAGAATCGCTACATTTTCATATATGCTGAATAAAATAATCAAAAGAAGGCTTCTGTTTGTGTACGGTAAAATCTTTAGAAATAAACTACACGTGCGTATTAACTAGGTACCCCAGTGCAACAACCCAACATAACATTTGTTTTGACACGTACTTATTTATTGCAAAGTTACACTAATAAAAATATTAAATAAAAGCAACTTAAAATATTGATACAATCGTATAAATAAACTTCAGTGTTACCCAAATCAAATTAAGCATGACAAAAAAAAATTCAATGTCGTTCACTGCTAGCATGTTTTAGGATAATTATTAAAACAATGATACGTTGACAATGATTTGGATTACTACGCGATTTTTTATTTACGTTTAAAGTTAAACGTGTGTTTACTAAAACCTACGATAAACGAATAAATCTACAAACCAAGACTTCTGTGAATCTTCTTTCGAGTTCGTTGGGATCTGGCATGGGCCGTTTTGCTTTGGCACGTATGCTTGGTTGTCTGCCGTGACCATATTTTGAAGAAATTATACTATCCGGTCTATCAGATAAACTCTGCTGTGTTGCAGGTTCTTCTTTCGACGTTAATAATCCCATTGTACGGACGCAATCACACGATACGAACTATCATTTGTTTTAGTGTAAACACTAAATATACAAAAAAATGCGCATTTTTTGTGTAAAAAAGCAACAGGTATCGTAAATAGCGAAACGGCACTAAACATAACCACACCAATTCTAGTAACAAACAGGAACTGACTAACAACTGAAAACTTTGTTCAAAACAAACTCGTTCGCGCATGATCCACTTGTACAGGACAGGACTGAGAAAATTTTAATTATTACACTTTTTAACAAATTTAAATGAAAAGTAAGAATTAATTTTAATAACATTACAAACAACTTACACATTTTTCTTTTTAGTATATACGTATTTTGATAATTGGATTGAACGACTGGAATTTTCTCTTAATAAGCAACAGAATTTCTTGTTTCATTTAGCAAATGCGCTTTTTTTACCAGTTTAAAAAATAAAAAATATCTAAATCAAGTACAACTCAACTAAACTAAATAGTTAGCGGTGTAAAGTAGGCTAAAAATCAATATATTCTTATTTTTGAATGAATCGGAACAGTAAACTGCATTTTATTATTATACTGTAACGAATTTTATTATTAAAACTAATTTATTTAAACTACTAAAAATATGTTTTACTTATACTAGAAATATGTACACTTGTAAATTAACCGAACTAATAAAATCTAATAATATTTAATAAAAACACTTACACTAATTAAGATAAGATAAAGTCCTCGTATAGCTTCACACAATTGTTTACACTAAAATCACGTACAAGATTATTCTCGGTATATTTATCTAGGCACACGTGCTAACGACTTATTTATTTCAACTTGAATAATCTTCTTAACATAGCTGTATTTCGCATTACGGCAATAACTGACCTACGATTTGTTTCGTCGGTATATATACACATTTTGACAATCATTCTCGAGTGTTCCATATCTTTCGATATATCTTTCAAGATGGATAACAACTTCCAGAAGGCTCTTGAATTTGCAGATAACTTCTCGAACGTTTCAATACGAAATATTTTCGTAATAAAAATTCCATATTAAAACAGTGCATTATAATTATTATAAACTTTATTAAGGCTTTTTTGAACACATTTTATAGTAGTTTATCTGTATTTTTTCATCTATGTGGTGTTACAAGTGATATTTACAATTTTACTCTTTTATTTACATTCATTTTTCCTCCTTCTACATACTTCTTCCATCCACTCCGCTCCTTTTCCGTTTTCTTCTAAGATTTCCTCTAGTTTCTTAACCTCTTCTCTTAACTCCCTGCATTCATTCCTCATGTGTTTAAGATCCTCCATCTCTTCTCCACATAATTTGCACATCCTTTCTTCCTCTTTACTCCAATATTTATTTACTAACTCTTCGTTCCCACATCTGAACCTCGCTATCATTTTTCTTCTTCTTCCTTTTGTTTCCTTTCCCCTTTAGATATTCTGGAACCCATTCTCTTTTGATATTCTTAGAATTCACATTATATCTGGCCTCTTTTATCTTCGTTCATATTTCCAGCTTTTCTATGTCCCTATCTTTCTCTTTATTATTTCCTCTCTTACCCCTACTCCCTTTTACCTTAATCTCTCTACTTCTTCTCGCGCGTACCCGTTTCTTTTGTAATATTCTTCTCTACCATCCTGCCTGTGCTTCACTCTTCCTCCCTTTATCTCTCTCCAGGATTCTTGTAGTATTTTGCATTCGGTTCTTTCCTTCAGTTCGTCCTCGTATTTTACAGGCCTTTTTCCTGTTTTCCTTATTTTTTCTACTTGCACTTCCTCTCTTATAATATACCCCGGTATTTCTCTATTTTCCCCTAATACCCATTTCCAATTTTCTTGTATCCCTTCTACCTCTTTATACTCCTTCCACCCCCATATTTCCGCCCCATATATTACCAGACTTATTATTAGCTTCTTAAACAGCAGCATTTTTTTTCTATGTTCACTCCAAACAACCTTTTTCCCCACACTCTACACTTGTTCCATTAACCTAGTTTCCTTTCCTCACTCTTTTCTTTATATGTTCTCTCTTTTTATTATTCTGCTTCATCGTGTAATCCAGATATGTGAATTCTTTTACCTGCTGCACTTCTTCCTATCTTCATTTCCACTTCTCTCTTTTTCTTTTTCCCCCTCCTTTTCTAATTACCATTATTTTTGTTTTTTCCGTATATTTACTTCCATTTTCTTTTCATGCATTTTTCCAGCTTCTTCATCATCTCCTTAATTTTCTATTCCTCTTTAGCCACCAACATCCGCATACGCCAACGACCACACTTATTCTTTGCTTCCTATCTGTTGTCCTCTCAGTGTCTCCTTCAAATCCCCCATACATACTGCAAACAAGCTTAAGCTCACTGGGTATTCCTATCTCAACCCTCTCCTGGTAACGAATTTCTCGCTCTCCTCTCCATTCACTTTCATTCTGCTCTTCGTTTTTTCGCAAATTTCCTCTATTCTTTCTATTACTCTTTCATTAATTTTTTTTCTTCTAATGTATTTCCACAGTTTTTCCCTGTTTACTCTGTCAAAAGCGGCTTTTATACCTACAAACACTGCCACCATTTTTTCCTTTTTTTCGCTACCTCTCTATTCGCCAAGTGTTTCAGTATATATATGTTGTTTATCACTCTTCTTCCCTTTCTTAATCCTGTTTGTCCGTCTGGTACCAAACTGCTTTCCCCTATTTCCTTCTGTAGTCTTCCTTATAGCGCTGCCGCATATAACTTGTATGCCGTGCTTACTATAATATCACTCCTTTGTACTTCTTCACTTCCTTTCTGTCTCTTTTTTTGTGTATCGGGCATATTATTCTCTCTCTCCATGAATCCTTCCCCTTTTCATATTTTATTTACTATTTCCGTCATCCTTTTTGCTACATTTTCTTCCCCGTATATCCACTCTTCGCCTTGTACTTTCTAAATATGACTTTCTCTGTTGCTTTCTTAATCATCTCTCTCATTTTCTCCACACTTTCTTGTAATCTCTTCTTTACCCATACCGTTTTTCCTATTCACTTTTTGTATCTCTCTTTTCTGTTCACATTTTTATCGTTATGAACTCCTCATCCTTTTCTATCATCTCTTCTCTTTTTCTTTCTGGTCTGACTCCACTCCATTCTTTCTCTCACCTTAAATGTCTTCACCTTTTCAACTGTCATTACAAAATATATTATTCATTCTCACCTTCCTCCTATATACGTATACTTCTCCATTCCTTTTTCTTTTCTGTTTCCATTTATTATTTCCCACCCCCTTCGTTGCACATTTCCAGCAGTTCTTCTTCCTGTTTATTTATAAGTTTGTCCTATGTTTGTCTCGTTCCCGTCCTTACTTGTATTCCTCCCTTTTCCCCTATTTTCGCGTTAAACTCCCCTCCTAATATTATGAATCTCTCCTCTCTTTCTCCTATGTTCTTTCTTTCTACTGCTATTAACCGTCATTATTTTTATTTTTCCCCACTGTATGTTCCTTTCTACAATTCCTCTTCTCTGTTGCACTTTCTCCTTCTCTTCCTAACTCAACCATTTTCTTCTTGTTCTCGTTATTATACCCCCTTTTGCTCTCCCGTTACTCTTCTATCTTTCTGCATGTTGCACCACACACTCAAATTCCTCCGGCAACTCTTTTTCCCACCACTCCCATTTTTTTTCTTCCTCCCTTGTTCCCTGTAAGCCTACTACATCCTATTCTCTGATGTACTCTCAAAAATCCTGTTTCTTATTTTTTATTCCAAAACAATACTCTCAGCTCACTCATCTCCCCCTGTGGTTCTTTCTTACTTTCCTTTATTCCTCTTTCTTGGTCTTTTCCCTTTCTATAACTCATTATTATTTTTCTTTGCCATTTTGTCAATATTTTTTCCTTCTTCGCCTCCCCTTCACCCTTTAGTTTTACCCATTTTCTCTCCTTAGTTCTCAGTCTCTGTCGTTCCATATGTATCTTTTTCCGTTTTTTTCCCCATTTTCCTGTATCCTACCCATACTCTTTTCCCTTCCGCTCTTGTTTCCACCGCTCTGTTTATTATTTCTCTTTGTACTCTCCTTTCTTCCCATGTCAAATCGTGCTTTATATAAATTTTTGTGTTCCTTAATTTCTTTTGCTCCGCCATCACATTTTGCTTCTCCTTTCATCCTCCCATTTCCGCCACCACCATCTCATTTTCCTTCTCTCTATTTATCACTGTCACCTTTTTGACTTCTACTTTAACGTTTAATTTTTCTTTCAGCATCAATACTAATTCCATTTGTGATTCTTTACGTCTCCACCCCTTTATTACAATATTATTCTTCCTTTTCCATCTTCCGCTTTTTTCTCCAGTTTTTCTATTCGTTCTTCCAATTCCTCTTTTCCTTTCTCCAATTTTTTCTTTTACTTCTTTAATTTCTTGCCTCTTATAATCGCAATTTTTTTTCAATATCTCATATATAATCTAGGTTCGAATCCTGTCTGCGACGATTTTTTTTTAATTCTATATCTTGAAGGAAAAGCAAGATACACGTTAAAAATAACATTTTTTTCTATATTCTTGCGACTTGTTTATATAATGGAGTGCTTGCATCTTCCTTACATTATCTTTGGATGTGCCCAGGATAATTCTCGAGCCATAAGTCCTAGTAAACTGAAATTTGGTATGGGGCTGGCTTTTCATATTCTCTTGGTTCTATTAAAAGATGGAGAAACCGGAAGCGGGTGTATCCCCCATTTTTAACAGTTTTTCTTATATAATTTTGTACGTATGTAAATTAGCCGAATTATTTTTGCAGTTTCTTATACACATAATTCTTCCTAACAATTTATTTAAATAAATAAAAATTTCGAACGTTAACAGTTTATTAGATGTTTTATTTATAATTTTAAATGAATTCACAAATATAATCTAGGTTCGAATCCTGCCTGCAACGATTGTTTTTAGAAAAAAAAATCCATATCTTGAAGGAAAGGCAAGATACGTTAAAAATAATCATTTTTACTGATTTACTAAAGGGGAAGCAATATCGAGACGCACAAATATACAGGTTAGTCAATATGAGAACATAAGCTAAATTTGCCATATTTCGTCGGTGATATATTTAATGAAATCGAGGAGTAAATTTCAAAAAAAAATTGAAGCATGCTAGGAAGTCAATACAAACGTGTACATATCACTTCAAAGTGGTTTTATGACAACAT
Organism: Aquatica leii; assembly: GCA_035610365.1. Taxonomy (NCBI): domain Eukaryota; kingdom Metazoa; phylum Arthropoda; class Insecta; order Coleoptera; family Lampyridae; genus Aquatica; species Aquatica leii. The sequence continues at coordinate 5,560,365 of CM069436.1, read as the reverse complement.
AACTTTAAGAAAATATGTAGACATTCGAGATACAAAATTTTCACCATAAAACATAATAAAATAGTTTCTGAGTATATAGTGTATATATTTATTAAAAACCTCACAAGCTTTCGAACGTAGTCTACGTTCTTCTTCAGGTGACAATTATAAAACTAAGGTAACTATAGAAAAGACAAATGTTCGGAAAACTTGATAAATGTTAAATAAAGTTTCCCGAACATTTGTTTTTTCTAGTAACCTTAATTTTATAATTGTCATTTTATTGTCACCTTAAGAAAAACAGACCACGAGCGAAAGCTTGTGAGTTTTTTAATAAGTATATACACCATTTACCCAAAAACTATTTTGTTATGTAGACATTCCTTCATCATTCCTTATAGGAAATTAGTGTGGTGACCACACCAGTTTTTTTTAATGCTTCTTATTATTCAAAATATCAAAGAAAGGGAATTAGCTATTTTTAGGTGTTCTTTTTGGATTTATAGTTTAACATTTTTGGGTTGGTGAAACTGATAAATTTTAAATCCTCCTCAAAAAGTAAGAATTTCTATTGGTTGTCGACGACCTCTCTGGTTAATGAAGCATAATGAATTCCAGTGATCTCTTAAATCGGATTAGTGGCAACAATAAACTAATAACAACCAGATACTTTTGTCTATATTTATCCAACAACGCCATATTGAACCCGATTTGACAGATCACTAGAATGCCTTGTCTCGGTAGTCAATGGAAGTTCTTATTTTTGGAAGGTAATTTAAAATCTAGCAGTTTGACCAACCCAAAAACGTTAAACCATACTGTAACAGCGACTAAAAATAGTAAACGAATATAAAGATAAAATACTTCATTGTTCTTAATCGACATTCCTGAAAATTACAATAAGAACGATTTATCGTATTATAGTAAAGCAGGATATACGTGACAGAGGAAATACGAATTTTTTGTTTATGGTACTAGTAATATATGCCTCTCCGACCCTAAAGGAACGTAATGTGAAAATGCAATGACATTTTAGGTTTGATTTATTACTTTCTCAACCTGCAAACTGCACAACATACGCTTTTCTCTTCCCGATTGCCATTAAATATTGATCACAAGCATTTTTAATTGCGGGTACTGTTCCGGTTTTCCTTCATCCTTTATTGCCGATTTATTCTACATGCTGCTTTAGATAAAACCGCATTAGAAAAATGATCTTTAATTTTAGTAGTAGCCTTGGATTGATTGGGAAAGAAACTTAAGAAATGCCATAGTAAACAGTGCGTTTATTTCTTAATTTTTTTGACTCAATAAAAAATATGTATAACTAATTATCTTCATTATTTTATATATTATTAATAAGTGTAACATGTAACTTACTCTACAGAAAATATTTGTTTATTATTGATTATAAAAACTGTACCTATTTACAAAATTAAAAATGTGCATATAGCAGTGGCGTTTCAAATTTTTGTTCCTCTTTTCCTAGTTTGACGTTTAAGCGGAACATTAACGTTTTTCTTCGGCGGTTCAAGTTTGGTGTGAGACAGCGACTTTTCGTCTTCAATTTGTACTCCACGCTTTATTCTTTTACGTTGATGTGTTTGTTCATCATTTTGTATCGATGAGGGTTTGCTTACTCTTCCTTCCACGTCATTTTCGTCTTCAGTATGGCTTTCGACTATACGTCCTTTTCTTTTGAAGCCACGTACCTTGTTATCAGGTTCGTCGTTTTTCTTAGATCGCATTAAACGACTTGGTTTTGATTTACCTTCGTCTGACGACGAACTGGAGTCAAGAACAATTATTGAATCCTTATGCGAATCATCGTTCTTTGCACGCAAACGAGAATGCGTCGGTGCTTTAATTTCGTCTCTTACAGATGTAGCTTTATCCGAATCGCTCGCAACCTTTTTATCTTGTTTGTTGTTATTTCTTGAACGGGTTTTTCGAGGAGACACGTCATTATTAATTTCTTTTTGTTTTGTAACTTCCGTTCGGGAATCAATAGCAACAACTTTTTTACTGTTACTTTTGGATTTAGACTTAACTTCCTTTACAGGAATATTTTCTTTGTTGTCGTCAACGCCACCAAGCTGAGGTGTGTCTTCAGACACATCTCGTGCACGTGTTCTTTTAACAATAACCGGTGAAGCTTGAACCACTTCTTGTAAATTACTGTCGACTTTAGGTTTACGTCCTCGAGTAGCTCGAGGTTTAACATCATTCTTATCCGCTTTCTTTTCGTCATCTTTTTCTAAAGTTATATCTTTTTTAATTGCGCGAGTGCGCATGTTTCGCTTTCCCATTTCATCTTTCGGCTTTTCACTAGTTGTAGCAGATTCATCACCGCCTTCAGTTTTTTTGCGAAGTTGACGCTTAGGTTGGGTTTTCTTTGTTTTTTGTACGGGTATTATCGAGTCGTCGCGTTTTGAATTATCAGTTTGTATCTCTGAAAACACTACATCTGGCTCTTCTATATGTGAATTGTGCTTTATGGAAGAGTCCAAACTGGTTTTGCGTTTATCCAAATCACTCGTAACCTTTGTATCTTGTTTGTTGTTATTTCTTGAACGAGTTTTTCGAGGAGACACTTTATTATGAATTTCTTTTTGTTTTATATTTTCTGGACTGGAATTAATAGTAACGACGTTTTTAATGTTCCTTTTGCGCTTAGACGTAACAGGAATATTTTCTTTGTCAACCTCAACGCCACTAAGCTGCGGCTTGTCTTCAGGTACATCTCGTGCACGTGTTCTTTTAGCGTTAAGCGGTGAAGCTTTAACCACTTCTTGTAAATTATTGTCGTTTTCAACTTTAGGTTTGCGTCCACGAGTAACTTTAGGTTTAATAACATCACTCTGATCAGTGTTCTCTTCGTGATCCTTTTTCATAGCACGAGTACGCAGTATCCGCTTGCCTTTTTCTTCGTCTTTCGGCTCTTCACCAGTTGTAACGGATCCATCACGGTCGTCAGCTTTTTTGCGCAGTTGACGCTTCGAGTTCAATTTAGTTGTTTTCTTTGATTTTTGTACGGGTACTGAGTCGTTGCGTTTTGAATTATCACTTTGTATCTGTGAGGAAATGAAATCGGGTATAAACTTCCCTATTTTTCCTTTAATTATCGGAGTAGATGTGTTTGGCATTGAAATTGTTTGCTCTTGAATCCATCGTTCTACATGTGAATTTTGGTTTATGGAAGATTCTAAAACGGTTTTGCGTTTTGCCATAGGACTTACTTTAGTAGGACTGCTTCTACCAGGATATTGTCGCAAAGGTTCTTTCCCAATTAGTTTATCAAAGTCGTCTCGGAACAAATCGGCTACACCCGATACGTTCATGTTTCTTTTGTAATTTGCTTCCGCTTCAGCGAACATACGCTTTACACCAGCAACGTTCGTGTAATCTGCAGTTTCATAATCTGAAGATTGAAGTTTCTTTGTATTTTTGCTAACTGTCTCTGTAGATTTTCTCTTTCTAGTGCTTTCGTTTTTCTCGGCCGATCCCATTAACGTAGTAGATATGGTTAAATTTTTACGTGGACGACCGCGTTTTTTGATAGAATTTAGTAAAGGTTTAACACCTTCAACATCGTGCAAATCGTCTTTTGGTGGTGTAAAATCATTCGGAGTTGTTAATGTTTTATCAAATTTGTCTCGGAACAAATCGGCTACGCCCGATACGTTGACATTTCTTTTGTTATTTGCTTCCGCTTCAGTGAACATACGCTTTACACCTGCAATGTTCGTGTAATCAGCAGTTTCTGAAGATTTAAATTTCTTCGTATTTTCATCAACTGTCGCTGTGCTTTTTCTCTTTCTAGTTATGTTTTTTTCGGGTGATGCCACTAATGTACTAACTGCGGTTACATTTTTACGAGGACGGCCGACTTTTTTGGTAGAATCTAATGGTTGTTTCACACTTTTAATATCATGCAAATCGTCTTTTGATAGTTTTGAATTTCCCGGACTTGATAACGTTTTATCCAATTCGCTTCGGAACAAATCGGCTACGCCCGATACGTCAATCTTTCTGTTGTAATTTGTTTCTGCTTCAGCGAACATTCGCTTTACACCAGCAACGTTTGTGTAATCCGCAGTTTCATATTCTGAGGTTTTTAATTTCTTTGAATTTTCATTACCTGTCGGTGTACCTTTTACTTTTCCAGGTCTTTTATCAGGCGACGCCATTAGCGTAGTGGCTACAGTTAAATTTTTACGAGGACGGCCGACTTTTTTGGTAGAATTTAATGAACTTTTCACACCTTTATCACGCAAATCGTCTTTTGATGGTTTTGAATTCCCCGGACTTGTCAATGTTTTATCCAATTCGCTTCGGAACAAATCGGCTACGCCCGATACGTCAATCTTTCTATTGTAATAGGACTCAGCTTCAGCGAACATTCGCTTTACACCAGCGACGTTTGTGTAATCCGCAGTTTCATATTCTGAAGTTTTTAATTTCTTTGAATTTTCATTACCTGTCGGTGTACCTTTTGCTTTTCCAGGTCTTTTATCAGGCGACGCCATTAGCGTAGTATCTACAGTTAAATTTTTACGAGGACGGCCGACTTTTTTGCTAGAATCTAATGGATGTTTCACACTTTTAATATCCTGCAAATCATCTTTTGATAGTTTAGAATTTCCCGGACTTGATAACGTTTTATCCAATTCGCTTCGGAACAAATCGGCTACGCCCGATACGTCAATCTTTCTGTTGTAATTTGTTTCTGCTTCAGCGAACATCCGCTTTACACCAGCGACGTTCGTGTAATCCGCAGTTTGATATACTGGCGTTCTTAATTTCTTTGAATTTTCATTAACTGTCGGTGTACCTTTTATTTTTCCAGGTCTTTTATCGGGCGACGCCGTTAGCGCAGTATCTACAGTTAAATTTTTACGAGGACGGCCGACTTTTTTGGTAGAATTTAATGAACTTTTCACACCTTCAGCATCACGCAAATCGTCTTTGGATGGTTTTGAATTCCCCGGACTTGCCAATGTTTTATCCAATTCGTCTCGGAACAAATCGGCTACGCCCGATACGTCAATCTTTTTGTTGTAATTTGTTTCTGCTTCAGCGAACATCCGCTTTACACCAGCGACGTTCGTGTAATCCGCAGTTTGATATACTGACGTTCTTAATTTCTTTGAATTTTCATTAACTGTCGGTGTACCTTTAATTTTTCCAGGTCTTTTATCGGGCGACGCCGTTAGCGTAGTATTTACAGTTAAATTTTTACGAGGACGGCCGACTTTTTTGGTAGAATCTAATGGGTGTTTCACACCTTTAACATCACGCAAATCGTCTTTTGAGGTTTTTGAATTACCCGGACTTGTTAACGTTTTATCCAATTCGCCTCGGAACAAATCGGCTACGCCCGATACGTCAATCTTTCTGTTGTAATTTGTTTCTGCTTCAGCAAACATCCGCTTTACACCAGCGACGTTCGTGTAATCCGCAGTTTCATATTCTGAAGTTTTTAATTTCTTTGAATTTTCATCACCTGTCGGTGTACCTTTTATTTTTCCAGGTCTTTTATCGGCCGAAATTAGCGTCGTAACTACAGTTAAATTTTTACGAGGGCGGCCAATTTTCTTGGTAGAATCTCTTTCCACATCACGTAAATCATCTTTAGGCGATTTTGAATTTTTCGGAGTTGTTATTAATGGTTTAACACCTTCTATGTTACTTAAATCGTTCATCGGCGATTTTTTCTTAAATGAATGATTAATGTTGTAGGCTTTATTTAAATCTTGCGAACTTTTTTGCGGCGTTTTTATCACGTTGCTTGCTCCTCCAACGACGCTTAAATGGTTGTTGGGTGAAATTGGTGTTGTAATTGAACCAAACAGTTTTTTAACGCCGGTAACATCAGTTAAATCGTTCGTTGGGGGTTTGATCGGTTTTGGTGTTTTTAAAAGACGTCTTACTCCTTTAATGTCAGATAAGTCATTCACAGGAGATCGTTGGTTTTTCGTTGTCGATACAAACAGCTTTTTGAGGCCACTGACATTTTCCAGGTCATTAAGTGGTTCCGTTTGCAACTTTGGCGTCTTTAACAATTTTCTAACGCCTCGAACGTCGGTTAAGTCATTGTTTGGAGAATTTTGTTCCTTAAGTGTGAGAAACATGGCTTTTACTCCTGCTACATCGCGTAAATCGTTGCGAGGTTCTTTTACAGGTTTCGGTGTTTTTAATAATTTTTTAACTCCTTTCACGTCGCTGAGATCGTTTAATGGTTCTGATGGTACTGCATTATTCTTAGAGATTTTAACGCGAGTCGTTTTCGTTGATGTAACTACTTTTTCGGCGCTTGGGCCAAATTTGTTAATGAGTTTCGAAGTTGTAATCGCTGATCGTGTTCTACGGGTAGATGTACTGACGTCTGATTTAGAAAGGTTGACGTTTGGTGTATTATCTGTTGACACATTAAATATTCTATTGTCTTCGATCCCTGTTAAATTTGTACTGGGCCTCGTCTTCGTTTCGGCGCATTGCATTTCCGCATTCGCATCAAACAACTCCTCATCGCTTGACTCAAATGTGTCATTAGATTTAGAAATTATGTTTTGCATCGACGAGTCTTTTAGATCATTTTCCGAAGATGATTGTTTTCTTACTGAAGTCGATAGTGCCTTACGGTTAGATGTATTTTTGAATTGAGTAGATCGAGTACCATCGGGAGTTTTAAATTTATTTCCGACTTCTGCTTTAGAGACGTTGGCTTTTGGTGTATCGTCTATTAAAACGTTAAATGAACTTCTGTCTCGAGTCCCATCCAAGATTGCACTTTTTCTATAACGTCGTTTCGTCATCTCGATATCCTGAATTTCGGTAGTCGTATCAAGTAATTCCTCGTCGCTTGACAAAAAGTCATTCGGTGTATAAACTGCGTTTGTCATCGACGAGTCTCTTAGAGCTTTGGCCGAAGAAGATCGTTTTCTAGCCGACGTTGGAGTTTTACGGCTAGATTCGTTTTGGAATTTTGGAGAGTGAGTAACGTTTGGCGTTTTTAATTTAGACGTGTTATTTTTGACGTCTGATATAGAAACGTTTGCGTTTTCTGTTGAGACATTAAGTAAACTTGTGCTTTGAATCCCTGCCAAACTTGCATTTTTCCTAGAGCTACGTCTTGACTTCATTACAGCGTCCTGTCTTTCTATAGTCGTATCAAGTATTTCCTCATCGCTTGATTCCAGTGTGTCATTTGATTTAAACATTGTGTGTTGCATCGACGAGTCTTTTCGATTATTTGTCGAAGATGATTGTTTCCTAACCGACGTCGATAGTGTTCTACGGTTAGGCGTATTTTTGAATTGAGTAGATCGAGTACCATCGGGAGTTTTAAATTTATTTCGGACTTCTGATTTAGAGACGTCGACTTTTGGTGTATCGTCTATTAAAACGTTAAATGAACTTCTGTCTCGAGTCCCATCCAAGATTGCACTTTTTCTATAACGTTTCGTCATCTCGATATCCTGGATTTCGGTATTTGTATCAAGTAATTCCTCGTCACTAGACAAAAAATCATTCGGTGTATAAATTACGTTTTTCATCGACGAGTCTCTTAGAGCTTTGGCCGAAGATGATCGTTTTCTAGCCGACGTTTGAGTTTTACGGCTAGATGCATTTTGGAATTGAGCAGAGTGAGTAACGTTTGGTGTTTTTAATTTAGACGTGTTATTATCAACGTCTGATGTAGAAACGTTTGCGTTTTCTGTGTTATCTGTTAAGGCATTAAGCAAACTTCTACCTTGCTTCTCTGCCAGACTTGCATTTTTCCTAGAGATGCGCTTCGACTTCATTATAACGTCCTGTGCTTCCGTAGCCGTATCAAGGATTTCCTCATCGCTTGATTCCAGTGTATCATTTGATTTAGAAATTGTGTGTTGCATCGACGAGTCTTTTAGGTCATTTGTCGAAGATGATTGTTTTCGGACCGATGTCTTACGGTTAGATGTATTTTTGAATTGAGTAGATTGAGTAACGTCGGGAGTTTTGAATTTATTTCCGACTTCTGATTTAGAAACGTTGGCTTTTGGTGTATGATCTATTGAAACGTTAAATAAATTTCTGTCTTGCGCCCCAGCCAAGTTTGCACTTTTCCTATACCGTCGTTTCATTTCGATATCCTGCATTTCGGTAGTCGTATCAAGTAATTCCTCATCGCTCGACAAAAAGTCATTCGGTGTATAAATTGCGTTTTTCATCGAGGTGTCTCTTAGATCTTTGGCCGAAGATGATCGTTTTCTATTCGACCTTTGAGTTTTACGGCTAGATGCATTTTGTAATTTAGGAGAGTGAGTAACGTTTGGCGTTTCTAATTTGGACGTGTTATTTTCAACGTCTGATGTAGAAACTGCGTTTTCCACGTTATCTGATGATACATTAAGTAAACTTGCGTTTTTCCTAGAGCTACGTTTCGATTTGATTACGTCTTGTGTATCCATATCAAGTATTTCCTCATCGCTTGATTCCACTGTATCATTTGATTTAGAAATTGTGTGTCGCATCGATGAGTCTTTTGGATCATTTGTCGAAGATGCAAAACTTGTATTTTTCCTAGAGCTACGTCTCATCTTCATCTCGGTATCCTGCATTTCTGTATTCGGATCAAGTGATTCCTCATCGCCCGATGAATTTGTGTTTTGTATATATGAGCTTCTTAGATCCTTTGTCGAAGATGATTTTTTAACCGACGACGATGGCGATTTACGATTAGATACATTATGACATTTAGGAGATTGAGTAACGACCAGCGTTTTTAATTTAGACAATCCTCTTTGAGACGCGTTATCTTCGACGTCTGATTTTGAAATATTACACGATCTTCTGTATTGTATCCCTTCCATATTTTCACTTCTTCTAGAACTTCGACTCGGTACTACCTCCATAGCCGAAGCAATAAATTCGTCGTCGCTCGACTCTAATGTTTCATTAGACTTAGTTGTGGTTAGCATTGGCGAATCTGTTAGATCAATTGTCGATAACGATTGTTTTTTAATTGACGTCAATAGTGTTTTACGTTTATTCGTTGCATTTAATTTCAGCGATTTATTCGTGGACGTGTTAGTTTCAACGTCTGATTTCCAACTTTGGTCTTTCATTTCTGCAAAACTTGTACCTTTCCTAGAACTTCGTCTAGCCATTATATCTTGCATCGATTTGTTTTTCAAATGCTTTTCTTTTAAAGTTGTCGACTTGTTTTGAGTGAGACTTTTAGATTTCTTCACTGTGCTTTTTGGCGTATGTAGAGCTTCAGCTGTACTTATATCACTTCCATCAGTACCAGTATTCGAGCAATAAATTGGAGACCAATAATCTGTGTTGACTCCCAAACTGCCTTCACTTGTTTCATTGTCATTAGGAGGTTCTAAAACACCAACCCCGCTGATGTTTCCATCTCCAAAGCTTGGACATTCATAAACAAACGAGTTCGATGTTACTGTAGGAGTAATATCTTCGTATATTTTAGATGATTTTGATGACGTGGACAAAAACTTTTCATCAGTTATAGGAGTTTGTTTTGGTGAAAAGGCAGTTAACGGTTGCTTTGGTTTGGGTGTACTTGACTTTTGTAACAACTTGCTGGAACGATTAAATAATGACGAAGACGATTTTGATCCCGGTTCTTTTAAGTCTATTAAAGTATTTAAATGCATGCTTTTAGACCTCTTAGTTAATTTTGGTAGACAACTACGTCGATTCCCAATATTAAACGATAAAGATAGCGTCGCTTTAACATCATTCGACTGCGGTTCCACTGCAGAATTGTTCAATGCTTCCGGCTGATATTTATTAATTGTAACCGCGCTCCTTGGTTTTATAGAACTTAATCTTTTTTGATTTGGAGATTGATCGAATTCTGCATGTGAAGTGTCTTCGTCAGAAATTGGCTCATTTTCATTGTCAGCATTTGCAGATTCATTAAAACTAAAAAAGCAGTCACTTTGTAAAGTAGAAGCTTTTGACGGCCTTCCAGGTTTTGTAGCAATTTTCATTAATTTCACCATTGATTTGCTCAATTGCTCTTCGGGACTGTTTGTTTGTTTTGAAACGGATTGTTCCAAATTGGGCTTTGAAGCATTCGATGTTGCAAGAGTTTTTGAATTGTCCAATTCGTCATTTTGATTCGCTTTAATTTGGTTGAATCTGTGATTCATCGAATGATTAAATTGTTATAACTCAACATTTTACTTACTCTTGTGCTAAGGGAGAGCTGGGTAGCAACACCGTATCTAGCATATCCCACCTCCATGGCTGAGCCGTCTTCTTAGGCTTCAGACTATGTCTGCAAGAATAACATTAGTAAAGCAAAGGTCAGGACTCTTGGGCTGTGATATGCAAAAGTCAGAGTGAAACCTAAATACATTTACCGTTGCATTAAAATAATTTTGATCGTTTTATGAAGACTAGCATTAGCAAATTACAATAAGTTAATAAACGAATATTTTTAGCAACGTGTTATCGAAAGTTTTTTATATGAAGGTCGGTAGTACACAAACTTCATCTTGGTATCGTTCCATCTTAAGAAGCAAACAAGAAACGACACCATCCGGTCGTGTTCAAAATGTGTTCGGCAACGGATTGAACATGGAATTATATTCTTTTGTATTACGGAACCATGTTCGCGAAAAGATGATGTGCTAATGAAGGTACAAAAAAGTAGATAAAGCCGTCATCATCATCATCAGAACTCGGCTAGAACGTCAAAATTCATCCCCAAAGTCAGAGAATGACGAAAACTTAGCTCCGAAACTAACCTGTTTAATAATAGATGTGTGCAATGCACATGATTTTTAAACAATATCAATTCAAGTCCCACTGAAACGTATAGAAGCTTCGAGATCATTCAAGATGTTTCGAGGTAATTACCGGAATGTTACCGAAGCAGATAAAGTAAAACATAAAAAGTGTCGATTACTGTGTCGGTCTAGATAAATAAGTGTGATAAGTTACTGCGTGTGCCAGTGATAATAAATACAGTTTGATATATAAATTATTTGGAAGTTGTTCTTAAATATAGTTACATTTTATTAGATAGTTTAATTAAAAATCAGTTACCTTTATACACATTAGTTCTAAATCACGTGTAAATAGTTTTAAGCAAATTGAGTTTTAAAATTCGTTACATTAGTATCAGGTGTCGGCAAGTAATTTAATATTAAAGCGTTGACTGTATATCTTATTAAACTTTTGATTCATGTTTTTTTTTAAATTAGGGCGTTGGCCTGCCACAACAGGCTGAAGTGGTTCTGTGTCCGGTCAGTCATGCAAGGTGGGACACTGAGCAGCTTTATTAAACCTTGCATAACCATGATAAACAACGCAGCCTAACACAACTTCCCTTAAAGCTCTCAGTAAACCTCTTTTAAAACCATGTGGAAAAACAAGAAAAGAGGAATCTTAGTAGGAAACTAATCAAATACTAATAAAAAGCCATAAATGTTACATTTGTATCTTAACTACTAAAGATAAAATCATGTAGCGATAAAAATATTTAAGAACAAAACACTTAATATAGCGACAAGTCGGAAAAATTGTTGTGAACAGTTTTCTTTCTACCACCATCTGTGAGAAAATTATTTATCTTTAACCACGCATCCGGAGTTTCTATTCTATCTATTCGAAATTTCTTCCTTAACTCAGTTCTTTCCTTGTGCCTCAATTTGCAATCTAAGATAGTATGGTTTGCATCATCAAATTCTTCCACACACAAAAAGCATGAAGCGTCAGTTTTCTTCTTAGGTAATTACCGAAGCACCCATGTTCCGTAAGCGCTTGAGTACTATGGTAGTTGCTGTTATCAAATTTTCTTTTCTGCCACTTAGTTAAGTTAGGGATTAGTACCTTAGTCCATTCCGCTTTCTGATACAGCGCCCATCTCTCTTGCCATTTTTGCGTAGTGATCTCTTTCCTTAAAGCTGAGCTCATACAATTCTTAGCGTTATAACGCTCTTCCGCCATCAGGTCTATAGAAACAGTGCCCGCTAACAACCTAGCTGCTTCTAGCGAGGCTGTCCTATACCCAGAGATGATTCTCAAAGCGATTCTTCTTTGTGTTTTCTCTGTCAAGTTTTAAATTATATTAATACTAAATACTTGATACCACACCGAGCGGGCATATAAAATGGTTCAATGTCGCCATAATGATTCTTCTTACTGAATTTTGCGAACCCTTAACGTTAGACATCAGCCTAGCAAGAGCCCTCTCAATCACCTTCGTAATGTGCGGAACAAACTTGCGATGCTTATCCAAGGTAACTACCAAATACTCCTTCTTATCTTTAACCTTCACCAGTACAGCCCCATGTATAAATTGTATGCTTCTAATTTTTTCTCGTGAATGCGATCGCTACCGTCTTTTCGTTTTGCTACTTTCAACTTGTTGGTTCTTAGCCACTTGTCTACCGTATTCATATTACCCTTTAATTTCTGCGGCGTGTCACTCTGCCCAAAAATCGCGAGGTCGTCCACGTATGCCGTAAGTTTGATTTTTACCGGAAGCGATACCGACAGAAGGTCATCGTAAAACAGATTCCAGATTGTAGGTCCCAGGATGGAACCTTGAGTGTTACTATGTGTTGCAATCTGAGATTACCGGTATCGGTGTAAGTTACACTCCTGTCTGATAGGTAGCTGGCAATTATTTTGATTAAGTGTGGGTTAAAGTCTTCTTTCCTCATCTTATCAATCACTAAGACCCACGGAATCGAGTTAAAAGCATTTTGGATGTCCAGTGACAGTAGCGTACCGATCTTGCGTGTCCTCCAAGTACCTTCCTTAGCATCCTTAGCAAGTCTATAAATCCGGTCTACCGCGTCTATGGTCGACTTCCCTTTTGTAAAGCCGAATTGCGTAGAGGAGAAATCTCCTCGTATTATTATTTCTTTATGTAGTCTGTCCAAAATAAGATACTCATAAACTTTTGCCATATTATTTATTAAGCAAATAGGGCGAAAAGATAACTCCTGCTTGTCGCCTTTACCAAACTTTGGTATTAGGACTAGATTAGCCTCCTTTAAAATCCCTGCCTGGAACAGGTCATTATACATGTCTAGAAAGGCCTCCAGATGGTTCCTAGCCGCCATCTTAATGCATTCAATGAGGATACCATCCGGACCCGGGGCTCTCCTATTACCGCAGATGCTAACTTACGTCTCCATTTCTTCCTTCGAAAAAAGATGTAGAAGAGAAGTAACTTCTATAGCACATTTAATTGTATTATGTACAGAAAAAAGTTTATCCACAGTCTCTTTCGCCTCTTTATAATTCGGAGGACTGACCTAATTTGAATTTTTTGGATACGACTTTATACGCAAAACCCCATGGGTTTGAGTCTAACTCTGCACATACATCTTTCCACGCCTTCTTTTTAGCAGTGCAAATCGCAGATTTGTAATTATTCCTAGCTTCTAAAGCTATATTTTTTGCCTTATCATCGGATGAAGTAAGTAGCCGTTCCTGCGAGCTTTGTTACATATTTGTCGGATTTTTGAAGGTCCTCCGACCACCAATATACAGTTGTTCCTCCTACCACCTCTGGCTCTTAATTGTTCTTGTAATTGGCTCAAGGTTTGGAGTCACGATATTGGACATCACATCACTCAATGTTTCATTTAATTTTGTGCTGTTTATTTTAATTATGTTCCATCTAACTGGGAGCTGCCTGTATTGTTTACCTTCCTTATTTCTCTGCTTCTCTATTTAAAAAAATATGAAATTATGATCGCTTAGATTGTCCTCGCTTAGGACCGTACATACCTTAACCATTTGTGCAATTTCTTTTGAACACAAGGTGATATCTATATATGATTTTTCCCTGCACCATCGTAGGTGGGGTGGTTACCGGTGTTGAGGATTACCAGATCATCCGTTGCCACCTAGTCTAGCAACACTCGCCTCTTCTAATTGTTTTATTAGATCCCCATTCTGCAGCTTCTACATTAAAGTCACCGGTCGCGTGTAGATGGCCGTTCTGAACTCCGAATCCATTGTGAGACCAGCTTTTCTTGCTATATTTATATTCGTTTCATTTTTTCTGTTATAAATAGTATTGGCACTGAGCTTCCTATCTTCGTCCAACGTTAATTTGCAAGAATTTATAACTTGTTTTTATGATCCATCAACTAATGAGGGTATTTAATCGCGTTTCTTTTTTGTCAATTTGCCTTTTAAATTTGGGACACCACATCGTTCATGGGGTATGCCCTTCGCAGTTGCATATTGCACAGAATTTCTCCAGAACGCAGGCCGACCTAGTGTAGCCCTCCTTGCCACAGTTTAGGCACAGCTTGCTTCTGTCCGTATCGGTACATTTCGACGCTATATGGCCCGTATCACAGCACTTATTACACTTCGTTAACTCGACCCTTTCTACTACTTTACATGTGTTTAACCCGACTCTAATACTGCCGACTTTCATGATACCGTGGATACTAGTGGAGACCTAGTCGAGATTGTGTATATGCAGTGTTCTCCCTGGGCCCTTGATCGAACATTCGCCCCCCTTAATCTCTGCATCTACTTTTGTGTTAATAGTTTCTAATGGTTCTCCGCGGAAATTAACAAATGCCCATTTTTTGTTTTCTTAACTGCCTTTAGCGGAGAATTTATCGTAACTTGCCCCACCCCTCTCAATAGGTCTGCGTAGGTTTGCCGTCGTTTTTTTAAATCAACGTGTCGGTCGTTTTCCCCGAACGTTTCGGTACTCCCGTTTCAGTTATCTCTTTTTTGTTGAATTTCACCTGGTCAATATGTAACTTAACTTGGGAGTCTCCAATATACCTTACCGGTAGCAGCTCTTCTGCCACAACTCTCAATTTAAGCTCCGTGACATCTGCCGCCTGTGCCCTGTCTCTGGCCTTAGTAAATGCTGCGTGAACCGTTTTGGCCCAGGATTGCTTATCATTGTTTAACACTTCTCCCACCATTATGTATTTAACTACATTATTGATTTCATTGCCATGCTCATCTTCGATTGTATCAGTACTTTTTGAAGTTATAATTTTCCCTGGTTCAATCGTTATTTCTTTTTTGTAGATCCTCAGTCTCTAAATGTAGATTTAGGGTTTTCTTCACGGCCATTCACCAGGTACAGTACGTCTTTAGTCATTGATTCGCCTGTTTTAGTGATTTGTAAAAAAAATTCAGGTCATTCCTCTTTTATTACCGACATAATGTCTTCTAGTAAAAACGCATCCAAAATAATTGCCTCTAACTCGGCTATCCTTCTTTCTTCAACCGTTATTTCATTGTGACATCTCGGACAAAAACCCGTACTAAGTTTATTTCTCTGTTCATTGTTCTTGCTTGTTTTCCCTTCACTGGCATCCCCTTTAATTAGGCCCCTAATTTCCATCGTGTTAATCTGACATGCCAGACTGCGCAGCTTCGAGGCGCTATCTTATCTCCCTTTTGGTGTTTAAGGTCTTTGTTTCTTTGCCGATAACAGCAATTAACTTAAGTAGCTTGTCTTGCATAAGACTCTTGGTTGTATACGTGTACATTTCTCCTGTTAGAGACAAGACGTTTAGCCTTTTTCTCTTTGCCGCCGACAAGAAGTTTTGTTCGTCCCAAGCTAATTCAAGAAAGCCTACGTTCGGCGATTTCAATGTAGCAGTGTGCACCTGACATGGAGACAATCAAGCTCTCTCCATGTCGGTAAGGTAATAGAGGGTACGTTCGAGATTAAAGTGATGCACTCAGATTAATTATCCTTTCAAACGGTTTTATTCGTCATTATTCGTTATATGAAATTAATTGCAAGACCCTCGTACGATGTTAAAAATTCGATTTAGATTGTGTATTCAATCAAAACAAAAACATTAGATAAAATTACAAGGTCATCACTTGAGTAAACAGTAAATTAATAACAAATGCAGGGTGTAATAAAACCCACGTTGTTGGGTATCAGTGGAAAGCTTATAGAAATTCCTACCTTGCTGTGTTTTTAGATCACTTATCGGTCAACTGGCTACCGAGAAAAACGCTGCTCAAAGAAGTATCTGAGGTCTTGACCCCGAACCAGATAAACACTTAAGAGGGCTATAACTCTTCCCCCCGGCGTTTTACAAGAAAACGGAAAACGTCTCCGGGGAGCTGATGAAACACACTATTCCCCGATACTAAACACTATTCCCCAAAAACCAATATTCAACGTATCACCACAGACCAGCTTACGGAAATATACACGAACACTTTAAAAACGCTCAAAAAGAATACTTAATCTACTTTAAAAATTGTTTAGCAAAAAGTAATGACTAGCTACATGCTAGTGTCGCAAGTTATAAACATTTAAACTCTTAAAAAAAACGCACTTTACTTCCAATAACTAACTCTAGGGTTACCACTATAAAAGCACGTCCATTCTCGAGGCTGTATGAGTACAAAAAAAACTGAAAAAACCCCATTTATGTTATAATAAAACGGTGAAGGAAGTGTCACGAGCGAAGACCATCGAAAAGCAACCACTCACAAGTTTAAGATTGTACCTCCAAATTTTGATGGTCAACATACTGCAAGCAGTATCTATTAATTACACGTTTAGAAATGAGATACAGGAATGCTAATCTTAAACAGGATGCGGGTCGGCAAAAGTTCGAGACTGACATGCCAGATTGACACGGCTTGCGTATCCTACAGCACCAGATTCCTTCCTGAAGCAATTGGCTTTATTCGAACCATCGTGGACGGTTTCCGAGACAACAAAACGCAGCCGACTCTACGGTTAGTTGGATCTAAGACGTTGGGTAACGCTTTAACCAACGTCTTAGTTTGAAGCACCGAAACAGGTTCCGCACCGACAGATACGCTCCGCTGCAGAGGTACCCGCGCAGATATAGAAAAGCTTCGAAGAAATAGTACTCGGAGAAGAAAAGTGACGTGCTGGAACTGCGGGGAAATGGGTCACGTACGATAACGCCGTCCCAAAAGAAGACCAGAAGAGCGTTCGGAAAACTAAAACAGGTCGATCAAATGAGGCGAAAGTCGACCTCAACGAGCCATGCCCCGGATATTACCATTCAAATGAGATCGCCTGTGGAGCAATTGTACAGTATTTATCTCAATGGCAAGATCAATGGACGAAGTGTATAGTTAATGGTTGACACGGGAGCGACGAAGGCCATCATTCGTCCTGCATCTTAATGGATAATAAGCAAACATCACTAACCGCACGAACGGGGACGGGCGAAAAAATAACTACTCACAGACAACTAACAGTGGCCATTGATTTGGAAAATAGAGTACTCGACCATCAAGTACTGGTAGCCGACATCACAGAAGAGGTTATCCTGGGAATAAACGTTATAAAGAAGTAGGGGTTTCATTTGGATAATTTATTGAGTCAAGACGAGACTGTCTGAAAGTGTGGTGACGGTACGTATGAATGAAAAGTTTCAGGAAGGCTACATTCGCGCGATTGAACCAATGGAAGGCGAATTGATGGAAAAAGAATTACTAGTCCAGAAGACCGTACCCGGCAGATTGCAGCGATTGTTTGCGCATTGAAGAAAAGATCGAATGTCTCCGAAGAACTGCTGTAGTTGATGACAACTGGGAACCTGAGCAGTTGCATCGCGAACAAGAAAACGATCCCGAAAAAGATTACTCCTGAACTGGAAAGCAAACGCCCGACGACCAACCTAGGAAGAAGTGAGTATACTGGGCGCAAAGTGGAAGACAGTGTTCTTAAGTGATCCCTAGAGAAAACAGACTACAGTTAGTAGTGCCGAGGAATCGAGTGTCAGGTGTTCAGCATCTGTACGATGGTACATTAGGAGAACACTATGGCGTGAAAAAGATATTAGAGAAAGTTCGAGAAAGATTCTACTGGGTGAACTGCAAAGAGAATGTCATGAAATGGTGCCAAAAGTGCGCGTTTTGCGTAACAGAAAATGGTCTAGCAAAAAAACCCAAATCGCCAATGAAACAATTTAACGTGGGAAGCCCTTTAAAAAGAGTGGCGATTGACATCGCAGAAGCGATCCCAGAATTCGGGATTCGGAAAACAAATACATCTTGATGGCAATGATTATTTCACAAAATACGCAATCAAGAAGCCGCTACAGTCGCAGACGTTTTAGTGAAAGTATTTCTGCCGGTTTGGAGTTCCTTTTTAATTACATTTCGACTAAAGCCGCTGCGCTGTTCGAAGAAGTTTGTCGATTGTTGCAAAGTAAAAAAATTAAGAAGACGCCTCTCCATCCTCAATCTGATCGCATGGTTGAACGGATGCATCAAACAATGGGAAAGTACGTAGTCAAAGTTGTGCCCAAACACCAAAGAGATTGGAATCAGTACTTGCACCTTTTCCTAATGGCATACCGATCATCTGTTGACGAACACACAGGCCAAACATCATCCTGTGTCATGCTCGGTCGCGAAATAGAATGCCATGCGACCTACAATGTGGACTAAGTCCGGAAAAATCAATTTCTGGATCAACTGGATTGGAGGACAGTTCGAAATATGTTGGAGGTTGTCTACCGGGGACCCGACATTTAGGGGTTGATCTGCAGTTACCATCCTGGTAAAACACCGAGTTAGAAAAAGTCCATTGACTGCTACTTTTATGCTCAAGGAAGTTGCCGCTATCGCAATGGCCCTTTCGAACTTTATGTTCTGGGACAGAACAGTCTTAAGTAGACAGTGCAATGCATAGAAGCTTCGAGAACATTTAAAATGATTCAAGGTAATTACCGGAATGTTCTCAAAGCAGATAAACTAAACTATAAAAGGTGTCCGAATCCAGTCAGAAGCTAATCGACTTTAGTCAGAAGAAGAATATTGTGTTAGTCTAAATAAATAAATAAGATAAGTTTCGGCATGTGCCAGTAAAAATTAAATCCAGTTTAGATAAACAAAAAGTGCGCGGAGTGTTTATAAATTACGAATGATATAATTTACTTGTATTGTTTTTCTTAAATATCTTTACATTTTATAGTTAATTTTAAATAAATTCGTTACACTATCTGTGTTCTTTATGTCCATATAAAGCGTTCCAGATAATAACCTCCATAAAACAAGCTGAGAATCATATAAGAGAAACTACAACAAAACTTGGTGGGGACAAAAATCAAATCCATAAAATTTCCGTCAACGCTCAATTAACTGCACTTTATATAATTTTACTCGACCAAAATTCCAAAAGATATGGTAGACAAAACCGAGCTTGTCGCACGACCGGAAGCGTCTTGTTCCGTAAAATTCTTGACAAAACTAAATGTTGCGTCTAATAAAATTAGCCAATGTTATTTTCATGTTTGAGTCCAGAGAATGTAAGGTACAAGCACCTAAAATGAGCCATGCACCAAAAATGAGTCATTGAAAATAAAATCTTAATAACAAGCATTCCTGACATCGCAGAAAAGTGTTATATAAACAATGAGTAAGCTTATTCATTAGAAAAGTACCTGAAAAGGGTGGCATCATGATTATGTTGCAGTCATTTAAACAGTGAAATCATTTATGAAGTGTCCTTGTGCTGCTCAGTGTTCATCAGTTTTTCTAAACGTTGAGGATAAGCAGGTAAGTTAATTTGTCAATTTTTATTTTACTTTGGTTTTGCATACTTTAACTAAAATGTGACGTTATATTAACTTATAAGGTTAATTTAAGTCATGTCATGTAAATGTATTAACAAAAATCGAAATATGAACTAATTTTAAGGGGTGTGCATTTTAGGAACATTAAAATGTTCAAGTCCCCCATTTTGGGCCGGGTGGCCCAATATAGGAGCATATACTAAATCGTGCTTAAAGTTAAAATATGCATGGCATGAAATACCAATTTGATCTGTATATGTGACAATGTTATATCTAAACAGGATCCAAAAATGGGTCGAGGTGGTCCATTATTGGTACATATCCGTCCCATTATAGGTGCACCGATGTTTGTTCGAGTTATTTAACGAAATATTTATTCCAATTTTAGTGTTATGGAGAAAAAAACCAAAAGTATACGGAGGAAAAAGTGAGAAAGGTCTTAGATGATTTAGACAAGGGAATGAGCATTCGTGCAGCGGCAAGTGC
Organism: Aquatica leii; assembly: GCA_035610365.1. NCBI lineage: Eukaryota > Metazoa > Arthropoda > Insecta > Coleoptera > Lampyridae > Aquatica > Aquatica leii. Next base: position 5,540,350 of record CM069436.1, on the reverse strand, counting down.
CCATTCCATACCACGAGCGACCCTGCTTCGAAAATCAAAGGGAGGAATATTAGCCACCAAAACAGGACCATTCATAGTTTTAAGTGAGGAGCACGAAGCAATAATCGTATTTTGGATTAAAACCATGGCAAAAGCAGGATTTCCTGTGACTAAAGAAACCTTGCTGTACAGTGTAGACAAGCTGGCAAGTGAGGTTGGAGTGACCTTTGCAGAAAAAAAGACAAGACCGGGAAGAAAATGGTATGAGTGTTTTCGAAAACGTCATCTGCAAATTAGTGATCGAACAAGCCAAAATTTGACAGCACGAAGAAGAGATGTCAAACAAGAAGATCTTGATAAGTGGTTCCAACGAAGTGGACTCTTATATAAAAGAAAAACAACTTCAAGCAGCATTCGAAAACCCTAAACGCATTTTTAATACGGACGAAACTGCGTTCTTCTTGAATCCTAAACCCGGCAAAGTATTGGCCGAAAAGGGAGTTAAGAATGTCTATACAGCTGCCGGAAGTGATAAAAAAGTAAATTTGACGGTTTTGGTTACTGCAAATGCTGCAGGTCAGCTTGCACCACCGATGATTGTGTATAGGTATTCTTATTTATGCATATGAATAGTACGTGTAAGCACTTGCATTTAAGAAATACTGAAAACTTTACAGGTACGCCAGAATTCCCGCCAACATCGCTCAATCTGTGCCCCCTGAATGGGCAATGGGAAGATCAGAAAACGGCTGGATGACCCAAGAAACGTTTTATGAATATATGACGAATATATTCGAACCATGGTTATCATCCAACAATATATCCAGACCAGTTGTTTTTTTCATGGATGGCCACACGTCCCATATGTCTTTACCATTCAGCAATTTTTGTTTAAAGCACAAAATGGAACTCGTGGCACTTTTTCCAAATGCAACCTATGGACGTGGCAGTATTCCATACATTAAAAGCAACATGGAGGCAAAAAGTATCTGAATGGAGAATGTCGAATGATGGGAAACAAATCCTCAAGCATGATTTCGCTCCTGTACTGAAGACCGTTATGGATGAATTGTCACAGAAGACAATCAGCAATGGATTTAAAGCATGTGGTATTATGCCATGGGACCCCAAAAAGTTAAGATTCAAAAGAAAAGTACAGAACCTGAGATCAAAACTGATAGATCAACAGAAAAACAAGATTTTAAAATTTTTTTTTAAGAGTATTGCAACGTAAAATAGGCGAAGAAAAATTGAACACGTTTAAAATATGTCAGGGAGAGTGGAAAGGGCCAATAGAAGATAGTGGTTTATATGCTATCTGGAAAAATACCACAGACCAATTACATCTGGGAGTGCTATCGCAGGTAGGTGTTTCAATAAATGGTATTAACTTTATTAGTTTTGTAATCAAAAGGTGGCGTTTGCGGAAACAACACCACCAACCGTTAGGACTCCTTCAGAATCTCTATCCTCGACTCCACAAAATGTTAAACTCAATGTTACACCATTAACGGAACAACCGGGACCAGCAAATGCAGTCACACAAACACCAGCAGATGTTGGTATGAGCAAGTTATCAAATACGGGGGAACCAAGTCAGATTTACCCATAATTCCTTCACCATTTAAAAGGGCGTTTTTATGGCCGGTCCAAACAGCTCCCCAAAAAAGCGAGCGAAGGAAAAAATTCCCGCTGTGTGTACGTCTCCAAGTAAAGTATGCTCACTTACTATAAAAAGAAAGAAGTAAAGCAAAAAAAAGAAGAAAAAGAAAGAATCGCGGCAGAAAAGAAAGAAAAACGATTACTTGATGAATCAGAATCGTCTTGTAGTGATTTGGAACCGACGCTACAGGAATCATCAGATTCACCATGGAAAGTGGAAACTGATGGAAGTGAAGACATAGAAGCTGCGGTACAAACGAAGGAAATTAAAATAGGGAACTGCGTTTCGGTAGAATTCATGGGCGGTAAAAGGAAGTCAACAAAATACACATATTTGTATATAGTTCAAGAACATGGTACGGAAGGAATCAAAGTACAAGGACTGAGATCAGTAGGTGCAGAAAAGACGAAATTTGTTATAATTGAAAATGACGTTTCTTTTATATAGATTAATCAAGTCCTAGGTGTATTCAGCTAACCCGAAGTTTCAATGGTTGATAGAAGATTTACGTATGTTTTTAAAAAAAAGTTGCGGTCAATGAAATGTAATGTTTTTATTCTTTTTGATGAAAATACAAAATATCCCTAATGTTTTGTCACTATATTTTTGTAGTACTTATGTTGATACGATTGATCACTGTAGCGTCAGAGCGTTAGTTACTTTTTGTATTTTTGAAGTAAGTTCATGTGTCACCTTATTTTATGTTCAGTATTTTATATTCTAACCTTTTTTAAAAATTAAACAAACTTTTTCTTAGTGTTATTGTTTAAATCAACAATAGGTTATGTGCTTAGTTCGTTTTGTATCTGCGTAGCTAAGATAACGTGTTTAAAAAAAACGAGCTTAGGTTGCTGCACGTGTTAGATTCTATTTTGCGTTTTTTTGTGTTCGGTATGGATTTCAAGGCACAGATAGAAAAACTTGAAGGCACAAGAAATTGGAGTCGATGGCGAAGACAAATGGAGTTGTTACTTCGACATCAGGAAGTATTGGATCTCGTGATGGGCGATAGAGCCATTCCGGACCCACCTGGTGAAGAATAATTGTCTGAAGCAGCGAAAAAGTCATACGAAGCTGAAGTTAAAATATATAAAAAAGGTGACGCCCTAGCTCAACTAGTTTTAGTAAGCAGCATGAATGATGCAAATGTTGATTTGACGGCAACTTGTAACTCCGCAAGTGAAACTTGGAACAAGCTTCTGTCGGTATACGAACAAAGTTCTGGCCAACGTGTCGATATGCTGATGGAAAAGTTCTTCAGCTGGGAAAAGGATTCCACAGAAGATATTGCCACGCATGTCGCGCGCCTTCAGAGGAATTTTAGGGAACTAAAAGACGAGTTGAAGAAGCTTGTGAAGACCGAGTTACCGGACTTGCTTTTGATGAGTAGAATAATGTCTACGTTACCATCTGATTATTTCGAGTTCAAAAGTGTTTGAGAGTCGATACCTTTGCCTGAAAGAACAATTAATAAATTAACGGAACGACTGCGTCTAATTGAAATGCGCCTTCCTGAAAAAAGAAGCGATTCCTCGGCTCTCATCGCGAAGGATCAAAAGTCTACCGCCAAATTTGAGAAGAAAACGGAACCGAGAAAAGTTTTTAAATGTTTTAAGTGTCACAAGGTAGGCCATCTACCGAAAAACTGTACAAAGAAAGCAGATGCAGCGGGAAAATCAAAACTGGCGGGAGAAGCGTTTCCATGCACAGATGGCAACAGGGAAGATAAATGGTTGGCGGACACAGGTGCATCTGCGCACATGACCAACAACAAACAATATTTTTTAACCTATGAAGCTTTCGATTTTCCACGTGATGTTCTAGTTGGGAACAATGACATAATTCAAGCGTACGGACAGGGTGCGATTAATGTAGAAATGATAATAAAAGGTGATTGGGAACGTAACCACCTGCAAGGCGTTTGGTATGTACCCAAGATTGAAAAAAATTTGTTTTCGATTGGTCAAACTGTAAACAAAGGTTTTGAATTCATCGCTGCTAAAAATGGATGTGCATTTAAAAAGGATGGTGTAGTACGTTTGGTAGACGAGAAAACGGTTAAAGGTCTCTATGTTTTAGCAATGCGTGTGTGTTTACCGGAAAACGTTACTACAGGGTTCCTTGCAACAGGAACGGATGAGTTACAGCTGCGGCATGAACGTTTATGCCATCAAAATAAAAAGCAAGTTCAAAAGGTGCTAAAGCGAAGTGGAATTGATGTGCAAGTTGAGGAGGAATTCTGCGTTGGATGTGTGTTTGGCAAACATCAACGTAAAAGTTTCGGTGTACGAACAAATAGGCCGATGACTCCTGGTGCATTAATTCACGCAGACGTTTGCGGACCAATGCAGGAAGAATCACTCGGGGGTGCAAAATATTTCGTGTTTCAAGGACGATTACACTAAATTTCGTCGTGTGTTTTTTATTAAAACAAAAGCAGAAGTGGTTAACTGTTTAAAAATAGTCATAAACGAAACAAAAACTGCTGGATATACGATAAAAGAATTCTTAAGTGACGGCGGAAAAGAGTTCGATAATTCGAGTGTGAAAGACATTTTAGAATTAAACGGAATTAATTTTGGAGTGATCATGCCATATACTCATGAACAGAATGGGGTTTCGGAACGGGAAAACAGGACACTAGTCGAGTGTGCGCGGTCAATGATTCATGCAAAGAACCTTCCAATAAAACTGTGGGCGGAAGCTGTTAACACAGTGGCGTACATTTTAAATAGAACCGGCCACACACCCGTTGAGGACAAGGCGCCTGCTGAATTATGGTTAGGTAACAATAATATGAAACTTGATCATTTGAAAATTTTTGGTACAGAGTGTTTTGTACATGTACCAAAGGAAAAGAGACGAAAATGGGGCAGAAAGAGCGTTTCTGGAAGATTCGTAGGATACTGCGGAGAAAAAGATGCTTACCGAATCTATATAGAGGCTGAGAAGAAGGTTGTTCGAAGCAGAGAAGTTATTTTTAAAGAAGAACAGCTTCAAAAAGGGAATGGAAAATTGTTTTTAGAATATGAAGAAAAAACTCCCATTGATCATGTAAAAAACGAACAACAAGCTGTACATGAAATTAAACTGAAAACCACTAGTTCGGAGGAAGAAGAAGTTGTACATACAACTTCAGAGGAAGCGGTTGAGGATGATGTTGCCCCAACGATGTCACGCGAAGACGACAGTGGTGCAGGACGACGTAAAATTAATAGACCACCATATTTACGCGATTACGTGTACCTAGCGGAAAACATTCCAGATTCCTACACGGCGGCTATGAAAACAACAGAAGGGGAGAAATGGCTAGAGGCTATGTGTGAAGAACTAGCTTCGTTGCGACAAAACGACACGTGGGATCTTGTAGATTTACCACCACATCAACGGCTAATCCAAAATCGATGGGTGCTGAAAATTAAATACCAACCCGATGGATCTATTGATCGATATAAAGCGAGACTCGTTGCAAGAGGGTTTGCGCAGAAGGCTGGAGTCGATTATGGTGAAACGTTTAGTCCGGTAGTTCGTTTCGACACCATACGAACCATGCTAAGTGTTGCCTCCTCTGAAAGGATGCAGTTGAAGCAATTCGATATTAAAACTGCGTTTTTATATGGAATTCTACAGGAGAAGGTTTACATGAAGCAGCCTGATGGTTTCGACGATGGAAGTGGTCGCGTTTGTAGACTTAAACGCAGTCTATATGGGTTAAAGCAGGCACCAGGATGTTGGAATGAGCGTTTTGTTGACTTTTTATGTAACTTACAATTTGTGCAAAGTGTGGCAGACCCATGTCTATTGAAAGACAGTTTCAAATTACAATCTGTTCGACAAATTATTTTGTAGGGATACAGATTTCAAAATTAATTTGTGGTTCATATTTTTTAGATCAAAGAGTCTACACGAACAAAATTCTGCAGCGGTTCAACATGGACGAGTCCAACGCAGTGACAACGCCGTCCGAAACAGGCACTATCGTGAGGCGGTCGGTAGTCTTATGTACCTGGCTGTAGCTACAAGGCCCGACATCAATTATGCCGTAAGTCTGACATCTGAATCGCTAGACAGCCCAAAAGCTTCAAATTGGAAGGAGGTGAAGAGGATTTTTTGCTACCTAAAAGGGACAATGGATTACGGTATCCTGTACCGAGGTACAAGCGAGAATCACGGTTTTCTAGCATATAGTGACGCCGATTATGCCGGAGACAGCAAAACAAGGCGTTCAAGGAGTGGAGTCGTTTGTACTAATCAGGATGGTGCAATATCCTGGTGCAGCAGAAAACAACCCTGCATAGTATTATCAACTATGGAAGCAGAGTACATTGCAGCCAGCGAGGCAGTCAAAGAAATAATCTGGCTTAAAAGGCTATTTCAGGAGCTAACAGGTGAAAATTGTGCTCCAACTCTCTTCATTGACAACCTTAGTGCTATCAAACTAGTTAAGAATCCAGAATTTCATAAGAGGTCAAAGCACATAGACATCAAATTTCATTTCATTCGTGAAAAGTTCAATGCAGGTGAAATGAACATTCAACACATCAGTGGAGATAACCAAGTGGCGGATATGTTCACCAAATCGTTACCTCGTGTTAAATATGAAAAGCTGAGATGCTTACTCGGCATGTGTGTTCTGAAAAACAATAGTTACAATATTTTGGGAGGAAGTGATGAAAATACAAAATATCCCTAATGTTTTGTCACTATCTTTTTGTAGTACTTATGTTGATACGATTGATCACTGTAGCGTCAGAGCGTTTGTTACTTTATGTATTTTTGAAGTAAGTTCATGTGTCACCTTATTTTATGTTCAGTATTTTATATTCTAATCTTTTTTAAAAATCAAACAAACTTTTTCTTAGTGTTATTGTTTAAATCAACAATACTTTTGGTTTATGTATTATACTACTTTTTGCATGGGTGTGTGTTTTTTTCTAAAATCCACAATTTCTTAATATGCCAATTTAATATTCTCATAAGTTTATTCAGATTTCCTGTCTAAATCGCGGTTTAACTAGTAAACAATACCAATACAATGATGGCTCAATATTAGGAGGTTCATTATTGGATCATCAATATACAAAGGGTGTCCATTGTTGGTACATGCTTTGTAACTATTTACTGGTACTTTAGAAAGGACATTTTAATGTTAAAACCGTTGTTTACTATAAACTACATTTGTACTCAAAAGTAGAGAAATTCCTAATGATCAGTCGTCATTTTTATGGTGCATGGAATGCATACAGTCAATGACCAAATTCGACTATAAGAAAGACATCGTGAACTAAACGCATTCTTATACTGTCCGGTGTCCAATTATGGACTATGAAGATGCTCTCTTGACTTTTAGATGTTCGCAAATGATCCCTCGGGTTATTTATTATTGTTTTCAATACTGCGAAACCTGTCAGAGCGGTTATCCTTAGTCATCTAACTAATGATTGGACTGTTGTATCAATGGATGGTGTTTATTAGTCACCATGCGTAGAAGTTCGTATTTATTTGCCATGTGTAGACAGTTTTGAACAAACTAAAAAGCGTTCTCATCATTATTGCAGATCGTAATACGATCCTGTAATTAGTGGGAAAACGTTGGAAAGAAAAAAGCGCCAGGCCCTAGAAGAACACCCGAAAACATCGCCAGAATAACAAGTCACGATTTTGTGTCAAAAGAGAGTTTATATTTGAAATCCCATCCATACAGAACATTTCACTGTGTATACATATGGTTTCAAATGCAACTCAAGTCTAGGTGTGTGAAAGTTTGCTTCTAGTGTTAATCACACACCGGTGCCATCTACCTGTACTGTATGGTAACCTAAAGACAGCCTCTTCTTGGACCATCTTCCGATTCAACATATATTGGTTGATGTTTTTAGATACATTATTACATTTTTCTGACGACCATTTTTAAAGATATGACCGAGATTTGATGTTCTAATGATACTTAATGCAGAAAAAGTTAGTTCTAAATCAAAAGAAGAAAAATGTTTTAAAATAAAATTAGCAACAGATTTCGTCAATCTCTAAACCGGAATACAGATATAATTGTTTTATATAAAATGAATCAGATTATAACCAGTGATTTCGAAATCACAAACATATCACTAAACCTAACAATTCTTCAACATGTAATGATCTACTTATGAATGTTACCGATAACAAACATGTAAATGTTGATATTCTTACCTCGAAGTATTTCGGAATGCAAAAGCACCACGACCAGGAGTGGAAAAAAACTTGGTCTTCGCAATTTCGTTTTTCAATTGAATAGTTCTCTACAAACGATCTTTTTAACAAAGATTCTCAGATTTTATACTATGAACGTTACCTGCTTATCCAACAGTTGATTTTCATAAATCATTTTTATGTTGCTAAATGTAATTGTATCTGAAGGTTCAATTGTTTCAGGTTTACCTTTACGCAACAATTTATTATTTAAGTAAGTTGCATCGATACTCGAGAATGTAGATATTATGGGCTGTAACAATGACAAATTAACGATCGAAGGTAATACGGTCAACATACCATTTTATTTTCTTCAACTTCAATGAAAAAATGCATAGGTAAAACGTCATTTTTGTAAAATCGTATATTGGCTTGTGGACTGCTACCAATTATGTTCGCACCAAGTTTTAAAGGGAAACTTTTGATGGCATTTAATTTAGTATCCAATAGGTTCAACTGTCCATGCAGGTTATTCATATTTTTGCTACAGAAAACAAACACACGTAGTTGTAATTTGTTTATTCGAAGAAACGTAACTGAAAAATCGGTTATTTTGAACTAATCAAACACTGTTTAATTTCTTATGAAAAACTGTACTTACACTATTTGAATGACTGTCTAACCGCCAGAGGAAAACTCGAATTTGTAATTGATGCTTTGTCACTATAACTACTTCCTAATAATTACCGTAATTGCCTATAATAAAGTAAAATGTTGTGATTATACAAATATAAAGTTTAACACAATGTTTGGGGTCACCATCACACAAGCGAAGCCACATACGAACATCACGAAAATTACGTTTATTTCAAATTCCCTAACGTATAATCAAATCAGCAACTGTTTCAAATTTGGGTTTGAAATATTTTTTATAGTTACTTTAAAAGTAGTTTTAAATTATTACTTGATAATTAAAATTTTACCTTAAATAATTTATTAAAGATTCTGTTAAACGCAAAAACTTTACTAGTGCTTATTTGATTACGTGTATGTTATACAGTGTGTTTATTAATTAATGGACAAATCTTCAAAAATGAAGAATTATTTTGGGCATTTCTGAAACCGTGGTCATTTTATAAAATTACTAATAAACAAATAATGTTTTCCAGCATTGACATAAAAATAAACTAATCATACATACTAAAAACGCTTGCTGTATTTTATCTTATTAAAACTTAATCGTACTATCTACTTTCTATTAATCTCTTATAACAATTTCAACTAAACGTTTGTCTAAAAACGCAGTAAAAACAGTGTTGCGTATTTATTAAATTTTGTTTTTATTACATTATTTTTACGTGATTAAAGTACCTCTCAAAAAATAACAGTTACGTTTATTTAACGTCATTGGTTATTTATTATATGATTATGTTGACAACGTTTATGTGCTTGCTAGACGTGCAAGTCTTTGTTGCTTGCTTTGTTTTCTTCTTTTTTCCATTTATGACAATAAATTAGAGATTTATCTCTACCTTTGTGTTTATATGTTTTATTTGTATAAAGTGAATACATAAAAATAATAATGTTGCGGAGTTTATTAATTTATTGTAACATATATAACATTTCTTCCTGTCTTAGAGTTTTATTATCAAAGTATTGGCACACATGGATACTCAAGAAGAGTACGGTTGTCGTCCAGTTCTACGAGGTCACTGATGTCATGATCGGGAGTTCTTTGTATAGTAGCTAGTTGTTGAGATTGTCTTGCGGCTCGTGTGATATCTTCATAAAAACGGATGGAACCGAGACCATTGGTGTTGAATTCACTCGAACTTTGACTTGGTCGACATGTCTTTTGCATCGCTGGTTATTACTGTAGTAGATTTCGTAATGAAAATCACTTAAGCGACAATCCCAGCAATCTATTTGTCTATTCATGGATTACCAGAAAGGAAATAAACAAGTTGACCATATTGAAATCTAAATGTTGTTTCACTTTTAGTCTGCTGTTTCTCGGCTATTCTAGTGTAAGGATCATCGGGTTTAACCAAGTCTAAACGCGTTCGAATATTTCTTGCCCAGAATAGCATTATGCTCGTGGTTGATTATGTGAACAATGCGGAGCTTTCTTGTATTGACGCATTCCTTAACGATTCTTGTGTCACAAACATTGCTTTCAAAAAATCTTTAACGTTCTGTCTGGTCATATTATAGTTGAAGGATAGCATGAGCAAGCTAATTTGCTTGCAAAAATGTTTTGAACTCAGTGACTGTAAATTGTGGACTGCTATCCGAAACAATAGCAACTGGGGTACCATACGTAGCAAACAATTCATATAAAGTTGTAATTGTTGCTGCGGTTGTTATTGAGTCAGTACATTTGACTTCCAACCATTTGCTGTTGACATCTACGACAATCGCAGTAACCTTGATCCTGCGACCGGGTGTGCGTAGTCGATCTTGAAATTTAAGAAAAAGATGTTCATGTTTTGCACATACGGGACACGTTCCTTGCCAAAACACAAATGAGCGTGCCATACTTTTAATTTTCACGATCCCTACTTTGTTGGTTTTGGTTGAAGTGATAGTGGGTGTATGACCACGCGATGTTCAAATAATAAGCAATTCGCTCATTTATAACCATAACGTGTTAAGTTTTGTTCTGTTTCCAACAGCTGAACAATCTTGCCTAAATGGAAATGATTTCGTGTCTCTTTGGAAATACTATCGGCACGAATAGGAATTTTTTGTTTTTGTTATTTTTTTTGTTTCGTGTAGAAAAAGTTTGTTAACAACGTCATTATTTGTTGGTAATGGTAATCGGGAATAGTTTTCCAGATAATGGGCGTAGTATCGCCATACGACTGACACAGAAAGTTGATAGTGACGTCTTTGGATGCAGGATTTGTGTCAGTGGTTTTTGATCGGTAATTAGCGTGAAGTGACGTGGGTACAAAAGTGCTCAAACGAGAGCGAGAGTGCCGATTTGTGGGTGACGCTGCTCTGCTCTATTCGGTGAGATAAGACGGCACTCAGACCTATTTTCCTAGAATCGGTACCGAGCAATAGCGGTAACGTTGGATCATATCATATCAGTATTTGTGACGAAATGAAAATGTTTTTAATGTTGGCGTATGCTATATCAGCCTGTTGCGTTCATGCGAATGATTTGATGCGTAGCATGTCGGGTAACAAACGATTCACAGTAGATAGGTCCGGAATGAACGAGTTGTAATATGTAACTTTGCCTAAGAACAATTGAAGCTGTTCTGATGATGAAGGTTTAAAAGCATCACAAATCGCTTCAGTATCGTCCCATTTGTGTACACTTATGCTATCTATTTTATGGCTCAAAAATTCCACAAAAGGCGCGGCAAAGATGCATTTATTGCGGTTCAATTTAAGACTTTGTTGTTTCATACGTCTTAGTGTAGTATCTAACGTAGATTAGATAAGAATGAATAAGTTTGGTAGCTTTTAGTTGGTTGAACAGGTGTTAGGTGCTTGGTATGGGGTGTTTATCGATAATTATTTGTGAATTCAGCGTTGGTTTGGAATTCCTGTATTTTTGGCATCTATCCTTTTTTGCGTAGGTTTCACGCAACGTTAGAGGTACTTTGCGTGCATGTGAGAACACTAGAGTCGCATTGGATTCGATTCAGTGAGCTTGCCGGCTGTGTTACCGAAGATGTCCTGGTGACGTCTTATTGGAAGAAGTAATTGCCGATGAGCAATTTTGTTTTTATCAGCCGCTAAAAGTTTATAAAACCTTATTTCTTTTACGAATTTTGTTTTCTAATCTCTTCCAAAAACAGTATTATAATGTCCATCAACGATATATAACACAGTGTGTTACTTACCCTAGTATGGCGTTAACCAAAAGTCGGCCGATGCAGTTGACAGGATTTCCTGTGTAGCCAAAAAACGACCTACCCGTTTTTTGTAGTTTACTAAGTTATTTTTGGTAATTATGCTGCACGTTGCACCTGAGTTCAGTTCCATCGGTGAACATTTATTCGAACAGTTAGGATATGCTTGCTTGACGGTTTGATAGCGTTGATTTCAACTATTTTATTGAGGCATTGTACTGAATCCATTTGCTCAGCTGGTTGAGTTGAATATACTCTTCTGTTGTGGTTTGTGTTTTTCTCTTTTTGATCGACATACTTTAGCGATACTGTAGCAGCCCTTTTCAGGATACGTCACTGGATAACATAAAACAATCAAATCCACACCGCATGAATATCTGGCAGTCATGCAACGCTACGGTCGTGTACGTACGCGAGTAGGTACCTGTTGTTCGACATTTAAATTACTTTATATTAATGATATTACTCTGTACGTTAGTTGACAGTGTTTTCCTAAAATATTGTTTAGAACCTTAATGTTAAAAAGCAAAGTTTACTTTGTGTTTGTAGTTAATTCAATAGATGCATTTAACCTTTTGTGTTTTAAATCTGTGGAAAAATTACTGAGAACAAAATAGCTCTACCATCTCGAGTTATATCTGGCGCCCAACGTGGGGCCACTACAAGTAAAGCACAAACTGCGTTTAAGCAAAATTGTGTGTTGACTATTTTCGCGAAAATTAAAATTTCGAGTTATTAAAATTCTATTATGCAATTCCTGAAACGATTGTGTAAAAGCGCAGTGTTGCGGTGACAATTAATTAAAATCAAACGTTGGTGTGAACTTGTGCTCGAAAAAAAAACGCCAATATTAGTGATAAAAGGGTAAAACACAATTATCATCTGCGTTCGACATTGACAAAAGCAACAATGGCTGAACAGATGGTGATGAGTCAACAACAGCTAGAACAACTGCTACGCAGCATTTCGGTAAATCAAAATCCAAAAGCAGTGACAGCTTCTGTAGGATCAGGTAATTTTGCACAATGTAAATCACGGTATTTAGGGTAAAAGGAAGAAGACGTAGAAGCATTTATTAATGCGATTAGTATTTATAAGGTGTGCGCTAATGTAAATGACGCTAACGCGTTACGTGGATTACCCATGTTATTGGATAAATTAGCAGCAACATGGTGGCAAGGAACAAAAGATTCCATAACTATACCTGGGAAGCAGCATTGACGGCTTTGGTATAAATAAGCCCGCACACAAAATATTTTGCGAATTTTTTTCTCGTGAACAAGGCGATCGCGAACCGACAGACATATTTGTAACTAACGTTAGGGCCTTACTTTCGCGCTTACCTGCACAACCTATTCTTTATGATGGTCACAAATTGGACATGATTTACGGATTATTAAATCGAAGAATTCGGCAAAGAATATCGCGTGACGAAATTACTTCTTTTGAGAACCTAATAGAACACGCCCGATTTCTTGAAGAATCGATCGCAGAAGTCGAGAATATAAACCGCAACCTGCTAAGATGTAATTTTTGCAAACATTTTGAACACGATCAGTCTGAGTGTAAGAAGATACGAAAAAGCAACACAGAATCTCCCAAAACTTCTACTGCACCAACCGCTGAAGTTGTATACCAATCGTCGTCGGCTATAAAGTGTTTCGGTTGTGGCAGCTTGGGCTTTGTTAGGTGCAATTGTCCGAACAGTCGACAGAAAAACCCATCAACTACAGTGATAACTGTAAATGATGCGGCGCCGATTGAACTCATGTTAACGGATGCATGAGCAGCCAATACGAGACCTATTATCGCCATAAAGGTGAGTGGTTTAGGAGGCTTAGCATACTTTGATACCGGAACAAAATGCAGTATTGCCGGTCATTGATTATATAAACATTTGATGAAACAAAAGATTCCTTACTCCGTAAATAACATATAAATCGTCCTTGCGAATGGGGAACCGAAAAACGCAGTAGTACTTTCTTTTACCTGCGATGTTACAGTAGAAGATCGTTGTGTAAAGACTACGTTTGTGGCGATACCCGAGCATACGTCCGGTAAAACACTTTTATAGGCGTAGATTTTATTGCCGCAGCGAATATCATTATTGAGATTGCACGGATGCAATGGTCTTTTGCAGATAACTGTTTAGAATTATATGTTTTCTTAGAAGAACCTCGCTCTCAGGTAGTACACGTCGATTCATTTAAAACCACTTTACGTCGAGACGAGGAGATACAATTATCCGAAACTGAACAAACGGCACTAGTAGGAGTGTTGAACGATAACTAAGATGTATTTATTGAGAGTGGTGAAGCGACTCCGTACGCCGAGCATGAAATCAGGTTAACTGATGACAAACCAATCTCAGTACCACCATACCGTCTTTATCCGAAGAAAACTGGCATCCTTAAACAAGAACTAATTAAGTTACTAGAGTCAGGAATTGTAGAAGAGTGTGAATCCCCATTTGCAGCATCGGTAGTATTAGTGTCCAAAAAGGATGACACATTTCGAATGTGCGTGGATTACCGTCGCCTGAATCATATTACTGTGCCTGACAGGTATGCATTACCGAGGATAGATGACTTCTTGCACGCTACCTCATCCACGTTGTACATGTCCACTTTAGATTTGAAGGCTGAATACCACCAAATCGCTGTTAAAGAAGAAGATCGTGATAAAACCGCATTTATTACACCCTTTGGTGTTTATCGCTTCATGAGAATGCCATTCGGCTTGTACAACGCGCCATCGACGTTTCTGCGATTGATCGATAGATTCGTTCAGGATTATCTAACGTTACGATATTAGCGTACCTAGATGACCTGCTGCTATTTTCAACTACCTTTAATCGTCACATCTCAGACTTGAAATCAGTGTTTGAACGTTTACGATTATTTAAGTTGAATGTAAACCGAGATAAGTGTACGTTTGCGAGTACGCGCGTAAGGTACTTAGGGCATGTGATCAACGCGACCGGAATCGAACCAGATCCGAATAAAATAAGTGCAATTTTAGGGATGCGTCCGCCTTGTAACGTCAAGCATGTGATGTCATTCCTCCAAACCTGTAGTTGGGGTCGAAGATTTATACCAGACTTTGCCAGTGTTTCACGTCCTTTGAGTGCCCTAACGCTAAAAAAATCTACTTTTGTGTGGGAACGCCAGCAACAGGACGCTTTTGATACTCTGAAACGGTTGCTAACCTGTGCTCCAATTTTACGTCAAGCTGACTATAGTCTGTTGTATATTTTGAAGACAGACGCGAGCTTATATGCTATTGGAGCATGTCTTCTCCAGGGGGAAGGATCCGAAGAGAAACCGGTAGAGTATGCGAGTAGACTCCTCTCGTCAGCGGAGCGTAACTACAGTACCACCGAGCGCAAAGCGTTAGCAGTTGTGTATGCTGTGACAAAATTTCGTGGGTATATTGAGGGTCATTATTAAGTCAGATCACCAACCATTAAGTGGCTCATGTCTTTGCGTTCACCGAGCGGCCGGTGAATACCTACCAGGTAAACATAACGTTGTAGCTGATACCCAGTAAACAGACGACGTCCCAGGGACGTTCGTTTATTGTCCAAATGATGTCTTTACATCCCGGGCTTTAAAACGGACATGTATAGGATGTCTTTAATAGGACGTCCTCAGGATGTCAATGAAGAACGTACGATGGGATGTCCTATGCGGGAAAAAACAAATGCAAACTTAGTGCGCGTGCCCACTTTCCTTCTTGTTTTCTGGTGCCTACTCAACACCCGTACGTTTGGTATATCAAAGTGGTACACTCTGTTTGCACTCTGTATTTGTTTTTGTTGGCGTTCTGACTACTTTATTTATCTGTTCTTTATTTTATTATCTAACGTTTTTTGCGTGTTTTAGTGCATAAACAAATTTCTTTGGTAAGTTTTTGGTACCTTGTATTTATTTATAATATATAAAAATCGTCATTTATAATTATTATTTTGAATTACTAAAAATTAATAAAAGTTTATTGAAATTAAAAGATCGCAATTATTAATAATGGTGATTTAAAACCCCATCTCGCGCGCATACCTATGCGGTGAATTGAAAATATTTATTTTATGTAAAAAAAATTTTTTTTACTCAAAAATTTATTTAAAAAATGTTTTCATTGTATTAAAGGTTTAAAAGTGTGACGTTATCTCACGAATTTTATCGTCGCGATTCACAATAAGTCATCCAAAAATGTCAACATGACCGATAAGGCACAAAATCGCTAATCTAACTAAGAAACTATAACATTATCGCGTTCTTGGTATTCATAGTTATGATTAGTGTGCGTATTTTGCGTATTGTATTACTATTTCCACAATAATTAGTTAGGTAGTTAAAAATACGTCTAGAAATAATTTTGTTTTTACCATATTCCTCTGATGAAATGTAAATGCGAAACGTATAACAATTCTTAATGAATTTGCAAAACTGACGCGTTTACATTTTTTTTTTAAAAACGATTTAAACAATTTTTAACTGGTTATAATCGACCATCTCTTATGATTTAATCAATAATAGAATCGTCAAAAAGATCAATGAATAATTCTACAAAAGCAGTATCACTTTATCAATTGTTTAATTTAGAAAAACGTAAATTCTGATTACATAGAAATACCAAAATAAGCTTTTTGTATTAACTTTTTTATCGACTCTACATGACGATTACCATCTCTTATGTAGTTGCATTGTTTCAGGCGCCATTTAAAAAAATCGGGAAGAAAGTATAAAAAAACTCGCTAAGGAGAGCCAAAGAACGCCGGAATCGAGAAGATAAAAAAAATAAATAATCTAAATTTATTTTAATTGAATATAATTTGGATTATTATTTAAAAATATAGTTTTATGTAATAATAATTTGTACTTTATTTGATAAAGTTATTTTTATTCATTACGTCAAGTCGCAGAGGAGTACGTTAAGTCTCCTTACTGAATAAAAAAACAATAGAAGAAACCACAATGTAGATGTACTTTAACTGGTAATGGTACTTTTCTTAATAAAAATATAATATACATATATAGTACATATTCTACAGTCATCTAAAAGGGACGTTGTGGATACGCAAGGATGTCCTATAAGGACATCGTAGGGATGCACACACTTGTGACAAAAGAACGTCTCATGAATGTCCCTAGGACGTACACAGAACCAAAATGGGATGACTTTGGGACATTCAGTGATCCGCAACATCATATCCCCGGGACTTCCTTGAGACATCCTTGTGTTTGTTGGGACAGTACCACCGAGCGCAAAGCGTTAGCAGTTGTGTATGCTGTGACAAAATTTCGTGAGTATATTGAGGGTTCGCCTGTCATTATTAAGTCAGATCACCAACCACTTAAGTGGCTCATACCTACCAGGTAAACATAACGTTGTAGCTGATATGTTATCTCGATCGCCGTGCACCAAGCTAACAAATGATTCCTGTGGAATATGTCATGTAACTAAATTCGAAGAGGCACAGTTAGTCATACCTACCTCCAGCGTTAAAGATACCCTCCATGAGTGTCACGATGCACCGGATGCCTGACGTTACGGTGTTGACAAAACAGTAGCTAAAGTTAGTGCTAGGTATTACTGACCTACACTGAGGCCGTGACATTGCCCACCATGTTCGAAAATGTTTGGAATGTCAAAGATTTAAGCCAAGCAATCTAAAACCGGCAGGACTGCTACACACCCCAGTGTTTACCCAAAGGTTCGAGACGCTTGCTATAGATCTGTTTGGGCCTTTGCCGAATGGTGAACATAGAGAACGTTGGGTACTTGCTGTAGAAGATACCGAAACTAAATGAATGGAGTTCTTCGCTTTGAAACAGGCCACCGCCCAGACTTGTGCCTGAGTACTGACCGATAAAATATTTCTCCGATATGTGACTCCTAGACGTATAATCAGTGATAATGGTGTTCAATTCATTAGTGACGTCATGCAAAAGGTTATTTGTTGTTTGGGTATAAAACAAAACCTGATTCCTTTTTATCATCCGTTTTCGAATCCAGAGGAACGACGAAACAAGGATTTGAAGACGCAATTATCAATATTAGTACACGAAGACCACACAAGATCGCCCGAATCCCTACCCTCTGTACGTTTTGCCATGAACAGTGCAAAAAAAAATTTATCCACTGGATACACCCCAGCGTACCTATCCTTTGCAAGAGAAATGTGTACTACAATGGACGTGCATCATGACCTTCGCGCTATCATCGACAACGAAAATGAAACGTAGTAGTAGAAATAACGCCTTACCTTCTTAAGTTAGCTAGTACTATCAGTCGTGCCCGTGAGACAAATGAACTACGACAAGACGCGTCTAAGCGGTGTTCAGACTTACGCCATAAGGAAGTCGCTCTTTATGAACCTGGCGACAAAGTTCTCGTGAACGTGCACGTGTTAAGTGACGCCGCGAAAAATATACGTCGAAATTCGCACCTCGCCGAGATGGACCGTACCTCATAAAGACAACTCTGGTTTCTCTTCAATATGCGAATAAATCTTTCGCCTTTAGCTAAAGCAAAAGGACTTTGATTAATTCATTTTGTGAGCAAATCAAGCGAAGTCGGATTATTAAGGCCGACAAGTAATTTTGTAATTTGTTATAATAGCGTTGTTATTTTGTGTGATAAAGTTGTTGTTGTCGCGCTCAGCCTCTCCTATTCCCTCAGCCTCCTCCGCCATGGAGGCTGAGTCCGCGTTCAGCAAGCGTCGTCGTGAAGACAACGACGATGTCATTCTTTCTGATAAAACTTCCCTAGACAGCATTGAAACTTTCTTCGATGCCGACATCACTCGTCTTACCAAAGTAATCTCTGCCTGCAAGATTACCACTTCTCGTCAATCAGAAATGATTGACATAGTCAGTAAGCTTCAAGCGACTTTCAGGAAATCCTTAATCAACCGTCGTGTCTCGCAGCAAACTGCTGACATTGCTAATGCCTTGGCTGATGTCCAATCAGCCTTGCAATCTTTTACAGCCAAGTTGTCCACAACCGATGCTGCACATCCCGCCCCAGTCTCCTATGCTCAAGCGGCCCGAACCAAACTAGTCGAAAAGGTCAAGGTACCTTCCGGCAAATCCGTCGCACCTGTTCCCAGGTCGACAGTAGTAATTGTTCCAAAACCCGATAGTCCGCTCAAGACCGTTGACGAAACCAAAACGACCCTCATGAAAGTTTTGGATCTTAGATCAAGCCGGCCTTGTGATCAAACCCCAAGGCAAATCGTTTCCTCGCATTTCTATCCTAGACGTTTCTAGAAACCTGTCCCCTGAGCAGGTGAAAAAGGCTTTGGTCCCTCAGAACTTCCACGATGCCTCAGATCAGGTGCTTCATCTGGCAAGTGAGCACTTAAAAGTGCTGTTTTGCTTCGGCAATAGAGAAGGGGCAAATTGTAACCCGGATCGAGACCCGACGTGCGCTAACTGCGTTCGCTTTGGCCACAAAAGAGACGTCGTCAAACATAAAGCGACCTCTAACACCTGCCCGGCGTATTTAAAACGGCTCGACGCCAAGATTTCAAATACCGATTATGAACTTTGAGGACACTCAATTAACTTTGAGGTTTGCGCAAGTGAATCTTCGCAATTCACGTGTTGCGACTTTCGAAGCGATGAGTTTCTCCTCCGACAACGACATTGACGTATTACTGACCCAACAGCCATACGTGTTCAGTTCAGGCTCAGGGTACAAGCTCGCTGGTGCGGCTGTACCCTTCAACAGGATTGCCGCATTCTTTTCTATGCGGTACTACTCGGCTATTGTTTTCAATAGTTCGAAGCCCGTCGGACTGGTAACACTCAGCCATTTAACTAATGACTGCAATGCGGTAACTATGGTTACGGTTGGAAACACCTCCTTTGCAATCGTCGGCGTTTATTGGCCGCCGAGTGAGGATGTTCGTATTCATCTCCAACACTTAGATAAAATCCTTGATGAACTAAGAGGCACTCCTATTATCATAGCAGGTGACTTCAACTCAAAATCGCCGCTTTGGCACTCCCCGGTGACCGACGAACGAGGACGATGTGTGGAGAACCTTGTGGGTTCAACTAATATAGACGTCATATTAGCTTTTCCTTGTTTAGCCAGAAAAATATCAAACTGGCGCGTCATTCCAGATGTAATTGAAAATGACCACCGACTGATACGGTTTGAATTAACCGTCAAGGCCCCTAACCACGTACCGATTCCTAAAAGAGTCCTTGATTTTAAACGCATTGATCCCGTTCGCCTAAATGAGGCTATAGTAAATTTAATTCCTACTTATCTTCCACGTGGTGCTTTATGCCACGATCCATAAATCTGTGGACGCCTTCATTGTTAAGTTGACTAGGATGATCTTCGATTTTTGTCAAAATGGTTTGAATAGCATACGCTTAAAATCTAGACCTGGTGTACCTTGGTGGAGTCTTAAGTTAGACAGGTTGAAGCGAGCGGTGCGTTTTTTAAGAAAACACCACCAAAAAGCCCCTACCGACGTAAAACCTTAATGGCTTGCCTCTTATAAGGCCGCGCTTTACCAGTACAAACTGGCAGTGAAGACAGCGAAATATAGCTCATGGCAAAGTTTTGTGGAAAAAAGCCTGGCAACGAGTTCTTGGGGGTTAGTTTACAGGTTATCCTCCCGTAAGTTCCTGTCGATCCAATCGTGCTCCAATGTTAAAGACGGCGACAGATACACTATTTCAGAATTAGACACGATCAAAGTTATAGTTTCCACATTATTCCCGGACGACGATCCCTCGACGGACAATGTCCATCATGCCCAAATAAGATCCCGATCTCTTTTGCTAAGTAATTCCCGATAGGATTGGGTGGTCACTAGCGACGATTTAGCCGCGGTGGCTAGCAAAATTTCTAGAAACAAAGCTCTTGGACTTGACGGAATACATTGTAATGTTTTGCGAACGGTTGTTTTAGATTCTCTCTCATCAACGATCGTTGACCTGTTCAACTCATGTATAAAAATTGGTTATTGTCCTACCAGCTGGAAAGCTGGTAGACTAATCACTATTCTCAAGCCCAGAAAGAAGGATCTCGCCAACCCCAACTCGTATCGCCCGATAACTTTGTTATCCGAACTAGGCAAACTTTTCGAAAGGACACTTCTTAAAAAGGTACACGACGACATTCCGCCTAACGTTTTATTCCATCCTAGTCAATATGGCTTCGTTCCTGGCAAAACGACGACTGACGCCGCCCGTCGATTAATGACAATTGCACAATCGAACGTTTCCAAGTACAGACTAGTTATTTTCATAGACATCTCTGGAGCGTTCAAAAACGTATGGTGTCCCTCTATAATCGAAGCTCTCGTCGTTAAGAGAGTACCTGCAGATGCTACGCGCATCATTCGTAGTTATTTGTCGAATAGATCGATAACTTATTCTGCGAACGTTTCACGTTCAACTTTCACGAAACGAGTGACGAAGAGCTGTCCACAAGGCTCGGTTTTTGTGCCGACTTTATGGAACTTGGTTGTCAATGATCTCCTGGACAAAGACTTACCAGCAGACTGCGACATTTTCGCTTATGCGGACGACATAACCGTCACAGTGTCCGCAAATTCTCGACGAGACTTGGAGGCAAAATCTAACACGTGCCTAAATATTGTGACTGGCTGGGCTGGCAGCAATAAACTAAGTATTTCTGCAGACAAGACTAAGTACATGGTTTTTGGCTCTACACTAAGACGATATCCTTCACTGCGCCTCTTCGATACTCCTGTCCGTAGGGTCTTCGAATTCAAGTACCTCGGACTATTGCTCGACGACAAGCTGAGTTTTGTTAAACATTGCGCTTTCGTGGTTGACAAGTGTAAGAGTGTCTTGCACTTGTTCTACAAATACTCACGTTTGAAATGGAACCTTCACAAAAAACATCCTGCGAATATCTTCAACAATGCAGTTATTCCCATGCTCACATATGGCTTAGACATTTGGTACCACAGACTTCGACATTCCCACGCTACGGCAAAGTAGTTATTTAGTTTTTATTAACTTTAATAGCATGTATTTTATTTTAGAGTCATTTATTTCAGTATTTTTATTTTGAATAACCCGTTTAGTTTCTTTTTTGCCGTAGCTAATTAACTAATCTGCCTCTCTTAGTTCCTGTTCAATTTGCGAGTGTCAGCAATCCAAACGAGATTATTCGATCTTATCACATGTCCGCGCCTCGACCTTTTGTGGAAGACGATAAGAATGATAAAGTATTTGCTCCTATTCGTCCAATCGAAAGTCGAGGACGACCCAAGATTCATCAAGAAGCAGATGTACAACCAGTGACAGCAGCTTCAGAAGTAGTCACGACGGTGAAGTCACTCAGTAATGGACGACCTGTTCGCCGGCGACAACCGAAACATGTGTAGGGGAATGTTGTTGTACATCAACAACAAACCCAACTTCGTTTGATTCGTCGAGTACCACGAACCAAGATTTGGATGTCACCCGGGACGGTATAGTTCCATCCAAAGGGGGAGGATGTAGCAACCCTTTCCAAGGTACGTCATTGGAGAACATAAAACAATCAAATCCATACCGCATGAATATTCGGCAGTCATACTTGTCAAGAATTTTAGAACATTATTGAGCTCTGATCTCTTGTGAACTCGTGCAAAGTAAGCGTACTGATAATCTGCGACAGTCGTTCCTTCTGATGATCGAAATTCACCCATTGAAAGCGAAGATGCGTTTGATTGCATTGTTGTGGACGATCTGTGTACTTCATCATGTGAACTTGTGAAGTATCTTCAATTATAACTGCTAGACACCTAAACTATTATGGCAAGTTTTGGTCGCTGTAGATGCTGCTCTTAGCATTCCCAGGCAGCACATTCTGTCTTATTAACGTCAATAAGAAACGTCATTTAGACGTGTCAATGTCGTCATATGACGTCAGTGTGCTGCCTGGGTTGCAATATCCCATCAAGTTAACATAATGAAACGTTTACCACCAACCAAATTCTAGCATTCATTAACCAAATTTGATTACGTGAAAGTTTCTTTAGTTGAATCTTTTGTATATAGAGACTGATATGTATCGACTGCTTCACGCCCTACCTTTAAGCTAAAAAATATAAATGCAAACACAAGTACATTCTATGCTTTTCCAAAGGATGTACGTTAACTGCATTTAGTATATTCGCTGATTAGAAAAAGTAGATTGAAGTAGACGTCTATACGCTAACGGTAATCTATACATAGTCGCTTACAAGTTGTTCATATTATGTTCGTGGATATATGGTGAACTAAAATCGGACATTCTATGGATGATAGGTGCTATATGGAATTGCACACTCATTCGGAACGCTTCTTTCGGTCACGAACGATCAAGAACAAGAATTTAAAACACAGTTTTTTTTAAGGACTATAAGATTTCGCTTGATTCACACGACTTAAGAACAACACCTTATACCTACTTACATGTGGTACGGGTGGTACAAATTAGAAAGACGATCTGACTTCCACCACAAATTTTGATTTGAAAATGACACGAATTTCATGTTGTAATTAGAAATAAAAATTATATGCATTCTAATAAATGTTCTATTTTATTACGCACACGTGTCAAATTACAAGAAAATTTTAATTATTTTGTGACTGCGATAAATGTAACAGAAACAAATCATATAAAAAAATCATATGATTAAAGTGTATTGTATATAATATTACGTATCTTAATGAATCTTTTTATTGAATCGTTTATGATTTTTATTACGCTTTTATGTAATTTTTTGCATTGGTTAAACTTTGCCAAATTTCTACATTAAACAAATATCGATAATAAAAACGTTGTTGGCTGTATTCGCATAAATTTTGAATTTATGACATCAAGATAACATTAAAAAAATAATTTAATTTTTACTGTAAAAAAAACATAAAACGTTAATTTTTCCGTTATTACATAATTTTAAACCTGTTAATTAAATTTGTTGCAAAAAAATTATTATGTTTATGTACATTATATAATAAACAATTTAAGTAATTCTTAGCTCTTTATTATAATAAAGTGATATTATAAATTCAGTTTAGTTTTTACCAACTTCTCAAATTTGATTGGTAAATGTTGATATCGCTTTGATTGTAATAAATAAAAGTAAAGAACAATAATAAATAAAAAAGTTAGTTTATTAACTGCGCTTGTGTTTCGTTTTTTAAAATATTTTAATTATGTATAAATTTAACATAAGAGTTGAAAAAAAAAATAAATTCAATGTACAAATTGTATTTACTCAGACACGGATTAAAAACATTGTAAAAACTAAGTTCTGCCAGCGTTTAATACGATAAATTATTTTCATAATCCTCGTATAAAATATTAATTGCAGTTAAAACGTTACATACTCTCTCGTAAAATTCTACGTACTTAGAAACTATTTGTGTTAAAGATAAAATATTATATTAATCCTTTTATGACGAACTTTAACCTAATTATCTTACCATCGTCTTCTATATAAATATCAGTAAATTTGAATCTGTCTTAATGTTTCTTCTGAAGTTCTTTAAGTAAACTGCAATGTTTGTAACTGTATTACATAAATTACAAAAGCATGCTCCTATATCAACAAAGTAAGCGTCATAATGTTTAGTATAATATTATAAACAATATTGTTGTAGTTGCACCTTAAAAGAATGCAAAAAGAAAATAAAAAAAGTTGATGATACAGATGAAATTGGCCGTATTATACACAAAGATTTCTTAGATCCGTTTTGTGAAAATTATGTTTTATTCGGAGAAGAGGAAACTTCTTTAGGAGATAATTATTTGAAATTTGTAGAAGTTATTGACAACTTTGAAATACGCGATTCGGATGTAATTGTTGCGTCTTACCCAAAAGCTGGTTAGTGTATTATTTATTTTGTTTTTACACAAATGCTATTTGGTACAGGTACGACATGGACGCAAGAAATGGTATGGTTGATAGGTAACGACTTAGATTTTGAGGGCGCTAAAGAGCACTTGGATAAAAGATTTCCTCATTTTGAGTAAGTGTTATTAGATATTAATATATAGTTATACATCTGATTTAGACTGTGTACGGTAGTTGATTTTCAAAAAATGAAAGATAAATTAGGAGCAACTCGTCCGGATTTTGTAGGCGATTCTCTTAATTTTATCAAAAATCTTTCTGGAGTCAGATACATAAAAACTCATTTACCGTATTGTCTGTTACCAAAACAAATTTTAAACGGTTTAAAAAAACCAAAGGTAAAACTAATTTAGTTTTGAGAGGAAAATATTTAATTCAATTTGTAGATTATTTACGTTATGAGAGACCCAAAAGACGTATGTGTTTCGTATTACCACCACGGTAGACTTATACAAGGTTGGAGAGCTAATTTTCAAGATTTCTCTAAAGTGTTTTTATCTGACAAAAGTATGTCGTAAATAGGGAAAATGATTTAAATTATTATAAGACTTTTAGTAATGTTTGGCTCGTTTTGGAAACACGTTTTAGGATTTTGGAATCAAAGACATTGCGACAATGTTCTTATAATAACGTACGAAGAAATGAAGAGAGATTTGTTATCAGTTATAAAAACGGTTGCCAAATTTTTGAAAAAAGACTTACCGGAAGAGAAAATTCCGCAACTCCTTGATCATTTAAGTTTCGAATCGATGAAAAATAATCGGGCCGTAAATCAACAAGATAAAATAGAAAGTCGTATGAAACATCAATTGGTACCAGAAAAAGGGTCGTTTATGCGTTCTGGCCAAGCGCAAAAATATAAAGATGAAATGTCGACTGAATTAATAGAGCAATTTGATAAATGGACGAAGTTCAATATTACGGGCACTTCTTTTCAAAACGACGACACAGCAAGTTTATGTAAGTGATAACTAGAAAAAATTATATCTTATCTAACATTTTGCAGATTTAAAAAGTGCGATATAAAGTTTTTTGTTTTAATAATTTATTTTGTATTTATATACTAGTACGTATTATAAATATTTATTTGCTTGCAAGTTAAATAATATATTGAAAATAGAACTAGAATACTTATACGTTCTTATTATATCACTTTTACGTTTTTGCTTTGTAATGAATTTACACAACTATATTAACACAAACTGACGTACAATTATTGCGACTGTGTAAAAAACTATAGTTTGTCTAATAAAATGCTAAAAATCTAACGACGTTACTCTCAAGAAATAACAGTTACGTTTATTTAACGTTATTGGTCATTTATGGTTTCTGGGACTGAAGAGAACAAACTCTTAAATTTATATCAACATGAAATTCTCTTCAAAGATATACATTTTAAGGTTTTCAGTGACTATAATAACTAATCTAAAAATCACTAAAAAGAGAAAACTAAATTAAAAAAATAGAACCGATTTCATTAATAATGGTTTACTTTAATTACAATTTACATTAAATTAATTTATGAAGTCAATCCCATGTATCACATTGACGTAGGATTAAACTTAATTCCTAATACTTTGACAGTTAGAAAAGGTTTAACTCTGCAAACTAGATCACGTTCTTATGACATCATTTTTACGTTTGTAACGTACTCTGTATAATCACGAGTATTTTCTATGTAATGAATTTGAGTATATTAACCTCAACGTTAACCATAAAATAATCCTGTAGTTTGATTTAGTAATTTGTCAAAACGTAATTAAAAGTTTATGTTACGTTTAAAAATTAAAATACGGAAATTACCAAACGAACAAACAAAATTGCGTACAGTTTTTTCGTTTATGTAAAAAAACTATAATTTGAGCAGTAATATTAGCTTATTTTTAGAAAATAAAAGTTACGTTTATTTAACGTCATTGGTTATTGATCATTGCTTGGGAAGACGAATGTGTGGCATCGACTTTAAAAGTAATTTAATTTAAATTGTAATTAAATGAAATTATTATTTTTTACTTCTTGTTTTATTTGATACATTTAGTTTTATTTATATTTTTAAAATTAGATTAGTTGTACTGTTACAATACGGCTGGTACAAGTTTGTTACCACTGCTATAATTAGGTGTGATAACTGTTTAGATTAAAAAAAATTGGAATAAGTGACGATATACGAAAATAAAAAAAATTCACCATGTCTACCGTTTATATTAAAAAGAAAATTTGAAAGAAAATGTGGAAAACACCAAATATTGTTAGTCAAAAAGAAGACTGTTTTAACGAATTAATTGAAGAATGTAAACACGTCCCACCTGGTGCTAAATTATCGTATAATCTTCGAAACCGTTTAGAAAAATTTTCTCGCGAGATAAGAACAAAAATTGTTAATCGCATTCATGGTGGATGTGCTCCTTTATTTATAGCTTGTAAAAGGGGACAAACAGAAATTGTAGAATATTTAATTACTGTCTGTAATGCAGATATAGAACAAAGAGGTTTATATGAAGTACCTGACGAAAGGTTGTTGTTGATTTTTCCACTAACATTTTTTTATTTAAGGATAATTATAGGTCTGTGCATCATGTTACTCCTTTATGGTGTGCAGCGGTTTCTGGTAAATTGCCTGTGGTCGAATGTTTATTACATCACGGTGCAGATATAAATTCAGTGTCTGATACAGGTTCGACTCCCGTAAGATCTGCTTGTTTTATGACTCATCTCGAGGTTGTGCACTATTTAGTTGAGCATGGTGCAGACATTAATCGAGCTAATTATAATGGTGGTACTTGTTTAATTAATTCTGTACAAAGCGTCGTATTATGCAGATTTCTTTTGAAACACGGGGCTGACGTCAATGCCCGTGATATTCAAAGTAAAACTGCTTTACATTATGCTATACAAGAACATAGGTAGTAAATTTGTTGTTAGATTAGTTAAAATGTGGAAAATATTTTAGGTTAGAAACTACTCAATTATTAATTGAACATGGAGCCGATTACTATGCTAAATCAAGATATGGGGATGATGCCTTACAAACCGCATGTTTAAAAGGATCCGTTCGAATTTTTGATTATCTGACAGAAGTTATTTCTTATTCGACAGAAGCTTTAGTAAATGCTCACGAATTGTTAGGCTCAACATCTTTGGATGAACATAACGATATTATAACAGCAGTGCATCATTGGAGAGTGGCGATTTGCTTGCGACAAAGTGAACCAGGCCTACTTCCAAAGACACCTGTTATGCCACCTAGAGCTGCTTTTCGTTATCAAAAAGAATTTTCTTCGCTGGATGAATTAGATAATGCGATGGCAGATTTAGATTTAATCCGTATACAAAGTCTACTTGTAACTGAAAGAATTTTGGGACCATATCACAAAGACACAGTATTTAGGTATGTATTTTTGATTTAGATCTTAATACTGATTTTAATCATTGTTTGTATATAATAAACTGGTATTGCATTGAACTTATTTATAACAAGAACAATATTTTTCTAGTATTAGCAATGTTGGCTGGCATATCGTTGGCTACACAAGCAAATAACGTAACTCCAAAGTTCTAAGTCTTAGAGTATATACAAAAAACTTATTTTAAGGTGCCTCCAAAAATTTTCCTAGTTATACTATCATATTTTTATGAGTTGTCATCAGTTTTAACTTTACCTTGATAAGACAATTCTTGTTCACGTTTTTTTTGAAATTTAGATTAGGTCTTCATTTCTTCCTATTTTGTTGTGCTTTTTCCCACATTAATTTCATTAGTAATTTGATTTTTAACCAATCGTTGCAGAGGAGATTGTATTTCTTATTCATCACCTACTAACCTTCCGCTTAAAGTTTCTTATACATATTCGCCGGTATTTTCAAAACATGACGCATCTTCTAATTAGATAGTTTGTTTCTTCATTATTCTCTTGAATAGTATTACTGACATCCGAGTTTTTCAAATGTAAACATGTTTCATTTGTTATTGTAGTTTATCTTTATTTGCTGACTTCTGTGTTGTAAAAGTGATTCGTATTCCCCTATTTACAATTGTACCCTTTTTTTCATTTATATTTACATTACATTACATTCTTTTTACATTTCATTACACTTTTCCATTACGGTTTCTCTTTTCCTCTTCTCCTCTTAGCTGTTTTTTCTTTCCATCCACTCCGCTTTTTTTCCGTTTTCTTCTACTATCTTAACCTCATCTGCATTAATTTCTCATGTGTTTAAGGTCCTCCGTCTCTTCTCCACATAGTCTGCACCTCCGTTCTTCCTCTTTTCTCCAGTATCTATTTCCTAACTCTTCGTTCCCACATCTGAACCTCGCTATCATTTTTTTCTTGCTTTTGTTCCCTTCCCCCTTCAGATATTCTGGAACCGCCTTTGATATTATAATTCACATTATATCTAGCCTCTTCTGTCTTTGTCCATCTTTCCTGCTTTTCTATGTTCCTATCTCTTCTTATTATTTCCTCACTTACTCCTATTCCTTCTTTCCTTAATCTCTTTACTTCTTCTCTTACGTACTCGTTTCTTTTATAATACTCTTCTCTGCCATCCTGTCCGTATTTCACTCTTCCTCCCTTTATCGCCTGCCAACATTCCTGTAGTATTTTACGTTCGGTTTTTTCCTTTAGTTCTTCCTCGTATTTTATAGCCCTTTTTCCTGTACTCTTATTTTATCTGCCTGCAATTCCTCTCTTATAATATACCCCGGCGTTTCTTTACCTAGCCCAAATAGCCATTTCCAGTATTTTTCATGTATTCCTTCTACTTCTTTATACTCCTTCTACCCCCATATTTCCTCTCATATTTCACAACACTTTTTATTAGCTTTTCAAACAGCAGCCTTCTTTTTTCTATGTCCACCCCAAACAACCTTTCCCACACTACACTTGTCCTATTAACCTGTTTCTTTTCTTCACTCTTTTCTTTATGTGTTCCCCTTTTTATTGTCCTGCTTCATCGTGTAAGCCAGGTGTGCGAATTCTTTCACCTGCTGCACTTCCTCCTCCTTCTATTATTTTTGTTTTCTCTGTATTTACTTCCAATTTTTTTATTCATGTTTTTTTCCCAGCTTCTTCATCAGCTCCTTCATTTCCTTTTCTTCTTTAGCCACCAGCACTATGTCATCTGCATACGCCAACGACCACACCTTCATTTTCCTTACTACTATCCCTTCTATTTGTTGTCTTCTCATTGTCTCCTCCAAATCCTCCGTATATACTGCAAACAGGCTTGGGCTCAGTGTGCATCTCTGTCTCAATCATCTCCTTGTAACGAATTTTTTGCTCTCCTCTCCATTCACTTTCACTCTGCTTCTCGTTTCTTCGTAAATTTCCTCCATTCTTTCATTTATTTTTTTCTCCTCATGTATTCTCACAATTTTTCCCTGTTCACTCTATCAAAAGCGGCTTTTAAATTTACGAACAGTGCCACAATTTTCCCCTTTTTTACTTTCTTATAAGGAAAGTATAGCGATCACAATTTTTTTCAAAAAAATTTAATGCGAAATTTTACGTTTCAAGGTCTCCTGAATCAAAAAAATGTATTTTTGACAAAAAAAATTTGGGCGTCTGTGTGTAACGATGTACCCACGATAACTTTCGAACCAAAATCCTAATAACTTGAAATTTGGTATGGAGCTGGCTTTTCATATACTATCGGTTCTATCAAAGTATGGGTCTGATAAAGAAACCGAAAGTGGGCGCATCCGCCACTTTTAACATTAATTTTAGTTTCTTGTAGAGTTAATTCTTCCTAACAATTTATTCAAATAAAAATTTTTTCTAATAGTAACAGTTCATCCTAGGTTCGAATCCTGCCTGCGACGATTTTTTTTAGAAAAAAATTCCATATCTTGAAGGGAAAGCAAGATACGTTAAAAAATAATTGTTCACTATATTCTTTTGACTTGTTTATATACGGTGTGCTGCATCTATTTTAAATTATCTTTGGATGTACTCACTATAACTCTCGAACCAAAAGTCCTAATTACTTGAAGTTTTGTATGGAGTTGGTTTTTTATATTCTCTCTGATGAGTTTGATAAAGAAACCGGAAGTGAGTGTATCCGCAATTTTTAACAGTTTTTCTTATATAATTTTCTACGTATGTAAATTA
Organism: Aquatica leii; assembly: GCA_035610365.1. Classification (NCBI taxonomy): domain Eukaryota; kingdom Metazoa; phylum Arthropoda; class Insecta; order Coleoptera; family Lampyridae; genus Aquatica; species Aquatica leii. Next base: position 5,509,673 of record CM069436.1, on the reverse strand, counting down.
TTCGAATTATTGTTACAGTTTCTTATAGAGATAATTCTTCTTGACAATTTATTCAAATAAAAAAAAATTCTAACATTAACAGTTTATCTAATATTCAATTTGTAGTTTAAAATGAATTCACAAATATAATTTAGAATCCTGCCTGCGACGATTTTTTTTTAATGATTTACTAAAGGGGTAAGTAATATCGAGGCGCACAGATATATGAGTTAGTCGATATGATCTTAATGAAATCGAGGAGATAAAAATAAAAAAATATATATAGCATGCTAGGAAATCAATACAAACGTGTAGGGGAGAGTGGGGAAGATTCAACCATTTTATTTTGTCTTGTATTTTTTGAAAGAATTATCATTTTGTCCATTTCGCTGTATGCTTGATTGAAGTAAGGCATTTAATGAATACTGAACCAACCGAAATATGAAATAAAATATATAATAACTGATTCTGATAATTTTTTCGAAATGTCTATTTTGGTTGAATCTACCCTAGGCATGGGGAACCTTCAACCACGGCTTGGGGTGAATACAAATAGTGTTACAAAATCACTCCATTTCAGAGAAAAATATTTATTGGCCCAAAATTGACTGTACATATACTTGATGATATGAAGTAAGGTTTAATTCGTAAAAAATTATCGGATATTCTAGCCCTTGAAGTTGAATTTGAATAATGCTGAAGTCCTGACAGTTCCACAAGTCATAGGTGTGGGCAGGATTGCTACTATCTGGTCTCTCTCAACCGTGGCAATATCTTCAACTGAAGGAAAAATGAATGTACTGGAAGTATTTTTTCTCCTCAAGAATTTCACTTTGTATTCGGCATTGTCTTTTGATAACACCTTTCTTATGTAGTAGATTACAGATGATTTTGAACAATTTTTTACTATCACAAAATCATCAAATTTTACGACATATTCTTCACATGATTCAATACAAAAATCATCTACAGATAAGCTGTCATCAGAATCTTCTTGGAAACTCACAGAACTGTCCGAGGAACTTTCACAGGTTTCAAAAATCTTCCGCTTTGTAGTTTTTGCGGCTTTTAAAGACAGTTTTCTCTTATTTTCTAGTTCTGCTTGCTGCAGTTCGTTGAACTCTGGCGTTGAAGTGTAGATCTTTGACTTGTATTCTTTCCTTTTTCTCTTACTTGTCTTCTTCTTAAGTGATCTAGGTAGCGGCCTCACATCTTGGATTCGAATCTTAGATTTATTTCCATTCATCATTTGTATTTCGTTTTCATCGTTTTTGTCCTCATTTTTCCTGTCATTTCCATCATTTATGATAAATTTTGTTCCCGTAATCAGGTCTACGCCTACCTTCTCTCCGACTTCTTCAGTTTTGTCTTCATTGCTATTGTTCTTCGAGCAGCCAGGTTGTGCTATCTGGTTTTGATTTGTATCCTGTTTTTCTGTTGAATTATGATTGAAAAAACTGTCACAGAAGTCATCGTCGCTGAAGGCTTGTCGATTCAAAGGCCATATGCCTGTTTTCTCAAAAGCATTGGTTATATTCGAAACTGTAAAAGCTCGAATAAATGCTGTTTTAGTCAACTCGCCTATGTTTCTTATTGTAATTACTTCCCCAGGATGTGAAACTTACCAATCATTGAAAGCAGTTGCTAGATATGATTTAAATGGCCCGAAGACTCCAACATCGAGCGGCTGCAAACGATGAGTTATGTGTGGCGGGAAAGACAACATTTCTATTCCAGATTCTCTACATACTTTTACTGCTTCAAATGATACATGAGATTCATGGTTGTCAATTAGCAAGAGGATTCTGTTCAGTTTAGAGCAGCGAGTATGTTTTATGATGTGATCAGTAACTTTCAGAAACAACTCTTTTGTCATCCATCCTGATTTGTTGTTGAGGACTAAAGATGAAGCAGGAGCACCAGTGATGTATTCGTGGGGATTTCTCATTCTGGGAACCACATAAACTGATGGAAGGGCATTTCCCAAGCCATTTACGATACCAACAAACGTCACTAACTTTCCTCTTTCGCCAGAAGATATTTGCCCTACTTGTTTCTTTTCATTTTCAGAAACAACGTTAATTGTTCTCATCACGGTGGTGACGCCACTCTCATCCAAGTTATAGATATTTTCGCCTTTGAATTTTTCTAACAGAGAGATAGTTGGCAAAGAAATTTCTCTCTGGTTTTCTAAGAGCAAGTTCAGGATGTCTTGCCATATAACCATACAACCAATCAACACCTTGAAAAGAAATTAGTCATTGAATAAAATGCTACCTATATGACGTTACATTAGATTATAGAAATAGGGAATGTTATACTTATCAGTCCTTTTATTGTCTTTCCATTGGGAAGGAAATTTGCATTCAGGTATGTTAGATGCAAATTCATATGCGAGAAATCGAATTTGTTTGTATGATAGACCATAATGAAGACGCGAACACTCTTTTATGTATTTTGAGAGACCTTGTTCTTCTTTTTCAGAAAAAACTAGTTTCACCGTATATTTGGAACGTTCTCTCATCATCATCATCACTGGATGTGACGCCAGAATCCGACGATTTACAGTACTCCCTTTCTTTACCAAGGGTTTTGATTCGCTTCATTCGTGACATCAGTGTGTCTCTCTTTATATTGTACTGTCGAGCTATCTCTCGAATAGACCCTGTCTCTTGAGCGCGATCTTCATTACCTTTTCGTCAATTTCTCGATTCGTTTTTCTTTTGTACACTCTGGGCATCTGTAGGAAAGTGCAAGTTTCAAAATCAATTTCTCAATTTAGTAGTTCAGAGAGATCTAAGGTACATATGGGGTAGATTCAACCAGTGGTTGAATCTACCCCGTATGTGTTGGTTGAATGTACCCCAAAGTCCATGCACGTGCATTGTTAGTAATTCAAATATGAAAGAAGCATGTTGAGGTTATGAATTGTGCACCATGTTGAAGCTAAAACAATGCCAAATATTGCAGTAAAAACTCAATTAGTGAATACAGATCTTCTTGGAGTGACAAGCAATTCTGTCTACATTCGAAACTTACCTTGAAAACCACTATTTTTCACTTTTATTTATTAAAACACTTACAAAGATGTGAACTATTTTCCACCATAGACACACTGACGGCTTCAACAATGTCGATGAACAAATAAATTGGCCGGCGCGAAATTTGAACCTGTTCGTGATAAACTGCAATGGTTTAATCTACCTCATGGTTGAAGGATTCCCACTCTCCCCTACATATCACTTCAAAATGGTTTTATGACAACATAACTTTAAAAAAATATGTAGACATTCCTTCATCATTTCTTATAGGAAAGTCGAGTGGTGACCACACCAGTTTTTTTCTCTAGCTGTCTATTTGCCAAATGTCTCAATATATATATGTTGTCTATCATTCTTCTTCCCCTTCTGAATCCCGCTTGTTCGTCTGGTACCAAACTTCTTTCCTCTATTTTCTTATGTAGTTTTAATTGTAGCACTTTCGTATATAACTTGTATGCCATGCTTAATAATGTCACCCCTCTGTAATTCTTTACTTCCTTTCTGTCCCCTTTTTTGTGTATCGGGCATATTATTCCTTCTCTCAATCTCTCTGTGAATCCTTCCCTTTTTCATATTTTATTTACTATTTTTTTTAATCCTTTTTGCTGAATTCAGTTTCATGCATACTCACTTTGTATGTTACTACTGCTTCTTTTCTTTGCCTTTCTTCTCTTTTCTCTCTCTCAGCTCACTCATGTCCCCCTGTGCTTCTTTTTTACTTTCCGTTATTCCGCTTTCTTTGTCTTTTTCCTTTCACTTTCCATTACTGATTATTTCTTTCTTTTGCCATTTCGTCATCATTCTTTTCTTTTCCGCCCTCCTCCTTTCATTCTTTAATTTTTTGCTCTTTGACTACTCATTTTACTTTCCTTTTCTCTGCTCAGCTCCCTATCGCTATCGTTCTATATGTATCTTTCTCCGTCTATCGACATTTTTCTGTATCATACCCATACGATTTTCCCTTCCGCTCTTTTTTACACCGCTCTGTTCATTATTTTTTTTGTACTCTCTTTTCTTTCCATGTCGTGATTTATATAAATTCTTGTGTTGCTTAATTTCCTCTTCTCCGCCATCACCTTCTGTTTTCCCTCCTATTTCCGCCACCACAATCTCATTTTCCTTCTCTCTATTTATCACTGTCACTTTTTTAACTTCTACTTTTACGTTTAATTTTTCTTCCAGCAGCAATACTAATTTCTTTTGTGTTTTTTTACTTTTCCACCTCTTTATTACAATATTATTCTTCTTTTACATATCTCCTCATCTTCCACTTTTTCTCGTTTTTCTATTTTCTCTACCAGTTCCTCTTTTCCTTTCTTCTATTTCTTTTCCCTTTTTGCCATTTCTTCTATTTCTTTTTCTTATTCTTTGCATGTTTTTTTCCATCTCTTTCATTAATTCCTTTAGTTCCTCCATTTATTTCTGTTCTTTTCTCTTTCCTCATTTGTTATTATAGAAGTAACCAAATAAAAAGAGGATCGACGCAAGAACGCATTTCTGTAAAATCCCGCCTCTTGCGCCGCGTTTAGGCTACTGTAGCGTACGATTAGTTATGTTTCGGTTTCTTAACGCCACTTTTTTAATATGCGATTGTTTACGTGCATCATATTTGTCACGACAAACAACATGTTTATGTTGTTATTAAAAATCATAACCGTGTTATTCAAACGTATGTATTTAGTTTTTAAAAATCGTAATACACGCCGCTGGATTTTAAGTTGCAATCTATTAATCTCTTTTAGAAAGTTAACCAAATAATTAACACATCTTTTACAATGGGGTTTACTATGATGATCAAATGTATGTTAATTGCTAATAAAAATGGTGGTACTACGTTAGCTGCGCGAAGAATGATTGACGTTCCTATTTTTATTTGAGATTATTATATTATATACAGTGTGTCCGAAAAGTATGGAATATATTATACAGGTCGATAAATATGCACTTTACACGAAAAAGTTGTAAATAAAAGTTGTTTATCACTTAGTTATCTACCACCTGGGAGATATCAATTTAAATTTTTGCTGTAAACAAAATCGCAACGAATAACACTTACATTTTTTTAAATGGCAAGGCACGTCTTTATTATACTCATTTGATAGAGTCTTTTTTTCTCTTTTCAACCATATGAAACTTGAATACCTTTACATCAAAAAATTTCAAGAAAAACAAGGACATGTCTAACAAATTTATTTTACTGAGCAGTATTAATCAGGTACGTAATATGTAGTATTGAAACAATTGAATGCACTGTCACAATAGCAAATATTAAACTTTAAATATCTTTACATAAAATTGTTATAACAAAAAAATGTATTTAAACTAAACTTACAATAAATGTTCAAAATGTAAAGCATTCAGTGGTAAATTCGATTTTTAAAACCATCGATTGCTTTTGAAATCATATCTCGAGTTATAGCTCTTATCTCAACTCTAATACGATTTTTCAAATCTTCAACATTATCAGGTCTATTTACATAAATTTTGCTTTTAATATAGCCCCAAAGAAAAAATCTAGTGGACTTAAATCCGGCGAGCGAGCAGGACATTCTATCGTACCTCTTCTGCCTATCCATGTATTTTGAAAAGTATTATTAAGAAAGTGGCGGACATTAATTCCAAAATGTGGAGGTGCCCCGTCTTGTTGAAGCCATATTCTGTTATGAGGTATATCTGGATCTACTTCATGTGGAAATAACTCGGCCAAAGCAGGAACTAACTCAAATCTTAAAAAAACGAGATAAATATTCGCCGTTAAACTACCCTCAAAAAATATGGCCCCAAAATTTGATTTCCAATCATTCCTACCCAGACGTTGACTTTCTGCTGGTATTGGGTGTGTTCTTCTAGATACCAGTGAGGATTTTGTGAAGACCAGTAACGTGTGTTTTGTTTGTTAATTGTGCCGTTTAAACAAAACGTGGCCTCATCAGTAAAAAGGATATTTTTATGAAAATGTGCATCTCGTTCAAGTTTGTTTGTTATTGTTTCACAAAACTCCAGCCTTCTGTCCAAATCGTCTTCAAATAATTCTTGAACTACACAAGCTTTATAAGGATGAAATTTTTTTTTTTAAAACGTCATGTACAGCCGATTTATTTAAATTATGGTCTCTAGCAATTTGCCGAACAGAAATTTGTGGATTTTCCTCAACAGACAAGAACACATTTTCTCGTTCCACATTACTTAATGACAAAGGTCTACCAGTTCTACTCGCATCTTTCACCGAACCTGTCTCTTGAAATTTCCGCCAAACTTTGCTTACCGTGGACTGCGAAATGTTTAATTCTGGATGCAAGTTATTAAATAAATTACATACTTCGTCTTGGGTTCTTCTTCTATCTCCATATCCCAGAATCATTAAAATTTCAATTCTATGTTTCTCAGATAATTGAGCCATATTTCAAGCACTAACAAATAGCAAAGTGTGACAGTGTTCTAAAGTGCATTCAATTGTTTCAATGCTACATATTACGTACCTGATTAATATTGCTCAGTAAAATAAATTTGTTAGACATGTCCTTGTTTTTCTTGAAATTTTTTTGATGTAAAGGTATTCAAGTTTCATATGGTTGAAAAGAGAAAAAAAGACTCTATCAAATGAGTATAATAAAGACGTGCCTTGCCATTTAAAAAAATGTAAGTGTTATTCGTTGCGATTTTGTTTACAGCAAAAATTTAAATTGATATCTCCCAGGTGGTAGATAACTAAGTGATAAACAACTTTTATTTACAACTTTTTCGTGTAAAGTGCATATTTATCGACCTGTATAATATATTCCATACTTTTCGGACACACTGTATATTATTGCTTGCATTTTATTGTAAACTGGTACTTGCACTACTTTTTTTGTCTTACAGCAAATTTAGAACGAATGTTGAATAATGGTCTGATGTTGTGAACGTCATGTTCAAGTAAAATCATTTCAGAATTATTGATATCAATATTCTCGATTCACAAAAATACCATTTTCAGTAAAAGGTTGAGTTACGTGTTTTGGTTGTGTAGCCAACGATATGTTTGTTGATTTTTCTAATTTTTAACAGTCAAAACGTACACAGGGTACTTAAGCAGTAATTGAAAAATCTGGGACAAAAATAAACACAACATTTGTAGAACGAATAGTAATTAGCTAACACATCCGATAACAGTACTCGGAACCCACATTTCTTTATTACCTTAATATTTTTCAAGCAACTCGCTACAAAATCTTTTTGAGCCATATTGTTTTTACTCTTCTTTTCCTAATTTTTTGTTAGCTGGATAAAAAATATCTTGACTTTACAATTTTTATTCTTAAACAACCCCATCGGAACTTAGATTAGAGTTGCGATATTCTGATTCGTTAGGTCAATGAGTTCTTTGGACTATTTTCACTATTTTCATATTATTTTGATTTAAGCCTTTAAAGCGCTTTATGGTATCGTCTGGGTGCCTGACGGTGGCGTATCTTTCAAACGAAATGAATGTTTTTCTGGACTTTTCAAAGGTTTGTCGCAGTTGTCTGTATTTGTGTTATAGTAAACTGTGCCTCTATATAATCACAAAATGACAAGGAGGAATATTTAAAATAGTAGTTGACGTTGTTCTAATCGCTTTTGTAATATTTTACTTTGGACTAAGTCGATTACCTAACATTTTAGAGGTTTCTTATAAGCAAAGTGGGGAAACGAGGGAAAATTCACTGACAACATTGACACTTCAATTCGAAATACGTTCTTCTTTTGGTAGTTTATCTTATATATCTTTCTTGGAGTTGTTTCACAGAATTTTATCCGGAACAGTTTCTGTCTATTGCGGTAGAGTACTGAACTTTTTTTCAATTGAAATAATTCTGGGAACAAAAATTGCCTTTAATTGCAGATTAATGTTTCGTGGCGCATCTTACGTTGATATGCTAAGATTTCAAAGATGTATAGATCTATGGCGAAGGGCTCTTGAAATACGTATAGAAAAAGACACAATTTTATACTCTGATACGTGTTTTACGGCACAAGCGTTAGTAAGACTGATGGTGGACTTTAACGAAAAATGCAAATCTAACGAAATTTCCGAATGCAACGACGAACAAAGATTTGAAGATGTGATAGCAGTTTATCAATTATTAGTTGAAGATTTAAAAGGTGGCAAAAGACATTTGAACTTCTTGTTTTGACAACTCTGATTTTAGAAGCGAGACAATTAGCAATGACACGGCCATGGTACAAACGACAGTTGGAAGGATTCGATCGAATATTAAAATGTATCACACATTTAATCTATCTAATGGCACAAACGGCAAACACCTACACGAAGAAAACTTTCGTTCATAGGTTAATAGTTAATTTAAGTCGAATTAATCCTAGGAGTATAGTTATGGAGGACACATTGTTACACCTGTGTGTTTCTAAAATAAATACTTTACGTTCTAGTTATTTTATGGACGAAGATCCTGTTGTAAGCACTAGACAAAAACTTTGATTTTTTTAGGATAATTTTATTTTAGCCTATTTTTCCACAAGAAGATGTGATAAAACTATTGTTGGATTGTGGATTTGATGTTAATTCTAGGAACATATCAAATTCGACTCCGTTACATATAGCAACATCCTCCTATAATTACAATTCATGGGTATTACATAATTAATTTGTTTATAAACTTAATTTATCGTCTCGTGTTTGTAGCTGATCAAGTTGTTATTACATTATGGAGCGCATATAGATCAGCCCAATTGTCTTGGAGAACGACCAACGGAAACGTTAGCTTTAAATCCTTTAAATGACATCCACGTGCTAAATTATATAACGTTAAAATGTTTATGTGCTGCAGTTATAAATAAACATAAAATACAATATAAGGATCAAGTACCAAAGTCTTTAGAGTTTTTAATACAACAACATGAACATTAATTTCTGTGACTTGATCGTTTCGTTGTAGTTGAGAGGTTTTTCTCCAATTTATGATTACAAAATTGATTTTATGCACAAATTTTATAAGTGATAATTTATTTATTTTAATGTTACTAACTATAAATCGTATTTAAAGAATTTTAATTAAATAAAACGTTCTTAATAAATATTTTAAAAATTGTGTTCTTTATTATTATTGAAAATCTCATACAATGCCATGGTTACAATACTTAAATTTTAAAGAATCACAGAGTGTGTAATAGGAACGCTTGGTGATCAAACTTCTTGCATCTACAGAGTATGACTGTATGTGTTCTATCACGAACTTAAATTTATTTGAATGTATACACGATTAATTATGCAATTAAATTCGCTAAAACTAAAACTGTTGAAATACGTACAACTAATCAATAAAACAATAATTCCGTAAATTAATTTGTTTAACACTAGATGTCATTTGATATAATCACACATAGTACTATAAGAACTTCATGCGATTCTTCGCGTTGACTTTTTATCTTTTCTGTTATCCTCGCCTGTTAAAACCAAATTTCTTTATCATATTTCAAGTTTGATAAAGTTTTTCTTCATCTTGGTCAGTTTGGTAACTTTAATTAGTAATTAGGGTTGTTTTCTTTAGATTACATTCGGTCTTATAAACAATTACGATTGTAGACAGGAATATTCTAGACAAAGATAAGACAAACGAAAGGAAACGTAGTCGGTCTTAAAAAGAAGCAAGTGCGGTATTAAATAAATAATTCGGTGTTTTTACGTGTGTGCCCGGGACACGGAAGAAACCTCTCCGAAGATTGTCCTAAACCTGTGATTTCATACCACTCTTGGAATATGAGCAATCGGACGTCCTTGGAAACGGTGAATCTAATCTCACCGGCTAATTCTTTTATTACCGAGCCTAGTGTTTATTGCCTCACACAAACGGCTTTTTCAAATCCAGTCTCCCAGATAGACAGCAAAGGACAAGTAATTATGGGCGATTTCAACTGACACTGCACTAACTGGAATTACTCTGACGTTGATGAGAACGGCTACAAAGTTGAATGGGCAGGCATGCAACTCATACTTGACTTTAAGCTCCCTTCATCTTTCAACAGCGGGAGATGACGTAGAGGAGAAAATCTTGATAATATCATTGATAATATGTTGGCCAACCAAGCCATTGCTCCTAAATGTATGAAGAGCGTCAGCCGTTCTATCTCAACAACTCAACGCCGACCAACAGTGTGCTCAGTCAACGCAGTAATCTATCTACAATATGTGGCTTTCAAGCGATGGTTTACTTTTTAAAAAGGCAATTAGAAAGCGTTCCATGACCACATAGACCGTAACATAAGCAACGTGCGCACTGTGCATTCCGAAAACTACGAAGCACTTGTATATAAGTTTAACTTTATTCATTGCCATTTGGCTTACAAATTTGGTCGTGTTGTCTATACATATATATTACATTTTTTTATCCCCTCTTCCCCCTTAACTTTTTCCTCCTGCTCCATACTTCCTCCATCCATTCCGCTCCTTTTCCGGTTTCATCTAAGATATCCACTGTTTTCATCCCTTCTTCTCTTAGTTCCCTGCACCTCTTTCTCATGTGGTTCAGATCTTCCGTTTCTTCTCCACATAACCTGCACAACTTTTCTGGTTCTTCCTTCCAATATTTGTTCCCTAACTCCTCGTTGCCACATCTGAACGTTGCCACCATTTTTTTCCTTTTGTTGCTTTTAATCTCACTGTCTTTTAAATATTCCGGCACCCCTTCACCCTTGATATCTTTATAATTCCTGTTATATCTGCTCTCTTTTATCTTTGTCCATCTCTCTTGTTTTTCTATGTCTCTATCTCTCCTTATTATTTCTTCTCTTGTCCCTACCCCCTCTTCTCTTAATCTCTCCACTTCTTCACTCGCGTACCCGTTTCTTTTGTAATACTCTTCTCTGCCTTCCTGCCCGTACTTCACTTTCCCTCCCTTTATCTCTTTCTAACATTCTTGCAGAATTTTGCAATCTGTTCTTTCCCTCATTTCTTCCTCGTATTTTATTGCTCTTTTTCCTGTCCCAATCCTTATTTTTTCTATCTGAACCTCCTCTCTCACAATATACCCCGGTGTATCCCTGTCCAATCCTAACACCCATCTCCAGTATTTTTCCTGTAGCCCCTCTATTTCCCTCCACTCCTTCCAGCCCCATATTTCCGCTCTATACATTACCACCCCCTTTATTAATTTTTCGAACAGCAATTTTCTTTTTTTTATATCCATCTTGAAAATTCTTTCCCCCACACCCCATACATGTCCTATTAGCCTGTTTCTTTTCTTCACCCTTTCCTTTATGTGTTCTTCCTCTTTATTATCCTGTTTCATCGTGTAGCCTAGGTATGTAAATTCCTTCACTTGTTGCACTTTCTCATCACTCCATCTCCACTCCTCTCTTTTTCTTTTCCCCCTCCTTTTCTAAATATCATTATCTTTGTTTTCTCCGTGTTTACTTCCAATTCTTTTTTTTTTCATATATTTTTCTAGCGTTTTCATCATCTCTTTCATTTCCTTTTCCTCCTTAGCCACCAGCACTATGTCATCCGCATACGCCAACGACCATACCTTAGCTTTCCCTACCACTATCCCTCCTGTCTGTTGTCCTCTCATTGTCTCTTCCAGATCCCCCGTATATACCGAGAACAGGCTTGGGCTCAGTGGACATCCCTGCCTCAACCCTCTCTTTGTTATGAATTTCTCACTGTCTTCCCCATTCACTTTAACCCTGCTTCTCGTTTCTTCGTATATTTCCTCTATTCTTTGTATTAATCTTTTATTGATTTTTTTTCTTTTCATATATTCCCACAGCTTTTCCCTATTCACTTTGTCAAAAGCAGCTTTTAGGTCTACGAATAGTGCTGCCATTTTCCCTCTTTTTTTTCTAGTTCTTTATTTGCTAAGTGTTTCATTATATATATGTTGTCTATCGCCCTTCTTCCTTTTCTGAATCCCGCTTGTCCGTCTGGTACCAAACTTCTTTCCTCTATTTCCTTCTGTAATCTTTCTTACCCCTCTATAATTCTCGACTTTCTTTTTTTCGCCTTTTTTATGTATTGGGCATATTATTCCCTCTCTCCATCTCTCTGGGAATCCTTCCCCTTTCCATATTTTGTTTATTATTTCCGTCATCCTTTTTGCTACATTTTCTCCCCGTATATCCACTCTTCTCCTTGTATCCCATCTTCTCCTGTCGCCTTTCCTTTTTTTATATTCTTTATCGCCTTTATTACTTCTTCCTCCCTTATTCTATCCCTATCTCCTTCTTCTTGTCTTACTACCGCGTCGTTCCTTTTTCTTTTTCCTGCTTTTGTTCTTCCCTCCCAACAGGTTCCGAAAATATATCTCCCATTCTTTAATTTTTATTCCCTTTGTCGTCATGTTTTTTTTCTCTGCTTCTTTAGGTACTTCCATACATCTTCTTCCGTTTTTATTCCTTTAATCTGCTCCTCATGTTTCTTTTTGTTTTCCTCCTTCTTTCTATCGCATGTTTTTTTGTATATTTTTACTGCTTCTTTGTATTCTTCTTTTTCTTTCTTCCCTATTTTCCACTGTCTTAATGCTCTTCTTGCCTTTTTCTTTGCTTCCTTGCATTCCTTATCCCACCATTTCTTCCATCCAGTTTTCTCCCCCTTCCATTTTCTAAATCTGACTCTCTCTGTAGCTTTCTCCATCATCTCTCTCATTTCCTCTACACTTTCTTGTACTTCCTTCCCTATCCATACCGTTTTCCCTATTCTCTCTTTATATCTTTTTATACTCTCTTCTGTCAACTTTTTAGTTATGTACTTCTCCTCTTCCTCTCTCTCTTCTCTTTCCCTTCCTTCCATTGTCAATTCCAGTGGTTGATGGTCTGACTCTACTCTTTCTCCCACCTTAAATGTCTTTACCTTTTCTGCGGCCTCTTCATTTGTCATTACAAAATCTATTATTGATTCTCCCCTTCCTCCTATGTACGTAAATTCCTCCTTTCCATCATCTTCTCTGTTCCCGTTCATTATTTCCTACCCTTTTTCGTTGCACAATTCCAGCAGTTCCTCTCCCTCTTTATTTATCACCTTGTCCTTTGATTGTCTTTTTCCCGTCCCTTTTCTTTCTTGTATTTCCCCCTCTTCCCCTATTCTTGCGTTGAAGTCCCCTCCTACTATTATCAATCCCTCTTCCCTCTCATCTATCATCTCTTCTAAGTTTTTCCTTGTCTCTTTCATTCTACTGCTATAAACCGTCACCACTTTTATTTTTGTTTTTCCCCACTGCATGTTCCTTTCTACAATTCCTCTTCTCTGTTGCACTTTCTCCTTCTTTTCCTGGTTCAACCATTTTTTCTTATTCCCGTTATTATACCCCCTTTGCTCTCCCTTTTTCTTTTCTCTTTCTGCATGTTGCACCACCCACTCAAATTCCTCTGGCAACTCTTTTCCCACCACTCCCATTCTTTTTCTTCCATCCATGTTTCCTGTAATCCCATTACATCCTGTTCCTTGATGTACTTCCAGAAATCATGTTCCTTGTTTTTATTCCTGCTACGTTCCAAAACAATACTCTCAGCTCACTCCACCTCCCCCGTGCTTCTTCTTTACTTTCTTTTTCTCCCTTCTTTTTCTTTTCCATTTCCATCTCTCATTATTCCTTTTCTTTGCCGTTTCGTCAACTTTCCCTCCTTTACTACTCCCCCCCTTTGCCCTTTAGTTTTTTGCCTTTTGGTTCCTCACTTTCTCTTCTCTTTCTCTGCACAGTCCCCTATCCTTGTCGTTCCATATGTATCTGTCTCCGTCTATCTCCATTTTTCTGTACCCTACCCATACTCTTTTTCCTTCCGCTCTTCTTTCCATCGCTATGTTCATTATTTCTCTTTGCACTCTTCTTTCCTCCCATGTTAAATCGTGACTTATATATATTCTTGTATTCTTTAATTTCTTCTTCTCTTCCATTACCTTCTGTTTTTCCTCCCATCCTCCGATTGCCGCCACCACCATCTCATTTTTCTTCTCTTTGTTTATTACTGTCACTTTTTCACCTCTACTTTTACATTTAATTTTTCTTCCAGCATCACTGCTAAATCTTTGTGGTTTTTCACTTCTCCACCCCTTTATCACGATATTATTTTTCTTTTCCATCTTTCCTCGTCTTCCGCTTTTTCTCCAGTTTTTCTATTCCCTCCCCCATTTTCTCTTTTTCTTTCTCCCACTTCTTTTCTCTTTCTCCCATTTCTTTTTTCATTTCTTTGATTTCTTGTCTTATTCCTTGCATATTTTCTTCCATCTGTTTCATCATTTCTCTCATTAATTCTTTTAACTCCTCCATTTCTTTCCTTCCTCCTTCTGTTCTTGAGGTTTTTCCTTCGTTCTCCTCCGATATCTTTTTAATGTCTGGTGATCTTATTGTTTTCTTTCCTCTTTCAAATATTTGTTGCCTTTCTCTTTCCTCTTCCTCTCTCTCTCTTTTATTCATCCCTTTCCCCCCTACGAAGCACTTGTGAACGATGTTAAAATTTATTCGCAAAAAAACAAACCAAGAAGTTGCAGAACTGAGCACATCGCTCTGAGCAAAGAAATTATACCAATGCTGCAAAGATTTAGGTAACTGTATAGTGAAGATCCTCTCTAAAGAAACAATGCTGCTCATCAATCAGTAGGAAAGCATGGTAAAGAATCTTAGTGGCCGCTCTTCAAAACCACTCTAATGTGATAGCCAATCAGATAGTCACGCAACTGCTCCTGAACAGCAAAACCCAAGGGAAAAAACACAGAATGAAACTGTTTCGAGACATACCGAAAGAAACCAACTGTTTCCAACTTTTTGATACCGCACGACATCCAAAGCATGGCCTGTAAAAATTATAGTTTTTTCTCATCTTCGTCACTTGGTTAACTTTGAGAATTAAAGTGCAAGTAGTATAGCAGGACCGGTCCTGGATCACTCGGGTAATTCATGGCGCTCTTTTTGATTCATTTTTTACTCTGGAACCAATTCAATGTTTCAATGTTTGTATTGTTTCACCAACGGTTCTTCGGCTCACGAGATAGATGTTTCTTCCCAAACCAACCAGGCTATTAATTTGGTTTATGTTTTCAATCGAAAACTTCTTAACAAATCTTTGTGTTAGAGGTACTTTAAAATCTTGGCATTCGAAATTCACTTGCTCCCTAAATTTACCATCGATTTTACTAAAACACTTAATTTTATACTGCTCATTTATTAATAGACTGCTTGCACTTACATAATAAGGAACCAAATGAGAAACAAAAAATGATTACATTTTAATTTATTTCTTAAATTTATTAAAACGAATAAAAGCTATTAAAATACTAATATTAAATCATAAATGCTACCTTTATATACACACAATAGGATCCACACCATCAGTACGATCTTTCCCGACTGACCTACATCCAATCATATCCGAAACGAAACGACTCCTACGATATTTTACAATTCTCCCACCACCAATGCGATCTATCTCGATTTACCAAATACGAATGCAACTTGAGAATAGCCGAAACAAAATAATCGCCACGAAATTTCACGATTTCTCACCGAACTTACCCGAGTGGTCTAGAACCGGCCCTCCTATACTACTAGTGCAGATTTTGAACTTCTCATAACTCATCCAGCGTCCATTACAACATAAGCAACATACAACTCAGGCTTTCATCATATAATTATGGGTGATTTCAACTGCCACAGCACCAACTGGGGTTACTCTGAAGCTGATGAGAACGGCCACAAACATAAAGAATGGCCAGAACGGCAAGGCATGGAACTCATACATGACCCCAAGCTTCTCTCACCTCTCAACAGCGAAAGGTGACGCAAAGGATACAATCCTGATAACATGTTTGTCAACCCAGCTATTGTCCTTCAATGTAAGAAGAGCGTTAGCCATCCTATCTCAAAACCGCAACACCGACCAAGCGACCGACGGTTTAATTTGAAACAAGGCAATTGGGCAATTCTAGACAAATATAAGGCAAAAATATAAAAGAAAAACGTATTAAACAAATACGTAAAATTTCTTTGCGGAAAACCATACCAAAAGCTTGCAGAACTGAATACATCCCAGCCCTGAGCGAAGTAGCCATACCGATGCTGCAACTGTATAGTGAAAATCCTTTATGAATAAACCATTTCTCCTGGTCATCAACCGCTGCATGCCATCTCAAAAGAAAGACGTGACAAATGAACTGACATGAAACAAATTAGTAGGAAAAGCTATGGTGAGTGTTAAAGAACCGTAGTGGTGACCTCAGTGCTGCACTCTAAAATCACACTAATGTAACCGCCGATCAGATAGCCACGCCCCAGCAAACACAAGGTAGCTTAATTTAGTAGTTTATTGGATATTGAAAAGTCATTTATAAGTAATTTAATTTTTTTCGTAATTTAAGAGTAGGTGACGTTTAGCAGTAATTTAAATGATTACTAGTTTAAAAGTAGTATACGAAGTAGTTTAGGAGTATTTCATTATTGTGGTAGCATAAAAGTAATTTAATTAGTAACTTAGTAGTAATTAAAAAATTAAACGTTGTAGTTTAATGGTAATTGAATCACCATTATACCACCCTGTAATTAGAAAGTAATTAAGGAGTAATGTAATGGTGCGTAGCTTAAGAATAGTTTAACCAGTAACTTACGAGTAATTAAAAAATTGAACGTTGTAGTTTAATGGTAATTGAGTCACCATTATACCACACAGTAATTAGAAAGTAACTAAGGAGTACTGTAATAGTGCGTAGCTTAAGAATAGTTTAACCAGTAACTTAATAGTAATTAAAAAATTGAACGTTGTAGTTTACTGGTAATTGAGTTACCATTATACTACCCGGCAATTAAAAATTAATTTAGCAGTAATGTAATGATTGGTAGCTTGAATAGTTTACTAAGTAACTTAGTAGTAATTCCAGAATTAAGTTGGGGAGTTTAATGGTACCTAATTAAAAGTTCGTTAAAATACAAGGTAAATTAATAGTCAGTAGTAATAGAGTTGCTATATAAATGTTAAGTTACATTATTTTAAAAATAGTCGCTATATTCTCCAAACAGTTAGGTCTGCTATCAAACAATTGCTTGAAGAATGTATCGAAAGAAGGAAAGTGGCAATTATTATCGACAACTAAAAAGATTTTGTACAGTTTATGAAAATACTAATATTGAAAAGTCAAATAGCATTGGTTAATCTGCGGGATCCAGTAACGCAATATAAATATAAAACAAAATAGTAAATATAATTTATGATACACGAATATCAATATTGTATAAAATTATGTACCTAAACATGAAGTATCCTGATTACAGAATAACAAAAACAACAAGTTTATAATTAATACGTAGTGATGCAAATGTGCATATAGGATTGATTCATCATCAGTCTGATTGTTATGTGAAATATTTAATGGTTCACGTTGAAAGTATTAAATTACGAATAAGTTACTCGATTTAATATTCAACATATATAACTTGTAGTTAGCATTTATAGTATTAGGTCAGGTAGAGTAGTGGTTAACACGGTTAGGTTTTCGTGGGATCAAACCCCAGGTAAATACTTAAATTAAATTATAATTTTAAAAAAATCTCACAATTTATCAATCATGTGCGTCAAATTCAGTAAACGAAATAAATAAAAAATTACAAAAACAAATAATTAACTAAAAAAACTATTTTTTAAAATGTGTTACTGGTTTAATAATAATTTTATAGTTTTGTTAGTAATTCAAAATAGTAGTTTTATGGTGATTTCAAAACAGTAGTTTAATAGTAATTCAATGGTAATATAACAACAGTATTTTATAGGTAGTTTATTAGTAATTTAGAAGTCAATGAATTTTTGGTAGTTAAGTGGTTGCTTAATGGCGCCCTTTTTACTCTTTAAATTACTATTCAAATTACAGTAATTTAATAGCAATTCAACAGTAATTTAAGTTCATATGTGTTTGCTGGGGCAACTGCTCTTGAACGGAAAGATCTAGGAGAAGACACCCAGAATGAAACTGTCTTGAGACATACCGAATGAAACCAACTTTTTGATACCGAAGAATTAGACAACGCCATAAAAAAAGACCGAACCGAGCTGCTGGCTAGCGAATGGTGCAAATAGCAAAATTTTGCAAGACAGCCAAAGTATGGATTGTAGCAACGATAAAACCTGCATCCAACGGAAATAAGTTACAAAGATATGGCAGAAAGCGGAAGTTATAGTCATCTTGAAGTTTGAAAAAAACCCAAAGGATGCAAAAAACTTCCGCTCTATTTCACTACTAAGTCATAGTCATAGCTACAAACTCTTAGGGATTGATGAAAAACTTACATCAGAACAAGCTGGCTTCCGTCCTGGCAAATCCTACTGTAAGCAAGTCTTTTATTTCACCGAGTAGGTACATTAAAGATTATCATAATATATTTGTTTGCGGTCTACGACACAGTGATCCACAATCTTTTCCTCCTCACAGTGTTCAAACACACCAACAACTACAAACTTACCATGATGATTGACTGTCTATTGCGTAATAGAATGTTTTTAGTTTGTCTCGGCGGGAAATCCAGCAGTTGGCGTAGGCAATCGAATAATTTACGACTCTGTGACACGACGGAGTTTTGGCATCTTTGCTTTTTATCTATTCCAACGATCAATCCGCTTTAGTGAAGTAGCTGCACTGCTTCATCTACGCCGACGATACTGAATTCAGCGCTCAATGCTCTACGTTTGAAGAAGTGGAGAAAACTATCGAGAGAGGACTCGAAACTATGGGCCACTATTATGCTGACCACCTCCGACACAATCCGACCAAAACGCTAGTGTGTCTGATCCATCTAAAAAGCCACCAAGCGCACAGGAAAATTACAGTGAAATGGAGAGGGTCGATCGCTTCCTGACCAACAAACAACACTGCCAAAGTACGAAAAAGAAAGTGTGTGCCAGAAACAGCATTGTCGGGAAGCTTACTGGATGCAACTGGGGAGCAAATTTATCTACACTCTGTACATCAGCTTTAGGCCTATGTCTTCCCGCTGCGCTTCTGTAGAGCGGATTAGCACACTTGAAAATGGTCGATACGGTAGCAAATAAAATGGTGAAGATAATATTTGGATGTCTCAAACCTACTCCAGTAAGCAAATTGTACCTGCTTGTAGGAATACGACGCGACGTCTTGGCAATCGCTGAACGGCTGAAAGTGATGGAAGACCCAAGACGTTCATTACACGGACAAGAACCCAAGGTCGAGGAAGTTTTTTCGCACCCGAACACAACTTCTCCGTGGCAGCCAAAGCAAGTGCAAAAAAAATGCCTGCAGGGTCTAATGCACCATCCCTCACCTGACGCAGCTTCAAGAAACTAAGAGTAGGAGTGACGAGTGTCGTACTAACCTCGCCCAATGGAGCCTCAACGTGCGATTGTAGTGCTTTGCAATATGACGAGCACTTCCTGTCGTACCCGTTGTTACCACATCTTACGACGCATCAGGACCTATGGGAGGGAAATGACAAAGACATCCAGGGTGCAGAATTTTGGAGAAACCTGTGATAAATGGCCCGGACATATTAAGTAAGTAAGTACGCGTGTGCTATTGTAGATAGTCGCGTGAACAGTTGACATAAATTAAGTTTCAAAGTTAAACGCTAAACGACAGGAATTCTAAGTAAATTGAAATGATGGGATTAGTAGTGTCAATATTAGACAAGACTATACACAGACGAATAAAAATTAATAAATAATTTATTATGACTAATATTACAGATTTTTCAGTTCTATAATCAGATGTGGTAATTACAAACACAATTACTCTCTTCCACAACTCTGAATAAATGCTTAAATAAACAATTAATACAATTGCTTAACAAGCATAAACACAGATACCGCTAACCAAATGCTCCCTTTGGTATCTTTACAATTAGACTTATAAAAATCGACGATATGTATTTTCCAACCCATATTTGGTTGCGTGAAGGAATTATAATATACAATATCGGGCCAAGTAGTATTTGGAGTTACTTCTAATGTTGCTGGACTATTTTCCGGATCACAAGTGTAATCAAGAGAACGATTGAACTTCTTAAAAGTTAAAAAATCGTCGTCTAATCTTCGATCTTGTTCTGGTTTGTGTTTGGCTAAGCAAAGGGAACCGGCTAAAACGAATCTTTAGCAACTCATAAATATGCGTCTAATTAAAATACCTGCCACTGGTCTTGGCCTACCCCTTCTGGAGTATTCGACTCCAGCAAGAACACGCACTTTCGATTGAGCTTCATCGGAAAGTCGATCGAAACCTCCATGTGGCTCGTCCGTTATAATTAATGGATGATAGAATTCAGCGCTGTGAGGATTATTTCCACCGTGCACTTTGAAAGAGTACGTTAAGCCTCTTCTCATCCAAATTTCAGGAATTAATTGTCCATTGATATACCAGGCCAACGACATCGAAGTTTGTTCTAAAAATAATGTAATTTGCTAAGAACGTTTTCATAAAAAATTACTCACTAGTTAAGCCTTGATAACCCCTTTTTCCTCCAGAAGGACCTAATTGTGCATTGAATACTCTTACATTCCTATCATAAATCTGACCCCGTTCCCATGGTTCTTGTAGCTGATCGTCAGAAGTTGTAAAAGGATAACAAGTCGCAATAGGATCTTTACTTTTTAATTCGAGTTTAATATTTGTTTTTGGATAGTAATCGTGAAAAGTTGGTTCTCTATCTTTATCTAATCGTCCTATAGCCCAAACTACATAGATAGAACCTTCTTCTGGAATTTCTATATCACCATGATCAGCTGAAAAAATTAATTAGTAACGATTACATTATGTTTTACAAACTTACGTGATATTAGGAATCTTCTGTAAGTTATTACGTTAATTCCATGCTCTCGAATGCCGGTGTACACCTGATTGTTATCTTGACCACCCAGTAAGTCATCTTTGCACACACCTTTGTACTGGCCTAAAACTTTAACACACTAGACAGGCGTTAATGTAACTGTTATCTTAGAATGTACCGACGATAAAGCTGTTATATTGTAGTCAGTTGCAAAAACTTGAGTTTCGTGTATGTAAGCAATTGCTACATCTGCACCCACCATTTGACTTTGTGACTGTGAACCTGAAAACCCAAACGCCATATACTCTGTTTCTTCTACTTGACCAGCTAGTTGAATGGTTATTTGTGGTCCATAAATGTCCCAGGATACTTGCAATTTCTTATGTAGCTGCATGCAGTTTGTCAAATCACTTTTATGCGGCTGAAATTTTATTTATTTAGATTAAATTTAAATTAAAACAGTAACGTACCAAAACTTTGACTAAGGATGGTGGCACATTTAATCCACTAGGTATTATAATAGTAGCTAAACTTCTCTTCGATGCCAAATCATAGATACTAAACCAATCTATATTAAATATTGTCAAATCTCCCGGCAGCTCTAAAGAAATGGTTACACCATCATAAGCTCGCAAAGAATCTAAACTAAAACCGCTTTATTTATGCTATTACTTAAAAAATCAAACACTTACTATCCGTATTCATCGGGTACTTTGGTACCTTTAGAATCAGGTTGAGCACCTACACCAACCCAAAAGTATGGTTCTCGAGCAATCCCATCGAAAACAAACTCAGGAATGCGAATAGTTTTTGCATCAGTTATTTCAATCACGCCTGATTTTAGTTTGTTGATTTTACCGTTTAATTGTGTTAATTTTTGTATCGATGGTGGTTCAAATTCTTCAGGTATGTAAATGTCACCGAAGGTGTTTTGACTCCACAAGTCGTAAATGGCAAACCATTTGATATCGGTGATCTTCTTATTATCGGGCAATGTTAAAGTAAAGTCTTTGTTGAAGTACAACCTCAGAACGTCGGTTCTAAAGAGTTCATGTATCGGTTATATGAATTTAGATTTAGTGTGAACTTACTTTCCATATTCGTCTGGTACTATAAAACCCTGTGGTCCTGGTCTACTAGCTGATCCAGCCCAGAAGAAAGTATCTGCTCCTTGGCCATCATAGTTAAACTTTGTTAAAAGCAAAGTATATTCGTCTACTGCATAAACATCGCCTGATATCTGATGGTGGTAGTTGTTAAATTTACCAATAAATTTGCCTTTGTAAGGACCATCATCATCTTGTGCGTTTACTAAAAAATATTTACTTTACGAACGTTCCCTGTATATGGCACTGACCTTCACGTCCACAAAGAAAAAGAATTTGGAAATTACAGTTAAATCATGAATGACACATAAGTGGATCTTGTACGAGTTTATATGAAACCAGTAAGTCACTTACCTAAAAGTATTCCAACAAATAATAAAACTATGAAGGAAATAAACATCATTTTGTGATACGTTTGAAACTTCTCATTTTTCTTGCTGTTTAATTAGCAATTCGACGGCGTCCATATGGTGCAACTAATTGTTCTATATTTTTCTGAACCGTAACACTTGCGAAGTGTATCTTAAGACAACTTTCTACTAATAAAATTACTTGTACTAAACCGGTTAACAATACTACAAATCCTGCTCCACCTTTAAATCGAATTTATACGAATAAAAAACATAGTTATTGAATTTTGAGGTGGGGACTTACCTTTGTAGACGCTTATTTAATTCTTTGACTAACGTGGACTAACGGGTTATTGTGAATTGTCTGAAATATGTTATTACAATGAAAAGATAAAAGACGCGTTTCCGACTTCTATGGCTTCGTGTTCTGTTCGTTTCTTAAACGCATTTTGTATATCGTTTTCGTAAACAGTTATTCCAATGCAATTAATTAATAATTACGCTTTTTGAAAGTATTTCAATTAAAATTACAATTGATTTTTAATGTACTTCAACTTCGCGAATTACTGATATTTGTAAATGAGTACTATTTCAAATATATTTAAATTGCACGGTTTAATTTGAATCTAATAAAATAAATAATATTTTTAATTTTTATTTTAGAATATTGTAGTTTTTTACAAATTTTTATTTGGAATTTAAAAAAAGGCCAAAAGCTGAAGGACGTGTTTATTGCCGAAATATATCAAACATTGATAAGTTTGTGTTTTTTGCAACATTCTTTAATTCCCAATTAAAAAAATTTTTTTTGCATAATTTTACGTTTCAAGGTCTTCCGAATCAGAAAAATGTATTTTTGATTAAAAAAATTTTGAGTGCGTGTATGACGATGTACCCACAATAACTCTCGAATCATAAATGAAAAAGAAACCGGAAGTGCGTGCATCCGCCACTGTTAACAGTTTTTCTTATATAATTTTGTACGTATATAAATTATTCGAATTGTTTTTACAGTTTCTTGTAGAGATAATTCTTCCTAATAATTTATTCAAATAAAAAAAATTTCTAACATTAACAGTTTTTTAGATATTTGATTTATATTCAAATTATAATCTAGATTCGAATCCTGCCTGCGACGAAAAAAAATCCATATCTTGAAGGGAAAGCAAGATACGCTAAAACTAAAAATTTTTCTCTATATTGTTTTGACTTGTTTATACACGGAGTGCTGCATCTTCCTTACATTATCTTTGGATGTACTCACGATAATTCTCGAACGAAAAGTTCTATAGTAACTTGAAATTTGGTATGAAGATGGATTTTCGCATATTCTCTCGGTTCTATCAAAAGATGGGTCTGATAAAAAACCGGAAGTGCGTGCATCCGCCATTTTTAACAATTTTTCTTATATAATTTTGTACGTATGTAAATTATTCAAATTATTTTTACAGTTTCTTATAGAGATAATTCTTCCTAAGAATTTATTCAAATAAAATTTTTTTCTAACATTAACAGTTAATTAGATTTTTTATTTATAATTTAAAATGAATTCACAAATATAATCTAGGTTCGAATCCTGCCTGTGACAATGTCATATTGTAACGATTATTATTAAGGATTCGTGCGGTAACATTCGACGTGTAGAAGGTCGTATTTACATTTACAAACGTAAAAGAGAAATACAAGTGTAGAAGTTGGAGAAGATAGTTAGTGAAGGTGCTGGTGTTAGTAGTGGTAGTAAGAGGGAAGCAGGAGAGAAAAAGGGTGGGTAAAAAAGGAAAGGTGTAAAATAAATAAATTAACGGAAGAATAGAAACCGTGGTGGAAAATTATAAAACTGACGAACAAGTGTGATTAAGGTGAATAAGCAGGGTAATCGAAAAGGTCAGAGACAAAAGATAACCTCCTACATTAATCGAAATTATTACATTTAAAGCGAAATTAAAGCGAATTAGTTATAAGGGTGACGTTTTAAAACACAAAAAAATAAAAAAAGAAGGTAAGGAGGAATTAAGAAAAAAAAAATAATAACAATAAATTTAAAAAAAATTAATAAAAAAAAATTAAATAAATAATTAAATTAAAAAAAAAATAAATAAATAAGAAATAAAAAAAGGGGGAAAGGGATGAATAAAAGAGAGAGAGAGGAAGAGGAAAAAGAAAGGCAACAAATATTTGAAAGAGGAAAGAAAACAATAAGATCACCAGACATTAAAAATATATCGGAGGAGAGCGAAGGAAAAACCTCAAGAACAGAAGGAGGAAGGAAAGAAATGGAGGAGTTAAAAGAATCAATGAGAGAAATGATGAAACAGATGGAAGAAAATATGCAAGGAATAAGACAAGAAATCAAAGAAATGAAAAAGAAATGGGAGAAAGAGAAAAGAAGTGGGAGAAAGAAAAGAGAAACTGGTGGAGAGAATAGAAAAACTGGAGAAAAAGCGGAAGCCGAGGAAAGATGGAAAAGAAAGAATAATATTGTGATAAAGGGGTGGAGAAGTGAAAAACCACAAAAAGGTTTAGCAGTGATGCTGGAAGAAAAATTAAATGTAAAAGTAGAGGTGACAAAAGTGACAGTAATAAACAAAGAGAAAAAAAAATGAGATGGTGGTGGCAGAAATCGGAGGATGGGAGGAAAAACAGAAGGTAATGGCGGAGAAGAAGAAATTAAAGAATACAACAATATATATATAAGTCACGATTTGACATGGGAGGAAAGAAGAGTGCAAAGAGAAATAATGAACATGGCGGTGGAAAAAAGAGCGGAAGGAAAACGAGTATGGGTAGGATACAGAAAAATGGAGATAGACGGAGACAGATACATATGGAACGACAAGGATAGGGGACTGAGCAGAGAAAGGGGAGAGAAATTGGGGAACCAAAAGGCAAAAACTAAAGGGCAAAGGGGTGGTAAAGGAGAGAAAGTTGACAAAATGGCAAAGTAAAGGAATAATGAGAGATGGAAATGTAAAAGAAAAAGAAAGAAGAAAAAAAGAAAGTAAGGAAGAAGCACAGGGGGAGGTGAGTGAGCTGAGAGTATTGTTCCGGAACGTAGCGGGAATAAAAAACAAGGAACATGATTTCTGGAAGTACATCAAGGAACAGGATGTAGTAGGATTACAGGAAACATGGATGGAAGAAAAAGAATGGGAGTGGTGGGAAAAAGAGTTGCCAGAAGAATTTGAGTGGGTGGTGCGAAATGCAGAAAGAGAAAAGAAAAAAGGGAGAGAGAAGGGGGGTTTGATAACCGAAATAAGAAAAAAAATGGTTGAACCAGGAAAAGAAGGAGAAAGTGCAACAGAGAAGAGGAGTTGTAGAAAGGAACATGCAGTGGGGAAAAACAAAAATAAAAGTGGTGACGGTTTATAGCAGTAGAATGAAAGAGACAAGGAAAAACTTAGAAGAGATGATAGATGAGAGGCAAGAGGGATTGATAATAGTAGGAGGGGACTTCAACGCAAGAATAGGGGAAGAGGGGGGAATACAAGAAAGAAAAGGGACGGGAAAGAGACAAACAAAAAACAAGGTGATAAATAAAGAGGGAGTGGAACGGCTGGAATTGTGCAACGAAAAAGGGTGGGAAATAATGAACGGGAACAGAGAAGATGATGGAAAGGGGGAATTTACGTACATAGGAGGAAGGGGAGAATCAATAATAGATTTTGTAATGACAAATGAAGAGGCCGCAGAAAAGGTAAAGACATTTAAGGTGGGAGAAAGAGTAGAGTCAGACCATCAACCACTGGAATTGACAATGGAAGTAAGGGAAAGAGAAGAGAGAGAGGAAGAGGAGAAGTACATAACTAAAAAAAAAGTGGACAGAAGAGAGTATAAAAGATATAAAGAGAGAATAGGGAAAACGGTATGGATAGGGAAGGAAGTACAAGAAAGTGTAGAGGAAATGAGAGAGATGATGGAGAAAGCAACAGAGAGAGTCAGATTTAGAAAATGGAAGGGGAGAAAACTGGATGGAAGAAATGGTGGGATAAGGAATGCAAGGAAGCAAAGAAAAAGGCAAGAAGAGCATTAAGACAGTGGAAAAAAGGGAAGAAAGAAAAGAAGAATACAAAGAAGCAGTAAAAATATACAAAAAAACATGCGATAGAAAGAAGGAGGAAAACAAAAGAAACAAGAGGAGCAGATTAAAGGAATAAAAACGGAAGAAGATGTATGGAAGTACCTAAAGAAGCAGAGGAAAAAAAAACAGGACGACAAAGGGAATAAAAATTAAAGAATGGGAGATATATTTTCGGAACCTGTTGGGAGGGGAAGAACAAAAGCAGGAAAAAGAAAAAAGGAAAGACGCGGCAGGAAGACAAGAAGAAGGAGATAGGGATAAAATAAGGGAGCAAGAACTAATAGACGCGATAAAGAATATAAAAAAAGGAAAAGCGATAGGAGAAGATGGGATACAAGGAGAAGAGTGGATATACGGGGGAGAAAATGTAGCAAAAAGGATGACGGAAATAATAAACAAAATATGGAAAGGGGAAGGATTCCCAGAGGGATGGAGAGAGGGAATAATATGCCCAATACATAAAAAAGGCGAAAAAAAAGTCGAGAATTATAGAGGGGTAACATTACTGAGCTCGGCATACAAATTGTACGCGACAATACTGCAAGAAAGATTACAGAAGGAAATAGAGGAAAGAAGTTTGGTACCAGACGGACAAGCGGGATTCAGAAAAGGAAGAAGGGCGATAGACAACATATATATAATGAAACACTTAGCAAATAAAGAACTAGAAAAGAAAAGAGGGAAAATGGTAGCACTATTCGTAGACCTAAAAGCGGCTTTTGACAAAGTGAATAGGGAAAAGCTGTGGGAAAATATAAAAAGAAAAAAAATCAATGAAAGATTAATACAAAGAATAGAGGAAATATACGAAGAAACGAGAAGCAGGGTTAAAGTGAATGGGGAAGAGAGTGAGAAATTCATAACAAAGAGAGGGTTGAGGCAGGGATGTCCACTGAGCCCAAGCCTGTTCTCGGTATATACGGGGATCTGGAAGAGACAATGAGAGGACAACAGACAGGAGGGATAGTGGTAGGGAAAGCTAAGGTATGGTCGTTGGCGTATGCGGATGACATAGTGCTGGTGGCTAAGGAGGAAAAGGAAATGAAAGAGATGATGAAAACGCTAGAAAAATATATGAAAAAAAAAGAATTGGAAGTAAACACGGAGAAAACAAAGATAATGATATTTAGAAAAGGAGGGGGGAAAAGAAAAAGAGTGGAGTGGAGATGGAGTGATGAGAAAGTGCAACAAGTGAAGGAATTTACATACCTGGGCTACACGATGAAACAGGATAATAAAGAGGGAGAACACATAAAGGAAAGGGTGAAGAAAGGAAACAGGCTAATAGGACAAGTATGGGGTGTGGGGAAAAGAATTTTCAAGATGGATATAAAAAAAAAGAAAATTGCTGTTCGAAAAATTAATCAAGGGGGTGGTAATGTATGGAGCGGAAATATGGGGCTGGAAGGAGTGGAGGGAGGTAGAGGGGCTACAGGAAAAATACTGGAGATGGGTGTTAGGATTGGACAGGGATACATTGTGAGAGAGGAGGTTCAGATAGAAAAAATAAGGATTGAGACAGGAAAAAGAGCAATAAAATACGAGGAAGAAATGAGGGAAAGAACAGATTGCAAAATTCTGCAAGAATGTTGGAAAGAGATAAAGGGAGGAAAAGTGAAGTACGGGCGGGAGGGCAGAGAAGAGTATTACAAAAGAAATGGGTACGCCAGTGAAGAAGTGGGGAGATTAAGAGAAGAGGGAGTAGGGATAAGGGAAGAAATAATAAGGAGAGATAGAAACATCAAAAAACAAGAAAGATGGACAAAGATAAAAGAGGGCAGATATAATAGGAATTATAAAGATATCAAGGGTGAAGGGGTGCCGGAATATTTAAGAGACAGTGAGATTAAAAGTAACAAAAGGAAAAAAATGGTGGCAAGGTTCAGATGTGGCAACGAGGAGTTAGGGAACAAATATTGGAAGGAAGAACCAGAAAAGTTGTGCAGGCTATGTGGAGAAGAAACGGAAGATCTGAACCACATGAGAAAGAGATGCAGGGAACTAAGAGAAGAGGTGATGAAAACAGTGGACATCTTAGATGAAAACGGAAAAGGAGCGGAATGGATGGAGGAAGTATGGAGCAGGAGAAAAAAGTTAAGGGGGGAGAAGGGATAAGAAAATGTATTATATATGTATAGACAACACGACCAAATTTGTAAGCCAAATGGCAATGAATAAAGTTAAACTTATATATTAAATCTTCACTCGTGACGCTTCCTTCGCTGTGACAATTCATTTGGTTTATTTATTTTCAAGCAGTTTCATTCTGTCTACTACTGCTGCTATTTTGTCATTCACAGATTCACAAATTTCTTCTTTTTAATTTAACATATCTGTTTGAGTTTCTTCTTGAACAATTTTAATTTGGTTTTCTATACTAACTTGTATTTGCTCTTCAATAGTCTTTATGTGATTTTCAATGCTTGTTCGTATTTCTTCTTTTAAACTTCTAGAATTTTCCAACAATTTTGCTTCTATTCTCTGAGAATTTTCAGACAGTTTTTCTTGAATCTTTCTAGAATTTTTACTAGAATTTTCTTCCATTTTTTTATTCATCGATTCTTGACCATTTTTTATTGATTCAAAAAATTCAAATAGTTTTGCATCCATTTTGGTTTGATAACGAGTTACCGGCATAAGTTAGTATATATAACACGAACAAAAAAAAGTTTAAATACACTACTTTAACGAAATGGAACAACTAAAAATTACACAGTATAAACAAACACGCGAATCCCGAACTAAAGTTTTATTTATTTACGCAATCAATGTTTTTATTACAGGAGCGATATTACAATATTTAATGGTGTTTACACTAAAAATCGCGAACCCGACACCTGTGAACCACTGTAACGAAAATTATTACTAATTTATTTATACTAAAAATATGTACCTACACGTTTATAACTAACCGAACTAATTAAAATCTCACTGAAAGCTAAAGTCCGTGGATAACTTCTATTTATCTAAAGATAACTTATAACTTGTTTACATTAAAGTCACGTACAAGGTTATACTCCGTATATTTATCTTCACACGCGTTAATTATTTATTTATTTAAACTTGAATAATCTTCTTAACACTGCCGACTTCGAATTACTCAAATAACTGACTCATGATTCATTTGTATCGCTTTTATATATTTTGGGCTAAACGTTCGAGAATTTTCTATACCTTTCGGTGAACGTTCTAGAACTTAAGAATAATGTCTTCGAATCCTGCCTGCGACGATTTTTTTTGGAATAAAATTCCATATCTTGAAGGGAAGCAAGATACGCTAAAACTAACAATTTTTCTCTATATTCTTCTGACTTGTTTATACACGGAGTGCTGCATTTTCTTTACATTATCTTTGGATGTACCTACGATAACGCTCGAACCAAAAGTCCTAGTAAATTTGGTATGGAGCTGGGTGTTCATATTCTCTCGGTTCTATGATGGGTCTGATAAAGAAACCAGAAGTGGGCGTATTTCTTATATAATTTTTTACGTATATGTAAATTATGCGAATTATTTTTACAGTTTCTTATAAAGATAATTCTTCCTAACAATTTATTCAAATAAAAAAAAATGTTCTAACATAAACAGTTTACTAGATATTTTATTTATAATTTAAATTGAATTCACAAATATAATCTAGGTTCGAATCCTGCTTGCTATGATTTTTTTTAGATTTTTATAGGATTTCGATGCGGATGCTGTGGAAATAGCGACTGAAGAGGAAGCTTTTCAAGATACAGAATATCCCAGGCAGCACACTGACGCTATATGACGACATTCACACGTCTTAATGACGTATCGTACGTAATTTTGACGTCAATAAAACTTAATGTGCTGCCTGGGATTTAGCGTCAATAAATAATAGCATCGCTTAGGAAACTACTAATACAAGTGCCTCGCGAGAAACAAAAGCAACACACCCTAAGCATGTACGCCAAAAACAAAAAACCCAAATTTGAAGTCACAGGTGATAAAGCTTTCAACCTTCTACAAGAGTGTAGTGACTGTGTTGGTTGTTACATATATATGGCGAGCATATTGCTGAGAAACTACGAAGTTATACTAAACGAGCACAAGCAGCGGTCGAACATTTGTTCACTGTAATTTGTATTTCGTTTACATATTTTTGGGCCAATTAACGAAAGCAGAAGGGTTGACGGGCCAGATTAGCAATCTACCCATCGTAAAATAAGAACAACGCTCACACAACCACGCATAGCCTCGGAATCAGGACGGATAAAACGGTAACGACAAAGCAACGAAAAAGGAATAAGAGAAGGAATACAGGTACAACATTAAGACTGTGAACATGGAACGTGCGATCCTGGAATAATAAGGCCCAAGAAGTAGTAACTGAAATCTCAGAGAGGAAGATTGACATATACAACATAACCGAAACTAAAATAAAGGGAAAATGTACCTAAAAGATCAACAATTATATTTTCATATACAGTGGAAAGGAAAAGCATGAAAGAGCAAAGGAAGGCGTAGAAACGCTGCTGCATGAAAAATTCATACAGCATATTGTAAAGATTGACTACATCAATGAAAGAATATTAAAAACTACATTAAAACTAAACGGGAAACACCTACATATAATAAGTGCCTATGTCCCAGACATCTCCAAATCAAAAAATGAAAAAAGAACATTCTATGAAGAGCATCAAACTTTCACGGACACGATATAGTACAGCCATCACGTAATTATCATGGGAGACTTTAACGCTCGAATAGGCGATGATATAGTATTTGGCATCAAGCAACGCTTCAATAAAGACGTCAGAAATGACAACGGAGATCTACTGGTTGCCTTCTGCGCTCACAATAACCTAAGAATTAATAACCCATTCTTCAAACACGATCGTAAGATAGTCAAGCAGGAACTCACACACAATAATATAACACCATGGTTCACAGAAGAAGAGCTTTCTTTCAGTACAAGTTAACGAAAATTGGAGACAGTATGTACAAGAGCGGAACACAGCCAACTAAAGAATAAGACGACTGAAAGAAGAATACTGGGAACGGTTTACAAAAGATATGGAAGAAGACTTTTGTACGACTCGAAAAAAAAATGTTTTAAATAGAAAATCGGAGGTAAATGAAACCCTGAAACTGAACGTAATTAACAACGAAAAGTGGATAGAATACTTCAAGGAGCTATATAAAGAAGAGCAACGCACACCTATGGTAAGAACTTCGAAAGAAAGTAACAATGTAAAGGTTGCAAATGAAGACACTCTGAAAGGACTAAAAACATTGAAGGGCTGGACGGAATAAGTAAAGTTTCGGCGACTGCCTAGCGGAAGAAATGACAACGCTGTTTAACATAATACTAGAACACGGAAAGGCCTGGAATGAAAAACCAGCATAACCATCCCTATATTTAAAAAGGGAGAATAAGACAACCCCAAAAATTATAGAGGAATTACACTCCTGAATGCAACACAGAAATTGTTCACGAAAATAGTTCTAGATAAATTGACACCTCACATTACAATTAATGAGGAACAACAGGGGTTCCGCCGAAATCGGTCTATGTCGGACGCTATGTTCATTGTTCGCCAGAGCAGCTGATAAGAATAGTGGAGGACATAAACACGAATACAACAACAAAAATCCAAACAGCGATGGGTTTGAGCGAAGTAATAAAATGCACAAGCGGTATCCTTCAAGGAGACTCATTGAGTCCAGTGCTCTTCAGCATTGTGATGAAAAAGCTGATAGATGGAATAAAAAACAACGCCGGATATGTGATGGGGCACGAACGTATCAACATATTATGCTACGCAGACGAGGACGACGCAGTATAAACTGCGGTTTCAGAAGATAATCTTCAGCGACTCCTATATGGGTTTGCAAACACGGCATGATAATTTCTATCGAGAAAACCAAAGCAGTTGTAATCTCCAAAAAACCGAGGCGATACAAACTGATGGTAGACGACAAAATTATAGAGCAAGTAACTTACTTACATACATAACTTTACATACCTAAGGGTAGAGATAATAGCCGAGATAAACCAATTTAGTAAAGTCAGAACTCAAGTCATGAATCGGGCACGCATATCTGGATATGTAAGAGACGTGACATGGAGAAACAAATACCTCCGAACGGAAAGCAAAATAAAAATATACAAAGCGATAGTGAGGCCAGTTATGACTTCTGACAGCAGCAAAACTAAACAACTAATGAGAACCTCAGAAATGAATACTTTGAGAATGATAACGGGGAAGACACGACTGGACAGAGTAAGAGAAGAGTGCAGAGTACCAAACATTGTTAGATTCGTGCGGAAGAGAAGAAGGGAATGGAACGACCATGTTTCCAGAGCAGGAGGGGACAGATTAATTAAAATTGCTAGCGATCGGAGACCAGCAGGAATACGAAATACGGAAAGACCACAAAAAAGGAGGGCAGATAGTTGGGTTTCAACATACGTCGAAGAAATTCCATAGCCCAATGCGCGAAGAAAACAGGGATTGTCCCTAACTTAAACGAAGGAGAAGCAAACATTTGCAAGCATTGACAAACGTTTACAATTTGCTGAAAATTATTTTTTGTTAGATGCGCACCTTAAGAGAAAATTCGTAAGAACTCGAAACTAACCATAAAGACTTACCAGAAGTGTGGTCTACGACATCTACAACAGCACTTTCAACTTTAGTAGATTTTACAACCCTAAATGTGTTGAGAAGACGAAGATGAAACACTCTTTTCTATTCTAATATAAGTGAATATGTGGCTTTTGAAATAGCTATCAGATAGACTGCTTTGAGGTTATGTATTGAGAACCATGTTAATAAATCACAAAATCTTAAGTGTTTTTGCTAATATTTGATGCATTTTTTCATAATGTAAAACAAAAAATAAATAAAATGGAATAAAAATATAATTTCCATTTTATTTGAAATAACAAAGTCGATACCAACTTTCAGTATTTTCGAAAGTGTCTCTATATTAAAAATTGTATTATTAAATAAACTTATTGTCTTATTCTCGTGTGTAAGTTTTTTGAAATCGATTACTAATAAAACTTAAATTTTCTAACAAATCACTCTGTACAACATTCGTGATTCTAAATCATTTTTTAAAGTTATGATCAAAGTGACCATGGAAATATATTATCTTAAAGCAAACGCTTGATACTTCTTTTGTTTAATGTCGGTTAACGAATAAAGTTACGGACGCGTTTTATTAAGTGTTTAGTTTAATTTAGTGTTTGGTTATTCAAATATTATATAATTCACTAGTACTTATTTATTTCGGGTTGTTTTTTGAGTGTACGCGTTCGGTTATGGTAATTAGGGGTGTCTGATTTTCGGATGTTAGCATAGCAAGATGATAACTGATAAGGTACGTTTCTTGTTTAATCCAGCCATTTTGTATCTATCGAATTCATGGAAGATTACAACCCAGTTTTGCGTTTTTTAGTCAGACACAATTAAACACACTTGTAATTTTACAGGGTGAAATGGAATTTCTACATGACCCAATTAGTTAGTGGTAAGTGTTTCAAATTTCTTATAAATCAAAATGAGCGTATTTAAAATGTATTCTATTATAGAGGATTAAATTAACTATGTCGACGTAATTTATGTACGTATTTTGATTTTTGCAATTTTTTTTACACCGGTATGGCAATTTTTAATAAATTCAACATGCATATAAAAGCGTCTAAGATCAGTTTACGTTCTATATTGTCTTTGTTATTCTAAAATATACATAGTAGGTAAAATCTTGAAAGTTGGCAAGGAATACAGACGAATTTAATGTTGGTAAAAAAGCTAACTTGGCCTTAATCAAGCAAGAACAGCAAGATGATTTGTGTGTTTTAATTTTTTATCTAGTCCTACTTGACTTGTAAAGACTAAAGCTAATTATTTATTAATTAAGGTAAAGCTATACCAGTACTCGGATACTTAACGCATATTTGTAGTAACGTAGTTTTAATATGAACGCTTCGTTGTTGCATTAGAAGGTTGGCGAAGACGTGGCCACATCTACAAACTTTATTAAAATATACGGTATTAATTCAAAATAATCATGTAAAACATTACATCAAAAACAGACCGACAAAATTCAATCTCCAACTGCTCAAACAGCAGTATACTCGTCTTACCAAAAATTAGATGGCTGACGACTACTGCTGAGATGACGCGGTTATTGAGTGCCATCATCTTTTTTCGTTGTTGATTCTTTAATTTTTACTTTCCTATAAGGAAAGTACAGCGTCAAAATTTTTTTTTGCATAGTTTTACGCTTCATGATCTCCTGAATCACAAAAATGTAATATTGACAAAAATTTTTGGGTGTCTGTGTCTGTGTAATGATGTACACACGATAACTCTCGAACCAAAAGTCCTAATAACTGGAAATTTGATATGGAGCTGGCTTTTCATATTATCTCGGTTTTATCAAAAGATGGGTCTGAAAAAGGAACGGGAAGTTGGTGTATCCCCCATTTTTAACACTTTTTCTTATATTCTGACTTCCAGAAAAATTGCAACACCTAGAACTTGTTGAACGATTTTATTGAAATTTTTAGAAAACGTCTCTTTTTATGAAACAAAGTGATTAGAATTTGAATAATATCTAGCCAGTAGTTTTTTGTTTTTTTCCTGTTGTTTCCATAGAATGTAAGTGAAAATGGCGGAGTGTAAAGTCGCCAATTTAACTTATGAGTGCAAAAGTTGTTTTTAAAAAATAATGAATGACAAAGATATGATTATTTGTTTTTTATGTGATGTAAAAATGCATAACTCATGTGCTATAAAAAGAAACTGTGCTGAATCAAAAAATTTTAAATTTATATGTGATTTGTGTTTGACGGAATTCCCGGTGAAAAAACTGTCTTATAAGGACATAAATTCCGAAGAAAATGCTTCCAATGATGGACAATATGCTAAAGGTAATAGTACTGATAAAAAACTTGATGAACTTATTGCAATTATTAAAACGTTACAATCTGAGGTAAATAACCTAAAATGTACAAACAAGAATCATTGCAAGAATGTAGCACCGTTTGATAAAGGCACAAGTGTAAATAAAAATCCACAGATGGAACTTCGTGTATTAAACGATTGCAATAATAGTAAACAAACATATTTAAATTCTCTCAAAATCAACGATAATGATAATGTGAAGGTACAACGTAGTATGACAGCTGCTTTTGTAAACAAGAATGAAAATGATGGCTTTACTGTAGTCACTAAAAAGAGAAATAAGAAGAAAATGAATACTATAAAGAGTGAAGTGGATAATTCAACCACACTTCAAGGTGTTGCGAAAATGGGTGAATTACACGTATATCGTTTACGCCCGGATACTACTGCAGAGCAATTAAAAAACTACCTGATCGAAAGAGGATCCCAAAATGTATACTGTGATTCACTAACATCTAAATACCCAAAAGAATACGCCTCGTTTAGGTTATCCGCTCCAATAGAAGATATACCTAAACTTCGAGAAGCTACAATTTGACCACGTGGAGTTTGCGTTAATACTGTTGCGTATTTATTTATTAAAAACTAATTTATTTAAAACGACTAAAAATACGTTTACTTAATCTAGAAATATGTACACTTTTAAATTAACCGAACTAATTAAATCTACTAATATTTAATGAAAACACTTACACGAATTTATGTATAACCGTTGTATAACACTATCACTAACACGAGATAAGATAACGTCCTCGGATTTCACACTGTAAGTCACGTTCACTCGATTCGGTATACACTGTTATTTATTTAAAACTTCGCACGTGCTAATCACTTATTTATCTTCACTTGCATAATCTTCTTAATACAGCTGCATTCGCGTTACGACAAATAACTGACCTACGATTTCTTTCTTCGGTATTTATAGACATCGGCGAATCTTTCTCGAGCGTTCCTACTTTTCGCTATATCTTCTAGAAAATGGATAACAGCTTCTAGAAGGCTCTTGCATTTGTAAATAATTTCTCGAACGTTTCAATACGTTTTTTCACTGGATAAAAAGAAAAAACAGCTTGGAGAGACAAACTTCTCAAATAAATTAAACGTCTCACTAAATAATTGCAGGACTTTACGCATAAATGCGCAGTCTCTACTAAATAAGACCCCACAGCTCAATTTACTGTTTATAAATATTTGCTCAATCAAACATAAATTCAACGAATTAGAAATTGTACTAACGAAATCATCGATTAAATACAACGTCGCATTAATTTGTGAGCATTGGCTAATTGATACCGAGGCAACAAGTTTTAAATTACTAAATTTTATGCCTATAGCTAGGGTGACCATACGTACTTATTTTAGTAGGACAGTACTTTCTTTTCTGCCAGTGTCCTAAGGTCCTTAATAGAAGCTTGAAGTATACTAAAATGTACTTTCTTTTTCTGAAGATGCAAATATCGCAAATAGGTATACCAAAATATTTATTTTTTATTTAAAAAGAATGCTTATCGGTGATTCACTGATCATGATGCAATAACGACGTTAAGAAGTTGTTGAGAATGTTCGCGTAGTTTGTTTCCCGAACGTTCCAGTCCACCCTCGATTATCCTAGACGCACAGCCCAGAATGCTCCGTGACTGGATCGTGCAAGAATCGAAGCGAAGTTAGCGAGCCGCATATAAATAGCGACAGCACTCGAACTAAGACTAAACAAGTTCAATTCTACACGAGTTCTACCGTTCGACAGCAAGCGAACATATTATTTGTCAATTGTTTTTGTTGAATGCAGTCTGGTTTTCTGTGCTGGTTTCGCTTACTAAAAAGCAACGTCTTTTGATCTCAGTTACCTACTTGTGCATTATTTGCGTAAACATGGCACCGCCTCGAAGAAAGTGTCATTTTAATTTGGAGTTACAGAAAGAATATCCGTTTATGAAAATAAAAAATAAATTCAGTCCGCATATTGTGTACTGTGAAATTTGTAGAAGTGATGTTGATATTTTCAACAGTGGTCGCAGCAATATTAAGGCTCATCTAACCAAGAAAAAGCATACATTAGCTGCAAATACGAAGTCTAAAAGCGCTAAACTAAACATTTTTTTCAAAAATGAATACTTCATCTCTGAAAATATGTTAATTGCAGCCAAGGAAGATACTTTCGCGTATCATACGATCAAGCATCAGCAGAGTTTGAGATCTTTGGATTGCACTTCAAAGCTAATAGCAAACATGTTTGAGCCCAAATTTATGGCAGCTCCAACCAAAACTGAAGCCATTGTAAAAAATGTTTTTGCTAAAGAATCCCAGTTGCGATTGGAACTTGATCTACACAAAGCAAATTTTGTTAGCATCATGATCGATTCGTTCATCCACAAAGAGATTAAAATAGTACCTTTGTTGGTGAGATATTTTAATTGTGAAAAAGGTATTCAAGTGAAATTACTTCAGTTGCAAGACTTACCTGGTGAAACATCAGAACAGTTAAATAATTACCTATGTGTTTAATACTTTGAAAACCCACAATTTAGTGGACAAGTGTATTGGGTTAGCTGCTGATAATACCAATACAAATTTTGGCGGAATGAAAAGAAATGGAGTGAACAACCTATTTGCAAAATTGAATGCTTCTCGTGGCAAACCTCTGGTTGGCATTGGTTGTGTTGCACACATTTTGAACAATTGCGTACAAAATGCTACGGACGTCTTACCAATTGACGTTGAGGTTATTGTTGTTAAGCTATTTAAGCATTTCTATATTTATACAGTGAAAGTAAATCAACTAAAACAATTCTGCGACTTTGTTAATGTTGAATACAAAAAGATGTTATCATTTTCTAAAACAAGATTTTTAAGTCTGATGCCCGCAATTGAACGAATTCTACAAATGTACGAACCGTTGAAAGCATACTTTTTGTCTATTGAAAATTGTCCAATGATTTTGAAGCAATTTTTTGAGTGTCGCACGAGCGAAATTTGGATGTGGTTTGTACACAACATTGCTTCTATGTTTCACAGTCATATTAAAGGCAGAGGCCGCTCTATAAAACTATAAAAGCGTAAATACTTTCAACAACATAAAAGACTTATCAGTTGCGGGGATTTGGGAAATCTGTGTCTGCGGCATGCCGAGTAGGGATAGCTACCTTATCATGATAAACATATATCGACCACCAAAAGGCGATTTCGACCTGTTTATTAAAATCTTGAATAACGCACTATCAATGTCAATAAGACAAATTGACAAATAAGAATTACATTATTTGTGTAGGTGATTTTAATTTACATTTTGAATCGCTGAATAATCAAGTGCGTACACTTACAGAACTTAATTATACTAAGTTACGGCCTATTCACCAAAGTAAACTTTAATACACGTTACAATCACTGTATCGATAATGTTTTTACTAACATAAGAGAAGAATACTACACAATTCTCCCAGTGAACACTGCATTAAGTGACCACCTCGGTTTATCGATGTCTCTAAACTTCCCATTGACACAATATAATGATAAGAAGATTATGATAAGACCAATCACAAACTTGAGAAAAATCAATTTCTTTCATTACGTAAATTCAATCAACTTCAATTACATTTATGATGACTATCTATCATTACAAAGAAAATTCGAGATTCTAATAGATCAAATCAAGCACGAAATACATCTGTACTTCCTGATGGTAACCTTAAAACGTTCTTCATCGTCAGTCAAATGGTATGATAGCGAACTAAAGCAAATGAAATTTTTTGTCCAATTCCTAACCAAGCTACCTCAGAAGTGGCCTAGAAACACATACGTGAAACAACAGAGGAACAACTATCGAGCACAATATAGAAGTGCGCTGCGAAGTGCGCGCATTAAAACTAATGATAACTTAATTAAAACGTCGAAAGCTGTGTGGCGAGTTGTAAACTCGTATAGACCCCGCGGGGTAAGCTTCAACTCCCCCAATATCGATGTTAATATTATGAACACTTTCTTCGTAAATGTGACAGGAAATATTATATCAGAATTGGAACCCCCCGACGAAGATCCTATTACGTTGATGCTGCAGTCTTTCGAAATAAAGGATGGCATTTCTTTTTGTTTCCAGAATGTCTCACAAATCGCAGTTAGAGATGCACTAGATGCGCTAAAACCGGGAAATGCTAAGGACTGTTACGATATGTCAACTAACCTAATCAATTTAGTAAAAAATGTGCTAATCCCATACCTTACTTACCTGTACAATGCCTGCATAAGCAATGGAAACTTTCCGAACTGTCTAAAAATAGCAAGAATTACCCCTCTACATAAAAAGGGGAATACTGACGACCCCAACAACTATCGTCCGATCTGTATGCTACCTACATTTGGCCAGGTGCTCGAGAAAATTTTATATCTACAACGCTACAATTATTTTGAGCAAAATAAGATATTCCACCAGAACCAACATGGCTTTAGGGAAAAAAAGTCTATGATATCAGCAATGATGCAACTACTAGAACAAAGCTTAAAAGCATTTCATGCAAGAAATAATTTGTGCGCAACCTTTATTGATCTATCAAAGGCATTTGACTGTGTTCATCAAGACATTTTTATTCGTAAATTATATCTGTATAACATTCAACCACATAGCTGCAGACTGATATTATCTTATTTATCAAATCGCAGAACCTACGTTGCTATAAGGGAAACTGTTTCAAATGTCATTAAAACAAACATAGGAGTACCCCAGGGTTCAATTCTTGGATCACTGTTATTCCTGATTTTTTTAAAACAATTTTCCATCAATATTTAAAACCGACCAATCATTATTATATGCAGATGACACAACTGTGATGTCATATAATCAACAATTACTAACTAAATCATCTCCTGGTTCAAAAATAACAAATTAGTAAGTCAATGATGAAAAAACTGAAAATGTGGTTTTTACGCTAAAGGCCCAAAACATACAGGATAATCTATCAAACCATGTCAAATTCCTGGGAATTTACGTTGACGCGCGCTTAACTTTTAAACATCATGGGGATTACGTTGCTAAAAAGTTACAAAAAGCTACTTTTTTTCTTCGTTGTTTGAAGCAGACGGTATCTAAAACAGTACTAAAAACCACATACCATGCATTATTTGAATCGCATCTAATGTACGGTATACTTTTACACTCATCACTCATCAGTGTTGACGAAACTATTTAAACTACAAAGAAAAGCTGTCCGCATTATCCAAGGTGCAGCCTATAGGGACGACTGCAGAAGACATTTAATCGAAATGCAAATTCTGACACTACCGTGTATTTTTATCTTTTAATGTCTGTTATTCGTAAAGAATGAAGAAGTTACATATCGTCGCCCAAAGGATGCTCACCAACATGGAACTAGATACGATGATGATTTGCGCCTACCTTCTATCAGATTGGCAAAAGAACAAATCAGCACCAACTAAGATGACATTAAATTCTACAATGCATTACCCATTAACATTAGAAAATTTGACTTCCAAAAATTCAAAAATACAATTAAACGTTTATTAACCAAAAACGGTTATTATAATTTTTTGGACTATTTAAGTAATATTAAAAATGATATCATTATACATTCTTGATTTTGTAACTGACCTGTGTGTATAACATTTTGTTGACAACATTAATAAATTTTTATTATTATTATTATTATTAGTAACATAGTAACAATAAATTTGAAGTAGTAGACCATTTAGTACCTAATTCTCAAGTTTGCAAATTGTTGTTGTTGGTTCACAATTTCATTCTGAACTTGATAACAATACCGAGAGTACGTCAATATTAACATTTTGTCTAATTAAGTGATTTTGAACGTGGCCGTATTATTGGTATGAGAGAGTCCCGACTTTCGCTAAGAGAAATTGCTCGTCGTGTTGGTAAACCGAAAGGTTTCATCGGTATTGAGATGTTGGTCCAAATGGTCCGAGAAAGGGGTTCAACATCGTCTCTGTGGATCTGGACGTCCTCGGAGGACTATAGATTGCGAAGAACGTCGCTTAAGAGTTTTGGCCACAAGAGACAGATTTTCAACAACTCGATCAATTACAAATGATTGGATGAGAGGTATAGGACTCAGAATGTCAATGTCACCTGTTTATCGCCGGATAAGATCTTATGGGTTGCGTTCATATCGTCCATTTTTATGTCTTCCCCTAACACCACTTCACCGTCTACGCAGACTAGAGTGGACCAACGAAAGGGTTAATTGGGCGCAAGAATGGCATCAAATTGTGTTTAGTGACGAGTCCCGATTTTGCTTGTGGGCCCACGATGGTTGTAGGAGGGTCAGACGGATGCGTAGAGAACGTAAAAATCCAACATCGTTTGTGGAAGGCAACACAGCCCTCACTCAAGGAGTTATGATATGGGGTGCAATATGTTATGGTAGCAGATCACCCTTGGTCTTTATCGATGGCAACCTAAACGCAGCTGGTTACATTGCTAATGTACTACAACTAGTTGGGCTTTCATATCTTCAGGGGCTGCAAAACCCCATTTTCCAGCAAG
The DNA here is from genome assembly GCA_035610365.1 of Aquatica leii. NCBI lineage: Eukaryota > Metazoa > Arthropoda > Insecta > Coleoptera > Lampyridae > Aquatica > Aquatica leii. The sequence goes on along the minus strand of CM069436.1, from coordinate 5,467,919 downwards.
TTAATGCGCTCCCTCATACGGCAAGGGTTACAACACGGTTTTTGGAAGAAGCTATTGCCGTCCTCCCATGGCCTGCTCGATCGCCTGATTTGTCGCCCGTTGAACATGTATGGGATATGATTGGTAGGCGACTGGGTAACTTACCACACCCTCCAGATAACTTACACAATCTCCAGCTACGGATTCAAGAAGCTTGGGACGATATACCACAAGCTATAGATCACTTGATTGATAGCATGCCAAGACGTCTAAATAAGTACATTAGAAATCGTGGCGGAGCAACTCATTATTGGAAAAACTTTTTAAGCTTTTGTTCTTTTGTTTTTAAATTTTAATCATCACTTCGTTTCATGAAAATAGACGTTTCCTGAAAATTTCAATAAAATCGTTCAACAACTTCTAAGTGTTGCAATTTTTCTGTAAGTCAGTAGGTATATAATTTTGTACGTATGTAAATTATATTCAAATTATTTTTACAGTTTCTTATAGAGATAATTCTTCCTAACAATTTATTCAAACAAAAAAAGTTCTAACAGTAATAGTTTATTAGATATTTGATTTATAACTTAAAGTGAATTCCATATATAATCTAGGTTCGAATTCTGCCTGCGACAATTTTTTTAGAAAAAAATTCCGTATCTAAAAAAAGCAAGATACGTTCAAACTTAATTTTTACTGATTTACTAAAGGAGAAAGCAATATCGAGGCGCACAAATATAAGTTTTAGTCGATATGACAACATAGCTCAATATGCTATATTTCGGTTATATTTTAATAAAATCGTAGAAAAAAATTTAAAAAAAATTATAACAGAAGTCAATACAAACGTGTACATATCACTTCAAAGTGGTTTTATGACAACATAAGTTTAAAAAAAAATATGTAGACATTCCTTTATCATTCCTTATAGGAAAGTTGTGTGGCAACCACACCAGTTTTTTAATTGATGTTTACATCGTTATAATAATGTATGTATTGAGATTTTCAGCAAACGGAAATTTTTTTATCTGTAGGCTACCACATTCTGATGATTTTTTAATGTCCCCACACAGTGCTTTTTCCAGGATTTCTCTTTCGCTTTTTTAATAGCATAGTCATATTTTTGACGAAAAGTTTTGTGTTCCTCCTATTTTCCAGTCTTTTTGTTTCAGTTAAAAACCTTACGAGCTTATTCCCTTAGAAAGGAAAGTTCCGGACTCCACCAAACGATCTTTCGGCTGATTTTCTTTGTGTTGAACAAACTATTTTCGTAAGCGTTTTTGATAGATGTCTTGATTATATCGTTCATCAGTTCTGTATCTAGAGGTGTTTTATTATGTCGTGAACTGTGACCTTCAGTTGAAAATCGGAATTAATAAACTAAAAATTGAAAATTTGACATTTATAAGACAAACACATTCACAAAAAAATTTTAATAATTTTAAAATATTCAAATAATCATAAAAATCAGTAGTAATAATTACAAATACAACAAGAAAAGCAATGATAGGTTAGGAAAAATGTACCGACGAATGTTTGTAAGACGGGTGATAGCAACATTTTGACATAAGCCGATTACAGCGCCACAGTTCACGAGATCCTGAAAGACTTCTACGATGGTTTCTACCGAGGTTCGAAGTATTGACTGATGTTCGTCGAGTCCCTGCATAAGTCTTTCCCTAAAGAGATCCCAGTTGCAGATTTCTGTACGTCTTTACTTTTCCCTGTGGCAATTCCAATTTAAATTTTAGGTACATATAGTCGGAGAGTGATAGTTGAGTTGACACATGCCACTCTCTTATTTTACTGCACACTTGTGTGTGCCAATGGTAATGTCGATTACTTCTCTTGTATTTATGACAAAGGTTTCGTTTTCTCGATTTACGATTTCTAGTTTATTACTTAATTAATCCTAAGGGTGCTTCACATCTTCTGATGTTTTCAGCGCTTTCCCAAACCGTATGGCGTGCATTGGAATCATATTACAGCACCAGCTGTATTTACGCAGAACTACACCAATTCTATAACTTCTCGTGTTGTGGTTGTTCTTCTTAAGACAACACTTGGTGGCATTATTGCCATTCGAATACCAGACATGGGCGTAACATAAAAAGTGGTTGGAGTACTTTTGGCTTGACTCCTTTGGTGTTAAGAGGTGCGTCTTAGTGCTGATGTCTCAGGTTTTTTGGCTTATCCTTGTTGCTGAAGTTTTTCTTTGCGGCGCTTCCTTCTATCAGCACCTGAAAGTTTCTTGGCGATTACTTCTTTTCAGAGTCCCCAGTCATAATATATGTTATATTCGATTGTTTTGTTTCATTTACTTTCTCCATAATAGTTCCACGAGTAAGGAATAAATATAAACAACCATGTGCAGTGTCCCTATACACATGGCGGGTTATAAACAACGGGGTTTGCAGGGTGCTCCGAGGTTGGGTCAATTAACGGCTATTCTCTTATTCAGTCACGCATCTGCCGACCTTAGATTTAGGTTTTTGATGATGTTTTGGTTTAAGCAATTAAACCAAGGTTTCCCTAGTATTTATTGCTTGATAGACATGTCCACAGCAGCAAAGAATGTTGGGTTTAATTGGCGTGTCTACTGAGCGACACTAAAGTTTGAGCTGGAAGAGCCGGTTACATCAATAAACCCGCATTAATAATTCTGGATAATCAATTAAGTTTTATCTCTGTAGAAATTTATTAACTTTGCCAGCAAAATGAAGTTCAGTTTCTAACCATTTCACCACATGCATCCCATCGCTTACAGCTGTTGGATTTGACATTTTATGGTTCACTCAATCGACAGTGTGACAAGCATCTTCTATATTTTGAAAGAATCGCACTCTATGATGTGACAGAACTCTTTCATCAAGCTTATGTTTAAGATGCCACTATGGATAAAGCACAATATGATTTTAAGCTTTAAGAATATGACCTTTCGAATCGGAAAAAATTACAAAAGAAGATGAAGGAGATCTAATTGAAATGCAGGCAAGTTAAGTCAGACTCAACCACATCACTTGCTGCGCAAGGAAATTTTTTTCTAAGTGGTTACGGTTGCTCGTCATCTGAAGTTTTGTTTAAAGAATGAAACTCCATCCCAAATTCATCGCATACAGGGAAAATACAGCGGCGTAAAAACAAAAAGAAGTTTTGTTAGCGTGCGAGTTATTTCTACATAGAAAATACGCTGCTTATAGTAATCATAATTTCGGTTTATGTTATCAATTTATTCTTAGGTTTGTTTCTATACACGATCAATAACTTATTTTGTATGCATTTTTGAGCTGAATTTTCACAATACGTTTGTTTAGAGTGAAAAATTTTATTATTGTACCCTAACAATAGTTGTTTTGCATATTTATCTTATTTTTGCAGTTTTATTTATTTATTTAAATAGTTCGACTGATTTACGAAACGGTACATTATTTCAACACCTGTAAATACGTTATCTTCCAGAATTAACTTGGAAAGCATGTGCCTTCTTAGAATAACAAATTAAATTAATTACGTCTTATGTGATAACGTTATTTTGTATTTATTTTTAGTGTCAGCAAATTTTTGAGAAGAATTGTGTAGTTCTTAGAACAGTCATAGAACATCATAACGTTGTTTTTTATTTCTTTTTATTAACGGGGCTAACAAACTGTTTAATGCTACAGATCCGTTGGCTCAAAATGCTGCTTTTTTTTAAAGTTTTATAAAATTTTTTTGCTTGTATTGACGCTTTGATTTCATCTTCTAAATTAACAACTTGTTAATCACATACACGCTGTATATATTTACTGCTTTCTAACAAATAAGCATTTTTTTCTGAATTTTGGATATTGTTATCAAAAACCTCGAATCCCAACGTGATTCTATTAAGCGGCGTGCACTGCATAATTAAAAACGCAGGCATTTGGCAGAAATTATATTAGCATTGCCTACAATATACTAGACTCCAGATGTGTTTTTATTATGTCAATAAACAGAAACATGTAGAATGCTTCTGTTTATTGAGATAAAAGGACCATCCTTAATTAAACATGCCTGCCACCAAAATTCATAAACCTTTTTAGTTATTTCGTTATTAATACATCTTTTATAATTTTTTATCAGCATGTGTATTCATTAACTGGTTAACTTTAATCTAATTTATATCAAATTTGAATAAAAATTTTGTAAATTTGGTGGTTTATTTTATTGTTGTGATCGCTCGAATACTATAAAAAAATATTCACAAATTAGAAATTGTACGTTTAATTATAAAATTGTCTTCTATTAGGGGAATCATTATGTTTCAGTGTTATCGTGCATAGATATAACTTTCTTTCAAGATTATTTTACGTGTAATAAAAAAACGTATGTCTTTTCCAAATCTTTGAAACTGTATCTTTATAGATTACTGTAAGAGAATATACTGATCTGTAACTTAGAAATCTTAAATATTAATAAAAGCAGCGCCAGATATGTCAATTTTGCGTTTGCATCCAAAACTATACTATAATGTTTATAAACAAGGGTAATACGAAACATTTACCAAGAAAGTTAATCTGAAGAAGAGCTTTCTAATACTCAGTTATGGGATGACGATGATTTGGATGACAGGCAGATGCTTGATTTGCGATGACACCAGCAAAAAGAACAAATATTGGTTTAGTGTTCAGTGTGCTGCAGATGGGCTCATCAACGTTGGAGTGGTGCGGACAATACACTACCCCCCCCCCAAAGGTTGTGATTGTTGGGACTGATAAATTGCATCCTTTTCGCTGCCCTTCGGTTCCAAGTTCACTTGCCAGTAGTCACTTTTCAAATCCAAAGTGGAAAACCACTGCAAACCAGATAGGGTATCTAATGTGTCGTCAATTCGCGGCAACGGGTAACTATCTTTCTTGGTGACCTCATTGAGTTGTCTATAATCAACACAAAATCTCGTTTCTTCACCAAGACCACTGGAGATGCCCACGGACTGTTAGATGGTTTGATCCCACCCTGAGGAGTTTCCATTTTGGCGATTATCTTCTCGGCTTCTTCCCGCTTGACCAGTGAAAGCCGCCTCGGATGTTGTCGGACTGGTTGAGCATTGCCAGTATTGATTTTGTGTTTCACGACGTTAATTCTTCCTCTAGAATGATCATCCATTGCAAACACGTCGTGGTGCTGTTAGATTAGTTTCTTGATTTTACTGCGCTTGCGCTGGTTAAAATCTTGACACGCTTTCAACAACGTTTGCACATTTCAGAAAGTGAGACACCTATGTATAGATTGTCCTATCACAGTATGCTTCTTCAAAGTTACCAAGTTTGGACTGGTGTTTATGATTCTAACTGGTATTACGTTTTTGACCTTCACCAGAGCGTTACCAATTAGTAGTCTTTGGGTGAATATTTCATTTTTGGTTGGTTCGATGTTACAAGGGAACCTTCGCGGAGATCTCTATCCAGACGTCTCATCACAACGCTGTTAGTTCGTCCAGGTAAAACGACATCGTTTACTAGAGTAACCTTCACCTTTTCCTTTTTCGACAAATTAAAAGAAATTTCTTCGTTCTCTAGTTTGAGGACATTATTTTCCATGTTTAAATGGAATCCACACTTCCTTATAATGTCTATTCTCAAAATCATTTATTCAGTTATGTCAGCTACCAGTATCTGATGATTAACTGATTTATTTCCAATACAAATAGTTACCATAACCTCTCCATAAATTGGAACTGTTTCACCAGTTACTGTCTTTAGTTGTATAGTGATTGATGTTATTCTTCCATTTTCTCGAACTACATCTGGGCGCACTATTGTTCTTGTTGCTCCTGTGTCAACCAATAGTTCAACTCTTCGTCCATTGATGGTGTCATCAACATAAATGCTGTTTAGGAAGTTGGCGATGCAGCGCGGATGGTAATCTTTGGGGCATGGTTGTTGGAGGTCGACTTTTGTCCTTTTTGAACAACTTCCACTAGTTTTCCGATAGCTCTTATGATCTTGGTTTGGGACAGCGGCGCTGAATGTGACCCAGTTTACCGTAGTTCCAACATCTAGGGCCTCGACGTACACGACTTGTTTGGTCACGTAATACTCGTCGCAGTAGCTCTTCAATGCTTTTCTTCTTATCGCTTCCAGGACTTTCCTTAATTTTCTTTAACCTTCCAACACTTTTCGGAAACAGAACGAATGTGATATATGCTTCTAAAAAACATTATATTGTGAGTAGGAATTATTAAAGAAATAAATATATTCTACATAACGAACGTAATACTTTTTTAGATAATTTAAAAAGTTTGAACTGTTTTTGAAACGCCATTTATATTTTCAATTTAAAAAGTGTTTGTGATGACTTTTTTCTATATTATGTATTTATATAATGCTTAATCAATAAGATTGTAAAATAAATGGAGTTTCTTAAACTTATCGGATGTATTGATTGTATCATTGTGCGTTTATTAAACCTTGTTTGATCGATATGACGGACTTGAAATTAAAAAATAAACCAAGAACCGTTTCAAATACAATTAATACGATTATATTGTCATGGGAAAAAGTTTTTCATAACAATTCTATATTCACTATTCAACTACAAAACGACTTTGGTGATTGGAAAAACGTTTATTAGTACGTAAGCATACCATTAACTATTTAAATAATGAATACTGTTTTAGTGGTAGTAAAACTGAATGTTTGGTAGAAAATTTAAAACCTTGCAGCTGCTACAACTTTCGCATACAATGTTTAGGATCAGATTGGTTGTATTTTAAAAGTAGTACTGCTATAATACCTTATTTCGTTATGCACATGACGAGAGCCGTTAAATTTGGGGATACGTCGATAATACGTAAAATTATTTCTGTGAGGTATTTATTTTAATCTCATTCTTTTAAAAGTACTTGAAAATTAAAGTTTTTAGGCCTGCTCTTCTAGAAACCGCAAATAAAGAAAGCAAAACACCCTTAATTCAATCGATTGAGAATCAAAATTATCAAATGGTTTCTTTTTTAGTTAATATTGGCGCTAATGTTAATAATAGTTCTTTAATAACACAACGAACACCGTTAATGGTGGCTCTTTATTACAGTAACTTACAAATTACAAAATTTTTAATTGATAAGGGTGCTGATCTAAAAGCTGTCGATTGCAACCAGTTGACTGCGTTGCATCATGCAGTTGACTCGAACATTTTCGAGAATGTTAAGTTTTGTTTGGATTATGATTTTTACGTTAATGCAGTCGATAATAAAGGTTGGACGCCTTTGCTGAGATCCGTCATTTTAGAATGTGACGATGATGTTATAAAACTTTTGTTGCAAAATGGCACTGATCTTTCGATCAAAGATAAACGAGGTCTTGATTTTTATAAGCATCTCGAATTGAATAACAAAACCGTAGATAGTTTTATAAAAAACGAACCGAAAACCAAAGTAGAAGATTTTAATAATTAATCTACAAACATATTACATGTATAAATTAGCCATAGTCTCATTCATATCAGCCAAATTCTCTATTCTGGAGATAATCGACGGGTAGCATTCTGTAGGTTTGTGATGGATATCAGTTAGACCAAAACCACAGAAAACCCTAATTTTCTCAACGTGATATTTACGGACGACAACAAGTTTACTTAATCGTCACAATAATGAGCATATTTGGTCAATTAAAAATCTACGTCAACACCAAGAACGACGACCACAAATACGTTTTGGACTTAATGTATGTGTAGGTTTGTTGGGCGACAGCATCATTAGCCCATATATTTATATCTGACCGTGACAGGTATTTTCTGAGGGCCTTCTTTGAAGAGTACATTGACAACAATATTTGCCTAAACCGCTTGCAGAACGTATGGTTACAGCAGGACGGTGCCCCGCCACACAACGCTAGAAGAATAGCTGACCATTTGTCAACGATGTTTCCGGAAAAAGTTATTTTAAATAACGGTAATGCACTTTGGCCAGCGAGAACGATGAAAGATCAGATCTACAAAACTGTACTTGCCGATATGGATGAGTTGCGAAGAAACATCAAAACCATTCTAAGAAGTAAAATTAGAAGAGGGGATATTTCAAGAGCAATACGGAACTTGCAAAAGCGTGTGGTATTGTATTTAGAAGTAGAAGGCGGACCATTCGAACACTTCTTATAATTTGTCCATTTGTTTATATTGCTCTTCTTTTGGTAAGATCTTGTCCCGTCCTACTTCAATTCTCAAGCCATTTCTTGTGATGTGGAGATCTACGAGTCTTTGCACCTTTTAGATGATCTGCCTCTAAGGAGTGGGGTGTGTTGTTTTTAGATATTTTGGCAATCCTATGTTCTTCCATTCTTTGAATGTGTTTGTTCCATTCTCGCCTTCTTGTTCTTTCCCATCTTATAATATCTTCGACGCAGCATTGTCTTATTTGTTGATTATGAATTCGGTCCATTAATGTTCGTCCTTTTATATATCTTAGGATCCTCATTTCATTTTTTTTTGTTTTGCGAGTATCTGCTCTTGTTTCTATATCGTATGCCAATATAGGCCTAACACAGGTTTTATATACCTTTACTTTACTCTCTGAGGCCATGCTTTTATTCTTCCAGGCACGATATATAGCTGCTGCTTTATTGGCTTACTGTTGTTCTTGTTCCCTTCCTGTTATTGTGGTTCCAAAGTAAGAGAATGTCATCACCTGTTTCACTTTCCGCTACTAAAACGATGTTGTCAGCATATAGCCTATAATTTGGATCCTCTCTGCTTCCATTCCGTATCCCCCATGGACGTTCTTAGTTTTATTCTGTAATCTGGACCAACACTAAACAGACTAGTTGTTGTTTCTAAAATTTTGTTTCATTGAAACTAAGAATAAATTTCTGGGTTATTTTGTTGCTCTTGATTTAAAACTAAATGGCCAACTGTGCAGAAATGTGAGCGTTAGAGCTCTAAATTTGATCAAGAGTCAAAATTGATTCCAAAGCACTCTGCGCAAGAATGAGTTTTTTTATTTCGCCCAAAATGCAAGATAGATCATCGTAATCAGAAATAAAAGGATTAAAAAATGTAAAAATCCAAAATTTGTAGCTTAGAAGTAACTCTGTATCTAAAATGTTACTGAAAATCTGATTACATATTTAGATTTCTTGCAGAAAAGTTCATTGAAGATGTTTCAGTTAAAAACGTCCAGCTATGTCAATTGTTGCTAAAAAAATAAAAACGAAAATTAGGGTTTTAAATTTTTTATCATTATTAAAAACCAAAAAATGACAAATCAGATTTTTTGTAATTATTGATCAGTTTAGAAATGCACAACTTTTGTCTACATTAATCGATATTGTATCGCTTATAATAACCGAGATACCCACTCTTGAGGTCCAATATACGGACACTCTGTATGTGTTGGGTTTTAAACCTGTTATCATATTTGTGTATTTGTTTAATTGATTTAAACTTGGGACGTTCTAACTTTCCGATGTTTATCGATATATTTCATTATAAACTGATTGCTTGTATTTCACAAGCCAGTTTAAATTTAACTACAATCAAAGACACTCGAAATTACGTAAGCATCGGCGGAAAGAATCATAACTACGAAAATGCGCATGATCCGTTTTAAGAGGGGGTTGCGCGCGTTACGGGTGGAATAATGTAAAATTTGTGTAATGTTTATTTTTCTTTGTGCTTTGTGAAATCTTTTGAGTATGTAACTAAAGCTATTAGTTAGAGTGATAAAATTAACTAAAATTTGTAAAAACTTTGTATTAAAATTCCAGCGTTATAGAAGCATCAGATGTTTTCTGTGTTATGGTAAAACAAATGCATTAATGGTCATTTCAATTTTGTCGATTCAATTGTTTTTATATTTGTATGTGTACGATGCATTGCAAAATCAATTTATGTGAGATTATTAAAATGTGTTTTTTTCAAATTATTAATTAAAACATGTCTTAAACGAATATTTCAAATGTAATTTAGATTCGTTGTATTTTCAATATTGTTATAATTTCAATAAATATTCCTTAGACCAAATTAATAATTTCGCAGAACTTTTTAGTTTATTTTATAAACGGTAGATTACTTTCTTATTTATTTCTAAAAGATTTAACAATATATAATTTTACAACTACACCAATAACTCATTCTAAAGTTACATTTTTTTATAGTGCTCGAGTTATTGTTTTTCTTATTATTATTATTAGACATAGAACAGTTTCTGAGTAATCGTAATCCTATAATATTTCTTAGACGTGGTCTTACCACACAATACCAAAACACTTAATAATCTTGATCTGGATGCAACAAATGGCTTTAGTCGGCCACGCTACAGATTCCATGTCCTCGTGGAATCAACTCCATCTTTTGCGCGTTGTGCCTTAAAACCCTAACTACTCGTAACATCAGTACGTACTAAAACTTGTTCACTTTCTTTAAACTGCTGACCTACAGTCCTATGTGCGTCAAATGCGGCCTTGCGTTGGCCTTGCTTCGTATCGATTTTAGTCTTGGTGACTAACCATATTTTCTATAGACCTCTTTCCTCTGTAGGGTCAATTGACACTTCGTTGCCCAATATAGAGTTCGTCACACTTCGTGGCGAGTAACCAAACAATAATTCGTAAGATGACTTTCCAGTTGATGAATTTGATATTGAATTCAGTCCCCAACAAATGGTCGAAACGTTTTCGTTCTATCTTTCTTCGTAATCGGTGCAATCTAATAACGACGCTAATATTGTTCGATTATATCTTTCAATTTGCCCATTTGATCTCGGAGTTGCCGTAGCATGCTTGATATTTAAGCTTTGACGGTAGTCTTCAAAGTGTATGCTGGTACAGTAGCTACCTCGATCCGAAATAATTTTCTTCGGAACACAGAAATTTTCTATAATACTCTTTATAAAATTACCAACAGGTCGAGTCTTTGTTGATGGAACCGCTTTCGTAAGCACAAACTTGGTGAACGAGTCTACGATGACAATAAGGTATATACTCATTTTGTTTGATTTTATAAATGGACCTAAATGATCGATGTGTAACGTGTCGAATGGGACGGCCACCGTCTCAGTTGGATGCATATACATTGGTCGTTTTTCGCCTGGTTCTTTGTTGTAGAGACATGGCAGACAGCACGATATGTATTTCTTTAAGTATCGTCGCATTCTCGAAAACCAATATAGTTTGGAAATTGCCGACGTGGTCTTTTCCAAACCCATGCGACATCCACCGTTGTGGAAATGCAATGCGAGTTGCCTCCTGACAGCCTGAGTTACTACCCATCCCTTTTCGCTGTCTATATTTTTTATAAAGTCAGTTATTAACAAGACTAAAACTTTCATGTATTTTCTTTTCTTCGACGTCACTTGGTGGTTTGGAGAGAATGTCAATGAGGAATTTACATCTGTCGTCAGTTATCTGAGCATTTAGAACCCAATCCCCGTTATTTATGTTTACTGCATTTACAGTGACTATTAAATATTCTATTAGATTTCTGCTTAATGCGTCGGCGTGTAACATATTACTTCTAGGTCGGTATTCCACTTCAAATGTATATTCTTGTATGCTGAGCCATCACCTACTAATTCTTGGGACTAAATTTCTTTTAGATAGTGTGGTACGTAAGGCGTTGCAATCAGTTATAACCTTAAACTGAATTCCCACGAGGTAAACTCTAAAAGTATTTAGAGTATATACCACGCCTATTGTCTCCAATTCATAAGAGTGGTATCATTGTTCTTCCTTTGTTGTTTGTTCAGAAAAATAGATGACAGGCTTAAGCGTATCATTTTTATGCGTTTGAAATAGTATGCCACCAATGCCCCACTTAGATGCATCCGTGTGAACTTAAGTTTTCCACGTCGGATCGTAAATTGCCAATATAGGTCGGGTTACTAGCTTGGTTTTTAGAGATTCGAAAGCTATACTTTGTTCGTCACCCCATCTAAAACCTTCATCTTTTTTCGTTAGGATGGTTAAAGACTTTGCTATAGTTGCAAACCCTTTTACATATTTTCTAAAATAGCTAGCTAAACTCAAAAACTGACGAACTGACCGGATGTCTGTTGGAACGGGAAATTTTTCCACTGCGACAATTTTGTTCTTCCCTGGTTGCAGTCCTTTGCTACTGACTTCGTGACCTATCTTTGATAGTGTTTCTATTCAGAGCCCGATAGCCTATACACGCATTCATTGCTCTCCATTTTTCTTCTTGACCAGTAGGATCAGATCTGATAAATTTGTTATAGATATAATTCCATCCTCGGCTTTCGTAATACAACCATCCAGTTCCTTACCAGGGAACATACGTAGTCCCGCTTGCACGTAAACATTATTATTGCAGATACCTCGAGAAATGACTAATACCAGAGCGGTTGTTCTTGGAGCAATTACTGTTGAGGTCTTTGCCCATAGTGGTACTTTTCCAGGACAAATATCAAGATTCTGGGCGATCTCACTGTTTGCTGATAATATTCGTATTTTGTCTCCAGTCACGATCATGACGATCTCGTTGTTTAAGAATGTCTGACTCACAAGCACAGGAATATTCTGAGTTACATTTAGGACAACTAAAGCCTCGACCTGTGCTTCTGCAGAATCGACCTTTAGATTCAATTTAACTTTACCCAACTTCTCAATGCTAGAACCACCGTACCCCATTATAAGTTCAGTACAGGGAGTGGTTTCAAGACCTAACGTAGCAACACTACTTTTTGTTATCAAAACTGCACCACAACCAGAGTCTACGTAAGCCTGCAAAGATTTTCCGTTCACCCAGCAGTCGAACAGATACTTTTCGTTGGTGTGTACTTTTCCCATGCATATTGGGTTCTTGCGTAGAGGCTCTTCTAATCTATCAGCTAAAGGTCGCCTTTTTATTCGTTATCTCACAAGCGTTCACGAGTTCCATCTTATCAAAGTAATAACGAAGCCACGTTCTCATCCGGTTCCTTAAACCTGTTAACAAGTACTTGTAGGGTGGTAGCAAAATCTTGATGGTCGGGAAAATATTTAATCAGCAGTTCTTTCCACTGCATCCAAGTGAGTTGATAGAAGGTAAATTATCATACCATCGTCGAGCTAAACCACCTCAGCCACTTTGCATGTAATATATAATAGTTTGTTTGTTACAACGATTTATCCCTTCTAGTTTTTTCGATCCATTTTGTCGAACTTAAATTTGGATTGCCCGGCATAAATTCAGGTATACACTCTGGTTTTGCATAAACGTGTCGGTGTCCAATTTTTGATTTAGCCTGGTGTTGGATAAGTTTTTCCACTAAATGCTCTAATCTACTAACTTTGCACACAGACGGTGGTGTATATGAGCGTTGATTGTTTTCTTATTATTATTAGACCTAAATATAGAATAGTTTCTGGGTAATCGTAATCCTAATATTTCTTACACGTGGTCTTACCACACAATACCAAAACACTTAATAACCTTGATCTGGATGCAACAAATGTTTTTAATTTAACCAATCTAATGCCGATTTGTCGCATTTTTCTCCAGAGGAATCTTCAATATTTGCATTTAAGTTCGGCATTACGTAAAATTTTGGTACTACTTCCGTGTTTCCTTGAATTAACTTAAACATTCGTTCTTCACTCGCTAATCGATTTTCTGGGTCACCATTTTCGTAAATAACGTAAACCTTTGTTGGTTTCACAACAATCACTGTTTTCCATTTTATATACACTACAATAACACATTGATTTCTTCGTAATTTGTACTATTCGCGAATCTAATTTATCCCACTCTTCTGAATTTTGTTGGATTTTAAATCGTTTTAGACGGGTTCGTTTTTAAGAATTGTAATGATAAAACAAACACAATGCACATTAAGGGTAGAATAATGTTTGCAATAAACAATCTGCGATGAAATCACAATACTCTGGTCTGTCAACACTTCTTCACACGTTCTCACGCCTTTCTATCCTCTTCGTGCTTCTTCCTCTGCCAAGTCAGCTTTTCCCTCAATCACTATAGTGATATGTAGCAAGTTCGTGAAAGTTGTTTTAAACTTTATGAAAAAATGCCTGAAAATAATGAAAAACTAATGAATGGCAGAAAGGAAACTTCAGGATTTGAAGAAATTTCAATTGTGGGGAAAAGACCTTCAACTGATGAGCAATGAAGTTAAATATTTGCGACTCACTTTAGACGTTAAATTAACGTTTAACGCTCATTTAGAGAAATCAATTTGGATATACTTCCACAGTCCCATAAAGATCTTTAATTTGGTGCCAGAAATAAAACAAAAAAATCCATAACAATAAGTGAGTCTTGTTATAGACTTAAGAATCATAGGAGCAATGGCAATTTAATTAGTGTAAAGTGTAGAGGAGAAGGGAAATTATGTCGGATTCCGAGGAAGGGTGGTCTGAATGAAAAAGAAAAAGGCAAGCTACGATGGAGGAGGTGTTCAGGAAGAGCAGCAAAGTAAGGAAATCACCGGTAGCGGAGGGAAAAGAGAGGAAGGATGGGGAGTTAGTAGAAATGTGTAAAGAACTGTTAAAGGAGGTAAAAAGTATAAGAGAGGAACAAATTAAGATGGGTAAGAAGTTGGAAGAGAATAATAAAGAGGTAAAGGAGATGAAAGAAGAATTAAAAAAGTCAAATGAAGAATGGAAAAGGAAATTTGAAGAAATGGGAGAAAAGTATAGAAAGTTGGAGGCCAGATTGGAGAAGATAGAAAGAAGCTGGGAAAAAACCGAAAAAGAAAAAAGGAGAACAAACATAATCATAAGAGGTATGGAGGTGAAAGATGGAAAGAAGGAGCAAAAAGAACAAGTGGAAAATTGGATAAAGAAGGATTTAAATATTGAGAAAACAGTGGTAGAAACTAGAAAGTTAGCAGAGCGTGTAATGTTAGTAAGGATGGGTACATTTGAGGATAAGTTAGATGTATGGAAGCAAAAAAGAAGGTTAAGAGGTACGAGCATTTATTTAGACGATGACATGACGAGAAGGGAAATAGATATGTAAAAGAAGATAAGATATGAGGCGAGTAAGATGAAGGGAGAGGGGAAAAGGATTAAAATAGGATTCTTGAAAGTGTGGGTGGAAAGTGAAGAAAGGTTTTGGGATGAGGAGAGAGGAACTCTAGTGAAAAAGGGGGCAAAAAACTAAGAATTGGGGGAGGGAAAGATGGATCAAATGATGTTGGTTTAGCAAGCTTTAAGGAAGAGAGATGGAAAAGCAGAATCAAATGAAATTATTGTTTTGGAATGTGGCAGGTATAAAAAATAAGGGAGAGGATTTCTGGAGATACGTAGAGGGCTTTGATATGATGGGAATGTCGGAAACATGGTTGGAGGAAAAAGACTGGGAAGTATGGAAGAAAAAATTACCAGAGGGTTATAATTGGAAGGTGGAATTTGCAACTAGAAGAGAAAGTAAAGGTAGAGCAAGGGGAGGAATAATAACGGGCATAAAAAGAACTGGTCGGTTGAAGAAGAGGAGGGAAACGAGAAGCAAGGGAAAGGGATTGTAAAAAATTATGTGGTTAGAGAAGGAAAGGAAAAATATATAGTGTTAACAGTTTATGAGCGGGATATGAGGATGATAAGTAAACAGATTGAGAATGTGGTACAGGGAGAGGAAAAGGCAAAGATTATTATAGGGGGTGATTTTAACGCGAGAACAGGGGAAAAGGGAGGAGTAATTATAGGAGGGGAAGTAAAGAGAAGAGTTAGCATGGATAAGACAGTTAATAAGAATGGGAAAATGTTAGTTGAGATGTGTAAGGAAAATGGATGGTCAATCCTTAATGGAAATATAGAGGAGGGGGACAGAGGTGACTATACTTATATGGGAGGTAGGGGGAATCGGTGATTGATTACGTGATGGTGAATGGACAGATGTGGGAGGACATAGAAAGTTTTAAAGTGGGGGATGAAGAGGAATCGGATCATCAGCCACTGGAAGTGATTTTAAAAGGAAAGGAGCAAGGAATTAAGGAGGAACAAAAGGGATGGGGAGTAAAAAAGGTGTGGACTGAGGAAAGCATAGAAACATATAAGATGAAGTTGGAGCAAGTGATTTGGGGAGATGTAGGGGGGGAAGAAGGACTAAAGGAGTTGACTGCAGAAATGGAGAAGGCAGTTGAAAAGAAAAGGTTTGAGAGAAAACAAGGAAAAAAGAGGAACGAAAATAGGTGGTGGAATAGAGAATGTAGAGAAGCAAAAACAGAGATGAGAAATGCTAGAAGAAGATGGAAGAAAGGTAGAATAAATGTGCAGGAGTATAAGGAGAAGAAATTGAAGTTTAAAAATGTATGTTCAAAGAGAAAGGTGTCGTATAAAGAGGAAATGGAGAAACAAGTAAAGGAAATAAAGAAAGGAGAAGTGTGGGAATTTCTAAACAAGGAGAGAAGAAGAGATAAGAGGAGAGGAGGTTTAATGGATATAAAGGTGTGGCTGGGTTATTGTATGGAGCGTTTGGAGGGAACAATAGAAGGACCAGGGCAGGTGATATTGCAAGGAGTAAATACAATACAGGAGGGGTGGGAGATAACGAAAGAGGAAATGGAGAAAGCAATAAATAGACTAAAATTAAGGAAGACGGCAGGAACGGACGGTACGCAAGGAGAACAATGGAAATATGTAGGGGAGAGAGTGAGAGGAAATATAAGGAAAATTTTTAATACAATATGGAAAGGGGAGGAATTGCCAGGGAGTTGGAAAGAAAGTTTAATTCTGCCGGTTTATAAGGGAGGGGATAGGAAGGAGGTAAAGAATTATAGAGGGATTAGTGTCACTAATGTAAGTTACAAATTGTATGCCATGATTATACAAAGGAGGTTGGAAAAGGAAGTGGAAGAAAAAAGACTATTATCAGATTGGCACATGGGATTTAGAGTGGGAAGAAGGCCAATAGATAATGTTTATATATTAAAACAGTTAGTGAATGGAGAGCTAGATAAGAAAAGGGGTAAGGTATACGCGTTCTTTATGGACATAGAAGCTGCGTTTGATAATGTGAATAGGGAAAAGCTATGGAGTGTGTTAAGGAAAAAGGAAATAGAGGAACAACTAGTGAAGAAACTGGAAGAGATATATAAAGAGACTAAGAATAGGGTAAAAATAGGGGATAGTGTTAGTGAAGTGTTTTGGACGAGGAAGGGGCTAAGGCAGGGATGTCCTCTTAGCCCTATTTTATTTTCACTGTATATAGGGGACATAGAAGAAGTGTTGAAGGGAGGTCAGTGTGGTGGGGTTGTCATGGAGGGAGGGATTAAAGTGTGGGTGTTGGCATATGCAGACGATATGGTCATGGTGGCAAAAAATGAGTTGGAGATGAAAGGTATGATAAATACGATAAAGAGGTATCTGGAAAACAAAGACTTGGGTTTAAATGTGAGAAAGTCTAAGATGGTAGTTTTTCGAAAAGGGAGAGGAGGAAAGAAAAAAGAGGAGTTAAGAGGAGAACAGAGGATAGAGACAGTGAATGAAGTGACATATTTGGGATATAGGCTAAGGTATGATAATAAAGATGATGCACACATAAGGGAGTTAGCAAAGAAGGGTAACAGAGTATTAGGGCAGGTATGGAGTTTAGGGGAAAGAGTATTTGGGAAGGAGATCGAGAAGAGAAGATGGCTGTTTGAAAAATTAATTAAAAATGTGATGATGTACGGGGTGGAGGTATGGGGTTGGAAAGAGTGGAACCTATTAGAAAAGGTACAAATAAAGTATTGGAAATGGATACTAGGTTTAGACAGGGAGACGCCAGGGTACATAATAGAGGAGAAAGGGAAGTTAAAGAAGATCAGAATAGAAGCAGGGAAAAGGGCGATGGGTTATGAAGAGAAAATGAAGGAAAGGAGAGAATGTAAAATTTTGCAATGTTGCTGGAGGACGGTAAAGGATAGTAAAAACATATATGGGCAGGAAGAAAGAAAAGTGTACTATCAACGAGGAGGTTTCGCAAGAGAAGAGGTGGAAAGAAGGAGAATGGAAGAGAGGTTAAATACGGGGGAGATAGTAAGAAGGGATAAAGATTCGCAGGTGCAAAAGAGGGAAGGAAAGTATAATGTAAGGTATGGGAATATAGTGTCCAGGGGGGTTCCTAAGTATCTGATGGGGAGGAGAAACTTAGAAGAAAAACGACTAATAGCCAGGTTTAGATGCGGAAATGAGGAGAACTTAAATAAGTATTGGAAGGAGGATGTAATGAGGAGATGTAGATTATGTGGGGAGGGATGGGAGGTCATAGAGCACATGAGTGAGGAGTGTGGCGAGCTAAGGGATGAAATGAGGGGGAGGAAGGTTTTGCTAGAGGTGGGGGGGAGGTAGTGGATTGGATGAAAGCAGTAAAGGAAAGAAGGATAAGAGGGGAGGGTTAGATCTAAAGTATTAGAATAGTAAGATGGTGATGGGAAGATTTTAAGGGAGAAAGTGCTTGTTTTTAGTTTTTTAAACTTCTGTACAAATTATATTATGTAAGAGAAAGATGTAACGTAACCCATTGTAAGGCCGAATGGCCAAACAATTAACAATAAACATAGACTTAAGAATCACAGGAGCAGAGGCAACAACGCCCACTGCAACCATGGAAACTTCTATCCATCTCAAGTGCGGCATTGAAAATAATACTTAAGTTTTTTTCACTTTGTATTTAATACTTACGCTTTTTTTAATATTGTATAATTTATGATGCTTTATTCGCTTGCAAGTAAAAGATTGGTGCATAACGATTACATTAACGCAATATTCACATTATTATTTAAAAATGTGATGGAGCCCCCAACGAAATAAACTGCTCGAGCCGCACCTGATCCATCTCTACATTTAGTGGTAGAAATCAGAAGCTTTCGAGCTAGAGTAGGATACCATACCGCTTCCTACAGTCAAACCCCGTGTACACCATAGAAACTTCTGTTCGTCACAAAAGTTTGTCTCGATTTTTTTTAAAACGAGTGTACAGTTAATCCTCCGAAACTTGTTACAAATGTTAGAAAGATGTACCATCGATGCACTAGTAGTAGTATGCTGGCGATTTAGCTGACTTGAGAAGTTATCTTACCATATTTAAATCAGACCATAATAAATGTGCAGAGATCGAAAAAATTAGGTTGTAGACTGTCATTGTTATGATTGACAAAAATGTTTTAGCTGGTCAGAGCCCCGCTATTTTATTAATGCGAAATGTAAAATATAAATAAATTAGATTTTCCGTTGGTAAAATTTTGTTGTTTTATTAAAAATTTAGATTTTACAAATATATATGCAGGATGCATACCATTTATCAATATAATGAAAAAAAAATCCGATTACAAATAGTATTAAAAAAATTTGTTAATAACATCAAAACTAAACACGTAGTTAATAAGAAAATTTACACCAATCGAATAATAAATAATATATATAAAAAAAAACTAGTCTAAAAGAAAACAGAAGTCAGTAAAACAAACATAAAAATAATGTTAGTAAAAATTACAAAATAGGTTTGTACCAAACTATTTCACCCCCTAAACATCCACTAACCATTTGATAATGTCTGGGATTAAATTTACAACTAACAACTACATCTGGATGGTAATTATTCATTTCTGCAATTGTATATAACTCTTTTGGTTGATTAGGTACACAGTAACACATTTCTTGCATATGTTCATTAAAACCTAACAACCGAATACCCGTGTCGTACGGAGAACAAATAATTCGCCCGTCACTAGAAAAACACAATTCTTTAATATATCCTTTGCCTACACTTTTTTCTTTTATAAAATGCGTTAGTCGAGGCAAATTTAATATAATACGATTTCGATCTTCGGGCCGATTACGAAAGTGTCTTTTGAAAACGTCGTGTCCTATAATACCGCTGTTTATAATACCCATAGTAGCGTGTATGTTTTCTGGTATATTCAAAACTTGGCTGTTTCTATACGTACTTAAATCGTCGTTAGAGATGAAACCCATCCATATGTCAGTTGGGCGACGATTGGCTGTTTCCGAGTTTTCCTCTTCTTCTTCTTGAACAGCCGGCTCATCAATGTACCTATATGCATCTGTGTAATCACTTGCTTCTCGAGTTTGTATATCGTGTACGGAGGTCCACTAAAATTAATTAGCATTAATTCATCAGTATACTAAAATAAGTCTTTAAGGATTGAACATAGTTTACGTTATATATTTTTTGTAATATTTACGTAATGTAAGGATTAATACAAAAGTCAGTGCCTGGTTAGGATTCTGATTGCACCAGAAGATTTCTTCTAACACCGTGTCTACTGCGCTATGCTATTAATGACTCGTGACAAACTTAACTAATGCCATGGACCGCAGTGTTTAGCCTTTAAGTAGACAAACCAAGAAAATATACAAAAAAATTCCACCAATCACAAGTCAAATTTGCCTCAAGTAAAAAACAAAAACACAATCATTTGTTTATTAATTCTGTCGATGCCTAAACTTTTATAATTGAGTAGATTAAGCAATCAGCTTGGTAAATATGTAATTAATAAAGCGATTCAAGAAAATTTTGAAATTTAACTTTGTGCTTTGCCCCCTCCCACAGAAACAAACAGCTATCTTTTTTTTAACTAAGTCAAAACTGAAAAAAAACTCACAGTTACTTAATTAATTTAAGATTTTTCACTATAACTACAGAAGACAAGTACCTCTTCATTTTCATCCGCCGTTATACTTCTCGACAATGCACACCAACCCATCGGATGTATTTGTAATGAACTAATAACTTCAGCTTCATTGGGAAAATCGTCAATGAACTCTAAACGGTTTGATTTACGATTTTGATTAAATAAATGATTAAAAACTGTGGCTGATGGAAAAGTTTGATCACTTAATTGCATAAGTCTATATAAATTTGGCTGTAAAACAAAATTAACATAATTTCAACAAAACAATTGATTTATAATTACCCTAAAAGATTTCAAATCGTTACTTAATGTTGATAAATTCAGATCGTGTATAATTATAATGTAGCCGCTAGTAGTACAAATAATCATTTTGGACCCATCCGGTGTTAACTTTGTTCTCATAAGACCGTTCATAACAAAAACATTATTAAAAATTAAATTGCTTTCTGATGGATTTTTTAAATCCCACGCATAAACATTGCCATCAAACGCCGAAGTAATCATAATTTTCTCTTTTTCTAAGTATTCTATATTTTTTACCCAATTAGCGTGACCCCGATAAGTGCGTAACTCATTTTTTAATTTTCGCGTGTCCCATAGTTTAACAGTGTTGTCATCTGAGCACGTAGCAAAAGTATAAGTATCCAAAAATCTGTAAATAAAAATGATTCTCATCGAGTTTTTGTAGGTAAATACTAATTACCGGACACAATTTACACAGCTGCAGTGAGCTTCACTAATTTTCTTTATTTGACGTTGATCAGATGCATCAAATAACAAAACAGACCGTTCTTCACAAGCTGCTACCAATAATCGTCTAAAATGATATAATTAACACTTAACTAAATAATAACCAAGACATTACCCATCTAAACTAAATTCTAAGTTAAATATAGCTCCTTGATCGGCAGTGAATCGCTGTAAAGGGATGTTTGATTGGTAAGAATCTATGCTACTATACACTTTCCGATATACATCATCAGTATACCCCAAAGTTTGTTTCAAACCTAATTCTCTATTCCGTATTATTTTGTAATTAATTAAATTGTGTGTAACGTATATACATGTTTTTTTCGACATCTTCTCAATTTAATTAGATTATAATTCTTTGATATTTATTTTGATAGCCAGAAAGTGTCCATTTTTATCAAATATTCAAAGTATTTTTCAATCAAGTCGAATGAAAACAACCTTTACTCTTAATTCTCGTGGATTTTCATATGACAATGTACATTATTTATACTGAACTTTTAATATACAGGTTCGAAATACTTTTTTTTGAAAGTCGATTCTTGTACGGCAATGGTATACTTTAGAATTTAGAATAAAAAACGTTTTTGTCAAAAAATAAACTAATTTATAAGTAATCGAATGTCTTACTAGAAACTTCACTGATAAACATTCTCGGCCAATTTTGTACTGCTTTTAGGCAGTGTAAAATGTGTTTTTTTTTGACAGATTTAGTAATAAATGTGGTACCAGCATTATATTTCTGGTAATTTTAAAAATCCTTTCAAAAAACAATTTTACAACAGCCACACCAAAAAATAATGTACGTTACTGTCGTCGAAAGTATCATAGCATAACTCACTCGCCTGCAACGCTTGTCCGTGCGGTCTTGCGTCGCAGTAACGTTCGTTATGCTATTCCTTACTTTCAACCCTTGTCACGTAAATCACTATTGACATGTATTGCGTCATTATGCAAAAGACTGCACCGCTGTAAACTCCATTTAAAAAAAATTTTTCTTTGTGTCTAACAAAATTTTCAATTGCAACGGCTTGCTTGCCTAAGAAGCTTTTAAGTGTTTATTAGTGTTGAGTCATGTTGAGTTTACTAAATTTGCTTGTTTGGTAGTGTTGCTACAATAGTTGATAGTGTTGATAGACAGATTGCGGTGTATCATTCTAAGCCTGCGCTGTCGCGGCTAGGTTTTATAACGTGCTGGAAATTATAAATTTGACAGAAAATGTATTGAATCAGAACAAAACGAAACAACGTACTGAACAAAACGTAGACTGTCGGGAAATTCAAATAATTTACCTTTTTTCAAGTTGGTGTTGAATTGTTGAGGTGTAATAAACAAAATAAATAATAAATCATGTTTACAAAGCATTTTATTTATAAAATTAACTAATAATACAACAAATAGAGTAAGTAATTACATTAGTTTACGTACAAAAATCATTTGAATTATTTCCGCAATTTCCAATCAAGTTACAAAGATTTTGGAAAGCTTGCTTTGGGTGGCGCAGATAGAGCTCGTTTCAAAACTAAAGAATGCTGAGATGCGCGTCGGATAAATATGTGAACTTATTGTAATGGCTAATCTTTAATTTAATAATGTGCACACCAGGGGTGCATTGGTAAATTTTACACTACCGAAACGCCCATGGCGAGGCCCACCGGGGGGTCGGGGGGTATAGAATGCCCCCCAGTACTATGAAAACAGGTTGATCTCCTCAGCATTAATTGGTTTTGTTTGTTTCGTTCGGGTGTCGTCTGCAGATTTATGCTTCCGTTTGTACATATGTTTCTGGGTTCCAGTTTCTTAAATTTGGGCCGTGCATCTTGACAAACAATAAACCTGACACATGTGAGACAGTCAATCTTGTTCGGGTTGGTGTAGTGATGAAATTCATGGGGCTAAATCCTCTTTCACATTCAGCATTACTGCAGGGGATCACTTTTGTGCAGTTCATCAAAGGAATCAACGTTTTAGGATTCTTAGTGTTGTTTTTAAGATAATCCCTAAAGCTAGTTTTAATTTGTCCTACATTTAATTTGAATCTTTTACATATACCTTCTATTTCCGTTTCGCCGAAACCCAGTCACATCAGCCGGCCACATGTCAGGTTTAAGCACTTTCAATTCATTTAAGAGTGATTCATAGGCAGCTTTACGTAACATTGTGCTTTGCACACAAGATTCATGACTGGAAACCGTTGTAAACATTCTTGCCTGCAAGTTGTTTATCACGATTTTTACCAACTGCTGGTGATTGATTGTAGGGTTTTTTGGATTTTCAGCCAGTGCAACCTCACCAAATTTTTTCTCCTTGACAGAAATTTTGGCTTCTAAAGCTTTTGTTCCAGGTTTTTCCTTCATAGCTTCAAAAAACCGGATACTCCTCTTTATCAGTTTATTCGCGTAAACAACTGTTGTATTTTGGTTTTGCAGGGATTCTGATAACATGGACAACTCTGCTAGAATGTCATACATTATAGCCAAATTCATTAAAAATTCGGCTAAAGATAGCTTTTTTTAAAAGCCACTATACATGGCTCGTTCTGTCGAAGTTCTGGCTCTATCAATTTTTGCTGATTCAAAGTGCATGTACAAGGCTTCGTACGAGTACCCAAGTAGCAGTCACTGCTCTAAAGGAGCTTGCTACCCATCTAGTACCTAAAACTTTGCCAATTTTGTTTACTTCAATGCCTAATTCATGAGCACAATCAGCTAACTCCCTTTGATTCTTTGTCGATTTACTGTAAAGCGAATGAAGCTTGCCCATGAAAATTTGGAAATTGTTAACAGATCCCACTTCATCAATTGCTTCACATAGAGCTAGTTCTAACCTGTGATTCAAGCAGTGCCAAACTATGAGATTATAATATTTTTTGAGTAATATTTCTGACACTCCTAATTTTTTGTCGAGCATAACACTTGCTCCATCACTGGCAAATGCGACTAAGTTTTCTTTTAAAAACTCGTCATGAAACATGTGTTTATCCAAACAGTTCAATAAAGTATCTGCTACGGTCTTAGATGTTTGGTCTTGCAGTTCAACTAGATCAAGGAGTAAATAATGTGGAAGGTGCTCCTTACTAAACTCACACTTCAAATACACTATCAAAGTGCTCTTGCTACCAAGACTGGATGATTCGTCGATCAACACTGATATTTTACCATTCACTTCTTGAATTTGTTTTACAATCTTTTTTTTCATCTCTTCAGAAACATGACTAATAATTTTCATTGCTGTTTTTTTAGAATGTAACCCTACAGCTATTTCTACACCATTTAGCTTCTGCAATTCTGAAAGGTCAAAGTGATCAGTACAAGGCCTATTGTTTTTGGCAATATAGTAAGCTGTTCGGAACACATTTGTGGTTGACATGAACTAAGTTTTGTTCATTTCTCAACAGCATTTTGTGTATTTTCTTTTTTAGCCTCAGCGGCGATTCTTTCAGCCGTAGTGTGGCTAGTGTAGTTTTTGTGTTCAAAATTTTTTTTTCTCAAGGAAGTCAACTGAGCCGTTTTGTTTGACCCATTAAATGAAATCAAGTAATCTCGCCATTCTTTGGATATGCTCAAACGCTCTCGCTTAAAAGCGCCTAGTTTACCAATATCTCTACAAGTTTTACAGCCAAGTGTACCGTTTTTAGAATCTAGCCAAGGGAAAGCACTCTTTTTTCGTTCCCAAATGCCTTGAGACCAAATAGAAGGCCAACTATTATTAGGACTAGCGACAGTAGTTAACTCCTGACGTGTTGGACTAGGACCTTGCTGAGAGTTGTCCACAATTAATAACTTAATACTAAGACATACCGGCGTTTTCCTAGATTATGATTCGGTATGTTGCACGATAACTAGGATTTGGGAAGGTTTTGATAGTGTATTTATGTCATGTGAAGTAGAGGTTGAAGGCTCGTTCGTCGGCTCGTACCCTTTGTTTCCTTTATTAAAGAACGATGTAAGAGTTTTCTGTTTTTTATTGGTGGCATCCATTGTATTAGGTTAGATTAGGCACTTGTAGTTGCTAGCCGACTACCTGAACTAATTAATGTTTCATTTATCACTTTTAACACTGATTACAAAACTTAATCATTATTCAAAGAAACCACATTTACCATCAAAACCGCACAATAAGAAACTGCATTACTTTTTACAACAACACTACTATAACAGTAAACGCTCATTACCGCGCGAACAGCAGACAACAACTAAACAACAGACTGAGATTGTGGCGAGTGTGGCGGAAAGGCCGGGGAGAGTCATGAGATGAGTCAGTTGGTAAGTCGGTTAGCAACACGTAAATCTAAAAACGACAATAACAAAACAATGTATTTAAAAAAATGTAAACTCAAAAGACGCTAGTGAATGAATTTTTTATCCCGGTGCACATTTATGCCAAATATTTTTTACAAATTTTTTCACCCGGCACCAGTGACACCTCAAATGCCGTACGACAAAAATTTGTGTTTATAAAAATATGATTTAGTTCGATCGTTCGTATATTACACTGTTGCCGAGTTTATTGTTCTACGGTAACATATACATAACATTTCTTCCTTTCAGGCTGTATTGACGCACATGAATACTCAGGTAAAGTACGGTTGTGGGGACCGTCGAAAACGTCCCGTTCTACACCAAGTATCACTAATGTTATGATCG
The DNA here is from genome assembly GCA_035610365.1 of Aquatica leii. Taxonomy (NCBI): domain Eukaryota; kingdom Metazoa; phylum Arthropoda; class Insecta; order Coleoptera; family Lampyridae; genus Aquatica; species Aquatica leii. Next base: position 5,441,998 of record CM069436.1, on the reverse strand, counting down.
GGGGATCGGTTGTCTCTTGTTCCGCCGCTGGTCGTAAAGAGTTCTTGTGTGGTAGCTAGTTATGTTGAAATTTTCCTGGGGGTGGTATGACGTTTCCATAAAAATAAATTCTTCGATGTGATTGAGATGGAACCAAGACTATTGGTGTTGAATCCACTCGAGCTGTGATATGTCTTTAGCGTCTTAAGCGAGTGGACGATACCAAAAATCTATTTGTCTATTTGTGGATTGCCAGAAAGGAAATATACAAGTTGACCAGATTGAAACACTGTAAATGTTGTTTCAACTTTAGTCTACTATTTCTGGGTTATTCTAGTATGAAGATCATCGGGTTTAACCAAATCTAACCGAATTCGAATATTTCTTCCCAAGAATAGCATTGCTGGTGGTTGACAATTTGTACGATGCGGAGCTTTCTGTTATTCACGCAGAAACTGGTTTAAGTTCTTTCATAACGACTCCGGTGTCACAGACATTATTTTCAAAGAATCTTTAACTGATTGACATAACGTTCTCGCTGGCTATTAGTTGAAGGATGGTATGGGGCAGTTAGTTTGTAGTATTTTACAAAACTTGCTTGCAAAAATGTCTTGAAATCAGCGACTGTAAATTGTGGACATTTATCCAAAACAATAGTAACTGCGGTACCATACGTTGCAATCAATTCATTCAAAATTCCAATTGTTGCCGCGGTTTGAGTTGATGAGTTAAGTAGTGCATTTGACTTCCAGTCATTTGCTGTAGGCATCTATGACAATCGGTAACATTGATCCTCCAACTGGAACTGCGTAGTCAATGTGCATGCGGTGACAAGTTCCTTTTGGATATTCCCAATGGTGATCTCGGAATTCAGGCGGAAAATGCAATGTTTTGCACATTCGGGACATGATTTGACAGTACGTTTGATATCGGCATCGATTCCTTACCAAAATACAATTGAACGTGCCATTCCTTTCATTTTTACAATCCCTACATCGGCTGCATGTAGTTCGTTTAAGATACTTTGTTGGAGTGATGGTGGTACGACCTTGCGGTGTTCAAATAGTAAGCAATTCGCTGTTAAGGTGTAATTAGTTTCTGGTGATTTATAACCATAACGTGTTAGGTTTGTCTTGTCTCTAACCACTGATCTCTTTGGCTATATTTTCGGCACGAATATTACGTGTAAGGTACGTAACAATTAGGTAGTTTAAAAATAAAAGTTAGTGATTAAAAATACAGTTAAGAATGTGTGATTAACATAGAAAATACATTCGGTAGTTAAAATCAACTTATGCGTTACTTAAAAACATTACAAAAATCTACGTGATAGATAGGTGTTTTTTACCAATTTAACACGTAACTTTTTAAATACTTAGTAACTGCACCAGCAAATTAACAAATGAGTTTAATAAAGTGGCCAATAATTTATAAAAATTAAAGGCTATAACAATGTAACCTCTACAATACATACTTAAATGTGGACATTTATTTTTAAAAGTTATAAGTAATCCACACTCGCCACAGTTATCGCCGATTATTTACTGCTCGTCGGCGCTTTTTGTTTGAGCCTATCACAGCGTCTTTGGCCAAATGTCCTGACTCTGTGTATCAAACTAGTAGTAGTGAATATTTACAGTACAGATACGTACATAATAGGTAAATGTATTACGTGAAATGTACGTAAATTTAGACGTAAATGATATGTGATATTTTACGTAAATGAACTGTGACATTTGCACGTGTTTGGTACGTAATATTACGTACTGTATCACTTAAAATGTACGTAGCTATTACGTACGTTGCTACACGGGAAGCGATTGAGAGTAGATAAGTTGGAATCAACGAGCGTAGTCGTTCTGGTGAAAAAGGAGAAACCATCACAAATCGCTGCAATATATCGATCCAACTGTGTACACCTTGACTGTCAATTTAGGACCTAAAAATTTCACAGATGATGCGGCGAAAATGCATTTGTTGCGTTTCAGTTTAAGATTATGTTGTTCCATACGTCTTAGTTGATAACGTTCGGTAAACAACGAAGTACGGTCTCCATTTGACGCTGCCAAATTGCGGGGATGTTTGCTGCACCATATACTGGGCGAATCGGAGAGAGATGCGTCATGGTTAAACTCTTCATTTACTGTTAAACGTTTGTAGGGGTCAATAATGTCCAGATGACAAAAAAACTTGGGTGCTTTCATTTGGTTGAACAGGTGTTCGGCTCTTGGTATGGGGTGTTCGTCGATAATTATTTGTGGATTCAGCGTTGGTTGGTGATACGTAGTCTGACATTCTTTTTCGTGACGACATATGTAATTGGTGCTCATGTTCCACACGTTTGTTCGTAGAATGAATGTTGGCATCTATTCTTTTTCCGCAAGTTTTACGCAACGCTAGAGCGTACTTCGCGTGCACGTAAGAACACTGGTATCGCATCGGTTTTGAAGTGTATTTCATCTGGTAGTCCAGTGAGCTTGCCGGCTGAAGATGTCTTTGTGACGAGTCACAATTATGTCAAGCTGTTTTTTTTTTGGTTTGGTAACAGATTGGGAGAAGTAATTGCTAATGAGAAAATTTGTTCATCAGCCGCAAAAAGTTTATGAAAATTTATTGCATTTATGAATTTTGTTATCCATTCTCTTCCAAAAAGAGTATCATAATTTCCATCGACGATATATAAATTGACATAGTGTGTTGTTGACCTTAGTGTAGCGTTGACCAAAAGTTGACCGATGCAGGTGACAGGATTTCCTGTGTAGTCAGTCAGTTTTTTGCAGTTTACAATTGGGTTTAATAAAAAGTAAGTTGTATTTGCTAATTATGCTGCACGGTGCGCTTGAGTCCAGTTCCATCGGTACATTGTGACCATTTATTCGCTGCAAAATTGCGGGGATGTTTGCGGCTCCATATACTGCACGAGTCCAAGAGAGATGTGTTGGTCATGGCTAAACTCTTCACTTACTGTTAAATGTTTGTAGGTGTCAATAATGTCCAGGTGACAAAAGAACTTGGGTGCTTTTATTTGGTTGAACAGGTGTTCGGCTTTTGGTATGGAGTGTTCGTCGATAATTATTTATGGATTCAGCGTTGGTTGGTGATACGTAGTCTGACATTCTTTTTCGTGACGACATATGTAGTTGGTGCTCATTCAGAATGTTCCACACGTTCGTAGAATGAATGTTGGCATCTATTCTTTTTCCGCAGGTTTCACGCAACGCTAGAGCGTGCACGTAAGAACACTGGTATCGCATCAAATTTGAAGTGTATTTCAGCTGGTGGTCCAGTGAGCTTAAGGGCTGTATAACTGAAGATGTCTTTGTGACGATCAGAATTATGTCAAGCTGTTTTTTTTTTGGTTTGGTAACAGATTGGGAGAATTAATTGCTAATGAGAAAATTTGTTCATTAGCCGCAAAAAGCTTACGAAAATTTATTGCATTTATGAATTTTGTTATCCATTCTCTTCCAAAAAGAGAATCATAATTTCCATCGACGATATATAAATTGACATAGTGTGTTGTTGACCTTAGTGTAGCGTTGACCAAAAGTGGACCGATGCAAGTGACAGGATTTCCTATGTAGTCAGTCAGTTTCTTGCAGTTTACAATTGGGTTTCATCTAATTTATTGCGACATTGTACTGAATCTATTTGCTCAGCTGGTTGATTGAATATACTCTCCTGTTGTGGTTTGTGTTTTTGATCGACATACTTTAGCGATATGTGATTTTTTATCGCATGTGTGACAACTTTGAAAGGGCATTTATTTCGTGCATGTGCACGTCCACAACCATTGCAGTGGCTTGGACGATCTTCACATGTTTCGTTCGTCATGGCGTGATAGACCACAAGGGTGTCGGTGCTGACTCAGGCCACGTAACTGAGTACCAGCTAACTATAACTACAATAAATTCACAATAAAAATAGTGAAAGAGGTGTAAAGGTGCTGCAACGACCTTCTCAAAATAGCTATTAAATATAACAAAGGTTTTGGAAATTTCCACAACCAGTGTTTCAATACATACATAAGCATAAACAAATATTTTTTTACGGTTTTATGTGTCTTAACCGTAACTACAAAAAGGACAGAAAAATAGATAGAATAAACACAATCGCCCTATTGAAGGGTATGCATTTCAATTAATTATCTAAACTAAAAATAAGTTTTATGTTGACCTGTTATTATGGAATACCCTGTATAATAAAAATAATTTTAAAATGTAAATCTTTAAGAACCCTACAACCTTTGTAATTATTTTTGTTATATTTTGTATAAGAAAGAAGCTATTTTCCTTTGACACACTATTGACCCACCCTGTATAGCCTAAACTAAATAACAATATAAATAACTGAATTATAAAACTTAAAACTCTCAAATTGTAAACGGTACTTGTAAAAACCTATTAAAACTAGAATACAAAAAGTTACTTTAATTATTAATTATTACTGGTTTTGCACTATAAATACAATAAATAACTTATTCTGTGTAATTGTAAATTAATTAGAAATAATTGTGACATGAAAATACTTACCAATTGTTGTAAAGGTAAATTGAAATAAATTATTGTTCTAAAAAGAACGGATTTGTACACAAACAACACGAAAATTCAAATATAAAAGCAACAACTAATATACCAAGCCAAAATAACAACGTAAATAAAAACCAAAATGTCGATAAAATTAATAAATAAATGCTTATCATTTCAAATGTACTTTAATGAATTGTTGTACATGATTGGTCGACACAATTTGTTCACATATTTCCGGGGTTTTTGTAAGTTTGGTAGCACCGGTAGCACAGTTACAACATTATAACTTAAAGTACGGTAACCGATCCACTAATAATTATCGGTGTGTTAGTGAGTTTCCTGGACTTTACTAGATTAATTAAATTAATTAAAGGCTTCCAAATAATTGAAATCCATTGAATGCGTTTTTTATTCACAACTACCTAATTCTATCCTAATTTTCAATCAGTTGTATTATTAATTTCAGCAATCTTTAATTAATTTAATTTAACTGTTGTTGTCATCCGTTGCGTATTTATATAACATGGTGTGTGATTTCTTTTGTTTTTTTTTCTAATTGCTTGTGGTGGTAAGGTAATAGCAACAAAAGGGAAAAATCCTTCCATATGTATTAAATTTCTTTTTTTTAGTTTTCCCGTTATCCTGTAAAATGAATTTAATTTGTAGTTGGTTGGTGTAGTAGGTACATGAAAATGGTTGCTTTGTGTATATTTTAATTTTTTTTTACATTAACTTTTACAATAAATGAGTTGGGCGATCTTTGGATAGAGCGTAAAATAAGCATATAAAAAACTTAGGATAAAAGTAAAATTATTTTTGTAGTTTTAATAAGTTAAAAAGTGCCCTATAGGAAATGCTTTGTATTTTTATTGTGGGAATTTTTTAATTAACTATGTATTTTATATGACCCCATAGAAAGAATCTAACTTTGGAACTTTTTCAATCTGTTGGCTGAATCTTTGAAAAATTTTGACACTAAGTATTGAGGAAAAAAGTTTCTAGAGAGGTCAATGATATATTTTTCAGAGAATCTGTTTTTACTTAAAAATCTAAATAAACCTTTTCCATTGAACAGTTTTCAATGGAATATGATTTAATAATAATATCATTAAGTAACAATACCATTCTACACATTTAATAACTTTATTAACAATATTGTATTACCTCTGACTGTAGTAAGTAAAGTAAAGTATATTAGGGTCAGCTGGAGTAATCCCTAATAGCAGAAAAATGCCCTCTGGACTTTCAATGGATGTCTTTTCATGGAGATCTGAACGTTTTTCGGACGTCCATAAAACATCCAAAGTAAATACTATGGACGTCCATAGTACGTTACTTTGCCACAGAGTTAAGCATCCAAAAAACGTCCAGAATAGTTCCAGTCCTATTTTCACTGTTCATACATTACAAAATTAGATAAAAGAATTTATTAAAAAAGCATTAATACATAATACAACAAAATACAACGATTTATAGAATATATAATACAATGCAATGCCAGAAAAACAATACAAAAAATTCAAATTTTTTAAAATTGATTACATATTTCACGAAATAATATTATATTATATATTACAATATTAGAAACAATAATAGAAAAACAAAACTTAATAATTACTTAAAATTTTTTTTAAAAGTAAGATAACATACACAATAAAATGAAAAAAAACTTATATTCCTTAGTTAAAAATGAGAAACAAAATAATAAAATAATTGAATTGTTACCACAAAATAATCTTGTAGCTTTTATTCTGATTCTTCCATGTATTTCTCCTCCCTTACAGCTGAATTCTTGAACCATGACTTAATCTCGTCTTCTGCTCCTATGTTGGTTAATTTTTTTGGTAATGGATCTCACCAGACACCTTTAAATTATATTAATAATTTAAAATATGTCTAATCCAAATTTGTATTTATAAAAATTAACTACAATTATTCTTTCGACTGTATAATCTTAATTGGCAGTCGATCAGCATTAGGTAATAAATTGCAACCATTTAAATCTAGCTTAAAACTTTTAAGTTAATTATTGTTATAATCAGAATATAATTTTTGTAATACATTTAAAAAAAAACAGCTAATCCCGATTGAATCTGAATAGTGACACTTCTGACTTCGATTAAACTACTTTTCTAGGTTCGATCAAAATTTAAGTGCGAATATTACATCTAGTATTAGTGGGTAATACACCTTTGCTATAACATTTTTGTTCTTACCTATAGTGTCAATTTCACAGGGTCTTCCGACTCCACAAATTTAATTTCTAAAGAATTTTTTTACTTGTATCATTAAACTCCTTTCTGCCACTTATTTAAAAAAAATACCCTGTAAACAAGAAATTACATGTTAAGTATGAAAAAAATAAAGAGTGCAAAAAACTGTTCAGTTAAGTAACCTCTAATAGTAAGGTTGACGGAATATTAAAGCAATCTTTATGCAATTATGCTTATAATTTACCACTAACATATAAACATGACAATGATATTTACCTGTCATGGAATATACTGCTGACAATTACGACAGAGCTCTGCTTGTAATAGTCTTGCATGTACTTTCTGTATGTCGATTAGATGGTATCCTTTATTTAACGAGTAAGTGTATGATTATTGTTACGAATTTATTATTAAAACTAATTTATTTAAACGACTAAAAATATGTTTTACTTATACTAGAAATATGTACACTTGTAAATTAACCAAACTAATGAAATCTAATAATATTTAATATAAACACTTACACTAATTAAGATAAGATAAAGTCCGCGGATAGCCTCACACACTTGTTTACACTAAAATCACGTACGAGATTATTCTCCGTATATTTATGTACACACACGTGCTAACGACTTATTTATCTCAACTTGAATAATCTTCTTAACACTGCTGTATTCGCGTTACGGCAATAACTGACCTACGATTTGTTTCGTCGGTATATATACACATTTGGAAATCCTTCTCGAGTGTTCCCTATATTTCGGTATATCTTCTAGAAGATGGATAACAGCTTCTAGAAGGCTCTTGAATTTGCAAATAACTTCTCGAACGTTTCATTATATTGCCGGCACTTTACCAGATAACGGCCGTTACTATTATTCTCTAGGTAATCTGTATTTTTTAAATATGTAACATCATAGAGAGTCCATGTTTGCACATACGCATCAGCAAGTTGTTGAATGGCAATTCTTATTTTCGTTGTTTTAAACATCACTGTTCAGGAACACTTGCTTCCATAAATCAATTTAGTTTGAACGACTACAATGTTTTTAATCACTAATTTAATTTTAAGTCTGAAGAATCAAAACTGATGAAAACATTGTAAATATAACTTCGCATACGTATTATCTGCGTATTATGGCGCAAGTCATGCCTTGGTCATGCGTAGTTGTAGAAAAATAGTGTTATCATTTACCGGATGCTACAAATGTCCTACAATGGACGTCCATTGGACATAAATAATATTTTGTCCAATGTGCGTTTTGCACAAAACGTTTCATGGACATCCGTTAAAGGTCCATGGACGTTCAGACCTTTATTGGACTTAAACTGGAGGTCCAATGGACGTTGTGTGCTATTAGGGATAGTGAACAATATTATTTGCAACTTCAACTCTGGTTTCTAAAAAACCCGTTTTCATTTGAATTAATTTTTACAAAATGTTGCAGGCCATTATATTGCCTGTGCGTTGTTTGTATGTAGCCCACTGGGCTTATAATTAAATTCGTGTTTACATTTGCCGCACTTGTCGGGGTAAATGTAAACGAAAAAACAAGGAGGTATTGAGATTATAGGTAGTTGCTCTGGCAGAGGTAAATAAGAATAAGACACACGACGTGAAATTTTTTGCAAATTTTAATCAAAATGAACGCTTGCTTTTACCCCAAAGAGGGAGGTTCACAATGAATTCACATCTCTACTTTTGGAAATTGTAATGAATTTTGTTTCTTTGCCCTCCCAAAAAGTAGGTCAAAACGAATCTCTGCTTTCAGGTCATCTCATTTTGGTTGATGATAGACTATTTGAGGTGTTGCTTTTGCAATAGTAGTGTCTGCCATGTCATCATCAGGTTCATCTTGGTATAGAAAGGTTTCATCTATTCCACAATCACTGGCAGGGTTTTTATTTTGCTGCAAGTTTTTTATATTATTTGTCTTGTTTGTGCTTTTAGGAATCAAAGTTTCTTTTTCTTTGCTTCTCATTCCTTGCGTTTTGTGCAGTTTTAAGTTTTTTTTTAAATGCATATTTCTGGTGCTTCAGTCTGGGAGAATAATATTTGTCTCTGAACTTGTTTAATTTGAACTGGTCGCGTTTGTTGTATTCAGCGAAAGTGTTAACTATAGTGTTGGGAGTCAGATAAAATAAAGGTTCTCCATGATCTTTAACGGAAGTAGAATGTGATCGAATATACTTTGACGATGGATGGACCTGCTTCAAAATCTTCATGGCTGCTCACAATTATACACACAATTAAATATTGAGTATTGTAAAATTGGTCTTTGAGTTAAAACTGGAGAAATAATACACCTCGAAAAATTCTGAATAAGTTTTTTTTGCAATTGCCTTGCAATTTGTAGCGTCGGGGCCAAACTCAATTTGTATTCTTTAACCAATTTTTAAAGATTGTCGTAGAACGGATAAATAATAAAAGCATTCCTGGTATTTTTTCTGCATTTCTGGAGCAAGTCAGCTTTTTTGAACGAAAACCCAGGATGTCTCCTTATAAAAGAATAATACCAGTACTCACCTAGCATTTTATCGACAAACGGGCTTTTCCAGTTAGATCGGACCGGATCGGAGTACTTAGCTTAGCTACGACTAACATCCTCTTTGCTGCCATCATGGCTCGTATGCATTTCTCGAAATCATACTCAATTTCTGTGCTCAGTGACAGTGCCCTACCAGAATCTAATTTCTCGACTGCCGTATGTCGGCCCTTAATTGTGTTAAAAACAGATTTCGAAATGTTTGTACCATCGTTCAACTTCTGCATACGTCTAATTTTGGTTTATAATATTCTCTACGGCTCTTCATATTTCCAGTCGTGTACGAAAGTAATGGTCTCTTTTTTACGTATTTTTGTGGCATTTCTACAAAAGAAAGCTTTGTGGTGTTTCAACAAAGCTTTCGGTTGTGTTGTGTTACCTCAGTAAATGTAAATACCGGGGTAAATGTATAGATTAATTTACAATGAACATGTAAACACAAACATCTTACAAGGGACCATTCCAAAAATTTAGTTAAAATTGCCAGGTTTTATTTTTCAAGACTTCTTCACCAGAACGTTGCGAAACTGTTATTCAGAAAATCCAAAGTGCACACAATCACTTCTCTGTCTTGTCACACAGTGTTACTAAAAGTACTAAAAATGAAAGTTAGGGAAGCGCACCAGTGTTGCCGATTGGGCCTAAATCTTGGTGTTTTAAAGAGAAAAGGTAGTTTCCGATTATCCATATTCACATTTACCCCAGTTGACCTTATGACGCTTAACTTTACTTTATCCACCCTATGCGGTTAATTGTGAGCATCAGTCAGGGTGATTGTGCGCAAGCAGAAATCTTTAAACACGGTGTAGCAGAAAAAATAAAAAAAATACGTCATATACATATTGGACATATAAAAAATATAAAAAGGCTGCAATTTAACGGTAGCAAAAAACATTTTTGCTCGATTCAAAGCAAATCAAGCATCTGTTTTTGACATCGGCCTGCTCCGTAACATCGTTACATAACTGACTATTAGAGAGTTTTTCTTCAGGCTCACTTTTTTAAAAACTTTTTTACTAAGTATATTTTATTTTTAATGAAGTATTCGGATCTATATTTAGCTGTTGTTTTCATTCAAGGTTGCCTCTTGCTTTTTTTTAACCCGCACACTAACAAGACTTCTTATTTGGGCTTTCCGTGAAAATTTCGTACTTTTGTTTTTACGTCGCTGAATTTTTCCTGTATGGGATTGAGTTGGGATGGGGTTGCAATCTTCAAACCTCAGATAGCGAGCAACCGGAATCACTTGTAAAAGAACGTACAGCAGGTGATGTGCTTGGGTCTGACTCAACTTGCTGGAACACTTTAGAGGAACTTCTGTCTGCATTTTCGAGCCATTTATTGGATCTTCTTGATCTATTATTGCGTTTTTTATAATGTAGAATATGGTTATCACACTGTCTATTAAAAGCTGTTTTGAGTGGATTATAAAATGTCAAATTTAACGGTTGTAAGCGATGGGTTGTATATGGTGGAATGGTTAGGAACTGAATTTCATTTTTCTTACAATAATATCACGTCATTCATCGTAATTCTTCTTTTTTTTGCGAATTGTAGATTCAGGTATTTTAAACTTCCTTCCGGCATCTCTAATTTTCTCACCCTTTGCAAGAAATAATAATACTTTTCTCATATTGTCTGCGTTCCAAGAGGCTTTATTTATTCTGCGGGTATATTTTGGCATCTGAAATAATTTTTAAAATATCGTTTATTATACTATATAAACTAAAACAAAAAGTTGGCTAATTGTCCGCATCAGGACATGGACCTAATGAAATTCACCGAAATTGCTTGTAACTTACCTTACGTAAATGATTCGGACAATAATTAGAAGCATAATGATTGTTTTACTATATTTCAAGAAACACAAAAGACTTTATTAACAAATTTATTTCTTATGTGTACATGCACAAGTATTAAAGTAAACAACCCGAATACTCGCCAAGCACAACGACAGCCGCGTTTGTGGCGGAAACTGACCACATAGCGGCGCTACTTCAACTAATATCTAACAGATGTCACGATGTGTTTGAATTCGAGCAAATAATTGGCATTTTCTACTGATATGCTGCATATAATTATTCGACTTTTTGCTAATTTGAAGCAATTGTCACTTTAGGTTAATAACCAAGAAATTATTATTAACCCGCATACATCACAGCTATAAGGTAAGTTAGAAGCCACTAAAATTTGATGTAAGGAAAGTAGAATATAATTTTTGGCGTCAGCACTGGTTAACAGTTTGGTTAACGTTATTGTGACCATTAATCTCTAAACGCTGCCATTAACATTACCGTCATAGTGACCGCCCTATAAGCAACTGCAGATTGTTCAAATTTGAGATGCTGTAGACAGCAACTTTTTTTGTGCTTGCTTTAGCAATACTAAAAAATATTGTAGAATATAACCTGAACAATAATAATGATAATTGATGTAAAAAAAAGTCTGAAGGTTAAGTTGCCAGATGACTTGAAACCTTGCAGTTGTACAGTGGACAAAGTCATACATCGCCAACGAAGTTGAAAGTAAAGAAATTGACCATATTCAGGCGTTTTTTTGGACTTCAGGTTTAACATTTTTGGGTTGGTAAAACTGATGAATTTTAAATCGCCATCAAAAAATAAAAACTTTTATTGGTTGTCAACAACGACCTCTGATTGATGGGTCATAATGAATTCCAGTGATTTGTCAAATCGGGTTGTTAGTAAATTTGGACAAAAAGATTTGGTTGTTATCATGGGGTTATTGTTGCTACCAACCCGATTTGACAAATCACTGGAATTCATTATGACCCATCAATCAGAGAGGTCGTTGTTGACAACCAATAAAAGTTTTTATTTTTTGAGGGCGATTTAAAATTCATCAGTTTTACCAACCCAAAAATGTTAAACCTGAAGTCCAAAAAAACGCCTGAATATGGTCAATTACCAATATTGACAATTTAATTGAATGCGTAGCAAACTACCACAGTAAATTATGACTGTAATTTTAGAGGTCATGATAAAATCAAAACATTTCGATTTTGTTAATTTAATTAAATAAACAAATATGGATCGTTCATCACTCATCCTATTTAGAAAAATAATATTATAATTTTGTCATAGACATTTTGCGGGAAAAAGACTCAATTTGGCGGAGTAGTGCCAGACTCCTACATGTTAAAGCCTTCCTTTTATTTGTTTATTTATCTGGCAAAAAATAATCTCGAACGACATCACTGCTCTTAGTTAAAGGGATTGTTTGAACGTTATTCTGGATTATTGTTGATTTAAACAATAACACTAAGAAAAAGTTTGTTTAATTTAAAAAAAGGTTAGAATATAAAATACTGAACATAAAATAAGGTGACACATGAATTTACTACAAATACAAAAGGGTAACTAACGCTCTGACGCTACAGTGATCAATCGTATCAACATAAGTACAAAAAAAGATAGTGACAAAACATTAGGGATATTTTGTATTTTCATCACTTCCTCCCAAAATATTGTAACTATTGTTTTTCAGAACACACATGCCGAGTAAGCATCTCAGCTTTTCATATTTAACACGAGGTAACGACTTGGTGAACATATCCGCCACTTGGTTAACTCCACTGATGTGTTGAATGTTCATTTCACCTGCATTGAACTTTTCACGAATGAAATGAAATTTGATGTCTATGTGCTTTGACCTCTTATGAAATTCTGGATTCTTAACTAGTTTGATAGCACTAAGGTTGTCAATGAAAAGAGTTGGAGCACAATTTTCACCTGTTAGCTCCTGAAATAGCTTTTTAAGCCAGATTATTTCTTTGACTGCCTCGCTGGCTGCAATGTACTCTGCTTCCATAGTTGATAATACTATGCAGGGTTCTTTTCTGCTGCACCAGGGTATTGCACCATCCTGATTAGTACAAACGACTCCACTCCTTGAACGCCTTGTATTGCTGTCTCCGGCATAATCGGCGTCACTATATGCTAGAAAACCGTGATTCTCGCTTGTACCTCGGTACAGGATACCGTAATCCATTGTCCCTTTTAGGTAGCGAAAAATCCTCTTCACCTCCTTCCAATTTGAAGCTTTTGGGCTGTCTAGCGATTCAGATGCCAGGCTTACGGCATAACTGATGTCGGGCCTTGTAGCTACAGCCAGGTACATAAGACTACCGACCGCCTCACGATATGGGACTCCATTTGCTGGCGAATCGTCCTCGATAGTGCCTGTTTCGGACGGTGTTGTCACAGCGTTCGACTCATCCATGTTGAACCGCTGCAGAATTTTGTTCGTGTAGACCCTTTGATCTAAAAAATATGAACCACAAATTAATTTTGAAATCTGTATCCCTACAAAATAATTTGTCGAACTGATTGTAATTTGAAACTGTCTTTCAAGTTCACCAACAAAACAGTTTATCTCCACATTATTTGTCCCGACAATTAGTCCATCATCCACATAAAGTGCAACAAATAATTTGGACACACTTGTCATTTTCACAAATAGACATGGGTTTACCACACTTTGCACAAATTGTAAGTTACATAAAAAGTCAACAAAACGTTCATTCCAACAATTTGGTGCCTGCTTTAACCCATATAGACTGCGTTTAAGTCTACAAACGCGACCACTTCCATCGTCGAAACCATCAGGCTGCTTCATGTAAACCTTCTCCTGTAGAATTACATATAAAAATGCAGTTTTAATATCGAATTGCTTCAACTGCATCCTTTCAGAGGAGGCAACACTTAGCATGGTTCGTATGGTGTCGAAACGAACTACCGGACTAAACGTTTCACCATAATTGACTCCAGCCTTCTGCGCAAACCCTCTTGCAACGAGTATCGCTTTATATCGATCAATAGATCCATCGGGTTGGTATTTAATTTTCAGCACCCATCGATTTTGGATTAGCCGTTGATGTGGTGGTAAATCTACAAGATCCCACGTGTCGTTTTGTCGCAACGAAGCTAGTTCTTCACACATAGCCTCTAGCCATTTCTCCCCTTCTGTTGTTTTCATAGCCGTCGTGTAGGAATCTGGAATGTTTTCTGCTAGGTACACGTAATCGCGTAAATATGCTGGTCTATTAATTTTACGTCGTCCTGCACCACTGTCGTCTTCGCGTGACATCGTTGGGGCAACATCATCCTCAACCGCTTCCTCCGAAGTTGTGGGTACAACTTCTTCTTCCTCCGAACTAGTGGTTTTCAGTTTAATTTCATGTACAGTTTGTTTTTCGTTTTTTACATGAACAATGGGAGTTTTTTCTTCATATTCTAAAAACAATTTTCCATTCTATTTTAGAAGCTGTTCTTCTTTAAAAATAACTTCTCTGCTTCGAACAACCTTCTTCTCAGCCTCTATATAGATTCGGTAACCATTTTTTTCTCCGCAGTATCCTACGAATCTTCCAGAAACGCTCTTTCTGTCCCATTTTCGTCTCTTTTCTTTTGGTACATGTACAAAACACCCTGTACCAAAAATTTTCAAATGATCAAGTTTCATATTATTGTTACCTAACCATAATTCAGCAGGCGCCTTGTTCTCAACGGGTGTGTGGCCGGTTCTATTTAAAATGTACGCCACTGTGTTAACAGCTTCCGCCCACAGTTTTATTGGAAGGTTCTTTGCATGAATCATTGAGCGCGCACACTCGACTAGTGTCCTATTTTCCCGTTCCGAAACCCCATTCTGTTCATGAGTATATGGCATGATCACTCGAAAATTAATTCCGTTTAATTCTAAAATGTCTTTCACACTCGAATTATCGAACTCTTTTCCCCCGTCACTTAAGAATTCTTTTATCGTATGTCCAGCAGTTTTTGTTTCGTTTATGACTATTTTTAAACAGTTAACCACTTCTGCTTTTGTTTTAATAAAAAACACACGACGAAATTTAGTGTAATCGTCCTTGAAACACACGAAATATTTTGCACCCCCGAGTGATTCTTCCTGCACTGGTCCGCAAACGTTTGCGTGAATTAATGCACCAGGAGTCATCGGCCTATTTGTTCGTACACCGAAACTTTTACGTTAATGTTTGCCAAACATACATCCAACGCAGAATTCCTCCTCAACTTGCACATCAATTCCACTTCGCTTTAGCACCTTTTGAACATGCTTTTTATTTTGATGGCATAAACGTTCATGCCACAGCTGTAACTCATCCGTTCCTGTTGCAATGAACCCTGTAGTAACGTTTTCCGGTAAACACACACGCATTGCTAAAACATAGAGACCTTTAACCGTTTTCTCGCCTACCAAACGTACTACACCATCCTTTTTAAATGCACATCCATTTTTATCAGCGATGAATTCAAAACCTTTGTTTACAGTTTGACCAATCGAAAACAAATTTTTTCCAATCTTGGGTACATACCAAACGCCTTGCAGGTGGTTACGTTCCCAATCACCTTTTATTATCATTTCTACATTAATCGCACCCTGTCCGTACGCTTGAATTATGTTATTGTTCCCAACTAGAACATCACGTGGAAAATCGAAAGCTTCATAGGTTAAAAAATATTGTTTGTTGTTGGTCATGTGCGCAGATGCACCTGTGTCCGCCAACCATTTATCCTCCCTGTCGCCATCTGTGCATAGAAACGCTTCTCCCGCCAGTTTTGATTTTCCCGCTGCATCTGCTTTCTTTGTACAGTTTTTCGCTAGATGGCCTACTTTGTGACACTTAAAACATTTAAAAACTTTTCTCGGTTCCGTTTTCTTCTCAAATTTTGCGGTAGACTTTTGATCCTTTGCGATGAGAGCCGAGGAATCGCTTCTTTTTTCAGGAAGGCGCATTTCAATTAGACGCAGTCGTTCCGTTAATTTATTAATTGTTTTTTCAGGCAAAGGTATCGACTCCCAAACACTTTTGAAGTTGAAATAATCAGATGGTAACGTAGACATTATTCTACTCATCAAAAGCAAGTCCGGTAACTCGGTCTTCACAAGCTTCTTCAACTCGTCGTTTAGTTCCCTAAAATTCCTCTGAAGGCGTGCGACATGCGTGGCAATATCTTCTGTGGAATCCTTTTCGCAGCTGAAGAACTTTTCCATCAGCCTATCGACACGTTGGCCAAAACTTTGTTCGTATACCGACAGAAGCTTGTTCCAAGTTTCACTTGCGGAGTTACAAGTTGCCGTCAAATCAACATTTGCATCATTCATGCTGCTTACTAAAACTAGTTGAGCTAGGGCGTCACCTTTTTTATATATTTTAACTTCAGCTTCGTATGACTTTTTCGCTGCTTCAGACAATTGTTCTTCACCAGGTGGGTCCGGAATGGCTCTATCGCCCATCACGAGATCCAATACTTCCTGATGTCGAAGTAACAACTCCATTTGTCTTCGCCATCGACTCCAATTTCTTGTGCCTTCAAGTTTTTCTATCTGTGTCTTGAAATCCATACCGAACACAAAAAAACGCAAAATAGAATCTAACACGTGCAGCAACCTAACCTCGTTTTTTTTTAAACACGTTATCTTAGCTACGCAGATACAAACGAACTGAGCACATAACCTATTGTTGATTTAAACAATAACACTAAGAAAAAGTTTGTTTAATTTAAAAAAAGGTTAGAATATAAAATACTGAACATAAAATAAGGTGACACATGAACTTACTACAAATACAAAAAGGTAACCATAGGTAACATAAAACGAAGGTAACTAACGCTCTGACGCTACAGTGATCAATCGTATCAACATAAGTACAAAAAAAGATAGTGACAAAACATTAGGGATATTTTGTATTTTCATCATGGATAATTTCCGTGTTGAGCGGAGCTTCGTCACGTCGCAGTAGACATCTTCAAACTCCGGAACAAACTGATTGTTTGCGGTGTTTCTAGCATTCCTTGCTTTTGTGGTCGTGTATACGTAAGAGAAACGGGCAGGTGCGTGGAAATTCGTATTAAGAAGCAGCGGAGAAGAAGTCAGCGGTGGCGGAACACGTGCTAGAAACGGGTCATCCAATTATGTTTGAAAACACTAAGATTTATAGTAATGTTTCTAATTACTATTAACGAAAAATTAGGGAATCCATTAAAATAAATAAGAATAAGATATTAACCGAGATTTTAATTTTCTTTTACCGGAGATTTGGAAACTAGTTTATTGGTCAGTGTATAAAACCGACACTTTATGGCGCAATGAATCAGTTTGTTACGGGCGCTGAAGATGTCTACTGCGACGTGTGGCGAAAGCTTAGATCTGTAATAACGACAACACGAGAATTATTCAAAATGGAAAATGTATTACGAATGCAACTCGTGGAAATTCGAATTCTACTATAAGACATACCATTTTTATACAGCAATTTCTTAAATACTTGTTTCTCAGTTGACATATATGTTAGGCAACCAACATTGCTTGGATTAGTGTAAAGTAAAATAAACATTACTAAATGAGAAATTTTATTTGTAACCTCTAAATTGAGGTTAAGTAGTTAATTAAAAACTGTAACACATTAACAACAATACCTGTTTAACAATCATTAAAAAAAAAACGATGTTCAATAGGTTGTCCTTCCGCAAATGTGTTAAAGTAAGTCCTCTTTTTAAACTTTGTAAACTAAACTTTCATGGGTTGTGATTCATGACAAAAGTCATTCTTCGTTCATAAAAAAAGTTAAATCGAACAGATTGTCGTTATTTAAATGTTGATTATGTAGGAATTAGGTTAAATAGATTTAAGTTTAGACACAATAATAATAGGTTAAATAGGAAATAGTTGGTAAGGCAGCATAAGATCATGCCGATCATGCACAGAAAAAGAGGAGGGAAACAATAGTTTTAAGAGTTGGGTAGTTTTTAAGTTTTGGGGTTGTTGATGATAGGTCTCAACAACCATCGTTTTTTATGTACTTTTTTATAAATCGGTGCAACTGTTATTATACTTGAAATAAACTGAAATATTAGTGGCGGGTTTAATTTAAATTCAAATTATACCCCTAAAATTCAACCATTCACAGAATTGTATAAGCTGCAAGAAGTTAAACGCACCTAGTTCTTAATAAACTGCAACCTTGTTCTTTTTTTAAAGCTGTGTGGTATGTTCTTACTGACAATCCTAAAAAGTGTACACTAATAAACTAAAAATTGAACTTAAAATGAGTTTATTTATTAGGACTTTGTTTCATGCAATTCGACAACAGGTTCCATTGCTGTTATAACTCGCAATAAATAAATGTAAAAGTAATGTTCTATTTCATGGTGACAAATTGAAAAATAAAATATTTTATACAAAATTGAACGCCGTTAAATTTATAACAAATGAGAAAGTCTTAGTACAATAAATATATAATTAACAAACAACTAGAATATCGTTCAAACCTCGGCTCAAACGTAAAACGAAACCTGAGTAGGAACAACTTTAAACATTTTGTAGAATATATCATTAAGGTACACTCTGAGAAAGTTTACAACAAATGATGAAGTAACAATAATATAAATTTGACATTTATCACGTGTACACTAGTCTGGTTGAGAAGCATTGAGTTTCTATATCGTAAAAATGTCATTCGTTAAAATGAGTTTTTAGGTATTATATGACCTTTTTTATTTTCCTAAAATAAGAACGTGTTACGGAATTCGACCGTCTTACTGTTGAAACTAGAAGTTGCCAACGTTTGGCATACGTTCGTATAGAAATCGATGAACTTGAAACTTTAATATTCTGGACGGGTTCAAATCAAAAAAGTTAATCCTTAAGTAGCAACGAAATGTAATTGATTATTTTAACCTGAAACGAATACCTCATTAATAATTTTAGGAGGAATACGGTAATATTTCGATTAAAATAAATTATTTTAGTGTTTTTTATTTATAAATTTGTAAACAGTACTAAAGATAAAAACTTAACATTAATTAAATTTATTGCAAATGTTCTAAAATAAAATAAATGTAGTATTTGGCGTAAAAGTAAATATAATTTTTTTCGTTTAACTGACTAGTACTAGTTTTGTAGTATCTTCTGGTGTCTCTAAATCTCTACTGAGGACGCGTTGAAATTGCAATTGAGAAGGGAACTTGTTGATGAAATTTGGATCTAGCGGCGGCAAATCTCCTTTAAAAGGACCAAATTGTGGACGTGCTCGAAGTAGATCGGTTGCTACAGATGTTTTAGTATCAAATATACTTTCCCGATCTGTGTATTTTGGCGTTAAACTGGCACCAGATACTTTTTTACCGTCGTAGCTAACAACGGTACCTGGAGCGACATCTATGTTTGAAGGTTTTATTATTTTCGTCACCGGCTTAGTGCGTTGATTGTCTGGTGGTAAATAATATGAATCCACGCGTTCATCCGCATCGGCAATTTCATCGTCTAAGCTTTCTCCATCGGTTCTACTCCTTCTTATTAAAAATTCTACCTTATTTCGAATCCTGTTATTGCGCGTTTTATCTAATGACGATTGCGTAAAAACGGGGTCAGAATATTTGACACGTTCTTGGTTGACATCGATAATACCAATTTCGCTTTCGTATTTTAACTCGGGTCCTTCTACTTTGTCGTTTCTATTATGAATATCTTTGCTTACAATAGGCTTGAAACCACCTTCGATTACTATCGATTCTGGATGGAACCCGGTGTTTACTGCAATCAGCATGTCTTCATTGTAATGCATCTTGTTCGGAGTCACGTTAATTAATTGGGCGTATGTTTTTTCTGTCGTTCCTGGTTCCTTTTCTGTTGAAGCTTGTTGTGGGGATATTTCGACATTAGATTTGCTCAAGGGACGGTCTAAAAAAATATGAGGTGAGCTTTTGCGTACAACTTTTAATGGGATTAGGATTGGGCGTTGAGGAACTGATTGTTCTTCAAATTTATAAGGAAATTTTATTGCAAGTGGAGGTTTAATTATTGGCCTATACACTGGCTTTTTAATTAATTGAATTGGCATCGGCATAGGTCTGACATTGTAGATTGGTTGCGTAACCGGCGGCGCAACCATTCTAGTCAATGATTCAGGAATATCACTGTAAGGTGATTGCGTTAAATTAGTGTTACGAGTACTTTGTGATTGGATTACGTTATAAACCGGGGGTTCTTCAGTAGTAACATTTTGTTCATTTTTGGTAATATTATTTAAATCGGTCGGTGTTGCTTTTTCTTCCACATCGATGAGCATGTTAGGAGCTTTAACTCTTGTTTCTACTCTTATAGAAGGACTTCCTTCAAGTTTATCGTTCGAGTCCGGTCGTATTACTGACGAGTGCTTGTTGCTAGCTGCTGGTTCTGCATCACAATCGTCTAGGACGTTGATTTTCCAACCGAGATATCGATGGGTAAAGCACTGGTAGTATACCGTATTTGGGGTGTTACGGTCTGGTGTAAATTGAATAACGCCTGGCTCTCCTTGATCACATTTAAGTTCTAACGTTCTCTGATAAGCACCAAATGATTCGAAATCATCTGCTTCGTTATCACCTTGATGAGTCCAGTGACAAAGTCTGCCAATGCCTGTTGGATGTACTACACCGTTGCGATCTAATTGAGCACCGGCAAAGATTTTAACTGCCTAAATAAAGAACGCAATTATGTATTGGTGTGGTTTTGAATACGATCACTTACCTCTTTTTCTTCTGGCGTTTTGTATTCGTATCCACCAACTGGATCATCTGTGATATAAAATGGATGATACTTGGCTGGTACATCAGGATCTGAACCTCCTTCCACAACAAATGTGTAGGTTTTACCACGGACTACGTTAATTTCGGGTATTAATAATCCGTTGATGTACCAGGAGATACCCCAACCTACGTGACCGGTAATAGCGGGGTAACCTCTTTTACCTCCGGTAGGTCCCATTTGCGCGTAAAACACTCCATCTTCAGGCTCGTAGCACTGAATGGGAGGGATTTCCCATGCGTTTTTTTTTGAAGCGGGAGCCGGTGTTGGGATAGTTTTTGTTTTATCGGTTTGCGGTCCTCTTCTGACATTTTGTCGCGTTCTAGATACAGCGCGTTCGGAATCTTTGGCAACGTTATCTATAGTCTCTTGACGTATCGAACCACGGTTAGAATCACCTCGCCTTCTTTGTGGTTTCCTGGTACGGTTTGGAGTTGTTTGTTCGAGGTTTTCGGTTGAAGTATCTTCGATTTCTTGGTACTTTTGTGGTTGACTTATTGGTGTTACAATTTTCATCGATACTTGTTCACTTTCTGGCATTGGACAATTCCACTTTGCGGGACGGCCGAAATCGATAAAATGATCTTTTTTAGTCCATTGAGAATGGAACGATACTTCGTCGCGTTGGTTTAAAGGTCCTATTGCCCAAATTATAGGTTGCGATATGTTTGTATAAATTGGTTTATCATAAGCGTCGCTTTGGCGTAACGGTCTTTGGTACGTTATGATGGAGTATCCGTTGACCATAGCTGCGTTTAAAAGTCTTATATTGTTAGTGTTGTCCTAAAATACGTTTTTGTTAGTTAATTTATTTCTATGGAATTAATCGTGTATAATACTTTTAAGTTGTTATCTGGACAAGAACCAGATGGTCCCGAGCACTGGGACTTTGCGTCTAAATAATAGTCGTCAGCGTAGCCTTTAAGAGTTTCTTTGTCTACCCAAGCTACTACTACGTCTCCTCCAACCATAGCAGATTGATTTTCATCGCCCGAAATTCCAAAAGACATGTATTCTCTTTCATCTAAAAAACGCGAAATAAGTTAGTAATTGTATTAAGGGGATTGTTTACGCTGCTAATTTAAGAAGTTGATTGATACGTGCTATGGCATATAATAACATGTATAATCAAATTTGTGTCAACTACGTTACATAAATTTCACGTAATACTAAAATGAATTAATGGAAAAGAATAATGATGGCATTATGTAACGGATTATTAATACGACGATTAATCTTGTATTGTTGACATAATATAGTGGGAATACCCAATTGAAGAACAACGACCCGAAGTGAAAGTATACGTAACTTTCATCATGTAATCTAAGATAAAAATAAATTGACGGTCTGACCTTTTTTAATGCGTTATTTAAACAAATCATAATTTTTAAAATGGACGGTAGCTTTATATTAAAATCTTAATTTTTATTAAACCGCTATTTTCGAATATAAGAGCTTCTTTAACAGCTTTAATCTTCATTTTTATGGCGAAACTTTTATTGACACTCAATGTAAAATGCATTGTTTTCTTTGTTTTCAACAATATTACAAATTTTGGTAGATTTTTCTCGTCTTGATTTATACCGAGTGTAATAAAGGTAGACGGGTCGAGTTTAGGTGTAACGAATATAAAAATACAATTTATCGTTTCATAAATTTCAAAACAACGCCTTTTATGCTATGGAGATAATAAATGTGTGGATTTGTGTTGGTTTGTTTACTTATTTCTGTAGCAAGCATTCTTTTAAATTTTAAATTGCGATTATGACAGCGTGTAATTGGAACTTACAATGTAATTTATCGGCTTGAGAAATCTATCTATCCATTTCTTTTTTGCATATATTTGGTTTTGCGTTCTATAAAAAACGTCGATTTTTTTTAAATACCTTGATAATATACAGTAAAATAAACTTAAAATTTTTGGTTGTGGGATGATTTGGCAAAAAATTTAATTATGTATAGACTTTTTATTATATATAAAATAAACTTCACTAGTTAAAAGTTGTTGATTTTTTTAGTTAGAAAGTAGATGTTTATTGCAAATAAATCCGCTTGATAATATGATAATATATAATATAATATTTAGCTTTATTTTCCATTGTATTTATTTATTCGTAGTACGTATTTTGACTGACCTACGTAACATTATCATATTTAAACATCTGTAAATACGCTAACTTTTAGTTACTTTGTATTTTTAGTGGACTTGAAAAGAATGTGCAGTTCTTAGAATAATAACTTAATTTAACTATGTCTTCTGTGATAACATTATTTTGTATTTATTTTATTTTTGGTGTCAGGAAATTACTGAGAAGTAATTATTATTTTTGATTTTTTTTTAATTTACGGTATCAACAAACTTAGGAGACTATTAAATGCAACATGTTCATAATTTTCAATTTATTTGGCTCACCATTTTTTTGTTTGTAATGTTTTATTTGAATTTTTGTTTTGAAATTTTTTGCTTGTATTGATGCCTTCTTAGCAATAAACATGTTTATAGGTAAGAAGGTATACTATAAATGTGTTTATTTTTATTCTGCACTGTAATTTTAAGAAACTGGATTAGAAACTATATGCCTGTTACTTAAAAGCAGTGTCGACTGATGGACAATGCTGCAGAAGGGTCTTGTCAACATTAAATCTTTAAAAACGCATACTTAAAAGATTTATATTTAAGGTCAATTTATGTATTTTTATAATAGGCAAAATGATTATTATGAAGAAGAAACTGTTAACTGAATTTAACGCAGAAGATTTGGTGGAACATGATTTGGTAAGCAATATTCAAAGACAGGGTTACAGCAACGTTTACGATAAAGCTTGGAAAAATGTGAAGAAGATTCGGACAATTATTTGTTCTTGAAGTTTCTGAAGTAATCGACGTTAGTAAACTAATGTTGAAAATAAATGAAATTTCAAAAATAGAGGTAAAGTTAATAAAACATTAGCAAAAGTTAGAAACAAAATAGAAAAATTAGGGACTGAAAGAAATGGATTAGAAAAAAACTGCATTCTTTGAAACAAGATTTTGAAGAGCGAGTTATTTCAGAGAAGATTGAAAGAGATAATAGACTTAAAAGCTTGAAAAATAGCTTACGATTCTGAGAAGCTCAATAAAATTTTCTAGTCGGGACAAAATCAAGCGGAAGCGAAAACACCTTAAAGTGAAAAAAGCTAAATTTTAGTAATTTGGGAGTGTAGCAGAAAATTTCAAGGTCTAACAGAAAAGACATTGTGGTTAAAGTGCCTGAAACCTTTTGAAGTGTATTGGTTGGTCACATTAAAAATTTTTACTAGCGTTGTTTAAAGATACTTTATGCACGTAGTTCAATGTTACTGAATAAACGCTTGGAAGATAACAAATAATTAACTAACTGATTGATGATGCTATATGGGCTTGTTTGTGCCTTTACCAATCTATTAACTTTGAATGAAAATTTCTTAACATAAATCAGATGGGATGAGATCTGCATATTAATTGGCAATGGAAAAAAATTATAGCGGCTGGATGAAGTTGTGGATTGGGACACTAGAGTTGCTACACCAAGCCATAAGTTACCTTGTAGGGCTACAAAAAAAACGACATTTGGGAAAACTAATTTCTTTCTCGTCAGCATTTGCACAACTTGCATCGTAGCAATACCAAACCTACAGCATATTGTAGATGGAAAACAATGCTATTAGTTCTGATACAACTAGAACTGTCACTGCCAAATGGAATTTTTGTACCACAACAGGAGCAACGACTAAAACACACGGAGAGATTAATGTGACTTTGAACATTGCAGTCATTGTACTGCTTAATCAGAGTTAGCAAAAGATATATCTACCGGATTGACGAAAATTTTTTTTAGGTGACCGGATGGACGGAATTGCTCTAAATGGTTGTTTTGTAGAGTTAGGGATTGTGACTCATGACGTTAGGCGACTTTTGGTACTGAATAAATGAGTTCTTAAAGCCTGAATTAATTTTTGATTGTGAAAAAAGGAACAGTTTTCTAATAATTACTGTAATATTAAAAATTAACATGAACTGGGTTTTCAAAAGTGAGGATGGTGCGAAATAAGGTTTATGATTTTAAATAATTTTGATAAAAGTTTAAACCAGGATTTTTTCACGTGAACGCTATGGTGTTAAAGAAGCGGTTCTATTTTTAGTTCTGTGAATCGAATAATTGTGTAGAAAATGTACATCTTGTGCTTTGAAGCAATACAACGGAGGCAGTCCTTTTGAGAGAATTTATTTTGATATTGTCGGAGCGTTTCCAAAATCACAATCCTTGTGTTTATAGACTACTTTACTAAATGGGCCGGAGCGTTGCCATTCATGTTTCATCAAAAGACTATTAGTGTTATTCGAGTATTGACTAAAGACCCGATTTGTTATTTTAGTGTTTTCTTGGAGTTTTATTTCGATTAGGACAGAAATATTAAAGACTGTTGAATTCTTGCCATTTAAAAAACAGCGAAGGGTTTCTGGTTAAACAGAAGAACGGCAAAAGTAGTAGTTACCAGAGAGTACTTAACTAGCGTTTGGTGTAATGTATGCAAGCAAGCCTGGATACAATGTCGGTGGTAAAAATACCGATCAAAATTGTGTGAATGAAGCTACAGTAGTGTCAACAATAGAGGATACTGAGTATGAGAATTAGAATGGTTCTACAATCGTCAGAGAAGAAGACGACTTTGTACAAAGTTACTAAATACTGTATCCGATGGTAATCAGTATCAGAAGTTGTTTCTTTCAACATATATTCTTTCTGTCGGTAGTAATAATCCCGAACAGCACGTTTCTTTTAGGATTGAAAAACGATTACGAATTTTAAAAGGTTATGTATCGTTCGATTAGTTCTGAGTGGGTACACACTAAACAAAGATTTGGTTATGCTGATCAGCAGTGGCGTAGCTACATATTTAGCACCCCGGAGTAAGTAAAATATGTGCGCCTCCTGTTTTTTACAAAATATATTTTCTAATATTTATTTTTTTATTTCAAATAACTACCTACATTAAAAAATTTGTAATCCTTAAAATTATTAAGATTAAAACGTCTTCCGGGTTCGGATCGTGCTGAGATGTTGTAACCGAAGTTTAGTAAACTTAAAGAAGTAAACGATAATCTAACAAGGAATTACTACAGTGTTAGGTAATCAACTTGTTAACCAAGCCAGATTCTACACTCTATAGAAGTGGCTTAAGAAGAAGTTGGTTTTGTATTTATAGGAGAAGTGTCGTCTTGGTGGGAGAAGTTTGACTCTGATTGGGTTACGTTCGAAAAGGGACGTGTCTTTGATAAACCAGTGACAACCGGGAACCAAAGAGGGGATGGTTCAAAACCGTTGTCACGATTGAAGTTATTAGGGTGTTTGATGATTTTTATGCATTCTGGGACTTTCCTATTGTAAACGAATGGAGGTTTTACAATAACCGAGGCGATATCAAAATCTACATAATCTTCAGCAACAGCAGATTTAGAAATTTTTCTTCTTTATGCAACAATTATGTTATAAAATACGTGTGATAACGGAAGAACCAGTTTTACCTACATTTTGAGATGAAACTGTAAGAAATTTGTGTTTGGGAGAAGGACGAATTTGAGAGATTTTACTTGTCGAGTTAAATATAGGTTTAATACCATTATTACGAAGAAGTTTTTCTATTCGATCTGTGACCTTATAAATGTAAGGTAAAAATGCCAATTTCGGATTGGAGTCTGAAGTAGAAATGTCCTTAGGTACTCGAGTACGCGGATGTAGACGATTTATAACTGCCTGAATACCCCGCTTCATATAAAAGGTTTTAGACGGAATTCCGAATTTATGTTCTCGTGTTGGTAAATAGAAAAGGCGCGACGAACTAAAGATTCAATAACACAACA
This sequence comes from Aquatica leii, assembly GCA_035610365.1. Lineage (NCBI taxonomy): Eukaryota > Metazoa > Arthropoda > Insecta > Coleoptera > Lampyridae > Aquatica > Aquatica leii. The sequence continues at coordinate 5,415,237 of CM069436.1, read as the reverse complement.
TTTCTGTGACCATCAAGAAATGGAAGAGAATCAATCTTTTTGCAATAATCTTAAAACTTTAGGTTGTAATATCGATTATTCTAAAGTAACCGTATCAAAGGATTCCATAAAATGTTAGCCAGAACAGGAGATAACGGAGAACCCATAGCGATGTGAGTTTTATTTGTAAAACTTGTTAGCAAATAGAAAGTAAACACTTATCAATAAGAGGAACCAAACTCAAATCTTTGTCATGGTGAGACAAAACTTGCTCGATTATAATAAGCGAATCTTTAATAGGAACTTTGGTAAAAAGTGAAGTGACATCAAAACTTACAAGAATACTCTGGTGTTCAGGCTTTATAGATTTCAAACGTTGAATGTACTGACGATTGGTCTAAAAGGTATATCTTGTTTGCGGTCTTTAAGAAGTCCGTATAGACGAGGTGGTTTAGAAGCTGAGAGGGTAAGGTTTGGTTTTTAGGAAGTAGATTAGAAAATCTGATGATTCTTTGACCTCCCGTCCAATCTTCTAAAGGAGCGGACGTATCCTTTGAAAGAATGGAATGTATCTTCTCATCGTAATCCATGCAATTTAAAATAACAGTAGCGTTGTTTTTGTCGGCTGGAAGAACGATGATATCGCGGTTCTTACGAAGACTTTTCAAAGCTAACTCTTTCGACTTAGAAATGTTGGATTTGGGAACTTTAGATGATCGAAGAATTTTGCAAGCATACAAAATGTTTTCTTTAGGAATGCAACAGCAGAATTCAAACCTTTGGATAGCACCGATTCCTGTTCTGAATCAAACTAGAAAGGTTCACTACTACACTAATAAATATATCCAGATAAACTTGACCAGTGATTGTTTTTTAATGGATATTGTGACCAGAGAGTTAAGATGGGATTGATGCTGCTACTTAAATAATCTTGATTAATTTGAGTTTTGAAAAGCTTCGTTCTGCTGTCGCTGACGACATCGCTAAAGTTTAAAAAAAAGTTCCGGGGTAGTTCTTTAGTAACCGTTTAAAAGTTTTACACATAAAAAAGTCGTACTCTCGATGTAGAAATCAGCAAGCTATCAATAAATAATTTTGTTTCGACTACAACGTTTCTGTTTAAAATCAATGCAGGCATCATTTGTGATTCAGGTGCTGCTTCAATAATAGATTGCCAGGTATTTGTTGATTCAAGCACAACGAACTTTTTGTTCTAAGGAAGACTTCTTCATTCTGAAGTTGAATTCCCGTTACCCTGCGCCACATTTTAGTATCGGGTTGGGTACGTGTGCTTTGTGTTCGATGTCGAATATGCTCAACTAATCAGAGTCCTGCCAAAAAACTTTTCCATCGTCGGCGTCTCGTAAGCATTTCCACTTGGAAACTTTTGAGAATTTTATAAAATCTTAAGCTTTCGCGGTTGTTATATTTATGATTATAAGCGACTTTCGGCTTAGACCGCGTCGTAGTTAAACACCCAGACTCAGGCTTGGTCCTAGTCTCTCCTTGAGAGCCAGAACAAGAAGTAGAACTTGGTCTTTGCCGTATTGTCGTTTGTGAACCCAAACAAACTGACGTTTCGCAAGACATTGCAGCTTGCATCCTACAACAAAATGGATACGGGTTCAAAGGGATCCAAAACGCATGAAATAGAGCAATAAATCCAAAAGTCAAGAAAGACTTATCACCTCCTATTAGCACCGCTTATTTACATACAAAATAAGCAGGGTGCTAAAGAAACATAATATTAAAACTCTCTTTACGACTAAGGATGCCCTGAACACCTGCTACATCTGCTAAAGACACAAGGGGCTCTAAAACATGCCGGAGTTTACAAAATTCCTTGTTCCTGTGGATCAAGTTATATAGGACAGACGAGACGCTCTATTGAAGTTAGAGTCAAAGAACATATGGCTGACTGCGAACACCGCAGAGTTACTAAATCAGCAGTGGCAGAACACGTGTGGAACCAAGGACACACGCTGAACTTTGACCAAACTAAAGTGTTGGCTAGAACTCTTTTCTACTTTCCCAGACTAATCCGCGAAGCTCCGGAAATAGAAAAACATCCATGTAATATGAACCGAGAAGACGGTTTAAGACTCAGCAAAACTTGGCTACCAGTATTACATCCTCTAAGACAAAGATCAACCTTCTTGGAAAGGACACAAACACTTACTCCGAGTAATAACAAAATTAGTCAGTCAAACGGCAACGGAAAGAAACGGTCCGTTAATTGTTATTAGTATAAATATCGTCACTTACACTTTTTCCTTCAGTGACATTTACCACTCTGAAGACGCAAGCTGCAATGTCTTGAGAAACGTCAGTTTGTTTGGGTTCACAAATGACAATACGGCAAAGTTCTACTTCTTGTTTTGACTCTCAAGGAGAGACTAGGACCAAGCCTAAGTCTGGGTGTTTAACTACCACGGTTTAAATTGAAAGTCGCTATAATCATAAATTTTGGGACTTTTTTCGGTTTTGTTTTGTAAGTCCGTGTTAACATGGATCATTATTTTCCTACACTTTAGGGTTTTTGATTCGTTGTCGCTTTTTGATCGCAGGACGGATTTTGAAGAAAAATTAGGCATATTGTAATAATATCTGCAGCGGTGTGAATTAAAAGTAGTTCAGAATAGAAATAACTTGTTTTAACTGGATAAGGAAACGCATTTTAAATCTAATTAGTGATTCAAAGCTAAGAGTAATATCTACAGAATAAGCCGGACGACGTATTTGTTCATTAAGTATTATCAAATTGTGTGCACGTACATATATTGATTAAACATTTTTGTCATTTGATAAAACGATTTAGTAGCATTGTAATAGGCTTTATTAAAATTTGTGTCTGCCTGACTCGTGCGCCCTTAAAATTCGTGCTCCAACTGCTTTATGGTAGTTACGCCCCTGTTGATCAGACTTCTCTGTTCGTAAGATGTTTGTTTGGAAGTATTGCACAAACAATCAGTAAAGTTCTTAAGCGACGAAAATAAATTGATTTATCATTTCGTGCCACATTTGATTGTGCTACAACACCTGGAAATTATCTTAAATGGAATTGCAAAATTGGAATTTTAATTTGCTTTAAATTAAAAACGAGACCAAGCAAACTGTGCTGTGCTGTTTACACAGAACATCACGTTGTATACAATGATTGACTAATAAGTGCGACTTTCTAGATGCTCTTGGAATATTTGATTAGGGAGTGGAAAAAGTAAATAAAGCGTGAGAATGTTAGGAGAAGAGCAGCGAAAATTAGTGGAATCCTTATTTACAATGTCCATCAACAGGAGTGTGTCTTACAGAAATGATAAGTTGACAGTTAAATTTACATAGTTGCAATATAAATATTATTTTAAACATAAATAAACGTTGGTGTATTTTAAATGCAAATCCAAAACACTGTTGAATTTTGCGAAAGCACGGTTCGGCATAAGTACATATAGCAAACCGCAGCCAAATATAAAAAGTATAGTATTTGGACAGATCGACATACAAAAGCTTTGGCAATAATAAAACATCTGCTTGTTAAAATTGTAATTTTATGGGCAAAATTTTTGTCTGTTTATGTTTGGAACTTGCATTCATTCATTTAGTTTTTTTATTTTATTAAATTTTCATCGTTTTATATTTATTTGTGTTTGGCATTTTTATTGATTATCTTGGAGAAGAATCTTATTAAATTTATTACTTCACTCATTTTAACTTGACTGGTTTAAGTTTAATTAATAAAATTTAATGACGCCAAACTAATTGAAATATTTCTGATGAAACGTACTCGTTTCCTGCAATATTGTTTTTTGTTTTTTTAAATATTAAAACGTGAGAATATAATAAAATTAAAACGCCGAATAGCGCTTATAATTAATTTATGTGGTAATAAATGCAAATTAATTATTTAATAACCTTTGTTATTGAGCAAGAGGGCAATTCAATCGACTCTTCTCTCACCCGTTACATTAGCATTTCTAATACGTTTTAATTGATTCAAAAACACGAATTAGTGATTTAACAAGCGTTAAAAGATTTACAAGTTTATATGTTTGATTAAATGTTGTATAGAACATCAAATAATATGACTTACCTAATTTCGAAACGAGTTGCAATACAATACTGTCACCAGCTACGGCCCAACGTACTTCAAAAGCGAGATCGTCGTGCAAAACTTCGCAATTCAATTTTGACTGAAATTTAAAAAAACAAAATGCACATAAATACGATATACACACTTTTATTTAAGTAAATTTACAATTAAAAAATACAAAACTGGCCTACTTCGATACCGACAAAAAATAAATATTCAAGCACCACTCGAGAGTCCTATAGTAGAATTTTGAATAAATATTAAATAAAGCTTTTTAAATTACTAGTTATAAACTGAGTTTTATGAGTTTAAGGCACGTAAAATTAAAGCTTTGTGAGGTTTATCGGATTTTTATTTAAATTTTTTTCACCGGGTTTACTTATCACAACAAGAAGTGCATATTCTTTTATAAAAAAAAGTAAGTTTGGCGACGACGTAACTTAAAGAAACATCACATCGGTTCAACCGAGTGATGCGTAATTATTGGTATTGTTTGGTAACTCGAATTTGTTATATTGCGTATTTAACTGTTCTTGTGGGTTTTTTTGAGACAATTGGCTATAATATATTTTTTCTTGTAATTGCTGTTGATAATTGATTTGTTGTGGCGTATGTATGTATCTTTGTAATATTTCCTGCTCTTGTTGTTGCAAAAGTCTTTGATTGTAATTTGTTTGTTGAGGTTGATTTATATAGAAAGGATTTTGATTTTGTGAAGGTTGGTTTAAGAGATTGGTGTTCGTAAAGTAATAATTTTGCTGTGTTGGTGCATCATTGCGGCGTAAAATCAGCGGTTGTGGTGCGAATTGTATAAAAGGACGATAAGTGGTAGCTTCTAATTGTCCCCCCACTAGTTGTTGAACTTGGGGCTTCGACGCTTCGGAAAAATCGAAGCTACGGGGACGCTTCTGTAACAACAGAAACATTTATTAAACTAGTGGGGGGAAACTTCTTATAGTATACCAAATTTCTAACAATCACCATTTAAATAAATCATCTCTTACCTGTGGACTAACACCTAACATCTTTAAGGATGGTGGTACATTTAAACTTGAAGGAACTTGAATGTGACCGAAATCTACCGTAAACGCCTCACACCATACGCCAAAATGTCCGATGTCAAAAACTGTTAAATCACCTGGTAGCGTAAGGACGACGGTTTTTCTATCGTATCGTCTTAAAGGTTCCTCTTTTCCGTTTTCGTCTGGTACCCGCACGCCTTGCGGTGATGGTTTTGACCCACGCCCAACCCAGAACTTAGCATCTGTAATTGCTTACTATTAACATACAATCCTTGAGGAAATAGAAATTAAATATATTTTATAACGGTAAAACAAGCTACAAGGACTTGGAAATTCATAGGACTAAGTGAAAGGTGTTATATAGTATGCATAGTGAAGGTATATTAGGGTTATAGGATTAAATATCACGGAATGAGTCATTAATATTTACATATTTTATAACATTTAGGAATTGTTTTTGTTTATGGGTTATTAAAAACGTATCTTATTAACAGAACAACAAAATTAGGATAATTAATAATTTAAATTCTTTAACAACAAAATCATATTTACATATATAAACAAAACTTTTATAGCGACTAAATATTGTTAAAAATCGGCTATGAATTAAAGTTAGCTAATTAATAATGATTATAAAAAAGAGAAAAATCAAAAAAATGATGCAAAAAGTTTTGTTCTGTAAAATTGTATCGAAAAAGCAAGGAATGATAATAAACGTTTTGCGTTTGAAGTCTACGTACAATAAGAAAAGGAAAAGGCAAATTTTATGTATTCTTTAAGTTATTTCGGTTTAACGTTGTTGAAGTCACAAAAACAATTTTCTAACGTATTTACAATAACTGATTCTAGAAACTGTCAGATTTGATTGAATCGATACATTTTAAATTTGTTTTGCTTATAAAACAAATCTTTGAGATTTGAATGCTCGAAATTAATTGTTTCAGAATTTTAATGATTGCGTATGGAGTAAAAGTTAGCGGACCGGGTATAATCTTGATGTTAATAAAATGCAAGTATTCAGGCCTCGTGATCGAGTGCAATAAAAGTTAAAAAGCTGTAAAATGACACACCTGGGGCTTCTCCGTCGTAAGAGAAATTGGGAACTAGAAGAGTTTGCGCGTCCACGATCACGATATTATCTGAGGAAATTCCATGTACTCCCCTTAAAGCATCTATCTTCCGGGGTCGTGGATAGTCAAAACTGCGTGGTATTTTTACATCTCCAAAATTCACCTGTAAAAAAAGTTTTTTATTATTTTATTTATTCAGGATTCTACGACAGGAAAAAATGCTGTAATCTTACGGTCGACAATAGCGACGTGAAATTAACTAGCTACGAATTGTCATCATTTACTAAACGCAATTTAAAATTTATGTAATTTAAAGGCATTTGCAAGATTTTTTACATTTAAAAGAATTTAATTGTTTGAAGTATGTAGTATATTACTTCTGTGCAATCGGCACAATTACTTAAAGGATAGAAACTATATGTATTTAAACTCAATAAAATTATTGATTTGGTTTATTATAAATTTTTCTGTATTAAAAAGGATGATATTTTTATATTTAATGAAGTCTGCAAATAAATTTGAAAATAATGAGGAGTTTGATGCAGTATAGAGAAAAACAGTCATGAAAATGAATGAATTTATGAATTTAGAATAACTCTGAAATAAAATTATTATAACAATTTAAATAAAAGAAAGCAACACATGAAACAGTGGCATGAACAAATAAAAAAGAACATATTGAAACGAAAACGAAAATGTGTAAGAAATACATGACGAATAAATTAGACCAATATAAACAGCAACGTATAAAAGTAAAATAAATGGGGTTACAAGCGAATGGTGGCGATGGTAATCAAAACAACAGAAAGATGAAAGGAGTACTTTTAATAATTTTTTAACACAGTTGTACTACATACCTCGACAAGTTAAGAAAGAAAGTGAGAAATAAAAGTCATTGTAATAAGTAAACAAAATAAAAAGAAAAGTTTGTAAACTATTAAAGCTGTAGAACAAGTTAATATATTTACGTACGTAGAAGTACTAATAAAAGAGGAAATGGTGGATAAATAGAATAATAATAATTATGCAAAGCTGTATTAGCTATAAGTAAAAAAGAAATAAGCAAAAAGAGAGATCGATATCAAGCATAATTAAAGGTTAAACTCAAGTAAAAGTAGTTACAAGGAGCAAAACTAATTGAAATTGTTTGGGCATATGTGCAGAACTATATGGGAAGCTGGAATACGAAAAAGCAGAACAAAAGGAATACCCAAAAAACAAAATAGAAACTATTCTAAACAAAACAATAAAAGCCTACTTGATAATAGTTGTCTTATGTTTTGTAGTTTTGTGTTCTGACTTTTGACTGTTGGTGTTTTGTTAATTTACGAATAAACATTTAATTTTTATTACTTATTACTACTTATTTTAACTTATAATGTATATAAAAATTAACCTTCAAAACGCCTAAAACTATCAGTTTTTTTACTGGTAATTGGCATTTGAGATTGTTACCCTGTACCTATCAAGATTAATGTGGTTTTATGTAGGTATGTAAGATTAATTTATTGAATTTTAGATTTGAAATAGTGTAAGTAGGTAATGAGCATTTGAAATAATATGCCCAAACTATAATTAGAATAGAAACATCTCGATTAAAAAGTAATTATACTTTTTTTTACTGTTACTAAATAACATCTGTATACAAATTAACACGTAAGTATTACTTTTCCCGTGTGTTTTCAAAAGTAATAGAGTGTGTAAGAAGGTTATATCAAAATATTATAATTACGGTAAACTAGAACTCGATCGCCTTTTGTCTTTTCATTGCCAATGTTGTCACGTTTGACACCGTTTTTAATTTTTCCTTGGTCGGAGTTTAATTATGCAACACTGTTGGTTGTTACTTAACATCTAATATTTTTAGAAAATTTATTGGCGTTATTAAAAACTTAAGAATCTATGGGAATTGAACTAGTATTAGATAACAATCATTTTTATTAGGACGTTTAGATAGATGTTTATGCTAAACAATTTTATTATAAACAAATTGTGTAATGACCTTTTCCTACTTTTTTATTTAATTTACAAGGAAGCACATTATTAATAATCAATATTATGACTTCATAAGTTTTGCGAGTTAAAGGTTGCATATAATTAATAACAAAGATAATTACCGTAAATTCTTCGCACCACACCGAAAACCATTTAATGTTATTTAACGTTTTTCCTTCAGGTAAAGTTAAAATGACATTTTCTTTTCGATATCTTCTTATCACTTCGTGATTGCCGTTTTCATCGGTTAACCTAAATCCCCCAGTAGCAGGACTTCGAGAATTACCAGCGTAAAAATACGCCGCTGAAAATTAATTGCATTTATGCGTGAAAAACCAAAATCTATATATTTTTTTAAATAAAGCTATAATTATTTACCTGGGCCTTGTCCGTCGTAAGTGAAATCTTTAAGATGCAAAGTTCTAGCATCTATAGCATAAACTTCACCAGATACGCCGTGATGAAGTTCGCTTAGTTTTCCAATAAATTTTCCTAGATAAGCGCTGTAGACACTTTGAAAAGTTGCTGTAACAATAAAAACGCATTTATTTTGTTTTTTAACTTTCTGTCTTAAAACTTTCCTTACTAGCTTAAGTTGTTGTAATTATGTAATATTTATTTTAAGAAAAGTTAACTATTCAGTAGCTTGTAATTGACACAATAATACCTTTTCAGCAAAAAAAATAATTGAATCAGAATTAACTCAAACAATTTTTGAAATTACGTGTTGGTAAAACAAAATGTAAATTACGTTAAAGTGCATTTTAGTGTACTTAGAAAAATGTGTAAATTAAAAATTTACGTTTAATTAACGTGGTTAGCAGGAATGTTAATGCACCAAATTATTTATGTTGACGATTATAAAACAGACATAATTACTGCATTTAAATCTAATTATATTATCAAAATAGTTTACCCACTTGTTAGCCTTTTTTGTTAATTTTTTTAAGCCTGTTTTACTTTCTAAAAATACATGGTTAACGTCATATAAATAATATCTGTAGCTACACAAATATTTAGCTTCCAGTTTGCTAATCATCAGAAATAAATTTATAAAAGCAGCAGTCTGCTTACCTATTACATATATTTGTGTGATTGAATACAATTATTACATAATTGAACGTTATTTAAATTAAAGCAACAAAAAATCGCAATATTTGGTTTTAAGATCTTCATAATAAATAGAAACGCGGAAATATTGAAAAGCGATAAATTGAAAATTAACAGAAAATTGGAATTAATCTACTTTCAAAGGCTTTTACATAAAATTGAGAATTAAATGACAACGTTTTTGATTACGTTATTGCGTACCACTTTTTTGCTTGAATTTGAATTCTCGTTTTAATCGTAACCAGGTAGGCGTATATATTTTCTATTAAAATTAATCAAAATTAAATTATACATTATTTGGTAAATTAAATTAAAAAAAATTATATCTAACGGTATGCTGATTTGCGTTTGAACAATTAAATTTTTAGTATGCAAAATCCACATTTGTTTTGTAAAATTAGTTGTTTTAAAAATAGTTTAGAGAGAATTTTTTTTAGAATAGTTCAAAAAGTTATCTTCAAATAAAGAGTCGTTATTAACTATTTTTGAAATGTGTAAAATAACTAAGGAATCACATTGGCAAACAAAGTTCAAAATAAGAAGAAATGTCGGTTGTGACATATGGAACATTAATAAACTTGCAAAAAAATGCCAGAACAGCATAATAATAGTAAATTAACCAGGATGCCTATCCAAAAGTCACTAAAAGATTAATTAAAAACACAAATTTTGCCTAGATGCGATGTGGTAATTATCATAAAGACATTATTAAAAGTGCCTGAAACAAACGTAGCATTTTATTGGTGTTTTCAGTATGATTTCGAAACACAACAGAATTAAATGCTTTAGATAAAATTAAGAAATGATGTGATTTGAAAACTGTCTTGAGTAAAGGAAAATGTAATTATAAATATGAATTTCGTGATAATTAAAATTTTTTTGAATTTTTAACGTTTTATTAGTTGTTTTTTTCTTTGATATTTTGTTTATATGTATTTCATACAGATTTTAATTGGTTTTTAAATGTTTATTAAGCAGAACCAAAATTCTTTATGTAATTGTAAATCATTTTTTGTAGAGCAGTTTAAAAAAGGTCGAATAAAGGTTCAATTTTAAGTTTTGTCTTAGACATAAAATAACTAAAACTATAAATGAATTTATGAAAAAAGTAATTAATTTTTTGAAAGATTCAAACATAGAATAAATATGTCGAACGCATATGTAAATGACTACAGATTTGCAAAGATATGCAGAAACAAGCTAACCAAGCAATGAAATTTAAGCAGCAAATATTTGACAGAATATATGAGTTTTGTGTTGTAATTGTCGTATCCCTTTTTTGAAATGAATTTTTTTTACCCAGGATAAATATAAAATTTTTGTAACAATAAGGTGGCAGCACAGTCGCAGCAAACTATGTTTTTTGTATTTGCGTTTATATTAACATGACCTATTCTAACCTTTAATTTCGTTGCGACTATCTACGTGTTTAGGAAGCATTGTTTTGCATGTTATTTTTTCATCAACAAATAAAAATTAAAAAAATTAATTAGCAAATAAGTTTCACTTGTTCCGTGACCTTATGTGAGTGAGGCTCACACGTTTAATTTTTTGTTTTAATTTGATTTCTTGTTTCAATCGTTTTTACTATAATTAGTTAATCAAATCAAATTATACATAAATTAGTAAAATTGTAGTTTAGAGTAAGTTTAAAAAATTTAACAACCTAAAACAAATACGAAATTTCTTTTGTAAATGTTTTATAATTTTTAGAAGTAAGAGTCACTATTTATTTTTCTTTGAAACTTTGTAAAACTACTAAAACAAATAGGCGAACTTATCAAAAAAGACAAAAACAATATAGAAACAACTAAGAGGCCAACGAACAAACATCGAAATCAAGACAAAGCCAGGTTTCATAAACTGCATGAAAAAAAGAGAAGTAGATTGAATATGATAGTAAAATATTAAACGTACTCAACATTACAATTTTTATTGAAACACCAAGTGTATGTTAAAGTTCTTTTTGGAGTTTTTTTGCATTTATAATTTGATATATGACTTAATACAGTCGTGGGTTTTCAAAATTTTGTATTTCAACGCGATTTGAATTTTCTTTTGTCTTTATGTTTATGTCTTCAGGATTAAAAAGAAATACTTGGTGTTTTTTTCAGATAAAGTCGGATTGCAATTGATATAGGCTTTTTCGTTATTTACTAACTTTTAGGTGGTTGTCAAAATGTTTTTTGTGTACTATACATCGTGTTCATCTTGTAGAAATGCAAGGTAATCTTATTTCAGTCGTGCCCATTAACAAACCGTTTCTTGTATGAATTAGAATCGACTAACGTTATGAAGAGGGTTAATAAAGTCTTAACTGTGCTGGTTTATGTAATTACAATTTTTAATGTGTTATTTATTTAAATAAAGTGAAAATCGACTTAATTCGCATAAATGTTTTAACAATCTTAAATGAAAAGAGTTTTATAATACCAAACAATGTAATTATAAAATGGCAACGATAAAAAAAATTGCTTGGAAAAATATTAAATTTGTTTTGTGTTCGTATCAACATTCAATGGCATGAAAATAAATCACGGTTGCATTATTACAGGATTACATCCGTCGAAATTGACTTTCAATATCGGAATAACAAATATGCGATAATAGAAAATGTATTCAATGTATTAAAAAAGCCATAATTTTTACGAATCTGGAATTAGTCAACGCACGATTTTTTTTTCAGTCAAAACTAGTGAAAGTGTCAAGGTGAAATTTATTAATGCACTTGTTTATCCAAGTCTTTTTTGTTTATTTCTTTTTGTTTTAAACTATAAATAAAAATGTGGTTTTCCTTCAAACAATGTTTAGACATACACTAAGAAAAATAAAAATTAACAAAAGCTTGATGTTGAACTTAACGCAAAAAAAACGTTTTTACTGCCTCAAACGAAAATGCAAAATTTTAGGTATTTCAGTTTAGCACTGAGAAGATGGCCGGATGACACAATCGACATTTAATTTTTTTTTCTTGAAACGATTATTGGTTACATAAAATTAATTACACTTTAGCGAGAAAAAAGTAGGACAGCGCTAGATTGATGTAAGGTAAATTTAAATCATAATTCTATAAAAGTGCGTTTACCTCTGTCACTTTCTTATAGCCATGACATAAAAATATTATTAAATATCAAACTACCGTTCTATTTAATATTACTTTTAGACATAGTACAGTTCTTCTCATAATGAATCATTAATGTTTCCTATCTCGTTCTTACTTTGCATGTATAATTGCGTGATCTATAATACAAAGTGAAATCAATTTTCTCTATCCTACTCCATATATCTACTTATCTTATAATTTTTTGAAAATTGGGCAGGGCTCGATGTGTAACTAGAACAGTACGCTCGAATATAATTAATTTGTCAAGTAGACCATAGAAACTAATTTAACAACAGATGCAATCTAAAGTGCAAAGCTAACTAACACGAATAAATGAAATTTTTACGTACTGTCACTATGTAATTGAAATATAAAATTTCTTTCACAAGTGAAAGTGGCATCAATGGTATTTGAATATAGTACATTACAACTAAAACAATTTTAATCAAATTTACGATCAACTTTGTTGTACCTAATAGTTACAGTTCAATCTTAGTGTAGAAAAACATTTTTTGGAATAGAAAATAATTTAAATAACTTACCGGATACCATCAGATATTGTAATAACGCAACAAGCGGCCTGTAATAAATTCCGGCCATCATGTTGCTTTGCTGCACAAGTCTTGAAGTTTCACAAACACTGAGGCTTGTCTTTGATGGTCTTTCACTTAAATCTTTATGCTTGCAAATACACAAGAACTGGATATTATGATAGGCAAACCCCCTTCCTCTTTACTTATTAATCGACGTTTTTCCTACAAATTACAATTATTAATTTTCGCACTTAAAGTTATTCGCAACAATTACGTTTTTCAATGGAATTAGAAAAAGAAAACGCGAACTTTCATTAAAACGAATAAGAATGAAAAAATAAGGGAAAATTAATCAAGAAGGGTATGACCTTACTTAGCAATGAATTTTATATTGTCCTTTCATTTCCTAAATAACGAAGAGGTTTTTCTAAGATTATCATTTAATTTAACTATTAAACTTTTTCATTCTGCGACCTTTGTTATGGCCATGTAGCAAAGGAATACGATATTTATTAAATTTGCATTTTCTCGTTTTTTAGTAGTGAAATTTATGATCCTTAATAAAATGAATCTGTGTTTTTCTATAGTCAAGGTAATTAGGTACAATGTTTATTTTTCAATGTACACTTTTACTATGCTGATTTAGGTATCACTGGATTAGTAACTCTAACACTAGTTTAGTATTCTAATTTAATAAGTATCTGAAGAGTTAGAATTTTTTTTTTGAATATTAATATAATATTTACTGATAAAGTATCTTATCCTCCTCAATCTGTTTTTATGGCGACGTTTCGTGCATTAAACGTGTACTTCATCAGGCCACTAAACATTTATTAAACAGTAAGTGAAGAACATAACGCACATACATAACATTGCTGACCGAGTTTGTTATTTTTATTTTGAAATTTGGTAGTAAGGTCTATGCCGATTTTAGTGTAGATATTGTAGCCATTTACCCGTTTTAGCCCGAATTTCTCAAATAGTTCCTAGTGCCCTAATTAGGGCACCATTTTTCTCAAAAAATTGTGTTCCGAGAACATAAATAAAGATTACATTTACTTACAATACAATTTATAGAATTTTTGAAACAAAAACATACTCTTGATCAAATATTTTGAAAAAATAAGAAACAAAACAAACTTAACCAGTATAGAAAATGTTGAAAGTGTTCGTGTAAATTTACCAAAAATGGTTTTTTTGTTGTGTTTTTGTGGCACATAGCACATTGTCCTTACCGCTGGAATCATTCAACGATTGGGACCATTGTGTCGCATGTGTTTTGATTAATGGTTTTGAAGATTTTAGTCGTTCTCTTGGCGTTTTTTTTAAATACACATCAGTGATTTCCTTCCTGATCAATTTTTACACTTGGTTCAATCAATACAAAACTCAAAAAGAGTCCATTGCAATTTCTTCAACCTTACACTAATGTTGATGAATGTTTGAGGAATTGTAATTTTTTTCTTCTCTGTGGACACCCATCTGTTCACTTGCTCAATAGACGAAAAAAAAATTAACATTTATGGCATGGAGACAATCTAATAGTGTAAGTTTCGGAACGTTCTTCTAGAATATTTCACAAAACTTTCTGGAAGCTATAAACCGTCATTTTTATGGAAAATATATTCCATGTTAATAAGTACATTAAATGTTGATATGGAAAATTATTCAAAAATTGCTAGCTTTTTTTAAAAAGACAGAAGAATGATTTCAAGCGAAGAAATCGAAAATATTTAGGTATAACTAATCTCATTACAGAACTTCCGGACAATGTATATCTCGGAACAACTATAATTGCTATTTTATTTTTTAAGTTCACATTAATCTTAGGAGTATGGGAGCTCGCCGTAATAATGAAATGCACTAAATAAAAATGGAAAACATTCAAGACCGTAATTCAACTTTTTCAATAACTATCTAACACTAAAACAAAAATTGTTATACAATTTACTGTGACAGGTAAATTTTATGAAGCCCAGCTAATGTAATAACTCATTGATTTTTCTTAAATAAAACACGGTAAATTCACTCTTCAGAAAACTGTAATCAACAACTTTGCATCAATGGAAAGACAAATAGCAACCTACTTAAATTTATCGAATTCATGTCTACACACCGGACAGAGCTTGCGTAGATCTTCTGACACCATATTAGTTGATGCAGGTGGATATATATCAACTCTCAAACGACATGGAAGATGGAATAGTACCTCCGTAGCTGAAAACGATTCATTGACTAAAACTTGTAATAAGGCGAGCTAATTTTAATTTATATTTAACACGACTGTATTAAATATCAGTAGTTGTAGTTACTTTACTATAACTTTTATCTACATTATTTATTAGATAAGTATTATATATTGACTTTTTTATGAACATATTGTATCACATCTGTTCGATAAATAATAAAACATGAAAGAAATATTAGACCTGAAAACGGTTTTGACTTATCTGCTAGAAATACTATGTTGTAAGTAAAAATATGGGCTTATTACGATGATTACGTTCGGAAAGTAACGTGATATAGTCCGAGGGTATGTTGCTCGATGGGCGTAATCATATAATAAGGCGCATACAAAATTTTATTTATCATTTTATATAATATAAAAATTAAAAAATTAAATAAAAGAATCGAAATGAATTAAGTAAAATGTACTAAAAAGTTTAATTTAGTTACTATTAAACGACGAAATTTTTATTTACATGAAATTATTTTTTGAAGTCGATGCCATGTATGCAATTGACATAGGATTGGGCTTAGTTTTTCACATTAACCGTGGTAGATGTGATAGGTTGTTTTCAAAATGTAATTTTATGTAATTAAACATTTTATCATTTCATTGTAACTAAAATAATTGTTTTTTATTTTTTAGTGCATTTTTTTTAAAAGGTTGGTTATTTTTTTCTTAAAAAAATTGTATGTTACTCTTTTTAACAGTGGTTAAAGGCACTGAAAGGTTTGAAAATCCACATCGTTTAAGAAAATATCATGCTGGTGTTAATTTGAGAGTTAGATCATTTCCTCGCGGATCTCATCATCAGAACTTAACCAAATTGAAATTGAACAACTTCTGAAAAGCTAACAAAATTCTAACAAAGAACGATTATAGAGTTAGGTAATCAATTTGTGAACCAAAGCAATCGCAGATTTAGAAATATGCCTTCTTCTTATGCAGCGATCATGTTCTGAAATGCGTGTAATGTCGGAACAACCGGTTTCGCCAATGTAGACCAAACCACATGAACAAGGAATTTAGTATACACTTTAATAATGAAAGTATAGACAATTTGTTCTTGGGAGAAGAAAGAATCTGAGATATTTTGTCTGTTGAGTTGAATATGGGTTTAATAACATTCCTATGAAGAAGTTTGCTTATTTGATCTGTTACTTTATGAATGTGGGGTAAAATGCTAATTTCAGATGGGATTTAGAAATACAAATGGCCTTAGGTACTCGAGCACGTGTATGTAGTCGACGATTAATGACTACTTGAATATCACGCTTCATATAACCATTGTTCATCCAGGTTCTAGTAAGAAGACGAAGTTCCGAGTCTAGATTCTTAGGTTGACAAATAAAAAAGGGCGATGAATCAAGGATTCAATAACAGAACGTTTGCAGGATGATGAGACAAAGCATGGAAGTATCTGCCCGTATGGGTAGCTTTGCGATAAACAGAATGGTTCAGAAAGCTGTTGCGTTTACGAGTCACGAGAACGTCGAGAAATGAGAGAGGACCATTAGTTTCGATTTCCATAGTAAATTTGATATTTGGGTTTTAGTTTTTCAGATGATCAAGAAATTTAGACAATTTGAGATGACCATGAGATCAAACAATAAACGTGTCGTAAACATATCTAAACCAGACGAGGTTTTAATATTGATGATTCCAAAGCAAGTGTTTTATATTTTTTTTCTTTTTTTTAAATTTTATTTCATAAAAATATTAGCTACAACAGACGATAGAGGAGAACCAATAGCTGTACCAGAAACTACTAAACCTTGTTATCAAATTGGAAGTAAGTGGAAGATATAAAAACACTTATCAATGAGAGGAACTAAACTCAAATTTTTGTCGTGGTGAGACAGAATCTGTTCGACGATAATAAGCGAAACTTTAATAGGAACTTTGGTAAAAAGTGAAGTGACATCAAAACTCACAAGAAGGTCTTGGAGTTTAAGGTAATAATCTCGAAACGTTAAATAAAATGCTGAAACTTGGCTAGCTTATGTGTAGGCGATTGGATAGTACTGACGATAAATTAAAGAGGTATCTCTTGGTTGTGAAGTGTGGGAAGTCCGTATAGACGAGGTGGTTTTGAATCTGAAGGGGTTGTTGATGGTTTCAGAAAGTAGATTAGAAGATTTGATGATTCGCTGACCTCGCGTTCAATCTTCTAAAGGAGCGCACGTATCCTCTGAAAGAATGGAATGTGTTTTCTCAACGTAATCCATGTGATTTAAAATAACAGTAGCGTTGTTTTTATCGGCTGGAAGAACGATGATTTCGCGGTTCTTACGAAGACTTTTTGGTCACCATTTTATTATTACAACGAGATACTGATTGCCTATTCTATAGTGTTTTCTTTCTTGGTGAACTTTGTTGTCAACGGTTGTGGACTAACAACATTAAGACTAAAGGTGTTTGATAACAATAACTCATTCAATAATAAAAAAATATATTTTTATTTTGTTTCAAAATACGTATGTAAAAATGAACAGTAAATAATGCAATAAATCATAAATTAATAAAACTCTTGATTGAAATTGAATTTTTGAATCGTTTTTCGTTATACCTACTTCTTGTTGAACGTTTCCACTTTATTACGACTGTAGCTTCTTATTGCTACTTATTTTCAATAAACAACGTTACATATATGTTATATTTTTAGTATTTTTAGCAATATTTATTTGTTGCGATTTTATAATAATAATTATAACGTTGAATGGTTGAATCAGATTTAAATTTTTTAAAATTAAATAAACAATAATATATAACAATATAACACTTTAGTTTTCTAGGTTAGATTTTTTATACATAGTACTATACGTGGCGTATCTTTCATATTTTCTTGTTACAAACGTAAAACAATATCCGTAATTCTGAAAAATCAGTTTACACTCTGTGTTAAAAATGGAGATTGGAAAGTAGAATTCAGTGTTATGAAATTATGTCGGTTATACAAAATTTTTTTAAGGGAAAATTTGGGCATTCTATAATCTAAGATGCTGGCCACAGAAAAAGCATCGTTTAAACAAAGTTAATAGGAAAACTAATAATGTTCAAATTCAACTTCTATGGAGTTTTTCTTTTACAGATAGAAAAATATTTTTTTTAATTTCTACATGCAACTACAAAATAACGTACATTTATAAAACTTAAAGTAAATTATTCTTATGGGTAAAATTGTATATGCAGTTTCACAAAAAAAAGTACATAATTTGACAGTCTGTATATGTATACAAGGTGGTGACTTGGAAAACGCAGGGTAGAGTTTTCAATGTTAAATCTTTAATGACAAAATGACATTGGCATTCTAAATTTTTTTTTAGATATATCTCGTCCATTTTCCTCGGTTCTGGGAAATCGAAAATTATAAACAATAGTATGGACGGATCCTCTACAAAATATTAGCTTACACGTTTTCTCTAAAAAAATTAAGAAAGCAAATAATTTAACATTAAAGACTTAGCATTGAAATCTCTATGCTGTGTGATAATATGAATTAGTTATTTTACATAAAGATGAACTTTTTTATTTCTATATTAATTCATTTGTGAATGTGTAATCAATGCATGTCTGGTTTAAATAGTTTTTTTTTTATCTTAATAATTGTTATGTTTATTGTTGTTTTTGACTGTCATGAACAGGTCTTTGTGGACGTCAATTATTTTTTTAAGTAGGTGAACTACTCGAAGATCAAATTATAACCATCGTTATTTCATACATACAATCGAATTTACAAAATTCTTTTAATTAAAATAGTTTCCAAGTTTTTGTATTAATTGGTATTAATAAATCGGCAGGAATTGAAATGCATTTTGTTCTGATTGAATTTTCTACTGGCGTTCAGCAATTTTCTTTAATTTTTATACTATTTAGGCAATTATTCATACAACGTTGTAGTTGCTAATGCATACGTTTTAACTATTATTATTTTCTTTAATTGCTTTACGGTAAAATTAATAATGATTTATTAATAGCGGAAAGTAATAGGTAATTGCGCTTAAAGATAAATATCAGTCATTATTGGAAATACTTTCGAAAATTGTAATGAAAATGCGTTAGAAAGACATTATGCCTAATTGATCGAATCGTCAATTTAATTTCTATTTTGTAAATATCGTTGACCTGTTTAAAAATATATATTTTTTAAAAATACAGTTTTTATACTATTGATTTTTAGTAAATCTCAATTTGTTTTCTCCACGATCATTCCCGAATGTAATTCTTCTGAAATCATTTCTAATAACAGAACGTAAACATTCGTATTTGCGGTTTATGTACACTCAACTAAACAAAAAACGGAACATCTTGGTTAGTTCGAATGAAAAAAATTAGTGGTGTAAACTAGGCTTGTTAGCCAATGCGATCGGCAATCATTCGTTGGCCTTAGCGATGCTATTCAAGAAATTCAAATTAAACAAATAATAAACATTCACAATAACAGTAAATCAAATTGTTTATCCACACAAACTAAAAAATCAATATATTCTTATTTTTGAATGATGTGCGGAACAGTAAACTGCGTTTTTATTTTTATATTACACTCATGTAACAACCTATTAATAGCATTGCAAATACAAGACTATTGCTTTTAAGTTTTAATCACAGTAAGTAGTTATTTTTTATCTCTTTTTGGTCGAAATGTCAAAGAAATAATAATTAACGCACTTATAAAGATATTAATACTGCAATTATTTTGTGCCAAAAAAGACATTTGCTGCCTTTTATTTTTATACAAAATATTTTCGCGAATAAATAAAATTGATTGCAACGCTGAACTATTTATTCCTTTGTTCGTCGTTGCTTCTCTTTTTAGATAACGTTAAGACAATCATTTGTCTCTTTGCGACACTAGTAAAAAAATATGACATTTATTTGAATGTTGTTCATACGTATGGATTTAAATGCGCACAATCTAAGTAAGAATAAATAAATCAAACTTAATTTGTTATTGAAATTCTTCAACTGACGTTCCTTTAAGGGCGGAGGAGGTACCATTGCTAGGATTATAAACAAAAAATTCGGATTTTCTGTCACTCGTATCCTGCTTTACAATAATACGCTAAACAATCGTTGTTATTGTAGTTTCCAGAAATGTTAATTAAGAACAATAAAGTATTTTACCTTTATATTCATTTACTATTTTTGTAAGTGAACGATTTATTAGCATAAATGCTACATTTGTACATATAAATATAAATAAACACACTACTACAATACCACATAATTACAAATATAAACTACAAAACTATAATTAACGCAATTAACATTATACGGTTGCAGCCACTTATTTATCTGTTTTAATCCTTATGTATGACAAATAATTTTTTTTAAATTCTTTTATACTTTTAGATTTTTTTATGTTGTCTGGTAATGCGTTATATGTCAACACACCCTTGTAAAAAATGGAGTTTTGTGTAATAGTTTTTAATGCGCGTTGAGGTCTGATTTCATCTTTTGTACGAGTTGAGTACGAGTGAATATATCTGTTGCGTGTTAATATAAAATAGGTAGGCATTAAATTATTATTTATTTTATATATAAAAATCATACATCGCATATCTATAAAATCTTTTATGGACATCCATTGCAGCGTTTCGAGCATTACCTGTATCGGTGTGTATTTATCACATTTTAAAATAGCGAGCATTGCTTTATTTTGAAGTATCTGCAAAAAGTTTATTTGTTCTTTGCTAAAATAAAATAAAATTGTGCAACAATATTGAATGGAAGGTAAAACTAATGTATTGTATATTGTTATTCTAGTATTAATTGAGATAAATTGTGATAATCTTCTTAAATAGCCTATATTTTTATTTAGTTTATTTCTGCAGCTGTTCAAAATATTTTGTAAATGTTAGATGCTCGTCTATTACAATTCCGAGATAAGTAATACTAGGTACTGTTTCAATAATTTTATTATAAATACAAATTTTTGTTCTTTTATCACTTATGTTTTTTCTTTTAAATTTTGAGCAAAACACAATTACTTTAGTTTTTTCTACATTTAAGTATATTTGATTTTCTTGTAACCAAATCTCAATATTTTTAATGTCCGCTACTAAATTATTAAATGCCCATTCATAATTTGGACTTGCTGTGTAAACAAGAGTGTCGTCGGCAAATAGGTTAATCTGAGAATATTTGAGTATATGACAAATGTCGTTTATATAAATGATAAACAATAAAGGACCTAGCACACTACCTTGTGGAACGCCAACGTTATTCTCAATAAGCGATGATTCAATATTATCGTACATTACGTATTGAAAACGTTCTTTTAGATAGTTTTTAAACCATTTGTACGCAAGACCTTTCACGCCATAATATTGAAGTTTTTTTAATAAAATTTGTCTACTAATTGTTTCGAAAGCTCGTTTAAAGTCTAAAAATAGTGAAATTACATATTTATTATCATCTAAGTATCTTTTCCATTCATTTACTACTAACTGTAACGCTGTTTCACAAGAATATTTTTTCCGAAATGCAGACTGTCGTGAATAAAGTAATTGATTAGAATCAAAATAATTAAGTGTTTGATCATAAACTATTACTTCAATAATTTTCTCAACCGTCGGCAGCACATGAATAGCTCTGTACTGTTCGGGATGCACGGACTGTTTATGTTTTGGAATTGGTATTATTTTGCTGACTTTTAGTATTGTCGGTAATGTACCAGTCGAGAGAGAACAATTAACAATTTCAAGTAGCTGATACCCTATAACGTAAAATAATTTTTTTAACATTGTTGAACTTAAAAGATCGTTCGTTTTCTTATTCATCTTAAATAGAGAAGTTTTAAGTTCGTGTATAGTTAGGTTTTGAAACGATTCTAAACTACTAGTAATAATTGGTAGTTTCTTTGGATTCCAGCTATTTTTGTTTTTATTTTCGATTAATTTTGTTATGCTGTTTATAAAGTATTCATTAAAATTTTCCGATAAATTTGATAAGTTAGAATCAAAAGAAACTGAGCAACGGCGATCGATTATTTTATTGTTTATTAGCTTTTTTAAAGTTTTCCACATTTCAGTAGGATTATTCTTATTGCTATCAATTTTTTGTTCAAAATATAATTTTTTTTGATTTCGTATAGTAGCTACTACTTGATTTCTTTTTATCTTGTAGTACAACCAATTTTCATGTAACTTATCTTTTTTAAATGATTTATACGCATCGTCTCGTTTTCTGCGTGCTTTAATTACATCTAAATTAACCCAGGGAGGTTTAGAATGATTTTTTTGCTTAAATGTTTGTAACGGGCAATATTTATTTATTGCAGATGAAATGTTTGTTTCAAATATTTTATACATTTTGTTTATATCTGATGAAGTTGACCACCGCGCATTAAGTAACTCTAGGTTAATTTGATGTACGCTAGCGTCTGTAATGTTTCTTTTTTTAATTATTTTATTATTCAAGTATTTTTGAGGTTTAGAGCAAAGAAAATTGATAGAAATAATTTCGTGGTCAGATATTTTTTCATTATTGTATATGTTACCAGAGATGTGAAAATTATTTGTAATAATTAAATCGATAGTCGTTGCACTTTGGTTAGTAATACGCGTATGACTGTTTATTAACTGCTTTAGACAACATCGGTTTGTTATATCTATTAGTCTATTAGTAAACTTGTTGAGTTTGTTATTCCAATTAATATTAAAATCACCTATTATTATAAATTGTTTTGAATTATCGCAATAAAGATCACAAATTTCTTCTACACAATCCAAAAATAGATCGTGATTAGAATTAGCGCAGTGATATACTGTAACAATATAATGTTTTTTAATGAAGTCACAACAACAGTAACAATCCAATAATTCTTAGATACACTAGATAAGCTGACAATTTGGAATTTTATATCGCTTCTTATATAAACTAATACTCCACCTGTATGTCTGCTATCAGAGTTGCATCTTATACAGTGATAATTATTGATGTCTAGTTCTAAGTCTAGAATATTTTCAGTAACACGGCTTTCTGACAAACATAGTAAATACGGTTTATTTTCATTAAGAAGTAGTTGAACTTCGGTTTTGTGTGCAAGAAAACTTTGTATATTTACGTGCATTATAACATTTGAATTAATTAGAATATTTTGAAACTCGTCGTCGTTCTTATTAAAAAAAATTGTTTAATTGAGTTTGACTAACATTATTTGCGTATTCTACACATACGCTTAAGTTATTCAAACCGTTGCACTTATAATATGTATCATTTGATTGCTTACCATTACTAGTAGCCAACGAAGGAACTATTGTTTTTAGATTATTATAATTTATATGTTTACACTGTTCATAATATTTTTCGTCGTATAGTTGAAGTTGCTGTAGAATTACGCCACTTACATATTTGCAGATTTTTTCTTTACCATTTACATTTAAGTGCAGTCCATGTCTAACGTAATCTTTTGGAGAAATTATATCATTTACGTCGATAAAAACATTACTGTATTCGTTGCTTAAGTGATAAAAATTTAAATTTAAATTGTAAATTAACTGATTTAAAACTGGTCTTCCTTGCCATATTGGTATAGAAACTAAAAATAAGTTAGTAAAATTGGAGCACTTCATTACGTTTTCAATTGAATTTTTGTTTATTTTATTTCCTTTAAGTGCGTTATTTCCTCCTGCCATCATTATGATAACAAAATCATTTTTAGTAAAACCATTTGTAAGTGGAATAATGCTTTCGGTAACTTTTTCAAAATTACTGTTTGGTTTGAACCAGCACTGTATTTGGAAATTGTTTCCTAAATGTTCTTGCATTTTCTCTGCACAACCTCGACCATGGCTATCTGATAAAATTAAAACGTTGCGACGAGTATTGGATATTTTATTTGTTGGCATAATTTTGTTTAAAATGTTATTGCAGGTATTTTTCGATAGGAAACTTGAAGTGTCTATATCTTTACCTTGATTGCTCGTATCAGAAGTATGCGTATTTATTCCGTATCCTATTTCTTTACATTTTTTAGTTACAATATTATGTTTTAATTCACTGGAGTATTTTTTAAGACCGATTTCTTGTTTCACCGCATTTTTTACGTTTTGTTGAATGCACTTTTTATTTACTGTTAATACATTTTTAAGTTTTTTTTCAAGTTTTAACACTTTTTGTTCGAGAAATTTTAATTTTTGATTTAAACAGTCAATATACTTGTACTTTTTTTTCGTAGAAGCAGGTTTTACACGTTGATCTTCACTCAATGAATCTATATCTACATACGACGAATTTAATGCATGTTTTAGTCTATCCACTAATTCACTTTTTTTACCAGTACTTAAAATTCGCATTTTGTTTAAACTGCATTTTAAATCGTTCACTTTTAATTTTGATATTTTTGTTTTTGTCATTTTAATAATTTTAATAATTTTACAACAATATTAAACAAATTAACACTAGTCTGGCACCTACGTGTATCATCGATCGCGCACTTGATTTTTAGTTGTTTAAAAGTCGCTGTTATAGTCTCAAAATTCTACCGCCACCCTTAATTATTGTACGAGTTTGTAGTTTTTAGTTTAATTCATGATTTAGTAGAAATCTGTCATGTTAGTGAGTTTCTCTAGAAATCTATTTGTTGTTGATAATGCTTGCAAATACGATTGTTGATTTAAAAGCTTAAACCATCGCGGAGTTAGCGTACGGTCTTAGTGTTTGAGCAATTGCTCGAATGTTCATGATTTTACGGACTACTTTGGGAAGTTAAGTGGTATCGCAAGCACAGGATCATCAGGAGTGGCAGACGAAGGGTGTTTACAGTGGCCAGGACGCGGCGTTAGTGGCATATGTTACGAAATGCTTAGCTGACGTCTAATTTCTGGGATGCCGGTTAACCGCACGGGCAACACTGAAAAAGGCTGGAATAAAAAAGTATCAAGTAGCTGTAAAAGAAATTCTTAGCGAGGACAATAAAAGAAGGCGGTTAAAATTTGCAAGACGTTACGTCAATGAACCGCTGGATTTTTAGAATCGTGTTGTTTTTAGTGACGAAAAAACTTTTAAGAGTTTAAATGACACACATGTAAAAATGTTTCGACATCCAAGAAGTCGTTATGGAGTTAATACTTTTCTCTAACGTTGACGTCGGCAGTCGACTTTTAGATCGGGCGTCGGTGGCCGTTGTGGTCATGAAGATAGGTGGCTGTTGTTGTCACGGTGGCTGTTATGGTCTAAAATCAAGTGGCCGTTGTGGTCACGGTGGCCGTTGTAGTCGACAGAATAGGTGGCCGTTGTGGTCACGGTGGCCGTTGTGGTTAAAGTTGGTAGGTGGCCGTTATGGTCGTGACTACAACGTCCACACTTTCGGGTGGCCGTTGTGGTTTAGACCCGTTTGATTGAGCGTCAACTTAACACAGAATATTTTAAACAACATTATGCACCCTGCTGTTTAAATTTTCTATCCGGAGAAGAATTATATATTTCAACAGGTGAGCTTTCTTAATACCCAATGTTCTCTTAATTTTGTCAGTATTAAAATATGCACGTCTATTTAGAAAATAGACAATAAATAGACTAAAATTAAGAAAGACGGCAGGAACGGACGGTACGCAAGGAGAACAATGGAAATATGTAGGGGAGAGAGTAAGAGGAAATGTAAGAAAAATTTTTATACAATATGGAAAGGAGAGGAATTGCCAGGGAGTTGGAAAGAAAGTTTAGTTCTGCCGGTGTATAAGGGAGGGGATAGGAAGGAGGTAAAGAATTATAGAGGGATTAGTGTCACTAATGTAAGTTATAAATTGTATGCCATGATTATACAAAGGAGGTTGGAAAAAGAAGTGGAAGAAAAAAGACTATTACCAGATTGGCAGATGGGATTTAGAGTGGGAAGAAGGGCAATAGACAATGTCTATATATTGAAACAGTTAGTGAATGGAGAGCTAGATAAGAAAAGGGGTAAGGTATACGCTTTCTTTATGGACATAGAAGCTGCGTTTGATAATGTGAATAGGGAAAAGCTATGGAGGGTGTTAAGGAAAAAGGGAATAGAGGAACAACTAGTGAGGAAACTGGAAGGGATATATAAAGAGACTAAGAATAGAGTAAAAATAGGGGATAGTGTTAGTGAAGTGTTTTGGACGAGGAAGGGGCTAAGGCAGGGGTGTCCTCTTAGCCCTATTTTATTTGCACTGTATATAGGTGACATAGAAGAAGTGTTGAAGGGTGGTCAGTGTGGTGGGATTGTTATGGAGGGAGGGATTAAAGTGTGGATATTGGCATATGCAGACGATATGGTCATGGTGGCAAAAAATGAGTTGGAGATGAAAGGTATGATAAATACGATAAAGAGGTATCTGGAAAGGAAAGATTTGGATTTAAATGTGGGAAAGTCTAAGATGGTAGTTTTTCAAAAAGGGAGAGGAGGGAAGAAAAAGGAGGAGTTAAGTTGGGGATAACAGAAGATAGATGCAGTGAATGAAGTGACATATTTGGGATATAAGCTAAGGTATGATAATACGGGGTGGAGGTATGGGGTTGGAAAGAGTGGAACCTATTGGAAAGGGTACAAATAAAATATTGGAAATGGATACTGGGTTTAGACAGGGAGACGCCGGGTTACATAATAGAGGAGGAGGGGAAGTTAGAGAAGATTAGAATAGAAGCAGGAAAAAGGGCGATGGGTTATGAAGAGATAATGAAGGAAAGGAGAGAATGTAAAATTTTGCAATGTTGCTGGAGGACAATAAAAGACAGCAAAAACATATATGAGCAGGAAGAAAGAAAACTTTACTACCAACGAGGAGGTTTCGCAATAGAAGAGGTGGAAAGAAGGTGAGAGGAAGGGAGGTTAAATACTGAGAAGATAGTAAGAAGAGATAAAGACTCGCAGGTGCAAGAGGGGAAAGGAAAGATAAGGAAAAGAAAGTACAACTTAAGGTATGGGAATATAGTGTTCAGGAGGGTTTCTAAGTATCTGATGGGGAGGAGAAGCTTAGGAGAGAAACGACTTATAGCTAGGTTTAAATGCGGAAATGAGGAGAATTTAAATAAGTATTGGAAGGAGGATGTAATGAGCAGATGTAGATTATGTGTGGAAGGATGAGAGGACATAGAACACATGAGTGGGGAGTGTAGCAAGCTAAAGAAAGAAAAAAGGGGGAGGAAGGCTTTGCTTGAGGGAGGAAGGGGAAGGATTGGATTGGATGAAAGCAGTAAAGAAAAGAAGGATAAGAGGGGAGGGTTAGGACTATAGATTTAGAATAATAAGATGGTGATGGGAAGATTTTAGGGGATAAAGTTTTTTTTGTTTTGGTTTTTTTTAGTTTACAAATTTTTGTACAAATTGTATTAGTATGATAAGAGAAGATGTAAGGGTAACGTAACCCATTGTAGGGCCGAATGGCTAGACAATTAACAATAAATAATAATAATAAATAATAATAATAATAAAATATGCACGTCAAACGATAATCCATCAGAATATAGGCTAGTTATAGTATTTTCAACTGTTATTATTACTTTTGTTTATTTTTTAAGGATAATGCCCCTATACATATATCCAGGTTTGTGCAAAACAACTTGAACGTGTTACCCTGATTTTAATATAATAGGAAACGTTAGAAGTCAAGTTGTTCGTACCATTCGGGAACAACAGGGGGCAAATTTTAATTTAGCCATTGAAACTGCTTGGGAGACGATTAGAGATGATTACCTACATGTTCTTGTAGCATCAATGCGTAGACGACTGCAAAAATACATTGAAAATTAAGGAGGTCATACTCATTATTAGCAATTGTATGTTTAATTAAAATAAAAACAGTTAGCATAAACATAAAATAACTTTTTTTACTAACTAGGACCAAACTTCAATTTCAATTTAGATTTAGTAATACGATAAACTCTGAATGCCTGATTACTGTATTGCATTGCAATGAGGTATATGGAGTGCAATAAAAAATTTAAAATTACAACATTTCTTCCACGGCGACTGTTAGTTTTTTTAGACTATAACAGCGACTTTAAAACTAAAAATATTAAATGAATACAAGGGTAAAACACTTTACTGTTCTTAATTGACATTCCTGAAAAATACAATAATGATTATTTATCGTATTATAGTAAAGCAGAATATGGATGACAGGGGAAATACGATTTTTTTGTTTATAATACTAGTAATGGTGCCTCCCCCGTCCCTAAAGGAACGTAACGTGAGGAATTTCAATAACAAATTAAGTTTGAATTATTTATTCTTACGAAGATTGTGGGCATTTAAATCCATGCATATTAAGAACATTCAAATAAATGTTTTATTTTTCTAGTAGTGTTGCAATGAGAAAATTGATCGTCTTAGCGTTATCTAAAAAAAGAAGCAATTATGCATGACAAACAAAAAAATAAATAGTTCAGCGTTGTAATCAATTTTATTTATACACGATTATTTATCGTATTATAGTAAAGATGACAGCGGAAATACCAATTTTTTGTTTATTATAGTAGTGATGGTTCTTCTTTCGTCTTTAAAGGAACGTAACGTGGAAGTGCAATAACACATTAAATTTAATTTATTTATTCTTTCGAAGATTATTCAAATTAATGTCTTATTTTGCTACTACAAAAAAAACTGATTGTATTTACGTTATCTAAAAAGATTGATAAATTAAAAAATGCAAAAAGGGCACAAACATGCATTGACGAAAGTTTATACCGCTAACTATTTCAGTCGAACTAAGGTGTCCCGTTTTTTCGTTTAATTGAGTGTACTTTACATTATATTTTTTATGTTAGAATAGTAATTTAGGTAACAAGCGTTGAAAGTACGCCGCTCGGTCGAGCGTTGCATGTGAGTGGGTTATGTTACGAAACTTTTTACGAAAGTTACGTACATTATTTGTCATCTTGTAAAATTACATTAGAAAAAATATTTATAATGTTGCTAGGTAATATAGTTATTACTAAATTTCTCAAATTTGACATTGACTTTAACACCATTATTTTTAAAATTTCATCTAAATTTAAGATTTTTTTAATGACTTTTTTATCTGTCACCCTTTCTAATATAATAATTGACATTAAACACTTAGTTTTATGTGGATTTTTACTTTTGCCGATCTAGAGTTTTTTTGCCCATTACGTAACGACACGAACGAACGAATATTAACATTTACGATGTTGGCTGCACAAAATGAATATTTTAACACAGATCAAACCAAATTAGATACCTATGGATAGCAAAACTGTCAAATATAAATGCGACGTCTTAAATCTTGTTATATGTGATTTATAATGAATGTATAATTTAAAAAAATTACGAAAAAACGTAAAACACCTCTTTTTATTTTTAATAATTGTACAAACAGTATGATACTATAAATGTTAATACGTACAATGAAATAAAAATTATGTTTCTGTTCAAAAGTCGATATAAATAAATAAAATTTGTTTTAATTTTCATCATATTGCATTCACCTCATACCCTGCTGGTCCTGCAGAAAGTATGGTCTATTACTCTGTGTTGGGATGAAAATTCAATACGAGTGGAAAGTTTTGACCGCGACCGTATGTGAGCGTGAGGAACCATGAGTGTCGAATACTATTTGTAGGTGCTACATTGATATTATATACAATATGATTTTCCGACACTTTAAGTTAAGTCATGAGTTTCTTTTAGTACGGTAGCTCTAGGAGAACTTTATCAATACATTTTTCATGTGAAAGATTCATGTGAATTCAGTAATTTAAACATAAAAGTGAGTTTAAAAAGTCTAAAAAAGGTGTGATGACGGAGAATAATAACATAGTATACAGTGATTGATTGAAGTCTTGGATATTCTCTATTTATCGTTTTTTTGAGTATCACGCGCAAAGGAGATGACTAGGAGCTTTACAAGAACGAACGACATGGACCAGCAAGAATTGTCAAAAAGAGATAAAACCATTAAACCCAAACGAAAAGTGAGTTTGGAAACTAATGGATCTCATGATAAGTTTTCTTTTGATAACGATGGAACTTTACGCCTGTGGAACAAACAAGTGTTGGGGAACAAAGATCTGTTCCGGCGTTGATGAGAAACTTTGTATCTAATCTGTCAGTTACGAATAAATGGGCTAAACTTTCTTGTCTTATCGTCATGCTTCTAGTGGTGGCAAAATATTATATTTTTTTGGATTGGTTGCGCAGTCGTGACATTGTGGGTTTTTTGCTTTTGCTTGTTTTTTTAAGGTTTCACAGCCGAATTTACAAGTTTTGCTCTATTGTCGTGCAAATGATCTTTGTGAGCTACGAACAATGCTTTTGTAGAGTTTATGTTCTTGCATTTGTTGTTTATCTCATTTTTTTCTTCTATTTATTTCTTCTTTTTTTTTGTTTTTTGCTGCGCTCATTATCGTAGTCGAAGTATAGTAGTTTTTTTTTGTTGAATTTTGAGCTGTCATATGAAAGATGCATTTTAGTATCTACAATCTTATCTTTTTTAGGTTGGATTTCCGTGAGTAAAAGTCTACTTATTACGTTTGTGGTTTTTTGTATTAATTTTCTGACTGTATCGTAAAATTTTAGATAATCAGATCAACTTCAACAGACGTCTGTATATCAGAAGGTTTTGCAATAGACAAGAGAGTACGTCTTTCTTTGATTTTTATTATTGTGTTTCTTTTATGTGAAAACGATTGATGATTTAGAAAATTTATTATATTGTAATTATTATGCTAACAAATTTTACATATTAAACGAACTGTAAATAAATTAATAAATCTTTTTATTTTGTATAGTTGATGATGTTCCGGCTTAGTGACGAACAAAATTTCTCAACAAGGTTAACCAACGATCATTTGTAAGAATCTATTTGACTGCTCTCACTATGAGCATTTAAGAGTTATTCGTTGACCGCACGGTTAATTTATTTTTAAGACTCTGGTTTTGCTAGAACCTATTTGAAATTGTTCAATAATAATTATAATTTTTTGGTAGTTTTATTTGTTTAGTCGAAATATCTTTAATATTAACGCTTAACTTAATCTTGTGATGTGTTTGCATTATTTTTTATAGTTTATTAAACACAAAAAGATGCAAACATACTTGTAAGAAAGTGTAAAATAAATTTGTTATATAAGTGCTGATCGATTTTTATATTTTAAACATTTTGCTATTTCGTACTGTATTGCACTTTACTTTGTAACGATTACATAAGAGGACAATGCAAATGTCAAAGGCGTTTTTGAGGTTATGGTGCATGACATAAGTAGTAATATATTTAGAATCTAATTTTAGAACACACGCATACGTGCATTTATTAAAGAAGACCTTAACGAAGGGAGTATAGTAATTTATTGCTGATTTGCGAGAGAAAGACAAAACAAGGGCGGGAAAATCAATATAAAGTATAATTTAATGAAACGGACGCTTGAGGGCGCCACTGGAACGGTCGTAGTCTACTGAAACAGTGTAAGAACTTTATAGGATCGGAAGAAACATTACACTGCGAAATATCGCGAAGCTTAAATTTTGAGCTTGTTTTATATGAGCGAATATGCGCAATCGACCACTAGGTGTTTTATGTTTTCGGTTCTATTTTATCGCATTAAGTTGGCTGCCGTGCTGCTCTTAACGGTGGTTAGCGTTTTTCTCACGAGCTATTCTTAAATGTACCTCGATTAAACTCTTGGGGTAAGTTTCTTTTGCTAATATCGACCATTTGTTATCATTTCTATTATTTTAATTTTTTTAGAATGTCATTAGTTTTGTTTATTATCAAAGGTATGGAATCGCAAGAATTAATTGTGTCTGTTTAAAGTTAAACAAGAAGATGCTCGTTTTTGTTTCTCTATGGTATGGTGCTGTCAATAAATATAATTTGTCGCTTTTGGTAATGGGTTCACAGTTACTTTGTATGATTTAGGTTTGGTCTTGACTGCAAATACCTTTTTCTTATGTTTGCAGACGGGGAACCT
Organism: Aquatica leii; assembly: GCA_035610365.1. Classification (NCBI taxonomy): domain Eukaryota; kingdom Metazoa; phylum Arthropoda; class Insecta; order Coleoptera; family Lampyridae; genus Aquatica; species Aquatica leii. The sequence continues at coordinate 5,383,215 of CM069436.1, read as the reverse complement.
TTAGAGGAAACTATACGATGGTCATTGATTAGATGGTGGATAATAATGTATTAGCGTACGCTTGATTGTTTGCTTTCTAAGGTCGTACATTCATTTTTAATTTCAACTAGGTTAAGGTCGGTCATATTTCATTTCTTTTTTTTTCCTTCTATTATTTGAGTGTAAGTCGTATTTTGGGGTTATTGTGTATATTGGACAAAAAACGTTTTTTATAGATAAACTTCTGACTGTATGAAAATAGTGCAAATGAGTTATTGATCCGTAATGTGTACGATATACCCCTCAATGCATTGTCTTCAAATATGCTAAATTTTTGGCAAGTAATTCTGTTTATGAATTTATGGATTTGGAAATTAGTACTTACTATTGTTGCCATTGTTTCTTATTTGCTCAAGCACCAAACGTATGGAGGTAAAGATTTGTACCCAACTTATTTTAATGAGCTCTTTCTACTTATATACATCAGTTAAATGAATTAATATAACAAGAGCGATAATAAATAGGTGTAAGTATTCTCTGATAAAATACGTTTATAAACATAAGGATCCGATGTTACCGAGCTTTATTACTGATAATTGAAAAAGCAGTCTAACAGTCTAGAAAAAATTAATTATTTAGTAGTCTTTGTCTGACTTTACGTGCCTAGTTGCAAACACGATCGAAACTCGGGCAGTGCTAAAAATGGAGATTTCAACCTACGCCAAGTGTTGTGCCAATTTAGGTCAATAAACCTCTACAATTAATTTTTGTAACAATTGAAAGAAAAGAAAAAAACAAACGCTTTTACTATTAATTAACATTCGATTCTACTTTATTTTTACAACAACTGAAAATTTCAACGGCAAATGTAGATAATTTTCAGCTCTTAGTTTTACTTCGTACTTCTACATCTAAATTTTGCCAAATTTAATTATGAATTGTAAGTAGTCTTTGTCATAGCGATAGATATCTCTTACAGTTTCTATTGAATCAAAAATCGAAATAATTTAATTTCCTGTAACTCGAAGTTATCGAAAAATATCTTCTACCGTTAAAATTAAATAAATCTTTGCGTAACGTAAAAATTTCAAGAAAATATTGATCAAGTTACAAATATTTTTGAAATTTAATTTTCGTGTGATATATGTGCATCGTACGTTGGAAAAGTATAATTTAAATTTGAAATGATTTTCGTTCAATAAAACCTATCATGATACAAGGCAACCTACTTACACCGTGAAGTTATTTTCATGATTTTCAGTTTGTTCTAGTTTGGCTTTTATTATTTAGTTGTGTATACAATTTTAATAATAAAGGCAAATTACAGCAAGCACTAACATTGCGAATTTTCATTTTAATTGTGTTTGCCCTTACAAATACTGTGTATGAAAAAAATAGTTCATTTTCTTTTTTCTTTATAACTCGAGGTCTTGCGCGAGTAGGTTACATAAGAACCGTGAACGAAAAACACAGTTTTTTAATATAGGAATCAATTTATTGATTAAAGACGACAGCTGCTTTCTCAGTGTTTACAATAGAAAAAGGCAATAATAAAAATGAGTTCTAACCGGCTCACAGAAGAAAAAGTTTTCTCGTCATTTCTCCCGTTTCTAATTAGAACTGACTCTGACATTTCTAACACTAACATTTATTAACATTACACAAAACGTTGAAATTGGAACTATTACTTCAAAAAGGATTTGTTAGTGGCACACAGACAAGATAACTAATGAGGGTGTGTTTGTAAGTACACGTGTTTGTTTCTATATTACGTTAACTAATTGTTATCGTAAATCTACTTCTCTATTCTCACCTTTTTTGAATCTTTTTAAATAAGGGTTATACGTTTTTGTCCCAATTTTCTATTTCAATGTTATTAACAACGTCAAAGACTACAAGTTATAAAATGGGATTCTGGAAACACGCGCTTTTCCTATCTCATCTCGTATGGTTTAATAAATTTTCACTCAATTTTGCTGTAAGAGCGACGACAGAGTTTACCGTTTTGCATAAATTTTCAATTTTGTTAAAAATTATTTGACATTTATTTACAGTGACATTTTAAACTCATTACAGTAATCAGTGTTATTGACTATTCACGTCAGACACTAGTTAGAATGACATTTTTTCACACATTTGCGTTTTAAAATCTAATATAGAGTTAAGCTTTACTTTTCTATGAATTAATACATCAAAACACTGTTGACGAAAACTATTAATGATTTCACACTACAGCACACAGAAGCAACCAAGTGACGTGGAAAATATGTAAACTAAAGTATTCTATATTCTACACTCATTGCTAAGTCATTTGTTTGCTTCAGCCGACAGTATTTCTGTTTTGTTTACATTTATTTTGTAAAAGTAATATTAAATTTCCACTATAAGATTATATTTCGTTTATGTAAAGTAATTACGTTATGTGTTACTTAAGTAGAAAAGTGTTAAAGGGTTTTTCTACGACTAACAGGTAATACGACACATTGTATGTTTAATAGCGGTTAGGCAACGTTGTGCATTTCTGATAACCAATCTCATTTCCGTACAGGTCAATCATTTCTGTACATGTCAATGTCATCATCGTAAAGGATAATGAATTATGAAATAATTTAGGAGATTTGCACAAATATTCCTTGCACTGCAACAAAATCATTTAGAGCCATGTGGATGCTATTGCATTAGTTTTAACAATACGAATAGAGTAAATTGTAAATTAAATGTTTTAGGTTATGAAAGCTGTAAGTAATTAGAAAAATTAAAGCACTTAATTTGCAACTTTACTACTAGTTTTAATTCTTTGATGCAAAAGAAACTGTCATTTGACCGGTTAGGTAATCGAATCGGTTACATAACAAAATTACACAATTTGCGATAATAAAATCTGCAAATTAGTTTAAAGAAGTGAGTACCTATTTATTTACATCAGCTTTTTGAACTACATGACTAATTCAGGAGAGGCTAATTGTCTTTTTATATTATAATCTACTTAAAACAATTAATTCGCAGTTGCTACTAATTAAAATTCTCGTTGGTTTTGTATCTTATTCTAAATAAACGGCTCATTCAAAAAATAACCATAAATGCTTTGTACTTATATTATAATAAATAACACAAGATCAATATTACCAAAAACAATTCTCATATAGTCAACGCAGTACTGGAAATCACTCACGACGAAAATATTACATATTTAAAATTATAAGCAAATGCACGTAATCACTGCTATCAACATCTCTGTGATTGACTTATTGTTGTCTCGTACAGAATCATTTTCTTAAGAAACAAGATTGCTAAGCTGCGATACATTTGTTCGGTTAACAATTCCTTCTATTGCTGCATTTTTATACACTTCCGGACAAAATTAAAGGACAATAACTTTTCCAATTTATAAGTTGTTTTGAATACACTTTTTACATGCCGTAAATTAACGTTTATTAAACACTATTAACATAGTTTGCCATGAAACAATTAACAATAGCAAGACATTCTCTGTTAGGAAATAAAAAGTCAATAAACAAGAGTCATTTTTGACACATCTTTTTATCGTGGCTTTTGTTTTGAAAATTAGTAAATTTGTTTACATTAAGTTAATTAAATATCTCTAGACGCCATTCTGGACTAAAAAAAGTATCTCAGATGATTATGCTTCTAAGTGAAGGATATTCACAAAAAGAAGTTGCTGGAATTCTAAATACCCACAAATTTGTGATACAGAAGAGTGCAGCGGTTTAGAACGTGAGTAGTTTTAAAAGAAAATGCGGACAAGATCTTAAAAGAAAAACACCGTTTTATCGAATTTCAGGGTTTAGGAAAACGGTTTGTCACATTTCCTGAATTACAAAATGATTTTTGATTAACCACGGGAATAGAAATTTCGATCAAAACAGTAAGTAAAAGAGTGAAAGAAATAAAGGTGTTGGCTAGAAAATTAGCAACCGGTTCAATTCTCACAGCTACGCACAAAATAAATTTTTGTCAAAATCCAGGTTGGGACGAGGGGCAGTGGAACTTTGTTTTGTTTTTGGACCAGTCCATATTCTTTCTAAACAAGAATTATCATCGTGATTTTGTCTTACGAAAGCCAGGTGAGCGATTAGCGCTAGTATTCGAGAAATTGGCAAATAGGGTTGGATAGAATGTAATGGTCGTACAGAATTATTTCTGGTACGAAAAAAAAGATGTACAGACAAAACTATTGTACCCCATGCTCAACGATTTGCCGAAGACAATGTCAAACTTCAAGTCACAACTGCGTTGAGAGATGCAAATATATAACGTTTGGAATGTCTTGCCAAAAACTCTTGGTTTCAATCCTATTGAGCATCTCTGGAATCAACAAAAACGCACCGAGACCGCCAGTAATCTTTGATGAGGTGTCTAACATGCTTGTGTGAGAATTGAAACAAATATCTTAAGAAAGGATACGAAACTTAATCTCAAGCATGATAAAAAGGGTAGAAACGTATTGTTGCAAGAGGAGGGCATACACACTATTAATGTTACTGTTTGCTACAAATTAGGAGTTAAGTTCATAGGAAGATCATTAGCGTTTTAGTTTAATCTTGAGCCTTTTTTCTTTAGGTTTATAAAAGTTAGTTTATTTTAAAAGCTGTTAAATCAACTAAGTTGTAAGGAAACACTTATTTAGTTATTTATTCGTTTCATGAAATTTCGTTATCTTGTTTTAAATTTATTTTTAATTTTACTACTCCCTTAATTTTGCCCTGAAGTGTATTTAAACCAAATTTTTAGTAAAAATGTTTGTAACATATTAAATCTATTGGGGTAATGTACATTATCTTGCACTTTATAAATGTAAATGTTCATAATAAAAAGAGTAAAAAAGCTATTGAAGGCACCACGTCTTTGAGTGATATTTTTATATTAATTTTTTAGTTTGTAAAGCTTAATTTTTAGGAATAATATTTATTTATTACCAGTTATCTTTAAACATTTACGAAATATGTTTTATAACGTTCACATACTAGCATCATTTTTTTTATCGAAAGAATTTGACGGCATTGTTAACAATTCAGAGTTTCGCTTGATTTGATTTAATTTAATTTACTGGTGCAAAAGTAAAATGTTCTAAATGGTATTTTTCCAACCGATTAGGCTTTACTTAAAATTTCTTTGTTTTCTAATTCTAGGCTTTTGAATATAAGTTCGCGCTATTAGGAACAATTTAGGGGATTGTAAGTCCTCTTGTGTATTCTGACTTTTTTGTGTGCTCTTGTACCTTTATTTGCATAGTGGCGTTATTATATCCATGTTTTCATTAGTGTACTGTATCTATTATCAATTCTTGCCTTGTTTAGTGTTTTTATTACGACTTATATTTTGATGCTGTCAAAAGCCCTTTTAAATAAAAGTTGCTAGCGACTAACCCAGTTGAATTTCGGTCGTAAGCTTTGTGGTTTTAAATCATAAAACAAATTAAAAAGGCGCCAAAACTATTAGAAGCTAGAATGATAGACACTGTTTAAATCTATCTATCAATGATACAGAATAAATGACAAGCCACTGATTATAACAACTATATTTATTTTTTTTCTAATAAGAAGAGAAGAATAGGTTAAAAAAAAGGTATAAGCAAGGCAGAATTTTGTACATATATAGTGACAAACAATAATTCTATAAATATCACAGTTACAGCGTAGATACAAGTCCTGACGAGTAGGCAACACTCCAAACATACAATTATTGAAGTACATATATAATATAATGAAGTTAAGTCTTTTAATTTTGTCCTGAAGTGTATTTAAACCAAATTTTTAGTAAAAATGTTTGTAACATATTAAATCTATTGGGGTAATGTACATTATCTTGCACTTTGTAAACGTAAATGTTCATAATGAAAAGAGTAAAAAAGCTATTGAAGGCACCACTTCTTTGAGTGATATTTTTATATTATTTTTTTAGTTTGTAAAGCTTAATTTTTAGGAATAATACTTATTAATTACCAGTTATCTTTAAACATTTACGAAATATGTTTTATAACGTTCCCATACTAGCATCATTTTTTTATCGAAAGAATTTGACGGCTTTGTTAACAGTTCAGTGCTTCGCTTGATTTGATTTAATTTAATTTAATGGTGCGAAAGTAAAATGTTCTAAATGGTATTTTTCTAACCGATGAAGCTTTACTTAAAATTTCTTTGTTTTCTAATTCTAGGCTTTTGAATATAAGTTCGCGCTATTAGGAACAATTTAGGGGATATTTAGTCCTCTTGTGTATGATGACTTTTTTGTGTGCTCTTGTACCTTTATTTGCATAGTGGCGTTATTATATCCATGTGTTCATTAGTATTCTGTATCTATTATCAATTCTTGCCTTGTCTAGTGTTTTTATTACGACTTATATTTTGATGCTGTCAAAAGCCCTTTTAAAAAAAAGTTACTAGCGACTAACCCAGTTGAATTCGAAGATTTCAGTCGTAAGCTTTGTGGCGTTAAATCATAAAACAAATTAAAAAGGTGCTAAAACTATTAGAAGCTAGAATGATAGACACCGTTTAAATCTATCTAACAATTGTACAAAATAAATGACAAGCCACTGATTATAAAAACTATATTTATTTTTTTTTCTAATAAGAAGAGAAGAATAGGTTAAAAAAAGGTATAAGCAAGGCAGAATTTTGTACATATATAGTGACAAACAATAATTCTATAAATATTACAGTTACAGCGTAGATACAAGTCCTGACGAGTAGGCAACACTCCAAACATAGAATTATTGAAGTACATATATAATATAATAAAGTTAAGTCTTTAATTTTGTCCTGAAGTGTATTTAAACCAAATTTTTAGTAAAAGTGTTTGTAACATATTAAATCTATTGGGGTAATGTACATTATCTTGCACTTTGTAAACGTAAATGTTCATAATGAAAAGAGTAAAAAAGCTATTGAAGGCACCACTTTGAGTGATATTTTTATATTAATTTTTTAGTTTATAAAGCTTAATTTTTAGGAATAATACTCATTAATTACCAAAAATCTTTAAACATTTACAAAATATGTTTTATAACGTTCACATACTAGCATCATTTTTTTTATCGAAAGAATTTGACGGCATTGTTAACAATTCAGCGCTCCGCTTGATTTGATTTAATTTAATTTAATGGTGCGAAAGTAAAATGTTCTAAATGGTATTTTTCTAACCGATGAAGCTTTACTTAAAATTTAATTGTTTTCTAATTCTAGGCTTTTAAATATATGTTCGCGCTATTAGGAACAATTTTGGGGATATTAAGTCTGCTTGTGTATTCTGACTTTTTTGTGTGCTCCTGTAGCTTTATTTGCATAGTGGCGTTATTATAGCCATGTTTTTATTAGTGTACTGTATCTATTATCAATTCTTGCCTTGTTTAGTGTTTTTATTACGACCTATATTTTGTTGCTGTCAAAAGCCCTTTTAAAAAAAAGTTGCTAGCGACTAATCCAGTTGAATTCGGAGATTTCGGTCGTAAGCTTTGTGGTGTTAAATCATAAAACAAATTAAAAAGGTGCCAAAACTATTAGAAGCTAGAATGATAGACACCGTTTAAATCTATCTAACAATCATACGGAATTAATGACAAACCTCTGATTATAACAAATATATTTTTTTTTTCTAATAAGAAGAGAAGAAGAGGCAAAAAAAGGTATAAGCAAGGCAGAATTTTGTGCATATATAGTGACAAATAATAATTCTATAAATATCACAGTTATAGCGTGGATACAAGTTCTGACGAGTAGGCAACACTCCAAACATACAATTATCGAAGTACATATATAATATAATGAAGTTAAGTCCTTTAATTTTGTCCTGAAGTGTATTTAAACCAAATTTTTAGTAAAAATGTTTGTAACATATTAAATCTATTGGGGTAATGTACATTATCTTGCACTTTGTAAACGTAAATGGTCACAATAAAAAGAGTAAAAAAGCTATTGAAAGCACCACTTCTTTGAGTGATATTTTTATATTGATTTTTTAGTTTGTAAAGCTTAATTTTTAGGAATAATACTCATTAATTACTAATTATCTTTAAACATTTACAAAATATGCTTTATAACGTTCACATACTAGCATCATTTTTTTATCGAAAGAATTTGACGGCATTGTTAACAATTCAGCGCTTCGCTTGATTTGATTTAATTTAATTTACTGGTGCAAAAGTAAAATGTTGTAAATGGTATTTTTCCAACCGATTAGGCTTTACTTAAAATTTCTTTGTTTTCTAATTCTAGGCTTTTGAATATATGTTCGCGCTATTAGGAACAATTTTGGGGATATTAAGTCCTCTTGTGTATTTTGACTTTTTTGTGTGCGCCTTTAGCTTTATTTGCATAGTGGCGTTATTATACCCACGTTTTTATTACTGTACTGTATCTATTATCAATTCTTACCTTGTCTAGTGTTTTTATTACGACCTATATTTTGATGCTGTCAAAAGCCCTTTTAAAAAAAAGTTGCTAGCGACTAACCTAGTTGAATTCGGAGATTTTGGTCGTAAGCTTTGTGGTGTTAAATCATAAAACAAATTAAAAAAGCGCCAAAACGATTAGAAGCTAGAATGATAGACACCGTTTAAATCTATCTAACAATCATACAGAATAAATGACAAGCCACTGATTATAACAACTATATTTATTTTTTTTTCTAGTAAGAAGAGGTTAAAGAAATGTATAAGCAAGGCAGAATTTTGTACATATATAGTGATAAACAATAATTCTATAAATATCACAATTACAGCGTAGATACAAGTTCTGACGAGTAGGCAACACTCCAAACATACAATTATCGAAGTACATATATAATATAATGAAGTTAAATAATACGTAATTTCAAAGTTAATCGTTGATTTAGGGTGAAATTAGTGACGTTACACTCGTTGCAAATCACATTTAGCGTAAATTGAAGTAATCGAAATAAAAATATGCACGCGTTAATTGTGATAATAACTATATTTAGTTCGTACGTATTTCACGTCCGACAAATGTACAATTCAGTGACAAGTAAAAAAATAGGATTACTTACGGTCGTCCATGTCGATAGCTATCGCACGATCTAACCGTCCCCTAAAATCTCTAAAAAAATGAAGCAAAGATTAGATATAGGATTACAATTAAGTTGTTGATTGACAAACAATGAATCTGAATTAAATGCGTCGAGCATTCAAGTGATCTTCACTTTCTTAAACGCAGGTGGGTTTTATCTTGAAAGTGGCCTAATTGTTCGAAAGCCCCTTTTTGTATGCACTTCTGAGTATAGTCTCCAGCGGAAGGTAATGGATTACTCATGAATTTTGCAAACTTGGCTCAACACGTGGTATCGTAAAACGGTAAGAAAATTACGGGAAAATCAACGTAAACACAAAAGATGTGTTATAACTCACCTCAGGAAGCTTTCACAAAAGCAGCGAAAAAAGCAACCACTCTATGGCGCATCATATCGAAATGTGGGCGTTCCGAGAACAAATTTTATACTCGAAAATTTTTAACATACCAACTTTTTAACATAACAAATTATTTATATAAATTTGTGAGAGCAGAGTTTTCTCAGTGATTTAGTATTTCTCCTTTTTCTATGCATTCGTTAAATAGGCTTGCCAATTCTATCCATAAGTTTTGTCTTTTTTCTTTATCATATTTTACTTCTTTCTTAGTAATTTGGTGGTATTTCACTTTTGAAGATTATTTTAGTTTGTTTTGTTGTTTATGGGAGTTGGTACTTGTGTTATTTTCATAATATTATTTTTGTCATTGATTGTTATTTCCATCCTTGTTTTTAATTTTTGTTATTCTTTTTTTCTGTGTATTATCTTGCCTAAATACTTTTATGCTATTTTGTTCCAGCATCTTTATTAATCTTTTTCTTCGTATTTTCTGATATCGTCTTTATCTATTTTCCAGACTAGTTGAGTTCTGTTCTATCGCATGTGTTTTATTTTCTTTTATCAATGTTCTCCTCGGTTGTAATAATTCTTTTGTTATATTGCCGAATTTTTCTTTCTCCTCCATCACTTTACCCATAGTTCCAAAAAATTGATTTTTCTTTTGTATTGTTTTTAAATTGTAATTTTTTTTTCAGATTAGTCTACGTGGTTTTGTAGTATGTTTTTTAATTAAAAACTAAATAATCAATAAAAAATAACAAGAAACGGTGTAAGTTGGTAATAAACACAAAAACATTGATATGTCATAAAGATGTTAGATTATCTGATTAGGTTTTATGAGTGTTATTTGGCCTTCCTAATTTATAAATATAATGTCATTGACATCGATAAGGAAATTGTTTTATATTTACTTAATAATTTGCGATTTACGTACAATAAAAAAAAGTTGAGGTAATACTAGAATTCGTTAGACTTATTACTTATTAGATACTATAAAAAAGCAAGGACAATCAGCAGATACGAATCAATAAAGTATTTTATCCTTTTAATACTGGACTTACTTATCCTTTCTGTTATATTTAGCATTGCGTGGAAAACATCATTTGCTTGTAAAATAATTTAAGAAATGTCAAGCGTTTAAAACAGTTAATGATTAAGATATATGTATGTATAATAACTTGGGTGCGGATTTTTATGCAAATGCTTATAACTGCATAATTCTTCTTTTGAAAAAGTAATTTAATAGATTTCAAATTTTCAAGCATTACACTATTAATGTGATTTACTCTTTAGGGTGTTATTTATTCCGGCAATGGCTTAAATTTTGTTTGAGTTAACAATTCGTTAAAACAAATTGACTGTTGCGACTCGTACTTGGTGGAGATTACGTGACTATGAGGCAGTAGGAAATAGTCGACTCATCATATACGTTTCAAATAATCAAGAAGATTATTAACATCATCTCTAGCTATGCATATTTATGATTTATTCTTTACTAAGAAATTGGACTTAGGCAACATCGATAGAAATAATTTGGTTAGTCCTCATCTCTATCTACAAAAATGTACACTTAAGAATAGGGCAAGTTTATGATAAATTTGGAAGTGAACAAGGACACCCACATAACTCATTAAAGCTTGATAATAGAGTATGTACAAAGTAGTATAGTGCGCGATGTTTCATAATATCATATTGGGACTTGTAGTTTTCAATAACAATAACCGAATGATAACAGTATCCGATATTAAAACAAAAAACATATGTTTATTGGTTGGAAAACAGTAAATACATACAGCGTGTACCTGAATAACAGGTTGCTAATTTAAAAGATAAAATTATAGCATCAATACAAGCAAAAAAATAGTTTGTTCACACTGTGAATAAAAAGAAATAAAAATCCTATCACGTTTAGTTAACTGTTCTAAGAACTACACATTTCTTCTCAGTAATTTGCTGACACTAAAAATAAAAATATATACAAAATAATGTAATACACAAGACGTAGTTAAATTAAGTTGTTATTTTAAAAACTGCACATACTTTTCAAGTACACTGAAAATACATAGTAACTCGTAGATAACGTATTTACAGACGTTTAAATGAGGTATTGTTACGTGGTTCAGTCAAAGTACTTGAATAAATAAATAACAGTCCAAAAATAAAGCTAAATATACAAAAAAAGTAGTTATTGAATTTGTTACTCACTTTATAAGCGTATTGTGAAAATCTAGCTATAAAAATTTATGAAAATAGGTTATTGTTCATGTATAGAAACAAACCTGAAAGGAAAATTGACACCATAAACCGAAATTATGATTACTATAAACGGTGTTTTTAATTTTTTTACTTTTTTGAAAAATTAGGCAAAAAACGACAAATATAAATTATTGATTACTTTAATTTACTTCTAAGGTACTAAAATCAGATTTTCAAATTTTACATCATTATTTTGTTCCATTAAAACACGTTATAACATTTTAACAACGAAATTGTGTAAAGTGGGAAGTTCTCTCATTAATCATGCTTTTTTCTTCTGGTTTTAAAATAATCATTTGTCACTGTACTGTACTGTAAAATGATCCTTACTGTTTTTTAATGTTAAGATAACATTAATACCGCATCATAAGTCATAATTAATACTATGGAACACTTTTTTAAATATGATTATACAATTAATCGCATTGAAAGTGATTTGAACTTAAGTATTTATGGTGAAGTGCTGAAACTAATAGAATATGATTTGGGAATACAAAAACCTGGCAATAAAGAAAAGTAATTGTACTAAAGATGAATTTATTTAAGGATACTCAAACTATAATGCAAAATAAATATGACTTCAGAGACAAACGCATTTGCATTGAAAACGAATTGAGAGTAAAACAAAATGAAAACAACACGGAAATAAAGTCAACTTGAGAAAGGATAGTGGATGGATTTACAGTAAAGTAAACACTCTAAATAAATAAATAAATTTACAAATATAAATCAAGTAGTGGACATGGCAATTATCAAAATTCTAAATAACGACAAATTTATAATAGCGTTCTGGAATGTACAAAAACGGAATCAGCAATGAAAGGTAAAACAACTTAGGAAATAATAAATAAAATAGTATACATATATAAATATTAAAAATTACTACTGGTTTGATGGAGGAGAACTAAAAGTAGTTTTGTAATAGGATTTTTAATAAAGATTGTATCAAATATATGTTAATGGATAGCAAGGTAATCAATAACAAAGTGAGAAAAAAAGACCGAAAGGGTTTTTTAAGAAACACATAATTAATATTATTGCGCCAATTAACGAGAACGACATCGAAATCGAGTTTATGAAAAATCAGTACAATTAATCGACAGTTGACTAAGATTAGATTTTACGATAAACGCCAAAATAAAGAAAAGCGCATCTTACAGGAACTACAAATAATGAATATAGAGTTGAAAGATATATTAATTTTATTGAAGTAGAAAGTGAAACAGATAAAAACAAAAGGAAATCGCAAGAATTTATGAAAGCATTGTGGGGGTCCTAGAATGGGAGAAATAAATAAAAATCTAATTTTGTAAAACCATGTACATTTTCAAAAACTTAAACTTTCACATATTTTCCAATCTCCATTGCTTTCTTTCCAACTTTTTTTTAACTATTGTCACTCACGCTACGTTGCCAACTTATTATATAGGAGTATTACTTTTTTTTAACACGGCGGCAGATTTAAATGGATCGTCCACACTATTAACACGTTGAGTGCTACCATGTATTTAAAAAAATGAGTCTTAGTGGTTATATTTTTTAATGTGTGTGTGTTTTACTTTTGTTGTGATGACACATTGTTGGCGACTAACTCAGTTGAATCGGCAAGCGGATCGCAGGTCTCGATGTACTAATTAAAACGTAAGATTAAAAAGGCGCTCTAACGGTTAGAAACTAGCATGGAAGACACCGTTTAAATCTATTCAACACTAAAAACAGATGACAAAACTGGTTATAGCGACAAATATATTGTTGCGTATTTATTTATTAAAAATTAATTTATTTAAACGATTAAAAATTATGTTTACTTATTCTAGAAATATGTACACTTTTAAATTAACCGAACTAATTAAATCTAATAATATTTAATGAAAACACTTACACGAATTTATGTATAACCGTTGTATAACACTATCACTTAAGATAAGATAACGTCCTTGGATTTCACACTTGTTTGTTTACACTATAAGTCACGTTCACTCGATTCGGTGTACACTGTTATTTATTTAAAACTTCGAACGTGCTAATCACTTATTTATCTTCACTTGAATAATCTTCTTAATACTGCATGCATTCGCTTTACGGCAATAACTGACCTACGATCTGTCTCGTCGCTATATATAGACATACGGAAATTCTTCTCGAGCGTTCCTTACTTTTCGCTATAACTTCTAGAAAATAGATAACAGCTTCTAGAAGGCTCTTGCATTGGAAGTAATTTCTCGAACGTTTCAATATTTATTTTTAACAACGAGACAAAAAGAGGTTAAAAAATGTAAGCAATATATAGCATATATCTATATATATAAAAATGTTATGTTGGTTTGTGTACGCTTCAAAAACTCAAAAAGTTCTGCACCGATTGAGTTGAAATTTTAACATGATATAAAATCCGCATCAAGGATTGTTTTTATCTATTTTTTGCATCAGTCACATATCTGCGACCGCGAGAAAACAGTTTTTTTAACGATCAGCTATGTACCAGTGACCGCGCCATCTGCCATAAGCGAGGAAAACACTCGCTGACAACCGCAATAGTAATGACGCAGTCACATGAGAAACAATTTTGTTCCCAATTACATTGTTTATTTACAAAAAAATTTGCATCTGATTCTGATTATTATACAATCTGAATTAAATATTCACTTAAATCAAGAATTTTTGGCGTGATAGTGTTGTGATCGAACTGCGCCTTTCACCAAATCGTAAGTAGAGGTTATATTTTATATCAAAGATGGACAGTAAAAATATTATTAACTGACAGGCAAAATAAAAGGACTTATTATAATTCAAGTGGATTTCTAACAGAAGTGAGTGGTTATATCTTTTTTATTACATCTAACACGTGGACGTAATGATATTATTTATTTTGGATTAACCTCACTTTTAATGTATATAAATATAATTACATTAAAACTAGCAATTATTAATTAATACGAATGTCAACCATTCAATCACAATGTGCCACTGCGAAGCGTGGCAGGGTACAGCTAGTAGTTCTATAAATATCAAAGTTGATAAAAGTCCTGAAGGGTAGGCAACACACTTATCGTAGTACAGTATAACAAATTCAGGTAATATGTAATCTCAGAGTTAAACGTCGATTTAATGCGAAATAAGTGAATTCGCAACCTGAAAAAAATTGCATTTAGCGTAAATTGAAACCGTAGAAACGTACCAACGAATATAAGACATGCAAATAGCTATGTGCTAAAGTAGCTAAAAAAATAATGTAATAATTAAATATAGGATGGTATCACAAGCAAGGTGCTTGTCGACAAACAATTAAACGTCGTAGTTAAACGCGTCAAGAGTTCGAGTGGTTTTTACTATTCCTATTGCAGGTGTGCCTCCAAGGTTATTCGAACATCACATGAGATATAAGAGCGGTTTGACCCCAGATTATATTTCGAAAGTGGTTTAATTAACCAATAGTCCCTTTTAGTACGTGCTTCTAGGTATAGTTTCCAACGGAAGGCAATGAATTGACAGGAATCACTCCAAATTGGCCAACATGTGGCGGTATCCCAAGTCGTTATCACAATTACGGGAAAATCAAAGTAAATTACAAAAATATGAATCAATGTTGACCCTAGGAAGGCTTTCACAAAAGCAGCGAAAGTACTAGAACAATTTATAGCACGGATGCGCGTGAAAATTTAAAAGTATAAGCTTCGCTGGGCATTTACGTTAGAGCATATGCGAAGCGTACTACAACTACCGGAAAAAAAGTTTTTTTGCTTGGAAAATTCTAGTTGTCAACAAGCAACCATCGCTCTGAATGTAGCGAAAACTCGGTGAAACTTATACGGCACAAAAATTACACTACGACATTTTTAACATAACAGTCTCACGCGGTCTGTGGCTACCTATTCAGGTGTCTCTAATTCGACGCGTCAACTTAAATGCAAGTTCAGATCTGCAGAAAGTTCACTTGGAACAAGTGCAATGTGATTCGATTTTAGTAGCAACTTACAATTTTCCTTATAAATGTCATACGAACCAGGTCAAAAACATTTGGAAAAGCTATGAGCAGAATTCTTTTCTGACCAGGAATGTGATGAATTTGAAAATGATGCAACATCAGACGAATATAATTTTTTGTCAAAATTTTCCGAATCGGAGAGTGAAACTACTCAACAACATCCACTCAAAAATACAAGAAGAAGTGTACTTGACGCCGTCTCGTCAACTTCAGTTTTTTTGGCAACTGGCGAATATTTACAACATTTTTCATTCAGTGAGCCAAATTTTGGTTTTTATGGCCGCTTTTATGCATCTTATGATAAAACCACTTTTTATATTTATGAAATCCTTGTACATGATGGAATAATACATTTGATCCTACGTATAATTAAGAATGGTCTTGAACAATCACCATCATTTTTTATTTAAGTTGACGAAACAAACCGTTACGCTGAACAGTGCATAGAAAAAACTGTGCACCCTAAAGCACGTATACAAGAGTGGACACCTTAAAGTGTAGCAGAAATGGAAAAATTTTGTTGAATCGTAATGTTAATGGTTTTATGCACTTTTCCAACAATTAATGCAAACTGGTAGAAAAAGAAGACATAACATACTAATACCACATATAAACCATATTGTTGAGAAATCGGTTTCAATTGTTACTCAAGTGTCTACATTTCAGCAATAACGAGGACACGACGGAAGATATATCAGAGTTTGAGTTGATGAAAGATTGGTACTTTTTGGGGACGTTTGCGTTTTTGTCAATATATATTCAAAGAAAGACATACATTTAGAATTAAAAACTGTGTGGAAATTTGCTGGATAAAGGCCGTACTTTGTGCATAGATAATTATTATACTTTGTTACGTGGTTTTCTCGTAACTTAAAGAGCAACGAGTAACTCAATTGTTCCGGTGATTGAGTCGTAAGTTTCGTGGTGCTACATTATAACTTAATTTAAAAAAGGCACGAAAACAATGAAAGATTAGGGTGGAAGACACTGTTTAAACCTACCCAAAGCTGTAATAAAACAAATAACAAGACAGAAGTTGTAACACAGTATATTTATTTAATCACAGATAGCAGTTTACGTTAAAAGAAAATACATAAATATTTTAGACATAAAACTTTCACCATAAAACATATTAAATTATTTATATAAGTTTGATCAAACACTAGCAGTAGGTTCGTGTCACTGACAAAATATGAAATAAGCAACACGTCGTACAACAAAGTGATCTTGTTGACGTAACTTTTACATTCCGAAGAGAAATAAATTTACATTCATAAATTAAAATACAAAGCTAAGAATCTCGAAGATTTAGAGAATCAAAGCGCACCGTGTAATAATATGTGACATACAACAAAACGATTGTATAATCAATTGTGCTAACAACCTACTGTGTACGTTCAGTCGTAATTACAATCGAGTGACCACCAAAATATTAAGAATTCAAACAAAAAGTATATTTACAATTTAGTTTTTCTTAAAGCATGCGGCTAGCTAGCAGCACCTTCGCATCATTTTCTAAAACTAATTGAAGTCGAACAAAGACGTACATACGGTGTTATCACAAGGAAGACCCATTTTATTCATACAATTACTGAAAAGCAAACGCATGCGCCGAGCTTCCCTTAAATTAATTTTGTAGTTTCGGTGTTTCTTCCAATACGGTAACAATTGCATCTAACCGTTTGAAGGTGTAGCTACAGTAACGGGACGTCACACACAAAGAATACGTCGGAGGTATGGAGAAACCCGCTACAGACAGTTGCGGAAGAATTAAATTAAACCACAAACAGAAGAAACCAGTGCTTACCCCAAATAAAGAATTTCACTCAAATTGCAACAATATTCGCATGAATGCGCGGTAATAATTAACAATGAAAGCTTTGTTAGGCGTACACAACGCTAGATGATGACGTGTTATTCAAACCTTATCGGAATAATAATCGTTTTTAAATTTTGACATTTTATTTTTACCTATGCGACGAAAAGTGGGCGTTCTGAGAATAGATCTTATACAGGGGACAAACATCATACTAAAACATTTTTAACATAACAACTTCCGTAAGTTTGCAAATTCTCTTCTACAGCGGAAAACACATCTGATTCGAACTTTGAGATCAAATCAAAGATTCAACCTAAAACGAGTGGTAGACAAAAATTTAAAAATTGGCAAAGCAGTAGTTGAAGAATGTAGTTATGGGATTTTCATCCAAAACTGGAAAGATAAAAGAGATGTTTTGATACTGGCACGATATGCAAATGAAATTGTTTCTTTAAAGCGACGAGACAATGAAATACAAAAAAATGCTCATATTGTTACAAAAATGTTACAAAAAATAATCAGTTACTGAGTTCACAGAACAGATAATTGATGGTTTACTGAAAACGGAAACATCAAACGAAGGAATTCAAGACGTTGTAAATGGGAAGCATAAACTAGAAGATGTAGGTTGTTCCAAAAAAGACGTTGATGTGTGGGTTGCTACATAAAAATTGTTGAGGACTCTCAAAGTTGCGCCAAACAAATATCTTCAAACTATTCTGAGATGCAGCGTGTGCGACCAATATTTTTGTTTACAATGTTTTTTAGAAGTTTATCAAATGCTTAAAATTTAAGTTTAATTTGTTTTTATAGAAATATTAAGTTTTACTAAAAAAAATTAAACGAGTGATCATCGTCCACATAAGCTCATGGAAGAAGTCACATTTCTTTGCAAATTAATTTCTTTTATTTTTATTTATTGATGAAAAAGTAAAATGTTTCTGGGAATCTGCCATTAACTATGATACTAGAAAACATATAAAGACGGTAGAAACCATGTAACCAATATATGCAGAGAAAAAGGAGAAAGAAGTGACAAAAAAACAATAGCAAATTTTTAAAATTAGAATGCCACAGAGAATTATCGAACTTTTAAAAGGGAAACATCTGCATACTATCCCATTTATTTATGGAAGAAAATATTATGAAAGATTAGATTTTTTACAAAGTTTTAAGATAGGAAAGAAGAAGGAAAGATGGAATGACGAAAAGATGAAAATATACTAACGTGAAACGATTGTGAAGAAGTCATCTAGATCTGTCTATGAGGACAACTGACATTGTTTTGTGTTAAGATTTTTAAAAACTACTTACACGGAAATATGTAAAAAATTATTTGCATTTTTAAATAAACATATGAATTTGGTTTATTCTGTCAGTTATGTGAACTCATCAGTGAAAATGATGCTTTGGATAAATTCTGCATGAATAACAAGGGCTGCGTTTAATTTTAAATTCGGTACGTGGATTTTTAGGTTGGGGTTTTTTTATTTATAAAAAAAACAAAATAGCAATGTTTTAAACGTTACATCAGTAGTAGAATGGTAGTAGCAAACTAAGAATTTGATGAAGCTTTTTTCGAAAATTTCTTGTAGAGTTCTGCGCAAAGAATAGGAATAGGAAAAGTACATTTACATTATTGATTCGACACTAAATACACTTACAAAATAAGTTCAATCATTAAAGACGGTTATTACAAAGAAAATTTTAACGGAATTCTAAGTGAGATAACAAAGGCGGAATGCGATATTCAGCTTTTCGATTTTCTTGTTTGCTTTATTTTAATAATTAACATATAACAATCATGTTCTTTGTTTATTTTTTGGTAAAGAAAACATTACCCGTTTCTTAAGAATGTCGTACTATTATTTTGTAGAACATTTTCGTGGCGTAATGTTCTGTTACAATGACATCTGTTTTATTCTATACAACTGTAGATAAGCAGAAAACGTCTTAACGTCATTTAATGATATTTTAATTATTTAATATATTTGTAACAACCCTTATCTTTGTATGGAAATTTTTTACGTGGGCATCAATTGAACTTTTTTTACAGAATCTAATAATCAATAAATAACTTTCTCTTTCTAAAATTTGTATTGCAACGATTTTTAAAACAAAATTTATTTACACAATTTAATTAGATAGGATAAATATGAATACTTTTTTGCACTACTGAATCATTTTCTCCTAGATACTACGCTTGTTTTTCAGACTGTATGTTTGATTTACTAGTTGTTAGGCGTAACTCGTCGGTAAGTGATTTATTTACCGTTCTAGAACGGTAAATATATGACAAGTAACGTGACATCGCTTGGGTAGCCAATTGGTTTGAACAAAAAATCCTTAGGTAGCTCAAAAATAAATAAAAACGTCATTTTGACGTTTATTCAGATAATGTAATAAGTTTGAGGAAAAATGTTTCTACCGTGCAACAAATAACAGAAGCATCACGAACATTAAAGGCTATACCGGTCTTAGACAATATTGACCGATAAAAAGCCTTTACTGTTTTTAATACTTCATATACTATTAACTAACACAAATAAAATGCAACGGTGTTTAAGAAAAACAATTTACAAGTAATCTATATGTCACTATCGCTATAATAGGTATTTACTGTCCGAAATTTTGGTTTATCTACACTGGTAGACTACTTCGGTTTTTTGAACATGACTTCACGATTTCGCGCATATATCCTCGTAATATAAGTGGATTTTAAAAACATTAACAATTTATCACTTAGGTTCAATAACTTTGCATTGTTTTATATGAATTCGTGCAACTGATTAAAGTAACTATTAATTGTACGTACTTAATTGACTTCAATATAATATTCACAATTTAAATCAGAGAAACAAGTACAAACAAAATACAATAACAACAATGGCGACGGACGTTTTTAGATTGAGTAGTTAAACGTGTTACAGCTGATTACCGAACGCATTAAAATTATTTTTTGTGCTGCCAACATCGCAAACGTCAATATTCGTTCGTTAGTGTAGTTACGTAATGAACGAAAAAAGCTCTAGGGTGGCAAAATGAAAACTATTAATCCACATAAAATTAAGTGTTCAAAGTCAATTAATATATTAGAACGAGTATGCGACAGGTGGAAAAATCATTATAAAAATCTTAAAATTCAGTTAAAATTGAAGAAAAACGATGTTAAAGTTAATGTCAATGTTGACAGATTTAGTAATAAATGTAGTACCAACATTCTACTTCTGTTGATTTTTTTTTATTTTTTCAAAAAAGAATGTACTTTTATAAAAGGCAACACAAACAATAATGTACATTACTCTCGTCGAAAGAATCATAGCATAACTCACTCACATGCAACGCTCGGCCATGCGGCCTCGCGTCGTATTAGCGTTCGTTATGCTATTTCTTACTTTCGACTCTTGTTACGTAAACTACTAATTTTATTGCACAGGGTATTCCATAATCTCAGGACAATAAAAAAACTTAGTTTTTTGAAACAGAACACCATGCACATTAATACGTTTTTGGAATCTTTTTGAGGAATACTTTACAATGATGTAAGGTTATAGGCACTTTAGTAATTCTTTTTTGTTTAGTTAAGGTAGATCAGACTACATATCAATTTAAGATAAGGAACTTTTTTATTAATAGAACATTCCTCCAACGAAAAATTAACTTCCTTTAGTGTAGACACTCTTCGACATTTTTGCATATTAAATTCTTCAATAATCTTTGTAACAATTTTTGGTTGTGTGATTTTTAAACCTTACTCAATTTTATCTATTTCCATGCTCAGAAATGAGGACACATCTTCAATAACGTTAATATTTAGTTTATTGTGTAATTCTTGCAGCAGTAATTTAACTTCATTTTCTTCTCCACTGATTAATGCATCATCAACCAAGAGTACGAGATGAACATTTTTCTTACTACAAAAATAGTATTTTGGTTTTTTGAAACCTAAACTTGCTAGAATGCTAGAGAATTTATTGTTTCATACTTTTGGTTCACTTCGTAAACCATATTTAGCTTAAGATATTTTTCTTCATTTTCTAGGCACCAATCGTTTTGGACACTGCCAATAAAATTCGAATTATCGACATTCAGCATACAGGTGCATAACTAAAATCTTTATAACGTACTTTAAACCCTCTTGTCACCAATCTTTATTTTGAAAATCCACTGTGTTTAACCATTTGGCAATTTTGCTTCTGTTCGGGTATTTAATGTTCTATGTGAAGTTTACTCACTTTATATAGATTTCTTCTATTCTTCATTTCTGATTGCTTCTTTAAAATTTTTTGGATCTGATTTTGTCTTAATTAATAAACAGTATGTTGTATATATCTGAATTGTTCAAGTTTACTGGTTTTTTAATTTTTCTACCTGATCTAGACAATTTTTCTTCTTCTGTGTCACTTTGACTTGATTCTTCTGTCTGTCTAACTTTATCTTATCTGTATTTAGTAATTTTTCTTTAGATTCCATTTCATCTTCTTTAAACCTTACATCCCTAGATTTTATAATTTTTTTCTTCATTAGGTATTCAAAGCGTGTTCTAACTTTGACAAAAGTTTCTAAAATTATTCGAACTTCTTTTCCGTTGCCTGATAGCATTCTTTTCACTTTTACCCCATGCTCTCCTTTTGTTTCAGCAATATAATCTTTTATAGGGATGGAATCGGACCGATTTTGATAGAAGTCCGGCCCGGTCCGAATCTAAAAACTGTATAACCGACCCGAAGCTCAGCTCGAATTTTTTTTAAGTCCCGGCCCGCTGGCCGACCCGAAATTGGTCCGGGTTTCGGGTTGACCCGGGCTAAAGCCCGACTTTTTAATTTGTAAAATGCTGTATGATAAAGTTACGTTTTTACCTGACGATAACCTGCGACCTAAGCTTTCGTACGTCCGAATACTAGAAAATGCTTTGATTATATTTTTTAGATTGAACATGATTTTGAAATGTAGTCGTCTCGAAAAGTTTTGCTTTAAAAATTGATTATTAAAATATAATTTCTGATTTAATTAAATTAAATTTAATCGTACATAAACATATTGGAAAACAATGAACCTTATTATTATTATATAACATCTACTAAATACATATTTTATTGGTTAGCTATGGTTTTTTTGGGTTGACTCGAAATGCCCGATTTTTCGGGCCGAATTGTTACCGTGAGCCCGGCCCGGCCTGAAACCCGGATGATATATAGCCGAAGCTCGGCACGAATTTTTTTTCTCGACCCGATCTGAAACCCGGTTCGAATTTAAAGCGGACTTCGGACCAGGCCGGGCCAAAGTCCGATCGGCGGATCATCCCTAATCTTTTAAATTTGTTTTTGATTTTTATCAACCTTACTACTAAAAAGTGTGAAAAATCATCTATTATTACTTGAAAATATTTTTCATCATCTATGGTCTTAGGATACATGGGGCCACATATGTCACTATGTATTAACTGGTTCGTTTTTATGCTTTGTGGAGTGGTAATCTGGTAGCTTTTGTTTTGAGCAAACGTTGCAAATGCAATTACCACAGATTGATGTTTCATATTTTCTAACTAGATATTATTCTGTGATTTTCTGAGGTTAGTACTGCCGCTGAGAAGAAGATATGTTTAATAGCTGGCACAATCATTTGCTTCAACTACAATTCTCTTTTCTTGGCATCTTACTCGTAAAATGCCTTTTTTTAGTGCGAAACTTGTCCACTTGCTATATGTATACTAATAATATGATCGAGTTCTTCTATCGTCGTCATATATTTTTCTATGTTGGGGTTCACAAAGTCATTACTTGCACCGTTGTCTAACACAAATACGTTGGTGTTCATGATATATTTTTGATTACATACATGCAACCAGTACTATTTCTTCTGCTATGTTACCTGTTGTTTTTTCGTTTAAAAGTTTTGATATCTTTCCTTACTTCTTCTAAATCTATAGCCTCGTCCTTTATGAAATCTGTTCTGGGTGGCTTTTTAGGACACTGAGTTTTAAAATGAGTTTGATTTTCATAAATAAAACAACCCGTAGATGCTTTTAAACTTTTAATGACAACAGATGGCGCACCTTGTCAGAATCATCAATTGTTGATCCCAGATATTGCGAATCTCTTATTATGGTGCCAAAATGGAAGAATAAAAGATTTTTTAAACTTTGATTACTACCTGATTTGAGGTTAAACGATTTTCTGCGTAATGTAAGCTTTGAAAACGAACTGGATCTTACAAGAAATATTTAAACGCTTTCATCTGTTTTTTGGCAGTTTTGCAAATGGTATTTTCTTTTATTTTCTTCTATGGGCGGATCTTCAATTATCGCTTTACAGTGTTCTTTTTGTAGCATAGCAGTTATGCGATATTTCTTTCGTTATCATTTTCACTCAACTCTTTCAATAGCTGAAGATGACATGGGTGCATTTTTTAAATTTATATGTATTTTATGTATCTGATTAACAGGGTTGTTATTTTGGCAGGTGAAATTAGAGCATAAATACAAGCAAAAAACGTCAAAATAACAGTTCTATTAAAACATTTAAGAAAATCAATAAGCAAAATAAATCGTAAATTACGGACCTGTAATCTTCTAAGGTTGTTGACATCACGAATAAAAATAAACTTCTAAGAAGCGCACCAAAAATACAAATAAATATAAAACAATGTTATCGGATAATGCGTGGTTAAATTACTGTAGCTAAATGAAGTTGCTATTCTGCACATTCACACTAGATAATACCTTCTTTCATGAATAAAACACAAACGTCTAAATGTTCCGCAAATTGTTGGTTACTCACGTAAATAATTGCACATTCTGTCTAATTGCATTACAGCCGCAAAAAAACGATTTTGCAGCTCTTGTCCATTATATACTTCACCTTTCACATGGCTCCAGAAAAAAGTCTAAAGGGTTAATATCTGGCTTACGGATTGACCAGCCTCTAGTTCCGCTTCTTCTAATCCAACGACCATTAAAAAATTATATTTAAGAAATCGTGGGGTGACCTACATGCGGAAGAGCGTTATCGTGCATAAATCACATTGTTCTGCGAACTTGAAGGGGTAAGTCATCAAATTCTTGCGCAAAAGTTTCTTCTAAAAGTACAAGTCGCCTGTAAGTCTTTCTGGTTAATGAAACTATTTCTTAAAATACCCGCCCAAACAAAGAAAACCGTAACTGAAAGTTACTTTGTTGAATTTCATAAGGGTTTTCTTTATTTTAAATGTGTTGTGAAAATTCAGCACCTTATTTCATGGAAAACAACACTCATGTGAAAATAATATTTTGGCACTAAAGTCAGGGTCAAAAGCTTTTTGTTGCTGCAATCACTCTAAAACAAAAACGCAGTTCAAAAACAACGTCGGTTAACTCGTTGAACTGGTAAGGGTAGAAATAATAATTCTTTAAAACACGGTGTAGCGTACTATGGAACACGTTAGCTGCGCGACCTAGTGCTACTTCGTGCCCGATCTTCTACAATTTACAATATGTGCACATACATTGGAAAAACAAGTACTAATGTTTTGATTTTATTGAAAAGATTTATTATTTTTCGTTGCTAATACATGGGGTGGTTTTTCTCGACCACAACTTTTGTAGGTAGGAAGAACACTTCTAGTTTCTCTAAGTTTTTCTACACACGCCAAAATAAAGTTTATTGAATGCAATTGTCTATTAGGATGTTGCTCAACTCACAATCTACGTGTGGTGTGGAAGCTATAATTACACTTACCGTACATTAAAACAGCATCACTGTGTTCTACAGTTGTACATAATAAAGAAAAATCAAATTAAATATTATGAAGTATGAGTACGTTTACACGAATCACTTAGCACCAACTAAAGAAATCCGTTAAAAAATCGAGACAAAAATAAATCGGATTGTCTAACTCAGTTTTAAGAAAGCTGAATTTTGCATTTAATTATCTAAAGTCTTGTTTTGCTTACAACCGAAGATAAACGTGATCATGTACACAAAGTACATTTTGTTGAGCTAGGTCAGTAATAATGGTAAGAAATAAACATTATTATCTGTTAATGATTTTTTAAGGGTAGATGGTGTATATATTGATTTAATGCAAGTTAAGTTCTTCGTCAGGTAGTATAAATTACATTAATTTGACAATTAACTAAAAACAATAAATCGTAAGAGAACTAGATAATTGACGCAAGTTTATTTAGCTACAGTATTTACTCGAACGTCTAAAGGAAAACCACAATAGACGTAACTTAAGTGCAATTGGTGTACAAATTAGGAAATAATAGGTAACCAAGTGTCAGATGTTCGTAACCACTCTCTTTGTTGAAATTCTTAGGATATTTAATAATTTCAATGGCTTCTCGACTCTTTCTTGATTTCCAGTTCTTTGTTTTAGTTTTTTCTAAGCTTATATCATGAAGAAAAAAAATCCGTTCCTACGAGATGGGTTTAGCTTCAGATTTATTAAAAAAAAATACTATACTTTAATTACTTTATTAACAATTGATTTTGTAGATGATGGAAAATTAAAGAAAACGACAATTAAGACAATACCATCAATACGTTTCACGGATTTTCTAGCATTTACACTCATAATTCACCGCATAGTTACAATCAAATAATTTTCATTTGTTTAGATAGTCAGGACCGGCCTAAAAACTTTAATTGCAAATATCTCAAAACTGGGATACTTTAGACCGAATTTTTAAAGGAAAAATTTTCATTTAACGCCACAAGGAAACTACTCTTTGAGTTTGTATTCGTATTTCAAATAAACTCTGTATATCGAGTTGAGAAATTCTTTTATATACCATTTACAAATTAAATGTGTTAACATCGTCGTATTACAAGGTTTATAGAAATTTTTAGTGGTTGCTACTTCTTCTACTTCAAATCATTACGTGCTGCTTCACGTTAAGAAAACCCAGTAAATCGTTAAAAAGCATCAAGTGTTCAGATTTTCAATTCAGTAAAATTGAGATGATTAGAAATTGAATGATTGTATTTGTAAGAAAATCATAACGCTGTATAGCAAACGTGAAACATTTGACTATTTTATATATATGTATGTATGTATACATTATATATTTACTTTCGAATTGCAGGTGATATGTGTATGAACAAACGCAATAAATTTACATCTTTGAAAAAAAAACAATCAAAAAGTGTATATTATTATTAAATATCAATAGTGTGAATTTATTTAAATTTATGTAAGCTACAAGTGAACATTTATCTTTAAAAGTTTAAATTTGAAAATGATTCGTTGCCATTATGTTATTTTTGGTTTTTAATACTGCACGCTTTTTGTACTTTTCAATTTCTTTTCGCTTCCAAAATCGTTAACTTTATCTAACAATTTTCTTAAATGTACGTCTAAGTAGCTGTTTTTTATTTGTAACTTTTAAGTCGATAATGGACTTGATGCTAAAATTTTATGTTCATTTATGTAACACTAATATCAATTGATAATAGACAAGTTTATTACTTCAATAATTTTTTTACAATATAGTGGGTTTTACTACTGAAAGTAATTGTATTTGTTTTGTTTTTTTATTAACAAAGTGTTCTTTAGTTTAGGGTTTCTAGTTCGTTTCTGGGAATGACAAACTTAGTATTTTTTTCAGAATCGATGAAAATAACTGATTGCAAAATAAATACTGAAAGTTTTTAACGTATAAATATTCGCAGAAGTACAAAAAATTACGTTCTTTCGCATTTAAGTTGATTACGAGCGACTAGAAATAAAAACAAAAATTGTGGCCTGTCATAAAATGTTTAATTCGTTTGTGCTCTACGATTATTGTTTTTAGTCACATATCACCAACCATGATGTGTGTTTTATTCTTTTATAGGCTGCCCACGATTTTTATTTTTGCTTTTATTTGATAAAAAAATATCTAATTACTGCATCGTCAATTAGTAATACAAATGTGCTAATACCGTTTTAATTTTTCTACGTATGGAAATTTGTAGAGATGAGTTCTAATTTTTTTTTATAAATTTAACATATAACATTGCTTGGATTGGTATGTGGTAAAACAAACTTTACTAAACGAGAAATTTAATTTGTAACCTTTACAATTTTTAATGTTAATTAATACATATGTTAACACGTTAAGAAAAATACCTGTTTATTTAGAATTACAAATAATAATAATTCATTATGACTCTTTATAGCTAAGATCAATATGCTGTTCTTTGATACTGTAACGAATTTTATTATTATTAAAACTAATGTATTTATACTACAAATATGTACACACACGTTAATAACTAACGTAGAAAGGATCGTGGCGATAGCGGCAGCTTCCTTGATCAAAAAAGTAACAGTCAATGGACTTTTCCTGACCCGATATTCTTCTTGGTTGGTAACTACAGACCAACACTTGAACGCCTGTTCCTCGGAAGACGACCTCCAACATGTTTTGAACCGTTCTCCAATTCAGTTGATTTAAGCCACAACCAATTTCCATAATTTTTGCCACAGATTTTTGTACAATGGCTTGGTACGTGAGTATTTTTTGGTTATCAAATAGAAAACGAAGCGTCTGTCACCACGTAGTCCTAAAACTGTTCCGACTGCCGGTTGCTGTCTTCGTAATTCATCTAGCTGCCCAAATTTCGTTTTAAACACGACTGCAACCCCTCTGGACATGTCAAAATCCTCGCTCACGCAATGTGCGATGGCGTAATCCTTTTTGTGTCTGGAACAGGTTTTGTTGTTCCTCGGTGGTAACTCCGAACTTAGCTTTTCCAGAACCTCCGTATAAGTTCATAAACTACTTTTGGCTTGCCTCTGGGCGGTTTTCGGATGCGATATTTAACGTCATTTTTACGCTGCACGACTTTGTAAGGACCCTCCCATTGTCTTTGCACCTTCGGCCACAGACCACGTCTTCTTTGGGGATTATACAACTAGACCAACTTGCCAGGTTGAAACCCACCATTTTGTGCCTTGACGTCATATCTAGTCTTCATCCTGTCGCTGGCAATTTGTGTGTTTTTACGGACTTCCTCATGTACTTCGTCCAGTCTCTTGGTTAGCTTGCTGACGTAATCTTCTTCAGCAACTTTTTTTTCCGGTCTTCGTCTAAATTGGAGGTCGCATGGCAGACGTATTTCGCGACCGAGGACACAGGATGGTGTTTAACCTGTGTTTTCGTAAACGGATGATCGATATATCATTAGGAAAAGGTGTAAGTACTGATCCAGTCTCTTTGGTGTTCAGGCACTACTTTGGCTAAGTGCTTGCCTAATGTTCGATTCATCTGTTCAACCGTGCAATCAGATTGAGGATGGAGAAGGGTAGTCCTAGTTTTCTTAATTCCCAACAGTCGGCAAACTTCTTGAAACAGCCAAGACTCAAAATTGCGGCATTGATCGGAGTGTAATTCAAACGGAACTCCAAACCGGCAGAAAAACTCTTTTACTAATACGTCTGCAACTGTAGCTGCTTCTTGATTGGGTATGGCGTAAGCTTCCGTCAATTTCGTGAAATAATCCATCGCCACCAGGATGTATTTATTTCCCGAATCGGATTCTGGGAACGGCCCTGCGATGTCAATCGCTACTCTTTCCTAAGGGCTTCCTACGTTGTATTGCTTCATGGGTGCTTTGCGTTTTCTTGCTGGACCATTTTCTGATGCGCAGACCGTGCACTTACGGCACCATTTCATGACGTCCTCTTTGCAGTTTATCCAGTAGAATCGTTCTCGCACTTTACCCAATGTCTTCTTAATGTCAAAGTGATGCTTCAATACTTCTGACACTCTGATCTTTGGCACTACCTACTGTAGTTTCTTTCCCGTGCCCTCGACACTTTCTAGGGATCGCTTAAGAAGACTGTATTTTACTATTAAGGAGTCCCACTGCGCCCAGTACGCTTTAATGTTTCTGCCCAAAGCACTCACTTCTTTTCTGACCTGAACAAAACCTGGCTAAAATACGCGATAACTTTTTCTTGTCTATCGTGAACCTGCGAAAGGACCGCGCCTATGGCCAGATTGCTTGCGTCGGTATTCAAAACGAATTTTCCATCTTCCCTTGGATAAATCAGAAACGGCAATATGATTAGGGCTTGTTTTAGTTGATAGAAAGAATTTTTGCAGTCTTCATTCTATCTAAATTCTGCTCTTTCTTCTGTCAATTTCGTCAAAGGTTTAGCAATATTAGCAAATGCGAGTACACACTGTTTATAATAGGTGCACAACCCAAGGAAACTTTGGACTTGATGTCTGTCGATTGGCCTTGGCCATGCTTGCACTGCTCGGATTTTGTCTGGGAAAGCCTTCCTAGATACGACGTGGCCAGGTATTGCACTTCCTTTTTAAATACGTGGCACTGCTTTGGAGTCAATTTGAGATTAGCCCCACATAGTCGTTGGAACACTTTAAGTTGTTCAAGTGTTCTTGAAACGACCTTCCAACCACGATCACGTTGTCCAGGTAAACCAAGCACGTTTTCCAAGACAATCCGCGCAAGATGGTCTCCATCAAACGTTCGAATGTCGCAGGAACGTTACACAGGCGGAAGGGCATCACAGTGAACTGCCACAAACCAGTTCCGATCGTAAAAGCTGTTTTTTCACGATCCTTGGGTACCAATTCTACCGTCAGTAACCACTCTTTAAATCTAACGTGGAGAACTACTGGGATCCTGACAGGGTGTCTAACGTATCGTCAATTCTGGGTAAAGGGTAACTGTCCTTTTTGGTCACGTTGTTTAGCTGTCTGTAGTCTACGCAAAACTGTGTTGATCCACCCTTCTTCTTTACGAGTACCACTGGGGATGCCTATGGGCTGCTTGAAGGTTCAATCACGCCTTCTCTCTCCATATCCGTAATTATTTGTTCTGCTTCTTTTCTTTTTGCCAAAGGAAGTCTGCTTAGATGTTGCCGTATCGGCCGTCTCCGTCTCTGGTATTAATTTTATGTTTCACCACGTTAGTTCTGCCTTTGAAATCACCCTCCAGCGCGAACACATCTCGATACTCTTGAATCAACACTTTAACTTTAGCCAGCTTGTCTTGGCTGAGGTTTTGGCATTTGGTGGTGAGAATGTCCAATAGATGTTGTGGACACTTCTTCAGCGACGTATCTTTGTTAGACTTCACGCATCTCATAATTTGATATACTGGCGTGCATTGGCCTACCACGGTCTTCTTTTTCAACGTTAAAGGATCTGAGTTGATGTTTAAGATCTTTACTGTTTTTTTACTCGTACTAAAGTTCTGCCAACGAGTAGTCTCTTTTCAACTAAGCCGCCCTCCATTGGTTCAATCGCGCGTATGTAGCCTTCCCGGAGATTTCCATCCAGGCGTGCCATCACCACACTTTCCGTTCTTGCAGGCAGAATCACGAATTCACTCAATACCACTCGCACGGCTGCCTTCTCTGACGAATGAAAAGGAATTTCTTCATTTTCGATCTTCAGGACATCGTTCTTCATATCCAAATGGAACCCATACTTCTTTATCACGTTCATTCCCAGGTTAACTTCTTCCGTGATGTCGGCTACCAGTACTTGATGGTCGAGCGCTCCGTTTCCCAAACCAATGGTTACTTTGATTTGTCCGTGAGTAGGTATTTCTACGCTCGTCGCCGTTTGAAGTCGCACTGTTACTGGTGATGTCTTTTTGTTTTTCAACAACATGTCAGGACGAATGATGATCTTCGTCGCTCCCGTGTCAACCAGTAACTTCTTTTTCCATTGATTTTGCTATTGAGATAAATGCTCTGCAATTTCTCCATCGGCGATGCCATTTGAATGGTAATTTCAGGAGCCTGACTAGACGAGATTACTTTTTGTCTCTTTTGGTCGCCTCGTTCTAAATTTTCGAGCGCTCTTCTTGTTTTCTTCTTAGGTTTAGTACGATGCCGTCGTACATGGCTTATTTCACTGCAGTTCAAAGTTGTCACTTCTCTTTCTCTAAATATTCGTCGCGCAATCTCCTCGATGCTTTCCAGTGTATGCGCAGGTACTTCTGCAGCACAGCAGAGTCTATGGCCGTCTTGTTGCCATGCTTGTTTTGCTGCTTCAAACTCCAACGCATGCATCAAAGCGTCATCCAATGTCTTCGGTCGAGCTAACCGGAGTGTCTGCTGCGTTTCGCTGTCTCGCAGGCCGTCTACAAAGGTTTGAATAGCCAACTGCTCCAAGAAAGTATCTGGTGCTGTAGGATACGCAAGTCGTGTTAATCTGGCGATGTCAGCCTCAAACTCTTGAAGACTTTCGGCAGCTTTCTGAACCCGACTTTTAATTTGAGCTTGATACACCTGTTGCAGATGAGCATCTCCATATCTCATTTTTTATCGTGAAATTAAGAGTTCGCAATTTTCTTGTAGGTGATCAGGAACAGTTTGTAAAATTCCAAGCGCTTTTTTACGTAAGGACACTATTAAAGACGTCGCTTTCTGCTTGTTGCTCCAACCATTAGCTGTAGCTGTGGCTTCAAACTGCTTGTAGTAGGTTAACCATGGAACTTTACCATCAAAATTTGGAGGTACAACTTTGAAGTTATGAGTGGATTCTTCTTGATGGTCCATTATTAAATCTTTACTCGTGACGCTTCCTTCACCGTGACAATTCATTTGGGTCATTATTTTTTCAAGCAGTTGTATTCTTTCTCTCAATTTTTTCTCTAGTTTGTCTTTTATGGTTCTTGAATTTTCTTTTAACTTTTGTTCTAATTTGTCTTCTACTTCTTCTATTTTGTCATTCACAGACTCGCAAATTTCTTCTTTTAAATTTAACATATCTGTTCGGGTTGCACAATTTTAATTTGGTTTTTTATGCTCGTTTGTATTTCTTCCTTTAAACTTTTAGAATTTTCCAACAATTTGTCTTCTATTTTTCTAAAATTTTCTTCCATTTTTTGCGAATTTTTGTAAAACTTTTCTTCCATTGTCTGCGAATTTTCGGACAATATTTCTTCAATTTTCTGAGAATTTTCGCCCATTTTTCTATTATTTTCTTCCATATTTTTATTCATCGATTCGAGATTTCAAATATTTTTGAATCCATTTTAACTGCTTGCAACCGCATCACCGGCATAAATTTAACCACGAATAATAAGTTTAAATACACTACTTTAACGAAATGAAACAGCTACGATTAAACGCGAACTAAAGTTTTATTTATTTACGCAATCAATGTTTTTATTACGGGAGCGATATTACGTAATGCTATTTACACTAAAATTCGCGAACTTGTAACTTCTATTTATCTAAACAGCGACACTTGTTTATATTAAAGTCACATACTCCGTATCTTTATCGCACACGCGTTAATCACTTATTTATTTCAACTTGAATAATCTTCTTAACACTGCCGTCTTCGAATTACGGAAATAACTGACCTCCGATTTGTTTGCAACGAATTTATACATCTTCGCAAAACGTTCGCGATTGTTCCATATCCTTCGGTGAACGTCCTAGAAAATAGATAAAACTTTGAGAGGGCTCTTGAATTTGAGAACGTTTTAATACGCAGTGTTTTTTACATGTTTGTAAAGGTAAAAATATAGTGGCGGAAGTTCTGGAAATTGTGTAGGATATAACCATTGACTTATGAAATAAGTTATTTCTATTCATTCTAAAGGCGTTTGTGGTATTCCTTAGTCTTGTAGTTGTAGGTATATTACAGAAAGCGGTAGAAGTTTGTATAAAAGAACACCATACATGTAGTAGTCGTCTTCAACAACCTTTTGCAGTCGCAGAACATATGATAACAAATTGTCAATTTTGTTTGAAAACACTATTGTCTGTGATTATTACTTATAATCGGTAAATTATGGAATATATTAAGAAAGTGTATAATGTAGAACCCCCGAAGTGCTATCAGTCAGTTTATTTTAGGCTCACAAGTTTTTTTTAAAAACATACATACATAAATTCATACTAATGGTTGGACGAAATAGCTAAATAATTAACAGCTATCTTGTAAAGTCATTTACATTTGTTTTTAGGCTGTTTTGAATATTTTTGTTAAAAAAGTAAGTTTGTTATATGTAGGTTGTTGCAACGATCGAGGCAGAAATAAAGCAGGTTGACGAACCTAGTTCTAATGAAACTGAATTTGAAATGTATACTTCTTCATAGCGATTTTTTTTGTTTATTTACCTGACGTTTTATTTTGGTTACAACCGCAGATAGACGTAAACGAGAACACAAAATACATTTTGTTAAGATAGGTCAGCGCCAACACGAAGAAATAAAGTTTGGTGTCTGCTATAATTATTTTATTAGCGATTTATTTTGTAGATGATGGGAATTTAAAGAAAACAATAATTAACACAATACATCAAGACGTTTCAAAATACGGATCTCACACCGGCCTGAAAACTTTAATTGCAAATATCTTAAAAATGGACCACTTTAGGCGAAGTTCGCTAAAGAAAATTTTTTATTTAACACCACAAGGAAACTACTCGTTGAGTTTGTAGTCGTATTTCAGAAATGCGCTGTATATGACCTAGGTACTTTTTATAGAACTATCATTCAAAAAATATATGTCTTACAAAGTATGATGCGCACTAACTGTTACATAATGCGTTAAGTTTTTGCCACGTTGTTGAGCATTACGTCTGTTTACTGAATAGTTTCTAGTCATTAGTATTTCTAATTAACAGCAAGAAATGGTGTTTTAAAACTGATGGGAAGTAAAGTTACTACATATTGTGGAGATCAAAATAAGTCAATTGGACCCGATTTATGTATGTGACATAATGTACCGTTTGTACGTGAGCAGAGTTCAAAGTCTACGTAAAAAGTATCGAAACATTTACTGTCAACAATAAACTGCGACGATTATAAATTTGTTTCTTGTCAAAATAGTGACTTGTTTTATTTGTGTGTACACGGCCCACTAAATTTGATACTATAATTAAATTTGTACTGAGAATATCAGTGTTTGAGAACTCATTTTTTTTCTTCGAAACTATGCGAAATACGGAGTTTTTAGAAGTCAAAAAATGAATGTGATAAGCAAGTTTTCAATCTTAAAAAAATCTTAGAACCGAATTACCATCCCTTATTTAAAAATACAAAGAACTAGCCGAAGACGGTTTTAATTTTTGCTTCTCTTTTATTACTGAAAGTAGGACAATCCTCTAATATGCACTTTTGCCAAATTTCATTAAACTTGTTTCACGAATTTTTGAACAGTTTACAAAAATGTGATTTTTTAAGTACACTTTTGTTGTATCCTCAATAGATAGTTACCGTAGGCATATGAGTAGATACAAGAACGGATGACGCATTCAGATTTATTTTCATGTAATAACCTCAATGTATAATAAATATCATTACGCCAGTTAGTGTTTTCAATCCACCTCGTTATAATAACTTGGTGACGATGTGAAATTCAAGATAAAGTGTACATTGTATTTATCGTGACAACGTAAGTACATGCATGTGTTTTTTTATTTTTTTAAACTTCTCATTTTCTTTCTGAATCGATGTTAAATATTGTTTCGTTCGAAAATTACGATCCTAAAAAGGAAAAATTCATATGTTACTTAGAAAGATTCGATAATTATCTTGCTGTTAAAAATGTTCTCGATACAACAAAGAAAGTACAACTCCTTTGTGCATCAATCGGGTCAATCCATTACAACAAATTGGGTCTAGATAAATATGTTAAGGATGTACGAAGACCTTATCGATAGTTTTAGAAAAATGCTCACACCAAAAACTAACAGTGTAGTGGCTCAACATAACTTTTTATGGTGCTATCAAACTGATAAAGGATTTATGTCTGAGTATGTTGTCACGTTACACAGAAACATATCAGATTGCAATTTTCATGTGGAGTGTTCAGGTATGCAAAATGTGTCAGTTGCCGATAGATTTTTCTACGGGCTCAATTTATTCGAGGTCTCATAGACAATTTTATTCGAGAACAATTACTTCAAACGTATGCTATCAAGTTTCATGACATTTAGATAAACCAGTTGTGTTCAAAGCAAAGAACTAATGAAACAAAGAAAACTTTCGGTCGGGTCGGAAAGCGGTAGTGACGTGAACAAACTGTCGCAGGTTTGCCATTCTTGGTCCCGCCGTGAAGAAATTCGAAATCGCCTCCGTTATCGCGACCAAACATTACATTATCGTAGTAGTTTAATTGCACGCCGTTCTTTGTCGTGTTCATCATCACGGGACTATCTAAATCAACCGAGAAGGACAAAACTATATTATCGAGCACTTGCAATTGAAAATTTGTGTTTTGATTGTGAAAAAAATAATCATAAATCTAGTGAGTCATGTCGCTAAAGTTTGTATTAAAATACACTTAAATCAAGCAGCCGACGTAAGCAGATGAAGATGATCCAGTTTATTCATATGCGATACAACCCTTGTTTGACAATGTCATAGACTTGCTGGAAGTGAATCCTGATTCAAGAAATTGTATGGTTACGGTTTTCATAAATGATAATAAACCATAGAATGGAAGTTGACTCAGGAGCGAAGTTTTCTATCTTTTCAAAAGATGAATTTTTCATGCTCAACCTTGGAATTGCAATTTAACCAGCTGATGTAACATTCAGAACATTTTCAAAAGATGTTGTTACATGCATAGGTAAAGCTACGGTTAATGTCAAATATAAAAATAAATCACCTGCGCTGATCTGTATATTGTCTCACAGGATCACTATTCTCTAATTTGACTGGAATGGATAAAAGGTCTAGATTTTGAAATAAAGGAAATTGATGCTGAACTGACTCCACATATCACATACCAGCTTGCTTTTTTCTCAGACGTGTCACCAATGCTTCAAGTTGATGTTTTCCGCAAATTTAAAGAGATTTTTCAAAAGATAGGTTGTGTCTTAAATTTGCAAGCGTCACTTACCATACGGAAGGATGCTAAACTGATTTTTATTAGAGAACCTGATGTTCCTTACTCGTTACGAGAACCTGTTGAAAAAGAACTGGATGCACTTGAGCATTCAGGTATCATCACTTTGTATGCCACAAGCGATTGGGGATCACCTCTTGTTGTAATATCTAAGCATGATGGAGGTATTAGAATCTGTGTTGATTACTAAACTGGAGTGAATTAAAGGTTGGAATCAGCCAATTTTTCGATTAGACGAATTGAAGATGTTCTCAATAGCTTGAGAAATTCCAG
Organism: Aquatica leii; assembly: GCA_035610365.1. Lineage (NCBI taxonomy): Eukaryota > Metazoa > Arthropoda > Insecta > Coleoptera > Lampyridae > Aquatica > Aquatica leii. The sequence continues at coordinate 5,346,701 of CM069436.1, read as the reverse complement.
ATACTTCTGTAGATTAGACTTATATAAAGCATATTTACATTTGAAAGTCGATGAAGAGGGAAGTAAAATTCAATTAATTTTTACACACAAAGGAACGTACAAGATGAATAGAATTAGTTTCGGATTAAAGACTGCCCCTTTGAAATTCAATCATATCCTGTCACAATTTCTGTGGAGATTTCCAAACGTAGAAGCATATTTCGATTATATTATTCAAGCCGCTACTGAAGACGAATGCAGTTCTAATTTGCCAATGTATTTGCAAAGTTTGGCAGAAAATGATTTGCATTTAAATAAAAACACATGTTCGTTTTTTTTAACAAAAACCTAATATTTGAGATAGGTTATCGAATATAACAAAATGAGCAAATTGCCAGAAAAGGTTTGAGCAGTGTTAGAAATGTCACACCTTTCGAGTGTAGAAGAATTACGACAGTTGCTGGGCATGGTAACATATTACGCGCGGTTCATCTCTGATTTTTTAACAAAATGTTACCCTTTACGTTGGTTGCTGTGCAAGAATCAGTGTTATTTTTGGACCGCTGCACTTTTATCAATCTTAAAGTAGAATTGTGCAGTGACTGTGTTCTAATACCATACAATTCCGTGCTGCCGCTTATCCTTACAACCGACGCCAGCCCCAGCGGAATAACTGCACTACTTAGTCATTCACTTAATGGAATTGAAAAATAAAAAATTACAGCCAGTTGGACCGCGAACTTTAGCCGTAGCGCCCTAACTCGATTTTATACTTACTTTTATGGGAAAAAAATTTTTTGTCATTGATATATTTCTATCCGGATTTGCCTATACAGTAAGATTCAAAAAAGGTAAAGACAATGAAAATGTTGATTGCCTGTCTTGCGCCCCAATTATTCAAGAACAGAAAAATTCGACACTTACATCAATCAAGAAGTTGATTATTCATGGAAAAAAAATTTTTTGTCATTGATATATTTCTATCCGGATTTGCCTATACAGTAAGATTCAAAAAAGGTAAAGACAATGAAAATGTTGATTGCCTGTCTTGCGCCCCAATTATTCAAGAACAGAAAAATTCGACACTTACATCAATCAAGAAGTTGATTATTCATGGAAAAAAAATTTTTTGTCATTGATATATTTCTATCCGGATTTGACTATACAGTAAGATTCAAAAAAGGTAAAGACAATGAAAATGTTGATTGCCTGTCTTGCGCTCCAATTATTCAAGAACAGAAAAATTCGACACTTACATCAATCAAGAAGTTGATTATTCATGTATACTCTGAAGCTTTATTTCAAATTTCAAATATCTCTATTACCGCTGACATCATCTTACAAGAAACCACAAAGAACTCAAAATTACAAGCAATCATTAAAGAACTTTGAACAAAATCGATAGATTTGTCGTTTACCGTTTCTCGTGGTATTTTATTTCGAGCCGACAGGGTTGTTATACCGAAAACTTTTCAAACTTCTATTCTCAGTGAATTACATGCTACAGACACAAAAATGAAGCAACTGGCTAGACGTTACGTCTATTGGGTTGGATTAAATCGTAACATAGAACTTGTTCGAAATTGTCAAGAGCTAAACGCTAAACTGCGTAACAACCTTCCGAAAGTTAGCGTACACCCTTGGGATCCACCGCAGACCAAGCGTATTCATGTGGATTATGCTGGACCGTTCCAGGGACATTATTTCTTAGTGTGTGTTGACCCAAAGTCAAAATGGGATGAAATTCGCATTGTACGAGACGCCCCTACAACTCGCTCCACTATTAATCTTTTAGAAGTTTTTTGTTTCACGGCTATCTCGCAATACTTGTATAAGATATTGCCGCAATTTTTTCAAAGCACTGAATTCAAAAAGTACTGCTCTACACATGGAGTGTCACAAAGATTGGTTGCGCCCGGACATCCCGCTACTAACGGGTTTGCTGAGCGGAATGTGCAAACCTATAAGAATTGCCTGAAGTTGATTTTGGAAGAACCAGGGAGAAAGTTTAAAAAAATCATGTTCAAATACCGGGTTACTCGTCTTGCATGTGGTAAATCCCCAGCTGAACTGAAAAATTACGGCTTGTGAAGAACCATATTCATTCTTTATCAGTGGGGAGAGAGAGTTCAAATCTGCATGTTCCAACAAAATAGAGAAATCTGGCAATTTGGGTACGTCACACAAAGATTGGGCTCTCGTCACTACGTTGTGAAGATAGACTTAGGACAACACGTTGTGATGTAACCTACTCGCGTTTGAAATTTAAACCCCGTGAACAAACAGAAGTTGCGACATCTCGCTGTGGCTGTGATCATCTAGTTACCCCCCTCCTCTTCTTACGTTGTATTAAAATTGTTATACTCTGCTTACTCTCGATATGTGGGAAGGCTGTAGTAGGTTAAATAAAACACACAATAAAAAAATATGAATCGTGATTTTTATTCGAATTTAACTCTTTAAAATTAAACCGAAATTTTGCCTGTTCGGTGAGACCCGCCCTCGGAGGGGAACAACAGAGCGAAGAAACTCCTCCGGTTCTTTAACTGAATGTTAATACAAATAAACTACATAATTTGGATCTACAAAAGCAATTACTTGTCTTTTAAGTACTTTTAGCAAGTGTGGCAACACGGCGAAACTAATAAAGGCTTGGCAACAAAGCAATGTAAACTGAAAAGTGAGGTTAACTAGCAAGTAGTGTTTTGACGTTATTGTTTATGTTTTATTGTAACCTTTTTCAGATAAATGAAATTACACCGTCAATCTAGAAGTTAGAAAGTCGTGAGTTTAAATAAAATGTTCTGATAAGCAGGTACGATAACAGGTTCAAATTCCGACACATAAACACATGCACGTACATTAGCATATTAAACTGAAGAAGAGTTAGTTAACCGACGGCCTATCGGTGGGTACTGAAGTTCTAAGATATGGATGCAATTCAGCTAGTAGTTGATTGGTCGGGACAAACAAACAAAGGCCAAAAATACACATATAATATACAAAATACACATATAATAAACAAACAATAATATCAAAGAAATGTTATAAAATGTAGGGTCCATGGAAGCAACCTACCGCGACTTTAATAAATATATCGAAGCAGGCACTTGTCTATATCATAGATTCAAGATACGCTACTTCACAAAAAAACACAGGGTCCTTATAGTATGAGAACTACCTGCAGCCACGTGTTGTATGCTCCTCACGGTAAATAAAATATTATGTTTACATTCGACAAGGCAATTCACACAAAGGTCTTTGCACCGGTTAACGTACATATGGTTATTTCCCATCATCAAGGTATGATTATTATAGTATAAAACAATTCTAACTTCTAGCAATTTGAGCAATTCATAAAACACACGAGCAATGATCAAACAAAAGAAAGTTACAATAAAACGTGCTCCGTCATACATGTACGCGACTTGAGCAAGTTTACATTTAAGAACAAATTAAATTTCAATTTTAAAATAAAATCGTTTTGTTTAAACATAATTTTTAAAAGAAAACATAAATTGGCACAGAAAAATAAAAGAAATATAACAGCAAACACGCTAGCTTTTCAAACAAAGGAAACAATGGTAAAAACTACCCTGGTTCCCGTTTAAAGCACAAATACGAAAATAGACAGACTTTCATGGACTAAAATTACATACATACATACCTAGCAATTTACAAAGATTGACAAAACAAAAACACAACTTATACAAAGAAACTTTTCAGTGTAAAACGCGTATTGCCATCTTGCGTCGTACCCTTAAAAACCTCCCACCTTTCTAAGAAGTACATGCGCGTTTTTAGATTCTTAGTTTTCGTTTTTTTTTCTTCGCTAGATGACTTAAATTTAAATTGGTTCATTTCAACGTTTCAGATTTGATGTTCTTAGATTATCTAGTCGAAGTGTTGAAGAGAAATTTTTAGATATGACGAATAACGCAAAAACACCAAACAGGGAACAAACAACCAGACTTACCAATTCTACGCAGGTCTGAACGTGTAAAGAGATTATGAATTATAACTTTATTTTTCAGATTAATATATCTTGAAGTTTAAATGAATTTTGTGTTCCAAAACAATAGGGTATTGTTAAGTTTAGTTAGGGAGAACTGTTATCCTCAATTGTTAGTTACCGTAGCCATATGGGTCGACAGAAGACGTATTCAGATTTATCTTCATGTAATAACCTCAATGTATAATAAATATCATTACGCCAGTTAGTATTTTCAATCCACCTCGTTACAATAATTTTGTACTCTTCTCACGGACAAACGGTACAGTTTGGTATAGATATAAATAGTACCCAATCGACTTATTTTGACCTCTATAATACGTGGAGCTTTATTTCCCCGCAATTTTGGGACACTCTAAAAGTAATAATCATCTCAAAATTAATTAATATTTAAATAAAGTATTTCAAAGTACACTTAACTAAAGAAAAAACGGGACACCTTGGTTAGTTCGAATGAAATAGTTAGTGATAGCGGCAATCATTTGTGACCGTGCGCGATGCTATTTTAGAAATATAAATTAGACAAATATTAAACATTGATAATACCAGAAGGTCTAATTGTTTATTCGCAAAAACTAAAAAATCAATATATTTTTATTTTTGAATAATTTAGACTTGAGACTTTATTTTTATACGAAATATTTTATTATAAATAAAATTGATTGAAACGTTTCGTCAATGCATGATTGCGTCCTTAGCTTTTTTCAACATTTTTTAGCTTAGCAATCTTTTTAGATATCGTTAATAGAATCAATTTTCTTTTTACGACACTAGTAGAAAAATAAGACATCTATTTGAATGTTGTTAATACGTATAAATTTAAACGCGTAATCTTCGTAAGAATAAATAAATCAAACTTAATGTGCCATTGAAATCCTACACGTTACGTTTCTCGACGGGCCGGGCGGGGAAGGCCCATCACTAGTATGATAAACAAAAAATTTGTATGTTCCCTGTCATCCATATCTTGTTTTTTAAGAACAATGAAGTATTTTACGTTTATAGTTATTTACTGTTTTTATTTTTTAAGTCTCAAAATTTTAATTGGCTAGCATACGACAAACAGGATAAACGGTGGTTCGGACGCGGCGTTAGTAGCATATGTTACTTTTTTTTACAACTTTCCGTACTTGACATGAAATTTCTGGGTTGCTAGTTAATCACATGGGCAAGACTGAAAGTGCTGGAATAAAAAAACTGGTGTGGTCACCACACGACTTTCCTATAAGGAATGATAAATGAATGTCTACATATTTTTTTAAGGTTATGTTGATATATAACCATTTTGAAGTGATATGTACAGGTTTGTACTGATTTCCTAGCATGCTATAATTTTTTTTTAAATTTTCTCCTTGATTTTATCAAGATCATATCGACTAACTCTTATATTTGTGCGCCTCGATATTACTTACCCCTTTAGTAAATCAGAAAAAAATCGTAGCAGGCAGGATTTGAAACTATATTATATTTGTGAATTCATTTTAAATTACAAATTAAATATCTGATAAACTGTTAATGTTAGAAATTTTTTTATTTGAATAACTTGTTAGGAAGAAGTGTCTGTATAAGAAACTGTAAAAATAATTCGAATAATTTACATACGTACAAAATTATATAAGAAAAACTGTTAAAAATGGCGGATACATCCACTTTTGGTTTTTTTATCAAACCCATCTTGACAAAGCAGAAAGAATATAAAAATCCAGCTCCATACCAAATTTTAAGTTACTAGGACGTTTGGTTCGAGAGTTATTGTGGGTACATCGTTACACACAGACACACACACACACAGACACCCAAATTTTTTTGTCAAAAATACGTTTTTTTGATTCAGGAGACCTTGAAGCGTAAAATTATGCAATACAAATTTAAAAAAAATTAGATTGGTACACTTTTCTTATAGAAAAGTAAAAAGTATCAAGCAGCTATAAAAAAAAATTCTAGCAAGGACAGTAAAAAAGGGCGTCTGGAATTTGCAAGACGTAACGTCAATGAACCGCTGGATTTTTGGAATTGTGTTGTTTTTAGCGACAAAAGACGTACCTATAAAAGTGTTTTGACCTCCAAGAAGTTGTTATGGAGTTAAGAACACAAGGTCCAAAAATTGTTTACTATTATTAATTATCTTTATTCTTTAAAGATAATCCCTTATACATGCATCCAGATTTGTGCAAAACTGGGTACACAAAAACACCGTAGCTTGTAAAAAATGTTGATATAATGGGTTATGCTTAGGGCCAAGTTGTTCGTGTCATTGGGGTCAATTTTATCGCTAGAGACCGCGAACAATTAATTCTTGCTAATGAAACTGCTTGGGAGACGCTCAGTGATGATTACCTACGTGTTCTTGTAGCATTAATGCCTAGACGGCTGCAAGAATACATCGACAATCAAAGAGGTCATATTTATTATTAGCAATCGTGTGTTTAATTCAAATAAAAACAGTAAACATGTAAAATGAGTTTTTTTACTAGGTATGAACAAATTTCAATCTTAATTTAGATGGTAACGCTAGGGAATATCTTTTTTGACCTGCTGTGAATATGAATTAACAATTGAAATTTATTTAAAAATAGCTGTTTTTGTGTAGTTACAAGATCTTTTGTTTAATTTTCTAAATAAATAGTGTATATTTTATTAATACGATAAACTGTGAATGAGTGATTACGTATTGCACTACAATGAGGTATAGAGTGTATAGAGTGCATTAAAAAAAATTAAAATTACATTATTTCTTCCACGGCGATTGTCTGTTGTCAGTTTTTTTATACTATACGGTCGACTTAATAAACTAAAAATAGTGAATGAATATAAAGGTAAAATACTTGATTGTTCTTAATTGATATTTCTGAAAAATACAATAAGAACGATTATTTATTGTATTATAGTAAAGCAGGATATGGGTGACAGGGGAAATACAAATTTTTTGTTTAGCGTAGTTTACACCGTTAACTATTTCAATCGAACTAACCAAGTTTGAAGAATTGAAGATTAATAAAAATTATTTCTTTGATAAAAGTTATTTTAAAATATTATTTGAATAATTTTTTGATATTGTCTACTCTGAATAAATTATAACGTGTACTTTTAATCAATATTGCTAACTACAGCTTGTTTGAGAGATCAATCATTTTTGAATATTTAATACTTAGCATAATTAATTATAAATTAGATCTGACAACATAAAAAAAAATGTTGTCGGATATCATAAAATATTTGCCAAAAAAATAAAAATGAAATACACTTTAGGTAAAATGTATAATTTAATAAAAAAAAATATAAACGATTCTTTAAACGTATTTGTGCGAAATTCCAGTTTTGCTTTTTTTAGATCGGATGTAATTAAGAGATAACCTAACAATCTGCTGTTAATTTCCAACAAAACCGTGCGAGAGACAGAAAAATAAATAAATCTACCAGATTACTGGCATCATAAATTTATTTATGTCTGTTTTCTTTGCGTATATATTTAGATAAAACGACACTCTTTGCTGTAGTACCCACTCATCTAATTTTCGATTTTCTTATAATAAACAGAAACAAATACAAACGTGTTTAATTACAGACATCCATTGAAATAATTTTTACTGTTTCGTTTCTTTAAATTAATATTGTAAAATTTTTCATTTGGCGTTTTAATTATAATATAACAGAAACTAATTATTCAAGTACAGGTGCCTCATTTAGAAAGTCATCCTTGACAAATGTACATAAGGGTATTAAAGGAATTCTAAATAAATTTATATAAACAACAATTACTGGTTAAAAGTACACCTGCGTTTTGCATTACTTTGCAGAAACTAATTGGTTAATAACAGTTTTTTTTATTGCGTTTCGGCTAACGAGTAGTAGTATTTAACTGATTAACACGAGTAAGGTAATGTAAAAGAGATGAAAAAGAGACTATGTTAATTATTTACCAAAACTTTAGAAATAACTTTTCGTACATTATTATCTTAGAAAATGTAATTTAACTTTTGGTATAATACTTTAAACTTTCTTAATCAAACACTAATTTATAACTAGGTTATGTTTTATTATTTATGTTCTTAACCTTAAAGTTAACATAATAACGTCACTCTAGTTAGTTGCGTTTCCTTCACGTTTCAGAGGTATTATCCTGAAACTCTTCCTTAACTTTTTTAATTTTTTTCGTTTTTTTTAAACGAAATTGACCGTATTTATTAGTTTGTGGAAACAAGCACAATGAGCAATTAAAGTCAAATAATAAATAAGTTATATACTTATTATATTGCGATTGATTTATTTATATATTCTGATTTTAATTCTTTTTTTAATTGCAGAGAAATTCGACGACTCACTCGTTAAGTAGTGACCGATTAAAAAGGGTAAGTGAAACGTTATTTATTGGTTATCGATATATTAGGTGGTGGTGGCGGCGGCGGCGTGGATGTGCTTTACCTATATTGGGTTATTCGACAGAAATCATTAGGGAGTTTCTGTAGTGAAGTGTTTCGATCTATTCATGCAAAAGATGAATATCCCCTTGAGAAATTTACGTCTATGCTTTTCGTACCTGTGCTTGTCTGCTGTATACGTCTTTGTATACCTACTTTTGAAACGCAAAAACGTTTTCCACAAAAAAAAATTATTGTTTTTTTTTAATGTTATTGTATCTATGACGCATTTAATGAAGAGCGATGTAGTTGTCAATTTCCGGCTTACAATGACTATTTAGTAGAATTTTAAATTCAATTATAGTATTCGCATATGTTTCACGAACAGTAAAGAAATAGTACTCTTGTCAGATATGTTTTATTTCTAAAAATTTTAATACTATTCATGATGAAATTCGTTTAAAATTCAGGTAATTAGTTTGTGGAGAAACGCTCGAACACGTCGATTAGTATTTTTAGTTGCAGAATTTTTGACAGAAAATTGTACGCAGAGTGTCTTAAGGAGAACATATACAGTTATCGTTGATATTTCTTAATGGAACACTTTTGAATTGTACGAGTTAGTGTATAAGATACATGTCTAAATCAGCGATTTTTGGTATAATGACGTTTGAAATGTGATAAATGAAAAAAAAAATAAAAGGTCTCAGAACTCGATTTTCGACAATACCTGCTCAAACATTTATTTTTTGACATTGCTGTGTGTGACAGTAGGGGAAGTCCGTGGAATTTGGACCACCTAAGGGAAAATGTCCATATTTTTGTAAAAAAAAATTCAACAATTCTATTTACATTTGCAAGTAAACACTACCACTACCATTTTATTTCAGAAAAATATAAGAGAAAGAAATGTTTACATTGGTTCGTATAAATTGGACTTCGCCCGTGTAAATTGGTTTGTCATTTCGTGTAAATTGGACCATAGCGTGTAAATTGGTCCATATGGTTAAGACCGAGTTTAAGACCGTCTTGTTTACACTAAATTAATGTTTTCACTTAAAGATAAAAAATAAACTTAATTTTCTAATAAAGATTATAAAACGTAAGTCATTAAAAAATATATATAGTTCGTTCCTTGCAAAATCACAAGCAGAGGCAAACAAAAAAAGTTATGTATTGCAATCGTCGCAGTAATAATATTCTTCATCAGAAAGATCGGCGCATTTTTCATGCATCCATCTCTCACACTTTTCGCATTTGATCATGTCTTCCTCGTAACCATATCCACAAAAAACACACTCTGCTCTTTCGAAAGATTGACTTTTTGATTTTTTGGTTTCTTGGGTAGATTGTAATTCTTGTTTTCCTTTTTCTTTCACTTGAGTTGTTCCAAAAACTTTTTTGTGACATTCTGCTTTTTGTCTGGCTTGGGAGTTTTGGAGATCTCAAGATCTGTTTTGTATAGTGTTCCCGTTAGTATCACTCCCGAGGTATTCAATTTTTGTCGTTTTCTTCGAGGAGCTGAAGAAGCGCCATCTTTTCTATATGGCAAAGATTTAACATTGACTACGGGAATGTAAGTGGTCGTCTTGCTGCAACATTGTTGCGGAGTTAGGGGCTTCTCTGGGTGTTCTGAAAGTTGTGTCGTTTGACTTTCCAGTGGATTATCTGATGACTTTTCATTAGGAGGAGTGGTTTGCCATGGATTTGATGCGGGTGTTGTGGCCGTAGCATCTGAATGTTGCTTTTCAATTTTGGGCTGATTGATAGGACGATCGGTTACGGTTGCAGGAGCAAAGTCCGCATCGGTGTAAACGTGTCGATCTGGAGGCCACAGACCCGCTTTCCGAAATCCGTTTATGGCAACCTGCATTGTTGCAGCTCGAGGAAATGCAGTTCCAACCAAACTGCTGACATGTGAAATGTTTAATGGTATTCCAGGATTTTCATGCATTTTTGTGGTAATAGCTGCAGAAAAATTTGTTTTAATTGGTTTAAAAAATGCAAGGTCGGGTTGCATTTTATGAGTGCAGTGGGCCGGAAATGATAGTATTATAACGCCATTTTTACGAGCTAAATCTATAACCTTGATACTCTGTGTGTGACTAACATGGCCATCAAGTAACAGCAACACTTTATTGTTTTTGCTGGGCTTAACATGGTATATAAAGTGCTTCAACCAGGAGAAGAAGCCTTCAGTGTCCATCCATCCTTTATCTTGACACCTAAATGTGGTTCCAGTTGGTGCCTCAGTCACCAAGATATCTTTCATGCGTTTTCTAGCAAAAATAAGCAATGGTGGGATATAAAATCCACTGGCACTCATGGCGTACATTCCGGTCACATTTTGGCCTGTTTCAGCTGAAGTAATAGCGCCAATTTGATGTTTTACTTTTTGTGCAAGTATTTTTTGTGGTTTTTGTACAACATTGTGTCCCGTTTCATCCGCATTGAAAATGCGATCAGGAAAAAGCTTGTTTTTGGTAACAATTTGTTCATAAATGTCGAAAAATTTGCCCACAACCACTTCATTGAATCCACCAGCGCGTGCGAGTGACGTAACCTCTGGAGTTCTCAATCGCAGTTCAGGATGACGTGCCGTAAACAGAGAGTACCATTCCTTTCCAGCCGATTTTTTATTGTCATTGAATCTTGTTGTCAAATTATTTATTTCCGCTACTTCGTATGCCAATTTCATGAAGTCGCTTCGTGTGATGCCGTAAAACATTTTTTCTAGTTGTAGAACATGTTGGACAAGATCATTTTCGATTTCGCGAGGTAAGTCTGGTCGCCTTTCGGGAAGATAGGATAGGTCCTTTTTGAAAATTTTTTTTCTCCAGAAAATTTCCTTTTCAATGTTGTGGAAGGTATAGAAAAAGTTTTGGCCGTTTGATTTAAACCCATTCTTTTTTCCCGTACAGCTTCAAGAGCCGCTCTCATATTGTCATTTTTCCATTTTCCTTACTTTCCTTAAGCTTTTCTCTCTTCTCTTGAAGTCATTTCTAAAAGGAAAAGAAAAAAGTTTACCTTTATTGAGATGTCTCGATGTCGACGTGTAAATTGGTCCAGGCCAAATGACACAATCATGTGTGTTTCAAATTACACAAAAGCAAAAATTTAACCTAAAATTGTCTAGAAAAAAAACTGCTTAACTTAATAATTGCAATGAAGTGTCTTTATATATTTGAATGTATGTTTGTAATCAGTTTTAATTGTTACTTACTATTCTATCCAGTACACGGCTGACAACTATTCACTTTCTTATTTCGTTGTTGCGGATTTCAGAAAACGCGCGACCGTTAAATTATGAATGACGCAGGCGACTCACAACTGCAACCGGCAACTTCTCAACAACTAATAATCGTAAAAAAAATAAGATGTCGCCACTCACTTTGAATTAGAAGATATTCGTCTGGACCAATTTACACACTGGTCCAAATTCCACGGACTTTCCCTATTGTGTCCAACGAGGATTTTATGTTGCCCAGTATCTGCAGTTTAGTTTATTCACTTGTCCATTTAAAACAAAAGTAGCCTCACTAGAAATTTTTTTTTAATTAATAATCTTACTTATCTGCTCGCAAAACTACGTTCTTCGGTTAAAATCCTCTTCTAATAGTTGTTGGATTAGTTGATCTTTTTCGGAGTGTTTGTAACACAGATCTGGATGACAAATAACAATTTCTGGAAATTGTTCTAACGGTTACATGGAGATTATTTACAGTTTCTACTAAACCTTTAGTTGAAAATATTTTTGCTGGTCTTCCTTTAGGTAAACGTGACCGTGCTCAGCAACTTTCAATGCAATTTTGCTGACAGTATAGATCAGTGGTTCCCAAACTCATTTGTACCACTGACTCACTTTCATAGTTAAAACTTGCCCACGGACTCCTGAGTAAAAAGCCTATATAAATGCATAATAGAAAAATTACAAATTTATTTGATGTCTTGAATAGTAAATGGTGACGTAAAAATAAATATTAAAAAAACATTTTGTTGAAGAAGTATTTATTGAAATTATTACTTTTGTTTTGAAATACAAAAAAAAATTCACAGATATCTCAAATCTTGCAATTATCGGAAGGTGTTGAAAACAAACACAATATTACCTACGTAATATAATGAATAAGGTTTATTGCAATTTTTAAAAATAGAAAACCACAAATAACTATTATTCTAGGTACATATTATATTATATTATTAGTCCCGGCTGTTGTTTCTCAATTATAGCTTTAGTAGTATCAAAGGTAGTATGTAATAGTTTAGTGCGAAATGATTGCAAAGGGTACATCTTTTATAGAATTTTTTTCTAGAGAAGCACAAAAATGGGCATTTGGGCTGTATCGAATAATAATATTGCGCTCACATGCGAGGAAAGGTTGAAAAATTGTGATTCACGTCCACTGACTCATTTTCTGTTGGCTTAAATACGTTTGAAAGCATTCGGATAAATGTAAAATTTTCTCTAGACACAATCAATTTTAGAGCCAAAGTGGAACTTTCAGAAATTTAGCCAGACTTTGATTGAATACGCTTAATACGCTTAGATTAAATAAATCATTCAATGATTGAATAAACAGTTTATATCGCGTGATTCCTAACAATTGCTTCACCACGCTTTAACTAGTTGATGCGCATTTTTAAAAAAACATCAAAACTAAATGATTACTGGATTTTACTCGAGTTTTATGGCGGTTCACAGTTCTACAGCTACTAAGATTTGAGCTACGTTGCCACAACCTTTCAGATGTAAAATTTGCAAAGTGGAGATTTCATCTTTGGAAATTTGCATCCACAGTTTAAAATGTGAATTTTTTTTAACAGTTTGTCGCGTTCGTGATTCGTTGGACTCGCAATAGAAACATTTCACGACCCGAATTAATCGACATGCTTTTTTATTAAATTCTCTTTTATACCGATTCTACAATTTTTTCTCCTATTAATATTAAACAAATGCGTTACTGACTATAAAAAAGCATTAAAGAGATGAACTTTACTTTAACATGAATAATTTCTCTAGTCTTAACAGATTTATAACGTTAATAATCTTTACAATTGTTTGATTGTTGATATAATTTCGACATTAGAATGTACTCAAATTTTATTTTACTTACTTTCGTCCTATGTTAATAACTTTACAGTTAAATTTTTTATGATTTAAACTAGTAATTACTGATAGTTTTTATTATAGAACTTTATAAATCAGGTTTATTAAATTATTTCGTTTACGCATTTTAAAATTTGAACATAAATTATTGGTTTAGTAGAACATGTGTGTTTCGGTCTAGTTGCTTTTCGTTACCACCACGGCTTTTTTTGCGGCTAAAGGTAGCTTTGTCGATGTCGTAATATTACACCAGCATCGAAACCGCCACAATTTTTGTATTGAAATGATTTGCTTAATAATTTAAAATAACCAATAAACTATTACCCTAAAACGGTGCAAGATAGAAGAAAGTTGCACATAGACATTTTTATAGAGGACAAAATTTACTATAAAAAAGTTGGCGGAAGGGTACAATTACGTTCAATTGTAAAATTGGTGGTCAACGCTACCTACGTGGATAAAAGAGCCACTAATAGTGAATTATTATATAGAAAACTATGAGGATGTAGTTAGTTAATTTTTTGTTTATGTAACTGCGGAAACCATCATCAAAGACTAATGGACAGTTGTTTTGTCCTATTGGGACTCCTCAGCACTAGGATACTCTGATGCAGTTTTCACATTTACAACAAACAAATTCGACATAACTATATACGTTTGATATAAGATTGAATTGCAAAATTGCTGGTTAACGCCACCTACGTGGATAAAAGAGCCACTAATAGTGAATTATTGTATAGAAAACTATGAGGGTGTAGTTAGTATCTTGAATTTAAACCACACCATTTCAAACCATTGTTTGAATAATAGCGGGAAATTAAATTCACTAACATAAACGAGAAGTGTAAAAATTATTGTTTGTGTAACTGCGGAACAGTTGTCCACTAGTCTTTGATGATGGTTTCCGCAGTTACACAAATGTTCAGCTTGATAGAGAAGGTGTTCTCTATATGACTCTATATGTTTTTCTTGAGATACTCTGTTTATAATTTTCTTATGACAAAAAATCCGCAATTAAAAATATTAATCGACGTGTCCAAGCGTTTTTCTACAAAATAATTACCAGAATTAAAAACGAATTTGTTACTTTCATAATGAACACACTCAACTAAACAAAAAATGGGACATCTTGCTTAGATTGATTGAATAGTTAGCGGTATAAACTAGGTTTGTTGGCGATTGCAATTGGCAATCATTCTTGACCGTTTGCGATGTTATTCAAGAAATTTAAATTAGAAAAAAATAAACATTAACAATACCAGAAGGTCAAATTGTTTATCCACAAAAACTAAAAAATTGATTTAATTACTGTTGAGACTTCTGTGAATGTTTTTATTATAGTTTAGTTAGAATTAAATTTAGTAGAATTATTTTACCTTATTCTTGTTATACGCATTAGTTTTAGTCATTGGTTTTTAGGAATTGCTGATGCACCTTTTAGGTTTTAAGAACTTGTAAGGCACGTCATCAGGATTTGTATTTCTTAGTAAATTCTGATGCATTTGTTAACTGTAACTTCAAATATGTGTACTCTTGTTATTGGCTAATTTTGAAATAAGAGGGTGTATCTACCCTACTAAAATTTAGTCGTATAAATAAGTAATTTAGGAAAAGAACGATGAGTAGTAAAGAAACGATGTAGTAACCAAGAAGATAAATATACTTATGTAAACAATTAATTGAAATAAAGCTACAATTAACAATTTAATTTCGCTTTATCACACTTAAAAAAGCTTAAGTGTCAACATGGTCCTTCGTGTCGGATAATTAATTAATTAAAACAAAATTTTCGGTTAATGGAATGGTGATTTGTGCATCGGTTATCGGAAAAATATACGGTTTCGGTATCAACCATCGCACTGCCATACAAACAAATAAGTTATAATACGGTTACAAACAGTAGTGATTTGTGTAACAGTTTATCGAATTTTGATATCAACTACCACACTGCTACAAATAGAGGACACAAACAAGGATTAAAATACACATTCAATTCGGTAAGTGATTCTTTTATAAATCATTCTCCTTAAACATGCCTCAGTCAGCTACGATTGTCAATGATTGTGAAAACATGAAAATATTAGTAAATAAACGTGGACGGTGCAAATCAAGCCTCACAAAATTTAATACGTTTGTAAAAAACTTAATGTCGGAACCATCAATCACTGATAGGCACATTATTCAATTAAAAAAGCGCATTGAGTTATGTAATCAGACATTTCAAGATTTCAATTGCATTCAAGAAGAAATAGAATTATTAGACAACAGCGGAGATCAAATCAGACAAGGTGAAGAATTCGAAAGTTCGTATTTTGAATCAATTGCAGATGCGGAATTAATAATGCAAGAACATAATCGGTCAATGTCTGAAGCGGAAACAAACGCGTCTTTTAGTCAACAACACTCAACGAATACGGCCAAGCTTCCAGCGGTTCAGCTTCCTACGTTTGACGGGTCTTTCGAACAGTGGAGTAAATTTCACGACACTTTTTTATCGATTATTCACCATAATGAGAATCTTAGTCTTGTTCAAAAATTTCAGTATTTGCAAGGTAGTTTAAGGAACACTGCGGCTGATACAATAAGATCACTACCCCTTCGTGCAACGAATTATCAAATTGCGTGGGATAGGTTATGCAAAAGATTTCATAATTCAAAATTAATTGTAGAAGATCACATAAAAACATTGTTTGAACTACCTCAAGTTCAACAAAATTCCGCCGCATCTCTTAGAAATCATTTAGATAAATTTCTAAATAACGTTCAGGCATTACAAGCCCTAGAACATCCAACGGTTGATGATTTATTAGTTTATATTACAACATCCAAATTTGATAGGATTACACGCGACAAATGGGAAGAAATTACTGTAAATATAGACTTTCCAACAGTTGATAAACTTGCGGAGTTTTTAGAAGAAAGATGTAAAATACTAGGATCGCGATCGAATAAAGAATTGCAAGTTTACGGAAAAGGGTCAGGTAGTCAGATAGATAAACACAAATACAACAAAACGGTATTGCACCCCATGCGGTCATTTACCTCAGTTCAACAACCCTGCCCACATTGTAAAGGATTGCATAATTTGTACCAATGCAAGGAATTTTTAGACTTAGACATCCAGTCTAAGTTCGACGTAATAAATAAATTAAATTTATGTTTGAATTGTTTTCGTTCAAATCATCATGCCCGATATTGTAAAGTAGAGGCTGCACAAAATGCAACCGTAGACATCACACATTATTGCACAAAAATACGGAATTACCTGAAACAACGCAAACTTTACAGGCTCAGGTAGAACCTACAAGTGTGAATGTAAGGGAACCATCTATTGCTAGCGGTAATTATTCTACTCAGTTATTTCACGGACAATGCAGCCAGGTCTTACTATCAACTGCCGTAATTGAAATCTTAGACAATCGAAAACAGCCAAAACAATGTAGAGTATTACTGGACAGTGGGTCGCAGAGTAATTTCTTATCGGAATCTTTCAGTAAAATTTTAAACATCAAAATGCAGCCAGTAAATGTGCCAGTAATAGGAATAGGCCACTGTAGTACAAATATTAACAAGAAAATAAAGACAATTATTAAATCCACAGTAAATAATTTTACAGCGGAATTGGATTTTCTAATTATACCAATAATTTCTCAACAATTACCGGTGTTTGACGTTCAAAACACACTAATTCAAATTCCAGCAAATATAAAACTTGCTGATCCACATTTCTACAAATCAGCTCCCATTGACGGATTATTAGGAGCTGAATTATTTTGGCAACTAATTGCGGTTGGACAAATTAAATTGCCTTATCACAATAATTTACAGTTACAAAAACTCAATTAGGCTGGATAGTAACAGGGCAACTTCAGTTTCAATCACAACTTTCAAGTTACGGCACCTCAGCATATTTATGTAACATTGAAGAAGATTTAAAAACAACTATTTCGAAATTTTGGGAACTTGAGGAACCAACAAAAAATATTACACAATTATCAATAGAGGATCGACATTGTGAAGAACAGTTTCTTAAAAATTTCACTCGAAATGAAAACGGACGTTTTGTAGTACAGTTGCCATTTAAAAAAGATCCACGTGAATTAGGTGAATCTAAATCAATGGCCATGAATCGATTTTATTCCCTGGAGAGACGCTTAAACAAAGATATTGAACTAAAACGCAAATACAACGAGTTTATGAAGGAATACGAAGAATTAAATCATATGACGGAATTTACAGAAGCCCACAATGGAAAAGAAGGTTATTTTTTGCCTCACCATTGTGTAATAAAGGAAACAAGCAAAACAACCAAGTTACGTGTTGTTTTTGATGGATCTGCAAAATCAACAAATAATACATCATTGAATGATATTTTGCTAGCTGGACCCATCATACAAAGTGATCTTATTTCAATCATGTTGCGATTCCGAACATACAAATATGTTATTACGGCAGACATTGCCAAAATGTATAGACAGGTTCTGATTTCAGATGATGATAAGAATTATCAAGAAATATTATGGAGATATAATGACAACGAAGCTATCAAGACTTACACATTAAATACGGTCACGTATGGTACTACCTCAGCGCCATATCTGGCCACTCGATGTTTAAAAGAACTTGCAGTTTTGGCTAGGAAAAACAATCCCAGAGAAGCAAAAATAATCGAAAGAGACTTTTATGTGGACGATCTCATCACTGGAGCTGATTCATGGAATGAAATCATAGCAATACAAAGAAACGTAACCAACATTCTGCGTCAAGGATGTTTTGAACTTCGCAAATGGAGATCAAATAAAGAAGAAATCAAAACTGCAATACGCCAATCAGAGCAGTTTGACGCAATTATGAGTATAGACAATGATCAAACATCAAAAACATTAGGATTATTATGGAATTCAACAACGGATCAACTACTCTACTTTACAACCATAAGATCTAATGTTAAGGTAACGAAAAGGAATATATTATCTGCAATTTCACAGCTATTTGACCCATTAGGATTAATCGGACCTGTCATTGTAAAGGCAAAACTGCTAATGCAAACATTATGGCAGCTTAAGTTAAATTGGGATGAATCGGTGCCAATGCATATATTTTCAGCGTGGAATGATTATTACAATCAATTGGATTTACTAACAAACTTACGACTAAATCGCAATGTATTAACACATGACATTGTTAAAAAATTGAATTGCACGGATTTTGTGATTCTTCACAAGTGGCTTACGGTTGTTGTATATACATACGAACTACAGACAATTATAATAATCATGCAACGCATTTGTTATGTTCAAAATCTAGGTAGCACCGTTAAAATCTACGTCTTTACCACGTCTAGAGCTATGTAGTGCTCTACTTTTGTCGGAACTGCAGCATAAGGTCAAACAAGCTTTACAGATTAATTTCGACGGTGAATACTTATGGAGTGATTCTACCATTTCATTGTCCTGGATTTCCTCAACGTCAAATTCTTGGAAAACCTTTGATGCAAATCAGGTTAGTCAAATTCAACAATTAACAGAAATATCAAACTGGAGACATGTCGGAACTAAGGATAATCCTGCTGATATAATTTCTCGAGGTGTGACACCAGCTGTTTTGCTGAATTCTAAGCTTTGGTGGAACGGACCTAACTTCTTAATGTATGATTCAGAACATTGGCCTCAGCGAGTTATGGTGTCACAAGCTAACGAAGAAAGAAAGACTGTATCAACTTTTCTATCAACAAGAACGACATCATTCGAATTGTTAACAAGATTTTCATCACTGGTACTGCTAAAACGTGTAACAGCGTATGTCATGCGTTTTGGTCGCAATTGTAAATTAAATGCTGCAAATCGGATGTATGGACCATTGTCAGTGGAAGAAATTCAAGGTGCAACTGTCAAAATTTTGAAATTATGCCAAGAGGAGAATTTTGGTGAAGAAGTTTTGTCATTAACAAGAACGAATACTGGACATAGAATAAGTAAATTGCTATCATTAAATCCGTTCATGGATGTAAATGGTTTGATTCGTGTGGGAGGACGCATAACTGAAGCCAATGTGCCATTTGAACAGCGTCACCCAATAATACTGCCTAGTCATCACGTGCTAACAACAAAAATTATTTACTATGAACATCTGAAGCTTCTTCACGGTGGAACTCAGTTAACACTAGCTACGATAAGAACACAGTACTGGCCAATAGGAGGGCGAAATACTATAAAAAGGGTATTACGGAATTGTATCCGATGTTGTCGAGCAAAACCAAAATTGATAGAGCATGTGATGGGAAATTTACCACAACACAGAGTCCAAATAGCACGACCATTTAGTAATTGTGGAGTTGACTATTGTGGACCATTCAAACTGTATCAGAAACGAAGACGAGGAGTTGTTCTTTAAAAGGGATACTTGGCTATTTTTGTTTGTTTTGCCACAAAGGCATGTCATTTAGAATTGGTTCTTGATTTAAGCGCGGAATGTTTTATAAATGCATTTAAGCGTTTTGTTGCACGGCGAGGAAATGTGTCAAATTTATACTCAGACAATGCCACCAATTTTGTAGGTGCCAAAAACGAATGGGAAAAAATATCCAAGGTATTGCATTCTTCCGAATATAAAGAACAATTTCAACATGTTTTGATCGAGTGTAATACACGTTGGCACTTTATACCTCCACGTTCTCCGCACTTTGGCGGTTTGTGGGAGGCAGCTGTTAAGGCAGCAAAACATCACCTAAAAAGAGTCGTGGGAAATAATGCGCTTACTTATGAAGAAATGTTAACACTAGTTACACAAATAGAGGCATGTTTAAATTCCCGTCCTTTAGTTCCTATCTCTTCCGATCCTAATGATTACACTGCTTTACCGCCTGGTCATTTTTGATTGGAGAATCATTAAAGGCTAACTCCGAATTGAATGTTGTGAATACAAGTATACATTTATTATCGTATTGGAAACGTATTCAACATATGCTAAGGGATTTTGGAACCGTTGGTCGAGAGATTACCTTTCACAACTCCAGCAGCGCAAAAAATGGACAAGTCCAGGCCAAGACATAAAAGAAGGATCAATGGTACTTCTAAGAGACGACCAACTTCCTACGCTAAATTGGAAATTAGGAAGAATTATCAAACTTCATCACGGAACAGATAACGTCGCCCGAGTAGCATCAGTTCGCACTGCAAGAGGTATAG
Organism: Aquatica leii; assembly: GCA_035610365.1. Classification (NCBI taxonomy): domain Eukaryota; kingdom Metazoa; phylum Arthropoda; class Insecta; order Coleoptera; family Lampyridae; genus Aquatica; species Aquatica leii. The sequence continues at coordinate 5,326,058 of CM069436.1, read as the reverse complement.
TTAAGGTATCAATGCGGAACTTAGCATTGCTACCAGTGGTAACTGAAGAATGTAAGGTGCAAGTGTAGTTTTGAGTGTTACAATAGTGTAGTTCGTGATATAGGTTACAGCGTAATCGCTTGAAGGCATATGCTTCAAGGGGGGCGGAATGTTGAGACTTCTGTGAATGTTTTTATTATAGTTTAGTTAGAATTAAATTTAGTAGAATTATTTTACCTTATTCTTGTTATACGCATTAGTTTTAGTCATTGGTTTTAGGAATTGCTGATGCACCTTTTAGGTTTTAAGAACTTGTAAGGCACGTCATCAGGATTTGTATTTCTTAGTAAATTCTGATGCATTTGTTAACTGTAACTTCAAATATGTGTACTCTTGTTATTGGCTAATTTTGAAATAAGAGGGTGTATCTACCCTACCAAAATTTAGTCGTATAAATAAGTAATTTAGGAAAAGAACGATGAGTAGTAAAGAAACGATGTAGTAACCAAGAAGATAAATATACTTATGTAAACAATTAATTGAAATAAAGCTACAATTAACAATTTAATTTCGCTTTATCACACTTAAAAAAGCTTAAGTGTCAACAATTACATTTTAAGTAGCCGTGTTTTAAATTTCTCTTTTTGGCCGAAATGTCAAAGAAATGCAATTATAATAAATGTTTTAAGTAATTGCCAACACACTTATAAAGACTTATTAACAGTGGAATAATTTTGTGTCAAAAAAGATATTTGTTGCGTTTTATTTTTATACAAAATATTTTGGTGTATAAATAAACGGGTATAATCTTCGTAAGAATGAATAAATCAAAATTACTGTGTCATTGAATTTATGCACACGTTACGTTCTTTTAAGGGCGAGGGAGACACTATGACTAGTATGATAAACAAAAAAATGTATTTTCCTTGTCACCCATATTCTGTTTTACTATAATACGATAAATAATCGTTTTTATTGTATTTTCAGGAATGTCAATTATGAACAATGGAGTATTTTATCTTATATTCATTTACTATTTTTAGTTTTTAAGTCGCTGTTATAGTCAACAGATAGTCGCCGTTGAAGAAATATTAACATTTTAAATTTAGAATTACCTCATTGCAGTGCAATACAGTAATCAGTCATTCAGAGTTTATTGTATTAATAAAATATAGAGTATTTATTTAAAAAAACTTAATAAAAGATCTTGTAACTATACAGAAACACCTATTATTAAATAAGTTTCACTTCTCAATTCATATTTTATAGTTGGCTCAAGAAGATTTTTCTTAGCGTTACCGTCTAAATTGAAATTGAAATGTGATCATAGCTAGTAAAAAAAAATCATTTTACATGTTTACTGTTTTTATTTGAATTAAATATACGATTGCTAATAATTAGTATGACTTATTTGATTGTCGATGCATTTTTGCAGTGGTTTAGGCATTGATGTTACAAGAATCATCTATAGTCATCTTAGCAGTTTCAATGGCGGCAGTTAATTGTTTGCGGTCTTTTGCGATAAAATTGTTGTTCCCGGATGCTACAAACAATTTTACCCTAAACCTTTTCTACTATATTGAAATCAGGGCTTTTTTTGGTCACGGTAAAAATAATAATAACCCATTAAAAGATTATAACTAGCCTATATTCTGAGTAACTAACACGATTCTAAATATCTAGCGGTTCATTCACGTAACGTTTTGCAAATTCCAAACGCCTTCTTTTGTTGTTCTTAATAAGAATTTTTTTTATAGCTGCTTGCTACTTTTTTAATAAAGACTCTTTCAGTCGCGTCCTGGGCTACTGTAGACATTTTTTGTCTATTAATCCTGATGGTGTTGTTTATCGTGTGCTCGTGAAGACCGCGCGCTAACTCCGTGAGGAATTGCGCTTTCAAATCAACACTTGTATGTGCAGCCATGATTAACAACAAATAGCTTTCTAGAAAAAAAACTTGATGCTATATTTTGATTAAATCGTAAATTAAACTAAAAACTACTATTACTTTTACAATAATCAAGGGTGGCGGTAGTTCACATTCACAATTGACTTACAATAGATTATAACAGTGACTTAAAAACTAAGAACAGTAAATGAGTATAAAGGTAAAATACTTTATTGTTCTTAATTGACATTCCTGAAAAATACAATAAGAACGATTATTTCTTGTATTATAGTAAAACAGGATATCGATGACAGTGGAAATACGAATTTTTTGTTCATCATACTAGTGATGGTGCCTTCTCCGTTCCTAAAGGAACGTAACGTAGAAATGCAATGACACATTGTTTATTCTTATGGAGATTAACAACAATGCAACTAATTTTATTTACACACGAAAATATTTGGTATAAAAATAGAATGCAGTTTATTATTCCAAATTATTCAAAAATATAAATATTGATTTTTTATTTTTTCCGAACAAAGTTGGACCTTCTGGTATTGTCAATTTGAATTTTTGGAATAGCATTGCGAACGGCCACGAATAATTGCCGATCGCATTTGCTAATAAGCCAAGTTTACACCGCTAATTATTTTATTCGAACTAACTAAAGTGTCTCGTTATTTGTTTAGTTGAGTGTATCTAATTCCCCATCATGTTACATATTCCAAGGAATAGTCATACATATTTGACTACAGCAGTGGTTCCCAAACTCTTTTGGCCTACCGACCCTTCTTTATAGTCAAATCTTGTCCACGGGTTCCTAAGTGAAAAAACTACATAAATGGATAATAGAAAAATTACAAATTTAACTTTGATGCCTTGAATGGTAAATAGTGACGTAAAAAGAAAATATAAATAAAACATTTTGTTAAAGAAGTATTTATTGAAATTGTCTTTTTTAAAGCCTTTTTCAAGTCATTTTCTAAACAATTAATATTGAAATGCACTTGTTTAAATACATATTTATTTAAACTACAATATAGACATAAATGGTCAAAGTTGAATTGTCTTTTTTTATCTCTGTCAAAGGGAGAAAAGTCACTGTCAAGTAGGCCTGGTTCATTTATAGTGCAAGTTTGTTCTTGTCCTACCATTTTTTGGTAGTTTGTAGATATTTGCTTTTGGATTTTTTCTTTCTATTAGATTGTTTACAGATTAAAGCTCTAAGTGCAGTGCGCCCTTTCGGCTTTATAGTATTTAAAAGTTGCGTTTTTTTTAAAATTTATTGAAATGTATGTTCTATCGGTTAAAAACTGTTAGATTTTATTTTTATTTCTATAGGCGATGGTTTCTATAACATCAATTATTTCTATTGTTATCTTTCCTTTACGGTTATTTAAGTCGTAGTTCAAAAGAGTTATCCAGAAATTAACTGAATAACTGGAAAGCAGCGGCGAGGTATAATTTTTGGTGAATTTGGTTGAAGTTTGTGACTTAAAGTTTATGTGTAGTTTTAACAATTTATAAATACTTTTTTTGCGCTAAATCCGCTCAATTTTTTAATTCATCCCAGTTCTGACACCAATTGTAACGTAATTCGGATTTACAATTTACAATATTTGAATATTTGTGTTAAACGTATTAAATATAGCAGCCATTTTTAGACTGTAGATAAATCAATGTTATAACATTATGAATAACCTAAAATATATCAGATACAATTAATCTTCAACCCTCACAATGTTACAAATTGTTTTTATAAATATTAATCGAGCTTTCTAAAAATAAAAGCAGTTTAATCAAGTACTAACGAAATTAAGTATGTTTGCAAAATTATTGGGTGCTTTTACATTAATTAATCAGAGAAGCAGCATGTCGGATGTCTCTAAAAAATTCGTGTCAATTGTACCATTGAGACGAAACGTATAATTTGCTTGAAACTTGTATTTAATGAAGATGGAATTAAAAAAACTTGTTTTCATCCACCTATGTTTTATTTTAAGGAAAGTTGGATAACATTTTAAGCTTAACGATATATTTTTACCTATCTTTATGCTATTAATCTCCATCTATTTTTTATTAAAGTTACGTTACGAATCAATAAAAAAGTTTATATTAAATGTTGTGTTATCTTGCTAATCAGTAGGTCTTTACATGTGCGTTATCTTAAAAACAATCACAATTTTTAGGTAACAAAAAAAGACAGCTTAACGTTATCAGTGACATGAAAAATTTCTAACAATTTTTAAGTCTGTAAGCATCAAAAGTTTAGCAGAACCGTTAGTTTTATTTCAGTTTAGAAGATTTTATTATGCAAATAAAAATACTCTTTAAGCAAAAAACTGAAAAAAATGCCCTCTTAACTATTTTAATTTAACATCGCTTTTCCATTCATATTTTAATAACTTTCAATGAAGCAACTGTGATTAATTGAAGTAGTTTGAAAAGTTTGGTTCATAGAAAAAATACGTTGATCGTTCTATTACGGTAATTAACGGGTACCTTCACTTCACTTATACTAAATCATTTTATTAGGTTTAAAATTTAAAAATAATATAAGTACAATGATAATTGAAAGAAGAAATCAAGTTTTTATAAAAGCTACTACTTTTTTATCATTATAAATAATAAAGTATTAAGTTTCACAGGTTTTTTTTTTATTATTCTGTAGCTTTCCTAAAAGTAACTACACAAAATTTTAACTTATAAATAAATGTTTAAAAATGGAATTAAATTTACAAATTTGTAAACAAATTATCAATAATTTCCAAAAGCATACTCTTCTGTGGTCAGATTTATACTAAAAAATTCACAGATATCGCAAATCTTGCAATTATCGGAAGGTGTTGAACACAATATTACCTACGTAATATAATAAACAAGGTCTATTACAATTTTCAAAAATAAGAATGGATACATAAGTAATAAAAAAAACACAAATAACTAGTATTCTATGTACATATTAAACGAGAATAGAGTCGTATGATTATTTTCCAATTGTTTGTATTTAACATTTGTCCATGAAAAGCCTGATAATTGTTTCCCATAACCTCTTCATGGAAGATGATGAATCAGCAACACCAATGACTTATAGAGATTTTTTGTCATAACAAATTATGAGCAAGACCGTTCATAATCGAGAATTGCTGCGCGCTGATAAAACATAGCTTCCAGTGACATATCTAAAGAGAAACCCGATCGCGTTATCATAAATCCATGCACTTCAACAAACATCATGGAATGTAAATAGGTCGGCGTTACTAATTTTTTCTATTTTTGTAGTTTAAGTTGTTTGCCCTTTATCTCTCCAAGAGGAACGAAAATTGTGCTCGGCATTGAATTAGTATTAAAAACTCTAAATCCAAACAGTCTCGGCTGTTGTTTCCCAATTATAGCTGTAGTATGTAATAGTTTAGTGCGAAATGATTGCAAACTGGAGGTTACATCTTTTATAGAAAAATTTTCTAGAGAAGCACAAAAATGAGTATTTGGGCTGTGTTGGTAACGCTTAGGTTCTCTTTTCCAAGTGATGTACGGTAAGAAACACAAAGCAAGCAACAAAATCTCAAAACATCGAACTTTATTTGACACAAAATGATTGAATACGCTTGGATTAAATAAATCATTCAATTATTAAATAAGCAATTTATATCGCGTGATTCCTGACAATTGCTCCACCACACTCTAACTAGTTAATGCGCATCTTTAAAAAAACAACAAAACTAAATAATTACTGGATTTTACCCGTGTTTTATGGCGGTTCACAGTTCTACAGCTTCTAAGATTATGACACAATTTGAGCTACGTTGCCACATCCTTTCAGACGTAAAAGTTACAAAGTGGAGATTTCATCTTTGAAAATATGCATCCACAATCCAAAATTGAATTTTTTTAACAGTTTGTCGCGTTCGCGATTCCTTGTCATATCTAAAGAAGACTTACAACAAATTGCACTCGCAATAAAAACATTTCGCGACGCCGAATAATCGACATGCCTTTTTAACTGTCTTTTTTTACCGATTCTACAATTTTTTCTCCTAATAATATTAAACAAATGCGCTACTGACTATAAAAAAGCATTAAAAAGACGAACTTTACTTTAACATGAATCCTTTCTCAAGTCTTAACACATTTATAACGCTAATAATCTTTACAATTGCTTGACTGTTGATACAATTTCAACATTGAACATTTACTTAAATTTACAGTGAAATCATTTATGATTTAAACTGCTGATAGTTTTTATTATAAAACTTTACAGGTGATTTATTCGTTTACACATTTTAAAGTTTGAACATAAATTATCGGTTTAGTAGAACATGTGTGTTTTGGTCGAGTTGATGACCACCGCGGTCTTTTTGTGGTTTGTCGGTGTCCTAATATTACACCAGCATCGAAGTCGCCACAGTTTTTGTATTGAAATGGTTTGCTAACTTAAAATAACCAATAAACTATTACTCTAAAACGGTGCAAGATAGAAGAAAGTTGCACATAAACATTTTTATAGAGAAAAAAACTTACTATAAAAAAGTCGACGGAAGGGTACAATTACCTTCAATAGTTTAGAAGATACAAGTGTGCAAAGTTGCACGAAAATGTCTCCCATTACATTAAAATTCTGTAACGCTTAAACTATTAGATATAATTATACACTCCCGCGGACTTTTTTGTAGTAAATTTTGTACTCAATAAATTGTTTATCTGCAATTATCATCTATATTGTATCATTTTTGCATTTCAAAACCAAATTTTGTGCAATACAAGCCGAGAAAGCTTTTTAGTGCATGTTTACCACGTGTTCGCCAATTTTTTACTACTAACTGTTTTAACTCTACTAGAACATATGACATTTTTTAGAATTTACCTTTATGCAAATACGCTTTTCAGTCACCACTGAGGTCATCTACCTAAAATTAATTGTACAGGGTTTGGAATTAATTTACTAAGTGTGGGACATGTGTACAATGGAAAATGGTTCTACTTTTTCTAGTACTTTCAAAACATTTTTAAAAGCGATTTACAACGGATTATATTGCAAACTCCAATAACATGTCCGTGAAAATCATTCTTTTGATATGTGGCATTCCAATTCTTATCCACTGTATCGCGCGACAATGGGACTAAATAGATTCCATAATATTATATGTTTTTTGAGATTCGAAGACAGCAACACTCAAAGTCAACGTAAAAAAGAAGATAAGCCAGCTCCAATTCGTGATTTGTGGACAATGCTTAATTCAAATTTAGCCCAGATGTACAAACCTACTGAAAAGTTGACAATCGACGATCAGCTTTATTCTAACCGTGGTCGTACTGGATTTACTCAAACATACCCTCAAAACCAGCTAAGTGTGGTATAAAAAGATTTGCTATTCGGGAATCTTACCATTGTTGGCACAGCAAAAAAAAAACTATACATTATTAGTGTATTAGTGTAGGCAAATAAGACCCGGGAGCAATATTCGACTGTCTTTGGATTTCACGAAAAGGTGACCATGTGTTCTTATGTACCTAAAAAACAAAACTGTGATGAACTGGCGTTGATACTATGGGTCAAATGATTCGGAGGTACACAAGTCAACGACGATCTTCGAGATGGCTAGTGGCAATGTTTTTCAACATGCTAGACATTTTAAATTGTTTATACTAATACATCGCAATGGGTACCCGGTCATTAACATAAGGGTTAATAGAGCGACCTGTCTGTCCTTTATAACTTCATTTACAGGAACAAGGAATTTTGTAAATTCCAACATGTTTTAAAGCCCCTTGTTTGTTTTTAGCAGATTTAAACCAATTTTCTAGAGTATTCTTCGTTGTGAAGATCGTTTTGATAGTATGTTTCTTTAGCACTTTACTTATTTTGTCTGTCGTACCCATACAGTATGGTAAATAAACGGTGCAAGTAAGAGGTGGTGTGTCTTCTTTGGCTTTTGGATTGACTGAGCTCTCTCATGCCCTTTGAAGATCTTTGAATTTGTATCCATTTTGTTGTAGACTTAAACAGTGTTTTGTTTTGTAGATTTTTATTATTGGACACACGTATAGTTTCTTTAACTAAAGTGTGCAAAACAGTACTGTACTGGATCGTGGTAAGATTTGAGATTTAAATATCTGTTAGTGTGCCTTTTCTTTCTATAAACGAAATGTTCTAAACAGAATGGTGTTAAATCCTTCTAGGTAGGAGGGGGCGACAGTAAAACACTACTTCATGTGTTTTTAGGCGACGTTTCGAGTTCCCACTTCATCGGCCCACTGTATTTAATAAAAAAAACAAATTAATATAAGCATACAAACTAAAAATAGTATGATGTAAGAAAAAACCAAAAAACATCTTACAAAAAACTAAAAAACGTAGCGATGATTTGCCAAACACGGTCAACTGGTAAAATAAATAATTAACGAAAAAGATTAAAATGTAAATGCTTTAAAAAACAAACAATAGTTAGAACAAACTCACAAACATCAAAAAGACCAATAACTAACTAATTAAAAATTTTGGCACTGAAAGGTAACGGTAAAGAATTCGAGGTCATGACATTTTATTGATGAGGTTATTGTATACAGTACTAAGGTTATAAGTATCTGTATTAAAATTCAAATTGTTGTTATGTCTTGTGATAAAAATCATCTCAGATATTAATCTTTTATTGTATTTGGGTTCCATATCTAAGATGATGGGGTTACTAAAATCGAAGTTGTAGCCAGCGTTAATATGGTGCAAAGCAAGAGCCGATTCTGCTTTTTTGTTATTGCAATCATATTGAGCATTTTTATTCCTATTTATAGTTTTTTGTTTAGTTTGCCCTATATAACATTTATTGCATACCATGCACTCGATTCTGTATATAACATTGTGTTTATCGCATAACTTTGTTTTATCTTTCGTTTTGGAATAAATGGTGTTGTTGTTATAGGTCGCTATTTTTAAGTTGGTATGTTTTAAAATCGGAATTAGTATTTTAGTTAACCCGGGAATGTTTATAATTTTGGTATAATCAAAATTAGAAGTAGTATTAGTTTTGGTCGATGGTGTTGTTCGTATGGAATAATCTTGTTTATTAGATTTTTATAATAATTTTTATTTACTAAGATGTTTTTTAAGATGTTAAGGTTTTTTGTGTAAAATTGTGGACTACTTAAACTAATGATTTGGTTTTTCATAGATTTGATTATGTTAATTTTTTGATGTTGTGCATGTTTTAAAAAATAATTAATCGTACGGTTGGATGCTATCGGTTTTGTGTAACAGTCCGTTAATATGGAATTGTTCTGGTTTATTAACCTAATGTCTAAAAATGGTAAAGAGCCATTACTTTTCACCTCGTGAGTAAAAATTAGATGTGGCTCATAGCACGTAACAAAACAACAATGTGGGTTGAAAAGTGAGTTTGTTAAATACAAACTGCAATAAATCATGCATGACTAAGCTACCTAAAGCTGGAGATGCCGGGTTGCCTATTGCAATGTTCCAACTTTCCGTTAATTTTCTTTATCACCAATACATCAAGAAAGTCTAGACTGATGTGTACAGCTTAGATGTTGAAAGAACTGATTTAGTTTATTTTTGCCATTAGGCCATACAACAAACGTATCATAAACATGTCTGAACCTTTTGGTTTCAACTTAACATTGTTTATAATTTCAGTTTTAAAATACTCCAAATAGATATTGATCTATAACTGGAGAGAGCAGTGAACCCACGGCCGCTCCTTCTACTTGTTTAAATAAATTGTCATTATAATTGAAATAAGTGTTTTTAAGACAGAGTTGGGCTAGCAGAACTTCTTCCGGAGCTTTAGTAAGAAGAGATATCACGTCAAAACTGACTAGGATATCTTCTTATGTTATACGTAAGTTCTGAATTTTCTTAACAATGTCTTTTTGTTAACCTCTATCGTAGTAGAGTTTTTGATGGCGAAATTTACTTTAGTGCATAGAGAGTTTAAAGAGAGAGTTTTTGTAGACACTTACGAGAGTAAGTTCGTCATTTTCTCGTTGTAATCTTGTAAGTTCATAACGACTCACGTAACCGCTCAGCTGCTTTTCTCTCTTGTCTGTTAATATTTGAGCGTGGAGGTTTTCAGTGTTGCAAATACTTTGTCGAATAGGTTCAGAGGTTTTTTTAGGTAGAGTGCAGATTGCAGCTTCTATTCCGCACACTACGTCTTCTATCTGTGTTGTCTTAGGCGTAACTGCGTAGTTAAAACCCTTCTTTAATAAGGATCTGGTCTGTTTATCTAAAACTGTATCTGTTAGCTTAACAATTACTTTGTGGTCGTCTAACGTTTTCTTTGACTGTGAAGGATGAAATCTTTCGTATTTCTTAGTTTGCTTATTTGCTTTCATTTTTGATTAATTGAACTTCGCCTTTGCCGTATCGTCGGTCGTGAACCCAAACAAACGTTTTGCAAGGCATTGCAGCTTGTATCTGCAAACTTTCACTTCAAGGTCAGTCAAGTGGCAACGGAAAGTAAAAGTCTGTTAATTACCTGTTCGTTAATGATCTAATACCGCCACTCACAATTTTTCCTTCAGTAACATTTACCACTTTAAAAACGTAAGCTGCAATGTCTATGATCAACCCTAAAAAGTGTGAGTGTTTAACTATGACGCGGTTTAAGCCAAAAGTCGTTTATAATCGTAACCAAGAAAACTGCGATAGCTTAAAATTCTATACTGTATATACGAAATCATAAAATCGAAATAGTGAAAAAATAAAACTACTTGGAAAGCTCCAGTAATGAAAATAGTGACTGCTCTAAAGAAATAAAACTAAGGGTAGGAAAAACCAGAAGCGGTTTTATGAAAATGAAAATACTAAAATTCTGCAGCAACGATTTAAACCTCAAGGTTATACTCATGAGATGTTATATACTATCAATGCGTGGACAGTAAAAAAGAGCGACATATGAAAAGCAATAGTTTTTGAAATGTCGTTATATTGTAAAATATTGGACGTAACGAACGATGAATATTGAAGTGTCGAGACGAATGCAAAGAAAAACAAAGAACTGACATTAAAAAGAGAAAGTGAGTATATCTGGGTCATATAACGAGGGGGGAGAAAAACCAATGCAGGGGAGAAGAACCGGAAAGTGTTCAATAGGTCGAAGAAGAGTCATGGATGAAAAATTTGCTTGGTTGGTACAACTGCAATAACAACAATATATTCAGAGCAGCAGTTTCCAAAATAAGAATAGCTTTAATAATTGCTAATATTTGCGACGAAGAAGGCACTTGAAGAAGAAGAAGTTTAGTAAGTACTTACGATTCATCAAAGCTCTAACAGAACCCTAGTAGCACAAAATATACGTAATATATTAGTAAATAACATCTGGTAAATATTTAAATGTCACACTTTTTTATATTGGCCATTTATTGTAATGCTATATCAATAATTTATATAAAATAAATATATTCTAAATATATGTTTTCGATATATGGTAGACATTAGATGTAGATGTCGTCTCAATATTTGTTTCCAATATATGGGAAATATATCTTTTTAATCTGTTCTAGATGTATCTCACTATTATTTGTGAGATATTTGTAAAATATATACCTACTACATATGTGTATGTTTGTAAATGATATTTAATCTGGATCTTTTTTGCTACGCATTGTACAGTTTTTATTAAACCGTATTGAAACACTGCAGATATTCTGTAGAAACACGTTTATTTATAAAAATTACACTAACAAAACAAAATTACAAATGAATAAAATATAAATATAAAATCTGTATACATTTTAAACATCTTTAAAAATAAATACACAAAAAAATTGTATCTTAAAATTACTTATTAATATCATCACATATTACATAGGTAGTACATAAATGTTCTAAATCTTGCCAAATATAACGCAACATTAGGATGTCGTCTTGTGATGGCATCTGAAAAAAAACACACAATTAAGATTTACTCTACAAAGTTGTATTAAAAAATCTACATTTTATAATAATAATTATAAAATGCATTAAAATTATTTTAATTGTTGTAAAATATACAGACAAATGGTTTTAGTTTGAATTTTTCAATAAAGAAACTCTATCAAGACATATATTTTTTTAAAAATTTGGTTTACAGAAATATCAACAGCATTATTAATTTAGTTATTATTTTAGATTAGTTTTAAAAGTGCAAAAAAGCATTTTCTTGGGATTGCTATTCAAAAAATAAGGTAAATTTGTTGTTTATTAATTATTGATTATAGTTACGTAAATAAAAGCATTTCTCTAATTTAGGTTTCTTATTAGTAATGACCGTTGAAATTTTTTTGAATTATGTTCTGTCAACGTTGAACAGGCAACTAAGCTGCGTTAAAATAAATTATTTACAAAATGACTTTTTGATTTTCTATATTTAGAAAACAAGATGCAAAAATTTAAAAAAAAATGAATAGGCACTTACTTGATTATACAATTACGTTTCCCTAAAACTCTATATAAAAATTTAAACTTCGCAAACTGCAAACACGAAAACCAAATGCATATTAGTAAAGAAAACTTTTCTTATTCTTGTTCAGGGTCTATATAACGGTTTTTGACCTCAGTACCCAAAAGCAGGTAAATAATACATTTTTTCAATGTTCCAAAGGATTCTAAGAAATTTATTAAAAGCACCTAAAAGGTACTTGTACCTATATACCCGTTTTTAATGCCACAAAAGTATTTGGAAAAGATGACCTTCAAAATCATAAATACTTGCTAGCATTACTGGTAATTTTACTGCAGAATTAAAATACCTTGTCTAAAATTTCATTGCAGCAAATGTAGTTTATTATTGTAAAATTACTATAGTTCTAGTTATAATGCAATTGGTTTTTCCATTCAATTCAAACGCAGATGTTTCAATTTTATATACTCCTTGTGTAATTTTTTTAATAATTAAATTGCGTTGCTTACAAAATTTTTAGCAGACTACATACTATGATATTGGATTACTTTTTATTAAAATATACGCATATAAAGATAATTTTTAAAATAAGCATATTTAAATTATGAGAACATTGTGTTAGGGTTTTTAGCAAAAATGAAAAAAAAGTTTAAGAAAAACGTTTAACAACTATAAATACATAAATTTAAAAGTACAGTTAAAAAATAAGCATAAAAAGTTAGATACTGATTAAACATAAATATTCGCTCTATATATAATTATAATATATGTATATTTTATGTCAGTAAAATTTTGAAAAACATTTGTGACCTTAGAATACACGAACGATATTGTTGGTACATATTTTTAAAACATTGTTTTTATCTAGTTTTACAATATCTAGAATACATTTTTTACATCTTGCAATAAGTATCTAGAATTAAGATATTTACCTGATGTCATGTAAACCTTGAAAAAAATTATGAGGTTTTAAAATATATCAATGATATTGTAGGTATATATTTTTAGGATATTAGTATTATACACTTTAACAATATCAAAAATATATCTTTTACAGCAAGCAATATTTAGCCGACTTTAAATATTGTACCAAGATCATTAGAATATCGTACATATATTTTGTGCTACTAGGGAAATTAAACTACGTGCAGTCAAAGTCGAAAGCAACAAGACGCCAGTACTAAGAATTTTGTTAAAACACGAATTGTGAAAATTTATTACTAACGACACGTAACAAGCAACATAGAACCTAGTAGAACTGTCTTTTAGATTGACAAATACCACCGGAAATCTCTATGGATAGGTTGATGGTTTGATGATGTCGTGCAGTCTTAAAAAGGTCCTTTCCCATAAGTGCTTTTTGAGCAGTTATGTTATCTATCAGATTAGTTGTAATCGTTCTTATCATTCTGGCACGCGAATGCGGATACTAATTATTAAATTTGTGTTTGGTATGATGTTTTTGGGTAATACGATCTCGAGTTAATGTTGCTCTTGTAGCTTCTAGTTTTTTGCCGGCAATGTTTTTCTGCTTTTTCAGGGCACAGGGGTCTAATTTGTCCACCTACTAAACTAATGATCTGTAGATTAAAAAGTTTTTTTTGCATTTAAATAACTTTGCTTTTAAAAGTAGTAATTTTACAATTGGTTTAATGCAACGGAAATTAGTCAATAGTTGTCACATGTAAGTTAAAGCTCTGTAAGACAAGAACAAATTTGTTTTAGTATTATTTTTAAATATAATTGTCAATTTTTTTTATTTCATTAAGGGTCGGTTGTATAATGTTTGATTTAACGACGCCGACGGTTCAAATTCAACCTGGGGTTTGTTACAATTTGTGTTGTGTCACTGGTGGTTGGTTCTACACCGGATGTTTAATTTTAAGCAGACCGAGATTTTGTAATAAATTGTCATCATAATTTTTGTTCAAACGATTTGAGTCAATTTTTTTGGCAGTTAGGTGCTTAATACATTTAAATATATGGCTAATGAGATGATTGTGATAGTAACAATTTTGGTGATTGACTTTAGGGTTTGTCATCAAAGAATGAAGTTTTCAATGATTACTGATTATTCAAATGGCATTTAAACTTTAACCTATGAATTTGACGATTGAGTACAGTAAAAATTAAGTTTAATTTACAATTGAACGATCAATTAATCAAAGTTGGAGGTAGATTTTATTGCAATAGATGTTATATTTTTGGTACCGATTTTAGCTGGCGACGCGACGTTTTGTTTTCAGGATTTATTGAACTTATTCTATCTAGTAACGTTTTGTACGAATATGTTTAACATTGTGTTTGTTTAATCAATGGTTATAGAGATAATGATAAAATTGGAATTTTTTGAAGTGGAATTTCTTCAGGTGAAGTTGATTTCAATATTAGTCATTATAATATTTCGAAATCCCACCTTATTACAAATGAGGTCGAAAACATCAGTTTTAAGTGAACGATCATTGAACACTGTCCGCGCTTTAATAGTTTATACAGTGTTTTTAGTGCACATTGTGTTTTCTTTGTGAGTATCATCCAGCATTATTTCTACATATTGTTTCGACGTTTTAAAATTATAAATTTCGTATACGCAGCCATTATATTATATTACGTTACGTTACGAGTTTTAAATGAAATTCATGTAAAACGTTGAATATTTCTAATTGTTTACACTTTTAAATATGTTAAAGAGGTTATAATTGCTGTTGGTGGTGGTTATCTGCATTGCAGGACATTGTCGTGAATAATTATGGCTGAACTTTGTCTCTTTTGTCTTTGTGCGAGCTTGTCTTTTTTATGTTGTATATCTGAAACATACATTTACTCGTTTATACAGTTTTCAAATACAACGTCTATTTTTAAACCGTAAAAAGTTGAACTAATATCAATCTTGGAGAAACGGTCGTTCGTGCATAAAAATAACAAAATAACGAAATTTCACTTATCTAAATGTACACGTCATAAACAGTTTTTAGATTTGTATATAAACATATATAAAAAATGGTTTTGTTAAGATTTGGATTTTGGTTTAAAGGAATGATATATGTACATACATTGAATTATAAAATCTAGGGAGTATCCTATGATGACTATGTGAAAATAAATAATTATATTAATTGATTATTAGCAATTATCAGTAATAATCAGCATTTATGAGGTATTTGTAATTTTTCTACGAATATGGTATTGTTTTGTATATTACTTAAGTTAGAAGTATTTTAAGTAAAAGCATGTACTATACATACTACATATATGTAAGTATAAGCAACTACTTTTACATATATGCATATGTAGAAGCTTGCACAATTTTATATTATTACATTCTGGTAGTCGAATAATTTTAAAATATTTTATAATGAAGTACATACAAGGTGTGTTTTTTAAAACACTGCGACTGCGAAAATAAAAAAATGCTAAAAAAATTTTGGTTTATAATTTTGGAAATTTTAATGAGAGATAAATCAATTTATTTTTAATTTTTTAATAAATATTCAAAATCACTTCAACAAAAAAAAAGTGTTGGAAATGATTTCCGTTATTCTCGAAACAATGGTAGAGTCTGCTGTCAAACTTTTGCCAAACATTTTCAAAAGTTTCATCTGTGAGGGTGCGATGTGCTTCAATAATTCTACGCCGGAGTTTTTCAATCGGCTTTGGTTGAGTTTTAAACAATATTGACTTTAAATGATCCTACAGATAAAAGTCCAATGTTGTTAAATCCGATTTGGGAAGCTATTTAATTTGCCCTCTTCTGCCAATCTACCAATCTGGATAATGGTTCTAGTCGTACGTAATGAAGATGCGCTCCATCTTGTAGAAATGGAGTAAAGCTTCATTTAAATGAAGATGTTTATCTATGCCCTTCTGGTTTTCTAACAATCTAAGATAAAGTGCACCAATCAAATTTATGTATGAAGACAATGATAGCAGTTTTTCGGGATATTGAGTGTGCACTTCCCGCAAATTGTGAGGATTCTTGTCGCTCCAATACGACAAACGTGCGCTCATCACTGGAACAAATGTTTCTTTAAAATTGCGGATTTGCATTAATTTAATGGATTTCATCGAGTATCCTTGGTTTATCTCTTCTTGTGAATAACGGTTTTCCATGCCAAAAATGAAGACACTTTTGATGGTGATGTAAGTCATTGTCAACAGAATGAAAGTTTGATAAGTGACAGAACTTCAGATGTTCTTATGTGGGCGATCGCTCTTAATGAAAATAACACTCAAATAAACTTGTATTGTTAAAAAAAGAAATGATCACAATTACAAACCATTATTTTTTACCATTTTTATCACACGTTTAGAAGATAAGTAGTATTAAAAGCTACAATAAATCTGATATGTCATTAAATTTATTATTTAGATTTTGTTGTGTCAAAAATTGTCAATCCGCTGAGTTCCTCTTTAAAAAATGACGTATCACAGGATTGTGCCATTAAAAAAAAATACCGGTAGCTGCTGAGCGTCAGAGGGTTTTAAGTTTTAAAAATCTCACCTTGTATAGTAGTTGTTTAATATCTCTGTTAAGAAAATACCAATATACATATATTTTACGTTCACGTAATATATCGATTTTTATTTATTTATAAATAATTAAATATATAAATAATAATAAATAGATGCAGGTTTGGTATAGGTACATGCAATATAAAAAAAAAAACCAGAACTAGCACATAAAAAATTACACTACGTAACTTGCTACTGAACTAAAATACTAATCTATCTGCAGAGCTGCAATTAAATTTTTATTTACCACTGAAATGAGTCGGGGACTCTTAGTTACACTAAGATTGACAATGGTTTGGTTTGAAAATGTGTAGAGCTTCTTGGTTTTTGCTTGTGCACATCTTTTGTTGCTCTCTGCAAAAACCAACAATAATCCCTCATCTTGTTGGGATTGAAACGGCGTTGATATCTTGCCTCCATGGTGGACATCTGGTAGAATTTTTTGACGTGTTTGCCATTCACGGTTCCCATATTTGATGGAAATAAGGTGAGATTCGAACGCATCTTTAGTGACATTTGGCAACCGAGGTGCTGGTAGGTTGTTAAAAAGTTGTCCACAAGTTCTGCTTAGTTGTCTGCTCTATGGTTTCTAAGGAACTTGTGCACGACAATGCGTCTCAAGCTATTTGTTCTAGTTCTGTAAGCAATCTGAACAATGGATCTCGAAACAACTTTCTTATTTTTGGTTCAACGAAGACTCCTGCTTCCAATTTTGCGTCAATTTCTTAACTTGCCTTTTAAATACTGAAAATCACGATTTCTTTGATCCACTACAAAAAAAAACTGTTTCATAAGACCCAGATTGATTTGGAATGGAGGTAGGTAAATCTAATTATGATCCATAATATATGCATGTTGAACGTTGTGCTGTCCGATCACAGGTAAATATCTGAGTCGCCAATTTTTCACTATGTAGTGATTTGTATCATCACGACTGTTTCACAGGCAACTCATTTCTAGCAGAAGGTTTGCAACGTTCAAATCACCGCAAAAATTCCACTTATCCTTCGAGTATTTAATCAAGATTTAGAGAGTCTTAGTGTTTCGTATCTTTCCTTTATTTCCACGGCGTTAGCAATAGGAATCTTGTATTTTTGCATTGTTTAATTTGGCATTTTTTTGAGATAATATAATATGGTTGATATTTTTTATATTTCAGAATCATTTTTTAATTAAATTTCTCGGTTAGATCAATGTTTATTAATGTAATTTTGAAACTAAATTTTAGCACACGCGTTAAATACTTTATTTATTAAGACCGACACAGTGTTCGATACTGACTGACTTTCTTCGCACACCTATTTATATTTCTACTTTATCAGGATCTGGCACGGTAGAAAGGGTCGTGACGACAGCGGCAGTTCTTTTCATTTTGTCTACTTCTTGACAAAATGGAAAGAAATACCATAACAGCATAAAAGTAGCAGTTAATTTTCTGACTCGATGTTCTACTTGGATGGTAACTTAAATCTATTACTCAAACGTCTGTTTCTTGGAAGACGACCTCTAACATATTTCGAACTGTCTTCTAATCCAGTTGATTTAAGTCGCAACCAAGCTTGGGAATGTTGTGGAACTCCATTTCTATCTTTAGATATCATAATGCTCGCCACAAATATTTCTTTTCATGTGAGTATTTCTTGGTGATCAGATAGAAAATAAAGGGTCGATCATCACTTAGTTTTAAGACTTTCTGACGGCCGGCTGCTCTTTTCGTAGTCCATCTAGCCGTTCGAACTTATTCTTATATAGCACCGCAATCCTTTTGGACATCTTTACTCACGCAATGTGCAATAGCGTAATGCGTATTTAGAACAAGTCTTGTTGTTTCTCGGTTGTAACTCCGAATCTAGACTTTCTCGAGTTCTCATACATGATCATAAACTTATCGAAGTCCATTACATTGTTTTGGTTCTTGGTTTTGGTTGTTATTACTTTAGTTTGGATTGGTTTTGGGTAACGTTGTTATCGCCAGCAAACGCGACTAGTCGATCGATGTGGATGTGGTTTTTGGACACGATATATGATGTCATTAATACACTGCAAAACTTTATAAAGGACCTCTCTCATTGCCTCTTTAGTTTTGGCGTAAACCATGTCTTCTTTGGGGATTATACAACTACACCATGTCGCTATGTTGAAATACACTATTTTGTGTTTTAACGTCAATTTGCGTGTTTTTTCGAACCGTCTTATGTACCTCGTCTAGCTCTTGCTGACATAGTTTTATCCAGCAATTTTCTCTTCCGGTCTTCGTCTAAATTGAAGGTCACTTGACACTCTTATTTCGCGACGTAACCCTTCGTTTATTTCGTGAAATAATTAATTGCTACTAAGATGTATTTGTTTTCCAAATCAGGTTTTGGGAACCGTTTTGGGATGTCAATTGCCACTTTCTTTACGGGATTTCCTACGTTATATTGTTTCATGAGTGTTTTGTCTTTTTTGACTAGACTACTTTCTGATGCGCAGACCGTGCACTTACGGGACTATTCTATGACGTCTGCTTTGCAATTCACACAGTCGAATCTTTCTCGAACTTTTCTTAATGTTTTCTTTGCTCTAAAGTGTTCTAATGTAGCATCGTGCAAATACTGCAATGCATCTGACAGTTGGATCTTTGGTACTACCAACTGACTTTTTTAGGAATTGCTTAAGAAGAGCGTTTTCTACTCTCAAGGGTTCCGATTGCGCCAAGTGTGTTTTGATGTTTTTGCGTAAAGCATTCATTTCTTTCCAGGTTGGTCGTCAATCATTTGTTTTGCAATTCAGGAGTAATTTTATTTTGGGGTCGTTTTTTTGTTTGCAACCTAACTGCTCTGGTTCCCACTCGTCATCAACTATAGCAATTTTTCGGATACATTTGATCTTTTCTTTAAGTTGCGAACAATGGCTGCAGTCTGCCGAACATGGTTGTCTGGACAAGACACCGGCGTTCCGATTACTGTTTCTGGCAGGGTTCTGTGTTATTGTTATATTATTGCAATATTTCAATCCATCTTGGCACTTGTCCTTTCTAATTACGAAACTGCAATAGCAATTTCAATGCGGCTTGGTCTGTCCTAATGATTGTTTATACAAATATTTGTAGAAGTGTGTTATGGATTTAACGACTACTAACAGCTTTTTTCTTCATTAGTCAATTTTGTCGAAAGTTCGGCAATGTTGGCATATCCGGGTACAAATCGTGTATATAGGTACACAACTGAAGGAAACTGCAAACTTGATGCTTGTCGGTTGGTTTTGACTTTGCACTGCTTGGACTTTGTCTGGGTTAGTATTTATTTCATCTCTAGATGCAACGTGGCCAAAGTATTGCACTTGCTTTTAAATACATGGCACTTCTTTTAAGATTTAGATTTGCTTCATATAGTCGTTGGAACATTTTCTTCAGGTTGTTCAAATGTTTTTCAAACGACTTGCCAATCACAATCACGTCGTCTAGATAAACCACGTACGTTCTCCAAGACAGACCTTGCAAGATGGTCTCTATCAAACGCTCGAACGTTACAGGAGCGTTACAATTGCCGAAAAATCTAACAAGGAATACTACCGGGATCCTGACAGGGTGTCTAAAGTATTGTCAATTCTCGGTAAAGGGCAACTGTTTTTTTGTCGCATGGTTAAGCTGCCTGTAGTCGATGCAAAATCTTGTTGATCTATCTTTTTTTTTCTTAATACTACTTGGGACGCTCATGAATTATTTAAAGGTTTGATCACATCTCTCCCTATATGCATAATTTTTGTTTTGCCAAAGGAAGTCGTATCGACCGAGCGTCTTCGGCATTAATTTTAAGTTTTATTACGCTAGTTCTTTCTTTGGAACTATTCTCTAGCCCAAACACATTTTGATACTGTTGGATTAACTCTGTAACTTTAGCCAGCTGGTCTTGGCTGAGGTTTTGGCAGTTGAAGGTAAAAATGTCTAATAGATATTGTGGTCATTTTTTTGCCGGCATAGTTTCACTACAATTCACTCACAATCTGAGATACTGGCATATATTGAATTTCCACGGTCTTCTTCTTCAACGTTACTGGATTTGAGTTGACATTCAAGATTCTTACTAGCATTGGGTTTTTTTCTCGTACTGTTCCGTCAACTAATAGTCCTTTCATTGGTTTCTAGCGCGAATGTAACATTCCTGGAGATTTTCATACAGGCGTGCCATCCCTACACTTTTAGTTTTTCCAGGCAGGATTACGGCTTCACTCAATAAGACTCGCACGGCTGTCCAGTATGACGAATAAAAAGACATTTTTCATCGTCAATCTTAAGGACATCGTTGTTCATGTCCAAATGGAACCCATACTTCTTCCGAACGTCCTTTCTTAGGATAACTTTTCCGTGATATCGGCTACTTAATGGTTGAGTACTCCATTTTCCACACGAATGGTCACTTTTACTTGTCCGTGACGTATTATTACTAATGGCTTCTTATTTTCTAATAATATATTAGCACCAATGACGGTTTTTGTCATTATAGTGCAACTGAAGTCTTTGTTTATTGATCTTGCCAACGAGATAAATGCTGTACAACTGTTCCACCGCAATGCCAGTTAAATGGTAATTTCCGAGGTATAACTATATTAGGTTAACCTTTGTTTTTTTGGTCAAATCGGATTTTGGATGCTCTTCTTGTCTTCTTCTTAGGCTTAGTACGGTGTCATCGTACGTGTCCTATTTTACCGTAGTTCGAAGTCGTCACTCTTCTTTCTCGAAGCGTTGGTCGTACTATTTCCGGAATGCTTGCTTATGTTTGCGCGGGTACTTATGTAGCACAGCGAAGACTATGGTTGCCTCGATGCGACGTCTGTTTTGCTGCTTTAAACTCTAAGCAATGGGTTAAAGCGTCATTCAACGTTTTAGGTAAAGCTAACCGTAGAATCTGCTTCGTTGTTTTGGCGGCCGTCTACAAAGATTTTAATAACCAATTGCTTCAAGAAGGAATATGGTGCTGTTGGATACGCACACCGTGTAATTCTGGCGATGTCAGCTTTAAACTCTTGAAGACTTTGCCGTTTTTTGAAATCGATTTTTTATTTGGGCTAAACGTAAAATTAAGAATTCGTAATTTGCTTGAAAGTGGCCAGGAACAGTCTGCAAAATTCTAAGCGTTCTCCATGTAAGGACGCCGCTTTCTGTTTGTTGCTCCAAAAATTAGCTAAATCTGCGGCTTCAATTGTTTTTGGTATCCATTAATAACACTTTGCTCGAGACATTTTCTTTATCAGTTGCAATCTTGCTTCTAATTTTGCTCTAGTTGGTCTTTTATGGTTCTTGAATTTTTTTCTAACTTGTTTTAATTTGCATTCTACTTTTTTAATTTTTTTTTCTACTGTTTCTCTTAAATTCTAAATACAGTTTTGCATTTCTTTTTCAACAGTTTTAATCTGGAACTCTACACTAATCTGTGTTTGTTCTTGTATTGTTTTTATTTGATTCCTAATACTTATCTGAGAATATTTATACAATTTTTTTTATCTTTTGAGAGTTTTTGGACAGTTGTTCTAAAGTTTTCTTCCATTTCTCTAGGATTTTATTCCGTATTTTTATTAATTGATTCTTGATTATTTTTTTGAGTTGGGAAATTCAAATAATTTTGCGTCTATGTTGACTGTTTTCGAACAAGCTACCGGCATAAATTATAACACGAATAAAGAGTTTGATAAAATATAGAGTCACTGTTACATAGCGCTAAATTTTAAGAAGACCGATTTTTTATTATTAGATTAAATACACAGGTTTAACGAATTGGATCAGTTTAATACACGAGCAAAGGGAAATCGCGAACTAATAAGTTGTTTATTTACACAATATCAATTTACCGAGCGTAAGATCACCTAAATTTATTTACATTAAGTATTTACACGATTATTTTAAATATAACTAATGTTTAATTAAACTAATTAATAAAATCTTATGCTATTTAAGAAAAGCTGCTTACAAGTAATTTATATATGACTATCACTCGATATTTATAAACACTGTCCGCAGATAATTCACAATCTTATTTATCATAGCACACGCGTTAAGTAATTTCGTTTTTTAGACCGACGCAGTGTTAGCACATCCGACTTCTGATTAAATTAATTTCCTTCGGACACCTTTTTATATTTTTACTTCTAAACGTTTCGACCAACGTTTTAAAGTTTCCAAATATTTTGGAAACGCTTCATTAATGCTTAATTTAGTTATGGTTTGTATTGTTGGTACCTAAAGTTGGTGCTATTCAAGATTTGACTTATCACGCAGACTTAAAATTTCTGATAAAGCTTCTGCAGGCGTTGCTGAAAGATTTCCAGTTATGCATTGTACGTTTAATGTAAGATAGAATAGTTTGACGTGTTTGTATTTAGAAAAAAAGTTATGATTACAATGTTTAATTAGATTAAGCGATAGTATCGTTATGGATATGTAACGAAGTATTATTGGGTATAAAAAGCAACATGTACACTGCATATTGTAAAATGAAACTAAATATGCATTTAGTTGCTTTTATCTACTGATTTTTAGTATGATTGATAAATACAAAATTGTTAGATTTAAAAATCTCTGTGGTTTTTCTTTCCAAATAAGTAGTACTTCTTCGAAGTTTTTCAGTCAATTCTGGCTTTATTTATGCAAGAAATGAGCTCAAGTTGTATTTCAGATTTCGAATCGTCGCCTGAAAAGGAAAAAGTGGAATTAGGCTTAGTCGTAAGATGGCCCATCATCTCTTCTCTTGGAAATGCAATGCTTCTAAAGAAGCTGTATAGCAGGTGAGAAATTCTATAACAACTTCGTTTTAATAAACTCACAACACAAGAATTTCGTCAGTACACTGGAGCTCTATGTAAATACGCCCGTTTTGATTTAGTGATAAGAATTTTCAGTTTTTATCTTATATTATTTACGCGTCAATTCATGTTTATTTCAAAATTTAATATTGGCCGCTTCGTCTTTCTATAACCAAACAATTCGACTATGTACATACATAATTCAACAACTCAATTGAATCTTTATTTTTCTTTATAATCTAATATAATATTGTTCTTTAGACGCCAAGTTGTTACACACCGCACTTTCACGCACGAATTTGGTATTTTCATCTTAGCACCGTAAAGGACGGTGAAATATGAATGCTTTCTTTTAAATCCACACTTTAACTTGTTCTTTTATCAAACGCATGGTATTTGCCAAAATCGTATTGGTTTTAGTAGTCACAACTTACACTTCAATTATACACTTCTGTGTTTTGTAATGAGTGTTTCTGTTTACATGATGTTTTCTAGTATTTTCTCATTGATGTAGATTAAGGTAAGATTATCATTTTATTGTTGTAAAGTAACATGTTTTTACATTAAATTGTTTTTTATTCATATGTGCATGTGATAATGAAATATATTTTTTTAATGTTTTTATTGTTAATATCAGATAAAATTGTTATGTTGTATCGTTGTGTTATTTTTTTTTGTAAAAGCCGAAAAAAAATGAAAACAAATATGATTATAATCATTTCCAGTTTATTGTAGTAGACGTTTTTGAAATTCTAATTTTTTTTATCAGTAGTAAAGTTGATTTATTGTAAATGACGTTTTGCAAAAAAAAGTTTATGCACACATTTAATATAAATATGTAGATACGTTTTCTTCGTCGTTTCGAAATTACTGTGTGCCCAAGAGTTTTGTGCAAAACGGATTTAATTTTATTTTGTGCTTCACACTTAATAATTTATTAGGGTGCAGTTATAATTCAACTGTAATTTAGAGTCCTTTATATCTTTTAAGGTAATTGCTTGGCAAGATTTTGCGAAGTAGTAAATTTTAATAATAAAACCAATTGTTCGTGCGCGCGTGGATTACCTATATTTATTAGTGTTTTATATTATTTAATTTTTGTTTTGGTAACTTTCTGATGTGTAAACTTAAAACGAAAAAGATATAGTTAACATTTCTCGAGTTTAAAAGCGTAGTCTTGTTTTCTTAGAAGCTTTTCACAAGTATAAGGTTTTTAGAAGTGTAATTTTTACTTTTAAAATGGTTGGTGATAGTTTCATCTTTTTTTTAAGTTTTATTTCAACAGATACTTTACCGATTTAATTTTGAAAATTTGATACGAAAATTGGAATTGAATTTTTGTTAATCGCGTGTTGGTTGCTGTCTTATATTTTTTTTTCGTATATTTCAATAATAATGCTTTCTAATAAATTTTCGAGAAATGTCTTACCGTATTTCATGTTTTGTAAGGGCATAGTAACAGCTTTTCCATTTTAGGTATAAAATGTCGTTATCTAAGATTACCATTTTCGTTGTTGTTTATGTGTTATAAACAGTTGAAAAATGCGTATCTCGGTTTTCTGTATGTTTTTTTTTCTATTTCAATAGATTAACGATTCATTTTTCGACGACACTTGGTCGTGTCGTTTTGAATCTCGCCCGTTTTATCATATTAAAGCAATCAACAATTTTAATGGAAATCGTTGATGATGAACGGTGTCAAAGGGATTCTTCCAAACTAGCTGTCATTTATGGTAATTGGATTTCCGTGTAACTTACTCGGGTTGTGCTAATTGAACTAATGAACTCATGATGTACTCTTATGTATAGGCAATCCTTTGTCGACAAAGAATTGATTAACAATTTTAATTTTAAAGAAATAGTGTTATATTTCTGATTATTGTTATTGAACGTACTTAGGTTTTAAATGACTTTTGTAATAATAAAGACTTTTCTGTTTTTTATGTCCTTAGAAAATGTAGAAAAAACGGTATTTTTAAAAACTCCGCTGGTCGAAAACTGACAAAAAAGATTTAGGTGATTCCATTTTTTATCACCTAGACCGCATCAAAACCATTATATTTACATGAACCAAAACCGGAATCTAAGCTTATTCAACTTAGATTGAACCAGAACTGTTATTTTTCTTTTGGTTGTAATTAAATCATTTCATTATGTACTGTTTTATTTTTTCTAGTACCTATGGTAATCCATATTTCTATTTATCGCATTTTCTACATAATCTACATTGTCATTTGCTATCTGTTACAAATGTATTTTTCTACATGATGTAAATATACGAGTTTATCACTGCACAAAATGTACTAAGAATATTTTTTGTAAAAACGTTATCTCTAATTGTTTCCTGGTTGTTTCTTACTTGAGCAAAATTGCAATTTATACTTTTATTTTATAATTGTTCACCGACTGTAGCAGGGGATAATATTTGGTTTCTTTTAAATAGATCCGCGATTCCACGTAAAGTAACAAGCTTTTAGGTGAAAGTTTGTTACAATTTTTGAGCATTACAATTACGGTCGCATGAGGGAAGTAGTTAGATCCAAGGTTGGAGAACCGGTTAAGGAAGAGAGTGCGTTAGTGTAATATCTATTAATATGGATAACGCTGTGCTCAGTGGAGCGAGCCTAATGAAGCGTTCATTTCGAACACGAAACGTCGCAATGAACTAAATTAGTGGCTTATTTTCCTATCTTCTATAAGAAGAAATCGTTAATATGATCATTACAACTCAAAATTTACAATTGACTATATATATAATAAATCATAAATAAAATTTTGAGACTATAATACCGACTCAAAAACTAAAAATAGTAAATGAATATAACGGTTAAATACTTTATTGTTCTTAATTGAAATGATTGAAAAATAGAATAACAACGATTATTTATCGTATTATAGTAAAGCAGTATATGGGTGACAGGGGAAATACGAAGTTTTTGTGCATTAGACTAGTGATGGCGTTTTTCCCGCCTCTAAAGAAACGTAACGTGGAAATGCAATGACACAAGTTTGATTTATTTATTCTTACGAATATTATACGCGTTTAAATCCATACGTATCAACAACATTCATATAAATATCTTATTTTTCTACTAGTGTCGCAAAAAGAAAATTGATTGTATTAACGTTATCTAAAAATATTGTTAAAAAAAGAATAAATGGTTCAGAATTACAATAAATTTTATTTATACACGAAGATATTTTGGTTTGGTCAATGTTTATTTGTCTAAATTTGAATTTCTTGAATAGCATCCCGAACGAGCACGTTGCTGATTGCATTCGCTAACAAGCCTGGTTTACACCGCTAACTATTTCAATCGAATAAACCAAGGTGTCCAGTTTTTGTTTAGTTGAGTGTACATAAAAATATGACCAAAAATGAAAAATGTAAATGATGATGCTATAACGATAATTTTAGAAATACAAATTTACAGTCATGTGATTTTAGAATAAATATTTATTTGAAAAAAAAAATTATACCATGCAGCGTAGTATTAAGTGTACTTAATATAAAACTCCGAGATGGCTGTAGTTATTAATTAAATCTCCTGATAAACAGGGTGGGCTCCTCTGGCACTGTCGCTGATTACAAATTAGTATAACAATTCAGTAGTCGCACTCGGCAGGCGGCATTTTGATCTTTGTGAAACATTTTTAAACAGTGCGCATTATTAAACAAGATTTCGTCGCCTGCTTTGAATGTGCTTTCAAACGTTTACAAAATCCGTCAAGCACTGCGTATTTTGCTACGAGTTGATCTACGCTAAGACACAAATTTGTGAGTGAAACTACTGATTTGTATTTATACTGTGCTAGTATTAACAAAAGCATTAATTTTATATACAGGGTGTTTCTGAACTATGGCTACAAACTCAAAGAATATATTTCTTGTGACGTTAAATGTAAATTTTATCTTTAAGAATTTGACCTAAAGTGTCCCATTTTTGAGATATTTGCAATTAAAGTTTTTAGGCCGGCGTTGACTATTTAAAGAAGTGGAGATTGACTATTGATTGTAATTATGCGGTAAATGCTCTGAGATCTGTATTTATAACCTTTTGATGTATTGTTATTTTTGTTAAATGTCATTTTGTATTTTAAAAAAATATTTATTCTGAATTAAAATTAACGACTTCCGTGTTTATACGCTGCTACTGATTGTCAAATCTCTTGTATGAGTGAGGATAAGCGCGATATCGCTGTTGAACGTCTATTTTTACTTTTTCTAATGTAACTAATTTTTTTTTCCTGAATTTTTCTTATTAGTTATTTTGATTACGCTTTTAGTTAATGTGATGGGAAAGTCTTATTCAAGTATTGAGCAAATAAGCAATTTAGTTGATTGCTTGACGTTGCAGGTATGAAGGTAATCAAAATGGCGTCGTCACGTTATCTTTTATCTTTTTAACGATTTTTGAGGGACTGCTACTTTATCTCGACACATTTCTCTAAAATAACGATCATAGCGTATTTTGTGATTGTGGTGCCTTTGTTAATTAATTATGTCAGTTTTATGCGTACTTCTCAATAGTAATATATAATGTATCATAACTGTCGATTATCGGCTTGTTTCGCAACTCCAGGGTAGAAGAAATAATTCTTTGAATCCTAGTTAACCTTGATTTAAATCAATCACTTAGGCCCGGTTTCACCATTAAGGATTAAACTCTAGATTAACTAACCTACGGATAATTTTAAAATCGTATCATATCATTGGTTAGTGGTTTTCAGCTAACCAATAATATGACAGGATTTTAAAATTCACCGTAGGTTAGTTAATCTGGAGTTTAATCCTTAATGGTGAAACCGGGTCTTAGAATTTTTGATAGTATTTGCATATAATTAGTGGTAAGGTGTGTTGCCTGATCCATAGGGCTTCTATCGATATTATAACTGTGATATTAATTGACAAATCCAATCTTGTTATTTAATTTGTTATTGGTCTACGTTTTTCTCTTTAATTTTAACTCCTATCTTCTTTTGTTAGAAATAAATACATTTTTGTAAAAAAACGTGTTTTGCCAATTTCTGTATTGAGTGATATTTACTCGTTTTGGCGCCTTTTTAATGTAATGTAGAATTAGCACACCGAGAGTTGAAACCCACTTGCCGAATCAAACTGAGTTAGTCGCTTGCCTTAAAGTTACAAGAAAATTCTCGTAACAAAATTTGACGATCAATTATCTAGGGTCTGATTTCGTGTGTGCGGTTCTAATTCTTTCTACTTTTATTGATTTTTTTACTTCTTAATTGTTTTTAGTGGGTTTGATTTACTCACTGTTTTGCTTCGTTTCTGTTATTAGTGGGCAGTGTGTGCGATACGATATCATCGCTATTATTTGCACTTCTTTTAATTTTTTTATTGGGTTTTAGTCGTAAAGTTTTGCTTGGCCAGTTCTTTTTATCGGTTTTCTTTTTTTCTCTTTTTTTTCCTTTCGGTCTTTTAGAAAATCTTTTGACTAAAATGGCTACTTGGCGTTTAGAAGTGAATCAATTTTTTCTGTGCTTTAGTGTTTGCGGATGATAAGATAGCTGTGGAGCAGGCTATTGCTAAATTACAAACGTTACTAAACGAATTTGGTGGTAGCTTTTCATTTAATACTTCTACGAACGAGCTAGTACTTTGTGGATACACATAAATCGTCTTTATTTACGTATTTCACCTAATGGGGAAGAAGACGCAAAGTGTCGCCGTCAATTCGGATTTGCTACAAACTCTACGTAATCAGTTCACGGCTAAGGGGAAGAAAGTGTAGTCTTAAAGAAGTTTTGTTAGAATAAATACTTCCGGATAGAGAACCATCTCTTCTTACTTCTTCATTCTACTAATGTTTCGCTTGCTAAGTGGAATTTAACTTTTTCGGGTGAAGGTTCGTTTTCGCTCATTGAATTCTTGATGCGGGTTGATGACTTGTGTCTGTCGCATGGTGTTTTTCCACAAAATTTGTTTAATTAAGCTGCCGAAATCCTGACTAGAAATGCTTTATGTTTATTTAGAATAAATAGAGCTCCTTTGCGTTCCTGGTAAAATGTAGTTAATTTATTAAAATCTGAATTCTTACCACCTGTCTACGACGATTGAGTATGGGATGGGATTCGGAATCAAACAATGGGGCTTCAAGAATCGATGGGCATGTATGTGACGATTATACGAAGGCTCTTTTAGTGATTATCTTGGTCCGCTTCTGAGGAAACTCAACTTAAGACGATCCGAAGTAACTTAACTTTGTACTACCAATCTGTCTTAGGATTAGCACAAATTTAGACATTAGCTTAGTTAATTAGATACGGTAAGCAATTGGAATTAACTAAACTTTTAGTGGGCACCTACAAACCTCCTCTTTTGCGGCGGACCACTCAAATGTTGAAACCTATATTGGCTTACGTTAGTGACATATCGGTTTCTTCTCTAGCTTCTACATCTAAGAATCGTTCGATACGTTTTGAAGAAAACGCGTCTGTTTCTACTCCTTCTGGTTCTAATTCTTTTGGACGAGGTTTTCTTGGCTCTTCTCTTCGCGTTACTTGTTGGAATTGTTGTTAGACTAGACATATCTTCTCGAATTGTGACAAAACTCCTACTCTTCACTGTTTTGGTTTTGGACAAGCAGAGGCTAGTTGTCGCAATTGTGCTAAGTGTAGTACTGGCTCGGGAAACTAAGTCGCGAGTCTACGGATCGAGTTGTAAATTCTACACTATTTTAACCTCGGATTCTATTTTAGACTTGACTGATGCGCAAGGTATTTTTTTGGATTTATCTTAAGTATAATGTTTCAGGTTTTTTTCTTTGGGGTTCCTGATAGTGGTGCTTCTCAAACCATACTGGGCGGTAAAGGGTGGCAAATTCTACAATTTTTGGGTGTTCGTTTTTTTCTTGTTCTGTGTGTTCTTATAATTTGGCTAATACTGTCACTTACACTTTTTCCTTCAGTGACATTTACCACTCCGATGATGCAAGCTGCAATATCTTGCGCAACGTCAGTTTGTTTGCGTTCACGAACGACAATACGGCAAAGGCTAAGTTCTACTTTTTGTTTTGGGTCTCAAGGAGAGAGTACGGCCAAGCCTAAAAAGTCTGGGTGTTTAACTAGGACGTGGTCTAAGCCGAAGGTCGCTTATTATCATAACCAAAATAACCGCGAAAGCTTAAGATTTTAGACAATAAGTGTACTTTACTAGGATCAGTTTTCTTTGAAAGACGAAGTGAAAAGTTTAACACCTTGGTTATTACTGAAGTTTTACAACACCTGATTTTAGGCATCGACTTTTAATTCTATTTCTTTTTTGGTTCATACTATTTCTTTGCATTCTAGCAGTGCTATCTCAAAACACTTTTTCTGGATCAGCAACATTTTTTAAACGACGCGGACGGGTTCTCTAAATAATCTTTTGGGTTTGGTCACACTTCTCTTGTTCAGCACCAATTACGTACTTTGCTGAACCAATTAAACAGCGTTATTATCCTCTCACTTGCTTTGCATAAGGATGCTAATGAGGAGTTAGACTCAATGTATGGGTATTGTAGAGTCGTCGAGTAGTCCGTGGTCTAATCCAAATTGTTTCAGTGAAGAAGAAGAATAACACTTATCGGTTCTGTGTCGATTTTAGAAAAATGAACTAGTTGACTCGGAAGGATGCTTATCCGTAACCTTACATTATCTCTTTTTTAGATCAGTTGAAGATGCACGTTTTCTTTCCAAGTTGGATATTCAGTCGGCATATTGACAAATTTTGCTCTCGGAAGACTCTAAAGCTGTGACTGGTTTTAGTGTTCGTTCTCGTGGTCTTCTTCAGTTCACGCGCATGCTATTTGAACTACACAATGCGCCTGCTACATTTTAGCGATTGATTGATAGAGTGTTAGGTGTGGATTTGGAACCTTATTGTTTCGCTGAGCATATTAACGTACTAAGAAAAGTGCTAGAACGTTTAATTTCTGCTGGATTTACCTTACGTCGGGAAAAATGTATTTATTGCTTGTCTGAATTAAAGTACCTCCGATACGCGGTCAACAAGAATGGTCTGTTGGTACACCCGGATAAGGTAACAGCGATACTAAATATCCTTATACCTTCAAACTTCACTGGTGTCAGACGATGTGACTGGTTAGTAACGTCGTTTTGTTTCTAATTTTTCTTTTCTTACGTCTTTATTTTTGGCTCTTACTTGTAAAAATGTTTCTTTTTGTTGGACAGCTTTTGATTTTCTTAAAAGCAGCTTGGTTACGGTTCCGATTATGTCGCGTCCTGATTTCTCAGTTTCTTTTTTGGTACATACTAATGCGTCGGACTTTGGTTTAGGTGCTATGTTAAGCCAAACGACTGAGGATGGTAAAAAAGTTGTTAGTTACCTCATTCGATCGCTCACTAAGGCGGAGCAGCATTATTCGACTACTGAGAAAGAATGTTTGGCTGTGTTATGGGCCATAGAGAGGTTGCGTTCTTATGTGGAAGGATCTCATTTCACTGTGACAACCAAGCATCAATTGTTTGCAGAACTTTATCCACGAGCGACTAACTCAGTTTGATTGGGCGAGCGGATTGCAAGTCTCAGTGTGCTAATCCCACGCTAAAGTGAAAAGGTGCCAAAACAAGTAAGTATCACTCGATACAGATCTTGTTTAAATCTGTCACTGAAAGGAACAAATTGACAAATTTTTACAATATATTTTTTTCTAACAAGAGACGATAAGCATTAAACTAAAAGAGAAAAACGTAGATCAATAACAAATTAAATAACAATCGTCAATTAATATCACAGTTATAATATCTTTGGAAACCCTAACGATCAGGCAACACACGTTACCACTGATTATATCCAATTAGTAACAAAAATTCTAAGTGAATGATTTCAATCAAGGTTAACTAGGATTCAAACGATTACTTCGTCTACCCTGATGTTGTGAAACGAGTCTATAATTGACAGTTAGACGTCTTTCAATATCTCGTGAAGTGGCGCTGTAGTCTGTATATGTCAAAATATTGTTATTATCCGTCTTACAAACATTCGCCAGTACATTTTTTCTAACCTTTGCTTTTATCGTTGTATTTGTTGTTAATAAGTTTTTAGGTATTATTATAAATAAACTAATTTTTATTTAATAAGTAAATATCCGATTATTTCTAATTTTTATTGACGTGAGTGCCTTTTAAATAGACTAACGTTTTTGGAATTCAGATAGACTTGTCAAATTTTTGATTTTTAGTATATTAATTCCGATTTTCGACTCACGGTCACAGTTTACGACATAATGAAATCCTCTATGATACTGACTTGCAAAACAAGATAAAAGTACAAGAACTTACCCAACGGAAAGATTCTTCGTCACCAGTAGTAACGTTTGTTACTTTCTTTTTATTTGATTTACGAATAAAATATGCGTGGTACGACGTTTCTATTTTATGCTCAATTTGGCCGTGATTGCGTTTATATGATTCGAAGAACTAAAATTGAATCAGTGTGATCTAGGTTTACATATAATAACTGTTTTGCTTAAGGCTGACGGTGAACTGATAGGATTGATATAATTAAGTCAAAAAAGAAATAACATTATACGATACTATTAAGTAGTACGCATAAAACTGACATCATTAATTAACGAATGCACCATAATCACAAAATACGCTAATTTACGTAATTAAAATTATACAATCCTCCGACTTCAGACGAAGGTGTGAGTCATATTTCGTCACTTCGGATTTATTAAAAAAAGGTGGCTTGCACATGTTATCTTGTACGGCAACAGTGTATCGGGATAAAGTAACAGTCCCTCGGAAATCACTTAAAAGGTAAAAGATAACGAAAAAACTACTTACATTAGCGGACTAGCCCTGTGATACGACGTTCACCAACAATTTCCAAACGGTAAAGGGAAAGTAAAAATGTACGTTTGACAGCGATATTGCGCTTATTTCTACTCATAAAGGAGATTTGGCCGTCAGTAGCGGCGTATAAACAATGCAGCCGTTAATTTTAACTAAGAATAAATATTTTTGAAAAATACAAAATAACGACATGTAGCATCTTTAATTTTTCATCATTTACCAAATAAATCATTAATAAAATAATTACATCAGACACCAATCTTTATTTCTTCGTGTTGACACGGACCTAACTTAACAGTATGTATTTTGTTGTCTCGCTTACGTTTATCTGCGGTTGTAACCAAAATAACCAGCTAGCTAAATAAACAGAGATATTGTAATATAAAAAGTATACATTTCAAATTCAGTTTTCTTAGAACAACT
Organism: Aquatica leii; assembly: GCA_035610365.1. Taxonomy (NCBI): domain Eukaryota; kingdom Metazoa; phylum Arthropoda; class Insecta; order Coleoptera; family Lampyridae; genus Aquatica; species Aquatica leii. Next base: position 5,292,254 of record CM069436.1, on the reverse strand, counting down.
TTATTTCTGTCTTGATTTCTTCAGTTGATGCTAAGCGATTTGCATAAATTGCCTGTGATAAATTTTATTTTGGTGTGTTTGAAACACATAAAGATGCTAGAAGTGTTCTTCCTACTTACGAAATCGAAACTTTTGTTTTCTTCTGTATGCGCAGGTATTGCAAATTGTACTAAAAAATAACTGGCAAAGTTAACATGTTCCACAGTACGGTTCAAAATTATCTGTATTTTGATTTGAGTAACGAGCCCAACAGTTAACCGACCTTGATTTTGAACCGCGACGTAAGTTTTACGAGTGGTTGCAGTAACAAAAAGTTTTAGACCCAGACTCTAGGGCCAAAGTATTACTATTGGATTAGTGTTGTTTTACATGAAACCTGGCGATGAATTTTCATAATACGCATGTTTGAAGTCAAAAAAATCGATTTTCTATTAGTATTTAGGCGGGGATTTTAAGAAATACTTTAATTGGACTGTTGTTGATTAACAAATAATTATTTTCGGGTATTGAACCGCGTTCCATATTCACACTTTTCACAAAACTTATAAAACTTAGAAAACTTACAAACTTTGAAAAATTTACAATGTTTGACGTTTCGACAGTTCTGTCGCTGTCTTCTTCAGAAAAAACTGAAACTGAAGATATAGGATCCTGACAAGCCTTTATATTACGCCGTTCGGGTCAATGGTTCGTGACGGTTCCGATTCATTAGTTTTTCGGAACATGTTTTTACATATTGGCGCTAGATCGATTCCATTATACCTATTAAAATTGTCGTACTTCTGGATTTCAATGGCTTCCTTGTATAGTCTAGGCCAGAAGTTTTGGGATTTAGCCTACACTGTTGCCTCTTCAAATTTTATCGTGTGACCGGTGTCTAAAAAGTGTTCCGCAACAGCAGATCTTGTGTTATGTTTCTTTGTATCCGCCTTATGTTCTTTTAATCTGGTAGCTATGTTGCGTCCCGTTTGTCCTATGTAAGACAGCACACACGAACAAGGGATGTGGTAGACCTCTGGTTCCTCGAATGGCGCTTTTGTTTTTTTTGATTTTGAGAAATTGGCGGATATTTTATTTTTTGCAGTGAAGATCACTTTGATATTTTTCTCTCTAAGTATGCTGGCTATTTTATCCGTGCAGCCTTTTATGTAAGGAAGGAAGGAAGTTGCCACGGGTTCCTCCTCCTTTGGTTTTTCCTTACTGTGTTTGTTAATTGCTCGATATATGTCTGCTTTTCTGAAACCGTTTTTTATTAAGGCGTTTGTTAGATGACCTAGCTCGGTCTTTAAAGTGTTCGGTTCACTGATCGCCTTGGCCCTGTGTACTAAAGTTTTTAGAACTGCAAACTTCTGAGCTGGATGATGATGTGATTCGGCGTTCAGGTGTCTATCAGTATGTGTCGGTTTTCTGTATACTTGATGTCCCAATTTGTTGTTCATATTTCGA